>CM046880.1:20183876-24983876 GCA_025667525.1 Glebionis coronaria
GAGTGCTTATGTAGCAACGGGAACTTACAACCAAAACGGCCAAGGTTCCCGCCAAAATCAAGCTCCACCAAATCAAAATGCTAACAATTATCGAAACAACAACCAAGGTAATTACCAAGGCAACACACGCAATTACAACAAAGGGAATTATCAAAGTGGGAATGGACAAATCTCTAATCAAAACCAAAACCGTGATTTTCAAAACACTACACAAGGTTTTCAAAATGCTCACACGAAAAAATTTGCAAGGAGAATTTTTGGATTATGCAAAAGCAAATGATGCTAAATTTGATAATATGCAACGTGAGATGATTAGCTTAAGGTCCGAGTTGAAAAACGAGCTTAAAAATGAACTTGCTAATGAACTTAAAACTCATGCAAATAAAATGGAAGGAAATGTCCAACGTCTTCAACAAAACCAACAAAAGATGGAATTAGGACAACATGAGATTAAGCAAGAATTATTGAAAGCGGATGCTAGGCAATCTAAATTTGAGGACCGTATGGCTAAGATGTTTGAAGCTATCATGTGTAAGCCCCTCTTCTTCGGGTGGTCTTCCTAGTGATACCATTGCAAACCCGAAGGGAGAAATGAAGGTTATTACTACACGAAGTGGTAAAACTTTCAAGGAACCAATCTCTCGACCAAGTACTTCTACGGAGAAGGAAATCGAGAAAGAACCCGAGGTGATGGTCGAAAAGGAGCACATTACAATCCCACGAAGTACCGCTCATACCACACCTACGGTTACACCAATACCAATTGTGGAACCCGAGTTTCCAAGGCCGTTGCCTAATGACCTACCCACACCACCTTTACCCTACCCTTCAAGACGAAACACAAGAGAAAATGCAAGAACGTAACAAACAACAAATCGAGCTTTTTATTAAGATGTTTCAACAAGTTCATTTTGATGTGAGTTTAGCCGACGCGTTGTTATACATGCCTCGTTTCGCTTCCACTTTTAAAAGTATGATGAGCGATAAGGAAAAGCTTTCAAAGCTTGCTAATTGTTCTTCGGTTTATCTTAACCGCATACCGGAAAAAGTCGGTGATCCCGGAAAGTTTCTCATTCCTTGTGACATACAAGAAATGAAGAGAATGCCTCGCCTTGGCCGATCTTGGTGCGAGCATTAATTTGATGCCATTTTCCATTTGGAAATCGCTTTCGCTTCCCGGCTCTTATTCCTTCGAACATGTCCATCGAGATGGCCGATCATTCTACGATTATGGCATGTGGAATAGCCGAAGATGTTTTCGTGAAAGTGGGGAAGTTCTACTATCCCGTTGATTTTATAGTAGTCGACATCCCCGCGGATCCTCAAGTTCCTCTAATTTTAGGACGATCATTTTTTAGATACTTCGAGATCGCTTATCGATGTTCATGCAAGAACTATCACTTTGAGATTCAACGAAGAGGAACTTGTTATAAACGCTACTCAAAACTCGAAACCTTCTCATGTTTATGCAATCGCTACCATCAATCACATTGACATCGTTGATGTGGTTTGCGATGAGTTTTCACAGAAGAAGTGTTAGGTTTTTCCGATAGCTCGTCAAGTGGCAATCCCACTATTTTGGATCCGATTCTTGCTAATTCCACACCAAATCTCACTCCATTCCCAAGGAGGCGATTTCACTTCAAATGAAATCGACAATGAAGATGAGGTGTTGATTAGTGATGATATTTCTATTCCACCATTTCTTCCGCCGATGGAAGTTATGAGTGTTGAACCTAAATCTTCAATCGAGGAACCGCCCTATCCTTGAATTGAAAGATCTTCCTTCTCACCTTGAATATGCAATTCTTGGAAGGTGATGACAAATTGCCGGTTATTACTTGCAAAAGATCTTGCTAATGATGAAAAAACCGAGCTCTTGAAAGTTCTTAAGGCTCACAAAGGGGCAATTGCGTGGAAAATATCCGACATTAAGGGTATTGACCCAAAATTTTGTACTCACAAGATTTTAATGGAGGAGGACTACAAACCCCCGCAATTCAAAGTCAAAGAAGGGTAAATCCCCAAAATTCACGATGTCATAAAAAAGGAGGTCCTTAAACTCCTTGACGCGGGAATGATTTATCCTATATCCGATAGCCCATGGGTGAGCCGCAATCCATTGTGTCCCTAAAAAGGGAGGAATGACCGTTGTGCCTAATGAAAAACAACGAGTTAATTCCCACTCGTGTTGTGACCGGTTGGAGGGTGTGTATTGACTACCCGAAAGTTAAATGACGCCACTCGTAAAGACCCACTTTCCTTTGCCCTTCATGGAGTCAAATGTTGGAGCGACTTGCGGGAAATGAATTCTATTGCTTTTTAGATGGTTTTTTCCGGTTACTTTCAAATTCCTATCGACCCTCGTGATCAAGAGAAGACTACGTTCACGTGTCCTTATGGAACGTTCGCTTATCGTAGGATGCCTTTCGGACTTTGTAATGCACCCGGTACGTTTCAACGGTGTATGATGGCAATTTTTCACGACATGATCGAGAAATCGATGGAAGTGTTTATGGATGACTTCTCGGTGTTTGGTAATTCGTTCACAGTCATGTTTATCTAATCTCGAACAAATGTTAAAACGTTGTGAAGAAACCAATCTTGTGGCTTAATTGGGGAGAAATGTCATGTTCATGTGTAAACAAGGAATCGTCTTAGGACATAAGGTGTCAAAGGCGGGGATTGAGGTCGATAAAGCTAAGGTAGACGTCATCGCCAAGTTACCTCATCCCAAACCGTTAAGGGAGTTCGTAGTTTCCTAGGCCACGCGGGCTTTTATCGTCGTTTCATTAAGGACTTTTCGAAGATTTCTCGTCCTATGACACACCTTCTCGAGAAGGATGCTCCTTTTAACTTTAATGAGGATTGTGTTAAGGCTTTCGAAACTCTAAAAAGGAAACTTACCGAAGCTCCCATTCTTGTTGCTCCTAATTGGGAATTACCCTTTGAAATCATGTGCGATGCAAGTGATTATGCTATAGGGGCCGTCTTAGGGCAACGTTACGACAAGCATTTCCGTCCTATCCACTATGCTAGTAAGACGATGACCGAGGCTCAATTAAAGTACACCACAACGGAAAAGGAATTCCTTGCCGTGGTCTATGCTTTTGAGAAATTCCGACCTTATCTCGTCTTAACTAAAAGCATTGTGTATACCGACCATTCGGCTATCAAGTATCTCTTAGCTAAGCAAGATGCTAAGCCGAGATTGCTTCGTTGGATGCTCCTCCTCCCAAGAATTTGATTGTCACCGTGCTTGACAAAAAAAGGAGCCGAGAATCTAGCGGCCGATCGATCTCTCTGCGTCCTAGAAGATCCTCACAAAGATGTTTTCGAGAACAAGGAAATTACCGAAACATTTCCTCTTGAGACTCTCGGTGTAGTGAATTCTAAAGACACCACCCCATGGTTTGCCGACATTGCAAATTACCATGCGGGCAATTTCATAATCAAGGGTATGACGACACAACAAAAACGAAAATTCTTTCGTGACGTCAAGTTCTATTTTTGGGACGACCCTTATCTCTTTCGGATTTGTGCGGATCAACTCGTTCGACGTTGTGTGTTTGGTACCGAAGCTTCTAATATCCTTAGAGCTTGTCACGAGGGACCCACGGGTGGTCACCACGGTGCTAATCTCACGGCTAAGAAAGTGTTCGATGCCGGTTTCTTTTGGCCTTCTATCTATCGTGATGCACACGTACTTGTAAAGTCGTGTGATTCGTGCCAACGTCAAGGAAAATCGTCTCAACGTGATGAAATGCCGCAAAATATAATTCAAGTGTGTGAGATTTTCGACATATGGGGAATAGACTTTATGGGGCCGTTCCCATCGTCTCATGGCAACAAATATATCCTCGTCGCGGTGGACTACCTTTCTAAGTGGGTGGAAGCTAAGGCTTTGCCTACTAATGATGCCCGTGTGGTAGTGAAGTTTTTGAAGCAACTATTCTCTCGGTTCGGAACCCCTCGTGCTATTATAAGCGATCGTGGAACCCATTTTTGTAATGACCAATTCGAAAAGGTTCTAAAGAAATATGGGGTTACACATCGTCTTTCTACGGCTTATCACCCGCAAACGAGTGGGCAAGTCGAGGTTTCGAACCGAGCTTTGAAGAGGATTTTAGAAAGGTCGATTGGAGAAAACCGTGCTTCATGGTCCGACAAACTCGATGACGCTTTATGGGCCTTTAGGACCGCTTATAAGACACCTATCGGTTGTACTCCTTATAAGTTAGTCTATGGGAAGAATTGTCATTTGCCCATTGAATTGGAGCATAAGGCATATTGGGCCCTTAAGCATGCTAATTTTGACTTAAAGACCGCGGGAGATCACCGGAAAATACAATTGAATGAATTAGATGAATTAAGGGATAATGCTTATGAAAATTCATTAATTTTTAAAGAAAAGACTAAAAAGTTTCATGATTCAAAGATTAAAAACCGTGTTTTTAACGTTGGTGATCAAGTGTTGCTTTTTAACTCACGTCTTAAGATATTTTCCGGGAAATTGAAATCTCGTTGGTCGGGTCCGTTCACCATTACACAAGTGTTTCCATATGGGACCATTGAGCTAGCTCAAAATGATGGTCCCAATTTCAAGGTGAATGGACATAGGCTTAAGCACTACTTTGGTGGGGAAATTCCTTCAATGGTTGCCCCCGACCAAGACACCTTCCCCAATGATAATTAGCATTGAGGGGATCGAGTCGAGCTCATGACTCGGTAATCAAAAACGAGGTGCCTCGTGGGGGAGATCCCATGCTTATCTTTATGCTTATTATTCACTAATAAGGGGACTTGTACCCTTCCAACTCGTTGTCTCGTGGTTGTTTGTGATTGTGTTATCTAGATCATCATCATCGTCTACGATTGAAGACTCTCGTGTTCGTTTACGTGAGCCTCCATCGTTCGTTTGAAGAAGTTTTTCACGATTCCATGACATATCCTTTATTGTTCTAACAATTATCTTTTAGCATAATTAATAAACGGCTTTAGATATATTGTTGATCACCCTTTCCATGCTAGATCCTAAGCATTCGACTCTTCGTCTCTAGTATGGGGGTGCTCCACCTTTAGACTCGAAACATTGAGGACAATGTTTACTTTTAGTATGGGGGGGTGAATAGGTACTTGCTTTGCTACGCCCTCACGTTTTCCAATTTTCAATGTTTTGTTTTGCTAATAAGGCTAAAAATGGCCAAATTTTAAAATTTTTCTTAGTTTTCATAAGTGTTTTTAAGACACGAATGTATATTTTCCGATGGGTAGAATAAGAGTTAATTTTTGACTTGATGGGCATTTGGAGCCCTTTACATTCCTTAACCCGCTCAATTCAAGTTTTGCTAGACTTTTATATAGGGAGCTTTAAAACGCGAAAGTCTTAATTCATTCGGGTTAAGAACAAGAACTTTTCGCAAGTTCCTATAATTGATTCTAGAAAGTCACTTATCAAGGGAACTTTAAAACGCATTCTCTAAACTTGAAAAAGTCCAAGAAAGTGCAAGATCCTATAGGTGGCTTGAAAACCCAAAACTTTGATTTGATATAGTCTTAATGAAAGCTAATCCAAATTTGGCTTAATTTTGACTTGCATGGCTAAGTATTCACGAGTCTCTTTAATTAGAGGTCTTTAAATAGTGAAGAACGAGAAATGATAGAGTTAGACAAGTGATCATGCTAAACGTAGAACATGAGAATGTTCTTTCAAAAACTCATATGTTTTTAATTGTGGCTTTTTCTTCCCATAAGATCAATGCATTAGGAATAAAACATAATTGCAATAAGTAAGGTCGTACGGTTTGAAAGGTTACTTAGCCTCTAGCGCAAGATCGTTTAAAAGTTGCTCGGGGTTGAATAGAGTTCATAGCCAAGGCATAACTTATTGAAACGGGACGCGAAGATTGGCGATCATCCAAAAAGGCCCTAACAAGGCATGAGGAGCTCTATTTTTGCTAAAGATCCAATGATGATGTGAAGTATCATTGTTCCAAAATCAATATGAAGGATCAAGACACACGACGAGAAGCAATTACTCCCCTAAAGAATGGAGAAAGTCTATCCAAAAAGACCCTAACAAGGTATGAGGATAAATATATCCAAGTCCGAAAAGGAGGCGGATCGTTGTATATCAAAATCCAAAGTAAAGATTGAAGAAAAATGATGAAGTCGTGGTCCTATATGAAGAATCTCTCAAAAACGTCAAGTGAAGAAATTCCAATTATATGAAGAGAAGACCATAATTTCGAGAACGTCTTCCCAAGATTTGAAGTATGAAGTACATGCCAAATATCGGTCCGAGAAAGGTCTCGAATCGTGAAACGAGTTATGCCAAGATATGAACTTAAGGAGATACACGAGAAGCCGTTTTAAAAGATTTTGTCCTTCGGCTAACTATTGATCAAATCGTGCTACTTTGCTTTCGGACTAATAACTACTCAAATAAGTCAATATGAATCACTTGTGATCCATGACAAATAGATAAAAAAATGCTAGTAACCCATTTCCTTTTATAATAACTAGGATTGCGGGGAGAAAAAGTATTACACAATTTGGACGTATGAGTAGTGTTAGCATTGTGACTTGTACCAACAATGATCTTGTTTTTACACTTGGCATGGAATGTATGACAATCAAGGATGACGAAATTTACTCTAAGGGACATTAACTTGTTTCTATTCTTTGACCCTAAAAGTCACCTTTTGGTGATGAAAATCATACATTATGTCTTTTCACAATCTCGTAGTATGTTGCAAGTCTTTTACTCTTCAATAAAGGTTAATAAAATTGAACTTTGGTGATGCTTAGATACTTTATTCTAGCATTGCGTGAGGGCACGGCAATGGCTTAGTATGGGGGAGTGATGAGATGGCATTTATACATGATCTCATCGTTCTTTTCGGGCTTTAAATGCATTAAAATGTCATAAAATACCATATATATGCTTGTGTTTGTTTACTTGTGTATTTTAGGTATGGATATCGTGAAAAAGACAAAAGATCACAAGATACAAGGAAAAACGAACACGAGAAACGAAGCCGTACAAAGAACCGGGCCCTAATCATGGAATTTTCATCAAATACCCTTGAAGACTTGAAGACAAAACAAGATTGATCATCATCTATTGAAGAAATGACACTTAAAACCCTTGTATATTAATAATTACAAGTTTGGTCCCTTAAGTTTGTCAAAATTGCAAAAAGGTCCTTCAACATTGAAGAAATGGCAAGAATAGTCCCTCAACAAATTCAAATTGCCAATTATGGTCCCTCATGAAGTTTAAGAGACATTGAAGACCTTTGAAGATCAACATTGTCCAAGATTAGTCCTTGAAAAATCATCAAATGACAAAAATCGCCTTTGAAACATCTTTATGGAAAGTTTGTGCCAAAATTGTCAAGTGATGAAACTTAAATACAAAGGAGATGCAAGTTTTAGGGCTGGAAACCTTAAAAGCCAAAAACTTCAAAACAAAAGGACCAAATTCGCCAAACCTGAAACATTTGAAAGAAAAATGCGCCTAACACATGTGCCACCCCCAAAAAAACGGATCAAATGACATTTACTGTTCATCTTTCACCCCAGGTCCGAATTTACTCAAACATGGGTTAATTTCTAATTAACCTTGCACACACTTAATTCACACATGCCAAAACCCTTCCCACTCCTAAAAACCTGCATCCCACTCATGTGCACCAAAACCCCAATTCCCCAATCCACCAATCACATCATTCCTTAGCCCCCAAGCATCATGACGTGGCTTAAATCAATGGCCAAGATTATTTGCTTCCTCCCAAAGCAAAATAAACGTCCAAGATCAAATGAGAGGACAAAATGCACTCAAGGGCACATTTGGGATTTTCTTATGATTAGGGTTTAGTTTTTTCTATTCTAGATTGTTCTATAGGCTCTATAAAAGGAGACCCAAGTTGTGGTGATCCCTTTGTTCCAGTTTTTAAGCTTGCACATGTAATACCTTTTTAAAGAAATAAAAAGTTTGGTTTTTGAAATATTCAAGTGTAATTCCTTTTTTATTGTTTTTAAAAGTTGAGTGTTGTGTTAAGCTTAATTCTGAGTTCCACACTTTTATTTGGTTAAGCAACTTTGATTTTCAAAGTTGTTTAAGGTTTTGAGATTTTGAGAGATTTTGGTAAAATCTTCTCAAAAGGTATTTTGGTGTTTATGGTTAATGTTATTGGTGATATAGGGTTTTAGAAAACATATTTAGAAGGTTGGAAAGATTTTGAAAGAATTTTGGAAAGAAGAAAAAGGAAACAAGAAAAAAAATATATATTGTTATATTATTTTGTTGTTTTCTTGTTTTGTGATTGCAATAGGTTGAAGGCTTGTTGATTTAGTTCAGCTCCAACCCGGGTTGGATTGGAGGAGGATTTTCATCCTCTAGGTTCTTGGATGTAAGAACCTTAGGTAAACTCCTTTTTCTTTTGAAAGTTCAAAAATAGCAAGTTGTATGATCTTAAGTGATTTGGTGATTAAGTGTGTTTATATTGCATGATTTGTGTTCTAGTGTGTATGTTTACATGTTAGATGCACTTGGAATCAATTTGGTAGCTTTTGTAAGCATGTTGGTATGTTAAAAGTTGGTTTTTAGATTTTAAAAGGGTGTTTGGCAACAGGTTTAAGCAGGACATCTAGATTTGTTTTGATAATTAAAAGGTGTTAGATTGCTTGTTTAGGGTTGATTAAGGTATTTAGTAAGTAGTTAATTAGTTTGGAACAAGATTTGAACAAGTTTGTTAGGTTTTTAAGGAAAGAGTAAGTTAAAAATCTGCATATTGCTAAATTGCTTGGTTTTTCATGATTTTGATGCTAAATCTTTGATTCTTGTTGTTATTTGTGTGTTACTTGACTCCTTGAGCTTCAATAAGCTCAAGGGTGCCCCAATTGATCCAAAATACCATCAAACAAGCTCATTACCAAGCTCCTCTTGGCGTCAAAAGTGCACAAGTGTGCACTTGTTTGGTTCATCAGAAAACATCCAGTCCGTCATTCAAGTTGCGGCGCAAGACAGAAGCATTGCGGCGCAACTGAAGGAGTTACTGACCAAAGGTGCTCCCGCAACACTAGTTGCGGCGCAAGACCCCACTAGTTGCGGCGCAACTGAAGGTGCTGCTGATCTTGGTGATCTCGCAACACTAGTTGCGGCGCAAGACACAAACGTTGCGGCGCAACTAAGTGACTTTTATTTTTTTGTATTATTTTAATATTATTTTATTATTTAATTTTCAAAATTTTCTTTTTCTTTATTTTTCATTTTTCTTAAGTTCTATAGCATTAAATAGGACTATTTCCATTTTTAGATTATTTTTATCACTTTTGGATTTATTTTTATAATTATTTTGAGTTTAATTAGGTTTTAATCATTTTTAATCATTTTTAGGGTTTTAAAAATAGTTTTAATAGGTTTTAATTTTTAGAAAATTCTTTTTAGTCTTATAATAATATAAGTTGAGTAATTATTCAATAAAATCATATTTTTGACATTTGAATTAATTAAATTTAATTTTAGGGCTTTAATTAGCATTTAAAATTAATTATTTAATTAATAAAAGGTTTTAAAATATCTTTCTTGAATTTTTATCTTTATTTATATTATTTGAGACTTCTTTTTAGTCTTTTTATTTTTGATATTTTGTTTTTGGTTTTAATAATTTTTAATTTTTGTGGTTTTTCTACGGTTTTACGTTTTCGTTTTTTACGTCATAGTGTAATTTCCAAGAAACCGTCATTCCATCTTCTCAATATTAATCTCAAAGAAATACAAGTTAATTCACAACACCATACCTCCTTGGGAAACGAATCTTTCATCTCTTTTAAGTGATTGTGGGTCATTACTTGTGGTTTTCCTAAATCACTCGTCGATACTTACCGCTCATATTTAGTTGCTTGTTTTTCCTAAAGCAAGTTATCTAAATTTACTACAATCATAGTTATTTCTGACTGCAACCCGGTTTTCACATTAAAGTCACGTATTTCCTTGGAAAACGTTGGCTCAGAACGGGAATTAATTTTCTCGGGCATGATTTACAAGCCAAATCATGCAAAGGAATCAAGTTTACTTTACAACTTGGTCTAACACGAATTTGTGTACGTCTCAGTGCATTAATTTGTTAATATAAGAGAAATCTTATTGACACCACGAATCAAACTTTTTCAAGATATAAATTGGAAATGCTTTCATCAATATTTGACTCTTTAAACAATGACTACAACTCTTTAAATAGAAAACGGGTCATCGTTTAAGGGGGAGAAAATATTAAAATCATCTTCGTCTTTAAATTGATTTTTTCAAAAGTGATTGTGAAAATTAATGGCTAAATGGTAATTGAGTGATTTTACTTTAGAAAACGACTTGTGTTCGTTCTAAGTGATAGGCATTGTTTTTAGATATTGGAGATATGCTAATAGATTGCGTTTGCTAAGTTGTGTGTAAGTTAAACAAGGGTTAGGAGAATTGAAAAAGTTAGAAACAAAAAGGAAAAGGAGAGAAATGTAGAGGGACTTAAGATGACATTGTGTTTAAGTTTTAAAAACTTGACCTAAGTCAAAATAAACACCCCGCCCCCTTCACTATTCCTTTTCACTGTATCACTATTTTCCTTGCCGCCATTGGTGAATATACACACACAAGAACTCAAATCACTCGTTTATCCATCCTATCCTGTTCTTTCGATAAATAAGGTAAATAACATCAATTATTTAGTTTCTAATTCGTTTAAATCATGTAAATCCAATTGGTTAATTCAGATAATCAACTTAAATCTAGTTAGGGTTTGTTCGCCCCAATTTAGGCTTAATTGATTAGGGATTTATGGTGGGTTTTGCTCGGAATAGTTTAAATGATGTTCAAATTGCCTTAGATTACCTTAGAAATCACAAATGCGCTTAGAATTAACCTTATAGGCTGCGTTTTTGATGTTCCGGATGAACAAGGATAAGAACTTCCGAATGAAGAACTTCCGAATGAAGGAAGTTCCGAATGAAGAACTTCCGGATGAAGGAAGTTCCGAATGAAGGAATGTTCCGGATGAAGGAAGTTCCGAATAAAGAACTTCCAAATGAAGGAAGTTCCGAATGAAGAACTTCCGGATGAAGGAAGTTCCGAATGAAGGAATGTTCCGGATGAAGGAAGTTCCGAATAAAGAACTTCCGAATGAAGGAAGTTCCGAATGAAGAACTTCCGGATGAAGGAAGTTCCGAATGAAGAACTTCCGGATGAAAAAAAAGTTCCGAATGAAGGAATGTTCCGGATGAAGAAGTTCTGAATGAGGAAAAGTTCCGGATGAGTTGTTTGATTATTATTGTTTGCATGTTATATGTACTTGTTGTATTATGTTATGAAATGTGTTATGCTTAGAAGTAAGAATGATATATATCTATATGTTTTTGTGCATCAACCTTTCATGTCTTATCTTAAGCAGATACAATGACTAATCCAACAGTACAAGCAATCCAAGACTCTAGAGAAGCCGATATTGCTAAAGCACGAACCCTTAAGTTTATACCCAACAACTACCGGCTGAAGCAAGTCTCAAAATCCACTCACCATGGTTTTAAGGTCGCCATAGCCATCCTCGATAACTCTCATTTCAAGAACGCCCTTAGGACTAGTGCCTCGGTGCCTTATGAGTATATGTATGAATTTTGGGCTACCAAGGAAATCACTTCAAACAAGATCACCTTCACCATCGACAACAAGCAGCAGACACTCACAGTTTCAGACTTCCGTAAGATTCTTGGTATACGGGATACACCCAAAGGCATGTCATTCTCGAGGGATCCTACTAAAGATGAACTCGTGGAGTTATTTGACGCTCTTGGATGTCCGGAAATACGAGTTGCGTCTGAGTTTACCACTGCTAAAGTAGGACAACCTTGGAGAGCATTGATGGGTATTCTCAGTAGATGTCTTACACCAAAAATAAGTGGCCATGATGCTTTGCGCAGTCCTATAATAAACCTGTTCTATGGCATGTACAAAGCTGCAAATGCAGATTATGCATTGTTGATATGGGAAGAATTCACCTTTCAACTCTTCTATAACAAGAAGCTGAAGACAAATTTCTTTCCTTATCCAAGGTTTATCAAGCTTATCATTAATTATTTTATGAAACATGATGCTACTATTGATAGGCGTGCAGCAAGTCGTTATCACACTGAAGAAGCTGATGATACTGTGGATCTGAGGCATGAAGGACCTTCTATTGGTGTGATTCCTGGTCCCATTCCCGATTATCTTCTGACGGAGAAAATCAAAGGTTCTGCTGATTACAAGCTACTGCAGCTAGAAATCAATAAGCTGAAAGCAAACCTTCAGACTGGATAAGACTCGTCTACAACGGTTAAGAGTAAAGGTAAACGCAAACAACCAGCTGCGTTACCTGAACCCGAAACCAAGAAGAAGAAGACAGAGGGTAAGAAGGGAAAGGGTAAGGCTGATGAGATGCGTCTACGTGACGAAGAAGACGTTGTTGATCCTGCTCTTGACAAGACAGAGAGAAAAATGATGAAGATAGCAATTCAAAGGAGTAGGAAAGATACTGGCGGTAGTGGTTCAGGTGCAAGGGTAGATGTTGAGGATGAGTACGTGGAACCAGATGATGTTGATGAGTTTGGGTCACCTGAACATTATTCCACTTTGAAGGAGCCATCCATCCCTATTTCAGCAAGTGTGGAAAAGGAGTCTGTTGCTCCTAAGATCATGATGTCAACTCAACCTTTAGCAACTCAACCTCCACAAATCCAACCCTTACCAACCAGACCGGCTTCAACACCATTTCTTCCACCACCTACAATTCCCATCCTTAGCACCGCAGTAACAACCGAGCCTCTTCAATCAACCCAGAGCAGCTCTGCAACATCTACAATGGCTGCATTGGTGATGGCCGAACTGTTGGATAAACATGTGGATACTCACAAACGAGAAATGGATGAACTTCGCCAAGAGTTACAAAGACGAGCTCAAAGTGAAGAAGCATCTAGGAAAGCCAAAGAGGAGATGATTGCTAGGTTCGCTGCAGATATGGAGTCAACTCGAAAAGCACATGCAGAAGAACTAGCTCGGGTTAAGCAGGCTGAGGCTGATAAGCATGCTGCACGTATCACCAGACTTCAAGCGATGAGGGATAAATACAAAGAGCAAAAAGAAGCACTTGAAGCCTCTGTGGAAGAAAGAGTGCAAGAATCCGTTGAATCCATTATGCCTAAACTGCGTGATGAGTTTAAGACGCTAGCAGCTGATAACTTGTTGATCAAGTCATCAAATCCTTCAGAATCCGCCTACAAGATTGCTTATGACTTGACGAATTTTGAATTGAAGAAGATCCTTAAGGCTCGTATGGTGGAACTTGGATCGTTTGATAAGTCTAGGATTCAACGGGCTCTATACAAATCCCTGAATGATGCTATCATGGAGGATGATAGGTTATTCAAAACGTTTGGAAGTGTGGTACCTTATCACATTCTACCTGAAGAAGAAAGGGAAGAAAGTGAGCAGGAAGAGGGTACTGGTGAAGAGGAAGAGGAAGAAGAAGGAGAAGAAGAGGAAAAGGATGAAGATGATGGTGATGATGAGGATAAGGATGAGGATGATGATGACGATGATGATGATGATGATGATGGCGATGATGGTGGTGATGGGAATGAGGAGAGTGCTAGGGGGAGCAACGGGGATGACAATCAGGATGATGATGGGGGTGAACAGCCTAAAGAGGGAGACAAGGTTACCAGCTCCAAGAAAACTGCTAAGTCTGGAACCAAGTCCAAGAAAGATGCAGCGCAGAAGGACAAATCAACATCATCGGAATCAAGACGAACTAAATGGCGCCACGATGTGAATGCCACTACAGCGTCATCGGTTCCCGGTACCTCTATCGCTGTATCTTTACCTATTACCACTAACCCCATTAGTTCTGTTGTTGTTGCTCCTGTGATTGCAGAATCAGTAACAGAACCCGAAGCTGCACAACACTCACCAGTTCACGACACTGCCGAAATGCCTGAAACTGAACCAACAGATGTTCGCACTTCTACTCCTCTACAAAAAGCACAACAATCTACGGTTCCTGAACCAAGCACACGAGACTGGGCAGACACGTTGGAGATAGACGAGACTGCACCACCACAGGCTTGGGTCACGGCAGCAGCACAATATGATCCGATCACAGACGCTGACAAAGATGTGTTGTATCTCCGTATCCGAAGTCCGATTGACTTATGTGCATTTTTTGCTCATGAGTATAAGACTTCGGTTACTCCATCCTTGGTGAAGAAAGCGCTGAAAGATAAGAGACTTCGTGCCAAAACCCGGTTAACCCGAATGGAGTTCGAGTATTATGCCGATGAGATCCTGAAGGCTCTAAATACCGTTCAACGGCCAGGACTTCATGAATCAGAAAGAGCTCCACCTCTAATGGATCCTTCTCAAGATAATCAGATTGCTCTTGACTTCTTCGTCACCAATGATCTTGTGTATCTACTGAAGGGGTCATCAAAGTACGCAACCTCCCTGACCTTGCTGAAAGCTGCCAACTGGGGGACAATACCCTTTATCGAGGAAAAGGTAAACCGACTATGGGTCCCAAAAATAAATCGTAATTATGATATGTATGCTGTCATAGGTGCATCTCATTGGGACGAACGAGTCTGAAGGGCGTACAGGGGTTGCTGCCTAGTCAATTCTGGAAGTATCGTTAGATCCGATATCCGCATCTCCAGCATTTTAGGGTTGAAAACTGAAGCCAAGAACGGCTATTATCATGTGACGGAGATTCGCTTGAAAAGGGAGGATGACAGGGAATACAAAATCCAGCAGGGAGATTTTTCCATCATTCGCCTTGAGGATATCGAAGATATGCTGCTTCTGATGACCCGAGATCAACTCACACATATTCCTCGTGAAGACCTCATTGCTTTGAATACAGCACTTCGTATGTTCACACGAAGCGTTGTCATCAAGTCACGAGTTGAAGATCTTCAGTTGGGAGTCGAAAGCTATCAAAGGAAGCTTAACCTAACCCGTCCAGTGAATCAAGTGCTACCTCAACATGTAGAAAGATGTCCCTATACCGGCATTTCTGTCCCGAATTACGGCATTTTCTACTTGAACAGTCGAGTTTTGATGAAGTTTATGAGGGTGGGTGAGCTCCATAAGTACAGTGATGGGACTCTTCTACAAGTCAGAGGAAAATTGGAGCATCTGAACTCGGGTGGGACTTTGCCAGAGATGACGGAGGATTGGCATCCGGGTTACCGGCAGATGTCGAAGTACGTGATCAAGAAGATTGATCAAAAGCTCCGTGAACGTAGATTGATGAGGAGCTTGGAAAGATTCGTTGGTGGAAGACCGTATTTAGTGCACCACAAGCTACTGCAACGATCAATCTAATGGGTCGTACATTTCAGGTCCACTTTATATTGGTTTTCAATTGTGAATATGTATATTTGTGAATAATGTGCTTTAATGGCTTGATGTAGTGTTAAGATATGATAATTTTTCAAGAATTTCTCACGAGATTCTAAATCTTTCAAAATATATCATACTAAAGCACTACAACTATCCCTTATTAACTTAAGGGGGAGCAATAACTTGTTCTATGGCCAAACATCGATTTCATTTTTTACCCAAAGACCGGTTAATCCATTCAATATCCCAAATATTAATGGTTAACATTTTGGATAAGGGGAGAAAATGGGATTAAGGAGACGTAAGTGATACTTGGCTAAAAGATGAAAAAGACTTAACGATTATCCAACTTAATATGTGTAAAGCACGTGTTAAGGGGGAGCGTTTTTGATGAACAAAACACCTAAGGTACAAAACTTTTGATTTCAATATCACAAGTACTTTGGGTGATTTTCAATGATTTTTCATGGTGGCAATTCCTTCCCAAAACACGCTTAATTCACGACGAATGTGGTGTCAAAAGGGTGGTAGGAATAGGTTTAGTCCAATGATTCATCAGAGCCGATGGAATCTTCCCAAGGACAATTCCCTAGATAGAATTAGAAGTCCTAGGAAAGATGGAGAAAGAATGTGAACGTAGCTGAATGCCGACCAAGTACTTAAGCTAGCACTGGAACAATCACAACAAGGTGCTAGTGATGACGTATTGGTAAGCATTGAAGGGGTCGAAGAATGAAAAAGAATTGTAAAGATAAAGGGTGTAAAGAAAGAAGCCCTCCTTACAACTTTAGGCAGAAACCGGGTCAATACATATGCTATTGAGGTCATTTTTGCTAATGATTCTCGGTATTGAAGAAAGACATCATAGACCCAGTGATGCAATGCACAACCCTTCTCAGCTAACTCAAATATCTCTCAAAAGGTATTTGTTTTAATCACACGGAGATCAACACGTTATCTATTGGTTTATTCACTCTGAATAGACTGGTATTGAAAAGGTGGCACTCCTCTCCAGCCATCGCTCACTAAATCAAAACGCACAATCGAGTCTAGAGCCAAGAGATCATCAAAAGTCTCATTAGGACACTTTCCATTTATTCCTTGCTTTCTCACACACTGTGAAAAGTAAGAGATTTTCATGAGTCCTACGCAATATTCCTATAATATTGCCAGAACATCCGAGTAATACGTAAGTATTACAATGAAGATGGAAATCCTGCTTGAGCCAACATCAAACAAGCTCATGGTAGGTTACACGTGCGGTTCTTTTAGAACCAATCTTGTGAAAAACTGGAAGGTAACAATGGTTTAATTCTTAATTGAACTTAAACTCGTTCCAGGCCTCTTCGCATTATCATATGATATTGCCAGAACACTCAGAGTGACTCTTTATTGACCACAATGACGAGTGGAAATCCTTCTAGTGTCAACATCAAACAGCACTTGGTAGGTGACGTGCAAGATTCTTTATGAATTGAGCTCGTGACAACTGGAAAGCAACGATGGTGAAAATCTTAATTGAAATTCACTTGTTCCAGGTTTCATGAATTGACGGCTTCAAATCACAAGGATAATTTATCCAAGTGATTCACTCTTTATGTTCGCAGTCAGCTTTGGACGGTCAAATAAAGAGAACGGGTTTACCCGCGAAATCCTGTCAGGAAGTTACTTAATTGAAACTATCCGTCACGGGTACGATATCTAATATCGTCCAACGGTCTTCACCGACCGGAGGTAAAATGCTACCGAATTAGAATAAAATGTTCAAAGCCATTTTATTCGTGTCGTTGCTGTGTACCTGTTAAAGACGGTGGCGTTGCTGTGTACCTGTTGAAGACGGTGGCGTTGCTGTGTACCAGTGAAGACGGTGGTGTTGCGGTGTACCTGTAGAAGTCGTTCCCACATGCTTATGTTTTTCTGCATCAAAGTTTAGCAAAAATTCAAGAAAGTACAAGATAAAGTCTTCCGCTGTACCAAACTCTGAAACTTTCGAGAATTCAACAAAAAGACATAAGTGTGTGGAACATGGAGTCACGAGAAGGCAAATTCACAAGAGAGGCAAAGATCGCACGTGAAAGGCCAAAGAACAATGCTCTCAAGCCAAAGCCAAAAAGACCAAACCAACATATTCACAACAAAAGAAAGAAAAGAAGAAAAGACTACGAGCTAAAGAACGAAGACTTAGTATAGTATGCTAGGTTTAGAATTTTGTAACGTGGAGTGACCTCCCATAGGGGGAGATTGTTAGAAATACGTTTTACGTATATTAGAAGTATCGGTCACTCCACAATATTATTTATGTTGTAATAGCTCGTAGTTAACAAATAGTCATTAGTTGCTTATTAAGTTAAGTAAGAACCGGTCCATGGGCTTGTCATGGACCGGCCCAAGCCCATGTAGCTTGGAAGTATAAATACCCCTTTCCACCATGGAAAGGGGTTGGTTGTTGTCACTTTTCTAGTTTCATTTATTGAAATAACACATAGTTTCTCTCACTTTCTCTCTCTAACTTTCTCTCTCTAGAAATCAACAAACCCCTTCATAGATTCATAGGTTATCAATATTCTACAACTTTGTATGTATAACTTGGGTAAATTAAAATTTGCTTTAACCTCATTGGTCAGCGTTGTTGGGAATAAAATGTAGCCAGTACACTTGGACGCTGACAAGAAGAAAACAAGCATTGATAAGAAGAAAACAAGTGTTGACAGATCAAGCGTTGACAGGAAGAAGTCAAGCGTTGATAGGTTGAAGTCAAGCACTGATAGAAAGATTTAGTCTACGCGTATTATGTTTCTAGTTTGTTTCTAGTAAAGATAGGATCAACAATATATTTTCTATATTTATCTTTACCTAGAATAGCTAGTACGTAGACTCTTGTACAAGGCATCTTATGTTTATAAAAGAAGACCTTTAGGTTTTGTTTCATATAAGTTTTCATACGTTTAACACTTTCATTGTAAGAAAGTTTGTTCTAATCAATCAAGTGAAAGTTTGTTTTACAATTGTTTGTGTGTTCTTGTTTGAGTATTAATTCCACATAATACTTAAATTGTTTTATACACAACAAAGTTTCTCTACGTGTTTAACTTGATTTAATCTCGTTTACACAAGCTAAATCGATCTAAGTTTGGGATCAACAAGTGGTATCAGAGCCAAGAAAGCTATGTGTGGACTTCATTAGGCCCCAAGAGCATGGTATGGCACATTGTCCACCTATCTGGTGGAAAATGGATTCAAAATAGGCACCATAGACCAGACCTTATTTACAAAGAAAACTGGTAAGGATGTCTTACTTGTTCAGGTTTATGTGGATGATATCATCTTTGGATCATCAAACCCAAAGATGAGTGAAGACTTTTCCAAGCTTATGACAGACAAGTTCAAGATGAGTGCAATGGGGGAGATGAACTTCTTTCTAAGGTTACAAGTTCAGCAAAAAGAAGATGATATCTTCATCTCTCAAGATAAATATGTAGCAGAAATCTTGAAGAAGTTTGGATTTTCTCCACATGAGAAAAGGGCTAGTACTCCTATGGATAGAGAACACCCTTGGGGAAAAGTTGGAGATGGAAAAGATGTGGATGTCAGGCACTATAGATAATTGATTGGTTCATTGATGTATCTCACAGCCTCAAGATCTGACATTATGTTTGCTGTGTGTGCTTGTGCACGCCATCCAGTGACTCCCAAAGAGTGTCATCTTCATGCTGTCAAGAGAATCTTTAGATACCTTAGATGTTATCCAGACTTGGGATTATGGTATCCAAAAGATTCACCATTGGAGCTTATTGCATATTCAGACAGTGATTATGGTGGTGACAAATTTGATAGAAAATCCACAACTGGTGGATGTCAGTTTCTTGGGAGTAGGTTGATATCTTGGCAATGCAAGAAACAAACAGTGGTGGCCAATTCTACAACCGAAGCAGAGTATGTTGCAGCAGCTGCTTGTTGTGGACAAGTCTTATGGATTCAGAACCAGCTGTTAGATTATGGGTATAATTTCATGCATACCAAGATTTTTGTAGAAAATAACAGTACTTTATGCATTATTAAAAATCTTGTACATCACTCTAAAACAAAACACATACAAATTAGAAATCATTTTATAAGAGATTGTTTTGAAAAGGGTTTAATACAACCAGATAGGGTTGACACAGAAGAAAATGTGTCTGATTTATTATCTAAACCTTTTGATACTGGAAGGTTTCAATACTTGGTTACAAGTATTGGAATGATCAATCTCACTTAATATGTGTTTTGGGGTCTTATTGTAAAAGTATGTACAGGATATGCATTGTTATTGGTCTTTTTGAAAACTTAGATTTTCCACTATATTTGTCTAATGCTGACAAAGGTTATCTTAACGTTGATAAGTGTTATCGTGACGTTGTCAACAACATGTTAGTTTCGTGGTTTTTGATCTAAGTGTGCAGGTGTTGTTAGCATTGTACCATTGGATACAGAGTTTCTTATGGATCCTTGGAGAATCATTGGAGCATGTTTCGATTTATGGATGATGGTTGGAATATTTATATTCCTATCTTGACATAAATTTTTATTTACATGCATATTATTTGGCAACTTGTGTATCACAGTTTAAGGGGAGGTTTTAGGAAACTTTAGGACTTTTGGTATTCTTATAATACTCTTATCATAATTCTAGATTGTGTCCACAGGTGAGTATGAGTTAGTTTTCTATCTCATGAGGCACTATAGCATGCAAAGTTGATATACTATGCATGCTGCCAAGACCTTTTTGGCCTAGAATTGGATGTGGTCTTTTGGGAGACTTGGGAATGATTTATAATGGGTTTACCTGGGAGTTACAAGGAATTTTATGAGATAACTTAATTGTTAAGAATTTTGGTTAGCAAGGGACACTAGAGGACTCTTATGTCTATCTTGCATAAGCAAGTGTACATAAATGGACAGTGCTTGCCGCCCTATAATAATTTTCAGTTTATAGGTTATCTTCACTAGGATAAATTACTTTGTTAAGGTCCTTTTTCATTTTTATTACTTTTATTTTTGGACGCTGACAAATATTTTTCCAAGCGTTGTTGTGACAAATTTAGACGCTGACATGGCTTTTGCAAACGTTGACAAGAATATAGCCGTTGGGCGTTGATGGGTTATTTTTGACCGTTGACACTCATTGGGACCTACCCAGTTATTATTTTTGACGAATTTTGGGGCCGTAATTTTGGGAGTAGATAACTTTTAATTAATGCACAAGATAACTTATTTTCTTTTCAATATTTTCATCATTATATTTTGAAAATACTTGCCATATTTTTGACCAATCACATGTGCCTATCTCTCCTATATATTTGGCTCCTATTTTAAATAGGGTACTATCATATTCTTGTCTAACACTTTTTCTCCTATAATTCATCTTTCATCAATCTTTCACAAACAGCTTTCTTCAACAATGGCACCAAAGTTTAAACCAAGTGACTTGGTATTGGGTTTCAGGAGTTAGCACAACATGATTGCTTATTTGGAGGCTGATGATACTTTGTTTCCACAATACACTCAGATGGTGGCGTATTTGAATGCATCTCCTCTTAGGTATGCACTTTCTCATGCTCCTCTCATCCCCGTCACTCATATTAAACAGTTTTGGAACACTGTTAGTTCCTCAACGCTTAATAATGTGACTACATTCACAGCTATTGTTCATGGGCGTACTTGGGTGGTTACTGAAGCCTTGGTTCGCCTGGCTTTGCATCTTAATGATGCAGATGGCATAAGCACTCTCCCCATTAATGAAATAGAACAAGGACTTTGGGCTTTGGGGTATCCTTTCCCTGATGAGGGTACTTTAAATAAATATCATAAACAAGAATTTCCCCCAGCCTGGAAGTACCTCATACATGTCATCCTTCAATGTTTGAGTCCTAAATGTACTGCACATAATGAAATTAACAGATCAACTGCTAGTGCAATTGTGTGCATTACAAATGGGCAAAAGTATAATTTTTCAAAACTAATTTTTGATGGCATGTGTAAACACAAGGGGAATAAGATGACTTTGGCTTATCCCAGATTTTTACAAATGGTTTTTGATGAACAAATGTACTGCATAAGGGATCATGATGATTTTTATGAGATCCCTGTGCAAAAGAAAGCTATTTTTAGTAAGATAAACTCACCCCTCACCGTGAATTACCCCTTACCCAAACTATGCTTGTTGTTATTGCAGCAGACAACCCCAACGAGACCCACAACCACAACTTGACCCAATACCAGAACCTTTGACTTCACCTCAACACATGGAAATTGACCAAGAATCCTTCAACGCTGACACGTTAATTGTTGGCGTTGACACTAGTAATCCAAACGTTGACACCTTTCCTTCACAGACCCAAATACCCCTTGACCTTCAAACTACCACCCAATCCACATCATCTTCTACACCCCCTGAATATAGGTTGATTAAACGCCCAAGACTACTGGAGTGTTCTCCTCTAGTGGTCCTAGCCATGTTGCAAAGAGAACCACCACCACAAGTGTGGTTGGTGCTATGGATGAGGCTGGGACTATTAGTGCTAGCTTAGATGCAGGCCAAGCCAGTCCTAACATCTTTAAGACCTCATCCATTCCCCATGACTCTACTTTGGGAGGTCAAATACCCATTCTAGAGGAGGGCAGATTGGAACCATATACAATGATGGAATTGACGGCTGTCTACATTAGCTTGCAAAAGGAAAATGCAGACCTGATACAAACAGTCAGTACACAAGGCCTTGAAATCAAGCAATTGAGGGAGAGGATTGTCATTTTGGAGGATGCTAACACTAGGCGTGGTATGGAGGAATCTTCCAAAGGGGAGCATGAGCAGATCCATGTGAGTGACAAAGGCTCACATGATGGAGAATCTTTGGGTGTTGCTGAAGCCCTCACTGAATTGAAGAAGCAACCAGGTTTTGATACATCTTTGGTTACTCCTACAAACTTGAACTTGTCTTTTACAGCAATGATGGAGCAGTTTACAAGAGGCGCTGAGACAAGTAAGGTGAGCGTTGACAAGCAAAATTTGGACGCTGACACACCAAGCACTGACAAGAGTAAGTTGGGCGCTGACACATAGAATTTGAGCATTGACAGACCTGCAGATATGGTTGATGTATTCCAGTCATCAGCTATCATCAAAGAAGTGTCTTCTCAGGTACCATTATCATCTTTACCCATCATTGATCCATTAGATAAGGGTAAAGGAATCATGGTAGAAACAGAAGTTCCAAAGGATGCAGCACAAGTAGAGTTTGATTCAAGGTTGGCTGCACAACTTGTGGAACAAGAAATGAAGAAGGTTGGTGAATCACCATTTGTCGTTACTTCAGAGGAACAAGAAGGAAGTGATGAAGGGAGTTCAGATTCAAGTGTTATGATAATTGAACAACCAGAAAGACTTGAATATGGTGATGACTTGGCAAGAGAGAAGCTTAGAGAGTTAAAATTGCGAGTAGATTATGATATGCCAGAAGTTGCTCAGATTTACCATGCTTGGGAGAATAGGATTATGGAGAATCCAGATTTAACTATATCAGATCAAATTTGGGGTTTGGAAATTCTTTTAAGAGTTCAAAGAGACTGCAAGGTAATTCTGAAGCATAAGGCTAGCAATGTTTTCTCACTGCTGAAGAGGGATAGAAGGGAGCTTTACTACATGTTACTCAGATGTCATGGAACTGGATGGACCTTCAAGAAATTGCAGGGATTATCCTTTGAAGAATTGGAGTACAAGGCTTATCCCATTTGGGCAAGAGTGCAGGAAATGAATACTCTTAGACTTCTTTCAGATGAAAGGAAAGAAGAACTTGCAGAAGAGATGGAGATTCAAAAGGCAATGATTGTTCCAAGGCCTTTGAAGAAGGGAGTTCCACTTGAGTTTCCTAAAGATTTAAATAAAGTGGTTCCCAGTGAAGCTGTTCTTATAAGGAGCATTAAGCTCTCACCCATGGAAGCTTCAGATATGGTACAAGTGTTACCTCTTGATGCCAGAAACCTTATCATTAGCTATGAAGAAGATGCAAGTGGGTTTTGGATGATTGGCAGATATGGGAAAGAGGTACACACATTTACTACTCTTATGTATCTCTTTACAAGTATGGATAGGGAAGACTTGGCAGACCTTTGGAGGTTGTTGATGGCCAAGTATGAGACTGAAACACCTACTCCAGTCAATGGAATAAAGCTTTGGTCAACATTCAAGAGAATGTGTGCACCAGAAGAAGAAGATCCTGTTTGGAAGGATCTTGAGGATGATATCAGTGGACTTCAATGGCGTTTGTATTCAGCCGCTGGTGTGCATTATTTGAGCTCTACAAAGTTTGCTGAGTATCTTCTTGTAGATGCTGAGTATCCCATGTCCAAATAAGTTTTGGACAAGATGAAGACAACACAGCTGGAGATTGACTATTCAAGTGACGTGGCCAAAGATTTGATTAGGCATGTTTATTACCAATATGATAAGATTTGTAAGATTCCTCCTAGTTATTAATTTTTATTCAGAAACTTGATTACTAAAGTAGATATCAAGTTTAGGGGAGGATTGTTAGGAAAAAAATTTAGCCAGTACACTTGGACGCTGACAAGAAGAAAATAAGCGTTGATTAGAAGAAAACAAGTGTTGACAGATCAAGCGTTGACAGGAAGAAGTCAAGCGTTGATAGGTTGAAGTCGAGCACTGATAGAAAGATTTAGTCTACGCGTATTATGTTTCTAGTAAAGATAGGATCAACAATGTATTTTCTATATTTATCTTTACCTAGAATAGCTGATACGTAGACTCTTGTACAAGGATTCTTATGTCTATAAAAGAAGACCATTAGGTTTTGTTTCATATAAGTTTTCATACGTTTAACACTTTCATTGTAAGCAAGTTTGTTATAATCAGTCAAGTGAAAGTTTGTTTTACAATTGTTTGTGTGTTCTTGTTTGAGTATTAATTCCGCATAATACTTAAATTGTTTTATACACAACAAAGTTTCTCTACGTGTTTAACTTGTTTTAATCTCGTTTACACAAGCTAAATCGATCTAAGTTTGGAATCAACAAGCGTCTTACTTTATGTATAGGATTGTGGTAAATTCATGTACTTTTTAATAATGAACAGTTTTTTCGTTGGTCTATTACAGTTCCCATGGACAGAAATGGAAATTATGCCTTTGCAATGGCATGCTTTGGGTCTTGGACTTTTTGCTTCAATCATCGCACCTTTCGGAGGATTCTTTGCTAGTGTATTCAAAAGAGCCTTTAAGATCAAGGTGTTGCAGCGTGTCTACATTTTATAAGCTTTGTGATTCGTGCCATAATTGCACATGGTCTTAATTTGTTTCATTTGTCTTTGCTATAGGATTTTGGGGATAGCATTCCTGGACATGGTGGGATGATGGACATAATGGATTGTCAGGTGCGTGAGGATTTTATATAAGATAAATGATCTGTACACCACTAGAATTACTTCACACACCATGATGCTTGTTGTGTATTGTTGGACACTGCTGTTATGATCGGGCATATGAGAAATTTGTAATTCTGTCTAGTCAATAGAAGGAACTATTTGCCCACTATATTTGACAGTCATTTTAGGTTGTTGCATGTCGTCATGGCTTATTGTGTAGCCTCTTCCTGTCATTTAGTTATTGTCTTTCCTTTTAAACATGCAGATGTAGGAAGAAATTGCAATAAAAAATGGTGAAGCTTTTGTTGGAGCCTTGAGGGCGAGCTCAGTGCTACTGCATTTGTTTCTAGCTTAAGTATTGCAGCAGGTTGAACAAGTTTTAGAGTCAAGTTTAGAGATTTGATATACTGTAGTGGTAGTTGGTTATATTGGCATGTATAACATTTTTTCACTTTAGTTAAGTTGTATTTCCAGGCATTATAATGTTTTTTTTTTATATTTTTTGCAAAAGCAAAAAGCATTTTTTTTAATTAAAAAATTATCAACAAGACTGGTTCTTATATAATAACAGGTCTTCTTACTCTATAATAGAGACTTGCAGACATCTTTTAAGGCACCGGTTTTTACTAGCAAACCGGTTATGGTGCTCATAATAAACACCGGTTGTGAAACCAGTTTCTATATGTTTTGGGTATAGAAATACCCCCTGCCTAGATTGGTTCATAAACCACTCTCTATGAGCCGTTTTAACCAGTTTCCATGAGATTTTTTGTAGTAGTGTGTTGTTCCCATTCAATCCATAACACAAGATTTAGAGAGAGAAATAGTAGAAAAGTAGAAAGAGAAAGTAGAGAGAGAAGTGGAAGGTTTACACTAAAACTAGGTGTTTTATGAAATGAACCAACACCCTCTTCCACATGTGGAAGAGGGTTATATATGCCACGGCTCTAAGGCCTTTGTGAGCTTCATCTTGGGCCGGGCTTGGCTTTCACTTGGGCATATAGCCCCTAACAAAGACAATATTAGCTTAAAGTCCAAGCCCGCTTTTCCCGACTAACCTATTACTATACAAGACCAATAACGACTAAGATGACCTATTACATTCTTATTCGACTATATAAAATATAGGGCTAACAATCTCCCCCAATGTATCGGTCATCTTAAAAAGCTTAAAAAGCATAAGATGGTAGAGTGAATACATTCTTGTAGAAGAGATCTTCCTGCTTTGGTCTTGTATCTTGGTCTTGATCTTGTTTGTAACAGCTTTGTTCCTTCATGCTTTCGTGATCTTTATCTTGAGCCTTTGTCATTTGACTTTGAGTGCTTGAGATCTTCATCTGTACTCCTTGTGACTAAGATGACCTATTACATTCTTACATTCTTAGGTATCTTGATTATCGCCATCTTGTGCTCTTGTGACTTCTGAATCGACATTGGTTACACAGCTACGCCACCTTCTTGATATGCAGTAACATATACAGACACGGATGAAATGGCTTTGAACATTTCACCCTAACTCGGTAGCGTTTTACCCCGGTCGGTGAAGACCGTTAAACGGTATTAAATACCGTACCTGTGATCAGGTAGATACGATTAAGAACCTCCTTGACAGGGTTTCCCAGCGGTAGTAGCCAGTTCTCTTTACTCGACCGTCTCAAAGCAGTCTGCTAACGTAAAGAGTGAATCATAAGGATAAATTATCCGTCTGATTAGAGTCTTCAATTCAGATTTCCTGGAACAAGTTTGATTCTAAAAGAATCGCACCATTGTTGCTTTCCAGTTTGTCACAAGCTTGATTCATAGAGAATCTTGCGAGTCACCTACCGCAGTGCTGTTTGATGTTGACACTGGAAGGATTTCCATTCGTCACTGTGAACACTGATGAGTGTCACTCTGAATGTTCTGGCAAGATCACACGGATTTTGCGAAGAAACCTGGAATCAAGTTTGAATCAATTAAGAATCGAAACTTAGTTGCTTTCCAGTTCTCACAAGTTTGATTCGTGTAGAATCGCACAAGTTACCTACCATGAGCTTGTTTGATGCTGGCTCAAGCAGGATTTCCATCTTCATTGTAAATCGTATCACTCAGATGTTCTGGCAATATCACAAGGATAATGCGTAGGACTCGATTGTGTCCTAATGAGATGATAGATAGATCTCGTTTGGTTCTAGACTCAATAAGTGCATTTTGGTATTCAGAGGCTGGAGCAGACTGCCACCTTTTTCAATATTAACTGACTCGGAGTGAGAAAGTCAATAGATACGTGTTGATCTCCGTGACAATGAGACAAGTTTCTTTTGAGAGAAACTCGAATGGCTGGGGAAGGTTTGTGCATCGCATCACTGGGTCCATGACACTTGTCTTCAAAAGATGTGTTAACCCGGTTTCTACCTAAGTTGCATAGAATATTCAACTCCTTCAATGCTTACCAATACGTCATCATTAGCACCTTGTTGTGATTGTTCTAGTGCTAACTTAAGTAATTGGTCCGCATTCAGCTTCATTCCACTCCATCTTTCCTAAGGACAACTATTTCTAGCTATGGAATGTCCTTGGGTAGATCCCTCCGGTTCTGGTTGGATCATAGGACTTAGTTTCCTATCCTAAACCACCTTTTGACTCCATCGTTCCGTCGTGGATAGTAGGTTGTTTTGGGTAAAGATGGTAACCATAAAACCATTGAAAACCATTCAAAGTGCTTGATAAAAATCAAAACTTTTAACACTTTGAAAGTTTTATATTTTCGAAAAGCTTCCCCTACACACATGCATCGATATACGAAATAGTTTGGCATGTGAAGGAAGGAGTTGCACTTGAGTCTTTAAGATCACATGTTGCGATATATTACATTTTAATCACATTTTCTCCCCCTATCTCTAATATAAAAACATAATATTAGAGATATCAATTGATTAAAATATGACATTTTCCGAAAAATTGACGGGAGAGAAACATGTGTGCACTCATGAATCATGGAACATTTT
This sequence comes from Glebionis coronaria, assembly GCA_025667525.1. Taxonomy (NCBI): domain Eukaryota; kingdom Viridiplantae; phylum Streptophyta; class Magnoliopsida; order Asterales; family Asteraceae; genus Glebionis; species Glebionis coronaria. The sequence goes on from CM046880.1 coordinate 20,211,706, forward strand.
CAGTCGGGTCGCTCCCCTCAACAATATATGTGTGTCTTGAGACAAAATTTGACAAAATTTTAGAAAGACGACACCACAAAATATGTTGAGGTACGGAGTTGAGATGCCTTGTCCGATATAATTTATTACTTATGACAGTTTTAAACCATTTTCGGAATGTGTTGGATACATAAAATATGACAATTTCAGAGATGTACCCAACAACATTAAAGGCTTGATTTTAAAACGCTCCCCCTCAAAAATTGATAAAAATAACATATGACATTTTTAGATATAAAAACTTATTATGAGGAAGGGAGTGTTGAACACACAATTTTGAAAGATTTAGAAAAACCTTTTGAAAAATTCTTGAAAAACTGTGTTCAACGGTTTTAAAATGATCAGGATAGAAGACTTCTCTTCTATTGCTTAGGGAAAGAGCACTGAAACGTACACTCCCCTTTCGGGTCCGTTTTTCATGAGCTCAAAACTTTGATTGTTTTGTGACTAGCTCATGACCGAGAAAAATAAATTTCCTGTTATGAAGGATAAGTTATCATCTGTGATAAACTTTCTTTAAGTTGAAGTTCGAGTTCTAAGCTGACAGTTACTTAGAAATCGTTTTTCATGAACTTAAAAACTTTGAATGTTTTTATGAGAAGCTCATGACCAAGAAATATGAATTTCTCGTTGAGAAGGATAAGTTATCGTCCGAGATAAACTTTCCTTAGTTGAGGTCCGAGTTCTAAGTTGTGATGCGCCTAGAAGTCATTATGAGAGAATATCAAGCAACTTCATTTGCCAAAACCTCCAAGTCTTCTGGAGTCATATACTTCATACCAAGACGGCCAACGAGATACGCAAACCTATCTTTCGATAGAGCTTTTGTAAACAAGTCTGCCAGCTGGTACTCAGTTCTGACAAAGTATAATTCCACGATGCCACGTTCCACTTGTTCCTTGATGAAGTGATATCTGACATCGATGTGCTTGGTGCGGGAGTGCTGAATCGGATTGCAAGATATGGCTATGGCCGACTTTGAGTCACAATGCATAGGTATTTTATCAAAGTGGAAGCCATAATCCCTGAGTTGAGTTCTCATCCAGAGGACTTGAGCACAACATGCAGATAGAGCCACATATTCTGCTTCAGCTGATGAGAGCGAAGTACAATCCTGCTTCTTTGACGACCAGCTGACAAGCTTGTCTTCGCGTAGAAATTGTATGCTACCAGAAGTGCTTTTTCGACTATCAAGACAACCTGCGTGATCAGAATCTGAAAAAGCCGTTAGATGAAAACCGGTTTCCCTCGGATACCAGAGTCCCATGTGAATGGTATTCTTAAGGTACCGAAAGATCCGTTTAACCTCTTTGAGGTGCTTTTGAGTAGGTCTGGCTTGATATCGTGCACAATAGCATGTGGCATGATGAATATCAGGCCTGCTGGCTGTAAGGTACATAAGTGACCCGGTCATACTGCGATATCGCATTTGATCTACGGGATATGAGTACAAGTCAGCGTCTAGGGATGTGGTCGACAATGGTGTACCAACGCGAGCACATGAGGTCATACCATGCTTTTTAAGTATCTCTTGAGCATACTTAGCTTGGTTTATGAAGATACGACGTAGGGATTGATGAATCTGGAGGCCTAAAAAGAATTTTAGCTCCCCCATCATTGACATTTCAAATCTGCTGTGCATTAGTTTTTCAAAATGTTTTGAAAGTTTTGGGTTCGTAGAACCAAAAATAATGTCATCAACATAAACTTGCACCAGCATTATGTCATCCCCATATTTATTAGTAAAGAGAGTAGGATCAATAGAACCTTTGGAGAATCCTTTGGAGACCAAGAAGTTGGATAGTTCCTCGTACCATGCCCTTGGAGCTTGTTTAAGTCCATATACAGCTTTCTTGAGACGATAGACTTTGTCAGGGTGATGTGGATCGATGAATCCTTCCGGCTGATTCACATACACTTCTTCCTTCAAATGACTGTTGAGAAAAGCAGTTTTAACGTCCATATGAAAAACCGTGAAGCCCTTATGTGCAGCATAAGCAACGAATATCCTGACTGCTTCCAAACGAGCGACTGGAGCAAATGATTCATCGTAGTCTATTCCTTCTTGTTGACGGTATCCCTTAACCACAAGACGAGATTTGTTTTTGATGATGGTTTATTCTTCATCCAGTTTGTTTTTCCAGATCCATTTGAAATCTAAGATTAACATTCCATAGGGTCGGTCAACAAGTTCCCAAACATTTAGGCGTTTAAACTGATGAATTTCGTCTTGCATTGATTCAATCCACGCATGATCAGTCATGGCTTGTTTGATGTTTGTAGGTACAGTTGAACTCACGGTAAGTGCATACATACACACATCGCCATCAGTTTCGAGTTGTCTGCGTGTTCGAACCGGTTGTGAAGGATTTCCAATGACTTGCTCCAATGGAAGATCACGTGTCCAATGGTGAGTGGATGGATATGGTTGGTAGAATGTATGCATGTTGGACGGATCAACATGTTGAGTAGAAGACTCTCCGACTTCGTGTACCGGTGTACCGAACGGATTGATAAATTCTTCTTCGTCAGGTTGTGCATCGACTGCTTGATTGTTGTTTCCTCCTTCAGCATTGACGGTTGGTGATGTTGGTGGTATGACTGTTTGTTGAGTTTGTTGAGTATCTAATGGAATTGTCTCTTGAGCAACGATTGCTGAAGTAGATGGAGTTGTGTCTTTTTGACTTTGTTCGGGTGCATCAGTAAGGGTGACAGCGGAAGGCTTTGACACAACTTGATTGTTTCCATAGTAATATTCATCAAACATTGGATCATATAAATCAACCAACTCATTCATATGTGTCGTATCCGTCGAGTCTGCTGTAGGAGTACTTTGTTGACATTCTTGCACGGGACGTACACTGTTTTGTGTAGGTGCCATTGCTGGACATTGAGGTGTGGGACTTGAGCTGTTGTGATCAAGTACCATTTGTGGCAATTCGTCAAAGTTCACATGAATTATTTCGACAATAATCTTTGTTCTCTTGTTATAGACTCGATATCCTTTTGACAATGTAGCATACCCCACAAAAATACATGCATCACCTTTTTCTTTCATCTTGTCCAGATTCTCACCGTCTTTAAGGATGTAGCATAAAGATCCAAATACGTGAAAGAATTTAACCGTAGGTTTCCTGTCATTGATGATGTGGTAAGGTGTCTTTTCATGTCTAGGGATGACGAGAGAGCGATTCTGAGTATAACAGGCGGTTGCAATAGCTTCAGCCCAGAAGAATAGTGGTAATTTTGAAGCAGAAAGCATTGTTCTAGCAGCCTCAACCAAAGTACGGTTCCGTCTTTCGACAACGCCGTTTTGTTCAGGAGTTTGAGCAATAGATGTTTGATGTTAGATGCCTTCTTCTTGAAAGTAAGATTGCAAGTTCTTGTTCAAAAATTCAGTACCCCTATCCGTTCTTACGGTTAAGACTTGAGCTTGAAGATTGCATTGTATCATCTTGAGAAAGTTTTTGAGAACTTCTGGTGTTTCATCTTTGGACCTTAAGAAGAAAGTCCATGTGTATCTAGAGTAATCATCAACAATTACGAGAATATACTTTTTCCCGTTAATACTCTCTACACGCATGGGACCACATAAATCCATGTGTAGAAGTTCCAATCGTCCTTTTGAGCTTGGGGGAGTCTTTGTTTTGAAAGACTTCCGTTTTGCTTTCCCCAACTCACAAGAAGAACAAAGATGGTCTTTGACGAATTTCAACTTAGGAAGACCGGTCACAATATCATTCTTCGAAAGCAAGTTGATGGTGTCAAAGTTGAGATGTGACAATCGTTGATGCCATAACCATGCTTGAGATGAGGAAGCTTTAGCCAATTAAGCAAATTGGATTTGTTGAAGATGTGTCTTGAAGAGTTACTGTGTAGAGATCAGAACCACGAGAACCTGTAAGAAGGTCTTTCCCATCATAGTCTCTAACATAGCAAGTAGATTTCCGAAAAGCCACTTCCAAATCCGCATCACAAAATTGACCAACCGAGAATAAATTGTGATTCAGTCCCTCGACGTAATAAACCCGTTTGATAGTGATATTCCCTTGAACCAAGTCTCCATATCCAAGTATCGGTGCAAATTGATCATTTCCAAACCGTACCGTACCCAGAAACTTCTCCACGAAGTTAATGGGAAGCTTGAGATTGCCCGTCATGTGCATTGTGCACCCGGAGTCCATTATGAATAGGATGATTTCGACGAGCTGCAGAAGAATTAGAAGACAATGTAGCATTTGACAAATGGGAGCCCTTGATAGAAACGGGTTCCAAAATAGTAGTGGACCTAGATTCTAAAGGCAAGCTTACATTCATAGACCCAATTAGAATGATGGTTGTCTTAGGTACCCATTTGTATCCGGGTGGTGTAAATCTTGAATACCCCCGTGTACATGTCCTAATCATGTTCTCATAAAGCTTCTTTAATCTGCTTTGTTTACGTAAAGTAGTGGATTCTAGCGCACTTAGTTTCTTAAGTGGTTGCTCAGTGGATTGGTTCAAAGTTCTTGTGGGTTCACTAGTACTAGTGGGCATACGAATAGGCTTCCTAGTTATAGTATTCACGCCATTATAATTAAGAGCACAAGCATCATGATTGAAAGTACGAACACATTTGCCACATTCAACACAAACAAATTCAACATTCGAGGTCTTAGTATTTAAACTGTCATTACATGCAGTTACAGACGTTTTATTCTTAGAAAACTTAAGATTCCTACGGTGGTCTTCTTCTTCCAACTTCTTTCCTTGACTATTGTTAGGCATGACCTTATCGTGCATTCTATCGCTCTTAAGCTGTGGTCCGCTAACGCTAGTAGTGGGGATTACTCCTGTAGAAGAAGACACACGTTGATTAGTTTTCTTAATATTCTGAGGTAACCGCGATGTTCCAGTTTGAGTGGGCTTAGTGTTCATCTTATACATTCCAGGTGCTATCACATTGGTACTCTTATCATTTCCTATCTTAGGCAAAGTCTGTGGGGATTGTCCCAAAATAGATGATTTAGGGCATTTAACCGCATTCGGTTGACGAACGGCGGATGGTTTACCCAAAACAGACTTCCCTTTAATTTTCTCAATGAGTTTCTGTAACTCACTTATGGCTATGTCCCTTTCTTTTAGCTGAGCTTTCAAATCATTTATTTCGAAATCTTTTTCATTTAGTAGACGAAACGAAGAAGCTGACATTTCTTGACACTTTTAATGATTATGAGATTTTTCACCTTTTTGTAAAGCAAGTTCAAGAGAAATAGAGTGTTTCTCAAGTTGAGAAAAACTTTTCGAAAGTTTGTTGTATGACTGAATTTGTTTTAAAAGCTCTACTTCAAGATTGCGACATTTCTCGTCTGATTCTGACGCTAGACATGCTACATGACAATATTGATCAAGATCGGTATACACACCAAGTATAGCATTCATATGGCCAGCATAAAAGTATTCCTTAGAAAGTCGATCAATTTCGTTAGAAAGTTGGTGTTCTTGTGTCTTTAATTTAATTTGAAGAAAATCAACTTCATCTTCAAGAGATTTGACATAGCTTAAATCAGTTAACATTTCCTCAGTGAGAGCATTATAAAACATTTCCACATTTTTTGAAAGATCATCAATGGTTGGAACAATGCATTGTTGAATGACGACTTCTACTTGTGGGTTAGGTTTAATATTCCAAATGGTATCTCTAGAAACTTTTTCATAGTTGACGACACCTTTGTACAAATTTAAAACCCCTTGTTTTATAAACTCAAATTGCTGAACACTTTTGCTTTTCTCATCCCATTTACGTTTTTCATCCAAAATTCGCTTTTTTAACAAAATTGATTGCTTTTTGAAACTCCTTTTTAAAGAAACTTTCTTTTGTGGTTCATCACTTGGTGGTGGAACACTATTATACATCTTTTGTTCTTTTGAAAGTTCTTTTTGAGGAACCAACTTAATATAATTATCAGAATTAGAAAGGTTTATTAAATCACTTAAGTTCGATCGACTTTCTTCTTGTTGACGAATGATTTCGTCGCAGTCAGGGGAAAGCATAAGAGCAAGATTATCAACATAACAACCGATATCATAAAGAGCAGGCTTTGTACTTTGAGCTTTCTTGAGATATTCAGGCTTGACAAAACTTGTTTTCATATTTCTATTGAGCATATTCATAGTTTGAATAGACTGACCCGTTTTGTAAACAATGTTGTTTAACGTGTCGACTCTCTTTTCTAAAGCAAGAATTTTTTCAATATCCTTTTCTTCACGAGTTTTATAAAGCTCAGTTTGTTCTTTGTTAACCGACTCTAATTCAGTAATTTGGAGTTTATGTAGCAGCAGTTGTTCTTCAAGTTCTGATATCTTCTGTTTTGACATATGAATTTCGTGTGTTACTTCAGATCAATATTGTTCATTGAGCACCTTACGTTCATATACCAAACCATTATCTATTGCAACCCGTCGATCAGCTTCTTTTACATAATCACACTCTTTAAGCCCGTCTACCTCCTCGGCTAAGGATGTGTTTGCTTGCTTCAAACGTTTATTAGCCTCTTTGTTTTCCTCAATTTCATGTTTTAAAGAATCAATAATAGACGCAAGCAAATCACGGTCCTCATCCGAGTCAGTATCCTGAACAGCTTTTCCGTCATCATTACACATATGCTGTGAATCCGTAGAGATATTGCTATCCTCCGTGTCCATTACATATGTGTCATTGATGCTTTCGGGTTGCTCAGGATGCCGTCGTTCATTAGCAAACACATTATAGTTATCATGTGATGGTACCTTTTCAAGTGGCTCAGAATCATAGATGGGTCCAGAAGTATCATCAGTCTATGGGATCACTTCTTGAATCTTTTCCATGTACACATAATGTGCCTCTAACTCTTGATCATTGGCTTCATCATCAGTGTCATCACGCCAGTCAACTTCATCTGCTGTGAGTGGAATTCCTACTTCTTCTTTCTTACACAGCAGCATCTTTTCCTTGTGATACCCTGAGTCCTTAACCCGTTTTGGCTTCTTGCATTCCCTAGCCATGTGCCCAAATCCCTTGCAGTTGAAGCATTGAATCCCAGTCTTCTACACAACCGGAGTGCCTACAGTATCTCTAGCCCCAACTTGATTCTGCATCCTCTGATTATCATACATAGCATCACGATCATACCTAGGTGCATGATCAACTTCCTTATATCTAGCATTGTATGATGATCTGAGGTTGTTGTTGGTAGGTTTGTTGATCTTCTTATAAGTTGTGGTGAGTAAAGACATGAGTTCTCCAATCTTCTTGTCCCTTGAAGTTTGTTCATCATCACTGTCTCCATCTGACTCGGTGTCATACTTTGGAGGTGGAGTGGGGACAATTGCTTTTGCTTTGTGTTTAGCAGCAGCTAGAGGTTTGGTGGATGAGCTTGATGACTTTGAGGAATGAGTAGGTGGTTGTTGACGGGGAACGGGTTTTGTTGAAGTAGCAGCCACAAAAGCAATAGAATTTGCAGACCGTTCTGCCTTTTCAGCCCTTAGTTCATTCACTTCATTCTGATGTTGTTTTAAGATATCATAAAGTTTGTGATAGGAGATGGTCTTGATATCTTCCCTTTGTTTAACCAAGGTCACAAACCTTTGCCATTCCGGTTTGAGTTGAAGTAGAAACTAAACATTGGCATGATGATTGGAGATGGTGCACTGATTTCTGACAAGCTCATTCATCATTTTGTAGAATCTCGAGTAATATGAGTCAATGGATTCACCATCTTCCGATGTGAATTTTCCAAACTCCCAAAGTAGATTAGTCTCGAGATCTTGAACGTTGATCGACTCACCTTGCTTCAATCGATAAATTGCATTCCACATTTCCATAGCATTAGGACATGCATCAACTGTGGAATAGATATCGTTATCAATTCCAGTGAGTATGAAGTTTACAGCATCAGCTTCAGCTTGGAGGAGTTTCTTTTTCTCAGCAGAACATGTGTCAAAATCCTCCATAGCTCGTATAGTTGATGAAGTACCATCCTCTGCCTGTGTGGTAATTGGTCTGAATTCAAAAACTGGAGGTGGATTCTCAAGGCAGTGACGAAGAGCAGTTCGGTTTTCTTTTTCGTCGAGAAATCTGAGAAAACGAGATCTCCATTGAACGTAACAACCGGCAGTGAGCACAGGTGGATTACCGTTGCCACCTTGTTCCAAACGAATTTGATTAGCAGTTGCAATGTTGATGTTGTTGTTAGACATGGTGAATACTTGTGAATGAGTTGCAGATCTTAGTGGATTTGTTGTGATGAGGTGTGGTTGAAATTTCGTAGTGTTCCAAGAATCTTCAGTCCGACAATAAATTCCTCAGTCCGACAAAACGGTAAGCCGAAAAATTTTGTATCGCCAAATTTTGAAATTGAGTTAGAAATAGCCAAAAACTAGTAGGGAAAAAATTTGAATTTACTTGACCTAAAATTTTTAACTCTTTTTTTTTAATCTTCGTGTAAACTATGTTCCGAGACCAGTCTAGATAGTGGCTAAGTCTAAAAATTGTTCAAACAAAATTTATCTGTCCATCGCAATGTGACCCATCGCACTCTTAGATCGTACTCTGATCGCACTCTAATCGCACTCTGATCGTACTCTATGATCGTGGTCTGATCGCACTCTGATCGTACTCCTAGATTGCAGTCGGATCATACTCTGATCGTACTCACTTATCGTAGTCTGATCGCAGTAGTAGATCGTAACGAGTGATCGTACTCACTTGATCATATTGGTGATCGTATCGAACGATCGTACTGAGCTATCGTAGTGAAGCGATCGTACCCTGATCGTATCCTAGATCGTACTTAGCAATCGTACTAAGCAATCGTAGTCTGGATCGTACTTTGGATCTTAGAGAGCTATCGTAGTCACAGATCGTAACTTGGATCGTACTAATGATCGCAGTTAGATCGTAACAATGGATCGTGGCTATGGATCGCAAGTAGAAACCCCCAGGGTTTATGCAAACACAAAGTCAGATCGTACCAAGGAATCAAAATACCCCTTTTCTCGGATAGTACTAGAGCACACCAAATTCGTGATTTTTAGCCTAAAAATGAATCAAGCACCCAAAAATTTTGTGTTTTTAACCAAAAGAACAATACCAAATCACTACCAATAGTAAGTAGATGATTTGTATCAAGAATAAGCCATAAAAACACAAGAAATTTTTTGGTACGTGAGTTTTTGGATCAAAATAGGCACGAAAAAATCAAGAACACAACACACGAATCTTCAATCACCTATCCACTATAGGCTCTTGATACCAAATGTTGTTCCCATTCAATCCATAACACAAGATTTAGAGAGAGAAATAGTAGAAAAGTAGAAAGAGAAAGTAGAGAGAGAAGTGGAAGGTTTACACTAAAACTAGGTGTTTTATGAAATGAACCAACACCCTCTTCCACATGTGGAAGAGGGTTATATATGCCACGGCTCTAAGGCCTTTGTGGGCTTCATCTTGGGCCGGGCTTGGCTTTCACTTGGGCATATAGCCCCTAACAAAGACAATATTAGCTTAAAGTCCAAGCCTGCTTTTCTCGACTAACCTATTACTATACAAGACCAATAACGACTAAGATGACCTATTACATTCTTGTTAGACTATATAAAATATAGGGCTAACATAGTGAATTAACCGATTCATACCAATAATCCACATCCAAAGATCTCAACTCTTAGAGCATCAAGCCGATACTAAACACCTACCTTCCTAAATTCAAGGAACACACTCTTAGTATAGAACTAATACTAGCAACCTTTCCATCGGTTAACTCCACATCATAGTTAATTGTCAATCTCATTGACTCTCCGTTGATAAAACAACTAAATCTTTACATTTCTACAGTTTCTACCCGATCTGAAACCAAACAACATACTGACATAAAGAATCTCAAGTAAGAATATACCATTTACAACATTCAGACCTTAAGGTTTGTCAGCATCATTCAAATGTAAGCTTGAGCGGCAGCATTCCTATCTTGTCAATTTCCTTTCCTTGGATAATTCCTTTGTTTGTATTCTTTCTCACCACGGCTAAAACATATCACTACTCCAGGGGTACTAATTACAATGACTAATCCTCTTGTTTTGCACTTAGCAGCTTTATGACCAGGTTTTCCTAACTCTAGTCGCAATTGTGGAAAATTACCTACATGGTATAGAGTACAGCAGACACACTTGAGATTTATCTTGTTACTTTCAGACACAGTGACAGCACGAATTTCCTCATTCCTTCCAGTGTTTAAATACTGATTTTAGTTCTGCCTTTGGCTATTGTTAGTACTGTAATCCTTACAATTTTGACCTTGATTCGGGTTGGACTGAGCAGATTCCCACTTTCTCTTATTGTTTTCAACAATACTATCTTTCCTATCTAGCACTTTCACATCCATTAAATCATGCGCCATCTGAACAGCTTCATCGAAAGATTTAGGTCTTAAAGAAATAACCTCACCCTTGATATTACTAGACAATCCTCTAATGTACTGCTTTGTTGTTTTACGGTCATTCACAAAAGTATCAAGACATAGCAAATATAGCTCATAAAATTTCCCAGTAAGCAGTGATAACATCGTTCCTCAGCACGAATTATCTCAATTCGGATTCCAACTGTCCTAGTTCCTGCTTAGGACAAAACCTAGCAGTCAATAGTCCTTTCATCACGGGCCATGCCTTACTATTAGTCACAACAAATCCTAAAGTAGTCACTTGGTATTCCACCATCTTAGTGTACCATCCTGAAATATAGCAGCAGCAAATTTCACCTTATTAATTTCTAAACACCCAATAATCTCATAGTACTCTCTATCTTATCAATCAAACTATGCAATTCTAATGCACCACTAATACCACAAAACTGCACAGAACCACACTTCTGAAAACTAACATAAGTACATTCTCTTGAACTTGCAGAACAGCAGCAACACTATCATCTGGATCAGCAGCATCCTCATTATTCTTAGCAGCATCGCCATTATTTTCAGCAGCATCATCATTATTCTTAGCAGCATCATCATTATTCTCAACAGCATCTACTGCAGCACCATTATCTCCAACACAATTAACCCTAGCATCTTGATTCCTTACAGCACGATCAGCTTCAAATGCTCTAGCAATAACTTGTTCGATCATGGTGTTCACAGTAGCAGTCGTTATTTTTGGCGACATATTTCAAGAAACTTAGTCACGTAGCGATCTACTAATGACAGAAATATGATTCCCCTACTCCTTCTTCCATCATCACGGAAGAAAGAAACATGTTAGGTATACATATCAAGATAAAAGAAGAATTCTTTATCAGGATATCTCATGGATACTACATGCACGAACAACACAAACTACAATGGTTCATCAACCAAAACTCAAAAGAGTTAATAAAGGCACATCATAGATCATGAGGGTAATTCAGATTGCGTTGAGGATTCAACAAGATAGTGGCAGTGTCTGTCACTACAATCATCTACCGAACAAACTTAAAAGATAATAAGTTCCAACACAATGCTACGACACAGGGTTTAAATAAGACCGGTCATAAAAGAAAATAAGATACAAAGAAATCCATTACGCGATTAGTTCCTTAGACAACAGCTCCTCATCCTCCTTAACATTGTTGTCAGCTACATCACACTCGTCTATTTCCCTTTTCACACCTCAAGGTTAAATACATAACCTTATGGCAGCTCATTCTCAAAATCCAAATACTCGATGCTACACGGCAGATTAATCACAAGGCAAATCTCAGTACGACTTTCAACATTCCTAAACTTCCAAGCTTGACTCAGAATCAATCTCACATGAGACTCCCACTCACTTATCCTTTCAAAGCTTACCTACTTCTCTTTAAACCTATCAATTCAAGCATACGAATGCATCACAATCGACCCAAGGCTAGCAATCTCGTCCATCTTCCAAGTCCTAACAAACTCAATTCTTCACATACCAAATACAACCTTTTAAAACCACTTTTCTTTCACATCAACCTCTAATCACACCAATTTCAACCACATATCTATCATACATCAACTAATCAAAATTCCTCATTCCCGATATAAGTCACAAGAAATCAGTTGTAAAATCGTTCATCATCTGGTCTACTGTCCCAGACCCTCGGTAGTATACAAGGTCATTATTTAAAATTATACACATATGCATTACATAAAGAAAATATACGATAACAAGTACTCAACGTACTTTCAACAACATCAATACATCATCAATACATCATCAATACATCATCATAGTATTTACTTAATAAATACTGCAGAAATCATTTCAATTCTAAGGGATACATCTAACTATAAAACAATACAAAACAAATAATCTTACCGGAGCCTTGCGGAGAAGTTGCGTTGCTTTTGTAAAATATTTTCAACACCAGAGTTATAGTTTAGGACATTTTTCAAAAATCGACCTAATTCGCTATAACTAAAAAGCTCTGATTACCAATCTTTAACACCCCCAAATTACATCGCGCAGCGGAAATACACATTTGGGGTGCTAAATATAAACATTGATATACAAGACACTTTGAACAATCTCAAAATGATACATTTGGAATATAAAAGGAAATAATTTAACCATTGTCTAAAACTTTCGATCCCATGTAAAACAATTTTAAAGATATCAGAGTATCATTTAGGTCCCCCAAAGACTTGATCGAATCCACAAACACTTTACTAAAGTACTCCACCGTACATTATTATTTTTATGACCAAAAGGGAAAGAAATCCGTTTTAGACCCATAACCATAAAAGCAATCCGCAATCCTTCTCCAGCAAGCTCTGCAATTCATCGTCTTCAATACCTGAAATACATGCTTAAAATCATCAACACAACGGTTGAGCGAGTCTATAGGTTTTCCAAATCAACATTTGAACACAAGAGAAAAATCAATCAAGATCATTTAATAGAATTGTGCGCATACAATCTATTAGTCAGGAAGTCTGGCATATAGCAATAGCTATTGAATTGTATTAAGCTCATGACACCGACCCCTTAACTTAGTCACCCACGCCTAAAGTCGACATGACTAGATGAAGTTCCAGTGCCCCTACTAGGGTATCATTTGCAAGAATACCAATTCTCATTCTCGTAAAATTATCCTTCCCAGCGGGTTACTCAGCGTAAAGCCCTGGTCTCAGATAGGGTCGTCAGCCCAATAGTACTATTACTAGAATAAGCGGCTATTCCCAACTCACAACATCAAGTCAGAAGATAGTTAACGGCTCATAAATTTAGGGACTTTTGCAAATTAGGTACTTATACAATTCAAACAACAAAGGCAACATTCGGTCCAAACAATCAATCATGACTTGTGTCAAATTTACTTTCAAATAACATGTATCCCCCTCGCGGGTTTTAAAATCATTCAAAACAATTACAAAAGCGAGGCTATAGACTCACCTGGAGTAATAGCAGTGGCAAGACGATCTTCAACGATAATTGATGCCCGATAAACACAAAAACCACAACCTATTAAATAAGGCGCGTTCATCAATAATAAACTCGAATAAAATCCATACTTACTAACATCAAACTCAAAATCATAAAATCACACTCAACCCAAAATGAAAACAATACAAGTGACCTTTTACTTCATTCTATATGTTTATTCTATTAGTTAATTCTTTCGATAAAAATCTGCCGGTACATACCAAATGTACGAGCTCATTGACCCCACTTAAACACATCAAATACTTATGATACTAATCAGAAATGTCACTTACTATATATAGAAAGACCTGTTAAAAGCCCATCAAAAGATTTTACTTTTAAAGTTCTCTGCCGACGCATCTTTGAACTACAAAAACCGGACAATTTTACGTCAACAACTCATATAGTCTTTTAAACCATTTATTTTTCTCCGGTTACAAAACCGACACTCAACTTTGAAAATAACTCAACATCATCATACTTATCATTCAAAATCAGTCCATGACTCATTTTTAAAATCCATTTTATAGTCCCCGAGATTCGATCCAAATATCGACAACAATTACATATTGTGACGATACTCGTCTCCCGGTACACGAATAATCAAACTTAACGTAACTTTTCGCTCGTTTGGAGCTAGAAGCCCTACCTTATACCAAAACGAAGCTAAAAACATCCTCTACAACAATATCTAATTAGTTCATCTCAAACTCAAACTCATATTTTCAGAAAATTAAGTTTAATAATCTGTTTAAAAATATATATTTAAAAATCATTCAAAATTAATTTTTCACCACATTTTAATCATTCTCATATGCCTAATATCACCCTAGAATCATTACCAACAACTTAACTTACCCATAACACATTTAAATGATCATACAAAAATTACCCACTAAAAAATAATGAACATGCAACCAAGAATTCTTGAATAAAATAACAATAACACATATATATCATCATAAAAATGGATCAAACATCACTAGTTCATCAAGAAAAGTAAACTTTTTGAAAAGTTAATGCATGTGGGTAAAAATTATACCATTAGAATCACCATCAAGTTTGCAAGATGGGACTTGTTTTAGTTTCTCATGAATCAAAGTTGATCATAAAAAATGAGGGTGTTTTTGGCTATGGTGGTGGACGGCAAACAAGAACAAGGAGAGAGAGAGAGATGGATTTTTTTTCTTAAAATGAATTTTATATTTAAAATGGTTAGTGGAAAAATTATATATAGTGGGGTGGAGGGGTAGTTTTTGTTAATTTGTGATAGTTTTGGTCCAAAATGCAATTAAATAGTTGTAAAGGTAGAAAATATAAATTGTCAATTTTAAAAATATTTACGAGGCTCGGGTTTCGTAAAAATACTTTTCAAAAGTTAAAACGCACTCAAAATATGATGATAATATGATCCCGGTTCGACTTGATACGAACTTAAAATAAAAACGTCCAAAATATAAACATCGAGACAACAAATGATAAAACATTAAATCTCGGGCATCCGTCGATATCGTGGTCACTAATAATCCTCGCTATTAGTAAAAAGATAAAAACAAGACCTCCAACGTCGGTTTAAATAAAACCATCAATCGTCATATCATTAATCTCATCAAAAATTTCAAAATCATTCGTAAAAATAATATTATATAATATTAAATAAATGACCTCGGGTTTGGGTTGTCACACACTCACAACCTCTGACACTATACTATCTACAAAATCAGTAGATCTCTTCCTCTTCCCAACTGGTTCCTTCTTAACAGTAGCTTCTTTTTTAATAGCAGAGGGTTCTTTGTTAATAGCAGCACTATACTTCTGTGAAGGAGCTTTTGACTTTGGCATTGCACTAGTTCTTGTTTTTTTTTTTCAGCGAGAGGAGGTGAATTAGATCCTTTATGACCTAAAGATTTCTGACGCTTGTTCGTATTACGATGACCTGCAAAACGTAAGAACACAATCAGTTAAGTACTAAAAAGTTACAAATACAAAAAAACATATGCATGATTTAACATAAATCATACATGATTTAACATAAATCATGCATGATTTAACAAACATGATTCATGAAGAATCATGCATGATTCTTCATGAATCATGCATGATTCTTCATGAATCATGCATGATTCTTCATGAATCATGCATGATTCTTCATGAATCATGCATGATTCATGATGAAAACAAATACACAGCTATCTAAAAAATTACATAAACCAAACAATGATGATGAGCATGGTGAAAGTGACCTATTGAAAATACCTGCATAAACCGAACAATAAAACCCAGCAGAGCATCTAACATTACATATACCGATCATTTAAACACGACACATAAGAGCAACCTAAAGTTTCTATCTTCGTGATTAACTTCTTCAAAAACTGAACATAAAATTCTAATCATATAGTTTATATCTGATATCGCACTACAAGCAAATACAATCTTTTTGGATAGTTGTTAAAATTCATCAAGGGGTCGAGTTTTATATTTTTCCATCTGAAGAGTTAGCTAACAAATGCCACGTAACGCGTCCATAGGGACATAATCCTATATTTCTATCATCCTATGCATGCAAAATGTGCAGATCTTATTCTCAGATAATAGTACTGTGTTTCATGCAAAAAGAAACCAAACGAATGAGAAGAATAAGGAGGAGACACGTGCATTTATGTACGTTCAGAAAAGGTTAACCTTGGATCATTCAGTTATTGCATTTTGGATACACGAGAATAACGGAACTTGTACTTGTAACCTTTGTCTACTTCAATACATATGTCACTTATTCTGTACAGTCATTTAAGGAAGTAGATAACATTCAGTTTGTAATTTTCAATTTGCAATAGATATTTCAAGAAGTAAGTATTTCCTTCAAGTAAGGGGATTTTACGTATCTTTTTGGATAAATTTTCCAACAATCTGAGCAAAATTCCAAGACCTTTTTGAAGCGTCCAAGAGTGCACATAAATAACAGTCAGTTTTTAGCAAGAAAAGTATAGCATCATAGAACTAACGAAACCAAGATCCCAAAATGGCAACAAACAAAAGAATAACACATTTAAAGGTAAGGGAAAGCTTCCAAACTTCCATGTCCTTCTATTTAAACTACAACTAGCATTATCACCACCACTCCGTGCTTCTTTTAATCTGTTATTGAAACCCGTTTTATTATTGACAAAGGTATTCTAATTTTTGTCATGTCACAATTGCCATGGTCATCGCCTGATGATGTTTCATTCTGTATTACGTAGTGTATGCAAAAACTTCGATGATATGTATTACGAGTATTAAACTTTAATGATGCACACGACTACTAGAAAATTATAGCATATTGATTAACTTCAATTATTTTAGCGGTAAAAAAATAAATGTATAAGAAATTGGCGTGAAGCTATGGATCAGAAGTTCACGAGATACACAAAAACAGCCCATACACCTAACCATAGGCTAGCACACGTCTTACATGAATCATTACAACAAAACGAACTAGCTTTGTCGCATCACTAACCATATCCATTATCCGTGATTATTTACAAAAAATAAATATGAAGTAAAATGAGCCTCTTCATATTTCAGGCCTTTTCATAGCTTTTTCAGGGCTGTTTTCAGCTTTTTACTGCTTTTTTCACTTATATACGTGATTATTTACAGAAAACAAATATGAAGTAAAATGAGCCTAAAATAACTTGTTAATTATAAAAATAAGCCTAAAATCATAAAAATAAGCCTAATTAACAACCAGTAATAACAAAAATAAGCCTAAAAATCTTTAAAAAGCATAAAACAACCATTAATAACAAAAATAAGCCTAAAATCGTTAAAAAAGCATAAAAACAAAAATAAGTAGAAAATAAGCCTAAAATCAATAAGCCTAATTAACAACCAGTAAATTTTAGCTATTAATAACAAAAATAAACCTAAAAATCTTTAAAAAAGCACAAAAACAAAAATAAGAATAAAAATAAGCAATATAAACTCAAAAATAAGCATAAAACAATTAAAAATAAAAATGAAAAGGATTACCAGGAGCCAAGCCGCCATCTTTAAGAATAGAAGCCATATCTGATCGATTGTTAGTGTTTCAATCGGAAATGGAGTTTAAATCGTTATCAAAGATCGATTGGAGAGTGATTGGGGGTGGCGGAGATGATTTGGGGGTGGTGGTGGTGGTGGAGGAGATGATTGGGGGTGGTGGTGGTGGTGGCGGCGGAGATGATTGGGGGTGGTGGTGGTGGTTAGGGTTTATTAAGCGAGATGATTGTGTGTGTGTAAACTGAGATGATTGTGTGGGTAAGGGTAGGGTAAAATTAATATACGCTTTTTTTTGGCTTACCGTTTATTTATTTATTTAATTTATTTAATCTGGACCGTTGGATGTAAAAAAATGAAGGGCTTAGATGAGTCCATTGGGACTTTGCTAAAAAGTGGTACTATGTTGAAATTTTGGCATATGGACTATCTTTTATTATTTTTTATGAAAAAGTTTGAGGCATAAAGTACCCTAAGCACCTTGAACTTGGTTCAATCTTTACATTTTTCATCCAACCAACACATTACACTGATTATTATATGTGACAATCCGTCAATTTATGGTTGATATTTTATTCTCAAGTATTATTTAAAAACATTATTTTAATGTTATATTATGAACTCACTCATTTATGGAAAGAAATTTGGGTTTACGTCTTGAAGTAGCATCTACTACGTCAAAACCGGAGGACTCTACGTTACGTGCTTACGTTTACATACGCCGTTTTTGGTGACAATCTGACATTTCAGGAAATAAATTTATCTGTGAATATTATTTTGGAATTTTAAATTTGTGTTGGTTCATAAACTCACAAATTTACGAGAAGAGATTAGGACTTACGTGAATAAGTTAACGTCTTTTACGATTAAACCGGAAACCCTAGGTTTACGTATTTACGTTTTTGAACTCCGTTTTTGATGAGACAATTTTTGTTAGATTCGTTTTGTGTCGTTGATTCATAATTTATAAAAACATTTTTCGTAAAACGACCCGAGGGCACACAAATCGAGGAAACTATAATCAAGGAGTACCCGTAAATTAGTGGGATGAGACAAGTTTACACTTGCCTTACCCCACTATGGGATGGCTAACATACCACCACCACATCAAAGATGTGGCAAGTTATTAAGTAACTTAGGGACACTTGTCCCATAAGCTTCCACCAAACCATTTATCTACACAAAACTAGCAAACTAAAACCATTTCTTCCATTTCAACCTGCAAAACACTCTCATGTCTCTCTCTACTCTATTTTGGCCGTCCATATCACCACCATAAACCACCATGTTCATTAAAAATTACCATAAACAAATGCTACAATCTACATATGTTGAAGGCCTATTGAAGTCTTGTTGATTGGAGGTGATTCTAACATCCAAAGAGGAGATTTCTTGGTGTCATAGGGCTGATTTCCCACAAGGAGTTTATTAAGATTGGTGAACTTGAAGTTGATATTGGTTTATCACAAGTTGCCATCAAAATCCAAGCCTTGTTCATCAAAAACTCATCTTTTCATCACTAATGGTGGTATAGAGATTGTTTCTTCCTATCCTCTTGTTATTTTGATTATGTAATCTTGTATTTTCTTTATATATATATATATATATATATATATATATATATAATGATGAATGATGATTAAAAATATTATGTGGGGATCATGTGTTGATAGATTTGATTAAAACGATGAAAAACTACATGTAAAAGTGGTAAATCTTACTTAATTTAGTAGGCTGTATAAAAACAGTAAACAACCATATGTTAAACTAATAAAATGGTTTAAATAAATTGATATACAGTAAGTATTGAGACTTGTACGCATGTGAGAGTTGGTCATGCAATGGAATCATTATAATGAGTGAGATATGATCAAAACCAAATTGAAGTACCAATCTGAATAGTCTGTATTGTGAGGACTGTTAGGGACACTTAGACTTGGATTGAGCAGTAGCTAAAACTAAGTTAATTGTAGAACATAATATTGAGTTTATGTCCTCCAAAAATGAGCTTCTATCTCCTTGTATAACTCAAGATATGATAAAAATGGTGAAAGTGAAACTAAAAATCAGATTTGTGAAATTAAAGTATATAGTCTTATAATAGCACTCAAGTAAATATAGTATAAAATGTAAACTTAAAACCCACTAACTTATATATTACATAATAATAAGTATGTACAATAATAAATAAATAAGACATTTTATAAAAATGGCAATTTGATAAGTTTTGTAAGTTATAAAACTATAAACATGATTTTTACGTCTTTTTGGCTAAAACCGTAAAATTTACGTTTTCGTAAATTAAAACTTAGATAAACTTTTTATAACTCATATACTGATATATAAGTACATATTACAAGTAAAAACCGATAAAACCCGAGCTTTATAACATACGGGCATTAACGGGCCAATTAGCCTTATTGGACTATTAATCCAACTAATTTGGCTAAACACTAATGGACTTACTCATTGGGCTTAACCCACTTGGGCCCAATATATAAGTATAGGGATGATGTTAAAAGTATAAAAGGGGCAAATATAATGTAATGGGCTTATAATGGGCTTATTGGGCCTTAACATGTAAACAAGATAAACTAGTGAAACTAGTATAAAAATTTACCAACACATAACACTATAATGAGTGAATAAAGATGTACAATCCCACTTGATCATCATCCTATTTATAAAATCATCATATATATACATAGTTATTGTTTTTATAAAGTCATTGTACAAGAGTCTAAGACGAGTATTATTTGTCTATGTTTCCGTGATTGAAGCACGTACCGTACATCCAAATCGTCGATAACCCGCCTTTCCCAATCAACGTGAGTTCATAGCCTCGCACTCTTTTAAATGTTTTTATGAAATGTTTTATAAACCCGCGAGGGAGATAACATGTTAGTTTTGATAAAATAGGACACAAGTTGTCCTGATTATTTGCTTATTGATATGGACCCGAATGATTGTATGACCCGATGAATGATTATATGACCCGATAAATGAATTGAAATGGATTATTATAGTTAGGTTATGTCACTAAAAGTCCCATTAGCATGAATTGTGAACTACCGGGATTTGGTAGACGCTTATGCATATAATAGTACTATTTGGGGAAGATCATCCCAGTTCGCGCCTTGACGGTTGATCCCCGTCGTGCCACATTGATTGGTAAGCGAATTTATGTATGAGAAGATTTCCATAGCGTGATTTTTGTAACGACACACTAACTTAGATGGGCAACTTGAGTTTGGGGTTAGCTACCCGTTGTTTGTGATAGTAAGGTAACAATTTCATGCGGCTAATAATAATCCAACAACACAATCCAATAACGAAAATACTGCTATACACATTGAATAACGATATATTGCCTGACTAGCAATACGGGGTCTTATTATTGATATTATGTTCGTGTTTTGGTTTTATATAACCATATTCATATAACGGTTTTTATTTAACTTCATACAACGTTATAAAACGTATTGTATGATATTTTTACGACAATGGTTCGTATAATGGTTTTGAAGGCAAAAGCCTATATTTTGATTTTGACAAGGATTTGTATACAATGTTTTTGGCCTATTTTATGGCCTACGACAAGGAATTGTATAAATTGATTTTCGGTAACGATTATATATATCGATGATATATTAATAGTTTTCATTAAACTCTATGAATTCACTCAACGTTTTCGTTGACCTTTTCTTTTAACATGATTTATCTTAGGTACTTGAAGGTAATTCTCGGGAAGACGACAAGAATTTGTGGCCCGTACTTAAATAACAATTTCCATTCAAATGCTTTGTTAAATTGTATGAAATACTATGACTTGGGACCTATGTAATTTGGTAATTATGAATGAAAAATGCTTTATTATTAAACGACGTGATTTTTAAGCGTTGTCTATGATTTGAGTAATGTGCTATCCCGTAACACCAACGACTCTTCCGCTGAACTAAAGTATGAATATTTGGGGGTGTTACAGTTTGGTACCAGAGCTCTCGTTATAGAGAACGAAAGATTTTTAAAACCAAGGTTTTGAATAAAACATTTCAAAATCTTTTAACTATAAACATTTTTCTCAAAATGTAAAAATCTTTTGACGATAACGGTGCCAAAGAATTCCCGAGTTACCGACAAGGCCAGACTGAGAAGTGTTATTTTAATATATAAAACTTGGATTATATATATATATATATATATATATATATATATATATATATATATATATATATATATATATATATATATATATATATATATATATATATATATATATATATATATATATATATATATATATATATATATATATATATGTTGTAATTTGATTACATGATTGTTGATGATTATTTTAATACTTATACGAGGTATTTATACGATGTAGATTGTCACAAGAAACCCTAACTCCCCTAACAAATCAATCGAAGCTATTCTCGTAGGAATTATAGCTATTCTAGATCTAAACCAAGTTGTGGATATTTATGATCCCAACAAAATGGTTGATATTCGTAGGAATGTTGATAGTAGTTGATTATGATCTTGAAGAAGAATTGGCGAGATTAAATCTGATATCGATATCATGACGATCTTTCCTTATAGAGTGGAGTTTGACAAAACGTTACCATCTGGAAAGGTGTCATTTTATTCGGTGTTACCCAATTCTTAAATTTGAAATCAAAAGGGTGAATGTTGCACTTGAGGCTGTCATTGGAACCATTACCCAAAAGCCTCATGCCACTAGTACCTTTCCGAAAAGTCTAATTGAATGTGTGAGTCATTTCATACTAGTGACTCATTTGATAACTATTGTTGTAAGAGATATAGGATTGGAAATTAAGTGTTGATAATATCGAACTTTTATTGCCCTTTCAAGGTGTAAGAACAAGGATGAAAGTATTGGAGAATGAGGTAGGATATCACATTGAGTATAAGTTGGTTAAAACTTGAAGAAAGTAAAATTTAACCTGTATGGAATATGAGGTTGTTAAGAGGAAGTCGTTAAGTCCTGTGATTGAATTATAAGGTTTTAAATGATTGTTGGTTCGTATTAAGGGTTGTTCCTAGGCCATTGTCCAATGACGAGGATGCCCAGTGTCCAAGAAATAAATTGAAGAAATCTTCTTCTAAATCGGGACCGATGGATCTTCCGGGACAGGTGGAACACCTAATGACTCTTGTAGATTAGTATTCATTGTGGTATCTTTTAAAAATCCCTAACTTAACTGAGATATCAGTTGGTAGGATGAATTCTTGGAATTGTATGACATAGTGACACGTAATGTGTT
This sequence comes from Glebionis coronaria, assembly GCA_025667525.1. Lineage (NCBI taxonomy): Eukaryota > Viridiplantae > Streptophyta > Magnoliopsida > Asterales > Asteraceae > Glebionis > Glebionis coronaria. Next base: position 20,234,493 of record CM046880.1, read on the forward strand.
ACGGTACAATTTTGACTTGTTTGTGATTAATGAAAAGACTACCTTTGATTGCTAAATCCTACATGTATCGATGTTATCTATCTTTTCTTGCTTCTTCCTAATGCTCGCATTAGTGATGCAACCATTGAACAAGTACTCATCTCGATTTTAATTACGTTGTGAATTGTTCTCTTTATATTCCTGAGTACCATCGAGGTCATGAACATCATGATTAATTGGCAAACTCATTTCCTATCATATTGTAGTTAGTTCTTGGTGAACAAGTTTTCATCACTCTTTTGCAGATTACTCATTGTTTTTATGAAGTTAAAACAGTGTCCCTTGAGAAAACTGAATTTTCATCACCATAAGGATTATTCAAAGTGAGACTTATAAGTAATCCTTATCGAAATAAAGTTGTTTACGAAACACCTTGGATAACTTAATTGTTTCCATAACAAAGAACATCTCTGTAAATTCATTTTGATTCTTATTCCAGAATTAAGCACGAAAATATATATATATTTGTTTTTAAACATGATGACAAAATTTTGACGAACTGAGTATTGTATCGTTAATCCTAAAATTGTATATAGTTGCGCGCCTACATACAATTTGGAAGGGACCATGCAAGGCTGATTAGTAGTCACCATGAAATTTTTAATAAACATTACATTTCTTTGAAATTGTGAGAGATTAAATTTTGTGAGATCTGCAAGAAGTGCAAAAATAAGGACATATTGTTAGGGACACCTACATATGTGCCCATACCATTTATTCTTCTAAGTCGAATTTACTCATCTGTGGAAATTGTCTTAATTGACAATTGATATCCCTTCTTGTCCAATTCTCCCGTGGTGAGATTCTTTGGAAAAATATCTGATTACCGAGTGTTGATACCCGACTAGATGTATTGACGTTCCTATCATTTCTTTTTATTAGATTTCATTTGAATGACCTGGGTAACGATCCGAGGAGCTTTCGGATGCGTACTTAAATTATGAAAACATGGGATAGATACATATTCGTTAATGTTTTCGTCTGTATCTGATTTGAAATTCTCTCGCGTAGATTATGCGTTGACCTTACTCTTTTGATGTTAGTTATGTCTCCAGATATCCTTGAATTTGTGAAGGATTACGAGTTATTATTAGTCTTTTGAGAAGTTCACATCCTATCAACGGTAATGAAACTAGAAAGTTGATAGTACCAGTAGAATGGATTGATTGATTATGACATGACAACATTGTCTTAATTGATGGGAACTCGAGTAGAAATTCCCTAAAAGATAAGATGTTGATTATCAAAAGAGATCTAAAAAAAATCCTGATGGATGAACATATCCTGCATTTAGACTTGAAATTTTACCATGAATGGTTATAAACTGACCATAGATCTTGTAATCTAGAAAGAACTTAAAGTAAATTTATTAAAAGATGTTTCTATTATCTTAAACTTTAGGAGGTATTTGCTGGTGGATTACCTAGACTTTCGCTATTAATGCAAGTTGAATTTGGTATTGATTATATTCCCGATGTTGCACCCGTGGTGTGTGCACTGTACGTCATCACCATCTGAATTAAAAGAATTACCGTACAACTGAGAGAGTTGTCGGAGAAGGCTTTTCTTCTACCAGGCTCGTCATCATGAAGAGCTATGGTCTTATTATTCCTTATATTTGTTGATTACCGTGAACTAGGTAAATTGACGATCAAAATTTATATCCATTACTCAAGATGGAAGATTCGTTCGATCATTTACAAGTTTCTAGCGTATATTTAAAATTTGATCCACGACATGGTTATTATCAAATTCGCGTCCGTGAAAAAGATTATCTATTCCAATCACTACATCCAGAACTTGTAATGAACATTATGAGTTTCATGATATGTCGTTTGGATTGAGCAATGCACATGTAGCATCCATAAATTTGGTGAATCATGTGTGTAGGCTGTAATTTGATAAATTCATGCTGGTGATCATTAAGGACCATCTGTTTGTTTATAAGAATAAGAAGGAGTTAATAATCATTTATAGACTGCCCTGAATTGGCCGAGCAATGAAAACCGGTACCTTGAGTATTTAACATGTGATTTAAAGCTTGCCCCTTTACATTATATGACTGTGTAATTAATGATGGTAAGATATATATTGACTCTTCAAAGATTAGAGCCATTAAGGCTTTGGGTTTTACCAAAAAGAAAGTGAAAATATGTTTTGACAAATGTTTTATCAAAGAAATTTTTAAGGGATTATTCCCTCATACCCAATTTGTTTAACTAAACTCCTTTAGGGGTAAATGTTTGTGTATACCTCAAGACAACCTAAGAGGAATTGAGGAAACCATTTAAACCATGACTTGAAAATTGAAACGACAATTTTTGCTTTTCAACTAAGAAATATTTGACAAAAGTATAAACAAAGATTCTTTCGAACATTTACGAATCTTATTAATTATTTTAAATAAATCAACAAAAATCGTATTAATTAAATTCAAATTTATTTAGATCATTTTTATATAATTGGTCGAGCTAAGAAATTAAAAAAAAATTACGTTTACGTTTCTTAAAGATTGAATCTTTATTATTTAATTGCTTGTAGTAATTATCGACGCTTTACACGTCGGATTGAGTAAAACGGATAAAAATGATAGTTGAGACGAAACTAAAACTTAGAAAATATGAAGAATGAATTTTTGAATGAATACGGTCATGATAATTATTTCATCAGGAAATGTGAATGTAGATACTGACACATTATGTAGAAAGGATAAAGAATCAATTAGGATGTGTTCCTTAATAAGGACTGTGCAAAATATATTGCCGAGCAATTTAAAATACAGCCAATGCTTGTAAAAAGGATAATATAGATAATAAAAGGGGTTCGCGGCTAATGTGAACCATTAGAATTGAGAAGCCGATGGCGTTAAATGTTTTAAAGGCCACTTGTAGTTTCCTAAATATGGAGATTTTGAGATTTAGTCATGTTGGAATCTTATAAGTTTAAGCATTCTATTCATGCCATTTCTAATTTAATGTATCTTTATCTGAAGAAGCTGTACTGATGACAAATTATGAAGGCAGACATCGCCTCATACATTAATAAATGTCTAGCTATTGCAAAGGTCATCATCTGAATTTGATTCGATTTGGGTCATCGTCGACAGACTAACCAAATCTACTAATATCATTCCTGTTAATGATAGATTCTCGATGAAGAAATTGACTCTTTTGTATTTAAAGGAGTTGTGTAAACATAGTGTGCCTGTATCGATCATCTCTATCAAGATCCTCGCTTCGCATCGAATTTCTAGAGATTTGCTCAGAAGTCATTGGGAACGAACCTTGATGAGAGTACTGTTTACCACCCCAAATCAAAGGGACGAGGTAAAGTAACGATACAAAACACTAGAAGTGTTGTTTTATGCTTGAATGATTGACCTTTGGTAATGAACCGTATAATCATTTTCCTTTGGAGAGATTATCATTAACAATTATCGTATTAGGATCGAGATCGAATCTTGTGAGGATCTAAATATGAGAGCATCTGTAAGCAGGAGTTGGAATGAAGACACCCGACATACACCCATTGTGAGTTGGACATGTCTTTTAGGTTTAAGGTTGCCTATGATGATAAACCTAACCTTACAAAATAACCGAACCGCGAGACCTGAATTGATTGTTAAAATTAGGATCTGATTATTGATTGCCAGTAGTGTTTAGAAGGTTATGTGAATATGAAATGTAGATCTTGAAGTGCAGAATGGGTAGCGAAGTTATGCCAAACATTTTCACCTTGGAAAAATGAAATGATGATCTGAAAGATCATGGGAAATAAGTCCCCGTTGTATGGGACCACTGAGATAATGTAAAAGTTGGATTGAAAGGCATATAAGCTAGATCTACCCTAGGACTTCAAGGACTGCGTGAATTATGTTTTGTATATCGAACTTGATAAAATGTCTATCAAGTGAAAATCTTATTACTTCTTGATAAAGTTTAGATCGGCGAAAAGTTGCATTCATCAAAACCCATGAACATCATGGATAGAGAAAGCAAGTCAACATTAAGCCTGATCATATTCCTGTAGTTATGTTTGATGAAACTCGCGTATTGTAATGAATTACACTTGTGAGAAAAGATCGGATGTGGAGGAAATACCCACATGTCTTTAACTCTATAAGAAGCGAGTAGTAAGATAAATCGATCTTTGAGGACAAAGATCCTGTTTAGGGGTAAATGTTGTGACAATCCGTCAATTTATGGTTGATATTGTATTCTCAAGTATTATTTAAAAACATTATTTTAATGTTATATTATGAACTCACTCATTTATGGGAAGAAATTTGGGTTTACGTCTTGAAGTAGCATCGACTACGTCTAAACCGGAGGACTCTACGTTACGTGCTTCCGTTTACATACGCCGTTTTTGGTGACAGTCTGACATTTCAGGAAATAAATATATCAGTGAATATTATTTTGGAATTTTATATTTGTGTTGGTTCATAAACTCACAAATTTACGAGAAGAGATTAGGACTTACGTGAATAATTTAACGTCTTTTACGATTAAACCGGAAACCCTAGGTTTACTTATTTACGTTTTTGAACTCCGGTTTTGATGAGACAATTTTTATTAGATTCGTTTTGTGCCGTTGATTCATAATTTATAAAAACGTTTTTCGTAAAACGACCCGAGGGCACGCAAATCGAGGAAACTAGAATCGAGGAGTACCCGTAAATTAGTGGGATGAGACAAGTTTACACTTGCCTCACCCCACTATGGGACGGCTAACATACCACCACCACATCAAAAATGTGGCAAGTTATTAAGTATCTTAGGGACACTTGTCCCATAAGCTTCCACCAAACCATTTATCTACACAAAACTAGCAAACTAAAACCATTTCTTCCATTTCAACATGCAAAACACTCTCACCACTCTCTCTACTCCATTTTGGCCGTCCATATCACCACCATAAACCACCATGTTGATTAAAATTTACCATAAACAAAGGCTACAATCTACATATGTTGAAGGCCTATTGAAGTCTTGTTGATTGGAGGTGATTCTAACATCCAAAGAGGAGATTTCTTGGTGTCATAGGGCTGATTTCCCACAAGGAGTTTATAAAGATTGGTGGACTTGAAGTTGATATTGGTTTATCACAAGTTTTGCCATTAAAATCCAAGCCTTGTTCATCAAAAACTCATCTTTTCATCACTAATGGTGGTATAGAGATTGTTTCTTCCTATCCTCTTGTTTTTTTGATTATGTAATCTTGTATTTTCTTTATTTATGTATATGTATATGATGATGAATGATGATTAAAAATATTATATGGAGATCATGTGTTGATAGATTTGATTAAAAAGATGAAAAACTACATGTAAAAGTGGTAAATCTTACTTAATTTAGTAGGCTGTATAAAAACAGTAAACAACCATATGTTAAACTGATAATATAGTTTAGATAAATTGATATACAGTAAGTATTGAGACTTGTACACATGTGAGAGTTGGCCATGCAATAGAATCATTATAATGAGTGAGATATAACCAAAACAAAATTGAAGTACCAGTCTGAATAGTCTGTTTTGTGGGGACTGTTAGGGACACTTAGACTTGGATTGAGCAGTAGCTAAAGCTAAGTTAATTGTATCACATAATATGAAGTTTATGTCATCCAAAAATGAGCTTCTATCTCCTTGTAGAACTCAAGATATGATAAAAATGTTGAAAGTGAAACTAAAAATCAGATTTGTGAAATTAAAGTATATATTATTATAATAGCACTCAAGTAAATATAGTATAAAATGTAAAATTAAAACCCACTAACTTATATATTACATAATAATAAGTATGTACAATAATAAATAAAGAGACATTTTATAAAAGTGGCAATTTGATAAGTTTTGTAAGTTATAAAACTATAAACATGATTTTTACGTCTTTTCGGCTAAAACCGTAAAATTTAGGTTTTCGTCAATTAAAACCTAGACGGTCGGACCCGTCTAATGTAAACTTTTTATAACTCATATACTGATATATAAGTACATATTACAAGTAAAAACTGATAAATCCCGAGCTTTATAACACACGGACATTAACGGGCCAAATTAGCCTTATTGGACTATTAATCCAACTAATTTGGCTAAAGACTAATGGACTTACTCATTGGGCTTAACCCACTTGGGCTCAATATATAAGTATAGAGCTGATGTTAAAAGTATAAAATGGGCCAATAAAATGTAATGGGCTTATAATGGGCTTATTGGGCCTTAACATGTAAACAAGATAAACTAGTGAAACTAGTATAAAAATTTACCAACACATAACACTATAATGAGTGAATAAAGATGTACAATCCCACTTGATCATCATCCTATTTATAAAATCATCATATATATACATAGTTATTGTTTTTATAAATTCATTGGACAAGAGTCTAAGACGAGTATTATTTGTCTAGGTTTCCGTGATTGAAGCGCGTACCGTACATCCAAATCGCCGATAACACGCCTTTCCCGATCAACGTGAGTTCATAGCCTCGCACTCTTTTAAATGTTTTTATGAAATGTTTTATAAACCCGCGAGGGAGATATCATGTTAGTTTTGATAAAATAGGACACAAGTTGTCCCGATTATTTGCTTATTGATATGGACCCGAATGATTGTATGACTCGATGAATGATTATATGACCCGAGAAATGAAATGAAATGGATTATTATAGTTAGGTTATGTCACTAAAAGTCCCATTAGCATGAATTGTGAATTACCGGGATTTGGTAGACGCTTATGCATAGAATAGTAGTATTTGGGGAAGATCACCCCAGTTCGCGCCTTGACGGTTGGTCCCCGTCGTGCCACATTAATTGGTAAGCGAATTTATGTATGAGAAGATTTCCATAGCGTGATTTTTGTAACGATATGCTAACTTAGATGGGCAACTTGAGTTTCGGGTTAGCTACCCGTTGTTTGTGATAGTAAGGTAACAATGTCATGCGGCTAATAATACTCCAACAACACAATCCAATAACGAAAATACTGCTATACGCGTTGAATTACGATATATTGTCTGACTAGCAATACGGGGTCTTATTATTGATATTATGTTCGTGTTTTGGTTTTATATAGCCATATTCATATAACGGTTTTTATTTAACTTCATACAACGTCATAAAACGTATTGTATGATGTTTTTGCGACAATGGTTCGTATAATGGTTTTGAAGACAAAAGCCTATATTATGATTTTGACAAGGATTTGTATAAAATGTTTTTGGCCTATTTTATGGCCTACGACAAGGAATTGTATAAAATGATTTTTGGTACCGATTATATATACCGATGATATATTCATAGTTTTCATTAAACTCTATGAATTCACTCGGCGTTTTCGCTTACCTTTTCTTTTAACATGTTTTATCTAAGGTACTTGAAGGTAATTCTTGGGAAGACAACAAGAATTTATGGCCCGCACTTAAATAACAATTTCCATTCAAATGCTTTGTAAAATTGTATGAAATACTATGACTTGGGACCTATGTAATTTGATATTTATGAATGAAAAATGCTTTATTATTAAACGACACGATTTTTAAGCGTTGTCTACGATTTGAGTAATGTGCCATCCCGTAACACCAACGACTCTTCCGCTGAACTAAAGTATGAATATTTGGGGGTGTTACATTATAAATTATTGAGTAAAATGCATAAATCATACCTGTGGTTTGTCAATTTTGCATTTTTAGTTACCGGTCTTTTTAAAATGCAGACAACCTCACAGGTCTTTGGGTTTTAATTCATTTTCATACTTTGATTTAACATTCGTTAAATGTTGACCGTTACTAAAGGGGCATTTTTGTCTTTCTTCTTCCAAAACACAACAAACACCACTCTAACATAACTCAGATCCAACTCCAGTTTAGGTTTGAGAATAACATTGATAAAAGTCGAATTCCATTTGCTCTCTCATCAAATTATACCCCATAACACATCGTCAATTTAGGTTTGAGTGACTATTCTACAATTACTAAATCTGCAACGACCATTGCGCCTAATTATATAAAACTAGCCATACAATAAAATGAACAAGATGACGCCTTAGAACACAACTGCACATATATCTAAGTTCCAAATCTTATATATGCAGGCTTGTTATACTAAAATGATTATAAAATGCTTCACTTTCGACCCATGAAGGAGTCAAAAAGATTCTGAGCTTTTCTGTTGAATATACAAATAACTATAATAACAGTAAAGAAAAAAAAGTAGAAACAAAGGCAGAATTCCTTAAAAAACTTTTTAATCCATATATTTATTGAAAGCTAACTCATATTTTGACTTTTTTGTATAACTGCTAATGAAATCATCGTAAAACTTAAATTTATGCGTACCATGAAAATCGCTAAGGATGAGCAAAACTTATCAAATAGCAATGTTAGTTCAAAGGCAGCTGGTCACAAAGTAAAATTATGTAAAGACTTCGTACACATGAGTAGATTACTCGATTCGGTACTGTTTGGAAGAATGAATTTAGGTGTTCGTGATAGGGAGATCCATGGACGATCTTTGTATCTAATTGCGTGTTGCTTAATGATTATTATAGATCTTAGTATCAATAATCAAAATAACTTTAGAAGATATACGTCTTTTATGTGCATCTAGATAATACCTTATTGTCATGAAAGCCATGATAACATTTATCCAATTATCCCACATAAATTAAAGAAGAGAAATGATTATCGGCTACTATAAAATCACACACTCCACTGGCTTATTGTGATTTAGTAGTTAATGTCACGTTTTGATAATGTTTTGATAATGTTTAATAAATGTTCCTTCCTTATCTGAACATCAAAACCTTTATTGAAATTTGATACAGTATTAATGAAATTTGGTATATGGGTTTGGATCTGATTTGTGGTGGCGGTTTTGATAGATTAGTGTTTGAGGTGTTTTGAGGAAGAAAGACAAAGAAAAAGACAAAATCTCCCCTTTAGTAACGATCAACGTTTAACGAATGTTAAGTGAAAGTATGAAAACGAAACCAAACCAAAAGACCAGTAAGGCCATATGCACTTTCAAAAAACCAGTAACTAGAAATGCAAAATCGACAAAGCACAGGTATGGTTTATGCATTTTACTCTAAATTATTATACGTGATGTATTTTAGAAATTAAATTTAGTGATTGGATGTGATGAACAGGTGTAGGATCTTGGTGGGCAAGAAAGACTTAGGACATCATGGGCTACTTATTATCGTGGGACCCATGCTGTAATCACAGTGATAGACAGCACTGACAGGGCTCGGATTTCTCTCATGAAAGACGAACTTTTCAGATTGCTCCCAAATGAGGAACTTCAAAATGCAGTGCTATTAGTATTTGCAAACAAGCAAGACTTGAAGGATGCAATGACCCAAGCTGAAATAACGGATGCCCTTTACCTTCACAGTATTAAGAACCATGATTGGCACATTCAAGCTTGTTCCGCCCTTACAGGTGACGGACTCTATGATGGCTTGGGTTGGATTGCTCAAAGAGTTACCGGTAAAGCAACATAAAAGGAAAGAAATCACATGTTTTCCATGGAGCATAACTCAAATACGCACACAAACACAGAGCTCTGTTTCAATCTGATTTCAATCGTTCTTGGTGTACTATGTCTAATTAAAATTCCTTTTGAGATTCATGACGATGTATCATTATTCGACTCTTGGCTGCCGAGCTACATAGTGCTTGTTTATTTTCTTTCGTTATTTTTCATTGTAAAATGGGTGTTTACACATGTTTTTATATCTCTGTGGAGTGTGGATGCTGTGATGAGTATATGTGACTGCAAATTCTTATCATTGTAAGCAAATGCTTTTTCTTACCGGCATGTACCCTTCCACCTAAAAAGTGTGGTTTTTTCGTAACTGGGTTGTTGATGTAGTTAGTTTTAAGATCTTTTGGTTATGGTGCCGGAAGTCTACCCTCGGGTATTCCCAAAAGGTGGGAGCATGATTACATCCCACTCCCCCCATACCCGCAGGCGGGATTGGGTATCGTGGTTGTTTCTTTATTGTTTCGGTTTGGTGACATGGAGCTCAAGTGGAGAGTCTGGATCAATGCGCCGGAAGGTTGAGCGTGCACAAGGATTTCTTTTGGAAGAACAAAACTCGTATGCACGTAACTTTTTCAATTTACATGTATCTTGCTTGGTTGTACCTTTGCTTGTCTGCCTTTCCAACCCCTACCACCCTCTATATATATGTTAAGCAAAAAAGACTAAAGTGATAGGACAGACATTAAATTGTTGAAGAATCATAATTTTTTTAAGTCGCTACGACGTGTGAAGGACCATCGAAATGAGTTTACGACGTGATGGAGGAGCATAAGAATAAACTTCTTATTTTGTTTTATTTTGTGACATCTTTTGTTTAGTTTTCTTATTTTGTGTATCTTTTATTTAATGTTTTTATTTTGTGTTTCCTGGGAAGAATATTGTTTTCTTTTTCCCTAAGTTTAGTTTTCCTATAAAATTAGGAATTTGTTCATTGCATTAATTATGAAGTTATGAATAAAAATTACAGACTTTTAGTCTTTTGTTAATCAACTTAAATCCAGGTTAGGGTTTATTGTTCGATTTCATCCAAATAATCGGGTATTCGTTGAATCAACGATTGTTGGAGTTTACCTAATTATCGGTATTCTTTTTGAATCAACGATAGTTGGAAGGATTGTGTCTGGCATTCTTGGAATCAACAGATTCAATTATCTATCTTTGTTACTTCTCGCTACATCAGTTAGTATCAGAGCCAAAGTTCCTGATTAAGATGTTAGAATATCTGTTTTTTGAGAGTGATGGTTTATCTTTTGATGAATGGAATGATTATGGTGAGGCTAGTGATGATTATGAAGGACCTCCAATATTTGATGATGATCAATATGAAGAAGAATATATGCTAGTTTATGATATTGATGTTGAAGATGTCATTGGGGAAGAAGAAGGATTTATCGGGAAAGAAGAATTTAGTGGGGAAGAAGACAACATTGAAGACACTGTAGTTGTTGCTAATAATATTTATTCTTCAATGATCCAAACTACCATGGTTGACAAGTTGGGTTTTAAGACGATCAAGGTTAGAGGTCGATTCATTTTAAAAAAAGGTAATTTGATGCAAGGGATACAAATTTGGATGCTACGAGTACAAGAGACGAGTGAGACAAACTCGAGGAAGAGTTTTTTGAACTGAGGGAGAATGGTGGAGGAGCATAAGAATAAACTTCTTATTTTGTTTTATTTTGTGACATCTTTTGTTTAGTTTTCTTATTTTGTGTATCTTTTATTTAATGTTTTTATTTTGTGTTTCCTGGGAAGAATATTGTTTTCTTTTTCCCTAAGTTTAGTTTTCCTATAAAATTAGGAATTTGTTCATTGCATTAATTATGAAGTTATGAATAAAAATTACAGACTTTTAGTCTTTTGTTAATCAACTTAAATCCAGGTTAGGGTTTATTGTTCGATTTCATCCAAATAATCGGGTATTCGTTGAATCAACGATTGTTGGAGTTTACCTGATTATCGGTATTCTTTTTGAATCAACGATAGTTGGAAGGATTGTGTCTGGCATTCTTGGAATCAACAGATTCAATTATCTATCTTTGTTACTTCTCGCTACATCACGACGGGCCGAAGAATTGTTGATATAATAACATGACCCGACTTTTAGTGTCATCAAGTAAGTTACTTTATCGGAATTTATTAGTTGTGTCATCAACTATTTTACTTTATCAAAATATACTAAAAACTAATGAGGCTTTATATTTGGCTCAAGTATGAGTAAATATGAGTTTCGAAAGTGTGAAGTACATACCTAGTAACTTTCAAATAGTAATCCAAAGTTAGACGGCTCCAAGACCTTAATCCGAGATACAAGAATTTACGACAAACTTTCATCCGCAAGTCTTGAACTGAATAACGACACTGTATCACGGAAGGTGCAAAGGGCTGACAAGAACCTACAACACAGTGAGAGTAAAGACCTGATGAACAACCTACTCAACCTAAAGGGACACAAGAGGGGTTCAGAAGTCCAATCCAGATGACATGGAACAGCTACGAGTCCTTCAAGAGCTTCTAATGAACCTAAAGTGATAGCATCAACAGTTGCAAAATCTTCTGCTGGAAAACCTTCTTCAAATTCATCAAAACCATCTGTTCCAGATAAGGCGAGAGATCTTGACACTGATAGTAAGAGGAAAAAAGACAATACTTCAAGCTATCATCCCCCGAATGGAGATGCTTCTGAGAAGGCTAAAAAAACCAGCAAAAGACCTTCCAAAATCATCTTACATGTCTGCCCTGAAATCGTCACATTTGAGCAAGTTCTCACATGCTCATGTTTCCAAGAAGAACTCTACTGATATAAAGGAACCTTCAGTCGCGTCATCCTCTAAAACCTCTTTAGTCCAGAAAACCGCTGCTACTCTAGAATCCGATGACTCTGATAATTTAGAATTATCAGTGAGAGGCGATAAGATCAGTCAGTTAAATAGACACCTTGCACCAAAGCATCATCCGCCACATGTTCAGCCTCCTGCATCTACCAATACACCTGCAACCTTAAGTGATGAAGAGGTTTGTATGAATCAAAGATGTTTTTTTTTTCTGTTTAAATAACAGAGATGTCTTTGTTAACTAGTATTCATCCCTTTCAGCTTGCTTTACTTCTTCATCAAGAGCTCAATAGCTCTCCAAGAGTTCCTCGGGTGCCACGAATACGCAATGCTGGCAGCTTACCTCAGCTAAATTCTATGCATCTACAAGAACATTACTGAAACGATCTTCTACCTCTGCAGGGAAGGATAATGGCTTGGTGAGATTTGCTGACATTGTATCTTTTTGAGCATACTTGTTGGTGTGTACTGATATAACATTGGTACTTTTGTATAGGTCTCTACAAAGAGAACCAATGATTCAGCAAATAATGGGCCGCACAATTCTCGTGAGCTTGATAGAGCAAAAAAGGTGGACAGATCGTCTTGTCTGCATAACAGAATCAAATTTTACATTGTTCTTAGGGGTGTTTAGATTTTTATTTAGGCACCGGTTCTGCTTCTGATTATTTGATTATTCAGGGATTAAATTACCATTTTTGGATAATCAGTTTCGTAGCAGCTGCAATAAAGCTATTATCTACGGGTAAAATAGACCTGCTTATCTGTGCCCTTTCTTCAACCTATTCTCTCTCAACTTATTTTCACAAAAATGTTGGTTTTGGTCATTTTATTTATAAATTTTATAAAAATAATCATATTATCTGATTATTACACCCGATTATCGGATATCAGATAATCACTTATTAAATGCACATCCAAACACCCCCTGTTAAATTTTGCTATCCGATGGAATAGATTATATGGTTTTGACATGGCTTCTTTTTCTAATCCAGCCTTGCTTGCTGAAATTATGAGTAAAGTAAAGCGGATGACATATGAAGAACTCTGCAATGATGTTTTACCGGTATAATTTTGTAATAAAATGTTTGTTCTTTTATTGTCTATTCAATTTGTATGTATGCTAATGATGGTCTACTCATTTTCTCAGCACTGGCCTAATCTGCGTAAGCATAATGGTGACAGTTATGCTTATTCGAGTCACTCACAAGCTGTTCTTGATTGTCTGAGGAACCAAAGTGAATGGTCCAGACTAATTGATTGTGGTCCTATGGTATGTCTATAATAAATATGAATTGTTATACTTGTCGATACCCATGTTTATAATAAGTTCGTCATTTTTAATACTTGTGTTGTAGACGATTGAGGGGAGGAAGAGACGCAAGCATGAATGTGATACATAGAATCTTGAATCAGAAGATGATTATAGCACTGACAGAAACTCAAAGGAAAATACCAGTGACTACCCAAAGCTGCGAAAAGCAAGAAAGCAGCGGCGCCTTTAAAGAGGAATCAAGGATGTTAGAAGGAGACTAAAGGCTGAAGTTATTAGTGATGATACTGATTCATCTTCCGAATCCAGTGAAGAAAGTGAGTTTAGTGATGAGGAAATGCAAGAAGAAGGAATATCAGGTCCAAAGATGAAATGGGGTCATAACGTTGTTCAAAACAGAAAACACCATTCGACCCTTGACTTGGATATTACTGTTAAGTGTAAGTATGTGAACAACGTTAGGAGTAGAGGATTGTTGTATTGTAGCATTAGGTACCGCCATATATGAAATATAGGAATGTAGAGGAGTAGTAGCATAGTGTGAATGTATTCAGGATTCTTAACTAGAGCTTGTAATCATAATTGTGCAAGCTAGTTTAGAGAACTCGTTATTACTCTGAGCTTTCAAACCCGTTGGGATTATTGACTGTTTGTTGATAATATGAATGTTACGTTTGAATCTGATAAAATCTGCTCTCTGTAGGCTGTAGTTCCTGTTGTCGGGCTGTAAATAATGTCTGTTTCAACATGTTCTGCTTACTATTCAGATTACGTATTTGTTTTTTTTTTCATTTGGAGGTCTTTATCAAGAAGATCAGGTGTTTCAGTAAGGCGGTCAACTAAATATTTCCTAAAAGCTCCTGATGACGGATCTTTCCTAAAAGCTCTTGATGACGGCGGATACGATGTTTCAAGAACAGCAAGAGAATGTGCGTTAGTGACAGTAATATTTTTCTGTCTAGTTTAACGTTAATCAAAGCAGTATGTATACTCCATAGCCGGAAGTAAACATCCAGATAGAGACGTATCATTAAACGTCAAAACTTCATTCCCAACAGCAATGGAAGTAATTTTCGTATCAGAAAGGTAAGCTTGGACGTTGGTTTTGACCCATTCTTGAGCAGCATCAGGATCTTGTAGTTTTGTAAGTACTCGTTACCTATTCCAATAATGAACTCGACCTTTGTGTTTGCAAAGGCTGTAAGGACTTTAAGATCAGCATCATAAAGTTTAACTTTGTTAGCACCAATGGATTTTACCAATGGGAAGACTTTATCTGGTTACGGGAGATTGTTGGCTTTTTGGCCGTAGTTGATACCAATGCACGATATGGGTGTGTTTGGTTACACTAGCAGTTAGCAGTAGCAGTTAGCAGGAGCAGTAAGCAGTAGCAGTTAGCAGTAAGCAGTAGCAGTTAGCAGTAGCAGTTAGGAGTAGCAGATAATTTATAAAAGTGTTTGGTAACTTAGCAGGAGCTGTAATTTAAATATGTGAAAAGACATAAAAGGATATAAATATACTTTTCTAAATTAAATGTGTTATATTAATGAGGGTATTTAAGTAATTTATTAAGTCAAAAGCTCTTCATTAAAAATGCTCATCTAAAAATGCTCTTTGAAAGAGCATATGAAAAAAGAGCATTTTTATGAAAAACGCTAATGCTCATTGCTCTTACCAAACAAATTTTTTTAACAATAACGCTAAATGCTAATGCTAATTGATAAAAACGCTCTTTAAAAAGCTGTTACCAAACACAGCCATGGTCGGAAAGAGGAGGAGGAGGATTGCACATATGTGGAGTAGGGGGGTGAAATGGTCCATTGGTGGTAGTGGGATGGTGGTTAAAAGTGGCAGTGGTATTTTTTGGGATTTAAGATACTACGTTAACCATTAACGCTACAAGTACGTAGCGGATATGGATCTAGTTTGGCACATATGCTTAACACATATAATTAAACGTAAAAAGGGTAAGAAAACTAACATTTGTAGACCACATCAAATGAAACTTAGTGAATAAATTATCACCTCGATGGTTGCTACACAAACACGTCAAACAAGTACGTTCGGAATGGTAGCCGTGTTTCACGGAAACCCAAACACCAAGTGTCTTAGCCCGAAATGGATCAAAAACCAAAACAGCCCAAAACTGCTTCATTGACCGATATCCTTATCTGTCCAAGAAACCAGGTCTCTTTATTGTCTATATTGGACAACACTAAACTGACAGAATACCGAATCTGTCCGAGAACTTAATGTATTTAATGCTATCAATGTATTATAATGATAGTAAAGTTTTTATCAATGATTTGGAATATGTTAAATTTTTGCAAAAAAATATTTTTATAATAGAAATCTTTTTTGCTAAATATTTTATAATAATAAAAAGCCTTTTGTAACTTGATTTGAGTGTTCAATAATGACTATTTACGAGTGTATTTATCGCTAACCAAAGTACTAACATTGAAGTTAAGTGAAGTGAAGCTCGGCTTTAGAGCATATGAAGAGTAGTATTTAGGGTGGGAATCGGGTTAGGTTTGAGTTGTTCGGGTCGGGGTTAAAATTGGGTCGAGACTAAAACTAATTTACTTGAACCTAACCCGATTTCAACTCGAGTTAGTCGGGTTTGGGTCTATTTAGCTCGGGTCTAATCGGGTCGGGTTTATTCGTGTTCGGCTTAACTTGAGTTTGAATAAAATATAAAAAAACAATTTTTTTTACTTTTTTTAATAGAAATTATATTAAATTAACAAAAAAATAAAAATATTCTTTATTCGGATCAATCGGGTTGACTCGGACCCGGATTAGACATAATTTGTTTACCCGAATTCTCACTCGATTTCGAATTCGGGTTAGTCGGGTTGACCCGATTAACCCGATATAACCCGACCCCGAATATCGGGTTAGAAATATTGACACCCCTAGTAGCTGCTTCAATTACACACGTGAGCTTAAAAAAAAATGTCTTTTATATAAAATCCTTCCGTATATAAACATCGTCGGTTGGTTTTGACCGACATATCTACCTATATAAACATCCGTACATGTATTCACTTAACTCCAACGAACCAAACCCAAGAGATTTATTAATCGACCCACTTTTTTACTAGCATGGGGTGTTTTGAATCAAAGATGGACCCATGCAAGCGCAGTAAAGCATATATGAGACGCTCGATATCCGCTCATGCCGCCTTTGCTGATGCCAATTCCGCCTACGCTTCGGCTCTCAAAAACACAGGCGCTGCCTTTAGTGATTACTTCGCCTCAATTGTGAATAAGAAAGATGTCAACTTGTTCAAGGTATTCAAACAGGTTGATGATTGTTTTATAAACGCTTCACAAAGTGCATATCAAGTTTCTAGGATTCTCGAGTATAATAAGTTACACCACCGCTCGAATTTTGGACGTTTTCGAGGTAATTACTATAGATTATATGGCTGGTTAATCTTGTTATACGTGTTCGTCTTTATTTGAAATTGCATTTGTTTTTCGAGTCATATTGATGCTAACAGCCTTGCTTATTATAGGTCTTACTGGTCATTCTACAAGATTCATGCGGGTCGTTACTCTCAACAATGACTGCTTTGTTCACGCAGAGAAAGAGACACTCGCTACGATACTAGACAAGATGTTAGAATGGGAGAAGAAACTATATAAGCAATCCAAGGATGCTAAAGATGTGATATATGCATACCAGAGAGAGATTGCATCATTGAATAAACTTGGAGGTGTTAGTAACGACTCGATGCCCGTAAAGCAGTTGGACCCAAGATACATTGTGGACATGCAGTCTATCAATTCCGCCATCAATTCCACCATCACAGAAATCAACCGTCTTCGTGATGAGCAATTGTATCCAAAACTTGTTCAACTTGTTCAAGAGTAAGTGATTCTAACTTTACAGTATTATTTCTATCATTAGTTAACCGAACGCAATTTCTTACAATTATTTTATTAATCAATGTTGTTATGATCGACTGGTAAGAAAGATGTCATATTGTATCGTTGTGTAAATACAAGTACATTTTTTTATAAATGCTTGAAACTAACACGAAAACTTATTTGCAGGATGGCGACAATGTGGGAAAATATGCAAAAGCAACATGAACACCAGTCCACGATCATTCAAGCGTTACAAAACTTCAAAACCTTGGAACTGCGAGAAGAAACAAGTGCTCATGACTTGCACAACACGCGAAAACTCCATCATCATGTAAAAATTTGGTCAACCGAGTTCAAAAAACTCATGCTACGCCAAAATAACTACATTAAGTCGCTCGAACATTGGCTTAATTATAACCTGGTTGTTAGCACAAATCACATCATAAAGTCTCAATACCCTAAAATCGAATCATTATTATGCTCATGGCTCAACGAACTCGAGAAACTTCCGGAAGAAGATACAATGACCGCTATGGAAGAATTTTCCGCGGATATTCATACAATCGCTCAATTACAATCAAACAAGAGGAAAATGAAAAAGAAATGCGATGAAACGCGAAAAGAGTTGTTCAAAGTATTAGAAAATTTTGAAAGATGGTGCAATAAAGATATTGCTAAGAATCTATCGACTGTGGAGGCGTCAAAGCCGCGGTTGGTCGTGGAGGAGACTTACAAAAAGTTATGTGACGAGGTGAAACATAAGATGGTGGTGAATTTGACAACGCGGTTGCCTCAATTTCTTAAAGACGTGTCGGGGTTGGCTCGTGCTTGTTCGCTTATGTATAAGAATTTGAATATGTAATGTTAGTATGTATCCACTTAAAATTTTGAATGTCTCGGTATAAAACTTCCTGGCACAGTTAATTTGTAACGAAGAGTATACAACTATACAAGTAGTAGGCACAACAGCAAAACTTCTTGGCAGGCCGAGAAAGACGGAATGAACATCTAATACACATTGATTCATGCTAATGTATCTGTTGAGAAGTTAATACAGACAATAGCTGATTCATACGAAACATCATACGAAACATATCCTTTTTGACGGGGAGTCTTGAATACGTAATATATATTTTAAACGAAGTGAGGGTGAAATCATGCTTGCTACTGTTTTGGGGAGAGTCTAGTTATAGAGAACTATTCTGTTGTGTATATATTCAATTCCCTTTATATGTGGAATACCGGCTGTGACATCTTGCCTTAATTAAAACAAGTAATATAAACGCTAGAAGATGCATGTGGGACATCTATTTTAGATAGGAAACCTTTCTATCAGTTATAGTGAGACCAAAATGTGTAAACAGTCATCTTTGACGAGTCTTGATTGATGTATCCTGTGAAGAAAGAGCATCTGTTGATACAAATAGTAGTTAACAACTTACAGACCCATAATATTAATTTACACCTTCATGAACGATAATATGTTCTCTTAACATCACTGGCTGTTGCAAATAACACTTGCTGTTGAACAATACAAAATTGGCTTTTATGGATTGGATAGTGTTTCTTTCGTACGGATATATAAATGGTTTCCTGGACCTTGTCTTTATTTGTCGAGGACTAGTTATAGCTCTTTCAGAGAGCTGTGAAGCATGGTAATTTAAAAAACATAATATAAATATAAGCTTTTATCCTTTGCTCTTAGGCAAGTTACCAGACAGGAAAAGACGTAACAGTTCTGGTAAGGCTCTCATTGCTTGTATTTAGTATGGGATGTGCAGGTTGCATGAATGTAGTTGCTTTTGGGAAAAGGTCACAAGTGATAGGAGAGCATCTTTATATACCAAACTAGTTTATTGACCCGTGAATATCATGGGTTTTAAATGTAAAACTTATTCTCCGTATCACATTCTAACCCATTTTCGTTCTTTATTACCGTGATTGGAGAGCATCTTTATACACCAAATTTGGCTCTGATGTTTTACTTTCATATTATAACTAGTATCAACAATCTACATAAGAGGCATCTCTGCTGTATAAAAATTTACATTCTGCAACAAGTTTATTTACACTTTCTTGTACTTGGTAATAGCCATTGTATAATATCATAGGAAGTCGCTTGCAAAAGGTTACTTTTATGTAGAATGAACTGAACACCAGGTAGTCAAATTAGATGAACCAAAACTAGAGAGAGATAAATGAAGACTCTTTTATGGTTACTAGAGAGCTGCACTTATTTGTCCTAAAAATCCTGGAATTTGTATTCTCTCAGTTTTTCGAATTTCACATTTCTCTTGATTCCACATATAGCATGAATGTAGGAAAAGTTTGCACCACTCATATTAAAGTGATGATAGCCACAAGCAGGATTTTCGTTCACTTTATTGTTTGCACCTAGCATGATTCTAACTTGAGACCTCTCACATTTTAGTGACGATAGTCACAAGCTTTTACCAACTTGGCTGACTCTGGGTGGTTAAGCATTAGTGATGTTGAATTAAGCCCTAGAAGCTTTTAGATTGTACTTTTTATAATGCGTCTGTCTCCCATTCATCGGTTTTGACCAGTACAACATCATATAAAATGTTAGAAAGGACACATATGTAGGGTTATACTCTTATGTCCATGTCTTTACTTTGATTACCTCTTTCTTTGCTGCGGAGTAGTGTAATTCGTCTCCCCGCTTTCCATTTTCCATTATTCTTTCATAAACCATTGCTTTCACATTCAAATTTCAATAGCTGCTGCATCAGGACTTTGTTATGAGTGATAATGTGATAGTATCCACTGTGAACACAATAAAAACACCCACTGTGATACCCTTTATATAATGCCAACATGTCCCAATTCATTTATTTGTCCGTGTCAGTTATAAAACTACAGATACTCGATTTATAATATATCTTTGGCTTTATTTGACCAGGAATAGTTAGTTCTTCCAGAGAGCTATAATGTTGTGTATGCCCTTTTTTCTGTCGGGTACCATCAGTTTGTGACTCTTAATCTTAATATCAAGTATGGTATTATAAACAACATAATATAAACCTTTGGAGCAATAATGGCGGTGTAGTATCCTTTGCGCTTGCGCAAGTTGTCAGACACAAGACTTGATCATGTGCAGGAAAAACATAATAGCTGTGGTAATGTTCTCATTGCTTCTATTTAGTAGGGGATGTGCAGCTACTGCTGAATAGTTTAGATAGTTTTTGACTTGTTTACAGAGCTGGACATACATCGATGGTAGATATGTTCAGGTTTAACTTTCATAGTTTCATGTATAGGCAAAGTCAAGAGGGAGATGTACAAGCAGTATTATGCACAATTGAACAAACTAATTGGTAGATAGATTAAGCTTTGGCCAAAGTATATGCAGGGCTGCATGAATCTAGTTGATTTTGGAAGAAGGTCTTGAACAAGTAATTTGCACCATAGCTTAATATCCGTGGACTAGTGTATAATTTAAAAAATGGTAGTAGATGACATATGAGAGTTTAACTTGTCACACATGGTACTGAGAAGCTTATATAGCGAGAAAAAGCTGGAATAAGCAACTTTGTGTACTTTTGATTGATTTGATCCGTGATAGGAGAGCATTTTTATATACCAAACGTAATTTATTGACCAACTTCGTATCGGTTTCTAACCATTTTCGTGGTTTTGTACCGTGACAGGATGTAGCATCTTTATACACCAAATTTGGTAGGGATGTCTTCTTACTTTTATAACAAATTGTAACTAGTATTGACAATCTGCATAAGAGGCATCTCTGCTGTATAAAAACTTACGTCTGCAGCAAGTCTATATTGTTGGAATCAGGTCCCTTACAACAGGTTGTATACTGTGAAAATAGCAGAAACAAGAAAGTAAATGGAAGATAGATGGGGCAATTTTCTGATTTTATTTCACTGACTGGAGAACACACAAAACAACTTGAAACTTTGACTCCTACTTATACTAGAAAACTTCCTGGAAATATGGCAACAAACTAAACACGTTATTCATGCTAAGAAAATGGGAAAGTGGCCAACATGGCCCATGACTCTTTCAATTACTTAAATAAAAATAACAAGGAAATAAATATTTAAAAGATTCTGGATTATTACTTCAACAATTTCCCCCTTAATCCAGAACTTAGCAATTCCTTCACTCCAAGCAAACTCCTCATGTCTTCGAACTGATGCTTCGCCATGGATTTTGTGAGAATGTCAGCCCTTTGTTCTTTACTACACATGTTGAACCGTGATTTCGCCTTTCTCGACACACTCTCGGATGAAATGAAACTTAGTATCGATGTGCTTACTCCTGCCATGGAAAACCGGATTCTTCGCCAAGTCTAGAGCTGATTTGTTGTCGATGAACAACACCGGTGGCTTTATCTCTCTTCCTGTTATCTCGCTTAACAAAGGTTTTATCCAAATCGCTTGACAAGTTGTTGTAGCAGCTGTCATGAACTCCGCTTCGCATGTAGAGAGAGCAACACAACGATGCTTTTGCGAAGCCCATGTTACTAGGTTATTGTTAAGATAAAAGACCATACCTCCAGTACTTTTTCTATCATTAACATCTCTTTCAAAATCGCTATCCGTATATCCGATGATGATATCTTCTCCACTGCTTTTGGTATATACAATACCATAATTAATTGTTCCCTTTATGTATCTGAGGATGTGCTTTACTGCTTTCAAATGTTGGGCTGTGGGTCTCTCCATGAACCTGCTTACAAGCCCGACTGCATACGAAATATCCGGTCGGGTATGGGTTAAATACCTCAATGCCCCGACAATGCTCCTGAACTCCGTTGGATCAACCGGGTCTCCAGCTTCATCTTTTGTTAACTCAAGTTTGGGCTCTATTGGATATTTACAAGCATTGCAATCCTCCATACCTGTTTTCTTCAATATTGTTTTCACATACGCTGCTTGCTTCAAAGTGATACGATCTTCATATTGACTAACTTCAATACCAAGATAGTATGATAACAACCCCATATCACTCATCTCGAATTCTTTGTTCATTTGCTCCTTGAAGTGCCTTATTTCACCGCCGCAACTTCCTGTAACGATTAAATCATCGACATACACCCCAACAATAAGAAGCTTTTCGGCCTTGTTTCTTGTGTAGACATCGTACTCTTGTTGGCATCTCTTAAACCCGAGCTGTTTTAAACATCTATCCAGCCTCGAATTCCAAGCTCTCGGGGCTTGGCGAAGCCCGTAGAGGGCCTTGCTCAACTTGTAGACTTTTCCCGGTTGATCTTTTTTTTTCATAACCCTCGGGTTGGACAACATACACCTCATCTTCAAGTTCCCCATTAAGGAATGCAGATTTAACATCAAGGTGGTGTATAAACCACCCATTCTTACTTGAAAGAGCATCTTTACAGGCCATAGAATATGAAGTAGGCTCTTCACCATCATTCAGTAACAAAACTTCATTAGTTTCATCATATAAATCAGTAAGTGTATGATACCTTTTCGGAGCTCCGCCTCCGGTTGAACTTGAAATTAATCTCGGCGATCCAACTGAACTAATCGGAGTTACAGGTTCATCTTCTGAGTTTGTTGCGTAGTGTTCATCAGTACCTTGGCCTGGAAATTCCAGTCCCGTTTGAGACTGAGACTCCATATCATCATCTTCACGGTCATTTTGTGGGATAAACCCTTCGATTGTGAGGGTTGCACCTGGAGTTCCTTTGAACCTCTCTGACTTGCCCCATTGCCATGGTCTTTCTTCATCAAAGAAAACATCTCTACTGACCCGTATACTTCTCGTATCCGGATCAAATAATCTATAAGCCTTTGTCCCTGTTTCAACTCCAAGATGGACCAGTAGTTTGCTCCTGCTGTCAAGTTTTTGTAGGTGGCCACTCACTACTTTCACGTGGGCTACACAACCAAACACCCTTATGTGACCAATGCTTGGTTTACGACCAGTCCACATTTGATAGGGTGTTGAGTTGTGGAGAGCTTTCGTGGTCACCCTATTCAGGACATAAACTGCATTTCTCACAGCTTCCCCTCATAAACAATCTGGTACATTCATCCCTTTCATAGTACTTCTTGCCATCTCCATTACGGTTCGCTTTCATCTCTCTACAACGCCATTTTGCTGAGGCGAGTATGGAGCAGTGTAATGTCGTTTCAGCCCGGTTTCTTCACAATAAGATGAGAACTCCTTTGAGAGGAATTCCCCACCACGATCCGTCCTGAACAACATTACTCGGTCACCTGTTTCAGCCTCAACTTCTACTCGAAACTTTTTAAACATGCTGAGTGCTTGGTCCTTTGTTTTCAAAAAATAAACCCACATAACTCTAGTGTAATCATCAACAAGTAGAAGAAAATACCTGTTTCCAGCACGTGTAGGAGGTGAGATTGGACCACAAAGATCTCCATGCACCAATTCAAGTCTCTTGGTCGACATGAAATTCGAGTGCGTTGGAAACGTCTTTCTAGCCTGCTTGCCTTCTAAGCACCCTTCACATAGACCATCTTGATTAGTAATCTTTGGTAGCCCTTGAACCAAATCCTTATCTGACATCAACTTTAGTGCAGCGTAATTTACGTGACCCATGCGAGTGTGCCACAACTTTGCTTCCTCATCACTTTTCCCAAGCAAGCATCTCGACTTCACTTCTTCGAGTTGGATTTTGTAAAGCCGATTTGGTGACCGTCTTACCTTCATCAGCAACTTTCCTTTGACGTCGTGAACCCACAAGAACGAACCATTCATAATGATTTGATCACCACCTTCTGCCAACTGCCCCAAACTTATAATATTGCTGCACAACCTTGGTATAAAGTACACGATGCTCTCCATTCTTACATTTAAATAATATTGAACCTTTTCCTTCGATACGTACCTTAGAGCCGTCTCCAAATTTCACCGACCCTTGTATGGAACGATCAAGTTCTCGAAACTTATCTTCATATCCAGTCATATGGTTACTCGCTCCGTTATCAAGGTACCATAGACTTGTATCACTGCCCACATCCATTGCTGACACTTCTTGGACCCTATCATCATCATCAAACGTAGAAAGTAACAACGCATGTTCACCATCGTTGTTTTCTTGAGTCAAGTTGGCTTCTTGGTTTCGTTCCCGACGTGGATTTTGACATTCCGCAGAATAATGCCCATGTTGTTGGCAGTTGTAACATTGCACTTTACTTCTATCGTGGTTTCTATCGGACCCACGATACCCATCTCGCTGCTGGCTACCACCTCCTCTACCACGACCACCTCGGTTTCCTGACCCGTAACCTCTTCCACGGCCTCTTCCTCGACCACGTGAGTGAGATGAACCTCCCCTATAATTCTTATTTCCAGACTTCGAATCATCTTCACTTTGTTTCTTGTTTCTTTCGGACCATTATTGGTGAGTTAGCAATAGCTTTTTCTCATCAGCTTCGACATGTCCTTTGATCCTCTCTTCGTGCGTTTTCAGCCTGCCCACAACCTCTTCAACTGACATGTGATTGAGATCTCCAAACTGCTCAATTGTTGAAGCAATTTGAAGGAACTTGGATGGTACCGCTCGTAATAGCTTCTTCACTACATAAGTCTCCTCGATCTTATCTCCTAGGGCTCGTATGTTGCTAACAACATTACTTAATTTTGTAGCAAACTCATCGACCGACTCCGTTTCTTTCATACTTAATACCTCGAATTCAGCCTTCAAGGTCTGTACCCTTGCTGTCTTTACCCTGTCAGCCCCCATAAACATAGTCTTCAACGTGGTCCAGGTATCCTTTGCCGTTTCCTTCTCAGCCAACGACAACAACATATCCTCTGGAATCCCTTGATAGATAGCCACCAAAGCCATCTTATCCATCTTCACATCAACCGCATCACCAGGTTTTTTAGGCTCGACAGCTTCCCAAACACCTTGAGCTTGCATGAACACCTTCATCTTAATTGCCAATGCATCGTAGTTACTTCTTGACAGCATAGGATAGTGCAGTGTAATCTGCCCTTCCTTGTCGGTTTTGTTAGTCATTTGCCCTGATCGTGGTTGGTATTTTGGCATAAACAAGGCTCTGATACCAAATGTTGGAATCAGGTCCCTTACAACAGGTTGTATACTGTGAAAATAGCAGAAACAAGAAAGTAAATGGAAGATAGATGGGGCAATTTTCTGATTTTATTTCACTGACTGGATAACACACAAAACAGCTTGAAACTTTGACTCCTACTTATACTAGAAAACTTCCTGGAAATATGGCAACAAACTAAACACGTTATTCATGCTAAGAAAATGGGAAAGTGGCCAACATGGCCTATGACTCTTTCAATTACTTAAATAAAAATAACAAGGAAATAAATATTTAAAAAATTCTGGATTATTACTTCAACAATATATAGTTACGTGAACTTGGTAATAGCCATTGTATAATATTATAGGAGCTCGTGCTTGCAAAAGGTTAACTTTTATGTAGTCAAGTTAGATGAACCAAAACTAGAAAGACACAAATGAAGTCTCTTTCATGGTTACCGGAAAGCTGCACTCATTTGTCTTGATCTCTTGTTCATCCACATATACCTTGTATGTTGGAAAATGAAGTTAGATAAACCCGTATTAAAATATACCCGAGTAGAGAATCCAAACTTTATACAGTATTAATTATTGATGATGGGCACAAGCAGGATTGTTTATCCACTTCAAGGTTATTCGAACTTGAGACCCCTCACATTCTAGTGACGATAGTCGCACGCTTTTACCAACTTGGCCATCCATGTGTAGTTAAGCATTAACAATGTTGAATCAGGCCCTAGAAGCTTTTTGAATTGTACTTCTTATAATGCGTCTGTCTCCCATTCATCGGTTTGACCAGTACAACCTCGTCTAAATTTTAGAAAAAAAACGCCTAGAATAAAGGATGCACATATAGGGGTATACTCTTATGTCCGTGACTTTACTTTGATAACCTCTTTCTCTGCTGCGGACTGCGGAGTAGGGTAGTTTGTCTCCCCGTTTTCCCTCTTTTATCATTATCAAATATTGGATGATACATGATTAGGAAAAACATCAGTATACTTCATAAACCATTGCTCTCACATTCAAATTTCAATAGCAGCAGCATAAATTTCAGTATTTGGCAGGACTTTGTTATGAGTGATAATGTCATAGTATCATACAGAGTATTTGTTACCTTGGTCTTTGATTATAAGCAATTCTATCAGTAAGGTAAGTGTAGTACTTTTTATCTTTTTTGGATCGATAATGGATTATGAAATATGGTGAAATGAATCTAGTTGAAATATGGTGACCTTGAACTTGGTTAAATCTTTACATTTTTCATCCAACGAACACATTACACTTTTTTGACAGAACATTATTACGTATATATTATTATACGTGATGTATTTTAAAAATTAAATTTAGTGATTGGATGTGATGAACAGGTGTGGGATCTTGGTGGGCAAGAAAGACTTAGGACATCATGGGCGACTTATTATCGTTGGACCCATGCTGTAATCACAGTGATAGACAGCACTGACAGGGCTCAGATTTCTCTTATGAAAGACGAACTTTTCAGATTGCTCCCAAATGAGGAACTTCAAAATGCAGTGCTATTAGTGTTTATCCTTTGTCTTCTAGTATCTATATATTGTGATTGAAGTTATGAAATAAACACACAAAGTTTCTATCATTCAACATGGTATCAGAGCAGTTTCAACGGTTGTTTTTCCTTTTTTAACCACTCTCAATCTCTTTTCTTTTTCGGCTACACATTCACTTCCTTGGATTTTTTTAAGGGGTTACAGATCTTGAACGGATCTAATACGAAAACTTTAGGGTTTGAGAGATTGTTTTATTGAGAAGGTAATAGTGCACCAAATTCAGTGATGAATCTAAGAAAGATGAAGAGAAAGGCTTTTTTTAAAACAACGGAGGTTTATTGTGGATCTACCATGGCTGATACCATGTATAATAATGAATAAACCCGTAGGACTACATTGAAACCCGTATCCTTCATTGTCTTATTTCACCACAATATATAGAGTACACATAATAGCAAACCCTAATGAACCTAACCCACAAACTGAGCTTAGGCCATATTTATTCTCTAACAATTTGAACTTGATACCTCTCACATTCTAGTGACGATAGTCATGAGCTTTTACCAACTTGGTCATCCCTGGGTGGTTAAGCATTAGCGATGTTAGATTAGGCCCTAGAAGCTTTTTGGATTGTACTTATTCTCTTCTTATAATGCGTCATAAGGCGTCTGTCTCCCATTCATCGGTTTTGACCAGTACAAAACCATATAAAATGTTAGGAGAAAAACGCCTAGAATAAAAAAAATGCATATTTAGGGGTATAATCTTATGTTTGTGTCTTTACTTTGATAACCTCTTTTTTTGCTTGCTAGTAGGGTAGTTTGTCTCCCCGCTATCCATTTTGCCTCTTTCATCATTATCAAATATTGGAGTCACATTCAGTCTCGTTCAAATTTCAATTGATGCTGCATAGTTTTTAAGTATATGGAAGAACTTTGTTATGAGTGATAATGTGATAGTATCATACTTGTTAGCTTGGTCTATGATTAAAAGCAATTATATTAGTAAGTTTAGTGTATTACTTAATCTTTTAGGCTCGATAATGGATTATGAAATATGGTGAAATTTACAAGTTTAAAATATGGCGACATGTGCAATCTTTTATTATTTTTTATGAAAAAGTTTGTGGCATAAAGTACCCTAAGCACATTGAACTTGGTTAAATCTTTACATTTTTCATCCAACGAACACATTACTTTTTTGACAGAAGATTATTACAAATTATTATACGTGATGTATTTTAGAAATTAAATTTGGTGATTGGATGTGATGAACAGGTGTGGGATCTTGGTGGGAAAGAAAGACTTAGGACATCATGGGCTACTTATTATCATGGGACCCATGCTGTAATCACAATGATAGACAACACTGACAGGGCTCGGATTCCTCTCATGAAAGACGAACTTTTCAGATTGCTTCCAAATGAGGAACTTCAAAATGTAGTGCTATTCGTATTTGCAAACAAGCAAGACTTGAAGGATGCAATGACCCCAGCCGAAATAACAGATGACCTTTCCTTTCACAGTATTAAGAACCATGATTGGCACATTCAAGCTGTTCTACCCTTACAGGTGACGGACTCTATGATGGCTTGGGTTGGATTGCTCAAAGAGTTACCGGTAAAGCAACATAAAAAAGGAAAGAAATCACATGTTTTGCATGGAGCAAAACTCAAACACACACACAAACACAAAGCTTTGTTTCAATCTGATTTCACTCGTTCCTAGTTTATTATGTCTAATTGAAATCCTTTTGAGATTCATGACAATGTATCCTTGTTCGACTCTTGGCTGCCGATCTACATAGTGCTTGCTTATTTTCTTTCGTTATTTTTCATTTCAAAATGGGTGTTTACACATGCTGAAATGCTTTTATATTTTTGTGCTCTGTGGATGCTGTAAAGAGTACATGTGACTGCAGATTCTTATCATTGTAAGCAAATGCTTTTTCTTACCGGCATTTATGCCCTTCCGCCTAGAAAGTGTGGTTTTTTCGTAACTGGGTTGTTGATGTAGTTAGTTTTAAGATCTTTTGGTTATGCACTACTACAAAAAAAGCCCTTAGAGACCCCCCTAAAGAGACTGGTTATGTGAAAACAAGTGTCTATGACCTAAAAGTGGTGGGAAGGGAATAAATAGAAACTTGTTTTCTTTTAAAAAAACAGTCTCTATAAGGTGAATTCTAAAGAGACTAGTTTTGTAGGCTGGAACCACTCCTTTTATACACTTAAAGACACTAGTTTTTAGGTAACAACCTGTCTTTATGTGTTAATGTTAAGGACACCGTTTTATATCAAAAAAACTAGTGTTTTTAGACATTTAAAAACACTGGTTTTTTAACAACCAGTCTTTGTTATGTAAATAAATTTTGTGCTTAATTTTTTTAAACTTAAAATCATAAGGACTCAACGGTATATACTTGTTTTTATAACATATTACGTTTTTAGTCTTTATAAACTTTATATGTGATTAAATTATAAGGACCTTTAAATTAATAAAAAAATTAAGAATCATAACTTGTGTAAAACTTATTTGTTATATAATATGAACCGGGATTATTTATATTTTTAACACATATCATACAGATCAAAAACCTACAGAACACATAATAACAAGCCGATCATACGGATCAAAAACCTGCAAGTCTTTTGTTCCTGTAAGTCTTTGTTCTTCTCTGTTCTTCTCTATTCTTCTCTGTTCTTCTCTGTTATTGTACTTTGTTCTCAAAATTGAATATCTTTTACCAAGATATTCTTCATTCATAATTTACGTATATATATAATATAAACGTTTAGTCTAAACCCTTTATAAAGGGTGTCAAAATAGATTACCTTGCAACTACATATGTTGCAATTACCTTCACCTAAGTAAGATATCTAAACCCTTTATAAAGAGTGTCAAAAGAAATTAGGTTGCAACTACCTATGTTGCAAGTAGGTGCACCTAACTAATAAATAGAGTACATGTTTTGCAAAAGCTCGAATAACATGTCTAGGATACCAGATAATATAATTAAACAATTATGTTGACAACGTTGGGTTTGATACATGGTAACCCAAGAATGCAATGCCTGACTGGTGGAGGTTTGTTGACAACGTTTTTCTTTTTTGATCGACTTGAACTACCTGTTCTTCTTGTTTTTTTTGGGAGTCCATGCCTGATCATCAGAATCATCGTCCTCAACTTGTTCATCTTCATCTTGGTCATCATCTTTTTCCATCTCAAATCCATCGTCCTCTGTTTGTTCCTTCTGTTTCTTCATCTCTTCAATGCCTGAACACTCTAGAACATCAACCTCACGATTTCCTACAATGTCAATTTGATTTCAATTAGTAACAAAGTACAAACTTATTGACTAAAGGTATGCACTAAATTTCAATTTCAAAATGGTCTAATTTAACTAGAAAACACCTAATAACAACAACCAAAGAGCCAAATCACAATTCCAATCACAATGTTAAAGTATGCAGGTTTAGCACTAGAGATTACAACAACAGATACAAATTGGTATGTTTAACTAATATTTATGATCAACACCTACCAATTCAAACTACAAATCTAAGTATAGTGAATCAAAGTTGGCAAAGTTGCAAGAACTCTTGAGCTGTTGACTTACACAAGTCAGACTAATCAAACCAAATTTACAATAACCTGTTTCGTACTTATCACTATGAAAAGTAAATCTAAAGCTTATCTAGACAAACTGAATAGCTACACTAAAAACTATGTTATTTAACAATTAGAACCGCAAACTTTGCTTCCAAATCACAACGTATGATCAACCAAAATTCATCAAATGCCAAGAACACCTATCTTTTGACTTAGACAATCAAAGTTTATAAAACTAAACACCATTATTAAGATCACAATTAACTAAGAATCTTAGCACAATCATTATCAGAACAAAACCAACATATAACAAGTCTACTTGACTTTTTCTAGTCAACCACAACATATCCAAAGACTCTTTTAATTGCCTGATAATCAAATCTAAAACTCAAAGTAAATGATTTCTACAAACAACAATTAAATCAAAGATTATGATGATTTTATAGAAAACTTACTTGGACCTATTTATCCATGAAAACAAAGTTGTACTAACCAGTTTTAAGAATGTTAGTGTTTATAGAATGAATTCTTTCCAAAAAAATAAATGGTAATTTTGAATACATTTTGAATCTAATAAACAATTTCAAATACACAAACTTTGTCGAGAACAATATGATGTGCAGAGTGAATTAACTTTTCTTACAATGAACATCATGTTGTTTTGGGAAAGTTTGTGTGTCTGAAATGATTTATTAGAGTAAAAAATAATTCAAAATAACCACTTCCCTTCCTTTGGAAAGCTTTCAAGCTATAAACATAAACAATATGTGATTGAAAGTTTAAGAGAGATGTATGTATTTATGTACAGATAATATACATTGGATTTTGGAATTTTTTGAAATGTGTAATAAAACATAAGATAAGAAAAGAAAAGATAGGATTTTTTTTTCTTGAAATGTATGATACATATTATTATATGATGAAATAAATGTTCTGATCTGATAACACACTACCACATGTACAAGTATCGAGTCGACCCGTTTGACAGCCCTACTTGCATACATAAATTAATCTATCTAATAAACATATATTGAAAACTAAGTTGAAATAGATTTAGTATTTTATAAAAGAAGGTTGGAAAAGTTGATGATTACATACCTGGTTTAAAGGAACCTTTAGAATTGAATCTTTTTGGATTATATTGAATTTATTTAGAACATCATCATCTATTTGTATCCACTTTGAAAGTGGCCAAAAAAGTTGTTCTGGCCACCCGTACTTGTCCTTAATGTAATCCCAAACTTCATCCCTGAGTTTTTCCGATCCAGGAACAGGTTCTACAAAACCAAATTATAATGGTTAGTCCTTTTCATATGATATTTAACTTAAAAATCATAACTGTGTACTCTAGTGAGATTTTTGACTAATGTTTCAACTGAAAAGCTTATTTTTGGATTATTAAAGCTTCTTGGACTAAACTGTTAGAACTGTTACTAGATTATGAAAATGTCTAATAAGAAAAAATGAATTCCATAAGCTCTAACTGCAGATTTTTATCAAAATGTCTAATATTGTTGGGCCAATGAAAGTTTTAACTATAGCCCAGTCTAGATTTGTTTAAATTAGACTAAGTGTTACTGATCGCTGAGAGGACCAACGACAGAGACCAGACCAGTGGAAGGCAAAGCCTCAACTGGCACACCAGGAACATTCAAGTCAAAGACAACGTCAGAGAAGTCGAAGACAATCTTAAGTCATACTCACCAGTGATTATGGATAGCTGGGATGTAGAAGGAATGTGCTGGTGTTCAAGGATCTCTGAGTTGACAATACTCAGAGATCACTTAAGAACCCTAGAAGTCTGATACAATCAAAGCTTGTTCAATCCTTTTATAGTTTAGGCGGGAGAATCTTCTAAATGTTTTGAGCGGGACAAAACAAGAGATTCAAGATAAAGCCTAGTACTACCTAGTGGGACAAAAGGTGAACAGTTGGCAGAACTGTTCACGTAAAGTTGTTTAAAGATATGTCTCGATTTGGGCATGCATTTAATACGTTGTACTCTTCCATTCAGAAGATGACACGTATCAACTACTCCTACTAAGGAAGCAAACTCGTACCACTATAAATAGGAGTGAGAAAGAAGAATTAAACCAACCCTTGTGCTTGGATAAATTATCTAAGTTATTTATCACTTTGGAACCGCTGAGCCCTCAGCTGTCTACCAGCGCCTCATTGGTTCCCTTGTAAACTTGAGTTTCGAATCTAGTTTACTTGTTCTAGGGTTCATTTCTTATTGTCATTCAACGAGTGTATTCATAGCACTTTGTAATACCTTTTTTATAACAGTTAATAAAGCATTACGCGTTTGAAAAGTATTCATTGTGTTTTCGTGGTTATATGAGTTATAGTTTCAACAATTGTCCTATTAAGGGACTTTCAATTGGTATCAGAGCGGTTTGATTTATAAAACATTTTATAAATCGTTCTTGTTTTTAAAATCAAGATCCTAATATGACTGATACTATACCTCCTCCACCCTTTGGTCAAACCAGTCAAGGTACCACTTCGACCACCGCACCGGCCACCACATCTACTACCATGCCTACACCGGTTGTAAGCATTGGTAATAATGATGATGACCTTCCCCAACTACTTGATGTTCGTGGGGGGTCACATGTGTCCAATGTTCCAGCGTTTGATGAAGTAGATTTTTCAAGTTGGAAAAGTGAATTTCTTATATATTTAGATGGCTTAGAACCCTTCTTGATAGAAATCTTAGAAAATGGTCCCTATTTACCACTGGCCGTTTCCTCTACCCCTGAGAGACCCATCAAGAAGCCTGTTAAGCAATGATCTCCAGCGGATAGACGTCTGGCTAACCAGAACAAGAGACTCAAAAGTATCATAGTCTTTTGCCTACCCAAGAACATTATGAAGTCCATCATAAAATGCAACTCTGCTAAGGAGATGTGGACTGAGTTAGTTCTAGGGTATGAAGGTCCAGAGGAAACAAAAGAAACCAAAATCCAAACCCTTAGAATTAAGTTTAATGCTTTTAAAGATTTTGAAACAGAAACTGTTGCTCAAACTTACACTAGGCTTAAGATTTTGTTGAATGATTTGGGAAACAATGGAGTTGTTCTACCTAAGGCTGAGGTTAATGCTACATTTGTCAATAGTTTACCTAGAAAATAGCTTAGCCTAAACCAGACCTTAAGAGCAAATAATGCTATCAAAAATGATACTTTAGCCTAACTGTTTGGTAGATATAACTATGAAGAAGGGCTAATTGACTCCATTTACAAATCAGAGACTGATAGGTTTACCACCAATATCACTGGATCAAAAGCTCTTGTTACTAACCATTCTTTTCAGGACAGTGACTCTAACATAGAAGAGGACACCAGAAGCAGTCAAGAATTTCTTGATGAATTACATGTTGAGTTCCATGACAGAGCCGTTCTAGCTGACCAAAAGAGGTACTACAAGAGATCTGGTAGAGTTGGAGCTGCTAAGGTTGATAAATCCAAGGTGTCATGCTACACTTGTGGAAAGACTTGTCACTTTTAAAAAAGATTGTTGGTCAAACAAAACCTCCTCTCCAAGCTTCCCTTCATCCAGCAACAATCACAGCAGCAAGAAGAAGTTTTCCACCTCACATTTCAAGCAAACTTCCCACTCTGACTCAGAGGGAAAGAAGGACTACAAAGTTAAGTACAAAGCCTTGAAAGCTGAGCTGTTAAAACTCAACCAGAAAGCTGAAGATGCAGCCAAGAAAAAGGATGTTAAGAAGACTGAAAAAGGTCTGATTGTTGCTTCATTCGACTGGGATGATGAACCCCTTACATCTGAGGATGAAGGAACCACTACCGTCAGAGCCTTTATGGCTGTCGCTGATGAAGAACCTGCTGTGGGAAAAAGCGAAGCAAGATCTGGTCAATGGGTGGACATCACCATGAAAAAGGTACAAAGACTACTAGCTATGCCTGAAGGTCCTGATAGAGACCATGTCAGTGACTATACCTTGGTTGACCTCCACTTTGTGGAAGAGCAAAGAAAAAACCTGTTAAACAAGTTTCATTGTCTTAAAACAGAGTTAAATCTTTGCCAATCTGAATTAACAAATCTTAAACCATTTGTAAATCTTGCAAATCAACTTCAAAATGAAGTAAGCAAATTGTCCATTGAAAATGAGTCTTTAACAGATGAAAACACTGAACTAAGAAAAACCATAGAAAAATGGAATTTGGCTCAATCCACAGTGGAAGAAATAGTTGATGAAGCCATACCAGGTGATGTGGTTCAGGCTATTGGGGGAAAGGGTAGATACAAAATTCATATACCTATACCAGTGTTAAATTTGTCCCTTCAGATGTTTCTTCTCCATCTTCCACCTCTGTGGATGAGACAAACTTTGACAAGTAATCAGAGGTACCAGCCTTACCAAGACTCGCTGGTGCTAACCCATCTGATTCCTTGCTTGGCCCAAAACCTCCAGCCAAAACCCCTGGGAATTCAATTCTTAAAGTCGCTGATAAAGCGCACAAAAAGGTTTTTGTGGACAAGGACTCCAACAAACCCACTCCTCCCCCTGAAGAGCTTTCACCCACCAAACAACTTCTCCTCACCTTGATGGAAGAAGTAAAGGGGCTGAAAGAACAAATCAACCCCATAGTTAGCAGTCCATCTGTTAACACTCTTGGTGAAGGATCTAGTAGCTCAAAGGGGAGAGCTTTATTCAGGCCTTGCAAGAATTGCGGTTTCAAAAGTCATTCTTCTGAGGACTGCTCAAAGAAACCAAAATGTATCACATGTGAGTCTACTGAACACACCTCTAGAGAGCATGAGGAGACTATTGATTTTCAAAGAACCAGAACTCAATTAAGGTCTAAAACTCGTCACAGGCCTTCTAGAAGAGCTGAGCCCAAACCCAGAGACAATTCTCAGGGTTACAGACCAAATCCCCCATGCAAGTACTGTGCTTTCTTTGACCATCACTCTGATGAGTGTGAGCATTATCCCGGATGTGACATCTGTGGCAGTATGCATCATGAACCCAGAGATTACAACCAAAGAGGGGGAGATAGAAACCAGAGAAGACCAAATGTCGTTGGTCAGCGACAGCATGGACCCACTGGAAAGTGGGTTCATCATCGAAACTAATCTGGCTTTGTTATATCTATGCAGGAATATCTGAAGAAATCTGTTTGGTATCTGGATAGTGGGTGCTCCAGACATATGACAGGGGTTAAAAAATATCTGCATAGATATAAGAAGGAGTCTAGTCCAAAAGTAGTCTTTGGAGATGACTCCTCAGGGGCTACTGAGGGTTATGGCTCAGTGGATTGCAACGAATTAACCTTCACAAGGGTCGCTTATGTCAATGGATTAAAGCACAACTTAATCAACATTAGTCAACTCTGCGATGCTGGTTTCAAAGTTCTGTTCACCAAGACCCAAGGAAAAATCTTTAATCAAAATGATGATGTTGTTCTAATTGCACCCAGAAGAAGGGATGTGTATGTCATTGACATGACATCATGTCCAGAAGGGACAAACACTTGTCTCTATGCCAAAGCATCTAATAGTGAAAATTTGCTATGGCATAAGAGACTCTCCCACCTCAACTTCAAAAACATCAACAAACTGGCCAAGAATGATTTAGTAGCTAGGCTTCCCTCTTTGACCTTCACCAAATACAGACCCTGCTCAGCCTGCGAGAAAGGGAAGCACCATAGAGCCTCATTTAAGACAAAGCAATCATTCTCTATAAATAAGTGCCCCCATTTTCTTCACATGGACTTATTTGGACCAGTAAAACCTCAATCCCTTAATCACAACAAGTATACACTAGTCATTGTAGATGAATTCTCTAGATTTACATGGGTATTCTTTCTCAAAATAAAGAGTGATGCTTCTGAAAGAATAATGTCTTTCATCAAAGAAATAGAGAACTTCAATGACTGCAGAGTTAAGGCTATCAGAAGTGACAATGGCACTGAATTCAAGAACCATGCCATGGAAGCCTTTTGTGATGAAAAGGGAATATCATAGAACTTTTCTAACCCAGGCACCCCTGAACAAAATGGTGTCACTGAAAGAACAAACAGAACTCTCATAGAGGCTGCTAGAACCATGCTCAGCGAATCAAGACTTCCAAAACAATTTTGGGGTGAAGTTGTGAGCACATCTTGTTACACACAAAATTGATCTATTATTGTGAAGAGACACGGCAAAACCTCTTATGAAGTGTATAGGAAGAGAGCCCCTGATGTAAGCTACTTCCATGTCTTTGGTTGCCCTGTTTTCGTTCACAACTACAAAGATGACCTGGGAAAATTTGATGAAAAGTCTGATGATGGATTCTTTGTTGGCTACTCTCCAACCTCCAGAGCCTATAGAGTATTCAACATCCGCAGACAAGAACTAGAAGAATCCATCCATGTCACCTTTAATGAAGCAGATGATGTCATTACTCACACTAACACAGAAGAATGTGACATTGATTTCAATGAAGTCAAATCATATCCAGAGGATGATTTCTCAAATCCCAAGGAATCATCTCAGACCTGTCACAAGAACTTTCCTTATGTTCATGCATTTGATCCACACTCAATCTCTGACATCACTCTAGAGATTAAAAATGCTGAACCTATCACTCCACCTATTGAAGTGAATGTTGATCTTATCGAACCAATCTCTCACCTTGATGAAGAGATTATGGATGAAGAAATAACATGTGAAGATCCCCTAGCATTCATTAAACCTTTAGTGACTCCTGAACCCACAGAGACTCTCGCTCCTCAATCCAAATGGAGTAGGAACCAAGATATTCTTCTGGTGAATATTCTTCGTGAGCCCTCTGAGAGAGTCACCACCAGAGGCAAATTGAGATCTCTGGAAACCGCCTCAGCGAATGAATGCCTTTTTGCTGATTTTCTCTCTGAAGATGAACCTAAGAATGTGGCTGCTGCGCTTCTAGATGAAGGGTGGGTTGTTGCCATGCAAGATGAGTTGAATCAGATCAAGAGGAACAAGGTGTGGACTCTGGTAAAATCTCCAGCTGGAAAACAAGTGGTTGGAACTAAATGGGTCTACAGAAACAAGAGGGATGAAGCTGGCATGATTGTTAAAAACAAGGCTAGGCTTATGGTGCTGGGGTACAATCAATCTGAGGTTATTGACTATGATGAAACGTTTGCACCAGTAGCCAAATTGGAAGCTATCAGAATCTTCCTAGCCTTTGCAGCTTATATGGGGTTTACCGTATACTAGATGGATGTGAAGAGTGCTTTTCTTAATGGTAAGCTTGCAGAGGAAGTATATGTCTATCAACCCCCAGGGTTTGAAAGCAGTGAGTATCCTGATCACGTCTGCAGACTTCACAAAGAACTCTAAGGGTTGAAACAAGCGCCTAGAGCCTGGTATGAAACCCTATCAAAATTCTTACTTGAAAATAAATTTGTTAGAGGTACCATTGATCAAACCCTGTTCACTTGTGATGTCATTTTAGTACAGATTTATGTGGATGACATAATTTTTGGTTCAACCAATATCACTTTGAGCAAATAGTTTTCCAAACTCATGACCAAAAATATGAAATGAGCATGATGGGGGAATTAAATTTTTTCTTAGGTTTTCAAATTAAACAAAATTCAAAAGGAAATTCCATTTGTCAAGAAAAATATGTTAAGTATTTGCTCAAGAAGTATGATCTGTCTGATTGTGCATCAATGAAATGCCCCATGCTTCCTTCCAACAACTTGGGAGCTGATGACTCAGGGGTCTCTGTTAATGAGACCTTATATAGAGGCATGATTGGGTCACTGATTTACCTCACAACAAGTAGACCAGACATACAATTTACCACATGTCTCTGTGCTAGGTACCAAGCTAACCCCAAGGAATCCCACCTTGTAGCTATCAAAAGAATTTTCAGGTACTTAAAAGGATCTCCCACACTAGGTCTCTGGTATCTAAACGGATTAGGCTTCGACTTCAAAGCCTACTTAGAATCTGACTATGCTGGGTGCTGTCTTGATAGAAAGAGCGCCTCTGGGAGCTGTCAAATCCTTGGAGGAAAGTTAGTATGTTGTAGTGCTAAGAAACAAAACTTTGTGGCCATGTCATCAGCTGAAGCTGAATACGTAGCGGCCGCTAGTTGCTGTGCTCAAGTTCTCTGGATGAAAAGTCAGCTGGCTGATTATGGGATCACTTATGAAAAGGTTCCCATTTTCCATGACAACAAAAGTGTTATAGTCATCTCCAGTAATCCGGTACTTTATTCCATAACTAAGCATATTGACATCAGGTACCACTTTATCAGAGACCATATTTTAAAAGGTGATATTGAGCTTCATTTTATACCCACTGAATACCAGCTCACTGATATATTCACCAAGCCTCTGGCTGAGCCAAGTTTTACTAGGTTGGTTGCTGAGCTAGGTATGCTCAATATCAGTAAACAAATCTGATAAATGATCTCTGTCTCTGGGCATTTAAGGGAATTGAATGTAACGAGGTAGTTACATTCCAATGGGAGTTAATATATTCCCATATTTAATTCAAATGATTATCCTTTATTGTCAACAACTTTCCCACTTTCCAAGGGGACAGAAAAAATCACATGAAGAGTCAAGGGGTCCCACTTTTCCTAAAAGGTAAACTTTTGCATTAAATGCTTTAATTGAAAACGGCTAAACCTTTTATCAAAACCCTTGACTCATTTTTCAAACATCACATTACTCATTTGTTTCACACACACATACTATTCATCTTTTTCACATCCTCCATTTCTTCCTTCCATCAACAATGGCGTCTTCATCAACAAACACATCTTTCACCGTCTTGGCCACCTCAAACGTAGATTTTGGGATAACTGATGGAAAGATCGCCATGAACAAATGTGTAGCACTTTTGGAACATAACAACCCTCTCTACCATCCATTGTTATCCTTCCTCAAGAACTCCACCATTTTTGAAGCCATTACCAGAGAACCTTCCACATGCTACCACCAATACTTGAAGGAATTTTGGTACAATGCTGAAGTCGATCAAACCTCATCACACATCACCTTCAACCTTTCCACACATCCAGAACCCTTCACCTTTGATTGCCACACTTTTGCCAAAGTCATTGGACTTCCAGTCAATGAAGGCATGTCCGTTGTGCCCGCCAGCGCTACAGTGAAGAAGGTTCTGGCTACCATTCGTCCTCATGATGACGATGACAAACCCTTCACCACCCAAGGCTTCCAAAACAAATCACTGATCAAAGTGAATTACTTTTCACCCATCTGGAGGACGCTGATGCTGTACATTGTGAAATGTCTAGGAGGAAACCAGGGGTCACATGATCAGCTTAATGGTGCTCAGCAAGCAATCGCTTACAGCTTAATTTGGGGGCAAGATATAGGGATCGCCCACATACCTTACACTGACCTCATTGCTAAGCTGGAAAACAAAGGGAAGAAGAATCGACTGGCCACCATCTGCTACACAAGATATCTCTCTCTCCTTATAGAGGATATGCTTGGTGAAACCTACACAAATGATGAACTTCACTCCTCTCCTTATCGCATCACTCCATCCTCACTGAAGACTCCCTTGAATGATGAAGTGCCTCTCAGCAGGCATATGATGTAGGTTGCTGGGTTACTCGTTGCTGATGGAGAGCCCTTGATCCCTCACAATGAGGTGAATGTTGAAAGACAAACTGACAAGTCTTTGTCCAAGACCTCTGTGCAGTCCACTTCTCAGCCCAATGCGCCCAAGGAAATGAAGAAGAAGAGGAAATTCATCCCCCTTTCCTTTGAAACTCCTTCTGTTAATCCTTCCAAGACAAAGAAGACCAAGAAGAACCCATCCCCTTCTCTGGAGGATGTGGTTAAAGAGCCTGCCGCTGACAAACAACCAGAGTCTAGTGTCTCCCTGTCAGCAGAGACGTCTAAGAACCTTCTCCACGCTGATATCTCTCAGGTATTAGTTTACCATTTTTTTTCTCTTGCAGGTTCACATACAATCACTCTCAACATTCTGTAGGAGAGAGTGATGAAATCTTAGGGTTTGCCTCAACCCATAGATTGTCCGTGTCAGCACCTAGAACTCTTAGTATTATCTGTACACTATGTCTTAACACAAGGATATGATTCACTTGTGCTCATAACGCACCCCGATGATCCTTCACCCTCTGGACTGTGCTCTTGTCCATAACAACTTGAGCATGCTATAGGTCCCGACCCAGAGTCTCTGCACCTCATGTGGTCTCTAGGTCCCCTCATATGAAAAGAGTCCAAAAGAATTTATTATTTTGGGGGGACTGAATAATCACTCTCAGTCTTCCTAGGGGCAGTGATAAAAGGCGACCATTACCTTCAAATATGTCACAACTAAAAGAGTCCCAAAGAATTTATTCTTTTGGGTGGACTGAATAATCACCCTCATTCTTCCTAGGGGCAGCGATAAAAGGCGACCTTAACTTCCATTAACTCACACTTAAAAGAGTCCCAAGGAGCAATCCTTCAGGGGGAGCTGGATAATCACACCCAGCTATCCTAGGGGCAGCGAACGGCGACCATTCACCACATAGTTTTCACAAATCAAAAGAGTCCCAAGGTGTAATCCTTATGAGAGAGCTGGATTATCACACCCATCTATCCTAGGGGCAGCGAACGGTGACCATTCACCACATAAGTTTCACAAATCAAAAGAGTCCCAAGGAGTAATCCTTATGGGGGAGCTGGATAAGCACACCCATCTATCCTAGGGGCAGCGAATGGCGACCCTTCAACATATCTGTTTCACACTAAAAGAGTCCCAAGGAGAAATCCTTAGGGGGGGTGGATAATCACACCAAGCTTTCTTAGGGGCAGCGAATGGTGATCCATAACTTCATATTTATCTCACACTGGTTACTAACAAATGTCATAACAGGCTCATAATCTTCATGAAGAACAACAAAATGATGATGCATATTCCATTGCTGGTGATGATAATGCTGAAGCCCCCCACATTGATCTGGATGCCATGTCAGACATTGACTCCATGCTAGAAGATGAGGTCTTTATCATTGAAGATGACCTGACCATTTCAGACTATGCTGAAATAGATGTTGATGATGACCAAGTCACGTCCGAATTAAAACCCATTTCCTTCCCTTCAACGGAAAATGTTTAAGAACTGGCTGCCAAGCAGCTATGGGACCAGAGGCTCTGTACACCAACACCAGTTCCCTTCGCCACCTTGCCCAATGTCATGGAACTGGGGGCAATAAAACACTTAGAACATTTACAAAACCTCAAGCCTGTCTATGTTCCTAGAATGAAAGATGTTCAGGAACTAGCCGCTGAGGATCTTTGGGTCAAGAAGGGAGACATCAGTAAAACCAAGCCTAGAGTCACAAATGATGTCATCCTCTCTGAATTAAAAACACTCACCCATGCTGCTGAAGAACTCACCACCACCCTAGAGACTTCACTAACTTCATCTGTAGAATCCTATATGACTGTACTGCTGGGTAATGCCTTGCAAACTCACCTCCCAGCAGTTCTAGACCAAAGTCTTCAGTAATACATACCATCAGTCCTCACCACCACTGTGAAAGTAAATGTTGCTGCTATTGCCAAGGCATCTGAGTGTTCCAGGCAACTTCTTCAGGAGCTATTATAGGGGGAACTCAAAGAAATATGCTTATTTTTTCATCAAGAATTTGTTAAGTTCCTCAAACCTATATCAGGCACAGCTTCTACCGGCGCTATGCCTGAGGGGGAGAATTCAGCAACGTCCACCTCTGAAGAAGATGCAGACACTGCTCCACCTAAGGGGGAGCAATCACTTAAACAAACAGCAACCTCAAAAGTGATCCCAACACCAAAACCCATCAGATCCTTCAACCCAGCACAGAATAAGGGAAAAGAAATTACCACTGAGGCACCTGAAACAACCCTGCACTCCCTCTAAGAAGAAGGTGGATCCACAGCCAAGCACTCTGACTTGACCAAATTTAAGAGCGTTGATGAACCACCACTAACCCCAGAGCAGGCAAAGGCTCAAATCTTGGAACAAAAAAGGTTAGCAAACATTAGAGCTGCTGAAATCAAAAGCAAAGAAGCTCTGAACAAACTACTCTCTCCAGCTGTAAAGGAAGCTCAGCTGAATAAGCTCAAAGAACTTGAAGTTAAAAGGAGCAACCTTTAAAAGGAATATGAGAGAATAGTGGACCAAAGAGAAGAGCCCGGTCAAATCACCAAGTACGCATGTTACACTAACAAAGAAAAAAGAGTAGTGATGACCTCATACAAAGAAAACCAACTGACCAACTACAAAGTCTTCAGTGACTTTAAACTCAGAGATCTAGGCCTCTCTGAATGGTTAGAAATGTTATCTCTTGCCCAAAAGAAGACTGGGCCTGGTGCTGCCC
Organism: Glebionis coronaria; assembly: GCA_025667525.1. Classification (NCBI taxonomy): domain Eukaryota; kingdom Viridiplantae; phylum Streptophyta; class Magnoliopsida; order Asterales; family Asteraceae; genus Glebionis; species Glebionis coronaria. The sequence continues at coordinate 20,277,601 of CM046880.1, forward strand.
AAATGATGAAAAACATTCAAGCTAAGCTGAATTGGGTAAGGGACACTACAAAGAAGCTGAAGGTACCTCTGCCTCCTCAACTATCACAACAACAATCATCTCAAGGACAAAGAAAAAGAAAAACCCAAATGGGGCCTCTGGTAGAAAAGATGGTCACTGAGAATATTGTTGTAGATGGAATGCACAGAAACAGGGTACTACCCAAAGAGATCACTAAACCAGTGGGTGGCCAAGTATACTCAGAACCAGAGACATGAATGGTCTATTTGAATGGTAATTGTGAGTATTTCTTTCAGCGGATGAATGAACTAGATCTGGCGTCAACTATCCAACTCATCAGACTCAACTAGGGCATCCTAAGGAACTACACATTAGCTGATGATTTTGAGTTTGAAGTTGAGCTGATCATTAGCTCTAGGAGTGACAAAGTTGAAGCTCGGAGAATCTGTGATCAAGACCTTGATCGCTGAAGAACCTTTTATTTTGTTTATGTTTACACCGTTGGGTGTTCTTGTAATAGACTAGGTTCTTTATATTTAATAAAACTCTGAGGTATGTTTGTTAAATTATGTGTAAGAAGAAGTTGTGTACTCACTTACAATAATATTAGACTTAGTATAATTTATAAACAAATAGGGGGAGATTGTTGGACCAATGAAAGTTTTAACTATGGCCCAGTCTAGATTTGTTTAATTTAGACTAAGTGTTACTGATCGCTGAGAGGACTAGCGACAGAGACCAGACTAGTGGAAGGCAAAGCCTAAGCTGGCACACCAGGAACATGCAAGTCAAAGACAACGTCAGAGAAGTCGAAGAAAATCTTAAGTCATACTCACCAGCGATTATGGATAGCTGGGATCTAGAAGGAATGTGCTGGTGTTCAAGGATCTCTGAGTTGACAATACTCAGAGATCACTTAAGAACCCTAGAAGTCTGATACAAGCAAAGCTTGTCCAATCCTTTTATAGTTTAGGCGGGAGAATTGTAACACTTTCAAAATCGGGTCACATTAGCGGAAGGGTCCTTGAGTGTTACTTACATGATACAATCACACAATTATAGAAAACGACTCAAAACGAGTCATTTTAATAAAATATCCATTCATTCATTCAAAAGATAATAATCCATACACGGTCCCAGATAATTTTAAAATAATTACAGTACACATCAAAAGATAAAAATTGTTTTGAATGGATATATTTTCTAAGAGCGGGCCAAAGTCACCAAAATTAAGCAAGCTTCAAGAAACCACCTTCCTTGAGTACCTTCTTTATGGACCTGAGATAAAACATGCTATAAAATCAACAAAAATTGTTGAGTGAATCCATAGAGTTTAAAATATGTAAATCGAACACAAGTATCTGGATAAACCTTCATCGGTAACAATTATGTTGATCAGACATAATTATTGTGTTATTTCATAAGCCTCGTGACATTGAACGTTAACATATATATATTTCAGCCCACAAACACACCCAGCCAAGTGCGTATATTTCTCTTATACTAATGCATCTGATGTGCTCCAATACACATGTGCTTCACTACACATTGCGATAGCTAATCGCATCGGACTGGGCGTCACCCCGATAGATCTATCCATAGTATTAGCGTTAACTCGCACCAAGTAATTAACAATTCACGATAAGTGGGTCTTAGAGGCTATAAGCAAACTTATGTAAATAACATTCTTCTGAGCATACAATCGGGTCCCTTGTGTTCTATTTTAAAAATAAGCATGTTATCCCCCTCGCGGGTTTTATAAAATAAGTAATTAAATAAAAGCGAGGTTATGAACTCACCTTAACGAAAAAAAATGTGTACACGAAGCGAGCACAACAAATATTACTAAAAGAAATCCTTGGACGTATCTTTTATAACCTCTTTCAATCTTAGAACCCTCTCAAATATCTTTCCATTTGATGTATCTTTTATACTATCGCATAAAAGTGAATAGCAATTCGTATATTTATGTCTATTTAAAAAGAAAACATGACAAGTCAAAAATATATTTTGGTTTTATATGCTTACAACTAGCTTCGTCAATATACTAGTTAGATCATTAGAATTTCCACTGTCTTCTTATCTCATACGTGGAAGTTAAGTACAAAATATGTCATAAAGTAACTAGACTAGTCATTCTTATAATCTTATAGAGAAAGAAATTCGATTGTGTGTATACACGTACCCATAATTTGCCGTTTTATTGTTTCTTTTTGTTATTTCCTACAAGTCAATTTGATATCTGATACTAAAATTGATGTTAATGTGTCTTATTTTGATGCATGTGTTGCAATTGTTATGTTAAAATGTGTATAGCTACAAAACTGCCGCTATTCAATTTTTAATATAAACTGTTGTCTCTTATATGTTTAGGGGTGTGATAATGGATAAAAAGAGTATTTAAATCATAAAGCGGGTATAATCGAAACCCGATATTTTAAAAGTTACGCGATTTGGAAAATACTCGTAAGACACAAAAAAATAAACGCTCAATATAAAATAAAAACATCGACATTCGAATGACATTTATATTTTGATAATTAAATGACTTAAAATAGTTAATGCGTCAAATGAACGAACGACACATAAAGTTTTAACGAAAAAATACTTTTAAAATTAAAATAATAAAATAAAAATAAAATAAAAATTAAACGACACCAATAGTAAATATTACTTTGTCATAACGAGAAATAAATATCGATGCCTAACGTATTTCTTGCCGGTTGTAATCTAAACGACATTCTTACGCTAAGTTTCAAACCCTAACCTTCCCGGTTAGTCGATAATTTAAATTTCTCAATAAAGTAAATACATAACACGTAATAGTCGAGATTAGAATAACGACCTGAAATCTACGGATTGTCACATCATCCCCACCAAATTAGGATCTTCGCCCTCGAAGATCAACTTGCGTTCTTGCTCGGTCGCTTGTTGAAATCAAAGAGGTGAGGGTATTTCTTCCACATTTGATCTTCCCTTTCCCAAGTATACTCAGGTCCTCTCCGCGAATTCCATCGAACTTTGACAATAGGGATTCGGCTTTGCTTCAGTTGCTTGACCTCGTGATCCATGATCTCGACCGGTTCCTCAATAAAGTGCAACTTTTCATTAACCCTAACCTCGTCCAATGGTATAACGAGTTCTTCGTCGGATAAACACTTCTTCAGATTCGATACATGAAAAGTGTTATGAATTCCATGAAGTTCTTGTGGTAATTCAAGTTGGTAAGCGACAGGACCTACTCTAGACATAATCTTGAATGGTCCGATATAACGAGGACTTAATTTTCCATGTTTTCCAAATCTTACAACACCTTTCCATGGTGATACCTTCAACATTACCTTATCCCCCACATTAAACTCCAATGGTTTTCGTCTTACATCCGCATAACTCTTCTGTCGGCTTCGCGCGGTCACCAACCTATTTTTGATTTTCACAATCATATCCGTCGTCTCTCTAATCATTTCCGGTCTAGTAAGTTGAGCATCACCAACCTCACTCCAACACACGGGCGATCTACATTTTCTCCCATAAAGTGCTTCAAAAGGTGCAACTTTAATACTTGTGTGATAACTGTTATTGTACGAGAATTCGGCCAAAGGTAAGTGCTTATCCCAGCTACTTCCAAAGTCTATCACACAAGCACGCAACATATCTTCCAAAGTTTGAATTGTTCTTTCGCTTTGCCCATCTGTCTGTGGATGATAAGCTGTGCTCATATCCAAATTGGTTCCTAAATAATTTTGAAGCGATCTCCAAAATCCAGAAGCAAAGCGACTATCTCTATCGGAAATGATTGAAATAGGAACACCATGCTTGCACACAATTTCCTTCAGATAAATGTCGGCGAGTTTCTGCATACTGAATTTCTCGTTGATTGGGATAAAATGAGTGGACTTAGTTAAATGATCGACTATAGCCCAAATTGCATCGTACCCAGACGGTGTCCTTGGGAGTTTTGTGATGAAGTCCATCGTAATTCGCTCCCATTTCCAGATTGGAAGTTCCGGTTGGACTAGTAATCCTGACGGCTTCTGATATTCAGTCTTTGCCTTAGCACACGTTAAGCATTTCGCGACGTATGTTGCAATATTGGCTTTCATATTCGGCCACCAGTATAACTTTTTCAAGTCTTGGTACATTTTGTCCGATCCAGGATGAATAGAATACTTTGTTTTATGAGATTCTAACATGATCAAGTCTCTCAGTCCTCCATAGAACGGTAACCAGATTCGACCTCTCAAACATTTGATACCATCAGCTCGTGTTTCAAACGGCTCACCTTCTCCTCTAAATTTTTCGGCTGCAATATTCTCCTTTTTACACGCTTTGATTTGTGCGTTTCGAATCTGCTCGGGTAAGTTATTATGAACTGTCACCACCAAAGCACGCACTCGAATCGGTTTTTCCCTTTCTTTCCGACTTAACGCATCGGCTACCACATTCGCCTTTCCTGGGTGATAATGAATTTCACAGTCGTAATCACTCAAGAGTTCAACCCATCGACGTTGCCTCATATTCAGCTCCTTTTGATCCAAGATATATTGTAGGCTTTTATGATCAGTGAATACTGTACATTTCGTGCCATACAGATAATGTCTCCAGATTCGTAGAGCAAAAACCACAGCGCCTAGTTCCAGGTCGTGGGTAGTGTAGTTCTCCTCATTCTTCCTTAATTGTCTAGAGCCATATTCGATCACTTTTTCACGTTGCATAAGAACAGCACCGTATCCTTTAAGAGATGCATCATAATAAACAACAAAGTCCTCACTTCCCTTGGGTAGCGACAAGATCGGTGCACCGCAGAGTTTGATTTTCAAGGTTTGAAAAGCTTCTTATTCGTCATCGCCCCACACATACGGTTTATTTTTCTGAGTCAGCTTAGTCAATGGTTTCGATATCAAAGAAAATCCTTTGATAAACCTTCGGTAGTAACCAGCCAAACCTAGATATTGTCGTACTTCAGTTGGAGTAGTTGGAGCACTCCAATTTTTGATGGCTTCAATTTTCGCAGGATCAACATGTACACCACTTTTATCAATCACATGTCCAAGAAATTGTACGGAACTAAGCCAAAAATCACACTTTGAGAATTTTGCGTACAACCTTTCGTTCTTTAACAAGTTCAAGATAGTCCTTAAGTGTTCAGCATGCTCTTCTTCGCTCTTAGAGTAGATTAGAATATCGTCAATAAACATGATCACGAATTTATCAAGATACGGCTTACACACACGATTCATTAAGTCCATGAATACAGCAGGTGCATTGGTCAAACCAAAAGGCATAACCCGAAACTCGTAATGACCATAACGAGTCCTAAATGCCGTAATAGGAATATCTTCCTCGCGTATGCGAAGTTGATGATAGCCAGAACGAAGATCAATCATGGAGAAAACAAGAGAACCTTCAAGTTGATCAAACAGATCATCAATTTTTGGAAGCGGGTAACGATTCTTAATCGTTAGCTTATTCAGCTCTCGATAATCGATGCACATACGGAACGAACCATCCTTCTTCTTCACGAATAAAATAGGAGCTCCCCAAGGTGACGAGCTTGGTCGAATAAAACCTTTATTAGACAGTTCTTGCAACTGCGCAGATAATTCTTTTAGTTCGGATGGTGCTAAACGATATGGCGTACGTGCCACGGGTGCAGCACCAGGGATTAGATCGATTTGGAATTCTATTTGCCTTTGAGGCGGAAGCCCTGGTAAATCTTCTGGAAAGACTTCAGGATAGTCACGAATAATTGGAACATCTTCGACTCGCTTCTCCTTTGATTCCTTCTCTGATACTTGAGCTAGGAATAATTCACAACCTCTTTCGATATACTTACGAGCTTTAATGCACGAAACAATTTGCAGTTGGGAATTATTTTTATCGCCTTCGATAACTAAGGTCTTGTTATCTAAGGGAATCCTAACTTTCTTTTCTTCACACAAAATAGACGCTTTATACTTCGATAGCCAGTCCATTCCAATAATAACATCAAAACTTCCCAATTCGATGATCATTAAGTCTATTGAACATCCTAAAAGCGCACTATTGGTACTCACTAATTTACCATCAGCTAGTTCTACTTCATAACTCGCGTCTAATTTGACCGGTTTGATATCAATTAAGGTACTAAAACTTGTAAACACAAAGCTTTTATCGGCACCAGAATCAAATAAAGCTGTAGCATAACGGTTATTTAGTAAAAACGTACCAGTGACAACTTTCGGGTTTTGCTTAACATCGGCATCACCCATTTGATAAGCTTTTCCTAGATTATTTCCACCACGTGCATTTTTTGGAGGTCGAAGGCACTCATTCCTCATGTGTCCTTTACTCTGGCAATTAAAACACGTCACCTCTTTCTTTCCTTGTCCCCAACAATCATCAGTCTTGTGACCTAATTTGTTACATTTCTCGCACTTAGCACATTCACCAGTATGAAACCTTTTGCATCGTTGACAACGGGGTCCCTTGTCAGTTGGTGCAGTTTTAGTCATCGCCTTTGCATTACCCCTTCTGCGGTTTTGATTTCTATTGTGAGATTGACGGTTGTCACCTTGATCATCACTATCATCTTCTCCCTTTCTTTTACTACCTTCAGGAACACCATCAGCCTTATCCTGGATGATTTACCCCATTAGTTGGTAGGCCATTCTGACAACTTCATCAATATTGGCAGGTTTAGATGAGGTCACATCACCACGGATATTAGTAGATAAGCCTCGAATATACTGCTCCACCTTCAAATATTCCGGGTTCACCTTATTTGGGCAAAGTAAAGCAAGTTCATGGAATCTGTGAGTGTATCCATCAATGTCAGTACCCCTCAGTCTCAGCTGATACAGTTCCTGTTTGAACATTTGAATAACACTTCTTGGACAGAATTCCTCGGTCAACCACCTTCTTACTTCAACCCATGGTGTGGCATAAGCAGCATCCATACCCATTGATGCCATTCTTCCATTCCACCAAGTTAATGCTCGCCCCTAAAGAGTAGCGGTGGCAAACATCACCTTATCTCCTTCCTCAGATTGACTAAATCGGAATACAGATTCCAATTTTTCAAACCAATGGATCAACCCAACGGCACCTTCAGTAACCTTGAAAGATGGCGGTTTGCATTTCATGAAACTAGTGTAGGTACACTTTTTATTTTCAGGAATTACTGGTCTATCAGCAACATCAGCTCGAACACCAACATTGTCTGCTCCAACACCAGCATTGTTAACTCCAGCATTTCCAGCTCCAACGCTGCCAGCTCCAGCATTTCCGGCTCCAACATTGCCAGCTCCAACATTGCCAGCTCCAGCATTTCCAGCTCCAGCGTTGCCAGCTCCAACATTGCCAGCTCCAACATTGTCAGCTCCAGCGTTGCCAGATCCACCGGATCCACCAGCTCCACCGGCTCCAATATTCATATTTGCCAAAAATGCATTCATAGAGACCTGGAATTGGTCAGCTACTATAGCGCGTAGTTGCGCCTCAGTCATTGATTTTGGCGGCATTATCCTGTTATAACACAATTCGAATCATAATGAGTATTCGTTCAATGGTTGTGATAACAAAACATGAATAACATGGATAAAGAACTAGATAGATGAAAAGAAACAAGAATGGAGATAGAACAAAGAACATAATTTCAACAAGGAACAAAGATTCGCAAGGAATAAGTCAAAAGACAGGAATTTTCCTATTGTGACAATCTACGACGTTTGTATATTACGTATTAGTATTATAAAAAATAAATAATTAACATTTATAATTAAATAAATGTAATCCATGCTTTAAGCATAAATAATAATTAATTATTTACAACATATATATACTATCTCGTATATATATAATTTTCTCATTCTTGTCCATTGGCAACTCGGAGGTTTCGCTTGCAATTGTTATAGTCAAAAGATTTCAAAATTTTATTTTTGGAAAATCTTTTGGTTCTCTATAACTTGAGCTCTTGATACCAATCTGTAACACTCTCAAAATCGGGTCACATTAGCGGAAGGGTCCTTGAGTGTTACTTACATGATACAATCACACAATTATAGAGAACGGCTCAAAACGAGTCGTTTTAATAAAATATCCATTCATTCATTCAAAAGATAATAATCCACACACGATCCCAGATAATTTTAGAATAATTACAGTACACATCCAAAGATAAAAATTGTTTTGAATGGATATATTTTATAAGAGCGGGCCAAAGTCACCAAAATTAAGCAAGCTTCAAGAAACCACCTTCCTTGAGTACCTTCTTTATGGACCTGAGATAAAACATGCTATAAAATCAACAAAAATTGTTGAGTGAATCCATAGAGTTTAAAATATGTAAATCGAACACAAGTATCTGGATAAACCTTCATCGGTAACAATTATGTTGATCAGACATAATTATTGTGTTATTTCATAAGCCTCGTGACATTGAACGTTAACATATATATATTTCAGCCCACAAACACACCTAGCCAAGTGCGTATATTTCTCTTATACTAATGCATCCGATGTGCTCCAATACACATGTGCTTCACTACACATTGCGATAGCTAATTGCATCGGACTGGGCGTCACCCTGATAGATCTATCCATAGTATTAGCGTTCACTCGCACCAAGTAATTAACAATTCACGATAAGTGGGTCTTAGAGGCTATAAGCAAACTTATGTAAATAACATTCATCTGAACATACAATCGGGTCCCTTGTGTTCTATTTTAAAAATAAGCATGTTATCCCCTTCGCGGGTTTTATAAAATAAGTATTTAAATAAAAGCGAGGCTATGAACTCACCTTAACGAAAAAAAAATGTGTACACGAAGCGAGCACAACAAATATTACTAAAAGAAATCCTTGGACGTATCTTTTATAACCTCTTTCAATCTTAGAACCCTCTCAAATATCTTTCCATTTGATGTATCTTTTATACTATCGCATAAAAGTGAATAGCAATTCGTATATTTATGTCTATTTAAAAAGAAAATATGACAAGTCAAAAATATATTTTGGTTTTATATGCTTACAACTAGCTTCGTCAATACACTAGTTAGATCATTAGAATTTCTACCGTCTTCTTATCTCATACGTGGAAGTTAAGTACAAAATATGTCATAAAGTAACTAGACTAGTCATTCTTATAATCTTATAGAGAAAGAAATTCGATTGTGTGTATACACGTATCCATCATTTGCCGTTTTATTGTTTCTTTTTGTTATTTCCTAAAGTCAATTTGATATTTGATACTAAAATTGATGTTAATGTGTCTTATTTTGATACATGTGTTGCAATTGTTATGTTAAAATGTGTATAGCTACAAAACTGCCGCTATTCATTTTTTAATATAAACTGTTGTCTCTTATATGTTTAGGGGTGTGATAATGGATAAAAAGAGTATTTAAATCATAAAGCGGGTATAATCGAAACCCGATATTTTAAAAGTTACGCGATTTGGAAAATACTCGTAAGCCACAAAAAAATAAACGCTCAATATAAAATAAAAACATCGACATTCGGATGACATTTATATTTTGATAATTAAATGACTTAAAATAGTTAATGCGTCAAATGAACGAACGACACATAAAGGTTTAACGAAAAAAATACTTTTAAAATTAAAAGAATAAAATTAAAATAAAATAAAAATTAAACGACACCAATAGTAAATATTACTTTGTCATAACGAGAAATAAATATCGATGCCTAACGTATTTCTTGCCGGTTGTAATCTAAACGACATTCTTACGCTAAGTTTCAAACCCTAACCCTCCCGGTTAGTCGATAATTTAAATTTCTCAATAAAGTAAATACATAACACGTAATAGTCGAGATTAGAATAACGACCTGAAATCTACGGATTGTCACAAGAATCTTCTAAGTGTTTTGAGCGGGACAAAACAAGAGATTCAAGATAAAGCCTAGTACGACCTAGTGGCACAAAAGGTGAACAGTTGGCAGAACTGTTCACCTAAAGTTGTTTAAAGATATGTCTCGATTTGGACATGCATTTACTACGTTGTACTCTTCCATTTAGAAGATGACACGTATCAACTACTCCCACTAAGGAAGCAACCTCGTACCACTATAAATAGGAGTGAGAAAGAAGAATTAAACCAACCCTTGTGCTTGGATAAATTATCTAAGTTATTTCTCACTTTAGAACCGCTGAGCCCTCAGCTGTCTACTAGCGTCTCATTGGTTCCCTTGTAAACTTGAGTCTCGAATCTAGTTTACTTGTTCTATGGTTCATTTCTTATTGTCATTCAACGAGTGTATTCATAGCACTTTGTAATACTTTGTTTATAACAGTTAATAAAGCATTACGCGTTTGAAAAGTATTTCATTGTGTTTTTGTGGTTATACGTGTTATAGTTTAAACAATTGTCATGTTAAGGGACTTTCAAATATGATAAAATGAATTCCATAAGCTCTAACTCATATATTTTTTGCTTTTCAAAATCTTTACCTAGCTAGTCTATTAGTATGCAAAAACTTACACTCTAACAACAACTAAAAGCTTGGGGCATTGGCTAATGAAAAAGACATGATTAAGAGTACAATTCTGAGTGCAGGTAAATGACAAATATTACTCAACAGATTAAGCTAAACAAATGAAGTGTTAATACTAATCTTTTTGTTTAATTTGATAGCTAAACTAACTTTTCAATAAGTATCAATCTCTATTAATTACTCTTACCTAGGGGCTTTTTGTCTAGAAAATGCCTTATCACACTGAATGCTAAACTAATATGATCCTATGAATTTTACTAGCAGGCTTACAGCTACCAAACTAGCACAAGTAATGGACTATACCTATCATGTAAAGAGTATTACAACTATTGCCCCACTAATGAAAGCACTAAAACTAAATGTAGCCATCAAACCTCTAATTTCAAATATTATCCAAATTTTATAGCAAACTATGATATAACAGTCCAAACTTCTAGCATCTAAGAGTTGACTTTAATGAGTCAAACTATATGAAACAAACACTCCTAATACTACACTTTACACTAACAGATTACACTAAAAGTGAACTAATAAGCTAGAATAGGCTAAACAAGATAAAACATAATAAGTACAACAGATAACTAGCACATATAAGCTACACAAATCATTCAGAGCACAAGCTAGCAAATACAAGCTAGCAACTACAAGCTATGAAATCAGCTACCTTAGATATAGATTAGTGGAACAGAAAAGGTTTTTGTTGAAGACTTAGGGCCATTGTCACCAAATGCAGCGAACATAGCATCAGTAAATTCATCCAACATCTTTTGACTCCAATTCTTATTTGGTTTACCATACTTGGTGACACCCCACTTCCACATTTGATCAGTCACTAGTCGCACGTTTTTGTCATAGTGTGTGGTTCCTACACTATCAAAAACACTCTCTTAATAAAGGTACTAAAATATGTAAACTACAAAAAAAGGCTAAAAATGAAAATTTAATTTGATGATTACATACCTTGCATATAGAGTCGTGGAAAAGAAAATGTATTCGAAACGCCAGCATCCATAACTCTCCAAGTTTATGGACTGTAATCCATTTCCTGGTAATTTGTTACAATGTAATCCCAAATTTGTTCGACTTTTTCTACAATGTCAACATCAATCCAGTTAGTAACAAATTAAGTGAAAGTGAGCTTTCATTCAATGATACTAAGGTTTCACTTTTGCTAGAATAGGTTTAATACTCAAAATAGTGTTATAAAATTCTGGTATTGATGTTAAAATAGTGTTTGGATAGGCTGTTAATAGATGTTGTATAAGCTTATAAAAATCCGACACTAGTTTTACTAGAGTAACAACTACATTTATACATTAACTACCTAATGCAGATCAAAATAAGCTAAACCTTATATCTAGTTTCACTTATTACTAGCTAATAACATGATCTAGACAGTTAGCACTATGATATATAGAATAAATCAAACAAGTTCAGGTAAAATAAAACACTCAGAACAGTTAGCACTGTGTGGGCTTATGAGCTTATTTCATTTCGGCTTATATAACATAGGCCCCAATTTTGTGGCTGATATCAAGAGTTTTGGGCTTATATAAGTTTATAATAAACTTATAAAAGTCTGAGTCTAAAAATAAGCCATAAAATTGGCGTTTATGTTTATAAGCCAAAATCAAATACGCTCATAAGCCCTCATATAAGCCTAAAAACACCCCCTAATAAGCCCAAATATAAGCCGAAATTAACACAACCTAATAACCCCACATATAAGCCGAAACAAACAACCCTTTATATAATCATAAATCCCAAAATAAGCCAGAAAATGAGGTAAAACTTACCAAACATTAGTGCTGATTTGTGAAAGATCGAATTAGGTTGATGTGTGTGTGAAATGATCCAGTGTGTGTTTGATTGAAATGATCGGTGTTAGTGTGTGTGAAATGATCAGTGTTAGGTGTGTTTTGTTTGTGTGTGTTTGACTGAGTGCGTGAGTGGTGTTTTAAAAAAAATATTTTTACAAAAAGTCTTGGCCGGGACTCGAACCTGCGCCGTTTACACCACACACCAAAACCTCAACCAACTGCCCTAGGGTCTTTGACTGGTAGACATTTTCATAATTTATTATTTAAGGGGTGTTGTGGTCTTGCTTATTAATTCAATTCGAAGCTTAATAAGCTGATTTCAGCTTATAAAGTTTGATTTTATTTAGCTTTTCATTTTTCCTTTGTTATTCAAGTACTTTAGGACTTTTTGGTTTAAAAATTTTATTTTTACGTTTTTTATTAATTTTTTATTATTATTTAAATTCCCGGTTTTTATCAAATAGTATAAAAATAGTTAAAATTAGTTTAAAATTTTATAAAAATTATTTTTAGGTTTCATTTAATACTTTTTAGGTTTACAATTGAAAAAAAAAATTCATTTTGGCTTATTTCTAATTTTATTTAATTTTGAAGTTTTTTATTAACTTTAAAAATTATTATAAAACTATTAAGTTATGTTTTTGGACAATTTGGTTTTCAATTTTGTCTTATTTGCATTTTTCTTAGTTTAACACCACCTAATAACCCCACATATATTATTATTATTATTATTAATTATTAAGTTTAATAATAATATTATTATTATTATTAATTAATAATATTATTATTATTATTATTAATTATTAATTTTAAATTACTAAAAAAGTTAGGTCTTTAGCTGGTGTTGATCGATTGTGTTGTGAGTGTGTCATGAAATGATAGATGTGTTATGAAATGATCGAGTGTTTGGTAGATGTGTGTGTGTTTTGTGTGGGTGAAGGAGTGGTAATCCGTTAATTAATAATAATAACAATAATAATAATAGTGAAATCGTTGTCCCAAAACTCATGAAGAAAATGGCAGATATATATTTCACAAAGGTTACAAAAAATGCAGAATCTACATTTTCCTTATCTCCTCGTCAGATGGCCTTATAGAAATATCAAAGAGAGGATCATACCTCCAACTGGCTTAGGACGGTTCCTATTTTTGGGTTGGGACAGACTATGAACGGTAAAATGTACCGTTGTGTTTTGTGTTATCGGTTAGGTATCCCTTTAATTTCTGTCTCGAAGCCTTGTTCTGCTTGCTCAAGGGTTTTACTGGGGATACTTACGGAGATCATGTTGTATCATGTGCTGGGATTGTTGGTATCAAACACCGTCATAATATTGTGCGTGATACCCTTGTTGACATATGTTACCATTCAGGGATTTCATTTGGTAAGGAAGTTGATATCGGGTTGGATAGAGGGAGTGATAAACCGCTTCGTCCAGCAGATATGCTACTTTACTCATGGGATGGGGGGATGGATGTGTGTGTGGATTTGACTGGATCTTCACCATTGACCCAATCCGGGATGGCTAATTTTGTGCCCGGTCGCGTTGTGGTCGATGCTGCAAAACGTAAACGTGCTAAGTATATGACTAAGTGTTCGACTATTGGATATGGGTTTCTCCCATTTTCTTTTTCTTCCATGGGGGAATTAGAGGAGGATGAGGTTGCTTTGCTAAAACGGATCCAAAAATTCTCCATGGCTCAAGACATTGGGGCGCGTGCTGCTCTTCATATTTTTAATAGGATTAGCTTAGCTATTGCTAAAGGAGTGGGAGCCCAGATAGTATCTCGGCTTCCCACTAATTTTTTGTAAATCCTATTATTCTATTGAAGTGATGATTAAAAATAATAATAATAATAATAATAATAATAAAAATAATAATAATTAAAAAAACAATAATAATAATAATAATAATAATGATAATAATTGTTATTCTTATTGATGGGCTGGGGCAGTGGATGAACCCACGTTAGTTTAGAGCTGTCCTGTGTTATCGTTTGGTGGTTCCTTTGTTTCATGATGGATCTTTTTGTCTGAGTTGTCACGTGCATCAGATGGACCAGTGGGGTGACCATGTTGTTCACTGCTCTAGTGAGGTGGGTGTGAAGTTTCGGCATAATCTGGTGCGTGATATGTTGGTTGATATTTGTTATAGAGTTGGTGTTTCTATGCAGAAAGAGGCTCCTATGGGATTTCTTCCAGCCGATGGACGAGACCTTCGTCCAGCGGATTTATTGTTGCATAATTGGTCCCAAGGTAAAGATGCTTGCTTGGACGTCACGGGCGTCCCACCGTTTGCTGGTGCGGGTTTGGATTCGTGGGTCCCCGGGATTGCTTTGCGGACTGCTGCTCAGAAGAAAAGGAGGAAGTATTTTTCTATTTGTGCTAGTACGGTTATTCGTTCATCCCTTTTGCCTTCTCTACTTTTGGGGAGCTTGACGAGGAAGCCTTGGTTACTCTTTCGCGTCTCAAGCGTTTATCTGTTTGTCATTCTAATGATACTAGGAGTGGCTCTTTTCTATTTTCTAGACTTGGTTTCTGTATTCAAAAGGGGGTGGGAGCGCAGCTTGTTTCGCGGCTCCCTTCCAATTTTGTGTGAAATAAATAAAAGGTTTTTTCAAAATGGTAATAATAATAATAGTTATAATTACTATTATTTTTTTTTTTTTTTATTTATTATAAACCATCACTTTTATTAGAAACAAAAAGGGATTTACAACAAATTGGATGGGAGTCGAGATACTATCTGCGCTCCCACCCCTTTAGCAATTGTAAAACCTATTCTATGAAAAATAAAACACATCTAACTTCATTATTTTTTTCAGATGGATCGTGACGAATGGATGTATAATGTAGAGCGGTATTCCTCAGAATATTTGAAAGGATTGGCTGAATTTATGAAATGCATTGAGGATCATCGAGAAAGTAAGAGAGGAACAAATATTTCTTGTCCATGTAAAGTGTGCAGAAATAATGTGTCCATTGATGTGCCTAACATTATTAGACGCCATTTGATTGAAAACGGTTTTGACCCAAACTATACTTGTTGGCATCTTCATGGTGAGACACAAGAGCCACTGGTTGATAGTGACACAATTGTTTTAGACGCTAATCATGATGAGAATAATATTAATGACGATAATTATGATAACGAAAATCTGGATGCAATGCTACACGACGCGATAAATGATGCTGAGGAGAAGACTGCTAAAAAAATATAGGAATTGTACGCCGAGGCAGAAAAACCATTGTTAGTATGTTGTAAGTTCACCAAACTTTGTTTAGTGGTCAAGCTGTTGGACTTAAAAGCCAAAAATAATTGGAGTGACAGAAGATTTACTTCACTATTAAAGTTGTTGCAAGAAGCGTTCCCGAAAGATAATGACCTGCCTATTTTGACGTATGAAGCGAAAAAACTAACATGTCCGCTGGGATTGGAGGTTGAAAGAATACATGCTTGTCGAAACGATTTTATATTGTACATAAAAGAGTACAAAGACCTACACGAATGTCCTGTGTGTAAGGAATCGAGATACAAGAATAAGAATCTTACTGAACTTGATAGTGATGTGACAAAGAATGGCCCCCCTATGAAGATGTTGTGGTATTTTCCCGTCAAACCTAGATTGAAAAAGTTATACGCAAACCCACACGATGCCAAATTGTTGCGTTGGCATGCTAAAGAACGTAAAAACGATGGGAAACTCAAACATGTTGCAGACTCTCCTTAGTGGAAAATTTTCGACCGTGATTTCAAAAAATTTGGCTCTGAGATTAGAAACATACGCTTTAGACTTTGTTCAGATGGAATTAATCCGTTTAGAAGCTTAAGTAGTCGTCATAGCACTTGGCCTGTTCTTCTATCTATATACAATCTTCCACCTTGGTTGTGCATGAAACGGAAATACATCATGATTTCGTTATTAATTGCAGGTCCTAGAAAACTAGGGAACGACATTGATGTGTACTTGCGCCCGCTAATTGATGATATGATAGATCTATGGGAAACAAGCGTTGAAATCTATGAGGCATACAAAAAGAGAGGCTTCGGCTATTTGCCATGATTTATTGTACCATAAATGATTTTCCAGCGTACGGTAACTTGTCTGGGTATGGTACGAAAGGGGAGAAGGCATGTCTTGTTTGTGAAAATGACACCCACTCCTGATGGTTGCCTAACTCTAGGAAGACAATATATATGGGGCATCGAAGGGCGCTTGACAGATATCACCCTTACCGTAATAAGGAAAATTTGTTCGATGGTACAAGAGAGGATAGATCCATGGCCGCACCTATGGATGGATATCCTTCATTTTTTAAAGTTGCGGATTTAAACATCATTTTTGGAAAAAACAAATAAAGTAGCTGCTAAATGTATCTGGAAAAAAGGTCTATATTTTGGGTATTAAAGTATTGGACCAATTTGCGTGTCCGACATTGCCTTGATGTTATGCATATTGAGAAGAATGTTTGTGAAAGCTTGTTAGGGTTATTATTGAACATTCTTGGGAAAACAAAAGATGGGATCAATGCTCGAAACGACATGATCAAAATGGGAATTAGAAGTGAGCTTGCACCACAAGAGACGAACGGGAAAAAATGTATTTGCCGTCAGCTTGTTACACCTTGTCAAAGGCGGCGAAAACCTCATTTTGTCAATGCTTACTTGGTATTAAGGTTCCGTCTGGCTATTCTGCTAACATTAAGAGTTTGGTTTCAATGAAAGATTTGAAATTTCTTGGTATGAAATCCAATGATTGTCATGTATTACTGACGTAAATGATTTCGATCGCTATTCGAGGATTGATGCAACCTGCGGTTCGACAGACAATCATAAAGCTGTGTATGTTTATTAACATGATTCATTCTAAATTTTTGGATCATACAAAGTTAGAAGAGTTACAACGTGATATTATTCTTATTCTTTGTCAACTCGAGATGTATTTTCCTCCATCTTTCTTTGATGTCATGGTTCACCTTGTATCTCATATAATTGAAGAAATAAAGATAGCCGGTCCTGTTTTCCTACGGTATATGTATACATTTGAGGGGTACATGGGGTTTTTAAAAGGATTCGTAAGGAACCGATTTCGACCA
The DNA here is from genome assembly GCA_025667525.1 of Glebionis coronaria. Taxonomy (NCBI): domain Eukaryota; kingdom Viridiplantae; phylum Streptophyta; class Magnoliopsida; order Asterales; family Asteraceae; genus Glebionis; species Glebionis coronaria. The sequence goes on from CM046880.1 coordinate 20,295,011, forward strand.
GAGGGTAGTATCGTTCAAGGATATGTTGCCGAAGAAGTGGCTCAGTTTTGTACAAACTATATGGCTGATGTCCCTGATATTGGACTTCCGCAACCTCGACATCAAGGTAGACTTGTAGGGGTGGGAACTATTGGTCACAAAGATGTTACCAACAATGTCGATTTTAATCAAGCACATTTTACAGTATTGCAAAACATGACATGTATTGAACCATACATACAAGAGCACATGACATACCTATCAAGAAATAACAATCATCGAGGCCAACATTGGTTAGATACTGAGCATAAAAGAACTTTTTCAAAATGATTAGAAGATAAAGTCGTTGGTACCTCTCAAGCAAATGTTAACATAGACATTCAATAGTTAGGGCGCGGTCCACGCCGTGTACTTCAATATCAAGGCTACGACATCAACGGATATACATTTTATACCAAGCAACAAGATGATAATAGTATCGTTCAAAATAGTGAAGTTACACTGATAGCCACAACAACAGATGCATCGAGGATGTCAATCGCAAAAGATTCGTATTATGGTTTCGTTGAAGAAATTTGGGAATTGGATTACACTACGGTTATTAAACCTTTGTTAAAGTGTAGATGGGTCAATAATTTGGGAGGTGTTAAAGTTGATAATGACGTTTCCACACTTGTTAATCTTTCTACAAATGCTTATTTATCGGATCCATTCATTCTAGCAAAGCAAGCTAATCAAGTATTCTATGTAGAGGACCCATCAAACAATAGATGGCACATTGTCCTGAAAAGTAAACGAAGTATAGTTGGTGTTGATGATGTTGTTGACGAAGGCGAATACAATAAGTTTGACGAGCTACCTCCTTTCTCTATCGGTGTTTAGTCTCAAGATGATGTTCTTTCTGGTACGATTTACTTGAGATCCGACCACCAAGAAGGTCAAGAGTATTGAAAAACCATTGTTTGTTGTACATGTAATAAAATGCACATATAAAAATTAACGTTAATAATAATGTTTTATTATGTAACGCAACTAATTATCTCATTTCTTTTTTTAATATTTCAGGAATTTGTTGTATAGTTTGTATATACGTATGTTTTTTTTAATATCCGAGCGGTCATCGTTTGTTCATCCACACGTTTTTCGACAGCAATGTAAATTTTCAATATTTACTTATACTCAACATTTTATTTATTTTTTACAACGAATTAGTTTTAAATAAATTACAATTGATTTGTACTTAATATTTTTATTTTACAAACATTTTTATTTATTTAAAAAAAGAAAACAGTTTGAAAAGGATATTTTTATTACTCAAAAAAAGAATATAACTATTTTTTTTCTTTTAATGATTATTAAGAAAACAAAGATAACTAACGTGTGTATTTGTGTGTTCTTGCGGTTACCTCGCAGATCAACAACCTCTCAATCTCAATCCCTACAAAACCGGATCAAAAAAATCAAATCACCCCTCCATTTTTTTAATTCTCTCTCGCGTCCATATTCCAATTCATTCCCACGTTCATTTTCAATTCCCCCCAAACAAGATGTATAAAAGGGGCGTAAATCCTAAGCAGAAAAACATCAGTAACCTACCTCCACATCGATCAAATGGTATATCTTTCTACCCTAATCTGTCTTATTTTTCATTTCTTATTATTGTTTATGATTTTTGTATTAAATCGATGATTTTTAAGTGTTTTGTGTTAATTAGATGATGTTTAAGTGTTTTGTGTTAATTATATGATGTTTAAGTATTTTGTGTTAATTAGATGATGTTTAAGTGTTTAGTGTTAATTAGATGATGTTTAAGTGTAAGGGATGCATAAAACAGTGTTTGGCATAGGCTTTATTGAATGAGTTAAGTGTAACGGATGCATAAATCAGTGTTTGGCATAGGATATATGCATAAAACAGTGTTCTTTTTAGGTTAATTAGTGTAGCTTATTGCAAAACTTTGATTTTGAGTTGTTTACGGTATCTCATATTGCTCATTTTCATTGTAGGACCCTCCCTCACCAAAAATAAAAAGAGGAATCAACAAAATCGAAGATCTTCCGAATGGTAAATCTGTTGAATTCAACCAATTCGGATAAGCTGTACGCACCTGGCAGTTTCTCTATGCAAAATATTGTGGCACTCGAAGCAGAAGGTTAATTTCAATTCTCAAAAAGACTTGGAAGGAGGTAAAAAAGGAAGAAAGATATTTTTTGTGGTCTGATAACAAGGTATGCTATTCACCATCAATAATCTTATTATATATAACTTAAGTAATGTATTAACATATAATACTTTGATAACAGACACATTTTAGACTCGATAATCATGAAGATCTTGAATTAATCAAAAGTCGTACACTAATATCATGTGGTCAAAACTGGAAGGCGTTTAAGACGAAACTACGAGTCAAATTCATGTTGAAGCAACTATATGAAAACGCAGCCATAAAAAATGTAAGATTGATAACTATTCTAGTAGAGCTTATAATCTGTAGCTAGTTATCGTTGATTAGAATTAAGCTAGAAAATCATTTAGTGAAGGATTGAATAGTGTTTGGTAAAATTGGCTATTAGGACTTATACAGTTGTTCATCTAGTATTGGCATTTTTGTGACATTCATTTAGACAATTTAAGATTAGCCCTTCATACACTAGCTAGTTTAGTTGAAAAACTTTTAGAAAAACAAAAAAAAAATAGAGAAAATAGCTTATTAGATAAGGTTGTTAGTAGCTTATAAGATTGTCATTTCACCTGTTTATAATTCTATTGTTACTCATAAATGTAGGAATTGCGTCTGAAAGCCATTGCGCGAGCAAAAAAACCTATAAGTCGTTCTCGCCTAGGACCGAAAGGGTATCGGGGCTTTGAAAAGAAATGGCAAGAGGAGAGAGAAGACCCTGAGAAGGCGACCGAACTCCATTTAATACCAGATATTCGTGCAAGCAACTACTGTTTAGGCCATGCTCTCTGAGACAATGACGGTGTCACGACAGTGCCATCTGACTTACTTGATGTTTCAAAAAAATTGGTACTATAACCATTTACTTTTTCAAGTCATTAGCATGGTTTGTTAGAAAGTGTTTATTAATTAATTGTTGGGCTGTGACCAAATAGTTACAAGTAGCCAAAGATTTAGCCCAAGATTCTCAAAAAGCTAAAGCTGGAGTAGATTCACTTATTGTGGTTTTTGGACCAGAGCACGGGGGCGCACAAGGGGTGTCGGGTGCGATGTTGGATACAAAAAGGGAATTCAAGGATATGTTCCGAAAATGATGACAAGGAAAGATATTGAAGAGATAAGGCAAGAAGTTAAGCAACAAATGAAAGAAGAAATGAAATCAAGTGCCTTTTGGTTGGAAATGAGGGCGGAAATGAAAGCTGAAATAATGAATGAACTGGAATCGGGAAACAATATGTCTTCACCAACGGAAGACGATGGCAACACATCAGATCAGATGGTAATGAATGAACCGCAACGGCATTTGAAAGTGAACTCGGTCCAGAAAATGTCTACCAAAAGCAACACAAAGGACAAGCAGAATGTGTCTATTCCAACAAATCAGATTCAAGTCCAGAGCTCGGTCACATCAGACCAGATGGTAAGCAATGAACTGCAACATCATTTGAAAACAAACTCGGTCCAGAGGATGTCCACCAAAAGCAACACAAAGGACAAGCAGAATGTGTCTATTCCAACAAAGAAGATTCAAGTCCCGAGCTCGGTCCTTATGAGGACCAATGTTAACTCGACTGCAAGCAACGTCCCGCTACATCGCATAACGGTAAACCACTTCATATTCATATTTAATCCTTGTGTATGTATGAACTTTTTATCTTCTAAAATTGTTTTCACTCGTTACTACGGTTTAAGTAGGAGGAAACATTTGGCTGCTTCTATGTCCCTAGTTCTATTTTATCCGGAGATCAGGTCATATGTGCTACTGCAACAGTGTATCCTGGTTTTGGAGAAAATGGTACTATACACTTTAAGAAATTAAGAAAGGGCCACATGAAAGTTTTTGTTATGAAAGTTTTTGCACCTCATCATAATATGGAGCTCCCCGTTCCTGATGACGAACTACATACTTTAGAGTCTGCAAATAATGGGTTCATTCAATGGCCAATTGCTGCGATTGGTCGCTATCTGGTATTATATTTGTTGTCTATGCCATTTGTTGTCATAATTTAATAGTTCATGTGAAAAAATTGTATTTAATAGTTGTTAATGTAATTTAATTGGTATTTGTAGCAAGGGTCTAAACCACTCGTAGCAGGAGTCCTAACCAAGCGTTTGAGGCCTCAACCTGAAACAACACCATTGAAAAAGAAGGCAAAAGGAAACGAGACCGACATAGAACCCAAAAATCTGGGAAAAGAATTGGAAGAAACCCCCAAGCAGCAAAACGTTATGAAGAAGATTCAGCCAGTTTCAGATCCACAAAACGGGATGAAGAAGATTCAGCCAGTTTTAGATCCGGTAAGCCTAATACATTTATATTGAAGTTGTTTTAGTTACATGCAAGTGGTCTAAGTAAATTGTGCAAAGATAAGCACAAAAAAAAGTTTTATAAAATACAAGAAACCAGTAGGAACACGCATAAGTGAAGCTCAAGACCAGTTTTTATTTTGTTTTCACATCATGAGTCATGATGATTTTGAGTTGCAATGTTTCTGGATTTGAATATGTAGCTAGAATTTTGAGTTGTATAATGTAACTGAAAGTGCTTAGATATAAGGTTGTTAATTGATAACTCTTGATCCTGGAGATAGATTAAGCTGCACCAGTTCACTTGGTTTAGTAGTGTTTGAATAGGCTGTTAAGGGATGTTGTAGTTGCTGAATTAGATTGATACCATGCTAGTTCTTAGAGTAGGTTGATACCATGCTAGTTCTTGTATAGGCTGTTAAGGGATGTTGTAGTTGTTGAATTAGACTGAATTTCAGACTTGCTGCAATTAAATGTGTAGGTTGAACATGAGAAAGCTTCACACAGAAAAACGTTGGAAGATAAGGAGAAGGATATAGAATCGAATAGGCCCCGGACCATAATAGACGGATATAATCGATGGATGCTCCGTGTTGATATTGTTGAGCCGTGTCCTATTACTGTTAACAAGAATGTTTTTCGCCAAGATGATGAATAACATTTTGCAATTAACACAATGGATATCATTGATCTGTTGACATACAAAGAACTAGAGTGTGGCGTCGTGACTCTTTTTGAGATGTAAGTACAATGTATGGATTACCATTTAAAAATGCATTCTTTTTTTTATATCACAAAATTTAGTTTTGTTTTATGTCATCTGTTTACTTTTAGGTCATTGTATCATCAAAAGGGACGCTTTTCAAAAAACAAGGTTGGTTTTTTGAACCCCGGACTTATCACAGCAGATGCATGCTTCCATCAAAAGTTCAGCACCATAGACTACTTAACTCTCTCAATGACGGATTATGACTTCTATCTTGCACCGTTTCTACAAGGGTAGCATATCTTACCATTTAAACATCATTTAAATTTTGTTCATTAGGTTATTGTTTTTTAATATGCGTTCACAACATGCAGCCGACATTATGTAATATTCATAATATGCCCGAATCATGGAATGGTATTCATTTTGAATTCACAAAAGTGTTCAAAAACATATGAGCAATGTTACAGGCTGGCTGGACTTATGGAAATGTAAGTACCATAAAAAATATTTAACATTTCACGTTTGTTTCTATAAAATTTAGCTCTCAGTATTATTTTCTTCTTAGGGTCGTTGGAAGTTTGATGTGGGAATTTCCAGTTGTGAATCTTCAGAAATATGATTGGGAGAGTGGATATTACGTCATGAAGTGGATGCAGGACTTCGTCTTGAAATATCAAACCGACAACTTCCCAAACAAAGAGTGTGCGTTTAGTTTTAACTTTACAGCTTATTATGTGGCTTATTCTGAACCTCCAGGTTGATTTTGAACTTTGTTTATTTAGTTTGTATCTGTACATTGTTAGATGCTTATCAGTTATATGTATTTTATTCCTAATGTTTACATTCGATTAAATTAATTATAGGTACCGTGGAATAACGAGCGTCCGTTGGATACCAAAAAGATAAACGCGATCATTGGCACATGGTTCACATTGCGGCGAGATTAGACATAGACGATTAAGCTAAATTCAAGTAATATTCTATATTGTTGTTTATTATAGTATGACTTTAACTTTAATAAAAATTGTGTTTGGTTGCTTTAGTTTGTTGGTTTTACAGTTTTGGTCCTTCTAAATTAGTTTATATATATTCATTTTATTTGTATTTCTTCATTTTGGTGGGTTAAAATTGTCAAATTTGGAATTTACTAAAAATTACAAAAAAAAATTTAAAAAATACCGATTTCTAAAGAGACTTGTTTTTTAGAAAATACACGTCTTTTTACTCTATAAAAAGACTGGTTAGATGTTGCTAAAAAGACTAGTTTCTGGAGTAATACTATGGATACCAATCTTTAAAGAGACTTGTTTTTGTTTTTAAAACAAGTGTCTATACGTATTATAGAGACTAGTTTTAAAACCAGTCTTTTTAGGATTGGTAAAGAGACATCCCCCTTTGGAGACCTTTTGCAAAACCAGTCTCTAAGGGATTTTTTGACCAGTCTCTAAGGGCTTTTTGTAGTAGTGATGGTGTCGGAGGTCTACCCATGGGTATTCCCAGAAGAAGGGGGCATGATTTGTTACATCCCACCCCCCCCCCCCCCATACCCGCAGGTGGGATTGGGTATTGTGGTTGTTTCTTTATTGTTTCGGTTTGGTGACATGGAGCTAAAGTGGAGAGTCTGGATCAATGTGCCGGAAGGTTGAGCCTGCACAAGGATTTCTTTTGGAAGAACAAAACTCGTATACACGTAACTTTTTCAATTTGCATGTATCTTGCTTGGTTGTACTAAGGTCATAAAAAGCTTTGATATAATAACATGACCCGACTTTTAGTGTCATCAAGTAAGTTACTTTATCGGAATTTATTAGTTGTGTCATCAACTGTTTTACTTTATCGAAATATACTAAAAACTAATGAGGCTTTATATTTGGCTCAAGTATGAGTAAATATGAGTTACGAAAGTGTAAAGTACATACGTAGTAACTTTCAAATAGTAATCCAAAGTTAGACGGCTCCAAGACCTTAATCTAAGATACAAGAATTTCCAACAAACTTTCATACACAAGTCTTGAACTGAATAACGACACTATATCACGGAAGGTGCAAAGGGCTGACAAGAACCTACAACACAGAGATAGTAAAGCAGATGGACCCGATGAACAACAAAAGGGCACAAGAGGGGTTCAGAAAGACCACCAAAAGCCCAATCTACATCACATGGAACAACTACGAGTCCTTTAAGAGCTTCTAATCAACGTAAAGTGATAGCATTAACAGTTGCAAAATCTTCTGCTGGAAAACCTTCTTCAAATTCATCAAAACCATCTGTTCCAGATAAGGCGAGAGATCTTGACACTGATAATAAGAGGAAAAAAGACAATACTTCAAGCGATCATCCCTGAAATGGATATGCTTCCGAGAAGGCTAAAAAATCAGCAAAAGACCTTCCAAAATCATATTCCATGTCTGCCCTGAAATCGTCACATTTGAGCAAGTCCTCACATGCTCATGTTTCCAAGAAGAACTCTACTGATATAAAGGAACCTTCAATCGCGTCATCCTCTAAAACCACTTTAGTCCAGAAAACTGCTACTACTCCAGAATCTGATGACTCTGATAATTCAGAATTATCAGTGAGAGGCGATAAGATCAGTCAGTTAAATAGACACCTTGCACCAAAGCATCATCAGCCACATGTTCAGCCTCCTGCATCTTGATGGTTTATGACATTCATAACAATTATATAATCATAACAAAGATCAAAGCACGTTATAGCAGAAGCGATTTAACAAGGTCATAATAACACAGTTATAACTAATCGATTAGGGTACATACCTTTATCCTAGCAAAGATCCACAAGATCACCGACGAATCACCAATTAGGGTTTGTGAAGAATAATACCAAGATATTGTTTAAAGCAAAACTATATTACGCTCTTGTACACACGTAATGCAACGGGCTAACCGTGAGTCTAGCACTTGCAAACCGGAACTTCAACACTTGTGGAATTTAGCAAAATCGAAAACTAAAGAACCCTAAGGGTGTATTTGGTTCGGCGATCGTAAGAACAGAGAAGGGAAGGAGTGGGGATAAATTATGAAGGCTTTGGGTGTTTATGCAGGCTTGGCAAAACTTGATTTCCAAGTAACACTCAAATTAGGAAAGCCAAAATCTTTCCTTTTGCCCCTTCGTAGGTCGACGGTCGGTTATACCCTAAGGGGTGTTTCCGGAACTTTCCGTTTTCCTTTTTCTTCTATATAATTCCATAACGTTCGTTTAAATTAACTCTTAATTTATTTAACGATCGTTTAGTTAAGTTCGGTTTGATTTAATAAATATATAAAATATATTTAATAAATAATATTAACCCTTTACGTATTGTGTGCAATCCCATAATCCCGAGTTCGATCCTATCACACGACTATTAATTTTAAGTCCATAAACTTTCAGCTCCCACTTGGACAAAATTCAAATATCGTGATTACATTGACTTGCGTCTAGTTACACTAGCAATGTCACTAGTTCAACTCGAGTAAGGTCTCCTGGAAAAACCTTTTAAATGATTCATCATTTAATATTATCCTTTCATTTCAAATACAACGTTAATAGGATATGGATCTCAGTCATTCCTTCCTTAACCATTCTGTTTCTCGTTTACGGATATAGCAAGATTACCAAAACACATTTGGGTGTGGCCACACAAACATCTTACTACTTCCCCGAGGGGCCCAACTGTATTATACTTCAAAATAATTTGAAGGAAAGAAATCCTATTTTGACTACAAGCGAAACTTATGAACTTTGCAACACTTCTGAAAATAACCCTTATAGCTACCAGTTACGTTTAGCGTTAAGTTACCTTACAGAAATGCACTACATTCTATTCAGTTTCCTGGTATCTCAGGTCCAAGGATAACTATTTATGATTTACTTAATGACAAAGATCCATAAAGTAAAATCATATAGTTGAGATAAGTCCAATATTTGATCCATCAAATATCATCCAAAATTGACCAATATACTTTCAAGTATACTTTGTCACTATTTTGATTTGTCTTAGTTTAATAATATTCCCATATTATTAATTGACAATGAACGTTTTGAACATAACAATTATTCATGGATTAAAACATGTAAAATAGGATACAAAATCAAATAACAGTAAATAAACGAAACTCAATCTTTATTTCATCAATTCAATAATGTCTTAACATCCTTTATCCAAATACTAATCACATGTTTATTGCATGAATTCGCTAGCTAGTTGCAACCCAATCGCCTTGGCATGCTTAACTACCTTTGGTCTAGGCAAAGCCTTAGTAAAAGGATCAGCTACGTTATCATCTGTGTGAACTTTTATTAATTTTATTTCTCGAGCTTCAACTTGTTCTCGAACGTAGTGATATCTACATTTAAAGTGTTTGGCGCCTTTCATGAATCCAGGATCATTAGTGAATATTATTGCAGCAGAATTGTCACAATATATATCAATAGGTTCTTTAACTGAAGGCATCACTCCAAGATATCCAATAAACTTCCTAATCCAAACATCTTCCATTGCTGCTTCTGAAGCAGCCATGTACTCAGATTGAGTCATGTGCATAGCAATGGTTGTCTGCTTCTTGCTCTTCCAGTATACTGCTCCTCCATTGATGATAAACACGTAGCCCGTCTGAGACTTCGTATCGTCTTTATCACATTGCCAGGACACATCACAGAAACCTGTAACTTTTAGTTTTGTGTCTCGTTTACCCCCAAATACCAAAAACATATCTTTCGTATTCCTCAGATACTTTAGTATATGTTTAACAGCAGTCCAGTGAAGCTTCCCTGGATTCTGTTGGCATCTACTAACCAAGTTCTGAGCAAACTCCACATCAGGCCTTGTGCATCTTCCAACATACATAATAGATTCTATAGCCGAAGCATAAGGCACCTTCTGCATGTAAGCCACCTCTTCGGGTGTTGATGCATCTAACTCATGACTTAATTCATGCTTAAATTCCATAGGTTGAAAACCTTTCTTGAAATTATGCATGTTATACTTCTTCAATATCTTATCAATATAAGCATCTTGACTTAGACCAATTAACCGTCTTTTCCTATCCCGATAGATTTTAATTCCCAGAATATATGCAACATCTCCTAAATCCTTCATAGAAAAACATTTACCAAGATAATCCTTAACTTCCTTAAGTATTGGAATGTTACTTCCCATGATTAATATGTCATCGACATATAAAATTAGGAACACTACATCACTCCCACTAGCTTTGCGATATACACATGGCTCGTCTCGATTTTGAATAAATCCAAACTTTTTGATTTCTTCATCAAATCATTTTTTCCATTGACGTGATGCTTGCTTCAAACCATAAATAGATCTTTGAAGTTTGCACACGCGTTTTGGATATTTAGGATCAACGTACCCTTCCGGTTGTTGCATATAGATATCTTCATCTAAGCGACCGTTCAAGAACGCAGTTTTAACATCCATTTGCCATATCTCATAGTCATAGTATGCTGCTATAGCTATGAGAATCCTAATAGCTCGTAAGTCTGCTACAGGAGAAAATGTCTCCTTATCGTCTATGCCAAAAGTTTGAGTACAACCTTTAGTTACTAAACGTGCTTTATAGGATTGTACTTCACCATCCATGTCGGTTTTCTTCTTGAAAATCCACCTATTTTTCACTACTTTAGCATTCTTAGGTGTATCAACAAGAATCCAAACATCATTGATTTTCATGGATTTCATTTCCTCATTCATCGCAACTATCCATTTTGACTTTTCTGGATCAAGCATTGCGGATCGATAGTTAGCAGGTTCACTGAGACCCCCTACCTCCTCCTCATCATCCTCTATGTTAAGACATAGTTTGCTTGGCGCTGAAATGTGTATAATGCAAGTTCGTTTTCTCAGTTCTTAACTAATAGAAAGTCCAATCAATATCAAATTTATAATTGTTTTTGGTTGTTCAAGCTTGCTTGGTAATCTATTGCTAATTCAAACAACACTAAGTAAAAATGAAAAATATAAACCTACTTATACGTAAAACATATTGCAAATTCCAAATTTTATTCAAGTAAAATATTAAAATGCAAAATATAAAAGTATAAGGACTAAAAATGTAATTTTTATGAAATGTAAATGCTTGAAATGTAAATTCTAAAAGTTACAAGGACTAAAAATGTAAATCAGTTAACCATAAGGACTAAACTTGTAAAAATTCTAACAAACTAACCAATTGTTAACAATCTAACAAACTTTAAAACTGAATTTTAACAAACTAACAAATTCAAGGACTGATTATTGCAATTTCCACAAAATTAGAAAGATTAGCTAGGTTTAAACACTTAACTGAAATCCAGGGACTAAAATGCAAATTAACTAAACTTTTAACCAAAAACGGGCTCAATGAAACAATAAGCTCGTTTGAGCTTATTTCTCAACCAAATAAGCTGAAATCACTTGCAAAACTTCTAAAATCCAATTACAACTATGTGTGTTCAAGGAAATAAGCTAAAAGTTCAAAATAAGCAAAAGAGAGCTTATCAATAAGCTCAAAATAAGCTACAGCTTATTCCAAACATCCACAACTTGATTTTTGTAAAGAAAATGAATAAGCACTTGATTTAAAGCAGGGGAAATCAAACTAGAACAAATTTCATCCACTAATAAGCCAGATATCTGAAAATAAGCTCAAATGAGCTTATGTTGACCAAACGTTGACCAGATTTTGGAAAAAGCTCAAAATCTCAAAACTTGATATTCAACACTTACTAATCAGAATTGTGAAAGAAAATAAGGACTTTTATGAAGTGGATTATTAGAACTAGTAAAACAGTAAGGAACTTATATCAGAGAATGCAATTTGCTAAGGTCTGAACTAATAAGCTGTTTTCTTGCTTATTTCTTGAAACTGTAGAATTTCCTCCTAGAAACTAAAAGATTATGATGTAAGCTTTAACTAGAAACTGGTTTGAGCAATTTTGAACAAGTAATGAAGGAGAAATGAGCAAATGAATCTGACAAGTTTTGTAATGAAAACTGAATTCAAGTATGACCCATACTTTTTATCAACCAATTGCCTTTTTGACTATATGTATGACTTACAAAAGGCTCAAAACTACTTGTTAACTTCTAATGAGTAGAAATGAACACTTAAAATCAAATTAACAACACTTGAATACTGATTAACAACTACTCCCAAACACACCTTATCTGATTTTTATCAAACTTTTTCAAAGACTTTTTGAGATCTGATTAAGGCTGAGTAAAGAGCTATAGCAAACTAGTTTAAGTGAATAAAATGAAATGTTTTCAAGCTAAAAACAAGTTAAAACCAGGACTAGAACTGCAAGTAGCTAATGCACTAAAAATTACTGAAATTCAGCTAAAAACTACAAGTCTGAAAACAAGCACAAGTATGGGAAAGCTAAACAACAAACACTCAAACAATATCAATCAGCAACTAATCAAACAGAATCAGGCAGCCATCAATCATTACACTAGGAAATTTAGCAGGCTAGTACTTGTTTAGAGGAATTTAAAAACAGAAACCATGAAACCTTTTGTAGAGATCCTTTGGGTAGAAGAGGAGCGCTGAGCTCTCTTGCCCTAGTGATACCACCACCTATCACTAGCTATCAACTCAAATCAATCACCAAAACAGCTACAATACTTCATTCTGCCATGAAAACTTCAAAAACTAGGAATGAATTGGAATTCTGATCAAACAGCAACAATTCTTCAACAAAGTCAGTTATGATCCATGTATGATCATAACAAACTTCTATCAGCAACAAATGAATCACACAATAGCAGTTAAGTAGCAGGAATGGAAGAACAAGTTTTGGCGGGAAAACTGGAATTTGAAATTTTATTGCTGAATTCAGTTACAAATGGTAGTTACAAGGTTCTAACTAACTAACAAACTCAAGAGGTTGTCAATCTCTTGAGTTGTTAGGTGAAAAGGAGGGAAAAAGAAGAAAAGGGAAATTGAGAGAACTAGGTGTTTACAAAAATTAACTACTACTGAAAATGAAGAACAAGTTGTGTATTTATAGGCTGGAATTGAGAGTTTGTTGGAGATGTGACGTGTTCAGGCCAATCATGTCTTGACACGTGGAGGAATTCTGCAAATCCGTTTTGAAGGTGATGAACTCATTTGGGGGTTTTTGATTCAATGATTTATATGTTAATTGGATAACACCATTAGATTCGTCTCTTCAAAACGAGCAACTTTGATGTTTTGATCTTTACTTGAAATGCTCTCTATCAAAAACGCGATCTGGAAAATATATCTTGTGAAGGAGAAGGACACGTGGCAGCTTTTAATTGGTGGAGAAAGTAAGTTGCGGATTGCACTGTACAGATTTGGTCATTAAATGAAGGCGGCGGAAGTGGGAATTAAATGCTCAATCCGTGTGTCTTTCTTTCTCTCTTCTCATTGGTCCTTAGCCTTTCACTTGGATTGATCTTTATTTAACTTTCAAAACTTGGCAGAATAAGCCCCTTAACTTGGCAGATTTCTCTTTAAGGCTAGAAACTTCATTTCTTTGACAATTTTGGCCCTTCAACTTTGATTTTTCAACAAAATGACCCTTTGACTTGATTGACTTTGTAGTTTGACCAGGTTTGACTTGGATCTTGACTTTGCAGTATTTGCACTTTAAGTCCTCCAACTTTCACAAATTGTCAAGATAGGTCCTTGAGCTTTGGAAACTTGTCACTTGTGATCCTTCCTTATCCTTTTGAGCTTGGTTTTTCCTTGTTTGCTTGAAATTGTATCCTTTTACCTACATAAGATCACACAAACACAAACATACCACATAACACTGCTTTTTACAATATAAAAGGTATTTTGCTTCGTGTTTTAGGGTTATTTGTTGATAAAAAGGATATGAGTTTAAGCTCATATCAAATTCCCCTACACTTGAGCATTGCCATGTCCTCATGCAATATTATCTTTCAAGGCTTAAAAATTTACATTTCCCTCATAATTAATCCACCTTGGCCATATGAGATGCATCTACACTACTCTAAACTAGATGATGCATGATTTTGACTTTTAACAATGCAATGGATTAAAATACAATTCTATCTATATCTTTTTGATTTTCTTGAAATGGTTTTGATGGAAATAACTCATAAAGAACTCAATGACTTGGATTAGGGCTTGGATACCATGAACATTCATCACCCTCAAGTTTCACTTTCCCCATACCAAGCTAGTAAATGGGATCATTGCATTCACAAGTAAAAAGTGCATCAACTTATTCATGACAATTAAATGTGGAACCGGTTATTATTTGAGCAAATTGCTTGTGGGCAAATTTGTCATTATTCAAGTGTGAAATATAAGAAGTGTAAAATCCAAAAATAAGGAAGGACGGTTTTAATCCTAAGTAATCTTCTCATCCATTACTTGAAAAACCGCTCACAATTAATACAAGTCCGTATTAAGAATAATAAGTCATTCGCCTTATGTGTAAAATCCTCATGTCATGCTTTCATAAGTAACTACACACTCGCTAAGGAAAGAAAAATAAAACTCACGCAATAATTTACATCCGCATCTTTTTGAGATTTTGGATCTTCAACCCCGCAACCCGTCAAGGTAATATTGGATTGGAGCAATCTATTGAATCCCCGCAACCCGTCAAGGTAATATTGGAACTCAATAGTCACTATAATTAACACCACACTGCCCCTCTTGGGAGTCTTGCATTATTTTTTTTTTTTCTTTCTTTTATTTTTTTTTCTTCTAGCCACTCATTTTTTTTTCATAAGCCGCTCTTATTTTTCTTTATTCCTCACCAAGAAATTTGCAAAGAAGAAAAGGAAAAACACCCGCTAAATATGGAGCATGACACAAGTCTAGTACACATAAAACGTGCTAACTTAGAATCTTAAGACGTACTCATATCAACCATAAATGATTAGCCAAAAATGCATAAGAGATTACAAACCAATTAAAACCGTACTTGATTATTTATTAACAATTATATACAAGCGAAGAAATAGAGGTAAAGAAGAGAAGGGTTTAGCCATAAGTAATTGCCATGAAGTCTATCTAGCCCTTTTACACTTGCTTCAACTCTATCATTTCCCATTCTCCACAAATTTAAAATTTCAAAGTATGAAATTGGTGGAAGCTTAGCCTAATAGACCAATGAAGGACTACATGGTTAAGGATACTAGCTAGAGAGTGCTAAAATAAGCAAACTCGGGTTGAGTCAAAATATCCATGGCGGGCCTAATATGTCAAAGAAGTCTAAACTTGTTAAAACCATGTTTTATTTTATTTTTTTCTTTTTTATATATTTTTGATGAAAAAATAAAAGAAGAAATATATACAATGCAAATGTGTTATGCAAATGAAAAATGATTGATGCAAAAATCATGAATGCATATTTTTGGTGGCCAAAGTAGATCAAAAATTTGAAAAATGTTGAAAATCCAATTTTCCATGTTATCATGCAAGACAATGACAAGTTCTAGGTAAGGTCACTTCGATAGAAGACCCCCCTACACTTAAGCTAAACATTGTCCTCAATGTTTAAGAGCATGGAAGTATAAAAACTTCCCCTACACTTATGACAATGAATAGACTTTGCTTAACCCAAGTTAAGGAAAGGACTACTATTAGTGAAATCAAGTTTAAGCACAACGTGTCAATGAAAAATCACTAAAGTAACGAAGTGAACCGGATACAAGGGCCTCCTCCATAAGCTCCAAAGCATGAGATGAGTGAGCAACCCTACAAACAAGCATGAAGACAAAAGAAGGTCTCCCCTACACTTATCTCCAAACCTATGCCCTTATTTCTAACCTACAACACTCTAACCTAGTTATACGATGCTTGAGTTAATGAGTCTCTAGCTCGACTCGTCCCTCAATGAATTAATTCATGGGGAAAATGGGGACCTCTTGGACCATTTCAACGGAAATGTCCTCCCCAAAGTAATGCTTAACACGGTGACCATTCACTTTAAAATTTGGACCATCGGGTTGGGACAACTCAAGAGTTCCATATGGAAACACTTGAGCAATAGTGAATGGACCGGACCATCTCGACTTAAGCTTGCCCGCAAAAAGCTTCAATCTTGAATTAAAGAGGAGAACCGGCTCTCCAACTTTGAACTCACGATTCTTAATCTTAGCATCATGCAATTTCTTAGTCTTTTCCTTGTATAGCAAAGAATTCTCATAGGCATTGGCTCTCAACTCATCCATCTCATTGATTTGATCTTTCCTATGTGTACCGGCTTGGTTTAAATCAAAGTTAGCCCACTTGAGAGCCCAAGATGCCTTATGTTCTAACTCAAATGGAAGGTGGCACGCTTTTCCATAGACAAGCCTATAAGGAGTACAACCTATTGGTGTCTTAAAAGCCGTCCTAAACGCCCACAAAGCATCATCAAGCTTATCCGACCAAGAAGCTCTATGCTCTCCCACCGTTCTCTCTAAAATTCTCTTTAAACCACGATTTGTGACCTCGGTTTGACCATTTGTTTGAGGGTGATACGCGGTAGAAAGTCTATGATTCACTCCATATTTCTTCATAACTCTCGTGAATTGATCATTACAAAAATGCGTACCACGATCACTTATGATGGCCCGAGGTACACCAAATCTAGCAAACAATTGTTTCAAGAACTTTACCACCACTCTAGCATCATTAGTAGGTAAGGCTTTAGCCTCCACCCACTTGGACACATAATCCACCGCCACAAGTATATACTTGTTTCCCTTAGAGGATGGAAAAGGTCCCATGAAATCTATTCCCCATACATCAAATATCTCACACTCTTGGATAAAATTTTGTGGCATCTCATCACGTTGTGTAATTTTTCCTTGTCTTTGACAAACATCACAAAATTTCACCATCTCTTGAGCATCCTTGTAAATGGAAGGCCAATAGTAACCCGAATCAAAGACTTTCTTGGCAGTGTAGTTAGGCCCAAAATGTCCACCCGTAGGTCCTTTATGACATGCCTCTAAAATTTTAAATGCTTCGGGCCCATCTACACACCGTCTAATGATTTGGTCCGCACATTGCCTAAAAAGATATGGATCATCCCAAAAGTAATACTTAACTTCCTTAAGAAACTTTTTCTTTTGTTGGTAAGTAAGACCCTCAATAAGCACATTGCCCACAAGATAGTTTGCAATATCCGCAAACCAAGGTGTGGCATCCTCTTGGGAAGAGATAGACATGAGCTCCTCTAATGGAAAGGATTCATTGATTTCTTGATGTGGGAAATCTCCTTGAAAAGGATGCTCAAGTCTACTCAAATGATCCGCCGCTAAATTCGCGGCCCCTTTTTTATCACGAATCTCTATCTTAAACTCTTGAAGCAACAAAACCCATCTCAAAAGCCTAGGCTTAGCATCTTGTTTTGTCATAAGATACTTGAGAGCGGAATGATCCGTATACACTATGGTCTTGGAAAGCACAAGGTATGGTCTAAACTTCTCAAAAGCATATACTATGGCAAGCAACTCTTTTTCCGTGGTAGTGTAATGAAGTTGTGCACCGGTCATGGTTTTACTCGCATAGTGTATAGGTTGGAAATGCTTATTAACTCTTTGTCCTAAGACGGCCCCCACCGCATAATCACTAGCGTCACACATAAGCTCAAAAGGTAATTCCCAATTTGGAGAAACCAAAACGGGAGCCTTTGTCAATTTTTCTTTAAGTGTCTCAAAAGATTCTAAACAAGCTTGATCAAAAATGAAAGGAGCCTCTTTCTCTAAGAGATGAGTCATCGGTCTAGCTATCTTAGAGAAATCTTGTATAAAGCGCCTATAAAAACCCGCATGACCTAAGAAACTCCTCACACCTTTAACCGAGGTGGGTGGTGGAAGCTTAGCAATCACATCAATTTTGGCACGATCAACTTCTAATCCCTTATTGGATATCTTGTGTCCTAAAACAATCCCCTCTTTCACCATAAAGTGACATTTCTCCCAATTAAGCACCAAACGTGTTTCCTCACAACGCTTAAGCATTCTCTCAAGATTGGTGAGACACGAGCTAAAGGAGTTCCCAAATACGGAAAAGTCATCCATAAAAACCTCCATGGTTTGCTCTATCATATCATGGAAAATTGCCATCATGCACCTTTGAAACGTCCCCGGTGCATTACATAGGCCAAAAGGCATCCTCTTGTAAGCAAATGTACCGTATGGACAAGTGAATGTGGTCTTTTCTTGATCCTTAGGGTCAATTGGGATTTGGAAATAACCCGAAAAGCCATCAAGAAAACAATAGTACTCATTTCCCGCTAAGCGTTCAAGCATTTGATCCATAAAGGGAAGCGGGAAATGATCTTTCCTAGTTGCCTCATTAAGTTTTCTATAATCAATGCAAACTCTCCAACCGGTTACAAGTCTCGTGGGAATAAGCTCATTGTTCTCATTAGGCACCACGGTGATTCCACCCTTCTTTGGAACACAATGAACCGGGCTAACCCATGGAGAGTCGGAAATGGGGTAAATCATACCCGCATCTAAGAGTTTAATCACTTCTTTCTTAATAACCTCATGAATTTTTGGGTTAACTCTCCTTTGGTTTTGAATGGCGGGTTTATAATCATCCTCCATAAGGATTTTGTGAGTACAAAAATGTGGATCAATTCCCCTTATGTCGGATATTTTCCATGCTAAAGCTTTCTTATGTTTCTTAAGGACTTCAATGAGTTGCTCCTTCTCATCCTCTTGTAATTCCTTAGCAATAATCACCGGTAATTGGTCTTTTCCTTCTAAGAAAGCATATTCTAAGTGGGATGGAAGTTCCTTAAGTTCAATGGAAGGTGGACTCTCTATGGAAGGTTTCACTATGGAAGGTTCCTCAATGGTAATCTCTTGTGGAATAGGGGAAGGAATAGGGTCCTCATTGAGCAACTTTTGGATTGTAAGAATATCTTCTTCCCAATTAATGGGAGAATCATCATCACCAAGAAAGTTGGACTCAAATTCCTCCAAGAGGAAATCACTCTCTCCAAAAGGTGTTAAAGAGGGAGCAATTGAGGCCACGGTTTCAACATGTGGAATCTCATCACTAGCATTCTTACAGGCATCATGAAAGTGTTCATTGCACACTTCATCTAACACATCCACAATGTTAATCGTCTCACAAGGTCTAGACTCCTTAACCTCTTTTCTATCACAAACTTTCCCTAACTTAAACACCACTTTCTCATCCTCTACTCTCATAATTAATTCTCCTTCCGCCACATCTATCAAAGTACGACCCGTTCTCAAAAACGGTCTACCAACAATCAAAGGCACTCTAGGATCCATGTCATAATCGACCACTACAAAGTCGGCCGGAAAGGTAAACTTATCCACACCTACAAACACATCTTCCGCGATACCTACGGGGTGAGCTATGGTTCGGTTGGCTAGTTCAAGAGTCATCCTAGTGGGGGTGAGCTCGGGAAGAGAGAGTTGTTTCCAAACCGATAAAGGCATGAGATTTATGCTTGCCCCTAAATCCGCCAAAGCCATGCAATTTTCAACACCGGGAAAATTACAAGGTATCAAGAAGCGCCCCGGATCTCCAAGTTTTGTTGGTAAGGTTTTAAGTAACACCGCGGAACAATTTTCATTAAGTGATGTGTTGGGCAAGTCAACCAATTTTTCTTTATTTGAGAGCAAATCCTTGAACATCTTAGCAAACTTTGGCATATAAGCAAGAGCTTCCGCAAAGGATATGTTGATATTGAGTTGCTTGAACATCCTTAAGAAATTGGACACTTGTATGTCATCTTTGTTCTTTAACTTGTCCTTTTTCAACCTTGAAGGGTATGGAAGAGTAGGTTTGGGTGTAGGTGGAATAGGTGTTGTAGTGGAAGATTTGTCTTTGTTAGCCTCTTCATTGGGAAGTGTGGAAGGTGAAGGAGAAGTATGAGGTGGTTGAGAAGGTGTGTTTGAGTGAATAGGAGCACTTTGAGGAGGTGGAGTAGAAGTAGAAGGCTTATCACAAGTAGGAGCACAAGTGGGTTGAACAATAGTAGGTTTAGGAGGTGAAGGATCCTTTGTTGTTGTACCACTCCTTGTTGTAATAGCATTGACATTAGCCCTAGGATTTGTTTGTGTGTTGGAAGGTAAAGCCCCTTGTGGTCTTTGAGTTACCGCCACTAAAACCCTATTGATTTGTTCCTCTATTGTACGTTTCACTTGGTCATTCATTCTCTTCTCAATATCACGCATTTTCTTGTCAACATACTCTTGAGTCTCTTGCATCCCATATCCTTGAGTTTGATTTTGAGGGTAAGCTTGATTTGGAATTGGAGCATATGCTTGATTGGGAATAAATGGAAGTGGTTGATTAAATCCTTGTTGTGGTGGATAAAAGGTATTAGCTTGAGGTTGAAATTGATTGGGTGCTTTGTAATTATTGCCTTGGTATGGTTGTCTTTGCCCTTGATTCCTTGCTAGAATTTGAGGAGGATTTTGTGGAATTTGGGTGGGTGGTTGGGGTGGAAAGCCGGGTGGAGTAAGGTAATTTTGGGATTTGTAAGAAAGGTTATTTGGATTGATGTTAGGCTTGAAGTGTTCACGGTGTTCCTCTTGGTAAGCATAACATTCCCCTTGATACCCTTGCACCTTGTCACATTGTTCATAAGAGTGAGGTCCTCCACAAGTAACACAAGAAATGGTGATGGCATTCACATTGTTTGAGGAATTGTTCAATGTCATGCTCTTAAAAGTTTGAAGCATGTCTTGTTGTGCTTGCAAATGCCTCTCACTTTCTCTATCCATCCTTTGAAAAATAGCTTCTTGAAACTTGAGGAGTTGGTTGTCAAAAGGGATTTGAGAAGTGTTTTGGATAACATGAACTCTTTCCTCAAATGGATCATTGGTTTGAACCATTGCCTTAGTCTCAATAATGGTCAAAGCCTCTTGGTATGTCTTGAAATGAATACTCCCTCCCGCGGAAGCATTTAGTGAATCTTGGTGGTGAGGTTTAAGGCCATTATAGAAAGTATTGATTTGGCTTAGATCATCCATTCCATGATTAGGGCATCGCCTCAACAACTCACTATACTCTTCCCAAGCATCACCAAAGGATTGACTAGGTTTTTGTGTAAAGCCCATAATCAAATTTCTCAAAGCCATTGTCTTTTGTGGAGGAAAGAATTTGTTCAAAAACTTAGTGGTAAAACCCTCCCATGTGGTGATACTATCGGGTGGTTGGGTGTCTAACCAATGCTTAGCACTCCCATCTAGTGAAAATGACACTAACAACAATCTAATGACATCCGGTGGAACCCCATTATGCTTAATGGTATTGCAAAGTGAAAGGAATCTCTTAAGATGAGCATGGGGATCCTCATTTTGTTTTCCATAGAAAGGTGATGCAGCAACCATATTGATCATAGATGTATGTAGCTCAAATGTGTTAGCGGGATAGTTGGGAATCTTAATGGCACTAACAAATCCATGAATGTTGGTTTGCATACGTTCAAACAAAGTACGGTTATCAACAGCCATGGCTCCTTGTGGTGGTGACAAAGCACGATTCTCGTGATCGGCTTGGTGGACGGTGGTGGTCTTACTCTTTCTCTTCTTCTTCCTTTTCGGAGGAAGAGGTTGTACACCAATCGGTATTTGTGCACGCCCGCGAGTGAGCATGCAACTCAATACGAGGAATGAGAGAGAAGCTCTCGTGTGACTTTGAAAAGAATAAGATTATCCTCTTCGAGTTTCGATATTAAATATCCACAAGAAAGTAACAATATATGTAATACTACTTTGGGTGCAAGACCCTCAATGAAGCTTTCCTTCTTAGAATACTCCCAAGTGAACGGGGGGTTAGGTGGCGCGAAGCACTTAAGTACCTATTGACCCTTAGATGGCATTTTATAGCACATCGCCTTTCTATTCACTTAAATGTTCGTATTCTTCGAATTATTGCTTATTGAGAGTATTTATCTATTCTTGCTTTATTTTGTTTGATCGATACGCGTGTCAAGGACCGGAGCGCCCCTCAACACGGTGTATTGCCTCGGCAATACTTATGGAAGATATGTAGATTGATTGTTCTTATACGTATACTTATTTACTTATAATAATATATGGAAAATATTTTTGTATTTATGAGTTTTTTAAAGGAAAATACTATATGTACATAAAAACCGAGAGAATCCAATAATATATATTTTTGGGTGCAATCTCTTAGGAAAAAGATTGCTTTTTGGATTTTTTTTAATTTTTTTGGTCAATTCTTTAGGAAAAGAATTGTTTTGTTAATTTTTTAGTTTTTATATATTTTTATATTTTTGATTTTTTATTTGTTTTTGATTTATGATACGTAAAAATAACGTTCACAAAGTGAACGGATCCCAAAAGCCAATGAAAACCGTCAATCGATAGTCTCTCGTGTAGTCAAAGAACCGGCAGCGGCGCCATTTGAAATGTGTATAATGCAAGTTCGTTTTCTCAGTTCTTAACTAATAGAAAGTCCAATCAATATCAAATTTATAATTGTTTTTGGTTGTTCAAGCTTGCTTGGTAATCTATTGCTAATTCAAACAACACTAAGTAAAAATGAAAAATATAAACCTACTTATACGTAAAACATATTGCAAATTCCAAATTTTATTCAAGTAAAATATTAAAATGCAAAATATAAAAGTATAAGGACTAAAAATGTAATTTTTATGAAATGTAAATGCTTGAAATGTAAATTCTAAAAGTTACAAGGACTAAAAATGTAAATCAGTTAACCATAAGGACTAAACTTGTAAAAATTCTAACAAACTAACCAATTGTTAACAATCTAACAAACTTTAAAACTGAATTTTAACAAACTAACAAATTCAAGGACTGATTATTGCAATTTCCACAAAATTAGAAAGATTAGCTAGGTTTAAACACTTAACTGAAATCCAGGGACTAAAATGCAAATTAACTAAACTTTTAACCAAAAACGGGCTCAATGAAACAATAAGCTCGTTTGAGCTTATTTCTCAACCAAATAAGCTGAAATCACTTGCAAAACTTCTAAAATCCAATTACAACTATGTGTGTTCAAGGAAATAAGCTAAAAGTTCAAAATAAGCAAAAGAGAGCTTATCAATAAGCTCAAAATAAGCTACAGCTTATTCCAAACATCCACAACTTGATTTTTGTAAAGAAAATGAATAAGCACTTGATTTAAAGCAGGGGAAATCAAACTAGAACAAATTTCATCCACTAATAAGCCAGATATCTGAAAATAAGCTCAAATGAGCTTATGTTGACCAAACGTTGACCAGATTTTGGAAAAAGCTCAAAATCTCAAAACTTGATATTCAACACTTACTAATCAGAATTGTGAAAGAAAATAAGGACTTTTATGAAGTGGATTATTAGAACTAGTAAAACAGTAAGGAACTTATATCAGAGAATGCAATTTGCTAAGGTCTGAACTAATAAGCTGTTTTCTTGCTTATTTCTTGAAACTGTAGAATTTCCTCCTAGAAACTAAAAGATTATGATGTAAGCTTTAACTAGAAACTGGTTTGAGCAATTTTGAACAAGTAATGAAGGAGAAATGAGCAAATGAATCTGACAAGTTTTGTAATGAAAACTGAATTCAAGTATGACCCATACTTTTTATCAACCAATTGCCTTTTTGACTATATGTATGACTTACAAAAGGCTCAAAACTACTTGTTAACTTCTAATGAGTAGAAATGAACACTTAAAATCAAATTAACAACACTTGAATACTGATTAACAACTACTCCCAAACACACCTTATCTGATTTTTATCAAACTTTTTCAAAGACTTTTTGAGATCTGATTAAGGCTGAGTAAAGAGCTATAGCAAACTAGTTTAAGTGAATAAAATGAAATGTTTTCAAGCTAAAAACAAGTTAAAACCAGGACTAGAACTGCAAGTAGCTAATGCACTAAAAATTACTGAAATTCAGCTAAAAACTACAAGTCTGAAAACAAGCACAAGTATGGGAAAGCTAAACAACAAACACTCAAACAATATCAATCAGCAACTAATCAAACAGAATCAGGCAGCCATCAATCATTACACTAGGAAATTTAGCAGGCTAATACTTGTTTAGAGGAATTTAAAAACAGAAACCATGAAACCTTTTGTAGAGATCCTTTGGGTAGAAGAGGAGCGCTGAGCTCTCTTGCCCTAGTGATACCACCACCTATCACTAGCTATCAACTCAAATCAATCACCAAAACAGCTACAATACTTCATTCTGCCATGAAAACTTCAAAAACTAGGAATGAATTGGAATTCTGATCAAACAGCAACAATTCTTCAACAAAGTCAGTTATGATCCATGTATGATCATAACAAACTTCTATCAGCAACAAATGAATCACACAATAGCAGTTAAGTAGCAGGAATGGAAGAACAAGTTTTGGCGGGAAAACTGGAATTTGAAATTTTATTGCTGAATTCAGTTACAAATGGTAGTTACAAGGTTCTAACTAACTAACAAACTCAAGAGGTTGTCAATCTCTTGAGTTGTTAGGTGAAAAGGAGGGAAAAAGAAGAAAAGGGAAATTGAGAGAACTAGGTGTTTACAAAAATTAACTACTACTGAAAATGAAGAACAAGTTGTGTATTTATAGGCTGGAATTGAGAGTTTGTTGGAGATGTGACGTGTTCAGGCCAATCATGTCTTGACACGTGGAGGAATTCTGCAAATCCGTTTTGAAGGTGATGAACTCATTTGGGGGTTTTTGATTCAATGATTTATATGTTAATTGGATAACACCATTAGATTCGTCTCTTCAAAACGAGCAACTTTGATGTTTTGATCTTTACTTGAAATGCTCTCTATCAAAAACGCGATCTGGAAAATATATCTTGTGAAGGAGAAGGACACGTGGCAGCTTTTAATTGGTGGAGAAAGTAAGTTGCGGATTGCACTGTACAGATTTGGTCATTAAATGAAGGCGGCGGAAGTGGGAATTAAATGCTCAATCCGTGTGTCTTTCTTTCTCTCTTCTCATTGGTCCTTAGCCTTTCACTTGGATTGATCTTTATTTAACTTTCAAAACTTGGCAGAATAAGCCCCTTAACTTGGCAGATTTCTCTTTAAGGCTAGAAACTTCATTTCTTTGACAATTTTGGCCCTTCAACTTTGATTTTTCAACAAAATGACCCTTTGACTTGATTGACTTTGTAGTTTGACCAGGTTTGACTTGGATCTTGACTTTGCAGTATTTGCACTTTAAGTCCTCCAACTTTCACAAATTGTCAAGATAGGTCCTTGAGCTTTGGAAACTTGTCACTTGTGATCCTTCCTTATCCTTTTGAGCTTGGTTTTTCCTTGTTTGCTTGAAATTGTATCCTTTTACCTACATAAGATCACACAAACACAAACATACCACATAACACTGCTTTTTACAATATAAAAGGTATTTTGCTTCGTGTTTTAGGGTTATTTGTTGATAAAAAGGATATGAGTTTAAGCTCATATCAGGCGCACGTACGGTTCTTTTAGACCTACGTGGAGGAATTAATATTGGTGGAGCTCCCAGACTTTCTGGCTCTATTGGAATTTCTTCGCTAGTATTTTCAGAAGGCAATGTATCTTCTTGAACTTCTTCAAGATCATAATTTCTCCCACTGAATTCTTGATTTACAAGATCATTTTCAAGGAAGTCTCCATACCTAGCAATAATAACCTTGTTCTCAGGTGGATAATAAAAGTAGTAACCCATAGTTTCCTTAGGGTAACCTACAAAGATACATTTTACTGAGCGTTGTTGGAGTTTATCTCCAGAGTCACGTTTCACATACGCCTCACAACCCCAAATATTTAAATAAGACAAATATGGCCTTTTTCCATGCCATAGTTCATATGGTGTCTTATCAACCTTCTTTGTGGTAACCATATTCAGAATACGAACAACAGATTCTAAAGCATAATCCCAAAAGGATAAAGGTAAAGTTGTAAGATTAAACATAGGTCGCATCATATCTAATAATGTACGATTTCTCCTTTCGGATACACCATTTTGTTGTGGAGTATATGGAGAAGTAAGTTTCTGAAAAATTCCGTTCTCACTTGAATAATTTTTAAACTCTTGACTTAAATATTCACCACCTCGATCAGAACGAAGAGCTTTAATCTTCTTTCCTAGTTGCAATTCTACTTTCACTTTTAACACTTTGAATGTTTCAAATACCTCATGTTTATGCTTAAGTAAATAAACATAATCATAACGGCTGTAATCATCCATAAATGTTAAAAAGTAGCTAGCACCTTTCCTTGACACGTGTCTAAGTGGTCCACACACATCAGTGTGTATCAAACCAAGTAGTTCAGTAGCCCTTTCAATATTGCTATTAAAAGGTTTCTTGGTCATCTTTCCAGAGATACAAGACTCACATTTATCAAATGATTCATCATTGATATTTTCCAAAAGACCATCACGTTGAAGCTTTTGTATGCGAGTCTTCCCAATATAGGCAAGTCTACAATGCCAAAGATAAGAAGAGTTCTTGTCTAACTTCCTCTTCTTATTCATGCTAAAAACAGAATTAATCTTTTCTTTTGGAATTATTATCATGCATGTTAATTTCAAAAACACCATTCACAGAAATTACATCAAAATAGAATAAACCATCTTTGAAAACAGAAATTCTATTATTATCAATAGTGTGAATAAATCCAAGATCCATCATACATGAAAAGGAAATAACACCCCGAAAAACTGTAGGTGCATAATGACAATTATTTAATCTCAGTAATAGACCCGAAAGTAAAACTACATTAAATGTTCCTATAGCTTCAACCGCTACTTGTGCGCCATTGCCCACATGCAGAAATTGTTCCCCATAGGTAAGCTTCCTCTCCAACTCAAATCCCTGCACGGTATTACAAATGTTAATACCACATCCCGTATCATATACCCATGAATTTGATTTGTATGTAAGATTAAATAACTCTATCAAATATAAGTTACCTGAAGATGCTGCAGCACTAAGCTCAACCTTCTTCTTTATTTCTCGCAACTCCTCGAGATAAAGAGGGCAGTTCCTCTTCCAGTGTCCACTTGCCTTGCAATGGAAACAAGTCTCATCCTTCTGAGATTGATTCTTCTTGACAAAGTTTTGCTTAGGTTTAGAATAAGTCGCAACTTGTTTGCCCTTATCACCATTGCCTTTGCCTTTGCCTTTCTTGTTGTTCTTGTGCGGTTTTGCCTTACTCACTCTACCCTTTTGTACATAAAGCACAAGAGGAGTAGAAGTAGATGCTTTGTCCTTTAACCCCTTTTCAAAGTCATGAGCATTGCATGCAAATCATTAACTGTCTTCCCCGTGCAATGCATATTATAGTTACGAACAAAATCATTGAAGTCCTTGTTAAGGGACCTATTGATCAAGTTGATAGCCATGTTATGATCGTAGGGTTGTCCTAGTGCAATGAGCTGTTCCATATAACCCCTCATCTCCATATAATGGGCACTTACAGACTTTCCAGGAGCTTGCTTGCAACTATGCAAAGCATCTACCAAGTCGTAGATTTCCACAGCTTGCAGCTTTTCGAACATAGCCTTGAGCTCATCAAGCATTCGCTTAGGAGAAAACAGCTTGTAGAAACTAGAAGGTGGGGGGGTTGAATAGTTTCTCATCGGTTTATCTCCTAATTAAAATTCCTTTCAATTAGGTGAGTGCACAAAACTATCTTTTACTTAAAAGCTACTTGCATAATGATTAGGTTTAATTCTAATGCATTAACAATGTATAGTAAGTGTAGTGATAATGAATGTAAGTAAAGAGTAAGGAAAGAAACAACCTAGTAGGAAGACACCAAGATTTATAGTGGTTCGGCAACGAGGCTCTATCCTCGTTCCTACTCCACTCCTCGAGTACACCTTACTCGAGATTTCCACTATATCCACAAGCTCCCTTCTTGGTGGAGAAAACCTTACAACGTCGGTTACATTATTTTCCGACACTAAGCTAAATGTCGAGACCTAATGTTAGCTAGGACCAATCTACACAACATCACCCACTTCACTCTTTTATGACACAAGGCTAGATGTCGAGTTCTAATCTAAAGGTAGAACGAATCTTCACAATGTTGCCTAATTCACCATTTTCCGACACAAGGCTAGATGTCGAGTTCTAATCCAAAGCTATAACCAATCTTCACGACTCTTCACTTTGAAGCTAAGTGAGAACTTCACACAACACAACTACATATCACTTTATAGTTTAGTGAGAACTCACAAGACACAACCACATCACTTTATAGTTTAGTGAGAACTCACAAGACACAACCACATCACTTTATAGTTTAGTGAGAACTAACACAACTATTTACAACTCAACTAATCATATCCAAGTACACACATGTAGCTTGGATCTACACAACATGAATCCAAGCACACACCTGTGCAATGTATGTACACAACTCTAATCCAAGTATTCGACAAATAACTTGGATGAACACAACTAGTCCATGTATTCACAAATACATTGGATTTACACAAGACACAAATAAACAAATGATGAACATGACTAGATCTTAGGAGAAGGTGATCTTCATTAATGCTACATCTTTAATCACATCACAAGTGTGTGAGTGATATTCTCTTTGGATAAGGTAAAGAAGGATATCAAGAGGATAATCATGAGTAAACATACTTAACACATTAAGTGATCATTTACAAATGACTAGGATTAGAAAGGAGAAAGAAGGCTGAAGAAGATGTCCAAAAAGGGTTAATGAGAATGCAAATTTGATCCACTATTTATAGGAGAAAACATCCAACGGCTATATCTGGCCGCGGTTCCTTATTGGAGCCCGCGGTTCCTTATCGATAAGGAACCGCCATAGGTGCTAAGGTATCGCCAGCGTAGACTCCGCTCCTTTTTGTCTTTTAGTGAATTTGAAATATCTGAGGCTGTTTAAACCTTCAAAGGATATTCTTATGGCATTTGGAATATGCCATATTTAAATTTGCATTTTCATTTTAATAAAACATTTTCTTAAAAATAAAGTTTATCAAAAATCTTTTGTAATGTTTGACAAAAGTGAGTTTTAAGGCTAATCACTTTTATGATCACTAAGCATGATTAAGATATGTTAGTGTAATGATTATTACCTTGATGATAGTGTTTGTTAGATAATTCTTTTTATGATTGTGTTTGATAATAAATGTCTTTGTAATTTGTCGTGATCAAAACTAAGAAAGATTAATTAATACTAACAATATTTTTAGGCATTGCTTTGCATTACCGATCTCCCCCTTTTTGATTACGACAAACTATAAACTCATTTACGTAAAATACAAGTTTATACGAATTAATAATGAGTTTATCACTATCATTTCTCCCCCTTTGTCGAAGCAAAAAGGTTAGCACAAGTCTTTGAAGAAGAAAAGAACCGTACTTTTGCTAGTAGCTCCCCCTTGGTGCTTACTCCCCCTTGCTTGGGGTACCAAGTCAATGAGCTAAGGTGACATGCTACAGAAAGGTTAGAAGAAAGAAAAGAAATACCAATGTATATATGTGCACTACTTACTAACTAAC
Organism: Glebionis coronaria; assembly: GCA_025667525.1. Classification (NCBI taxonomy): domain Eukaryota; kingdom Viridiplantae; phylum Streptophyta; class Magnoliopsida; order Asterales; family Asteraceae; genus Glebionis; species Glebionis coronaria. The sequence goes on from CM046880.1 coordinate 20,324,659, forward strand.
TTGAGAGGGCGAAGGAAAAGAAATCTCAAATTAGAAGCAAGCATTTTTTAAGTATGTCCAAAGAGTGTGTATTGACAACATCATAGTTTAATTGGTGGAATAAAGGAAAAAAAGAAACATCCAAACCAATCAAAGATGATTTAAAATGTCAATGGGTTAAAATTTAGAATTTATGGAATCCCCCATAATTAATTTTAAGTTTTAACCATGATCAACTCCTTAACAAATGTGTAAACAGAATTAGAGGGAAAGATAACACACATAACATTCATATTACAAAAATATGAAATAATATACAAGATAAATGTTCATACACACAATATGAATATTTAAAACAAAAAAGAATATGGAAAATAGACCACAAAGCATAAGCTACTCTAATAGTGATAATCTTCCAAGATTGCTTAAAATTTATTGACTCAAACAACTAAAGTACAAAAAGTGCCTTAGTTGGAAAAGAAAGACGACGAAGCATCATTCGAAGTTTTGTTTACGGGAACGAAAACTTTGAGAGGAGGTCGAGTGAGGAGGAATTCAAGAAGATTTAGCTTGTCATAGATATGAGCAAGTTCAATTTGTTAAAAATGACAACAAGCACACGAGGAACCGTGATGCAAAACAAAGTCGTTAGATGGGAGAGGTCCATCAAGATTAGAGGTTGGTGGGGAGGGAGATAATGGATAGATGTTTTCACAAGGCCTAGTGAGGTTAGGGAAAGAAGATAGGTCATTGTGTTGAGGAGAGTTGAAAGGTTTAGGTGGTGGTGGAAAAATTATTTTTTCTCTGGTAATTGGATTTATAGAGTAAGTCTCATTACAATATTGAATCGGAGAGAAAGAGGAATTCTTGGAGGATTTTGGAGAAGAAGAATCATGAGGATTCTTGTTCTTTTTGATCCAAATGGGTTTAACCGAGATTTTCGGTTTCTTTGAAAGCTTAGAAGAAGAAGCTTTAGGTTGAGAAGTTTGTGACAAAGAAATGTCAAGGTTAGAAAATGAAGAATTAGGCATTATGAGGGATGAAGGAAAGAACTCCCAAAAGAGAAGAATTTAAAGAAAATAGACAAGGCAGAGATTTGAAATGAAAAAGAAATGTTTTAGAAAATGTTTAGCCAAATTGGGTAAACAAAGAATCTTAACCAAAATAGTGGTCAAAGAAGAAAGACAAAAAATATGCCAATATCGGCTTTACTAGGCGCGGTTCTTTAAAGAAGCCCGCGGTTCCATATCGATATTGAACCACCTGGAGGCTAGAGAACCGCGTCCAGTGGACTGCAAAACCAGATTTTCAAAAGATGGGAAATGGGAACACCCAAGAGAGGAGTGTTGTTGGTAGGAGGATGAGTAGAAGGCATGGTATCCAAGGGTGAAATAGGTGAGATGGGTGAATTTGGAGGAGTGAAGGGAAGAGGCTCAAAAACAAAAGGAATCCTTTGATGAGGTTGTGGTTGAGCATTCACATTTAAGGGAGGGCTAGAAATGAGTGGAGAGGAAAAATCATTCATTCTTGATTGGAATAAAGAGGAGGTAGAACCATGTGAATGGTTAGTACCATGTGTTGAGGTTGTTTGCCATGAGGCAAGTGGTGGTGAAAGTGATGAGGAGATGAGGATAGGTGAGGCTTCACTTTTTGGTTTGAAAGAAGATGGAGAACCACGTTTAGAGGACTTGAGATTCACCTTAAGGCTTCTTTTGGATGAGGATGTTTCGGAGGAGTTGGATGTTCTAGTGGATACCATGGTTGAATGTTGAGGTTAATAGAAGAGTTGAATGGATGAAGAACACAATCAACAAAAGAGGGTTTAATAAGAGAAGAGGATGATCCAAACTAGTAATAGGTTAAAATCATTTTATGTGAACAATGAAATTAGGTACCCTAGTTTAGGAAAGTACAGGTTTTTGCAAAAGTTTTATCAAAGTTTTACACAGATTAACGAAAAACAGTGTAAAGTAAAGATTCTATTGAAACAGTACTGGGTGGTTCCTTACGTAGGTCCGTTGTTCCTTATTGCTAAAGAACCGCGGCTTTGATATAGAACCGCGACCAGAGGAGTTTGAAAATAGCACTTACTTATACTTTTGCTAGCCCAGATTTTATACTAATGTTTATCAAGCCAAAGAGAACTAATAATCAAAGACTAGGGGGTATCTAATCACATAAGATGCAAAGAGCCATGTAAATCAAAAAATCGATACCATGGATAACTAGGATTAAATTACTAGGCAATCCAAACACAAATTGTTAGTTAAAAAAATACACAACATCCTAAGAATAGAGATAACAGATGAGATAGAGTTCAACAATCCATACATGTTTACACACATGTTAATCTCACAAGAGTCGTATATATCATTCATCTATGATCATTTCCTCCTTGCCTTGATTCACTTCTGATTCGATCCTGAAGATGAAGATTGAGACAATACTGATAGTCTGAATCAATGTCTAGTGAAGACAATTGAGAGATAGATGATGAGAAATCATAACAAGAAATGAGAGAATTGTCTTGAGAGACATTTTCATCTTCATTTGAGTCATGTGTGTGAATTAAAGGGACATTTCCTTCAATGGGAAACATGACTCGAACCACGGAATGAAAAGAAAAGGGATAAAGAGGAGGATGATCAAGAAGAACTCTCTTAAGAAGTTGTGAGAGAATCATGGCATAAGGAAGAGTAGACCGAGATCCATTGAGAACAAATCTTATCCTTTTAGCCATGAAAAATGCAAGGTTGTATGGAGTAGTTGTAACAACACAATACAACATATGTGCAAGACAAGCAGGCACATGGTTGCGATCACCAACCAAACACATTGCATTTTCCCTAATGATTTCGGCCCAAGGGACCGTAAAATCACTAAGATCGCTAGTTAGTAATTCCCAAGGAGTGAGAGCATAAAATTCTCTTTCAAAATTACCAAGAATAGGATGTTCACGAGGTGAAGCAAGGGCACGAGAGATGGTCGAAGCCGAAGGAATCTCAGTCGAGGAATGCACATCAACAGGGGTTGATTCTAAGTTGTTTACACTCCAAGCATTGGTGAACCTACATTGACCTTTGTATGAAACTCTGAGAATCTCACCAAATTCCTCGAGAGTGTATACAAAGGTTTTCCCATTGATGGAAAATCTTAATGATAAACCATTGTTGATGTGTATTAACTTGAATGAGTTAAATATTCCATGAGGAAACAAGGAAAGATTGGCTCATCAATATCAAGCAAACAATCGAATCCAATGGTATTGAACATGAATCGAATAAAATCAAGTCCACGAAGATTAGAAGGAATAATACGTCCTTCATGGAAACAACGAGGCTCGAGATTATGATAAGTGTTTTGAAAAGAGCGAGTTTGATTAGTCAATGAAGGATTAGGCATGTATCTTCTAGTGATTAGATGGTCATTTTGATATCCTGTGGTCATGATGATAGTATATATAAAATAACATATAAACATATTTCTCCAATTACTCATATGTTACATATTGATCAAAAATCAAGCAAAGTGAGAATGTGTTTTATCAATCTCTTGATAAATCAAGGTTTAATCCTTATAATTCTCATATTCACAATGTACCCGTTTCACCATTGATCAAAACATATGAACTATGTAAGATTAACAATGAACTAGAACATTGGTTTTTCAAAACAAAGTTTTTAGGTAAGAATTTAACAATGCCATTACCAACTTGTTCATGGGTTCATATCAATTCCATCAATCAACCAAACTATTTAGTCAAAATTCGGATTTGTTCTACAAATGGGTTTTAGTGAAATCCCAATGAATATGAACCTAAGGAATCATAATAACAATACTATGTCAACTCATATTCCTAATAAGGTTCTAATTCAATGTCAATTTCAAAAAGCCCTAATTATGAATGTATGAGCCCTAGAACAAGTTAGATGAAATTGAAATAAATAACTTACAATTAATTGATCTTGGATGATGGATGAGTGAAACCCACGAACTTGAATCATTTAGTTTGAGTAATTGAAGGTTTTTGAAGCTTCAACAATGGTGGAAAAACAAGAAAAAAACGTCTGTTGTGTGTGAAGGAGAGAGAAGGTCTAGTTTGAAAAAGATATTTTAATAAAACTGGCGCTCTGAAAAAAGCTACTGCCTGCGGTTCCTTATCGATAAGGAACCGCGCTATTGAGCCGCCGAGATAAAGAACCGCCTACAGAGGCAGGTTTTTATCAAAGAAAAACGCTGAATTTTTTAAAACCAAAATTTTTAAAATACTTAAAAATATATCTTCAACCTTTTAGGATATCATTGGACCACCACAACACTAGGTAATAATGCCTTGTTGTAGGATTATGAGTTGACTCGAGATAGGAAAAGACCAAAACGAACGAACGACTACTTGTAGCGAAAAGGCAAAGGGAGAGGAGTCAAGAGAAGTGAATCAAGACCAAGATCATTGCTCAAGGACAAATGACATTCTTCAAAATGATGATGTGAAGAGCTTGTGTCATATATAGTGGTTTAAGACGTGCCTTTCCGGCGATAGTTTAAACGGCTTTGGTAATGAATTAAACGAAGCAATGTTGATTTATAGAACAGGATCATTTTCAAGAGTAGTCATATTCTATTTCAAAATATGAGCAAATTATAGATTCACTTTCTCTCCCACATGATCGGATAATTATTGCTAGAATTAACAATAACATTATCCTTGGAATATTTCAATTCCAAATGTGTAAAAGCCACCTACAACTTAATGAAGTAGTATGCTATCTCAAGGGATTCACTAATAATCCTAGAGATTAGCTTAATTTCACAAGTTACACATGATATAGGGCCTACTAACCGTAAGGGTGCAAACCATGGAAATCATGCTGGATACTTTTAAGCTTCTACTAACTCACCCTACATCTCCATAGTGAGTCAAGTATCCAAGCAATGAAGGTTTGAGAGGGAAAAAGAAAACAATCACAAACCACAAATAAATGTCAAGGCAAGGATGCCAAGAACAAGCATATAGTCAATTAATGATCAAAAGAATGATCAATAGGGCGTGTGGAAGAACCAGAGCGTACCTTGGCCACAAATTGCATTCCAAGCTTTCAAGGAATAGATGCGAAGCCCAACTATGACTAATAGTGACTACTAAGTCTTCAAAGACTAGTATCACTTCTACCCATCTTGATATCATCATTCAATGATGTTGGAAATCAAAGAAGATGAGTCTTCTACAAGTGTAAGTAACTCAATCCACAATCAATATAATGATTTATCTTCATGAGTACCTACACATAAAAAAATGCAAACTAGTAGATACATTTCAAGAGTAAATCTAAAATGCATTAATACTACTAATTTAAGTAATACGCAATATTAACATTTTAAAAGGCTTATTTTCAACAAAAAATAGTTTTGACCAAAGAAAAACTTCAGTACAACTTAACCTCTAATTTGAGGAGACAATGGATCGATCCAAGTTTTAAAGTACAATATACTTCTTGTGTAACCATCACTCTGATACCAATTGTAGAAACTAGAAGGGGGGGTTGAATAGTTTCTCATCGGTTTATCTCCTAATTAAAATTCCTTTTAATTAGGTGAGTGCATAAAACTATCTTTTACTTAAAAGCTACTTGCATAATGATTATGTTAATGCAATAAATGCCTAAAAACGTTACTTTTATTTTTTGGTCTCGCTTTGTTTTGATTACGACAATATGTAAAAACAAGCATTTACAAAAACAACAAAAACGAATTCTTGAGTTCAAGTATTTTTCATTTTACCCATTTTCACTTAAGGTATGGATAAACAAGTACTAACCTTAATCAAGTGATCAAGTGATTTAATCTTTTCTTAAAACTCACTTTTTATTAAGTGTGACAAGTTTTTTATTAAACTTTCTTTTTAAGAAAATGTTTTATTAAATTAATTATTTGAAAATTTGAAAATGGCATATTCTTATTTGGTTAGGAATATTCTATCAGGATATTTTTTAAGCCAGATATGACCTCCACCACTAAAGGACAAAAAGGGAGCGGAGTCTAGTCCAGCGGTACCTTAGCTCCTAGGTGGTACCTTATCGATAAGGTACCGCGGGCTAAGATAAGGTACCGCTGGCAGATATAGTCGTTGGCTCCTTTGTCCTATAAATAGTGGACCATTCTCAGCTTTTCAACTCACCTCTTTTGCATATCCATTTCCAGATTCAAACCTCTTCTTTAATCACTCAAATCTTTGATCATTTGTTTGATTACTACTTGTTTAAGAAGTGAATCTTGTTCTTCCATCCCTTCCTCTCCAAGTGCAAAGAGAAGAACACTATCCTTGTGAAGTGTTGAGTCCACCACCAAAGATCCATTGAAGATCTAATTTTATACACTTGTAGTTGTGTCATAGTTGTGAAGATCCAAGTAGTTGTGTCTATTTGGAAGTTGTCTATGTACTAAGTATAGTTGTATAGATTGGTCCTAGCTACGATTAGGGCTCGACTTTTAGCTTAGAGTCGGAAATTGGTTAAGCGACGTGTACGGTTTTCTCCACCATAAGGAGCTTGTTGTGTAGTGAACTCTCGAGTAAGGAGTACTCGAGGAGTGGAGTAGGAACGAGGAGTGAGCTTCGTTGCCGAACCACTATAAATCCTTGGTGTTCGGTTTGATCTTTCTTTACCCTTAACTCTTTACATTCTTTATTCTTTGTGCATATATATTTGTTAGTATTAGCTTAGTTACACTATCATTGTTCATATTGTGCATAAGAAGATTTCACATATTTCCTCAAGCCTAAGTTTTTGAAAAAGGATTTTTGGAAACTACATTTTAACAAGTAAATTAAGAAACTACTCAACCCCCCCTCCCCTTCTAGTTTCTACAATTGGTATCAGAGCGGGTTGCTCAAGAATTTTTAAAGTATATTGTATTTTAAAACTTGAATCGGTCTATGGATTCTAACAAATACCTAGAAGGGCAATCTATGCAAAGACCACCACTTTTTGAAACCGATAACTTTATTTATTGGAAAAATAGATTTGAAACTTATGTGAAATCAAAAGATTTAGATCTTTGGCATGTTATTACCAATGGTGATTTTTTACCTTATCAATTTAATGAAGATTCTAAAACAAAAGAATTGGTCACTTTTGACAAAGCTAATGACGATACTAAAAAGAAACTTTCAAAAAATAATGAGGCTAAAATGGTGATTTATAATGTTTTGCCTAAGAAAGAGTATGAAAGAATTTCTATGTGTGAAACCGCTAAAGATATTTGCAACACTCTTTTAGTAACCCACCAAGGTAATAGCCAAGTAAAAGAAAGCAAAATCGATCTTCTTGTCCAATAATATGAACAATTTGTCATCTTAGAAGATGAAACTATTGATAGTGCATTTGCTGGGTTTAAGAACATTATTACTAGTCTAAAAGCACTTGATGAAGGTTTTTCTAGCAAGAACAATGTTAGGAAGTTTCTAAGGGCTTTACATCCAAAGTGGAGAGCAAAAGTCACGGTGATTGAAGAATCGAAAGATCTCTCAACTTTATCACTCGATGAACTCATAGGCAACTTGAAGGTTCATGAGATGATAATTTTGAAGGACTCGGAATTAGTGAAAACCAAGAGTGAAAGGAAATTTCTTGCACTTAAAGCCAAGAAGGCACAAAGTGACCATGATAGTTCCTCGGAAAGTGATGACGAGGAGTATGCATTGGCGGTGAGAGATTTCAAGAAGTTCTTCAAGAGACGAGGTCAACATGTTAGGCAACCCAACTATGACAAGAAACCATTGTCAAAGAATCGGTTTGCCAAGAACAAAAAAGGCGATAGGAATTGCTTTAGATGTGGTGATCCAAATCACTTCAATGGTGATTGTCCAAAGCCCGCTCGCGATAAGAACCACACGGCGTTCGTTAGTGGCGCTTGGAGCGATAGCGGTGAAGATGATGATGACAACCCCAAAGAGGAGAAATGTCTTATGGCTCACACTTCTAAAGAGGTACATTCCGAAACCGAATATTATAGCAATGATAGTTCCACTCTTGATGATATTGAATTTGAAGGAAAATATGATAGTTTACACAAACTTAGTCTTAAATTCATAGAAAAGAATAAAACCTTAAAATCAACCAAAACTAAGCTTGAAAATGAGATCAATGAACTTAGGGAGAAATTAGCTAAACTTGAGAAAAATAAAGAGGTTGATTTAGGTTGCTTAAGTTGTAAGAAACTTAGATTAGAAAATGAAGATCTCAAGAGCACCTCCATTAAATTGGAAAAGTTCATGAAAGGCATTAGTGCTCTTGATGATATGTTAAACAAACAAGTTCATTCTAAGGAAAGACTTGGTCAAGGTTTTAAATCAAATGAAGCCTCAACTAGTGAACCAAAACAAGTCAGGTTTTCACAAAAAAATGCCCACTGTACGCGGTTCCAAATTGTATGGCGCGGTTCCTTATCACTATGGAACCGCCGCCATAGATAAGGTACCGCGGCCAGAGGATGATTTTGGTGAAAATCCTGAACTTTCTGAAAAGTCTAAGTTAGATGAAAAACCAAAGCATCTTATTGTTAATAAGGTAAAATTACCCATACTTGACGACAATGTTATTGATAAGTTCTACAAGCCATTAAGTAAACCTCTCATGGGAAATAGAAGTTTATTAAGACCATCTTCTACTCCACCTAGAGTACGGAATGAGTCTAAGCCTAGAAGTAGAACGACAACGCCTAGAAGAGATAATCAAAACAATTTACGACCTAGAAGTAAAACTCCAACACCTAGAAGGAATAATCATAACTCTAAACCTAGATCAAATACACCTAGGAGAAATAATGAACAACAAAATGGTTACATGAATTACTACCCTCCTCCATTTTGTTCTCCATGGGGAACCCCTCCTTCATTCATGCATCCCAACCAAATGCAAGGGATGTTTGGAACTAACAATTTTGGACCCATGAGATATTGGGGACCAAATGTTTGATCTTGTGTGTTGTTACCTAGATATGCTTGGGAATTAATTTGGAGCCCGATGAGTGGATTAAGGATAGTGTATGTTCTAAACACATGACGGGTAATCGAAGTTTGGTCTCGCATTACAAAGCATATGATGGAGGTAATGTCACATTCGCTAGTAGTCTACGTGGTAATATCATTGGCAAAGGTACGGTTTCTCTTGACTCCATGACCATTGGAAATGTTGAGCACGTAGATAACTTAGGGTTTAACCTTTTAAGTATAGGTCAAATTTGTGATAATAAGTGTAAGGTTATCTTTTCGGAACATGACAGTGAAATGGTAAAAGATGGAAAAGTCATTGGAAAAGGTGTTAGAAAGCATGGGCATTATGTCATGAAGGTTAATAAGAAGTCAAAAGACAACATATGTCTTGCGACTATAGATGATAGTTCTACTCTTTGTCATAGGAGATTAGGTCACGCTAATATGCGTTTAATTCAATCTTTAGTCTCTAAGGAGTTGGTAAGACACCTCCCCAAGATTAAGTTTGATAGTCACTTTTGTGATGCTTGCAAAGTTGGAAAGCAAGTTCACTCAAGTTACAAAGCCAAGAATTTGGTTTCGACCTCTCGGTGCTTAGAGCTCCTACATATGGATCTTTTTGGACCTTCCGCCATACGGAGTTATGGAGGTAACCTTTATACCCTAGTTATAGTTGATGACTATTCTAGATTCACTTGGACTAGATTTTTGGCATCTAAGAATGAATCTTTCGATCACTTCGAAATCTTTAGTCGAAGAATTCAAAATCAACTAGGATGTTCAATTGTCTCTATTAGGACGGATCATGGTAGGGAATTTGATAATGAAGTGCAATTTGGTGCCTTTTGTGAAGCTCATGGTATTACCCATAACTTCTCGGCTCCTCGCACTCCACAATCAAATGGGGTAGTTGAAAGGAAGAATAGGACTCTCCAAGAGATGAGTAGGACGATGTTAAACGAGCAATCTTTGCCTCAAAAGTTTTGGTGCAATGCCGTGGACACATCGACTTATATTCTCAACCGAATTCTTATTCAGCCTTTCCTAGGAAAGACCCCCTATGAGATTCTTAAAGGAAAGAAACCCTCATTGGAATACTTTAGGGTGTTTGGTAGCAAGTGCTTTATCCTCAACACCAAAGACTACCTTACCAAGTTTGACCCAAAGTCTTACGAAGGTATCCTTTTAGGTTATTCCCAAACTATCAAAGCCTACATTGTCCTAAATAGAACCTCGGGGGTTATTGAAGAATCACTCAACGTAACCTTTGATGAAACCCCTCCTTCACCCAAGACACCACCATTGGTTGATGATGACTTGGATGAATTAGAAGTAGTTAAAGCCAAAGAGGTTAGAAAAATAGGAGTTGAAGACCTTAGTGTTGAAATGGAAGTAAACATTAAGGAGTCTAGGGATCATACTCTCAATAATGTCATTGGTGACTTAAATCAAAGGACCCTAATATCTCAAGTCCAAAACCAAAGCAACTTCTTTTGTTTCGTCTCCTTGATTGAACCAAAGAATGTTTTTGAAGCTTTGTCGGACGAGAGTTGGGTCATTGCGATGCAAGAAGAATTGAACCAATTCATTGCCAATGATGTTTAGGAACTTGTTCCTCCACCTAGAAGTTCTACCATTATTGGAACCAAATGGGTATTAAGTTAGATGAGAATGGTGTTGTGTCTCGTAACGAAGCTAGACTTGTAGCTCAAGGCTATAATCAACAAGAAGGGATTGATTATGACGAGACATATGCACCGGTAGCTAGATTAGAATCAATTAGAATCCTTTTAGCCTACGCTTGTGCCTTAGACTTTAAGCTTCAACAAATGAATGTAAAGAGTGCATTTCTTAACGGTTTGATCAATGAGGAGGTATATGTAACACCCCTAAATTTATACAACTCAATACATCGGAAGACTCGTTGGTGTTACGGGATAGCACATTACTCACATCATAGACAACGCTTAAAAATCGCGTCGTTTAATAATAAAGCATTTCCATTCATAAATATCAAATTTACATAGGTCCCAAGTCATTGTATTTCATACAAGTTTTACAAAGAATTTGAATGGAAATTATTATTTAAGTGCGGGCCATGAATTCTTGTTGTCTTCCCAAGAATTACTGATAGGTGTGAAAACACCCATCTTTTCTACCACTTAATTACAATAATAACCGGACCAAAACGTGTATTTTATGTCTTTTATGTCGGAATTATGCGTGGTTTGTGTTTTTGTTGTGATTTAGGACGAAAAGGTGAAAAGTGGAGAAAACACGGACATTCACGGGCATTTACGGACTTTTATTGAAGAAAAAGATGAAAGACGAAGTCAAGAAGTCAATAGTGCAAAAATAACGGAAGTCCAAGACCAATTCTGAAGATTTATCGAAGAAAAAGTCAAAAGACGGAAATTTATCAAAAGCCGAAGAATTCAAGTCTATTTTATTGAAAGAATTTAAAGACGAGTTCAAAGAAGTCCCGAAGCCAAAAGTCCTTTAAGTCCAAGTTTAAAGAAGATTAGAAGAAAGGGACTAATGGTGCAATTAAAAGAAGATTAAAGAAGGAGGGACTAAGCATGCAATTAAGGAAGCTTCCTAAGCAAGCCTTAATCTCCCCTATATATAGATTAGATCATTTTCATTTTCCTCTTGTTGGCTAGATTGACAAACTAGTTCTTCCACCTTTATTTTATGCACATTTAATTACTTGCACATTTAATTACTTGTCTTGCACCTTTAATTACCTTTAATTTTCAAGTAAGTGTTTCTTTAATTTCTTGCACCTTTACTTTATCTTGTTGATCTTAATCTTCTTCTACCTTTCTTTGATTCACACGTTTTTAATCTTGTTAACTTGTTTAAAGATTTCATTTTTATGCTTTTGATTGTTTTAAATCTCTTATTTTCATAGCTTATTTGATTTATTTTCAAGTTTATATAGTTTTTACACAAGTTATTTTTATATAAAAAGTTGTTTTTCTTAAAGTTTATCTTTTTCGTGTTTAAAAGTTGTTAACTTTCAGTTTGTTAGCTTATTTTCACATGGTTCCACCTTAGGATTTAGTCTTGAGCTTATTAGGATTATAGCTTATTTGTTTAGCTTATTTTTGGTTATTACCTACGTATTCCGATTGGTACAAATCTGAAAAGGGTTTTGTATTCCGATTGGTCAAGATCTGAAAAGGGTTTTACTTTCCGATCGTGGGAGATTCTTGGTATTCCGATCAGGGTTGGTTGGATATTCCGATTGGGGTGTAAGTGACAGTATTCCGATTGGGGGTTCTTCCATATTCCGATTGAGGTGTTGATTGGTTATTCCGATTGGGACTAGTGACAGTATTCCGATCATAGGGGTTCCAATTAGCATTCCGACCAGGGCACACCATATGCCGATCAGAGGTTGGTTTATATTCCGATTGGGGGTTTTCTGGATATTCCGATTGGAGGTAAGTGACAGTATTCCGATTGGTCTTCCTCTCCATATTCCGATCAAGTGTAAACTAACATTCCGATTGGTAAGATCGGAATGTATTCCGATCTAGTAGTTTTTCTTGTTTTTGTCTTGCTTAATCTTTAGTTTATGTTTTATACTTGTCTAATTTTAATTTCCGTCACGTTTTATTTTAAGTCATTTAATTAAATTTACTTTCCGTCACGTTTTTAAATATCGCACATTTAGTTTTAATTAGACTTAGATTTAATACTTGACCTTTACTTTAACGACATTTACTTTTAAGTCTTTGCATTTTTAAATTTAAAAACCAACCAAAAATATTCTTTTTCACCAAAATAAAAATGAGTCACATAGGAAGCCTAGATCAATTCGATTAGACATACTTAACGAACTAATTTTTATACGGACCAAAAGCCCTGTATTAAATGGCGCCGCTGCCGGCTCTTTTCGTAAAGATCAACAGTTTTCTGTGAGAAACACGTTGCTTTTTGGGATCCGTTCATTTGTGAACGTTATTTTTCTTGCATAAAAAATTCAAAAATCATAAAAAATTAAAAATTGATAAAAAACCATAAAAATTAAAAATTTCAAAAATCCAAAAAGATTTTATCTTTCTTGTGTATATATATTGTCTTTGTGTTTGGTTTTGTTTTCTTTTGCATTTTCAGGTGTATGCGTACTAGATCTTCTAATTATCAAGAGCCCGAGCCTCAAGAAGATTTAGATATGGCAGGTGTTAACAACAACATGCCACCGCACCTCAATAATAATAATAACAACAATGCTCTTCCACAGCCCGATCTTCGGACCATGGAGGAACTTTGTCAACCAACAATGTTTGGACGAGGAGGACCGATTGCGCCGATGCAAATCAACGCTCCTGAGTTTTCGTTGAAGCACCACATGATTCAGCAAGTACAAACTAACCCATTTAGAGGATTGCCTGATGATGATGCCAACAAACACCTCGACAAGTTCATTACAATCACCCAGAGCATGAAGTTGGCTGGTGCCACTATGGATGAGCTTCGCCTACAACTCTTTCCACACACTCTATTACATCATGCCGAGAAATGGTTTGATCGTCTCCCGAAGAATTCTATTCACACTTGGGATGATATGACTCAACGCTTTTTGTCGCGCTACTTTCCACCATCCATGGTCACGAGCCTTCGCAATCAGATCAGCGGTTTCATGCAAGATCCCGATGAATCTCTTTTTGATGCTTGGGAGAGATATAATGTATTGATCGATAGATGTCCAAACCACAACATGCTCCCTGTGACCTTAATTGATACTTTCTACAACGGTTTGACTTTTCGAGATCGTGATACGATTAATGCAGCCGCCGGTGGCACATTCATGAAAAGGAGACCCGAGGAGTGTAGAGAGCTTATTGAGAACATGACTACTCACCACAAAAACTGGGATTCCTCTGCTTCTTCTAGGAACAACCCGAGAGTCAATGTTTCTTCTACCTCAGCAAACCCTGAGATGACCGAACTCACCCGCATGATGGCCGAAATAAGCAAAAGTATTACGCTTCTCGCTTCAAACCAACAACAACAACAAGTTAAAGCGGTTGCTAATCCTTGTGAAACATGTGGCGGTCCTCACCCATACACTGATTGTCCTTCGACACAAGGAAATCCGGAAAATGTGTATGCAGCTTATGGTAATTATTCACCAGAAAATTACCAAGCTAGACAACAAGGGGATAGAAATCTGCTGAGTTACCGTTCCAACAACTACCTTTCACCCGGTTTTTCTCCTAAAACCAAAACCCCGCCAACAACTACACTAGAAGCAACCAAATCCCACCAAGAGCTTCTAATCCTTATCACCCACCCACCCAAGAAACACCACCCATTAATCCCGATGTTGAGGCCATCATGAGAACCCAAGGTGAGCAAATCAAGAATCTGCAGAGCCAAATTATCAATCTTAAAGGAGATATCACAAAGCAAGGAAATGAGATCAGATCCGAGCTTCGAAATGATATTCAATCCTCCTTCAGCAGTCAAACCAATGATTTGCAGAATATGCTTGCTAGTTTCTTGCCCGCCGCTCAACCTTCTTCTTCGAGTTCTCTACCTTCAAACACCGTCACCAATCCGCGAGCTAATGTGAGTGCTATTACTACTCGTAGTGGAGTCATCATCGAAGGACCACCAATCTCACCACCATCATCTACACCTCCTCCACCACCATGTATCCCTACTCCTCCTACACCTAGTATTAGTGCACCATTACCGTCTCCGCCTCGACGTGATGAAGTTTCCACAAATGACCCTTCAACATCTCAACCTTTACCTACACCCGCACCTTCACCACCCAAACCTAATATCCCTTATCCCTCTCGTTTAGGCAAGACCAAAATGCTAACCAAGGAGGACTCCGACGTGACACGCTATGTGAAGATGATCTCTCAAATGAACTTCAACATTAGCTTTCTTGAAGCACTTGTCCACATGCCCAAATTTGTTAAAGCATTTAAGGAATTGCTTAACAAGAAGGAGAAGCTGATTGAACTCGCCAACACACGCTTAAATGAAAACTGCTCTGCAGTTATTCTTAAAGAACTTCCGGAAAAGCTTGGAGATCCCGGTCGTTTTGTGTTGCCTTGCGTGTTCAACAAAACTGAAGAATTTACTGCCCTTGCTGATATCGGGGCTAGTATTAATTTGATGCCTTTGAGTGATTGGAAAACACTATCATTGCCCGACCTCACTCCAACAAAGATGACTCTTGAACTTGCAAATCGCACTCTCGCTTACCCCGTTGGTATAGCCGAAGACGTGTTCATTAAAGTTGGCGCATTTACTTTCCCGGTCGATTTTGTCGTAGTTGATTATGAAATGGACCCTCGTATTCCTTTAATACTTGGTCGGCCATTCTTGAGAACCGGACGAGCTTTAGTGGATGTTGCCGAAGGTGAGTTAATCTTAAGAGTCGGGGATGATGCACAAGTTTTCAAAATGGGGAAGCTTACTAGTACAACTTTTGGAGGTTGAGAATCAGTGAATATGATTAATGTGCTCGATGACTTTACCGTCTACGACAATCCTCTATTCGACTCTTGCATCGATAATCCACTTTTTTATGATGATGTGGATGATTCTCTCCCTACTTTTGAAGCTTCTCCCATTTATGATTCTCCACCGGTCTTTGATGCTTATGATGATTATGATTCTAGCTCAGATTCGGATGATTTTGATTGTACTTCTGAGTATCCCGAGCTGCCCACATATGATGATTTTGATGAGGCCGATACTCTCTCGAGCGATTCTTCACATGATGAAGATCCTCCACCATCACTCGATCCTACTTTGGACGATTACTCATTTGAGGAAGATTTCTCTGAATTTCTCAACACTTACTTCCCTCATGAGAGTGATGCACCTCCTTTGGACTTTGAAGATTATCGTCTTAATCCTACTTTGGATTTGAAGAAAATTTTGTCAAAGGAGAAGAAACCGGTCGACACCGAAATCCGTTGCACTTATGATTTGACACCTCTTTTTCCCCCTTCTGAGGACGAGGTTGTGCTTCTTTGCGGATCTTCTTCACACTCGGCTGAGCCTGAGTGCTATTTTCCCCTAAAGGAAAAGGTGTTCGACCCCGGTATTGAAATCTTTAAGCCATCTCAGTATCCACCTGATGAAATAAAAGGAAAAATCTTTGGACCCATTGAAGACATGCTTACACCACTTCATCCTTGCTTCTACTGTGCTCCATCACTTCTTAAGGGAACCTTGCCACTTCTCTTTTGGCTTGCCTTGTTCGCCTTAAGTTCTTGTTATTTGATGGATGAAAACTATGTCTTTGATCCGGGTGGATATGTCTCATGCTTCTTCCGTTGATGATCAAGGTCGAGTCAGGCTAATGACTCGGTTAACAAAAATCAAGCGCTTCTTGGGAGGCAACCCATGCATCTATCCTTTCGCTTTCTTTACCATTAGTGTAGGGGGGCCCTTTGGATTGCTATTTCCTCTCCTCACTTCTTAATCAGGGATTCGAGCTTCACTGATCCACTCTTGATGATTCTTGACGACCCGTGATTCCATGTTCTACTTCTTCCCGGTTCTATCCTAAACTCTTTTCGATTCACTATTTTATATTTTCTCAATATTAAAATAGGAATCTCTTTCGTTGTCTCTTCCTTAGCAAGATTTAAACAACGTGCACAATGTCCTAAGTGTAGGGGAGTTCACTCCCACATGCTTAAACATTGAGGACAATGTTTATCTTAAGTGTAGGGGGGACTTCTATCAAAGTTAAGTGGTCTTTTCCTTGTATTTGTCCTCATTTTAACCGGAAAATCAATTTTTCGACATTTTTCAAAATTTTTGATCTATTTTGGCCTATTATTTTTTACCGTTGTATAGTTATTTTCTTTCCTTATTAGAATAAATGTTGAATAAGTGGTTTTAATTTTCAAACGTTGTGAATCTTTTGACTCAATCCGAGTTTACTTATCTAAGTTACTCTAGCTAGTACCCTTAACGTGTTTAAGTCAAGTTTCGCTAGGCTTTTATATAGGGAGCTATAAAACGCGAAAGACTTAACTCTCACAGGTTAAGAACAAGAACTTTTCGCAAGTTCCTATAATTGATCCTAGAGAGTCGTTTATCAAGGGAACTTTTAAATGCGATTTCTAAACTTGAAAGAGTCTAAGAATTTGCAAGATCCTATATGTAGCAATTCGTAATTTTTGGATCAGTATTTACAACCCGACTTTTATTTATCAGGTTTGTAAAAAAAAAATAAAAAAAAAAATAAAAAAAAGTAATAAATAAATAAATAAATATTGAATTCTCGGCTAACCAGAAAGGTTACGGCTTAACGTATCAAATACTGTCATTTATTATTTATCGGTAGAGCGTATGTCCGTCATCGATCGTAAATATCCTTATTATGATATATAAATATTTTTCTTGATATTATTTAATTGTTCGTTTTATGGACATTCTTCGTAAATTTATGATAAACCTTTAAGTGTCATTTTTTTTATATGACGCGTTAACGTTTATTAAATAATAAGATCTCTTTTATATATCGAGATATAAATGTTCTCCGAATGTCGACGTTTTTATTTTGTATTAAGCGTTAATTTTTCGTGCTCTACGCGTAACTTTTTAAATCGCCTAACATTTAAAATATCGAGTTTGAATAATACCCGCTTTTACAAATTTTAAAACAAAACTAATGAATAATCTCACCCATATAATATATGTCACGCTACCACACACCATTCATACTTTTCACTTTTTGCATTTGTATGACTTACTATTTTCTAGCTTAACAGGTGTTAATCTTTAGATAGATAGTAAATGTTTTACATTCATAATGTCTTAGGTTATGACTACACATATACAATACTTATATTGGAAAATGGAGAATGGCTGTTTTGTAGGTAGGTTTACACGTTTTAACATTACTAACACGTATACATCAACTAAGACACGTGAATATCTATCTTTTACCAATTTACATCATTTTTGCTAAAGTATCATTTCACAAACAGAAACTTATTTTTCTTTATGATATGGTGCGTATGGAAGATGTCGCTTAAAACTTAAATGTATTTTTAGCCTACACTGAATCATACAAAAAAAATTTCCAATTCTTGATCCTTTGGGTAGGAGTCTTGTAAACTTATCAACTGCTTGACGCCTTAATTATTATCTTTGGTTATCGCTTTATATAAGGTGAGTTCATAGCCTCGCTTTTACTTATTTAATTGTTTTATTAAACCCGCGAGGGGGATACATGCTAGTTTTTATGAATGGACACAAGTGCTTGAACTGTATGCTTATTTTATCCCTATTAGTCATGAACCGTTAATTACTTGGACCGATTGTACTGGTTGAGTAAACGCGAATGCTGTGAATAGATCTATTGAGATTGACCTCTCCGTCCGGGTTTAACGGAAAACCGACTGGACGCATTGTATTTGAAACTTGAACGGAATAACGGATGTTAATGTTCGGTTTCATGAGCTAAATGCGATAACTGATGCTATCTGACTTTTGTAAACTGAATACCTGAAATCTTGTGGTCCACTACTTTTACTTGCAAACGTATGAATTCACACAACCTTTGTGTTGATGTTTTTAGCATGTTTATCTCAGGTACATAGGTTTAATAGCAACTGGAGCATGGAGTCACACGGGATATTTTGAAGGCAATAAAATACTGAAAATCATTCGATAAAGTTTTTAAATTTTTTTTTTAGTATTACATTATTGTTGGGACCTGTTTCTGTTTGTAAACTCTGATTTTAAATATAGAATGGATTAAACTTTTTCAAACGTCTCTTTTGAGTCGTCCTCTGTAACTTGTGTGTTATGCTATGAAGTAATACTCCCAACGACCCTTCCGCTGCTATCCGAAATTTGGGAGTGTTACAGATTGGTACCAGAGCACTTGTTATAGAGAACTAGGTCGTTTAAAAAAAAACCTAGACTATAACCGCTCTTTTGTCAAAACTTATTTTTATTGCCTTACACCTTATCCGTGCGCGTATGCTTTTTGAGTACTTATGATCGACTAGTATGTTTCACTACTTGATATATGTATATAGACTAATTATATATGATTACTTGATGTATTTTCGATTACATGTGCATAAGTTATCGAGCATTATTATGCTATATATAAACATACGGAGTTTCATTATTTATTTATTTATTTATTTTTATTAACGTAGAATCATGCCACCAAAACGAATGAGTCAAGCCGCTATCGAACAACTCATCGCTGAACGTGTGGCAGCGGCCATTGCCAATTACGAAGCAAATATAATTAATAACGCCAGGGGGAATGCTGACAACGCCAACAGAGGAAATGCTACCAATGCAACTAATAACGGAGGTAACAATGCTAATGTCGAAGATGGTAACGCTAATGCTGGAGGCAATCCCAATGGAGCTGGACCAGTCGGAGCTACTGGGCCAAACGTTGTGACTGCATCTATTGCTCGGGATTGTACTTATACCCAATTCATGAAGTGCAAGCCCCAAACTTACAACGGGACTGATGGAGTTGTGAGCATGAGTAGATGGTTTGAAAAGTTGGAGTCGGTTTTTAGGATAAGCGAGTGTGCTGAAGTGAATAAGACCAAATTTGCTTCAAATACTCTTCAAGGACAAGCTCTAACGTGGTGGAATTCCTATATTCAATCTATGGGGATTGATAGAGCTTATGATACGACATGGGCTGAATTCAGGAGACTTGTGACCCAGGAGTTCTGTCCTCGAAGCGAAGTGCAGAAATTGGAACAAGAATTATGGAACTTGAAGGTGATCGGATATGATATTGATACTTATACCAATCGTTTTCAAGAGTTGGCATTATTATGTCCTACCATGGTCGAGCCTGAATATAAGAAGGTTGAGCAATACATCCGTGGACTCAGTGAGAACATCCAAGGGGATGTTACCTCATCTCAACCTATCAACATTCATGAAGCTGTTCGCATGGCTCGCACCTTAATGGCTCAGAAGGTGAATGCAAGAGATGTTAAGGCTGCTGAGAATAACAAGAGAAAATGGGAAGACCATCTCGAAGATGACGAACACAACAATCGTTGCCAACAACAGAATGGATGCCAAGAGGATGCTAGAGCTTATGTCGTTGCCCTAGCTGAAAGAAAAGGTGTTGGTTACGCTGGAAACAAACCATTATGCAACCGATGTAAGTTACATCACACCGGCTCATGCACTGTTAGATGTCGAAGTTGTCAAGGGATAGACCATAAAGCCAATGACTGTAGAAGAAAGACCCCTGCACTAGTGACATGCTATGGATGTGGAGAACAAGGACATTACCAGAACGAATGTACCAAGAATTAGGGGTCTACAAACTAAAGGAACATGGTAGAGAACATATGTGCTTATCAACAAAGATATCGAGAGACGTTCATGCCTAGCATATGGAGACCTAGTCGAAGTCTCTATGTGTTGTTTATTTTCTTAAAATATTTATGTTGTAGTACTTTTCTGTAAATTATGGTGTATCGTATGAATACTTGGTTATTTGTGTAAACTTATGTATCGTGATGACGTCGCCGGTTTACTCTTTGAATTAATACCAGCTTGTTAACTATATTTATGAAGTGTGTTGCTATTCTACGAGCCATCACGATATCATCTTATAAATCTGAATACCAATAACTTATAAGCCACTTATTTTCTTCTTATAAACTATCTTATTATCAACTTATAAACTATTTCGAAAAAAAAAATTTATAAACTACTATACTTTTGTACTATTGATAGTTTTAAAATTTTTTCTATCATTTGACAAACAATAGAGTTAATACAAATAAAAATATATATGTATATAAAGACTAGTTTGACGAAAATGAGCTTTACATTGTTAGTCCTCAATTACACATAGCCTGATCACCTATGTATAATTCAGGAAAGACCATGCCATGTTGAGGAGTAGTCACCCTAAAAGCGTGATAAAAACAAATTCCTACTCATATTTTCGAAGAAATATAAGTTATAGGCATTCATATATATTCCTTTATCTTTCTCTGAATAAGGCGTCAACGATAATGAAATTCAAACTCTGGGACAGAGTTTGATTTAACGGGTGGATAATGTAGCAATTCGTAATTTTTGGATCAGTATTTACAACCCGACTTTTATTTATCAGGTTTGTAAAAAATAAAATAAAAAAAAAATAAAAAAAAGTAATAAATAAATAAATAAATATTGAATTCTCGGCTAACCGGAAAGGTTACGGCTTAACGTATCAAATACTGTCATTTATTATTTATCGGCAGAGCGTATGTCCGTCATCGATCGTAAATATCCTTATTATGATATATAAATATTTTTCTTGATATTATTTAATTGTTCGTTTTATGGACATTCTTCGTAAATTTATGATAAACCTTTAAGTGTCATTTTTTTTATATGACGCGTTAACGTTTATTAAATAATAAGATCTCTTTTATATATCGAGATATAAATGTTCTCCAAATGTCGACGTTTTTATTTTGTATTAAGCGTTAATTTTTCGTGCTCTACGCGTAACTTTTTAAATCGCCTAACATTTAAAATATCGAGTTTGAATAATACCCGCTTTTACAAATTTTAAAACAAAACTAATGAATAATCTCACCCATATAATATATGTCACGCTACCACACACCATTCATACTTTTCACTTTTTGCATTTGTATGACTTACTATTTTCTAGCTTAACAGGTGTTAATCTTTAGATAGATAGTAAATGTTTTACATTCATAATGTCTTAGCTTATGACTACACATATACAATACTTATATTGGAAAATGGAGAATGGCTGTTTTGTAGGTAGGTTTACACGTTTTAACATTACTAACACGTATACATCAACTAAGACACGTGAATATCTATCTTTTACCAATTTACATCATTTTTGCTAAAGTATCATTTCACAAACAGAAACTTATTTTTATTTATAATATGGTGCGTATGGAAGATGTCGCTTAAAACTTAAATGTATTTTTAGCCTACACTGAATCATACAAAAAAAATTTCCAATTCTTGATCCTTTGGGTAGGAGTCTTGTAAACTTATCAACTGCTTGACGCCTTAATTATTATCTTTGGTTATCACTTTATATAAGGTGAGTTCATAGCCTCGCTTTTACTTATTTAATTGTTTTATTAAACCCGCGAGGGGGATACATGCTAGTTTTTACGAATGGACGCAAGTGCTTGAACTGTATGCTTATTTTATCCCTATTAGTCATGAACCGTTAATTACTTGGACCGATTGTACTGGTTGAGTAATGATGTGACTCTAATTACACATCATATTTCCTCGTAAATCGTGCTCAAAATGCTCAAAATGGTCAAATAATCATCAATATTGCCACATATATGCTTGTTTTGTCGTTTATGCGTGTGCAGGTACGGATATCAAGAAAATTAAAAGAAACGAAGCCAAAGAGCCAAAACGAACACGAGAAGTGGAAAGAAGATGGAAAATCGAGTCCAACGGTGCCTTCATGTTTTATTGAGCCGACCCGACACCATTTAAATGGGTCGGACCGACCCAGTATTTATGCTACATAAAAGCTGTTGGGCCTCTTTATATCACCATAGCCTGAAGTGGATTAGTTGCTGCTAGCCCGAAAAAGGATTGAAGGCCCGTATTTGAAGGCCCAGCAAAGAAGCCCATTAAAAAAATTAAAAAAACTCAGATCTTGGAGTAGCTTGAGGAGGACGCAGCTTTCTTTTATTTTATATTACCTTCCCTGTTTTTCTTTGATGTAGCGTAGATAGAAAAAAAAAAGGGAAACACTAGCAGCTTTAGCATAAATAAAATCGTAGCTTTATCATCTTATTTTTATCTTCCGTTTCAGTTTTTTTTTGAACACAATAGCAGTTTCATTTCATCTTTGTTATAAATAAAAGACTTGATTTGATTTTCGGTTAATAAAGCAGGTTTGATTTAATTTTCAGTTTATAAGAAGTTTTATATTTGGTAGATTGATGTTTGTCGATCGATTGTGGTTCGATGTTGCTGATTAGATGATTTATTTTCAGTAGTTGATGCTAGTTTGTGCTTAATATCTTAAGATTTTAGAAGTTTTGACTCGGTTGAAATTTATGTTTGTGATTCTCGGTAATAGTAGATAGTGGTATTCGGTGTATGTTGATGTTTATTATCGAAGATTGTTGCGGTTTGTTGTGAGTTTGATTTTGAAATAGCAGGAATTTTGATTATGATTTGGTTTGATGTTGCAATTTCGGTTTGTAGTTTCTGATTGAATTCAATGGTATTTGTAGTTTGGATTTAATGTTCTTGTTGATATTGGAGGTTTAATTTTTAGCTGATTTTATTCGTGTTTCTTTTATACTAGTAATCGGTTTGAGTATTGTTTATTTGGAGGTTTTAATCAGTTTATAGTTAGCTTATTAGTTACTGTTCAGTCGGTGTTTTTTTTAGCTATTAGTTATCGTTTGATCAGAGTTAGCTGTTAGCCTGTCAGTTTAGTTCTCGTTGAGTATGCTTTAGTTTGGTGTCCCTATCATTGATGATAGATACTGTGCAAATTCTTTCCATACGAGTTTGGTAATATTGATATTAGAAGTTTAGTTGTTCTATTCAAAGGAGCTGTTCAAAAGTTTTTCTTGGTTTAAGCTATGGATTGTCTTGGTTTTGATAAGCTCGCAAAGGTTCCGTTTCTATTCTAGTTTATCGGAGTAGCTTCGAGATCAGTTTTGGTTAGCTCGTTGGTTCAGAGTACGGTTTTGAGATCGCAACTGCTTGTTTAGTTTTCGGTTCAGTTTCGATAGCATAGTATGGCGTCGTCAGCGGACTGGCCTGGAAGAGGGGAGTTTCACTTTAAATTTTCTGCATATTAATGTAGTTTGCTAGTAGCTTAATTGTAGCATAAACCTTGTTGCTTCATATTTGCATAGTTTAGTTTAAGTAATATTTTCTGTGCAATTCTTATTACCTGTGTTTTGGATTACAGCTTATTGACACAGGTCTATTTGTTTAGGACATAGCTTTGTTTGAATTTGATAGTACTAGTTTACTTTTGTTTACAACCAGCTCCTTGTGCAATTTAACAGTTGAAAACGATAAAGTGTTTTAGTTAAATAGCAATTTTGTGCAGAATATTTGAGTACCTGTTAGGATTCTATAAAGATTAAATTTGCTGATATTTGTTCTTTAGTTGGTAGTGATTTACTGTTTTGGCTATTTTTGTCACAATTTACTAGTTGCTCAATTAATACTAAATTGGCTTTTTGATTGATGAAGTTACATTGACTGAGAGCAAAAATCTTGTAGTTGATTCTGTTTCCACTTTGTATTAGTTTAGAGCTACTCTTTATTTGTTAGGCTGAAGTAACTTTCTTCCCAAAATAAATGAAAGAGGAAAAATAGTAGTTGCTAGGATTCAAACTTAGCACCTATTTTCCATTGTATTTGTTATGAGTTTGTAGTTTTTAAACGTTAGGTAGGACCTTTAGATTGTTAATGTTCTTTTGCTCGTAGTCGTACCTCAAACTGTTAGTTTCATTTGATATTAATAATACCAATAGATTAATTAAATGAAGTTGGGCTTCTTGTTGGGCTCTAATTTGTTTGAACTGAGTTTGCAAGATTTATTTACATTTGTTAAGCGTATTTCAATTGTAGAATAAATTTGTTTTACATTTTTATATTTTGAGTATTTAATTGTTTTAGGTGCAATTTGTTTTAGTGTAGTACGTATACGTAGTATAAATATCATTTCTATCTTTTTACGTACTTTTTGCTAAGTAGAAATAGACACCAAATATACGTTTATTAACCAAAAACAAATTAAGTCGAAACGATAAAATCGGATCTCAATTCGAGTCGAGTCGAGACAAAACGACTTAATAAAAAACGTACATCAAGTAAACGCGAATGCTGTGAATAGATCTATTGAGATTGACCTCTCCGTCCGGGTTTAACGGAAAACCGACTGGACGCATTGTATTTGAAACTTGAACGGAATAACGGATGTTAATGTTCGGTTTCATGATGCTATCTGACTTTTGTAAACTGAATACTTGAAATCTTGTGGTCCACTACTTTTACTTGCAAACCTATGAATTCACTCAACCTTTGTGTTGATGTTTTTAGCATGTTTATCTCAGGTACATAGGTTTAATAGCAACTGGAGCATGGAGTCACACGGGATATTTTGAAGGCAATAAAATACTGAAAATCATTCGATAAAGTTTTTAAATTTTTTTTTTAGTATTACATTATTGTTGGGACCTGTTTCTGTTTGTAAACTCTGATTTTAAATATAGAATGGATTAAACTTTTTCAAACGTCTCTTTTGAGTCTTCCTCTGTAACTTGTGTGTTATGCTATGAAGTAATACTCCCAACGACCCTTCCGCTGCTATCCGAAATTTGGGAGTGTTAGACTATAGGCGACTCGAAAACCCAAAATTTTGATTTAATAGGCTAAGCATCCACGAGTCTCATTACTTGAGATTTTAAACTGTGGAGAACGAGAGATGATAGAGCCAATTATAAGTCCGGTATTCTTTCATGAATTTATGTGAGTTAATTATAAGCCTATTCTCCCATCGCTTGCTAATAAATTTATCTGCTAATAAATAAGGTTGTACGATTTGAAAAGTTACTTAGCTTCTAGCCTCAGATCGTTTAAAAGTTGCTCGGTATGGATTAGAGTTCATAGCCAAGGCATAACTTATTGAAGCGGGACGCGAAGATTGGAGAGTCCAAAAAGGCCCTAACAAGGCATGAGGGCTATATTTTGTTGCTAAAGATCAAAAGTGATGTGAAGAATCATTTATCGAAAATCAATATGAAGGATCAAGACACACGACGAAAAGCAATTACTCCCCAAAAGTCATGGAGAAGTGCGTCCGAAAAGACCCTAACAAGGTATGAGGATAAATAGATCCAAGTCATAAAAGGAGGCGGATCGTTGTATATCAAAGTCCAAAATAAAGATTGGAGAAAAATGAAGAAGTCGTGGTCCAAGTATGAATCTCTCAAAAATTTCAAGTGAAGAAATTCCAATTATGAAGAGAAGACCATTATTTCATGAACGTCTCTCAAGATTTGAAGTATGAAGTCGCTGCCAAATATCGGTCCGAGAAAGGTCTCAAATCGCGAAGCGAGTTATGCCAAGATATGAACTTTATGAGGTCCCGAGAAGCAGTTTTAAAAGATTTGGTCCTTTAGCTAACTATTGATTAAATCGTTCACTTTATTTTCAGATTAAATAACTATCGAAATAAGTTAAACAATGCATCCTCGTGATCATTCAAGACAACAATAAAATATAAGAGATACCCTAGGAATAAGGGAGTCTAAGTGAATAATTGGCCCACATGAATTCGTGTTAGTTTACTAACTTATAATAACAATGATCTCGTTTTTAAGCTTGGTTTGGAGAAAGTGAAAAGTTGAGGATGATGACTATTCATGACATTTTCAAAACCCAAGGTATGCTTTTGATTTCTTTATTTTAAATGTTTATAGTCTCTATCTCTTTAATAAAGGCCAACGTGGATTAATTATGATGAAAATGTAAACGTGCTTTGTAACTAATGCATTGCATGAGGACATTGCAATGGTCAAGTGTAGGGGATTTGCTAGGTGTGAAAACACCCATCTTTTCTACCACTTAATTACAATAATAACCGGACCAAAACGTGTATTTTATGTCTTTTATGTCGGAATTATGCGTGGTTTGTGTTTTTGTTGTGATTTAGGACGAAAAGGTGAAAAGTGGAGAAAACACGGACATTCACGGGCATTTACGGACTTTTATTGAAGAAAAAGATGAAAGACGAAGTCAAGAAGTCAATAGTGCAAAAATAACGGAAGTCCAAGACCAATTCTGAAGATTTATCGAAGAAAAAGTCAAAAGACGGAAATTTATCAAAAGCCGAAGAATTCAAGTCTATTTTATTGAAAGAAATTAAAGACGAGTTCAAAGAAGTCCCGAAGCCAAAAGTCCTTTAAGTCCAAGTTTAAAGAAGATTAGAAGAAAGGGACTAATGGTGCAATTAAAAGAAGATTAAAGAAGGAGGGACTAAGCATGCAATTAAGGAAGCTTCCTAAGCAAGCCTTAATCTACCCTAAATATAGATTAGATCATTTTCATTTTCCTCTTGTTGGCTAGATTGACAAACTAGTTCTTCCACCTTTATTTTATGCACATTTAATTACTTGCACATTTAATTACTTGTCTTGCACCTTTAATTACCTTTAATTTTCAAGTAAGTGTTTCTTTAATTTCTTGCACCTTTACTTTATCTTGTTGATCTTAATCTTCTTCTACCTTTCTTTGATTCACACGTTTTTAATCTTGTTAACTTGTTTAAAGATTTCATTTTTATGCTTTTGATTGTTTTAAATCTCTTATTTTCATAGCTTATTTGATTTATTTTCAAGTTTATATAGTTTTTACACAAGTTATTTTTATATAAAAAGTTGTTTTTCTTAAAGTTTATCTTTTTCGTGTTTAAAAGTTGTTAACTTTCAGTTTGTTAGCTTATTTTCACACGGTTCCACCTTAGGATTTAGTCTTGAGCTTATTAGGATTATAGCTTATTTGTTTAGCTTATTTTTGGTTATTACCTACGTATTCCGATTGGTACAAATCTGAAAAGGGTTTTGTATTCCGATTGGTCAAGATCTGAAAGGGTTTTACTTTCCGATCGTGGGAGATTCTTGGTATTCCGATCAGGGTTGGTTGGATATTCCGATTGGGGTGTAAGTGACAGTATTCCGATTGGGGGTTCTTCCATATTCCGATTGAGGTGTTGATTGGTTATTCCGATTGGGACTAGTGACAGTATTCCGATCATAGGGGTTCCAATTAGCATTCCGACCAGGGCACACCATATTCCGATCAGAGGTTGGTTTATATTCCGATTGGGGGTGATCTGGATATTCCGATTGGAGGTAAGTGACAGTATTCCGATTGGTCTTCCTCTCCATATTCCGATCAAGTGTAAACTAACATTCCGATTGGTAAGATCGGAATGTATTCCGATCTAGTAGTTTTTCTTGTTTTTGTCTTGCTTAATCTTTAGTTTATGTTTTATACTTGTCTAATTTTAATTTTCGTCACGTTTTATTTTAAGTCATTTAATTAAATTTACTTTCCGTCACGTTTTTAAATATCACACATTTAGTTTTAATTAGACTTAGATTTAATACTTGCCCTTTACTTTAACGACATTTACTTTTAAGTCTTTGCATTTTTAAATTTAAAAACCAACCAAAAATATTCTTTTTCACCAAAAAAAATGAGTCACATAGGAAGCCTAGATCAATTCGATTAGACATACTTAAACGAACTAATTTTTATACGGACCAAAAGCCCTGTATTAATTACCTTCAAGTACCTGAGATAAAACATGTTAAAAGAAAAGGTCAGCAATAACGCCGAGTGAATTCATAGAGTTTAATAAAATCCATCAATATAACATCGGTATAAAATTATTACCGAAAATCATTTTGTACAAATCATTGTAATAGGCCATAAAATAGCCAAAGTCATTTTATACGAATCCTGATCAAAATCATAACATAGGCTTTCGCCTTCAAAATCATTATACGAACCATTGTCGTTAGAAACATCATACAATACGTTTTATAACGTTGTATGGATTAAATAAAAACCGTTATATGAATATGGTTAAATAAAACCAAAACACGAACATAATATCAATGATAAGACCCTGTATTTCTAGTCAGGTAATATATCGTAATTCAATGCATAAAGCAGTATTTTCGTTATTTCGATTATTATAAGCCGCATGACATTGTTACCTTACTATATCAAACAACGGGTAGCTAGCCCGAAACTCAATTTGCCCATCTAAATTATCGTTTCGTCACAATAATCACGCTTGTGTAAATCTTCTCATACATAAATTCGCTTACCAATCAATGTCGCACGACGGGGATCAACCGTCAAGGCGCGAACTGGGGTGATCGTCCCCAGATAGTACTATTATATGCATAAGCGTCTACCAAATCCTCGTAGTTCACAATTCATGCTAATGGACTTTTAGTGACATAACCTAACTTTAATAATCCATTTCATTTCATTTATCGGGTCATATAATCATTCATCGGGTCACATAATCATTCGGGTCCAAATCAATAATCAAACAATTGGGACAAATTATGTCCTATTTTATCAAAACTAACATGTTATCTCCCTCGCGGGTTTATAAAACATTTCATAAAAACATTTAAAAGAGTGTGAGGCTATGAACTCACGTTGATGTGGGAAAGCGGGTTATCGACAATTCGGATGTACGGTACGTGCTTCAATCACGGAAAACTAGATAAATAATACTCGTCTTAGACTCTTGTCCACTAACTTTACAAAAATAACAATTATGTATACATATAATGATTTTATATATATGATGATCAAGTGGGTTTATACATTCTCATTTACTCAATTTAGTGTTATGTATTGGTAACTTTTATACTAGTGTACTAGTTTTACTTATTTACATGTTTTAGGTCCAATAAGCCTATTATAAGTCCATTACCTTATATTAGTGAAGTTTAAACTTTTATTATCAGTATTATACTTTACATGTTGGGCCCAAATGGGTTAAGCCCAATAAGTAAGTTTATAAGTGTTTTACCAACTAGTCGGGTTTATAGTCCAATAAGGCTACTTTGGCCCGTTAATGTTTACATGTTGTAAAGCTCGGGTTTTATCGGTTTTTACTTGTTATATAAGTTTATATATCAGTATGTGAGTTTATAAGAGTTTACATTAGACGGGTCCGACCGTCTAAGTTTTATTTGACAAAAACGTTAATCTTTCGGTTTTAGCCGAAAAGACGTAAAAATCATGTTTATAGTTTTATAACTTATAAAACTTATCAAACTACCATTTTTATAAAATGTCCATTTATTTATCCTTATACATATTTATATAAATGTAATATATAAGTTAGTGGGTTTTAATTCACATTTTATACTATATTTATTTGGGTGCTATTATAATACTATTATACTTTAATTTCCCAAAGTCTGATTTTTACTTTCATTTTCACCATTTTTACCATATCTTGAGTTCTACAAGGAGATAGAAGCTCATTTTTGGTCAACATAAACTACATGATATGTGCTACAATTAACTTAGTTTTAGCTACTGCTCAATCCAAATATAAATATCCCTAACAGTCCGTCCAAAACTGACTATTCAGATTGGTACTTCAATTTTGTTTTAATCATATCTCACTCATTATAATGATTCCATTGTATGGCCAACTCTCACATGTGTACAAGACCTTATACTTACTGTATATTTATTCCAATTTGCCATTTTATCAGTTTAACATGTGGTTAGTTACTGTTTTTATACAGCCATCATATTTAGCAAGATTTTAACCTTGTTACTTATGGTTTTCCATCTTTTTAACCATATTTATCAACACCAAATCCCCACACAATATTTTTATCATAATATATCCATCATATAAATATACAATAGGAAAGAAAATGCATGATTAAATAATCAAAATAACAAGAGGATGGGAAGAACAATCTTTATACCACCAAGATGATGTAGGTTGTGATCAAGACATGGATTTTGATGGAAGAACTTGTGATAGATCAACACCAATCTTCAAGGCCACCAATACTTGTAAACTCCATGTAGAAATCAGCCTTTGGACATCACCAAATCACCTCCTTGGATGTTAGAATCGCCTCCAATCTTCAAGACTTCAAAGGAGCATCATCATGTGTATGAATAACACATGAATTTATGGTTAAAATAGATCAAATGAGGGTTGTTTTTGAGGATTGTGGGACGAAAATGAGAGATAGAGGAAGGGAGGATTAGTGGTTTTGCATGTACAAATGAAGAAATGGTTAGTGTTAGATGGTTTTGTTTGTTTGATAGCTTACTTGTTAAGCTTAGGCTAACAAGTGTAGCTAGTAAGCTTACAAACTTGACACCTCATGGTGTTGAGTCAATGTTTTGGCCGTCTCATGTTAGTGAGGTGGGACAAAAATTGTTTTGTCTCATCCCACTAATTTACGAGTATTCCTCGATTCTAGTTTCCTCGATTTGCGTGCCCTTGGGTCGTTTTACGAAAAACGTTTTTATAAATTATGAATCAACGGCACAAAACGAATCTAATAAAAATTGTCTCATCAAAAACGGAGTTCGAAAACGTAAATACGTAATCCTAAGGTTTCCGGTTTAGTCGTAAAGGACGTTAAATTATAATCGTAAATCTTCTCGTAAATTTGTGAGTTTATGAACCAACACAAATTTAAAATCTCAAAATAATATTCACGGACAAATTTATTTTCTGATATGTCGGACTGTCGCCAAAGACGGTGTATGTAAACGTGAGCACGTAACGTAGAATTCTCCAGTTTAGATGTAGTCGATGCTACTTCAAGACGTAAATCAAAATTACTTCCCAAAAATAAGGGAGTTCATAATGTAACATTAAAATAATGTTTTTAAATAATACTTGAGAATAAAATATCAACCATAAATTGACGGATTGTCACAGCATTTACCCCTAAACAGGATCTTTGTCCTCAATAATCATCTTATCTTACTACTCGCTTCTTATAGAGTTAAAGCCATGTGGGTGTTTCCTCCACATTCGGTCTTTTCTCACAAGTGTAATTCATTACAATACGCGAGTTTCATCAAACATAACTACGGGAATAAGATCAGGCTTAATGTTGACTTACTTTCTCTATCCATGATGTTCACGGGTTTTTGATGAATGCAACTTTTCGCCGATCTAAACTTTACTAAGAAACAGTCAGATTCTTAATTGATAGACATTTCATCAAGTTCGATATACGAAACATAATTCACGCAGCTCTTGAAGTCCTAGGGTAGATCCAGCTTATATGTCTTTCAAACCAATCTTTGACATCATCTCAATGGTCCCATACAACGGGGACTTATATCCCATGATCTTTCAGATCATCAATTCATTTTTCCATGGTTAAAATTTTTGGCATAACTTCGCTACTCATCTGGCACTTCAAGATCTACATTTCATATTCACATAACCTCCTGCCCACTACAGACAGTCAATAATCAGATCCTAAATTCAATAATCATTTCAGGTCTCGCGGGTTGGGTATTTTGCAAGGTTAGGTCCGCCATCATAGGAAACCTTAAACCTAAAAGACATGTCCAACTCACAATGGGTGTATGTCAGGTGTCTTCATCCCAACTCTTGCTTACAGATGCTCTAATATATATCCTCACAAGATTCGATCTTGATCCTAATACGATAACTATCAATGATAATCTCTCCAAAGGAAAACGATTTTACAGTTTACTACCAAAGGTCAATCATTCAAACATAAAACATCACTTATAGTGTTTTGTATCGTTACTTTACCTCGTCCCTTCGATTGGGGTGGTACACAGTACTCTCGTCAAGATTCGTTCTCAATGACTTCTGAGCAAATCTTTAGAAATTCGATGCGAAGCGAGGATCTTGATAGAGGTGATCGATACAGGCACACCATGTTTACACAACTCCTTTAAATACAAAAGAGTCAATTTCTTCATCAAGAATCTATCATTAACAGGAATGATATTAGCAGATTTGGCTGTCGACGATGACCCAAATCGAATCAAATATAGATGATGACCATTGTAATAGTTAGACGTTTACTAATGTATGAGGCAATGTCTGCCTTCATAATTTGCCATTAGTACAACTTCTTCAGATAAATATACATTAAATCGGAAATGACAGGAATAGAATACTTAATCTTATGAGATTCCAACATAACTAAATCTCACAAACCTCTATATTTAGGCAACCACAAACGGCCTTTAAAACATTTAACGTCATCGACTTCTTAATTCTAATGGTTCACATTAGCCGCGAACCCCTTTTTACAAACATCGTTTATTTTTATATTGTTCGGCAATTTATTTTGCACAGTCATTATTACGGAACACAATCCTAATTGATTCTTTATCCTTTCTATATTATGTGTCAGTATCTACATTCATCTTCCCTGATGAAATAATTATCATGACCATATTCATTCAATATTTATTTCTTCATATTTTCTAAGTTTTAGTTTCGTCTCAATTATCATTTTTATTAGTCTTGCTCAATCCGACGTTTTAAAGCGTCGATCGTTATTACAAGTAAATTAATAATAAATATTAATTTTTTGTGAAACGTAAACGAAAACAAAATTTTAATTTCTTAGTTTGACCAATTATAATAAAATGTTCAAAGCAAATTTGAATTTAATTAACACGATTTTTGCTGATTTATCGAAAATAATTAATAAGATTCGTAAATGTTTGAAATCTTTGGTTATACTTTGGTCAAAATTTTCTTAGTTGAAAAGCAAAAATTGTCGTTTCAAATTTCAAGTCATGATATAAATGGTTTTCCTCAATCCTTCTTAAGTTGTCTTAAGGTATGCAAAAACATTTACCCCTAAACAGGAGTTTAGTTAAATGTTTCGGGTATAAGGGAATAATCCCTCAAAAGTTCTTTTCGATAAATCATTTGTCAAAACACATTTGCACTTTCTTTTTGGTGAAACCCAAAGTCTTAAAAGGGCTCTAAATTTTTGAAGAGTCAATATAGATTCTATTTTCTTATTAATCACACGGTCAAATAATGTAAAGGATTAAGTCTTTAATCACATGTTAAATACTCAAGGTACAAGTTTTCATTGTTCGGCCAATTTAGGGAAGTCTATAACTAATTATTAACTCATTCTTATTCTTTTAAACAAACAAATAGTCATTAATGATCACGAGCATGAATTTATCAAATTACATCCTACACACGCGATTCACCAGATTTATGAATGCTACATGTGTAGTAGTCGATCCAAACGACATCATGAGAAACTCATAATATCCATTACAAGTTCTGGATGTAGTGATTGGAATAGATAATCTTTTTCGCGGACGCGAAGTTGATAATAACCATGCCGAGGATCAAATCTTTAGAACATACGCTAGAACCTCATAAATGATCGAACAATCTATCATCTTAGGTAGTAGATATAGATTTTAATCGTCAATTTACTTAGTTCAGGGTAATCAATAAACATAAGGAATGATAACACCATAGCTCTTCATGATGACGATCTTGGTAGTATAAAAGCTTTCTCCGACAACTCTCTCAGTTGTACGGTAATTCTTTTAATCCAGATGGTGCTGACGTACAGTGCACAAGCCACAGGTGCAGCACCGGGAATATAATCAATACCAATTTCAACTTGCCTTAATGGTGAAAGTCTAGGTAACTCACCAACAAATACTTCCTAAAGTTTTAGATAGCAGGAACATCTTTTAATAAATTTACTTTAAGTTCTTTCTAGATTACAAGGTCTATGACTAGTTCACAACCATTCACGGTATAATTTCAAGTCTCAATGCAGGATATGGTCATCCATCAAGAATTATTTAGATTACTTTTGATAATCAACATCTTATCTTTTAGGGGATTTCTACTCGAGTTCCCATCAATTAAGACAATGTCGTCATGTCATAATCAATCAATCCATTCTACTGGCACTATTAACTTTCCAGTTTCATTGTCATCGATAAGATGTGAACTTCTCAAAAGACTAATAATAACTCATAATCCTTCACAAGTTCAAGGATATCAGGAGACATAACTAACCTTAAAAGAGCAAGGTCAACGCATAATCTACGCGAGAGAATTTCAAATCAGATACAGACGAAAACATTTAACGAATATGAATATATCCCATGTTTTCATAATTTGAGTACGCATTCGAAAGCTCCTCAGATCGTTACCCAGGTCATTCAGATGAAATCTAATCAAAAGAAATGATAGGAACATCGATACATCCAGTCGGGTATCAACATTCGGCAATCAAATACTTTTCCTAAGAATCTCACCACGGGAGAATTGGACAAGAAGGAAATATCAATTGTCAAATAAAAAAAATTCCAAAGATGAGTAAATTCGATTCAGAAGAATAATAGCATGGCACATATGTAGGTGTCCCTAACACTATGTCCCTATCTTTCACTTCTTGCAGATCTCATAAAATTTTATCTTTCACAATCTTTAAAGAAAATGTAGTGTTTATTAATCAGTTTTATGGTGACTACTAATCAGCCTTGCATGGTCCATTCCAAATTGTATGTAGGCGCGCAACTATATACAATTTCAAGATTAACGATGCAATACTCAGTTCGTCAAAATTTTATCATCATGTTTATAATAAAAACATTTTCATGCTTAATTCTTAAATAAGAATCAAAATGAATTTACAAAGATGTTCTTTGTTATGGAAACAATTAAGTTTTCCAAGGTATTTCATAATCAACTTTATTTCAATAATGATTGTTTATAAGTCTCACTTTAAATAATCCATATAGTGATGAAAATTCAATTTTCTCAAAGGATACTGTTTTATCTTATAAAAACAATGAGTGATCTGCAAAAGAGTGATGAAGAGTTGTTTACCAAGAACTAACCACAATATAATAGGAAATGAGCTTAGCCAATTAATCATGAGGTGCATGACCTCGATGGCACTCAAAAAGAATAATCCACAACGTAACTCAAATCGAGATGAGTACTTGTTCAATGGTTGCATCACTAATGCGAACATTAGGATGAAGCAATAAAAGATAGATAACATCGATACATGTAGGATTTAGCAATCAAATGTAGTATTTTCCTTAATCACAAATAAGTCAGAATTGTACCGTAACACATTACGTGTTGCCATGTCATACAATTCCAAGAACTCATCCTACCAACTGATATTTCAGTTAAGTTAGGGATTTTTAAAAGATATCACAATGAATGCTAATCTACGAAAGTCGTTAGGTATTCCACATGTCTCGAAAGATCCATCGGTCCCAATTCAGAAGAGATTGATGAGACTGCTGTTATACATAGTCTCATCGTCCAAAATGGGCTTAAAATGCATTAAATATCATTAAAAATGCCAAATATATGCTCGTGTTTGTTGCTTGTGTATTTTAGGTACGGATATTGAGGAAATGACAAAAAGATCACAAGAATCAATAAAAAACGAACATGGGAAACGAAGCCGCACAATGAACCGGACCCGAATCAAGAATTTCCAAAACAACCCTTGAAGAATTGAAGATTGGCAACATTGATCCCTCATCTTTGAAGATTTGTCATAATTGGTCCTTGGAGATCATATTTTGCAAGAGTAATCCTCCATGTTTAAAGAATTGACAAAGCAGGCCCTTGAAGAATGCAATATTTGCATATATAATCCTTGATATAAATTTGCAAAATACTTGTGCCAAATTTGACAACTTTGGCAAAGTTGTTATCAAGGAATTGGAGGTTGTTGGCTATTATTTACAAGTTGAAGAAAGTGTGATACATGGGGGACCTTTTCTGCCCAGACAATCAAACATCACACCACCAATCAACCACTGCCACGTCACCCACCAGCCAATAGCATCCCACCACCTCACCACTCCCTCACACGTCACCCTCCACTACTCAGTTTATATTAATAAAACTGAGTCAACCCCCAGTCAAACCCCACACTTTTCCCTCTAAACACCCAGTTTAAACTAATCCCTCCCCAAATGAGATTAAAACTTCCCATTAAACCCTAAAAATCACCAGGTTGAATTAAACCCTAATCAAAGGGGTTTAATCTTTAAAACTCCAGAACCCTAATTAACCTTATACTAATCCAATCCCCACCCCTAAAATCTACCCAGACATACCCATGTGTCCTGTGGGACCCTCCCCTGCCCATCACTTTCTTCCCAAAACCCAAAAACCCGACCAAATGAACGATTCCTAGCAACTCCTTGGTCCCCAATGTTCTACCAACAGTTCAAGATCAAGATATCATGCTGGCATGTCAACATCCATCACAAGAATCCATTTTGACTGAAATTCAAAATTTCATCCAAGGGCAGTTTAGGAAATTTATAGTTAGGGTTTTATGATTCTAGACTCTTCTGTGACCCATTATATAAGGGCATATAGGGTTTTCATTTTAGTTCTTGTTCCAGATTTTGCTTAAAAAATATTGTAATTCCTTTTTAATATATAAAAGTTGGTATTTTGATTTTAAAAGTAATTCCTTTTTATGTTTAAAAGTTGGTGTTGTTATTGAAGCAATCTGAGTTCCATTATCACTTTTGATTTTGTTAAGTTTCATTCAGAAAGTGAAGATTTTGGTGAGAGGACACTTAAACCAAAACCTTGATTTTCTGTGATTGTTATAGGAGCTTTTCAGCTTATTTGGTGGACAACCAAATAAGCTACATAAGCTTGTATAAGCTATTTCATCAGTTTCAGTTTTTCCAAGTTTTCTAGGTTTTCAAATTTTCATTCAAAAATCAGTTTTTCAAATTTCTTTATTATATAGCCTATAAGCTATAAGCTTGCTTAGCCAATAAGTCAAGTTTATAGCTGCATAGGGTTGTTTATCAGATAACCTTGTGTTCTTGTTGGTTTCTTTGACGTTGCAGGTTATAAGAAGATCATTGTGTTCATTTGAAGATATATTGGGGTGGGTTTGACTGTAGTAGTCACTACCTAGCATCATCCACATTCAAACAGCTTCTTTGCACAAGCCATAAGCCCATCTATAAGCAGATGGGAGATGGCATTGCAACCATAGTGGGGCCTGGATGTGGGTCCCACAAGGTATAAACCTTAAGGCTTGAACCTTCCTAGTAGATTATAACTGATTTTTTTGTGCCTTGTGATTTGTGGAGTTGATTTTGTTTGCTAGTTAGAAAAGGGTTTGTTTATGATTATTAGTCATTAGTTAGGCTTGATTAGTTGTTAAAAT
The DNA here is from genome assembly GCA_025667525.1 of Glebionis coronaria. Classification (NCBI taxonomy): domain Eukaryota; kingdom Viridiplantae; phylum Streptophyta; class Magnoliopsida; order Asterales; family Asteraceae; genus Glebionis; species Glebionis coronaria. The sequence continues at coordinate 20,362,414 of CM046880.1, forward strand.
TCAGTTTTAACCTGGTTTGAATAGATTTGGTGTGTAAATTTGTGATTTCTGAAATTTAGGGGGTGTTTGGCTTTGGTTTTTAAAGCAAGATTGTTGAAAGGATTTGGCTTAAAATCTGTTTGAACACACCTATTTCATTAGTTTCTAGTCATATCAGTAGTTTGTTGAGTTTTGTATGTTGGAAATCAGAAGTTGCATGATAAAAATTAGATAATATAGCTAGAAATTAGTAAGTGCCTTTGTTTGACTGATTTTTGTGGATTAGGTTCACCAAAGTCTGAAATCTGATAGGGTCAAGTGCTATATAGGATTGTTTATCAGTTATATGCTGTTTGATCAAGTTTTGTACAAGATTTGAGCCTTCAAAATTCATTATTGTGCCAATTGCACCAGACACTATTCATCAGACCTATAACAGCCTTTACAGTAACTTTTTTTTGGGCAATTTGTGTGATTTTATTGTGTTGTAACTGGTTATTTTTTGCTATAATCTGACTCTCCACACTTCCATGAGTGTGGGGGTGCCCTTGTTTCCAAGAAAAACCCAACAACAAGCTTTCCTAAGCTCTAAAACCATCTGACCCGTTTTTTTGTGAAGTCAGTGGGAACTAAGTTCCCACTGCTAGTGCTTTGGTTTCCACTGCTCAGCAAAATGACAAAAGTCCTTCACATGTCACTTTCATTAACTTAATTTTTGTCTTTAGTGGGTGAAAATAGGTTTTAGACTTTGATTCAAGTTTCATTATTTTTCTAATTTAATTTTTGATTTTTCAGTTTAATTAAATTTTCAGTTACTGTTCATTTAGTATTTTTTACATTTAATAGCTATTTTAAATTAATTTTTAATTTTTGATTTTTGTCTTTTAGTGGTAAAATAAAATATTTTTTAGTTTTAAAAATTTTCATAGACTTAGAAAAATAACTTAAGACTTTTAGTTTAAAAAGTTTTTACTGTTCACTTTTTATTTAATTTTTAGAATTAATTTAGTTTAATTAGGGTTTAATTTCAAACTGTTTTTGTCTTTTAGTGGAAAATTTTACATTTTTCAAACTTTTTCATTTTTCTACTGTTCCTTAGCATAATTTAGGATTTTTTAAAATTGTCAAATTATTTTTAGCATTATTTAATTATTTTTTTATGATTATTTTAGTTTAAAAATAGTTTTTAGTGTTGTTGGGAATCTAAACTTATTAGATTCCCTGATCATTGATTTAAACATAATTAGGCTGATAGATAGTCCCTTGCCTGTGCCTAGGAGGCAGGCAAGTTTCGCAAGACTCACAGAGATCCAAGTCTCTGTGAGCAACCTCAGAGGAGTCCATGTCAGAGACATTGTCAGGGAAGTCGAAGATTACCTGAAGACATACTCCTTGGCTGTGATGGATAACAGCCAAGATGTATTAGGGACTCTGAGGGGTTGAGAGTTAACAGGGGTGGCAATACCCTGATAACTCTCAGCACACTTTGGACATGCCATTTGTGTGTTCGAGAATATGAAGAATAAGGAAACTGTTTTTGACAACTGTTCCTTAAAGCATAATGGAAGACTACCAAGAATAGAAGGACATCATGTGACTGATGTGGGAACTTGTAAAAGCTTGTGTAGTCGACATCAAGTACTGTTTAAGTCAAACTCGTAACACTATAAATAGGATGTGTATCCATGCATTAATGTTCAACACTTTGAGATATTAAGAACATTAGTGCGTATAACTTAGTGAATCAAACAGCTACGACTGTATTCATAAGTTAGGGTTTATTGTTGTTCAAAGTGTGCACAACACATTGTCATCAAACGGTGTTATCCATAACACTTGTAATTCTTTATTATACAATAATAAGATTACGTTTGAAAAGTAATACCTTGTGTTGATTAAGCTAAGATTAGGGTTTCTTGCATTGATTAGGGACTTTCAATTGGTATCAGAGCGGTGTTTGATATTAAAACCTTCAAGAAACATCGTTCTCAGTTTTATAATCAAGATCCACCATGCCAGAAACTTCTAGCCCACAATCACCTTCCACAAACCCATCTTCACCAAGACTTAACCCTCCAGCAAATGACGATGATCTACCCCAACTTCTTGACTCAAGAGGTGGATCACACGTAACCAGTGTACCAGTCTTTGATGAAGAAGACTTTGCCAGTTGGAAGAGTCAATTTCTTGTATACCTTGATGGACTTGAACCTTTTCTCTTAGAAATTTTAGAAAATGGTCCATATATTCCCATGGCGCTTACATCCACTGAAGAAAACCCTCTTCCTAAACCTGTCAAACAATGGACTTCAGCTGATAGGAAATTAGCAAACCAAGATAAACGTCTCAAAAGCATCATAATTTCCTGTCTTCCCAAGCATATCATGAAGTATGTCATTCAGTGTCCCACAGCTAAACAAATGTGGACAGACCTCATTCTTGGCCATGAAGGACCCTCTGAAACAAGAGAGACAAATATTCAGGCACTCAGACTTCAGTTTAATGCCTTTAAGTCATTTGAAGGTGAAAAGGTTCAGCAAACCTATACTAGGCTGAAGATTCTTCTAAATGACCTGGCTATGAATGATGTCACCATTGGTCAAGCTGAGATCAATGCTACTTTTGTCAGCAGCCTTCCAAGAAAGTGGCTGAGCATGAATCAGACTCAGAGAGCTAACAACTCAATCAAAAATGATACCCTTGCTCAGATCTATGGTAAGTACAATTATGAAGAAGGGCTGATCGATACTATCTACAAATCAGAGACTGAAAGATTTGTAGTCCAAGGAGCATCTTCCAAAGCTTTGATCTCTGCAACACATCCTCATGACATCGATTCTGATATTGAAGAAGATACCCGTAGCAGCCAAGAGTTCTTGTCAGACCTCAATGCAGAATTCCATGAAAGAGCATTGCTAGCCAACCAAAGAAGATACTACAAAAGATCTGGAAGAGTAGGATCAGCTAGCAAACCAACTGACAGGTCAAAAGAAACATGTTTTGCCTGTGGAAAGCTTGGACATTATCAAAAAGATTGTCCTTCCACCAAGACATCCTCACCCTCTTATCCATCATCTTCATCCAAACCCTACAAGTTCAAACAACATAACAACTCATCTCAATCCAATTCTTCAGACACTGAGAAGAAAGATTACAAAAATAAGTACAAGGCACTTAAAGCTGAGTTAGAACAAATGAACTTGAAGATTGAAGCTATGTCCAAAAAGAAAGGTGGTGAGAAAAAGACAGAGAAAGGGTTGGTTGCTGAAACTTACGATTGGAATGATGAACCACTGACTTCAGATGAAGAAGACACCACAAGAGTCAGGGCTTTTATGGCGATAGCTGAGGATGAACCAGCTGTTGGAAAAGGTGATGCAAGATCAGGACAATGGGTTGACATCACAATGAAAAAGGTACACAGGCTTTTATCTATGTCTGATAGTGATGAACGTAAGCATGTCCTTGATTACACCATTGTTGATTTGCACTTTGTTGAGGAACAAAGAAAGAACCTACTTGATAAGTTTCACTCTATTAAATCTGAAATGATAAATGCTAAGGCTGAATGTGAAACTCTCAGGCGGGTTAATTTAGAGAAAATATCCTTGCAAAATGAAGTAACTAGATTAACCTTGAAAAACATAGCTCTAAATGATCAAGTCTCTGAATTGAACAAGATTATTGAAAAATGGTTGTGTGCTAGGTTTACTATTGATGAATTGCTTAGGGATGAAGTGCCTGCTGACTTAAACAGGGATATAACAGCTAAGAATAAAAAGCTGAGGATTCTCACCAAACCCAAAGACATTGTCTTTAAATCTACAGAGACTATTCATGTGTCAGATACCTCTTTGACTAATGACCCTGTCTCTGAAGATGTGGCTGAGCTACCACCTTTGCCCAAACTCTCTGGAGTTGAACCTAGCAGCTCTTCTAGATCTGCTAAGGACGAACTTAGGATAGATATTGAGAATCCTCCAGCCAAAGTTTTTCGTGTGCCTGCTAAACAAACTGTTAAACAAGTAGCCTTTAAGCCTGTCACTTCTAAAAATGTGAATAAGGTTGACCCCACCACTGAAGATCGCTTGTTGTCTCTTATGAAAGAAGTAGAACTCTTGAAACAACACATTAAGCCTTCCGCTGAATGCTCTACTTCTCATGAACCTAAGTCAGTCCTAGGTGAACCCAAAGGGGAAAGGTTAATCAAACCTTATTGCAATGTATGTAAAAATTCTCACCATTCGACCTTAGATCATGACAGACACATAACAGCTAAAAGAGCTCAGACACCCTCTAGGGAAAGACCACAGAATTCCAAAAGGCAACAGGGAAATTACAAATCTTATCCTCCCTGTAAATTATGTGGGTTCACAGACCATCACTCAGACGAGTGTGGTGACTTCCCTGGGTGTGATATCTGTGGGAGTTACAACCATGAAACAATGAACTGTCCATCCCAATGCCAAAAGTTTTTCAGGAACACAAGAGTTGCTAACAAGCAATTCAGGGAACCCACTGGAAAGTGGGTTCACCATAGGAACTAATCTGTTTATATGTATCTGTGCAGAAATATCTCAAGGAATCGGTATGGTATCTAGATAGTGGCTGTTCTAGACACATGACAGGGATTCAACAATACCTGCACAGATACTCAAAGGAGCCAGGTCCCAAAGTGGTGTTTGGAGATAACTCTTCAGGTGACACAGAAGGATATGGCTCAGTGAACTGCAATGGGATCACGTTTACCAGGGTTGCATATGTGAATGGTCTTAAACACAATCTTATTAGCATCAGCCAATTATGTGATGCTGACTATAAGGTTTTGTTTACTAAGACTCAGGGAACCATATTCAACAAAAACAATGATGTTGTGCTGGTTGCACCTAGAAGGAGAGATGTTTATGTCATCAACATGGCTGTGTGCTCTGAAGACAGTTCAAATTGTTTTCTTACCAAAGCCTCTGAAAGTGTCAACTGGCTGTGGCACAAAAGACTGTCTCATCTCAACTTCAAGAACATCAATAAGATAGCCACTCAAAACTTGGTTGCTGGTCTACCTTCAGTAATGTTTTCCAAAGACAAAACTTGTTCTGCCTGTGCCAAAGGAAAACATCACAGGTCTTCATTCAAGACTAGGCAATCATTCTCTATTGACAAGTGCTTACATCTCCTTCACATGGACTTGTTTGGGCCTGTCAAACCTCACACCATTAATCACAACAAATACACCTTGGTCATAGTTGATGAATTTTCAAGATATACATGGGTGTTCTTCCTCAGAAGGAAAAGTGATGCAGCTGAAACCATCATGTCCTTCATCAGACAGGTTGAAAATATGAATGATGTTAGAGTCAAAGCTCTAAGAAGTGATAATGGTACAGAATTCAAGAATCATCAACTTGAATCATTTTGTGATGAAAAAGGGATTTCTCAGAACTTCTCTTCAGCTGGCACTCCTGAACAAAATGGTGTGGCTGAAAGAAGAAACAGGACTCTGATTGAAGCAGCAAGAACTATGTTAAATGGTGTAGCCTTACCAAAGCAATTTTGGGGAGAAGCTGTACACACTGCCTGCTACACTCAAAACAGATCAATCATTGTCAAAAGACATGGCAAAACCTCCTATGAAGTTTTCAGAAAAAGATCTCCAGACGTCAGCTATTTTCGTGTGTTTGGATGCCCTGTGTTTATCTATAACTACAGGGATAAACTTGGAAAGTTTGATGAAAAAGCTGATGATGGTTTGTTTTTGGGATACTCTCCAACAGCCAAAGCCTTCAGAGTATTCAACATCAGAAGACAAGAAGTAGAAGAAACTTTCCATGTCAGATTCAATGAAGATGATGAAGTCATACAGAGGACAGGAATAGAGGGTGATGAAGTAGATTTTAATGAAAATATTTCTTTCCCAAGTGATGAGTTCACAGAACCCAGACCTACCAGTCATCACCACTCCAACACTCTCACTCCTTATGTTCCTGCTTTTGACCCTATGTCTACTCACAACATAGAAGTTCCTACCTCTCAAGAACTTGATGAAGAAGAACCTCAAATCTCTGATGGTCCTTCTCATGATATTGATGACTCACCAATTCTTCAAATCTCTGAAGATTCTCCTGCTGATAATGAAATAGCTTCCCTTGATATGGCTGAAGAAGACTCTGACACTGAAGTAGTCTTTAAAGAAAGCCCTCCTAGTCAGCAGGATGAGAATCAAATTGTACCAGCTGTGCCCTCAAGTACCCCTGTTCTTGAATCCCCAGCTCCTCAAAATAAGTGGTCAAGAGATCAACACATCCTTCTTGTCAACATTATTGGGGAACCAAATGCAGGGGTCACAACCAGACAGCAAATCCAAGACTCAGAGTCAGCCTCAGCCAATGAATGTCTATTTGTTGAATTTCTTTCACAAATTGAACCTAAAAGAGTAGCTGAGGCTCTGGTAGAAGAAGGATGGGTAGCTGCTATGCAAGAAGAAATCAATCAGTTCAAAAGGAACAAAGTATGGACACTAGTGCCAGCTCCACCTGGAAAGAATATCACAGGCACTAGATGGATCTATAGAAATAAGATGGATGAAATTGGGAACATCATCAGGAACAAGGCAAGACTGGTAGCACAGGGGTTCTCTCAGACTGAAGGAATTGATTATGATGAAACATTTGCACCTGTTGCTAGACTTGAGGCCATCAGAATCTTCCTTGCTTATGCTGCCTATATGAACATCACTGTGTATCAGATGGATGTTAAGAGTGCCTTCCTCAATGGTGATTTAGCTGAGGAAGTGTATGTTGCACAACCTGAAGGATTTGAGAACAGCGAGTTTCCCAACCATGTGTACAAACTCCACAAGGCAATGTATGGTCTGAAACAAGCTCCAAGAGCATGGTATGAAACTCTTTCAAATTTCTTAACTGAAAATAAATTTATCAGGGGTTCTATTGATAAAACACTCTTTACCTTCAAGGACAAGAGTGATTTCATCATTGTGCAGATTTATGTGGATGATATCATCTTTGGGTCAACTAATGTCAATCTTAGTAAACGTTTTGCTAAATTAATGACCAAGAAATATGAGATGAGTATGATGGGTGAATTAACTTACTTTTTGGGCTTTCAAATTAAACAATGTCCTAAGGGAATTTCTATTTGTCAAGAAAAGTATGTTAAGGATTTACTTAAAAAATATGACTTAGCTGATTGTGCATCAGTGAAATGCCCCATGCTTCCACCCAACAACTTGGGCCCTGATGAGTCAGGGGTCTCTGTCAATGAGACTTTATATAGAGGTATGATTGGGTCACTGATGTATTTAACAGCCAGTCGTCCAGATATCCAATTCTCCACATGTCTCTGTGCAAGGTACCAAGCTAACCCAAAAGAATCCCATCTAGTGGCTGTTAAGTGAATTTTCAGGTATCTCAAAGGAACACCATCCCTAGGTCTATGGTATCCAAAGGAATCAGGTTTTGATCTCAAGGCCTATTCAGATTCAGATTATGCTGGATGCTGTATTGACAGGAAAAGTACTTCAGGCAGCTATCAAATCCTAGGAGGAAAATTGGTTGGATGGAGTGCTAAGAAACAAAACTCTGTGGCTATGTCTTCAGCTGAAGCAGAATATGTCGCTGCAGCCAGCTGTTGCGCTCAGGTGCTCTAGATGAAAAGTCAATTGGCTGACTATGAAATCTTGTATGACAAAGTACCAATCTTTTGTGACAACACCAGCGCCATTGCCATATCCAACAACCCTGTTCTTCACTCTCGTACCAAACACATTGATATCAGGTATCATTTTATCAGGGATCATATAATGAAGGGAGATATTGAGCTGCATTTTGTTCCCACAGAGCTGCAACTAGCTGATATCTTTACAAAGCCTTTGGCTGAACCTTCGTTCAACAGACTAGTTGCTGAGCTAGGGATGCTCAATATCTCAAAGCCTGTGGCTTGATATTAAATGTGTTCATTAAATGATTGATTCTATATTAAATGTTTTTCACATGAAACTAGGTAGTTACTTTCCAAGTAAATGCAAAAAACATTCTCAAATATTTAATCATTTATTTTTCGGATAACGAGGAGACAAACTTTTTGAAAGGTCAAGGGGACCCACTTGAGCAGTCATTTTTGCACCTTGCATTTAATACGGTTGAATAACTGTTCACTTAAGTTTGAATATATATTGTCTTCTTTCTCTTCTCACCCACCACCATTCTAAAATCTACTTCTCTCTCTAAGTTCTTATCTCTCTCAACCATCCGCCATTTTCATTCACCTTCAACCTCCAATCCATGGCGTTTCCCGTTCCAAAAGCCTCCAATGTGAACTTCGAGATCAACGAGAGCATCATCGCCTCCAACAACGCCATTGGATGGATTAAGGCACCAAACAGCACTTATTCAGATCTAGTAAATTTCATGCAGAATTGTGACCTAAATGAAGCCTTCACCAAATCTCCATCCACTTTTTACCAAGAATACCTTAGGGAATTCTGGTATTCTGCTGAAGTAGTTAAAGACACCATTACATTTAGACTTTCATGCAATGAACATCCTTTTGCCTTTTCCCTTAAAGACTTTTCTAGTGTGGCCGGACTAAAACATGGAGATGAATGCTTGAAGACAGTTGACAAAAAGGCTGTCAAGGAAGCCCTGGCCACACTCAACCCTTGCCATGATGTTAACCCTGCCCTTACACCAGCTGAGGTCCTCGCCAAATCCCCTCTGAAGATTAAGTATTTCACTCCTATGTGGCGTGTCCTCTTCACCCACATTGTGAAGTCCCTGGGAGGAATGCAGGGATCACATGATCAGATGTCGTCCAATCATCAAGCTATTGCGTATGGATTAATCTGGGGAGCTGATGTTGACGTTGGAAGCATCCTATTCTCAAACCTGGTAGAACAACTGAAGGGAAGGAATCAGGTCAGGGAAAAGAACATCTGTTATGTGCGCTTCCTGTCCCTGATCTTTGAGAGTTTGCTGGGAGAGAATTACCACAACAAGGCCTTGACAGCTCTTAAGCCCTATCTCATCACAGGCGCCATCTATAAGGAAATAGGAGCTGAGGATATCCCTATCACCGCCCACATGCTGAACGTGGCCAACCAGGTACCTAACGCTGAGAAGCCCTTGCTCCCTTCCTCTGAGAAGGTGAATACTTCTAGTGTCGCTGGCAAGTCTATGTCTTTGACCTCTGGGCAGCACACTACTAAGTCCAAGGCTTCATCTGGCCAACAGCCAAAGAAGAAGAAAATCCCCTCTTCTTCCCACTCCAAAGCTGTTATTAAGGCCAAGGAAAAGAAGACTGACACCGCCTCTGGTCCAGATACTCGTGTGGACTCAGAATCTTTGGCTGACAAACAACAGGAGTCTAGTGTCTCTAGGTCAGCAGAGACAACAGGAAACCAGCCAAACCAAGCTGATATCTCACAGGTAATCAGTGTACATTTTTAGAGGTTCACAAGCAACCACTCTCATTTGTCTGTAGGAGAGAGTGGTGAAGTTAGGGTAATCCTCGACCCATAGAAGTCTGTCTTTACACTTAGAATACTTTAATACTTCTGTACACCCTGTCTTTGCACCAGGGAATGATTCATTTGTGTTTATAAAGCACCCTGATGACCCTGAACCCTCTAGACAGTATTCAGGCTAACAACAACCTGCATACACTAATGTCTCAACCTTGATCAGCTGTACTTCACACAGCCTCTTGGTTCCCTCCTTAAAAGAGTCCCAAAGGATTTATCCTTTCAGGGGGAGCTGAATCATCATCCTCAGCTTTCCTAGGGGCAGCGTAACAGGCGACCTACAACAACATATGTTTCACTCTTTAAAGAGTCCCAAAGGTTTTACCTTTTGGGGAGGCTGAATAATCACACTCAGCTTTCCTAGGGGCAGCGACTGGCGATCATTAAACAACATATGTTTCACAATCAAAAGAGTCCCAAAGGTTTTTTACCTTTTGGGGGGCTGAATAATCACACTCAGCTTTCCTAGGGGCAGCGAATGGCGACCATTAACCACACTTCATTCACACTTAAAAGAATCCCAAGGATTTATCCTTTGGAGTGGCTGAGTAATCACCCTCAGCCTCTCTGGGACAGCGAAATGGCGACCATTCACCTTATATTTTTCCCTGTTACTAATTACAACAAATTTGTAGGCTGATATTGTACAACCAGTCAAAGAGTCTCAGGTACATGAAAAGGAGACTGAAACAATGACTCAGGACATTCCAAATGATGATGAACCTCTGTTAAATGCTGATGAAGAAATGCTCTCAGTAGAAGATTATGTCTCTGAGTTTGAGCCCATGCCTGAAGATGAATTCCCTGAGGGAATGTTTGATGAAGAGGATGAAGAAGATGAGGACGACCAGCTGTCTGCCTCTCCTCCTAAAGATATCGCTGTGTCCACACCAGCTGATGAAAAGACTTCTCCTCTCAAGGAAGCTGTTGACACTCCAAACTCTGCTACATCTGCAACAACAGTCTTCCAAAGACCAACATATGATCCAACAGCCGAATTCCTCTTGTTTGATCATCCTGCCTAGACCAACTTTGACTTAATTCCAAGGGGGGATGATTTTGCTCAGCAAAGCCTCAATATCAAGAATCTTCAGCCCGTACATCATCAATCTGATATTGAGCGCTTATCAAGGAAGTTGGATGTGATCAAGTCAGAGATGCACAATTTTACTGTGACATTTCCAGGCATCATAAAGAAGGCTGTGACTGAGGCTGTCACTGAGCCAATTCTGGATGGTGCACGAAAAGGTGTAGCCCAGGGACTTAGTCATCTCTCAACTCGAATCAAGGATGCTATTGACTCATCTGTCCCTGCTATGTTCCGTGAACATGAACTCACCCTACACAAGCAATTTAATGCTGTTCGTAACAGGCAATACAACCATGCTAACTTTATTGTCAGACGTGTTCAGGCAAATACTAATGCCAATGCCAACCTCTTGCTGAAGATTGCCAGGGCTTCAAGAAAAAGACAACGTGCCATGGCTGCCTCTGTGGAGCAGATTGCAAGAAATTTTCAGGCACGTTCATCCAAGCATCAGCGAAGTAAGGATGAACGTGAGGGGGAGAAGAATACTACACTCAGCCTTGCATCTGCTGAACAAGGCTCATCATCAGCTAATCCCTCAACTACACCTGTTCCTCTCCAAGTCATCACACCAGTTATAATACCTGATGATGAGGATACAACTCAGGGGGAGCAACAAACTAAAGATGGAGCTGACCCATCAAAGTCTCTGGTTTTGGTTAACACCAGCAAGCCTGAGGATGATGATGAACTAGCGGCCAAGAAATTAAAATTTACTGTTAGCTCCCTCCCCAAATCTATTCAAACTCAGGCTCAGACAGCGTTTCTCAAAAGAGCTGATGTTTTGAAAAACATAAGTGTGTAGTCCTCTGTCTCGAAGAAAGGAAAGGATATAGTTTTGGTTGACACAGATACCAAACTTAAGAAGATAGCTGCGATGCTAGAGACAGGAGGATCCACCACAGACCTTTCACAATTCTCAACCTTTACACCTTCCGATGAGATTCCTTTGACCCCTGAAGAAATTGAGCAACAGGCTGAAGAATTCAAAAGATTAAGTGAACTCAAGACAGCCAAAGAATTAAATGAAGCGACTTTGAGGAAGATGACACCACCTGAAAGAGAAAAACAAAAACAAAGGTTGAGGGAAATGGAAGTAAAACGCGCTGAGGCCTTAAAGAAAGTCAAAGCTGACTATGATGCCTGCGTGAACAACAGGTATGCTGCTGGCAAGATAACCAAGTTTAAATACACCATTCACAAATCCACAAACACCCCACAGATGATCTTATGGAGGGAAAACCAACAGAGGAATATGGATGTGTTTGACAACTTCAGGTTAAAGACACTTGGGTTATCAGAATGGTTTGAACTCGAAGCCTTAGCTGCCAAAAAGTCTGGACAGGCAAATTTCCTTCTGCTTAAAACTCTTAAGTCTAAGTTTAACTGGATCAAGGAAACAGCAGCCAAACTCAAGATTGATCCCCCACCACAGCTTTTTGAACAAGAACCTCCAAAGACAGGCAACAAAAGAAGAAGAATTTCACAAATTGTTGATGAAACTTTTGTTACTGAAGATGTTCGTGTGGATGGTATGCACAGGGATTTGATCCTTCCAAATGGTATTGTTGGCCCTGTTGATGGTCAGACATACTCAGAGCCTGAAAGAGGAATGGTATTTATGAACAAGGCTTGCCAGTATGCTTTTCAGAGGGAAGATGAGTTGTGCTTGGCTTCAACTATTCAGCTACTCTGTCACAAGAAGTGTCTCAAGATCAACACAGAGTATTCCAAGAAGTTTGCAAAGACTTTGCAGGATGAAATTGATAACAGATTAGATGTGGTCGAAGCTGAAGAAAGAATAAAAAATGATGACTATTGAAGATGGTGTCAGCCCTTTTTACCTTCATCTTTTATTTTACTTATGTAATGAACTTGTAAATTTCTTTAAGTCTTAATAAAATCATGAGGTATGTTTGTTTAGATCTGTTATGTGTAAGAAGAAGCTGTTAAACTCACTTACCTTAACTTAGTTAGATCTAGCATTATTTATGTTTAAATAGGGGGAGATTGTTGGGAATCTAAACTTATTAGATTCCCTGATCATTGATTTAAACATAATTAGGCTGATAGATAGTCCCTTGCCTGTAACTAGGAGGCAGGCAAGTTTCGCAAGACTCACAGAGATCCAAGTCTATGTGAGCAACCTCAGAGGAGTCCATGTCAGAGACATTGTCAGGGAAGTCGAAGATTACCTGAAGACATACTCCTTGGCTGTGATGGATAACAGCCAAGATGTATTAGGGACTCTGAGGGGTTGAGAGTTAACAGGGGTGGCAATACCCTGATAACTCTCAGCACACTTTGGACATGCCATTTGTGTGTTCGAGAATATGAAGAATAAGGAAACTGTTTTTGACAACTGTTCCTTAAAGCATAATGGAAGACTACCAAGAATAGAAGGACATCATGTGACTGATGTGGGAACTTGTAAAAGCTTGTGTAGTCGACATCAAGTACTGTTTAAGTCAAACTCGTAACACTATAAATAGGATGTGTATCCATGCATTAATGTTCAACACTTTGAGATATTAAGAACATTAGTGCGTATAACTTAGTGAATCAAACAGCTACGACTGTATTCATAAGTTAGGGTTTATTGTTGTTCAAAGTGTGCACAACACATTGTCATCAAACGGTGTTATCCATAACACTTGTAATTCTTTATTATACAATAATAAGATTACGTTTGAAAAGTAATACCTTGTGTTGATTAAGCTAAGATTAGGGTTTCTTGCATTGATTAGGGACTTTCAAGTGTTTTAAAAATAGAAAAATAGTTTTTAAAATTTAGAAAAAATACTTTTTAGTCTTTAAATAATATAAGTAACTTATTAGTTCAATAAAATAATATCTTAGACATTTTGATAATTATATTTAATTTTATGGCTTTAATTAGCATTTAAAATTAAATATTTAATTAATAAAAGGTTTTAAAATATTTTTGTTGAATTTTTATTCTTATTTATATTATTTTAGACTTAGTTTAAACTTTTAATTATTTTTTAGGTTTAATTTTTTAATTTGGTGCTTTTTAAGGTTTTACGTGAACGACCTTTTCGTCTTAGTGTAATCCGTCATCGTAACCGTCATTCTCTTCTTACCCCATTTCTATTATCTTTTCTCATAACAATAAAATCACAAAAGTTAATCATTTCATTACACAACGCACTAGCCTCCTTGAGAACGAACTCACTTTAGGATCATTTACACACGGTTTTCCTAAATCGTCGTGCTTACCCTATATTTTGGTACTCTTTTCCTAAAGGGTATACAAAAACTCAACCATCATTTTTGGCGCCGCTGTCGGGGAGGCGTGTTGTGTTTTGATTTGAACAATTGTTGTTTTTATACTAGCCATAATAAGTATTTGTATTAGTAGCACTCTACTAATACGTATTATCGTTTTTTGTTTTTTTGTGAATACTATTACTATATTGTATACGTAGAACAATAAATACACAAGTACTCCAAATACGTGAGAAATCACAACATTGACTTGGGAGGTCATTACCCAATCATTGTATTCGAATCTCAAACCAAAGAAAAAAGGCAAAAATAGATAAATACTTTCGAGAAGCTCGATTTTGAAAATACAAACTATAAGGTGGGTATAAGGTGGATATTATAGAATATATCCTAAGGAAAAAGGCTCTTAAGTGCTTCGCGCCGCCTCGTTTCCCCGCTTGCTTGTGAGTATTTGATTTTGAGAGCTAATCGAGAATTTGCCGCCCAAAGTATTACTTAAGTATCACATATATTTTCTTGGTTTCATTGATTAAACCCTCTTGAACGTTTAGGTGTTACACCAACGTTCTAAAGTCATCGAAGGCGTTCACTTCACGTGATCGTTTTCATTCCTTGAGGCTTCTTTAATCAAGAGATTTGATTAAGGAGGAGATTTGTAGATTATTGTCTACTTAATACAATTCCAAAATCCAAAAAAAAGTAAAAACAATCAAAAATCCAAAAAAATTGAAAAAGTTAAAAACACCAAAAAGAATCTTCTTTGCTCATCCCGACGGTGTACGTGACGTTTATTCTTACTCGCAATCAAGCAAGACGTGCACGTAAAGGAAGAAACAAAAAGGAGGCAACACCTACTCCTAATCTTTCTAGTGAAGAGACTCCAAGTGAGGAACCCGTTGTAGAACAAGAAGCTATCATGGCTAATCGTACTATGATGGAGTTGCTTCAAGCACCCACCGAGGGTTTTGGAGAGGCCATTGTGATTCCCGCCATCCTTGCGAAGAACTTCGAGATCAAGACGGGTTTAATGTCTATGCTTCAAGCCAACAAGTTTCGCAGCCACGAGAAAGACAACCCACATTATCACATTAGGCAATTTAATTGTCTCACCGCGACAAGCAAGTTTAAGGATGTACCACACGATGCCATTAAGATGATGTTGTTTCCATACTCGTTAGATGGACCCGCCAAGATATGGCTCGAGAAAGAACCCCCAAATTCGATTTTGACGTGGGGTGATCTCGTTTCAAAATTTGTAAATCAATTTTTTCCACCATCTAAAACAACACATTTGAAAAACGAGATTTCACGATTTACACAAAGATCTAATGAAAGTTTTTCAATGGCTTGGGAAAGGTTTAAAGAAATGTTACATGAATGTCCACACCATGATTTTTCCGAATTGCATCAAATTGACACTTTTTATAATGGGCTTAATGATCATGAACGAGATTACTTAAATGCCGCCTCGGGTGGTAATTTTTTGTGCAAAAAAACCGAAGAGGCTTTGAAAATCATTGAGAATAGGTCTAAGGTTTATAGCCCTCGTAACACACCGAGCGTTGCCAATTTGGGTTCGTCATCGTCTCGTAGCATTAATGCCTTGCAAGATGATGCAAATGAGGAGAAACGGTTTTTCGAAAGGTTTTCGACTCTTATGACTCATTGGAAAGCACAAGATGCTTTGAATTCCGCATCGGTTAAGGCGGTTGCCAAGAGTTGAATTTCGTGTGGTGGAGCTCATGATTTTTCCGAGTGCATTACCGCGGATGGTAACACTTCGAATTCTTATGTAGCCACGGGAACTTATAACCAAAACGGTCAAGGTTCCCGCCAAAATCAAGCTCCACAAAATCAAAATGCTAATAACTATCGAAACAACAATCAAAGTGGTGCTTATCAAAGAAATCAACGTAACTACAACAAGGGTAATTATCAAAGTGGAAATGGGCTAAATTTCAAACCAAAACCAAAACCGTGATTTTCAAACTACCACACAAGGTTTTCAAAATGATCACACCAAAAATCTTCAAGGAGAATTTTTGAATTATGCTAAAGCAAACGATGCTAAGTTTGATAATATGCAACGTGAAATGGTTAGCTTAAGATCCGAGTTGAAAAACGAGCTTAAAAACGAACTTGCTAATGAACTTAAGACTCATGCTAATAAAATGGAAGGAAATGTCCAACGTCTCCAACAAAATAAACAAAAAATAGAGCAAGGTCAACATGAGATTAAGCAAGAATTGTTAAAAGCGGATGCTAGGAAATCTAAGTTTGAAGATCGAATGGGAAAAATGTTTGAAGCTATCATGTGTAAACCTTCTTCTTCGGGTGGTCTTCCTAGTGATACCATCGTGAACCCGAAAGGAGAATTGAAGGTTATTACTACTCGTAGTGGTAAAACTTTCAATGAACCCATTTCTCGTCCAAGTACTTCAACGGAGAAGGAAAAAGAGAAAGAACCCGAGGTGGTGGTAGAAAAGGAGCAAATTCCAAGCCCACGAAGTACGGCTCAAACCACACCTACGGTTGAACCAATACCAATAGTGGAACCCGAGATTCCAAGGCCTTTGCCTATGCCCCAACCCACACCACCCTTACCTTACCCTTCAAGACGAAACAAGGAAAAGGCACAAGAACGAAATAATTATCAATTTGAACTTTTTATGAAAATGTTTCGTTACTTGCATTTTAATATAAGTTTTGCCGACGCCTTGGTCATGATGCCTCGATTTGCCGCGAACTTCAAAAGTATGTTGAATAACAAAGAGAAATTGCAAAAGTCGTCTAGTTGTTCTTCGGTTTTTCTTAGCCGCATACCTCAAAAAGTCGGTGATCCCGGCAAGTTTTTAATCCCATGTGCAATACAAGATATGGAGGAATGCTACGCCTTGGCCGATCTTGGTGCTAGAATTAATTTGATGCCTCTTGAGATTTTTAAGTCGCTCAATCTTCCCAATCTCACTCCTTCAAGAATGTCAATCGAGATGGCCGATCATTCTACGATTCTAGCTTGTGGAGTAGCCGAGGACGTCTTCGTGAAAGTTGGAAAGTTCTACTATCCCGTAGACTTTATCGTTGTTGACATTCCCATCGATCCTAAAGTTCCTCTAATTTTAGGTCGATCATTTTTGGATACCTCGAGAGCACATATCGATGTGCATGCTAGGAAAATCACTCTTCGTTTCAATGAGGAAGAACTCGTCATAAATGCAACTCAAAACTCCACACTTTCTCATGTGTACTCTATCACGTCTTTGAACAATGTTAATCCCATCTGTAAAAGGATTTCAAAAAGAGTTTTAGAAGTTGATGATAAAAACGATTTTCCGTCCCCTCCGCCGGTGGAGGTTAAGAGTGTTAAGCCTACGATTCCAATCACGAATGATTCTTCGGATGATGAATATGTTGATCCCGATGGGGAAGTTTTCTTTGTTGACAAACGTTTTGAGAACTTACCACCACCTAAACCAAAACGGTTTTCAAATGTGAGAATTTTTAGTGTGACTAATATTGCTTTAGAAACGCCAAATATTTTTGACATAATTAAGTCGGGTTTTCATAAGGAGAGTTTAAAAGATGAAAAAGGGAAAGATTTTAAATTGGATTTAAAATATTTTTCTACAATGCTAACTCCGTCATCACCTCGTGTTTTGAGTGCTACAAGCTCGTCTTCTCCTTTTGACGATGCTTTTTGTGGACTTAGTGTGGGGGAATCCCCTTATGTTCCCTCCCCTTTCTCCACCGAGGACGAGATATTTGATCCCGTAATTGCTTGTAAAGGGAAATCTCAGTCTTCCACCGATGCAATAAATGGAAAATCTTTCTATTTGATTGGTGCGAGTCTACCTCGAGTAGCTCATGGTTTTTATGACTTACCCATTGTCCCACCCTTCTATTTCTTCTCATCTATTTTCTTGAAACCCTCTGGGTTTGTGTTGACACATGATGAAGTGGCGTTGATTTGTTTTTCCAATGAAAACGAGAACGCCATCTTCGATCCCGGTATTTTGCACCATCAAAGGACTTAGTCCTTAATACCGGTTGTTTTTTGGCCTTGTTTATCATGTAAGCCCCACTAAAAATTGACCATACCAAGATAATCCCTAAATGATCACATTTATGGGGATTCAAGTCGAGCTTTTGACTCGGTTATCAAAAAGAAGGTGCCTCGTGGGGGAAACCCATGCTTATCCATGTACATATTATTGCTTTCTAATTAGTTTAATGTGAGGGGATTTGTGCCCTTCCAATCTTTGTTCCGTGGGTGTTTATGAATTGTGGTTTTTAGATCATGATCTTCACGATTGGAGCCTCTCGTGTTCGTTTTATGGGAGCACTCGATCATTTGCTTTGAAGACTTTCTCAATATCCAAATGATATATCCTTTTGATGTTCTAACCTTAGGTTTTTAGCACAATTCATAAACGGCTATTAATTTAACGGTTACACCCTTTCCATGCTAGATTAGGCATTCGACTACGTCTCTAGTATGGCGGTGTTTGCACCCCTAGACTCGAAACATTGAGGACAATGTTTAACTTTAGTATGGGGGTGAATAGATACTTGCCTTGCCAAACCTTCACGCTTTCCAAAATTTATCTTTTTGTTTATCGTTTTTGTTGCAAAATAAGGCTAAAAATGGCCAAATTTTAAAATTTTTCTCATGTTTTTATAAGTGTTTGAAGACACGAATGTAGGTTTTCCGATGGCGAGAATAAGAGTAATTTTTGACTCGACCGTGTGTGTTGAGCACTTAGCTTTGGTTCCTTAACTACACATTAGGCTAAGTCTCTTAAATGAGGACGAGAAATGATAGGGTTAATTATAAGTTACTATGCTAAACGTAGAGTACTCGTATTCTTTCAAAAACTCATGTGTTCTCGTTGTTTACTTATTCTCCCTTCGCATGTAAATATTTTTTGCTTAATAAATATTGATTTAGCGGTTTAGTTGGGATTGTTGGGTTTCTAGTCTTTTCTAGTAGCTTCCGTGTAATTAAATTGGGAAGACATTAAGGTATCGCCAGCGTCACGGTTTTGAAGTATTGGCACCCAAATAATCGAAAGCTTCACCCAATAATAAGATTTCAAGTGCTCACCTAAATCTAGCAAACAATTTGAAGCCCCACAAGGCAGAAAAATCTATGAAAAATTGAAAGTGAATCAAGCCTTAATCTTCGAAGCTTTAAAGATCCAAAATTCGCCTTAGCGTGAGGATATACGTCTTTGGCTAATAAAACCACCGATGAGGCGGGTAATAAAAGGCAAGGCAAGACCGAAGTCATAATAAAAGCTTCATGACGAAGTTGAATAAAAGATGGAGGTAAACCAAAGATAATAAGGCCCTTCCGTTAGGGGCGTATAAAAGTCTTGGTAATAAGTCTCATGTTCAAAACTGTTATAAAACCGTGTTTATCGATTCTTCTTGTCAACTTTGACATCGTTGTCTATTAGGAGGGGTTATTGATTTAATGGTCTTGGTTACACCGTTAGGACTCTATTTTTAGACCTAAATCTCTATTATCGCATAAGTCAAACAATGTATCCTCGTGAAACATTCAAGACAAAATAAAATATAAGAGATACAACTTAGGAATAATGGGAGGATAAGTACGTGATTAGGGCATATGAGTAGTGTTAGCATTACTAACTTATAATGATAATGATCTCGTTGCACGCTTGGCATGGAATTGGGGTGAAAATCGAGGAAGATGAAATTATTTCTAACAAAGCATTCACGTGTTCTTATTCTATGAACCTAAACGTCCCATTTTGCGATGAAAATCATACATTATGTCTAAAACACAAGTAGTAGTAGTAATAGTCGTAGTGTAGCTAGTTTATCGTTCAATAAAGTGAATAAAAATGAATTTTCGAGATGCTACGATACTTTATTCTAGCATTGCGTGAGGGCACGGCAATGGTTTAGTATGGGGGAGTGATGAGACTGCTTTTATACATAGTCTCATCGTCCAAAAATGGGCTTAAAATGCATTAAATATCATTAAAAATGCCAAATATATGCTCGTATCTGTTGCTTGTGTATTTTAGGTACGGATATTGAGGAAATGACAAAAAGATCACAAGAATCAATCAAAAACAAACACGGGAAACGAAGCCGCACAATGAACCGGACCCGAATCAAGAATTTCCAAAACAACCCTTGAAGAATTGAAGATTGGCAACATTGATCCCTCATCTTTGAAGATTTGTCATAATTGGTCCATGGAGATCATATTTTGCAAGAGTAATCATCCATGTTTGAAGAATTGACAAAGCAGGCCCTTGAATAATGCAATATTTGCATATATAATCCTTGATATAAATTTGCAAAATACTTGTGCCAAATTTGACAACTTTGGCAAAGTTGTTATAAAGGAATTGGAAGTTGTTGGATATTATTTACAAGTTGAAGAAAGTGTGATACATGGGGGACCTTTTCTGCCCAGAAAATCAAACACCACACCACCAATCAACCACTGCCACGTCACCCACCAGCCAATAGCATCCCACCACCTCACCACTCCCTCACACGTCACCCTCCACTACTCAGTTTATATTAATAAAACTGAGTCAACCCCTAGTCAAACCCCACACTTTTCCCTCTAAACACCTAGTTTAAACTAATCCCTCCCCAAATCAGATTAAAAGTTCCCATTAAACCCTAAAAATCACCAGGTTGAATTAAACCCTAATCAAAGGGGTTTAATCTTTAAAACTCCAGAACCCTAATTAACCTTATACTAATCCAATCCCCACCCCTAAAATCTACCCAGACATACCCATGTGTCCTGTGGGACCCTCCCCTGCCCATCACTTTCTTCCTAAAACCCAAAAACCCGACCAAATGAACGATTCCTAGCAACTCCTTGGTCCCCAATGTTCTACCAGCGGTTCAAGATCAAGATATCATGTTGGCATGTCAACATCCATCACAAGAATCCATTTTGACTGAAATTCAAAATTTCGTCCAAGGGCAGTTTAGGAAATTTATAGTTAGGGTTTTATGATTCTAGACTCTTCTGTGACCCATTATATAAGGGCATATAGGGTTTTCATTTTAGTTCTTGTTCCAGATTTTGCTTAAAAAATATTGTAATTCCTTTTTAATATATAAAAGTTGGTATTTTGATTTTAAAAGATTTTCCTTTTTATGTTTAAAAGTTGGTGTTGTTATTGAAGCAATCTGAGTTCCATTATCACTTTTGATTTTGTTAAGTTTCATTCAGAAAGTGAAGATTTTGGTGAGAGGACACTTAAACCAAAACCTTGATTTTCTGTGATAGTTATAGGAGCTTATCAGCTTATTTGGTGGACAACCAAATAAGCTACATAAGCTTGTATAAGCTATTTCATCAGTTTCAGTTTTTCCAAGTGTTCTAGGTTTTCAAATTTTCATTCAAAAATCAATTTTTCAAATTTCTTTATTATATAGCCTATAAGCTATAAGCTTGCTTAGCCAATAAGTCAAGTTTATAGCTGCATAGGGTTGTTTATCAGATAACCTTGTGTTCTTGTTGGTTTCTTTGACTTTGCAGGTTACAAGAAGATCATTGTGTTCATTTGAAGATATATTGGGGTGGGTTTGACTGCAGTAGTCACCACCTAGCATCATCCACATTCAAACAACTTCTTTGCACAAGCCATAAGCCCAGCTATAAGCTGATGGGAGATGGCATTGCAGCCATAGTGGGGCCCGGATGTGGGTCCCCCAAGGTATAAACCATAAGGCTTGAACCTTCCTAGTAGATTATAACTTATTTTTTTGTGCCTTGTGATTTGTGGAGTTGATTTTGTTTGCTAGTTAGAAAAGGGTTTGTTTATGATTATTAGTCATTAGTTAGGCTTGATTAGTTGTTAAAATTCAGTTTTAACCTGGTTTGAATAGATTTGGTGTGTAAATTTGTGATTTCTGAAATTTAGGGGGTGTTTGGCTTTGGTTTTTAAAGCAAGATTGTTGAAAGTATTTGGCTTAAAATCTGTTTGAACACACCTATTTCATTAGTCTCTAGTCATATCAGTAGTTGGTTGAGTTTTGTATGTTGGAAATCAGAAGTTGCATGATAAAAATTGGATAATATAGCTAGAAATCAGTAAGTGCCTTTGTTTGACTGATTTTTGTCGATTAGGTTCACCAAAGTCTGAAATCTGATAGGGTTAAGTGCTATATAGGATTGTTTATCAGTTATATGCTGTTTGATCAATTTTTGTACAAGATTTGAGCCTTCAAAATTCATTATTGTGCCAATTGCACCAGACACTATTCATCAGACCTATAGCAGCCTTTCCAATAACTTTTTTGGGCAATTTGTGTGATTTTATTGTGTTGTAGCTGGTTAATTTTTGCTATAATCTGACTCCCCATACTCCCATGAGTGTGGGGTGCCCTTGTTTCCAAGAAAAACCCAACAACAAGCTTTCCTAAGCTCTAAAACCATCTGACCCATTTTTTTGTGAAGTCAGTGGGAACTAAGTTCCCACTGCTAGTGCTTTGGTTTCCACTGCTCAGCAAAAGGACAAAAGTCCTTCACATGTCACTTTCAGTAACTTAGATTTTTTGTCTTTAGTGGGTGAAAACAGGTTTTAGACTTTGATTCAAGTTTCATTATTTTTCTAATTTAATTTTTGATTTTTCAGTTTAATTAAATTTTCAGTTACTGTTCATTTAGTATTTTTTTACATTTAATAGCTATTTTAAATTACTTTTTAATTTTTGATTTTTGTCTTTTAGTGGTAAAATTAAATATTTTTTAGTTTTAAAAATTTTCATAGACTTAGAAAAATACTTTAAGTTTTTTAGTTTAAAAAGTTTTTACTGTTTACTTTTTATTTAATTGTTAGAATTAATTTAGTTTAATTAGGGTTTAATTTCAAACTGTTTTTTTCTTTTAGTGGAAAATTTTACATTTTTCAAACTTTTTCATTTTTCTACTGTTCCTTAGCATAACTTAGGATTTTTTTAAAATTGTCAAATTATTTTTAGCATTATTTTATTATTTTTTATGATTATTTTAGTTTAAAAATTGTTTTTAGTGTTTTAAAATAGAAAAATAGTTTTTAAAATTTAGGAAAAATACTTTTTAGTCTTTAAATAATATAAGTAACTTATTAGTTCAATAAAATAATATCTTAGACATTTTGTTAATTATATTTAATTTTAGGGCTTTAATTAGCATTTAAAATTAAATATTTAATTAATAAAAGGTTTTAAAATATTTTTGTTGAATTTTTATTCTTATTTATATTATTTCAGACTTAGTTTAAACTTTTAACTAATTTTTAGGTTTAATTTTTTTTAATTTGGTGCTTTTTACGGTTTTACGTGAACGACCTTTTCGTCTTAGTGTAATCCGTCATCGTAACCGTCATTCTCTTCTTACCCCATTTCTATTCTCTTTTCTCATAACAATAAAATCACAAAAGTTAATCATTTCATTACATAACGCACTAGCCTCCTCGAGAACGAACTCACTTTAGGGTCATTTACACACGGTTTTCCTAAATCGTCGTGCTTACCCTATATTTTGGTACTCTTTTCCTAAAGGGTATACAAAAACTCAACCATCAGAGATACTTCTTCAATTTACTTATTGGACACTGGGCATCCTAATCATTGGACAATGGCCTAGGAACAACCCTTAACACGATCCAACAATCATTTAAAACCTTATAATTCAATCACATGACTTAACGACTTCCTCTTAACAATCTCATATTCCATACGAGTTAAATTTTACTTCATTCAAGTTTCAATCAACTTATACTCAATGCGATATCCTACCTCATTTTCGAATACTTTCAAACTTATTCTTAGACCTTCAAAGTGCAATAAAAGCTTGATATGATCAACACTTAATTTCCAATCCTATAGCTCTTACAACAAAAATTATCAAATGAGTCACTAGTATGAAATGACTCGATCATTCAATTAGACTTCTCGGAAAGGTACTTGTAGCATGAGGCTTTTGGGTAATGGTTCCAATGACAGCCTTAAGTGCAACATTCACCCTTTCGATTTCAAATTTAAGAATTGGGTGACAACGAGTCAGATGACATCTTTCTAGGTGGTAACGTTTTGTCAAACTCCACTCTATAAGGAAAGATCGTCATGACATCGATATCGGTTTTAATCTTGCCAGTTCTTCTTCAATATCACAATCAACTAATATCTATATTTCTACGAATATCAACCATTTTGTTGGGATCATAAATATCCACAACTTGGTTTAGATCTGGAATAGCTAGAATTCCTACGGGAATAGCTTCGATTGATTTGCTAGGGGAGTTAGGGTTTCTTGTGACAATCTACGTCGTATAAATACCTCGTATAAATATCAAAATAATCATCGAACAATCATGTAATCAAATTACAACATATATATATAATCCAAGTTATATATATATATAAATAACACTTCTCAGTCTGGCCTTGTCGGTAACTCGGGAATTCTTCGGCACCGTTATAGTCAAAAGATTTTTAGACATTTTAAGAAAAATGTTTATAGTTAAAAGATTTTGAAATGTTTTATTCAAAACCTTGGTTTTAAAAATCTTTCGTTCTCTATAACGAGAGCTCTGATACCAAACCGTAACACCCCCAAATTTATACAACTCAATACAGCGGAAGACTCGTTGGTGTTACGGGATAGCACATTACTCACATCATAGACAAAGCTTAAAAATCGCGTCGTTTAATAATAAAGCATTTCCATTCATAAATATCAAATTTACATAGGTCCCAAGTCATTGTATTTCATACAAGTTTTACAAAGAATTTGAATGGAAATTATTATTTAAGTGCGGGCCATGAATTCTTGTTGTCTTCTCGAGAATTACCTTCAAGTATCTGAGATAAAACATGTTAAAAGAAAAGGTCAGCGATAACGCCGAGTGAATTCATAGAGTTTAATAAAATCCATCAATATAACATCGGTATAAAATTATTACCGAAAATCATTTTGTACAAATCATTGTAATAGGCCATAAAATAGCCAAAGTCATTTTATACAAATCCTTATCAAAATCATAATATAGGCTTTGGCCTTCAAAATCATTATACGAACCATTGTCGTTAAAAACATCATACAATACGTTTTATAACGTTGTATAGATTAAATAAAAACCGTTATATGAATATGGTTATATAAAACCAAAACACGAACATAATATCAATGATAAGACCCTGTATTGCTAGTCAGGCAATATATCGTAATTCAATGCATAAAGCAGTATTTTCGTTATTTGGATTATTATAAGCCGCATGACATTGTTACCTTACTATATCAAACAACGGGTAGCTAGCCCAAAACTCAATTTGCCCATCTAAATTAGCGTGTCGTCACAATAATCACTCTTGTGTAAATCTTCTCATACATAAATTCGCTTACCAATCAATGTGGCACGACGGGGATCAACCGTCAAGGCGCGAACTGGGGTGATCGTCCCCAAATAGTACTATTATATGCATAAGCGTCTACCAAAACCCGGTAGTTCACAATTCATGCTAATGGGACTTTTAGTGACATAACCTAACTTTAATAATCCATTTCATTTCATTTATCGGGTCATATAATCATTCATCGGGTCACATAATCATTCGGGTCCAAATCAATAATCAAACAATTGGGACAACTTGTGTCCTATTTTATCAAAACTAACATGTTATCTCCCTCGCGGGTTTATAAAACATTTCATAAAAACATTTAAAAGAGTGTGAGGCTATGAACTCACGTTGATGTGGGAAAGCGGGTTATTGGCAATTCGGATGTACGGTACGTGCTTCAATCACGGAAACCTAGACAAATAATACTCGTCTTAGACTCTTGTCCAATAACTTTACAAAAATAACAATTATGTATACATATGATGATTTTATATATATGATGATCAAGTGGGTTTATACATTCTCATTTTACTCAATTTAGTGTTATGTATTGGTAACTTTTATACTAGTGTACTAGTTTTACTTATTTACATGTTTTAGGTCCAATAAGCCTATTATAAGTCCATTACCTTATGTTAGTCCATTTTAAACTTTTATTATCAGTATTATACTTTACATGTTGGGCCCAAATGGGTTAAGCCCAATAAGTAAGTTTATAAGTGTTTTACCAACTAGTCGGGTTTATAGTCCTGATTGTAGGAAAATTATACACCTCTTGTTTAGGAAAACAAAAGAGCGTAAATGAGCGGTAAGTATTAAACAAATGATTTTAGGAAAAACCAAGTGTTAATGACCCTTATGGTGTGAAATGAAAGTTCGTTTCCCAAGGAGGTATATGTGTGTGAAAAACTTGTTAAATGTTTGTGATTAATGATTGGTTTAGAAGGGGATGAGAAAAGAAGATGACGAAGACGTGAAAATTACTACTAGAATGATAAAACGTAAAACCGTAAAAACAAATTAATTCTAAAAATTACCAAAAATTAACCAAAAATCAAAATAAATAAACTAAGAGTTTACCAATGATCAAAACTTTTTCAAACCTTTTAAATAATTAAATATTCAATTTTTAATTGCTAATTAAAGCCCTAAAAATTAAATAAATTATCAAAAAGCCCAAATAAAGATTTTTCAATTGGTAAACCTCTAAAATGACCTAAAAATATTAAAAACTATTTTTAGAAATTTTTAAACTAATAAAAACTATTTAAAATGATTTAAAAACTATTAAAATTTAAAATAATTATAAAAATTAATCTAAAAGTGATGAAATTATTCTAAAACTTGCTAAATTCATATTTTAATGTATTAAAGCTAAGAAAAATGTAAAAAGTTGGAAAATGTGAAATTTGAAAAATAATAATAAAATAATATTAAAATAATATTAAAAATCCAAAAATTATAAAAAATTCTAAAAATTTGCAAACTAGTTTATTTTAACCTAAATAATCAGAAAATCAAAGTGAAATGACCAAAATACCCCTATTGGGCCCTCAAATGGGCCAAAACCAAAAACAGTCAACCTTAATGGGCTTTTGGGCCCAAAAAGTCAAACCTGGCCCAATTGACTTGGAAAAGCCCAATCTGACTCAAAATTTAATTCTAAGAACAAAACTCTAAAGGCCCAAAAGTTGAATGTGAGCTTATCACAGCTTAATAAGCAAGCAGCTTATTCTTATTGGGCTTTTCAGCCCATTAAGCAATAAGCCAATGCCATAAGCTCTAATTTGACACACAACCTTCTTTTAGGATGCTTATGAGATCTATAAAAAGAAATTTTGAAAAAGCACACTCAATAAGCCAGAAATAAGCAAAGTAAAAATCCACAAAACGACAAAATAGTCGGGTTTGAGATTTAGGGCACCTCAGAAGCTCTAGTTTGTTGCAAAAGCTCACAAATAGATTAACTAAGAATAATCAATCAAGAAAATCACAAAAAGCTAAGTAGAATAAGCTGTGAGAGCAAATAAGCTGGCTAAAAAAGCCAAATAAGCTAGTTTTCTAGCAAAAGCTTAACCAAAAGACTTGTAACCTTCCAGATTTGATATTAAGCTAAAAAAAATGATTTCTATAACAAAAGCCAAGTTGTTGCATGTGCCAATAAGCAGTTCTAAAAAATAAGCCAATTTGTGCTTATTTGACCAAAAGTCAAAGTACTCCAAAGTTCACCAAATGATCAGGAATGGTCTATGGGCTTCTTATAAGCAAATTTTGTGAAGGACTCAAGGAGGAGGCCTTGTGAATCAAGAGGTCAGTTGACCTTTTGATTGCAGATTTTGGCAATAAGGGCTTAATAAGCCAATTAGCTTATAAGCCAGATACAAAGCACACCAAATAGCAAAATCCACTCACAAGCAGCACTTAATCAAGTTCCAAGCAGCAAAATCACAAGGCATACACTAGGATAACAAATGCAAGCAAAAAATGAGGTGGTCACTTTGCTGATGCAAATGACCACTTCAACAACTTTTGATAAGCTATAACAATCACAATAAGCCACCAAATTCAACAACCAGATAACCAATAGATAGCTTATCACCCAAACTATTCCCAAACCTGATTTCAGACCTTAGATCCAAGTAACAAAGAAGTTATTGGATCTGATGTGTTTGACCAATTCCAAAACCACTTTTATCAGATTTTTGCAAAACTTCAAATCCCTTTTCCAAACTTTCAGAAACTTAACCTATGACTAAGACTTGTATATTAAGACTTGTTTAGACCTCCCAAACCCTAAGAACCAAGGGCTCAAGGCCACAAGGCCTTATGAACCAGTAATCCCAAACAATCCTTTATCAACCACTTTTCAAACAAACTTCTGATTTTCAAACACAACTTACTAATTTTATCCTTCAAATAGCTACACTAGGTGACAACTAGCAGATTACAACCATAAAACACAAAGCACAAACACAGAATCAACAAATCACATGCCAAAATACAAAACAGACAATATCATATGATTTTTGAGAGGAATCTTAACAAGAGGTTATACCTGCCCTCCACAACATCCTTGGAGGGCCAGCTATGCTCCTTGGACCTTGTTCAACAACTAGAACAAGACCAAGGTACTTCAATAAGAAAGATGATGAATTCCTTGGTTGATGTTTCAAAGCAGAAACTCAAGGGCTTGATTTCTTTAACACAATGAACAAACAGCCCAACCAAAGGCCCTAATCCCTTTACAAGCTTGGTGTCAACAAGCTTGCAAGAGCTTATAGCTTATGGTTAAGGATTAGTACACAAAAATAAGCAAATTCAGAAACCTTCTTTCAAGCTTTTTCAAACTTGAAAAACTTACCAAACATAAACGTCCTTGAACCAAATGATTCAAGCACACTTATAACAATCAATGGAACTCAGAATCACCTTTAAACAATATCAACTTTCAAAAACATAAAAAGGAATTACAATTTTTTCAAAATACCAGCTTTTATAAATTTCAAAAAGGAATTACAAGTTTAAAAGGTAAAGACTGGAACAAAGGGACTCTCACATGTTGAGGTCTCCTTTTATAGGCAAATGCCTGGCTAAACACTATTCACAAACCCTAGCACTGATTTCTCTAAAATGCCCTTGAGTCTTCTAGATAATTCTTGGGTGTGAGCTGTCCAAAATGATACTGGACGTTTAAAGTAGCTTTGGGGTGAAGCAAAGGATCTCAGCTGTTGATCTTCACACGTGGCAAGCCTTGGTGAGGAAGTTGGCACATGATGGTGAAACGGTTTTGGTGCTGGGGCCTCTTGGTGAATGGGAGTGAGGGTTTTAAGGTTGGGATCGGATTATAGGCGTGTGAATCAAGTGTGGGTAAGGGTAATTGAGTTTTACCCTTTGTTTTAATGAAGATAGTTATTGGGTTCATGGGGTGAACAGTAGTAACTTTTGATCCGATTTTGGGGGATTGGAAATGTTTGGCGCGTGTTTGTGTGTTTGAATGTTTGAGTGCACAACTTTAGCCCTTCTTCTATTTCTTTTCTTTCATTTGTGTTTAAAAATGTGTCAGCGCCCAATTCCTTTGTTGTCAACTTTCAAGACTTGACAATTTTGGCACAAAACTTTCCAACAAGGTTTATAAGGATTATTTTTTCCATTTTGAGATATTTCAAGGGCTGATCTTGGACATTCTTGATCTTCAAAGGTCTTCAATGTATCTTTGGCTTCACGAGGGACCATTGTTGGCAATTTGGAATTGTTGAGGGACTAATCTTGCCATTTCTTCAAAGTAGAAGGACCTTTTGTGTAATTTTGACAAACTTAAGGGACCAAACTTGTAATTATCAATATACAAGGGTTTTAAGTGTCATTTCTTCAATAAATGAGGACCAATCTTGTATGTATTCAAGTCTTCAAGGGTATTTGTTGAATATTCCATGAATTAGGGCCCGGTTCTTTATACGGCTTCGTTTCTCGTGTCTGTTTTTCCTTGTATCTTGTGATCTTTTGTCTTTTTCACGATATCCATACCTAAAATACACAAGTAAACAAACACAAGCATATATATGGTATATTATGACATTTTTATGCATTTAAAGCCCGAAAAGAACGATGAGATCATGTATAAATGCCATCTCATCACTCCCCCATACTAAGCCATTGCCGTGCCCTCACGCAATGCTAGAATAAAGTATCTAAGCATCACCAAAGTTCAATTTTATTAACCTTTATTGAAAAGTAAAAGACTTGCAACATACTACGAAGATGTGTAAAGACATAATGTATGATTTTCATCACGAAAAGTGACTTTTAGGGTCAAAGAATAGAAACAAGTAAATGTCCCTTAGAGTAAACTTCGTCATCCTTGATTGTCATACATTCCATGCTAAGTGCAAAAACGAGATCATTGTTGGTACAAGTCACAATGCTAACACTACTCATACGTCCAAATTGTGTAATACTTTTTCCTCCCGCAATCCTAGTTATTATAAAAAGAAATGAGTTACTAGCATTTTTTATCTATTTGTCATGGATCACAAGTGATTCATATTGACTTATTTGAGTAGTTATTAGTCCGAAAGCAAAGTAGCACGATTTGATCGATAGTTAGCCGAAGGGCAAAATCTTTTAAAACGGCTTCTCGTGTATCTCCTTGAGTTCATATCTTGGCATAACTCGTTTCACGATTTGAGACCTTTCTCGGACCGATATTTGGCATGTACTTCATATTCAAATCTTGGGAAGACGTTCTTGAAATTATGGTCTTCTCTTCATATATTTGGAATTTCTTCACTTGACGTTTTTGAGAGATTCTTCATACTGGACCACGACTTCATCATTTTTCTTCAATATTTACTTTGGATTTTGATATACAACGATCCGCCTCCTTTTCGGACTTGGATATATTTATCCTCATACCTTGTAAGGGTCTTTTTGGATAGACTTTCTCCATGATCTTTAGGGGAGTAATTGCTTTTCGTCGTGTGTCTCGATCCTTCATATTGATTTAGGAATAATGATACTTCACATCATCTTGGATTTTAGCAAAAAATAGAGCTCCTCATGCCTTGTTAGGGCCTTTTTGGATAATCGCCAATCTTCGCGTCTCGCTTCAATAAGTTATGCCTTGGCTATGAACTCTATTCAACCCCGAGCAACTTTTAAACGATCTTGCGCTACAGGCTAAGTAACCTTTCAAATCGTACGACCTTACTTATTGCAATTATGATTTATTCCTAATGCATTGATCTTATGGGAAGAAAAAGCCACAATTAAAAACATATGAGTTTTTGAAAGAACACTTTCATGTTCTACGTTTAGCATGATCACTTGTCTAACTCTATCATTTCTCGTCCTTCACTATATAAAGACCTCTAATTAAAGAGACTCGTGAATACTTAGCCATGCAAGTCAAAATTAAGCCAAATTTGGATTAGCTTTCATTGAGACTATATCAAATCAAAGTTTTGGGTTTTCAAGCCACCTATAGGATCTTGCACTTTCTTGGACTTTTTCAAGTTTAGAGAAGGCATTTTATAGTTCCCTTGATAAGTGACTTTCTTGGATCAATTATAGGAGCTTGCGAAAAGTTCTCGTTCTTAACCCGAATGAGCTAAGACTTTCGCGTTTTAAAGCTCCCTATATAAAAGTCTAGCAAAACTTGAATTGAGCGGGTTAAGGAATGTAAATGGCTCCAAATGCCCATCAAGTCAAAAACTAACTCTTATTCTACCCATCGGAAAATATACATTCGTGTCTTAAAAACACTTATGAAAACTAAGAAAATTTTTAAAATTTGGCCATTTTTAGCCTTATTAGCAACAAAACATTGAAAGTTGGAAAGCGTGAGGGCGTAGCAAAGCAAGTACCTATTCACCCCCCATACTAAAATCAAACATTGTCCTCAATGTTTCGAGTCTAAAGGTGGAGCACCCCCATACTAGAGACGAAGAATCGAATGCTTAGGATCTAGCATGGAAAGGGTGATCAACAATATATCTAAAGCCGTTTATTAAGTATGCTAAAAGATAATTGTTAGAGCAATAAAGGATATGTCATGGATTCGTGAAAAACTTCTTCAAGCAAACGATGGAGGCTCACGTAAACGAACATGAGAGTCTACAATCGTAGATGATGATGATCTAGATAACACAATCACAAACAAACACAAGACAACGAGTTGAAAGGGTACAAGTCCCCTTATTAGTGAATAGTAAGTATAAAGGATAAGAATGGGATCTCCCCCACGAGGCACCTCGTTTTTGATTACCGAGTCATGAGCTCGACTCGATCCCCTCAATGCTAATTATCATTGGGGAAGGTGACTTGGTCGAGGGAAACCATTGAAGGAATTTCCCCACCAAAGTAGTGCTTAAACCTATGTCCATTCACCTTGAAATTAGGACCATCATCTTGAGCTAGCTCGATGGTCCCATAAGGAAACACTTGTGTAATGGTGAACGGACCCGACCAACGAGATTTCAATTTCCCGGAAAATATCTTAAGTCGAGAGTTAAAAAGCAACACTTGATCACCAACGTTAAAAACCCGGTTTTTAATCTTTGAATCATGAAACTTTTTAGTCTTTTCTTTAAAAATTAATGAATTTTCATAAGCATTATCTCTTAATTCATCCAATTCATTCAATTGTATTTTCCGGTGATCTCCCACGGTCTTCAAGTCAAAGTTTGCATGCTTAAGGGCCCAATATGCCTTATGCTCCAACTCAATGGGCAAATGACAATTCTTCCCATAGACTAACTTATAAGGAGTGCAAACGATAGGTGTCTTATAAGCGGTCCTAAAGGCCCATAAAGCGTCATCGAGTTTGTCGGACCATGAAGCACGGTTTTCTCCAATTGACCTCTCTAAAATCCTCTTCAAAGCTCGGTTCGAAACCTCGACTTGCCCACTCGTTTGCGGGTGATAAGCCGTAGAAAGACGATGAGTAACTCCATATTTCTTTAGAACCTTTTCGAATTGGTCATTACAAAAATGGGTTCCACGATCGCTTATAATAGCACGAGGGGTTCTGAACCGAGAGAATAGTTGTTTCAAAAACTTCACTACCACACGAGCATCATTAGTAGGCAAAGCCTTAGCTTCCACCCACTTAGAAAGGTAGTCCACCGCGACGAGGATATATTTGTTGCCATGAGACGATGGGAACGGCCCCATAAAGTCTATTCCCCATATGTCGAAAATCTCACACACTTGAATTATGTTTTGCGGCATTTCATCACGTTGAGACGATTTTCCTTGACGTTGGCACGAATCACACGACTTCACAAGTGCGTGTGCATCACAATAGATAGAAGGCCAAAAGAAACCGGCATCGAACACTTTCTTAGCCGTGAGATTAGCAGAGTGGTGACCACCCGTGGGTCCCTCGTGACAAGCTCTAAGGATATTAGAAGCTTCGGCACCAAAAACACAACGTCGAACGAGTTGATCCGCACAAACCCGAAAGAGATAAGGGTCGTCCAAAAATAGAACTTGACGTCACGAAAGAATTTTCGTTTTTGTTGTGTCGTCATACCCTTGATTATGAAATTGCCCGCATGGTAATTTGCAATGTCGGCAAACCATGGGGTGGTGTCTTTAGAATTCACTACACCGAGAGTCTCGAGAGGAAATGTTTCGGTGATTTCCTTGTTCTCGAAAACATCTTTGTGAGGATCTTCTAGACGAGAGAGATGATCGACCGCTAGATTCTCGGCTCCTTTTTTGTCAAGCACGGTGACATCAAATTCTTCGAGGAGGAGCATCCAACGAAGCAATCTCGGCTTAGCATCTTGCTTAGCTAATAGATACTTGATAGTCGAATGGTCGGTATACACTATGCTTTTAGTCAAGACGAGATAAGGTCGGAATTTCTCAAAAGCATAGACCACGGCAAGGAATTCCTTTTCCGTTGTGGTGTACTTTAATTGAACCTCGGTCATCGTCTTACTAGCATAATGGATAGGACGGAAATGCTTGTCATAACGTTGCCCTAAGACGGCCCCTATAGCATAATCACTTGCATCGCACATGATTTCAAAGGGTAATTCCCAATTAGGAGCAACAAGAATGGGAGCTTCGGTAAGTTTCCTTTTGAGAGTTTCGAAAGCTCTAACACAATCCTCATTGAAGTTAAAGGAGCATCCTTCTTGAGAAGGTGTGTCATAGGTCGAGAGATTTTCGAAAAGTCCTTGATGAAACGACGATAAAAGCCCGCGTGGCCTAGGAAACTCCTAACTCCCTTAACGGTTTTGGGATGAGGTAACTTGGCGATGACGTCTACCTTAGCTTTATCGACCTCAATCACCACTTTCGACACCTTATGTCCTAAGACGATTCCTTGTTTACACATAAAATGACATTTTTCCCAATTAAGCACAAGATTGGTTTCTTCACAACGTTTTAACATTTGCTCGAGATTAGATGAACATGACGTAAACGAATTGCCAAACACCGAGAAGTCATCCATAAACACTTCCATCGACTTCTCGATCATATCGTGAAAAATTGCCTTCATACACCGTTGAAATGTACCCGGTGCATTACAAAGTCCGAAAGGCATCCTACGATAAGCGAACGTTCCATAAGGACACGTAAAAGTAGTCTTCTCTTGATCACGAGGGTCGATAGGGATTTGAAAGTAACCGGAAAAACCATCTAAAAAGCAATAGAATTCATTTCCCGCGAGTCGCTCCAACATTTGATCCATGAAGGGCAAAGGAAAGTGGTCTTTACGAGTGGCGTTATTTAACTTTCGGTAGTCAATACACACCCTCCAACCGGTCACAACACGAGTGGGAATTAACTCGTTGTTTTCATTAGGCACAACGGTCATTCCTCCCTTTTTAGGGACACAATGGATTGGGCTCACCCATGGTGTGACAAATCTAACATTTTCAGGTAGTAAAATATTTTCTCGTATAATATTTTGAAACTTATTTTTGTGTTGGTTGACGAACTCACAATTTACGGATTTAAATTTGGGATTACGTTCATAATTTGGCGTCTTTTACGACTAAACCGGAAACCTTAGGATTACGTATTTACGTTTTTGAACTCCGTTTTTGATGAGACAATTTTTATTGGATTCGTTTTGTGACGGTGATTCATAATTTATAAAAACGTTTTTCGTAAAACGACCCGAGGGCACGCAAATCGAGAAAACTAGAATCGAGAAATACCCGTAAACTAGTGAGATGGGACAAAACACTTTGCCCCACCCCACTAGCTTATATGGGACGGCAATATTGACACCACCACACATAGGTGGCATCAAGTTAGCAAGTTTACACAACTGTAAGCTTGTGCTTACACCTTAAGCTAACCATTTCCACTTAACCTCCCAACTAGCAAGTTGTTTTCATTCTTCACATTTCTTCCATGCAAACCACTCTAAAAACTCTCTCAACTCTCCTCTCTTGCCGTCCCAAATAAGCTAACAAACCCCATCATTGATCTTTTCTAACCACAAACCACATGTTTACTAGTCCTATTAAGGTGTTCTCTTGAAGCCTTGATCATTTGGTGGCCATATCAACAACTTTGGAGGTGAGTTGCTTGTGTCCTAGGGCTGGTTTTCCAACATATGTTCTTGATATTTGATGGTCTTGGAGATACTTGTTGTGTTCATCAAGTTCTTGCCTTCCTAAAACAAGAAATCCACATGGATTGGTAAAGAAGATCATCCTCTACATTTTTCTCTTATTATTTTGTAAAGAACAAATGTATTTTATTTCATTTTGTATATGTATATGATGTATATATGATGATAAAAATGTTGTGTGGGGATCAAGTGTTGATAAACATGCTTAAAAATGATGATAACCATAAGAAATGAAGCTAAAATCATGACTATTTAGTTGGCTGTATAAAAACAGTAGATAACTAAATGATGAACTGATAAAATTGCATGGTTTGATCCATTTACAGT
Source organism: Glebionis coronaria (assembly GCA_025667525.1). Taxonomy (NCBI): domain Eukaryota; kingdom Viridiplantae; phylum Streptophyta; class Magnoliopsida; order Asterales; family Asteraceae; genus Glebionis; species Glebionis coronaria. Next base: position 20,398,078 of record CM046880.1, read on the forward strand.
AAGTAGATGATGTTATACACATGTGAGAGTTGGCCATGCAATGGAATCAAAATAATGAGTGAGATATGATAAAAACAAGTTAGGTGGTGTAATCTGAATAAGCAGTTTTGTAGGGACTGTTAAGGCAACTTAGACTCAAAATGGGCAGTAGCTATAACTGAGTTATATGTAGCACATATTATGAAGAATTTGTCATCCAAAAATGAGCTTCTAAGTCATTGTAGACCTCTAGATATGATAAAAATGGTGAATATGAAGTTAAAAATCAGATTTTTGGAAATAATGTTTATTATTATTATATAAGCACTCACAATATAATCTATAAAATGTAAAATGTAAACCCACTAACTTATAGAACTTAATTATATAAATGTATAAAAGGTTAATTAAATGGGTAAATTATATAAATGGAGGTAAAATAATATTTATAAGTAATAAAAACTATAAATTTTTATGACTTTTTCGGCTATCGCCGTGAAATTAACGTTTTTCGCCAAATAAAACTTAGACGACCAAACCCGTCTAATGTAAAGTTTATAAAAGTTGTATACTGATGTATAAGTAACTAATACAAGTAAAAACCGATAAAACCCGAACTATAAGAATTACGGACATTTACGAGCTAACTAAACCTATTGGACTAATAATTAGACTTAATAAGATAAAAACTTGTAAAAAGAGCTTATTGGGCTTAACCCATTAGGCCCAACATGAAAGATATATATACTGATCATATAGGTATAAAATGGGTAAAAACAAGTTAAAGAACTTATAAAAGACTTAATGGACTTAAAATAGGTAAATCGGTAAAACTAGTGAACTAGTAAGACGTTACCAAAACGTAAACACTAAAATGAGTAAACGAGGATTTATAAACCCACTTGATCATCATCATATGTACAAAATCATCATATGTATATTGTTATTTTGATAAAAGTCATTGGACCGAGTCTAAGACCGATTATTATTTATATAGGTTTCCGTGACCGAAGCACGCCCGTAGCCGATAATCCGCCTTTCATTAACAACGTGAGTTCATAGCCTCGCACTCTTTTAAATGTTTTATAAAATGATTTGTAAACCCGCGAGGGAGATAACATGCTAGATTTTTATAAAAATAGAACACAAGTAGTCCCGATTGTATGCTTAATGATATGGACCCGAATGATGCTATGACCCTATATTCGAGACTAAAAGGATTATTAGTAGTTAGGTTATGTCACTTAAAGTCCCATTAGCATGAATTGTGAACTACCGGGTTTTGGTAGACGCTTATGCATTTGATAGTACTATTTGGGGACGATCACACCAGTTCGCGCCTTGACGGTTGATCCCCGTCGTACCACATTGATTGGTAAGCGAATTTATGTATGAGAAGATTCCATAGCGTGATTTTTGTGACGACACGCTAACTTAGATGGGCAAATTGTTTGTCGGGTTCGCGGCCCGCTGTTTTCACAGTAAGGTAACAATGTCATGCGGCTAATAATAATCCTACAATCTATACGACCTGTATAATCTAAATATCCGATATGATACGACGCTATTACGATGAATATATTACCTAACATGGTAATATAGAGACTACGGTCTCATGGACGGTTTCAGATGTATGCTTGATTTATATATTGCCTGACTAGCAATATGTGGACTTACTTCCGATATTATACTTGTGTTCTGATTTTAAATGAATGTAAATGATTGTTTTATATAACGGTTTTCATTAAACTCTATGAATTCACTCGGCATTCGCTGATATGATTTTTGCATGTTTTCTATCTCAGGTGCTTGAAGGTAATCCGGATGGAGATCGACTCTGGCCCACACTTAATATTAAAAATGTTCATTCGATCTGTGTTTTGTAAACTTAATGACCTGTATAATTTGGGACCTGTTGTACACTTTTAAACATTTTTATCGAATGAATGTTTGTTAAACCTTGTACAACCATTTTTATGTGTTGTCTATGATTGGAGTTATTGTGCTATCCCGTAACACTCTGAAAGACCCTTCCGCTGTACCGATACGAAAAATGAGAGTGTTACAGTTTGGTACCAGAGCTCTCGTTGTAGAGAACAAAAGATTTTAAAAACCAAGGTTTTGAACAAAACTTTTCAAAATCTTTTGACAATGAACATTTGAGAAAATATTTGAAAAATCTTTTGACTATAACGGTGCCAGAGATCTCCGACGTTACCAACAAGCCCTATTGAGAAGATATATATTTTGATATATATAATTTAATTTATATATATGTATGTATCGTGATTTCATTATGTAATTGTTTAACTAGTATGTTATCCTAATACGAGATAAATATATATAAATGCAGATTGTCATGGCTGACCCTAATATTCCTGTAGAAAACCATGCTATTCCCGAACCTAATATAGAAGATGATCCTTATTTAGACTTAGTAGATTTTGATATTGATGACGAGGAGGAACCATTTGAGGATCCCGAGCCCGAGTTAGGACTAGGAGATCAGATTGCCCCTCAGGTAGACTTAGTAGAGAATGAGATTGAGAATGTGGATATTGAGAATGTGGAGATTGAGAATGCTGATATTGAGAATGAGGATGAGATTGGGTTAGATGAGTTAGATGATGAGATTGACGACGAGGATGTCGAGGAGGACGTAGGTATAGATGTTGAGGTTGATGACGATGAGGAAGCTGAGCTTATTTATCCGTATGATGTTCCAGAGGGCGATCCTTTGCCCCCACCAGTTTGTTTGTCTAATTCTGAGGATGAGTTACCTAGGGATGAAATGTCTGAATCGTCTGAATCTGATTCTGAATCAGAGGAGGATGAGGATGACGATGCACCTGATGGTACTAATGGTATTGATACTCGTAGACGTAAGATAGGAGAGTCGTCTAGTACTCGAGAGGCTACTCATATTGATGGTCTTGCACCATGGGCCTTGAGACGTGATCTAGATGCTTCCCGTGTTAAGAGTTGTGTGACAGAGGTTGGATTAGGTGTTGTTCAGACTCAGGTTGCTTATTTGGAGTCGAAGACTAAGATTGGCGAGAAAGAGTGAGAATTGCTTAGTTTGGATTTGAGCGATGTAGAACGTGGTTTGAATGAGGCTTTTAGGAGGTTATCGGTGTTGGAAAGTGGTGAGTATGCTGCTATGAAGAGAAAGGTGAATTCTATGGAGATTCAGTTGAGTGTGGCTCGTGCGATGCGTGAGAAAGCCGAAAAGGAGTTGAATATATCTGTGGGTTGGAACAGTAGATTTTTTGCCGACATGGTTGAAAGAGGAGTAATCCGTAAGCGCCCAGCTGAAGATGTGTCTAGTGATCGTCCGGCGAAGATCCAGAAGACGATGGATCATGGACCATCTGGCGGTTCTCAGTAGACCAGTCTGTATTTAGTAGTGACCTTTATATCTTTTGTGCTTGTAGCTTTGACTGAACCGACTTGTTAGTAGTAGATTTGGCACGAATTTTGAGTGTATATAGTGTTAGAACTTTGATATGGATGTACTAAGACAATACTTTTGTTTCAGATCGAATGAAATATGTATCTTGTCTTGAATTCCATATTGTGCCTTATTTGTATCTTGATTATGAATTCGATCCGTATTATATGAATCCTTTGTTGGATGAATGCTTAATGTTTTGAAATTGTGGAATTATAGAACTATGCCGCCCAAGAAGGCTGTGACTGAGGATGATGTACGTAGGATTATTACGGAGCAAGTTACCGCATCTATGACTGAATTTATGGCAAATGCTAGAAATGAAGCTGGCGGTAGTGGAGCTGGCGGTAGTGGAGCTGGCGGTAGTGGAATTGGCGGTACTAATGTGAATGTGAATGCTAATAATGTGAATGCTAATGCTGGAGGAAATGTAGGAGGACTTGGAACGAATGCACCTGAAGTTGGTGGCTGTACTTATGTGACGTTCATGAAGTGTGAACCTCTACCTTTTAATGGAACTGAAGGTGCTGTAGGACTAAGCCAGTGGATCGAGAAGATTGAATCGGTGTTTAGGATTAGTAAGTGTAAAGAGGAAGATAAGGTGACTTTTGCTATGGCTACTCTTAAAGGTCGTGTGTTGACTTGGTGGAACGGGAGAATTGCTTTCATGGGTCTGGATGCTGCTAATGCTACTCCTTGGGCTGAAATCAAGAAGTGGATGACTTTGGAGTTTTGTCCTCGTAGTGTGATCATTAGGTTAGAACAGGAGTTGATTCATTTGAGAATGAAAGGTGTGGACATTGATAGTTACACGAATCGATTCCATGAGTTGGCCTTGCTATGTCCTCGATTGGTTGAACCCGAAGAGATCCGAATTGAGCAATATGTGAAAGGGTTGACCAGGAATATCCGGGGGGACGTGACATCATCGAAACCACTGACCATTGATGATGCTGTTCGAATGGCTTACCAACTCATTGGACAGATAATTCAGGATAAGGAAGATGAAGCCCGTGTAGGTGAGAAAAGAAAGGGAGACGGTGATCGTGTAGATAGAGGTGATTATAGGAAGAATTTCAATCGCCGTCAGAACAAGAGAAAGGGGAATGCAAATGCTCTTACCAACAATGCACCGCGCAACGATGATAGATGTCCTAAGTGTGGCAACAAGAGGCATCCTGGCGACTACTGGAAGTGCCGAAATTGCGGAAAGCTTGGACACAAGGTTGAAAGGTGTAAGAAGGGAACCATTTGCTTCAACTGTAATGAAGAAGGTCATAGGAAATCGGAATGCCCCAAGTTGAAAGCGATTGTACCTGGAAGAAACCCCCAGGGTGGTATCTACCAACTTGGAACAATTGAGGTGAAGAAAGAGGATCTGAATGTCGTTACCGGTATGTTTTTACTCAACAATCACTATGTTGTTGCTTTATTCGATTCGGGTGCCGATAGGAGCTTTGTATCCACTAAATTTAGTGCCCTTATTGATATTGAACCTGTTGAGATAAGTACCAGTTACGAGGTGGAATTGGCTGATGGTAAATTAGTGAAAACTAATAAGCTATTAGAAGGATGCTCTCTAAATCTCTTGAACCATTCCTTTCCGATTGATTTGATTTTGATAGAATTAGGTAGTTTTGATATTATTATTGGTATGGATTGGTTGTCGTTGAATAATGCTACTATTTTATGTGGAGAGAAGAAGGTTAAGATTCCTCTTAGGAATAGGGCGTTAGTAATTGATGGTAGTCGAGGTGAATCTCGTTTGTAAATCGTTTCATGTATTAAAGTCCAAAAGTATATCAGGAACGGTTGTGAGTTATTCTTAGCTCAAGTGACCGGGAATGAGTCTAGGGAGAAACGATTGGAAGATGTACCTATTATTTGTGAATTTCCTGAGGTATTTCCTAAAGATTTACCCGGACTTCCACCGATAAGGCAAGTAGAGTTTCGAATCGATTTAATTCCTGGTGCTGCACCGGTGGCACGTGCGCCTTACCGATTAGCCCCTTCTGAATTAAAGGAGTTATCTGAGCAACTTAAGGAGTTGTCTAATAAAGGTTTTATTCGACCGAGCTCGTCGCCTTGGGGAGCTCCAGTCTTGTTCGTTAAGAAGAAGGATGGATCTTTTCGTATGTGCATTGATTATAGGGAACTGAATAAGTTGACAATTAAAAATCGATATCCTTTACCTAGGATTGATGATTTGTTTGATCAACTGCAAGGATCTAGTGTGTATTCTAAGATAGATTTGCGGTCAGGATATCACCAACTTCGCGTCCGTGAAGAAGATATTCCTATAACTGCATTTAGAACTCGTTATGGACACTATGAATTTCAAGTAATGCCATTTGGGTTAACTAACGCACCTGCGGTTTTCATGGACTTAATGAATCGAGTGTGCAAGCCCTACTTGGATAAATTTGTGATTGTGTTTATTGACGATATTCTAATCTATTCTAAGAATGAAGATGAACATAGAGAACATTTGAGGATTGTTTTGAAGTTGTTGAAGGATGAAAGGTTGTATGCTAAGTTTTCGAAGTGTGATTTCTGGTTAGATTCTGTGCAATTTCTTGGTCATGTGATTAACAGAGATGGAATTCATGTTGATCCTGCAAAGGTTGAAGCTATTAAGAATTGGTCTGCACCGACAACGCCAACGGAAGTGCGACAGTTCTTAGGATTAGCTGGCTATTATAGGCGATTCATTAAAGAATTTTCTTTGATAGCTAAACCCTTGACTAAGCTTACTCAGAAGAATAAACCTTTCGTTTGGGGAAGTGATGAAGATGGAGCATTTCAGACATTGAAGCAAAAATTATGTAGTGCGCCAATCTTATCGTTACCCGACGGGAGTGAAGATTTTGTAGTGTATTGTGATGCATCTATTAGAGGTTATGGAGCTGTTTTGATGCAGAGAGAGAAAGTGATAGCTTATGCTTCTAGGCAATTAAGGAAGAATGAGGAGAATTATGCTACTCATGATCTTGAGTTAGGAGCTGTAGTCTTTGCTCTTAGGTTATGGAGACATTATCTGTATGGCACCAAGTGTACGGTATTCACCGATCACAAAAGCCTACAGTATATTCTCGACCAGAAGGAATTGAACATGAGGCAATGAAGATGGATAGAGTTGTTAAGTGATTATGATTGTGATATAAAATATCACCCAGGAAAAGCCAATGTTGTTGCCGATGCGTTGAGTAGGAAAGATAGAGAGCCTATCAGGGTGCGTTCTCTAGTCTTGACCGTGCACAATAATTTGCCTGAGCAAATTAGAAATGCGCAAATAGAAGCTTGTAAGAAGGAGAATTTTGTTAATGAAGGGTTCCGAGGGGAAGGAGATCCTTTAGAGGTTAGAGCTGATGGAGTGAAATGCTTAAGAGGTCGTATGTGGATACCTAAGTTTGGAGGCTTAGGAGATTTGATTATGTTAGAATCCCATAAATCTAAGTATTCCATTCATCCGAGATCTGATAAGATGTACCATGATTTGAAGAAGATGTACTGGTGGCCGAATATGAAAGCTGACATAGCTATGTATGTTCTTCAATGCTTGACTTGTGCTAGAGTTAAAGCCGAACATCAAAAGCCATCAGGACTACTTCAACAACCAAAGGTTCCTGAATGAAAGTGGGAGCGAATTACAATGGACTTTATCACCAAGCTTCCTAGAACATCATCTGGAAACAATTCGATTTGGGTTATTGTCGATAGACTGACCAAATCAGCACACTTCATTCCGGTTAAGGAGCAGTTCTCACTGGAGAAGCTGACTCGAATATACCTTGATAATGTTGTATGCAAGCATGGAGTGCCTGTATCAATCATTTCAGATCGAGATCCTAGATTCGCATCGAATTTTTGGAAATCTCTCCAAAGATCTTTGGGAACGAATCTCGATATGAGCACTGCTTATCACCCCCAGACTGATGGGCAGAGTGAAAGGACGATACAAACACTTGAAGATATGTTGAGAGCTTGTGTGTTAGACTTTGGTAAGAATTGGGATAAATATTTGTCGTTAGCAGAGTTTTCGTATAACAATAGTTACCATTCTAGTATTAAGGCTGCACCGTTTGAAGCTTTGTATGGTAGGAAGTGTAGATCTCCTGTATGTTGGAGTGAAGTTGGGGATACCCAGCTCATGGGACCGGAATTGATCCGGGAGACTACGGAGATGATAGTTCAGATTAAGAAGAGGTTGTTGACTGCCCGAAGTAGACAGAAAAGTAACGCGGATGTGCGGCGGAAGCCAATGGAGTTTGAAGTGGGTGACCAAGTAATGTTGAAAGTATCGCCATGGAAAGGCGTTATAAGATTTGGAAAACGAGGAAAAATGAACCGTTATATTGGACCCTTTAAGATTTTATCAAGAGTAGGTCCGGTGGCTTACAAACTAGAGTTACCCCCAGAACTTCATGGTGTTCACAACACATTCCATGTATCTAATCTGAAGAAATGTCTAGCAGTGAGTGATGAGAAAATTCCGTTAGGTAAGGTTCGAATAGATGGGAAGTTGCATTTTATCGAAGAGCCCATAGAAGTTATGGACCGTGAGGTAAAGCAACTGAAACAAAGTCGGATACCTATTGTCAAGATCCGATGGAATTCAAAGCATGGGCCGGAGTATACTTGGGAACGAGAGGATGAAATGTGGAAGAAATATCCGCACCTCTTCGATTTCAATAAGAAACGGACATCCAAATGAAATGGATCACGAGGACGTTGATCCCTTTTAGGAGGAAAAGCTGTGACAAATCTAACATTTTCAGGTAGTAAAATATTTTCTCGTATAATATTTTGAAACTTATTTTTGTGTTGGTTGACGAACTCACAATTTACGGATTTAAATTTGGGCTTACGTGCATAATTTGGCGTCTTTTACGACTAAACCGGAAACCTTAGGATTACGTATTTACGTTTTTGAACTCCGTTTTTGATGAGACAATTTTTATTGGATTCGTTTTGTGACGGTGATTCATAATTTATAAAAACGTTTTTGTAAAACGACCCGAGGGCACGCAAATCGAGAAAACTAGAATCGAGAAATACCCGTAAACTAGTGAGATGGGACAAAACACTTTGCCCCACCCCACTAGCTTATATGGGACGACAATATTGACACCACCACACATAGGTGGCATCAAGTTAGCAAGTTTACACAAGTGTAAGCTTGTGCTTACACCTTAAGCTAACCATTTCCACTTAACCTCCCAAACTAGCAAGTTGTTTTCATTCTTCACATTTCTTCCATGCAAACCACTCTAAAAACTCTCTCAACTCTCCTCTCTTGCCGTCCCAAATAAGCTAACAAACCCCATCATTGATCTTTTCTAACCACAAACCACATGTTTACTAGTCCTATTAAGGTGTTCTCTTGAAGCCTTGATCATTTGGTGGCCATATCAACAACTTTGGAGGTGATTTGCTTGTGTCCTAGGGCTGGTTTTCCAACATATGTTCTTGATATTTGATGGTCTTGGAGATACTTGTTGTGTTCATCAAGTTCTTGCCTTCCTAAAACAAGAAATCCACTTGGATTGGTAAAGAAGATCATCCTCTACATTTTTCTCTTATTATTTTGTAAAGAACAAATGTATTTTCTTTCATTTTGTATATGTATATGATGTATATATTATGATAAAAATGTTGTGTGGGGATCAAGTGTTGATAAACATGCTTAAAAATGATGATAACCATAAGAAATGAAGCTAAAATCATGACTATTTAGTTGGCTGTATAAAAACAGTAGATAACTAAATGATGAACTGATAAAATTGCATGGTTTGATCCATTTACAGTAAGTAGATGATGTTATACACATGTGAGAGTTGGCCATGCAATGGAATCAAAATAATGAGTGAGATATGATAAAAACAAGTTAGGTGGTGTAATCTGAATAAGCAGTTTTGTAAGGACTGTTAAGGCAACTTAGACTCAAAATGGGCAGTAGCTATAACTAAGTTATATGTAGCACATATTATGAAGAATTTGTCATCCAAAAATGAGCTTCTAAGTCATTGTAGAACTCTAGATATGATAAAAATGGTGAATATGAAGTTAAAAATCAGATTTTTGGAAATAATGTTTATTATTATTATATAAGCACTCACAATATAATCTATAAAATGTAAAATGTAAACCCACTAACTTATAGAACTTAATTATATAAATGTATAAAAGGTTAATTAAATGGGTAAATTATATAAATGGAGGTAAAATAATATTTATAAGTAATAAAAACTATAAATTTTTACGACTTTTTGGGCTATCGCCGTGAAATTAACGTTTTTCGCCAAATAAAACTTAGACGACCAAACCCGTCTAATGTAAAGTTTATAAAAGTTGTATACTGATGTATAAGTAACTAATACAAGTAAAAACCGATAAAACCCGAACTATAAGAATTACGGACATTTACGAGCTAACTAAACCTATTGGACTAATAATTAGACTTAATAAGATAAAAACTTGTAAAAAGAGCTTATTGGGCTTAACCCATTGGGCCCAACATGAAAGATATATATACTGATCATATAGGTATAAAATGGGTAAAAACAAGTTAAAGAACTTATAAAAGACTTAATGGACTTAAAATAGGTAAATCGGTAAAACTAGTGAACTAGTAAGACGTTACCAAAACGTAAACACTAAAATGAGTAAACGAGGATTTATAAACCCACTTGATCATCATAATATGTACAAAATCATCATATGTATATTGTTATTTTGATAAAAGTCATTGGACCGAGTCTAAGACCGATTATTATTTATATAGGTTTCCGTGACCGAAGCACGCCCGTAGCCGATAATCCGCCTTTCATTAACAACGTGAGTTCATAGCCTCGCACTCTTTTAAATGTTTTATAAAATGATTTGTAAACCCGCGAGGGAGATAACATGCTAGATTTTTATAAAAATAGAACACAAGTAGTCCCGATTGTATGCTTAATGATATGGACCCGAATGATGCTATGACCCTATATTCGAGACTAAAAGGATTATTAGTAGTTAGGTTATGTCACTTAAAGTCCCATTAGCATGAATTGTGAACTACCGGGTTTTGGTAGACGCTTATGCATTTGATAGTACTATTCGGGGACGATCACCCCAGTTCGCGCCTTGACGGTTGATCCCCGTCGTACCACATTGATTGGTAAGCGAATTTATGTATGAGAAGATTCCATAGCGTGATTTTTGTGACGACACGCTAACTTAGATGGGCAAATTGTTTGTCGGGTTCGCGGCCCGCTGTTTTCACAGTAAGGTAACAATGTCATGCGGCTAATAATAATCCTACAATCTATACGACCTGTATAATCTAAATATCCGATATGATACGACGCTATTACGATGAATATATTACCTAACATGGTAATATAGAGACTACGGTCTCATGGACGGTTTCAGATGTATGCTTGATTTATATATTGCCTGACTAGCAATATGTGGACTTACTTCCGATATTATACTTGTGTTCTGATTTTAAATGAATGTAAATGATTGTTTTATATAACGGTTTTCATTAAACTCTATGAATTCACTCGGCATTCGCTGATATGATTTTTGCATGTTTTCTATCTCAGGTGCTTGAAGGTAATCCGGATGGAGATCGACTCTGATGGCCCACACTTAATATTAAAAATGTTCATTCGATCTGTGTTTTGTAAACTTAATGACCTGTATAATTTGGGACCTGTTGTACACTTTTAAACCTTTTTATCGAATGAATGTTTGTTAAACCTTGTACAACCATTTTTATGTGTTGTCTATGATTGGAGTTATTGTGCTATCCCGTAACACTCTGAAAGACCCTTCCGCTGTACCGATACGAAAAATGAGAGTGTTACACATGGGCTATCGGATATAGGATAAATCATTCCCGCGTCAAGAAGTTTAAGGACCTCCTTTTTAATGACATCGTGAATTTTGGGATTCACCCTTCTTTGACTTTGAATTGCGGGCTTGTAGTCCTCCTCCATTAAAATCTTGTGAGTACAAAATTTTGGGTCAATACCCTTAATGTCGGATATTTTCCACGCAATTGCCCCTTTATGAGCCTTAAGAACTTTCAAGAGCTCGGTTTTTTCATCATTAGCAAGACCTTTTGCAATAATAACTGGAAACTTGTCATCACCTTCCAAGAATGCGTATTCAAGGTGAGAAGGAAGATCTTTCAATTCAAGGATAGGTGGTTCCTCGATTGAAGATTTTGGTTCAACACTCATAACTTCCATCGGCGGAAGAAATGGTGGAATAGAAGTATCATCACTAATCAACACCTCATCTTCATTGTCGATTTCATTTGAAGTGAGATCGCCTCCTTGGAATGGAGTGAGATTTGGTGTGGAATTAGCAAGAATCGGATCCAAAATAGTGGGATTTCCACTTGACGAGCTATCAGAAAAACCTAACGCTTCTTGTGAAAACTCATCGCAAACCACATCAACGATGTCAATGTGATTGATGGTAGCGATTGCATAAACATGAGAAGGTTTCTAGTTTTGAGTAGCGTTTATAACAAGTTCCTCTTCGTTTAATCTCAAAGTGATAGTTCTTGCATGAACATCGATAAGCGATCTCGAAGTGTCTAAAAATGAACGACCTAAAATTAGAGGAACTTGAGGATCCGCGGGGATGTCAACTACTATAAAATCAACGGGATAGTAGAACTTCCCCACTTTCACGAAAACATCTTCGGCTACTCCACATGCTAAAATCATAGAATGATCGGCCATCTCGATAGACATGTTCGAAGGAATAAGAGTCGGAAGCGAAAGCGATTTCCAAATGGAAAATGGCATCAAATTAATGCTCGCACCAAGATTGGCCCAGGCGAGGCATTCTTTCATATCTTGTATGTCACAAGGAATGAGAAACTTTCCGGGGTCACCAACTTTTTCTGGTATGCGGTTAAGATAAACCGAAGAACAATTAGCAAGCTTTGAAAGCTTTTCCTTATCGCTTATCATACTTTTAAAAGTGGAAGCGAAACGGGGCATATATAACAACGCGTCGGCTAAACTCACATCAAAATGCACTTGTTGAAACATTTTTATAAAAAGCTCGATTTGTTGTTTCTTACGTTCTTGCAATTTCTCTTTGTTTCGTCTTGAAGGGTAGGGTAAAGGTGGTGTGGGTTGGTCATTAGGCAACGTCCTTGGAAACTCGGGTTCCACAATTGGTATTGGTTCAACCGTAGGTGTGGTTTGAGCGGTACTTTGTGGGATTGTAATGTGCTCCTTTTCTACCATCACCTCGGGTTCTTTCTTGATTTCCTTCTCCGTAGAAGTACTTGGACGAGAGATTGGTTCCTTGAAAGTTTTACCACTTCGTGTAGTAATAACCTTCATTTCTCCCTTCGGGTTTGCAATGGTATCACTAGGAAGACCACCCGAGGAAGAGGGTTTACACATGATTGCTTCAAACATCTTAGCCATTCGGTCCTCAAATTTTGATTGCCTAGCATCCGCTTTTAATAACTCTTACTTAATCTCATGTTGTCCTAATTCCATTTTTTGTTGGTTTTGTTGAAGACGTTGGACATTTCCTTCCATTTTGTATGCATGAGTTTTAAGTTCATTAGCAAGTTCATTTTTTAGCTCGTTTTTCAACTCGGATCTTAAGCTAATCATCTCACGTTGCATGTTATCAAATTTAGCATCATTTGCTTTAGCATAATCCAAAAATTCTCCTTGAAGATTTTTAGTGTGAGCATTTTGAAAACCTTGTGTAGTGTTTTGAAAATCACGGTTTTGGTTTTGATTAGTGACTTGTCCATTCCCATTTTGATAATTCCCTTTGTTGTAGTTACGTGAATTGCCTTGGTAATTACCACCTTGGTTGTTGTTTCGATAATTATTAGCATTTTGATTTGGTGGAGCTTGATTTTGGCGGGAACCTTGACCGTTTTGGTTGTAAGTTCCCGTGGCTACATAAGCACTCGAAGTGTTACCATCCGCGGTAATGCACTCGGAAAGATCATGAGCTCCACCACAAGACAAACAACTCTTAGCAACCGCTTTAACCGAAGCGGAATTTGAAGCTTCTTGAGCTTTCCAATGGGACATAAGATTAGCAAATCTATCAAAAAACCGATTTTCATCATTAGCTTCATCATGTAAGGCATTAATGCTACGAGACGATGACGACGATGACGAACCCAAATTGGCAACACTCGGTGTGTTACGAGGGCTATAAACCTTAGATCTATTCTCGATGATTTTCAAAGCCTCATATGTCGTCTTGCACAAAAAGTTACCACCCGCGGCGGCATTCAAATAATCCCGTTCATGATCATTAAGCCCATTATAAAAAGTATCAATTTGATGCAATTCTGAAAAATCATTGTGTGGACATTCATGTAACAATTCTTTAAAAGCGTTCACATGCCATTGAAAAACTTTCATTGTTTCTTTGCACAAATCGTGAAATCTCATTTTTCAAATGTGTTGTTTTAGATGGTGGAAAAAACTTGTTCACAAACTTAGAAACGAGAGCCCATGTCAAAATCGAATTTGGCGGTTCTTTCTCAAGCCAAATTTTTGCGGGTCCATCTAAAGAGTATGGAAACAACATCATCTTAATGGCGTCATGTGGAACATCCTTAAACTTGCTAGTAGCGGTGAGACGGTTAAAATTCCTAATGTGATAGTGCGGGTTATCTTTCTCATGACCTCTAAACTTATTTGCTTGCAACATCGACATTAAACCCGTCTTAATCTCAAAATTCTCCGCAAGGATGGCAGGAATCACAATGGCCTCTCCAAAACCCTCGGTGGGTGCTTGTAGCAACTCCATCATAGTACGATTAGCCATGACGAGTTCTTGTTCTACAATAGGTTCAACATAGGAGGTTGTTCTTCAATCAACGTCTCTTGATTTGCTTGCTTTTGAAGACGTTTACGAGCTCGTTTTGCTTGAATATGAGTGATCATAAACTTCACGAAGAATGGTAGGTGAGCAAAGAAGATTCTTTTTTGGTGTTTTGTGAATTTTCAATTTTTTTGTGTTTTTGATGATATTTAATTTTTTTGGATTTTGGTGTATCTTCGTAGACAACAATCTACAAAATCTCTCCTCGAATCAAACTCTTGATTAAAGAAGCCTCAAAGGAATGAAAACGATCACGTGGAGTGAACGCCTTCGAATGACTTTAGAACTTTGGTGAAAACCAACTTGTTCAAGAGGTTTTAATCACAAAGAAACCAAGCAAATATATTATACGTAATAATACTTTGGGCGGCAAAACCCTCGGTTAGCCTTCAATCTCAAAATACTCACAAGCAAGCGGGGAAACGAGGCGGCGCGAAGCACTTAAGAGCCTTTTTCCTTAGGGTATATTTTATAATACCCGCCTTATACCCACCTTATAGTTTGTATTTTTCAAAATCGAGCTTCACGAAAGTATTTATCTATTTTTGCCTTTTTCTTTTTGTTTGAGATTTGAATACAATAACTGAGTGATGAAATCCCAATTAAGGTTGTGTTTTCACACTTTTGGAGATATTGTTTATTTGTTCTGATACTTAATACAATATAGTAATAATATTTTTACAAGAAAAATAAAGAAAACCGATAATACGTATTAGTAGAGTTCTACTAATACAAATAATATTTATGGTTAATATTAAAAACAACAATACAAATTAATCACGACACACCTCCCCGGCAGCGGCGCCAAAAATGATTGTAGGAAAATTATACACCTCTTGTTTAGGAAAACAAAAGAGCGTAAATGAGCGGTAAGTATTAAACAAATGATTTTAGGAAAAACCAAGTGTTAATGACCCTTATGGTGTGACATGAAAGTTCGTTTCCCAAGGAGGTATATGTGTGTGAAAAACTTGTTAAATGTTTGTGATTAGTGATTGGTTTAGAAGGGGATGAGAAAAGAAGATGACGAAGACGTGAAAATTACTACTAGAATGATAAAACGTAAAACCGTAAAAACTACAAAAATAAAAATTAATTCTAAAAATTACCAAAAATTCACCAAAAAATAAAAATAAATAAACTAAGAGTTTACCAATGATCAAAAAATTTTCAAACCTTTTAAATAATTAAATATTCAATTTTTAATTGCTAATTAAAGCCCTAAAAATTAAATAAATTATCAAAAAGCCCAAATAAAGATTTTTCAACTGGTAAACCTCTAAAATGACCTAAAAAGATTAAAAACTATTTTTAGAAATTTTTAAACTAATAAAAACTATTTAAAATGATTTAAAAACTATTAAAACTTAAAATAATTATTAAAATTAATCTAAAAGTGATAAAATTATTCTAAAAGTTGCTAAATTCCTATTTTAATGTATTAAAGCTAAGAAAAATGTAAAAAGTTGGAAAATGTGAAATTTGAAAAATAATAATAAAATAATATTAAAAATCCAAAAATTATAAAAAATTCTAAAACCTTGCAAACTAGTTTATTTTAACCTAAATAATCAGAAAATCAAAGTGAAATGACCAGAATACCCCTATTGGGCCCTCAAATGGGCCAAAACCAAAAACAGTCAACCTTAATGGGCTTTTGGGCCCAAAAAGTCAAACCTGGCCCAATTGACTTGGAAAAGCCCAATCTGACTCAAAATTTAATTCTAAGAACAAAACTCTAAAGGCCCAAAAGCTGAATGTGAGCTTATCACAGCTTAATAAGCAAGCAGCTTATTCTTATTGGGCTTTTCAACCCATTAAGCAATAAGCCAATGCCATAAGCTCTAATTTAACACACAACCTTCTTTTAGGATGCTTATGAGATCTGTAAAAAGAAATTTTGAAAAAGCACACTCAATAAGCCAGAAATAAGCAAAGTAAAAATCCACAAAACGACAAAATAGTCGGGTTTGAGATTTAGGGCACCTCAGAAGCTCTAGTTTGTTGCAAAAGCTCACAAATAGCTTAACTAAGAATAATCAATCAAGAAAATCACAAAAAGCCAAGTAGAATAAGCTGTGAGAGCAAATAAGCTGGCTGAAAAAGCCAAATAAGCTAGTTTTCTAGCAAAAGTTTAACCAAAAGACTTGTAACCTTCCAGATTTGATATTAAGCTAAAAAAGATGATTTCTATAACAAAAGCCAAGTTGTTGCATGTGCCAATAAGCAGTTCTCAAAAATAAGCCAATTTGTGCTTATTTAACCAAAAGTCAAAGTACTCCAAAGTTCACCAAATGATCAGGAATGGTCTATGGGCTTGTTATAAGCAAATTTTGTGAAGGACTCAAGGAGGAGGCCTTGTGAATCAAGAGGTCAGTTGACCTTTTGATTTGCAGATTTTGGCAATAAGGGCTTAATAAGCCAGTTAGCTTATAAGCCAGATACAAAGCACACCAAATAGCAAAATCCACTCACAAGCAGCACTTAATCAAGTTCCAAGCAGCAAAATCACAAGGCATACACTAGGATAACAAATGCAAGCACAAAATGAGGTGGTCACTTTGCTGATGCAAATGACCACTTCAGCAACTTTTGATAAGCTATAACAATCACAATAAGCCACCAAATTCAACAACCATATAACCAATATATAGCTTATCACCCAAAATATTCCCAAACCTGATTTCAAACCTTAGATCCAAGTAACAAAGAAGTTATTGGATCTGATGTGTTTGACCAATTCCAAAACCACTTTTATCAGATTTTTGCAAAACTTCAAATCCCTTTTCCAAACTTTCAGAAACTTAACCAATGACTAAGACTTGTATATTAAGACTTGTTTAGACCTCCCAAACCCTAAGAACCAAGGGCTGAAGGCCACAAGGCCTTATGAACCAGTAATCCCAAACAATCCTTTATCAACCACTTTTCAAACAAACTTCTGATTTTCAAACACAACTTACTGATTTTATCCTTTAAATAGCTACACTAGGTGACATCTAGCAGATTACAACCATAAAACACAAAGCACAAACACAGAATCAAAAAATCACATGCCAAAATACAAAACAGACAATATCATATGATTTTTGAGAGGAATCTTAACAAGAGGTTATACCTGCCCTCCACAACATCCTAGGAGGGCCAGCTATGCTCCTTGGACCTTGTTCAACAACTAGAACAAGA
Organism: Glebionis coronaria; assembly: GCA_025667525.1. Lineage (NCBI taxonomy): Eukaryota > Viridiplantae > Streptophyta > Magnoliopsida > Asterales > Asteraceae > Glebionis > Glebionis coronaria. Next base: position 20,415,575 of record CM046880.1, read on the forward strand.
CAAAGGTACTTCAATAAGAAAGATGATGAATGCCTTGGTTGATGTTTCAAAGCAGAAACTGAAGGGCTTGATTTCTTCAACACAATGAACAAACAGCCCAACCAAAGGCCCTAATCCCTTCACAAGCTTGGTGTCAACAAGCTTGCAAGAGCTTATAGCTTATGGTTAAGGATTAGTACACAAAAATAAGAAAATTCAGAAACCTTCTTTCAAGCTTTTTCAAACTTGAAAAACTTACCAAACATAAACGTCCTTGAACCAAATGATTCAAGCACACTTATAACAATTAATGGAACTCAGAATCACCTTTAAACAATACCAACTTTCAAAAACATAAAAAGGAATTACATTTTTTTCAAAATACCAACTTTTATAAATTTCAAAAAGGAATTACAAGTTTAAAAGGTAAAGACTGGAACAAAGGGACTCTCACATGTTGAGGTCTCCTTTTATAGGCAAATGCCTTGTTAAACACTATTCACAAACCCTAGCACTGATTTCTCTAAAATGCCCTTGAGTCTTCTAGATAATTCTTGGTTGTGAGCTGTCCAAAATGATCCTGGACGTTTAAAGTAGCTTTGGGGTGAAGCAAAGGATCTCAGCTGTTGATCTTGACATGTGGCAAGCCTTGGTGAGGAAGTTGGCACATGATGGTGAAACGGTTTTGGTGGTGGGGCCTCTTGGTGAGTGGGAGTGAGGGTTTTAAGGTTGGGATAGGATTATAGGCGTGTGAATCAAGTGTGGGTAAGGGTAATTGAGTTTTACCCTTTGTTTTAATGAATATAGTTACTGGGTTCATGGGGTGAACAGTAGTAACTTTTGATCCGATTTTGGGGGATTGGAAATGTTTGGCGCGTGTTTGTGTGTTTGAATGTTTGAGTGCACAACTTTAGCCCTTCTTCTTTTTCTTTTCTTTCATTTGTGTTTAAAAATGTGTCAGCGCCCAATTCCTTTGTTGTCAACTTTCAAGACTTGACAATTTTGGCACAAAACTTTCCAACAAGGTTTATAAGGATTATTTTTGCCATTTTGAGATATTTCAAGGGCTGATCTTGGACATTCTTGATCTTCAAAGGTCTTAAATGTATCTTTGGCTTTATGAGGGACCATTGTTGGCAATTTGGAATTGTTGAGGGACTAATCTTGCCATTTCTTCAAAGTAGAATGACCTTTTGTGTAATTTTGACAAACTTAAGGGACCAAACTTGTAATTATCAGTATACAAGGGTTTTAAGTGTAATTTCTTTAATAAATGAGGACCAATCTTGTATGTCTTCAAGTCTTCAAGGGTATTTGTTGAATATTCCATGAATTAGGGCCCGGTTCTTGGTACGGCTTCGTTTCTCGTGTCCGTTTTTCCTTGTATCTTGTGATCTTTTGTCTTTTTCATGATATCCATACCTAAAATACACAATTAAACAAACACAAGCATATATATGGTATATTATGACATTTTTATGCATTTAAAGCCCGAAAAGAACGATGAGATCATGTATAAATGTCATCTCATCAAGTCCAATAAGGCTACTTTGGCCCGTTAATGTTTACATGTTGTAAAGCTCGGGTTTTATCGGTTTTTACTTGTTATATAAGTTTATATATCATTATGTGAGTTTATAAGAGTTTACATTAGACGGGTCCGACAGTCTAAGTTTTATTTGAAAAAAACGTTAATCAATCGGTTTTAGCCGAAAAGACGTAAAAATAATGTTTATAGTTTTATAACTTATAAAACTTATCAAACTACCATTTTTATAAAATGTCAATTTATTTATCCTTATACATATTTATATAAATGTAATATATAAGTTAGTGGGTTTTAATTCACATTTTATACTATATTTATTTGAGTGCTATTATAATACTATTATACTTTAATTTTCTAAAATCTTATTTTTACTTTCACTTTCACTATTTTACCATATCTTGAGTTCTACAAGGAGATAGAAACTCATTTTTGGAGACCATAAACTATATGATATGTGCTACAATTAACTTAGTTTTAGCTACTGCTCAATCCAACTCTAAATATCCCTAACAGTCCGTCCAAAACTGACTATTCAGATTGGTACTTCAATTTTGTTTTAATCATATCTCACTCATTATAATGATTCCATTGTATGGCCAACTCTCACATGTGTAAAAGACCTAATACTTACTGTATATTGATTCCACTTTGCCATTTTATCAGTTTAACATATGGTTAGTTACTGTTTTTATACAGCCATCATATTTAGCAAGATTTTAACCTTGTTACTTATGGTTTTCCATCTTTTTAACCATATTTATCAACACCAAATCCCCACACCATATTTTTATCATCATATATCCATCATATACATATACAATAGGAAAGAAAATACATGATTACATAATCAAAATAACAAGAGGATGGGAAGAACAATCTTTATACCACCAAGATGATGTAGGTTGTGATCAAGACATGGATTTTGATGGAAGAACTTGTGATAGATCAACACCAATCTTCAAGGCCACTAATACTTGTAAACTCCATGTAGAAATCAGCCCTTGGACATCACCAAATCACCTCCTTGGATGTTAGAATCACCTCCAATCTTCAAGACTTCAAAGGAGCATCATCATGTGTATGAATAACACATGAAGTTATGGTTAAAATAGATCAAATGAGGGTTGTTTTTGAGGATTGTGGGACGAAATGAGAGAGAGAGGAAGGGAGGATTAGTGGTTTTGCATGTACAAATGAAGAAATGGTTAGTGTTAGATGGTTTTGCTTGTTTGATAGCTTACTTGTTAAGCTTAGGCTAACAAGTGTAGCTAGTAAGCTTACAAACTTGACACCTCATGGTGTTGAGTCAATGTTTTGGCCGTCCCATGTTAGTGGGGTGGGACAAAACTTGTTTTGTCTCATCCCACTAATTTATGGGTATTCCTCGATTCTAGTTTCATCGATTTGTGTGCCCTTGGGTCGTTTTACGAAAAACGTTTTTATAAATTATGAATCAACGGCACAAAACGAATCTAATAAAAATTGTCTCATCAAAAACGGAGTTCGAAAACGTAAATACGTAATCCTAAGGTTTGCGGTTTAGTCGTAAAGGACGTTAAATTATAATCGTAAGTCCTAATCTCTTCTCGTAAATTTGTGAGTTTATGAACCAACACAAATTTATAATCTCAAAATAATATTCACGGACAAATTTATTTTCTGAAATGTCAGACTGTCACCAAAGACGGTGTATGTAAACGTGAGCACGTAACGTAGAATTCTCTAGTTTAGACGTAGTCGATGCTACTTCAAGACGTAAATCCAAATTACTTCCCAAAAATAAGTGAGTTCATAGTGTAACATTAAAATAATGTTTTTAAATAATACTTGAGAATAAAATATCAACCATAAATTGACGGATTGTCACAATATATGTGGCTCAACCTCCCGGCTTCATTGATTTTGAGAAACCGGATCATGTTTACAAGCTTAAGAAAGAACTTTATGGACTCAAACAAGCACCCAAAGCTTAGTATGATAGACTTAAAGCGTTTCTTGTTAAACATGAGTATACCATGGGAATGGTAGACAATACACTCTTTACAAAGAAGAAAGGTTCTCACCTCATAATCGTACAAATATATGTTGATGACATTATATTTGGATCAACTTGTCAAGAATTGTGTGATGACTTTGCCAAAATCATGCATGATGAGTTTGAAATGAGTATGATGGGAGAACTTAACTTCTTTTTAGGACTCCAAATTAAACAAATGGACGATGGTATTTTCTTTAGTCAATCTAAGTACGCTAAAGAAATGCTAAAGAAATTTGGATTAGAAGAATCTAGACCAATGAAGACCCCTATGGCCTCGGATACTAAACTCACCGTAGATGATGATTGTGAGTCGGTAGACAACACCAAATATAGAGGTATGATTGGTAGTTTGTTGTACCTAACGGCAAGTCGACCGGATATCATGTTTAGTGTTTGCCTTTGTGCTCGCTTCCAAGAGGCTCCCAAAACCTCTCACCTTGAAGAGGTTAAGCGTATCTTCCGATACAATAAAGGCACTACACATTTAGGATTATGGTATCCTAAAGGGACCGGCGTAGAAACGATTGTCAACGCGGACTCGGATCATGCGGGAGACTATGTGGACCGGAAAAGCACTAGTGGAGTTTGTACCTTCATGGTTTGTTGTTTAACTTCTTGGTTCTCCAAGAAACAAACCGCTCTTGCAATATCCACCATGGAAGCCGAGTATGTGAGTGCCGGAAAAGCATGCCAACAAGCTCTATGGATGAAGCAAGCGCTTGTTGATTACGGGATTTCTCTTGATGATGTTCCCATCATGTGCGATAATAAAGGCGCTATAGACCTAAGCAAGAATCCCGTGCAACACTCGGGAACCAAACACATAGAAATTAGACACCATTTCCTTACGGATAATGTTCAAAAGGGGAACATTTCTATTGAAAAGGTGCCCTCCGAGGACAATTAGCCGACATCTTCACTAAGCCACTTAAGAGGGAACCTTTTAATTACTTGCGTCTAGGTCTAGGATTAATGGAACATATTCCTTAATTTCCTTTCTCTTTGTGTGTTTTCTTTTACCACTTTGAGTCATTGAGTCTTCCAAACTCTTTTTGAAAAACCCTCTTTTCTCCTTTTCAAAATTCTCAAAGTCTCTTTCGAAAATGGTTGAGAAATTCGTTTGACATTGTTAATTCAATCTAAAAACAGTTTTTCATAGATTCTCGCTATTAATCTAGAGCTTAAATAATTCATATGTATGATTCTCTCAAACATAGCAAGAGCAAGATAGAATCATGGAGGATCATTGTGTCATGACTTAAGGTCTTGTCTTACACACCTCCTACATCGATTTTTAATCCATGTATTTTGGTCAAATCTCTATTTGGTAAGTTTGCATATGTTTTCTTTGTCTATCTTTGCTTTTAAGCATATCCCTATGATAAGTTAGACTAGAAAAATAAGATTTGCTGAAAAATCTTCCTCCAAACACCAAACACTACCTCTGCAGGCGGTTCCATATGTGAACCACGGTACCTTATTGATAAGGTACCGCCAGCCTAGATAAGGAACCGCCTACAGTGCCTTCCTTTTTCGGGTTTTTATCTGAAACTCCATATTTGCTCCAACAGTTTTGAGAATCTTTGTTTCAAACCCTTTTGACCACCCCAAAAATACCCTAAGCCTTCCCTATTTAAACCATAAGCATTTTGCATTACTTCACATCCAAAATGTCTTATTCTCCCAATGAAAGCCTTGAATCTCCTCCATTTTCTCCAATTGCTTTCAACCCAAACCCACCCAAGAACACTCTTAATCACATCTCTCCTACCAAGAATGTTGATTGTGGAACATCTTTTCTTCCACCACCACCCTTTAGTGTTCTACCTCCTTCTCATGATAATGTCATGCACCATGGAACATATTGTCAATGTTGTCAATATCAACATCTTGCTATGGCACACATCTATGAGGAGTTGAGCTACATCAAGAGTCTCTTAATCAAACCTCCTCTTCACTATGATTATGAGATTTCCAACAAGCCACCACCACCACCCTCCGCCATTACCTTGTCTTTCATATAAGCATTGGTTGCTTATCCACAAGATACCAAATTCAAGCAAATCTTAGAATTCTAGAATAACTAGGATTAGATTTATGCTTTTGGCTTGTTTCTTTTTCGATACTTCTTTGTATGATGATCTTTTAGTAACCTATCTTGGATCTTTGTCTTTGTGTTTTCTTCTCTTTATTTTTTGTGACCTATTGCTACATATTGTTGGTTGTTTCTTTTGTTCAACTAACCCTTCTATGTATCTTGTCACCATATCTCGGTGCCCCAAGCTAGGGGGAGTAAGCACCAAGAGGGAGTCTTTGCAAAGTCCATCTCTTCAACACCGACTTGTGCAACCTTTTTGATTCGGCAAAGGGGGAGAAATGAATAAACTCGTCTTCGAAAATCTTGTTTTTTGTGTGATTGAGTTTATGTATTGTCGGAATCAAAAAGGGGGAGATTGTTAATGCAATAAATGCCTAAAAACGTTACTTGCATTTTTCGGTCTCGCTTTGTTTTGATTACGACAATATGTAAAAACAAGCATTTACGAAAACAACGAAAAACGAATTCTTGAGTTCAAGTATTTTTCATTTTACCCATTTTCACTTAAGGTATGGATAAACAAGTACTAACCTTAATCAAGTGATCAAGTGATTTAATCTTTTCTTAAAACTCACTTTTTATTAAGTGTGACAAGTTTTTTATTAAACTTTCTTTTTAAGAAAATGTTTTATTAAATTAATTATTTGAAAATTTGAAAATGGCATATTCTTATTTGGTTAGGAATATTCTATCAGGATATTTTTTAAGCCAGATATGACCTCCACCACTAAAGGACAAAAAGGGAGCGGAGTCTAGTCCAGCGTCACCTTAGCTCCTAGGCGGTACCTTATCGATAAGGTACCGCGGGCTAAGATAAGGTACCGCGGGCAGATATAGCCATTGGCTCCTTTGTCCTATAAATAGTGGACCATTCTCAGCTTTTCAACTCACCTCTTTTGCACATCTATTTCCAGATTCAAACATCTTCTTTAATCACTCAAATCTTTGATCATTTGTTTGATTACTACTTGTTTAAGAAGTGAATCTTGTTCTTCCATCCCTTCCTCTCCAAGTGCAAAGAGAAGAACACTATCCTTGTGAAGTGTTGAGTCCACCACCAAAGATCCATTGAAGATCTAATTTTATACACTTGTAGTTGTGTCATAGTTGTGAAGATCCAAGTAGTTGTGTCTATTTGGAAGTTGTGTATGTACTAAGTATAGTTGTGTAGATTGGTCCTAGCTACGATTAGGGCTCGACTTTTAGCTTAGAGTCGGAAATTGGTTAAGCGACGTGTACGGTTTTCTCCACCATAAGGAGCTTGTTGTGTAGTGAACTCTCGAGTAAGGAGTACTCGAGGAGTGGAGTAGGAACGAGGAGTGAGCTTCGTTGTCGAACCACTATAAATCCTTGGTGTTCGGTTTGATCTTTCTTTACCCTTAACTCTTTACATTCTTTATTCTTTGTGCATATATATTTGTTAGTATTAGCTTAGTTACACTATCATTGTTCATATTGTGCATAAGAAGATTTCACATATTTCCTCAAGCCTAAGTTTTTGAAAAAGGATTTTTGGAAACCACATTTTAACAAGTAAATATAAGAAACTATTCAACCCCCCCCCCCTTCTAGTTTCTACACATTAGGTTCAATTCTAATGCATTAACAATGTATAGTAAGTGTAGTGATAATGAATGTAAGTAAAGAGTAAGGAAAGAAACAACCTAGTAAGAAGACACCAAGATTTATAGTGGTTCGGCAACGAGGCTCTATCCTCGTTCCTACTCTACTCCTCGAGTACACCTTACTAGAGATTTCCACTATATCCACAAGCTCCCTTCTTGGCGGAGAAAACCTTACAACGTCGCTTACATTATTTTCCGACACTAAGATAAATGTCGAGACCTAATCTTAGCTAGGACCAATCTACACAACGTCGCCCACTTCACTCTTTTATGACACAAGGCTAGATGTCGAGTTCTAATCTAAAGGTAGAACCAATCTTCACAACGTTGCCTACTTCACCATTTTCCGACACAAGGCTAGATGTCGAGTTCTAATCCAAAGCTAGAACCAATCTTTACGACTCTTCACTTTGAAGCTAAGTGAGAACTTCACACAACACAACTACATATCACTTTATAGTTTAGTAAGAACTCACAAGACACAACCACGTCACTTTATAGTTTAGTGAGAACTCACAAGACACAACCAGATCACTTTATAGTTTAGTGAGAACTAACACAACTAATTACAACTCAACTAATCATATACAAGTACACACATGTAGCTTGGATCTACACAACATGAATCCAAGCACACACAAGTGCAATGGATGTATACAACTCTAATCCAAGTATTCACAAATAACTTGGATGAACACAACTAGTCCAAGTATTCACAAATACATTGGATTTACACAAGACACAAATAAACAAATGATGAACATGACTAGATCTTTAGGAGAAGGTGATCTTCATCAATGCTACATCTTTAATCACATCCCAAGTGTGTGAGTGATCTTCTCTTTGGACAAGGTAAAGAAAGAGATCAAGAGGATAATCATGAGTAAACATACTTAACACATTACGTGATCATTTACAAATGACTAGGATTAGAAAGCAGAAAGAAGGCTGAAGAAGATGTCCAAAAAGGGTTAATGAGAATGCAGATTTGATCCACTATTTATAGGACAAAACATCCAACGGCTATATCTGGCCGCGGTTCCTTATTGGAGCCCGCGGTTCCTTATCCATAAGGAACCGCCATAGGTGCTAAGGTACCGCCGGCGTAGACTCTGCTATTTTTTTGTCTTATAGTGAATTTGAAATATCTGAGGCTGTTTAAACCTTCAAGGGATATTCTTATGGAATTTGGAATATGCCATATTCAAATTTGCATTTTCATTTTAATAAAACATTTTCTTAAAAATAAAGTTTATTAAAAATATTTTGTAATGTTTGACAAAAGTGATTTTTAAGGCTAATCACTTTTATGATCACTAAGAATGATTAAGATATGTTAGTGTAATGATTATTACCTTGATGAGTGTTTGTTAGATAATTCGTTTTATGATTGTGTTTGACAATAAATGTCTTTGTAATTTGTCGTGATCAAAACTAAGAAAGATTAATTAATACTAACAATGTTTTTAGGCATTGCTTTGCATTAACACAGCTCATACTTCTGTTGAAGTGGAGGAGCCGTTTTCTCTAACATTAAAGCAGCCACCTCAAAGTGCTTCTTAACATTAGCAGCGTGTTCAAGCCTTTGCGCATCAGATGCTCCTTCAGCAAGATCCTCCGGAAAAGGAGTAGTCAAGATATCGATAGTACCCGCTACTCTCAGAACTATTCTTAGTGAGCGATACCAATCATTGAAGTTAGGGCCAGTAAGTTTAGGATGATAAAAGAAAACTTTGAACGCAGAACTTATAGTCATATTGTTTTCGGGTTGAGCCATTTCTACAGAAATAAGTTCAAACATTAGTATTTTTGATAATGCCATTCAAGAAAATAAAATTACCCCGGTAATAAACCATAGTATATTCCTTGAAACTAGAATCCATATTGACATAAACCTATCACATCAGCTGATATGCTAGTGACAAATGTATTCAACATGGTAACTTGTCGAACAATAATTGACAAATAAATTTGCAATTTCTAGATATTTTGGGGATTTACATTGCCAAAAGTCTTTTTGCATTGTAAACATGTTTTATCCCTACTTTATGCCTTAAGTTTCCAGATCTCACTGAGTAACTTAATTAAGTCGACTAATCTAAAGAACGTAAAACCTTCATGTGCAATCTTATTCAGTCATGAAGTTTTCTCTCCATTACAACATCGTCGAAAATCTCATATGACGACAATTGTAACTTCAAGTGTTCGTCAATTAGATGGCATAAGACTTAAATTTAAGGGTATTGATTTTGGTGTCAAAATCATGTATGGAGAAGCATGCATACATCTCCATAGCATTAGTTTAATAAAACCGTTTAGTAAACCTTTTGGTGAGACTAAAAATTTCGCCACATATTTGCAAGTTGAGGTATTGGTTAAACCAATTAAATATTCTACCCACAACAATTCACGCCTCACGTTCCTAGAACTTGGCTAAAGCACAAAGCAATAACTTTATTCATTGTGTTTCGGATGTGAATTTGCGGTTAAATCAACCTTAAGGAATTATGTAAATAATAACCGTAGGTAATTCCAACTTTGACGCACAGGCAAGCCGGGAATTTGGTCAGCGCTGAAGCATAACACCTCCTTCCTAAACCGGGTACATGACCAGCGGTGCGTTATAACCACTTTATAGTTTGTCAAAATTGAGTAGGCCGTTAAGTTATTATTGCAATTCCAATCAACGTAAATCATATGTAAATTAGATCTTAAAACAATTCATTAATTTTTATATGATTTAGTCCATATTAATTTTTCTTGGAAAAATTACCCTTGTTTACAACATACAATTACTATAAAACGTATGAAAACAAGTAGGTACAAAAAAAACTAAATCAAATAGCCACATGCATAACAATTTATTAAAAGAACATAAAATATAGGGTTTTTATAAACATAAAAAATCTTCCCCAATTTTAAAACTTTGAATCAAATAAAGCAAATAGCATATAAAATCCCATAATCCGTGAAAAACATGCATGTTCATCACGGATCTCCCACATATTCTTAACAATTAAAAAACTATGGATCGTAACCATACATGACATAACAATTAATTCACGCAATCATCTAAAGATTTTTACCATGTAATTTTAGGGTTTACAAAAAAAACTTTAATAAAATTCGGCTAGGCCGATTTTTAAAAAACAAAAAAAACAAAACCCTAATTTTTGTTAAAACCTAAAAAAACAACATGTAATTTAACTCAAATCACCATTAGTTAAAAAAACTTTAGATTTGGATAATTATAACATGTTAAAACGGCTCTCTGATACCATTGATGGTTTATGACATTCATAACAATTATATAATCATAACAAAGATCAAAGCACGTTATAGCAGAAGCGATTTAACAAGATCATAATAACACAATTTTAATTAATGGATTAGGGTTACATACCTTTATCCTAGCAAAGATCCACAAGATCACCGACGAATCACCAATTAGGGTTTGTGAAGAATAATACCAAGATATAGTTTAAAGAAAAACTATATTACGCTCTTGTACACACGTAATGCAACGGGCTAACCGTGAGTCTAGCACTTGCAAACCGAAACTTCAACACTTATGGAATTTAGCAAAATCGAAAACCAAAGAACCCTAAGGGTGTGTTTGGTTCGGCGATCACAAGAAGAGAGAAGGGAAGGAGTGGGGATAAATTATGAAGGCTTTGGCTGTTTATATAGGCTTGGCAAAACTTGATTTCCAAGTAACACTCAAATTAGGAAAGCCAAAATCTTTCCCTTGCCCCCTTGTAGGGGACGGTTGGTTATACCCTAAGGGGTGTTTCCGGAACTTTCCGTTTTCCTTTTTCTTTTATATAATTCCATAACATTCGTTTAACTTAACTCTTAGTTTATTTAAAGATCGTTTAGTTAAGTTCAGTTTGATTTAATAAATATATAAAATATATTTAATAAATAAAATTAACCCTTTACGTATTGTGTGCAATCCCGTAATCCCGAGTTCGATCCTATCACACGACTATTAATTTTAAGTCCATAAACTTTCACATCTACCAATACAGCTGCAACCTTAAGTGATGAAGAGGTTTGTATGAATCAAAGATGGTTTTTGTGTTTAAATAATAGAGATGTCTTTGTTAACTAGTAGTCATCCCTTTCAGCTTGCTTTACTTCATCATCAAGAGCTCAATAGCTCTCCAAGAGTTCCTCGGGTGCCACGAATGCGCAATGCTGGCAGCTTACCTCAGCTAAATTCTCTGCATCTACAAGCACATTACTGAAACGATCTTCTACCTCTGTAGGGAAGGATAATGGCTTGGTGAGCTTTGCTGACATTGTATCTTTTTTAGCATACTTGTAGGTGTGTACTGATATAACATTGGTACTTTTGTATAGGTCTCTACAAAGAGAGCCAAGGATCCAGCAAATAATAGGCCAAGCAATTCTCGTGAGCTTCATAGAGCAAAAAAGGTGGACATATCGTCTTCTCTGACCAATTCAAGGAGAAATGACCATGGGAAAAATGGATCCGGCAATGTGGTGCAACCTCCTAGGTCAACAACAGCTAGCAGTGGTCGATCCTCTTCAACTGAACATAATCAATCTTTTGATGATGAAACTGGTGCAGTTACCCATGGCACTTTACCAGGTCTGTCTACATAACAGAATCAAATTTTACATTGTTCTTAGGGGTGTTTAGATTTTTATTTAGGCACCGGTTCTGCTTCTGATTATTTGATTATTCGAGGATTAAATAACCATTTTTGGATAATCAGTTTCGTAGCAGCTGCAACAAAGCTATTATCTACGGGTAAAATAGACTTGCTTATCTGTGCCCTTTCTTCAACCTATTCTCTTTCCCCTTATTTTCACAAAAATGTTGGTTTTGGTCATTTTATTTATAAATTTTATAAAAATAATCATATTATCTAATTATTACACCCGATTATCCATAATCACTTATTAAATGCACATCCAAACACACCCCCCCCCCCCTCCCTTGTTAAATTTTGCTATCTGATGGAATAGATTATATGGTTTTGACATGGCTTCTTTTTCTAATCCAGCCTTGCTTGCTAAAATTATGAGTAAAGTAAAGCGGATGACATATGAAGAACTCTGTAATGAAGTTTTACCGGTATAATTTTGTAATAAAATGTTTGTTCTTTTATTGTCTATTCAATTTGTATGTATGCTAATGATAGTCTACTTATTTTCTCAGCACTGGCCTAATCTGCGTAAGCATAATGGTGACCGTTATGCTTATTTGAGTCACTCACAAGCTGTTCTTGATTGTCTGAGGAACCGAAGTGAATGGTCCAGACTAATTGATCGTGGTCCTAAGGTATGTCTATAGTAAATATGAATTGTTATACTTGTCGATACCCATGTTTATAATAAGTTTGTCATTTTTTAATAATTGTGTTGTAGACGAATGGGGGGAGGAAGAGACGCAAGCCTGAATGTGATACATAGAATCTTGAATTAGAAGATGATTATAGCACTGACAGAAACTCAAAGGAAAATACCAGTGACTACCCAAAGCTGCGAAAAGCAAGAAAGCAGCGGCGCCTTCAAAGAGGAATCAAGGATGTTAGAAGGAGACGAAAGGCTGAAGTTATTAGTGATGATACTGATTCATCTTCCGAATCCAGTGAAGAAAGTGAGTTTAATGATGAAGAAATGCAAGAAGAAGGAACATCAGGTCCAAAAGAGGCCTCTGCTAGCTCAGATGAAACGGGGTCATAACGTTGTTTAAAACATAAAACACCATTTGACCCTTGACTTGGATTTTACTGTTAAGTGTAAGTATGTGAACAACGTTAGGAGTAGAGGATTGTTGTATTGTAGCATTAGGTACCGCCATATATTCAATATAGGAATGTAGAGGAGTAGTAGCATAGTGTGAATGTATTCAGGATTCTTAACTATAGCTTGTAATCATAATTGTGCAAGCTAGTTTAGAGAACCCGTTATTACTTTGAGCTTTCAAACCCGTTGGGATTAGACTGTTTGTTGATAATATGAATGTTACATTTTAATTTGAGAAAATCTGCTCTCTGTAGGTTGTAGTTCCTGTTGTCGGACTATAAATAATATCTGTTTCAACATGTTCTGCTTACTATTCAGATTATGTATTTGTTTTTTTTCATTTAGGGGTCTTTATCAAGAAGATCAGGTGATTCAGTAAGGCGGTCAACTAAATCTGTCCTAAACGCTCCTGATGACGGCGGATACGATGTTTCAAGAACAACAAGAGAATGTGCGGTGGTGACATTAATTTTTCTGTCTAGTTTAACGTTAATCAAAGCAGTACTCCATAGCCGGAAGTAAACATCCAGATAGAGACGTATCATTAAACGTCAAAACTTCATTCCCTACAGCAACGGAAGTAATTTTCGTATCAGGAAGATAAGCTTCGACGTTGGTTTTGACCCATTCTTGAGCACCATCAGGATCTTGTAGTTTTGTAACTACTCGTTACCTATTCCAATAATGAACTCGACGTTTGTGTTTCCAAAGGCTGTAAGGACTTTAGGATGATCATCATAAAGTTTAACTTTGTTAGCACCAATGGATTTTACTAATGGGAAGACTTTATCTGGTTACGTGAGATTGTTGACTTTTTGGCTGTAGTTGATACCAATGCACGATATGGTCGGAAAGAGGAGGAGGAGGATTTCACATATGTGGAGTAGGGGGTGAAATGGTCCATTGGTGGTAGTCGGATGGTGGTTAAAAGTGGTAGTGGTATTTTTTGGGATTTAAGATACTACGTTAACCATTAACGCTACAAGTACGTAGCGGATATGGATCTAGTTTGGCACATATGATTAACACATATAATTAAACATATAAAGGGTAAGAAAACTAACCTTTGTAGACCACATCAAATGAAACTTAGTGATTAAATTAGCACCTCTATGGTTGCTACACATACACGTCAAACAAGTACGTTCGGAATGGTAGCCGTGTTTCACGTAAACCCAAACACCAAGTGTCTTAGCCCAAAATAGATCAAAAACCAAAACAGCCCAAAACTGCTTCTTTGACCGATATCCTTATCTATCCAAGAAACCAGATCTCTTTATTGTCAGATGTCAGACAACATTAAACTGACAGAATACCGAATCTGTCCGAGAACTTAATCTATACTACCTATAAAGGAAAAATCCTCATTTCTTGAAAAGTGAAAACTTAAATTCTATAAATAGTTAAATGTGAAAACTTAAATTCCATAAATAGATTTAATCATTAATTAGTCAAACTTCTTCCATAATTTCACTACACCTAATTTCGACCACCGGGTCACCGGTCGACCAACTGGTCAACGGTTCGACTACCGGGTCAACCCGATCGAGTCACCCGATTACCAGTTCGTTCACCGGGTGTAACAGGGTTTCGAAAATATAAGACCAGGTTTAATTTTAACCGTTTTTCTAACTGGTTGAACCGGTCGGGTCAAACTGGGTTTTCATAGTATTTTTGTTAGTGGGTCAAAACATGTTACTTCTACAACGGGTTATGAATGATAATTTAAATTTTTTATGTTGTTCTACTTTAACAAAAGGTGAATAACTTGATCTATACATGTATTTTTAGAACGGCTGATCTGTACACGTTTTATTTTGAATGTCACACGAAACACTTACCACAATATAACATATCATTAATTATTTGTCGCTAGAAATTTCCGCCGCTATGCGTGGGTAATCGTCTAGTGTATTTAATGCTATCAATGTACTATGTTAACTTTTTGCAAAAAAATATTTTTATAATGGAAATCTTTTTTGCTAAATATTTTATAATAATAAAAAGCCTTTTGTAACTTGATGTGAGTGTTCAATAATGACTATTCACGAGTGTATTTATTGCTAACCAAAGTACTAACATTGAAGTTAAGTGAAGTGAAGCTCGGCTTTAGAGCATATGAAGAGTAGTAGTTAGGGTGGGAATCGGGTTAGGTTTGAATTGTTCGGGTCAGGGTTAAAATTGGGTCGAGCTGAGACTAAAACTAATTTACTTGAACCTAACCCGATTTCAACTCGAGTTAGTCGGGTTCGGGTCTATTTAGGTCGGATCTAATCGGGTCGGGTTTATTCGTGTTCGGGTTAACTTGAGTTTGAATAAAATATAAAAAAACAATTTTTTTTACTTTTTTTAATAGAAATTATATTAAATTAACAAAAAAATAAAAATATTCTTTATTCGGATCAATCGGGTTGACTCGGACCCGGATTAGACATAATTTGTTTACCCGAATTCTCACTCGATTTCGAATTCGGGTTAGTCAGGTTGACCCGATATAACCCGACCCGAATATCGGGTCAGAAATATTAACACCCCTACTAGCTGCTTCAATTACACACATGAGCTTAAAAAAATTTAAAAAAAAAAATTTAAAAAAAAAGAAAAAAAAGAAGAAAGTCTTTTATATAAAATCCTTCCGTATATAAACATCGTCGGTTGGTTTTGACCGACATATCTACCTATATAAACATCCGTACATGTATTCACTTAACTCCAACGAACCAAACCCAAGAGATTTATTAATCGACCCACTTTTTTACTAGCATGGGGTGTTTTGAATCAAAGATGGACCCATGCAAGCGCAGTAAAGCATATATGAGACGCTCGATATCCGCTCATGCCGCCTTTGCTGATGCCAATTCCGCCTACGCTTCGGCTCTCAAAAACACAGGCGCTGCCTTTAGGGATTACTTCGCCTCAATTGTGAATAAGAAAGATGTCAACTTGTTCAAGGTATTCAAACAGGTTGATGATTGTTTTATAAACGCTTCACAAAGTGCATATCAAGTTTCTAGGATTCTCGAGTATAATAAGTTACACCACCGCTCGAATTTTGGACATTTTCGAGGTAATTACTATAGATTATATGGCTGGTTAATCTTGTTATACGTGTTCGTCTTTATTTGAAATTGCATTTGTTTTTCGAGTCATATTGATGCTAACAGCCTTGCTTATTATAGGTCTTACTGGTCATTCTACAAGATTCATGCGGGTCGTTACTCTCAACAATGACTGCTTTGTTCACGCAGAGAAAGAGACACTCGCTACGATACTAGACAAGATGTTAGAATGGGAGAAGAAACTATATAAGCAATCCAAGGATGCTAAAGATGTGATATATGCATACCAGAGAGAGATTGCATCATTGAATAAACTTGGATGTGTTAGTAACGACTCGATGCCCGTAAAGCAGTTGAACCCAAGATACATTGTGGACATGCAGTCTATCAATTCCGCCATCAATTCCACCATCACAGAAATCAACCGTCTTCGTGATGAGCAATTGTATCCAAAACTTGTTCAACTTGTTCAAGAGTAAGTGATTCTAACTTTACAGTATTATTTCTATCATTAGTTAACCGAACGCAATTTCTTACAATTATTTTATTAATCAATGTTGTTATGATCGACTGGTAAGAAAGATGTCATATTGTATCGTTGTGTAAATACAAGTACATTTTTTTATAAATGCTTGAAACTAACACGAAAACTTATTTGCAGGATGGCGACAATGTGGGAAAATATGCAAAAGCAACATGAACACCAGTCCACGATCATTCAAGCGTTACAAAACTTCAAAACCTTGGAACTGCGAGAAGAAACAAGTGCTCATGACTTGCACAACACGCGAAAACTCCATCATCATGTAAAAATTTGGTCAACCGAGTTCAAAAAACTCATGCTACACCAAAATAACTACATTAAGTCGCTCGAACATTGGCTTAATTATAACCTGGTTGTTAGCACAAATCACATCATAAAGTCTCAATACCCTAAAATCGAATCATTATTATGCTCATGGCTGAACGAACTCGAGAAACTTCCGGAAGAAGATACAATGACCGCTATGGAAGAATTTTCCGCGGATATTCATACAATCGCTCAATTACAATCAAACAAGAGGAAAATGAAAAAGAAATGCGATGAAACGCGAAAAGAGTTGTTCAAAGTATTAGAAAATTTTGAAAGATGGTGCAATAAAGATATTGCTAAGAATCTATCGACTGTGGAGGCGTCAAAGCCGCGGTTGGTCGTGGAGGAGACTTACAAAAAGTTATGTGACGAGGTGAAACATAAGATGGTGGTGAATTTGACAACGCGGTTGCCTCAATTTCTTAAAGACGTGTCGGGGTTGGCTCGTGCTTGTTCGCTTATGTATAAGAATTTGAATATGTAATGTTAGTATGTATCCACTTAAAATTTTGAATGTCTCGGTATAAAACTTCCTGGCACAGTTATTTTGTAACGAAGAGTATACAACTATACAAGTAGTAGGCACAACAGCAAAACTTCTTGGCAGGCCGAGAAAGACGGAATGAACATCTAATACACATTGATTCATGCTAATGTATCTGTTGAGAAGTTAATACAGACAATAGCTGATTCATACGAAACATCATACGAAACATATCCTTTTTGACGGGGAGTCTTGAATACGTAATATATATTTTAAACGAAGTGAGGGTGAAATCATGCTTGCTACTGTTTTGGGGAGAGTCTAGTTATAGAGAACTATTCTGTTGTGTATATATTCAATTCCCTTTATATGTGGAATACCGGCTGTGACATCTTGCCTTAATTAAAACAAGTAATATAAACGCTAGAAGATGCATGTGGGACATCTATTTTAGATAGGAAACCTTTCTATCAGTTATAGTGAGACCAAAATGTGTAAACAGTCATCTTTGACGAGTCTTGATTGATGTATCCTGTGAAGAAAGAGCATCTGTTGATACAAATAGTAGTTAATTCTTGCTAACAACTTACAGACCCATAATATTAATTTACACCTTCATGAACGATAATATGTTCTCTTAACATCACTGGCTGTTGCAAATAACACTTGCTGTTGAACAATACAAAATTGGCTTTTATGGATTGGATAGTGTTTCTTTCGTACGGATATATAAATGGTTTCCTGGACCTTGTCTTTATTTGTCGAGGACTAGTTAGCTCTTTCAGAGAGCTGTGAAGCATGGTAATTTAAAAAACATAATATAAATATAAGCTTTTATCCTTTGCTCTTAGGCAAGTTACCAGACAGGAAAAGACGTAACAGTTCTGGTAAGGCTCTCATTGCTTGTATTTAGTATGGGATGTGCAGGTTGCATGAATGTAGTTGCTTTTGGGAAAAGGTCACAAGTGATAGGAGAGCATCTTTATATACCAAACTAGTTTATTGACCCGTGAATATCATGGGTTTTAAATGTAAAACTTATTCTCCGTATCACATTCTAACCCATTTTCGTTCTTTATTACCGTGATTGGAGAGCATCTTTATACACCAAATTTGGCTCTGATGTTTTACTTTCATATTATAACTAGTATCAACAATCTACATAAGAGGCATCTCTGCTGTATAAAAATTTACATTCTTTATTTACACTTTCTTGTACTTGGTAATAGCCATTGTATAATATCATAGGAAGTCGCTTCAAAAGGTTACTTTTATGTAGAATGAACTGAACACCAGGTAGTCAAATTAGATGAACCAAAACTAGAGAGACATAAATGAAGACTCTTTTATGGTTACTAGAGAGCTGCACTTATTTGTCCTAAAAATCCTGGAATTTGTATTCTCTCAGTTTTTCGAATTTCACATTTCTCTTGATTCCACATATAGCATGAATGTAGGAAAAGTTTGCACCACTCATATTAAAGTGATGATAGCCACAAGCAGGATTTTCGTTCACTTTATTGTTTGCACCTAGCATGATTCTAACTTGAGACCTCTCACATTTTAGTGACGATAGTCACAAGCTTTTACCAACTTGGCTGACTCTGGGTGGTTAAGCATTAGTGATGTTGAATTAAGCCCTAGAAGCTTTTAGATTGTACTTTTTATAATGCGTCTGTCTCCCATTCATCGGTTTTGACCAGTACAACATCATATAAAATGTTAGAAAGGACACATATGTAGGGTTATACTCTTATGTCCATGTCTTTACTTTGATTACCTCTTTCTTTGCTGCGGAGTAGTGTAATTCGTCTCCCCGCTTTCCATTTTCCAGTATTCTTTCATAAACCATTGCTTTCACATTCAAATTTCAATAGCTGCTGCATCAGGACTTTGTTATGAGTGATAATGTGATAGTATCCACTGTGAACACAATAAAAACACCCACTGTGATACCCTTTATATAATGCCAACATGTCCCAATTCATTTATTTGTCCGTGTCAGTTATAAAACTACAGATACTCGATTTATAATATATCTTTGGCTTTATTTGACCAGGAATAGTTAGTTCTTCCAGAGAGCTATAATGTTGTGTATGCCCTTTTTTCTGTCGGGTACCATCAGTTTGTGACTCTTAATCTTAATATCAAGTATGGTATTATAAACAACATAATATAAACCTTTGGAGCAATAATGGCGGTGTAGTATCCTTTGCGCTTGCGCAAGTTGTCAGACACAAGACTTGATCATGTGCATGAAAAACATAATAGCTGTGGTAATGTTCTCATTGCTTCTATTTAGTAGGGGACGTCTCATAAATTTCGGTGGCCTGTGCCGTAAGCATAAGAAGCCCCGTTAAATACAAAATTTTCAACATGATTACTCGCGAGCAGAAAATTGATTTCTTGTAATATGGTAAATAGATTGATGTGGATGATCTAGTTAACAAAAATCGCTCAAATAAAATGAAAACTATTATATTTATACTCGTAATAATAATAATAATAATCAAATTAAAGGAAAGTTTGTACTGTTTCTTTTTTAAACTCATATAATGGTTATTAACTCTTGTATGTGGATGAGCTAGCATAAAAAAACCATGGGAACAACCTACGTAGGCCTTTAAACTTCGTATATACCAGATACAAATAGTGGATTAAATCAAAGTTTTGTGGCCCTATTGAAAAGGAGCCCTGTGCCATTGCACATGTGGCACCTCCTTTTAGCCGGCCTTGTGTATTAGTTGTCATATTAGTTGTACACTGGTGTTTATCCAATGTATTAGCTTTCCATTAGGTGTCATTAGTTGTGATTAGTGTTTATCCCAATGTTTTAAAAACCGGGTTAAACCGGCCGGTTCAACCGGTTGAACCGGGAACCGGTCGAAGGACCGGTCCGGATGTCAACGGGTTTTTGTTATTTCGGAACCGGATTAAACCAGCGGTTTTTCAGTGACCCGGTTCGACCCGTTTAAAAGAACCCGGCTGGGTCAAACGACTTTTGTTTCAGTTTTATGTTTAGAGTAATATTCATTTAATGCTTTTCTTTCTTAATGACTAACACAAAGTCCTAGGCCTTCCACTTTCCCATGCAGACCTTTTATATTCGTATTACAGTAATATGTTACTTTTTGTTTTACACACTTGCCAAGATCCTACTGCAATCAATAACTTCACGTTTTCTATTGCATTAATTTTGTTGCCTCAAATGTCGCCAATTTATTTAAGCAATCATAGGTATGACAAATATAAAATCTTTTTTTGTTTAGAAAAAGAAAGTATGAAATCTTTTTATCCTCGTTTGTTTTAATATGGTGTGTTAGAGTTATTTGTACAATAGATATATATCAAATTTTCCCTTTTTCATGAGACCGGTTTGACCCAGCGGTTCAACCGGTTGAACCGGTAACCCGGTGAACCAGTAACTTAACCGGGCCGATTAAAAAACCGGGTTTTAAAACATTGGTTTATCCTTTGTCTTCTAGTATCTATATATTGTGACTGGAGTTATGAAATAAACACACAGAGTTTCTATCATTCAACATGGTATCAGAGCAGTTTCAACGGTTGCTCTTCCTTTTTTTTAACCACTCTCAATCTCTTTTCTTTTTCGGCTACACATTCACTTCCTTGGATTTTTTAAGAGGTTACAGATCTTGAACGGATCTAATACAAAAACTTTAGGGTTTGAGAGATTGTTTTATTGAGAAGGTAATAGTGCACCAAATTCAGTGATGAATCTAAGAAAGATGAACATATAGGCTTTTTTTTAAAACATCGGAAGTTTATTGTGGATCTACCACCATGTATAATAATGAATAAACTCGTAGGACTACATTGAAACCCGTATCCTTCATTGTCTTATTTCACCACAATATATAGAGTACACATAATAGCAAACCCTAATGAACCTAACCCACAAACTGAGCTTAGCCCATATTTATTCTCTAACAATTTTAACTTGATACCTCTCACATTCTAGTGACGATAGTCACGAGATTTTACCAACTTGGCCATCCCTGGGTGGTTAAGCATTAGCGATGTTAAATTAGGCCCTAGAAGCTTTTTGGGTTGTACTTCTTCTCTTTTTATAATGCGTCATAATGCATCTGTCTCCCATTCATCGGTTTTGACCAGTACAAAACCATATAAAATGTTAGGAGAAAAACGCCTACATTAAAAAAATGCATATTTAGGGGTATAATCTTATGTTTGTGTCTTTACTTTGATAACCTCTTTCTGTGCTTGCGTAGTAGGGTAGTTTGTCTCCCCGCTATCCGTTTTGCCTCTTTCATCATTATCAAATATTGGAGTCACATTCAGTCTCGTTCAAATTTCAATTGATGCTGCATAATTTTTAAGTATATGGCAGAACTTTGTTATGAGTGATAATGTGATAGTATCATACTTGTTAGCTTGGTCTATGATTAAAAGCAATTCTATTAGTAAGTTTTATTGTAGTACTTAATCTTTTAGGCTCGATAATGGATTATAAAATATGGTGAAATTTACAAGTTTAAAATATGGCGACATGTGCAATCTTTTATTATTTTTTATGAAAATGTTTGAGGCATAAAGTACCCTAAGCACCTTGAACTTGGTTAAATCTTAAAATTTTTCATCCAACGAACACATTACACTTTTTTGACAGAAGATTATTATAAATTATTATACGTGATGTATTTTAGAAATTAAATTTGGTGATTGGATGTGATGAACAGGTGTGGGATCTTGGTGGGCAAGAAAGACTTAGGACATCATGGGCTACTTATTATCATGGGACCCATGCTGTAATCGCAATGATAGACAGCACTGACAGGGCTCGAATTTCTCTCATGAAAGACGAACTTTTCAGATTGCTTCTAAATGAGGAACTTCAAAATGCAGTGCTATTAGTATTTGCAAACAAGCAAGACTTGAAGGATGCAATGACCCCAGCTGAAATAACGGATGACCTTTCCTTTCACAGTATTAAGAACCATGATTGGCACATTCAAGCTTGTTCTGCCCTTACAGGTGACGGACTCTGTGATGGCTTGGGTTGGATTGCTCAAAGAGTTACCGGTAAAGCAACATAAAAAAGGAAAGAAATCACATGTTTTCCATGGAGCAAAACTCAAACACACACACAAACACAGAGCTCTGTTTCAATCTTGTTTCACTCGTTCCTAGTGTATTATGTCTAATTAAAATCCTTTTGAGATTCATGACAATGTATCATTATTCGACTCTTGGCTGCCGAGCTACATAGTTCTTGCTTATTTTCTTTCGTTATTTTTCATTTCAAAATGGGTGTTTACACATGCTGAAATGCTTTTATATTTTTGTGCTCTGTGGATGCTGTAAAGAGTACTTGTGAATGCAGATTCTTATCATTGTAAGCAAATGCTTTTTCTTACCGGCATTTATGCCCTTTCGCCTAGAAAGTGTGGTTTTTTCGTAACTGGGTTGTTGATGTAGTTAGTTTTAAGATCTTTTGGTTATGCACTACTACAAAAATCCCTTAGAGACCCCCTAAAGAGACTGGTTACGTGAAAACAAGTGTCTATGACCTAAAAATGGTGGGAAGGGAATAAATAGAAACTTGTTTTCTTAAAAAAACTAGTCTCTATAAGGTGAATTCTAAAGAGACTAGTTTTGTAGGCTGCAACCACTCCTTTTATACACTTAAAGACACTGGTTTTTAGGTAACAATCTGTCTTTATGTGTTAATGTTAAGGACACCGTTTTATATTCAAAAACTAGTGTTTTTAGACATTTAAAAACACTTGTTTTTTAACAACCAGTCTTTTTTATGTAAATAAATTTTGTGCTTAATTTTTTTTAACTTAAAATCATAAGGACTCAACGGTATATACTTGTTTTTATAACATATTACGTTTTTAGTCTTTATAAACTTTATATGTGATTAAATTATAAGGACCATTAAATAAATAAAAAATTAAGAATCATAACTTGTGTAAAACTTATTTGTTATATAATATGAACCGGGATTATTTATCTTTTTAACACATATCATACATATCAAAAACCTACGAAACACATAATAACAAGCCGATCATACGGATCAAAAACCTGCAAGTCTTTTGTTCCTGTAAGTCTTTGTTCTTCTCTGTTCTTCTCTGTTATTGTACTTTGTTCTCAAAATTGAATATCTTTTACCAAGATATTCTTCATTCATAATTTATGTATATATACATGATATAAACATTTAGTCTAAACCCTTTATAAAGGGTGTCAAAATAGATTACCTTGCAACTACATATGTTGCAATTACCTTCACCTAAGTAAGATATCTTAACCCTTTATAAAGGGTGTCAAAAGAGATTAGGTTGCAACTACCTATGTTGCAAGTAGGTGCACCTAACTATATATAGAGTACATGTTTTGCAAAAGCCCGAATAACATGTCTAGGATACCAGATAAGATAATTAAACAATTCTGTTGACAACGTTGGGTTTGATACATGGTAACCCAAGAATGCAATGCGACTGGTGGAGGTCTGTTGACAACGTTTTTCTTTTTTGATCGACTTGAACTGCCTGTTCTTCTTGTTTTTTTGGGAGTCCATGCCTGATCATCAGAATCATCGTCCTCATCTTGTTCATCTTCATCTTGGTCATCATCTTTTTCCATCTCAAATTCATCGTCCTCTGTTTGTTCCTTCTGTTTCTTCATCTCTTCAATGCCTGAACACTCTGGAACATCAACCTCACGATTTCCTACAATGTCAATTTGATTTCAATTAGTAACAAAGTACAAAATTATTGACTAAAGGTATGCACTAAAATTTAATTTCAAAATGGTCTAATTTAACTAGAAAACACCTAATAACAACAACTAAAGAGCCAAATCACAATTCAAATCACAATGTCAAAAGTATGCAGGTTTAGCACTAGAGATTACAACAGCAGATACAAATTGGTATGTTTAACTAATATCTATGATCAACACCTACCAATTCAAACTACAAATCTATGTATAGTGAATCAAAGTTGGCAAAGTTGCAAGAACTCTTGAGCTGTTCACTTACACAAGTCAAACTAATCAAACCAAATTTACAATAACCTGTTTCGTACTTATCACTATGAAAAGTAAATCTAAAGCTTATCTAGACAAACTGAATAGCTACACTAAAAACTATGTTATTTAACAATTAGAACCGCAAACTTTGCTTCCAAATCACAACGTATGATCAACCAAAATTCATCAAATGTCAAGAACACCTATCCTTTGACTTAGACAGTCAAAGTTAATAAAACTAAACACCACTATTAAGATCACAATCAACTAAGAATCTTAAGATCACAATCAACTAAGAATCTTAGCACAATCATTATCAGAACAAAACCAACATATAACAACTATACTTGACTTTTTCTAGTCAAACACAACATATCCAAAGACTCTTTTAATTGCCTGCTAATCAAATCTAAAACTCAAAGTAAATGATTTCTGCAAACAACAATTAAATCAAAGATTATGATGATTTAATAGAAAACTTACTTGGACCTATTTCTACATGAAAACAAAGTTGTACTAACCAGTTTTAAGAATGTTAGTGTTTATAGAATGAATACTTTCCAAAAAAAGAAATGGTAATTTTGAATACATTTTGAATCTAACAAACAATTTCAAATACACAAACTTTGCCAAGAACAATATGATGTGCAAAGTGAATTAACTTTTATTACAATGAACATCATGTTGTTTTGGGAAAGTTTGTGTGTCTGAAATGATTTATTAGAGTAAAAAATAATTCAAAATAACCACTTCCCTTCCTTTGGAAAGCTTTCAAGCTATAAACATAAACAATATGTGATTGAAAGTTTAAGAGAGATGTATGTATTTATATACAGATAATATACATTGGATTTTGAAATTTTTTGAAATGTGTAATAAAACATAAGATAAGAAAAGAAAAGAGAGGATGTTTTTTTTTCTTGAAATGTGTGATACATATTATTATATGATGAAATAAATGCTCTGGTCTGATAACACACTACCACATGTACAAGTATCGGGTCGACCCGTTTGACAGCCCTACTTGCATACATAAATTAAGCTATCTAATAAACATATATTGAAAACTAAGTTGAAACAGATTTAGTATTTTATAAAAGAAGGTCAGAAAAGTTGATGATTACATACCTGGTTTAAAGGAACCTTTAGAATTGAATCTTTTTGGAATATTGAATTTATTTAAAACATCATCATCTATTTGTTATCCACTTTGAAAGTGGCAAAAAAAGTTGTTCTGACCACCCGTACTTGTCCTTAATGTAATCCCAAACTTCATCCCGGAGTTTTTCCGATCCAGGAACAGGTTCTACAAAACCAAAATATAATAGTTAGTCCTTTTCATATGATATTTAACTAAAAAATCATAACTGTGTACTCTAGTGAGCTTTTTGACTAATGTTTCAACTGAAAAGCTTATTTTTGGCTTATTAAAGCTTCTTGGACTAAACTGTTACAACTGTTACTAGATAATGAAAATCTCTAATAAGAAAAAATGAATTTCATAAGCTCTAACTGCAGATTTTTATCAAAATGTCTAATATTGTTGGGCCAATGAAAGTTTTAACTATGGCCCAGTCTAGATTTGTTTAAATTGGACTAAGTGTTACTGATCGCTGAGAGGACCAGCGACAGAGACCAGACCAGTGGAAGGCAAAGCCTCAACTGGCACACCAGGAACATTCAAGTCAAAGACAACGTCAGAGAAGTCGAAGACAATCTGAAGTCATACTCACCAACGATTATGGATAGCTGGGATGTAGAAGGAATGTGCTGGTGTTCAAGGATCTCTGAGTTGATAATACTCAGAGATCACTTAAGAACCCTAGAAGTTTGATACAAGCAGAGCTTGTCCAATCCTTTTATAGTTTAGGCGGGAGAATCTTCTACGTGTTTTGAGCGGGACAAAACAAGAGATTCAAGATAAAGCCTAGTACGACCTAGTGGGACAAAAGGTGAACAGTTGGCAGAACTGTTCACCTAAAGTTGTTTAAAGATATGTCTCGATTTGGACATGCATTTAATACGTTGTACTCTTCCATTCAGAAGATGACATATATCAACTACCCCTACTAAGGAAGCAACCTCGTACCACTATAAATAGGAGTGAGAAAGAAGAATTAAACCAACCCTTGTGCTTGGATAAATTATCTAAGTTATTTCTCACTTTGGAACCGCTGAGCCCTCAGCTGTCTACCAGCGTCTCATTGGTTCCCTTGTAAACTTGAGTCTCGAATCTAGTTTACTTGTTCTA
This sequence comes from Glebionis coronaria, assembly GCA_025667525.1. Taxonomy (NCBI): domain Eukaryota; kingdom Viridiplantae; phylum Streptophyta; class Magnoliopsida; order Asterales; family Asteraceae; genus Glebionis; species Glebionis coronaria. The sequence continues at coordinate 20,442,315 of CM046880.1, forward strand.
GGGTTCATTTATTATTGTCATTCAACGAGTGTATTCATAGCACTTTGTAATACTTTGTTTTATAACAATTAATAAAGCATTACGCATTTGAAAAGTATTTCATTGTGTTTTCGTGGTTATACGAGTTATAGTTTCAACAATTGTCATATTAAGGGACTTTCAATTGGTATCAGAGCGGTTTGATTTATAAAACATTTTATAAATCGTTCTTGTTTTTAAAATCAAGATCCTAATATGACTGATACTATACCTCCTCCACCCTTTGGTCAAACCAGTCAAGGTACCACTTCGACCACCGCACCGGCCACCACATCTACTACCATGCCTACACCGGTTGTAAGCACTGGTATTAATAATGATGACCTTCCCCAACTACTTGATGTTCGTGGGGGGTCACATGTGTCCAATGTTCCAGCGTTTGATGAAGAAGATTTTTTAAGTTGGAAAAGTGAATTTCTTATATATTTAGATGGCTAAGAACCCTACTTGATTGAAATCTTAGAAAATGGTCCCTAGGTACCACTGGTCGTTTCCTCTACCCCTGAGAGACCCATCAAGAAGCCTGTTAAGCAATGGTCTCCAGCGGATAGACGTCTGGCTAACCAGGACAAGAGACTCAAAAGTATCATAGTCTCTTGCCTACCCAAGAACATAATGAAGTCCATCATAAAATGCAACTCTGCTAAGGAGATGTGGACTGAGTTAGTTCTAGGATATGAAGGTCCAGAGGAAACAAAAGAAACCAAAATCCAAGCCCTTAGACTTACGTTTAATGCTTTTAAAGCTTTGGAAACAAAAACTGTTGCTCAAACTTACATTAGGCTTAAGATTTTGTTGAATGATTTGGGAAACAATGGAGTTGTTCTACCTAAGGCTGAGGTTAATGCTACATTTGTCAATATTTTACCTAGAAAATGGCTTAGCCTAAACCAGACCTTAAGAGCAAATAATGCTATCAAAAATGATACTTTATCCCAACTGTTTGGTAGATATAACTATGAAGAAGGGCTAATTGACTCCATTTACAAATCAGAGACTGATAGGTTTACCACCAATATCACTGGATCAAAAGCTCTTGTTGCTAACCATTATTTTCAGGACAACGACTCTGACATAGAAGAGGACACCAGAAGCAGTCAATAATTTCTTGATGAATTACATGCTGAGTTCCATGACAAAGCCCTTCTAGCTGACCAAAAGAGGTACTACAAGAGATCTGGTAGAGTTGGAGCTGCTAAGGTTCATAAATCCAAGGTGTCATGCTACACTTGTGGAAAGACTGGTCACTTTCAGAAAGATTGCTGGTCAAACAAAACCTCCTCTCCAAGCTTCCCTTCATCCAGCAACAATCACAACAGCAAGAAGAAGTTTTCCACCTCACATTTCAAGCAAACTTCCCACTCTGACTCAGAGGGAAAGAAGGACTACAAAGTTAAGTACAAAGCCTTGAAAGCTGAGCTGTTAAAACTCAACCAGAAAGCTGAAGATGCAACCAAGAAAAAGGATGTTAAGAAGACTAAAAAAGGTCTGATTGCTGCTTCATTCGACTGGGATGATGAACCCCTTACATCTGAGGATGAAGGAACCACTACCGTCAGAGCCTTTATGGCTGTCACTGATGAAGAACCTGCTGTGGGAAAAAGCGAAGCAAGATCTGGTCAATGGGTGGACATCATCATGAAAAATGTACAAAGACTACTATCTATGCCTGAAGGTCCTGATAGAGACCATGTCAGTGACTATACCTTGGTTGACCTCCACTTTGTGGAAGAGCAAAGAAAAAACCTGTTAAACAAGTTTCATAGTCTTAAAACAGAGTTAAATCTTTGCCAATCTGAATTAACAAATCTTAAACCATTTGTGAATCTTGCAAATCAACTTCAAAATGAAGTAAGCAAATTGTCCATTGAAAATGAGTCTTTAACAGACGAAAACACTTAACTAAGAAAAACCATTGAAAAATGGAATTTGGCTCAATCCACAGTGGAAGAAATAGTTGCTGAAGCCATACCAGGTGATGTGGTTCAGGCTATTAGGGGAAAGGATAGATACAAAAATCATATACCTGTACCCAGTGTTAAATTTGTCCATTCAGATGTTTCTTCTCCATCTTCCACCTCTGTGGATGAGATAAACTTTGACAAGTAATCAGAGGTACCAGCCTTACCAAGACTCGCTGGTGCTAATCCATCTGATTCCTTGCTTGGCCCAAAACCTCGAACCAAAACCCCTGGGAATTCAATTCTCAAATTCGCTGATAAAGCGCACAAACATATTTTTGTGGCAAAGGAATCCAACAAACCCACTCCTCCCCCTGAAGAGCTTTCACCCACCAAAAAACTTCTCCTCACCTTGATGGAAGAAGTAAAGGGGCTGAAAGAACAAATCAACCCCAGAGTTAGCAGTCCATCTGTTAACTCTCTTGGTGAAGGATCTAGTAGCTCAAAGGTGAGAGCTTTATTCAGGCCTTGCAAGCATTGTGGTTTCAAAAATCATTCTTCTGAGGACTGCTCAAAGAAACCAAAATGTATCACATGCGAGTCTACCGAACACACCTCTAGAGAGCATAAGGAGACTATTGCTGTTCAAAGAACCAGAACTTGATTAAGGTCTAAAACTCCTCATAGGCCTTCTAGAAGAGCTAAGCCTAAACCTAGAGACAATTCTCAGGGTTACAGACCAAATCCCCCATGCAAGTACTGTGGTTTCTTTGACCATCACTCTGATGAGTGTGAGCATTATCCTGGATGTGACATCTGTGGCAGTATGCGTCATGAACCCAGAGATTGCAACCAAAGAGGGGGAGATAGAAACCATAGAAGACCAAATGTCGCTGGTCAGCGACAACATAGACCCACTGGAAAGTAGGTTCATCGTCGAAACTAATCTGGCTTTGTTATATCTATGCAGGAATATCTGAAGAAATCTGTTTGGTATCTAGATAGTGGGTGCTACAGACATATGACAGGGGTTAAACAATATCTGCATAGATATAAGAAGGAGTCTGGTCCAAAAGTAGTCTTTGGAGATGACTCCTCAGGGGCTACTGAGGGTTATGGCTCAGTGGATTGAAACGGAATAACCTTCACAAGGGTCGCTTATGTCAATGGATTGAAGCACAACTTAATCAGCATTAGTCAACTCTGCGATGATGGTTTCAAAGTTCTGTTCACCAAGACCCAAGGAACAATCTTCAATCAAAATGATGATGTTGTTCTAATTGAACCCAGAAGAAGGGATGTGTATGTCATTGACATGACATCTTGTTCAGAAGGGACAAAAACATGTCTCTATGCCAAAGCATCTAATAGGAAAATTGGCTATGTCATAAGAGACTCTCCCACCTCAACTTCAAAAACATCAACAAACTGGCCAAGAATGATTTAGTAGTTGGGCTTCCCTCTCCGACCTTCACCAAAGACAGACCCTGCTCAGCCTGCGAGAAAGGGAAGCACCACAGAGCCTCATTTAAGACAAAGCAATCATTCTCCATAAATAAGTGCCTCCATCTTATTCACATAGACTTATTTGGACCAGTAAAACCTCAATCCCTTAATCACAACAAGTATAGACTAGTCATTGTAGAGGAATTCTCCAGATTCACATGGGTATTATTTCTCAAAAGAAAGAGTGATGCTGCTGAAAGAATAATGTCTTTCATCAGAGAAATAGAGAACTTCAATGACTGCAGAGTTAAGGCTATCAGAAGTGACAATGGCACTGAATTCAAGAACCATGCCATGGAAGCCTTTTGTGAGGAAAAGGGAATATCACATAACTTTTCTAACCCAGGTACCCCTGAACAAAATGGTGTCACTGAAAGAAGAAACAGAACTCTCATAGAGGCTGCTAGAACCATGCTCAGCGAATCAAGACTTCCAAAACAATTTTAGGGTGAAGCTGTGAACACAGCTTGTTACACACAAAACAGATCTATTATTGTGAAGAGACATGGCAAGACCTCTTATGAAGTGTATAGGAAGAGAGACCCTGATGTAAGCTACTTCCATGTCTTTGGTTGCCCTGTTTTCATTCACAACTACAGAGATCACCAGGGAAAATTTGATGAAAAGTCTGATGATGGATTCTTTGTTCGCTACTCTCCCACCCCCAGAGCCTATAGAGTATTCAACATCCGCAGACAAGAACTAGAAGAATCCATCCATGTCACCTTTAATGAAGCAGATGCTGTTATTACTCACACCAACACAGAAGAATGTGACATTGATTTCAATGAAGTCAAATCATATCCAGAGGATGATTTCTCAAATCACAAGGAATCATCTCAGGCCTGTCACAAGAACTTTCCTTATGTTCATGCATTTGATCCACACTCAATCTCTGACATCACTCTATAGATTGAAAATGTTGAACCTATCACTCCACCCATTGAAGTGAATGTTGATCTTATCGAACCAATATCTCACCTTGATGAAGAGATTATGGATGAAGAAATAACATGTGAAGATCCCCCAGCATTCATTGAACATGCAGTGACTCCTGAACCCACAGAGACTCCTGCTCCTTAATCCAAATGGAGTAGGAACCAAGATATTCTTCTGGTGAATATTCTTGGTGAGCCCTCTGAGGGAGTCACCAACAAAGGCAAATTGAGATCTCTGGAAACCGCCTCAGGGAATGAATGCCTTTTTGCTGATTTTCTCTCTGAAGATGAACCTATGAATGTGGCTGCTGCGCTTCTAGATGAAGGGTGGGTTGTTGCCATGCAAGATGAGTTGAATCAGATCAAGAGGAACAAGCTGTGGACTCTGGTAAAATCTCCAGCTGGAAAACAAGTGGTTGGAACTAAATGGGTCTACAGAAACAAGAGGGATGAAGCTGGCATGATTGTTAAAAACAAGGCTAGGCTTGTGGTGCTGGGGTACAATCAATCTGAGGGTATTGACTATGATGAAACGTTTGCACCAGTAGCCAGATTGGAAGCTATCAGAATGTTCCTAGCCTTTGCAGCTTATATGGGGTTTACCGTATACCAGATGGATGTGAAGAGTGCTTTTCTTAATGGTAAGCTTGCAGAGGAAGTATATGTCTATCAACCCCCAGGGTTTGAAAGCAGTGAGTATCCTGATCACGTCTGCAGACTTCACAAAGCACTCTATGGGCTGAAACAAGCGCCTAGAGCCTGGTATGAAACCCTATCAAAATTCTTACTTGAAAATAAATTTGTCAGAGGTACCATTGATCAAACCCTGTTCACTTATAGGTCCAAGGGTGATGTCATTTTAGTACAGATTTATGTGGATGACATAGTTTTTGGTTCAACCAATATCACTTTGAGAAAACAGTTTGCCAAAATCATGACCAAAAAATATGAAATGAGCATGATGGGGGAATTAAATTTTTTCTTAGGTTTTCAAATTAAACAAAATTCAAAAGGAAATTCCATTTGTCAAGAAAAATATGTTAAGGATTTGCTCAAGAAGTATGATCTGTCTGATTGTGCATCAGTGAAATGCCCCATGCTTCCTCCCAACAACTTGGAAGCTGATGAATCAGGGGTCTATGTTAATGAGACCTTATATAGAGGCATGATTGGGTCACTAATGTACCTCACAACAAGCAGACCAGACATACAATTTGCCACATGTCTCTGTGCTAGGTACTAAGATAACCCCAAGGAATCCCACCTTGTAGCTGTCAAAAGAATTTTCAGGTAATTAAAAGGATCTCCCACACTAGGTCTATGGTATCCAAACGGATCAGGCTTCGACCTCAAAGCCTACTCAGAATCTAAATACGTTGGGTGCTGTCTTGATAGAAAGAGCACCTCTGGGAGCTGTCAAATCCTTGGAGGAAAGTTAGTATGCTGGAGTGCTAAGAAACAAAACTCTGTGGCCATGTCATCAGCTGAAGCTGAATATGTAGCGGCCGCTGGTTGCTGTGCTCAAGTTCTCTGAATGAAAAGTCAGCTGGCTGATTATGGGATCACTTATGAAAAGGTTCCCATTTTCTGTGACAACACAAGTGCTATAGCCATCTCTAATAATCCGGTACTTCATTCCAGAACTAAGCATATTGACATCAGGTATCACTTTATCAGAGACCATATTTTAAAAGGTGATGTTGAGCTTCATTTATACCCACTGAATACCAGCTCGCTGATATATTCACCAAGCCTCTGGCTGAGCCAAGTTTTACTAGGTTGGTTGCTGAGCTGGGTATGCTCAATATCGGTAAACAAATCTGATAAATGATCTCTGCCTCTGGGAATTTAAGTGAATTGAATGTAACGAGGTAGTTACATTCTAATGGGAGTTAATATATTCCCATATTTAATTCAAATGATTATCCTTTATTGTCAACAACTTTCCCACTTTCCAAGGGTACAGAAAAAATCACATGAAGAGTCAAGGGGTCCCACTTTTCCTAAAAGGTAAACTTTTGCATTAAATGCTTTAATTGAAAACGGTTAAACCTTTTATAAAAACCCTTGACTCATTTTCAAACATCACATTACTCATTTCTTTCACACACACATACTATTCATCTTTTTCACATCCTCCATTTCTTCTTCCATCAACAATGGCGTCTTCATCAACAAACACATCTTTCACCGTCTTGGCCGCCTCAAACGTAGATTTTGGGATAACCGATGGAAAGATCGCCCTGAACAACTGTGTAGCACTTTTGGAACATAAGAACCCTCTCTACCATGCATTGTTATCCTTCCTCAAGAACTCCACCATTGTTGAAGCCAATACCAGAGAACCTTCCACATCCTACCACCAATACTTGAAGGAGTTTTGGTACAGCGCTGAAGTTGATCAAACCTCATCACACATCACCTTCAACCTTTCCACACATCGACAACCCCTAACCTTTGATTTCCACACTTTTGCCAAAGTCATTGGACTTCTAGCCAATGAAGGCATGTCCGCTGTGCCGCCAGCGCTACAGTGAAGAAGACTCTGGCTACCCTTCGTCCTCATGATGATGAACCACCCAAGGATTCCAAAACAAATCACTGATCAAAGTGAATTACTTTTCACCCATATGGAGGACGCTGATGCTATACATTGTGAAATGTCTGGGAGGAAACCAGGGGTCACATGATCAGCTTAATGGTGCTCAGCAAGCAATCACTTACAGCTTAATTTGGGGGCAAGATATAGGGATCGCCCACATACTTTACACTAAACTCATTGCTAAGCTGGAAAACAAAGGGAAGAAGAATCGACTGGCCACCATCTCCTACACAAGATATCTCTCTCTCTTTATAGAGGATATGCTTGGTTAAACCTACACAAATGATGAACTTCACTCCTTCTCTCCATATCGCATCACTCCAGCCTCACTGAAGACTCCCTTAAATGATGAAGTGCCTCTCAGCAGGCATATGATGTAGGGTGCTGGGTTACTCGCTGCTGATGGGGAGCCCTTGATCCCTCACAATAAGGTGAATGCTGAAAGACAAACTGACAAGTCTTTGTCCAAGACCTCTGTGCAGTCCATTCTTAGCCCAAGGCACCTAAGGACAAGAAGAAGAAGAGGAAAGGCATCCCCCTTTCCTCTGAAACCCATTCTGTTAATCCTTCCAAGACAAAGAAGACCAAGAAGAACCCATCCCCTGCTCTGGAGGATGTGGTTAAAGAGCCTGCCGCTGACAAACAACCAGAGTCTAGCGTCTCCTTGTCAGCAGAGACGTCTAAGAACCTTCTCCACGCTGATATCTCTCAGGTATTAGTTTGCCATTTTTTTTTTCTCTTGGAGGTTCACATACAATCACTCTCAACATTCTGTAGGAGAGAGTGATGAAATCTTAGGGTTTGCCTCAACCCATAGAGTGTCTGTGTCAACACCTAGAACTCTTAGGATTATTTGTACACTCTGTCTTAACACAAGGATATGATTCACTTGTGCTCATAACGCACCCCGATGATCCTTCACCCTCTAGACTGTGCTCTTGTCCATAACAACTTGAGCATGTTATAGGTCCCGACCCAGAGTCTCTACACCTCACGTGGTATATGGGTCCCCTCATATGAAAAGAGTCCCAAAGAATTTATTCTTTTGGGGGGACTGAATAATCACCCTCAGTCTTCCTAGGGGCAGCGATAAAAGGCGACCATTACCTTCAAATATGTCACAACTAAAAGAGTCCCAAAGAATTTACTCTTTTGGGGGGACTGAATAATCACCCTCAGTCTTCCTAGGGGTAGCGATAAAAGGCGACCTTAACTTCCATTAACTCACACTTAAAAAAGTCCCAAGGAGCAATCCTTCAGGGGGAGCTAGATAATCACACCCAGCTATCCTAGGGGCAGCGAATGGCGACCATTCACCACATAGTTTTCACAAATCAAAAGAGTCCCAAGGAGTAATCCTTATGGGGGAGATGGATTATCACACCCAGCTATCCTAGGGGCAGCGAACAGCGACCATTCACCACATAAGTTTCACAAATCAAAAGAGTCCTAAGGAGTAATCCTTATGGGGGAGCTGGAAAATCACACCCAGCTATCCTAGGGGCAGCGAATGGCGACCCTTCAACATATATGATTCACACTAAAAGAGTCCCAAGGAGAAATCCTTAGGGGGGGCTGGATAATCACACCTAGCTTTCCTAGGGGCAGCGAATGGCGATCCATGACTTCATATTTATTTCACGCTGGTTACTAACAAATGTCATAACAGGCTCATAATCTTCATGAAGAACAACAAAATGATGATGCCTATTCCATTGCTGGTGATGATAATGCTGAAGCCCCCCACATTGATCTGGATGCCATGTCAGACATTGACTCCTTGCCAGAAGATGAGGCCTTTATCATTGAAGATGACCTGACCATTTCAGACTATGCTGAAATGGATACTGATGATGACCAAGTCACATCCGAATTAAAACCCATTTCCTTCCCTTCAATGGAAAATGTTCAAGAACTGGCTGCCAAGCAGCTATGGGACCAGAGCCTCTGTACACCAACCCCAGTTCCCTTCCCCACCTTGCCCAATGTCATGAAACTGGGGGCAATAAAACACTTAGAACATTTACAAAACCTCAAGCCTTTCTATGTTCCTAGAATGAAAGATGTTCAGGAACTAGTCGCTGAGGATCTCTGGGCCAAGAGGGGAGACATCAGTAAAACCAAGCCTAGAGTCACAAATGATGTCATCCTATCTGAATTAAAAACACTCACCCATGCTAATGAGGAACTCACCACCACCCTAGAGACTTCACTAACTTCATCTGTGGAATCCTCTATGACTGCACTGCTTCCGTAACTGCTGGGTAATGCCTTGCAAACTCACCTCCCAGTAGTTCTAGACCAAAGTCTTCAGCAATACATACCATCAGTCCTTACCACCATTGTGAAAGCAAATGTTGCTGCTATTGCCAAGGCATCTGAGCCTTTCAGGCAACTTCTTTAGGAGCTATTACAGGGGGAACTCAAAGAAATATGTTTATTTGTTCATCAAGAATTTGTTAAGTTCCTCAAACCTAGATCAGGCACAGCTTCTGCCGGCGCTATTCCTGAGGGGGAGAATTCAGCAACCTCCACCTCTGAAGAAGATGCAGACACTTCTCCACCTAAGGGGAAGCAATCACTTAAACAACCAGCAACCTCAAAAGTGATCCCAACACCAAAACCCATCAGATCCTTCAACCAGCACAGGACAAGGGAAAAGGAATTGCCACTGAGGCACCTGAAACAACCCTGCACTCCCTCTAAGAAGAAGGTGGATCCACAGCCAAGCACTCTGACTTGACCAAATTTAAGAGCGTTGATGAACCACCACTAACCCCAGAGCAGACAAAGGCTCAAATCTTGGAACAAAAAAGGTTAGCAAACATTAGAGCTGCTGAAATCAAAAGCAAAGAAGCTCTGAACAAACTACTCTCTCCAGCTGTAAAGGAAGCTCAGCTGAATAAGCTTAAAGAACTTGAAGTTAAAAGGAGCAACCTTTAAAAGGAATATGAGAGAATAGTGGACCAAAGAGCAGAGCCCGGTCAAATCACCAAGTACGCATGTTACACTGACAAAGACAAAAGAGTAGTGATGACCTTATACAAAGAAAACCAACTGACCAACTACAAAGTATTCAGTAACTTTAAACTCAGAGATCTGGGCCTCTCTGAATGGTTAGAAATGTTATCTCTTGCCTAAAAGAAGACTGGGCCTGGTGCTGCCCAAATGATGAAAAACATTCAAGCTAAGCTGAATTGGGTAAGGGACACTACAAAGAAGCTGAAGGTACCTCTGCCTCCTCAACTATCACAAGAACAATCATCTCAAGGACAAAGAAAAAGGAAAACCCAAATGGGGCCTCTGGTAGAAAAGATGGTCATTGAGGATATTGTTGTAGATGGAATGCACAGAAACCTGGTACTGCCCAAAGAGATCACTAAACCAGTGGGTGGCCAAGTATACTCAGAACCAGAGACATGAATGGTCTTCATGAATGGTAATTGTGAGTATTTATTTCAGCGGATGAATGAACTACATCTGGTGTTAACTATCCAACTCATCAGACTCAAACAGGGCATCCTAAGGAACTGCAAATTAGCTGATGATTTTGAGTTTGAAGTTGAGTTGATCATCAACTCTAGGAGTGACAAAGTTGAAGCTCGGAGAATCTGTGATCAAGGCCTTGATTGCTGAAGAACCTTTTATTTTTTTTTATGTTTACACCGCTGGGTGTTCTTGTAATAGACTAGGTTCTTTAGGTTTAATAAAACTCTGAGGTATTTTTGTTAAATTATATGTAAGAAGAAGTTGTTTACTCACTTACAATAATTTTAGACATAGTATAATTTTGTAAACAAATAAGGGCAGATTGTTGGGCCAATGAAAGTTTTAACTATGACCCAGTCTAGATTTGTTTAAATTAGACTAAGTGTTACTGATCGCTGAGAGGACCAGCGACAGAGACCAGACTAGTGGAAGGCAAAGCCTCAGTTGGCACACCAGGAACATTCAAGTCAAAGACAACGTCAGAGAAGTCGAAAACAATCTGAAGTCATACTCACCAACGACTATGGATAGCTGGGATGTAGAAGGAATGTGCTGGTGTTCAAGGATCTCTGAGTTGACAATACTCAGAGAGCACTTAAGAACCCTAGAAGTCTGATACAAGCAAATCTTGTCCAATCCTTTTATAGTTTAGGCGGGAGAATCTTCTAAGTGTTTTGAGCGGGACAAAACAAGAGATTAAAGATAAAGCCTAGTACGACCTAGTGAGACAAAAGGTGAACAGTTGGTAGAACTTTTCACCTAAAGTTGTTTAAAGATATGTCTCGATTTGGGCATGCATTTAATACGTTGTACTCTTCAATTCAGAAGAGGACACGTATCAACTACTTCCACTAAGGAAGCAACCTCGTACCACTATAAATACGAGTGAGAAAGAAGAATTAAACCAACACTTGTGCTTGGATAATATATCTAAGTTATTTCTCACTTTGGAACCACTGAGCCCTCAGCTGTCTACCAGCGTCTCATTGGTTCCCTTGTAAACTTGAGTCTTGAATCTAGTTTACTTATTCTAGGGTTCATTTCTTATTGTCATTCAACGAGTGTATTCATAACACTTTGTAATACTTTGTTTATAACAGTTAATAAAGCTTTACGCGTTAGAAAAGTATTTCATTGTGTTTTCCTGGTTATACGAGTTATAGTTTGAACAATTGTCATATTAAGGGACTTTCAAATATGATAAAATGAATTCCATAAGCTCTAACTCATATATTTTTGCCTTTTCAAAATCTTTACCTAGCTAGTCTATTAGTATGCAAAAACTTACACTCTAACAACAACTAAAAGCTTGGGGCATTGGCTAATGAAAATGACATGATTAAGAGTACAATTCTGAGTGCAGGTAAATGACAAATATTACTCAACAGATTAAGCTAAACAAATGAAGTGTTAATACTAATCTTTTTGTGTAATTTGATAGCTAAACTAACTTTTCAATAAGTATCATGCTCTATTAATTACTCTTACCTAGGGGCTTTTTGTCAAGAAAATGCCTTATCACACTGAATGCTAAACTAATATGATCCTATGAATTTTACTAGCAGGCTTACAGCTACCAAACTAGCACAAGTAATGGACTATAACTATCATGTAAAAAGTATTACAACTATTGCTCCACTAATGAAAGCACTAAAACTAAATGTAGCCATCAGACCTCTAATTTCAAATATTATCCAAATTTTATAGAAAACTATGATATAACAGTCCAAACTTCTAGCATCTAAGAGTTGACTTTAATGAGTCAAACTATATGAAACAAACACTCCTAATACTACACTTTACACTAACAGATTACACTAAAAGTGAACTAATAAGCTAGAATAGGCTAAACAAGATAAAACATAATAAGTACAACAGATAACTAGCACATATAAGCTATACAAATCATTCAGAGCACAAGCTAGCAAATACAAGCTAGCAACTACAAGCTATCAAATCAGCTACCTTGGATATAGATTAGTGGAACAGAAAAGGTTTTTGTTGAAGACTCAGGAACATCATCTCCTAATGCAGCGAACATAGCATCAGTAAATTCATCCAACATCTTTTGACTCTAATTCTTATTTGCTTTACCATACTTGGCGACACCCCACTTCCACATTTGATCAGTCACTAGTCGCACTTTTTTGTCATAGTGTGTGGTTCCTACACTATCAAAAACACTCGCTTAATAAAGGTACCAAAATATGTAAACTACAAAAAAGGCTAAAAATGAAAATATAATTTGATGATTACATACCTTGCTTATAGAATTGTGGAAAATAAAATGTATTCGAAACGTAAGCATCCATAACTCTCCAAGTTTGTGGACTGTAATCCATTTCTTGGTAATTTGTTACAATGTAATCCTAAATTTGTTCGACTTTTTCTACAATGTCAACATCAATCCAGTTAGTAACAAATTAAGTGAAAGTGAGATTTCATTCAATGATACTAAGGTTTCACTTTTGCTAGAATAGGTTTAATACTCAAAATAGTGTTATAAAATTCTGGTACTGATGTTAAAATAGTGTTTGGATAGGCTATTAATGGATGTTGTATAAGCTTATAAAAATCCAACACTAGTTTTACTAGTGTGACAACTACATTTATACATTAACTACCTAATGCAGATCAAAATAAGCTAAACCTTATATCTAATTTCACTTATTACCAGCTAATAACAAGATCTAGACAGTTAGCACTATGATATATAGAATAAATCAAACAGGTTCAGGTAAAATAAAACACTCAGAACAGTTAGCACTATGTGGACTTATGAGCTTATTTCATTTCGGCTTATATAACATAGGCCCCAATTTTGTGGCTGATATCAAGAGTTTTGGGCTTATATAAGTTTATAATAAACTTATAAAATTCTGAGTCTCAAAATAAACCATAAAATTGGCGTTTATGTTTTATAAGCCAAAATCAAATACGCTCATAAGCCCTCATATAAGCCTAAAAAAACACCCCCTAATAAGCCTAAATATAAGCCGAAATTAACACCACCTAATAACCCCACATATAAGCCGAAACAAACAACCGTTTATATAATCATAAATCCCAAAATAAGCCGGAAATGGGGTAAAACTTACCAAACATTAGTGTCGATTTGTGAAAGATCGAATTAGGTTGATGTGTGTGTGAAATGATCCAATGTGTGTTTGATTGAAATGATCGGTATTAGTGTGTGTGAAATGATTAGTGTTAGGTGTGTTTTGTTTATGTGTGTTTGACTGAGTGCGTGAGTGGTGTATAAAAAAATATTTTTACAAAAAGTCTTGGCCAGGACTCGAACCTGTGCCATTTACACCACACACCAACACCTCAACCAACTGCCCTAGGGTCTTTAACTGGTAGACATTTGCACAATTTATTATTTAAGGGGTGTTGTGGTCTTGCTTATTAATTCAATTCGAAGCTTAATAAGCTGATTTCAGCTTATAAAGTTTGATTTTATTTAGCTTTTCATTTTTCCTTTGTCATTCAAGTACTTTAGGACTTTTTGGTTTAATTTTTTTTACGTTTTTTATTAATTTTGTATTATATTTAAATTCCCAGTTTTTATAAAATAGTTTAAAAAAAGTTAAAATTATTTTAAAATTTTATAAAAATTATTTTTAGGTTTCATTTAATATTTTTTAGGTTTACAATTGAAAAAAATTTCATTTTGGCTTATTTCTAATTTTATTTAATTTTGAAGTTTTTTATTAACTTTAAAAATTATTATAAAACTATTAAGTTAAGTTTTTGGAGAATTTGGTTTTCAATTTTGTCTTATTTGCATTTTTCTTAGTTTAACACCACCTAATAACCCCACATATATTATTATTATTATTAATTATTAATTTTAATATTATTATTATTATTATTATTACTAATTATTAATATTATTGTTATTATTATTAATTATTAATTTTAGTAATAATTATTATTAAAAAAATTAGGTCTTTAGCTACAGTTGATCGATTGTGTTGTGAGTGTGTCATGAAATGATAGATGTGTTATGAAATGATCGAGTTTTTGGTAGATGTGTGTGTGTTTTGTGTGGTTGAAGGAGTGGTAATCCGTTAATTAATAATAATAATAATAATAATAATAGTGAAATCGCTGTCCTAAAACTCATGAAGAAAATGGCAGATATATATTTCACAAAGGTTACAAAAAATGCAGAATCTAACTTTTCCTTATCTCCTCGTCAGATGGCCATATGGAAATCTCAAAGAGAGGATCATACCTCCAACTGGCTTAGGGCGGTTCCTATTTCTGGGTTGGGACAGACTATGAACGGTAAAATGTACCGTTGTGTTTTGTGTTATCGGTTAGGTATCCCTTTATTTTCTGTCTCGAAGCCTTGTTCTGCTTGCTCAAGGGTTTTTACTGGGGATATTTACGGAGATCATGTTGTATCGTGTGCTGGGGTTGTTGGTATCAAACACCGTCATAATATTGTGCGTGATACCCTTATTGACATATGTTACCGTTCAGGGATTTCAGTTGGTAAGGAAGTTGATATTGGGTTGGATAGAGGGAGTGATAAACCGCTTCGTCCAGCAGATATGCTACTTTACTCATGGGATGAAGGGATGGATGTGTGTGTGGATTTGACTAGATCTTTACCATTTACCCAATCCGGGATGGCTAATTTTGTGCCCGGTCGCGTAGTGGTCGATGCTGCAAAACGTAAACGTGCTAAGTATATGACTAAGTGTGCGACTATTGGATATGGGTTTCTCCCATTTTCTTTTTCTTCCTTGGGGGAATTAGAGGAGGATGCGGTTGCTTTGCTAAAACGGATCTGAAAATTCTCCATGGCTCAAGACATTGGGGCGCGTGCTGCTCTTCATATTTTTAATAGGATTAGCTTATCTATTGCTAAAGGAGTGGGAGCCCAGATAGTATCTAGCTTCCCACTAATTTTTTGTAAATCCTATTATTCTATTGAAGTGATGATTAAAAAAATAAAAATAAATAAATAATAAAAATAATAATAATTAAAAAAACAACAATAATAATAATAATAATAATAATAATGATAATAATTATTATTCCTATTGATGGGCTGGGGCAGTGTATGAACCCACGTCAGTTTAGAGCTGTCCTATGTTATCGTTTGGCGGTTCCTTTGTTTCATGATAGATCTTTTTGTCCGAGTTGTCACGTGCATCGGATGGACCAGTGGGGTGACCATGCTGTTCACTACTCTCGTGAGGTGGGTGTGAAGTTTCGGCATAATCTGGTGCGTGATATGTTGGTTGATATTTGTTCTAGAGTTGGTATTTCTGTGCAGAAAGAGGCTCCTATGGGATTTCTTCCAGCCGATGGACGAGACCTTCGTCCAGCGGATTTATTGTTGCATAATTGGTCCCAAGGTAAAGATGCTTGCTTGAATGTCACGGGCGTCTCACCGTTTGCTGGTGCGGGTTTGGATTTGTGGGTCCCCGGGATTGCTTTGCGGAGTTCTGCTCAGAAGAAAAGGAGGAAGTATTCTTCTATTTGTGTAGAGTACGGTTATTCGTTCATCCCTTTTGCCTTCTCTACTTTTGGGGAGCTTGACGAGGAAGCCTTGGTTACTCTTTCGCGTCTCAAGCGTTTATCTGTTTGTCATTCTAATGATGCTAGGAGTGGCTCTTTTCTATTTTCTAGACTTGGTTTCTGTATTCAAAAGGGGGTGGGAGCGCAGCTTGTTTCGCGGCTCCCTTCCAATTTTATGTGATTAATAAATAAAAGGTTTTTTTTTAAATGATAATAATTATTATTATTGTTATTATTATTATTTTTATATATAACACATCTAACTTCATTATTTTTTCAGATGGATCGTGACGAATGGATGTATAATGTAGAGCGGTATTCCTCAGAATATTTGAAAGGATTGGCTGAATTTATGAAATGCGTTGAGGATCATCGAGAAAGTAAGAGAGGAACAAATATTTCTTGTCCGTGTAAAGTGTGCAGAAATAATGTGTCCATTGATGCGCCTAACATTATTAGACGCCATTTGATTGAAAACGGTTTTGGCCCAAACTATACTTGTTGGCATCTTCATGGTAAGACACAAGAGCCGCGGGTTGATAGTGACACAATTGGTTTAGACGCTAATCATGATGAGAATAATATTAATGACGATAATTATGATAACGAAAATTTAGATGCGATGCTACACGACGCGATAAATGATGCTGAGGAGAAGACTGCTAAAAAATACAGGAATTATGCGCCGAGGCAGAAAAACCATTGTTCGAATGTTGTAAGTTCACCAAACTTTGTTTAGTGGTCAAGCTATTGGACTTAAAAGCCAAAAATAATTGGAGTGACAGAAGATTTACTTCACTATTAAAGTTGTTGCAAGAAGCGTTCCCGAAAGATAATGACCTGCCTATTTTGACGTATGAAGCAAAAAAACTAACATGTCCGCTGGGATTGGAGGTTGAAAGAATACATGCTTATCGAAACGATTGTATATTGTACAGAAAAGAGTACAAAGACCTACACGAATGTCCTGTGTGTAAGGAATAAAGATACAAGAATAAGAATCTTACTGAACTTGATAGTGATGTGACAAAGAATGGTCCCCCTATGAAGATGTTGTGGTATTTTCCCGTCAAACCTAGATTGAAAAAGTTATACGCAAACCCAAATGATGCCAAATTGTTGCGTTGGCATGCTGAAGAACATAAAAACGATGGGAAACTAAGACATGCTGCTGACTCTCCTCAGTGGAAAAATTTCGACCGTGATTTCAAAAAATTTGGCTCTGAGATTAGAAACATACGCTTTGGACTTTGTTCAGATGGAATTAATCCGTTTAGAAGCTTAAGTAGTCGTCATAGCACTTGGCCTGTTCTTCTATCTATATACAATCTTCCACCTTGGTTGTGCATGAAACGGAAATACATCATGATGTTGTTATTAATTGCAGGTCCTAGAAAACCAGGGAACGACATTGATGTGTACTTGCGCCCGCTAACTGATGAAATGATAGATCTATGGGAAACAGGCGTTGAAATCTATGACACATACAGAAAGAGAGGTTTTGGCTATTTTCCATGATTTATTGTACCATAAATGATTTTCCAACGTACGGTAACTTGTCTGGGTATGGTACGAAAGGGGAGAAGGCATGTCCTGTTTGTGAAAATAACACCCACTCCCGATGGTTGCCTAACTCTCGGAAGACAATATATATGGGGCATCGAAGGGCGCTTGACAGATATCACCCTTACCGTAATAAGGAAAATTTGTTCGATGGTACAAGAGAGGATAGATCCATGGCCGCACCTATGGATGGATATGCTTCATTTTCTAAAGTTGCGGATTTAAACATCATTTTTGGAAAAAAAAATAAAGCAGCTGCTAAATGTATCTAGAAAAAAAGGTCTATATTTTGGGAATTAAAGTATTGGACCAATTTGCGTGTCCGACATTGCTTTGATGTGATGCATATCGAGAAGAATGTTTGTGAAAGCTTGTTAGGGTTATTATTGAACATTCTTGGGAAAACAAAAGATGGGATCAATGCTCGAAACGACATGATCGAAATGGGAATTAGAAGTGAGCTTGCACCACAAGAGACGAACGGGAAAAAATGTATTTGCCGCCAGCTTGTTACACCTTGTCAAAGGCGGAGAAAACCTCATTTTGTCAATGCTTACTTGGTATTAAGGTTCCGTCTGGCTATTCTGCTAACATTAAGAGTTTGGTTTCAATGAAAGATTTGAAATTGCTTGGTATGAAATCCCATGATTGCCATGTATTAATGACGTAAATGATTCTGATTGCTATTCGAGGATTGATGCCACCTGCGGTTCGACAGACAATCACAAAGCTGTGTATGTTTTTTAACATGATTCATTCTAAAGTTTTGGATCATACAAAGTTAGAAGATTTGCAACATGATATTATTCTTATTCTTTGTCAACTCGAGATGTATTTCCCTCCATCTTTCTTTGATGTCATGGTTCACCTTGTATCTCATATAATTGAAGAAATAAAGATAGCTGGTCTTGTTTTCCTACGGTATATGTATACATTTGAGAGGTACATTGGGGTTTTTAAAAGGATTCGTAAGGAACCGATTTCGACCAGAGGGTAGTATCGTTCAAGGATATGTTGCCGAAGAAGTGGTTCAGTTTTGTACAAACTATATGGCTGATGTCCCTGATACTGGACTTCCACAACCTCGACATAAAGGTAGACTTGCAGGGGTGGGAACTATTGGTCGCAAAGATGTTACCAACAATGTCGATTCTAATCAAGCACATTTACAGTATTGCAAAACATGACATGTGTTGAACCATACATACAAGAGCACATGACATACCTATCAAGAAATAACAATCATCGAGGCCAACGTTGGTTAGATACTTAGCATAAAAGAATTTTTTCAAAATGGTTAGAAGATAAAGTCGTTGGTACGTCTCAAGCAAATGTTGACATAGACATTTAACAGTTAGGGCGCGGTCCATGCCGTGTACTTCAATATCAAGGCTACGACATCAACGGATATACGTTTTATACCAAGCAACAAGATGATAAGAGTACCGTTCAAAATAGTGGAGTTACACTGATAGCCACAACAACAGATGCATCAAGGATGTCAATCGTAAAAGATTCGTATTATGGTGTCGTTGAAGAAATTTGGGAACTGGATTACACTACGATTATTATACCGTTGTTAAAGTGTAGATGGGTCAATCATTCGGGAGGTTTTAAAGTTGATAATGACGTTTTCACAGTTGTTAATCTTTCTACAAATGCTTATTTATCGGATCCATTCATTCTAGCAAAGCAAGCTAATCAAGTATTCTATGTAGAGGACCCGTCAAACAATAGATGGCACATTGTCCTGCAAAGTAAACGGAGTATAGTTGGTGTCGATGATGTTGTTGACAAAGACGAATACAATAAGTTTGACGAGCTACCTCCTTTCTCTATCGGTGTTCAGTCTCAAGATGATGTTCTTTCTGGTACGATTTACTTGAGATTCGACCACCAAGAAGGTCAAGAGTATTGAAAAAACCATTGTTTGTTGTACAGCTAATAAAATGAACATATAAAAACTAACGTTAATAAGAATGTTTTACTATGTAACGCAACTAATTATCTCATTTCTTTTTTTAATATTTCAGGAATTTGTTGTATAGTTTGTATATACGTATGTTTTTTTTTAATATCCGAGGGGTCATCGTTTGTACATCCACACGATTTTCGACAGCAATGTAAATTTTCAATATTTACTTATACTCAATATTTTATTTATTTTTTAAAACGAATTAGTTTTAAATAAATTACAATTGGTTTGTACTTAATATTTTTATTTTACAAACATTTTTATTTATTTAAAAAAAGAAAACAGTTTGAAAAGGATATTTTTATTACTTAAAAAAAGAATATAACTAATTTTTTTCTTTTAATGATTATTAAGAAAACAAAGATAAATAACATGTGTGTGTGTGTGTTCTTGCGGTTACCTCGCAGATCAACAACCTCTCAATCTCAATCCCTATAAAAGCGGATCAAAAAAATCAAATCATCCCTCCATTTTTTAATTCTCTCTCGCGTCCAAATTCTAATTCATTCCCACGTTCATTTTCATTTCCCCCCAAACAAGATGTATAAAAGGGGCGTAAATCCTAAACAAAAAAACATTAGTAACCTACCTCCACATCGATCAAATGGTATATCTTTCTACCCTAATTTTTCTTATTTTTCATTTCTTATTATTGTTTATGCTTTTTTGTATTAAATAGATGATTTTTAAGTGTTTTGTGTTAATTAGATGATGTTTAAGTGTTTAGTGTTAGTTAGATGATGTTTAAGTGTAAGGGATGCATAAAACAGTGTTTGGCATAGGCTTTATTGAATGAGTTAAGTGTAACGGATGCATAAATCAGTGTTTGGCATAGGATATATGCATAAAACAGTGTTCTTATTAGGTTAATTAGTGTAGATTATTGCAAAACTTTTATTTTGAGTTGTTTACGGTATCTCATATTGCTCATTTTCATTGTAGGACCCTCCCGCACCAAAAATAAAAAGAGAAATCAACAAAATCGAAGATCTTCCGGATGGTGAATCTGTCAAATTCAACCAATTCGGACAAGCTATAGGCACCTGCCAGTTTCTCTATGCAAAATATTGTGGCACTCGAAGCAGAAGGTTAATTTCAATTCTCAAAAAGACTTGGATGGAGGTAAAAAAGGAAGAAAGAGATTTTTTGTGGTCTGATATCAAGGTATGCTATTCACCATCAATAATCTTATTATAATATAACTTAAGTAATGTATTAACATATAATACTTTGATAACAGACACATTTTAGACTCGAAAATCATGAAGATCTTGAATTAATCAAAAGTCGTACATTCCTATCATGTGGTCAAAAGTGGAAGGCGTTTAAGACGAAACTACGAGTCAAATTCATGCTGAAGCAACTATATCCAACTAAATGGACATTCATACAGCCAGCAGTGTGGGAGGAGTTCTGTCAAAATGAAAACACAGCTATAAAAAATGTAAGATTGATAACTATTCTAGTAGAGCTTATAATCTGTAGCTAGTTATCGTTGATTAGAATTAAGCTAGAAAATCATTTAGTGAAGGATTGAATAGTGTTTGGTAAAATTGGATATTAGGAATTATACAATTGTTCATCTAGTATTAGCATTTTTGTGAGATTTATTTAGACAATTTAAGATTAGCCATTCATACAGTAGCTAGTTTAGTTGAAAAACTTTTAGAAAAACCAAAAAAATTAGAGAAAATAGCTTATTAGATAAGGTTGTTAGTAGCTTATAATATTTTCATTTCACTTGTTTATAATTCTATTGTTACTCATAAATGTAGGAATTGCGTCTGAAAGCCATTGCGCGAGCAAAAAACCTATAAGTCGTTCTCGCCTAGGACCGAAAGGGTATCGGGGCTTTGAAAAGAAATGGCAAGAGGAGAGAGAAGACCCTCAGAAGGCGACCGAACTCCATTTAATACCAGATATTCGTGCAAGCAACTACTGTTTAGGCCATGCTCTCCGAGACAAGGACGGTGTCACGACAATGCCATCCGACTTACTTGATGTTTCAAAAAAATTGGTACTATAATCATTTACTTTTTCAAGTCATTAGCATGGTTTGTTAGAAAGTGTTTATTAATTAATTATTGGGTTGTGACCAAATAGTTACAAGCAACCAAAGATTTAGCCCAAGATTCTCAGAAAGCTAAAGCTGGAGTAGATTCACTTATTGTGGTTTTCGGACCAGAGCACGGGGGCGCACAAGGGGTGTCGGGTGCGATGTTGGATACAAAAAGGGAATTCAAGGATATTGTAGAAACTAGAAGGGGGGGGGGGGGGGTTGAATAGTTTCTTATATTTACTTGTTAAATGATGGTTTTCAAAAATCCTTTTTCTCAAAAAACTTAGATTTAAGGAAATAAATGAAATCTTCTTATGCACAATATGAACAATGATAGTGTAACTAAACTAATACTAACTAATATATATGCACAAAGAATAAAGAATGTAAAGAGTTAAGGGTAAAGAAAGATCAAACCAAACACCAAGGATTTATAGTGGTTCGGCAACGAAGCTCACTCCTCGTTCCTACTCCACTCCTCGAGTACTCCTTACTCGAGAGTTTACTACACAACAAGCTCTTTATGGTGGAGAAAACCGTACACGTCGCTTAACCAATTTCCGACTCTAAGCTAAAAGTCGAGCCCTATTCGTAGCTAGGACCAATCTACACAACTATACTTAGTACATACACAACTTCCAAATAGACACAACTACTTGGATCTTCACAACTATTACACAACAACAAATGTATAAGGTTTGATCTTCAAAGGATCTTTGGTGGTGGACTGAACACTTCACAAGGATAGTGTTCTTCTCTTTGCACTTGAAGAGGAAGGGATGGATGAGGTAGATTCACTTCTAAACAAATAGTAATCAATCAAATGATCAAGGATTTGAGTGATTTAAGAAGTATGTTTGAATCTGGAAATTTATGTGCAAAAGAGGCGAGAAGAAAATCTGAGAAAGGTCCACTATTTATAGGACAAAGGGCCAACGGCTATATCTGGCTGCGGTTCCGTATCTCAGTCGGCGGTACCTTATCGATAAGGAACCGCCTAGGCGCTAGGGAACCGCCGGAGTAGACTCCGCTCCCTTTTTGTCCTTTAGTGGTGGAGGTCTTATCTGATTATAAAATATCCTGAAAGAATATTCCAAATCAAAAAAGAATATGCCATTTTCAAATTTTCAAATATTTAATTTAATAAATCATTTTCTTAAAAAGAAAGTTTAATTAAAAACTTGTCACACTTAATAAAAGGTGAGTTTTAAGAAAAGATTAAATCACTTGATCACTTGATTAAGGTTAGTACTTGTTTTTTCATACCTTAAGTGAAAATGGGTAAAATGAAAAATACTTGAACTCAAGAATTCGTTTTTCATTGTTTTTGTAAATGCTTGTTTTTACATTTTGTCGTAATCAAAACTAAACGAGACCGAAAAATGCAAGTAACTTTTTTAGGCATTATTGCATTAACAGATATGTTCTGAAAAAGAGGACAAGGAAAGATATTGAAGAGATAAGGCAAGAAGTTAAGCAACAAATGAAAGAAGAACTGAAATCAAGTGCCTTTTGGTTGGAAATGAGGGCGGAAATGAAGGCTGAAATAATGTATGAATTGGAATCGGGAAACAATATGTCTTCACCAACGGAAGACGATGGCAACACATCAAATCAGATGGTAATGAATGAACCGCAACGACATTTGAAAGCGAACTCCGTCCAGAAAATGTCCACCAAAAGAAACACAAAGGACAAGCAGAATGTGTCTATTCCAACAAATCAGATTCAACTCCAGAGCTCGGTCACATCAGACTAGATGGTAAGTAATGAACTGCAACATCATTTGAAACAAACTCGGTCCAGAAGATGTCCACCAAAAGCAACACAAAGGACAAGCAGAATGTGTCTATTCCAACAAAGCAGATTCAAGTCCCGAGCTCGGTCCTTATGAGGACCAATGTTAATTCGACTGCAAGCAACGTCCCGCTGCATCGCATAACGGTAAACCACTTCATATTCATATTTAATCCTTGTGTATGTATGAACTTTTAATCTTCTAAAATTTTTTTCACTCGTTACTATGGTTTATGTTGGAGGAAACATTTGGCTGCTTGTACGTCCCTAGTTCTATTTTATCCGGAGAGCAGGTCATATGTGCTACTACAACAGTGTATCCCGGTTTTGGATAAAATGGTACTATACACTTTATGAAATTAAGAAAGGGCCACATGGAAGTTTCTGTTATGGAAGTTTTTGCACATCATCATAATATGGAGCTCCTCATTCCTGATGACGAACTACATACTTTAGAGTCTGCAATTAATGGGTTCATTCAATGGCCAATTGTTGCGATTGGTCGCTATCTGGTATTATATTTGTTGTCTATGCCATTTGCCGTCATAATTTAATAGTTCATGTGAAAAATTTGTATTTAATAGTTGTTAATGTAATTTAATTGGTATTTGTAGGGAGGGTCTAAACCACCCGTAGCAGGAGTTCTAACCAAGCGTTTGAGGCCTCAACCTGAAACAACACCATTGAAAAAGATGGCAAAAGGAAACGAGACCGACACATAACCCAGAAATCTGGGAAAAGAATTGGAAGAAACCCCCAAGCAGCAAAACGTTATGAAGAAGATTCAGCCAGTTTCAGATCCACAAAACGCGATGAAGAAGATTCAGCCAACTTTAGATCCGGTAAGCCTAATACATTTATATTGAAGCTGTTTTAGTTACACGCAAGTGGTCTAAGTAAATTGTGCAAAGATAAGCGCAAAAAAAGTTTTGTAAAATACAAGAAACCAGTAGGAACACGCATAAATGAAGCTCAAGACCAGTTGTTATTTTGTTTTCACATCATGAGTCATGATGATTTTGAGTTGCAATGTTTCTGGATTTGAATATGTAGCTAGATTTTTGAGTTGTATAATGTAACTGAACGTGCTTAGATATAAGGTTGTTAATTGATAACTCTTGATCCTGTAGATAGATTAAGATGCACCAGTTCACTTGGTTTAGTAGTGTTTGGATAGGATGTTAAGGGATGTTGTAGTTGCTGAATTAGATTGATACCATGCTAGTTCTTAGAGTAGGTTGATACCATGCTAGTTCTTGTATAGGCTGTTAAGGGATGTTGTAGTTGCTGAATTAGATTGAATTTCAGACTTGCTACAATAAAATGTGTAGGTTGAACATGAGAAAGCTTCCCACAAAAAAACGTTGGAAGATATGGAGAAGAATATAGAATCGAATAGGCCTCGGACCTTAATAGACGGATATAATCGATGGATGCTCCGTGTTGATATTGCTTAGCCGTGTATGTTTTTCACCAAGATGATGAATAAAATTTTGCAATTAATGCAACGAATATCATTGATCTGTTGACATACAAAGAACTAGAGTGTGGCGTCATGACTCTTTTTGAGATGTAAGTGCAATGTATGGATTACCATTTAAAAATGCATTTTTTTATATCACAAAATTTAGTTTTGGTTTATGTCATATGTCACTAGTACAAAAAAGTCCATGGAGACTGGTCCAAAAAGGCAATGGAGACTGGTTTTGTAGGACGTCTCTATGTGGAGGATCTCCTTGCTCGAAAAATAAAGAGACTGGTTTTTAAACCAGTCTCTATTAAAAGAAACGAAACTGGTTATCTTTATAAAAACAAGTCTCTTTAGAGATTGGTCTCCATACTAATCTCCAGAAAGCAGTCTTTTTAATAGCATCTAACCAGTCTTTTTATGGAGTAAAAAAATGTGTTTTTTTCTAAAAACCAGTCTCTTTTTAATTAATTTTTTTTAAAAAAAAATTGGAATTTTTATTAAATTCCAAATTTTACAAATTTAACCCTCTACAATGAAATAATGTAAATACAAAAATTCTAAAAAAAACTAAATTAAAGGACTTGAATTGTCATAAACAACAAATGTATGTAAATAAAGACAACTTTATTAATTGGAAGGATTAAAATTGTCAAATACATATTTCGAATCAAATTTGTTTTTATTTAACTTGTAGCCACAATGTAAACCAAGCTCCAACAATCGCGTTCAACTCTTTCTTATCCAACGGACGGTCGTTATTCCACGGTACCTACAAGTAATTTAATCAATTAAACCACAAACCACCATGAATTTCAATCGTGCCCGGTAATTTAATCGTTGCAATCCCGCGTCTAAACGCACCCAAATTTAATAATCAGCAAACCAAACGCCCCTTTATAACTTTCTGCTAACCCCAAACACCCCCGTAAAGCCTGTTGTTAATCCCCAAACTCACCCGCTGCATTTCTGCCCGAACCAAACCAACACTCCCGTTACTTGTTGCTGTTCTGCAGTCCCAAACACACTCGCATTGTTGTTAACAGCAGATCTAAACAGCCTTTTTCTGTATGTTAACAACATATCCAAACAACCCCTTTTCTGCCTGTTAACAGCAGATCTAAACAACCCCTCGTGGCGCTGCTGCTGTAAACAAGCACATCTAAGCTGACCCGAAGATCCTCGTTGTGTTACTGCTATAAACAGTCGCATATAAGCTGACCCGAACACGCCTCTTAGCGGTGTTTTTTGGCCGATATAACACACCCACGTGGTGTTCTTCCTGCTGAACTAATCACTCCTACATGGTGCTGGTACACAGGGCCGTCCCGTGAAATTTGGAGGCCCTGTGCCACAATTCTGATGAGGCTCCACTTTATCTCTGAAAATTAAAACATCAGTTCATATGAATTTTGAAAACTATATATGATAACCATAAAATCTAATCATTACAACATTAATGTATAGTATAAAGATGATTTTCAGTTTTTCTTTCCCAAAAACATATCATAAAACTATATACGAAAATCATAAAGTTTTTTTTCAATATTTCAAACTAATATAGTGCGCTATTTTCAAACTGTACAAACTCAAACAAACAAAGATAAGAACTAATATTTTAAATTACAAAGATATAACAGGTTGTATCAAAAAGTCCAAAAGCTATAAACAAATAATAAAAGATCAAAATGAAAGTTAGGCCCCACAAAGATATAACAGGTTATCTTCTCTAACATTGCAAACGCCATTATTCTTTGTAAAAACACAGTCTTACGTTTTTTTCTTTTTTTTCTAACAAATCTTATATTCTTCATATCCAATCTATTAACGAGATCTAAAGCTCTAACAATGAATGCACACCTCTACCGATGTCTTAGAAATTGGAGGCCCTTAAAAAACGGAGGCCCTGTGCGGTCGCACATGCCACACATGCTTAAATTCGGCCTTGCTGGTACACCGCGAACCAAACGTACCTTCGCTGGTTGTTTTTATAATCAAAGCACCCTCGTGAATAAATAAATTAGAAACAACAAAACACCCTTGTGGCTGGACAAAGCAAAACAAACAAGCATTCTTTAGGGCTGATAAAACCCGAAACAAACAACATTTGGTGGTGGCAAGGTGGCTACATGGCTGAGACACGACATGGATGTGGTGGTTCGAAGGATGGCTGCGATTACAGTGGTGTGGAGGTGGGTTTGATGACGGCTGTAGGGTCTCGGCAGTGGGTGGTGGTGTTAGCTCGACCAAAGTTGTAGTGTTGCGTAGGTGGGAGGCCACGACGACAGATATGGTGGATCTTGTTATATATGGTGGCGGCTGGAGATATTGATAGTGATGATGGAGGTGGTTGCGATAGTGGTTTCAGAGTGGTGATGGAATAGTAACGGTGATGCTGGTTCCGGAGTGACGGATGGCAGCCGGATAAAGAAGACAGCGACATCCTGTGGTTGCTAGTGGTGGTGTGGTGGAATGTTTTTGCAAGACGAAAGTCATGGTGGTGGTTGTTTGTCGAAAAGAACAGTTTTTGGTGGCGGCTGGTTGAATGGTAGGTGTAGTGGCAGCGAGGTGGTGGTTGTAGTACGTGATGTTGATGAACGTTTTGGTTTGATGATGACAATTGATGGGTTAAATGATACATATATAGTTCTATCTGATCTATAATATTAAAGTGGCGGCAGTAGTTTTCCGGTGGCCGAAAAAGCTGGCCGGAAAAGCTGGCCGGAAAAAGTGTAGTTGCCGAATAACTTAAGATGGCTAGGGTTATGTGTGTTTTTAGTTTTAGGGTTTGTGTTTGTTGTAAATGAATAAAAATGGAATTATTTTCTATTTATATCAATACAATGTGTAAGGTTGGGAATAGTTGGGGGTTAACATTGTAACTTTTGTCATAGCTTTCGTTAGTTAACGGTTCGGGTCTCGTTTGAGCTCGCTAAAATCTTATTCGTTTTACGAAATTCACACCATTGATTTCAAAATAATCTTTACAGCAAAGTGGAGTATTTACTCGACTAGTTTTCGAAATCGTTTACATTTTTATTTAAAATAGTTACCGATTATCGGTTATCTCGAATAGCTTGCGTTCAAAGAAAATATAAGTTAAATTTAAGTGTTTCTCGTTTTATGTGTATGATATTAAACTAAAATAAAAGTATCAGATATTTTAATAAGACTTATTAAATATCTCTGAAAAATTAAATAAACCTTTAACTTGTATCGTGTCAGTTCTCAGATTTGCGTAGTGTTTTACTACATGTAAAATAACTCCCGTTTTCGAATCAAAAAGCTTAGATATCTCTCGAAAACGAAATTCGATTAATAAATAGTATAAATTTATTATTATTTAATGTTAAATTTGTGTTTTATAAAAAATTAATTTGTTGTAAAAAATATTTAAAAAAATATTGAATTTGTAAATAATTTCAAATTAATTTGTTGTAAAAAAGTATAACGAATGAGATTAACTGACTTACAAGTCTAAACGAATGAGATTAACAATCGAAAAAAAGTGATGTACTATACAAACTATACAACGCTTCCTAAAATATTAAAAAAACAACAGATCAATTAGTTATGACTTTTATAATAATATATGATTATTATTAACTTGAATTTTTATACTTTAATCACATATATACTTTATAAAGTCTAAAAACGTAATATGTTATAAAAACAAGTATGTACCGTTTAGTCCTTATGATTTTAAGTTTAAAAAAAATTAACCACAATCTATTAAAATAAAACAAGACTGGTTTTTTAAAAACCAATGTCATAAAATGTGTAAAAACACTGGTTTTTTTTAAAAAAATAGTGTCCCTAAAACAAACACATAGAGACATGTTGAAACGTAAAAACCAGTGTCTTTACTTTTATAAAAAAGACTGGTTGCATTTTAAAAACCGATTTCTTTAGAATTCATATTATGGAGACTAGTTTTTTTCAAGAAAACCAGTTTCCATGCATTCCCTTCCCACCAGTTTTGGTCATAGATACATGTTTTTTCATAACCAGTCTTTTTAAGGGGGTCTCTTTAGCGTTTTGTGTAGTAGTGTGTTTACTTTTAGGTCATTGTATCATCAAAAGGGATGCTTTTCAAAAAACAAGGTTGGTTTTTTAAACCCCGGACTTATCACAGCAGATGCATGCTTTCATCAAAAGTTCAGCACCATAGACTACTTAACTCTCTCAATGACGGATTATGACTTCTATCTTGCACCGTTTCTACAAGGGTGCCATATCTTACCATTTAAACATCATCTAAATTTTGTTCATTAGGTTATTGTTTTTTAATATGCGTTCAAAACATGCAGCCGACATTATGAAATATTCATAATATGCCCCAATCATGGAATGGGATTCATTTTAAATTCACAAAAGGGTTCAAAAACATATGAGCAATGTTACAGGCTGGCTGGACTTATGGAAATGTAAGTACCATAAAAAATATTTAACATTTCACGTTTGTTTCTATAAAATTTAGCTCACAGTATTATTTTCTTCTTAGGGTCGTTGGAAGTCTGAAGTGGGAATTTCCAGTTGTGAATCTTCAGAAATATGATTGGGAGAGTGGATATTACGTCATGAAGTGGATGCAGAACTTCGTCTTGAAATTCAAACCGACAACTTCCCAAACAAAGTAAGTGTGCGTTTAGTTTTAACTTTACAGCTTATTATGTGGCTTATTCTGAACCTCCAGGTTGATTTTGAACTTTGTTTATTTAGTTTGCATCTGTACATTGTTAGATGCTTATCAGTTATATGTACTTTATTCCTAATGTTTACATTCGATTAAATTAATTATAGGTACCGTGGTATAACGAGCGCCCGTTGGATACCAAAAAGATAAACGCGATCATTGGCACATGGTT
Source organism: Glebionis coronaria (assembly GCA_025667525.1). NCBI lineage: Eukaryota > Viridiplantae > Streptophyta > Magnoliopsida > Asterales > Asteraceae > Glebionis > Glebionis coronaria. The sequence continues at coordinate 20,472,058 of CM046880.1, forward strand.
CACATTGCGGTGAGATTAGACATAGACGATTAAGCTAAATTCTAGTAATATTCTATATTGTTGTTAATTCTACTATGACTTTAATTTTAATAAAAATTATGTTTGGTTGCTTTAGTTTGTTGGTTTTACAGTTTTGGTCCTTCTAAATTAGTTTATATATATTCATTGTATTTGTATTTCTTCATTTTGGTGGGTTAAAATTGTAAAATTTGGAATTTACTAAAAATTCCAAATTTTTTTAAAAAAAATATCGATTTCCAAAGAGACTTGTTTTTCAGAAAATACACGTCTTTTTACTCTATAAAAAGACTGGTTAGATGTTGCTAAAAAGACTAGTTTCTTGAGGAATACTATGGATACCAATCTCTAAAGAGACTTGTTTTTGTTTTTAAAACAAGTGTCTATACGTATTATAGAGACTGGTTTTAAAACCAGTCTTTTTAGGATTTGCTAAAGAGACATCCCCCTTTGGAGAAATTTTGCAAAACCAGTCTCTAAGGGCTTTTTTGACCGTTCTCTAAGAGCTTTTTTGTAGTAGTGATGGTGCCGGAGGTCTACCCTTGGGTATTCCCAGAAGAAGGGGGCATGATCTGTTACATCCCACCTCCCCCATACCCGCAGGTGGGATTGGGTATTGTGGTTGTTTCTTTATTGTTTTGGTTTGGTGACATGGAGCTAAAGTGGAGAGTCTGGATCAATGTGCCGGAAGGTTGAGCTTGCATAAGGATTTCTTTTGGAAGAACAAAACTCGTATGCACGTAACTTTTTCAATTTGCATGTATCTTGCTTGGTTGTACTAAGGTCATAAAAAGCTTTGATATAATAACATGACCCGACTTTTAGTGTCATCAAGTAAGTTACTTTATCAGAATTTATTAGTTGTGTCATCAACTGTTTTACTTTATCGAAATATACTAAAAACTAATGAGGCTTTATATTTGGCTCAAGTATAAGTAAATATGAGTTACGAAAGTGTAAAGTACATACCTAGTAACTTTCAAATAGTAATCCAAAGTTAGACGGCTCCAAGACCTTAATCTAAGATACAAGAATTTCCAACAAACTTTCATCCGCAAGTCTTGAACTGAATAACGACACTGTATCACAGAAGGTGCAAAGGGCTGACAAGAACCTACAACACAAAGATAGTAAAGCAGATGGACCCAGTGAACAACTAAAGGGCACAAGAGGGGTTCAGAAAGGCCACCAGAAGCCCAATCCACATCACATGGAACAACTACGAGTCCTTCAAGAGATTCTAATCAACGTAAAGTGATGGCATCAACAGTTATAAAATCTTCTGCTAGAAAACCTTCTTCAAATTCATCAAAACCATCTGTTCCAGATAAGGCGAGAAATCTTGACACTGATAGTAAGAGGAAAAAAGACAATACTTCAAGCGATCATCCCCGAAATGGATATGCTTCCAAGAAGGCTAAAAAACTAGCAAAAGACCTTCCAAAATCATATTCCATGTTTGCCCTAAAATCGTCACATTTGAGCAAGTCCTCACATGCTCATGTTTCTAAGAAGAACTCTACTAATATAAAGGAATCTTAAATCGCGTCATCCTCTAAAACCTCTTTAGTCCAAAAAACTGCTGCTACTCCAGAATCCGATGACTCTGATAATTCAGAATTATCAGTGAGAGGCGATAAGATCAATCAGTTAAATAGACACCTTGCACCAAAGCATCATCCGCCACATGTTCAGCCTCCTGCATCTTGATGGTTTATGACATTCATAACAATTATATAATCATAACAAAGATCAAAGCACGTTATAACGGAAGCGATTTAACAAGGTCATAATAACACAGTTATAATTAATCAATTAGGGTACATACCTTTATCCTAGAAAAGATCCACAAGATCACCGGCGAATCACCAATTAGGGTTTGTGAAGAATAATACCAAGATATTTTTTAAAGCAAAACTATATTACGCTCTTGTACGCACGTAATGCAACGGGCTAACCGGAACTTCAACACTTGTGGAATTTAGCAAAATCGTAAACCAAAGAACCCTAAGGGTGTGTTTGGTTCGGTGATCGCAAGAAGAGAGAAGGGAAGGAGTGGGGATAAATTATGAAGGCTTTGGGTGTTTATACAGGCTTGGCAAAACTTGATTTCCAAGTAACACTCAAATTAGGAAAACCAATATCTTTCCCTTTTCCCCTTTATAGGCCGACGCTCGGTTATACCCTAAGGGGCGTTTCTGGAACTTTCCATTTTCCTTTTTCTTCTATATAATTCCATAACGTTTGTTTAAATTAACTCTTAATTTATTTAACGATCGTTTAGTTAAGTTCGGTTTGATTTAATAAATATATAAAATATATTTAATAAATAATATTAACCCTTTACGTATTGTGTGCAATCCCATAATCTCGATTCGATCCTATCACACGACTATTAATTTTAAGTCCATAAACTTTCAGCTCCCACTTGGACAAAATTCAAATATCGTGATTACATTGACTAGAGTCTAGTTACACTAGCAATGTCACTAGTACAACTCGAGAAAGGTCTCCTGGAAAAACCTTTTAAATGATTCATCATTTATTATTATCCTTTCATTTCAAATACAACGTTAATAGGATATGGATCTCAGTCATTCCTTCCTTAACCATTCTGTTTCTCGTTTACGGATATAGCAAGATTACCAAAACACATTTGGGTGTGGCCACACAAACATCTTACTACTTCCCCGAGGGGCCCAACTGTATTATACTTCAAAATAATTTGAAGGAAACAAATCCCATTTTGACTACAAGCGAAACTTATGAACTTTGCAACACTTCTGAAAATAACCCTTATAGATACCAGTAACGTTTAGCGTTAAGTTACCTTACAGAAGTGCACTACATTCTATTCAGTTTCCTGGTATCTCAGGTCCAAGGATAACTATTTATGATTTACTTAATGACAAAGATCCATAAAGTAAAATCATATATTTGGGATAAGTCTAATATTTGATCCATCAAATATCATCCAAAATTGACCAATATACTTTCAAGTATACGTTGTCTCTATTTTGATTTGTCTTTGTTTAATAATATTCCCATATTATTAATTGACAACGAACGTTTAGAACATAACAATTATTCATGGATTAAAACATGTAAAATAGGATACAAAATCAAATAACAGTAAATAAACGAAACTCAATCTTTATTTCATCAATTCAATAATGTCTTAACATCCTTTATCCAAATACTAATCAAAGATTTATTGCATGAATTCGCTAGCTAGTTGCAACACAATCGCCTTGGCAAGCTTAACTACCTTTGGTCTAGGCAAAGCCTTAGTAAAAGGATCAGCTACGTTATCATCTGTGTGAACTTTTATTAATTTTATTTCTCGAGCTTCAACTTGTTCTCGAACGTAGTGATATCTACGTTTAAAGTGTCTGGCGCCTTTCATGACTCCAGGATCATTGGCGAATATTATTGCAGCAGAATTGTCACAATATATATCAATAGGTTCTTTAACTGAAGGCATCACTCAAAGATATCCAATAAACTTCCTAATCCAAACAGCTTCCATTGCAGCTTCTGAAGCAGCCATGTACTCAGATTGAGTCACATGCATAGCAATGGTTGTCTGCTTCTTGCTCTTCCAGTCTACTGCTCCTCCATTGATGATAAACACGTAACCCGTCTGAGACATCGTATCATCTTTATCACATTTCCAGGACGCATCACAGAAACCTGTAACTTTTAGTTTTGTGTCTCGTTTACCCCCAAATACCAAAAACATATCTTTCATATTCCTCAGATACTTTAGTATATGTTTAACAGCAGTCCAGTGAAGCTTCCCTGGATTCTGTTGGTATCTACTAAGCAAGTTCTGAGCAAACTCCACATCAGGCCTTGTACATATTACAACATACATAATAGATCCTACAGCCGAAGCATAAGGCACCTTCTGCATGTAAGCCACCTCTTCAGGTGTTGATGCATCTAACTATGACTTAATTCATGCTTAAATTCCATAGGTTGAAAACCTTTCTTGGAATTATGCATGCTATACTTCTTCAATATCTTATCAATATAAGCATCTTGACTTAGACCAATTAACCGTCTGTTCCTATCTCGATAGATTTTAATTCCCAGAATATATGCAACATATCCTAAATCCTTCATAGAAAAACATTTACCAAGATAATCCTTAACTTCCTTAAGTATTGGAATGTTACTTCCCATGATTAATATGTCATCGACATATAAAATTAGGAACACTACATCACTCCCACTAGCTTTGCGATATACACATGGCTCCTCTCGATTTTGAATAAATCCAGACTTTTTGATTTCTTCATCAAATCGTTTTTTCCATTGACGCGATGCTTGCTTCAAACCATAAATAGATCTTTGAAGTTTGCACACGCGTTTTGGATATTTAGGATCAACGTACCCTTCCGGTTGTTGCATATAGATGTCTTCATCTAAGCGACCGTTCAAGAAGGCAGTTTTAACATCCATTTTCCATATCTGATAATCATAGTATGCTGCTATAGCTATGAGAATCCTAATAGCTCGTAAGTCTGCTACAGGAGAAACTGTCTCCTCATAGTCTATGCCAAAAGTTTGAGTAAAACCTTTAGCTACTAAACATGTTTATAGGATTGTACTTCACCATCCATGTCGGTTTTCTTCTTGAAGCTCCACCTATTTTTCACTACTTTAGCATTCTTAGGTGTATCAACAAGAATCCAAACATCATTGATTTTCATGGATTTCGTTTCCTCATTCATCGCAACTATCCATTTTGACTTTTCTGGATCAAGCATTGCAGATCGATAGTTAGGAGGTTCACCAAGACCCCCTACCTCCTCCTCATCATCCTCTATGTTAAGACATAGTTTGCTTGGCGCACGTACGGTTCTTTTAGACCTACGTGGAGGAATTAATTCTGGTGGAGCTCCCAGACTTTCAGGCTCTATTGGAATTTCTTCGCTAGTATTTTCAGAAGGCAATGTATCTTCTTGAATTTATTCAAGATCATAATTTCTCCCACTGAATTTTTGATTTACAAGATCATTTTCAAGGAAGTTTCCATACCTAGCAACAATAACCTTGTTCTCAGGTGGATAATAAAAGTAGTAACCCATAGTTTCCTTAGGGTAACCTACAAAGATACATTTTACTAAGCGTTGTTGGAGTTTATCTCCAGAGTCACGTTTCACATACGCCTCACAACCCCAAATATTTAAATAAGAAAAATATGGCCTTTTTCCATGCCATAGTTCATATGGTGTCTTATAAACCTTCTTTGTGGGAACCATATTCAGAAAACGAACATCAGATTCTAAAGCATAATCCCAAAAGGATAAAGGTAAAGTTGTAAGATTAAACATAGATCGCACCATATCTAATAATGTACGATTTCTCCTTTCGGATACGCCATTTTGTTATGGAGTATACGAAGAAGTAAGTTTTTGAACAATTCCGTTCTCACTTAAATAATTTTTAAACTCTTGACTTAAATATTCACCACCTCGATCAGAACGAAGAGCTTTAATCTTCTTTCCTAGTTGCAATTCTACTTCCGATTTTAACACTTTGAATGTTTCAAATACCTCATGTTAATGCTTAAGTAAATAAACATAACCATAACGGTCGTAATCATCCATAAATGTTAATAAGTAGCTAGCAACTTTCCTTGACACATGTCTAAGTGGTCCATACACATCAATATGTATCAAACCAAGTAGTTCAGTAGCCCTTTCAATATTGCTATTAAAAGGTTTCTTGGTCATCTTTCCAGAGATACAAGACTCACATTTATCAAATGATTCATCATTGATATTTTCCAAAAGACCATCACGTTGAAGCTTTTGTATGCGAGTCTTCCCAATATGGGCAAGTATACAATGCCAAAGATAAGAAGAGTTCTTGTCTAACTTCCTCTTCTTATTCATGCTAAAAACAAAATTAATCTTTCTCTTGGAATTATTATCATGCATGTTAATTTCAAGTACACCATTCACAGAAATTGCATCAAAATAGAATAAACCATCTTTGAAAACAGAAATTCTATTATTATCAATAGTGTGAATAAATCCAAGATCCAACATACATGAAAAGGAAATAACACCCCTAAAAATTGAAGAGGCATAATGACAATTATTTAATCTCAGTACTAGACCCGAAGGTAAAACTACATTAAATGTTCCTATAGCTTCAACCGTTACTTGTGCGCCATTACCCACATGCAGAAATTGTTCCCCATAGGTAAGCTTCCTCTCCAACTCAAATCCCTGAACGGTATTGCAAATGTTAATACCACATCCCGTATCATATACCCATGAATTTTATTTGTATGTAAGATTAAATAACTCTATCAAATATAAGTTACCTAAAGATGCTGCAGCACTAAGCTCAGTCTTCTTCTTTATTTCTCGCAACTCCTCGAGATAAAGAGGACAGTTCCTCTTTCAGTGTCCACTTGCCTTGCAATGGAAACAAGTCTCATCCTTCTGAGATTGATTCTTCTTGACAAAGTTTTGCTTAGGTTTAGAATAAGTCGCAACTTATTTGCCCTTATCACCATTGCCTTTGCCTTTGCCTTTCTTGATGTTCTTGTGCAGTTTTGCCTTACTCACTCCACCCTTTTGTAAATAAATCACATGAGGAGTAGAAGTAGATGCTTTGTCCTTTAACCCCTTTTCAAAGTCATGAGCATTGCATGCAAATCATTAACTGTCTTCCCCGTGCAATGCATATTATAGTTACGAACAAAATCATTGAAGTCCTTGTTAAGGGACCTATTGATCAAGTTGATAGCCATATTATGATCCTAGGGTTGTCCTAGTGCAATGAGTTGTTCCATATAACCCCTCATCTCCATATAATGGGCACTTACAGACTTTCCAGGAGCTTGCTTGCAACTATGCAAAACATCTACCAAGTCGTAGATTTCCACAGCTTGTGGCTTTTCGAACATAGCCTTGAGCTCATCAAGCATTCTCTTAGGATAAAACAACTTGTAGAAACTAGAAGGGGTGATTGTGGTAAGATTACGACCTTTAGGAAAAGGTGCGTAAAAGCGGTAAGTATTAAGTGATGATTTAGGAAAATCAAGCACTAATGACCCAATGAAGTTCGTTTCCCAAGGAGGTATATGTGTGTGAAAAACTTGTTAAATGTTTGTGATTAATGATTGGTTTAGAAGGGGATGAGAAAAGAAGATGACGAAGACGTGAAAATTATACTACGACGACAAAACGTAAAACCGTAAAAACTACAAAAATAAAAATTAATTCTAAAGATTACCAAAAATTCACCAAAAATCAAAATAAATAAACTAAGAGTTTACCAATGATCAAAACTTTTTCAAACCTTTTAAAAAATTAAATACTCAATTTTTAAATGCTAATTAAAGCCCTAAAAATCAAATAAATTATCAAAAATCCCAAATAAAGATTTTTCAATTGGTAAACCTCTAAAATGACCTAAAATGATTAAAAACTATTTTTAGAAATATTTAAACTAATAAAAACTATTTAAAATGATTTAGAAACTATTAAAACTTAAAATAATTATAAAAATTAATCTAAAAGTGATAAAATTATTCTAAAAGTTGCTAAATTCCTATTTTAATGTATTAAAGCTAAGAAAAATGTAAAAAGTTGGAGAATGTGAAATTTGAAAAATAATAATAAAATAATATTAAAATATTATTAAAAATCTAAAAATTCTAAAAAATTCTAAAAACTTGCAAACTAGTTTATTTTAACCTAAGTAAACAGAAAATCAAAGTGAAATGACCAGAATACCCCTATTGGGCCCTCAAATGGGCCAAAATAAAAAACAGTCAACCTTAATGGGCTTTTTAGCCCAAAAAGTCAAACTTGGCCCAATTGACTTGGAAAAGCCCTATATGACTCAAAATTTGATTCTAAACACAAAACTCTAAAGGCCCAAAAGCTGAATGTGAGCTTATCACAGCTTATTGTGCAAACAGCTTATCCTTATTGGGCTTTTCAGCCCATTAAGCAATAAGCCAATGCCATAAGCTCTAATTTGACACACAACCTTCTTTTGGGATGCTTATGAGATCTGTAAAAAGAAATTTTGAAAAAGCACACTCAATAAGCCAGAAATAAGCAAAGTAATATTTCACTAAAAGACAAAATAGTCATTTTTGAGAAATAAGGCACCTCAGGACTTGATTGAACTTGCAAAAGATCACAAATGGACTCAATAAGCCAAAACAATAAGCAAAATTCCAATAAGCAAAACCAATAAGCCAGAATAAGCACTTAAGCACTTATGAAAAAGTTAATCAAGTTGGTTTTCTAGTCAAACCCTAAAGTCAACCCACCAAATTCTCCAGTATGAACAAATGGGTCAAATAATGAGCACCTATTACAAAATCCAAGTTGTTGCTGGTTAAAATAAGCTATTATAGCTTATTGATAAGCTGACACCAATTTAACACTATCAGTGGTAACTAGTAGGGGAAAGGAGTTCCACTGCTTTGACTTTTTGACCAAGCTTTTTAGAGAGTTTTAGGTGGATTCAATTGGAAACAAGGGCACCCTTGTGATCAATGAATCACAAGGAGTCAATAGCAACAAGAAAATCCAAATTTGGTTCACACAATAAGCCACAAATGATCAAACAGTCACCAGATCATGCACAGACATGGAAATAAGCAGTTATGCACTTAATAAGCAGATTTAGCAAGAATAAGCCAACCAAACTCAACAGGATGCATACACAAGCTATATTAACTATGAATAAGCACAAATCAACTTATAACAAACACTGAATCAAAGTAAACAACAAGATCAAAGCATAAACAGTTACTGATAAGAACATGAACAATATGCAGACAAGTTTGCTGACCTATTTGACACTAGATCCAATTTCAAGCAGTCAAATCTCTTCTCCTGGTGTAACTAACTAAGGTTTAGCACTTGTTAGCCCTAGCCTAAGCTTAGATCTAGGTGTCCTCAAAATCCTAGCAAATTTTACCAAGTACCAAAGATTTTATACCCTATTTTATGAATCTAGGTGTTTAAACCCTCAAAACCTGAAAACAGATGAACAATAGCACCCAATAAACAGATACCAATACTTGCAAACACAAAACCACCTCTTAACAAACCATAATTCCAACTTATGCAGTTAACCCAAACACCCCTTAAAAACTTGTTTTCACAATTTTTCAAAGTATTATCCAGATTTCCCCCACAAATCAGACTAACAACACCTCATAAACATCAAACAAAGCTAGATTAACAATAACAACCGCAATATCACAGATTCAAGAACAAATCAACAAAAATAACAAATATTCAGAAACTTAAAGAGGAAATGAAAAGGGAAGAAGGTGCAAACCTCCAAGACCTACATCCAGGCCTTGGATTGTTTGAGCTGAGGTACTAGCAGAACAAGTACCAGCTTCCAAGCTGCTAAGAATAACAAACCACAAAAGTGAGATCAAACAATACCAACCTTTCTGATTTTTGAAGCAAAAGCCTTATCACTTAAAACCTTGCCTCAAAAACCTTCAAACATGAATATGGAACTCAGAATCAGGCTATTCTAACACCAACTTTTAACAAAATATAAAAGAGATTTTTCAAAATTCAGAAAATCAAATTTTATTAATTAAAAAGGAATTACAAAGATTTAATAGCCTAAAACTGGAACAAAGGGACTCTCACATGTTGAGGTCTCCTTTTATAGGCAAATGCTTGGCTAACACTATTCACAAACCCTAGCAAATGAATTTCCTATTCTATCCTTGCAGAATCTTCTAGGTGTGTTGCCAGCTGGTTTGGTTGAATCCTGGACGTTTGTTGGGTGCTTAGTGACCAAGTAATGATTTGAGGCAATTGATTTTTCCAGGTCATGATCAAATGCCAGGTGTCGTGTTGTGAGTGGGAATGGGGGTATCATTCTGGTAGTGGGATTCAAGGTTTTTGTTGTGGGATTTGATTGAAGTGATGTGAATCACACGTGGGTATAACCAATTTTGTTTTCCCCCTTTGTTTTCCTTCTTTTTAATCTTGGGTAAAAGCTGTGTTCTTAATGGTAAAATCCAAACAGTAATTGTTACCCGCTTTTTTAGGAACTCAAACTTTGGGATTTGGCAGTTTTGGTCCTTGTGTTTTGGGAAAAGTTGTATAGCAAGTTTATTTTGCAATAAAACGTGTTTCCTTTGTTTTTAACTTTCACAACTTGGCAGTTTTGGCACAAACTTTTGGAAAAAGGTTTCAAAGGATTGTTTTTGCCATTTTGAGATATTTCAAGGGCTGATCTTGGACAATGTTGATCTTCAAAGGTCTTCAATATAACTTTGACTTCATGAGGGACCATAATTGGCAATTTGGAATTGTTGAGGGACTAAACTTGCCATTTCTTCAAAGTTAAAGGACCATTTGTGTAATTTTGACAAACTTAGGAGACCAAACTTGTAATTATAAATATACAAGGGTTTTAAGTGTCAATTCTTCATTCAATGAGGATCAATCTTGCACATCTTCAAGTCTTCAAGGATAAATGTTGGATAAATCATGATCTAGGGCCCGGTTCTTTGTACGGCTTCGTTTCTCGTGTTCGTTTTTCCTTGTATCTTGTGATCTTTTGTCTTTTTCACGATATCCATACCTAAAATACACAAGTAAACAAACACAAGCATATATATGGTATTTTATGACATTTTTATGCATTTAAAGCCCGAAAAGAACGATGAGATCATGTATAAATGTCATCTCATCACTCCCCCATACTAATACATTGCCGTGCCCTCACGCAATGCTAGAATAAAGTATCTAAGCATCACCAAAGTTCAATTTTATTAACCTTTATTGAAGAGTAAAAGACTTACAACATACTACGAAGATGTGTAAAGACATAATGTATGATTTTCATCACGAAAGTGACTTTTAAGGTCAAAGAATAGAAACAAGCAAATGTCCCTTAGAGTAAACTTCGTCATCCTTGATTGTCATACATTCCATGCTAAGTGCAAAAACGAGATCATTGTTGGTACAAGTCACAATGCTAACACTACTCATACGTCCAAATTGTGTAATACTTTTTCTCCCCGCAATCCTAGTTATTATAAAAAGAAACGGGTTACTAGCATTTTTTAACTATTTGTCATGGATCAGTGACAGGCACAATGCTAACACTATTCATATTGACTTATTTGAGTAGTTACTAGTTCGAAAGCAAAGTAGCACGATTTGATCGATAGTTAGCCGAAGGACAAAATCTTTTAAAACGGCTTCTCGTTAATCTCCTTAAGTTCATATCTTGGCATAACTCGTTTCACGATTTGAGACCTTTCTCGGACCGATATTTGGCATGTACTTCATACTTCAATTCTTGGGAAGACGTTCTTGAAATTATGGTCTTCTCTTCATATGTTTGGAATTTGTTCACTTGACGTTTTTGAGAGATTCTTCATATTTGGACCACGACTTCATCATTTTTCTTCAATATTTACTTTGGATTTTGATATACAACGATCCGCCTCCTTTTCGGACTTGGATATATTTATCCTCATACCTTGTAAGGGTCTTTTTGGATAGACTTTCTCCATGGTCTTTAGGGGAGTAATTGCTTTTCGTCGTGTGTCGCGATCCTTCATATTGATTTAGGAATAATGATACTTTACATTATCTTGGATCTTTAGCAAAAATAGAGATCCTCATGCCTTGTTTGGGCCTTTTCGTATGATCGCCAATCTTCGCGTCCCGCTTCAATAAGTTATGCCTTGGCTATGAACTCTATTCAACCCCGAGCAACTTTTAAACGATCTTGCGCTAGAGGCTAAGTAACCTTTCAAATCGTACGACCTTACTTATTGCAATTATGATTTATTCCTAATGCATTGATCTTATGGGAAGAAAAAGCCACAATTAAAGACATATGAGTTTTTGAAAGAACATTTTCATTTTCTACGTTTAGCACGATCACTTGTCTAACTCTATCATCTCTCGTTCTTCACTATATAAAGACCTCTAATTAAAGAGGCTCGTGAATACTTAGCCATGCAAGTCAAAATTAACCCAAATTTGGATTAGCTTTCATTAAGACTATATCAAATCAAAGTTTTGGGTTTTCAAGCCACCTATAGGATCTTGCACTTTCTTGGACTTTTTCAAGTTTAGAGAATGCATTTTATAGTTCCCTTGATAAGTGACTTTCTAGGATCAATTATAGGAACTTGCGAAAAGTTCTTGTTCTTAACCCGTATGAGCTAAGACTTTCACGTTTTAATGTTCCCTATATAAAAGTCTAGCAAAACTTGAATTTAGCGGGTTAAGGAATGTAAATGGCTCCAAATGCCCATCAAGTCAAAAATTATCTCTTATTCTACCCATCGGAAAATATACATTCGTGTCTTAAAAACACTTATAAAAACTAAGAATTTTTTTTTAAAATTTGGCTATTTTTAGCCTTATTAGCAACAAAAACAAAACATTGAAAGTTGGAAAGCGTGATGGCGTAGCAAAGCAAGTACCTATTCACCCCCCCCCCCCATACTAAAAGTAAACATTGTCCTCAATGTTTCGAGTCTAAAGGTGGAGCACCCCCATACTAGAGACGAAGAGTCGAATGCTTAGGATCTAGCATGGAAAGGGTGATCAACAATATATCTAAAGCAGTTTATTAAGTATGCTAAAAGATAATTGTTAGAACAATCAAGGATATGTCATGGATTCGTGAAAAAACTTCTTCAAGCAAACGATGGAGGCTCACGTAAACGTACACGAGAGTCTTCAATCGTAGATGATGATGATGATCTAGATAACACAATCACAAACAACCACGAGACAACGAGTTGAAAGGGTACAAGTCCCCTTATTAGTGAATAGTAAGCATAACGGATAAGCATGGGATCTCCCTCACGAGGCACCTCGTTTTTGATTACCGAGTCATGAGCTCGACTCGATCCCCTCAATGCTAATTATCATTGGGGAAGGTGACTTGGTCGAGGGCAACCATTGAAGGAATTTCCCCACCAAAGTAGTGCTTAAGCCTATGTCCATTCACCTTGAAATTAGGACCATCATCTTGAGCTAGCTCGATGGTCCCATACGGAAACACTTGTGTAATGGTGAACGGACCCGACCAACGAGATTTCAATTTCCCGAAAAATATCTTAGGTCGAGAGTTAAAAAGTAACACTTGATCACCAACGTTAAAAACCCGGTTTTTAATCTTTGAATCATGAAACTTTTTAGTATTTTCTTTAAAAATTAATGAATTTTCATAAGCATTATCTCTTAATTCATCCATTTCATTCAATTGTATTTTCCGGTGATCTCCCGCGGTCTTCAAGTCAAAGTTTGCATGCTTAAGGGTCCAATATGCCTTGTGCTCCAATTCAATGGGCAAATGACAATTCTTCCCATAGACTAACTTATAAGGGGTGCAACCGATAGGTGTCTTATAAGCGGTCCTAAAGGCCCATAAAGCGTCATCAAGTTTGTCGGACCATGAAGCACGGTTTTCTCCAATTGACCTCTCTAAAATCCTCTTCAAAGCTCGGTTCGAAACCTCGACTTGCCCACTCGTTTGCGGGTGATAAGCCGTAGAAAGACGATGAGTAACTCCATATTTCTTTAGAACCTTTTCGAATTGGTCATTACAAAAATGGGTTCCATGATCGCTTATAATAGCACGAGGGGTTCTGAACCGAGAGAATAGTTGCTTCAAAAACTTCACTACCACACGAGCATCATTAGTAGGCAAAGCCTTAGCTTCCACCCACTTAGAAAGGTAGTCCACCGCGACGAGGATATATTAGTTGCCATGAGACGATGGGAACGGCCCCATAAAGTCTATTCCCCATATGTCGAAAATCTCACACACTTGAATTATGTTTTGCGGCATTTCATCATGTTGAGACGATTTTCCTTGACGTTGGCACGAATCACACGACTTCACAAGTGCGTGTGCATCACGATAGATAGAAGGCCAAAAGAAGCCGGCATCGAACACTTTCTTAGCCGTGAGATTAGCACCATGGTGACCACCCGTGGGTCCCTCGTGACAAGCTCTAAGGATATTAGAAGCTTCGGCACCAAAAACACAATGTCGAACGAGTTGATCTGCATAAACCCGAAAGAGATAAGGGTCGTCCCAAAAATAGAACTTGACGTCACGAAAGAATTTTCGCTTTTGTTGTGTCGTCATACCCTTGATTATGAAACTGCCCGCATGGTAATTTGCAATGTCGGCAAACCATGGGCGGTGTCTTTAGAATTCACTACACCGAGAGTCTCGAGAGGAAATGTTTCGGTGATTTCCTTGTTCTCGAAAACATCTTTGTGAGGATCTTCTAGACGAGAGAGATGATCGGCCGCTAGATTCTCGGCTCCTTTTTTGTCAAGCACGGTGACATCAAATTCTTGGAGGAGGAGCATCCAACGAAGTAATCTCGGCTTAGCATCTTACTTAGCTAAGAGATACTTGATAGCCGAATGGTCGGTATACACGATGCTTTTAGTCAAGACGAGATAAGGTTGGAATTTCTCAAAAGCATAGACCACGACAAGGAATTCCTTTTCCGTTGTGGTGTACTTTAATTGAGCCTCGGTCATGTTGGGAATAAATTAAGGCCAGATCACTTGAGCGCTGACAAGAACAAAGCAAGCGTTGACAAGAACAAAACAAGCGCTGACAGCTCAAGCGTTGACAAGATAAAGTCAAGCGTTGACACATTGAAGACAAGCACTGATGGAAGATATACTCTACGCGTTTATTGTATTCTAGATTACTTCTAGTAAAGATAAGAACAACAATGTATTTTCTATATTTATCTTTACCTAGAATAGCTGATACGTAGATTATTGTACAAGGCTTCTTATGTCTATAAAAGAAGATCTTTAGGTTAATGTTTGATATAAATTTTCATTCGTAAACTACTTTCATTGTAAGCAAGTTTGATATTGATAATCAAAGTGAAAGTTTGTTTACATCTTGTGTGTTCTTGTTTAAGTGTTAAATTCCGCATAACACTTAGATTCATAAACATATACAAAGGTTTCTCTAAGTGTATTACTTGATCTAATCTCGTATACATAAAGCTAAATCGATCTAAGTTTGGGATCAACAAGTGGTATCAGAGCTTGTTGAGGAACTTTTGATCTTAAAGAACACAAGAACCCTAAAAATCACCAAAACCCTAATTTTCTCAAAAACCCTAACAACATCATGCCTGAAGCAATAACTTCCTCCTCCTCACCTTTACCAAACATCAAGATTCCCATGCTTGATGCAACCAACTTTGACTTGTGGAAGTTCAACTTTGAACAATATCTGGGGATCTATGACTACACACTCTGGGAGATTATTGAATATGGAAACACATTCAATAAAGCCCAAAAGATTGCTAATGCCATTGCTGGAAGAACAGCTGTTGCTGGATGTTCTGAAGAGGATAAGAGAGAAAAACCTGGAGATGGTAGAGCTGTGGCTACTGATGACATAACAAAGAGAAGGGTTGACATGAAAGCCCTAAATATTCTGAAAATCTCTTTGGGACAAGAAAACCAGCATAAATATAGAGGCTATGAATCTGCTAGGGATCTTTGGGCAGCTCTTGAAGTTGCACATGGTGGCAATGTAGACACTAAGGAAGAAAAGAAAAAGCAACTCATGCATGATTATGTTGTCTTCAAAGCTCAACCCAATGAGAAACTGAGTAGTGTGAGAAGTAGATTGCTTGACATTACAAGCAAGTTGTCCTTCATGGGGAAACAAGTTGGTGATGTTGACATTAATGCTACCTTTCTTAAAAGTCTTGGTGAGGCATGGAAGATTGAGGCAAGATTTATTCTTGCCAACAATACTTACAAGAGCTCCTTGTTTGATGACATCTACAACAAACTAAGGCTGTTGGAATATGAAACTCTGTTAGAGCATGGAAGCAAGTCTACCACCAGTAACATGGCCTTCATCTCTCATAGTGAAGGTCAATTCAATCAGAAGGACTCTTACATACATCCAGTTACTGGATCATCATATGTCAGCGCTGAAACAAGTCCTGTCAACGTCTCCTATTCAGACGCTGACACATTTAAGAGTGACTCCCCAAGAGTTAAACCTGCTGGTTTGGATTTGGATACTGTTTGTGCTTACATTTCTTCTTTGCCCAATGGTTCAGTGATTACATATGAGGACCTTGAGCAGATAAGTGATGAGCACTTGGAAGAGATGGACATTAAGTGGAACATGGCTCTTGCTAGTATAAGAGCAAATAGGTGGAACAGAAGGTTTAAAAAGAAGATGACCTTCAATGCTAAAGACACAGCTGGATTTGATAAATCCAAAGTTGAATGCTACAACTGTCATCGTATGGGGCACTTCATGAGGGAATGCAGATCTCCTAGAAGATCTGATGCTGGTAAACCCTCAAGTCAGGTTGTTAAAGCTCAGGATTCCAAAGCCATGGTTGTAGTTCAAGGAATTGATTGTATGGGATGGGATTAGAGCTATCTGGCTAAGAATGTTGAAGAGGATAAAGCTTTGGTTGCTGAGATTGAAGAAGAAGAGCATGTTGAATATGCTCTCATGGCACACTCCTCTTCATCTGATAATGAGGTATATGATGACGCTTTTTGTAGCAAAGGTTGTAGGTTAAATACTGAAAGACTTAACAAAGAGGTGTTAAGATTATTAGATGATATGAGTACTAAAAGATGTAAATTGTCTAATTACCAACTAGCTCTCACTGAAACTGAGAAAACCGTTTCTGAATACAAGAAAATGGAATTTGATTTAAAAGATAAAATCAATATCTTAAAACATGAGTTAGATGCTAGTATGGATATTAGAAATATCATGGAAAGGGTTAATGGTGAGTTACAGGCTAAGTTAGATGAGGCCATTAAGAATAAAGATAATGTTAGCCTTAAAATTCAAAGATTTGATAGAGCCACCCAAACCCTAGGAGACTGTGTGGGTAAACAAAGGGATCCTAAGGACATGACTGGGATTGGGATGAATGATTACTCTTTGGTTCCACCACCAGCTGGTGACTTCTATGGTGTCTAACAAAAGGACATATCTTGGACTGGTTTGCCAGAGCTCCAAGAGGAGGAATTCATTCCTCCACCAAGAGCTGTCACTCCAGTTGAAGAGTATCAACAAAAGTTGACTGACCTGAATGAATGGAAGAAAGCTAACCCTACTTTATTTGTTAAGGGTGGCTTACTATGTGAAAGTCCCAATGAGTCAACACCCATTAAGGTTACTAACCCACACAGTGGTAAAGTTGTTGACCTAGGCTCAAACATTGATAGAAAACCTAGCATTAAATATGCAGAGATGTATAGGAATACTAGGTCACCCAAGAGCCAAGTTAACAATCATGGAACAAGCTTCTTCTCTTCTAGACCTAAGGTTGTGTCTAGAAAAGCCTGTTACACTTGTGGTAGCTTTTCACACTTGGCATACAAGTGTGTCAACACTCCCAAAGCCAGCGCTGACAGGAAAAATTTCAGCGCTGACAGGAACAAAGTCAACGTTGTTAGGAAGTCAAACGTTGTCAGACCCAAACATTGTGTCCAGCAAAGTCCACAAGTGATTAGACCTGCCCTATTCTTTACTAGAGGGTCTAACACTTATGGACAAAGACCATTTCAAAAGACAAACACCTGGTCAAATAGGCAATGGGTTTCTGTAGCAAACCCTAGGTTCAACGCTGACAAGGGTAATTGCAGCGTTGACAGGACAAATTCTAACGCTGACAGAAACGTACCCAGACCTAAATATTTGCAACCACAAGGTAAGGGGTCTAAAGCTTCTTCAAGCTTAACATGGAGACCCAAGAAAGATCAAAACCCTAATGATAATGGGATTTCAATGACTTGCAATAGATTTAATTACATTTCAAAGGTCATTACAAAACCTATTGGGGTTAACTGGGTATTTCATTCTAAGAAGGATGAGAATGGGGTTGTTGTGAGAACTAAGTCTGTTCTTATTGAACAACCAGATGAATCCAAGTCTTTTAAGACTTGGGTTCCCAAAGAAAACTAATTTCTTTTCTTTATGTGCAGGGCATTCAAAGACAGGTCAATGATTATGGATATTGGGATAGTGGATGCTCAAGGAACATGACAGGGAAGGAAGACTACTTAACCAACTTCACTCCCATTAAGGATGGTGATAAGGTTTACTTTGGAGGCGGATATGGTACTCTCACAGGCAAAGGAACCCTTCTCACCAAGAATTTGCGTTTTGAGAACGTCTTTCTGGTAAAAGAACTTGATTACAACCTTTTTAGTGTATCACAAGTTTGTGATAACCAAAATAAAGTTCTGTTTACTGATACTGAGTGTTTGGTGTTAAGCAAGGATTTTAAGATCCATGATGAGAAATATATTGAGTATAGAACACCTAGGCATAAGGACATATATAATGTGAATTTGAATGGGATTAAAATGAATAATAATATGTCTTGTTTTTATGCTAATGCCTCAGTAGATGAGAGTAATTTGTGGCACAGGAGACTAGGGCACATAAATTTTAAAAATATAAATAGACTTGTGAGACTTGGTTTAGTTGATGGTTTGCCTGAGAAGGCCTTCCACAATGACCACTCTTGTGTTGCATGTCTTAAAGGCAAGCAGCACAAGGTCTCATTCAAGTCCAAACAGGTGCACACTAGTTCTAGACCTCTTCATATGCTACACATGGACCTCTTTGGTCCAACCAATATAGAAAGTTTGAATGGTAAGTCATATTGCTTTGTCATCACAGATGACTTTTCTAGGTTTACTTGGACATTCTTTCTAGCTATGAAGAGTGACACAGCTGATATCCTAATTAATTTTATCACTCATATTGAGAAGAGGTCTGGCAATGAGGTTAAAATGCTTAGGAGTGATAATGGTGGAGAATTTAGGAATAAGAAGCTAGATGATTTCTGTGCCAGGAAAGGAATTACCAGGCAATTTAGTATTGCTAGAACCCACAACAAAATGGGGTTGTTGAGAGGAAAAATAGAACCCTAATTGAAGCAGCCAGAACAATGTTGGCTGATGCTCACTTTCCTATAGCCTTTTGGGCTGAGGCTGTTAATACAGCTTGCTATGTGCAAAATAGAGCATTGGTTAACAAAATTCAGAACAAAACACCTTATGAGTTACTTTGGGGTAGAAAACCTAATATTGGTTTTCTCAGACCTTTTGGTTGTCATGTAGTAGTTTTAGACACTAGTGATGCCTTAGGGAAATTTAGTGCAAAAGGTGATGAGGGTTACTTCATGGGGTATTCAGTGCAGAGCAAGGGATATAGGGTTTATCTTAAAGAGGACAAACATATACTTGAAAGAGTACATGTTAGGTTTTTAGAAAATAAACCTAGTGATCCTGAAAGTGGTCCTAATTGGTTGTTTGACTTGGAACCTTTATCTAAAACTTTAAATTATATGCCTGTCACTAATCCAGACATTGTGAAGGTAACTTCAAATGTTATGGAGGAACAAGTTGTTGATGTTTCAGGTACTCAGGTTCATGAAAAGGTTGGACCACAAGCAGAAAAGACATCTCCTATCTTAGAATATGTCACAATTCCCATTTGGACAGATGCCTTTGCTGCTGCTGATGTTGGAAAAGATAATGGTGGTTTCCATGTACCACCAGATACAAACATGCATGGTCCTTCAGGCGCTGACAAAGGCAAATCTAGCGCTGACAAGACCAATTCAGACGTTGATGGTTCAGGACGTTAACAACCACACTTCAAGCGTTTTTAGCCCAAGCGCTTGACAAACAAGATTCAGGCGTTGACAACAGTTCTGCACATCTTTTCTCTTCCATTTTTGAACAAGGTGAACCTTCCACTGTTTATGAAGAGGTTCATCCTCTTGTTGATGAAAGAGAGTCTGATCAGGAAGACATTGGCAATATGGAGAATGAAGTTGAAGATACCAGACTTTTTGAGGGAGGAGTACTTACTTCAGTCATGAAGAATCATCCTCCTTCACAAATCATTGGTAATGTTGATACTCCAGTTCAGACTAGAAGATCTCATCAAGGTCTTGGTGGGTTTATTGCCAATATACACAAGAAGGTTGATACCCCTCTTGTGCAAGCATGTTTGTTTGCCTGTTTTCTGTCACAACAGGAACCCAAGAAAATATTTGATGCTCTCAAAGAACCAAGTTGGGTGGAAGCAATGCAGGATGAGCTTCACCAATTTGCAATTCAGGATGTTTGGGTGCTGATTGATTGTCCCAAATATGTCAGACCTATTGGGACAAGATGGGTTCTAAGGAACAAAAGAGATGAAAGAGGCATTGTGGTCAGGAACAAGGCAAGGTTAGTGGCTCAAGGATATACACAAGAGGAGGGGATAGACTATGAGGAGGTCTTTGCACCAATTGCAAGGATTGAAGCTATTAGGATTTTTCTAGCCTAAGCATCCTGCATGGGCTTCATAGTCTATCAAATGGATGTCAAGAGTGCCTTCCTCTATGGAACTATTGTTGAGGAAGTATATGTAATGCAGCCTCCTGGTTTTGAGGATCCAAAGCATCCAGACAAAGTGTATAGAGTCAAAAAGGCTATGTATGGCCTTCATCAAGCCCCAAGAGCATGGTATGGTACTTTGTCTACTTATTTGGTGGAAAATGGATTCAAGAGGGGCACCATAGATCATACACTGTTTACAAAGAAGAAAGGCAAGGATGTGTTGCTTGTGCAGGTCTATGTTGATGATATCATTTTTGGGTCTACTGATCCAAAGATGAGTGAGGATTTCTCCAAGCTTATGACAGACAAATTCAAGATGAGTGCTATGGGGGAGATGAATTTCTTTCTTGGTTTACAAGTTCAGCAGAAAGAAGATGGTATCTTCATCTCCCAGGATAAATATGTTGCTGAGATCTTGAAGAAGTTTGGCTTTTCTCCACATGAAAAGAGGGCTACTACTCCTATGGATAGAGAACACCCTTGGGGAAATATTGGAGATGGGAAAGAGGTTGATGTCAGGCACTATAGATCCATGATTGGATCCTTGATGTATCTTACTGCCTCCAGACCTGACATCATGTTTGTTGTGTGTGCTTGTGCACGCCATTAAGTGACTCCCAAAGAATGTCACCTTTATGCTGTGAAGAGGATCTTTAGGTACCTAAGATGATATCCTAGTCTTGGTTTGTGGTACCCAAAGGATTCACCATTGGAGCTGATTGCATATTCAGATAGTGATTATGGAGGTGATAAATTTGATAGGAAATCCACAACTAGTGGATGTCAGTTTCTTGGGAGCAGGTTAATATCTTGGCAGTGCAAGAAACAAACAGTGGTGGCTAATTCTACAACTGAAGCAGAGTATGTTGCTGCAGCTACTTGTTGTGGCCAAGTTTTGTGGATTCAGAACCAGCTGTTGGACTATGGGTATAATTTCATGCATACCAAGCTATTTGTTGACAATAATAGTACTTTATGCATCGTTAAGAATCCTGTACATCATTCTAAAACTAAACACATAGAAATTAGACACCATTTTATAAGAGATTGCTTTGAAAAAGGTTTAATACAACCAGATAGGGTTGACACTAAGGAAAATGTGTCAGATTTACTAACTAAACCTTTTGATGCTGGGAGGTTTCAATACTTGGTAACAAGTATTGGGATGGTCAATCTCACATAATATGTGTTTTGGAGTCTTTTTGTAAAAGTATGTACAGTATGATGCATTATTATTGGTCTTATTGATGATCTAGATTTTCCACTATATTTTTCTAACACTGACAAAGGTTGCTTGAACGCTGATAAGTGTTTTTGCAACGTTGTCAGCAATATAATTGTCTAACGCTGACAAAGATTCCCTCAACGCTGTCATGTGTTATCGGGGCGTTGTCAGCAACAATGTTAGTTTTGTGGTTTTCAATCTAAATGTGCAGATGGTGTTAGCAGTATACCATTGGATACAGAGTTGCTTATGGATCAATGGAGAAGCATTTGGACAAGTTTTATTTATGGATGATGGTTGGAATGTTTCATTCCTATCTTGACATAAATTTTTTATGTTCATGCATGATTTTAGCAAACTTATGTATCATAGTTTAAGGGGAGGTTTTAGGAACCTTTAGGATGTTTGGGTATCCATATGATACTCTTATCACAATTCTAGATTGTGTCCACAGGTGAGTATGAGTTAGTTTTCCTAAATCATGAGGCACTGTAGCATGCAAAGTTGATATACTATGCATACTGCCAAGACATTTTTGGCCTAGAATTGGTTGTGGTCTGTTGGGAGACTTGGGAATAATTTTTTTATGGGATTTACCTGGGAGTAACAAGGAGTTTTGTAAGGTAACTTGGTTGTTAAGAGTTTTTGTTAGCAAGGGACACTAGAGGACTGTTATGTCTATCTTGCTTAAGCAAGTGTGCATAACTGGACAGTGCTTGCCGCCCTATAATAATTATCAGCTTTTGGTTATCTTCTCTAGGATAAATTACTTGTTAAGGTCATTTTTCATTTTTAAAACATTTTTATTTTTGGACGCTGACAAGAATTTTCCAAGCGTTGTTGTGACCAAATTGGACGCTGACATGGCTATAGGCAAACGTTGACAAGATTATAGCCGTTGGGCGTTGATAGGTTATTTTTGATCGTTGACACTCAATGGGACCTACCTAGTTGTTACTTTTTGACATATTTTTAGGCCGTAATTTTGGGAGTTGTTACTTTACATTTAATGCATGAGATAAACTTATAATTTTCAATATTTTCATGATTGATTTTTGAAAATACTTGCCTATCTTTGGGCCTATCACATGCATTTTCTTCTCCTATAAATTTGGCTCCTATTTTTAAACAGGGTATCTATAATTCTTGTCTAACACAATTTTCTCTTATCAACTTCATCTTCTTCACTTAAATTTAACAGCTTTCATCAATGGCACCAAAGTTTAAACCATCCGAATTGGAATTGGGGTTCAGATCTCAACACAACATGATTGCGTATCTTGAAGCTGATGATGCTCTGTTTCCCCAATACACACAAATGGTGGCGTATTTGAACGCATCCCCATTAAGGTATGCTCTTTCTCATGCACCACTCATTCCAGTCACACATATTAAGCAGTTTTGGAACACTGTCAGTTCCTCAACAGTGAATAGAGTGACTACATTGACTTCTATTGTTCATGGGAGACCTTGGGTGGTTACTGAGGCTTTGGTACGCCAAGCCTTGCATCTTGATGATGCTGATGGTATAGCCACCCTTCCCATTAATAAGATAGAACAAGGGCTTAGGGCTTTGGGATATCCTTTTCCTGATGAAGGTACCTTAAACAAGTATCATAAGCAGGAATTTCCCCCAGCCTGGAAGTACCTCATACATGTCCTCCTTCAATGTTTGAGTCCCAAATGCACTGCACACAATGAGATCAATAGATCCATTGCAAGTGCTATTGTGTGCATTGCAACAGGGCAAAAATTTAATTATTCTAAATGATTTTTGAGGGCATGTGTAAAAACAAGGGGAACAAAATGACTTTAGCTTATCCCTGTTTTCTACAAATGGTTTTTGATGTCCAAGGTTACTGCACAAGGGATCATAATGATTTTTATAAGATCCCTGAGCAAAAGAAAGCTATTTTTATGAAGATGAACTCACCACCCCATCGTGACCTACCTTTGACCCAACCTATGCTTGCTGTTATTGCAGCAGCACAACCCCAACCAGACCCTCAACCACAAATTGACCCCCAACCACAACTTGAACCAATACCTGAACCCTTACCTTCCCCTGAACATATACAAATTGACTCAGAATCCTTCAACGCTGACACATCAAATGTTGGCGTTGATGTGCCTATTTCCAACGCTGACACACAACCTTCACAAACCCAAACACCCCTTAACCAACCCACATCCACCCATTCTTCCACACCATCTTCCACACCCCCTGAATATAGGTTGATGAAACGCCAAAGGAATACTGGAGTGTTCTCCTCTGGTGGTCCTAGCCATGTAGCAGAGAGAACCACCACCACAAGTGTGGCTGGTGACCTGGATGAGGCTGGGAGTATTGGTTCTGGCTTAGAAGCTGGCCAAGGCAGTCCCACCATCATTAAGTCCTCATCCTTGCCCAAGGAATCTGACTTGGGAGGTCAAATCCCCATGTTAGAAGAGGGCAGACTAGAACCAATGACTCTTATGGAATTGACGGCAGTCTGTATAAGCTTGCAAAAGCAAAATGCAGACTTAGTACAAGTTGTCAGCTCACAAGGCCTTGAACTCAAGCAATTGAGGGAGAGGATTGTTGTTTTGGAGAGTGCTAGTGCAAGGAGGGGTATGGAGGAATCTTCCAAAGGGGAGGAAGATCCAATAAATCTGAGTGATAAGGGCAGCCATGATGGTCAATCAATGGATGTTGCTGAGGCCCTTACAACTTTGAAGAAACAAACAGGTTTTGATACGTCCTTAGTCTCTCCTACCAACTTAAATTTATCATTTACAGCTATGTTGAGAGAGGTTACAAAAGGCGCTGAGGGAGGATATTTGGGCGTTGACAAGGAGAATTTGGACGGTGACAGAAATATTTTGGGCGCTGATAGAACAAAATTGGGCGTTGACAGACCTGCACATGAAGGTGATGTATCCCAGTCATCATCTATCATCAAGGAGGTTTCTGCACAGGTATTACCATCTACCTTACCAACCATTGCACCATCAGATAAGGGTAATGGTATAATGGTAGAAGAGATTGTTCCAAAGGATGCAGCTCAAGTTGAATTTGATAGAAGATTGGCTGCACAAATCATAGAACAGGATAAAAAGGAAGAATCACCATTTGTTGTGACTTCAGAAGAAGGAAGTGATGGAGCTAGCTCAGACTCAAGTGTGATGATTATAGAACCAGAAAGACTTGAGTATGGTGATGAGTTGGCTAAGGAGAAGCTGAGAGAATTGAAATTGTAGGTTGACTTTGACATGCCAGAGGTGGTTCAAATGTACAATGCTTGGGAAGAAAGATGTATGGAAAATCCAGACTTGACCATTTCAGATCAAATATGGGGTTTGGAGATTCTTCTTAGAGTTCAGAAGGATTGCCAGGTAATTTTGAAACACAAGGCAAGTAATATTCTCTCAGAGTTGAAAAGGGATAGAAGGGAGCTATACTTCATGTTTCTCAGATGTCATGGAGTTGGATGGACTTATCAGAAGTTGAAGGCTTTGACATTTGATGAGTTAGAAAGCAGGGCTTATCCCATTTGGGTGAGAGTGCAGGAAGCAAACACTCTCAGACTTCTTTCTGATGAAAGAAAGGAAGAACTTGTAGAAGAAATGGAACTCAAGAAAGCTATGTTTGTTCCCAGGCCAGTGAAGAAGGGAATTTCATTTGAGTTTCCCAAAGATATGGATCCACTATATCCAAATGAAGCTGTTATAAGAAAGAGCCTCAAGCTCTCACCATTAGAAGCTTCAGATATGGTGCAAGTGTTACCATTAGATTCCAGGAATCCAATTGTAAGTTATGAAGAAGATGAATGTGGATTTTGGAAGATTGGCAGATATGTCAAAGAGGTACACACTTTTACCACTCTCATATCTTTGTTTGCAAGTTGTGATAGAGAAGACTTGGTGGACCTTTGGAGGTTACTGGAGACCAAGTATGAGGCTGAAGCACCAACTTTAGCTAATGGAATAAAACTTTGGACCACATTCAAAAGAATGTGTGGACCAAAAGATGAGGATCCTGCTATTTGGAAGGATCTTGAAGATGACCTCAGTGGTCTTCAATGGAGGTTATATTCAGCTGCTGGTGTTTACCATTTAAGTTCTACAAAGTTTGCTGAGTATCTACTTGTGGATGGTCAGTATTTCATATCCAAAGCTATTTTGGAGAAAATGAAGGACACTCAGCTGGAAATAGATTATTCAAGTGACATGGCAAAAGATTTGATCAGATTTATTCATTATCAATATGAGAAGGTTTGTAAGATTCCTCCTAGTCCTTAATGCTTATTCAGAAACTTGATCATAAGAGTGGATATCAAGTTTAGGGGAGGATTGTTGGGAATAAATTAAGGCCAGATCACTTGAGCGCTGACAATAACAAAACAAGCGTTGACAAGAACAAAACAAGCGCTGACAGCTCAAGCGTTGACAAGATAAAGTCAAGCGTTGACACATTGAAGACAAGCACTGATGGAAGATATACTCTACGCGTTTATTGTATTCTAGATTACTTCTAGTAAAGATAAGAACAACAATGTATTTTCTATATTTATCTTTAGCTAGAATAGCTGATACGTAGATTATTGTACAAGGCTTCTTGTGTCTATAAAAGAAGACCTTTAGGTTAATGTTTGATATAAGTTTTCATTCGTAAACTACTTTCATTGTAAGCAAGTTTGATATTGATAATCAAAGTGAAAGTTTGTTTACATCTTGTGTGTTCTTGTTTAAGTGTTAAATTCCGCATAACACTTAGATTCATAAACATATACAAAGGTTTCTCTAAGTGTATTACTTTGATCTAATCTCGTATACATAAAGCTAAATCGATCTAAGTTTGAGATCAACAGGTCATCGTCTTACTATCATAATGGATAGGACGGAAATGCTTGTCATAACGTTGCCCTAAGACGGCCCCTATAGCATAATCACTTGCATCGCACATGATTTCAAAGGGTAATTCCCAATTAGGAGCAACAAGAATGGGAGCTTCGGTAAGTTTCCTTTTGAGAGTTTCGAAAGCTCTAACACAATCCTCATTGAAGTTAAAAGGAGCATCCTTCTCGAGAAGTTGTGTCATAGGTCGAGAGATTTTCGAAAAGTCCTTGATGAAACGACGATAAAAGCCCGCATGGCCTAGGAAACTCCTAACTCCCTTAATGGTTTTGGGATGAGGTAACTTGGCGATGACGTCTACCTTAGCTTTATCGACCTCAATCCCCGCCTTCGACACCTTATGTCCTAAGACGATTCCTTGTTTACACATAAAATGACATTTTTCCCAATTAAGCACAAGATTGGTTTCTTCACAACGTTTTAACATTTGCTCAAGATTAGATAAACATGACGTGAACGAATTGCCAAACACCGAGAAATCATCCATAAACACTTCCATCGACTTCTCGATCATATCGTGAAAAATCGCCATCATACACCGTTGAAACGTACCCGGTGCATTACAAAGTCCGAAAGGCATCCTACGATAAGCGAACGTTCCATAAGGACACGTAAAAGTAGTCTTCTCTTGATCACGAGGGTCGATAGGGATTTGAAAGTAACCAGAAAAAACATCTAAAAAGCAATATAATTCATTTCCCGCGAGTCGCTCCAACATTTGATCCATGAAGGGCAAAGGAAAGTGGTCTTTACGAGTGGCGTCATTTAACTTTCGGTAGTCAATACACACCCTCCAACCGGTCACAACACGAGTGGCAATCAACTCGTTGTTTTCATTAGGCACAACGGTCATTCCTCCCTTTTTAGGGATACAATGAATTGGGCTCACCCATGGGCTATCGGATATAGGATAAATCATTCCCGCGTCAAGGAGTTTAAGGACCTCCTTTTTAATGACATCGTGAATTTTGGGATTCACCCTCCTTTGACTTTGAATTGCGGGTTTGTAGTCCTCCTCCATTAAAATCTTGTGAGTACAAAATTTTGGGTCAATACCCTTAATGTCGGATATTTTCCACGCAATTGCCCCTTTATGAGCCTTAAGAACTTTCAAGAGCTCGGTTTTTTCATCATTGGCAAGACCTTTTGCAATAATAACCGACAACTTGTCATCACCTTCCAAGAATGCGTATTCAAGGTGAGAAGGAAGATCTTTCAATTCAAGGATAGGTGGTTCCTCGATTGAAGATTTTGGTTCAACACTCATAACTTCCATCGGCGGAAGAAATGGTGGAATAGAAGTATCATCACTAATCAACACCTCATCTTCATTGTCGATTTCATTTGAAGTGAGATCGCCTCCTTGGAATGGAGTGAGATTTGGTGTGGAATTAGCAAGATTCGGATCCAAAATAGTGGGATTGCCACTTGACGAGCCATCTAACAGCCTAAGTTCTAAGAATTGAAGATCACGCAGTGTGTACTAATGTCAAACATCCTATAACAGACTTGAACTATAACTGGACAGTAACTAATAAAAAAACAATACGCACAGAATGATAGTAAACAAGCAACTAACTAAGATGAGAATATCAAGCAAGATTACACTAATCTTTATACTACAGAAACGATCTAACAGATTAATTCTAATAAATGCAGAAAATTGAATTCACGCTTGACCTTCACATCCGTAGTCTAGTCCGCTGATGGCGAGGGTTCAGCGCTGAGCTGCCCTTTCTATCTGCTACTGAAATCGAAGCTACTTGAACCACCAGTTACGAATCCTTTCTATCTCCAAATCTGATAACCTGTAAAATCAAAACAAAGCAAAGAAAAACTCGACAGATCCGTCGATTCTGAATCCGCATAAACTCCAAAATACACCTGCAAAATCAAACCGAAAACGAGAAACCAAATGTATGCTATCTACTGCTACTGCTGATATTAAAGGAAAAGAACGAGACAATTGGTATCTACTGTATCCAAAATTAAACTGAACTGAAAATCTTAACGAATTTGATCTACACAAAAAGCAACCTGCATAACCTGCATAACGAAACCTGCATAAACTATAACAAAGCAATGCACATCACGTGCACAATCTTATCTATTCAAAATTAAGCTCAATCTTAGAAACTACTAAAATTCCTTTCGGATGAACAGTAACTCGATCTAAACTGAAAAAGGTTAACAAACTGATTATCAAATCTAAAAAAAACTGAATAAGAGCTTCTTAAAAATCTTTTTCAATTGAATAAGAAAGTGTAAAAAAAACAAGTAAATCACAAGCTAAATGAGTAAATTTTTTAAACTGAATTACCAAAATCAGAACAACCTTTAAACGAAACTTAAACTGAAATCATCACAAAGCTCAAAACTTATGTAAAACAGTTTAGCTATCTGAGTAACACAACATAAGCTCGGTTAAGAGCTTACGAATACTAAAGTAACAGCTTTTAGAAGAAAAGATCAAAGCAACTCACGTTTATATAGAAAGATTATCGAAAGGTTTTAGATCAACCTCATAAGCTAATATGAGCTTATAATAGAACTATAAGCTGAAAACAGAATAGGACGTAAATGAAGGAAGAAAAGCTTGAATTCATTAATGGCAGAAATCAAATTCGGTTACAAACTGAAAACTGAATCTAACTGATTTCTTAACTGAAAATCAAAAAGAACTTTGAGAGAAAATCTAACTAACTATTTCTACTCCTAACTAACTAGGTGAAACTACTCCTATGCTAACCGCTTGCAAATGAAGGCCTCGTCTTCTTTATATAGCCGTCGAGAAGAGGTGATGTGACGTGTATCCTCCAATCATTGAATGACACGTGGAAAATACGAGGATATACTCGTTCTTCATCTTTCTTCAAATTGGGGCTTTCTTTATCTTTAACTTTTGCTCTAATTGACTTGTATCTTCATGTAGAGAAGAAGGAGGGGAGTATTTTTGTACTTATGATCTTTAATTGATTCACCTTGGATCGTCCATGATATGGGTTTGCAGGTTTGGAGATAGAAAAGAGGAAGTCGGTTTTGATCTTTTCTCTCTCTTCATTTGGGAACGAAGACGTGTGTGGGTTTATTGTGTCTTTGACCGGTTTTGGTCAAATTGACCAAGATAAATAAATCTTTTCACTATTTTGCATTTTGGTCCTTTCTCTTTCATTCTTTCATCAAATGTTTATAAAACTTCTAAGTAATCACTTTTCCATCCTTTATCATTGTAGTAATTGCACTTTTGGCCCTTGATCTTTGAAGTAGTGACAAGTAAGGTACTTGAAAGCGTCTTTCGTCCTTTTCTTCGTCTTTTGATCAAATAAGTCCTTGAAAGCTCGTGTTTGTCTCAAATGTACCTATATTACCTGAAAATACACAAACACCAAATACACGCGTAATTCTGATAATTAACAGTTTAATATAATGTATTTGACAGTGTTTTTAATGGTTTTAGGATCATTATTGATGAGTGTTTTCACACTTATCAACGAGCTATCGGAAAAACCTAACACTTCTTGTGAAAACTCATCGCAAACCACATCAACGATGTCAATGTGATTGATGGTAGCGATTGCATAAACATGAGAAGGTTTCGAGTTTTGAGTAGCATTTATAACAAGTTCCTCTTCGTTGAATCTTAAAGTGATAGTTCTTGCATGAACATCGATAAGCGATCTCGAAGTGTCTAAAAATGAACGACCTAAAATTAGAGGAGCTTGAGGATCCGCGGGGATGTCAACTACTATAAAATCAACGGGATAGTAGAACTTCCCCACTTTCACGAAAACATCTTCGGCTACTCCACATGCTAAAATCGTAGAATGATCGGCCATCTCGATAGACATGTTCGAAGGAATAAGAGCCGGAAGCGAAAGCGATTTCCAAATGGAAAATGGCATCAAATTAATGCTCGCACCAAGATTGGCCAAGGCGAGGCATTCTTTCATATCTTGTATATAACAAGGAATGAGAAACTTTCCGGGGTCACCAACTTTTTCCGGTATACGATTAAGATAAACCGAAGAACAATTAGCAAGCTTTGAAAGCTTTTCCTTATCGCTCATCATACTTTTAAAAGTGGAAGCGAAACGAGGCATATATAACAACGCGTCGGCTAAACTCACATCAAAATGCACTTGTTGAAACATTTTTATAAAAAGCTCGATTTGTTGTTTGTTACGTTCTTGCAATTTCTCTTTGTTTCGTCTCGAAGGGTAGGGTAAAGGTGGTGTGGGTTGGTCATTAGGCAACGACCTTGGAATCTCGGGTTCCATAATTGGTATTGGTTCAATCGTAGGTGTGGTTTGAGCGGTACTTCGTGGGATTGTAATGTGCTCCTTTTCGACCATCACCTCGGGTTCTTTCTCGATTTCCTTCTCCGTAGAAGTACTTAGACGAGAGATTGGTTCCTTGAAAGTTTTACCACTTCGTGTAGTAATAACCTTCATTTCTCCCTTCGGGTTTGCAATGGTATCACTAGGAAGACCACCCGAGGAAGAGGGTTTACACATGATTACTTCAAACATCTTAGCCATTCGGTCCTCAAATTTTGATTGCCTAGCATCCGCTTTTAATAACTCTTGCTTAATCTCATGTTGTCCTAATTCCATCTTTTGTTGGTTTTGTTGAAGACGTTGGACATTTCCTTCCATTTTGTTTGCATGATTTTTAAGTTCATTAGCAAGTTCATTTTTTAGCTCGTTTTTCAACTCGGATCTTAAGCTAATCATCTCACGTTGCATGTTATCAAATTTAGCATCATTTGCTTTAGCATAATCCAAAACTTCTCCTTGAAGATTCTTAGTGTGAGCATTTTGAAAACCTTGTGTAGTGTTTTGAAAATCACGGTTTTGGTTTTGATTAGTGACTTGTCCGTTCCCATTTTGATAATTCCCCTTGTTGTAGTTACGTGAATTGCCTTGGTAATTACCACCTTGGTTGTTGTTTCAATAGTTATTAGCATTTTGATTTGGTGGAGCTTGATTTGGGCGGGAACCTTGACCGTTTTGGTTGCAAGTTCCCGTTGCTACATAAGCACTCGAAGTATTACCATCCACGGTAATGCACTCGGAAAGATCATGAGCTCCACCACAAGACAAACAACTCTTAGCAACCGCTTTAACCGAAGCGGAATTTGAAGCTTCTTGAGCTTTCCAATGGGACATAAGATTAGCAAATCTATCAAAAAACGATTTTCCTCATTAGCTACATCATGTAAGGCATTAATGCTACGAGACGATGATGACGAACCCAAATTGGCAACACTCGGTGTGTTACGAGGGCTATAAACCTTAGATCTATTCTCGATGATTTGTAAAGCCTCATTGGTCGTCTTGCACAAAAAATTACCACCCACGGCGGCATTCAAGTAATCTCGTTCATGATCATTAAGCCCATTATAAAAAGTATCAATTTGATGTAATTCCGAAAAATCATGGTGTGGACATTCATGTAACATTTCTTTAAAGCGTTCCCATGCCATTGAAAAACTTTCATTATTTCTTTGCACAAATCGTGAAATCTCATTTTTCAAATGTGTTGTATTAGATGGTGGAAAAAACTTGTTCACAAACTTAGAAACGAGATCACCCCATGTCAAAATCGAATTTGGCGGTTCTTTCTCAAGCCAAATTTTTGCGGGCCCATCTAACGAGTATAGAAACAACATCATCTTAATGGCGTCATGTGGAACATCCTTAAACTTGCTAGTAGCGGTGAGACGGTTAAAATTCCTAATGTGATAGTGCGGGTTGTCTTTCTCATGACCTCTTAACTTATTTTCTTGCAACATCGACATTAAACCCGTCTTGATCTCGAAGTTCTCCGCAAGGATGGCGGGAATCACAATGGCCTCTCCAAAACCCTCGGTGGGTGCTTGTAGCAACTCCATCATAGTACGATTAGCCATGACGACTTCTTGTTCTACAATAGGTTCAACAATTGGAGGTTGTTCTTCAATCAACGTCTCTTGATTGGCTTGCTTTTGAAGACGTTTACGAGCTTGTTTTGCTTGATTACGAGTGATCATAAACTTCACGAAGAATGGGAGGTGAGCAAAGAAGATTCTTTTTGGGTGTTTTGTGAATTTTCATTTTTTTTTTGTGTTTTTGATTGTATTTAATTTTTTTGGATTTTGGTGTATCTTCGTAGACAACAATCTACAAAATCTCTCCTTGAATCAAACTCTTGATTAAAGAAGCCTCAAAGGAATGAAAACGATCACGTGGAGTGAACGCCTTTGAATGACTTTAGAACTTTGGTGAAAACCAGATTGTTCAAGAGGGTTTAATCACAAAGAAACCAAGTAAATATATTATACGTAATAATACTTTGGGCGGCAAAACCCTCGATTAGCCTTCAATCTCAAAATACTCACAAGCAAGCGGGGAAACAGGCGGCGCGAAGCACTTAAGAGCCTTTTTCCTTAGGGTATATTTTATAATACCCGCCTTATACCCACCTTATAGTTTGTATTTTTCAAAATCGAGCTTCACGAAAGTATTTATCTATTTTTGCCTTTTTCTTTTTGTTTGAGATTCGAATACAATAATTAGGAGATCAAATCTCAATTAAGGTTGTGTTTTCACACTTTTGGAGATATTGTTTATTTGTTGTGATACTTAATACAATATAGTAATAATATTTTCACAAGAAAAACCAAGAAAACCGATAATACGTATTAGTAGAGTTCTACTAATACAAATACTATTTGGTTAATATTAAAAACAACAATACAAATTAAGCAGGACACACCTCCCCGGTAGCGACGCCAAAATGATTGTGGTAAGATTACGACCTTTAGGAAAAGGTGCGTAAAAGCGGTAAGTATTAAGTGATGATTTAGGAAAATCAAGCACTAATGGCCCAATGAAGTTCGTTTCCCAAGGAGGTATATGTGTGTGAAAAACTTGTTAAATGTTTGTGATTAATGATTGGTTTAGAAGAGGATGAGAAAAGAAGATGACGAAGACGTGAAAATTATACTACGACGACAAAACGTAAAACCGTAAAAACTACAAAAATAAAAATTAATTCTAAAAATTACCAAAAATTAACCAAAAATCAAAATAAATAAACTAAGAGTTTACCAAGGATCAAACTTTTTCAAACCTTTTAAATAATTAAATATTCAATTTTTAAATGCTAATTAAAGCCCTAAAAATCAAATAAATTATCAAAAAGCCCAAATAAAGATTTTTCAATTGGTAAACCTCTAAAATGACCTAAAAAGATTAAAAACTATTTTT
Organism: Glebionis coronaria; assembly: GCA_025667525.1. Lineage (NCBI taxonomy): Eukaryota > Viridiplantae > Streptophyta > Magnoliopsida > Asterales > Asteraceae > Glebionis > Glebionis coronaria. The sequence continues at coordinate 20,505,885 of CM046880.1, forward strand.
AGAAATTTTTAAACTAATAAAAACTATTTAAAATGATTTAAAAACTATTAAAACTTAAAATAATTATAAAAATTAATCTAAAAGTGATAAAAGTATTCTAAAAGTTGCTAAATTCCTATTTTAATGTATTAAAGCTAAGAAAAATGTAAAAAGTTGGAAAATGTGAAATTTGAAAAATAATAATAAAATAATATTAAAATATTATTAAAAATCTAAAAATTATAAGAAATTCTAAAAACTTGCAAACTAGTTTATTTTAACCTAAATAAACAGAAAATCAAAGTGAAATGACCAAAATACCCCTATTGGGCCCTCAAATGGGCCAAAATAAAAAACAGTCAACCTTAATGGGCTTTTTAGCCCAAAAAGTCAAACTTGGCCCAATTGACTTGGAAAAGCCCTATTTGACTCAAAATTTGATTCTAAACACAAAACTCTAAAGGCCCAAAATCTGGATGTGAGCTTATCATAGCTTATTGTGCAAACAGCTTATCCTTATTGGGCTTTTCAGCCCATTAAGCAATAAGCCAATGCCATAAGCTCTAATTTGACACACAACCTTCTTTTGGGATGCTTATGAGATCTGTAAAAAGAAATTTTGAAAAAGCACACTCAATAAGCCAGAAATAAGCAAAGTAATATTTCACTAAAAGACAAAATAGTCATTTTTGAGAAATAAGGCACCTCAGGACTTGATTCAACTTGCAAAAGATGACAAATGGACTCAATAAGCCAAAACAATCAGCAAAATTCCAATAAGCAAAACCAATAAGCCCGAATAAGCACTTAAGCACTTATGAAAAAGTCAATCAAGTTGGTTTTCTAGTCAAACCCTAAAGTCAACCCACCAAATGCTCCAGTATGAACAAATGGGTCAAATAATGAGCACCTATTACAAAATCCAAGTTGTTGATGGTTAAAATAAGCTATTATAGCTTATTGATAAGCTGACACCAATTTAACACTATTAGTGGTAACTAGCAGGGGAAAGGAGTTCCCACTGCTTTGACTTTTTGACCAAGCTTTTTAGAGAGTTTTAGGTGGATTCAGTTGGAAACAAGGGCACCCTTGTGATCAGTGAATCACAAGGAGTCAATAGAAACAAGAAAATCCAAATTTGGTTCACACAATAAGCCACAAATGATCAAACAGTCACCAGATCATGCACAGACATGGAAATAAGCAGTTATGCACTTAATAAGCAGATTTAGCAAGAATAAGCCAACCAAACTCAACAGGATGCATACACAAGCTATATTAACTATGAATAAGCACAAATCAACTTATAACAAACACTGTATCAAAGTAAACAACAAGATCAAAGCATAAACAGTTACTGATAAGAACATGAACAAAATGCAGACAAGTTTGCTGATCTATTTGACACTAGATCCAATTTCAAGCAGTCAAATCTCTTCTCCTGGTGTAATTAACTAAGGTTTAGCACTTGTTAGCCCTAGCCTAAGCTTAGATCTAGGTGTCCTCAAAATCCTAGCCAATTTTACCAAGTACCCAAGATTTTATACCCTATTTTATGAATCTAGGTGTTTAAACCCTCAAAACCTGAAAACAGATGAACAATAGCACCCAATAAACAGATACCAATACTTGCAAACACAAAACCACCTCTTAACAAACCACAATTCCAACTTATGCAGTTAACCCAAACACCCCTTAAAAACTTGTTTTCACAATTTTTCAAAGTATTATCCAGATTTCCCCCACAAATCAGACTAACAACACCTCATAAACATCAAACAAAGCCAGATTAACAATAATCAACCACAATATCACAGATTCAAGAACAAATCAACAAAAATCACAAATATTCAGAAACTTAAAGAGGAAATGAAAAGTGAAGAAGGTGAAAACCTCCAAGACCTACATCCAGGCCTTGGATTGTTTGAGCTGAGGTACTAGCAGAACAAGTACTAGCTTCCAAGCTGCTAAGAAGAACAAACCACAAAAGTGAGATCAAACAATACCAAACTTTCGGATTTTTGAAGCAAAAGCCTTATCACTTAAAACCTTGCCTCAAAAACCTTCAAACATGAATATGGAACTCAGAATCAAGCTATTCTAACACCAACTTTTAACAAAATATAAAAGAGATTTTTCAAAATTCAGAAAATCAAATTTTATTAATTAAAAAGGAATTACAAAGATTTAATAGCCTAAAACTGGAACAAAGGAACTCTCACATGTTGAGGTCTCCTTTTATAGGCAAATGCCTGGCTAACACTATTCACAAACCCTAGCAACTGAATTTCCTATTCTATCCTTGCAGAATCTTCTAGGTGTGTTGCCAGCTGGTTTGGTTGAATCCTGGACGTTTGTTGGGTGCTTAGTGACCAAGTAATGATTTGAGGCCATTGATTTTGCCAGGTCATGATCAAATGCCAGGTGTCGTGTTGTGAGTGGGAATGGGGGTATCATTCTGGTAGTGGGATTCAAGGTTTTTATTGTGGGATTTGATTGAAGTGATGTGAATCACACGTGGGTATAACCAATTTTGTTTTCCCCTTTGTTTTCCTTCTTTTTAATCCTGGGTAAAAGCTGTGTTCTTGATGGTAAAATCCAAACAGTAATTGTTACCCGCTTTTTTAGGAATTCAAACTTTGGGATTTGGCAGTTTTGGTCCTTGTGTTTTGGCAAAAGTTGTATAGCAAGTTTATTTTGCAATAAAACGTGTTTCCTTTGTTTTTAACTTTCACAACTTGGCAGTTTTGGCACAAACTTTTGGAAAAAGGTTTCAAAGGATCGTTTTTGCCATTTTGAGATATTTCAAGGGCTGATCTTGGACAATGTTGATCTTCAAAGGTCTTCAATATAACTTTGACTTCATGAGGGACCATAATTGGCAATTTGGAATTGTTGAGGGACTAAACTTGCCATTTCTTCAAAGTTGAAGGACCATTTGTGTAATTTTGACAAACTTAAGAGACCAAACTTGTAATTATCAATATACAAGGGTTTTAAGTGTCAATTCTTCATTCAATGAGGATCAATCTTGCACATCTTCAAGTCTTCAAGGATAAATGTTGGATAAATCATGATCTAGGGCCCGGTTCTTTGTACGGCTTCGTTTCTCGTGTTTGTTTTTCCTTGTATCTTGTGATCTTTTGCCTTTTTCACGATATCCATACCTAAAATACACAAGTAAACAAACACAAGCATATATATGGTATAAATGCCCGAAAAGAACGATGAGATCATGTATAAATGCAATCTCATCAGGGGGGGGGGGGTTGAATAGTTTCTCATGGGTTTATCTCTTAATTAAAATTCCTTTCAATTAGGTGAGTGCACAAAACTATCTTTTACTTAAAAGCTACTTGCATAATGATTAGGTTCAATTCTAACGCATTAAGAATGTATAGTAAGTGTAGTGATCATGAATGTAAGTAAAGAGTAAGGAAAGAAACAACCTAGTAGGAAGACACCAAGATTTATATTGGTTCAGCAACGAGGCTCTATCCTCGGTCCTACTCCACTCCTCGAGTACACCTTACTCGAGATTTCCACTATATCCACAAGCTCCCTTCTTGGCGGAGAAAACCTTACAACGCCGCTTACATTATTTTCCGACACTAAGCTAAATGTCGAGACCAAATCTTAGCTAGGACCAATCTACACAACGTCGCCCACTTCACTCTTTTACGACACAAGGCTAGATGTCGAGTTCTAATCTAAAGGTAGAACCAATCTTCATAAGGTTGCCTTCTTAACCATTTTCCGACACAAGGCTAGATGTCGAGTTCTAATCCAAAGCTATAACCAATCTTCACGACTCTTCAGTTTGAAGCTAAGTGAGAACTTCACACAACACAACTACATATCACTTTATAGTTTAGTGATAACTCACAAGACACAACCACATCACTTTATAGTTTAGTGAGAACTCACAAGACACAACCACATCACTTTATACTTTAGTGAGAACTAACACAACTAATTAGAACTCAACTAATCATATCCAAGTACACACATGTAGCTTGGATCTAGACAACATGAATTCAAGCACTCATATGTGCAATGGATGTACACAACTCTAATCCAAGTATTGACAAATAACTTGGATGAACACAACTAGTCCAAGTATTCACAAATACATTGGAATTACACAAGACACAAATAAACAAATGATGAACATGACTAGATCTTTAGGAGAAGGTGATCTTCATCAATGTTACATCTTTAATCACATCACAAGTGTGTGAGTGATCTTCTCTTTGGACAAGGTAAAGAAGGATATCAAGAGGATAATCATGAGTAAACATACTTACCACATTAAGTGATCATTTACAAATGACTAGGATTAGAAAGGAGAAAGAAGGCTGAAGAAGATGTCCAAAAAGGGTTAATGAGAATGCAAATTTGATCCACTATTTATAGGACAAAACATCCAACGGCTATATCTGGCCGTGGTTCCTTATTGGAGCCCGCGGTTCCTTATCGATACGGAACCGCCGTAGGTGCTAAGGTACCGCCGGCGTAGACTCCGCTCCTTTTTGTCTTTTAGTGAATTTGAAATATCTGAGTCTGTTTAAACCTTCAAAGGATATTCTTATGGCATTTGGAATATGCCATATTTAAATTTGCATTTTCATTTTAATAAAACATTTTCTTAAAAATAAAGTTTATTAAAAATATTTTGTAATGTTTGACAAAAGTGAGTTTTAAGGCTAATCACTTTTATGATCACTAAGCATGATTAAGATATGTTAGTGTAGTGATTATTACCTTGATGATAGTGTTTGTTAGATAATGCGTTTTATGATTGTGTTTGATAATAAATGTCTTTGTAATATGTCGTGATCAAAACTAAGAAAGATTAATTAATACTAACAATATTTTTAGGCATTGCTTCGCATTACCAATCTCCCCCTTTTTGATTACAACAAACTACAAACTCATTTACATAAAATACAAGTTTATTCGAATTATTAACGAGTTTATGACTATCATTTCTCCCCCTTTGTCGAAGCAAAAAGGTTAGCACAAGTCTTTGAAGAAGAAAAGAACCGGACTTTTGCTAGTAGCTCCCCCTTGGTACTTACTCCCCCTTGCTTAGGGCACCAAGTCAATGAGCTAAGGTGACATGCTACACAAAGGTTAGAAAAAAGAAAAGAAATACCAATGTATATATGTGCACTACTTACTAACTAACTTGAGAGGGCGAAGGAAAAGAAATCTCGAATTAGAAGCAAGCATTTGCTAAGTATGTCAAAAGAGTGTGTATTGGCAACATCATAGTTCAATTGGTGGAATAAAGGAAAAAAAGAAACATCCAAACCAATCAAAGATGATTTAAAATGTCAATGGGTTAAAATTTAGAATTTATGGAATCACCCATAAATAATTTTATGTTTTAACCATGATCAACTCCTTAACAAATGTGTAAAATAGAATTAGAGGGAAAGATAACACACATAACATTCATATTACAAAAATATGAAATAACATACAAGATTGATATGTGTGTAAACACACATCTTTTCTACCACTTAATTACAATAATAGTCGGACCAAAACGTGTATCTTATGTCGGAATTATGCGTGGTTTGTGTTTTTGTTGTGATTTAGGACGAAAAGGTGAAAAGTGGAGAAAACACGGACATTCACGGGCATTTACGGACTTTTATTGAAGAAAAAGATGAAAGACGAAGTCGAGAAGTCAAGAGTGCAAAAATAACGGAAGTCCAAGACCAATTCTGAAGATTTATCGAAGAAAAAGTCAAAAGACGGAAGTTTATCAAAAGCCGAAGAACTCAATTCTATTTCATTAAAGAATTTAAAGACGAGTTCAAAGAAATCCCAAGCCAAAAAGTCCTTAAAGTCCAAGTTTAATGAAGATTAAAAGAAAGAAGGACTAATGATGCAATTAATGAAGATTAAAAGAAGGAGGGACCTAATGACGCAATTAAGAAGAAATGAAGGAGGGGAGGAAGCTTCCTTAATCCTCCCCTATAAATAGTCATTAGTTGATTAATCATTTTCTTTGTTGGATAATAGTGACAATTAGTCTTCCATTTTCTTTACCTTGTCATTTAAATACTTGTCAATTTAATTACCTTGTCTTGCACCTTAAATTCATTTAATTTCAAGTAAGTTTTCATTTAATTATTGTCAATCTTTACTTTATCTTGTTAATCTCTTATCTACCTTTCTTAATCTTTGATTTTCATGTTTATGTTGTGTTCATGTTCTTATTTTTATTTTGATCAAGTGGGTTTTTAATTATTGTGGTTAAATTTGTTAGTTTTGTTGATTTTAATTGTTTGTTTATGATTATTAGTTGTTTCGTTATTAGTTTGCTTGAAACGTTTGCTTGATTTTGGTTAAATTTGTGTTAGATCTGCTGCTACTGTTATCCCTTGTTCTTCGGGAAGTTTGTTTGTGTTTCTGATCTTTCCAGGTGAAATCTTCTGAGCCAAGAGTTCTTTCATTCGGAACTTCAAAGTTCAGGATCAAGGGCTTCATCCGGAACATTCAAAGTTCCGAACGAAGGACAACTTCCGACTCAAGCATACTCATTCGGAAGTCTCAAACTTCCGGACGAAAACTTCCGAACGAAGGGAAAGTTCCGGATCAGCAAGTGCTCATTCGGAAGTCTCAGAAGTTCCGGATCTAGAAGGTTCACTCGGAACTTTAAAAGTTCCGAGTCAAGCTAAAACTTCCGAACGAACTTCCGAACGAAGTTCCGAACGAAAGTTCCGGACGAACTTCCGAACGAAGTTCCGAACGAAACTTCCGAACGAAACTTCCGAATGAAGTTCCGAACGAAGGATAAGTTCCGAATCAGACGAAACTTCCAAACCAAGTTCCGACTCAAGCTTATTCATTCGGAAGTCTTCCGAATGAAAGTTCCGGATCAAGACTTCCGTATCAAGGAGTTCCGACTCAAGAGCTAGGTTCATTCGGAACTTAAAACTTCCGAATCAAGGATTTTTGTAAGTTAATTTTTCAGTCTTTCTTTTTAAATTTCAGTCTTTTATTTTCAAGCTTTATTTTTCCCGCCTTTATTTTAATTGCACTTTAAGTTTATTTGTCTTAGGTGGTGTTTGTTTCATTAAGATGTTTAAGGTCTGAATCTGACTACCGCATCTTACTGGTAAGAGGCGGTCATAAAGTCTGAATCTGAATAAAATAATGTTGTTTGTTTTTTCATAATTGTCTGAATGGTTTTTAATTACCTATTTTTAAGTATATTTTAAATAATAGCAATACGATGAATATATAGCGTGAATGTGAACATTGAAAAGAATCATTTAGCAAAAAAAAACTTTAATTTCAAAATCGGTTCACACAATGAACAAGAATAATACAATTATCACTTCATTTTGTCGATATCACGAAAACTAGCTCGGCAATTGACACGCACAACCTTAACATCCTACAAAATTGTACACGTTTTTTTTTGTGTATTATACTTTACACAACAATTACCCAAAATAGCAACATAAAAATTTGGCCCAATCTAATCAAACTATTAACCAAATAAAAAGCCCAACCCTAACTACATCACCCTAAACATAGGTATATATACTATCCTTATCCTATATTCTTATCTTCGCTAACAGACGCCACACAAATCAACCATATGCCAAAAATTATTCTTCTCACTTTATCACTGTGTAACCTCAACTGTATAGTAGTGCTTGAATTTCTATTTTCTTTTACTTCAACGCACAAATCAAACAAACCTTTTAATTCAAATTATCATTTTTTCCTCGACTATTTCATGACGAGGTAGATGTTTTTGTTCTGGAGTTTTGATTTTTCATAGATCAATTACTGGTTTGTTTAAGATCTCTGTTTATCTATCTTTGTTTTTTACTTTTTTATAATCTTTTTGTTTGATTTTGTCAAGAGGTATACACAAGTTAGAGGCAGAGTCAGAGATGCTCTCCAAGTCTGATCCAGTCAGAGGGACAGCCTCTACCGACGTCTGACTCTTGAGAAAAAAACAAACAACTAGGACATCTGACCGCGTCTGACTGGTCAGACGTCAGACGCAATCAGACATTTTTTTCCAAAAACAAACACACCCTTAGCTTTATTTTAGCCTTGCCTTAGTTTAAGTTTTAGTCGCGTTTTAAGATTGCCTTAGATAGATTTAAGTTTGCGTTATTTACTTCAGTGCCCTTTAATTTTAGTCACGCTTTTAAATACTTGCACCATTATTTTAATTAGACTTAGATTTACTTTAACGCACTTTTACTTTAATTGTTCTGCACTTTTATTTTAAAAACAACGACCAAAAGATTTGTTTCACCAAAGAACGACTGAGTCACATAGGGAACCTAGATCAATTCGTTAAGATATCGAGACAAGAGAACTTTAATTTTTATACGGGCAAAAGCCTTGTATCAAATGGCGCCGCTGCCGGCTCTTTTCGTAAAGATTAACGGTTTTCTGTGAGAGACGCGTTGCTTTTTGGGATCCTTCACTTGTGAGCGTTATTTTTCTTGCATAAAAAAAAATTCAAAAAACCATAAAAATTAAAAAATTGCTAAAAATACATAAAAATTAAAAATTTCAAAAATCCAAAAAGATTTTATCTTTATTGTGTATATATATTGTTTTTGTGTTTGGTTTCTTTTGCTTTTGTCTTTGTAGGTGCATGTGTACTAGATCTTCCAATTATCAAGAGCCCGAGCCTCAAGAAGATTTAGCTATGTCTGGTGTAAACAACAATAATCCACCGCACCCTAATAATAACAACAATGTTCTTCCACAGCCCGATCTTCGGACCATGGAGGAGCTTTGTCAACCTACAATGTTTGGACGAGGAGGACCGATTGCGCCGATGCAAATCAACGCTCCTGAGTTTTCGTTGAAGCACCACATGATTCAGCAAGTGCAAACAAACCCATTCCGTGGATTGCCTGATGATGATGCCAACAAACACCTCGACAAGTTCATTACAATCACCCAAAGCATGAAGTTGGCCGGTGCCACAATGGATGAACTTCGCCTACAACTCTTTCCACACACTTTATTACATCATGCCGAGAAATGGTTTGATCGTCTCCCGAAGAATTCAATTCACACTTGGGATGACATGACTCAACGCTTGTTATCGCGCTACTTTCCACCATCCATGGTCACAAGCCTTCGCAATCAAATCAGCGGTTTCATGCAAGACCCTGATGAATCACTTTTTGATGCTTGGGAGCGATATAATTTCTTGATCGATAGATGTCCAAACCACAACATGCTCCCTGTGACCTTAATAGATACTTTCTACAACGGTTTGACTTTTCGAGATCGTGATACGATTAATGCAGCCGCCGGTGGCACATTCATGAAAAGGAGACCCGAGGAGTGTAGAGAGTTAATTGAGAACATGACTACTCACCACAAAAACTGGGATTCCTCTGCTTCTTCAAGGAACAACCCGAGAGTCAATGTTTCCTCTACTTCAGCAAACCCTGAGATGACCGAACTCACCCGCATGATGACTGAAATGAGCAAAAGTATTACGCTTCTCGCTTCAAACCAACAACAACAACAAGTTAAAGCGGTTGCTAATCCTTATGAAACATGTGGCGGTCCTCACTCATACACCGATTGTCCTTCTACATAAGGAAATCCGGAAAATGTGTATGCGGCTTATGGTAATTATTCACCGGAAAATTACCAAGCTCGACAACAAGGGGATAGAAATCTGCTGAGCTACCGTTCCAACAACTACCTTTCACCCGGTTTTTCTCCTCAAAACCAAAACCCCGCCAACAACTACAATAGAAGCAACCAAATCCCACCAAGACCTTCTAATCCTTATCACCCACCCGCCCAACAAACACCACCCATTAATCCCGATGTTGAAGCCACAATGAGAACACAAGGTGAGCAAATCAAGAATCTGCAAAGCCAAATTATCAATCTTAGAGGAGATATCACGAAGCAAGGAAATGAGATTAGAACCGAGGTTCCTGATAATATTCAATCCTCCTTCAGCACTCAAATGACTGAATTAACGAATCTGTTGGCTAGTTTCTTGCCCGCCACTGAACCTTCTACTTCAAGTTCTCTACCTTCAAACACCGTCACCAATCCGCGAGCTAATGTGAGTGCTATTACTACCCGTAGTGGAGTTACCATCGTCGGACCACCAATCCCACCCCCATCCTCTACACCTCCTCCACCACCATGTATCCCTACTCCTCCTACACCTAGTATTAGTGCACCATTACCGTCTCCGCCTCGTCATGACGACGTATCTCGGAAGGACCCTTCAACATCTCAACTTTTACAGACTACACCTTCACCTTCCACCTATAAACCCAGAATCCTATACCCTTCTCGCATAGGCAAGACCAATGATCTAACAAAGGAGGACTCTCAAGTGACAAAATATATCAATATGATTTCTCAAATGGGCTTCAGCATTAGTTTTCTTGAAGCACTTGTCCACATGCCCAAATTTGTTAAAGCATTTAAGGAATTGCTTAACAAGAAGGAGAAGCTGATTGAACTCGCCAACACACGCTTAAATGAAAACTGCTCTGCAGTTATTCTTAAAGAACTTCCGGAAAATCTAGGAGATCCCGGTCGTTTTGTGTTGCCTTGCGTGTTCAACAAAACTGAAGAATTTACTGCCCTTGCTGATCTCGGGGCTAGTATAAATTTGATGCCACTGAGTGTTTGGAAAACACTATCATTGCCCGACCTCACTCCAACAAAGATGACTCTTGAACTTGCAAATCTCACTCTCGCTTACCCCGTTGGTATAGCCGAAGACGTGTTCATTAATGTTGGCGCATTTACTTTCCCGGTCGATTTTGTCGTAGTTGATTATGAAATGGACCCTCGTATTCCTTTAATACTTGGTCGGCCATTCTTGAGATCCGGACGTGCTTTAGTGGATGTTGCCGAAGGAGAGTTAATCTTAAGAGTCGGGAATGACTCATGTAGAAATGCTAAAAATTTTCTTCCCCCTGAGAGTTCAAGTTATGCATACGAGAAAGAATCAAGACATTTCTTCCCCCACATGGTTGAAGAAAGTAAATCAATCCCCATTATGAAGCTCAAATACTGAAGTAGACACTTTATCCCATTCATGAAGTTGACATCGTAACACCAGAGTCAATTAAGTCCCGGAAATGCACATATCTTCTTCCGGAGATGCACCAGAGTCAATTAAGTCTCGGGAATGCATATAGGATAATGATGATGAATAATTGCAACAACCAAACAATTAATCATCGAATCAGTAGTGTACCGTTTAGAGATTGATAACGCCACGAGTTAAAACACTGATTTTCTCTGCGGCTATGACAAATGTCATCCCGGAATGTCTTCAAATCAAAAGAAGGTATGAAGTTCATCACGTGTACTCGTTGTGCGTTCGATGTGTCTTCTTCTTCCCCCTTGATGGTTTCGAAACTTGGAACCATCAATAAATCGTAAGCACATAAACCTGAAAATCTCGAGAGAATAATAAATAAGTTTAATTATATTCGGTGAGAATCAGCTGTTGATTGAAAATCTCTTCTCGTAAACTCTCCATGGCCATCTTTACCAACCCACTTGAAGGCAATTTGAAGTGACCACTGATGGAATGAACCAGATACATCAAACATGAAACTGAATAAGATTCCTTCGATCTTGTGACTTAAGCTTGCACTATTGTTGAATGAAGAACGGTGGATAAAATTTTAAGTGCCCAGTGCATCACTAAAGATGTCTATAAGCACAACCCCTCTTGAAATTATCCACGTCGACTATGCGCGTGACACTGAGTACAATAAAGTAACCCCTTTGAGTGATAGTTATCCGAGTCATCAACCATCCACCCCGAACCCGGAAACCAGATAAACAAGTCATCATTCAGAGATTAAGCACGAGCAAGTTATCTGTTCAAGGATAAAATAAGTACACGCCTTCGAAGAAATTCGTTTTCGTCTTCAAGTAATTAATATCCGATCCAAAAAAAATCTGTAGTGACTAAAAAATCGCCCTTTTTTCCATTGGTCTCGTCTCAAATGAATTCTCATCACATACGTCTCGTCACGTTGTCACGTCACTTGTTACTTTGTCTCGTTCCGATGATGACCAACGTATAACTTAATATACACAAAATTTATAAAAAAATACAAATTTGTTTAAAAAATTGTGTGTATGATCAAATCACACGGCCCATTTTAAATTAAAATGACCCGATCCATCACTAGTTTACCAGTTATGCTCGTCATCCACATAAGGCCCAATCTGCAACAAAATACAACCCGATCCATATGATTGGGATATAACTAACTCCACAACCCTAATTTTACTCATAACCTAATCTCATTCACTAAAACACGCAGCCAAGAAAAAATCTCTGGAACCTCCGCCAGTTTTCTCTCCTCATCTCAAATCTCAACCACCAAATCCATCTCATAACTCCATCTCAAAATATCCGCCCCCCATTTTCCCCAAGTATCTCTCCCAAGATCATCACAATAGATTACCAATCTTGATCAATCAAACATCGAAAATCACGAAAAATCAATCTTGAACGAACATAGATCATTTCATATCATTTAATCACGAAAGTCAGTGATCAATTTATGTTGCTCAATTCGAAACTCATACAATTATTCAAGAACTGAGCACCAGACGAGAATAGCCACGTCTTTAAGATCATAGTATGGTCTCGGGTAGGTCCGATTAGTGATTGCATGTGATTGATCTAACCTTTTTCAGACGAATCAAAGATAGAAAATAACATATTTGTTATTGTTCTCTCTTTAATTTCGTATGTTAATAATATGGGTTAACCATTTACATAAAGATCTATGATGATTTCTTATTTTCGTGTATGATAGATCTGTGAAAAGATCTAGACAAGTCTATGATAGACTGTAGCGAAAAAAAATCTGAGATCCTTTAAATTTGTTTGTTCGGTTCGAGTCTTAGATGGGATTAAGTGACGATGGGATGTAGATAGTTTTGTGGTTTTGATTATGGAGTTATAAGGTTGGAATACAAGTCAACTCAGTGAGTTAACTGAGTCAACTCGGTAATGACCGAGTTAACTCGGTTGAGATGGATATAGTTTTGGTCCAAGTTTTGTCACATTAAAACAACATGGGCATGAAATGTTACAACTGCATCGTAATAAATATGTAACCATCGCAGTCATAGTTTAGTACCATCGCAGTCAAAACAAGGGCTCATCGCAATCAAAAAACCGTTGCAAAGTCAACCTTTTTTATTTTCCATCGCAATCTAAAAGAAACAGAGTCCATCGCAGTCACATGTCTCATTACGATGGTACTCATTGCGATGGTACTTATTGCGATGGTACCCATCGCAATGGTACCCATCGCAATGTTGGGAGAATTTGGGCAGCATGACGATATGACTACCATTGCGATGGGATCAAACCATCCATCGCAATGAGGACGGCCCTACCCATCGGAATGAGAAAAAAGAACCCCATCGGAATACATCCAAAAAAGAAGCCGTCGCAGTGAGAGCATCGTAATGTCCATCTCAATAGGGTTTTGACCAGTGAATTTGTACCCCCATAAAAAATGGTTGAGCCATGAAAACTTTTGTCTTTAACCCTATAAAGAAATCCAGATGAGATGAATATCAGGATAAAAACAACAAAAGTAAACGGGTATACAACTTGGACAAAAGTAATGAATTTCGAGACATGATGGGAATAAAGGACACAGAAATGATAAACTTCACCAAAAACATAACTTCGAGACATGGTATGTGACTTTTTTAGACAGATTGGACCAAGATTCTTATGAAATAAGACGTGACAAAAAAATTTTGTGACAAAATGGAACAAGAAAATATAACGAGACACAAAGAAAGATTAGACCACTAAATCGAATATATAAACACGATCCAAGGATGGAACCGTGGCTCTGATGCCAAATGTAGAAATGCTAAAATGGATCCGGTGGTCTAATGTGGTGGTAGATGGTGGTGGAAGCCATTGTTGGCTTAGAGAGAGAGAGAGAGGTTGAATGTGTGTGAAAAGAATAGAAAATGTATTAAGTGAAAATGTGACACAACCAACACCCCTCCTTGGAAGCTAAGGAGGGGTATATATAGTCACACACGATACGCTTAACAGTACAAGAACCTAGTCTAGTCTAAACGTGTGTGACTATGATAACTAATGGGAATTCTTAAATGTCGTCACATAAAGTGAGTTTCCAACAACTCACAAATTTTCAAAATGGGGAAGCTTACAGGCAAATACTATGGACAAGAATCAGTGAATATGATTAATGTGCTCGATGACTTTACCGTCTATGACAATCCTCTATTCGAGTCTTCCACTGATAATCCACTCTTTGAAGATAATGTGGATGATTCTCGCTCCACTTTGGACGCTTCTCCCAATTATGATTCTCCACCGGTCTTTGATGCTTATGATAATGATGATTCTAGCTCAGATTCGGATGATTTTGATTGTACTTCTGAGTATCCCGAGCTGCCCACTTTCGATGATTTTGATGAGGCTGATACTCTCTCGAGCGATTCTTCACATGACGAAGATCCTCCGCCATCACTCGATCCTACTTTGGACGATTACTCATTTGAGGAAGATTTCTCTGAATTTCTCAACCTTTACTTCCCTCATGAGAGTGATGCTCCTCCTTATGACTTTAAAGATTATCGTCGTGATCCTACTTTGGATTTGAAGAACATTCTGTCAAAGGAGAAGAAACCGGGCGACACCAATATCCGTTGCACATATGATTTGACACCTCTTTGTACCCCTTCTGAGGACGAGGTTGTGCTTCTTTGCGGATCGTCTTCACACTCTGCTGAGCCTGAGTGCTATTTTCCCCTAAAGGAAAAGGTGTTCGACCCCGGTATTGAAGTCTTTAAGCCATCTCAGTATCCACCTGATGAAATAAAAGGAAAAATCTTTGGAAATTTTGAAGACATGCTTGTACCTCACCATACTTGCTTACGCCGTGCTCCATCTTTGCTTAAGGGAACCTTGCCTACTCTTCTTTGGCTTGCCTTGTTCGCCTTAAGCTTGTGTTATTTGCTCGATGAAAACTACGTCTTTGATCCTGGTGGATATGTTTCATGCTTCTTCCGTTGATGATCAAGGTCGAGTCAGGCTCACGACTCGGTTAACAAAAACCAAGCGCTTCTTGGGAGGCAACCCATGCATCTATCTTTTCGCTTTATTTATGATAAGTGTAGGGGAGACCCTTTGGTTTGCTTTCCTCTCCTCACTTCTTAATCAGGGATTCGAGCTTCAATGGTCCATTCTTGATGATTCTTGACGACCCGTGATTCCGTGTTCCATTATCCCGGTTCTATCCTAAACTCTTTTCGATTCACTATTTTATATTTTCTCAATATTAAAATAGGAATCTCTTTAGTTGTCTTTCCCTTAGCAAGATTTAAACAAAGTGCACAATGTCCTAAGTGTAGGGGAGTTTACTCCCACATGCTTAAACATTGAGGACAATGTTTATCTTAAGTGTAGGGGGACTTCTATCGAAGTTAAGTGGTCTTTTCCTTGTATTTGTCCTCATTTTAACCGGAAAATCAATTTTTCGACATTTTTCTAAATTTTTGATCTATTTTGGCCTATTAGTTTTTCCCTTTGTATAGTTATTTTCTTTCCTATTTAGAATAAATGTTTAATAAAGTGGTTTTAATTTTCAAACGTTGTGAATCTTTTGACTCAATCCGAGTTTACTTATCTAAGTTTACTCTAGCTAGTATCCTTAACGTGTTTAAGTCAAGTTTTGCTAGGCTTTTATATAGGGAGCTATAAAACGCGAAAGTCTTAACTCTCACGGGTTAAGAACAAGAACATTTCGCAAGTTCCTATAATTGATCCTAGAGAGTCGTTTATCAAGGGAACTTTAAAATGCGATTTCTAAACTTGAAAAAGTCTAAGAATTTGCAAGATCCTATAGGCGACTCGAAAACCCAAAACTTTGATTTTATAGGCTAAGCATCCACGAGTCTCATTACTTGAGATTTTAAACTGTGGAGAACGAGAGATGATAGAGCCAATTATAAGTCCGGTATTCTTTCGTGAATTTATGTGAGTTAATTATAAGCCTATTCTCCCATCGCTTGCTAATAAATTTATCTGCTAATAAATAAGGTTGTACGATTTGAAAAGTTACTTAGCTTCTAGCCCAAGATCGTTTAAAAGTTGCTCGGTATGGATTAGAGTTCATAGCCAAGGCATAACTTATTGAAGCGGGATGCAAAGATTGGCGAGTCCGAAAAGGCCCTAACAAGGCATGAGGGCTATATTTTGTTGCTAAAGATCCAAAGTGATGTGAAGAATCATTTATCGAAAATCAATATGAAGGATCGAGACACACGACGAAAAGCAAATACTCCCCAAAAGTCATGGAGAAGTGTATCCGAAAAGACCCTAACAAGGTATGAGGATAAATAGATCCAAGTCATAAAAGGAGGCGGATCGTTGTATATCAAAGTCCAAAATAAAGATTGGAGAAAAATGAAGAAGTCGTGGTCCAAGTATGAATCTCTCAAAACTTCAAGTGAAGAAATTCCATTATGAAGAGAAGACCATTATTTCATGAACGTCTCTCAAGATTTGAAGTATGAAGTCGCTGCCAAATATCGGTCCAAGAAAGGTCTCAAATCGCGAAGCGAGTTATGCTAGGATATGAACTTTATGAGGTCCCGAGAAGCAGTTTTAAAAGATTTTGTCCTTTAGCTAACTATTGATTAAATCGTTCACTTTATTTTCAGACTTAATAACTATCGAAATAAGTCAAAAATGCATCCTCGTGATCATTCAAGACAACAATAAAATATAAGAGATACACCTAGGAATAAGGGAGTCTAAGTGAATAATTGGCCCACATGAGTTCGTGATAGTTTACTAACTTATAATAACAATGATCTCGTTTTTAAGCTTGGTTTGGAGAAAGTGAAAACTTGAGGATGACGATTATTTATGACATTTCCAAAACCCAAGGTATGCTTTTTGATTTCTTTATTCTGAATGATTTTAATTTTCTATTTCTTTAATAAAGGCCAACGTGGATTAATTATGATGAAAAGTGTAATCTTGCTTTGTAACTAATGCATTGCATGAGGACATTGCAATGGTCAAGTGTAGGGGATTTGATATGTGTGTAAACACACATCTTTTCTACCACTTAATTACAATAACAACCGGACCAAAATGTGTATTTTATGTCTTTTATGTCGGAATTATGCGTGGTTTGTGTTTTTGTTGTGATTTAGGACGAAAAGGTGAAAAGTGGAGAAAACACGGACATTCACGGGCATTTACGGACTTTTATTGAAGAAAAAGATGAAAGACGAAGTCGAGAAGTCAAGAGTGCAAAAATAACGGAAGTCCAAGACCAATTCTGAAGATTTATCGAAGAAAAAGTCAAAAGACGGAAGTTTATCAAAAGCCGAAGAACTCAAGTCTATTTCATTAAAGAATTTAAAGACGAGTTCAAATAAATCCCAAGCCAAAAAGTCCTTAAAGTCCAAGTTTAATGAAGATTAAAAGAAAGAAGGACTAATGATGCAATTAATGAAGATTAAAAGAAGGAGGGACCTAATGACGCAATTAAGAAGAAATGAAGGAGGGGAGGAAGCTTCCTTAATCCTCCCCTATAAATAGTCATTAGTTGATTAATCATTTTCTTTGTTGGCTAATAGTGACAATTAGTCTTCCATTTTCTTTACCTTTTCATTTAAATACTTGTCAATTTAATTACCTTGTCTTGCACCTTAAATTCATTTAATTTCAAGTAAGTTTTCATTTAATTATTGTCAATCTTTACTTTATCTTGTTAATCTCTTATCTACCTTTCTTAATCTTTGATTTTCATGTTTATGTTGTGTTCATGTTCTTATTTTTATTTTGATCAAGTGGGTTTTTAATTATTGTGGTTAAATTTGTTAGTTTTGTTGATTTTAATTTTTTGTTTATGATTATTAGTTGTTTCGTTATTAGTTTGGTTGAAACGTTTGCTTGATTTTGGTTAAATTTGTGTTAGATCTGCTGCTACTGTTATCCCTTGTTCTTCGGGAAGTTTGTTTGTGTTTCTGATCTTTCCAGGTGAAATCTTCCGAGCCAAGAGTTCTTTCATTCGGAACTTCAAAGTTCAGGATCAAGGGCTTCATCCGGAACATTCAAAGTTCCGAACGAAGGACAACTTCCGACTCAAGCATACTCATTCGGAAGCCTCAAACTTCCGGACGAAAACTTCCGAACGAAGGGAAAGTTCCAGATCAGCAAGTGCTCATTCGGAAGTCTCAGAAGTTCCGGATCTAGAAGGTTCACTCGGAACTTTAAAAGTTCCGAGTCAAGCTAAAACTTCCGAACGAACTTCCGAACGAAGTTCCGAACGAAAGTTCCGGACGAACTTCCGAACGAAGTTCCGAACGAAACTTCCGAACGAAACTTCCGAACGAAGTTCCGAACGAAGGATAAGTTCCGAATCAGACGCAACTTCCGAACCAAGTTCCGACTCAAGCTTATTCATCCGGAAGTCTTCCGAACGAAAGTTCTGGATCAAGACTTCCGTATCAAGGAGTTCCGACTCAAGAGCTAGGTTCATTCGGAACTTAAAACTTCCGAATCAAGGATTTTTGTAAGTTAATTTTTCAGTCTTTCTTTTTAAATTTCAGTCTTTTATTTTCAAGCTTTATTTTTCCCGCCTTTATTTTAATTGCACTTTAAGTTTATTTGTCTTAGCTTTATTTTAGCCTTGCCTTAGTTTAAGTTTTAGTCGCGTTTTAAGATTGCCTTAGATAGATTTAAGTTTGCGTTATTTACTTCAGTGCCCTTTAATTTTAGTCACGCTTTTAAATACTTGCACCATTATTTTAATTAGACTTAGATTTACTTTAACGCACTTTTACTTTAATTGTTCTGCACTTTTATTTTAAAAACAACGACCAAAAGATTTGTTTCCCCAAAGAACGACTGAGTCACATAGGGAACCTAGATCAATTCGTTAAGATATTGAGATAAGAGAACTTTAATTTTTATACGGGCGAAAGCCTTGTATCAAAGATAAATATTCATACACATAATATGAATATTTAAAACAAAAAGGAATATGGAAAATAGACCACAAAGCATAAGATACTCTAATAGTGATAATCTTCCAAGATTGCTTAAAATTTATTGACTCAAACAACTAAAGTACAAAAAGCGCCTTAGTTGGAAAAGAAAGACGACGAAGCATCATTCGAAGTTTTGTTCACGGGAACGAAAACTTTGAGAGGAGGTCGAGTGAGGAGGAATTCAAGAAAATTTAGCTTGTCATAGATATGAGCAAGTTCAATTTGTTGAAAACGACAACAAGCACACAAGGAACCATGATGCAAAACAAAGTCGTTAGATGGGGGAGGTCCATCAAGATTAGTGGTTGGTGGGGAGGGAGATAATGGATAAGAGATGTTTTCACAAGGCCTAGTGAGGTTAAGGAAAGAAGATAGGTCATTGAGTTGAGGAGAGTTGAAAGGTTTAGGTGGTGGTGGAAGAATTATTTTTTCTCCGGTAATTGGATTTATAGAGTAAGTCTCATTCCAATATTGAATCGGAGAGAAAGAGAAATTCTTGGAGGATTTTGGAGAAGAAGAATCATGAGGATTCTTGTTCTTTTTGATCCAAATGGGTTTAACCGAGATTTTCGGTTTCTTTGAAAGCTTAGAAGAAGAAGCTTTAGGTTGAGAAGTTTGTGACAAAGAAATGTCAAGGTTAGAAAATGAAGAATTAGGCATTATGAGGGATGAAGGAAAGAACTCCCAAAAGAGAAGAATTTAAAGAAAATAGACAAGGCAAAGATTTGAAATGAAAAAGAAATGTTTTAGAAAATGTTTAGTCAAATTGGGTAAACAAAGAACCTTAACCAAAACAGTGGTCAAAGAAGAAAGACAAAAAATAAGCCAATATCGTCTTTACTGGGCGCGGTTCTTTCAAGAAGCCCACGGATCCATATCGATATTGAACCGCCTGGAGGCTAGAGAACCGCGTCCAGTGGACTGCAAAACCAGACTTTCAAAAGATGGGAAATGGGAACACCCAAGAGAGGAGTCTTGTTGGTAGGAGGATGAGGAGAAGGCATGGTATCCAAAGGTGAAATAGGTGAGATGGGTGAATTTGGTGGAGTGAAGGGAAGAGGCTAAAAAACAAAAGGAATCCTTTGATGAGGTTGTGGTTGAGCATTCACATTTAAGGGAGGGCTAGAAATGAGTGGAGAGGAAAACTCATTCATTCTTGATTGGAATGAAGAGGAGGTAGAACCATGTGAATGGTTAGTACCATGTGTTGAGGTTGTTTGCCATGAGGCAAGTGGTGGTGAAAGTGATGAGGAGATGAGGATAGGTGAGGCTTCACTTTTTGGTTTGAAAGAAGATGGAGAACCACGTTTAGAGGACTTGAGATTCACTTTAAGGCTTCTTTTGGATGAGGATGTTTTGGAGGAGTTAGATGTTCTAGTGGATACCATGGTTGAATGTTGAGGTTAATAGAAGAGTTGAAGGGATGAAGAACACAATCAACAAAAGAGGGTTTAACAAGAGAAGAGGATGATCCAAACTAGTAATAGGTTAAAATCATCTTATGTGAAAAATGAAATTAGGTAGCCTAGTTTAGGAAAGTGCAGGTTTTTGCAAAAGTTTTATCAAAGTTTTACACAGATTAAAGAAAACAGTGTAAAGTAAAGATTCTGTTGAAACAGTACTGGGTGGTTCCTTACGTAGGTCCGTTCCTCCTTATCGCTAAAGAACCGCGGCTTTGATATAGAACCACGTCCAGAGGAGTTTAAAACTAGCACTTCCTTATACTTTTGCTAGCCCAGATTTTATACTAATGTTTATCAAGCCAACGAGAACTAATAATCAAAGACTAGGGGGCTATCTAATCACATAAGATGAAAAGAGCCATGTAAATCGAAAAATCGATACCATGGATAACTAGGATTTAATTACTAGGCAATCCAAACACAAATTGTTAGTTAAAAAAAATACACAACATCCTAAGAATAGAGATAAGAGAAGAGATAGAGTTCAACAATCCATACATGTTTACACACATGTTAATCTCACAAGAGTCGTATATATCATTCATCTATGATCATTTCCTCCTTTCCTTGATTCACTTCTGATTCGATCCTAAAGATGAAGATTGAGACAATACTGATAGTCTGAATCAATGTCTAGTGAAGACAATTGAGAGATAGATGATGAGAAATCATAACAAGAAATGATAGAATTGTCTTGAGAGACATTTTCATCTTCATTTGAGTCATGTGTGTGAATTAAAGGGATATTTCATTCAATGGGAAACATGACTCGAACCACGGAATGAAAAGAAGAGGGATTAAGAGGAGGATGATCAAGAAGAACTCTCTTAAGAAGTTGTGAGAGAATCATGGCATAAGGAAGAGTAGACCGAGATCCATTGAGAATAAATCTTATCCTTTTAGCAATGAAAAATGCAAGGTTGTATGGAGTAGTGGTAACAACACAATACAACATATGTGCAAGACAAGCAGGCAAATGGTTGCGATCACCAACCAAACACATTGCATTTTCCCTAATGATTTCGGCCCAAGGGACCATAAAATCACTAAGATCGCTAGTTAGTAATTCCCAAGGAGTGAGAGCACGAAATTCTCCTTCAAAATTACCAAGAATAGGATGTTCACGAGGTGAAGCAAGGGTACGAGAGATGGCTGAAGCCGAAGGAATCTCAGTCGAGTAATGCACATCAACAGGGGTTGATTCTAAGTTGTTTACACTCCAAGCATCGGTGAACCTACATTGACCTTCGTATGGAACTCTGAGAATCTCACCATATTCCTCGAGATTGTATACAAAGGTTTTCCCCTTGATGGAAAATCTTAAAGATAAACCATTGTTGATGTGTATTAACTTGAATGAGTTAAAGAATTCCATGAGGAAATAAGGAAAGATTGGCTCATCAATATCAAGCAAACAATCGAATCCAATGGTATTGAACATGAATCGAATAAAATCAAGTCCACAAAGATTAGAAGGAACAATACGTCCTTCATGGAAACAACGAGGCTCGAGATTATGATAAGTGTTTGAAAAGAGCGAGTTTGATTAGTAAATGAAAGATTAGGCATGTATCTTCTAGTGAGTAGATGGTCATTTTGATATCCTGTGGTCATGATGATAGTATCTATAAAATAACATATAAACATATTTCTCCAATTACTCATATGTTACATATAGATCAAAAATCAAGCAAAGTGAGAATGTGTTTTATCAATCTCTTGATAAATCAAGGTTTAATCCTTATAATTCTCATATTCATAATGTACCCATTTCACCATTGATCAAAACATATGAACTATGTAAGATCAACAATGAACTAGAACATTGGTTTTTCAAAACAAAGTTTTTAGGTAAGCATTTAACAATGCCATTACCAACTTGTTCATGGGTTCATATCAATTCCATCAATCAACCAAACTATTTAGTCAAAATTCGGATTTGTTCTACAAATGGGTTTTAGTGAAATCCCAATGAATATGAACCTAAGGAATCATAGTAACAATACTATGTCAACTCATATTCCTAATAAGGTTCTAATTCAATGTCAATTTCAAAAAGCCCCAATTATGAATGTATGAGCCCTAGAAGAAGTTAGATGAAATTGAAAGAAATAAATTACAATTAATTGATCTTGAATGATGGATGAGTGAAACCCACGAACTTGAATCATTTAATTTGAGTAATTGAAGGTTTTTGAAGCTTCAACAATGGTGGAAAAGCAAGAAAAAAAACGTCTGTTGTGTGTGAAGGAGAGAGAAGGTCTAGTTTGAAAAAGATATTTTAATAAAACTAGCACTCTAAAAAAAGCTACTGCCCGCGGTTCCTTATCGATAAGGAACCGCGCTATTGAGCCGCCGAGATAAAGAACCGCCTACAGAGTCAGGTTTTTATCAAAGAAAAACGATGAATTTTTGAAAACCAAAATTTTAAAATACTTAAAAATATATCTTAAACCTTTTAGGATATCATTGGACCACCACAACACTAGGTAATAATGCCTTGTCGAAGGATTACGAGTTGAATCGAGATAGGAAAAGACCAAAACGAACGAACGACTACTCGTAGCGAAAAGGAAAAGAGAGAGGAGTCAAGAGAAGTGAATCAAGACAAAGATCATTGCTCAAAGGACAAATGACATTCTTCAAAATGATGATGTGAAGAGCTTGTGTCATATATAGTGGTTTAAGACGTGCCTTTCCGGCGATAGTTTAAACGGCTTTGGTAATGAATTAAACCAAGCAATTTTGATGTATAGAATAAGATCATTTTCAAGAGTAGTCTTATTCTATTTCAAAATATGAGCAAAGTATAGATTCACTTTCTCTCCCACATGATTGGATAATTATTGCTAGAATTAAAAATAACAATATCCTTGGAATATTTCAATTCCAAATGTGTAAAATCCACCTACAACTTAATGAAGTAGTTTGGTATCTCAATGGATTCACTAATCATCCTAGAGATTAGCTTAATTGCACAAGTTACACAGGATATAGGGCCTACTAACCGTAAGGGTGTAAACCATGGAAATCATGCTGGATACTTTAAGCTTCTACTAACTCACCCTACATCTCCATAGTGAGTCAAGTATCCAAGCAATGAAGGTTTGAGAGGGTAAAAGAAAACAATCACAAACCACAAATAAATGTAAAGGCAAGGATGCCAAGAACAAACATATAGTCAATTAATGATCAAAAGAATGATCAATAGGGCGTGTGGAAGAACGAGAGCGTACCTTGGCCACAAATTGCATTCCAAGCTTTCAAGGAATCGATGCGAAGCACAACTATGACTAATAGTGACTACTAAGTCTTCAAAGACTAGTATCACTTCTACCCATCTTGATATCATCATTCAATGATGTTGTAAATCAAATTAGATGAGTCTTCTACAAGTGTAAGTAACTCAATCCACAATCAATAGAATGATTTATCTTCATGCGTCCTACACATAAAAAAATGCAAACTACTAGATACATTTCAAGAGTAAATCTAAAATGCATTAATACTACTAATTTAAGTAATATGCAATATTAACATTTTAAAAGGCTTATTTTCAACAAAAATTAGTTTTGACCAAAGAAAAACTTTAGTACAACTTAACCTTCTAATTTGAGGAGATAATGGATCGATCCAAGTTTTAAAGTACAATATACTTCAAAGATCTTGTGTAACCATCACTCTGATACCAATTGTAGAAACTAGAAGGGGGTTTAATAGTTTCTCATCGGTTTATCTCCTAATTAAAATTCCTTTCAATTAGGTGAGTGTACAAAACTATCTTTTACTTAAAAGCTAGTTGCATAATGATTAGGTTATATTCTAATGCATTAACAATGTATAGTAAGTGTAGTGATAATGAATGTAAGTACAGAGTAAGGAAAGAAACAACCTATTAGGAAGACACCAAGATTTATAGTGGTTCGGCAACGAGGCTCTATCCTCGTTCCTACTCTACTCCTCGAGTACACCTTACTAGAGATTTCCACTATATCCACAAGCTCCCTTCTTGGCGGAGAAAACCTTACAACGTCGCTTACATTATTTTCCGACAGTAAGCTAAATGTCGAGACCTAATCTTAGCTAGGACCAATCTACACAACGTCGCCCACTTCACTCTTTTACGACACAAGGCTAGATGTCGAGTTCTAATCTAAAGGTAGAACAATCTTCACAACGTTGCCTACTTCACAATTTTCCGACACAAGGCTAGATGTCGAGTTCTAATCCAAAGCTAGAACCAATCTTCACGACTCTTCACTTTGAAGCTAAGTGAGAACTTCACACAACACAACTACATATCACTTTATAGTTTAGTGAGAACTCACAAGACACAACCACATCACTTTATAGTTTAGTAAGAACTCACAAGACACAACCACATCACTTTATAGTTTAGTGAGAACTAACACAACTAATTACAACTCAACTAATCATATCCAAGTACACACATGTAGCTTAGATCTACACAACATGAATCCAAGCACACACATGTGCAATGGATGTACACAACTCTAATCCAAGTATTCACAAATAACTTGGAAGAACACAACTAGTCCAAGTATTCACAAATACATTGGATTTACACAAGACACAAATAAACAAATGATGAACATGAATAGATCTTTAGGAGAAGGTGATCTTCATCAATGCTACATATTTAATCACATCCCAAGTGTGTGAGTGATCTTCTCTTTGGACAAGGTAAAGAAGGAGATCAAGAGGATAATCATGAGTAAACATACTTAACACATTAAGTGATCATTTACAAATGACTAGGATTAGAAAGGAGAAAGAAGGCTGAAGAAGATGTCTAAAAAGGGTTAATGAGAATGCAGATTTGATCCACTATTTATAGGACAAAACATCCAACGGCTATATCTGGCCGCGGTTCCTTATTGGAGCCCGCGGTTCCTTATCCATAAGGAACCGCCGTAGGTGCTAAGGTACCGCCAGCGTAGACTCTGCTATTTTTTTTGTCTTTTAGTGAATTTGAAATATCTGAGGTTGTTTAAACCTTAAAAGGATATTCTATGGCATTTGGAATATGCCATATTGAAATTTGCATTTTCATTTTAATAAAAAAATTCTTAAAAATAAAGTTTATTAAAAATCTTTTGTAATGTCTTACAAAAGTGAGTTTTAAGGCTAATCACTTTTATGATCACTAAGCATGATTAAGATATGTTAGTGTAATGATTACTACCTTTATGATAGTGTTTGTTAGATAATTCGTTTTATGATTGTGTTTGACAATAAATGTCTTTGTAATTTGTCGTGATCAAAACTAAGAAAGATTAATTAATACTAACAATGTTTTAGGCATTGCTTTGCATTAACACAGCTCATACTTCTGTTGAAGTGGAGGATCCATTTTCTCTAACATTAAAGCAGCCACCTCAGAGTGCCTCTTAACATTAGTAGCATGTTCAAGCCTTTGCGTATCAGATGCTCCTTCAGCAAGATCCTCCAGAAAAGGAGTAGTCAAGATATCGATAGTACCCGCTACTCTCAGAACTATTCTTAGTGAGTGATACCAATCATTGAAGTTAGGGCCAGTAAGTTCAGGATGATAAAAGAAACCTTTGAACGCAGAACTTATAGTCATATTGTCTAACACCCCACCAAATGCTATGCGCAGCGGAACTACAACATTTGGGTGCTAGGCAATTATCATCGCACACAAGATATATCAAACGACTCCAAAGAGACGTAAAAGTTTTAACTTAAATTTTGCATTGTTAAAAACATACATGTCTACGGTTTTCCAAACCCAAATGATATAACACAGAGTTAGCGTTTCAGTCCCCATGAATCTCAACCCCCAAAAGATACAATTTTCACCACATGACATAAAGTTTAAAATATTCAAGTTAAGAATGGGTGGAAAAACAAGTAGACGCCAAGCCACACACAACTCCCATCCAATGCATGCTCCATGCTACACCTCATCGGTTACCTGAAACACATGTTAAATTTGGTCAAAAAATAATGTTGAGTGGGATTCATAGGTTTTACAATCTCATTTTGAACATATGTGGTATAAAAATCATTCACGATCATTCATAGACTTGTCGATCAAACAATCTATTTTCAAGGTTATGAAAATTGTGTTTAAGCTCATGACACTAATCCGTTAACTCAATCACCCGCGTAATAGTTACCGGCGTGATTAAGATGAAACCATTTCCCATTCTAAAGGCATCAGTTGCAATTATACCTTATCTCTTATCACAAGTTATCCGTCCGCAGGGGGTACTCAACGTACTAGCCTTCGTCTCGGATAGGGTCGTCAACCCCATAGTACTACCAATTGTATAAGCGGCTATTTTCAATCCACGCTAGGATTAAACAATAGTTAATAGTTCATGAATTTAGGGCCTTTTGCAACTAGGTACTCAACCCAATTTCTAAGGCAACATTCAGGTCCAACAATCATTCATGACATATGTTCATTTTAGAAAACTAGCATGCATTTCCATCGCGGGTAAAACAATTTAAAACAATAGTAAGCGAGGCTATAAATTCACACCTTATATATATAGAGTAGTGGACGATTCGAGTGACGATCACTGACGATGATGAGGATGCCCGAGAAAATCAACACCTAACAAACCAATAACGCGTAATGAGTAATCTCATTTAAAAACCTTAAGTACTGTATATATTACATACATATTAGTCAATTGTGATAATTACAACTCACGCCAAAACCAAACAAATAAGTGTTACTCGTTTTATACTATTCGTCCATGTTATTAACGTTATTACCCTTTTCACGTTTTTCGCCGATACCTACCAAAAGTATGGCCTGTTTTACTAGACTTAAACCTTTTTATAAAAATTGGGAAAATTCTCAAAAATACCTTAAGATCTGTAGAAAACACATTTTTAATCCCATTAAAATTTTTCGCTTTTACGACCCGTTACTCAACACTTTACTAAACCTACGTTTTTCGGACTGAATTTGCACATTGTCCAAGTCGGACTCATTTGACCCATTTAAAATATTCCATTGACCCATTTGATACCTAAGTCTAATAATAGACTCACATATGCAGGTTTGAGACAAAAAAAACCTTTAACCATTTACCAAACTATATCTATGGTCCCCGGGATTCGACCTAAAACCAAACATAATTTCGGATTATGTAGGTTCTCATCTCCCGGTACACGATTTTCAAAACATCATAACTTTTGACTCGTTAGGATTCGTAAGCTCTATCTTATACCAAATCGAAGCTAAGAAGACGCTATACAACTATATCCTAGTCCCATGACCTGTTTACAAAATAAATGTTATGAAAACATCCCAAACATTCTGCCTAAAATTACCTATCCCAAAATCAATCCAACACTTGTTTCCAAACCAATTTATCGACACTAGACATCAACTTAAACACTCCTAATCATATCTAACCATCCTAATCAGTCCTTAACCCCCTAATTATCAAATCTATCATAAAACCCAAACACCAAATCAAACATGCAATGGGTTTTACCCACTCAAAAACATCTAAAAACAAGTAATAACACATAATCCATGAACAAAAACAACAATCACCAAGATCCACCAAACACCCCCCTTGTGCCGTGGGGTGTGGGTGATCAAAACCCCCCAACCGAATTGATTTTGGTTGGTTTGTTGAGTGATTACACATCCCCTACACTTGAATTAAACATGCATATACATAATTAACATCAAAACAAACTTTTGAAAAATCTTTTAATTTTTGGAAAAATCATGTTAATGCATGTTGGATTAAACCTTGGATTAGTACTTACAAAAGGTTTTGAAAGTGTGGTCTTTGGTTAGAATTAATAAAAAACAAGAAAATTTGAATGTGGTGGTGGTGGTGGTGTGGTATGGCCGGCGGCCTAGAGAGAAAAGAGAGAGAGTTTGTGAAAAATTTTTGATTGTTTTTGTGTTGTGTGTGTCACTTTTTCCTTTTTGTAATTTTTGGAGGGACTTGTGGTGCAATAATAGCTTTCTTTTGGCCTTAAGTGAAAACGACCTCAAAAGTTTACGGGAATGACTCACTAGTTATTTTGGAAAATTTTACGGGAGTCGGGGATCATCCCGAACGCTCCAAAATACTTTTAGGACAAATTTAATGTACCCGGAAAGCAATAAAAACTCACCCGACTCAACTTAACACAAACCAAAAGCAAAATTCTCGAAAAATTATAATATCGATAAAACGACAATAAACATAGAAATTTGGGCATCCATCGGGATCGTAGTCGTCATCGTTCTTCTTAAATTGTCAATCGTCAAAATTATGACCTCAAATATCGGTTTCAATCAAAATATATAGTAATTAAAATTTATTAAAAATTTCAAAAATAAGCGTAATTGTAAGTGACCTCGGTTCTAGGTATTACATCCACCCCTCCTTAAAGAGAGCGACGTCCCGGCGCTCGCCTCTTCTTATACTTACATTTCGTACCACTGGAACAGATGAGGATACCTTTCCTTGAAAAAGTCCTCACGTTCCCAAGTGTATTCTGGTCCACGCCTAGAATTCCATCGAACCTTCACAATGGGAATTCTACTATGCTTCAGCCTCTTGACCTCTCGATCCATAATTTCCACGGGTTCTTCCACGAAATGCATTTTGTCGTCCAGTTGAATCTCCTCCAAAGGAATCACCAATTCTTTATCCGCCAAACTCTTCTTCAGATTTGATACGTGAAACGTGTCGTGAATAGCACTAAGCTCGTTCGGCAACTCTAACTTATACGCTACCGGTCCAATTCGTTTAATAATCTTAAATGGTCCAATATACCTCGGACTCAAATTTCCTTTCTTCCCAAAACGAATCACACCCTTCCACGGCGAAACCTTAAGCATAACCATATCTCCGACCTCAAATTCCAACGGTTTTCTTCTGTTATCGGCATAACTCTTCTGTCGGCTTCTTGCAGCAAGTAATCGGTTCTTGATTTGCACAATCTTCTTTGTCGTCTCCAAAACCATTTCGGGCCCCGTCAACTGGCTTTCTCCTACTTCACTCCAACACACAGGTGATCTACACTTCCTTCCATACAACGCTTCGAATGGTGCACCCGTGATGCTCGCATGGTAACTATTATTATACGAAAACTCCACTAAAGGCAAGTGGCGTTCCCAACTTCCTCCAAAATCAATCACGCATGCTCGGAGCATGTGCTCCATCGTCTGAATAGTTCGTTCGCTTTGGCCATCAGTCTCCGGGTGATAAGCCGTGCTCAAACTCAATTCAGTGCCCATCGCACGTTGAAGTGATTTCCAAAATTCCGAAGTAAACCTACTATCGCGATCTGAAATGATAGATAAAGGTACTCCATGTCTGCAAACAATCTCCTTCACGTACACACTGGCCAGTTTCTCCATACTGTCCGTCTTCTTCATAGGTAAGAAGTGAGCAGACTTCGTCAATCTATCCACTATTACCCAAATCATATCGCATCCACTAGGAGTTCCGGGTAAACCCGTCAAGAAATCCATAGCGATCCTCTCCCATTTCCATTCTGGGATCTCTGGTTGTACCAACAGCCCAGACGGCTTCTTATGTTCGGCTTTAACCTTCGCACAAGTCAAACACTTACTAACGTAACGAGCAATATCCGCCTTTATATTCGGCCACCAATAGACTTTCTTCAGGTCATGATACATCTTATCCGATCCAGGATGTATCGAATACTTCGACTTATGAGACTCGTTCATAACCAAATCTCGTACTCCAGGCTTTCCTTCCTCGGATGGACACAACGGTAACCAAATCCGATTCTCGAAATATCTCAACCCGTCTGACCTAACCACAAAAAAAGTTTTCAACAGTCTTCCCAAGTTCTCAGCACCAACATTCTCTTTTATTAAACCCTTCTCTTGAGCCTTCAGTATTGTTTCGGTTAAATCAACACCCTCAGTCATCACTAGCGCTCTGACTCTCAAAGGTTTCTCTCGATCCTTCCTACTAAGTGCATCCGCTACGACGTTCGCCTTACCAGGATGGTAGCGAATCTCACAGTCATAGTCACTCAGTAATTCTACCCATCGCCTCTATCTCATGTTCAACTCCTTTTGGTCTAAAATGTGTTGCAAACTCTTGTGGTCGGTGAATACAACACACTTCGCCCCATACAAGTAATGTCTCCACAATTTCAGCGCAAAAACCACAGCTCCTAATTCCAAATCATGCGTCGTGTAGTTTTATTCATTCTTCCTCAATTGTCTCGACGCGTAAGCAATCACCTTCTCACGCTGCATCAACACAGCTCCATACCCCTTACGAGATGCGTCATAATACACTACAAAGTCTTCGGTTCCTTCTGGTAATGACAATATCGGTGTAGAACATAACTTGTCCTTGAGTGCTTTGAAAGCGAATTCCTCCTCATCTCCCCATTCATACACCCTATTCTTCTCTGTAAGCTTTGTCAATGGCTTCGCAATCAACGAAAATCCTTCAATGAATCTCCGATAATACCAAGCCAAACCAAGGAATTGTCGAACTTCGGTCGGCGTTGTCGGTTCCGACCATTCCCTGATTGCTTCGACTTTGGCAGGATCCACGCGAACTCCTTTGCTATCAATTACGTGCCCAAG
Source organism: Glebionis coronaria (assembly GCA_025667525.1). Classification (NCBI taxonomy): domain Eukaryota; kingdom Viridiplantae; phylum Streptophyta; class Magnoliopsida; order Asterales; family Asteraceae; genus Glebionis; species Glebionis coronaria. Next base: position 20,537,010 of record CM046880.1, read on the forward strand.
GAATTGCACAGACTCTAACCAAAACTCACACTTCGAGAACTTCGCATACAGCTTCTCTTTCTTTAGCAGATTCAATATCTTTCTCAGGTGCTTCTCGTGCTCTCCCTTACTCTTAGAGTAAATAAGAATATCATCGATGAATACAATGACAAATTTATCTAGATACAGCTTGCATACTCGATTCATAAGGTCCATGAATACCGCAGGCGCGTTTGTCAGCCCAAAAGGCATCACTCGAAATTCGAAGTGTCCATACCGCGTACGAAAGGCAGTTATAGGGATATCCTCCTCTCTCACACGCAGTTGATGATACCCTGATCTCAAGTCGATCTTTGAGTATACACAGGAACAGATCAATTGCAAGGTTCAAACAAATCGTCAATCCTCGGCAATGGATACCGATTCTTAACCGTCAACTTGTTGAGCTCTCTATAGTCGATACACATCCGAAACGACCCATCTTTCTTCTTCACAAACAACACTGGCGCTCCCCATGGGGATGAGCTCGGTCGAATAAATCCCTTATCCATCAACTCCTTCCGTTGATCCGATAATTCCTTTAACTCTGATGGTGCTAATCGATAGGGTGCACGAGCAACTGGTGCAGCTCCCGGCATCAAATCGATTCGAAATTTGACTTCACGGGTGGGTGGTAAACCTGGCAACTCATCTGGAAAAACTTCTGGATATTCGCGAATTACAGGTACCTCTTCTAACTTCGCCTCTAAGTCACCATCACTAGAAACTTGTGCCAAAAACACATCACATCCATCTTCTACATATCTCATCATTTTCAAGCAAGATATCACTTTCAAACGAGAAGTGCATTCATCTCCCTTCACAATCAAGACTCTATTCCTCAACGGGATCTGAACTAATCTTTCTCCACAGACGATCACGGCACTATGTGCCATCAGCCAATCCATTCCAACGATCACATCGAACGATCCTAGCTCTATGGGCATTAAGTCGATATCAAAAGCGTAATTTCCTAACTTCAAGGTACACCCCTTCAGTATAGAATTTGTACTAACGATCTTCCCATCGGCTAATTCCACGTTATAACTAGTCGTTAACAATACCGGTTCTCTATCGATATGACGACTAAATTTAACATCTACGAAGCTCTTGTCGGAACCAGAATCAAACAATATACTAGCATAACAAGCGTCTAGCAGAAACGTACCGGTAACCACGTTAGGACCTTGTGGTTTATCAGCAGTCCCTACTCGATACACAGCAGCAGCATTATTTCCTCCTTGCCTGTTTCCAGCCTTTGGGAAATTCCCCTGCTTATGCCCTCTTTCTCCACATCCGAAGCAAACCATCACCTTCGTGGCATTTTCCCCAGTAGCTACCCCTTTAGCTCGACAATCTAACATTCTATGACCCGCTTTTCCGCACTTGCCACACGCAGGTGGGCAATTCCCTACGTGGTACAAATTACATCGACCACAGTGGGGATTCACCTTAGCTCCTCTAGGGTTAGTGACAGCCCTCATCCCATCATTTTTTCTCTGGTTGAACTACTGATTGCAGTTCTGACCTTGGTTGTTACGGTTTCCTCCACGATTTTGACCTTGGGATTGATTACTCTGAGCTGCCTCCCACTTTCTCTTGTTTCCTTCAGCAATGAAGTCCTTCTTATCTTGCAGTTTGACATCCATTAGCGCGTGAGCCATTTGGACTGCTTCATCGAATGACCCAGGCTTAGATGAAGTTGTCTCACCCTTGATATTACTTGACAAACCCTTGATGTACCGCTTCATCTTCTTGTTATCATCAGCAAAGGCATCGGGACACAAAAGGCTCAATTCATTAAACCTCCTTGTATACGTTGTAATATCATTGTTCTTCAAAGTCAAATGCCTTAACTCATCTTCCAGTTGACCCAGCTCCTCTTCAGGACAGAACTTTTTGGTCAAAAGAGCCTTAGTAGCAGTCCAAGTCCTCGCATTTGCTACTGCTAGTCCAACAGTGGCTACTTGATTGTTCCACCAACTCAAGGCGTCATCAAGAAATGTGGCAGCTGCAAACTTGACTTTATTTGCCTCTGAACATCCGCTAATCTCAAAAGTACTTTCGATCTTCTCTAACCACCTTCGGAGTTCTAGGGCTCTGCCAGTTCCACGAAACTGCGTGGGACCGCATTTCATAAAACCAGCATAAGTAGACTCCCTCGGGGCTTGCTGTCTTCCTGCATTTCCACCTTGATCTGGGTTTCGGTTTGCAAGATCCGCTTCGAGTGCATTTGCAATTGCTTCTTGAATCATTGTGTTCACACGGTTAGCTGTTAACTTTGGAGGCATGGTGAGTTCTCAAGTACACCTCTCTGCAAAGACAGGGAAAACAGAAAAACAATGTAAGTATACACATTAAGATTAAGATGGATTTCTCTTTCAAGACATAATATAAGTACAACGACACATCACTACAAGGTTACTAATATTCATCAATTCACATCACAAAAGAGCAAATTAAAGACATATCATAGATTATGAAAGGTAAACATGGATTGTATTGATAAATCAACCAAAATTGTGACAAGTAATGCCACTACAACAATACACCATAAAACTTAAGTCATCAAGTTTTTCGTCACAATACCATCATACAAAAGTCTAAAATAGTTCGATTACAACGATCAAAGATAAAATAAAATACAAGCAACTAGTCATGTGGTGATCCACACGACCTCTTGGATGGCGGTTCATCTTCATCCTCCTCGGGCTCTTCGTCACTGTCTTCCTCGGGCTCTTCGTCCATCTTCCTCTTTCCTTTGTCATTCGGCCCACACTCAGTCGCCCTCTTCGTCCCAGAAGTAGATCCACACTCCACTGCTACCTGATTTCCTACAGTGATACACACACCTCTGGCAGGTGGCTGGACCATAAAATCATTAGCCTCCATTTCCAAGTCATCTACAAATCTCCAATCTGGTGGCAGTGATGCTCTAACTCGATGTTCCCAACTTTGCATCCTAGTCAACCTCGCCTGATCCTCCCTAACTTGCTCAAGACTAGCACTCAGGTTCGCTATCATCGATCTCAGACTGTTAATATCACTCTTATTTGCTACTCCATCAAATTCAATCCTTTCAGTTCTTGCCAACAACCTCTGGTGTGCCCTCTCATTCTTATTGAACCTTCTGATTACTCTAGTTTCCACCACGTACCGCTCGTACATCAATCTATCCATTCTCCTCAAACGATTCTCAGGATCCCAATAGTTTCTTGGCCTCAGAAAGACCTTCGCGATATTCTCATGAATAGATTGCGATCTAGATGCATTGCTGGATTCCGCACCACTCTCACTACTTACTCGAGTAAACCCTGGCACCGTCCTCAGGTAGTCCTTACAATTGTCCATCGGGGGACGAACGGATTGCTGATCATATCGGCCTGTCGGAGGCACTTCATATCCATTCGGTGAATTTGGAGATTGAAATAATTCAGGTTCGGTCTGACCGACAGCATTCTCGGGAATTTCATCATCCACCGGATCCTCTTCCTTGGAATCCTCACTACCATCGTCACTAACGCTGAAGTTGTCCACATCACTTTCATCACTGTCATTTTCCGGCTCTATCGCTTCTTCTGGAGCGATCCATCCATTGTCATCATTCGGCGGGTTCGGAGGGAACGGTCCTCCTTCGTGTCCTACGACATATTCGTCTCCATTTCCGTTAGGCGGTACCTCGGCCATCCCTGCAATAACAGAGATTTTTGGAGGGTACGTAAGATTACTATTCAATATTTATAAATACATGCATGCAAATGCAATGCAAAGGTGGTACACATGCCCAAAATGCGATAATATGATGCTCATGCATATGTAATACAAGAATTACAGTATCGAGTACTCCACGTACAATTCCAACGTTTACATATAGTAGTTCAATATCTACGTAATAAATACCCACATATATTACTTCAACTCAAAGGTATACATCAATACCATGAATACAAAAATAAACCTTACCGGAGCCATGCAGGATAGTTGTGTGCTTGGACAATTTCTTACGACACCAAAAGTTATAGTTTAGGAATTTTCAAAATGACCTAGTTCTCTATAACTCATGGCTCTGATTACCAATCTCTAACACCCCACCAAATGCTATGCGCAGCGGAACTACAACATTTGGGTGCTAGGCAGTTATCATCGCACACAAGATATATCAGACGACTCCAAAGAGACGTAAAAGTTTTAACTTAAATTTCGCATTGTTAAAAACATACATGTCTACGGTTTTCCAAACCCAAATGATACAACACAGAGTTAGCGTTTCGGTCCCCATGAATCTCAACCCCCAAAAGATACAATTTTCACAACATGACATAAAGATTAAAATATTCAAGTTAAGAATGGGTGGAAAAACAAGTAGACGCCAAGCCACACACAACTCCCATCCAATGCATGCTCCATGCTACACCTCATCGGTTACCTGATACACATGCTAAATTTGGTCAAAAAATAATGTTGAGTGGAAATCATAGGTTTTACAATCTCATTTTGAACATATGTGGTATAAAAATCATTCACGATCATTCATAGACTTGTCGATCAAACAATCTATTTTCAAGGTTATGACAATTGTGTTTAAGCTCATGACACTAATCCGTTAACTCAATCACCCGCGTAATAATTACCGGCGTGATTAAGATGAAACCATTGCCCCTTCTAAAGGCATCAGTTGCAATTATACCTTATCTCTTATCACAAGTTATCCGTCCGCAGGGAGTACTCAACGTACTAGCCCTCATCTCGGATAGGGTCGTCAACCCCATAGTACTACCAATTGTATAAGAGGCTATTTTCAATCCACGCTAGGATTAAACAATAGTTAATAGTTCATGAATTTAGGGCCTTTTGCAACTAGGTACTCAACACAATTTCTAAGGCAACATTCGGGTCCAACAATCATTCATGACATATGTTCATTTTAGAAAACTAGCATGCATTTCCCTCACGGGTAAAACAATTTAAAACAATAGTAAGCGAGGCTATAAATTCACACCTTATATATATAGAGTAGTCGACGATTCAAGTGACGATCACTGACGATGATGAGGATGCCCGGGAAAATCAACACCTAACAAACCAATAACGCGTAATGAGTAATCTCATTTAAAACCTTAATTACTGTATATATTACATACATATTAGTCAATTGTGATAATTACAACTCACGCCAAAACCAAACAAATAAGTGTTACTCGTTTTATACTATTCGTCCATGTTATTAACGTTATTACCCTTTTCACGTTTTCGCCGATACCTACCAAAAGTATGGGTTGTTTTACTAGACTTAAACCTTTTTATAAAAATTGGGAAAATTCTCAAAAATACCTTAAGATCTGTAGAAAACACATTTTTAATCCCATTAAAAGTTTTCGCTTTTACGACCCGTTACTCAACACTTTACTAAACCTACGTTTTTCGGACTGAATTTGCACATTGACCAAGTCGGACTTATTTGACCCATTTAAAATATTCCATTGACCCATTTATACCTAAGTCTAATAATAGACTCACATATGCAGGTTTGAGACTAAAAATCAACCTTTAACCATTTACAAAACTATATCTATGGTCCCCGGGATTTGATCAAAAACCAAACATAATTTCGGATTATGTAGGTTCTCATCTCCCGGTACACGATTTTCAAAACATCATAACTTTTGACTCGTTAGGAGTCGTAAGCTCTATCTTATACCAAATCGAAGCTAAGAAGACGCTCTACAACTATATCCTAGTCCCATGACCTGTTTACAAAATAAATTTTATGAAAACATCCCAAATATTCTGCCTAAAATTACCTATCCTAAAATCAATCCAACACTCGTTTCCAAACCAATTTATCGACACTAGACCTCAACTTAAACACTCATAATCATATCTAACCATCCTAATCAGTCCTTAACCCCCAAATTATCAAATCCATCATAAAAACCAAACACCAAATCAAACATGCAATGGGTTTTACCCGCTCAAAAACATCTAAAAACAAGTAATAACACATAATCCATGAACAAAAACAACAATCACCAAGATCCACCAAACACCCCCTTGTGCCGTGGGGTGTGGGTGATCAAAACCCCCCAACCAAATTGATTTTGGTTGGTTTGTTGAGTGATTACACATCCCCTACACTTGAATTAAACATGCATATACATAATTAACATCAAAACAAACTTTTAAAAAATCTTTTAATTTTTGGAAAAATCATGTTAATGCATGTTGGATTAAACCTTGGATTAGTACTTACAAAAGGTTTTGAAAGTGTGGTCTTTAATTAGAATTAATCAAAAACAAGAAAATTTGAATGTGGTGGTGGTGGTGGTGTGGTATGGCCGGCGGCCTAGAGAGAAAAGAGAGAGAGTTTGTGAAAATTTTTTGATTGTTTTTGTGTTGTGTGTGTCCCTTTTTCCTTTTTGTAATTTTTGGAGGGACTTGTGGTGCAATAATAGCTTTCTTTTGGCCTTAAGTGAAAACGACCTCAAAAGTTTACGGGAATGACTCACTAGTTATTTTGGAAAATTTTACGGGAGTCGGGGATCATCCCGAACACTCCAAAATACTTTTAGGACAAATTTATTGTACCCGGAAAGCAATAAAAACTCACCCGTCTCAACTTAACATAAACCGAAAGTAAAATTCTTGAAAAATTATAATATCGATAAAACAACAATAAACATAGAAATTTGGGCATCCATCGAGATGGTAGTCGTCATCGTTCTTCTTAAATCGTCAATCGTCAAAATTATGACCTCAAATATCGGTTTCAATCAAAATGATAAAATATATAGTAATTAAAATTTATTAAAAATTTCAAAAATAAACGTAATTTAGGGTAAGGTAAGTGACCTCGGTTCAAGGTATTACATATTGTTTTCGGGTTGAGCCATTTCTACAGAAATAAGTTCAAACATTAGTATTTTTGATAATACCATTCAAGAAAATAAAATTACCACGGTAATAAAACCATAGTATTTTTCTTGAAACAAGAATCCATATTGACATAAACCTATCACATCAGTTGATCTGCTAGTGACAAATGTATTCAACATGGTAACTTGTTGAACAATAATTGACAAACAAATTTGCAATTTCTAGATATTTTGCGGATTTACATTGCCAAAAGTCTTTTTGCATTGTAAACATGTTTTATCCCTACTTTATGCCTTAAGTTTCCAGATCTCACTGAGTAACTTAATTAAGTCGACTAATCTAAAGAACGTAAAACCTTCATGTGCAATCTTATTCAGTCATGAAGTTTTCTCTCCATTACAACATCATCGAAAATCTCATATGACGACAATTATAACTTCAAGTGTTCGTCATTTAGATGGCATAAGACTTAAATAAGGGTATTGATTTTGGTGTCAAAATCATGTATGGAGAAGCATGCATACATCTCCATAGCAATAGTTTAATAAAACCGTTTAGTAAACCTTTTGGTGAGACTAAAAATTTCACCACATATTTGCAAGTTGAGGTATTGGTTAAACCAATTAAATATTCTAGCCACAACAATTCACGCCTCACGTTCCTAGAACTTTGCTAAAGCACAAAGCAATAACTTTATTCATTGTGTTTTGGATGTGAATTTACGGTTAAATCAACCTTAAGGAATTTTGTAAATAATAACCGTAGGTAATTCCAACTTTAACGCACCGGCAAGCCGGGAATTTGGTTAGCGCTGAAGCATAATAATAAGTGTGAAAACACTTATCCTTTTACCACTTATTTCCAATAATAACAAGACCAAAATGTGTATTTTATGTCGTAAAATTCGGAATTATGCGTGGTTTGTGTTTTTATTGTGTTTTAGGACCAAAATATGAAAAAGGAAGAAAACACGGGCTTTCACGGGCTTTTATCGAAGAAAACGAGAAAAGACGAAGTCAAAAGATCAAGAGTGCAAAAAGAACGGAAGTCCAAGGCCTATTCTGAAGATTTATCGAAGAAAAAGTCTAAAGACAGAAGTTTAATGAAGTCGAAGAACTCAAGTCTAATTATAGAAGAAAATTAGAAGACGAGTTCAATTTACATCGGCAAATCCCGAGACCACGTCGAGAAAGACAAAGAATTTAAATCGAGTCGGAAAGAAAGACAGATAGAAGGAAGCACATGCACCTCCCCATCTCCTATAAATACCCTCCTAATGACACATTAGGAGGGTGTTAGTTAAGTTAGCTAGTTTATTTTTCTTTCTTTAGTTTTATTTTTAGAGAGAGAAAGTGTTTAACTTTCTCTCACTAGAACTTCATCTTTTCTTTCTTTTCATGTTTAAGCTTTGATTTGATCTTGTATTTTCGAATCATTAATTTATAAGTTCAAGTTAACCTTCTTATCTTTAATCTTCTTCTACCTTTCTTTATTTTGATCTTGTAGTGATAATCGTTGATTTTGTTTCATCTTGATGCTTAATCTTTTTTTCTCCTCCAAGTTTTAATACGGATTAAGTTTTGAGCTTTTCATGCTTATTGACTTAGTTTATGTTTAGCTTATTTACGTTTTAAGTTTTCTTAAAGTTTTAGTCTTTTTAAATTTGATTTAAAAGTTTTGCTTATTTAAAGTTTTGAAAAGTTCTTATTTTATGCTTATTAGTTCGGCTTATTAGTAATTTGTTTAAGTCTTGGTTTGAGCTTATCAAAAGTAGCTTAAAAACTTGGCTTATTTCGATGTGATAGTCATCGGAAAAGGGTAAACCCCTTTCCGATTATGCATTCCGATTAGAGTCTTATATTCCGACAAGCTTCCTTTTTATTCCGATCATCTTGATCGGAAAAGGGTTTCTGGGATTCCGACACTGTGTTTTGGACATTCCGATACGCTTTGTTTTTAACATTCCGATTGTTGCCTTTTTCTTGTATTCCGATAAGCATTGATTCCGATCTGGATTCCGACCAGGATTCCTTTTGTCATTCCGATAGAACTAGTTTACTCACATTCCGATAGCTTTGTGATTATTTCGACTGCATTCCGATTTGGCCTCATTCCGATCACATTCCGATTGTAGCATTTTTGGATATTCCGATTGGGTGCATTCCGATCACATTCCGACGGTTTATTCCGAATGGATTCCGATAAGGCATTCTGACTGGGTTATTTGTTTAGTTTTAAAAATTTTTCAAGTTTTAAATTCATTACGTTTTAATTTCCAAAAATTGCACGCTTCACGAAATCTCTGTTTTTACCAAGGGTTTTTCTTATTTTGTTTTTAAGTTTTCAATCATTTATTTTTAACTCGTCATTTTAGTTTAAATTTTAAAGCTTTTAATTTACTCAACGACACTTTTATATTTGCTATTAGTTTAAAATAGATAACCAAACCATTCTCTTTTCCACCAAGAACGTCTGAGTCGCACTAATTACTTGTAATCAATTCGAAAAGACTGGAACAACGAACTTTCATAACGAGGTGAAAACCTAGTTATTAAATGGCTCCGCTGCCGGCTCTTTTCGTTAAGATTAACAGTTTTTAGTGAGAGACGCGTTTTATTCTGGGATCCGTTCATTCGTGAATGTTATTTTCCTTGCTTAAAAATTTTCAAAGAAATCCATAAAAATTTAAATTTTTTTCAAAAATACAAAAACATTAAAAAATTATAAAAAGCATTTCTTTTTCAAAGTTTTGCACCAAAACGATTTTATTTTTACAAGTACATTGATGAGATGGCATTTATACATGATCTCATCGTTCTTTTCGGGCTTTTAATGCACAAAAATGTCATAAAATACCATATATATGCTTGTGTTTGTTTACTTGTGTGTTTTAGGTATGGATATCGTGAAAAAGACAAAAGATCACAAGATACAAGGAAAAACGAACACGAGAAACGAAGCCGTACAAAGAACCGGGCCCTAATCATGGAAATTTCATCAAATACCCTTGAAGACTTGAAGACAAACAAGATTGATCCTCAATGAATGAAGAAATGACACTTAAAACCCTTGTATATTGATAAGTACAATTTTGGTCCCTTAAGTTTGTCAAAATTACAAAAAGGTCCTTCAACTTTGAAGAAATGACAAGATTGGTCCCTCAACAAATCAAATTTGTCAACTATGGTCCCTCATGAAGTTAAAGATACAAAGAAGACCTTGGAAGATCAACAATGTCCAAAAACAGCCCTTGAAAAATTCAAAAGTATCAAAAATCATCCTTGTAACACTTTTTATAAAGTCTTGTGCCAAAATTGCCAATTGGTGAAACTTATTTACAAGTGAAGTCACGTTTTAGGGCATAAAGACTTCATTTGGCAAAAATAACAAAAGAAAGGGACCAAATGTGCCAAGCTGAAAGATTCAAAAGAAAACCCCGCTTAACACTTTTGTTTCCCCCATTTTCGGATCTAAATACTTACTATTCACATTTCTTACCACCCAGAATTTACCTTCATTAAACCTGGGTTAAAAATCAATTAAACTCTCACACGTTTAATTCCCACATGTGAAAACCTAACCCACTCCTAAAAATCCCAATCCCACGCATGTGTACCAAATCCCCAATCCACCAATCATATCATTCCTTGGGCTCCAAGCACACTGACGTGTCCCAAATCAACCACTCAGCTTTTTAGCTTACTCTCAAAGCAAAAACAAACGGCCAAGATCATATTTGGACAAAATGCACCAAAAACGTTTAAGGGCAATTTTGGAATTTCTTATGTATTAGGGTTAGTGTTTTTATGCTTCTAGGATGTTCTGTATGCACTATAAAAGGAGACCCAAGCTGTGGTGATCCCTTTGTTCCAGTTTCAAGCTTTATCTTGTAATTCCTTTTTAAAAGAAATAAAAGTTGGTTTTTGAGAAATTCAAGTATAATTCCTTTTTGTTGTTTTTTAAAAGTTGTGTGTAGTAAAGCTTGTTACTGAGTTCCATATTTGATTTGGTGAAGTAACTTTGAGGTTCAAGGTTACTTTGAGGTTTTGAAAACTTGGAAGGTTTTTGGTAAGAAATCTGTCCAAGGTATTTGTTGTTAAGAAATCAGTGTTAGTGGTGATTTTAGTAGTATTAAAACGTGTTAAGAGTTTTGGAAAAGTTTTTGGAAGGTTAAGTATAAAAGAAAAAAGTAAACAAAGAAATATCATATTGCTTGATATCTTGTTCTTTTCCTTTGATTTTGATTCAAAACAGGTGTTCAAGGCCTGTTGATTTGTGTTCAGCACCAGCTCGGGCTGGTAGGGAGGAGGATTTACATCCTCTAGGACCCTTGGATGTAGGGGTCCTAAGGTAAATCCCTTTACCTTGTTTAAATTTCAGAAAAGTGGTGGTTTGGAGTGAAATGTATGATTATGTGATTTTTGTTGTTATAGCTGTTGGATTTGTGCTATTGTGATGTTGTTATGCATGTTTTGAGATCTAGAATCAGTTTGTTAAGGTTTTACAAGGTTTTTGTTTGATAAAAACGTTTTTCAAAAAGTTTAAGTGGTGTTTGGCAAAGGGTTTTAGCAGGGCACTTGATCCTTGATTGATCATTAAAACATGTTAGTGGAAGTGAAAAAGGTTGAATAAGGTTTGTAGTTAGTATTAAGTTAATTTGGATCAAGTTAGAAGTTATTTAGTGTGGTTTTAATAGGATTAAGGTAGTCACAAATCTGCATGTTTATTCTGCCAGTTTTCTTGAGATTTTGTGTGCTTGATCTTTGAATATCTGTGAGTGATAGCTTAATTTAAGTTTTGAATCTGCTTAAGTGTTAGTTGGAGGAGTTGTGTGCTTAATTTGGGTGTCTAAAGTTCATTAGTTTGCAAGCTAGAAGCATATAAGCTCCCAGACATGCCTGCTATACATCAGAAACATTGCTTTGGTCTTTTGTGCTTTGGTGTTTGATTTTGTGTGTGCAAGGTGTTTATATTGTGCTAGCTTGACTCCTTGTGCTTAAATAAGCACAAGGGTGCCTTAATGTTCCAATAATAAGCATCAAAGAAGCAATTGTCAAGCTCCTCTTGGCATCAAAAGTGCACAAGAGTGCACTTGTTTGGTTCATCAGAAATATCAAGTCTGTCACGTTTTTGTTTGAGTTTTTGGATCATAATCTTGTGTTTAAAGTGGAATTGGAGTTGGTTTATAAGTTTGTTTAAGTGTCTGATTGGTTGGCAAAAGCTTAAAAAAATAAAAAAAATAAAGAAGCAAAAAGGGGGGTTAGCAAGACTCGAACCCTGGTCTCCACACTCACACACATAACTAGTTACCATTGCGCCCTGGGGACTTTGATTGAGAGTTTTGGTTTCCTTATTTATTTAACCTGTTTTGATTTCTAGCTTATTTATTAAGCCGTAGCCGTTTTTCCCATTTTCTAGCTTATTTTCTTAGCTTATTTTTCTTAGCTTATTTTTCTTAGGAAGTTAATAGGATTGTTGATTTTTCAAAATTGGTTTCATAATTTTCCATTCATTAGATTAATTTCTAGGATTTATTTAATAGACGTTTTTCATTAAATCATTAAAAAATACCAAAAATAGTTTTTATTTTTAGGAAAAATAGTTTTTAGGTTTTAAAATATATTTTTGAGGTTTACATCTAGTTTTGGTTTCAAAAACTTTAATTTTTAATTTTATAATATTTTAAGGTTTTTTATAAACTTTAAAGATTTTTATAAAATTATTAAAAAAGGTTTAGGACTTCTAATTAGTGTTTTTCTCTTAATTATATTATTTAGGATTTTTAGAAATTTTTTATTTTAAATTTTAGAAACTTTTTATTTTTAGCATTATTTTAATATTATTTTATTATTTAATTTTCAAAATTTTCTTTTTCCTTCTTTTTCATTTTTCCTAGGTTCTTTGTCATTAATTAGGACTATTTCCATTTTTAGAATAATTTTTAAGCTTTTAGATTTATATTTATAATTATTTTAAGTTTAATTAGTTTTTAATTAGTTTAAATCATTTTTAGAGTTTTAAAAATAGTTTTAATAGGTTTTAATTTTTAGAAAATTACTTTTTAGTCTTCTAATAATATAAGTTAAGTGATTATTCAATAAAATCATATTTTAGACTTTTGAATTAGTTAAATTTAATTTTAGGGCTTTAATTAGCATTTAAAATTAATTATTTAATTAATAAAAGGTTTTAAAATATCTTTGTTGGATTTTTATCTTTATTTATATTATTATTGACTTGTTTTAGTCTTTTTAATCTTTTCTTGATATTTTGTTTTTGGTTTTAATAATTTTTAATTTTTGTGGTTTTTCTACGGCTTTACGTTTTCGTCGTAATTTAATTTTAACGTAACCGTCTTTCATCTTCTCATCCCCATTCTCTCAATATTAATCTCAAAGAAATACAAATTAGAACACACACATATACCTCCTTGGGAAACGAATCTTTCTCTCATTTTATTTGATTGTGGGTCATTAGTGTTGATTTTTCCTAAAATCATCACTCGATACTTACCGCTCATATACGTTCTTTTGTTTTCCTAAACAAGAGTCGTGTTTTACTACAATCATTTTTGGCGCCGCTGCCGGGGAGGTGTGTCGTGTCTTAATTTGGAAAATTTTGTTTTTGATATTATCCATAAATAGTATTTGTGTTAAGTGGAACTCCCTTAACACGTATTATCGGTTTTCTTGGTTTTTCTTTGTGAATATTATTAATATATTGTATTAAGTATCACAATCAATATACAATATCTCCAAAAGTGTGAAAACACAACCTTAATTGGGATTTGATCTCCTAATTATTGTATTCGAATCTCAAACAAAAAGAAAAGGCAAAAATAGATAAATACTTTCGTGAAGCTCGATTTTGAAAAATACGAACTATAAGGTGGGTATAAGGCGGGTATTATAAAATATACCCTAAGGAAAAAGGCTCTTAAGTGCTTCGCGCCGCCTCGTTTCCCCGCTTGCTTGAGAGTATTTTGACATTGAAGGCTAATCGAGGGTTTTGCCGCCCAAAGTATTAATACGTATACTATATTTGCTTGGTTTTCTTTGTGATTAAACCCTCGTGAACAATTTGGTTTTCACCAAAGTTCTAAAGTCATTCGAAGGCGTTCACTCCACGTGATCGTTTTCATTCCTTTGAGGCTTCTTTAATCAAGAGTTTGATTCGAGGAGAGATTTTGTAGATTGTTGTCTACGAAGATACACCAAAATCCAAAAAAAATAAATATCATCAAAAACACAAAAAAAATTGAAAACCCACAAAACGACCAAAAAGAATCTTCTTTGCTCACCTCCCATTCTTCGTGAAGTTTATGATCACTCGTAATCAAGCTAAACGAGCTCGTAAACGTCTTCAAAAGCAAGCAAATCAAGGATCGTTGATTGTTGAAGAACCTCCAATTGTTGAACCTATTATAGAACAAGAAGTCGTAATGGCTAATCGTACTATGATGGAGTTGCTTCAAGCACCCACCGAGGGTTTTGGAGAGGCCATTGTTATTCCCGCCATCCTTGCGGAGAATTTCGAGATTAAGACGGGTTTAATGTCGATGCTACAAGCAAACAAATTTCGAGGTCACGAGAAAGACAACCCGCATTACCATATTAGGAATTTCAACCGTCTCACCGCCACTAGCAAATTCAAAGATGTTCTGCATGACGCCATTAAGATGATGTTGTTTCCATATTCGTTGGATGGACCCGCAAAAATTTGGCTCGAGAAAGAACCGCCAAATTCGATTTTGACATGGGCCGATCTCGTTTCTAAGTTTGTGAACAAATTTTTTCCACCATCGAAAACAACACACTTAAAAAATGAGATTTCACGATTTGTGCAACGTAACAATGAAAGTTTTTCAATGGCATGGGAACGATTTAAGGAGATGTTACATGAATGTCCTCACCATGATTTTTCGGAATTGCATCAAATTGATACATTTTATAATGGGCTTAATGATCATGAACGAGATTATTTGAACGCCGCCGCGGGTGGTAATTTTTTGTGCAAGACGACAAATGAAGCTTTACAAATCATTGAAAATCGATCTAAGGTTTATAGCCCTCGTAGCACACCGAGTGTTGCCAATATGGGTTCGTCATCGTCATCACAATCGTCTCATAGCATTAACGCCTTACATGATGAAGCTAATGAGGAAAATCGGTTTTTTGATAGATTTGCTAATCTAATGTCCCATTGGAAGGCTCAAGAAGCTTCCAATTCCGCTTCGGTTAAAGCGGTTGCTAAGAGTTGTTTATCGTGTGGAGGAGCTCATGATTTATCCGAGTGCATTACCGCGGATGGTAACACTTCGAGTGCTTATGTAGCAACGGGAACTTACAACCAAAACGGCCAAGGTTCCCGCCAAAATCAAGCTCCACCAAATCAAAATGCTAACAATTATCGAAACAACAACCAAGGTAATTACCAAGGCAACACACGCAATTACAACAAAGGGAATTATCAAAGTGGGAATGGACAAATCTCTAATCAAAACCAAAACCGTGATTTTCAAAACACTACACAAGGTTTTCAAAATGCTCACACGAAAAATTTGCAAGGAGAATTTTTAGATTATGCTAAAGCAAATGATGCTAAATTTGATAATATGCAACGTGAGATGATTAGCTTAAGGTCCGAGTTGAAAAACGAGCTTAAAAATGAACTTGCTAATGAACTTAAAACTCATGCAAATAAAATGGAAGGAAATGTCCAACGTCTTCAACAAAACCAACAAAAGATGGAATTAGGACAACATGAGATTAAGCAAGAGTTATTGAAAGCGGATGCTAGGCAATCAAAATTTGAGGACCGAATGGCTAAGATGTTTGAAGCTATCATGTGTAAGCCCTCTTCTTCGGGTGGTCTTCCTAGTGATACCATTAACAACCCGAGGGGAGAATTGAAGGTTGTTGCTACACGAAGTGGCAAAACTTTCAAGGAACCAATCTCTCGTCCAAGTACTTCTACGGAGAAGGAAATCGAGAAAGAACCCGAGGTGATGGTCGAAAAGGAGCACATTACAATCCCACGAAGTACCGCTCAAACCACACCTACGGTTACACCAATACCAATTGTGGAACCCGAGATTCCAAGGCCGTTGCCTAATGACCAACCCACACCACCTTTACCTTACCCTTCGAGACGTAACAAAGAGAAAGCACAAGAACGGAACAATTATCAATTTGAGCTATTTATGAAAATGTTTCGTGATTTGCACTTCAACATAAGTTTTGCCGATGCTTTAATCATGATGCCTCGATTCGCCGCAAACTTCAAAAGTATGCTAAACAACAAAGAGAAGTTACAACAAACGTCTAGTTGTTCATCGGTTTTTCTAAGCCGCATACCACAAAAAGTCGGTGATCCCGGTAAATTTTTGATTCCGTGTGCTATACAAGATATGGAGGAATGCTACGCCTTGGCCGATCTTGGTGCTAGTATTAATTTAATGCCTCTCGAGATTTTCAAATCGCTTTCGCTTCCGGCTCTTACTCCTTCGAACATGTCCATCGAGATGGCCGATCATTCTACGATCATGGCATGTGGAGTAGCCGAGGACGTCTTCGTTAAAGTCGGAAAGTTTTACTATCCCGTTGACTTTATCGTTGTAGACATTCCTATCGATCGAAAAGTTCCTCTCATTTTGGGTCGTTCATTTTTGGATACATCACGAGCACTTATCGATGTTCATGCTCGTAAAATCACCCTTCGTTTCAATGAAGAAGAACTTGTCATCAATGCAACACAAAACTCCAATCTTTCTCATGTATATTCTATTGCAACTTTAAACCATGGTGACTCGACCAATGTCGTTTGCAAAGAATTTTCACCAAGAGTTTTAGGGAATGTCGCCAAAAACAATTTACCATTTCCTCCGCCGGTGGAGGTTATGAGTGCAAAGCCTACAAAGAAGAAACCATCAATACTTGAATCGAAAAATCCTTCATTTTTGAAAAGTGTTGATAAGTTTCCGGTTTCTATGGAAGATCTTTCGGATGATGAATATGTTGGCCCCGATGGGGAGGTTTTCTTCGTCGATAAACGTTTTGAGAACTTGCCACCACCAAAACCAAGACGGTTTCAAAATGTGAGAATTTTTAGTGTGACTAACATCGTCTTAGAAACACCGAATATTTTCGACATAATCAAAAAGGGTTTTCATAAGGAGAGTTCAAAAGATAAAAAAGGAAAAGATCTTAAATGTGATTTAATTGATTTTTCTACAAATCTAACTCCGTCATCACCGCGTGTTTTGAGTACTACAAACTCGTCTACTCCTTTTGACGATGTTTTGTGTGGTTCTAGTATGGGGGAAGCCCCTTATGTTCCCTCATCCTTGTCCACCGAGGACGAGATATTCGATCCCGGTATTTCATGTAAAGGGAAATCTCGGTCTTCCACCGATGCAATAAATGGAAACTCTATCTATTTGCTTGGTGCGAGTCTACCTCGAGTAGCTCAAACGTTTGTCTTACCAATTGTCTCACCCTTCTACTTCTCATCTATTTTCTTCAAACTCTTTGAGTTTATGGCACATGTTGAAGTGGTGTTAATTTGTTTTTCCAATGGAAACGAGAACGCCATCTTCGACCCCGGTATTTTGCATCATATAAGGACTTAGTCCTTTTTACCGGTTGCTTTTTGGGCCTTGTTTATCATGTAAGCCCCATCAAAAATAGACCATACCATGATTTTCCCTAAATGTTCACATTTTGAGGGGATCGAGTCGAGCTCATGACTCGGTAATCAAAAACGAGGTGCCTCGTGGGGGAGATCCCATGCTTATCTTTATGTTTTATGTTCACTAATAAGGGACTTGTACCCTTCCAACTCGTTGTCTCGTAGTTGTTTGTGATTGTGTTATCTAGATCATCATCATCGTCTACGATTGAAGACTCTCGTGTTCGTTTACGTGAGCCTCCATCGTTCGTTTGAAGAAGTTTTTCACGATTCCATGACATATCCTTTATTGTTCTAACAATTATCTTTTAGCATAATTAATAAACGGCTTTAGATATATTGTTGATCACCCTTTCCATGCTAGATCCTAAGCATTCGATTCTTCGTCTCTAGTATGGGGGTGCTCCACCTTTAGACTCGAAACATTGAGGACAATGTTTACTTTTAGTATGGGGGGGTGAATAGGTACTTGCTTTGCTACGCCCTCATGTTTTCCAACTTTCAATGTTTTGTTTTGCTAATAAGGCTAAAAATGGCCAAATTTTAAATTTTTTTTAGTTTTCATAAGTGTTTTTAAGACACGAATGTATATTTTCCGATGGGTAGAATAAGAGTTAATTTTTGACTTGATGGGCATTTGGAGCCATTTACATTCCTTAACCCGCTCAATTCAAGTTTTGCTAGACTTTTATATAGGGAGCTTTAAAACGCGAAAGTCTTAATTCATTCGAGTTAAGAACAAGAACTTTTCGCAAGTTCCTATAATTGATTCTGGAAAGTCATTTATCAAGGGAACTTTAAAACGCATTCTCTAAACTTGAAAAAGTCCAAGAAAGTGCAAGATCCTATAGGTGGCTTGAAAACCCAAAACTTTGATTTGATATAGTCTTAATGAAAGCTAATCCAAATTTGGCTTAATGTTGACTTGCATGGCTAAGTATTCACGAGTCTCTTTAATTAGAGGTCTTTATATAGTGAAGAACGAGAAATGATAGAGTTAGACAAGTGATCATGCTAAACGTAGAACATGAAAGTGTTCTTTCAAAAACTCATATGTTTTTAATTGTGGCTTTTTCTTCCCATAAGATCAATGCATTAGGAATAAAACATAATTGCAATAAGTAAGGTCGTACGATTTGAAAGGTTACTTAGCCTCTAGCGCAAGATCGTTTAAAAGTTGCTCGGGGTTGAATAGAGTTCATAGCCAAGGCATAACTTATTGAAACGGGACGCGAAGATTGGCGATCATCCAAAAAGGCCCTAACAAGGCATGAGGAGCTCTATTTTTGCTAAAAGATCCAAAGATAATGTGAAGTATCATTGTTCCAAAATCAATATGAAGGATCGAGACACACGACGATAAGCAATTACTCCCCTAAAGAATGGAGAAAATCTATCCAAAAAGACCCTAACAAGGTATGAGGATAAATATATCCAAGTCCGAAAAGGAGGCGGATCGTTGTATATCAAAATCCAAAGTAAAGATTGAAGAAAAATGATGAAGTCGTGGTCCTATATGAAGAATCTCTCAAAAACGTCAAGTGAAGAAATTCCAAATATATGAAGAGAAGACCATAATTTCGAGAACGTCTTCCCAAGATTTGAAGTATGAAGTACATGCCAAATATCGGTCCGAGAAAGGTCTCAAATCGTGAAACGAGTTATGCCAAGATATGAACTTAAGGAGATACACGAGAAGCCGTTTTAAAAGATTTTGTCCTTCGGCTAACTATTGATCAAATCGTGCTACTTTGCTTTCGGACTAATAACTACTCAAATAAGTCAATATGAATCACTTGTGATCCATGACAAATAGATAAAAAATGCTAGTAACCCATTTCCTTTTATAATAACTAGGATTGCGGGGAGAAAAAGTATTACACAATTTGAACGTATGAGTAGTGTTAGCATTGTGACTTGTACCAACAATGATCTTGTTTTTGCACTTAGCATGGAATGTATGACAATCAAGGACGACGAAATTTACTCTAAGGGACATTAACTTGTTTCTATTCTTTGACCCTAAAAATCACATTTTGGTGATGAAAATCATACATTATGTCTTTACACATTCTCGTAGTATGTTGCAAGTCTTTTACTTTTCAATAAAGGTTAATAAAATTGAACTTTGGTGATGCTTAGATACTTTATTCTAGCATTGCGTGAGGGCACGGCAATGGCTTAGTATGGGGGAGTGATGAGATGGCATTTATACATGATCTCATCGTTCTTTTCGGGCTTTTAATGCACAAAAATGTCATAAAATACCATATATATGCTTGTGTTTGTTTACTTGTGTGTTTTAGGTATGGATATCGTCAAAAAGACAAAAGATCACAAGATACAAGGAAAAACGAACACGCGAAACGAAGCCGTACAAAGAACCGGGCCCTAATCATGGAAATTTCATCAAATACCCTTGAAGACTTGAAGACAAACAAGATTGATCCTCAATGAATGAAGAAATGACACTTAAAACCCTTGTATATTGATAAGTACAAGTTTGGTCCCTTAAGTTTGTCAAAATTACAAAAAGGTCCTTCAACTTTGAAGAAATGACAAGATTGGTCCCTCAACAAATCAAATTTGTCAACTATGGTCCCTCATGAAGTTAAAGATACAAAGAAGACCTTGGAAGATCAACAATGTCCAAAAACAGCCCTTGAAAAATTCAAAAGTATCAAAAATCATCCTTGTAACACTTTTTATAAAGTCTTGTGCCAAAATTGCCAATTGGTGAAACTTATTTACAAGTGAAGTCACGTTTTAGGGCATAAAGACTTCATTTGGCAAAAATAACAAAAGAAAGGGACCAAATGTGCCAAGCTGAAAGATTCAAAAGAAAACCCCGCTTAACACTTTTGTTTCCCCCATTTTCGGATCTAAATACTTACTATTCACATTTCTTACCACCCAGAATTTACCTTCATTAAACCTGGGTTAAAAATCAATTAAACTCTCACACGTTTAATTCCCACATGTGAAAACCTAACCCACTCCTAAAAATCCCAATCCCACGCATGTGTACCAAAACCCCAATCCACCAATCATATCATTCCTTGGGCTCCAAGCACACTGACGTGTCCCAAATCAACCACTCAGCTTTTTAGCTTACTCTCAAAGCAAAAACAAACGGCCAAGATCATATTTGGACAAAATGCACCAAAAACGTTTAAGGGCAATTTTGGAATTTCTTATGTATTAGGGTTAGTGTTTTTATGCTTCTAGGATGTTCTGTATGCACTATAAAAGGAGACCCAAGCTGTGGTGATCCCTTTGTTCCAGTTTCAAGCTTTATCTTGTAATTCCTTTTTAAAAGAAATAAAAGTTGGTTTTTGAGAAATTCAAGTATAATTCCTTTTTGTTGTTTTTTAAAAGTTGTGTGTAGTAAAGCTTGTTACTGAGTTCCATATTTGATTTGGTGAAGTAACTTTGAGGTTCAAGGTTACTTTGAGGTTTTGAAAACTTGGAAGGTTTTTGGTAAGAAATCTGTCCAAGGTATTTGTTGTTAAGAAATCAGTGTTAGTGGTGATTTTAGTAGTATTAAAACGTGTTAAGAGTTTTGGAAAAGTTTTTGGAAGGTTAAGTATAAAAGAAAAAAGTAAACAAAGAAATATCATATTGCTTGATATCTTGTTCTTTTCCTTTGATTTTG
This sequence comes from Glebionis coronaria, assembly GCA_025667525.1. NCBI lineage: Eukaryota > Viridiplantae > Streptophyta > Magnoliopsida > Asterales > Asteraceae > Glebionis > Glebionis coronaria. The sequence goes on from CM046880.1 coordinate 20,558,245, forward strand.
ATTCAAAACAGGTGTTCAAGGCCTGTTGATTTGTGTTCAGCACCAGCCCGGGCTGGTAGGGAGGAGGATTTACATCCTCTAGGACCCTTGGATGTAGGGGTCCTAAGGTAAATCCCTTTACCTTGTTTAAATTTCAGAAAAGTGGTGGTTTGGAGTGAAATGTATGATTATGTGATTTTTGTTGTTATAGCTGTTGGATTTGTGCTATTGTGATGTTGTTATGCATGTTTTGAGATCTAGAATCAGTTTGTTAAGGTTTTACAAGGTTTTTGTTTGATAAAAACGTTTTTCAAAAAGTTTAAGTGGTGTTTGGCAAAGGGTTTTAGCAGGGCACTTGATCCTTGATTGATCATTAAAACATGTTAGTGGAAGTGAAAAAGGTTGAATAAGGTTTGTAGTTAGTATTAAGTTAATTTGGATCAAGTTAGAAGTTATTTAGTGTGGTTTTAATAGGATTAAGGTAGTCACAAATCTGCATGTTTATTCTGCCAGTTTTCTTGAGATTTTGTGTGCTTGATCTTTGAATATCTGTGAGTGATAGCTTAATTTAAGTTTTGAATCTGCTTAAGTGTTAGTTGGAGGAGTTGTGTGCTTAATTTGGGTGTCTAAAGTTCATTAGTTTGCAAGCTAGAAGCATATAAGCTCCCAGACCTGCCTGCTATACATCAGAAACATTGCTTTGGTCTTTTGTGCTTTGGTGTTTGATTTTGTGTGTGCAAGGTGTTTATATTGTGCTAGCTTGACTCCTTGTGCTTAAATAAGCACAAGGGTGCCTTAATGTTCCAATAATAAGCATCAAAGAAGCAATTGTCAAGCTCCTCTTGGCATCAAAAGTGCACAAGAGTGCACTTGTTTGGTTCATCAGAAACATCAAGTCTGTCACGTTTTTGTTTGAATTTTTGGATCATAATCTTGTGTTTAAAGTGGAATTGGAGTTGGTTTATAAGTTTGTTTAAGTGTCTGATTGGTTGGCAAAAGCTTAAAAAAATAAAAAAAATAAAGAAGCAAAAAGGGGGGTTAGCAAGACTCGAACCCTGGTCTCCACACTCACACACATAACTAGTTACCATTGCGCCCTGGGGACTTTGATTGAGAGTTTTGGTTTCCTTATTTATTTAACCTGTTTTGATTTCTAGCTTATTTATTAAGCCGTAGCCGTTTTTCCCATTTTCTAGCTTATTTTCTTAGCTTATTTTTCTTAGCTTATTTTTCTTAGGAAGTTAATAGGATTGTTGATTTTTCAAAATTGGTTTCATAATTTTCCATTCATTAGATTAATTTCTAGGATTTATTTAATAGACGTTTTTCATTAAATCATTAAAAAATACCAAAAATAGTTTTTATTTTTAGGAAAAATAGTTTTTAGGTTTTAAAATATATTTTTGAGGTTTACATCTAGTTTTGGTTTCAAAAACTTTAATTTTTAATTTTATAATATTTTAAGGATTTTTATAAACTTTAAAGATTTTTATAAAATTATTAAAAAAGGTTTAGGACTTCTAATTAGTGTTTTTCTCTTAATTATATTATTTAGGATTTTTAGAAATTTTTTATTTTAAATTTTAGAAACTTTTTATTTTTAGCATTATTTTAATATTATTTTATTATTTAATTTTCAAAATTTTCTTTTTCCTTCTTTTTCATTTTTCCTAGGTTCTTTGTCATTAATTAGGACTATTTCCATTTTTAGAATAATTTTTAAGCTTTTAGATTTATATTTATAATTATTTTAAGTTTAATTAGTTTTTAATTAGTTTAAATCATTTTTAGAGTTTTAAAAATAGTTTTAATAGGTTTTAATTTTTAGAAAATTACTTTTTAGTCTTCTAATAATATAAGTTAAGTGATTATTCAATAAAATCATATTTTAGACTTTTGAATTAGTTAAATTTAATTTTAGGGCTTTAATTAGCATTTAAAATTAATTATTTAATTAATAAAAGGTTTTAAAATATCTTTGTTGGATTTTTATCTTTATTTATATTATTATTGACTTGTTTTAGTCTTTTTAATCTTTTCTTGATATTTTTTTTTTGGTTTTAATAATTTTTAATTTTTGTGGTTTTTCTACGGCTTTACGTTTTCGTCGTAATTTAATTTTAACGTAACCGTCTTTCATCTTCTCATCCCCATTCTCTCAATATTAATCTCAAAGAAATACAAATTAGAACACACACATATACCTCCTTGGGAAACGAATCTTTCTCTCATTTTATTTGATTGTGGGTCATTAGTGTTGATTTTTCCTAAAATCATCACTCGATACTTACCGCTCATATACGTTCTTTTGTTTTCCTAAACAAGAGTCGTGTTTTACTACAATCATACATATATATTCTTTGTTTCTTTGGTATCTTTTTCTTTTTATTTTGCATGTGTATGCGTACTAGATCTTCCTCTTATTCTAAGCCCGAGCCTCGTAAAGATTTAGATATGGATGGTGTGCATAACAATAATAACAACCCACCTCTACCCAGTTTGAATAACAATAACAACAACAACAATGTTCCCCCAGCCGACTTACAAACAATGGAGGAGCTTTGTCAGCCAATAATGAACGGACGCGGAGGACCGATTGCGCCGATGCAAATCACGGCTCCTGAATTTTCGTTGAAGCATCACATGATCCAGGAAGTTTAAAACGCTTGCCCATTTCTTGGATTACCCGATGATGATGCCAACAAACACCTCGACAAATTCATTACCGTCACCCAAAGCATGAAACTTCCCGGTGTTACTATGGATTTCCTTCGCCTACATCTCTTCCCACACACTTTATCCCACCATGCCGAGAAATGGTTTGATCGTCTTCCCAAAAACTCAATTCATACATGGAATGACATGACTCAACGCTTTTTGTCGCGCTACTTTCCACCATCCATGGTCACTAGTCTTCGCAACCGAATCAGTGGATTTACTCAAGAACCTGATGAGTCGCTTTTCGATGCTTGGGAATGTTATAATGTTTTGATCGACCGTTGTCCGAACCATAACATGTTCCCCGTTACTTTGATTGATACCTTCTACAATGGTTTAACTTTTCGTGATCGTGATACGATTAATGCTGCCGCCGGTGGTACATTCATGAAGAGAAGACCTGAGGAGTGTAGAGAGCTGATTGAGAACATGACCACTCACCACAAAAATTGGGATTCATCCGCATTCTCAAGATCAAACCCGAGAGTCAATGTTTCTTCTACTTCAACAACCCCAGATATGACTGAATTCACTCACATGATGGCCGAAATGAACAAAAATATTCTACTTATAGCTACGAATCAACAACAACAAGCTAAAGCTGTAGCAACTTTTTGTGAGATTTGCGGGGATTCTCATTCATACACCGATTGTCCTTATACTCAAGACAATCCGGAAAATGTGTATGCCGCCAACGGTAACTTTTCTATGGGAGGCTATCAAGCACGTCCTCAAGGTGACCGCAATTTGCTTAGTTATCGTTCGAATAACTTTCTTTCACCACCCGGTTTTCAATCCCATAATAGACCACCATCACCTCCACTGAACAACACACAATACCCACCAAGGAACCAAGGCCAAAGAAGCAACTACCAAGGGAATTCTTCTAATAATCAAAGGAATTACAACTTAAATCAAGGGACTTTTAATGGGAAAAACCAAGGGTTTCAAAATAACAACTTTAACCAAGGTTTTAATAATAAAAACGCTTATCAACAACAATATCCAAACCAAGGTTTTCAAAATCAAGGGCAAAACACGAATTCCCCTTCAATGGACTTGGTTCTTCAAAAGTTGACTAATAAGTTGAGTGAACATGAGAAAATCATGTCTACTATGCAAGAATCGAGTGATAAGAAATTTATACTAATGTTTCAAGCCATTAATCCCCAAGGCCCACCCCAAGGTACTCTCCCTTCTAACACCGTGACCATCCCTAGGGCCAACGTTAATGCCATCACTACTAGGAACGGTAAGATCATCCTTGAACCTTCTTCTTCACCAACTAACCAAGGACCCGAGATTCCTTCTACTTGTGATATACCACCCGTTATGCCTTCGTCTGAACCTTATGTCCCACCGATACCTCAAGTTTATACCACACCTTCGGTTCAAAAACCGGTTCCTCCACCTTCCACATCTACCCCTCCACCACCCAAGGATGTGAGTGAGAATTCCATTCCAAAGCCTTCCCCTCAACCCAATATACCTTATCCCTCAAGGTTGAGGAAAGAGAAGTTGAAAAACAAGGATGATATTCAGGTTTCTAACTTTCTTAAAATGCTTAAACAAGTGAATTTCAGCATCTCCTTTGCTGAGGCTCTCACTCAAATGCCTAAATATGCTAAGATGTTTAAGGATCTTTTAAATGATAAAGAAAAATTGCTCGACATCGCCAATACCCAATTAAATGAGAATTGTTCTACCGTTCTTTTGAGAAAACTTCCAGTTAAGTTAGGAGATCCCGGTCGCTTTCTAATCCCTCGTAACTTTCCGGGTGCAGAGAATTGTATGGCCCTAGCCGATCTAGGTGCTAGTATCAACTTAATGACTTTAAGCGTTTGGAAAAAAATATCTCTACCTGAGCTAGTCCCCACACGAATGACATTGGAATTAGCTAACCGTACGGTTGCTTATCCGGTGGGGATAGCCGAAGATGTCTTCGTCGGTGTCGACAAATTCACCTTTCCGACGAATTTTGTTGTCGTTGACTACGAGATGGATCCGCGTGTTCCATTAATCGTTGGACGTCCATTCTTGAGGACCGGTCGCACCCTCATTGATGTAGCCGCAGGCGAATTAATCATGAGAGTTGGTGACGATAAAATCGTCTTCAACATGGGTAAACTTTCCAAGCAACCTCAGGAAAACGAGAGCGTTAATTTCATTGACGTTCTTGATGAGGCTTGTGAAGAGCATTTTAAAGACGCTTGTAAAAGTGGTTCTTCTTCACTACCCATTGTTGAGACCGTTGCCTCTATTGCTCCTTCACTAACTCCATTTGGAGAAAGTGATTTCCTTTTCAAAAACTTTGAAGCAACTTTGGGAGATGTGGACTTACACTATGACGATTCTCCCTCCAATTGGGATGAAGACATTATTACCATTGAGAAACTTCTCAATGAGGACCATATTTCTCCACCATCTCCTAAAGACATCTCTATCGATGAACCGAATTTGAAAACGCCTTCCATTGAAAATCCTCCGGATTTAGAGCTTAAGGATCTACCGTCTCATCTCGAGTACGTGTTCCTTGAAAAAAATAAGAAGTCACCCGTAATCATCGCAAAGGACTTGAAAGAGGATGAAAAGTATCGATTTATCGCCGTGCTGAAAAATCATAAGAAAGCGATTGCTTGGAAAATCTCTGATATTCGTGGAATTGATCCTCACTTTTGCACACATAAAATTCTCATGGAGGACGACTTTAAACCCACTATTCAAAATCAAAGAAGGGTGAATCCCAAGATCCATGACGTTATCAAAAAAGAGGTTATCAAACTTCTTGATGCGGGAATGATCTACCCTATTTCGGATTCACCATGGGTTAGTCCGGTCCAGTGTGTGCCTAAGAAAGGTGGAATCACCGTTGTGCCCAATGAAAACAACGAGTTGATTCCTACTCGTCTCGTTAAAGGGTGGAGAGTTTGTATAGACTATCACAAACTCAATGATGCTACGAGAAAGGATCATTTTCCTCTCCCTTTTATGGACCAAATGCTTGAACGTCTAGCGGGTAATGACTATTATTGCTTCTTAGACGGTTTCTCTGGGTATTTTCAAATTCACATCGATCCTAAAGACCAAGAGAAAACCACATTCACTTATCCTTATGGAACATTTGCTTACAAAAGAATGCCTTTCGGCTTATGCAATGCTCCTGGGACTTTCCAAAGGTGTATGATGGCTATCTTCCATGACATGGTTGAAGAAACTATGGAAGTCTTCATGGATGATTTCTCGGTCTATGGTGACTCCTTCTCTTCTTGCCTTGCCAATTTGGAACGCATGCTTAAGCGGTGTGAAGATACTTGCCTTGTTCTAAATTGGGAAAAATGCCATTTCATGGTAAAAGAAGGCATTGTGCTTGGACATAAAATCTCAAAAGCCGGTCTTTAAGTGGACCGTGCTAAAGTTGATGTCATAGCCAATTTACCTCCACCTTCAACCGTGAAGGGTGTGAGAAGTTTCCTTGGTCATGCGGGCTTCTATCGTCGATTCATTAAAGATTTTTCTAAAATCGCTCGCCCGATGACCCACCTTTTGGAAAAAGATACTCCTTTTATCTTTTCTAAAGAGTGTATTGAATCATTCAATCTTCTTAATGACAAGCTAACTAAGGCACCGGTCTTGGTTACCCCTATTTGGAAGCTACCTTTTGAATTAATGTGTGATGCTAGCGACTTTGCTATTGGCGCGATTTTGGGCCAAATAGTGAACAAACACTTCCAACCAACCCATTATGCTAGCAAGACAATGACGGGGGCTCAATTGCATTATACCACTACCGAAAAAGAGCTTTTAGCTGTAGTGTATGCTTTTGAGAAGTTTTGCCCCTATCTTGTCCTTTCCACCATCATTGTCTATACCGATCATTCCGCGTTGAAGTACTTGTTGACTAAGCAAGATTCCAAACCAAGACTTCTTCGTTGGGTTTTACTCCTTCAAGAATTTAAAATTTAAATTCGTGACAAGAAGGGAGCCGAAAACCTAGCCGCGGATCATCTAAGTAGACTTGAGGATCCTTATCAAGGGGATCATCCGAATCAAGAGATCAATGAATCTTTTCCCCTTGAGGCCTTAATGTCTATCAGTTCCAATCTTGATGACACCCCGTGGTTTACGGACATTGCAAACTACTTGGCGGGTGGAATTCTTAAGGAAGGGTTAACGTCTCAACAAAAGAAAAAGTTCTTTAAAAACATTGAACACTATTTTTTGGACGACCCTTACCTTTTCAAAAAATGTGTGGATCTTGTCATTCGTCGATGTGTTGATGGGCCGGCAGCGTTACTAATCCTTGAAGCTTGCCAAAAGGACCCACCGGTGGTCACTTTGGTCCCAATTACACCGCGAAGAAAGTTTTCGACTCTGGATTTTATTGGCCCACCATTTATTATGACGCTCATGAAATGGTTAAACATTGTGATGCTGGCCAAAGACAAGGCAAGATCACACATAAAGATGAGATGCCTAAAAATTTCATCCAAGAATGTGAAATCTTTGACGCATGAGGCATCGACTTTATGGGGCCATTTCCATCATCTAAAGGGAACAAGTACATCCTCGTAGCCGTTGACTACGTATCTAAATGGGTTGAAGCTAAGTCTCTCCCTACGAACGATGCGAGGGTGGTTGTGAACTTTTTGAAGCGGCTTTTTGCTCGATTCAGTGTTCCTCGTGCTATAATCAGTGACCGCGGGATTCATTTTTGCAATGATCAATTTGCTCGAGTCATGGCTAAGTACGATGTCAATCACCGTCTTTCCACCGCTTATCATCCCCAAAAAAATGGTCAAGCCGAGATATCTAACCGTGGACTGAAGAGAATTCTTGAGCGTACTCTGGGAGAGCATCGTGCCTCGTGGGCCGATAAGTTAGATGATGCTTTGTGGGATTTCCGTACCGCTTATAAGACCCCGATTGGTTGTACACCTTATTGTCTTGTGTACGGGAAAGCATGCCACCTCCCTATTGAGCTGGAAAATAAGGCGTACTAGGCCTTGAAGTGGGCTAAATTTGACATCAACAAAGCCGGCGATGTTCGGAAGATTCAACTCAACGAGCTCAAGGAACTGAGGAATGAAGCCTACGAGAATTCTTTGATCTACAAGGAGAAGACCAAAATCATTCATGATGCTAGGATTAAGAACTGAGAGTTCCACATCAGTGATAAATTCTTACTTTTTAACTATCGATTGAAGATCTTCTCGGGCAAGCTGAAGAGCCGTTGGTCTGGTCCATTCACCGTCGCCAAAGTCTTCCCATATGGCACCATTGAGCTTTCTCAGCCGAATGGGCCTAATTTCAAAGTGAATGGTCAGCGAGTGAAGTTGTACTTTGGTGAGGACATCTCTCATGAGATGACTCCATCCCTCACCAAGTTTCCCTTGAATTAGTTCTGGGTCGAGTCAGGCTCGTGACTCGGTTAACAAAAGCAAGCACTTCTCGAGAGGCAACCCGATTATCTATCTATCTTTATCCGTTTTCATAATAAGTGTAGGGGGAGCCCCGTATGTGTTTGTTGTCTTGTTTCTTATTCTATGCAGGGATTAAAGCTTCATAGAGCACTTTTGATGACATTTTACGAACCGTGATCCCATGTACTCGTCTTCCCGGTTCTATCCTAAACTGTCGTGATTCAATATTTCATATCTTATATGTTCACATTGAAATCACTATAGTTGTCCTTTCTTTAGGCAGATTTAAACAACATGCACAATGTCCTAAGTGTAGGGGATTTACTCCCACATGCTTAAACATTGAGGACAATGTTTATAAAGTGTAGGGGGACTTCTATCGAAGTAAGTGGGCTTTTCCATTAATTTGCCCTCATTTTTACCGGTAAATTTGATTTTTCGACATTTTACAAAGTTTTTAATCTATTTTGGCCTAATAGTTTTTCCTTTGATTTCGTTATTTACTTTCTATGTTAGAATAAATTTTTAATAAAGTGGTTTTAAATTTTTCAACGTTGTGAATCTTTTGACTCAACCCGAGTTTACTTATCTAAGTTTACTCTAGCTAGTATCCTTAACGTGTTTAAGTCAAGTTTTGCTAGGCTTTTATATAGGGAGCTTTAAAACGCGAAAGTCTTAAATCTCACGGGTTAAGAACAAGAACTTTTCGCAAGTTCCTATAATTGATCCTAGAGAGTCGTTTATCAAGGGAACTTTAAAATGCGATTTCTAAACTTGAAAAAGTCTAAGAGTTTTCAAGATCCTATAGATGACTCGAAAACCCAAAACTTTGATTTAATTGGCTAAGCATCCACGAGTCTCATTCCTTGAGATTTTAAATTGTGGAGAACGAGAGATGATAGAGTCAATTATAAGTCTGGTATTCTTTCATGAATTTATGTGAGTTGATTATAAGCTTTTTCTCCCATCGCTTGTTAATAAATTTAACTGCAATAAATAAGGTTGTACGATTTGAAAAGTTACTTAGATTCTAGCACAAGATCGTTTAAAAGTTGCTCGGTATTAATTAGAGTTCATAGCCAAGTCATAACTTATTGAAGCGGGATGCGAAGATTGGCGAGTCCGAAAAGGCCCTAACAAGGCATGAGGGCTACATTTTGTTACTAAAGATCCAAAGTGATGTGAAGAATCATTTATCAAAAATCAATATGAAGGATCGAGACACACGACGAAAAGAAAATACTCCCCTAAAGATCATGGAGAAGTCTATCCAAAAAGGCCCTAACAAGGTATGAGGATAAATAGATCCAAGTCCTAAAAGGAGGAAGATCGTTGTATATCAAAGTCCAAAATAAAGATTGGAGAAAAATGAAGAAGTCGTGGTCCAAATATGAAGAATCTCTCAAAAACCTCAAGTGAAAAATTCCTATTATGAAGAGAAGACCATCATTTCAAGAACGTCTCTCAAGATTCGAAGTATGAAGTCACTGCCAAATATCGATCCGAGAAAGGTCTCAAATCGTGAAGCAAGTTATGAACTTTAAGAGGTCCCGAGAAGCAGTTTTAAAAGATTTTTTCCTTTAGCTAACTATTGATTAAATCGTCCCACTTTATTTTCGGCCTAAATAAACTACCGAAATAAGTCAAACAATGCATCCTCATGATCATTCAAGACAAAATTAAAATATAAGAGATACACCTAGGAATAAGGGAGTCTAAGTAAATAATTGGGCCACATGAGTTCGTGTTAGTTTGCTAACTTATAATAACAATGATCTCGTTTTTAAGCTTGGTATGGGGAACGTGAAACTTGAGGATGATAAACATTCATGACAGCCAAAACCCCAATGTAAGTCTTTGATTTCTATCTTTTTAGTTTCTCTATTGTTTAGTATTTAATAAAGGCCAAGGTGGGTTATTTATGATGAGAAATGTAAACCGTGCTTTGAAATTAATGCATTGCATGAGGGCATTGCAATGGTCAAGTGTAGGGGATTTAATAAGTGTGAAAACACTTATCCTTTTACCACTTATTTCCAATAATAACAAGACCAAAACGTGTATTTTATGTCGTAAAAGTTGGAATTATGCGTAGTTTGTATTTTTATTGTGTTTTAGGACCAAAAGATGAAAAAGGAAGAAAACACGGGCTTTCACGGGCTTTTATCGAAGAAAACGAGAAAAGACGAAGTCAAAAGATCAAGAGTGCAAAAAGAACGGAAGTCCAAGGCCTATTCTGAAGATTTATCGATGAAAAAGTCTAATGACGGAATTTTAATGAAGTGGAAGAACTCAAGTCTAATCATAGAAGAAAGTTAGAAGACGAGTTCAATTTACATCGACAAATCTCGAGACGACGTCGAGAAAGGCGAAGAATTTAAATCGAGTCGGGAAGAAAGAAAGAAAGAAGGAAGCACATGCACCTCCCCATCTCCTATAAATACCCTCCTAATGACACATTAGGAGGGTGTTAGTTAAGTTAGCTAGTTTATTTTTCTTTCTTTAGTTTTATTTTTAGAGAGAGAAAGTGTTTAACTTTCTCTCGCTAGAACTTCATCTTTTCTTTCTTTTCATGTTTAAGCTTTGATTTGATCTTGTATTTTGGAATCATTAATCTATAAGTTCAAGTTAAGTTTCTTAACTTTAATCTTCTTCTACCTTTCTTTATTTTGATCTTGATTAGTGATAATCGTTGATTTTGTTTCATCTTGATGCTTATGTGAATAAAATTTTTATCTTTTTATTCTCCTCCAAGTTTTAATACGGATTAAGTTTTGAGCTTTTCATGCTTATTGACTTAGTTTGTGTTTAGCTTATTTACGTTTTAAGTTTTCTTAAAGTTTTAGTCTTTTTAAAGTTTGATTTAAAAGTTTTGCTAATTTAAAGTTTTGAAAAGTTCTTATTTTATGCTTATTAGTTCGGCTTATTAGTAATTTGTTTAAGTCTTGGTTTGAGCTTATCAAAAGTAGCTTAAAAACTTGGCTTATTTCGAAGTGATAGTCATCGGAAAAGGGTAAACCCCTTTCCGATGCATAATTATGCATTCCGATTAGAGTCTTATATTCCGACAAGCTTCCTTTTTATTCCGATCATCTTGATCGGAAAAGGGTTTCTAGGATTCCGACGCTGTGTTTTGGACATTCTGATAAGCTTTGTTTTTAACATTCCGATTGTTGCCTTTTTCTTGTATTCCGATAAGCATTGATTCCGATCTGGATTTCGACCAGGATTCCTTTTGTCACTCCGACAGGACTAGTTTACTCACATTCCGACAGCTTTGTGATAATTCCGACTGCATTCCAATTTGGCCTCATTCCGATCACATTCCGATTGTAGCATTTTTGGATATTCCGATTGGGTGCATTCCGATCACATTCCGACGATTTATTCCGACGGGATTCCGATAAGGCATTCCGACTGGGTTATTTGTTTAGTTTTAAAAAGTTTTCAAGTTTTAAATTCATTACGTTTTAATTTCCAAAAATTGCACGCTTCCCTAAATCTCTGTTTTTACCAAGGGTTTTTCTAATTTTGTTTTTAAGATTTCAATCATTTATTTTTAACTCGTCATTTTAGTTTAATTTTTAAAGCTTTAATTTTACTCAACGACACTTTCATATTTGCTATTAGTTTAAAGTAGATAACCAAACCATTCTCTTTTCTACCAAGAACGACTGAGTCGCACTAATTACTTGTAATCAATTCGAAAAGACTGGAACAACGAACATTCATAACGAGGTGAAAACCTAGTTATTACATAACACCTCCTTCCTAAACCGGGTACATGACCAGCGGTGCGTTATACCCACTTTATAGTTTGTCAAAATTGAGTAGGCCGTTAAGTTATTATTGCAATTCCAATCAACGCAAATCATATGTAAATTAGATCTAAAAACAATTCATTAATTTTTATATGATTTAGTCCATATTATTTTTTCTTGAAAAAAATTACCCTTGTTTATAACATACAATTAATATAAAACGTATGAAAACAAGTAGGTACAAAAAAAACTAAATCAAATAGCCACATGCATAACAATTTATTCAAAGAACATAAAATATAGGGTTTTTATAAACATAAAAAGTCTTCCCTAATTTTAAAACATTGAATCAAATAAAGCAAATAGCATATAAAATCCCATAATCCGTGAAAAACATGCATGTTCATCACGGATCTCCCACATATTCTTAACAATTAAAAAACTATGGATCGTAACCATACATGACATAAAAATTAATTCATGCAATCATCTAAAGATTTTTACCATGTAATTTTAGGGTTAAAAAAAAATTAAATAAAATTCGGCTAGGCCGATTTTTAGAAAACAAAAAAAACAAAAAAAACAAAACCCTAATTTTTGTTAAAACCTAAAAAACAACATGTAATTTAACTCAAATCACCATTAGTTAAAAAAACTTTAAATCTGGATAATTATAACATGTTAAAACGACTCTCTGATACCACTGATGGTTTATGACATTCATAACAATTATATAATCATAACAAAGATCAAAGCACATTATAGCGGAAGTGATATAACAAGATCATAATAACAAAATTGTAATTAATGGATTAGGGTTACATACCTTTATCCTAGCAAAGATCCACAAGATCACCAACGAATCACCAATTAGGGTTTGTGAAGAATAATACCAAGATATAGTTTAAAGCAAAACTATATTACGCTCTTGTACACACGTAACGCAACGGGCTAACCTTGAGTCTAGCACTTGCAAACCGGAACTTCAACACTTGTGGTATTTAGCAAAATCGAAAACCAAAGAACCATAAGGGTGTGTTTGGTTCGGCGATCACAAGAAGAGAGAAGGGAAGGAGTGGGGATAAATTATGAAGGCTTTGGGTATTTATATAGGCTTGGCAAAACTTGATTTCCAAGTAACACTCAAATTAGGAAAGCCAAAATCTTTCCCTTTGCCCCCTTGTAGGGGACGGTTGGTTATACCCTAAGGTGTGTTTTCGGAACTTTCTGTTTTCCTTTTTCTTCTATATAATTCCATAACATTCGTTTAACTTAACTCTTAGTTTATTTAACGATCGTTTAGTTAAGTTCAGTTTGATTTAATAAATATATAAAATATATTTAATAAATAAAATTAACCCTTAACTTCATTGTGTGCAATCCCGTAATCCCGAGTTCGATCCTATCACACGACTATTAATTTTAAGTCCATAAACTTTCACATCTACCAATACACCTGTAACCTTAAGTGATGAAGAGGTTTGTATGAATCAAAGATGGTTTTTTGTGTTTAAATAATATAGATGTCTTTGTTAACTAGTATTCATCCCTTTCAGCTTGCTTTACTTCATCATCAAGAGCTCAATAGCTCTCCAAGAGTTCCTCGGGTGCCACGAATACGCAATGCTGGCAGCTTACCTCAGCTAAATTCTCTGCATCTACAAGCACATTACTGAAACGATCTTCTACCTCTGTAGGGAAGGATAATGGCTTGGTGAGATTTGTTGACATTGTATCTTTTTAGCATACTTGTAGGTGTGTACTGATATAACCTTTGTACTTTTGTATAGGTCTCTACAAAGAGAGCCAAGGATCCAGCAAATAAAGGGCCAAGCAATTCTCGTGAGCTTGATAGAGCAAAAAAGGTGGTCAGATCGTCTTCTCTGACCAATTCAAGGAGACATGACCATGGGAAAAATAGATCCGGCAATGTGGTACAACCTCCTGGGTCAACAACAGCTAGCAGTGGTCGATCCTCTTCAACTGAACATAATCAAACTTCTGATGATGAAACTGGTGCAGTTACCCATGGCACTTTACCAGGTCTATCTACATAACAGAATCAAATTTTACATTGTTCTTAAGGGTGTTTAGATTTTTATTTAGGCACCGGTTCTGCTTCTGATTATTTGATTATTCGAGGATTAAATAACCATTTATGGATAATCAGTTTCGTAGCAGCTGCAACAAAGCGATTATCGGATATCATATAATCACTTATTAGATGCACATCCAAACCCCCCCCCCCCCTTGTTAAATTTTGCTATCTGATGGAATAGATTATATGGTTTTGACATGGCTTCTTTTTCTAATCCAACCTTGCTTGCTGAAATTATGAGTAAAGTAAAGCGGATGACATATGAAGAACTCCGCAATGAAGTTTTACCGGTATAATTTTGTAATAAAATGTTTGTTCTTTTATTGTCTATTCAATTTGTATGTATGCTAATGATGGTCTACTTATTTTCTCAGCACTGGCCTAATCTGCGTAAGCATAATGGTGACCGTTATGCTTATTCGAGTCACTCACAAGCTGTTCTTGATTGTCTGAGGAACCGAAGTGAATGGTCCAGACTAATTGATCATGGTCCTAAGGTATGTCTATAGTAAATATGAATTGTTATACTTGTCGATACCCATGTTTATAATAAGTTCGTCATTATTTAATACTTGTGTTATAGACGAATGGGGGGAGGAAGAGACGCAAGCCTAAATGTGATACGTAGAACCTTGAATCAGAAGATGATTATAGCACTGACAGAAACTCAAAGGAAAATACCAGTGACTACCCAAAGCTGCGAAAAGCAAGAAAGCAACGGCGCCTTCAAAGAGGAATCAAGGATATCAGACGGAGACGAAAGGCTGAAGTTATTAGTGATGATACTGATTCATCTTCCGAATCCAGTGAAGAAAGTGAGTTTAATTATGAAGAAATGCAAGAAGAAGGAAGATCAGGTCCAAAAGAGGCCTCTGCTAGCTCAGATGAAACGGGGTCATAACGTTGTTTAAAACATAAAACACCATTTGACCCTTGACTTGGATTTTACTGTTAAGTGTAAGTATGTGAACAACGTTAGGAGTAGAGGATTGTTGTATTGTAGCATTAGGTACCGCCATATATTCAATATAGGAATGTAGAGGAGTAGTAGCATAGTGTGAATCTATTCAAGATTCTTAACTATAGCTTGTAATCATAGTTTTGCAAGCTAGTTTAGAGAACCCGTTATTACTCTGAGCTTTCAAACCCGTTGGGATTAGACTGTTTGTTGATAATATGAATGTTACATTTGAATTTGAGAAAATCTGCTCTCTGTAGGCTGTAGTTCCTGTTGTCAAACTATAAACAATATCTGTTTCAACATGTTCTGCTTACTATTCAGATTATGTATTTGTTTTTTTTCATTCGGAGGTCTTTATCAAGAAGATCGGGTGTTTCAGTAAGGCGGTCAACTAAATCTTTCCTAAACAATCCTAATGACGACGGATACGATGTTTCAAGAACAACAAGAGAATGTGCGGTGGTGACATTAATTTTTTTGTCTAGTTTAACGTTAATCAAAGCAGTATGTATACTCTATAACCGGAAGTAAACATCCAGAAAGAGACGTATCATTAAACATCAAAACTTCATTCCCAACAGCGATGGAAGTAATTTTCGTATCAGGAAGATAAGATTGGACGTTGGTTTTGACCCATTCTTGAGCAGCATCAAGATCTTCTAGTTTTGTAACTACTCATTACCTATTCCAATAATGAACTCGATGTTTGTGTTTCCAAAGGCTGTAAGGACTTTAGGATGATCATCATAAAGTTTAACTTTGTTAGCACCAATGGATTTTACTAATGGGAAGACTTTATCTGGTTACGGGAGATTGTTGACTTTTTGGCCGTAGTTGATACCAATGCACGATATGGTCGGAAAGAGGAGGAGGAGGATTGCACATATGTGGAGTAGGGGTGAAATGGTCCATTGGTGGTAGTCGGATGGTGGTTAAAAGTGTTAGTGGTATTTGTAGAAACTAGAAGGGGGGGTTGAATAGTTTCTAGTTAGTTTTCAAAACAATTCGCCTTAATCCACTGTGCGCGGTTCTTTATTGTACCCGCGGTTCTTTATCAATAAAGAACCGCCGGTCCATTTAGGGAACCGCCGACAGTGGACGAAACCGTTTATTACATGTTAAACTTTAACAATCCTTTGTATCAAATTCTCGATCAAGCTTGACTAGATATGAGATGTGTTTGATTGAGAGATAAATACTACAAGTAAGAAAACACACAAGCACATCAAATCAAGAGTACATCAAGCAATAGTCTAAACACTAAGCACACACGTACTAAGCATAAGCTTTTCTGCAACTAGGATGTTTAGACTAAGTGATGTACACTTGACCATAATCTAAACATGAAGCACACACCTACTTAGCCATAGCTTTTCCGCAACTTAGATGTTTAGATTATGTGATGCACACAAAGAAACACAACACAAGTATGCAATTATAAATACATCTACAAAGGTAAAGACATAAATGTAAATGAAAGTACCGACACGATGATTTATAGTGGTTCGGTCACGAAGCTCCTCTTCGCCCTACTCCACTCCTCGAGTACTCTAATACAAGGCTTTTGTCCCGTATAAAAATTATCGTTCTCGTGGTCTAATCGAATTGATCTAGGTTCTCTATGTGACTCTATTGTCTTTTGGTGGAACAAATATTTTTGGTTGTTTTTAAATTAAAATGTGCAAAACTTAAAAGTAAATGTCGTTAAAGTAAAGTGGCGTGAAATTAAATCTAAATCTAATTAAAAGTAAAAGGGTGCGATATTTAAAAACTTTTGAAAAATAAAATAACTAAATGACCAAAACTTAAAGCGTAACGAAAATTAAAGTTAGACAAGAATTAAAATGTAAACTAAGAAAAATAAACAAAGTTAACTAGAGAAAAAAACCACTCCAATCGGAATATATTCCGATCAGATTCAATCGGAATATCAAACCTACCTGTCGGAATGTTGATCAGAAACCCAATCGGAATATGTCACCTTTCTCTGATCGGAATAACTAAGCTTAAACCCCCAGATCGGAATGTATACCTCTGATCGGAATATGGAGTGGACTTTGGTCGGAATGTTTATCGGAATCCCTAATCGGAATAGCTGTCACCTACCTGATCGGAATAACCCAATGAACAACTCGATCGGAATATGTAGAAATGGACTCAGATCGGAATGCTGTCACACACCTCCTGATCGGAATACCAAAAGCACCTCTAATCGGAATACCAACGTCCACCAATCGGAAAGTTAAAAACCTTTTCCGACCAAGCACGTAGCTATGATCCGAATGTAAAACCCTTTCCGATTTCACCTATCGGAATACGAAGGAAAGATTGGAAAATAAGCTAAGCAAATACACTATAATTCTAATAAGCACTAGACGAAATTTCTAAAGCAAACTAATTAAGAAAAAAGCTATTAAACAGAAATTTGAAGACTTTTAAATCACGAAATGGAAAAGCTTTACGAAAAATAACTTTTTATACAAAAACAACTTTTATAAAAACTATATAAACTTGAAAATAAACAAAATAAGCTATGAAAATAAATGCTTTAAAACAATCAAAAGCATAAAAATGTAATCTTTAAACAAATCAACAAGACAAAAAGCATATAAATCAAAGATTAAAGAAAGGTAGAATGAGATCAACAAGATAAAGTAAAGGTGCGAGAATTAAAAGAAACACTTACATGAAATTAAATGGTAAATAAAGTGCAAGACATGTAATTAAAGGTGCAAGTAATTAAAGGTGCATAAAATAAAAGTGGAAGAGCTAATTTGTCAAGTTAGCCAACAAGAACAAATGAATGAAAATGGGGTGTATTTATAGGAGATTAGGAGGGTGGTTAGAGGAAGCTTCCTCCTCTCCTTCCTTTCTTCTTAATTGCGCCCTTAAGTCCTTCCTTCTTAATCTTTTTGTTAATCTTGGACTTTGATGACTTTTGGCTCGGGATTTCTTTGGACTCGTCTTTTAATTCTTCGATAAATAAGACTTGAGTTCCTCGGCTTTAAGTAAACTTCCGTCTTTTGACTTTTTCTTCGATAAATCTTCAGAATTGGTCTTGGACTTCCGTTCTTTTTGCACTCTTGACTTCTTGACTTCGTCTTTCATCTTTTTCTTCAATAAAAGTCCGTAAATTCCCATGAATTGCCGTGTTTTCTCCACTTTTCACCTTTTCGTCCTAAATCACAACAAAAACACAAACCACGCATAATTCCGACATAAAAGACATAAAATACACGTTTTGGCTTGGTTATTATTGTAATTAAGTGGTAGAAAATATGGGTGTTTTCACACCTATCAAATCCCCTACACTTGACCATTGCAATGTCCTCATGCAATGCATTAGTTACAAAGCAAGTTTACATTTTTCATCATAATCAATCCACGTTGGCCTTTAGTAAAGAGATAGAAAATTATAAACATTAAAAGTAAAGAAATCAAAAAGCATACCTTGGGTTTTGGAAGTGTCATGAATAATCATCACCCTCAAGTTTTCACTTTCTCCAAACCAAGCTTAAAAACGAGATCATTGTTATTATAAGTTAGTAATCTATCTCGAACTCATGTGGGCCAATTACTCACTTAGACTCCCTTATTCCTAGAAGTATCTCTTATATTTTATTGTTGTCTTGAATGATCACGAGGATGCATTGTTTGACTTATTTCGATAGTTATTTAGTCCGAAAATGTAGAACAATGATAATCTTGTGAAACAAGGGGGTTGATGTTTTTCTAGAGAGAGAAAGTTAGAGAGAGAAATGAAAGAAAACACATATATTGAAATGAGAGAATAAAACAACCAACACCTCTTTCCATGGTGGAAAGAGGTTTAAATACCCCAAGTCCTTAAAGGACTTGGGCTTCCGGCCCATGAACATGCTCATGGGTCGGGCTATGTAATAAATAACACTTAACTTAACTACGAGCCTGTAACTACATGGTTGGAGTGACCGATACTTTCTAAATGCGTAAAACGTATTTCCAACAATCTCCCCCAAAGGGAGGTCACTCCAAGTTTACAAAGTCCTAATCTAGCATGTTAGATTTTGTTCTTGAGCTCGTAGTCTTCTTTTCTTTCTTTTTCTTTTCTTTTGTGAATATGTGTTGAATGATATCAGCCTTTTTGCTTGGAACATGTTCTTTTGGCCTTTCACGTGCGATCTTTGCCTTTCTTGTGAATTTGCCTTCTCGTGACTCCATGTTCCACACACTTATGTCTTTTTGTTGAATTCTCGAAAGTTTCAGAGTTTGGTACAGCGGAAGACTTTATCTTGTACTTTCTTGAATTTTTGTTAAACTTTGATGCAGAAAGACATAAGCATGTGAGAACGACTTCTACAGGTACACCGCAACACCACCGTCTTCACTGGTACTCAGCAACGCCACCGTCTTCAACAGGTACACATCAACGCCACCGTCTTTAACAGGTACACAGCAACGACACGAATAAAATGGCTTTGAACATTTTATTCTAATTCGGTAGCATTTTACCTCCGGTCGGTGAAGACCGTTGGACGATATTAGATATCGTACCCGTGACGGATAGTTTCAATTAAGTAACTTCCTGACAGGATTTCGCGGGTAAACCCGTTCTCTTTATTCGACCGTCCAAAGCTGACTGCGAACATAAAGAGTGAATCACTTGGATAATTTATCCTTGTGATTAGAAGCCGTCAATTCATGAAACCTGGAACAAGTGAATCTCAATTAAGATTTTCACCATCGTTGCTTTCCAGTTGTCACGAGCTTAATTCATAAAGAATCTTGCACGTCACCTACCAAGTGCTGTTTGATGTTGACACTAGAAGGATTTCCACTCGTCACTGTGGTCAATAAAGAGTCACTCTGAGTGTTCTGGCAAGATCATATGATAATGCGAAGAGGCCTGGAACGAGTTTAAGTTCAATTAAGAATTAAACCACTGTTACCTTCCAGTTTTTCACAAGATTGATTCTAAAAGAACCGCACGTGTAACCTACCATGAGCTTGTTTGATGTTGGCTCAAGCAGGATTTCCATCTTCATTGTAATACTTACGTATTACTCGGATGTTCTGGCAATATTACAGGAATATTGCGTAGGACTCATGAAAATCTCTTACTTTTCACAGTGTGTGAGAAAGCAAGGAATAAATGAAAAGTGTCCTAATGAGACTTTTGATGATCTCTTGGCTCTAGACTCGATTGTGCGTTTTGATTTAGTGAGCGATGGCTGGAGAGGAATGCCACCTTTTCAATACCAGTCTATTCGGAGTGAATAAACCAATAGATAACGTGTTGATCTCCGTGTGATTAAAACAAATACCTTTTGAGAGATATTTGAGTTAGCTGGGAAGGGTTGTGCATTGCATCACTGGGTCCATGATGTCTTTCTTCAATACCGAGAATCATTAGCAAAAATGACCTCAATAGCATATGTATTGACCCGGTTTCTGCCTAAAGTTGTAAGGAGGGCTTCTTTCTTTACACCCTTTATCTTTACAATTCTTTTTCATTCTTCAACCCCTTCAATGCTTACCAATACGTCATCACTAGCACCTTGTTGTGATTGTTCCAGTGCTAGCTTAAGTACTTGGTCGGCATTCAGCTACGTTCACATTCTTTCTCCATCTTTCCTAGGACTTCTAATTCTATCTAGGGAATTGTCCTTGGGAAGATTCCATCGGCTCTGATGAATCATTGGACTAAACCTATTCCTACCACCCTTTTGTCACCACATCCGTCGTGAATTAAGCGTGTTTTGGGAAGGAATTGCCACCATGAAAAATCATTGAAAAATCACCTAAGGTACTTGTGATATTGAAATCAAAAGTTTTGTACCTTAGGTGTTTTGTTTATCAAAAACGCTCCCCCTTAACACGTGCTTTACACATATTAAGTTGGATTATCGTTAAGTCTTTTTCATCTTTTAGCCAAGTATCACTTAAGTCTCCTTAATCCCATTTTCTCCCCTTATCCAAAATGTTAACCATTAATATTTGGGATATTGAATGGATTAACCGGTCTTTGGGTAAAAATGAAATTGATGTTTGGCCATAGAACATGTTAATGCTCCCCCTTAATTAAATAAGGGATAGTTGTAGTGCTTTAGTATGATATATTTTGAAAGATTTAGAATCTCGTGAGAAATTCTTGAAAAATTATCATACCTTAACACTACAACAAGCCACAAAAGCTGATAAAGTAAAAAGATAACATATTCACAATAATGTACATATGAAGTTGACCTGTAATGAGACGAACCAAAATTAATTGGTTCGTTCCGTAAGCCGATGGTGAGCTCCATATGGTCGTCCACCGACGAATCGTTCTATGCTTCGTAGCAACCGGCGCTTCCTTAGCACTTCCTCAATCTTCCTGATTGCATACGAAGATCCTTTTCGGCACTGGGTTGTCCATGTGTATGTGACTGCCGGAAGAGGTAAGTTGGAGTTGAGAACTGACAAATCATCTCGAACATTCTTTAGCGTTCCATCACTGAATTTGTGCAGTTCTGAGAATCGCATGTATTGCATGACGCCAGTCTGATTCGGATAAAAGATTCCTGCTTCCGGCTTGGTAGTCCCCATGTAGACCTTCTTGTCCTTGTGGAAGTTACTGAGTGGAGTCGTATGGGGACGTTGCAGGTTTAGCTTCTTCTGATAGCTTTCTACCCCAAGTTGAAAATCTTCCACCCGGTGTTGAATGACAATTTTCCTGGCATATTGACGAAAGTTTGAACTCAAGGCTATGACAATATCAGGTGATAGATGGTCAACTTTCTCTTGAGCCAAGAGCAGCAATAGATCTTCTATGTCTTCAAGTTGAAGGTACTGGAGATCACTTTCGTCAATGCGGTATTCTTTCTCATCGGTACGTTTGAGCAAGATTACATTTAAGTAATCGTAACCGAAAACCGTCTGAGTAGTTGCCCCAAGGATACTTTTGATTCTGTGAGATGAGACGATAGAAGCACCTCTCTTAGGACGATGGAAGTGATTATAGGCTAACTTCTTCTTTTTGTCCCAGTGAGATATGCCAAGTGAAGCATAGGTGTCATAAAATTTGAGCAGCTTCTTTCTCCAGATTGAGTCAGGCACTTTGTCTTCTATCCAAGGAACATTCTCCAAGTTGACAGCCTTGAGCATTGTTAGTGACGTGGCATACTTCTTTGCTCCATTTTCAAGGTATTCAAGATCGTGAGAGACAAAATGCTCGATTGGGATAGTGGCAGAACTAGTGATGACCGTTGGTGTAAGAGGTTGCAATACGGGAGTTTGAATTCCTGTAGTTGTCGCTCTCATTGCTTTGGTAAGCTCATTCAGGTGATATTTTGCTTCATTATGGGTGATCTTTAATGTGTCAAAGAAGTCCACATTTGCAGCTGCCATTTTGAGCAGATCTGGGGTCATCGTTGGTTTCCCATGAGAGTACCTTAGAAAAGCCGAGAAGTCGATAGGGTTGTTGAGGAATTGAGTCATCTCCATTACAGTTGCAGTTTCAAATGGATGATGTGGTGCTGCGTTTGTTAGCCAAAGTTGTTCTTGTACCGTATCGTCAATGATAAGAGTTTCAGCAAATGTCGGTTCTGGAACATGTAAATCTTCAACTTCCATATCATCATCATGCTGAGCTGTAGAGGATGTGGAAGGTTGAGTTTGCGTCACCGGTGTATCATCGTGATGTTCTTCTTCAAGCATTGTGTCTGTCGGTTCTTCTGCTTGCATGTATTCTACAGTCTCAATATGAGAATCAGTAGTGAATTCTGGTGCAGTAGATATACCTGAAGCAGCCTGCTGAGTTTCTGATACTGTTGTCTCCAGTGGCTTATCTGTGGTGTCAGCAACCGTTTCTGCAATGTCCTCGAAACCTTTCTCGGTGGCCGTTTGATTGTCATCCTTGCTTGTCTCGTCGGCATTTGTACCAGTGTTGTCATTCTTATCACCCTTGTTGAGTTCATTACCCTTGTCATTATCGTCATCGTCATCCTGATCATCATCTGTATCCTCGTCCTCGTCCTTATCATCATCAACATTCTTATCCTTTCCTTGTTCATCCTCTTCATCCTCCTCATCTCCTTCCTTATCCTTATCCTCATTCTCATCATCCTTTTCACCATGTTCCTCGTCATCTTCCTCTTCTACCTCATTCTCATCATCAGACTCAGAGTCGGTAGTGTCTGCAGGATTCTCTTCATCAATTGCGTAGTTGAGATATTGCAGAACTTTGCGTTTGTATTTTGATTTATGAGCTCCCAAGTCTAGCAGACGTTTCTGAAGCAATGTCATGATTTGAAGAG
The DNA here is from genome assembly GCA_025667525.1 of Glebionis coronaria. Classification (NCBI taxonomy): domain Eukaryota; kingdom Viridiplantae; phylum Streptophyta; class Magnoliopsida; order Asterales; family Asteraceae; genus Glebionis; species Glebionis coronaria. The sequence continues at coordinate 20,581,458 of CM046880.1, forward strand.
TAGATAGACCATTACCGACCAGATGTGGTAATTGTTGATCAACATAAGACTTGACTTCGCGTTGAATGATCGCGGTCATCTGCTCGTCAATTGACCCGAGAAAAGCAGCATTTTCTTTATCCCGAGTTTTCTTCTCTTTACGAAATGCTTTATGTTGTTCTTTGAGCTTTGACACTTTGTCTGATAGTTTTTGAAGAATGGGCTCATCAGGATGCGGTTCCTTTGGAGGAGTAGCAAACCTTTCTGTCAACGTAGCTATTTGGGTCGCTTGAGCCTCTAGCTGTTGTTGAAGAGACTGGATCAACGGATCATTGATTGTGAGAAAAGGATTTGATGTAGATGAAGTTTGTGGTTCTGTTGGTGGAGGTGTGACCAAAACCGTTAAAGTGGTCGTGGATGATACTGGTTGTACCGGGATAGGTGTTGATGTAGATGCAGTGGTTAGGACGGTGGTTGATACAGGTTGTTCAACTGTAGATGCCGGTGTAGATTCCGTGGTAATGGTGGTGGTTGATACTTGTTGTTCAACAGTTGCGGGTGTGATGGTGGTGGTCGGGACCTCACTGATAATTGGGGTTGAAAGTAGGGAAGTGGTGGTCGATGTAATAGTGGTTATAGGGACATCCACCATTTGTTCGTTTGTTGACGGATCAGTGTTGGTGACCTCAACACCCTCCCCTTCTAAATTAAGATATTTCAACACATCATCAGAGTTTGAAGTAGACTTACTTTGAAGTTGTGTGTCTGGAATGAAAGTTGCATGAGCATCTTCATTTAGTACCATGTGAGTCGGTTCAGGCAGAGATGTGGTGATATTTGCATCCCGATACATCATACTTGTATCTGTGTCAGCACTGCTCTCACATTCTTCACTTGGTTCCCGACTTTCAAGTTGAAAGGTAGCAGCATCTTCATACTCATCTTCATAAATATTTTCTTCGTCGAAGAATTCCGTATCATCATCAGGATTACCAAAATCTGCTAAATCATCAAATACCCTTGAGCCTGATCCACCAAAGGCTTCCTGTCGACTTTGTTGAAGAATAATACGGAGTCTTTTTTCTTCAGAAAGTTGTTGTTGAACAGGATCATTTTGAGCAACACTTGCCTCTTTGCCTTTAGCTTTCTTTGCTTTCTTAGTCCTGCGGAGTGGTACTTCTTCTTCTTGTTCATCTTCAGTGTGGATCAGCTCATCTTCATCATCTTCATCAACAATTTGCATTTTTCCTAAGCGTTTATCTTTAGGAGCAGCTGGTTGACGCTGTGACACTCGTTTCTTGCGTTTACCTTTTTGTTTCTCTGATGGTGGTAAATTTGCCCGCTTGAATTGTGCGTCGATGTCACGAAGCATTTCTTGGTATTTATCACTCTCCTTGATTCCATCATTAATCATCGTGTCAGGTACTAGTGCAGGAAGTAATGCATACTTTGTGGAATTTGTGTCTGCATTCATTGAGAGAATCACATAATCATCATCTTTCGTGTGATAAAAGAATTTCCCGCGAGTGTCAATGGTTGGGTCATTCTTCATAAAATAGTGGATAATGAGCTTGGTGAATCTCGGGAATGGGAGATGCACGGATTTCTTCTTCGTTCCAGTAATCTGATAACAAAATTCTTGCCAGAGAAGAAGTGCATAATCGACTTTTGATGCAGTATACAATCCCCAAAATAAGTGAGCCTGTGGTGGTCGCATTGCATCGGTGCCCCTAGTTTTCCCAGTGAGACACTTGACGATGATGGTGATAATTGCTTTCCAGGGTTGCCCTATGTGTGAAGTGTTAAATTGTGATGGACTGTTAATTTCACCCTCATAATTCATGGCACGAATAACTCGAAGCACTTCATCATTCTTTGGGTTAGGCACAAATTGTTCTCCTTGTGCCAACCTAGGGAGCTTAAACAATTTCCTAAAAATGCTCAAGTTGAGTACCCTTGGTGTTTTGTTCAGTTCGAAAGATATGATCTTGTTATCGAAAGATGCAGTATTCCAGAATTCATGGATGTAGACTTCGGAAACAGATGCAGTACGTCTGAGTGTGTCGCTGATGGGTGATATGTCTAGGATATCCGTGGAAATTTTGAAAGCAGGTAAAACCGGATCAAAATCATCTTGCAACCTAGTGTTGTTCTCAGCATATGGGAGCCTATGACTGAGTGGGACAAGTTCAAGATCACGGACTCGTTGTTCTTCCTCGGTGATTGACATTTTCCTGCTTTGATGACATATTCACAAATGATATACACAACATATGTAGATATATTCAATCAATGCCAATTTTAAACACAGGAAAAATATCATTACACTTATTACCACAACATTCACACATACATCAGATGAACAAGGTCTTTACATATAGCAATTCACTTAGGAAAATAGCATGAGAACCAGTGATAATTTTATTCTAAGGAGATACCGTCCTAGCCTTAGTTCTTACAATATTTGGATTTCTTGGTGGTCATGACCAAAACCTCAGTAGGTTTTGGGTTGATTTCAACCAAAACTTCAGTGGGTTTTGATTTAGTTTCAACCACTACCTCAGTAGGTTTGGGTTTGATGTCTACTAACACCTCAGTAGGTCTTGGTTTGATTTCAACAAAAACTTCAGTGTGTTTTGATTTAGTTTCAACCACTATGTCAGGAATTGTAGGACTACCCTCAACCCAAATGATAGTGGGCTTGAACAAAGATGAAGCTTTGTCTGCCATGGCCTGGAAACACAAACCCAAGACATTGAGTAAGTAATTTGTATCTCTTTTGTTTACATCGGAATCAACTTATTAAATAAGATGAACTTTTGTAATAAGAAACCGTTCAAGTATTCTTATGAGATAAAATTGGCTTATGTCAACAACACTTGGTTTCGTTTAAATGGCCCTAAAGAACTTAAAGCTAAAGAAGGATTAGTGCAATCTAGGCCGAACTCATGGTATATCCTAAGGCAATATCATAAGAATAAGAGACCTAATTCCATCGCAATGTAGCAAACTATCAGAATCCTAGCCATACCATCGCAATGAAACAATCATCGGAATCCTAATGAAATCCTATCGCAATATCTAAGGCTATCGCAATCTATGCATTTCCATCGGAATAACTGAATAATCATCGCAATATACCCTATCGCAATACATAGTGCGAATCCATCGCAATGACACATCGGAATGTGCCATCGCAACATGCCATCGCAATGAATCAACGAAAGTCCATCGCAATGAGCCTGTCGCAACGAACCATCGGAATGACTCGTCGCAACAACCCATCGCAATAGAACCATCGCAATGACTCATCGCAATGAGTATCGCAATGAGTCATCGTAATAACTCATCGCAATAGCCCATCGCAACGAATCATCGAAATGACTCATCGCAATGATATCAAAGCTGTATCGCAATCTACATCGAAATCCGTGACAGGGATTCTATCTCATGTTTGACTTCACGATCTGGAGTTTTAGGCAGCGTTTTAAGCAATTCTGAACAAAACCATTGTGTAAAAGGGAATTCTTAACAAATCCCAGCACTTAAACTACGTGTTCATGGCAAAAATTACAACCCTAAATCGAAAGATTTGAGATAGTGGTTACTGTGTTTGATTGATGATGAAACATGTTAGACGAAGGTTAATAAGCCATAGATTTACCTAGATAATGAAGTAATCAAGAAACACTTAATCAATCTTGAAGCTTTTGAGATCCTTAACAATGGCAGAAAGAGAAACAAGTGTGTTTTGTGTGTGTAGCGAATGACGACGGGAATGGGAGAGAGGGGGGGAGGGGGTTTGTTTTTGACTTGGTCAAAGTGGATGCAAGCCCCTCCCATTATTGCCAAATTGCAAAACGAGTCCCCCTATTTTGTAAGTTAAAGTGCCAGTTCAAGTTATTTAGGCACATAACAAACTTATTCCCAAATACAAACACAAATACTTTTCGCCAAAATGTTAATGACCTATCCAGGATAAACTTAATTCACACATAGCACACATAGCGTAACTGAAGATGATGGGTAGCTAATATTTTCTGAGTAACCTGTTGAACGACCAAATTTGTTAACTTTAAAGAATTAATATTTGCTCCCCCTTAATCCCTGACCCGTTTTCTAATTAAAGAGCTGTAGTCAAAGATATTAGGGACACAACTATTAATGAGGACATTTGCCGATTAAGTGATTGTATAGAACGATTCTGGTGGAAATAAGATTTCTCTTATTTTAAACAAGATAAGTGCACTAAAACGTACACGAATTTGTGTTAGACCAAGTTATTAAGTAAACTTGGCCCCTTACAAGGTTTTTAAAGTAAAACCTTGCCCGAGAAACTTAATTCCCGTTGTGAGCCAACGTTTTCAAAAGAAATACGTGACTTTAATATGAAAAGCGGGTTGCAGTCAGAAATAACTACAAGCCATAATGGGCATGTTTTAAAACTTGTACAACTTTTATACGGACTCTATTTATGGCGCCGTGTCAATAGTAATCGACATTTCTAAAGCCGTAAATATTACCGTACTAAAAGACATGCCCGAGTTGAAAAGAAAAAATATTTTTGGTTTTTCTTGATTTTATATTTTTTATGGATTTTCTTGGTTTTATATTTTTTATGGTTTTTCTTGGTTTTATATTTTTTTATGGTTTTTCTTGATTTTATATTTTTGTATTTTGCTTTTGATGGTTTAAGTATGTACTATAATATACAAGATCACGATCAAAAGGATACTCGAGAATAGTTTACCAGTACTATTCTTCAGACTCTTCTGCCAACTCCTTAAGTGTCGCTGGGGAAAATGATTTCATGCCTAGCTTTTCGATCAAAAACTCGATGCGTGCTCGATCTAAGGCCTTTGTGAATATATCTGCCAGCTGGTACTCAGTGTTGACGAAGTATAGTTCGATCACTCCATTTTCCACTTGCTCCTTGATGAAATGGTAGCGGATGTCAATGTGCTTTGCTCGAGAGTGTTGAACATAGTTGCAGCATAGAGCGATTGCACTTTTGTTATCATAGTACATCGGGATTTTGTTGTAACCAAGGCCGTAGTCAGTCAATTGTGATCTCATCCAAAGAACTTGAGCACAGCAACCGGACATAGCTATGTATTCAGCCTCAGTACTTGATATCGCAGCGCTTTTCTGCCTTTTTGATGCCCAACTGATAAGTCTATCTCCAAGGAGTTGCACACTGCCAGAAGTGCTACGTCTTGTATCTTGACACCCGGCATAATCTGCATCTGCATATGAAATTAATGCAATAGAAGAATCCTTCGGATACCACAGACCACGATTAAGTGTTCCTTTTAGATACCGAAAGATCCTTTTCACAACATGTAAGTGCTTTTCGGTAGGCCGAGCCTGATACCGGGCACACATGCCTATAGCAAATTGCAAATCAGGCCTGCTAGCAGTCAGATAGAGAAGGGTGCCGATCATTCCACGGTAAAGTTTAGGATCGACAGCTATCCCTTCCTTATCTTCATCTAACTTGGATCGCTCCACCATTGGAGTATCCACGGGGTCACAGTTTTCAAAGTGATATTTCTTTAAGGATTCAATAGCAAATTTGGATTGATTAATAAAGATGCCTCTGGGATTCTGAGAAATTTGCAACCCTAAGAAAAATGAAATTTTTCCCATCATTGACATCTTAAAACGTGTGGACATAATTTTCTCAAAACGGTCAGACAAACGTTGATTAGTAGCAGCAAATATTATATCATCAACATAAATTTGTACCAGTATCATGTCGTTGTCCTCCTTGAGAATGAATAATGTGGGGTCCACTTTGCCTTTGGAGAAGCCTTTGGAGATGAGATACGTCGATAAGAGATCATACCACGCGCGTGGAGCCTGTTTCAACCCGTAAAGAGCCTTCTTGAGCTTGTACACATGATTAGGATACTCTGAATTGACGAATCTATTCGGCTGGCTTACATAGACATCTTCCCTTAATTCACCATTAAGAAATGTCGTCTTAACATCCATTTGGTAGACGATCATATTCATATGAGCAGCATAAGCAAGGAATAGTCTAATTGCCTCCAATCGTGCAACAAGAGCAAAGGATTCTTCAAAATCGATACCCAAAGCTTGCTTGTAACCTCTGGCGACCAATCTAGCTTTGTTTTTCAGCACACTACCTAACTCATCAAGCTTGACCTTGTATACCCACAACAGTGTTAAGATTTCCACGTTGTTGGGTAACGGAACTAATTCCCACACTTCAAGACGTTGGAATTCATTAAGTTCCTCTTGCATTGCTTCAATCCATGATGATTTGGTCATGGCTTGTTGCCAGTTTTTAGGTTCAGTGTCTGACAGAAATGCATCAAAATAGCAATATAATGCATGTTCTTGGAGTTGATGGCGTGTTAAGACTGGTCGATCGATGTCACCAATGATATTGCGGATTGGGTGATCCTTTGTCCATTTAGTGTTGTGAGTTTCAATCCTTGGTGGTCGGGAGTGAACGATTGCAGGAGCTTCCTCTGAGGTAGACGCACCCGTAGGGTCATCAGGTATGTGTGAACCAAAGAAAGGAAGCTCTTGTAAGTGAGCGTATTCCAGATCGTGATCATATAATTCCTCTTCAACATCATTAGGAACGAGTGGGGGTGATGATTCAGGTGTTGTTTGAGAATTAGTAGGGGATGGTACATCTTGATCAAGAGTAACAGTTGTTGCCTCGGATTCATTTCCATTATCTTGAGCAACGACTACGGGAATCGGAGCCACTGCTACGTGTACTGAGGAATCATTACTCTGTGGATCAAAGAATTCATCAAACATAGGTTGAAATAACTTATCCCACTCGGACCTTGTTGGTGGTATGAATGATGGAGAAGTAGGGTTGTTGGGAAGTAAGCCGGAACTGATTGTACCGGTTCCCATTTCGTGTAATGCGGGTTCAGAGCTGTGTTGCTCAGAAGCCATCGTTGTCAGCTCATCAAAATCGACATCCAAAGTTTCTACAATCTTGCCAAGACGACGGTTATAAATCCGGTAAGCCTTCTTTGCAGGTGAATAGCCAATAAAAATTCCAATATCAGCCTTCGGTTGAAGTTTTCCCAGATTTTCACTATTTGTATTTGGATAGCAAAGTGCACCAAACACATGAAGAAAGGAAATATCGGGTTTATGTCCATGAAGAAGCTCATATGGAGTTTTACCATGACGTTTGCGAATGATTGAGCGGTTTTGGGTATAACATGCGGTTGCCACTGCTTCTGCCCATAAGAATAAGGGAGCATTCGCATAAATTAACATAGTTCTAGCAGCTTCCATCAGTGTACGGTTACGTCTTTCAACGACACCATTTTGTTGTGGAGTGCGAGCCACAGATGTTTCATGAGAAATACCAACCTTTTCGTAATACGTTCGAAGAGTCTGATTAACGAACTCAGTGCCGTTATCAGTCCGAATGCGGCGAACAGTAGCGTTCCGACGGACTTGGATCATTTTTAAGAAGGTGATGATACACTCTGGTGCTTGATCCTTAGATGCTAAAAACTTTACCCATGTAAACCTCGAGAAATCATCCACTATTACGAGGATGTATTTTCTACCACTCACACTAGCTGTACGCATTGGTCCACAAAGATCCATGTGCAAAAGATACAGTGGTTCTTGGTTGGTGTCTTCTGCTTTAGGTTTGTAAGATTTCTTGGTGCTTTTCCCCAATGAACATGCGGAACATAAATGATCCTTGTCGAACTTGAGTTTCGGAAGACCACGAACAAGTTCGTTTCTAGCCAAATGGTTAATAGCATCAAAGTTAAGATGAGATAACCGACGATGCCACAACCATGACTTGGTCTTAGACGCTTTGGAGAGTAAGCAAACAGGAGAGGCGGCCATCATGTTTTGAATAGACAAAGTATATAGATTATCCCCTCGAGAACCCTTTAACAAATCATTTCCTGCAAGATCGCGAATGAAGCAAGTATGTTGTCGAAAGGCCACTTCAAGGTTAGAATCGCAGAATTGTCCTACTGAGAATAGATTATGACCAAGTCCCTCTACATAGTAAACCCTTGAAATCGTAAAATTCCCAATTTGATATTCACCATAACCCATAATCTTTGCAATATGGTCGTTGCCGAATTTTACCGTTCCTAGAAACTTGCTGACGAAATTTTTGAGCATCGAGCGGTCTCCAGTCATATGTTTGGAGCACCCCGAGTCCAAATACCAAAGAATAATTTGGACGACCTGAAAATTTTACCAAACACAGACGATGTATCGGATTCTAATTGTTCTTCTGAGTTAGCAGGTACAGATATAGTTATCTTAGATTTGCTATCAGACAAAACTTTAGGTTTCCAGATTTTCTTACTAGTGATTGGCTTAGATTCTAGTTGTCTAGTATTCTGAGGTACTTTGTGACTGGGGACATTACCACTGGTAGGCACATTAGTGGGGGCAGACCTAGTTAAAGGGCGCTTGTTCCTTTTCTTAGTGCTAGTGTTCCTATTTAAAGGACGCTTAGACCTAACTTCTGTGGATGTGATCCTAGTTAAAGGGCACGTAGTTCCATTTGCAGTAAAGGTCCTACCAGTGGGTTTCCATTGCCACCCAACTTGAGTAAATTTCTTACCTGTTGGCTTCCATTCAAGATTGTTCTTAATAGCATGCATTTCATTCACGTGATCAATAAGGCATAAATCATGATGCTTAGAAAACATACATTCGTTACAATTCCAACATGTCGCATTAGAATTCACACTTTGCTTAGGTTTCCACTCATAAAGAGGACCTTTTGTCTTAGCTACATGATTCTTTTTATTTAAAACTGAAACAACGTTCCTAGGGTGCACTTCTACTTTCTTCTTCTCAGTCCTATTAGTGGAAGGCTTGATCCTATCTTTCTTTCCTCGAGATCCTTTAGCCTTAGTGGACACTTTTACTCCTGTAGAAGCCAAGGGAACATTAGTGACAGATTTTAAAGATGCCTTACTTGATAGTGTCAATGCCGGTTTTGCTCCTGGAGTCTTATTGAATGGAGTGACAGCAATGGGCTTATTATTAAGTAGTGCAGAACCTGGTGTACCTATGTATTGCAAATATGCTAGGCAATATTGAACTCGCTTCACATATTCATGAGCCGAATAATAGTCGCTACTTGAGGGATCTAAGGCATACAGATCGTCTAAAATATCCCTAAGAAGATCGACATGCTTAATGGCATTTCTCATATAATCATCGTAGGTAACCGGGTTTCTCTTATGAAGTGGATTCTTATAAAGCACTACTGACTTGGTTGTTGGAGCACTAGTGGACGGTGCAGAGTCGGTAGCTAAGTTATCAACAACTTCTTGTCGAGTGAAAAGAAGTGTCTCCTTTAACTCGGCCAAAACCATGTTTTTATCTATGAGCTGAATTTTTAGGTCAGAGGTTTCCTCACATTTCTTGTTCAGTTTGTCAATTAAAGACTTTCGCTCTGTCGCATTAAACGCGAGTTGTTCTTCTATTGAACCAGAAATTTGTGAGTCTCCCTGCCTGACTTGTTCACGCTCTCCTAGTATAGAATTAATTCTTGTTTCTAGGACATGATTGTTAGCCTCTGCAGCCTCTAGTTCCGTTTTTGTTTCTACTAATTCTCTCTTAAGTCTCATCATTTCTTCTTCTAAATTTTGAACCATCTGAATCATCTTGTCACTTGTCTCAACGGAGTTTCCACCATCATTTAGTTTTGAAAGAGTTTCATTTTTAGATTGATTCTCAATTTCAAGAGATATAGAATGTTGTTGAAGCTCGTTAAAACGTTTTGACAGTGTATTATATGAATCCTGAAGCTTTAAAAATTCAGCGTTGGATTCATGACAAGAATGATTTTCTACAGTATTCACATGTTCAATAGTATTCACAGATTTATGCACATCATCACAAATATTCACAGTAGATGAAATTTCATGAGTATATTGAATAGTAACAACTTGCATCACGTCAAGAGACACCATATGTTCTAAAAAGCAGTCATATTCTGATAAAATCTTTTCCTTTTCAATTAAGTGTTGTTCGTAAGCATCATCCATGTTATTGAAAACTTTTTGAACTTCACCAAGCTCAAATTGTAAATTACACACTAGATCATAGACTCCTTGTTTAATATGGTTCACAAACGGAACGATCGCTTCTTCAAACACCGATTTCATGTGTTCGAATGCCCATTCTCCAGCAGTTTGAGCCGTTGGAGTCGTACATTCCAAGATGACCTTGTCAAAATCGGTGAAACAAGTTACGGCCAAAAAGCAAGTTTGTAATCTACGAATGTAAATACACAACTCAACACAAAGAACAAGCCTTTATCTCATCCCATGCTCTGATACCAATTGTAGAACAATGATAATCTTGTGAAACAAGGGGGTTGATGTTTTTCTAAAGAGAGAAAGTTAGAGAGAGAAATGAAAGAAAACACATATATTGAAATGAGAGAATAAAACAACCAACACCTCTTTCCATGGTGGAAAGAGGTTTAAATACCCCAAGTCCTTAAAGGACTTGGGCTTCCGGCCCATGAACATGCTCATGGGTCGGGCTATGTAATAAATAACACTTAACTCAACTACGAGCCTATAACTACATGGTTGGAGTGACCGAGACTTTCTAAATGCGTAAAACGTATTTCCAACAGAAAATAAAGTGAACGATTTAATCAATAGTTAGCTAAAGGACAAAATCTTTTAAAACTGCTTCTCGGGACCTCATAAAGTTCATATCTTGGCATAACTCGTTTCGCGATTTGAGACCTTTCTCGGACCGATATTTGGCAGCGACTTCATACTTCAAACCTTGAGAGACGTTCATGAAATTATGGTCTTCTCTTCATAATGGAATTTCTTCACTTGAAGTTTTGAGAGATTCATATTTGGACCACGACTTCTTCATTTTTCTCCATCTTTATTTTGGACTTTGATATACAACGATCCGCCTCCTTTTATGACTTGGATCTATTTATCCTCATACCTTGTTAGGGTCTTTTCGGATACACTTCTCCATGACTTTTGGGGAGTATTTGCTTTTCGTCGTGTGTCTCGATCCTTCATATTGATTTTTGATAAATGATTCTTCACATCACTTTAGATCTTTAGCAACAAAATATAGCCCTCATGCCTTGTTAGGGCCTTTTTGGACTCGCCAATCTTCGCATCCCGCTTCAATAAGTTATGCCTTGGCTATGAACTCTAATCCATACCGAGCAACTTTTAAATGATCTTGGGCTAGAAGCTAAGTAACTTTTCAAATCGTACAACTTAATTTATTAGCAGATAAATTATTTAGCAAGCGATGGGAGAATAGGATCATAATTAACTCACATAAATTCACGAAAGAATACCGGACTTATAATTGGCTCTATCATCTCTCGTTCTCCACAGTTTAAAATCTCAAGGAATGAGACTCGTGGATGCTTAGCCTATTAAGTCAAAGCTTTGGGTTTTCGAGTCGCCTATAGGATCTTGCAAATTCTTAGACTTTTTCATGTTTAGAAATTGCATTTTAAAGTTCCCTTGATAAACGACTCTCTAGGATCAATTATAGGAACTTGCGAAAAGTTCTTGTTCTTAACCCGCGAGAGTTAAGACTTTCGCGTTTTATAGCTCCCTATATAAAAGCCTAGCAAAACTTGACTTAAACATGTTAAGGATACTAGCTAGAGTAACTTAGATAAGTAAACTCGGGTTGAGTCAAAAGATTCACAACGTTTGAAAACTAAAACCACTTTATTAAAGATTTATTCTAACAACGAAAGAAAAATAACTATAACTAATAGGCCAAAATAGATCAAAAATTTTGAAAAATGTCGAAAAAATGATTTTCCGGTTAAAATGAGGACAAATACAAGGAAAAGGCCACTTAACTTCGATAGAAGTCCCCCCTACACTTAAGATAAATATTGTCCTCAATGTTGAAGCATGTGGGAGTAAACTCCCCTACACTTAGGACATTGTGCACGTTGTTTAAATCTTGCTAAGGAAGAGACAACTAAAGAGATTCCTATTTTAATATTGAGAAATATAAAATAGAGGATCGAAAAGAGTTTAGGATAGAACCGGGAAGAAGTGAACACGGAATCACAGGTGGTCAAGAATCATCAAGAGTGGATCATTGAAGCTCGAATCCCTGATTAAGAGAGGGGAGGAAAGCAAACCAACGGGTCTCCCCTACACTTATGATAAAGAAAGCTAAAAGATAGTTGCATGGGTTGCCTCCCAAGAAGCGCTTGGTTTTTGATTACCGAGTCGTGAGCCTGACTCGACCTTGATCATCAACGGAAGAAGCATGAAACATATCCACCAGGATCAAAGACATAGTTTTCGTCCATCAAATAGCAGAGGCTTAAGGCGAACAAGGCAAGCCAAAGAAGAGTAGGCAAGGTTCCCTTAAGCAGCGATGGAGAACGGTGGAAGCAAGGGTGAAGTGCAAGCATGTCGTCAAAATTTCCAAAGATTTTTCCTTTTATTTCATCAGGTGAATACTGAGATGGCTTAAAGATTGCAATACCGGGGTCGAACACCTTTTCCTTTAGGGGAAAATAGCACCCAGGCTCAGCAGAGTGGGAAGAAGATCCGTGAAGAAGCACAACCTCGTCCTCAGAAGTGGGACAAAGAGGTGTTAACTCATACGTGCTGCGGATATTGGTGTCGACCGGTTTCTTCTCCTTTTAAAGAATGTGCTTCAAATCCAAGGTAGGATCAAGACGATAATCTTCAAAGTCCAAAGGAGGTGCATCACTCTCATAAGGGAAGTAAGTGTTAAGAAATGCAGAGAAGTCTTCCTCAAATGAGTAATCGTCCAAAGTAGGATCGAGTGATGGCGGAGGATCTTCATCAAATGCAGGTGCAATGTCATCAGTAGAAGAATCGCTCGAAAGAGTATCGGCATCCTCAAAATCATCAAAGGTAGGCATGTCCGGATACTCAGAAGTAAGGTCATCATAATCATCCGAGTCCGAGCTAGAATCATCATCATAAGCATCAAAGACCGGTGGAGAATCATAAATGGGAGAAGCTTCCAAAGTAGATAGAGAATCATCCACATCATGAAAAAGTGGATTATCGATGGAAGAATCAAATAGAGGATTGTTGTACACGACAAAATCATCAAGCACATTAATCATATTTACTGATTCTCGGCCTCCAGAGGATTTGCCTGTAAGCTTTCCCATTTTAAAAACTTGTGCATCATCCCCGACTCTTAAGATTAACTCACCTTCGGCCACATCTACTAAAGCTCGTCCGGTTCTCAAGAATGGCCGACCAAGTATTAAAGGAATACGAGGGTCCATTTCATAATCAACAACGACAAAATCGACCGGGAAAGTAAATGTGCCAACTTTAATAAACACGTCTTCGGCTATACCAACGGGGTAAGCGAGAGTGAGATTTGCAATTTCAAGAGTCATCTTTGTTAGAGTGAGGTCGGGCAATGATAGTGTTTTCTAAACACTTAATGGCATAAAATTAATACTGGCCACGAGATCGGCAAGGGCAGTAAATTCTTTAGTTTTGTTGAACACGCAAGGCAACACAAAACGACCGGGAGCTCCAAGCTTTTCTGGAAGTTCTTTAAGAATAACTGCAGAGCAGTTTTCATTTAAGCGTGTGTTGGCGAGTTCAATCAGCTTCTCCTTCTTGTTAAGCAATTCCTTAAATGCTTTGACAAATTTGGGCATGTGGACAAGTGCTTCAAGAAAGCTAATGTTGAAGTTCATCTGAGAGATCATCTTCACATAGCGTGTCACTTCGGAGTCCTCCTTGGTTAGCATTTTGGACTTGCCTAAACGAGAAGGGTAAGGGATATTGGGTTTGGGTGGTGAAGGTGCAGGTGTAGCAGGTAAAGGTTGAGATGTTGACGGGTCCTTCCTGGAAACATCGTCGTGACGAGGCGGAGACGGTAATGGTGCACTAATACTGGGTGTAGGAGGAATAGGGATAAATGGTGGTGGAAGAGGTGTAGATGGTGGGGGTGGGATTGGTGGATCGACAATGGTAATTCCACTATGAGTAGTAATAGCACTCACATTTTCTCGCGGATTAGTGACGGTGTTTGAAGGTAGAGAACTTGAAGTAGAAGGTTGAGCATGGGGCAAGAAACTAGCCAGCATATTCTTTATATCATTCGTTTGAGTGCTGATAGAGGATTGAAGATTATCTCAAGGTTCGGATCTAATCTCATTTCCTTGCTTGGTAATATCTCCTTTTAGATTGATAATTTGGCTCTGCAGGTTCTTGATTTGCTCACCGTGGGTTCTCATGATAGTGTCAACATCGGGGTTAATGGGTGGGAGTTGTTGAGCGGGTGGGTGATAAGGATTAGAAGCTCTTGGTGGGATTTGGTTGCTTCTAGTGTAGTTGTTGGCGGGGTTTTGGTTTTGAGGAGAAACCGGGTGAAAGGTAGTTGTTGGATCGGTAACTCAGCAGATTTCTATCCCCTTGAGGTCGAGCTTGGTAATTTTCCGGTGAATAATTACCATAAGCTGCATACACATTTTCCGGATTTCCTTGTGTAGAAGGACAATCGGTGTATGAATGAGGACCGTCGCATGTTTCACAAAGAGTAGCAACCGCTTTAACTTGTTGTTGTTGTTGGTTTGAAGCTAAGAGTTGCATACTTCTGCTCATTTCAGTCAGCACACGGGTGAGTTCGGTCATATCAGGGTTTGCTGAGGTGGAAGAAACATTGACTCTCGGGTTGTTCCTTGAAGAAGCAGAGGAATCCCAGTTTTTATGGTGAGTAGTCATGTTCTCAATTAGCTCTCTACACTCCTCGGGTCTCCTTTTCATGAATGTGCCATCGGCGACAGCATTAATCGTATCACGATCTCGAAAAGTCAAACCGTTGTAGAAGGTATCTATTAAGGTCGCAGGGAGCATGTTTTGGTTTGGACATCTATCGATCAAGACATTATATCTCTCCCAAGCATCAAAAAGAGATTCATCGGGATCTTGCATGAAACCGCTGATTTGATTGCAAAGGCTCGTGACCATGGATGGTGGAAAGTAGCGCGACAAAAAGCGTTGAGTCATGTCATCCCAAGTGTGAATAGAATTCTTGGGAGACGATCAAACCATTTCTCGGCATGATGTAATAAAGTATGTGGAAAGAGTTGTAGGCGAAGTTCATCCATTGTGGCACCAGCCAACTTCATGCTTTGGGTGATTGTAATGAACTTGTTGAGGTGTTTGTTGGCATCATCATTAGGCAATCCACGGAATGGGTTAGTTTGCACTTGCTGAATCATGTGGTGCTTCAACGGAAACTCAGGAGCGTTGATTTGCATCGGCGCAATCGGTCCTCCTCGTCCAAACATGGTAGGTTGACAAAGCTCCTCCATGGTCCGAAGATCAGGCTGTGGAAGAACATTGTTGTTATAGTTGAGGTGCGGTGGATTATTGTTGTTTACACCTGACATAGCTAAATCTTCTTGAGTCTCGGGCTCTTGATAAGTAGAAGATCTAGTACGCATACACCTGAAAATGAAAAAGAAAAAGAAACCAAACACAAAGACAATATATATACACAGTAAAGATAAAATCTTTTTGGATTTTTGAAATTTTTTAATTTTTATGGATTTTTATCAATTTTTAATTTTCTATGGTTTTTTTTAATTTTTTATGCAAGAAAAGTAACGCTCACAAGTGAACGGATCCCAAAAAGCAACGCGTCTCTCACAGAAAACCGTTAATCTTTACGAAAAGAGCCGGCAGCGGCGCCATTTAATACATGGCTTTTGGCCCGTATAAAAATTATCGTTCTCGTGGTCTAATCGAATTGATCTAGGTTCTCTATGTGACTCTATTGTCTTTTGGTGCAACAAATATTTTTGGTTGTTTTTAAATTAAAATGTGCAAAACTTAAAAGTAAATGTCGTTAAAGTAAAGTGGCGTGAAATTAAATCTAAATCTAATTAAAAGTAAAAGGGTGCGATATTTAAAAACTTTTGAAAAATAAATAACTAAATGACCAAAACTTAAAGCGTGACGGAAATTAAAGTTAGACAAGAATTAAAATGTAAACTAAGAAAAATAAACAAAGTTAACTAGTGAAAAAAACCACTCCAATCGGAATATATTCCGATCAGATTCAATCGGAATATCAAACCTACCTGTCGGAATGTTGATCAGAAACCCAATCGGAATATGTCACCTTTCTCTGGTCGGAATAACTAAGCTTAAACCCCCAGATCGGAATGTATACCTCTGATCGGAATATGGAGTGGACTTTGGTCGAAATGTTAATCGGAATCCCTAATCGGAATAGCTGTCACCTACCTGATCGGAATAACCTAATGAACAACTTGATCGGAATATGTAGAAATGGACTCAGATCGGAATGCTGTCACACACCTCCTGATCGAAATACCAAATGCACCTCTAATCGGAATACCAACGTCCACCAATCGGAAAGTTAAAACCCTTTTCCGACCAAGCACGTAGCTATGATCGGAATGTAAAACCCCTTTCCGATTTCACCAATCGGAATACGAAGGAAAGATTGGAAAATAAGCTAAGCAAATAAGTTATAATTCTAATAAGCACTAGACGAAATTTCTAAAGCAAACTGATTAAGAAAAAGCTATTAAACAGAAATTTGAAGACTTTTAAATCACGAAATGGAAAAGCTTTACGAAAAATAACTTTTTATACAAAACAACTTTTATAAAAACTATATAAACTTGAAAATAAACAAAATAAGCTATGAAAATAAATGATTTAAAACAATCAAAAGCATAAAAATGTAATCTTTAAACAAATCAACAAGACAAAAAGCATATAAATCAAAGATTAAAGAAAGGTAGAATGAGATCAACAAGATAAAGTAAAGGTGCGAGAATTAAAAGAAACACTTACTTGAAATTAAATGGTAAATAAAGTGCAAGACATGTAATGAAAGGTGCAAGTAATTAAAGGTGCATAAAATAAAAGTGGAAGAGCTAATTTGTCAAGTTAGCCAACAAGAACAAATGAATGAAAATGGGGTGTATTTATAGGAGATTAGGAGGGTGGTTAGAGGAAGCTTCCTCCTCTCCATCCTTTCTTCTTAATTGCGCCCTTAAGTCCTTCCTTCTTAATCTTTTTGTTAATCTTGGACTTTGATGACTTTTGGCTCGGGATTTCTTTGGACTCGTCTTTTAATTCTTCGATAAATAAGACTTGAGTTCCTCGGCTTTAAGTAAACTTCCGTCTTTTGACTTTTTCTTCGATAAATCTTCAGAATTGGTCTTGGACTTCCGTTCTTTTTGCACTCTTGACTTCTTGACTTCGTCTTTCATCTTTTTCTTGAATAAAAGTCCGTAAATTCCCATGAATTGCCGTGTTTTCTCCACGTTTCACCTTTTCGTCCTAAATCACAACAAAAACACAAACCACGCATAATTCTGACATAAAAGACATAAAATACACGTTTGGGTTGGTTATTATTGTAATTAAGTGGTAGAAAAGATGGGTGTTTTCACACCTATCATACACCTTACTCGAGAGTTACTTCACTAGTCAACAAACTCCTTAAGGTGGAGAAACCATACACAACGTCGCTTATCCAATTTCCGACTCTAAGCTAAAAGTCGAGTCCTAATCTTAGGTAGGACCAATCAACACAATGTCGCCCACTTCACCATTTTACGACATAAGGCTAGATGTCGAGTTCTAATCGAAAGATAGAACCAATCTTCACGACTCTTCACTTTAAAGCTAAGTGAGAACTACACTAGACACAACTACATCACTTTATAGTTTAGTGAGAACTCACAAGACACAACCACATCACTTTATAGTTTAGTGAGAACTCACAACTCTTCACAACTACACAACTCTTCACCCAAGTTATATTTTATGGCCCAGCATAACAAACATTGTGTTTTATGGCCTAAACACATAAACCATATAGATCTAAGTACTTACCACTTAGATCTATAACTCTAACACTATATCCAAGTATTAACAAACTTGGATCTACACAACTAACACCTAATCTAAGGATACCCATCACTTGGATCTTCTACCCATACAAACACATCCAAGTGAACTCAACACTTGGATCTTCTACATATACATAGTAGGAAGACTAAAAACATAACTTAGATCTATAGAAGGAGAGATCTTCATCATGTAGTGAACCCAACACATCATGGTAATGATAGTGTTCTTCTCTTTGCACTTGAGAGGATGAGGAGATTAAGGATAGAATCACATCTTAAACAAGATTAATCAAAACTAACTAATCAAGGATCTAAGATGGTTTTGAAAGAAACTGTGCAAAAAGGGTTAAAAGAAAACCTGAAATGATCCACTATTTATAGGACAACATTGCAACGGTAAAAAACACTCGCGGTTCCTTATCTCTACCCGTGGTACCTTATCAATAAGGAACCTCCGCGTTGGAGTCCGTGCAAATCTGTCCTTTAGTGGGGATATGCCATCTGGGGTAGTTTATACCCCCAAAGGATATTCCTTTGGCATATGGAATATGCCAAATTCAAATTAAAGAATGTTCTTTGGAATATACCTTAGGGAATATTCTTTGAAATATTCCAAACTCAAATTTCCATTTTTCTTTTTAATAAAACATTTTCCTAAAAATAAAGTTAATTAAAAATTACTTTGTCACTTTGTATAAAAGTGAGTTTTAAGAAAATATTAATCCTTGATCACTTAGTTAGGTTAATGACATGTTTGTACATACCTTGAGTGATTCATGCCGAATGCGATCTTGGAGGTGTCGAGAGAAGTATACAAATGTATTCTTGAGTGATTACGAGTACCTTAACATTTTACATAATGTATTGCGAATTATACGTTTGTCATCAACAAAACATAAAGAGATTATATCGACAAAGCATCGTAATGTTTGCACTAACAACCTCCCCCTTTTTGATGATGACAAACAAGTAAATCGCAACACATATTAAAATGCATAAGTTACTCGTTTACACTTACTTCTCCCCCTTTTGTCGAATCAAAAAGGTAGTCTTCATTTGTAGAAGAGGAGGATTGACTTCGAGAGAACATGCATCCAAAAAGCTAATCATCCATAGTGGTTGTCATTTGAGAGACGAGAATCCAAACCATAAACCCATCATACAAAAGATATTGAGCTTGCGTCATCCTAGTGAAGTCTTCAATCACCATAGGTTAACCAACTCCAAGCTTAATAATATGCTTATCTACGAGTGTCCAAAATGCATTACTTGTAAGTGTTCGATGAATGCAATTTGAGTGAGTCAACGATCGCAAATGTAATGACTTGAACTCTTGCAAGTGCTCCCCCTTGATATGAGCTCCCCCCTTGCTTGAGGCACCAAAAAAGCAAGAATAGTGACGAGCTACAAAAATGGGTTAGAAGTGTCCAACAAAACAAGGTTAGTAGACAAGAGCATATATAAAAAGAGATGTCACCCAAACGTGGATGATAAACAAGTCGTTTGCACAAACAATGACAAGCAAAGAAGTGTGCATGTGATGCTATCAATCCAAAAACAAATCAAAGGAGATGATCTTGACAAGATCAATTCATAATTGTTGGAATAGAGATAGAAAAGAAACATCCATACCAATTGTAATGATAATATGTCAAAGGGTGATGTGACAACCCTGGTTTTGAGGTTCGTCACTTAGTTTTATTTTGTGCTAGTTACGTGTCTTTACGTGTTTATGTGCTAATTGGTGTGTATAGATTGCGGTTTGGATATCGTTTCCGGTACGGGGTACCTTAGGAGTGAAACGATGTGTGATGATTTCATGTTCATGAGTTCACATGGTAGTGACTATGAAATGAGATGGTGAAATTTAGTGGTTTTACGTATACGTATATGTATTATAGAAAATCATATTTTTACGATTTATGGTTTAGCATTTTGAGGTATCGGATGAGGTAATTAGTCATATGGATATTTTTCGGGATGGTTTTAAGTCATTTAGGACTTAGTTATAAAGTTTATTTCAAAATTTGAGACTTTTTATAAAAGTGTATATTTTACGTCTTTTTCGGTAAAACGCGTAAAAACTGACTAGTTTTACGGTTTTAAGGTTTTGGAGGCTTTAGGAGCTGAAATAAATTAAGTAAAATTAAGATAATATTATTAATACATATATTAATAATAAAAAAGAAAAAAAACGAAATTAGAGGGGGGGTTAGTCGGTTTTGGACGCAAGAGAAGGAAGGGAAAAAGGAAAAAGGGGAAAAAAAGGAAAGTGGGCAATTATACTTGGGCTAGGATTTTTATACTATATATAGAACACAACACCTCATAACAAACGAAATTTTTCTTTCTCCTGGAGGTTTTGAGTCGGCCTTAATAGAAAAATTAGGGTTTCTTCTTAATTTTGGGGGTTTTCATAAATTAGAGGTAAATCTTAATAACCCTTTTCAATTAAATTGTTTTTATGTTTTCTTTAATCATCTTATGATGGATTTAGGTTAGGGTTTAATTTAAAAACAGTAAATTAATGTAATATTAATGATATCATGATGATTACATAAACTAGGGCTTGTATTTAATGGGGTTATGAGTAATTAATTAAGTTAATTTGATTAAACCCGTTTTTAAAACTGAGCAAAATTTTGAGTCAATGGTTTTGATCATATCAGGAGTTCTAGGAACATTAAAGATGCTATCCAAGTATCCATGAAAAGGTAATTGAAGTGGCTTTCCAATGCAAGAAACGAGAACTAAATTGGAGGTAGGGAAGTGGGTCAAAAATAGGTTACAACAGTCGGAGGTCAAAACAGTTTTGTAATCAGCCTGTTTTTTTTTTAAGTTTTGGGTTGTTTGGGGTACTTAGGGTTGCATTGGGATCTTATAATGGGCATGAGAGATGGTTTACATATTGTAGTAAGTATCTGCACTTGGGCTAAGGTTGTGGTTTAGGGTAAGACTCTCTATTGGTAACAAACTTTTTATACGTTTAAAACCATTGAATTCTGGATAGGTAGCAATATATATACATATATCGGGGCCTTAACAGTAGCTTTAAGGTTAGGGAAAGTGGGAGGTTTTATCTAACATATGTAAAAGTAGGAATATTCCTTTTTCAAAAACCATGGGTATGTTTAAGTGGACGTTTGACTTAATGTTTTGAGACCTAAAAACTGGGACTGTTTTGTGTAAAATATGAACGGGATAGTTATTAAACTTAACCAAGTTAAGGACTTGTTAAGGAAGGGTAATGGGGTGATTATAGCTTATCAATGAGGTATTTATATGGGAATAAGCTATATGTCCATCATAGGTTGATGAGCCATCTTAGTGATTGGTTCATGTATTGATTGCGTGTGTTTGGTTTGTTAGCTTGTTGCTAGTGCGAGGACTTGTGAAGAAGCAATCAGGCGAGTTTCATAGTCCCATGTTTACTATTGATTTTGACTTCCAGATGGGATGGAAGAGACACTGTGTTATGTTGTTTATAAATTGATTTTGTGAATGATTTTAAGGTTTGAGATGGACTTGTGTGTACATTATGTGATTAACTGCTATGTGATTCTTGTTCATGTATGATTTAGATGGGAAAGGTACATAGGTGTATGGGCGCCTATGGTACCATGGTTGTTGGTAAGGCGTGATGCCTTGGAAATTATGGTTGTTGGTAAGGAGTGATGCCTTGGAAATTATGGTTGTTGGTAAGGCGTGATGCCTTGGAAATTATGGTTGTTGGTAAGGCGTGATGCCTTGGTAATTGTGGTTGTTGGTAAGGCGTGATGCCTTGGAATTGTGATGATTGATTAATCTTGAATGCTAGTTGTTAATGCATACTTGTAGCACACTGTCCATATGTTATTGTGTTGATGGTTGGTATTCACAACTTATGGTTTGTTTTAGCGTTGGAGTCTAACCCTATGACTCTCACCAACTTTATGTTGACGTGTTTTAGTGTCTCTTTCAGGTGTGAATATGGTTAAGCTTGTGGATAGAAGTGGCTAGACTTGGATGCCTTAGGATTGCATATAGAAGGAGATCCCTGTTCCTACTTAGCTTACCTTTATGTTTTTTTTTATAAGTGATACATGTTGGCACTTATATGTTTGTTTGGTTTATATTTATTGTTTGTCTTGGGTAAGTGGTAGGACTGTTACCTACTTACCTAGACTCCTGCTATGTTGAGATATTGTCATGACCTTTGTGTCGCCATTTATGACATTATAGTTGCATTTTAGTTTTCTCTATAGAGACACCGGTTGTTGTGATGATATCCATACGTCGCGCCCTATATTCCGCCATGGTGGGGGTGTGACAGAATGGTTTCAGAGCCTGGTTATAGAGAATTAGGTTGCCTAGTCGCGTAGCCTAGTCTATAGCTTAAGGGTCCCTGCATATAGGCGTCATAGGAGCATGTGTGCATTTTATATTAATTGATATGTTTGGATGTTATTTATTGCGATGTTTTGACTAGTATGAATTGAACCATAGTATGTTCATACTTAGTCACATGTTATTTTCTTTTTGGGTTGTGACTAGTGCGGGTTGAACCATAATCGTCCACGCTAGTCATTGTTGTATTTTGCTTAAATTGTACATTATAGTACATAATTTGGTACAAGGTACTTTCTACCTTTTGTTGAGTTATTTTATATACCTGAGGTATGTTACTTTTCTTTTGATGTTTAAGTCATGTTACCTAAGAATTATGTGGTGGTTCGAGCTACTAGGAGTACACGGGTAGGAAGGATTTTAAGCTGTTTCCACTCTTACGGGCGACATGACTTATAACTGATTATGTTTTCGTTTTGGATTTAGTCTATGCTGTTTTAGCTAGACTATGGATTTACGTATTTCAAGAGTATTACTATGTTATTTTAATAGATGGAGTTTTGGACTTTATTGTTTATGTGGTTATGAGCTTATGTGAGTAGATGGATTTATTTGTTATATGTTGTATTGATTCTTATAAGTGTCATCATAGGAGGGAGTGCATTGGGGAAAGGGTAATTGTATAAGTATGGTGGCCAACATAGTTATACAAGTACCACAACTTCAATGGGTTCTCAAGTATGATTGCATGAAAGAGGGTTAGTACATGCTTGTATATGATGAGATGTAGAATTTGGGTATACGTATAATTTGTGGGTTTATGTAATGGCTGCCTATGCGATGGCTATCGTTCTTTTTGTGTTATATGTTTTGGGTTATAGTTGTGTTGTGTGATTATGGGGTCACACGATATGGTTCGGTTTTGGAGGTGGGCTTTATGCCTTGTTGTGGCACGGTGAGATGGTGATTACTCGTATGGAAAAAAACGAGCGTATAAAGCGATTGATTGACTTGACATGTATGATAACAAGTATGTTTGGGAGATTCGATAGGTATATATATGCGGATGTATATATACTACTACGTCTTAGGTTATGGTATATGGTCGTTCACTAGTTATTATAACTTGAACGTACCTTGTGTTTGTCGTGTTTTATGGTGTTGTAGTTTGTTGGAGTTCCAACGACGTTTTGAATCTTTTGAAGTTTGTCTTGTAGCGTATTCTTTGAGTCTCGTATTTCACGCGTACGTTTTAAAATGGTGTTTTTGGTTTCATGTCTACTGAAATAACTTGGGATTTCTTTTGAGATAATGAAATCTTTTGTGTTGGGTCTTGCGTTTCTTTTGGTCAGTATATATTGAGTTAGATGGTTGGTTGTATTCGGTAAATAAGGGTAACGTGTTGGAGTCGTGTTTGAAACAAGATGTAACATAAGATTTATTTTTAATCAACACTTATATATTTCAAATTCTAAAAGACTTTCTTTGAAATAAAGCGAAGTAAAAATTTCTTTCAACCTACATAGTCTATATAATTGAGTTTGACCGATTTATGTCATTTTTAATTATTTATACAAGGTTAAATTGAGTTTATGAATATTTCACATACAATTATATCTGTCATTTAAAAGGATTACATTGATCACTAAGTTTATTCTTTAGTTTTTTTAACAACTAGTATAAAATTGATTTGGTCATAACTTGTTCGTTTTTAGAGCTTTTTGAGTGATTCAAAAGCCAAAAATTATGTACTCGGAACGTACTTTTCAAATATTCAGAATATATAGTCATGGGAGGTCAGTATCTTGGCCGAAATTATTGTACAAGTGTCGGTTAGAGGTTGAGTTTAAATAGTAGTTTATTTTTATGATTTGGGATGCACGGGATACCTAGTTTTTGAGTTGAGTTTTGAGTTCGTCAAGAGGGTTGTTTGTAGATTGTTTGAGTCACATAGATGTGGGAGGTAATAATAAATAAATAAAAAAGAAAAAGATATATATTCTTTGGAAAAGTCGATCTTTTGCACGGTTTAAAAAAATATGTCGCGGGGCGTAATATGTTTGGTTGCCATTGGGTGTTTCTTGGATTATTTTTAGTTGTCATGGGTCATTTTGAATTGATACACGTTTTGGGTGTGACTTTTCTTTTGAGACTCGTGGTTTTTGACTTGTTTTAAATGGTACACGTGAAATGTCGTTAGTTATCCGTGGATTTGATTCGTTGATCGTATCTGACGGATTCAGATGTAGTTTTGGTTTCGTATTGTTCGGGAGCGTTGAGGTCGTCATATGAAAGACTTGGTCGCGCCTACAAGCTTAAGTAGGTGGCCATGAGAGAACGGTCGGAATATCCTTAGCGGGGAGGAAAGAAGTTCGTAGACGAACTAATGTGGTTATAAGGTCTCTTAGGAGTACCAAGGAGATGAATAGAGATTTGTGGGATACCAGCACAAGTAACGTGCCATAGAGAGTGTTGGAAGGGGATATTGTTCGTAAGGCATGTATGTTTTCTAAAAACTTCCTGAAATTTAGTAGGTTTGCCTATTATTTTGAGGTGGAACCATAAATAGAGCAAGTAGGAGAAGTGAGAGGAGTTGGAGTTAGTGTCTTTCCAAGGAAATTGTTGATGGAATGATTCCAAGAACAAGAGTTGATGGAAATTGCAACGGATGCAAGGTAAAAGTCGATTTGCTTAGTAGTAGATTGGATGTGGTAAGCGGTTGAGTGGTCTGATTAGAGGAAGCATTGGTTTTTTAAAATGCGTGTAGAATTTTGCAAGTAGAACGAGGTAGGAATTTATTCGTATTGCCGCTGAGAGAGGGTGGAAGGAGGACATAGTTGAAACTGCTAAGGATGTTGTATGAACGCTTTGGGATTACGGTTATGCAGTTGGCTTCGCCAAAGCACTAGCGGTTTTCATGGTGTCAATGAACCAAGTGTGCATGAACGTGTATAAACGAGTTGTCATCGGGAGCATCGACGACATCTTGATCTACTCAAATCTGAGAAGGAGAGTGAGGCGAATTATGTGTTGGTTTGGAGTGGAGTTATACGTGAGATTTTCAAGTGTGAGTTTTAGTATTATATTTACTATGGTGAGTAGTTAGAGATGATGGCGTATCATGGAACCAGCAAGGGGTGAAGTGAAGAAGGATGAGGGAGTGTTTTGGAGGCTGAAGAGGTGGATTGGATAATGAGCAGATCTTGGCATTATCGGAAGGACTGGCTGAATTCGCGAAGCATGATGATACGTGGAGCAAGGATTTGGACGCGTACGAGGACGACAAAGAAAGGCGATCGTTTATACGATGCAGGAACTGAAGATTAGGAAGAACTGGATAGACTTAGTTAGTGGAGCTAGACTGTTATATCTGTCTAGAATGCTAGAGGCATTTGGTATACGAGACGTAGAGAATGATCTATACGGACCATGAACGTCTCCCACACATATTCAATCATCTTGATTGAACTTTTGGAAAAGGTGATGGGTGGAGTTAATTGATGAAAGAAAAATTGCAAGGCCAAGTACCATTTGGGAAAGGCAAGCATGGTCGATGAGACATGTAATAAGAAGGATGAGGTGAAACTGAGACGAACTTAAACTATAGGGATGACGTATAAGGCGGTTTGGATAAAGGATATAGGTTGCACGAGTTGAGTTGTCTAAAGCAGAGAACGCGTCAACATGTATGTTGCGTGGCTTGGACAATCATATGGGGAAAAGGGATGTAGACTATACTTCCTACATAGATAGGAGTAGTTTATAAAGGGCGATGTAAGGACGAAGTTGGTGGAAGGGATACATAATGCGGGGGAGGATTAAGTACGATGAGAGTTGGGTGATAGTTGATAGACTGACTAATTCATCTCATATTTCAAGAGGAATGAGAAGTCACGTAGTTGAGAAGTTGGAAGGATTGCGTACGGATGTGATGGAATAGAGTGTTTTGCGTAAGAGATAGCCTAATATGTATGGAATGCCTTATGAAGGATTATGGCAAGAGAAGAAACGATGGGAAGCATCACATCGTGATGTATGGTAGGAGTCGAGGAAGGAGAAGGAAGAGTGTATAGAAGCGAAGCATGAATGAAATAGGTCGAGTGTGACAACCCTAGATTTTGGATTTGTCACTTTTGACTGTTAGACTTTGATTATGTGCTTAGTGTGCGTTTACGGGCAATATGTTTATATTTGAGCCTTGGATTGGATGTTAGTCATCGTTCGTGTATTGCGTGGTACATTATATAATGTTATGATGGGGTTAGTTCGTGTTCATGAGTTCACATGGTGGTGACTATGAAGTGAGATGGCGTTATTTAGTGGTTTACGTATACGTATAAGTATTATAGTAATAATACTTTTTTAGGATTTACGGCTTAGCATTTGGAGGTCTCGAATGAGGTAATTAGTCATATGAATATTTTTCGGGATGGTTTTAAGTCATTTAGGACTTAGTTATAAATTTTATTGAAAAATTTGAGATTATTTTTAAAAGTGTATATTTTACGTCTTTTACGGTAAAACGCGTAAATTTGACTAGTTTTACGGTTTTGAGGTTTTGGAGGCTTTAGGAGCTGAAATAAATTAAGGGAAATTAAGGGAAATTAAGGTAATATTAATAATAAAAAGAAAAAAAATAAAAAAAAATATATGTGTAAGTCGGTTTTGGGACGCAAGGAAGAAAAAGAAAAGGGAAAAAAAGGAAAAAGGGGAACCGGGCTTT
This sequence comes from Glebionis coronaria, assembly GCA_025667525.1. Lineage (NCBI taxonomy): Eukaryota > Viridiplantae > Streptophyta > Magnoliopsida > Asterales > Asteraceae > Glebionis > Glebionis coronaria. The sequence continues at coordinate 20,608,415 of CM046880.1, forward strand.
TGTAATGGGCCAAGGACTTGTTAGGAAAGTATATAAAGCCTTATTTTTATCAAAACTGTTGGAAATACGTTTTTACGTATTTAGAAAGGATCGGTCACTCCAACGATATTGGGCTCGTGATCCAATATGGCCCATATAGCCCACATGTAGGGTGGGCTATATAAACCCCCCTCCTAGCATGTTAGGAGGGGTTGTTGGTTCACTTACCACTTTCAATTAATCACATTTCCATCTTTCTTAACTCTCTCCTTTCTCTCTCTTCTTTCTCTCTCTAAGTTTCTACCATTTCTCCATCCATTCAATAGATAATCCATACTTGTCTAATCCTTAGAAAACTAAGATCCTACAATTGGTATCAAGAGCATGGTTGATTCTTCGGATTGGCGTTTTTAATCTATTGATTTGGTCATAAATCTTTCTTCTTTCTAAAATCTTTCTCGTTTTTCTTCGTGTAGTATCAGTTTTGGTTTCAAAAATCTCTTAATTTCTACACAAGTTATTAATTGGCGTTTTTTTTTTTAAGTTATTAATCTTTGATAATTTATTCGTGTAGTATCTGTTGTTATTTTTTCAAGGGTAGTTTAGTTACCAACTTTTTATTTATACTTAAATTATCAAGTTCTGTCTTCACTATTTTTTTTTTTTTTCCCCTTTTCCGATATTTTTCTTTTCTATATTGTTTCTGTCTTTGGGTGTCTAAAAAGGGTTCTTCATTTCGATGCTTTGCTGTCAATTTTTGTCCTATTCCGATAAGTAAGCTGCCTCATTCCGATAATTCGACATTTTGATCGCAATAACCCTCGGGTTCTACTTTGCGATCAAGGATTCCGACACCCTTATTCCGGTGTGATTGCGATAGCACTTTGCGATCGTGATTGCGACGGGATTTAGGTTCAAGTGAGTCGAAACTCTGCCAAATATTTTTCCACTTTCCGATGGTGAATTTCTTGAGATTGCGATGGAAACTTTTCAACATTGCGATGGGAGTGGGACTTGATTGCGATGAATATTTTTTTTGATATTGCGATAGTAACTTTTAGACTACGCTTGACTTTAACAAAAACATAGATTTGACTCAACAACCAACCCACCCTCGACTCTCAGGACTCTCAACGACACCCACTCTCGACTCCCACTTTGACCCTTATCCACACACGACTCGACTCCCTCGACCTCATTCCCTCGAAACCACTTCACAGACTCGACTAAACAAACACTCGAAACAGATCCCTCGATTACACCTTCACCTCTCAAACCCTCACCTCAACTGTTACAACAACAGACCCAAACACCCTTGACCAGACACCAAAACACCCTATCCAAACGAACTCATCACTCAACACACCCGAAACAACCTCGACTCATCACACTCTCGACTCAAACACGAACACCAAATACCCTCACACCCTCGACACCTTTTAAAATCAACAGCTTGATTTTTTATTTTTTTCTTTTTCTTTCAAAACCATTACTTGGACTCAACAACAAGTCAAACAGTGACTCAAAACCAAAACACAACACTCGACTGGTCCTCTCACAAGACTCGGGACACTCGACCCTCAACAAAACCAACAGATCCACCAACCCACACCCTCTTTCTCGAACAACTCTCGAACAAAAGTCTCGAACAAAAACTCAATTACACCTACTCGAACAAAAGACTCGAAGACCCAACGAAACTGACTCTCGTTCTCACACGCCAACTCGAATAGACGAAGACTCGTTCACTCGAATAGACGAAGACTCGAAGCCTCGACAAACCTGAATCAGACTCTGACTCTTAACTCACAACATCAAAACACCCTCGTCTCAACACTCGACTCAAGATCTCAGTTTAAAACACACCTTCATCGATCAAGGACTCAACAAGCAAATCAAATACATGTTATAAGAAAATACCTACCCGAGACCTCATATTTAAGATCTTGAAGCATTCGTCTTCTCGGTTATTGATCGGTCACGTAACCAACATCCATAAGATTTAATTACATAGATTGATAGCTTTGAGATTTGTTTGGTGACTGAGATTAGTAGCACAGAGAGATAACAAAGAGAGTGGGCGGATTTTACTAGGTGAAAGGGAGGTGTTGAGGAGAGAGAGAGATACAAGAGTAAAGGACAGAGTAAACTTTTTTAGTGAGAAAGATTAGTTGGGCGGATTTATCTAGGAGAAATATTAGTGAGGTGTAAAATCACAGACTTGAAAGTTTTTGTTTGGTCAACACGTGGGGGTACTAACTATTTTGTCACATCATAAATCTCTAAGTTTTTTTTTTTTTTATTATTTTAAACGCTTTATTCATTTCTTTTCGAAAAGTCACAAATAGATTAGTTAAAGTAATTTCTTTATATTTAAGATAAGTAAAATTTCTTTAAAAAAAAAAAAAAAGTTAATTTGTTAGTTAAATTAGTTTTGTATTTTTGTCTCTTTTTAAATTTTAGTTTAGTATATTTGTTTATTAATTTTTGGTACATCGAATTGAGACGGGTATTCCAAAAGATCTAACGTGGTAAAATATTTGTCGACCCGATCATTATATTTACCGTAACTTGGACTTATTTGTTGACGGGCTTTCTTTGAATTGGTCTCCGGTTTATTTCTTCAACGGTTGAACCGATAACAATTTTTGAGCCGAGAAAAGAGACATCTCATCTATCGTGGATTTTTTTTTTTAATAAAGTTATTTACGGATCTTTCGAAATTTCTTCACGAATTGTAAGATTCCGATTACAACTACAATCACGATCATTCTTCATCGACTTACAATGGATTTTTCGAACTCAACATCGAACGAGGGAGACTTGCATCACATGCAAAACACAGCTAGAGAAAGTAGTATAATTTCATGTCGACTACTTCAGTCACATCTTAGGACTATTGCATGGGTTCAAGGAGGAAGCGAATTTGTGACACTCTTTGGTCAACATCATTATACATTCATCAATTCACTATATCTCAACTTGGACCACCTAGCTGAGCAACTTCACAAAGAAGACTTTAATCACTCTGCATCCGAAACTGCATATCAGGCTCTTGTGACACAACTCACGCCTTTCCTCCAATTCAATATCATCAAGTATGACAATTCAGAGATATGCCGGTCATTTTTTCAATACACACAGAACGATGTTAAAGATTTCCGTGATAAACTGTTGAAATTTATGACATCAGTTTCGTCTTCGATTTATGAAAGATCCAGACTTCACCAAGTGTATGATAATGGAGCGCAAGAATCTATGATGCAGATACAAGAGGAGAATGGTCATACGGTTGACAACTTGGAGCATAACGATGGCAAGAGCACGGAATCAGGAGGACAACATGATACCAGTGGCACGTCAGGCAATGTTCACGAGATCTCTTTATCGATTGGGTTAATATTTTTAATATGGGGGAGAAAATGTGATTTAATATGGGATATGATCAATCATAAATGGTTTGACTTAACGTGATAGTTCATCCCGACATGTGCAAAATGTTTTCGGATATCGTGGCATATGTTAAGGGGGAGCAAAATGGATTTGCACTTCAAAATGGATTTCATGGTGAAATACACTTACCCAAAACATCTCTATTCACGACGGTGAAGATTGTGGTGACATAAGGATGGTAGGATAGATTAAAGTCCAATGATTCCTCTAGAACCGGAGGAATCTTCCCAAGGACATTCCATAGCTAGAAATAGTAGTCCTTAGGAAAGATGGAGAAAGATTGTGAACGTAGCTGAATGCCGACCAAGTACTTAAGTTAGCACTGGAACAATCACAACAAGGTGCTAGTGATGACGTATTGGTAAGCATTGAAGGGGTTGAAGAATGAAAAAGAATTGTAAAGATAAAGGGTGTAAAGAAAGAAGCCCTCCTTACAACTTAGGCAGAAACCGGGTCAATACATATGCTATTAAGATCATTGTTTAATGATTCTTGATATTGAAGACAGACATCATGGACCCAGTGATGCAAGGCACAACCCATCCCAGCTAACTCAGATATCTCTTAAAAGATATTTGTTTTAATCACACGGAGACAACGCATTATCTATTGATTTATTCACTCCGAATAAATTGGTATTGAAAAGGTGGCACTCCTCTCCAGCCTCCGATCACTAAAATCCAAAGTGCACGATCGAGTCTAGAGCCATTTGAGATCATTAAATATCTCATTAGGACACACTTTCATAATTCCTTGCTTCTTCATACACTGTGAAAAGTAAGAAAGATCTTAAGAGTCCTACGCAAAATCTTCATGATCTTGCCTGAACATCCGAGTAATACGAAAGTATTTACAATGAAGATGGAAATCCTTCTTGAGCGAATATCAAAAAGCTCATGGTAGGTGACTTGTGCGATTCTTTATGAATCAAACTTGTGATAACTGGAAAGCAACAGCTGTTTAATTCTTAACTGAATTTAAACACGTTCCAGGCCTCTACGCAATATCTCAGTGATCTTGCCAGAACACTCAGAGTGATACCCTTGTGTTCACGGTGATGAGTGGAAATCCTTCTAGTGTTAACCTCAAACAGCACTTGGTAGGTAACTTGCAAGATTCTATACGAATCAAGCTCGTGACAACTGGAAAGCAACGATGGTGCGGTTCTTAATTGAATTTCACTTGTTCCAGGAACATGAATTGACGGCTTCAAATCATGCGGATATTATTATCCAAATGATTCACTCTTTATGTTCGCAGTCAGCTTTGGACGGTCGAATAAAGAGAACGGGTTTACCCGCGAAATCCTGTCAGGAAGTTACTTAATTGAAACTATCCGTCACGGGTACGATATCTAATATCGTCCAACGGTCTTCACCGACCGGAGGTAAAATGCTACCGATTTAGAATGAAATGTTCAAAGCCATTTCTTTCGTGTCTACTTATGTTGCGGCATTTGAAGACGGTGGCGTTGCGGAATCCAAGAAGAAGTCGTCCCCACATGCTTATACTGCATACACTCAGTACTTCAACGAATTCAAGAAAGTCTGAAGGTCAAGTCTTCCGCTGTATCAAACTCTGAAGCTTTCAAGAATTATAAAGGTATAAGTGTGTGGAACATGAAGTCACGAAGAGGCGAATATCACAAGTGATGAATGCACAAGGTCTAGGCAAGAGAACATGCTCAAGACTAAAGTCAAAGATCTCATCAGCATATTCACAAGAACAAGATCGAAGACTCAAGCATAGTATGCTAGGTTTAAGATTTTTGTAAAATGGTGTGACCTCCCTTTGGGGGAGATTGTTGGAAATACGTTTTTCCAAGGAAAGTCTCGGTCACATCATTATTAGCATAGATCACGAGCTTTAGACTATTTAGGACATTGTAACTTGGAGTGACCTCCCTTTGGGGGAGATTGTTGGAAATACGTTTTTACGTATTTAGAAAGGATCGGTCACTCCAACGATATTGGGCTCGTGATCCAATATGGCCCATATAGCCCACATGTAGGGTGGGCTATATAAACCCCCCTCCTAGCATGTTAGGAGGGGTTGTTGGTTCACTTACCACTTTCAATTAATCACATTTCCATCTTTCTTAACTCTCTCCTTTCTCTCTCTTCTTTCTCTCTCTAAGTTTCTACCATTTCTCCATCCATTCAATAGATAATCCATACTTGTCTAATCCTTAGAAAACTAAGATCCTACAAAAACACTCCATAAAATCCCTGGAGATCAAGTATGGGTCGACATCTATGGAGAAATTTAGGGTTCTTCATTAATTTTTCTTCTTTTAAAAATCTTAAGGTAAAACCTTCATAATCTCTTTTTAATTAATTTTTTTTTAAGTTTATTTAATCATCTTATGATGGATTTAGGTTAGGGTTTAATATAAAAACAGTAAATTAATGTTGTATTAATCATAATATGATGATTACATAAATTAGGGCTTGTAATTAGAGGGATTAGGGTTAATTAATGAGGTTGATTTTGTTAAACCCGTTTTTAAAAACTAGGCAGAATTTTTGGGTCATTTTTTGATCATATAGGGAGTTCTACAAACTCTTATTTTCCGATCCACATATCCCTGAAAAGGTAATTGAAGTGGCTTTCCAATGCAAGAAACTAGAACTAAATTGGAGGTGGGAAGTGGGTCAAAAACAGGTTACAACAGTCGGAGGTCAAAACAGTTTTGAATTCAGCCTGTTTTCTTTTTAAGTTTTGGGTTGTTTGGGGTACTTAGGGTTGCACTGGGATCTTCTAACGAACCTGAGAGATGGTTTATATATTTTAGTAAGTATCTGCACTTGGGCTAAGGTTGTGGTTTAGGGTAAGACCCCCTAATTGTAACAAACTTTTCATACGTTTAAAATCAGTGAATTCTGGATAGGTAGTAATATATACACATATATCGGGGCCTTAACAGTAGCTTTAAGGTTAGGGCAAGTGGGAGGTGTTAGCTAACATATGTAAAAGTATGAATATTCCTTTTACAGAAACCATGGGTATGTTTAAGTGGGAGTTTGACTTATAGATTGGAGACCTAAAATTGGGACTATTTTGTGTAAAATATGAACGGGATAGTTATTGAACTTAACCAAGTTAAGGACTTGTTAGGGAAGGGTAATGGGGTATTTATATGAGAGGAGGTTAGATGTCCATCATAGGTTGATGAACCGTTTTAGTGGTTGGTTCATTTATTGATTTATGTATTTTTGGATTTTTAGCTTGTTGCTAGAGCAAGGACTTTTGGAGAAGCAATCAGGTGAGTTCATAGTCCCATTTTCACTTAGTTTTTAAATGTTTTCTTCTAGTATGGGATGGAGATGACACTTGTGGTATTCTTAAAATGTTTTGGTACTAAATTTTTATTAATGTGTGGACATAAATGTGCTATTGTGTGACTTGCGTGTTTATGTGTTCGCATATGTGCTTTGATATGTGTTCTGATATGTGAATCTTGATTGTGTTATGATTGGGATTGGTACATAGATGTATGGGCATCTATGGGACCAGTTGTGATGTGTGTGGAGCGTGGGGAACGATCGGTCCTGAGTTCTTGGTTCTGAGTTCTTGGTTCGTGGGGCAGGATCCGTCCTGAGTACTTGTGCATCGTCTCTTTTGTGGCAAGATATCTCGACGGGGATATGGTTCATCTTCCACAGGTGGTGTGGGAAAGATCCGGATAGTGTGTTGTGTTCTTGTGTGTGTGATGGGATACTTCTTGATTGTTATAGTGTGCTTTGTGAATTGTAGATGTGATTGGTACTTGGCTTGAGTTTCGTTGTGGATGCATGTAGCATGATTATCACATTATGGTCCATTACTATAAATTGTTTTTCTTCAACTTATTTACAGCGGATGTCAAGGTTTCTTATGATGTTCTAGATAACTTAAACCTATGTTCTCACCAACTTTATGTTGACAGATTTTAGTGTCATTTTCAGGTGAGGTAGTTGTGCAAGATGATGTTAGAAGTGGCTAGAGTATAGAGGCTGCTAGGATTGCATTCGGAGGAATCCCTTTCCTCTTAGATTTTATTTTGTCTTTCGATTTAGTAAATTGTTTTATACCTATATGCTTGATGTGTGTTATTTGAATGTCTTTGGTAAGAGGTAGGCATGTTACCTACTTACCTAGACGCCTACATTATTTGAAATATTGTCATGACATTGTGTCACCTTTTTATGACATTTCTATTTCATTTATTTAACTCTATAGACACGCTATTGTTGTGATGATATCCATACGTCGTGCCCCATATTCCGCCATGATGGGGTGTGACAGAATGGTATCAGAGCCAATGGTTATAGAGAATTAGGTTGCCTAGTCGCGTAGCCTAATCTATAGCTTAAGGGTCCCTGCATATAGGCGTCATAGGAGTATGTGTGAATTTTATAGTAATTGATGTGTTTGAATGTTATTTTCGCAGTATTTGTTAGGTTATGAACTACTATGGTTCATACTTAGCTACATGTTATTTTCTTTTCGAGTTTTGAATAGTGCGGGTTGAACTATAGTCGTATACGCTAATCATTGTTGGATTCCGTTTAATTACGTTTTCATGTTCTTTATACATTTTGAATTTTGTCTACGGTGGTTCAGTTGGATTACGAGTTTATATGTTTCATGCATTGGCTACGTTATTTTAATACATGGATTTTGGATCTTATTTTATGTTGTGGTTATGTGCTTATATGAGTTGTAGGATCTATGTGCTTATTTGAGTTGGTAGACCGATGTGTTATGTGTAGTATTAATTCTTATAAGTGTCATCATAGGAGGGAGTGCATTGGTGAAAGGGGACTTGTATAAGTATGGTAGCCAACATAGTTATACAAGTACCACAACACCAATGGATTCCTAAGTATGGTTGCATGAAAGAGGGTTAATACATGCTTGTAATAGTATATGTTGGATGGATTTGAGTGTATGTATGCATATGCCTATATATGTATAATTCCCTTCTACTTATCGGTTGTATTCTTGGGATGTTTTGCTAGCTCGTTCCTCTTCGAGATGTTTAACTTCCGTAGTAGTACATTTATCAAATTCTCATTTCTTGTGTTCTTTTGTACGGTACTTTTGGCGTGAAGGCTTTTGAGATGGTGGAGATTTCTTTTTGGGGTAACGATGTCTTTTCTTTCGAGTTATACATGGTAAAAAATAGAACTTGCAAATTGAAAAAAATAGTTGTTGGTAGTCGATGAAATAAGGAAGTGTCAGAAACATGTTTCAAATAAGGTGGAATATAAATTCTTTAACATATAAGCATGACTCGGTTATTTTAAAATATTTTGGTTTTGAGCACCTAAAGTTATTTTTCTTAAGTTAAAATTTTGTTCTTATTTAGTGAAATATGATAAAATCATGTAATTAATAGAGTTTTAATTTTCTGGAATTAAAATAAATTAGGTTTTAAAATTGGTAATTAATGAGGGGTTTTAGGGTTTAAAAATCGTTTTTTTGGTATAAATCGGAGTAGGCAGAAACTGTCGCTAAACGGTCAAAATATGTCACTAACTGTCAGAAACTGTCGCTAATGCCTAGGCAGATTTTGAGAAAAATTGTTTTGGTTATAAATTATTCGTTTTTAAAGTTTTTTGGGTGATTCAAAAGCCTAAAATTATGTACTCGGAACATACTTTTCAAAAATTCAGAAAGTTTAGTAATTGGAGGTCAGTAGCTTGGTCGAGTTAATTGTGCAAGTGTCGAGTTCAAGATTAATTTTCAAACGATATGGTTTAAACTTGTGTTTTGGATATTTTCGGATAGTGAACATTTAGAGGGCTAACATAGGGCTTATCTGGGATAGGACTTGAGATGTATCCATCATAAGGAATGTACATTGATGAAGGATGTGTGTTCCGGAGTCAATGTTGACGTGTGATATTGTGTTGTGTGCTTTAGACAATTGATCGTTCGTGAAGAGACTTTAGATTGATTTTCGTTAGATGATTACATAAATTACTAATGTGATACCATGGTATTAGAACAACTAATATACAATTATAGCACAAAATCCATTCTGGGGTAAAATTTGGTTTTCCACCAGGTTTTAATAGTATGTCGCCGGTCGTAACACATTTCAGTTGTCGTTGGGTGCTTGTTGTCATTGGTCTGTTTCCATGGTTCGTTGGAAGTCGATACATGTTTTATGTTGAGTATCTTTTGGAGTCTCATGGTTTTGGTTCATTCTTTTAAATTTGTTCACGTAAACGTCCGTTAGTTGTCCATGGATTTGATCTGTTATCCGAAGTTGGGGATCCTAAAATTTGTCGTGAGCTTATATTCATTGAGAGTGTTGTTGTAGTCATGATCCGGTTACATTCTTATGAGAGAGATAGTGTGTTAGCTGTGAAATGAATTTATTGAGCTTATGGAGTAAATCTCGGGACGAGATTTCTATTAGGAGGGAGTGATGTGACAACCCTAGATTTTGGATTTGTCACTTTTGACTGTTAGACTTTGATTATGTGCTTAGTGTGCGTTTACGGGCAATATGTTTATATTTGAGCCTTGGATTGGATGTTAGTCATCGTTCGTGTATTGCGTGGTACATTATATAATGTTATGATGGGGTTAGTTCGTGTTCATGAGTTCACATGGTGGTGACTATGAAGTGAGATGGCGTTATTTAGTGGTTTACGTATACGTATAAGTATTATAGTAATAATATTTTTTTAGGATTTACGGTTTAGCATTTAGATGTCTCGGATGAGGTAATTAGTCATATGAATATTTTTCGGGATGGTTTTAAGTCATTTAGGACTTAGTTATAAATTTTATTTAAAAATTTGAGATTTTTTTTAAAAGTGTATATTTTACGTCTTTTACGGTAAAACGCGTAAATTTGACTAGTTTTATGATTTTGAGGTTTTGGAGGCTTTAGGAACTGAAATAAATTAAGGGAAATTAAGGTAATATTATTAATACATATTAATAATAAAAAAATAATAAAAAAATATATGTGTAAGTCGGTTTTGGGACGCAAGGAAGAAAAAGAAAAGGGAAAAAAAAGGAAAAAGGGGAACCCGGCTTTTGTAATGGGCCAAGGACTTGTTAGGAAAGTATATAAAGCCTTATTTTTATCAAAAAACTCCATAAAATCCCTGGAGATCAAGTATGGGTCGACATCTATGGAGAAATTTCGGGTTCTTCATTAATTTTTCTTCTTTTAAAAATCTTAAGGTAAAACCTTCATAATCTCTTTTTAATTAAATTGTTTTTATGTTTATTTAATCATCTTATGATGGATTTAGGTTATGGTTTAATATAAAAACAGTAAATTAATGTTGTATTAATCATAATATGATGATTACATAAATTAGGGCTTGTAATTAGAGGGATTAGGGTTAATTAATGAGGTTGATTTTGTTAAACCCGTTTTTAAAAACTGGGCAGAATTTTTGGGTCATTGTTTTGATCATATAGGGAGTTTTACAAACTCTTATTTTGCGATCCACATATCCCTGAAAAGGTAATTGAAGTGTCTTTCCAATGCAAGAAACTAGAACTAAATTGGAGGTGGGAAGTGGGTCAAAAATAGGTTACAACAGTCAGAGGTCAAAACAGTTTTGAATTCAGCCTGTTTTCTTTTTAAGTTTTGGGTTGCTTGGGGTACATAGGGTTGCACTGGGATCTTCTAACAAACCTGAGAGATGGTTTATATATTATATTAAGTATCTTCATTTGGGCTAAGGTTGTGGTTTAGGGTAAGACCGTCTAATTGTAACAAACGTTTCATACGTTTAAAATCAGTGAATTCTGGATAGGTAGTAATATATACACATATATCGGGGCCTTAACCGTAGCTTTAAGGTTAGGGCAAGTGGGAGGTGTTAGCTAACATATGTAAAAGTATGAATATTCCTTTTACAGAAACCATGGGTATGCTTAAGATGGAGTTTGACTTATAGGTTGGAGACCTAAAATTTGGACTGTTTTGTGTAAAATATGAACGGGATAGTTATTGAACTTAACCAAGTTAAGGACTTGTTAGGGAAGGGTAATGTGGTATTTATATGAGAGGAGGTTAGATGTCCATCATAGGTTTATGAACCGTTTTAGTGGTTGGTTCATTTATTGATTTATGTATTTTTGGATTTTTAGCTTGTTGCTAGAGCAAGGACTTTTGGAGAAGCAATCAGGTGAGTTCATAGTCCCATTTTCACTTAGTTTTTAAACGTTTTCTTCTAGTATGGGATGGAGATGACACTTGTGGTATTCTTAAAATGTTTTGGTACTAAATTTTTATAAATGTGTGGACATAAATGTGCTATTGTGTGACTTGCGTGTTTATGTGTTCGCATATGTGCTTTGATATGTGTTATGGGCATCTATGGGACCAGTTGTGATGTGTGTGGAGCGTGGGGTACGATTCCTCCTGAGTTCTTGGTTCTGAGTTCTTGGTTCATGGGGCACGATCCGTCCTGAGTACTTGTGCATCATCTCTTTGGAGGCAAGATATCTCGACGGGGATATGGTTCATCTTCCACAGGTGGTGTGGGAAAGATCCGGATAGTGTGGTATGTTCTTGTGTGTGTGATGGGATACTTCTTGATTGTTATAGTGTGCTTTGTGAATTGTAGATGTGATTGGTACTTGGCTTGAGTTTCGTTGTGGATGCATGTAGCATGATTATCACATTATGGTCCATTACTATAAATTGTTTTTCTTCAACTTATTTACAGCGGATGTCAAGGTTTCTTATGATGTTCTAGATAACTTAAACCTATGTTCTCACCAACTTTATGTTGACAGATTTTAGTGTCATTTTCTGGTGAGGTAGTTGTGCAAGATGATGTTAGAAGTGGCTAGAGTATAGAGGCTGCTAGGATTGCATTCGGAGGAATCCCTTTCCTCTTAGATTTTATTTTGTCTTTCGATTTAGTAAATTGTTTGATACCTATATGTTTGATGTGTGTTATTTGAATGTCTTTGGTAAGAGGTGGGCCTGTTACCTACTTACCTAGACGCCTACATTATTTTAGATATTGTCATGACATTGTGTCACCTTTTTATGACATTTCTATTTCATTTAGTTAACTCTATAGACACGCTATTGTTGTGATGATATCCATACGTCGCGCCCCATATTCCGCCATGATGGGGTGTGACATCGAGATAGGAACCGAAGGTAAAACTTTGGTAGAGCCTAATGAGTAGAATAAAGCACAACGTAGGCTAATGTTGTCGTAGTGTGGAAAAAGGAAATGGCACTGACCTATACTGATTGTTTGGGAGGCTTAGTATCGATAATCGATTGGATGAGGAGTTATAGGTGTGATGTGACATAGGGACGAAGGGCTTGGTCTAACTGAGATAACCGTCCTTTTGATGATGTGTATAGCTCATAAGTTGATTTGGATTGGAAGAACTAATGGATATGTGAAAGACCGTCATAAGTCACTTTGTAAGGAAATTGGAAATTTTTAAGTAGTTTGGGGTACATAAAGGGAGTTGATGTAGAGTTTTGTAGTTCCATTTATGATCCTTGGAAAGATCGGACCATTAGCTTATGAGCATATAATTACCTGGGAAAATGAGTTGTATACATGATACATTTCATGTATTGAGATTGGTAAATGTTGTTTGAGAATGCATTTTGCATGTACGGTTATTCGGGACTTGTGTTAATAAGAGTCTTTGTTTTATCAAAGAGTCATTTGTGAGATTTATTGACTGTGAGGTCAAGAGTTTGGCAATGAGTTTAATTATTTTTGGTTTGTATATGTGGTATTTTAAAACTTGAACTAAAGTTCACGTGGAAATGAGGGGAGTTCATTTAGAACAAGTATCCTCATGTGATTCGTTGGTTGTGTGTTGATCCTAAGGAGTAAATCTCGGGACGAGATTTCTATTAGGAGGGAGTGATGTGACGACCCTGGTTTTGAGGTTCGTCACTTAGTTTTATTTTGTGCTAGTTACGTGTCTTTACGTGTTTATGTGCTAATTGGTGTGTATAGATTGTGGTTTGGATATCGTTTCCGGTACGGGGTACCTTGGGAGTGAAACGATGTGTGATGATTTCATGTTCATGAGTTCACATGGTAGTGACTATGCAATGAGATGTTGATATTTAGTGGTTTTACGTATACGTATATGTATTATAGAATATCGTATTTTTACGATTTACGGTTTAGCATTTAGAGGTATCGGATGAGGTAATTAGTCATATGGATATTTTTCGGGATGGTTTTAAGTCATTTAGGACTTAGTTGTAAAGTTTATTTCAAAATTTGAGATTTTTTATAAAAGTGTATATTTTACGTCTTTTTCGGTAAAACGCGTAAAAACCGACTAGTTTTACGGTTTTGAGGTTTTGGAGGCTTTAGGAGCTGAAATAAATTAAGGAAAATTAAGGTAATATTACTAATACATATACTAATAATAAAAAATAAAAAAAAACGAAATTAGAGGGGGGGTTAGTCGGTTTTGGACGCAAGAGAAGGAAGGGAAAAAGGAAAAAGGGGAAAAAAAGGAAAGTGGGCAATTATACTTGGGCTAGGATTTTTATACTATATAAAGAACACAATACATCATAACAAACGAAATTTTTCTTTCTCCTGGAGGTTTTGAGTCGGCCTTAATAGAAAAATTAGGGTTTCTTCTTAATTTTGGGGGTTTTCATAAATTAGAGGTAAATCTTCATAACCCTTTTCAATTAAATTGTTTTTATGTTTTCTTTAATCATCTTATGATGGATTTAGGTTAGGTTTTAATGTAAAAACAGTAAATTAATGTTATATTAATGATATCATGATGATTAAATAAACTAGGGCTTGTATTTAATGGGGTTATGGGTAATTAATTAAGTTAATTTGATTAAAGCCGTTTTTAAAAACTTGGCAGAATTTTTAGTCAATGGTTTTGATCATATCAGAAGTTCTAGGAACATTCAAGATGCAATCAAAGTATCTCTGAAAAGGTAATTGAAGTGGCTTTCCAATGCAAGAAACGAGAACTAAATTGGAGGTAGAGAAGTGGGTCAAAAACAGGTTACAACAGTCGGAGGTCAAAACAGTTTTGTAATCAGCCTGTTTTCATTTTAAGTTTTGGGTTGTTTGGGGTACTTAGGGTTGCATTGGGATCTTATAATGGGCATGAGAGATGGTTTATATATTGTAGTAAGTATCTGCACTTGGGCTAAGATTGTGGTTTAGGGTAAGACCCTCTAATGGTAACAAACTTTTCATACGTTTAAAATCAGTGAATTCTGGATAGGTAGTAATATATATACATATATCGGGGCCTTAACACTAGCTTTAAGGTTAGGGCAAGTGGGAGGTTTTAGCTAACATATGTAACAGTATGAATATTCCTTTTTTAAAAACCATGGGTATGTTTAAGTGGACGTTTGACTTAAAGTTTTGAGACCTAAAAACTGGGACTGTTTTGTGTAAAATATGAACGGGATAGTTATTAAACTTAACCTAGTTAAGGACTTGTTAAGGAAGGAGTGATGAGACTGCTTTTATACATAGTCTCATCTTCCAAATCGGGCTTAAAATGCATTAAATATCATTAAAACTGCCAAATATATGCTCGTGTTTGTTGCTTGTGTATTTTAGGTACGGATATTGAGGAAAAGACAAAAAGATCACAAGAATGGAAACGAATCCGCACAATGAATCGGACCCGAATCATGAATTTCCAAAATGACCTTGAAGTTTGAAGATTGTACAAGTTTGGTCCCTCAAGAATTGAAGACTTGTCAATTTATACCCTTGCAAATCTCATTTATTGCATTTGGGCCCCTAAATTATCAAGAATTTACAAGAGAAGTCCTTGGAGAATGAAGAAATTGCATTTAAAGCCCTTGTTTAAAGTTGTGACAACTCTTGTGCCATATTTGACAAGTTACACAAACTTGTTATAAAGGAAAATGAACTTTGTGGCTGTTTATTTCAAAGTGAAGATAACAAGGAAGCAGAGGGACTGTTTTTGCTTGACACCACAATTACTCCCCACCAATCATCCAGCCATGTCATCCTCCAACACCAATCAGCACCCACCACCTCACAACCCCCATCCCAGTCACACCCCACTCACGAGTTTATTTATTAAACTCAGTCAAACAAAGTCAAACCCCATCTTTCCCTCCCTAACACTTTATTTAAATTTAACCACCCCTAAACGGATTAAACATGCCCTAATTACCCCATAAACCCTATTTTGTCCAGTATCAATTGAATTAAAAACAAAGGTTTTTTGATTCAGCTTTTCCAGATCATTGATTCACTCTATCCTCACCTAAACCTACACAAAAACCGTGACCAAGACACACCCATGTGTCTTGTAGGGCCCTCCCCTGCACCCGTCACTTTCCCCAAACCCCAATACCAGACAAGGTTTGGTGAGAGGACACTTAATCCAAAGCCTTGAACTTTCTGTGATAGTTATAGGAGCTATTGGCTCATTTGGTGGATAACCAAATAAGCTACTAAGCTTGTATAAGCTATTTCATCAGTTTCAACTCTTTCCAAGTTTTCTAAATTTTGAATATTTCATTCAAGAAAAAATCAGTTCTTTAATATTTCTGCTTCATTTTTTAAGCTATAAGATATAAGTTGACTTGTCAATAAGTCAATCTTATAGCCTATAAGCTCTTGTACCAGGTTATTCTTGCTATTGGTTGTCTGTTTTTGGCAGGTTCAAAACAAGAATTCACACCATCATCTTCATTTCAAACAGCCAAAAAGGGTTCAGCTCAGGCCCCAGCCTGAAAGAGATGGCTATGCAGCCATTGTGGGACCTGGATGTGGGTCCCACAAGGTAAATAACTTGTACCTTTTTCAGTTTCCAAAAAATTGTGATTTATATATGAATTGGTACACTTGTATGCAAGTAGTTTAAGTGTGTGTTATTTGGGTTGATTCTACTGTTTAGAGGATTGTATGCATGTTAGAAGTTATTATAATCAGTTTGGTTTGGATTTGACCTGATTTGGTTTGAAAAAATTCAGCTTCTGAAAATTAAGGGGTGTTTGGATTTGGTTTTTAACTGAGCTTGGTGAAAATTATTTGGGTTAAAATCTGTCTAAACACACTTATTAGGTTGTTAGTAGGTGATATTGGTGTTTGGTTTTCAGTTTGGTGAAGTTTAAAACAAATTGCATGTTAAAATTGGATAATATAGCTAGAAATCAGTAAGTTCCTTTATTGACTGATTTTTATGGATATGGTTCACCACCTTTTGAAATCTGTTAGGGTTAAGTGCTTAGTAGGATTGTGTATTGCTTATATGTCATTTGGTGGACTTGTGTGCAAGATTTGAGGCCTTAAAATCCACTCTTGTGCACTTTGAATAAGCAAAATACTCACATACCTACATTAGCTTAATCAGAAACTTTTTTTGGTCGTTTCGTGTGATTTTTGTGAAGAACTTGTGTGTTTTTTGTGATTCAATAGACTCCATACACTCAACTGAGTGTAGGGGTGCCCCATTGTCCAAAGAAATCCAAGCAAACAAGCTTTCCAAAGCTCTAAGGTCACCAGACCTGTTTTTAACACTACCATTGGGAACCAATTTCCCACTGCTAGTATTAAAGTTACCACTGCTTTACAAAAAGACAAAAGCCTTTGACATGTCACTTTCAGTAAACTAAAATTTTGTCTTTTGTGGACTAAAATAGGATTTAGGGCTTGAAAATAGTTTCATAATTTTTATTATTTAATTTTTGATTTATCTGCTTAATTAGATTTTATGTTACTGTTCATTTTATATTTTTTAGATTAATTAGCATTTTTAATTAACTTTTTAACTTTCTGTTTTTGTCTTTTAGTGACAAAATTTTATAGTTTTCAGTTTTAAGAATTTTATTAGACTTAGAAAAATAATTTAAGATTTTTAGTTCCAAAAGTTTTTACTGTTCACCTTTTATTTATTTTTTAGAATTAATTTAGTTTAATTAGGTTTTTATTTCAAACTGTTTTTGTTTTTTAGTGAAATTTTTTATATTTTTCAAACTTTTTCATTTTTCAACTGTTCTTTAGTATAAATTAAGATTTTTAAAAGTGTCAAATTATTTTTAGCGTTATTTTATTATTTTTTATGATTATTTTAGTTTAAAAATAGTTTTTAGTGATTTAAAAATAGAAAAATAGCTTTTAAAATTTAGGAAAAATACTTTTTAGTCTTTAGATAATATAAGTAAGTTATTTGTTCAATAAAATAATATTTTGGACATTTTGATTAATTATATTTAATTTTAGGGCTTTAATTATCATTTAAAATTGAATATTTAATTAACAAAAGATTTTAAAATATTTTTATTGGATTTTTATTCTTATTTATATTATTTTAGACCTAGTTTTAACTTTTAATTAATTTTTAGGTTTAAAATTTTTTAATTTGTAGTTTTTTACGGTTTTACGTGAACGCCTTTTTCGTCTTAGTTTAATCCGTCTACGTAACCGTCATTCTCTTCTCACCCCATTTCTCCTTTCTCTTCTCAATCATATAATCACAAACCATTAATCAATTCATTACACAACGCACTAGCCTCCTCGAGAACGAACTCACTTCATTGAGTCATTTACACACGGTTTTCCTAAATCGTTGTGCTTACCCTATATTTTGGTCCTCTTTTTCCTAAAAGAGTGCTAATTTTACAACAATTATTTTGGCGCCGCTGCCGGGGAGGCGTGTTGTGTTTTGATTTGAACAATTGTTGTTTTTATATAGCCATAATAAGTATTTGTATTAGTAGCACTCTACTAATACGTATTATCGGTTTTTCGTTTTTTGTGAATACTATTACTATATTGTATACGTAGAACAATAAATTCACAAGTACTCCAAATACGTGAGAAATCACAACCTTGACTTGGGAGGTCATTACCCAATCATTGTATTCGAATCTCAAACCAAAGAAAAAGGCAAAAATAGATAAATACTTTCGTGAAGCTCGATTTTGAAAAATACAAACTATAAGGTGGGTATAAGGCGGTTGTATTTCACGACCTAAAGGAAAAAGGCTCTTAAGTGCTTCGCGCCGCCTCGTTTCCTCCGCTTGCTTGTGAGTATTTGATTTTGAAAGCTAATCGAGGGTTTTGCCGCCCAAAGTATTACTAAGTATCATATATATTTTCTTGGTTTCATTTGATTAAACCCTCTTGAACGATTTGGTGTTCCACCATCGTTCTAAAGTCATCGAAGGCGTTCACTCCACGTGATCGTTTTCATTCCTTGAGGCTTCTTTAATCAAGAGATTTGATTAAGGAGGAGATTTGTAGATTATTGTCTACCTAATACAATTCCAAAATCGAAAAAAAAGTAAAAACAATCAAAAATCCAAAAAAAAAATTGAAAAAATACAAAACACCAAAAAGAATCTTCTTTGCTCGTCCCCTCGTTGTACGTCACGTTTATGCTAACTCGTAATCAAGCAAGACGTGCACGTAAACGAAAGAACAAAACTCCCACTCCCAATCTTTCTAGTGACGAGTCTCCTATTGACGAACCCATTGTAAGAGAAGCACCAACCATGGCGAATCGAACTATGATGGAGTTACTTCAAGCACCCACCGAGGGTTATGGAGAAGCTATTGTGATTCCCGCTATCCTTGCGGAGAATTTTGAGGTGAAAACGGGTTTGTTGTCGATGATCCAAAACAACAAATTCCGTGGTGATGAGATGGACAATCCACACAACCATATCCGCCAATTCAATCGTCTTACCGCTACTTGCAAATTTAAGGATGTCTCGAATTACTCGATTAAGATGATGCTTTTTTCGTATTCCTTAGCGGGGCCCGCTAAAATTTGGTTAGAGAAAGAGCCACCCAATTCTATATTGACGTGGAAGGATCTCGTTTCAAAATTTGTGAACCAATTTTTTCCGCCCTCTAAGACTACGCACTTGAAAAACGAGATTTCAAAATTTTCACAAGAGTGTAATGAAAGTTTTTCAACGGCTTGGAATAGGTTTAAGGAGATGTTACATGAATGTCCTCATCACGGTTTTTCCGACTTGCATCAAATAGACACGTTTTACAATGGACTAAATGATCATGAAAGAGATTATTTAAATGCCGCCGCGGGTGGTAATTTTTTGTGTAAAACGGTTGAGGAAGCTTTGGTGATAATTGAGAATAGGTCTAAGGTTTATAGCCCTCGTAACACACCGAGTGTTGCCAAATTGGGCTCGTCATCATCGTCTCGTAGCATTAATGCCTTACATGATGAAGCAAATGAAGAAAATCGGTTTTTTGATAGATTTGCTAACCTTGTGTCCCATTGGAAAGCTCAAGAAGCTTCGAATTCCGCTTCGGTTAAAGCGGTTGCTAAGAGTTGTTTGTCTTGTGGTGGAGCTCATGATCTTTCCGAGTGCATTACCGCGGATGGTAACACTTCGAGTGCTTATATAGCCACGGGAACTTATAACCAAAACGGTCAAGGTTCCCGCCCAAATCAAGCTCCACCAAATCAAAATGCTAATAACTATCGAAACAACAATCAACGTGGTAATTATCAAGGCAATCAACGTAACTACAACAAGGGTAATTATCAAAGTGGAAATGGGCAAATTTCAAACCAAAACCAAAACCGTGATTTTCAAACTACCACACAAGGTTTTCAAAATGATCACACCAAAAATCTTCAAGGAGAATTTTTGAATTATGCAAAGGCAAATGATGCTAAGTTTGATAATATGCAACGTGAAATGGTTAGCTTAAGATCCGAGTTGAAAAAAGAGCTTAAAAACGAACTTGCTAATGAACTTAAAACTCATGCTAATAAAATGGAAGGAAATGTTCAACGACTCCAACAAAATCAACAAAAAATGGAGCAAGGTCAACATGAGATTAAGCAAGAGTTGTAAAAAGCGGATGCTAGGCAATCTAAGTTTGAAGACCGAATGGGAAAAATGTTTGAAGCTATCATGTGTAAACCCTCTTCTTCGGGTGGTCTTCCTAGTGATACCATCGTGAACCCGAAAGGAGAATTGAAGGTTATTACTACTCGTAGTGGTAAAACTTTCAAAGAACCCATTTCTCGTCCAAGTACTTCTATAGAGAAGGAAAAAGAGAAAGAACCCGAGGTGGTGGTAGAAAAGGAGCAAATTCCAAGCCCACGAAGTACCGCTCAAACCACACCTACGGTTGAACCAATACCAATCATGGAACCCGAGATTCCAAGGCCTTTGCCTATGCCCCAACCCACACCACCCTTACCTTACCCTTCAAGACGAGACAAGGAAAAGGCACAAGAACAAAATAGTTATCAATTTGAACTTTTTATGAAAATGTTTCGTGACTTGCATTTTAATATAAGTTTTGCCGACGCCTTGGTCATGATGCCTCGATTTGCCGCGAACTTCAAAAGTATGTTGAATAACAAAGAGAAATTTCAAAAATCGTATAGTTGTTCATCGGTTTTTCTTAGCCGCATACCTCAAAAAGTCGGTCATCCCGGCATGTTTTTAATCCCATGTGCTATACAAGACATGGAGGAATGCTACGCCTTGGCCGATCTTGGTGTTAGTATTAACTTGATGCCTCTTGAGATTTTTAAGTCGCTTAATCTTCCCAATCTCACTCCTTCAAGAATGTCAATCGAGATGGCCGATCATTCTACGATTCTAGCTTGTGGAGTAGCCGAGGACGTCTTCGTGAAAGTTGGAAAGTTCTACTATCTCGTAGACTTCATTGTTGTTGACATTCCCGTCGATCCTAAAGTTCCTCTAATTTTAGGTCGATCATTTTTGGATACCTCGAGAGCACTTATCGATGTGCATGCTAGGAAAATCACTCTTCGTTTCAATGAGGAAGAACTCGTCATTAATGCAACTCAAAACTCCACACTTTCTCATGTGTATTCTATCACGTCTTTGAACAATGTTAGTCCTATCAAAAACATTTGCAAAAATATTTCAAAAAGAGTTTTAGGAGTTGATGATAAAAATGAAGTTCCGTCCCCTCCGCCGGTGGAGGTTAAGAGTGTTAAGCCTACGATTCCAATTGTGAATGATTCTTCGGATGATGAATATGTTGACCCCGATGGGGAAGTTTTCTTTGTTGACAAACGTTTTGAGAACTTACCACCACCTTTACCAAAACGGTTTTGAAATGTGAGAATTTTTAGTGTGACTAATATTGCTTTAGAAACGCCAAATATTTTTGACATAATTAAGTCGGGTTTTCATAAGGAGAGTTTAAAAGATGAAAAAGGAAAAGATTTTGAATTGAATTTAAAAGATTTTTCTACAACTCTAACTCCATCATCACCACGTGTTTTGAGTGCTACAAGCTCGTCTTCTCCTTTTGACGATGCTTTGTGTGGACCTAGTGTGGGGGAAGCCCCTTATGTTCCCTCCCCTTTCTCCACCGAGGACGAGATATTTGATCCCAGAATTGCTTATAAAGGGAAATCTCGGTCTTCCACCGATGCAATAAATGGAAAATCTTTCTATTTGATTGGTGCGAGTCTACCTCGAGTAGCTCAATGTTTTTATGACATACCCATTGTCCCACCCTTCTATTTCTTCTCATCTATTTTCTTGAAACCCTTTGGGTTTGTGTTGACACACGATGAAGTGGCGTTGATTTATTTTTCCAATGAAAACGAGAACGCCATCTTCGATCTCGGTATTTTGCACCATCAAAGGACTTAGTCCTTAAATACCGGTTATTTTTTGGGCCTTGTTTATCACGTAAGCCCCACTAAAAATTGACCATACCATGATTATCCCTAAATGATCATATTTATGGGGATTCGAGTCGAGCTTTTGACTCGGTTATCAAAAACAAGGTGCCTCATGGGGGAAACCCATGCTTATCCATGTACATATTATTGCTTTCTAATTAGTTTAATGTGAGGGGATTTGTGCCCTTCCAACCTTTGTTCCGTGGTTGTTTGTGCATTGTGGTTTTTAGATCATGATCTTCACGATTGGAGCCTCTCGTGTTCGTTTATGGGAGCACTCGATCATTTGCTTTGAAGACTTTCTCAATATCCATGATAAATCCTTTGATGTTCTAACCTTAGGTTATTAGCACACTTCATAAACGGCTATTAATTTATTGGTTACACCCTTTCCATGCTAGATTAGGCATTCGACTACGTCTCTAGTATGGGGGTGTTTTTCACCCCTAGACTCGAAACATTGAGGACAATGTTTAACTTTAGTATGGGGGAGGGGGGTGAATAGATACTTGCCTTGCCAAACCTTCACGCTTTCCAAAGTTTATCTTTTTGTTTATCGTTTTATTGCAAAATAAGGCTAAAAATGGCCAAATTTTAAATATTTTTCTCATATTTTATAAGTGTTTGAAGACACGAATGTAGGTTTTCCGATGGCGAGAATAAGAGTAATTTTTGACTCGACCATGCGTGTTGAGCACTTAGCTTTGATTCCTTAACTTCACATTATGCTAAGTCTCTTAAATGAGGACGAGAAATGATAGGGTTAATTATAAGTTACTATGCTAAACGTAGAGTACTCGTATTCTTTCAAAAACTCATGTGTTCTCATTGTTTGCTTATTCTCCCTTCGCATGTAAATATTTTTTGCTTAATAAATATTGACTTAGCGGTTTAGTTAGGATTGTTGGGTTTCTAGTCTTTTCTAGTAGCTTCTGTGTAATTAAATTGGGAAGACATTAAGGTATCGCCAGCGTCACGGTTTTGAAGTATTGGCACCCGAATAATCAAAAGCTTCACCCAATAATAAGATTTCAAGTGCTCACCTAAATTAAGCAAAAATTTGAAGCTCACAAGGCCTAAAAATCTATGCAAAATTGAAAGTGAATCAAGCCTTAATCTTCGAAGCTTTAAAGATCCAAAATTCGCCTTAGCGTGAGGATATACGTCTTTGGCTAATAAAACTACCGATGAGGCGGATAATAAAAGGCAAGGCAAGACCGAAGTCATAATAAAAGCTTCATGGCGAAGTTGAATAAAAGATGGAGGTAAACCAAAGATAATAAGGCCCTTCCGTTAGGGGGCGTATAAAAGTCTTGGTAATAAGTCTCATGTTCAAAACCGTTATAAAATTGTGTTTATCGATTCTTCTTGTCAACTTAATTTTTTGACATCGTCGTCTATTAGGAGGGGTTATTGATTTGATGGTCTTGGTTACACCGTTAGGACTCTATTTTTAGACCTAAATCTCTAGTATCGCATAAGTCAAACAATGTATCCTCGTGAAACATTCAAGACAAAATAAAATATAAGAGATACAACTTAGGAATAATGGGAGGATAAGTACGTGATTAGGGCATATGAGTAGTGTTAGCATTACTAACTTATAATGACAATGATCTCGTTGCGCGCTTGGCATGGAATTGGGGTAAAAATCGAGGACGATGAAATTATTTCTAACGAAGCATTCACGTGTTCTTAGTCTATGAACCTAAACGTCCCATTTTGTGATGAAAATCATACATTATGTCTAAAACGCAAGTAGTAGTAATAGTAGTAGTGTAGCTAGTTTATCATTCAATAAAGTTTATAAAAAATGAATTCTGGAGGTGCTACGATACTTTATTCTAGCATTACGTGAGGGCACGGCAATGGTTTAGTATGGGGGAGTGATGAGACTGCTTTTATACATAGTCTCATCGTCCAAATCGGGCTTAAAATGCATTAAATATCATTAAAACTGCCAAATATATGCTCGTGTTTGTTGCTTGTGTATTTTAGGTACGGATATTGAGGAAAAGACAAAAAGATCACAAGAACCAATCAAAAACGAACACGGGAAACGAAGCCGCACAATGAACCGGACCCGAATCATGAATTTCCCAAATGACCTTGAAGTTTGAAGATTGTACAAGTTTTGTCCCTCAAGAATTAAAGACTTGTCAATTTATACCCTTGCAAATCTCATTTATTGCATTTGGGCCCCTAAATTATCAAGAATTTACAAGAGAAGTCCTTGGAGAATGAAGAAATTCCATTTAAAGTCCTTGTTTAAAGTTGTGACAACTCTTGTCAAAAGTTACACAAACTTGTTATAAAGGAAAATGTACTTTGTAGCTGTTTATTTCAAAGTGAAGATAACAAGGAAGTAGAGGGACTGTTTTTGCCAGACACCACAATTACTCCCCACCAATCATCCAGCCATGTCATCCTCCAACACCAATCAGCACCCACAACCTCACAACCCCCATCCCAGTCACACCCACTCACGAGTTTATTTATTAAACTCAGTCAAACAAAGTGAAACCCCATCTTTCCCTCCCTAACACTTTATTTAAATTTAACCACCCCATAAACGGATTAAACACGCCCTAATTACCCCATAAACCCTAATTTGTCCAGTATCAATTGAATTAAAAACAAAGGGTTTTTGATTAAGCTTTTCCAGATCATTGATTCACTCCATCCTCACCTAAACCCACACAAAAACCGTGACCAAGACACACCCATGTGTCTTGTAGGGCCCTCCCCTGCACCCGTCACTTTCCCCAAACCCCAATACCAGACAAAACCAACGGATGGATCAAATTCCTTTGTCCCCAAGCACAAATGAACGAATGAGATCACTTTCAAACAGCTATCATCCAACAAGCATCACATGGGCGAATTTGACCAAGATTCCAAGAATTCAAACAAAGGGCTTTTCAGGAATTTCATATATTAGGGTTTTAGGACTTCTAGACTATTCTATCTACTTGTATAAATAGCTTGGCCGTTTGTGGCACAAAGCTTTGTTCCAGATTTTTGCTTTTAAAAATATTGTAAACCCTTTTTAAAGTTATAAAAGTTGGTATTTGTGTTTATAAAGTAATTCCTTTTTATTGTTTAAAAGTTGGTGGTATTGTTTAAGCATAATCTAGGTTCCATAATCCATTTTGGTTTTATTAAGTGTAATTAAGAAAGTTAAGGTTTGGTGAGAGGACACTTAATCCAAAGCCTTGAACTTTCTGTGATAGTTATAGGAGCTATTGGCTCATTTGGTGGATAACCAAATAAGCTACTAAGCTTGTATAAGCTATTTCATCAGTTTCAAGTCTTTCCAAGTTTTCTAAATTTTCAATATTTCATTCAAGAAAAAATCAGTTCTTTAATATTTCTGCTTCATTTTTTAAGCTATAAGCTATAAGTTGACTTTTCAATAAGTCAATCTTATAGCCTATAAGCTCTTGTACCAGGTTATTCTTGCTATTGGTTGTCTGTTTTTGGCAGGTTCAAAACAAGAACTCACACCATCATCACCATCATCTTCATTTCAAACAGCCAAAAAGGGTTCAGCTCAGGCCCCAGCCTGAAAGGAGATGGCTATGCAACCATTGTGGGACCTGGATGTGGGTCCCACAAGGTAACTAACTTGTACCTTTTTTAGTTTCCAAAAAAATATGATTTATATGTGAATTGGTACACTTGTATGCAAGTAGTTTAAGTCTGTGTTATTTGGGTTGATTCTACTGTTTAGAGGATTGTATGCATGTTAGAAGTTATTATAATCAGTTTGGTTTGGATTTGACCTGATTTGGTTTGAAAAAATTCAGCTTCTGAAAATTAAGGGGTGTTTGGATTCGGTTTTTAACTGAGCTTGGTGAAAAGTATTTGGGTTAAAATATGTCTAAACACACTTATTAGGTTGTTAGTAGGTGATATTAGTGTTTGGTTTTCAGTTTGGTGAAGTTTAAAACAAATTGCATGTTAAAATTGGATAATATAGCTAGAAATCAGTAAGTGCCTTTATTGACTGATTTTTGTGGATTTGGTTCACCACCTTTTGAAATCTGTTAGGGTTAAGTGCTTAGTAGGATTGTGTATTGCTTATATGTCATTTGGTGGACTTTTGTGCAAGATTTGAGGCCTTAAAATCCACTCTTGTGCACTTGGAATCAGCAAAATACTCACAGACCTACATTAGCTTAATCAGAAACTTTCTTTGGTCGTTTTGTGTGATTTTTGTGAAGAACTTGTGTGTTTTTTGTGATTCAATAGACTCCCTACACTCCACTGAGTGTAGGGGTGCCCCATTGTCCAAAGAAATCCAAGCAAACAAGCTTTCCTAAGCTCTAAGGTCACCAGACCTGTTTTTAACACTACTAGTGGGAACCAATTTCCCACTGCTAGTATTAAAGTTACCACTACTTTACAAAAAGACAAAAGCCTTTGACATGTCACTTTCAGTAAACTAAAATTTTGTCTTTTGTGGACTAAAATAGGATTTAGGCTTGAAAATAGTTTCATAATTTTTCTTATTTAATTTTTGATTTTTCTGCTTAATTAGATTTTATGTTACTGTTCATTTTATATTTTTTAGATTAAATAGCATTTTTAATTAACTTTTTAACTTTCTGTTTTTGTCTTTTAGTGACAAAATTTTATATTTTTCAGTTTTAAGAATTTTATTAGACTTAGAAAAATAATTTAAGATTTTTAGTTCAAAAAGTTTTTACTGTTCACCTTTTATTTATTTTTTAGAATTAATTTAGTTTAATTAGGGTTTTATTTCAAACTGTTTTTGTCTTTTAGTGAAAAATTTTATATTTTTCAAACTTTTTCATTTTTCAACTGTTCTTTAGTATAAATTAAGATTTTTAAAAGTGTCAAATTATTTTTGCATTATTTTATTATTTTTTATGATTATTTAGTTTAAAAATAGTTTTTAGTGATTTAAAAATAGAAAAATAGTTTTTAAAATTTAGGAAAAATACTTTAGTCTTTAGATAATATAAGTAAGTTATTTGTTCAATAAAATAATATTTTGGACATTTTGATTAATTATATTTAATTTTAGGGCTTTAATTAGCATTTAAAATTGAATATTTAATTAATAAAAGGTTTTCAAATATTTTTATTGGATTTTTATTCTTATTTATATTATTTTAGACCTAGTTTTAACTTTTAATTAATTTTTAGGTTTAAATTTTTTTAATTTGTAGTTTTTTACGGTTTTACGTGAACGCCTTTTTCGTCTTAGTTTAATCCGTCTACGTAACCGTCATTCTCTTCTCACCCCATTTCTCCTTTCTCTTCTCAATCATATAATCACAAACCCTTAATCAATTCATTACACAACACACTAGCCTCCTCGAGAACGAACTCACTTCATTGAGTCATTTACACACGGTTTTCCTAAATCGTTGTGCTTACCCTATATTTTGGTCCTCTTTTTCCTAAAAGAGTGCTAATTTTACAACAATCATTATCAAAATGATTGTTGTAAAATTAGCACTCTTTTAGGAAAAAGAGGACCAAAATATAGGGTAAGCACAACGATTTAGGAAAATCGTGTGTAAATGACTCAATGAAGTGAGTTCGTTCTCGAGGAGGCAAGTGCGTTGTGTAATGAATTGATTAATGGTTTGTGATTATATGATTGAGAAGAGAAAGGAGAAATGGGGTGAGAAGAGAATGACGGTTACGTAGACGGATTAAACTAAGACGAAAAAGGCGTTCACGTAAAACCGTAAAAAACTACAAATTAAAAAATTTTAACCCTAAAAAATAATTAAAAGTTAAAACTAAGTCTAAAATAATATAAATAAGAATAAAAATCCAATAAAAATATTTTAAAACCTTTTATTAATTAAATATTCAATTTTAAATGCTAATTAAAGCCCTAAAATTAAATATAATTAATAAAAATGTCCAAAATATTATTTTATTGAACAAATAACTTACCTATATTATCTAAAGACTAAAAATTATTTTTCCTAAATTTTAAAAACTATTTTTCTATTTATAAATCACTAAAAACTATTTTTAAACTAAAATAATCATAAAAAATAATAAAATAATGCTAAAAATAATTTGACATTTTTAAAAATCTTAATTTATACTAAAGAACAGTTGAAAAATGAAAAAGTTTGAAAAATATAAAATTTTTCACTAAAAGACAAAAATAGTTTGAAATAAAACCCTAATTAAACTAAATTAATTCTAAAAAATAAATAAAAGGTGAACAGTAAAAACTTTTTGAACTAAAAATCTTAAATTATTTTTCTAAGTCTAATAAAATTCTTAAAACTGAAAAATATAAAATTTTGTCACTAAAAGACAAAAATAGAAGGTTAAAAAGTTAATTAAAAATGCTATTTAATCTAAAAATATAAAATAAACAGTAACATAAAATCTAATTAAGCAGAAAAATCAAAAATTAAATAAGAAAAATTATGAAACTATTTTCAAGCCCTAAATCCTATTTTAGTCCACAAAAGACAAAATTTTAGTTTACTGAAAGTGACATGTCAAAGGCTTTTGTCTTTTTGTAAAGCAGTGGTAACTTTAATACTAGCAGTGGGAAATTGGTTCCCACTGGTAGTGTTAAAAATAGGTCGGGTGACCTTAGAGCTTAGGAAAGCTTGTTTGCTTGGATTTCTTTGGACAATGGGGCACCCCTACACTCAGTGGAGTGTAGGGAGTCTATTGAACCACAAAAAACACACAAGTTCTTCACAAAAATCACACAAAACGACCAAAGAAAGTTTCTGATTAAGCTAATGTAGGTCTGTGAGTATTTTGATGATTCAAAGTGCACAAGAGTGGATTTTAAGGCCTCAAATCTTGCACACAAGTCCACCAAATGACATATAAGCAATACACAATCCTACTAAGCACTTAACCCTAACAGATTTCAAAAGGTGGTGAACCAAATCCACAAAAATCAGTCAATAAAGGCACTTACTGATTTCTAGCTATATTATCCAATTTTAACATGCAATTTGTTTTAAACTTCACCAAACTGAAAACCAAACACTAATATCACCTACTAACAACCTAATAAGTGTGTTTAGACAGATTTTAACCCAAATACTTTTCACCAAGCTCAGTTAAAAACCAAATCCAAACACCCCTTAATTTTCAGAAGCTGAATTTTTTCAAACCTAATCAGGTCAAATCCAAACCAAACTGATTATAATAACTTCTAACATGCATACAATCCTCTAAACAGTAGAATCAACCCAAATAACACACACTTAAACTACTTGCATACAAGTGTACCAATTCACATATAAATCACAATTTTTTGGAAACTAAAAAAGGTACAAGTTAGTTACCTTGTGGGACCCACATCCAGGTCCCACAATGGCTGCATAGCCATCTCCTTTCAGGCTGGGGCCTGAGCTGAACCCTTTTTGGCTGTTTGAAATGAAGATGATGGTGATGATGGTTTGAGTTCTTGTTTTGAACCTGCCAAAAACAGACAACCAATAGCAAGAATAACCTGGTACAAGAGCTTATAGGCTATAAGATTGACTTATTGACAAGTCAACTTATAGCTTATAGCTTAAAAAATGAAGTAGAAATATTAAAGAACTAATTTTTTCTTGAATGAAATATTGAAAACTTAGAAAACTTGGGAAGACTTGAAACTGATGAAATAGCTTATACAAGCTTAGTAGCTTATTTGGTTATCCACCAAATGAGCCAATAGCTCCTATAACTATCACAGAAAGTTCAAGGCTTTTGATTAAGTGTCCTCTCACCAAACCTTAACTTTCTGAATTACACTTAACAAAACCAAAATGTATTATGGAACTCAGATTATGCTTAAACAATACCACCAACTTTTAAACAATAAAAAGTAATTACTTTATAAACACAAATACCAACTTTTATAACTTTAAAAAGGGATTACAATATTTTTAAAAGCAAAAATCTGGAACAAAGCTTTGTGCCACAAACGGCCAAGCTATTTATACAAGTAGATAGAATAGTCTAGAAGTCCTAAAACCCTAATACATGAAATTCTTGAAAAGCCCTTTGTTTGAATTCTTGGAATCTTGGTCAAATTCGCCCATGTGATGCTTGCTGGATGATAGCTGTTTGAAAGTGATCTCATTCGTTCATTTGTGCTTGGGGACAAAGGAATTTGATCCATCCATTGGTTTTGTCTGGTATTGGGGTTTGGGGAAAGTGACGGGTGCAGGGGAGGGCCCTACAAGACACATGGGTGTGTCTTGGTCACGGTTTTTGTGTGGGTTTAGGTGAGGATGGAGTGAATCAATGATGTGGAAAAGCTGAATCAAAAACCCTTTGTTTTTAATTCAATTGATACTGGACAAATTAGGGTTTATGGGGTAATTAGGGCGTGTTTAATCCGTTTAGGGGGTGGTTAAATTAAATAAAGTGTTAGGGAGGGAAAGATGGGGTTTGACTTTGTTTGACTGAGTTTAATAAATAAACTCGTGAGTGGGGTGTGACTGGGATGGGGGTTGTGAGGTGGTGGGTGCTGATTGGTGTTGGAGGATGACATGGCTGGATGATTGGTGGGGAGTAATTGTGGTGTCTGGCAAAAACAGTCCCTCTACTTCCTTGTTATCTTCACTTTGAAATAAACAGCCACAAAGTACATTTTCCTTTATAACAAGTTTGTGTAACTTGTCAAATATGGCACAAGAGTTGTCACAACTTTAAACAAGGGCTTTAAATGCAATTTCTTCATTCTCCAAGGACTTCTCTTGTAAATTCTTGATAATTTAGGGGCCCAAATGCAATAAATGAGATTTGCAAGGGTATAAATTGACAAGTCTTCAATTCATGAGGGACCAAAGTTGTACAATCTTCAAACTTCAAGGTCATTTTGGAAATTCATGATTCGGGTTCGGTTCATTGTGCGGCTTCGTTTCCCGTGTTCGTTTTTGATTGATTCTTGTGATCTTTTTGTCTTTTCCTCAATATCCGTACCTAAAATACACAAGCAACAAACACGAGCATATATTTGGCAGTTTTAATGATATTTAATGCATTTTAAGCCCGATTTGGACGATGAGACTATGTATAAAAGCAGTCTCATCAAGGGTAATGGGGTGATTAGAGCTTATCAATGAGGTATTTATATGGGAATAGGCTAGATGTCCATCATAGGTTGATGAGCCATCTTAGTGATTGGTTCATGTATTGATTACGTGTTTTTGGTTTGTTAGCTTGTTGCTAGTGCGAGGACTTATGAAGAAGCAATCAGGTGAGTTTCATAGTCCCACGTTTACTATTGATTTTGACTTCCAGATGAGATGGAAGAGACACTGTGTTATGTTGTTTATAAATTGATGCTGTGAATGTTTTTAAGGTTTGAGATGGACTTGTGTGTACATTATGTGATTAACTGCTATGTGATTCTTGTTCGTGTATGATTTGGATGGGAAAGGTACATAGGTGTATGGGCGCCTATGGTACCATGGTTGTTGGTAAGGCGTGATGCCTTGGAAATTATGGTTGTTGGTAAGGCGTGATGCCTTGGAAATTATGGTTGTTGGTAAGGCATGATGCCTTGGAAATTATGGTTGTTGGTAAGGCGTGATGCCTTGGTAATTGTGGTTGTTGGTAAGGCGTGATGCCTTGGAATTGTGATGATTGATTAATCTTGAATGCTAGTTGTTAATGCATACTTGTAGCACATTTTTCATATGTTATTGTGTTGATGGTTGTTATTCACAGCTTATGGTTTGTTTTAGCGTTGGAGTCTAAACCTATGACTCTCACCAACTTTATGTTGACGTATTTTAGTGTCTCTTTCAGGTGTGAATATGGTTAAGCTTGAGGATAGAAGTGTCTAGACTTGGATGCTTTAGGATTGCATATAGAAGGAGATCCCCGTTCCTTCTTAGCTTACCTTTATGTTTTTTTTATAAGTGATGCATGTTGGCACTTATATGTTTGTTTGGTTTATGTTTATTGTTTGTCTTGGGTAAGTGGTAGGACTGTTACCTACTTACCTAGACTCCTGCTATGTTGAGATATTGTCATGACCTTTGTGTCGCCATTTATGACATTATAGTTGCATTTTAGTTTTCTCTATAAAGACACCGGTTGTTGTGATGATATCCATATGTCGCGCCCCATATTCCGCCATGGTGGGGTGTGACAGGTGAAAAGCTTATAATTTTTTGGAATCACCCAAGAAAAGCAAGATTTAACCATCAACTCTAAAAAAACAAGGAGAGGATTTTGAGGAAATCAATTCAAAATTGCTGGAGTAGAGGTAGAAAAGAAACATCAAAGAATTTAAAGATATCATCTCAAGGGGTTAAAAACTTAGAATTGATGGAATCACCCCTACCAATTGTAAATTTTAACCGCAATCAACTCTCAAAAATAGGAACAAAAATATCTCAACCTAGAGACGTTTTTGACCAAAAAAAAATAAAAGAAAACCAAAAGCGGATAAATCGACGTTTTAAGAAAAAATTTGGGATATAGGACATTATAGGCAAAAATGAGTATGAATGTCGACACCAAATGGTGTTTAGCATACGATAAACTACATGCTCAAAGTTTCGTAGCTCTTCTCAATCATTATGGATGTTCAAAGAACAATTACATGATGAGGAAAGGGTAAGGCTCGACTCAACTTAGTTTAGAAAGACTAGAAGAAAGAGACTCGACTTAGAAGAGCATGATTAAAATGAATTGAGAGAGACTCAACAAAGAAGTTAAGGATAACTTCACGAAACTAGAGAAGAAACTCAAAAGAGAAGAAAAGAAGGAATCTTCAAGAAAACTCGTCAAAAGAGAAAAAGACCAAAACGAACAAAGGGACTTAATGGTCGCGGTTCGTTAAATAGGTCTGTGGTTCATTATCAATAATGAGACCCAAGGTTATTTGAGGAACCGTGGACATTGGGTGTCCAAAACCGATTATCGACTCAAAGGGAAATCACTTGGTCAAACATTTTAACATAAGATGCTAAATGGATTGAAGGTCAATGCTTCGGATATGACTTTTAACAATTGCAATTGCAGGTTAAAATTACTTGAATATTTCAAAAGAAATATTTAAGTTGTCAATCTTACTAGGAGAGGAATTAGATATAAATCTAACCTTCCTTGACAACCGAGTGAGAAAATAAATAAGAAAAGAAAGATCACGAGAAAAACGAGATCCAAGACTCAAAGAAAAATCATGTTGAAAAACATGAAAGGAAATACAAGAGAATAAATATCATACAAAGATGTATGAAAAACAAGCCTAAAACTTAAGCATAATTTTAATCTTAGTTACATTAGAATCCTAAGATTTGCTTAGATTGAGTGTCTTATTAATAAGCAATACACATGATTAATTAGAAGACAAGGTGGTGGCGGAATTTGGTGGGGTAAAAGGTGAAGTCACCAAGGGTTCAACAAAGGCATTCTCAAAGGGAATGCTTTGGATAGGTTGAGGTTGAGTAGTCACATCCAAGAGAGTACTAGGAGTGAAGGGTGAGGTTAACACATTCATTCTAGATTGGAATGAAAAGGAGGTAGAACCATGTGAATGGTTGGTACCATGGGTTGAGGTAGTCTTGCATGGTGCAAGAGGTGGTGAGGGTGATGAAGAGATGAGAATGGGCACAATCTCATTCTTAGGTGTGGCAAAAGGGTGAAGAGTTAAGTTTGGGTAACTTAATCTTAATTTTGAGGTGCCTCTTTGAAGAAGAGGTTTTGGATGAATTGGAGGTTCTTGTAGAAACCATGGTAGTAATGGGTGGTTTAAGGGGTAAGGATGAATGGTTTGAGGTGTGAAGAACATGGCTAACAAGAAGGGTTTAAAAGGGTGAGGGGATGATCCAAACTAGTAAAGAGTTAAAAAGGGAAAGCCCAAGATATTTTAGGAGTGATCAAAGGTTTGAAACAAAGATTCCAAAGGGTGTTGGAACAATTGGGAAGTTTCAGAAAACCCGAATTTGAGAGCTTCTACCCGCGGTTCTTTATCTCCACCGGCGGTTCCATATTGATATGGAGCCGCGGTCTATTTAAAGAACCGCCTACAGAGGCTTGGTTTAGGTGGTGAATGGAGGATTTTCCAATTCAGCAAATCCTAATGTTCTAGTCTAACTTATCATAAAGTCATGCTTAAGAGCAATAAAAACTAGAACACACACAAAGGAAAAACACATAGGTTTAATTAGCACGTAGGAAGAAAGTTAAGAAAAACCTAATGGCTACAAAAGAAAAAGACTCCTAATGACATACAAAGTTCATCAAAGTAAACTATCATTAGTCATATATAAGAAGAGCCATTTAGCCAATTTAGAGAATGAGTATGAGACTATCACTAGAGGTGCTCAATTAAGGCTAAACACGACCATTTTTACGAGTTATACACCAACTCAACTTCCCACATGGAAGTAATTCAACTGTTAGGTCAAATTAAGATCCTAGTGCATAAATTCTCTAGTAGTCATTCTCAAGTTAGACAAAATGTAATTCCAACATTTGCCTAATAAAGTTTAGCAAGGATGAAACTTGCATGGCGACACAATGCATGACCTAATGAGGGTTAAGAATGCACCATTGCATATCTTGTCAAACAAGTCTAGTTAAGGTTATTTACCTTAATAGAACTTGAGGCCAATAACTTTGAAGTGTATAAACAAATTTTACACAAACCAAAGGAACACTCTTGATTGGTCTATCAGAAATGAAACATTTATAAATTGCATTGCAATGTAAATTACTTGAGTATTTCGGATGAAACATCCAAGTTATCATACCGACTCTATTGTGCATTATAAGTAATTATTAAACAAAATATGTCTAACAATTTGAACAAGTAGATTCAAATAACACCATCAACACAAGTGTGAGTTATGATCCGATGTATATTATTAATAAACCACATTCATGTCTTCACTAAAAAAACATTTCAATTAGATTCGATAATGATATCAATCATAATTTGAATAATGAATTGATATATATTTGAAATCTTTCTTGATTCCCACTAACACTCCTTTAAGAGAAAATAGCTAAGATTTTCAAAGGGTGTTTCATGTTTTATAGTGAGACATTAATCTACTTGATCTAATAAGACAATGATAGAGTAAGACGACCCATATCAAAAGATTTGACAAGCTCCCAAAGCTTTCAAACCTAAAAGTGTTAAAGAACATGCCAAGGTGTACAAACTGTTTATGTAACATTTGTAAACCAAGAGATGTTAATCCTATATGCAATGCACACATAATGTTGCAACTAAAATGCAAGAAATCTAGCATACATCCTAATTAGGAAAAACTAGATACTAACAAAAACCAAGCAAGGCACAAGAGACTAGACATATAAGCAATACTACTACAAATAACAAGGAACACTTAATAATGTCTACATAATAATAACACACAAGGAAACACACACAAACAATTAGCTTAACACATAAAAGCATTCGTCCATGTTTTGAGTGTTAGATACAACAAAGTATTCATAGCTTGATTTTATTTGAAAATAGTCTTTGACCCGTTTAAAATTTAATTAAGTTTAAAACTTTGAAAATATATCAATTTTCAAAGATATATCACCAAGAGATGTCTAACTTGATAGAAAAGAGTAAAACACAAGTTTTACGACAAACCGACGCTCAATACTTTGGACAAAGTATGGAACTTAGAAACCATCCAAATTTTAAAGTTTGAATAAAGATTTGGAAGCATTTTTAATTGAAAGAAAATCCAGTTACGTTCGAAATGACGGGTGGCACGACTTCTACGGACTTACGGTTGATTTTATATGATTTTTCAAAGTTTTCAAAAATCTGTGTCAGACTGACCGCGGTTCCTTATTGATAAGGAACCGTGGGGAATAGATAAAGAACCGCGTCCAGAGGACAAAAATGGGGTTTTTGGTCAAAATCATTTGGTAACTTTTCGGAAGGACTTAGGACTCTAAAAATCATTTTAGACACATAGAACTCGTATTTTAGAGTTAATTATGACACAAAAGATTTTTATACTTCTAATACAAGGTTTTTATGCTCGTATGAAATTTCGTTGTTCCGATTCTCTTCGAATTGACTATTGGTAGAAAGTGCGACTCAATTGTTCTTGGTGGAATAATAAATGGTTTGGTTGATTATCTATTTTAAACTAATAGCAAATATGTAAATGTCGTTGAGTAAATTAAGAGCTTTAAAGATTAAACTAAAATAACGAGTTAAAAATAAATGCTTGAAAACTTAAAGACAAGATTAGAAAAATACTTGAAAACTTAATGAATCTAAAACTTGGAAACTTTGTAAAAACAAGAAATTAAACAATCGGAAAACGATCGGAATACAGCCAAATCGGAATATCTAAAATGCTACAATCGGAATGTTTGGTCGGAAACACTGATCGAAATGCGTAAAAGAAATTCTGGTCGGAATATCAATTAAGGCATGTTGTCGGAATAAGTTAAAACTTACTTCAATCGGAATATAGTTAAAACCTACAATCGGAATACATGAAATCGAGTCCGATCAGAATAGCATAAAAAAGGACACAATCGGAATAATGGGAAAACAACACTAATCGGAATGTCTTAAACACAAGGCTAATCGGAATGTCACAAAAACCTCCACAATCGGAAAGTGCCAAAACCCTTTTCCGATCAAAGGATCGGAATAAGGAGGTAGTAGTCGGAATGATCAATCGGAAAGGGGTTTACCCTTTCCGATGGTATCTACTCGAAAAAAAGCTAAGTTTTGAGCTACTAGGAATAAGCTCAAACCTAAACTTGATGGAATTAATGATAAGCCAAACTAGTAAGCACAAACTAAGAACTTTTTAAACTTTAAATAAACAATCTTTTAAATAAAACTATAAAAAGATGAACTTTTTAAGAAAACTTTAAAAGTGAATAAGCTAAAAAAGCGAATGAGCCAATAAGAACAAGAATCTTAAAGCTTAATCGTATGAAAGCTTAAGTATGAATAAAACGATTAACTTTTTAAGCACGAAAACATCAAGATCAACACGGATCAACAGTATTTCGCACCAAAATTAACTAAAAATAAAGAAAGGTAGAAAGAGATGAAAGATTAAAAGCTTAACTTGAACTTGATTAATGAAATCCAAATACAAAAGGCTTAATCTTGAAAGATTAAAAGAAAGAAAAGATGAAAACTTAGTGAGAGAAAGTTGAGAACTTTCTCTCTCTAAAACTAGAAAGAAAAATGAAAAATGAAACTAACTACTAAAAACTAACCAACCCTCCTAATGTGTATTAGGAGGGTATTTATAGGGAAAATGGGAAGGTGTGCATGTGTTGCCTCTTCTTTCTTTCTTCTCGACTCGATTTAAATCTTTTGTCTTCCTCGACGTCGTCTCGGGATTTGTCGATATATATTGAACTTGTCTTGTAATTTTCTTCTTCTATTAGACTTGAGTTCTTCGACTTCATTAAACTTCCGTCTTTAGAATTTTTCTTCGATAAATCTTCAGAATAGGCCTTGGACTTCCGTTCTTTTTGCACTCTTGATCTTTTGACTTCGTCTTTTCTCGTTTTCTTCGATAAAAGCCCGTGAAAGCCCGTGTTTTCTTCCTTTTTCATCTTTTGGTCCTAAAACACAATAAAAACACAAACCACACATAATTCCGACTTTTACGACATAAAATACACGTTTTTGTCTTGTTATTATTGGAAATAAGTGGTAAAAGGATAAGTGTTTTCACACTTATTAACTTCCAAACATGAAAAGATCTAATTCAAGCTATTATACAAAGTTTATTTAACACCAAAACTTGTAGGAATGAAATAACAAAACACATTTCATAAGTAATCACTCTTCATGAACAATTTGATACAAAAATCGTCTTTATTTTTAAAAACCGTTTTTTTAAAAACCATTTGTTTTGAAAAAGAGAGCAAAGATCGATCCAAGCTTTAAAGTACAATATACTTCAAAGATCTTGAGTAACCTCGCTTTGATACCAATTGTAGAAACTAGAAGGGGGGTTGAATAGTTTCTAGTTAGTTTTCAAAACATTTCGCCTTAATCCACTGTGCGCGGTTCTTTATTGTACCCGCGGTTCTTTATCAATAAAGAACTGCCGGTCCATTTAGGGAACCGCCGACAGTGGACGAAACCGTTTATTACATGTTAAACTTTAACAATCCTTTATATCAAATTCTCGATCAAGCTTGACTAGATATGAGATGTGTTTGATTGAGAGATAAATACTACAAGTAAGAAAACACACAAGCACATCGAATCAAGAGTACATCAAGCAATAGTCTAAACACTAAGCACACACGTACTAAGCATAAGCTTTTCCGCAACTAGGATGTTTAGACTAAGTGATGTACACTTGACCATAATCTAAACATGAAGCACACACGTACTTAGCCATAGCTTTTCTGCAACTTAGATGTTTAGATTATGTGATGCACACAAAGACACAAAACACAAGTATGCAATTATAAATACATCTATAAAGGTAAAGACATAAATGTAAATGAAAGTACCGACACAATGATTTATAGTGGTTCGGTCACGAAGCTCCTCTTCGCCCTACTCCACTCCTCGAGTAAACCTTACTCGAGAGTTACTTCACTAGTCAACAAACTCCTTAAGGTGGAGAAACCATACACAACGTCGCTTATCTAATTTCCGACTCTAAGCTAAAAGTCGAGTCCTAATCTTAGGTAGGACCAATCTACACAACGTCGCCCACTTCATCATTTTACGACACAAGGCTAGATGTCGAGTTCTAATCGAAAGATAGAACCAATCTTCACGACTCTTCACTTTGAAGCTAAGTGAGAACTACACTAGACACAACTAAATCACTTTATAGTTTAGTGAGAACTCACAAGACACAACCACATCACTTTATAGTTTAGTGAGAACTCACAACTCTTCACAACTACACAACTCTTCACCCGAGTTATACTTTATGGCCCAACATAACAAACCTTGTGTTTTATGGCCTAAACACATAAACCATATAGATCTAAGTACATACCACTTAGATCTATGACTCTAACACTATATCCAAGTATTAACAAACTTGGATCTACACAACTAACACCTAATCCAAGGATACCCATCACTTTATACAAACACATCCAAGTGAACCCAACACTTGGATCTTCTACATATACATAGTAGGAAGACTAAAAACATAACTTAGATCTATAGAAGGAGAGATCTTCATCATGTAGTGAACCCAACACATCATGGTAATGATATTGTTCTTCTCTTTGCACTTGAGAGGATGAGGAGATTGAGGATAGAATCACATCTTAAACAAGATTAATTAAAACTAACTAATCAAGGATCTAATATGGTTTTGAAAGAAACTGTGCAAAAAGGGTTAAAAGAAAACCTGGAAATGATCCACTATTTATGGGACAACATTGCAACGGTCAAAAACACCCGCGGTTCCTTATCTCTACCCGCGGTACCTTATCAATAAGGAACCGCGGGTTCCTTTAAGGAACCTCCGCGTTAGAGTCTGTGCAAATTTTTCCGTTAGTGGGGATATGCCATCTGGGGTAGTTTATACCCCCAAAGGATATTCCTTTGGCATATGGAATATGCCAAATTCAAATTAAAGAATATTCTTTAGAATATACCTTAGAGAATATTATTTGGAATATTCCAAATTCAAATTTCCATTTTTCTTTTTAATAAAACATTTTCTTAAAAATAAAGTTAATTAAAAATTACTTTGTCACTTTTATAAAAGTGAGTTTTAAGAAAATATTAATCTTTGATCACTTAGTTAGGTTAATGACATGTTTGTACATACCTTGAGTGATTCATGCCGAATGCGATCTTGCATGTGTCGAGAGAAGTATACAAATGTATTCTTGAGTGATTACGAGTACCTTAACATTTTACATAATGTATTGCGAATTATACGTTTGTCATCAACAAAACATAAAGAGATTATATCGACAAAGCATCGTAATGTTTTCACTAACAGTATTTTTTGGGATTTAAGATACTACGTTAACCATTAACGCTAAAAGTACGTAGCGGATATGGATCTAGTTTGGCACATATGATTAACACATATAATTAAACGTAAAAAGGGTAAGAAAACTAACCTTTGTAGACCACATCAAATGAAACTTAGTGATTAATTTAGCACCTCTATGGTTGCTACACAGACACGTCAAACAAGTACGTTCGGAATGGTAGTCGTGTTTCACGTAAACCCAAACACCAAGTGTCTTAGCCCAAAATAGATCAAAAACCAAAACAGCCCAAAACTGCTTCTTTGACCGATATCCTTATCTGTCCAAGAAACCAGATCTCTTTATTGTCAGATGTCAGACAACATTAATCTGACAGAATACCGAATCTGTCCGAGAACTTAATCTATACTACCTATAAAGGAAAAACCCTCATTTCTTGAAAAGTGAAAACTTAAATTCTATAAATAGTTAAATGTGAAAACTTAACTTCCATAAATAGATTTAGTCATTAATTAGTCAAACTTCTTCCATAATTTCACTACACCTAATTTCGACCACCGGGTCACCGGTCGACCAACTGATCAACGGTTCGACCACCGGGTCAACCCGATCGAGTCACCTGATTACCAGTTCGTTCACCGGGTGTAACAGGGTTTCGAAAATATAAGACCAGGTTTAATTTTAACCGTTTTTCTAACTGGTTGAACCGGTCGGGTCAAACTGGGTTTTCATAGTATTTGTGTTAGTGGGTCAAAACATGTTACTTCTACAACGGGTTATGAATGATAATTAAATTTTTTTATGTTGTTCTACTTTAACAAAAGGTGAATAACTTGATCTATACATGTATTTTTAGAACGGGCTGATCTGTACACGTTTTATTTTGAATGTTACACGAAACACTTACCACAATATAACATATCATTAATTATTTGTCGCTAGAAATTTCCGCCGCTATGCGCGGGTAATCGTCTAGTGTATTTAATGCTATCAATGTATTATGTTAACTTTTTGCAAAAAAATATTTTTATAATGGAAATCTTTTTTGCTAAATATTTTATAATAATAAAAAGCCTTTTTGTAACTTGATTTGAGTGTTCAATAATGACTATTTACTAGTGTATTTATTGCTAACCAAAGTACTAACATTGAAGTTAAGTGAAGTGAAGCTCGGCTTTAGAGCATATGAAGAGTAGTAGTTAGGGTGGGAATCGGGTTAGGTTTGAATTGTTCGGGTCGGGGTTAAAATTGGGTCGAGACTAAAACTAATTTACTTGAACCTAACCCGATTTCAACTCGAGTTAGTCGGGTTCGGGTCTATTTAGGTCAGGTCTAATCGGGTCGTGTTTATTCGTGTTCGGGTTAACTTGAGTTTGAATAAATATAAAAAACAATTTTTTTTTACTTTTTTAATAGAAATTATATTAAATTAACTAAAAAATAAAAATATTCTTTATTCGGATCAATCGGGTTGACCCGGACCCGGATTAGACATAATTTGTTTACCTAAATTTTGACTCGATTTCGAATTCGGGTTAGTCGGGTTGACCCGATTAACCCGATATAACCCGACCCCGAATATCGGGTTAGAAATATTGACACCCCTAGTAGATGCTTCAATTACACACGTGAGCTTAAAAAAATTAAAAAAAAAATTTAAAAAGAAGAAAGTCTTTTATATAAAATCCTTCCGTATATAAACATCGTCGGTTGGTTTTGACCGACATATCTACCTATATAAACATCCGTACATGTATTCACTTAACTCCAACGAACCAAACCCAAGAGATTTATTAATCGACCCACTTTTTTACTAGCATGGGGTGTTTTGAATCAAAGATGGACCCATGCAAGCGCAGTAAAGCATATATGAGACGCTCGATATCCGCTCATGCCGCCTTTGCTGATGCCAATTCCGCCTACGCTTCGGCTCTCAAAAACACAGGCGCTGCCTTTAGTGATTACTTCGCCTCAATTGTGAATAAGAAAGATGTCAACTTGTTCAAGGTATTCAAACAGGTTGATGATTGTTTTATAAACGCTTCACAAAGTGCATATCAAGTTTCTAGGATTCTCGAGTATAATAAGTTACACCACCGCTCGAATTTTGGACATTTTCGAGGTAATTACTATAGATTATATGGCTGGTTAATCTTGTTATACGTGTTCGTCTTTATTTGAAATTGCATTTGTTTTTCGAGTCATATTGATGCTAACAGCCTTGCTTATTATAGGTCTTACTGGTCATTCTACAAGATTCATGCGGGTCGTTACTCTCAACAATGACTGCTTTGTTCACGCAGA
This sequence comes from Glebionis coronaria, assembly GCA_025667525.1. NCBI lineage: Eukaryota > Viridiplantae > Streptophyta > Magnoliopsida > Asterales > Asteraceae > Glebionis > Glebionis coronaria. Next base: position 20,650,724 of record CM046880.1, read on the forward strand.
GAAAGAGACACTCGCTACGATACTAGACAAGATGTTAGAATGGGAGAAGAAACTATATAAGCAATCCAAGGATGCTAAAGATGTGATATATGCATACCAGAGAGAGATTGCATCATTGAATAAACTTGGAGGTGTTAGTAACGACTCGATGCCCGTAAAGCAGTTGAACCCAAGATACATTGTGGACATGCAGTCTATCAATTCCGCCATCAATTCCACCATCACAGAAATCAACCGTCTTCGTGATGAGCAACTGTATCCAAAACTTGTTCAACTTGTTCAAGAGTAAGTGATTCTAACTTTACAGTATTATTTCTATCATTAGTTAACCGAACGCAATTTCTTACAATTATTTTATTAATCAATGTTGTTATGATCGACTGGTAAGAAAGATGACATATTGTATCGTTGTGTAAATACAAGTACATTTTTTTATAAATGCTTGAAACTAACACGAAAACTTATTTGCAGGATGGCGAAAATGTGGGAAAATATGCAAAAGCAACATGAACACCAGTCCACGATAATTCAAGCGTTACAAAACTTCAAAACCTTGGAACTGCGAGAAGAAACAAGTGCTCATGACTTGCACAACACGCGAAAACTCCATCATCATGTAAAAATTTGGTCAACCGAGTTCAAAAAACTCATGCTACACCAAAATAACTACATTAAGTCGCTCGAACATTGGCTTAATTATAACCTGGTTGTTAGCACAAATCACATCATAAAGTCTCAATACCCTAAAATCGAATCATTATTATGCTCATGGCTGAACGAACTCGAGAAACTTCCGGAAGAAGATACAATGACCGCTATGGAAGAATTTTCCGCGGATATTCATACAATCGCTCAATTACAATCAAACAAGAGGAAAATGAAAAAGAAATGCGATGAAACGCGAAAAGAGTTGTTCAAAGTATTAGAAAATTTTGAAAGATGGTGCAATAAAGATATTGCTAAGAATCTATCGACTGTGGAGGCGTCAAAGCCGCGGTTGGTCGTGGAGGAGACTTACAAAAATTTATGTGACGAGGTGAAACATAAGATGGTGGTGAATTTGACAACGCGGTTGCCTCAATTTCTTAAAGACGTGTCGGGGTTGGCTCGTGCTTGTTCGCTTATGTATAAGAATTTGAATATGTAATGTTAGTATGTATCCACTTAAAATTTTGAATGTCTCGGTATAAAACTTCCTGGCACAGTTAATTTGTAACGAAGAGTATACAACTATACAAGTAGTAGGCACAACAGCAAAACTTCTTGGCAGGCCGAGAAAGACGGAATGAACATCTAATACACATTGATTCATGCTAATGTATCTGTTGAGAAGTTAATACAGACAATAGCTGATTCATACGAAACATCATACGAAACATATCCTTTTTGACGGGGAGTCTTGAATACGTAATATATATTTTAAACGAAGTGAGGGTGAAATCATGCTTGCTACTATTTTGGGGAGAGTCTAGTTATAGAGAACTATTCTGTTGTGTATATATTCAATTCCCTTTATATGTGGAATACCGGCTGTGACATCTTGCCTTAAATTAAAACAAGTAATATAAACGCTAGAATATGTGGGACATCTATTTTAGATAGGAAACCTTTCTATCAGTTATAGTGAGACCAAAATGTGTAAACAGTCATCTTTGACGAGTCTTGATTGATGTATCCTGTGAAGAAAGAGCATCTGTTGATACAAATAGTAGTTAATTCTTGCTAACAACTTACAGACCCATAATATTAATTTACACCTTCATGAACGATAATATGTTCTCTTAACATCACTGGCTGTTGCAAATAACACTTGCTGTTGAACAATACAAAATTGGCTTTTATGGATTGGATAGTGTTTCTTTCGTACGGATATATAAATGGTTTCCTGGACCTTGTCTTTATTTGTCGAGGACTAGTTAGCTCTTTCAGAGAGCTGTGAAGCATGGTAATTTAAAAAACATAATATAAATATAAGCTTTTATCCTTTGCTCTTAGGCAAGTTACCAGACAGGAAAAGACGTAACAGTTCTGGTAAGGCTCTCATTGCTTGTATTTAGTATGGGATGTGCAGGTTGCATGAATGTAGTTGCTTTTGGGAAAAGGTCACAAGTGATAGGAGAGCATCTTTATATACCAAACTAGTTTATTGACCCGTGAATATCATGGGTTTTAAATGTAAAACTTATTCTCCGTATCACATTCTAACCCATTTTCGTTCTTTATTACCGTGATTGGAGAGCATCTTTATACACCAAATTTGGCTCTGATGTTTTACTTTCATATTATAACTAGTATCAACAATCTACATAAGAGGCATCTCTGCTGTATAAAAATTTACATTCTTTATTTACACTTTCTTGTACTTGGTAATAGCCATTGTATAATATCATAGGAAGTCGCTTGCAAAAGGTTACTTTTATGTAGAATGAACTGAACACCAGGTAGTCAAATTAGATGAACCAAAACTAGAGAGACATAAATGAAGACTCTTTTATGGTTACTAGAGAGCTGCACTTATTTGTCCTAAAAATCCTAGAATTTGTATTCTCTCAGTTTTTCGAATTTCACATTTCTCTTGATTCCACATATAGCATGAATGTAGGAAAAGTTTGCACCACTCATATTAAAGTGATGATAGCCACAAGCAGGATTTTCGTTCACTTTATTGTTTGCACCTAGCATGATTCTAACTTGAGACCTCTCACATTTTAGTGACGATAGTCACAAGCTTTTACCAACTTGGCTGACTCTGGGTGGTTAAGCATTAGTGATGTTGAATTAAGCCCTAGAAGCTTTTAGATTGTACTTTTTATAATGCGTCTGTCTCCCATTCATCGGTTTTGACCAGTACAACATCATATAAAATGTTAGAAAGGACACATATGTAGGGTTATACTCTTATGTCCATGTCTTTACTTTGATTACCTCTTTCTTTGCTGCGGAGTAGTGTAATTCGTCTCCCCGCTTTCCATTTTCCAGTATTCTTTCATAAACCATTGCTTTCACATTCAAATTTCAATAGCTGCTGCATCAGGACTTTGTTATGAGTGATAATGTGATAGTATCCACTGTGAACACAATAAAAACACCCACTGTGATACCCTTTATATAATGCCAACATGTCCCAATTCATTTATTTGTCCGTGTCAGTTATAAAACTACAGATACTCGATTTATAATATATCTTTGGCTTTATTTGACCAGGAATAGTTAGTTCTTCCAGAGAGCTATAATGTTGTGTATGCCCTTTTTTCTGTCGGGTACCATCAGTTTGTGACTCTTAATCTTAATATCAAGTATGGTATTATAAACAACATAATATAAACCTTTGGAGCAATAATGGCGGTGTAGTATCCTTTGCGCTTGCGCAAGTTGTCAGACACAAGACTTGATCATGTGCAGGAAAAACATAATAGCTGTGGTAATGTTCTCATTGCTTCTATTTAGTAGGGGATGTGCAGCTACTGCTGAATAGTTTAGATAGTTTTTGACTTGTTTACAGAGCTGGACATACATCGATGGTAGATATGTTCAGGTTTAACTTTCATAGTTTCATGTATAGGCAAAGTCAAGAGGGAGATGTACAAGCAGTATTATGCACAATTGAACAAACTAATTGGTAGATAGATTAAGCTTTGGCCAAAGTATATGCAGGGCTGCATGAATCTAGTTGATTTTGGAAGAAGGTCTTGAACAAGTAATTTGCACCATAGCTTAATATCCGTGGACTAGTGTATAATTTAAAAAATGGTAGTAGATGACATATGAGAGTTTAACTTGTCACACATGGTACTGAGAAGCTTATATAGCGAGAAAAAGCTGGAATAAGCAACTTTGTGTACTTTTGATTGATTTGATCCGTGATAGGAGAGCATTTTTATATACCAAACGTAATTTATTGACCAACTTCGTATCGGTTTCTAACCATTTTCGTGGTTTTGTACCGTGACAGGATGTAGCATCTTTATACACCAAATTTGGTAGGGATGTCTTCTTACTTTTATAACATATTGTAACTAGTATTGACAATCTGCATAAGAGGCATCTCTGCTGTATAAAAACTTACGTCTGCAACAAGTCTATATTGTTGGAATCAGGTCCCTTACAACAGGTTGTATACTGTGAAAATAGCAGAAACAAGAAAGTAAATGGAAGATAGATGGGGCAATTTTCTGATTTTATTTCACTGACTGGAGAACACACAAAACAACTTGAAACTTTGACTCCTACTTATACTAGAAAACTTCCTGGAAATATGGCAACAAACTAAACACGTTATTCATGCTAAGAAAATGGGAAAGTGGCCAACATGGCCTATGACTCTTTCAATTACTTAAATAAAAATAACAAGGAAATAAATATTTAAAAGATTCTGGATTATTACTTCAACAATTTCCCCCTTAATCCAGAACTTAGCAATTCCTTCACTCCAAGCAAACTCCTCATGTCTTCGAACTGATGCTTCGCCATGGATTTTGTGAGAATGTCAGCCCTTTGTTCTTTACTACACATGTTGAACCGTGATTTCGCCTTTCTCGACACACTCTCGGATGAAATGAAACTTAGTATCGATGTTCTTACTCCTGCCATGGAAAACCGGATTCTTCGCCAAGTCTAGAGCTGATTTGTTGTCGATGAACAACACCGGTGGCTTTATCTCTCTTCCTGTTATCTCGCTTAACAAAGGTTTTATCCAAATCGCTTGACAAGTTGTTGTAGCAGCTGCCATGAACTCCGCTTCGCATGTAGAGAGAGCAACACAACGATGCTTTTGCGAAGCCCATGTTACTAGGTTATTGTTAAGATAAAAGACCATACCTCCAGTACTTCTTCTATCATTAACATCTCTTGCAAAATCGCTATCCGTATATCCGATGATGATATCTTCTCCACTGCTTTTGGTATATACAATACCATAATTAATTGTTCCCTTTATGTATCTGAGGATGTGCTTTACTGCTTTCAAATGTTGGGCTGTGGGTCTCTCCATGAACCTGCTTACAAGCCCGACTGCATACGAAATATCCGGTCGGGTATGGGTTAAATACCTCAATGCCCCGACAATGCTCCTGAACTCCGTTGGATCAACCGGGTCTCCAGCTTCATCTTTTGTTAACTCAAGTTTGGGCTCTATTGGATATTTACAAGCATTGCAATCCTCCATACCTGTTTTCTTCAATATTGTTTTCACATACGCTGCTTGCTTCAAAGTGATACGATCTTCATATTGACTAACTTCAATACCAAGATAGTATGATAACAACCCCATATCACTCATCTCGAATTCTTTGTTCATTTGCTCCTTGAAGTGCCTTATTTCACCGCCGCAACTTCTTGTAACGATTAAATCATCGACATACACCCCAACAATAAGAAGCTTTTCGGCCTTGTTTCTTGTGTAGACATCATACTCTTGTTGGCATCTCTTAAACCCGAGCTGTTTTAAACATCTATCCAGCCTCGAATTCCAAGCTCTCGGGGCTTGGCGAAGCCCGTAGAGGGCCTTGCTCAACTTGTAGACTTTTCCCGGTTGATCGTTTTTTTTCATAACCCTCGGGTTGGACAACATACACCTCATCTTCAAGTTCCCCATTAAGGAATGCAGATTTAACATCAAGGTGGTGTATAAACCACCCATTCTTACTTGAAAGAGCATCTTTACAGGCCATAGAATATGAAGTAGGCTCTTCACCATCATTCAGTAACAAAACTTCATTAGTTTCATCATATAAATCAGTAAGTGTATGATACCTTTTCGGAGCTCCGCCTCCGGTTGAACTTGAAATTAATCTCGGCGATCCAACTGAACTAATCGGAGTTACAGGTTCATCTTCTGAGTTTGTTGCGTAGTGTTCATCAGTACCTTGGCCTGGAAATTCCAGTCCCGTTTGAGACTGAGACTCCATATCATCATCTTCACGGTCATTTTGTGGGATAAACCCTTCGATTGTGAGGGTTGCACCTGGAGTTCCTTTGAACCTCTCTGACTTGCCCCATTGCCATGGTCTTTCTTCATCAAAGAAAACATCTCTACTGACCCGTATACTTCTCGTATCCGGATCAAATAATCTATAAGCCTTTGTCCCTGTTTCAACTCCAAGATGGACCAGTAGTTTGCTCCTGCTGTCAAGTTTTTGTAGGTGGCCACTCACTACTTTCACGTGGGCTACACAACCAAACACCCTTATGTGACCAATGCTTGGTTTACGACCAGTCCACATTTGATAGGGTGTTGAGTTGTGGAGAGCTTTCGTGGTCACCCTATTCAGGACATAAACTGCATTTCTCACAGCTTCCCCTCATAAACAATCTGGTACATTCATCCCTTTCATAGTACTTCTTGCCATCTCCATTACGGTTCGCTTTCATCTCTCTACAACGCCATTTTGCTGAGGCGAGTATGGAGCAGTGTAATGTCGTTTCAGCCCGGTTTCTTCACAATAAGATGAGAACTCCTTTGAGAGGAATTCCCCACCACGATCCGTCCGGAACAACATTACTCGGTCACCTGTTTCAGCCTCAACTTCTACTCGAAACTTTTTAAACATGCTGAGTGCTTGGTCCTTTGTTTTCAAAAAATAAACCCACATAACTCTAGTGTAATCATCAACAAGTAGAAGAAAATACCTGTTTCCAGCACGTGTAGGAGGTGAGATTGGACCACAAAGATCTCCATGCACCAATTCAAGTCTCTTGGTCGACATGAAATTCGAGTGCGTTGGAAACGTCTTTCTAGCCTGCTTGCCTTCTAAGCACCCTTCACATAGACCATCTTGATTAGTAATCTTTGGTAGCCCTTGAACCAAATCCTTATCTGACATCAACTTTAGTGCAGCGTAATTTACGTGACCCATGCGAGTGTGCCACAACTTTGCTTCCTCATCACTTTTCCCAAGCAAGCATCTCGACTTCACTTCTTCGAGTTGGATTTTGTAAAGCCGATTTGGTGACCGTCTTACCTTCATCAGCAACTTTCCTTTGACGTCGTGAACCCACAAGAACGAACCATTCATAATGATTTGATCACCACCTTCTGCCAACTGCCCCAAACTTATAATATTGCTGCACAACCTTGGTATAAAGTACACTTCTTTCAAAAGACGATGCTCTCCATTCTTACATTTAAATAATATTGAACCTTTTCCTTCGATACGTACCTTAGAGCCGTCTCCAAATTTCACCGACCCTTGTATGGAACGATCAAGTTCTCGAAACTTATCTTCATATCCAGTCATATGGTTACTCGCTCCGTTATCAAGGTACCATAGACTTGTATCACTGCCCACATCCATTGCTGACACTTCTTGGACCCTATCATCATCATCAAACGTAGAAAGTAACAACGCATGTTCACCATCGTTGTTTTCTTGAGTCAAGTTGGCTTCTTGGTTTCGTTCCCGACGTGGATTTTGACATTCCGCAGAATAATGCCCATGTCGTTGCCAGTTGTAACATTGCACTTTACTTCTATCGTGGTTTCTATCGGACCCACGATACCCATCTCGCTGCTGGCTACCACCTCCTCTACCACGACCACCTCGGTTTCCTGACCCGTAACCTCTTCCACGGCCTCTTCCTCGACCACGTGAGTGAGATGAACCTCCCCTATAATTCTTATTTCCAGACTTCGAATCATCTTCACTTTGTTTCTTGTTTCTTTCGGACCATTATTGGTGAGTTAGCAATAGCTTTTTCTCATCAGCTTCGACATGTCCTTTGATCCTCTCTTCGTGCGTTTTCAGCCTGCCCACAACCTCTTCAACTGACATGTGATTGAGATCTCCAAACTGCTCAATTGTTGAAGCAATTTGAAGGAACTTGGATGGTACCGCTCGTAATAGCTTCTTCACTACATAAGTCTCCTCGATCTTATCTCCTAGGGCTCGTATGTTGCTAACAACATTACTTAATTTTGTAGCAAACTCATCGACCGACTCCGTTTCTTTCATACTTAATACCTCGAATTCAGCCTTCAAGGTCTGTACCCTTGCTGTCTTTACCCTGTCAGCCCCCATAAACATAGTCTTCAACGTGGTCCAGGTATCCTTTGCCGTTTCCTTCTCAGCCAACGACAACAACATATCCTCTGGAATCCCTTGATAGATAGCCGCCAAAGCCATCTTATCCATCTTCACATCAACCGCATCACCAGGTTTTTTAGGCTCTACAGCTTCCCAAACACCTTGAGCTTGCATGAACACCTTCATCTTAATTGCCAATGCATCGTAGTTACTTCTTGACAGCATAGGATAGTGCAGTGTAATCTGCCCTTCCTTGTCGGTTTTGTTAGTCATTTGCCCTGATCGTGGTTGGTATTTTGGCATAAACAAGGCTCTGATACCAAATGTTGGAATCAGGTCCCTTACAACAGGTTGTATACTGTGAAAATAGCAGAAACAAGAAAGTAAATGGAAGATAGATGGGGCAATTTTCTGATTTTATTTCACTGACTAGATAACACACAAAACAACTTGAAACTTTGACTCCTACTTATACTAGAAAACTTCCTGGAAATATGGCAACAAACTAAACACGTTATTCATGCTAAGAAAATGGGAAAGTGGCCAACATGGCCTATGACTCTTTCAATTACTTAAATAAAAATAACAAGGAAATAAATATTTAAAAAATTTTGGATTATTACTTCAACAATATATAGTTACGTGAACTTGGTAATAGCCATTGTATAATATTATAGGAGCTCGTGCTTGCAAAAGGTTAACTTTTATGTAGTCAAGTTAGATGAACCAAAACTAGAAAGACACAAATGAAGTCTCTTTCATAGTTACCGGAAAGCTGCACTCATTTGTCTTGATCTCTTGTTCATCCACATATACCTTGTATGTTGGAAAATGAAGTTAGATAAACCCGTATTAAAATATACCCGAGTAGAGAATCCAAACTTTATACAGTATTAATTATTGATGATGGGCACAAGCAGGATTGTTTATCCACTTCAAGGTTATTCGAACTTGAGACCCCTCACATTCTAGTGACGATAGTCGCACGCTTTTACCAACTTGGCCATCCATGTGTAGTTAAGCATTAACAATGTTGAATCAGGCCCTAGAAGCTTTTTGAATTGTACTTATAATGCGTCTGTCTCCCATTCATCGGTTTGACCAGTACAACCTCGTCTAAATTTTAGAAAAAAAACGCCTAGAATAAAGGATGCACATATAGGGGTATACTCTTATGTCCGTGACTTTACTTTGATAACCTCTTTCTCTGCTGCGGACTGCGGAGTAGGGTAGTTTGTCTCCCCGTTTTCCCTCTTTTATCATTATCAAATATTGGATGATACATGATTAGGAAAAACATCAGTATACTTCATAAACCATTGCTCTCACATTCAAATTTCAATAGCAGCAGCATAAGTTTCAGTATTTGGCAGGACTTTGTTATGAGTGATAATGTCATAGTATCATACAGAGTATTTGTTACCTTGGTCTTTGATTATAAGCAATTCTATTAGTAAGGTAAGTGTAGTACTTTTTATCTTTTTTGGATCGATAATGGATTATGAAATATGGTGAAATGAATCTAGTTGAAATATGGTGACCTTGAACTTGGTTAAATCTTTACATTTTTCATCCAACGAACACATTACACTTTTTTGACAGAACATTATTACGTATATATTATTATACGTGATGTATTTTAGAAATTAAATTTAGTGATTGGATGTGATGAACAGGTGTGGGATCTTGGTGGGCAAGAAAGACTTAGGACATCATGGGCGACTTATTATCGTTGGACCCATGCTGTAATCACAGTGATAGACAACACTGACAGGGCTCAGATTTCTCTTATGAAAGACGAACTTTTCAGATTGCTCCCAAATGAGGAACTTCAAAATGCAGTGCTATTAGTGTTTATCCTTTGTCTTCTAGTATCTATATATTGTGATTGAAGTTATGAAATAAACACACAAAGTTTCTATCATTCAACATGGTATCAGAGCAGTTTCAACGGTTGTTTTTCCTTTTTTAACCACTCTCAATCTCTTTTCTTTTTCGGCTACACATTCACTTCCTTGGATTTTTTTAAGGGGTTACAGATCTTGAACGGATCTAATACGAAAACTTTAGGGTTTGAGAGATTGTTTTATTGAGAAGGTAATAGTGCACCAAATTCAGTGATGAATCTAAGAAAGATGAAGAGAAAGGCTTTTTTTAAAACAACGGAGGTTTATTGTGGATCTACCATGGCTGATACCATGTATAATAATGAATAAACCCGTAGGACTACATTGAAACCCGTATCCTTCATTGTCTTATTTCACCACAATATATAGAGTACACATAATAGCAAACCCTAATGAACCTAACCCACAAACTGAGCTTAGGCCATATTTATTCTCTAACAATTTGAACTTGATACCTCTCACATTCTAGTGACGATAGTCATGAGCTTTTACCAACTTGGTCATCCCTGGGTGGTTAAGCATTAGCGATGTTAGATTAGGCCCTAGAAGCTTTTTGGATTGTACTTATTCTCTTCTTATAATGCGTCATAAGGCGTCTGTCTCCCATTCATCGGTTTTGACCAGTACAAAACCATATAAAATGTTAGGAGAAAAACGCCTAGAATAAAAAAATGCATATTTAGGGGTATAATCTTATGTTTGTGTCTTTACTTTGATAACCTCTTTTTTTGCTTGCTAGTAGGGTAGTTTGTCTCCCCGCTATCCATTTTGCCTCTTTCATCATTATCAAATATTGGAGTCACATTCAGTCTCGTTCAAATTTCAATTGATGCTGCATAGTTTTTAAGTATATGGAAGAACTTTGTTATGAGTGATAATGTGATAGTATCATACTTGTTAGCTTGGTCTATGATTAAAAGCAATTCTATTAGTAAGTTTAGTGTATTACTTGATCTTTTAGGCTCGATAATGGATTATGAAATATGGTGAAATTTACAAGTTTAAAATATGGCGACATGTGCAATATTTTATTATTTTTTATGAAAAAGTTTGTGGCATAAAGTACCCTAAGCACATTGAACTTGGTTAAATCTTTACATTTTTCATCCAACGAACACATTACTTTTTTGACAGAAGATTATTACAAATTATTATACGTGATGTATTTTAGAAATTAAATTTGGTGATTGGATGTGATGAACAGGTGTGGGATCTTGGTGGGAAAGAAAGACTTAGGACATCATGGGCTACTTATTATCATGGGACCCATGCTGTAATCACAATGATAGACAGCACTGACAGGGCTCGGATTCCTCTCATGAAAGACGAACTTTTCAGATTGCTTCCAAATGAGGAACTTCAAAATGTAGTGCTATTCGTATTTGCAAACAAGCAAGACTTGAAGGATGCAATGACCCCAGCCGAAATAACAGATGACCTTTCCTTTCACAGTATTAAGAACCATGATTGGCACATTCAAGCTGTTCTACCCTTACAGGTGACGGACTCTATGATGGCTTGGGTTGGATTGCTCAAAGAGTTACCGGTAAAGCAACATAAAAAAGGAAAGAAATCACATGTTTTCCATGGAGCAAAACTCAAACACACACACAAACACAAAGCTTTGTTTCAATCTGATTTCACTCCTTCCTAGTTTATTATGTCTAATTGAAATCCTTTTGAGATTCATGACAATGTATCCTTGTTCGACTCTTTGCTGCCGATCTACATAGTGCTTGCTTATTTTCTTTCGTTATTTTTCATTTCAAAATGGGTGTTTACACATGCTGAAATGCTTTTATATTTTTGTGCTCTGTGGATGCTGTAAAGAGTACATGTGACTGCAGATTCTTATCATTGTAAGCAAATGCTTTTTCTTACCGGCATTTATGCCCTTCCGCCTAGAAAGTGTGGTTTTTTCGTAACTGGGTTGTTGATGTAGTTAGTTTTAAGATCTTTTGGTTATGCACTACTACAAAAAAAGCCCTTAGAGACCCCCCTAAAGAGACTGGTTATGTGAAAACAAGTGTCTATGACCTAAAAGTGGTGGGAAGGGAATAAATAGAAACTTGTTTTCTTTTAAAAAAACAGTCTCTATAAGGTGAATTCTAAAGAGACTAGTTTTGTAGGCTGGAACCACTCCTTTTATACACTTAAAGACACTAGTTTTTAGGTAACAATCTGTCTTTATGTGTTAATGTTAAGGACACCGTTTTATATCAAAAAACTAGTGTTTTTAGACATTTAAAAACACTGGTTTTTTAACAACCAGTCTTTGTTATGTAAATAAATTTTGTGCTTAATTTTTTTTAACTTAAAATCATAAGGACTCAACGGTATATACTTGTTTTTATAACATATTACGTTTTTAGTCTTTATAAACTTTATATGTGATTAAATTATAAGGACCATTAAATTAATAAAAAAATTAAGAATCATAACTTGTGTAAAACTTATTTGTTATATAATATGAACCGGGATTATTTATATTTTTAACACATATCATACAGATCAAAAACCTACAGAACACATAATAACAAGCCGATCATACGGATCAAAAACCTGCAAGTCTTTTGTTCCTGTAAGTCTTTGTTCTTCTCTATTCTTCTCTATTCTTCTCTGTTCTTCTCTGTTATTGTACTTTGTTCTCAAAATTGAATATCTTTTACCAAGATATTCTTCATTCATAATTTACGTATATATATAATATAAACGTTTAGTCTAAACCCTTTATAAAGGGTGTCAAAATAGATTACCTTACAACTACATATGTTGCAATTACCTTCACCTAAGTAAGATATCTAAACCCTTTATAAAGAGTGTCAAAAGAAATTAGGTTGCAACTACCTATGTTGCAAGTAGGTGCACCTAACTAATAAATAGAGTACATGTTTTGCAAAAGCTCGAATAACATGTCTAGGATACCAGATAATATAATTAAACAATTATGTTGACAACGTTGGGTTTGATACATGGTAACCCAAGAATGCAATGCCTGACTGGTGGAGGTTTGTTGACAACGTTTTTCTTTTTTGATCGACTTGAACTACCTGTTCTTCTTGTTTTTTTGGGAGTCCATGCCTGATCATCAGAATCATCGTCCTCAACTTGTTCATCTTCATCTTGGTCATCATCTTTTTCCATCTCAAATCCATCGTCCTCTGTTTGTTCCTTCTGTTTCTTCATCTCTTCAATGCCTGAACACTCTAGAACATTAACCTCACGATTTCCTACAATGTCAATTTGATTTCAATTAGTAACAAAGTACAAACTTATTGACTAAAGGTATGCACTAAATTTCAATTTCAAAATGGTCTAATTTAACTAGAAAACACCTAATAACAACAACCAAAGAGCCAAATCACAATTCCAATCACAATGTTAAAGTATGCAGGTTTAGCACTAGAGATTACAACAACAGATATAAATTGGTATGTTTAACTAATATTTATGATCAACACCTACCAATTCAAACTACAAATCTAAGTATAGTGAATCAAAGTTGGCAAAGTTGCAAGAACTCTTGAGCTGTTGACTTACACAAGTCAGACTAATCAAACCAAATTTACAATAACCTGTTTCGTACTTATCACTATGAAAAGTAAATCTAATGCTTATCTAGACAAACTGAATAGCTACACTAAAAACTATATTATTTAACAATTAGAACCGCAAACTTTGCTTCCAAATCACAACGTATGATCAACCAAAATTCATCAAATGCCAAGAACACCTATCTTTTGACTTAGACAATCAAAGTTTATAAAACTAAACACCACTATTAAGATCACAATTAACTAAGAATCTTAGCACAATCATTATCAGAACAAAACCAACATATAACAAGTCTACTTGACTTTTTCTAGTCAAACACAACATATCCAAAGACTCTTTTAATTGCCTGATAATCAAATCTAAAACTCAAAGTAAATGATTTCTACAAACAAAAATTAAATCAAAGATTATGATGATTTTATAGAAAACTTACTTGGACCTATTTATCCATGAAAACAAAGTTGTACTAACCAGTTTTAAGAATGTTAGTGTTTATAGAATGAATTCTTTCCAAAAAAATAAATGGTAATTTTGAATACATTTTGAATCTAATAAACAATTTCAAATACACAAACTTTGTCGAGAACAATATGATGTGCAGAGTGAATTAACTTTTCTTACAATGAACATCATGTTGTTTTGGGAAAGTTTGTGTGTCTGAAATGATTTATTAGAGTAAAAAATAATTCAAAATAACCACTTCCCTTCCTTTGGAAAGCTTTCAAGCTATGAACATAAACAATATGTGATTGAAAGTTTAAGAGAGATGTATGTATTTATGTACAGATAATATACATTGGATTTTGGAATTTTTTGAAATGTGTAATAAAACATAAGATAAGAAAAGAAAAGATAGGATTTTTTTTCTTGAAATGTGTGATACATATTATTATATGATGAAATAAATGTTCTGATCTGATAACACACTACCACATGTACAAGTATCGAGTCGACCCGTTTGACAGCCCTACTTGCATACATAAATTAATCTATCTAATAAACATATATTGAAAACTAAGTTGAAATAGATTTAGTATTTTATAAAAGAAGGTTGGAAAAGTTGATGATTACATACCTGGTTTAAAGGAACCTTTAGAATTGAATCTTTTTGGATTATATTGAATTTATTTAGAACATCATCATCTATTTGTATCCACTTTGAAAGTGGCCAAAAAAGTTGTTCTGGCCACCCGTACTTGTCCTTAATGTAATCCCAAACTTCATCCCTGAGTTTTTCCGATCCAGGAACAGGTTCTACAAAACCAAATTATAATGGTTAGTCCTTTTCATATGATATTTAACTTAAAAATCATAACTGTGTACTCTAGTGAGATTTTTGACTAATGTTTCAACTGAAAAGCTTATTTTTGGCTTATTAAAGCTTCTTGGACTAAACTGTGAGAACTGTTACTAGATTATGAAAATGTCTAATAAGAAAAAATGAATTCCATAAGCTCTAACTGCAGATTTTTATCAAAATGTCTAATATTGTTGGGCCAATGAAAGTTTTAACTATAGCCCAGTCTAGATTTGTTTAAATTAGACTAAGTGTTACTGATCGCTGAGAGGACCAACGACAGAGACCAGACCAGTGGAAGGCAAAGCCTCAACTGGCACACCAGGAACATTCAAGTCAAAGACAACGTCAGAGAAGTCGAAGACAATCTTAAGTCATACTCACCAGTGATTATGGATAGCTGGGATGTAGAAGGAATGTGCTGGTGTTCAAGGATCTCTGAGTTGACAATACTCAGAGATCACTTAAGAACCCTAGAAGTCTGATACAATCAAAGCTTGTTCAATCCTTTTATAGTTTAGGCGGGAGAATCTTCTAAATGTTTTGAGCGGGACAAAACAAGAGATTCAAGATAAAGCCTAGTACTACCTAGTGGGACAAAAGGTGAACAGTTGGCAGAACTGTTCACCTAAAGTTGTTTAAAGATATGTCTCGATTTGGGCATGCATTTAATACGTTGTACTCTTCCATTCAGAAGATGACACGTATCAACTACTCCTACTAAGGAAGCAAACCCCCACTATAAATAGGAGTGAGAAAGAAGAATTAAACCAACCCTTGTGCTTGGATAAATTATCTAAGTTATTTATCACTTTGGAACCGCTGAGCCCTCAGCTGTCTACCAGCGCCTCATTGGTTCCCTTGTAAACTTGAGTTTCGAATCTAGTTTACTTGTTCTAGGGTTCATTTCTTATTGTCATTCAACGAGTGTATTCATAGCACTTTGTAATACTTTTTTTATAACAGTTAATAAAGCATTACGCGTTTGAAAAGTATTCATTGTGTTTTCGTGGTTATATGAGTTATAGTTTCAACAATTGTCCTATTAAGGGACTTTCAATTGGTATCAGAGCGGTTTGATTTATAAAACATTTTATAAATCGTTCTTGTTTTTAAAATCAAGATCCTAATATGACTGATACTATACCTCCTCCACCCTTTGGTCAAACCAGTCAAGGTACCACTTCGACCACCGCACCGGCCACCACATCTACTACCATGCCTACACCGGTTGTAAGCATTGGTAATAATAATTATGACCTTCCCCAACTACTTGATGTTCGTGGGGGGTCAGATGTGTCCAATGTTCCAGCGTTTGATGAAGTAGATTTTTCAAGTTGGAAAAGTGAATTTCTTATATATTTAGATGGCTTAGAACCCTTCTTGATAGAAATCTTAGAAAATGGTCCCTATTTACCACTGGCCGTTTCCTCTACCCCTGAGAGACCCATCAAGAAGCCTGTTAAGCAATGATCTCCAGCGGATAGACGTCTGGCTAACCAGAACAAGAGACTCAAAAGTATCATAGTCTTTTGCCTACCCAAGAACATTATGAAGTCCATCATAAAATGCAACTCTGCTAAGGAGATGTGGACTGAGTTAGTTCTAGGGTATGAAGGTCCAGAGGAAACAAAAGAAACCAAAATCCAAACCCTTAGAATTAAGTTTAATGCTTTTAAAGATTTTGAAACAGAAACTGTTGCTCAAACTTACACTAGGCTTAAGATTTTGTTGAATGATTTGGGAAACAATGGAGTTGTTCTACCTAAGGCTGAGGTTAATGCTACATTTGTCAATAGTTTACCTAGAAAATAGCTTAGCCTAAACCAGACCTTAAGAGCAAATAATGCTATCAAAAATGATACTTTAGCCTAACTGTTTGGTAGATATAACTATGAAGAAGGGCTAATTGACTCCATTTACAAATCAGAGACTGATAGGTTTACCACCAATATCACTGGATCAAAAGCTCTTGTTACTAACCATTCTTTTCAGGACAGTGACTCTAACATAGAAGAGGACACCAGAAGCAGTCAAGAATTTCTTGATGAATTACATGTTGAGTTCCATGACAGAGCCGTTCTAGCTGACCAAAAGAGGTACTACAAGAGATCTGGTAGAGTTGGAGCTGCTAAGGTTGATAAATCCAAGGTGTCATGCTACACTTGTGGAAAGACTTGTCACTTTTAAAAAAGATTGTTGGTCAAACAAAACCTCCTCTCCAAGCTTCCCTTCATCCAGCAACAATCACAGTAGCAAGAAGAAGTTTTCCACCTCACATTTCAAGCAAACTTCCCACTCTGACTCAGAGGGAAAGAAGGACTACAAAGTTAAGTACAAAGCCTTGAAAGCTGAGCTGTTAAAACTCAACCAGAAAGCTGAAGATGCAGCCAATAAAAAGGATGTTAAGAAGACTGAAAAAGGTCTGATTGTTGCTTCATTCGACTGGGATGATGAACCCCTTACATCTGAGGATGAAGGAACCACTACCGTTAGAGCCTTTATGGCTGTCGCTGATGAAGAACCTGCTGTGGGAAAAAGCGAAGCAAGATCTGGTCAATGGGTGGACATCACCATGAAAAAGGTACAAAGACTACTATCTATGCCTGAAGGTCATGATAGAGACCATGTCAGTGACTATACCTTGGTTGACCTCCACTTTGTGGAAGAGCAAAGAAAAAACCTGTTAAACAAGTTTCATTGTCTTAAAACAGAGTTAAATCTTTGCCAATCTGAATTAACAAATCTTAAACCATTTGTAAATCTTGCAAATCAACTTCAAAATGAAGTAAGCAAATTGTCCATTGAAAATGAGTCTTTAACAGATGAAAACACTGAACTAAGAAAAACCATAGAAAAATGGAATTTGGCTCAATCCACAGTGGAAGAAATAGTTGATGAAGCCATACCAGGTGATGTGGTTCAGGCTATTGGGGGAAAGGGTAGATACAAAATTCATATACCTATACCAGTGTTAAATTTGTCCCTTCAGATGTTTCTTCTCCATCTTCACCTCTGTGGATGAGACAAACTTTGACAAGTAATCAGAGGTACCAGCCTTACCAAGACTCGCTGGTGCTAACCCATCTGATTCCTTGCTTGGCCCAAAACCTCCAGCCAAAACCCCTGGGAATTCAATTCTTAAAGTCGCTGATAAAGCGCACAAAAAGGTTTTTGTGGACAAGGACTCCAACAAACCCACTCCTCCCCCTGAAGAGCTTTCACCCACCAAACAACTTCTCCTCACCTTGATGGAAGAAGTAAAGGGGCTGAAAGAACAAATCAACCCCATAGTTAGCAGTCCATCTGTTAACACTCTTGGTGAAGGATCTAGTAGCTCAAAGGGGAGAGCTTTATTCAGGCCTTGCAAGAATTGCGGTTTCAAAAGTCATTCTTCTGAGGACTGCTCAAAGAAACCAAAATGTATCACATGTGAGTCTACTGAACACACCTCTAGAGAGCATGAGGAGACTATTGATTTTCAAAGAACCAGAACTCAATTAAGGTCTAAAACTCGTCACAGGCCTTCTAGAAGAGCTGAGCCCAAACCCAGAGACAATTCTCAGGGTTACAGACCAAATCCCCCATGCAAGTACTGTGCTTTCTTTGACCATCACTCTGATGAGTGTGAGCATTATCCCGGATGTGACATCTGTGGCAGTATGCATCATGAACCCAGAGATTACAACCAAAGAGGGGGAGATAGAAACCAGAGAAGACCAAATGTCGTTGGTCAGCGACAGCATGGACCCACTGGAAAGTGGGTTCATCATCGAAACTAATCTGGCTTTGTTATATCTATGCAGGAATATCTGAAGAAATCTGTTTGGTATCTGGATAGTGGGTGCTCCAGACATATGACAGGGGTTAAAAAATATCTGCATAGATATAAGAAGGAGTCTAGTCCAAAAGTAGTCTTTGGAGATGACTCCTCAGGGGCTACTGAGGGTTATGGCTCAGTGGATTGCAACGAATTAACCTTCACAAGGGTCGCTTATGTCAATGGATTAAAGCACAACTTAATCAACATTAGTCAACTCTGCGATGCTGGTTTCAAAGTTCTGTTCACCAAGACCCAAGGAAAAATCTTTAATCAAAATGATGATGTTGTTCTAATTGCACCCAGAAGAAGGGATGTGTATGTCATTGACATGACATCATGTCCAGAAGGGACAAACACTTGTCTCTATGCCAAAGCATCTAATAGTGAAAATTTGCTATGGCATAAGAGACTCTCCCACCTCAACTTCAAAAACATCAACAAACTGGCTAAGAATGATTTAGTAGCTAGGCTTCCCTCTTTGACCTTCACCAAATACAGACCCTGCTCAGCCTGCGAGAAAGGGAAGCACCATAGAGCCTCATTTAAGACAAAGCAATCATTCTCTATAAATAAGTGCCCCCATTTTCTTCACATGGACTTATTTGGACCAGTAAAACCTCAATCCCTTAATCACAACAAGTATACACTAGTCATTGTAGATGAATTCTCTAGATTTACATGGGTATTCTTTCTCAAAATAAAGAGTGATGCTTCTGAAAGAATAATGTCTTTCATCAAAGAAATAGAGAACTTCAATGACTGCAGAGTTAAGGCTATCAGAAGTGACAATGGCACTGAATTCAAGAACCATGCCATGGAAGCCTTTTGTGATGAAAAGGGAATATCATAGAACTTTTCTAACCCAGGCACCCCTGAACAAAATGGTGTCACTGAAAGAAGAAACAGAACTCTCATAGAGGCTGCTAGAACCATGCTCAGCGAATCAAGACTTCCAAAACAATTTTGGGGTGAAGTTGTGAGCACATCTTGTTACACACAAAATTGATCTATTATTGTGAAGAGACACGGCAAAACCTCTTATGAAGTGTATAGGAAGAGAGCCCCTGATGTAAGCTACTTCCATGTCTTTGGTTGCCCTGTTTTCGTTCACAACTACAAAGATGACCTGGGAAAATTTGATGAAAAGTCTGATGATGGATTCTTTGTTGGCTACTCTCCAACCTCCAGAGCCTATAGAGTATTCAACATCCGCAGACAAGAACTAGAAGAATCCATCCATGTCACCTTTAATGAAGCAGATGATGTCATTACTCACACTAACACAGAAGAATGTGACATTGATTTCAATGAAGTCAAATCATATCCAGAGGATGATTTCTCAAATCCCAAGGAATCATCTCAGACCTGTCACAAGAACTTTCCTTATGTTCATGCATTTGATCCACACTCAATCTCTGACATCACTCTAGAGATTAAAAATGCTGAACCTATCACTCCACCTATTGAAGTGAATGTTGATCTTATCGAACCAATCTCTAACCTTGATGAAGAGATTATGGATGAAGAAATAACATGTGAAGATCCCCTAGCATTCATTAAACCTTTAGTGACTCCTGAACCCACAGAGACTCTCGCTCCTCAATCCAAATGGAGTAGGAACCAAGATATTCTTCTGGTGAATATTCTTCGTGAGCCCTCTGAGGGAGTCACCACCAGAGGCAAATTGAGATCTCTGGAAACCGCCTCAGCGAATGAATGCCTTTTTGCTGATTTTCTCTCTGAAGATGAACCTAAGAATGTGGCTGCTGCGCTTCTAGATGAAGGGTGGGTTGTTGCCATGCAAGATGAGTTGAATCAGATCAAGAGGAACAAGGTGTGGACTCTGGTAAAATCTCCAGCTGGAAAACAAGTGGTTGGAACTAAATGGGTCTACAGAAACAAGAGGGATGAAGCTGGCATGATTGTTAAAAACAAGGCTAGGCTTATGGTGCTGGGGTACAATCAATCTGATGTTATTGACTATGATGAAACGTTTGCACCAGTAGCCAAATTGGAAGCTATCAGAATCTTCCTAGCCTTTGCAGCTTATATGGGGTTTACCGTATACTAGATGGATGTGAAGAGTGCTTTTCTTAATGGTAAGCTTGCAGAGGAAGTATATGTCTATCAACCCCCAGGGTTTGAAAGCAGTGAGTATCCTGATCACGTCTGCAGACTTCACAAAGAACTCTAAGGGTTGAAACAAGCGCCTAGAGCCTGGTATGAAACCATATCAAAATTCTTACTTGAAAATAAATTTGTTAGAGGTACCATTGATCAAACCCTGTTCACTTGTGATGTCATTTTAGTACAGATTTATGTGGATGACATAATTTTTGGTTCAACCAATATCACTTTGAGCAAATAGTTTGCCAAACTCATGACCAAAAATATGAAATGAGCATGATGGGGGAATTAAATTTTTTCTTAGGTTTTCAAATTAAACAAAATTCAAAAGGAAATTCCATTTGTCAAGAAAAATATGTTAAGGATTTGCTCAAGAAGTATGATCTGTCTGATTGTGCATCAATGAAATGCCCCATGCTTCCTTCCAACAACTTGGGAGCTGATGACTCAGGGGTCTCTGTTAATGAGACCTTATATAGAGGCATGATTGGGTCACTAATTTACCTCACAACAAGTAGACCAGACATACAATTTACCACATGTCTCTGTGCTAGGTACCAAGCTAACCCCAAGGAATCCCACCTTGTAGCTATCAAAAGAATTTTCAGGTACTTAAAAGGATCTCCCACACTAGGTCTCTGGTATCCAAACGGATTAGGCTTCGACTTCAAAGCCTACTTAGAATCTGACTATGCTGGGTGCTGTCTTGATAGAAAGAGCGCCTCTGGGAGCTGTCAAATCCTTGGAGGAAAGTTAGTATGTTGTAGTGCTAAGAAACAAAACTTTGTGGCCATGTCATCAGCTGAAGCTGAATACGTAGCGGCCGCTAGTTGCTGTGCTCAAGTTCTCTGGATGAAAAGTCAGCTGGCTGATTATGGGATCACTTATGAAAAGGTTCCCATTTTCTATGACAACAAAAGTGTTATAGTCATCTCCAGTAATCCGGTACTTTATTCCATAACTAAGCATATTGACATCAGGTATCACTTTATCAGAGACCATATTTTAAAAGGTGATATTGAGCTTCATTTTATACCCACTGAATACCCGCTCACTGATATATTCACCAAGCCTCTGGCTGAGCCAAGTTTTACTAGGTTGGTTGCTGAGCTGGGTATGCTCAATATCAGTAAACAAATCTGATAAATGATCTCTGTCTCTGGGCATTTAAGGGAATTGAATGTAACGAGGTAGTTACATTCCAATGGGAGTTAATATATTCCCATATTTAATTCAAATGATTATCCTTTATTGTCAACAACTTTCCCACTTTCCAAGGGGACAGAAAAAATCACATGAAGAGTCAAGGGGTCCCACTTTTCCTAAAAGGTAAACTTTTGCATTAAATGCTTTAATTGAAAACGGCTAAACCTTTTATCAAAACCCTTGACTCATTTTTCAAACATCACATTACTCATTTGTTTCACACACACATACTATTCATCTTTTTCACATCCTCCATTTCTTCCTTCCATCAACAATGGCGTCTTCATCAACAAACACATCTTTCACCGTCTTGGCCACCTCAAACGTAGATTTTGGGATAACTGATGGAAAGATCGCCATGAACAAATGTGTAGCACTTTTGGAACATAACAACCCTCTCTACCATCCATTGTTATCCTTCCTCAAGAACTCCACCATTTTTGAAGCCATTACCAGAGAACCTTCCACATGCTACCACCAATACTTGAAGGAATTTTGGTAAAACACTGAAGTCGATCAAACCTCATCACACATCACCTTCAACCTTTCCACACATCCAGAACCCTTCACCTTTGATTGCCACACTTTTGCCAAAGTCATTGGACTTCCAGTCAATGAAGGCATGTCCGTTGTGCCCGCCAGCGCTACAGTGAAGAAGGTTCTGGCTACCATTCGTCCTCATGATGACGATGACAAACCCTTCACCACCCAAGGCTTCCAAAACAAATCACTGATCAAAGTGAATTACTTTTCACCCATCTGGAGGACGCTGATGCTGTACATTGTGAAATGTCTAGGAGGAAACCAGGGGTCACATGATCAGCTTAATGGTGCTCAGCGAGCAATCGCTTACAGCTTAATTTGGGGGCAAGATATAGGGATCGCCCACATACCTTACACTGACCTCATTGCTAAGCTGGAAAACAAAGGGAAGAAGAATCGACTGGCCACCATCTGCTACACAAGATATCTCTCTCTCCTTATAGAGGATATATTTGGTGAAACCTACACAAATGATGAACTTCACTCCTCTCCTTATCGCATCACTCCATCCTCACTGAAGACTCCCTTGAATGATGAAGTGCCTCTCAGCAGGCATATGATGTAGGTTGCTGGGTTACTCGTTGCTGATGGAGAGCCCTTGATCCCTCACAATAAGGTGAATGTTGAAAGACAAACTGACAAGTCTTTGTCCAAGACCTCTGTGCAGTCCACTTCTCAGCCCAATGCGCCCAAGGAAATGAAGAAGAAGAGGAAATGCATCCCCCTTTCCTTTGAAACTCCTTCTGTTAATCCTTCCAAGACAAAGAAGACCAAGAAGAACCCATCCCCTTCTCTGGAGGATGTGGTTAAAGAGCCTGCCGCTGACAAACAACCAGAGTCTAGTATCTCCCTGTCAGCAGAGACGTCTAAGAACCTTCTCCACGCTGATATCTCTCAGGTATTAGTTTACCATTTTTTTTCTCTTGCAGGTTCACATACAATCACTCTCAACATTCTGTAGGAGAGAGTGATGAAATCTTAGGGTTTGCCTTAACCCATAGAGTGTCCGTGTCAGCACCTAGAACTCTTAGTATTATCTGTACACTATGTCTTAACACAAGGATATGATTCACTTGTGCTCATAACGCACCCCGATGATCCTTCACCCTCTGGACTGTGCTCTTGTCCATAACAACTTGAGCATGCTATAGGTCCCGACCCAGAGTCTCTGCACCTCATGTGGTCTCTAGGTCCCCTCATATGAAAAGAGTCCAAAAGAATTTATTATTTTGGGGGGACTGAATAATCACTCTCAGTCTTCCTAGGGGCAGTGATAAAAGGCGACCATTACCTTCAAATATGTCACAACTAAAAGAGTCCCAAAGAATTTATTCTTTTGGGTGGACTGAATAATCACCCTCATTCTTCCTAGGGGCAGCGATAAAAGGCGACCTTAACTTCCATTAACTCACACTTAAAAGAGTCCCAAGGAGCAATCCTTCAGGGGGAGCTGGATAATCACACCCAGCTATCCTAGGGGCAGCGAACGACGACCATTCACCACATAGTTTTCACAAATCAAAAGAGTCCCAAGGTGTAATCCTTATGAGAGAGCTGGATTATCACACCCATCTATCCTAGGGGCAGCGAACGGTGACCATTCACCACATAAGTTTCACAAATCAAAAGAGTCCCAAGGAGTAATCCTTATGGGGGAGCTGGATAAGCACACCCATCTATCCTAGGGGTAGCGAATGGCGACCCTTCAACATATCTGTTTCACACTAAAAGAGTCCCAAGGAGAAATCCTTAGGGGGGGTGGATAATCACACCAAGCTTTCTTAGGGGCAGCGAATGGTGATCCATAACTTCATATTTATCTCACACTGGTTACTAACAAATGTCATAACAGGCTCATAATCTTCATGAAGAACAACAAAATGATGATGCATATTCCATTGCTGGTGATGATAATGCTGAAGCCCCCCACATTGATCTGGATGCCATGTCAGACATTGACTCCATGCTAGAAGATGAGGTCTTTATCATTGAAGATGACCTGACCATTTCAGACTATGCTGAAATAGATGTTGATGATGACCAAGTCACGTCCGAATTAAAACCCATTTCCTTCCCTTCAACGGAAAATGTTTAAGAACTGGCTGCCAAGCAGCTATGGGACCAGAGGCTCTGTACACCAACCCCAGTTCCCTTCGCCACCTTGCCCAATGTCATGGAACTGGGGGCAATAAAACACTTAGAACATTTACAAAACCTCAAGCCTGTCTATGTTCCTAGAATAAAAGATGTTCAGGAACTAGCCGCTGAGGATCTTTGGGTCAAGAGGGGAGACATCAGTAAAACCAAGCCTAGAGTCACAAATGATGTCATCCTCTCTGAATTAAAAACACTCACCCATGCTGCTGAAGAACTCACCACCACCCTAGAGACTTCACTAACTTCATCTGTAGAATCCTATATGATTGTACTGCTGGGTAATGCCTTGCAAACTCACCTCCCAGCAGTTCTAGACCAAAGTCTTCAGTAATACATACCATCAGTCCTCACCACCACTGTGAAAGTAAATGTTGCTGCTATTGCCAAGGCATCTGAGTGTTCCAGGCAACTTCTTCAGGAGCTATTATAGGGGGAACTCAAAGAAATATGCTTATTTGTTCATCAAGAATTTGTTAAGTTCCTCAAACCTATATCAGGCACAGCTTCTACCGGCGCTATGCCTGAGGGGGAGAATTCAGCAACGTCCACCTCTGAAGAAGATGCAGACACTGCTCCACCTAAGGGGGAGCAATCACTTAAACAAACAGCAACCTCAAAAGTGATCCCAACACCAAAACCCATCAGATCCTTCAACCCAGCACAGAATAAGGGAAAAGGAATTACCACTGAGGCACCTGAAACAACCCTGCACTCCCTCTAAGAAGAAGGTGGATCCACAGCCAAGCACTCTGACTTGACCAAATTTAAGAGCGTTGATGAACCACTACTAACCCCAGAGCAGGCAAAGGCTCAAATCTTGGAACAAAAAAGGTTAGCAAACATTAGAGCTGCTGAAATCAAAAGCAAAGAAGCTCTGAACAAACTACTCTCTCCAGCTGTAAAGGAAGCTCAGCTGAATAAGCTCAAAGAACTTGAAGTTAAAAGGAGCAACCTTTAAAAGGAATATGAGAGAATAGTGGACCAAAGAGAAGAGCCCGGTCAAATCACCAAGTACGCATGTTACACTAACAAAGAAAAAAGAGTAGTGATGACCTCATACAAAGAAAACCAACTGACCAACTACAAAGTCTTCAGTGACTTTAAACTCGGAGATCTAGGCCTCTCTGAATGGTTAGAAATGTTATCTCTTGCCCAAAAGAAGACTGGGCCTGGTGCTGCCCAAATGATGAAAAACATTCAAGCTAAGCTGAATTGGGTAAGGGACACTACAAAGAAGCTGAAGGTACCTCTGCCTCCTCAACTATCACAACAACAATCATCTCAAGGACAAAGAAAAAGAAAAACCCAAATGGGGCCTCTGGTAGAAAAGATGGTCACTGAGAATATTGTTGTAGATGGAATGCACAGAAACAGGGTACTACCCAAAGAGATCACTAAACCAGTGGGTGGCCAAGTATACTCAGAACCAGAGACATGAATGGTCTATTTGAATGGTAATTGTGAGTATTTCTTTCAGCGGATGAATGAACTACATCTGGCGTCAACTATCCAACTCATCAGACTCAACTAGGGCATCCTAAGGAACTACAAATTAGCTGATGATTTTGAGTTTGAAGTTGAGCTGATCATTAGCTCTAGGAGTGACAAAGTTGAAGCTCGGAGAATCTGTGATCAAGACCTTGATCGCTGAAGAACCTTTTATTTTGTTTATGTTTACACCGTTGGGTGTTCTTGTAATAGACTAGGTTCTTTATATTTAATAAAACTCTGAGGTATGTTTGTTAAATTATGTGTAAGAAGAAGTTGTGTACTCACTTACAATAATATTAGACTTAGTATAATTTATAAACAAATAGGGGGATATTGTTGGACCAATGAAAGTTTTAACTATGGCCCAGTCTAGATTTGTTTAATTTAGACTAAGTGTTACTGATCGCTGAGAGGACTAGCGACAGAGACCAGACTAGTGGAAGGCAAAGCCTCAGCTGGCACACCAGGAACATGCAAGTCAAAGACAACGTCAGAGAAGTCGAAGACAATCTTAAGTCATACTCACCAGCGATTATGGATAGCTGGGATCTAGAAGGAATGTGCTGGTGTTCAAGGATCTCTGAGTTGACAATACTCAGAGATCACTTAAGAACCCTAGAAGTCTGATACAAGCAAAGCTTGTCCAATCCTTTTATAGTTTAGGCGGGAGAATTGTAACACTCTCAAAATCGGGTCACATTAGCGGAAGGGTCCTTGAGTGTTACTTACATGATACAATCTCACAATTATAGAAAACGACTCAAAACGAGTCATTTTAATAAAATATCCATTCATTCATTCAAAAGATAATAATCCATACACGGTCCCAGATAATTTTAAAATAATTACAGTACACATCAAAAGATAAAAATTGTTTTGAATGGATATATTTTCTAAGAGCGGGCCAAAGTCACCAAAATTAAGCAAGCTTCAAGAAACCACCTTCCTTGAGTACCTTCTTTATGGACCTGAGATAAAACATGCTATAAAATCAACAAAAATTGTTGAGTGAATCCATAGAGTTTAAAATATGTAAATCGAACACAAGTATCTGGATAAACCTTCATCGGTAACAATTATGTTGATCGGACATAATTATTGTGTTATTTCATAAGCCTCGTGACATTGAACGTTAACATATATATATTTCAGCCCACAAACACACCCAGCCAAGTGCGTATATTTCTCTTATACTAATGCATCCGATGTGCTCCAATACACATGTGCTTCACTACACATTGCGATAGCTAATCGCATCGGACTGGGCGTCACCCCGATAGATCTATCCATAGTATTAGCGTTAACTCGCACCAAGTAATTAACAATTCACGATAAGTGGGTCTTAGAGGCTATAAGCAAACTTATGTAAATAACATTCATCTGAGCATACAATCGGGTCCCTTGTGTTCTATTTTAAAAATAAGCATATTATCCCCCTCGCGGGTTTTATAAAATAAGTAATTAAATAAAAGCGAGGTTATGAACTCACCTTAACGAAAGAAAAATGTGTACACGAAGCGAGCACAACAAATATTACTAAAAGAAATCCTTGGACGTATCTTTTATAACCTCTTTCAATCTTAGAACCCTCTCAAATATCTTTCCATTTGATGTATCTTTTATACTATCGCATAAAAGTGAATAGCAATTCGTATATTTATGTCTATTTAAAAAGAAAATATGACAAGTCAAAAATATATTTTGGTTTTATATGCTTACAACTAGCTTCGTCAATATACTAGTTAGATCATTAGAATTTCCACTGTCTTCTTATCTCATACGTGGAAGTTAAGTACAAAATATGTCATAAAGTAACTAGACTAGTCATTCTTATAATCTTATAGAGAAAGAAATTCGATTGTGTGTATACACGTACCCATAATTTGCCGTTTTATTGTTTCTTTTTGTTATTTCCTACAAGTCAATTTGATATCTGATACTAAAATTGATGTTAATGTGTCTTATTTTGATGCATGTGTTGCAATTGTTATGTTAAAATGTGTATAGCTACAAAACTGCCGCTATTCAATTTTTAATATAAACTGTTGTCTCTTATATGTTTAGGGGTGTGATAATGGATAAAAAGAGTATTTAAATCATAAAGCGGGTATAATCGAAACCCGATATTTTAAAAGTTACGCGATTTGGAAAATACTCGTAAGACACAAAAAAATAAACGCTCAATATAAAATAAAAACATCGACATTCGAATGACATTTATATTTTGATAATTAAATGACTTAAAATAGTTAATGCGTCAAATGAACGAACGACACATAAAGTTTTAACGAAAAAATACTTTTAAAATTAAAATAATAAAATAAAAATAAAATAAAAATTAAACGACACCAATAGTAAATATTACTTTGTCATAACGAGAAATAAATATCGATGCCTAACGTATTTCTTGCCGGTTGTAATCTAAACGACATTCTTACGCTAAGTTTCAAACCCTAACCTTCCCGGTTAGTCGATAATTTAAATTTCTCAATAAAGTAAATACATAACACGTAATAGTCGAGATTAGAATAACGACCTGAAATCTACGGATTGTCACATCATCCCCACCAAATTAGGATCTTCGCCCTCGAAGATCAACTTTCGTTCTTGCTCGGTCGCTTGTTGAAATCAAAGAGGTGAGGGTATTTCTTCCACATTTGATCTTCCCTTTCCCAAGTATACTCAGGTCCTCTCCGCGAATTCCATCGAACTTTGACAATAGGGATTCGGCTTTGCTTCAGTTGCTTGACCTCGCGATCCATGATCTCGATCGGTTCCTCAATAAAGTGCAACTTTTCATTAACCCTAACCTCGTCCAATGGTATAACGAGTTCTTCGTCGGATAAACACTTCTTCAGATTCGATACATGAAAAGTGTTATGAATTCCACGAAGTTCTTGTGGTAATTCAAGTTGGTAAGCGACAGGACCTACTCTAGACATAATCTTGAATGGTCCGATATAACGAGGACTTAATTTTCCATGTTTTCCAAATCTTACAACACCTTTCCATGGTGATACCTTCAACATTACCTTATCCCCCACATTAAACTCCAATGGTTTTCGTCTTACATCCGCATAACTCTTCTGTCGGCTTCGCGCGGTCACCAACCTATTTTTGATTTTCACAATCATATCCGTCGTCTCTCTAATCATTTCCGGTCTAGTAAGTTGAGCATCACCAACCTCACTCCAACACACGGGTGATCTACATTTTCTCCCATAAAGTGCTTCAAAAGGTGCAGCTTTAATACTTGTGTGATAACTGTTATTGTACGAGAATTCGGCCAAAGGTAAGTGCTTATCCCAGCTACTTCCAAAGTCTATCACACAAGCACGCAACATATCTTCCAAAGTTTGAATTGTTCTTTCGCTTTGCCCATCTGTCTGTGGATGATAAGCTGTGCTCATATCCAAATTGGTTCCTAAATAATTTTGAAGCAATCTCCAAAATCAAGAAGCAAAGCGACTATCTCTATCGGAAATGATTGAAATAGGAACACCATGCTTGCACACAATTTCCTTCAGATAAATGTCGGCGAGTTTCTGCATACTGAATTTCTCGTTGATTGGGATAAAATGAGCGGACTTAGTTAAATGATCGACTATAGCCCAAATTGCATCGTACCCAGACGGTGTCCTTGGGAGTTTTGTGATGAAGTCCATCGTAATTCGCTCCCATTTCCAGATTGGAAGTTCCGGTTGGACTAGTAATCCTGACGGCTTCTGATATTCAGTCTTTGCCTTAGCACACGTTAAGCATTTCGCGACGTATGTTGCAATATTGGCTTTCATATTCAGCCACCAGTATAACTTTTTCAAGTCTTGGTACATTTTGTCCGATCCAGGATGAATAGAATACTTTGTTTTATGAGATTCTAACATGATCAAGTCTCTCAGTCCTCCATAGAACGGTAACCAGATTCGACCTCTCAAACATTTGATACCATCAGCTCGTGTTTCAAACGGCTCACCTTCTCCTCTAAATTTTTCGGCTGCAATATTCTCCTTTTTACACGCTTTGATTTGTGCGTTTCGAATCTGCTCGGGTAAGTTATTATGAACTGTCACCACCAAAGCACGCACTCGAATCGGTTTTTCCCTTTCTTTCCGACTTAACGCATCGGCTACCACATTCGCCTTTCCTGGGTGATAATGAATTTCACAGTCGTAATCACTCAAGAGTTCAACCCATCGACGTTGCCTCATATTCAGCTCCTTTTGATCCAAGATATATTGTAGGCTTTTATGATCAGTGAATACTGTACATTTCGTGCCATACAGATAATGTCTCCAGATTCGTAGAGCAAAAACCACAGCGCCTAGTTCCAGGTCGTGGGTAGTGTAGTTCTCCTCATTCTTCCTTAATTGTCTAGAGCCATATTCGATCACTTTTTCACGTTGCATAAGAACAGCACTGTATCCTTTAAGAGATGCATCATAATAAACAACAAAGTCCTCACTTCCCTTGGGTAGCGACAAGATCGGTGCACCGCAGAGTTTGATTTTCAAGGTTTGAAAAGCTTCTTATTCGTCATCGCCCCACACATACGGTTTATTTTTCTGAGTCAGCTTAGTCAATGGTTTCGATATCAAAGAAAATCCTTTGATAAACCTTCGGTAGTAACCAGCCAAACCTAGATATTGTCGTACTTCAGTTGGAGTAGTTGGAGCACTCCAATTTTTGATGGCTTCAATTTTCGCAGGATCAACATGTACACCACTTTTATCAATCACATGTCCAAGAAATTGTACGGAACTAAGCCAAAAATCACACTTTGAGAATTTTGCGTACAACCTTTCGTTCTTTAACAAGTTCAAGATAGTCCTTAAGTGTTCAGCATGCTCTTCTTCGCTCTTAGAGTAGATTAGAATATCGTCAATAAACATGATCACGAATTTATCAAGATACGGCTTACACACACGATTCATTAAGTCCATGAATACAGCAGGTGCATTGGTCAAACCAAAAGGCATAACCCGAAACTCGTAATGACCATAACGAGTCCTAAATGCCGTAATAGGAATATCTTCCTGGCGTATGCGAAGTTGATGATAGCCAGAACGAAGATCAATCATGGAGAAAACAAGAGAACCTTCAAGTTGATCAAACAGATCATCAATTTTTGGAAGCGGGTAACGATTCTTAATCGTTAGCTTATTCAGCTCTCGATAATCGATGCACATACGGAACGAACCATCCTTCTTCTTCACGAATAAAATAGGAGCTCCCCAAGGTGACGAGCTTGGTCGAATAAAACCTTTATCAGACAGTTCTTGCAACTGCGCAGATAATTCTTTTAGTTCGGATGGTGCTAAACGATATGGCGTACGTGCCACGGGTGCAACACCAGGGATTAGATCGATTTGGAATTCTATTTGCCTTTGAGGCGGAAGCCCTGGTAAATCTTCTGGAAAGACTTCAGGATAGTCACGAATAATTGGAACATCTTCGACTCGCTTCTCCTTTGATTCCTTCTCTGATACTTGATCTAGGAATAATTCACAACCTCTTTCGATATACTTACGAGCTTTAATGCACGAAAGAATTTGCAGTTGGGAATTATTTTTATCGCCTTCGATAACTAAGGTCTTGTTATCTAAGGGAATCCTAACTTTCTTTTCTTCACACAAAATAGACGCTCTATACTTCGATAGCCAGTCCATTCCAATAATAACATCAAAACTTCCCAATTCGACGATCATTAAGTCTATTGAACATCCTAAAAGCGCACTATTGGTACTCACTAATTTACCATCAGCTAGTTCTACTTCATAACTCGCGTCTAATTTGACCGGTTTGATATCAATTAAGGTACTAAAACTTGTAGACACAAAGCTTTTATCGGCACCAGAATCAAATAAAGCTGTAGCATAACGGTTATTTAGTAAAAACGTACCAGTGACAACTTTCGGGTTTTGCTTAACATCGGCATCACCCATTTGATAAGCTTTTCCTAGATTATTTCCACCACGTGCATTTTTTGGAGGTCGAGGGCACTCATTCCTCATGTGTCCTTTACCCTGGCAATTAAAACACGTCACCTCTTTCTTTCCTTGTCCCCAACAATCATCAGTCTTGTGACCTAATTTGTTACATTTCTCGCACTTAGCACATTCACCAGTATGAAACCTTTTGCATCGTTGACAACGGGGTCCCTTGTCAGTTGGTGCAGTTTCAGTCATCGCCTTTGCATTACCCCTTCTGCGGTTTTGATTTCTATTGTGAGATTGACGGTTGTCACCTTGCTCATCACTATCATCTTCTGCCTTTCTTTTACTACCTTCAGGAACACCATCAGCCTTATCCTGGATGATTTACCCCATTAGTTGGTAGGCCATTCTGACAACTTCATCAATATTGGCAGGTTTAGATGAGGTCACATCACCACGGATATTAGTAGATAAGCCTCGAATATACTGCTCCACCTTCAAATATTCCGGGTTCACCTTATTTGGGCAAAGTAAAGCAAGTTCATGGAATCTGTGAGTGTATCCATCAATGTCAGTACCCCTCAGTCTCAGCTGATACAGTTCCTGTTTGAACATTTGAATAACACTTCTTGGACAGAATTCCTCGGTCAACCACCTTCTTACTTCAACCCATGGTGTGGCATAAGCAGCATCCATACCCATTGATGCCATTCTTCCATTCCACCAAGTTAATGCTCGCCCCTAAAGAGTAGCGGTGGCAAACATCACCTTATCTCCTTCCTCAGATTGACTAAATCGGAATACAGATTCCAATTTTTCAAACCAATGGATCAACCCAACGGCACCTTCAGTAACCTTGAAAGATGGCGGTTTGCATTTCATGAAACTAGTGTAGGTACACTTTTTATTTTCAGGAATTACTGGTCTATCAGAAACATCAGCTCGAACACCAACATTGTCTGCTCCAACACCAGCATTGTTAACTCCAGCATTTCCAGCTCCAACGCTGCCAGCTCCAGCATTGCCAGCTCCAACATTGCCAGCTCCAACATTGCCAGCTCCAGCATTTCCAGCTCCAGCGTTGCCAGCTCCAACATTGCCAGCTCCAACATTGTCAGCTCCAGCGTTGCCAGATCCACCGGATCCACCAGCTCCACCGGCTCCAATATTCATATTTGCCAAAAATGCATTCATAGAGACCTGGAATTGGTCAGCTACTATAGCGCGTAGTTGCGCCTCAGTCATTGATTTTGGCGGCATTATCCTGTTATAACACAATTCGAATCATAATGAGTATTCGTTCAATGGTTGTGATAACAAAACATGAATAACATGGATAAAGAACTAGATAGATGAAAAGAAACAAGAATGGAGATAGAACAAAGAACATAATTTCAACAAGGAACAAAGATTCGCAAGGAATAAGTCAAAAGACAGGAATTTTCCTATTGTGACAATCTACGACGTTTGTATATTACGTATTAGTATTATAAAAAATAAATAATTAACATTTATAATTAAATAAATGTAATCCATGCTTTAAGCATAAATAATAATTAATTATTTACAACATATATATACTATCTCGTATATATATAATTTTCTCATTCTTGTCCATTGGCAACTCGGAGGTTTCGCTTGCAATTGTTATAGTCAAAAGATTTCAAAATTTTATTTTTGGAAAATCTTTTGGTTCTCTATAACTTGAGCTCTTGATACCAATCTGTAACACTCTCAAAATCGGGTCACATTAGCGGAAGGGTCCTTGAGTGTTACTTACATGATACAATCACACAATTATAGAGAACGGCTCAAAACGAGTCGTTTTAATAAAATATCCATTCATTCATTCAAAAGATAATAATCCACACACGATCAAAGATAATTTTAGAATAATTACAGTACACATCCAAAGATAAAAATTGTTTTGAATGGATATATTTTATAAGAGCGGGCCAAAGTCACCAAAATTAAGCAAGCTTCAAGAAACCACCTTCCTTGAGTACCTTCTTTATGGACCTGAGATAAAACATGCTATAAAATCAACAAAAATTGTTGAGTGAATCCATAGAGTTTAAAATATGTAAATCGAACACAAGTATCTGGATAAACCTTCATCGGTAACAATTATGTTGATCGGACATAATTATTGTGTTATTTCATAAGCCTCGTGACATTGAACGTTAACATATATATATTTCAGCCCACAAACACACCTAGCCAAGTGCGTATATTTCTCTTATACTAATGCATCCGATGTGCTCCAATACACATGTGCTTCACTACACATTGTGATAGCTAATCGCATCGGACTGGGCGTCACCCTGATAGATCTATCCATAGTATTAGCGTTCACTCGCACCAAGTAATTAACAATTCACGATAAGTGGGTCTTAGAGGCTATAAGCAAACTTATGTAAATAACATTCATCTGAGCATACAATCGGGTCCCTTGTGTTCTATTTTAAAAATAAGCATGTTATCCCCTTCGCGGGTTTTATAAAATAAGTATTTAAATAAAAGCGAGGCTATGAACTCACCTTAACGAAAGAAAAATGTGTACACGAAGCGAGCACAACAAATATTACTAAAAGAAATCCTTGGACGTATCTTTTATAACCTCTTTCAATCTTAGAACCCTCTCAAATATCTTTCCATTTGATGTATCTTTTATACTATCGCATAAAAGTGAATAGCAATTCGTATATTTATGTCTATTTAAAAAGAAAATATGACAAGTCAAAAATATATTTTGGTTTTATATGCTTACAACTAGCTTCGTCAATACACTAGTTAGATCATTAGAATTTCTACCGTCTTCTTATCTCATACGTGGAAGTTAAGTACAAAATATGTCATAAAGTAACTAGACTAGTCATTCTTATAATCTTATAGAGAAAGAAATTCGATTGTGTGTATACACGTATCCATCATTTGCCGTTTTATTGTTTCTTTTTGTTATTTCCTAAAGTCAATTTGATATTTGATACTAAAATTGATGTTAATGTGTCTTATTTTGAT
Organism: Glebionis coronaria; assembly: GCA_025667525.1. Lineage (NCBI taxonomy): Eukaryota > Viridiplantae > Streptophyta > Magnoliopsida > Asterales > Asteraceae > Glebionis > Glebionis coronaria. The sequence goes on from CM046880.1 coordinate 20,685,805, forward strand.
ACATGTGTTGTAATTGTTATGTTAAAATGTGTATAGCTACAAAACTGCCGCTATTCATTTTTTAATATAAACTGTTGTCTCTTATATGTTTAGGGGTGTGATAATGAATAAAAAGAGTATTTAAATCATAAAGCGGGTATAATCGAAACCCGATATTTTAAAAGTTACGCGATTTGGAAAATACTCGTAAGACACAAAAAAATAAACGCTCAATATAAAATAAAAACATCGACATTCGGATGACATTTATATTTTGATAATTAAATGACTTAAAATAGTTAATGCGTCAAATGAACGAACGACACATAAAGGTTTAACGAAAAAAATACTTTTAAAATTAAAAGAATAAAATTAAAATAAAATAAAAATTAAACGACACCAATAGTAAATATTACTTTGTCATAACGAGAAATAAATATCGATGCCTAACGTATTTCTTGCCGGTTGTAATCTAAACGACATTCTTACGCTAAGTTTCAAACCCTAACCCTCCCGGTTAGTCGATAATTTAAATTTCTCAATAAAGTAAATACATAACACGTAATAGTCGAGATTAGAATAACGACCTGAAATCTACGGATTGTCACAAGAATCTTCTAAGTGTTTTGAGCGGGACAAAACAAGAGATTCAAGATAAAGCCTAGTACGACCTAGTGGCACAAAAGGTGAACAGTTGGCAGAACTGTTCACCTAAAGTTGTTTAAAGATATGTCTCGATTTGGACATGCATTTACTACGTTGTACTCTTCCATTTAGAAGATGACACGTATCAACTACTCCCACTAAGGAAGCAACCTCGTACCACTATAAATAGGAGTGAGAAAGAAGAATTAAACCAACCCTTGTGCTTGGATAAATTATCTAAGTTATTTCTCACTTTAGAACCGCTGAGCCCTCAGCTGTCTACTAGCGTCTCATTGGTTCCCTTGTAAACTTGAGTCTCGAATCTAGTTTACTTGTTCTATGGTTCATTTCTTATTGTCATTCAACGAGTGTATTCATAGCACTTTGTAATACTTTGTTTATAACAGTTAATAAAGCATTACGCGTTTGAAAAGTATTTCATTGTGTTTTTGTGGTTATACGTGTTATAGTTTAAACAATTGTCATGTTAAGGGACTTTCAAATATGATAAAATGAATTCCATAAGCTCTAACTCATATATTTTTTGCTTTTCAAAATCTTTACCTAGCTAGTCTATTAGTATGCAAAAACTTACACTCTAACAACAACTAAAAGCTTGGGGCATTGGCTAATGAAAAAGACATGATTAAGAGTACAATTCTGAGTGCAGGTAAATGACAAATATTACTCAACAGATTAAGCTAAACAAATGAAGTGTTAATACTAATCTTTTTGTTTAATTTGATAGCTAAACTAACTTTTCAATAAGTATCAATCTCTATTAATTACTCTTACCTAGGGGCTTTTTGTCTAGAAAATGCCTTATCACACTGAATGCTAAACTAATATGATCCTATGAATTTTACTAGCAGGCTTACAGCTACCAAACTAGCACAAGTAATGGACTATACCTATCATGTAAAGAGTATTACAACTATTGCTCCACTAATGAAAGCACTAAAACTAAATGTAGCCATCAGACCTCTAATTTTAAATATTATCCAAATTTTATAGCAAACTATGATATAACAGTCCAAACTTCTAGCATCTAAGAGTTGACTTTAATGAGTCAAACTATATGAAACAAACACTCCTAATACTACACTTTACACTAACAGATTACACTAAAAGTGAACTAATAAGCTAGAATAGGCTAAACAAGATAAAACATAATAAGTACAACAGATAACTAGCACATATAAGCTACACAAATCATTCAGAGAACAAGCTAGCAAATACAAGCTAGCAACTACCAGCTATGAAATCAGCTACCTTAGATATAGATTAGTGGAACAAAAAAGGTTTTTGTTGAAGACTTAGGGCCATTGTCACCAAATGCAGCGAACATAGCATCAGTAAATTCATCCAACATCTTTTGACTCCAATTCTTATTTGGTTTACCATACTTGGTGACACCCCACTTCCACATTTGATCAGTCACTAGTCGCACGTTTTTGTCATAGTGTGTGGTTCCTACACTATCAAAAACACTCTCTTAATAAAGGTACTAAAATATGTAAACTACAAAAAAGGCTAAAAATGAAAATTTAATTTGATGATTACATACCTTGCATATAGAGTCGTGGAAAAGAAAATGTATTCGAAACGCCAGCATCCATAACTCTCCAAGTTTATGGACTGTAATCCATTTCCTGGTAATTTGTTACAATGTAATCCCAAATTTGTTCGACTTTTTCTACAATGTCAACATCAATCCAGTTAGTAACAAATTAAGTGAAAGTGAGCTTTCATTCAATGATACTAAGGTTTCACTTTTGCTAGAATAGGTTTAATACTCAAAATAGTGTTATAAAATTCTGGTATTGATGTTAAAATAGTGTTTGGATAGGCTGTTAATAGATGTTGTATAAGCTTATAAAAATCCGACACTAGTTTTACTAGAGTAACAACTACATTTATACATTAACTACCTAATGCAGATCAAAATAAGCTAAACCTTATATCTAGTTTCACTTATTACTAGCTAATAACATGATCTAGACAGTTAGCACTATGATATATAGAATAAATCAAACAAGTTCAGGTAAAATAAAACACTCAGAACAGTTAGCACTGTGTGGGCTTATGAGCTTATTTCATTTCGGCTTATATAACATAGGCCCCAATTTTGTGGCTGATATCAAGAGTTTTGGGCTTATATAAGTTTATAATAAACTTATAAAAGTCTGAGTCTAAAAATAAGCCATAAAATTGGCGTTTATGTTTATAAGCCAAAATCAAATACGCTCCTAAGCCCTCATATAAGCCTAAAAACACCCCCTAATAAGCCCAAATATAAGCCGAAATTAACACAACCTAATAACCCCACATATAAGCCGAAACAAACAACCCTTTATATAATCATAAATCCCAAAATAAGCCAGAAAATGAGGTAAAACTTACCAAACATTAGTGTTGATTTGTGAAAGATCGAATTAGGTTGATGTGTGTGTGAAATGATCCAGTGTGTGTTTGATTGAAATGATCGGTGTTAGTGTGTGTGAAATGATCAGTGTTAGGTGTGTTTTGTTTGTGTGTGTTTGACTGAGTGCGTGAGTGGTGTTTTAAAAAAAATATTTTTACAAAAAGTCTTGGCCGGGACTCGAACCTGCGCCGTTTACACCACACACTAAAACCTCAACCAACTGCCCTAGGGTCTTTGACTGGTAGACATTTTCATAATTTATTATTTAAGGGGTGTTGTGGTCTTGCTTATTAATTCAATTCGAAGCTTAATAAGCTGATTTCAGCTTATAAAGTTTGATTTTATTTAGCTTTTCATTTTTCCTTTGTTATTCAAGTACTTTAGGACTTTTTGGTTTAAAAATTTTATTTTTACGTTTTTTATTAATTTTTTATTATTATTTAAATTCCCAGTTTTTATCAAATAGTATAAAAATAGTTAAAATTAGTTTAAAATTTTATAAAAATTATTTTTAGGTTTCATTTAATACTTTTTAGGTTTACAATTGAAAAAAAAAATCATTTTGGCTTATTTCTAATTTTATTTAATTTTGAAGTTTTTTATTAACTTTAAAAATTATTATAAAACTATTAAGTTATGTTTTTGGACAATTTGGTTTTCAATTTTGTCTTATTTGCATTTTTCTTAGTTTAACACCACCTAATAACCCCACATATATTATTATTATTATTATTAATTATTAAGTTTAATAATAATAATATTATTATTATTAATTAATAATATTATTATTATTATTATTAATTATTAATTTTATTAATAATAATTACTAAAAAAGTTAGGTCTTTAGCTGGTGTTGATCGATTGTGTTGTGAGTGTGTCATGAAATGATAGATGTGTTATGAAATGATCGAGTGTTTGGTAGATGTGTGTGTGTTTTGTGTGGGTGAAGGAGTGGTAATCCGTTAATTAATAATAATAATAATAATAATAATAGTGAAATCGCTGTCCCAAAACTCATGAAGAAAATGGCAGATATATATTTCACAAAGGTTACAAAAAATGCAGAATCTACATTTTCCTTATCTCCTCGTCAGATGGCCTTATATAAATATCAAAGAGAGGATCATACCTCCAACTGGCTTAGGACGGTTCCTATTTTTGGGTTGGGACAGACTATGAACGGTAAAATGTACCGTTGTGTTTTGTGTTATCGGTTAGGTATCCCTTTAATTTCTGTCTCGAAGCCTTGTTCTGCTTACTCAAGGGTTTTACTGGGGATACTTACGGAGATCATGTTGTATCATGTGCTGGGATTGTTGGTATCAAACACCGTCATAATATTGTGCCTGATACCCTTGTTGACATATGTTACCATTCAGGGATTTCATTTGGTAAGGAAGTTGATATCGGGTTGGATCGAGGGAGTGATAAACCGCTTCGTCCAGCAGATATGCTACTTTACTCATGGGATGGGGGGATGGATGTGTGTGTGGATTTGACTGGATCTTCACCATTGACCCAATCCGGGATGGCTAATTTTGTGCCCGGTCACGTTGTGGTCGATGCTGCAAAACGTAAACGTGCTAAGTATATGACTAAGTGTTCGACTATTGGATATGGGTTTCTCCCATTTTCTTTTTCTTCCATGGGGGAATTAGAGGAGGATGAGGTTGCTTTGCTAAAACGGATCCAAAAATTCTCCATGGCTCAAGACATTGGGGCGCGTGCTGCTCTTCATATTTTTAATAGGATTAGCTTAGCTATTGCTAAAGGAGTGGGAGCCCAGATAGTATCTCGGCTTCCCACTAATTTTTTTGTAAATCCTATTATTCTATTGAAGTGATGATTAAAAATAATAATAATAATAATAATAAAAATAAAAATAATAATAATTAAAAAAACAATAATAATAATAATAATAATAATAATGATAATAATTGTTATTCTTATTGATGGGCTGGGGCAGTGGATGAACCCACGTTAGTTTAGAGCTGTCCTGTGTTATCGTTTGGTGGTTCCTTTGTTTCATGATGGATCTTTTTGTCTGAGTTGTCACGTGCATCAGATGGACCAGTGGGGTGACCATGTTGTTCACTGCTCTAGTGAGGTGGGTGTGAAGTTTCGGCATAATCTGGTGCGTGATATGTTGGTTGATATTTGTTCTAGAGTTGGTGTTTCTATGCAGAAAGAGGCTCCTATGGGATTTCTTCCAGCCGATGGACGAGACCTTCGTCCAGCGGATTTATTGTTGCATAATTGGTCCCAAGGTAAAGATGCTTGCTTGGACGTCACGGGCGTCCCACCGTTTGCTGGTGCGGGTTTGGATTCGTGGGTCCCCGGGATTGCTTTGCGGACTGCTGCTCAGAAGAAAAGGAGGAAGTATTTTTCTATTTGTGCTTGTACGGTTATTCGTTCATCCCTTTTGCCTTCTCTACTTTTGGGGAGCTTGACGAGGAAGCCTTGGTTACTCTTTCGCGTCTCAAGCGTTTATCTGTTTGTCATTCTAATGATGCTAGGAGTGGCTCTTTTCTATTTTCTAGACTTGGTTTCTGTATTCAAAAGGGGGTGGGAGCGCAGCTTGTTTCGCGGCTCCCTTCCAATTTTGTGTGATTAATAAATAAAAGGTTTTTTCAAAATGGTAATAATAATAATAGTTATAATTACTATTATTTTTTTTTTTATTTATTTATTATAAACCATCACTTTTATTAGAAACAAAAAGGGATTTACAACAAATTGGATGAGAGTCGAGATACTATCTGCGCTCCCACCCCTTTAGCAATTGTAAAACCTATTCTATGAAAAATAAAACACATCTAACTTCATTATTTTTTTCAGATGGATCGTGACGAATGGATGTATAATGTAGAGCGGTATTCCTCAGAATATTTGAAAGGATTGGCTGAATTTATGAAATGCATTGAGGATCATCGAGAAAGTAAGAGAGGAACAAATATTTCTTGTCCATGTAAAGTGTGCAGAAATAATGTGTCCATTGATGTGCCTAACATTATTAGACGCCATTTGATTGAAAACGGTTTTGACCCAAACTATACTTGTTGGCATCTTCATGGTGAGACACAAGAGCCACTGGTTGATAGTGACACAATTGTTTTAGACGCTAATCATGATGAGAATAATATTAATGACGATAATTATGATAACGAAAATTTGGATGCAATGCTACACGACGCGATAAATGATGCTGAGGAGAAGACTGCTAAAAAAATATAGGAATTGTACGCCGAGGCAGAAAAACCATTGTTAGTATGTTGTAAGTTCACCAAACTTTGTTTAGTGGTCAAGCTGTTGGACTTAAAAGCCAAAAATAATTGGAGTGACAGAAGATTTACTTCACTATTAAAGTTGTTGCAAGAAGCGTTCCCGAAAGATAATGACCTGCCTATTTTGACGTATGAAGCGAAAAAACTAACATGTCCGCTGGGATTGGAGGTTGAAAGAATACATGCTTGTCGAAACGATTTTATATTGTACATAAAAGAGTACAAAGACCTACACGAATGTCCTTTGTGTAAGGAATCGAGATACAAGAATAAGAATCTTACTGAACTTGATAGTGATGTGACAAAGAATGGCCCCCCTATGAAGATGTTGTGGTATTTTCCCGTCAAACCTAGATTGAAAAAGTTATACGCAAACCCACACGATGCCAAATTGTTGCGTTGGCATGCTAAAGAACGTAAAAACGATGGGAAACTCAAACATGTTGCAGACTCTCCTCAGTGGAAAATTTTCGACCGTGATTTAAAAAAATTTGGCTCTGAGATTAGAAACATACGCTTTAGACTTTGTTCAGATGGAATTAATCCGTTTAGAAGCTTAAGTAGTCGTCATAGCACTTGGCCTGTTCTTCTATCTATATACAATCTTCCACCTTGGTTGTGCATGAAACGGAAATACATCATGATTTCGTTATTAATTGCAGGTCCTAGAAAACTAGGGAACGACATTGATGTGTACTTGCGCCCGCTAATTGATGATATGATAGATCTATGGGAAACAAGCGTTGAAATCTATGAGGCATACAAAAAGAGAGGCTTCAGCTATTTGCCATGATTTATTGTACCATAAATGATTTTCTAGCGTACGGTAACTTGTCTGGGTATGGTACGAAAGGGGAGAAGGCATGTCCTGTTTGTGAAAATGACACCCACTCCTGATGGTTGCCTAACTCTAGGAAGACAATATATATGGGGCATCGAAGGGCGCTTGACAGATATCACCCTTACCGTAATAAGGAAAATTTGTTCGATGGTACAAGAGAGGATAGATCCATGGCCGCACCTATGGATGGATATCCTTCATTTTCTAAAGTTGCGGATTTAAACATCATTTTTGGAAAAAACAAATAAAGCAGCTGCTAAATGTATCTGGAAAAAAGGTCTATATTTTGGGTATTAAAGTATTGGACCAATTTGCGTGTCCGACATTGCCTTGATGTTATGCATATTGAGAAGAATGTTTGTGAAAGCTTGTTAGGGTTATTATTGAACATTCTTGGGAAAACAAAAGATGGGATCAATGCTCGAAACGACATGATCAAAATGGGAATTAGAAGTGAGCTTGCACCACAAGAGACGAACGGGAAAAAATGTATTTGCCGTCAGCTTGTTACACCTTGTCAAAGGCGGCGAAAACCTCATTTTGTCAATGCTTACTTGGTATTAAGGTTCCGTCTGGCTATTCTGCTAACATTAAGAGTTTGGTTTCAATGAAAGATTTGAAATTTCTTGGTATGAAATCCAATGATTGTCATGTATTACTGACGTAAATGATTTCGATCGCTATTCGAGGATTGATGCAACCTGCGGCTCGACAGACAATCATAAAGCTGTGTATGTTTATTAACATGATTCATTCTAAATTTTTGGATCATACAAAGTTAGAAGAGTTGCAACGTGATATTATTCTTATTCTTTGTCAACTCGAGATGTATTTTCCTCCATCTTTCTTTGATGTCATGGTTCACCTTGTATCTCATATAATTGAAGAAATAAAGATAGCCGGTCCTGTTTTCCTACGGTATATGTATACATTTGAGGGGTACATGGGGTTTTTAAAAGGATTCGTAAGGAACCGATTTCGACCAGAGGGTAGTATCGTTCAAGGATATGTTGCCGAAGAAGTGGCTCAGTTTTGTACAAACTATATGGCTGATGTCCCTGATATTGGACTTCCACAACCTCGACATCAAGGTAGACTTGTAGGGGTGGGAACTATTGGTCACAAAGATGTTACCAACAATGTCGATTTTAATCAAGCACATTTTACAGTATTGCAAAACATGACATGTATTGAACCATACATACAAGAGCACATGACATACCGATCAAGAAATAACAATCATCGAGGCCAACATTGGTTAGATACTGAGCATAAAAGAACTTTTTCAAAATGATTAGAAGATAAAGTCGTTGGTACCTCTCAAGCAAATGTTAACATAGACATTCAATAGTTAGGGCGCGGTCCACGCCGTGTACTTCAATATCAAGGCTACGACATCAACGGATATACATTTTATACCAAGCAACAAGATGATAATAGTATCGTTCAAAATAGTGAAGTTACACTGATAGCCACAACAACAGATGCATCGAGGATGTCAATCGCAAAAGATTCGTATTATGGTTTCGTTGAAGAAATTTGGGAATTGGATTACACTACGGTTATTAAACCTTTGTTAAAGTGTAGATGGGTCAATAATTTGGGAGGTGTTAAAGTTGATAATGACGTTTCCACACTTGTTAATCTTTCTACAAATGCTTATTTATCGGATCCATTCATTCTAGCAAAGCAAGCTAATCAAGTATTCTATGTAGAGGACCCATCAAACAATAGATGGCACATTGTCCTGAAAAGTAAACGAAGTATAGTTGGTGTTGATGATGTTGTTGACGAAGGCGAATACAATAAGTTTGACGAGCTACCTCCTTTCTCTATCGGTGTTTAGTCTCAAGATGATGTTCTTTCTGGTACGATTTACTTGAGATCCGACCACCAAGAAGGTCAAGAGTATTGAAAAACCATTGTTTGTTGTACATGTAATAAAATGCACATATAAAAATTAACGTTAATAATAATGTTTTATTATGTAACGCAACTAATTATCTCATTTCTTTTTTTAATATTTCAGGAATTTGTTGTATAGTTTGTATATACGTATGTTTTTTTTAATATCCGAGCGGTCATCGTTTGTTCATCCACACGTTTTTCGACAGCAATGTAAATTTTCAATATTTACTTATACTCAACATTTTATTTATTTTTTACAACGAATTAGTTTTAAATAAATTACAATTGATTTGTACTTAATATTTTTATTTTACAAACATTTTTATTTATTTAAAAAAAGAAAACAGTTTGAAAAGGATATTTTTATTACTCAAAAAAATAATATAACTATTTTTTTTCTTTTAATGATTATTAAGAAAACAAAGATAACTAACGTGTGTATTTGTGTGTTCTTGCGGTTACCTCGCAGATCAACAACCTCTCAATCTCAATCCCTACAAAACCGGATCAAAAAAATCAAATCACCCCTCCATTTTTTTAATTCTCTCTCGCGTCCATATTCCAATTCATTCCCACGTTCATTTTCAATTCCCCCCAAACAAGATGTATAAAAGGGGCGTAAATCCTAAGCAGAAAAACATCAGTAACCTACCTCCACATCGATCAAATGGTATATCTTTCTACCCTAATCTGTCTTATTTTTCATTTCTTATTATTGTTTATGATTTTTGTATTAAATCGATGATTTTTAAGTGTTTTGTGTTAATTAGATGATGTTTAAGTGTTTTGTGTTAATTATATGATGTTTAAGTATTTTGTGTTAATTAGATGATGTTTAAGTGTTTAGTGTTAATTAGATGATGTTTAAGTGTAAGGGATGCATAAAACAGTGTTTGGCATAGGCTTTATTGAATGAGTTAAGTGTAACGGATGCATAAATCAGTGTTTGGCATAGGATATATGCATAAAACAGTGTTCTTTTTAGGTTAATTAGTGTAGCTTATTGCAAAACTTTGATTTTGAGTTGTTTACGGTATCTCATATTGCTCATTTTCATTGTAGGACCCTCCCTCACCAAAAATAAAAAGAGGAATCAACAAAATCGAAGATCTTCCGAATGGTAAATCTGTTGAATTCAACCAATTCGGACAAGCTGTACGCACCTGGCAGTTTCTCTATGCAAAATATTGTGGCACTCGAAGCAGAAGGTTAATTTCAATTCTCAAAAAGACTTGGAAGGAGGTAAAAAAGGAAGAAAGATATTTTTTGTGGTCTGATATCAAGGTATGCTATTCACCATCAATAATCTTATTATATATAACTTAAGTAATGTATTAACATATAATACTTTGATAACAGACACATTTTAGACTCGATAATCATGAAGATCTTGAATTAATCAAAAGTCGTACACTAATATCATGTGGTCAAAACTGGAAGGCGTTTAAGACGAAACTACGAGTCAAATTCATGTTGAAGCAACTATATGAAAACACAGCCATAAAAAATGTAAGATTGATAACTATTCTAGTAGAGCTTATAATCTGTAGCTAGTTATCGTTGATTAGAATTAAGCTAGAAAATCATTTAGTGAAGGATTGAATAGTGTTTGGTAAAATTGGCTATTAGGACTTATACAGTTGTTCATCTAGTATTGGCATTTTTGTGACATTCATTTAGACAATTTAAGATTAGCCCTTCATACACTAGCTAGTTTAGTTGAAAAACTTTTAGAAAAACCAAAAAAAAATAGAGAAAATAGCTTATTAGATAAGGTTGTTAGTAGCTTATAAGATTGTCATTTCACCTGTTTATAATTCTATTGTTACTCATAAATGTAGGAATTGCGTCTGAAAGCCATTGCGCGAGCAAAAAAACCTATAAGTCGTTCTCGCCTAGGACCGAAAGGGTATCGGGGCTTTGAAAAGAAATGGCAAGAGGAGAGAGAAGACCCTGAGAAGGCGACCGAACTCCATTTAATACCAGATATTCGTGCAAGCAACTACTGTTTAGGCCATGCTCTCTGAGACAATGACGGTGTCACGACAGTGCCATCTGACTTACTTGATGTTTCAAAAAAATTGGTACTATAACCATTTACTTTTTCAAGTCATTAGCATGGTTTGTTAGAAAGTGTTTATTAATTAATTGTTGGGCTGTGACCAAATAGTTACAAGTAGCCAAAGATTTAGCCCAAGATTCTCAAAAAGCTAAAGCTGGAGTAGATTCACTTATTGTGGTTTTTGGACCAGAGCACGGGGGCGCACAAGGGGTGTCGGGTGCGATGTTGGATACAAAAAGGGAATTCAAGGATATGTTCCGAAAATGAGGACAAGGAAAGATATGGAAGAGATAAGGCAAGAAGTTAAGCAACAAATGAAAGAAGAAATGAAATCAAGTGCCTTTTGGTTGGAAATGAGGGCGGAAATGAAAGCTGAAATAATGAATGAACTGGAATCGGGAAACAATATGTCTTCACCAACGGAAGACGATGGCAACACATCAGATCAGATGGTAATGAATGAACCGCAACGGCATTTGAAAGTGAACTCGGTCCAGAAAATGTCTACCAAAAGCAACACAAAGGACAAGCAGAATGTGTCTATTCCAACAAATCAGATTCAAGTCCAGAGCTCGGTCACATCAGACCAGATGGTAAGCAATGAACTGCAACATCATTTGAAAACAAACTCGGTCCAGAGGATGTCCACCAAAAGCAACACAAAGGACAAGCAGAATGTGTCTATTCCAACAAAGAAGATTCAAGTCCCGAGCTCGGTCCTTATGAGGACCAATGTTAACTCGACTGCAAGCAACGTCCCGCTACATCGCATAACGGTAAACCACTTCATATTCATATTTAATCCTTGTGTATGTATGAACTTTTTATCTTCTAAAATTGTTTTCACTCGTTACTACGGTTTAAGTAGGAGGAAACATTTGGCTGCTTCTATGTCCCTAGTTCTATTTTATCCGGAGATCAGGTCATATGTGCTACTGCAACAGTGTATCCTGGTTTTGGAGAAAATGGTACTATACACTTTAAGAAATTAAGAAAGGGCCACATGAAAGTTTTTGTTATGAAAGTTTTTGCACCTCATCATAATATGGAGCTCCCCGTTCCTGATGACGAACTACATACTTTAGAGTCTGCAAATAATGGGTTCATTCAATGGCCAATTGCTGCGATTGGTCGCTATCTGGTATTATATTTGTTGTCTATGCCATTTGTTGTCATAATTTAATAGTTCATGTGAAAAAATTGTATTTAATAGTTGTTAATGTAATTTAATTGGTATTTGTAGCAAGGGTCTAAACCACCCGTAGCAGGAGTCCTAACCAAGCGTTTGAGGCCTCAACCTGAAACAACACCATTGAAAAAGAAGGCAAAAGGAAACGAGACCGACATAGAACCCAAAAATCTGGGAAAAGAATTGGAAGAAACCCCCAAGCAGCAAAACGTTATGAAGAAGATTCAGCCAGTTTCAGATCCACAAAACGGGATGAAGAAGATTCAGCCAGTTTTAGATCCGGTAAGCCTAATACATTTATATTGAAGTTGTTTTAGTTACATGCAAGTGGTCTAAGTAAATTGTGCAAAGATAAGCACAAAAAAAAGTTTTATAAAATACAAGAAACCAGTAGGAACACGCATAAATGAAGCTCAAGACCAGTTTTTATTTTGTTTTCACATCATGAGTCATGATGATTTTGAGTTGCAATGTTTCTGGATTTGAATATGTAGCTAGAATTTTGAGTTGTATAATGTAACTGAAAGTGCTTAGATATAAGGTTGTTAATTGATAACTCTTGATCCTGGAGATAGATTAAGCTGCACCAGTTCACTTGGTTTAGTAGTGTTTGAATAGGCTGTTAAGGGATGTTGTAGTTGCTGAATTAGATTGATACCATGCTAGTTCTTAGAGTAGGTTGATACCATGCTAGTTCTTGTATAGGCTGTTAAGGGATGTTGTAGTTGTTGAATTAGACTGAATTTCAGACTTGCTGCAATTAAATGTGTAGGTTGAACATGAGAAAGCTTCACACAGAAAAACGTTGGAAGATAAGGAGAAGGATATAGAATCGAATAGGCCCCGGACCATAATAGACGGATATAATCGATGGATGCTCCGTGTTGATATTGTTGAGCCGTGTCCTATTACTGTTAACAAGAATGTTTTTCGCCAAGATGATGAATAACATTTTGCAATTAACTCAATGGATATCATTGATCTGTTGACATACAAAGAACTAGAGTGTGGCGTCGTGACTCTTTTTGAGATGTAAGTACAATGTATGGATTACCATTTAAAAATGCATTCTTTTTTTTATATCACAAAATTTAATTTTGTTTTATGTCATCTGTTTACTTTTAGGTCATTGTATCATCAAAAGGGACGCTTTTCAAAAAACAAGGTTGGTTTTTTGAACCCCGGACTTATCACAGCAGATGCATGCTTCCATCAAAAGTTCAGCACCATAGACTACTTAACTCTCTCAATGACGGATTATGACTTCTATCTTGCACCGTTTCTACAAGGGTAGCATATCTTACCATTTAAACATCATTTAAATTTTGTTCATTAGGTTATTGTTTTTTAATATGCGTTCACAACATGCAGCCGACATTATGTAATATTCATAATATGCCCGAATGATGGAATGGTATTCATTTTGAATTCACAAAAGTGTTCAAAAACATATGAGCAATGTTACAGGCTGGCTGGACTTATGGAAATGTAAGTACCATAAAAAATATTTAACATTTCACGTTTGTTTCTATAAAATTTAGCTCACAGTATTATTTTCTTCTTAGGGTCGTTGGAAGTTTGATGTGGGAATTTCCAGTTGTGAATCTTCAGAAATATGATTGGGAGAGTGGATATTACGTCATGAAGTGGATGCAGGACTTCGTCTTGAAATATCAAACCGACAACTTCCCAAACAAAGAGTGTGCGTTTAGTTTTAACTTTACAGCTTATTATGTGGCTTATTCTGAACCTCCAGGTTGATTTTGAACTTTGTTTATTTAGTTTGTATCTGTACATTGTTAGATGCTTATCAGTTATATGTATTTTATTCCTAATGTTTACATTCGATTAAATTAATTATAGGTACCGTGGAATAACGAGCGTCCGTTGGATACCAAAAAGATAAACGCGATCATTGGCACATGGTTCACATTGCGGCGAGATTAGACATAGACGATTAAGCTAAATTCAAGTAATATTCTATATTGTTGTTTATTATAGTATGACTTTAACTTTAATAAAAATTGTGTTTGGTTGCTTTAGTTTGTTGGTTTTACAGTTTTGGTCCTTCTAAATTAGTTTATATATATTCATTTTATTTGTATTTCTTCATTTTGGTGGGTTAAAATTGTCAAATTTGGAATTTACTAAAAATTACAAAAAAAAATTTAAAAAATACCGATTTCTAAAGAGACTTGTTTTTTAGAAAATACACGTCTTTTTACTCTATAAAAAGACTGGTTAGATGTTGCTAAAAAGACTAGTTTTTGGAGTAATACTATGGATACCAATCTTTAAAGAGACTTGTTTTTGTTTTTAAAACAAGTGTCTATACGTATTATAGAGACTAGTTTTAAAACCAGTCTTTTTAGGATTGGTAAAGAGACATCCCCCTTTGGAGACCTTTTGCAAAACCAGTCTCTAAGGGATTTTTTGACCAGTCTCTAAGGGCTTTTTGTAGTAGTGATGGTGTCGGAGGTCTACCCATGGGTATTCCCAGAAGAAGGGGGCATGATTTGTTACATCCCACCTCCCCCATACCCGCAGGTGGGATTGGGTATTGTGGTTGTTTCTTTATTGTTTCGGTTTGGTGACATGGAGCTAAAGTGGAGAGTCTGGATCAATGTGCCGGAAGGTTGAGCCTGCACAAGGATTTCTTTTGGAAGAACAAAACTCGTATACACGTAACTTTTTCAATTTGCATGTATCTTGCTTGGTTGTACTAAGGTCATAAAAAGCTTTGATATAATAACATGACCCGACTTTTAGTGTCATCAAGTAAGTTACTTTATCGGAATTTATTAGTTGTGTCATCAACTGTTTTACTTTATCGAAATATACTAAAAACTAATGAGGCTTTATATTTGGCTCAAGTATGAGTAAATATGAGTTACGAAAGTGTAAAGTACATACGTAGTAACTTTCAAATAGTAATCCAAAGTTAGACGGCTCCAAGACCTTAATCTAAGATACAAGAATTTCCAACAAACTTTCATACACAAGTCTTGAACTGAATAACGACACTATATCACGGAAGGTGCAAAGGGCTGACAAGAACCTACAACACAGAGATAGTAAAGCAGATGGACCCGATGAACAACAAAAGGGCACAAGAGGGGTTCAGAAAGACCACCAAAAGCCCAATCTACATCACATGGAACAACTACGAGTCCTTCAAGAGCTTCTAATCAACGTAAAGTGATAGCATTAACAGTTGCAAAATCTTCTGCTGGAAAACCTTCTTCAAATTCATCAAAACCATCTGTTCCGGATAAGGCGAGAGATCTTGACACTGATAATAAGAGGAAAAAAAAAATACTTCAAGCGATCATCCCTGAAATGGATATGCTTCCGAGAAGGCTAAAAAAACAGCAAAAGACCTTCCAAAATCATATTCCATGTCTGCCCTGAAATCGTCACATTTGAGCAAGTCCTCACATGCTCATGTTTCCAAGAAGAACTCTACTGATATAAAGGAACCTTCAATCGCGTCATCCTCTAAAACCACTTTAGTCCAGAAAACTGCTGCTACTCTAGAATCTGATGACTCTGATAATTCAGAATTATCAGTGAGAGGCGATAAGATCAGTCAGTTAAATAGACACCTTGCACCAAAGCATCATCAGCCACATGTTCAGCCTCCTGCATCTTGATGGTTTATGACATTCATAACAATTATATAATCATAACAAAGATCAAAGCACGTTATAGCAGAAGCGATTTAACAAGGTCATAATAACACAGTTATAACTAATCGATTAGGGTACATACCTTTATCCTAGCAAAGATCCACAAGATCACCGAAGAATCACCAATTAGGGTTTGTGAAGAATAATACCAAGATATTGTTTAAAGCAAAACTATATTACGCTCTTGTACACACGTAATGCAACGGGCTAACCGTGAGTCTAGCACTTGCAAACCGGAACTTCAACACTTGTGGAATTTAGCAAAATTGAAAACTAAAGAACCCTAAGGGTGTATTTGGTTCGGCGATCGTAAGAACAGAGAAGGGAAGGAGTGGGGATAAATTATGAAGGCTTTGGGTGTTTATGCAGGCTTGGCAAAACTTGATTTCCAAGTAACACTCAAATTAGGAAAGCCAAAATCTTTCCTTTTGCCCCTTCGTAGGTCGACGGTCGGTTATACCCTAAGGGGTGTTTCCGGAACTTTCCGTTTTCCTTTTTCTTCTATATAATTCCATAACGTTCGTTTAAATTAACTCTTAATTTATTTAACGATCGTTTAGTTAAGTTCGGTTTGATTTAATAAATATATAAAATCTATTTAATAAATAATATTAACCCTTTACGTATTGTGTGCAATCCCATAATCCCGAGTTCGATCCTATCACACGACTATTAATTTTAAGTCCATAAACTTTCAGCTCCCACTTGGACAAAATTCAAATATCGTAATTACATTGACTTGCGTCTAGTTACACTAGCAATGTCACTAGTTCAACTCGAGTAAGGTCTCCTGGAAAAACCTTTTAAATGATTCATCATTTAATATTATCCTTTCATTTCAAATACAACGTTAATAGGATATGGATCTCAGTCATTCCTTCCTTAACCATTCTGTTTCTCGTTTACGGATATAGCAAGATTACCAAAACACATTTGGGTGTGGCCACACAAACATCTTACTACTTCCCCAAGGGGCCCAACTGTATTATACTTCAAAATAATTTGAAGGAAAGAAATCCTATTTTGACTACAAGCGAAACTTATGAACTTTGCAACACTTCTGAAAATAACCCTTATAGCTACCAGTTACGTTTAGCGTTAAGTTACCTTACAGAAATGCACTACATTCTATTCAGTTTCATGGTATCTCAGGTCCAAGGATAACTATTTATGATTTACTTAATGACAAAGATCCATAAAGTAAAATCATATAGTTGAGATAAGTCCAATATTTTATCCATCAAATATCATCCAAAATTGACCAATATACTTTCAAGTATACTTTGTCACTATTTTGATTTGTCTTAGTTTAATAATATTCCCATATTATTAATTGACAATGAACGTTTTGAACATAACAATTATTCATAGATTAAAACATGTAAAATAGGATACAAAATCAAATAACAGTAAATAAACGAAACTCAATCTTTATTTCATCAATTCAATAATGTCTTAACATCCTTTATCCAAATACTAATCACATGTTTATTGCATGAATTCGCTAGCTAGTTGCAACCCAATCGCCTTGGCATGCTTAACTACCTTTGGTCTAGGCAAAGCCTTAGTAAAAGGATCAGCTACGTTATCATCTGTGTGAACTTTTATTAATTTTATTTCTCGAGCTTCAACTTGTTCTCGAACGTAGTGATATCTACATTTAAATTGTTTGGCGCCTTTCATGAATCCAGGATCATTAGTGAATATTATTGCAGCAGAATTGTCACAATATATATCAATAGGTTCTTTAACTGAAGGCATCACTCCAAGATATCCAATAAACTTCCTAATCCAAACATCTTCCATTGCTGCTTCTGAAGCAGCCATGTACTCAGATTGAGTCATGTGCATAGCAATGGTTGTCTGCTTCTTGCTCTTCCAGTCTACTGCTCCTCCATTGATGATAAACACGTAGCCCGTCTGAGACTTCGTATCGTCTTTATCACATTGCCAGGACACATCACAGAAACCTGTAACTTTTAGTTTTGTGTCTCGTTTACCCCCAAATACCAAAAACATATCTTTCGTATTCCTCAGATACTTTAGTATATGTTTAACAGCAGTCCAGTGAAGCTTCCCTGGATTCTGTTGGCATCTACTAACCAAGTTCTGAGCAAACTCCACATCAGGCCTTGTGCATCTTCCAACATACATAATAGATTCTATAGCCGAAGCATAAGGCACCTTCTGCATGTAAGCCACCTCTTCGGGTGTTGATGCATCTAACTCATGACTTAATTCATGCTTAAATTCCATAGGTTGAAAACCTTTCTTGAAATTATGCATGTTATACTTCTTCAATATCTTATCAATATAAGCATCTTGACTTAGACCAATTAACCGTCTTTTCCTATCCCGATAGATTTTAATTCCCAGAATAAATGCAACATCTCCTAAATCCTTCATAGAAAAACATTTACCAAGATAATCCTTAACTTCCTTAAGTATTGGAATGTTACTTCCCATGATTAATATGTCATCGACATATAAAATTAGGAACACTACATCACTCCCACTAGCTTTGCGATATACACATGGCTCGTCTCGATTTTGAATAAATCCAAACTTTTTGATTTCTTCATCAAATCATTTTTTCCATTGACGTGATGCTTGCTTCAAACCATAAATAGATCTTTGAAGTTTGCACACGCGTTTTGGATATTTAGGATCAACGTACCCTTCCGGTTGTTGCATATAGATGTCTTCATCTAAGCGACCGTTCAAGAACGCAGTTTTAACATCCATTTGCCATATCTCATAGTCATAGTATGCTGCTATAGCTATGAGAATCCTAATAGCTCGTAAGTCTGCTACAGGAGAAAATGTCTCCTTATCGTCTATGCCAAAAGTTTGAGTAAAACCTTTAGCTACTAAACGTGCTTTATAGGATTGTACTTCACCATCCATGTCGGTTTTCTTCTTGAAAATCCACCTATTTTTCACCACTTTAGCATTCTTAGGTGTATCAACAAGAATCCAAACATCATTGATTTTCATGGATTTCATTTCCTCATTCATCGCAACTATCCATTTTGACTTTTCTGGATCAAGCATTGCGGATCGATAGTTAGCAGGTTCACCGAGACCCCCTACCTCCTCCTCATCATCCTCTATGTTAAGACATAGTTTGCTTGGCGCACGTACGGTTCTTTTAGACCTACGTGGAGGAATTAATATTGGTGGAGCTCCCAGACTTTCTGGCTCTATTGGAATTTCTTCGCTAGTATTTTCAGAAGGCAATGTATCTTCTTGAACTTCTTCAAGATCATAATTTCTCCCACTGAATTCTTGATTTACAAGATCATTTTCAAGGAAGTCTCCATATCTAGCAATAATAACCTTGTTCTCAGGTGGATAATAAAAGTAGTAACCCATCGTTTCCTTAGGGTAACCTACAAAGATACATTTTACTGAGCGTTGTTGGAGTTTATCTCCAGAGTCACGTTTCACATACGCCTCACAACCCCAAATATTTAAATAAGACAAATATGGCCTTTTTCCATGCCATAGTTCATATGGTGTCTTATCAACCTTCTTTGTGGTAACCATATTCAGAATACGAACAACAGATTCTAAAGCATAATCCCAAAAGGATAAAGGTAAAGTTGTAAGATTAAACATAGGTCGCATCATATCTAATAATGTACGATTTCTCCTTTCGGATACACCATTTTGTTGTGGAGTATATGGAGAAGTAAGTTTCTGAAAAATTCCGTTCTCACTTGAATAATTTTTAAACTCTTGACTTAAATATTCACCACCTCGATCAGAACGAAGAGCTTTAATCTTCTTTCCTAGTTGCAATTCTACTTTCACTTTTAACACTTTGAATGTTTCAAATACCTCATGTTTATGCTTAAGTAAATAAACATAATCATAACGGCTGTAATCATCCATAAATGTTAAAAAGTAGCTAGCACCTTTCCTTGACACGTGTCTAAGTGGTCCACACACATCAGTGTGTATCAAACCAAGTAGTTCAGTAGCCCTTTCAATATTGCTATTAAAAGGTTTCTTGGTCATCTTTCCAGAGATACAAGACTCACATTTATCAAATGATTCATCATTGATATTTTCCAAAAGACCATCACGTTGAAGCTTTTGTATGCGAGTCTTCCCAATATAGGCAAGTCTACAATGCCAAAGATAAGAAGAGTTCTTGTCTAACTTCCTCTTCTTATTCATGCTAAAAACAGAATTAATCTTTTCTTTTGGAATTATTATCATGCATGTTAATTTCAAAAACACCATTCACAGAAATTACATCAAAATAGAATAAACCATCTTTGAAAACAGAAATTCTATTATTATCAATAGTGTGAATAAATCCAAGATCCATCATACATGAAAAGGAAATAACACCCCGAAAAACTGTAGGTGCATAATGACAATTATTTAATCTCAGTAATAGACCCGAAAGTAAAACTACATTAAATGTTCCTATAGCTTCAACCGCTACTTGTGTGCCATTGCCCACATGCAGAAATTGTTCCCCATAGGTAAGCTTCCTCTCCAACTCAAATCCCTGCACGGTATTACAAATGTTAATACCACATCCCGTATCATATACCCATGATTTTGATTTGTATGTAAGATTAAATAACTCTATCAAATATAAGTTACCTGAAGATGCTGCAGCACTAAGCTCAACCTTCTTCTTTATTTCTCGCAACTCCTCGAGATAAAGAGGGCAGTTCCTCTTCCAGTGTCCACTTGCCTTGCAATGGAAACAAGTCTCATCCTTCTGAGATTGATTCTTCTTGACAAAGTTTTGCTTAGGTTTAGAATAAGTCGCAACTTGTTTGCCCTTATCACCATTGCCTTTGCCTTTGCCTTTCTTGTTGTTCTTGTGCGGTTTTGCCTTACTCACTCTACCCTTTTGTACATAAAGCACAAGAGGAGTAGAAGTAGATGCTTTGTCCTTTAACCCCTTTTCAAAGTCATGAGCATTGCATGCAAATCATTAACTGTCTTCCCCGTGCAATGCATATTATAGTTACGAACAAAATCATTGAAGTCCTTGTTAAGGGACCTATTGATCAAGTTGATAGCCATGTTATGATCGTAGGGTTGTCCTAGTGCAATGAGCTGTTCCATATAACCCCTCATCTCCATATAATGGGCACTTACAGACTTTCCAGGAGCTTGCTTGCAACTATGCAAAGCATCTACCAAGTCGTAGATTTCCACAGCTTGCAGCTTTTCGAACATAGCCTTGAGCTCATCAAGCATTCGCTTAGGAGAAAACAGCTTGTAGAAACTAGAAGGTGGGGGGGTTGAATAGTTTCTCATCGGTTTATCTCCTAATTAAAATTCCTTTCAATTAGGTGAGTGCACAAAACTATCTTTTACTTAAAAGCTACTTGCATAATGATTAGGTTTAATTCTAATGCATTAACAATGTATAGTAAGTGTAGTGATAATGAATGTAAGTAAAGAGTAAGGAAAGAAACAACCTAGTAGGAAGACACCAAGATTTATAGTGGTTTGGCAACGAGGCTCTATCCTCGTTCCTACTCCACTCCTCGAGTACACCTTACTCGAGATTTCCACTATATCCACAAGCTCCCTTCTTGGTGGAGAAAACCTTACAACGTCGGTTACATTATTTTCCGACACTAAGCTAAATGTCGAGACCTAATGTTAGCTAGGACCAATCTACACAACATCACCCACTTCACTCTTTTATGACACAAGGCTAGATGTCGAGTTCTAATCTAAAGGTAGAACGAATCTTCACAACGTTGCCTAATTCACCATTTTCCGACACAAGGCTAGATGTCGAGTTCTAATCCAAAGCTATAACCAATCTTCACGACTCTTCACTTTGAAGCTAAGTGAGAACTTCACACAACACAACTACATATCACTTTATAGTTTAGTGAGAACTCACAAGACACAACCACATCACTTTATAGTTTAGTGAGAACTCACAAGACACAACCACATCACTTTATAGTTTAGTGAGAACTAACACAACTATTTACAACTCAACTAATCATATCCAAGTACACACATGTAGCTTGGATCTACACAACATGAATCCAAGCACACACCTGTGCAATGTATGTACACAACTCTAATCCAAGTATTCGGCAAATAACTTGGATGAACACAACTAGTCCATGTATTCACAAATACATTGGATTTACACAAGACACAAATAAACAAATGATGAACATGACTAGATCTTAGGAGAAGGTGATCTTCATTAATGCTACATCTTTAATCACATCACAAGTGTGTGAGTGATATTCTCTTTGGATAAGGTAAAGAAGGATATCAAGAGGATAATCATTTACAAATGACTAGGATTAGAAAGGAGAAAGAAGGCTGAAGAAGATGTCCAAAAAGGGTTAATGAGAATGCAAATTTGATCCACTATTTATAGGAGAAAACATCCAACGGCTATATCTGGCTGCGGTTCCTTATTGGAGCCCGCGGTTCCTTATCGATAAGGAACCGCCGTAGGTGCTAAGGTATCGCCAGCGTAGACTCCGCTCCTTTTTGTCTTTTAGTGAATTTGAAATATCTGAGGCTGTTTAAACCTTCAAAGGATATTCTTATGGCATTTGGAATATGCCATATTTAAATTTGCATTTTCATTTTAATAAAACATTTTCTTAAAAATAAAGTTTATCAAAAATCTTTTGTAATGTTTGACAAAAGTGAGTTTTAAGGCTAATCACTTTTATGATCACTAAGCATGATTAAGATATGTCAGTGTAATGATTATTACCTTGATGATAGTGTTTGTTAGATAATTCTTTTTATGATTGTGTTTGATAATAAATGTCTTTGTAATTTGTCGTGATCAAAACTAAGAAAGATTAATTAATACTAACAATATTTTTAGGCATTGCTTTGCATTACCGATCTCCCCCTTTTTGATTACGACAAACTATAAACTCATTTACGTAAAATACAAGTTTATACGAATTAATAATGAGTTTATCACTATCATTTCTCCCCCTTTGTCGAAGCAAAAAGGTTAGCACAAGTCTTTGAAGAAGAAAAGAACCGTACTTTTGCTAGTAGCTCCCCCTTGGTGCTTACTCCCCCTTGCTTGGGGTACCAAGTCAATGAGCTAAGGTGACATGCTACAGAAAGGTTAGAAGAAAGAAAAGAAATACCAATGTATATATGTGCACTACTTACTAACTAACTTGAGAGGGCGAAGGAAAAGAAATCTCAAATTAGAAGCAAGCATTTTTTAAGTATGTCCAAAGAGTGTGTATTGACAACATCATAGTTTAATTGGTGGAATAAAGGAAAAAAAGAAACATCCAAACCAATCAAAGATGATTTAAAATGTCAATGGGTTAAAATTTAGAATTTATGGAATCCCCCATAATTAATTTTAAGTTTTAACCATGATCAACTCCTTAACAAATGTGTAAACAGAATTAGAGGGAAAGATAACACACATAACATTCATATTACAAAAATATGAAATAATATACAAGATAAATGTTCATACACACAATATGAATATTTAAAACAAAAAAGAATATGGAAAATAGACCACAAAGCATAAGCTACTCTAATAGTGATAATCTTCCAAGATTGCTTAAAATTTGTTGACTCAAACAACTAAAGTACAAAAAGTGCCTTAGTTGGAAAAGAAAGACGACGAAGCATCATTCGAAGTTTTGTTTACGGGAACGAAAACTTTGAGAGGAGGTCGAGTGAGGAGGAATTCAAAAAAATTTAGCTTGTCATAGATATGAGCAAGTTCAATTTGTTAAAAATGACAACAAGCACACGAGGAACCATGATGCAAAACAAAGTCGTTAGATGGGAGAGGTCCATCAAGATTAGAGGTTGGTGGGGAGGGAGATAATGGATAAGAGATGTTTTCACAAGGCCTAGTGAGGTTAGGGAAAGAAGATAGGTCATTGAGTTGAGGAGAGTTGAAAGGTTTAGGTGGTGGTGGAAAAATTATTTTTTCTCTGGTAATTGGATTTATAGAGTAAGTCTCATTCCAATATTGAATCGGAGAGAAAGAGGAATTCTTGGAGGATTTTGGAGAAGAAGAATCATGAGGATTCTTGTTCTTTTTGATCCAAATGGGTTTAACCGAGATTTTCGGTTTCTTTGAAAGCTTAGAAGAAGAAGCTTTAGGTTGAGAAGTTTGTGACAAAGAAATGTCAAGGTTAGAAAATGAAGAATTAGGCATTATGAGGGATGAAGGAAAGAACTCCCAAAAGAGAAGAATTTAAAGAAAATAGACAAGGCAGAGATTTGAAATGAAAAAGAAATGTTTTAGAAAATGTTTAGCCAAATTGGGTAAACAAAGAATCTTAACCAAAATAGTGGTCAAAGAAGAAAGACAAAAAATAAGCCAATATCGGCTTTACTAGGCGCGGTTCTTTAAAGAAGCCCGCGGTTCCATATCGATATTGAACCGCCTGGAGGCTAGAGAACCGCGTCCAGTGGACTGCAAAACCAGATTTTCAAAAGATGGGAAATGGGAACACCCAAGAGAGGAGTGTTGTTGGTAGGAGGATGGGTAGAAGGCATGGTATCCAAGGGTGAAATAGGTGAGATGGGTGAATTTGGAGGAGTGAAGGGAAGAGGCTCAAAAACAAAAGGAATCCTTTGATGAGGTTGTGGTTGAGCATTCACATTTAAGGGAGGGCTAGAAATGAGTGGAGAGGAAAAATCATTCATTCTTGATTGGAATAAAGAGGAGGTAGAACCATGTGAATGGTTAGTACCATGTGTTGAGGTTTTTTGCCATGAGGCAAGTGGTGGTGAAAGTGATGAGGAGATGAGGATAGGTGAGGCTTCACTTTTTGGTTTGAAAGAAGATGGAGAACCACGTTTAGAGGACTTGAGATTCACCTTAAGGCTTCTTTTGGATGAGGATGTTTCGGAGGAGTTGGATGTTCTAGTGGATACCATGGTTGAATGTTGAGGTTAATAGAAGAGTTGAATGGATGAAGAACACAATCAACAAAAGAGGGTTTAATAAGAGAAGAGGATGATCCAAACTAGTAATAGGTTAAAATCATTTTATGTGAACAATGAAATTAGGTAGCCTAGTTTAGGAAAGTACAGGTTTTTGCAAAAGTTTTATCAAAGTTTTACACAGATTAACGAAAAACAGTGTAAAGTAAAGATTCTATTGAAACAGTACTGGGTGGTTCCTTACGTAGGTCCGTTGTTCCTTATTGCTAAAGAACCGCGGCTTTGATATAGAACCGCGACCAGAGGAGTTTGAAAATAGCACTTACTTATACTTTTGCTAGCCCAGATTTTATACTAATGTTTATCAAGCCAAAGAGAACTAATAATCAAAGACTAGGGGGTATCTAATCACATAAGATGCAAAGAGCCATGTAAATCAAAAAATCGATACCATGGATAACTAGGATTAAATTACTAGGCATTCCAAACACAAATTGTTAGTTAAAAAAATACACAACATCCTAAGAATAGAGATAACAGATGAGATAGAGTTCAACAATCCATACATGTTTACACACATGTTAATCTCACAAGAGTCGTATATATCATTCATCTATGATCATTTCCTCCTTGCCTTGATTCACTTCTGATTCGATCCTGAAGATGAAGATTGAGACAATACTGATAGTCTGAATCAATGTCTAGTGAAGACAATTGAGAGATAGATGATGAGAAATCATAACAAGAAATGAGAGAATTGTCTTGAGAGACATTTTCATCTTCATTTGAGTCATGTGTGTGAATTAAAGGGACATTTCCTTCAATGGGAAACATGACTCGAACCACGGAATGAAAAGAAAAGGGATAAAGAGGAGGATGATCAAGAAGAACTCTCTTAAGAAGTTGTGAGAGAATCATGGCATAAGGAAGAGTAGACCGAGATCCATTGAGAACAAATCTTATCCTTTTAGCCATGAAAAATGCAAGGTTGTATGGAGTAGTTGTAACAACACAATACAACATATGTGCAAGACAAGCAGGCACATGGTTGCGATCACCAACCAAACACATTGCATTTTCCCTAATGAATTCGGCCCAAGGGACCGTAAAATCACTAAGATCGCTAGTTAGTAATTCCCAAGGAGTGAGAGCATAAAATTCTCTTTCAAAATTACCAAGAATAGGATGTTCACGAGGTGAAGCAAGGGCACGAGAGATGGTCGAAGCCGAAGGAATCTCAGTCGAGGATTGCACATCAACAGGGGTTGATTCTAAGTTGTTTACACTCCAAGCATCGGTGAACCTACATTGACCTTTGTATGAAACTCTGAGAATCTCACCAAATTCCTCGAGAGTGTATACAAAGGTTTTCCCATTGATGGAAAATCTTAATGATAAACCATTGTTGATGTGTATTAACTTGAATGAGTTAAATATTCCATGAGGAAACAAGGAAAGATTGGCTCATCAATATCAAGCAAACAATCGAATCCAATGGTATTGAACATGAATCGAATAAAATCAAGTCCACGAA
The DNA here is from genome assembly GCA_025667525.1 of Glebionis coronaria. Classification (NCBI taxonomy): domain Eukaryota; kingdom Viridiplantae; phylum Streptophyta; class Magnoliopsida; order Asterales; family Asteraceae; genus Glebionis; species Glebionis coronaria. The sequence continues at coordinate 20,712,274 of CM046880.1, forward strand.
GATTAGAAGGAATAATACGTCCTTCATGGAAACAACGAGGCTCGAGATTATGATAAGTGTTTTGAAAAGAGCGAGTTTGATTAGTCAATGAAGGATTAGGCATGTATCTTCTAGTGATTAGATGGTCATTTTGATATCCTGTGGTCATGATGATAGTATCTATAAAATAACATATAAACATATTTCTCCAATTACTCATATGTTACATATTGATCAAAAATCAAGCAAAGTGAGAATGTGTTTTATCAATCTCTTGATAAATCAAGGTTTAATCCTTATAATTCTCATATTCACAATGTACCCGTTTCACCATTGATAAAAACATATGAACTATGTAAGATTAACAATGAACTAGAACATTGGTTTTTCAGAACAAAGTTTTTAGGTAAGCATTTAACAATGCCATTACCAACTTGTTCATGGGTTCATATCAATTCCATCAATCAACCAAACTATTTAGTCAAAATTCGGATTTGTTCTACAAATGGGTTTTAGTGAAATCCCAATGAATATGAACCTAAGGAATCATAATAACAATACTATGTCAACTCATATTCCTAATAAGGTTATAATTCAATGTCAATTTCAAAAAGCCCTAATTATGAATGTATGAGCCCTAGAACAAGTTAGATGAAATTGAAATAAATAACTTACAATTAATTGATCTTGGATGATGGATGAGTGAAACCCACGAACTTGAATCATTTAGTTTGAGTAATTGAAGGTTTTTGAAGCTTCAACAATGGTGGAAAAACAAGAAAAAAACGTCTGTTGTGTGTGAAGGAGAGAGAAGGTCTAGTTTGAAAAAGATATTTTAATAAAACTGGCGCTCTGAAAAAAGCTACTGCCTGCGGTTCCTTATCGATAAGGAACCGCGCTATTGAGCCGCCGAGATAAAGAACCGCCTACAGAGGCAGGTTTTTATCAAAGAAAAACGCTGAATTTTTTAAAACCAAAATTTTTAAAATACTTAAAAATATATCTTCAACCTTTTAGGATATCATTGGACCACCACAACACTAGGTAATAATGCCTTGTTGTAGAATTATGAGTTGACTCGAGATAGGAAAAGACCAAAACGAACGAACGACTACTTGTAGCGAAAAGGCAAAGGGAGAGGAGTCAAGAGAAGTGAATCAAGACCAAGATCATTGCTCAAGGACAAATGACATTCTTCAAAATGATGATGTGAAGAGCTTGTGTCATATATAGTGGTTTAAGACGTGCCTTTCCGGTGATAGTTTAAACGGCTTTGGTAATGAATTAAACGAAGCAATGTTGATTTATAGAACAAGATCATTTTCAAGAGTAGTCATATTCTATTTCAAAATATGAGCAAATTATAGATTCACTTTCTCTCCCACATGATCGGATAATTATTGCTAGAATTAACAATAACATTATCCTTGGAATATTTCAATTCCAAATGTGTAAAAGCCACCTACAACTTAATGAAGTAGTATGCTATCTCAAGGGATTCACTAATAATCCTAGAGATTAGCTTAATTTCACAAGTTACACATGATATAGGGCCTACTAACCGTAAGGGTGCAAACCATGGAAATCATGCTGGATACTTTTAAGCTTCTACTAACTCACCCTACATCTCCATAGTGAGTCAAGTATCCAAGCAATGAAGGTTTGAGAGGGAAAAAGAAAACAATCACAAACCACAAATAAATGTCAAGGCAAGGATGCCAAGAACAAGCATATAGTCAATTAATGATCAAAAGAATGATCAATAGGGCGTGTGGAAGAACCAGAGCGTACCTTGGCCACAAATTGCATTCCAAGCTTTCAAGGAATAGATGCGAAGCCCAACTATGACTAATAGTGACTACTAAGTCTTCAAATACTAGTATCACTTCTACCCATCTTGATATCATCATTCAATGATGTTGGAAATCAAAGAAGATGAGTCTTCTACAAGTGTAAGTAACTCAATCCACAATCAATATAATGATTTATCTTCATGAGTACCTACACATAAAAAAATGCAAACTAGTAGATACATTTCAAGAGTAAATCTAAAATGCATTAATACTACTAATTTAAGTAATACGCAATATTAACATTTTAAAAGGCTTATTTTCAACAAAAAATAGTTTTGACCAAAGAAAAACTTCAGTACAACTTAACCTTCTAATTTGAGGAGACAATGGATCGATCCAAGTTTTAAAGTACAATATACTTCTTGTGTAACCATCACTCTGATACCAATTGTAGAAACTAGAAGGGGGGGTTGAATAGTTTCTCATCGGTTTATCTCCTAATTAAAATTCCTTTCAATTAGGTGAGTGCATAAAACTATCTTTTACTTAAAAGCTACTTGCATAATGATTATGTAAATGCAATAAATGCCTAAAAACGTTACTTTTATTTTTTGGTCTCGCTTTGTTTTGATTACGACAATATGTAAAAACAAGCATTTACAAAAACAACATAAACGAATTCTTGAGTTCAAGTATTTTTCATTTTACCCATTTTCACTTAAGGTATGGATAAACAAGTACTAACCTTAATCAAGTGATCAAGTGATTTAATCTTTTCTTAAAACTCACTTTTTATTAAGTGTGACAAGTTTTTTATTAAACTTTCTTTTTAAGAAAATGTTTTATTAAATTAATTATTTGAAAATTTGAAAATGGCATATTCTTATTTGGTTAGGAATATTCTATCAGGATATTTTTTAAGCCAGATATGACCTCCACCACTAAAGGACAAAAAGGGAGCGGAGTCTAGTCCAGCGGTACCTTAGCTCCTAGGCGGTACCTTATCGATAAGGTACCGCGGGCTAAGATAAGGTACCGCTGGCAGATATAGTCGTTGGCTCCTTTGTCCTATAAATAGTGGACCATTCTCAGCTTTTCAACTCACCTCTTTTGCATATCCATTTCCAGATTCAAACCTCTTCTTTAATCACTCAAATCTTTGATCATTTGTTTGATTACTACTTGTTTAAGAAGTGAATCTTGTTCTTCCATCCCTTCCTCTCCAAGTGCAAAGAGAAGAACACTATCCTTGTGAAGTGTTGAGTCCACCACCAAAGATCCATTGAAGATCTAATTTTATACACTTGTAGTTGTGTCATAGTTGTGAAGATCCAAGTAGTTGTGTCTATTTGGAAGTTGTCTATGTACTAAGTATAGTTGTATAGATTGGTCCTAGCTACGATTAGGGCTCGACTTTTAGCTTAGAGTCGGAAATTGGTTAAGCGACGTGTACGGTTTTCTCCACCATAAGGAGCTTGTTGTGTAGTGAACTCTCGAGTAAGGAGTACTCGATGAGTGGAGTAGGAACGAGGAGTGAGCTTCGTTGCCGAACCACTATAAATCCTTGGTGTTCGGTTTGATCTTTCTTTACCCTTAACTCTTTACATTCTTTATTCTTTGTGCATATATATTTGTTAGTATTAGCTTAGTTACACTATCATTGTTCATATTGTGCATAAGAAGATTTCACATATTTCCTCAAGCCTAAGTTTTTGAAAAAGGATTTTTGGAAACCACATTTTAACAAGTAAATTAAGAAACTACTCAACCCCCCCTCCCCTTCTAGTTTCTACAATTGGTATCAGAGCGGGTTGCTCAAGAATTTTTAAAGTATATTGTATTTTAAAACTTGAATCGGTCTATGGATTCTAACAAATACCTAGAAGGGCAATCTATGCAAAGACCACCACTTTTTGAAACCGATAACTTTATTTATTGGAAAAATAGATTTGAAACTTATGTGAAATCAAAAGATTTAGATCTTTGGCATGTTATTACCAATGGTGATTTTTTACCTTATCAATTTAATGAAGATTCTAAAACAAACGAATTGGTCACTTTTGACAAAGCTAATGACGATACTAAAAAGAAACTTTCAAAAAATAATGAGGCTAAAATGGTGATTTATAATGTTTTACCTAAGAAAGAGTATGAAAGAATTTCTATGTGTGAAACCGCTAAAGATATTTGCAACACTCTTTTAGTAACCCACCAAGGTAATAGCCAAGTCAAAGAAAGCAAAATCGATCTTCTTGTCCAATAATATGAACAATTTGTCATCTTAGAAGATGAAACTATTGATAGTGCATTTGCTGGGTTTAAGAACATTATTACTAGTCTAAAAGCACTTGATGAAGGTTTTTCTAGCAAGAACAATGTTAGGAAGTTTCTAAGGGCTTTACATCCAAAGTGGAGAGCAAAAGTCACGGTGATTGAAGAATCGAAAGATCTCTCAACTTTATCACTCGATGAACTCATAGGCAACTTGAAGGTTCATGAGATGATAATTTTGAAGGACTCGGAATTAATGAAAACCAAGAGTGAAAGGAAATTTCTTGCACGTAAAGCCAAGAAGGCACAAAGTGACCATGATAGTTCCTCGGAAAGTGATGACGAGGAGTATGCATTGGCGGTGAGAGATTTCAAGAAGTTCTTCAAGAGACGAGGTCAACATGTTAGGCAACCCAACTATGACAAGAAACCATTGTCAAAGAATCGGTTTGCCAAGAACAAAAAAGGCGATAGGAATTGCTTTAGATGTGGTGATCCAAATCACTTCAATGGTGATTGTCCAAAGCCCGCTCGCGATAAGAACCACACGGCGTTCGTTAGTGGCGCTTGGAGCGATAGCGGTGAAGATGATGATGACAACCCCAAAGAGGAGAAATGTCTTATGGCTCACACTTCTAAAGAGGTACATTCCGAAACCGAATATTATAGCAATGATAGTTCCACTCTTGATGATATTGAATTTGAAGGAAAATATGATAGTTTACACAAACTTAGTCTTAAATTCATAGAAAAGAATAAAACCTTAAAATCAACCAAAACTAAGCTTGAAAATGAGATCAATGAACTTAGGGAGAAATTAGCTAAACTTGAGAAAAATAAAGAGGTTGATTTAGGTTGCTTAAGTTGTAAGAAACTTAGATTAGAAAATGAAGATATCAAGAGCACCTCCATTAAATTGGAAAAGTTCATGAAAGGCATTAGTGCTCTTGATGATATGTTAAACAAACAAGTTCATTCTAAGGAAAGACTTGGTCAAGGTTTTAAATCAAATGAAGCCTCAACTAGTGAACCAAAACAAGTCAGGTTTTCACAAAAAAAATGCCCACTGTACGCGGTTCCAAATTGTATGGCGCGGTTCCTTATCACTATGGAACCGCCGCCATAGATAAGGTACCGCGGCCAGAGGATGATTTTGGTGAAAATCCTGAACTTTCTGAAAAGTCTAAGTTAGATGAAAAACCAAAGCATCTTATTGTTAATAAGGTAAAATTACCCATACTTGACGACAATGTTATTGATAAGTTCTACAAGCCATTAAGTAAACCTCTCATGGGAAATAGAAGTTTATTAAGACCATCTTCTACTCCACCTAGAGTACGGAATGAGTCTAAGCCTAGAAGTAGAACGACAACGCCTAGAAGAGATAATCAAAACAATTTACGACCTAGAAGTAAAACTCCAACACCTAGAAGGAATAATCATAACTCTAAACCTAGATCAAATACACCTAGGAGAAATAATGAACAACAAAATGGTTACATGAATTACTACCCTCCTCCATTTTGTTCTCCATGGGGAACCCCTCCTTCATTCATGCATCCCAACCAAATGCAAGGGATGTTTGGAACTAACAATTTTGGACCCATGAGATATTGGGGACCAAATGTTTGATCTTGTGTGTTGTTACCTAGATATGCTTGGGAATTAATTTGGAGCCCGATGAGTGGATTAAGGATAGTGTATGTTCTAAACACATGACGGGTAATCGAAGTTTGGTCTCGCATTACAAAGCATATGATGGAGGTAATGTCACATTCGCTAGTAGTCTACGTGGTAATATCATTGGCAAAGGTACGGTTTCTCTTGACTCTATGACCATTGGAAATGTTGAGCACGTAGATAACTTAGGGTTTAACCTTTTAAGTATAGGTCAAATTTGTGATAATAAGTGTAAGGTTATCTTTTCGGAACATGACAGTGAAATGGTAAAAGATGGAAAAGTCATTGGAAAAGGTGTTAGAAAGCATGGGCATTATGTCATGAAGGTTAATAAGAAGTCAAAAGACAACATATGTCTTGCGACTATAGATGATAGTTCTACTCTTTGTCATAGGAGATTAGGTCACGCTAATATGCGTTTAATTCAATCTTTAGTCTCTAAGGAGTTGGTAAGACACCTCCCCAAGATTAAGTTTGATAGTCACTTTTGTGATGCTTGCAAAGTTGGAAAGCAAGTTCACTCAAGTTACAAAGCCAAGAATTTGGTTTCGACCTCTCGGTGCTTAGAGCTCCTACATATGGATCTTTTTGGACCTTCCGCCATACGGAGTTATGGAGGTAACCTTTATACCCTAGTTATAGTTGATGACTATTCTAGATTCACTTGGACTAGATTTTTGGCATCTAAGAATGAATCTTTCGATCACTTCGAAATCTTTAGTCGAAGAATTCAAAATCAACTAGGATGTTCAATTGTCTCTATTAGGACGGATCATGGTAGGGAATTTGATAATGAAGTGCAATTTGGTGCCTTTTGTGAAGCTCATGGTATTACCCATAACTTCTCGGCTCCTCGCACTCCACAATCAAATGGGGTAGTTGAAAGGAAGAATAGGACTCTCCAAGAGATGAGTAGGACGATGTTAAACGAGCAATCTTTGCCTCAAAAGTTTTGGTGCAATGCCGTGGACACATCGACTTATATTCTCAACCGAATTCTTATTCAGCCTTTCCTAGGAAAGACCCCCTATGAGATTCTTAAAGGAAAGAAACCCTCATTGGAATACTTTAGGGTGTTTGGTAGCAAGTGCTTTATCCTCAACACCAAAGACTACCTTACCAAGTTTGACCCAAAGTCTTACGAAGGTATCCTTTTAGGTTATTCCTAAACTAGCAAAGCCTACATTGTCCTAAATAGAACCTCGGGGGTTATTGAAGAATCACTCAACGTAACCTTTGATGAAACCCCTCCTTCACCCAAGACACCACCATTGGTTGATGATGACTTGGATGAATTAGAAGTAGTTAAAGCCAAAGAGGTTAGAAAAATAGGAGTTGAAGACCTTAGTGTTGAAAAGGAAGTAAACATTAAGGAGTCTAGGGATCATACTCTCAATAATGTCATTGGTGACTTAAATCAAAGGACCCTAATATCTCAAGTCCAAAACCAAAGCAACTTCTTTTGTTTCATCTCCTTGATTGAACCAAAGAATGTTTTTGAAGCTCTGTCGGACGAGAGTTGGGTCATTGCGATGCAAGAAGAATTGAACCAATTCATTGCCAATGATGTTTAGGAACTTGTTCCTCCACCTAGAAGTTCTACCATTATTGGAACCAAATGGGTATTAAGTTAGATGAGAATGGTGTTGTGTCTCGTAACGAAGCTAGACTTGTAGCTCAAGGCTATAATCAACAAGAAGGGATTGATTATGACGAGACATATGCACCGGTAGCTAGATTAGAATGAATTAGAATCCTTTTAGCCTACGCTTGTGCCTTAGACTTTAAGCTTCAACAAATGAATGTAAAGAGTGCATTTCTTAACGGTTTGATCAATGAGGAGGTATATGTAACACCCCCAAATTTATACAACTCAATACATCGGAAGACTCGTTGGTGTTACGGGATAGCACATTACTCACATCATAGACAACGCTTAAAAATCGCGTCGTTTAATAATAAAGCATTTCCATTCATAAATATCAAATTTACATAGGTCCCAAGTCATTGTATTTCATACAAGTTTTACAAAGAATTTGAATGGAAATTATTATTTAAGTGCGGGCCATGAATTCTTGTTGTCTTCCCAAGAATTACTGATAGGTGTGAAAACACCCATCTTTTCTACCACTTAATTACAATAATAACCGGACCAAAACGTGTATTTTATGTCTTTTATGTCGGAATTATGCGTGGTTTGTGTTTTTGTTGTGATTTAGGACGAAAAGGTGAAAAGTGGAGAAAACACGGACATTCACGGGCATTTACGGACTTTTATTGAAGAAAAAGATGAAAGACGAAGTCAAGAAGTCAATAGTGCAAAAATAACGGAAGTCCAAGACCAATTCTGAAGATTTATCGAAGCAAAAGTCAAAAGACGGAAATTTATCAAAAGCCGAAGAATTCAAGTCTATTTTATTGAAAGAATTTAAAGACGAGTTCAAAGAAGTCCCGAAGCCAAAAGTCCTTAAAGTCCAAGTTTAAAGAAGATTAGAAGAAAGGGACTAATGGTGCAATTAAAAGAAGATTAAAGAAGGAGGGACTAAGCATGCAATTAAGGAAGCTTCCTAAGCAAGCCTTAATCTCCCCTATATATAGATTAGATCATTTTCATTTTCCTCTTGTTGGCTAGATTGACAAACTAGTTCTTCCACCTTTATTTTATGCACATTTAATTACTTGCACATTTAATTACTTGTCTTGCACCTTTAATTACCTTTAATTTTCAAGTAAGTGTTTCTTTAATTTCTTGCACCTTTACTTTATCTTGTTGATCTTAATCTTCTTCTACCTTTCTTTGATTCACACGTTTTTAATCTTGTTAACTTGTTTAAAGATTTCATTTTTATGCTTTTAATTGTTTTAAATCTCTTATTTTCATAGCTTATTTGATTTATTTTCAAGTTTATATAGTTTTTACACAAGTTATTTTTATATAAAAAGTTGTTTTTCTTAAAGTTTATCTTTTTCGTGTTTAAAAGTTGTTAACTTTCAGTTTGTTAGCTTATTTTCACACGGTTCCACCTTAGGATTTAGTCTTGAGCTTATTAGGATTATAGCTTATTTGTTTAGCTTATTTTTGGTTATTACCTACGTATTCCGATTGGTACAAATCTGAAAAGGGTTTTGTATTCCGATTGGTCAAGATCTGAAAAGGGTTTTACTTTCCGATCATGGGAGATTCTTTGTATTCCGATCAGGGTTGGTTGGATATTCCGATTGGGGTGTAAGTGACAGTATTCCGATTGGGGGTTCTTCCATATTCCGATTGAGGTGTTGATTGGTTATTCCGATTGGGACTAGTGACAGTATTCCGATCATAGGGGTTCCAATTAGCATTCCGACCAGGGCATACCATATTCCGATCAGAGGTTGGTTTATATTCCGATTGGGGGTTTTCTGGATATTCCGATTGGAGGTAAGTGACAGTATTCCGATTGGTCTTCCTCTCCATATTCCGATCAAGTGTAAACTAACATTTCGATTGGTAAGATCGGAATGTATTCCGATCTAGTAGTTTTTCTTGTTTTTGTCTTGCTTAATCTTTAGTTTATGTTTTATACTTGTCTAATTTTAATTTCCGTCACGTTTTATTTTAAGTCATTTAATTAAATTTACTTTCCGTCACGTTTTTAAATATCGCACATTTAGTTTTAATTAGACTTAGATTTAATACTTGACCTTTACTTTAACGACATTTACTTTTAAGTCTTTGCATTTTTAAATTTAAAAACCAACCAAAAATATTCTTTTTCACCAAAATAAAAATGAGTCACATAGGAAGCCTAGATCAATTCGATTAGACATACTTAACGAACTAATTTTTATACGGACCAAAAGCCCTGTATTAAATGGCGCCGCTGCCGGCTCTTTTCGTAAAGATCAACAGTTTTCTGTGAGAAACACGTTGCTTTTTGGGATCCGTTCACTTGTGAACGTTATTTTTCTTGCATAAAAAATTCAAAAATCATAAAAAATTAAAAATTGATAAAAAACCATAAAAATTAAAAATTTCAAAAATCCAAAAAGATTTTATCTTTCTTGTGTATATATATTGTCTTTGTGTTTGGTTTTGTTTTCTTTCGCATTTTCAGGTGTATGCGTACTAGATCTTCTAATTATCAAGAGCCCGAGCCTCAAGAAGATTTAGATATGGCAGGTGTTAACAACAACATGCCACCGCACCTCAATAATAATAATAACAACAATGCTCTTCCACAGCCCGATCTTCGGACCATGGAGGAACTTTGTCAACCAACAATGTTTGGACGAGGAGGACCGATTGCGCCGATGCAAATCAACGCTCCTGAGTTTTCGTTGAAGCACCACATGATTCAGCAAGTACAAACTAACCCATTTAGAGGATTGCCTGATGATGATGCCAACAAACACCTCGACAAGTTCATTACAATCACCCAGAGCATGAAGTTGGCTGGTGCCACTATGGATGAGCTTCGCCTACAAATCTTTCCACACACTCTATTACATCATGCCGAGAAATGGTTTGATCGTCTCCCGAAGAATTCTATTCACACTTGGGATGATATGACTCAACGCTTTTTGTCGCGCTACTTTCCACCATCCATGGTCGCGAGCCTTCGCAATCAGATCAACGGTTTCATGCAAGATCCCGATGAATCTCTTTTTGATGCTTGGGAGAGATATAATGTCTTGATCGATAGATGTCCAAACCACAACATGCTCCCTGTGACCTTAATTGATACTTTCTACAACGATTTGACTTTTCGAGATCGTGATACGATTAATGCAGCCGCCGGTGGCACATTCATGAAAAGGAGACCCGAGGAGTGTAGAGAGCTTATTGAGAACATGACTACTCACCACAAAAACTGGGATTCCTCTGCTTCTTCTAGGAACAACCCGAGAGTCAATGTTTCTTCTACCTCAGCAAACCCTGAGATGACCGAACTCACCCGCATGATGGCCGAAATGAGCAAAAGTATTACGCTTCTCGCTTCAAACCAACAACAACAACAAGTTAAAGCGGTTGCTAATCCTTGTGAAACATGTGGCGGTCCTCACCCATACACTGATTGTCCTTCGACACAAGGAAATCCGGAAAATGTGTATGCAGCTTATGGTAATTATTCACCAGAAAATTACCAAGCTAGACAACAAGGGGATAGAAATCTGCTGAGTTACCGTTCCAACAACTACCTTTCACCCGGTTTTTCTCCTAAAACCAAAACCCCGCCAACAACTACACTAGAAGCAACCAAATCCCACAAAGAGCTTCTAATCCTTATCACCCACCCACCCAAGAAACACCACCCATTAATCCCGATGTTGAGGCCATCATGAGAACCCAAGGTGAGCAAATCAAGAATCTGCAGAGCCAAATTATCAATCTTAAAGGAGATATCACAAAGCAAGGAAATGAGATCAGATCCGAGCTTCGAAATGATATTCAATCCTCCTTCAGCAGTCAAACCAATGATTTGCAGAATATGCTTGCTAGTTTCTTTCCCGCCGCTCAACCTTCTTCTTCGAGTTCTCTACCTTCAAACACCGTCACCAATCCGCGAGCTAATGTGAGTGCTATTACTACTCGTAGTGGAGTCACCATCGAAGGACCACCAATCCCACCACCATCATCTACACCTCCTCCACCACCATGTATCCCTACTCCTCCTACACCTAGTATTAGTGCACCATTACCGTCTCCGCCTCGACGTGATGAAGTTTCCACAAATGACCCTTCAACATCTCAACCTTTACCTACACCCGCACCTTCACCACCCAAACCTAATATCCCTTATCCCTCTCGTTTAGGCAAGACCAAAATGCTAACCAAGGAGGACTCCGACGTGACACGCTATGTGAAGATGATCTCTCAAATGAACTTCAACATTAGCTTTCTTGAAGCACTTGTCCACATGCCCAAATTTGTTAAAGCATTTAAGGAATTGCTTAACAAGAAGGAGAAGCTGATTGAACTCGCCAACACACGCTTAAATGAAAACTGCTCTGCAGTTATTCTTAAAGAACTTCCGGAAAAGCTTGGAGATCCCGGTCGTTTTGTGTTGCCTTGCGTGTTCAACAAAACTGAAGAATTTACTGCCCTTGCTGATCTCGGGGCTAGTATTAATTTGATGCCTTTGAGTGATTGGAAAACACTATCATTGCCCGACCTCACTCCAACAAAGATGACTCTTGAACTTGCAAATCGCACTCTCGCTTACCCCGTTGGTATAGCCGAAGACGTGTTCATTAAAGTTGGCGCATTTACTTTCCCGGTCGATTTTGTCGTAGTTGATTATGAAATGGACCCTCGTATTCCTTTAATACTTGGTCGGCCATTCTTGAGAACCGGACGAGCTTTAGTGGATGTTGCCGAAGGTGAGTTAATCTTAAGAGTCGGGGATGATGCACAAGTTTTCAAAATGGGGAAGCTTACTAGTACAACTTTTGGAGGTCGAGAATCAGTGAATATGATTAATGTGCTCGATGACTTTACCGTCTACGACAATCCTCTATTCGACTCTTGCATCGATAATCCACTTTTTTATGATGATGTGGATGATTCTCTCCCTACTTTCGAAGCTTCTCCCATTTATGATTCTCCACCGGTCTTTGATGCTTATGATGATTATGATTCTAGCTCAGATTCGGATGATTTTGATTGTACTTCTGAGTATCCCGAGCTGCCCACATATGATGATTTTGATGAGGCCGATACTCTCTCGAGCGATTCTTCACATGATGAAGATCCTCCACCATCACTCGATCCTACTTTGGACGATTACTCATTTGAGGAAGATTTCTCTGAATTTCTCAACACTTACTTCCCTCATGAGAGTGATGCACCTCCTTTGGACTTTGAAGATTATCGTCTTAATCCTACTTTGGATTTGAAGAAAATTTTGTCAAAGGAGAAGAAACCGGTCGACACCGAAATCCGTTGCACTTATGATTTGACACCTCTTTGTCCCCCTTCTGAGGACGAGGTTGTGCTTCTTTGCGGATCTTCTTCACACTCGGCTGAGCCTGAGTGCTATTTTCCCCTAAAGGAAAAGGTGTTCGACCCCGGTATTGAAATCTTTAAGCCATCTCAGTATCCACCTGATGAAATAAAAGGAAAAATCTTTGGACCCATTGAAGACATGCTTACACCACTTCATCCTTGCTTCTACTGTGCTCCATCACTGCTTAAGGGAACCTTGCCACTTCTCTTTTGGCTTGCCTTGTTCGCCTTAAGTTCTTGTTATTTGATGGATGAAAACTATGTCTTTGATCCGGGTGGATATGTCTCATGCTTCTTCCGTTGATGATCAAGGTCGAGTCAGGCTAATGACTCGGTTAACAAAAATCAAGCGCTTCTTGGGAGGCAACCCATGCATCTATCCTTTCGCTTTCTTTACCATTAGTGTAGGGGGGACCCTTTGGATTGCTATTTCCTCTCCTCACTTCTTAATCAGGGATTCGAGCTTCACTGATCCACTCTTGATGATTCTTGACGACCCGTGATTCCATGTTCTACTTCTTCCCGGTTCTATCCTAAACTCTTTTCGATTCACTATTTTATATTTTCTCAATATTAAAATAGGAATCTCTTTCGTTGTCTCTTCCTTAGCAAGATTTAAACAACGTGCACAATGTCCTAAGTGTAGGGGAGTTCACTCCCACATGCTTAAACATTGAGGACAATGTTTATCTTAAGTGTAGGGGGGACTTCTATCGAAGTTAAGTGGTCTTTTCCTTGTATTTGTCCTCATTTTAACCGGAAAATCAATTTTTCGACATTTTTCAAAATTTTTGATCTATTTTGGCCTATTAGTTTTTACCGTTGTATAGTTATTTTCTTTCCTTATTAGAATAAATGTTGAATAAGTGGTTTTAATTTTCAAACGTTGTGAATCTTTTGACTCAATCCGAGTTTACTTATCTAAGTTACTCTAGCTAGTACCCTTAACGTGTTTAAGTCAAGTTTCGCTAGGGTTTTATATAGGGAGCTATAAAACGCGAAAGTCTTAACTCTCACAGGTTAAGAACAAGAACTTTTCGCAAGTTCCTATAATTGATCCTAGAGAGTCGTTTATCAAGGGAACTTTTAAATGCGATTTCTAAACTTGAAAGAGTCTAAGAATTTGCAAGATCCTATATGTAGCAATTCGTAATTTTTGGATCAGTATTTACAACCCGACTTTTATTTATCAGGTTTGTAAAAAAAAAATAAAAAAAAAAATAAAAAAAGTAATAAATAAATAAATAAATATTGAATTCTCGGCTAACCAGAAAGGTTACGGCTTAACGTATCAAATACTGTCATTTATTATTTATCGGTAGAGTGTATGTCCGTCATCGATCGTAAATATCCTTATTATGATATATAAATATTTTTCTTGATATTATTTAATTGTTCGTTTTATGGACATTCTTCGTAAATTTATGATAAACCTTTAAGTGTCATTTTTTTTATATGACGCGTTAACGTTTATTAAATAATAAGATCTCTTTTATATATCGAGATATAAATGTTCTCCGAATGTCGACGTTTTTATTTTGTATTAAGCGTTAATTTTTCGTGCTCTACGCGTAACTTTTTAAATCGCCTAACATTTAAAATATCGAGTTTGAATAATACCCGCTTTTACAAATTTTAATACAAAACTAATGAATAATCTCACCCATATAATATATGTCACGCTACCACACACATTCATACTTTTCACTTTTTGCATTTGTATGACTTACTATTTTCTAGCTTAACAGGTGTTAATCTTTAGATAGATAGTAAATGTTTTACATTCATAATGTCTTAGGTTATGACTACACATATACAATACTTATATTGGAAAATGGAGAATGGCTGTTTTGTAGGTAGGTTTACACGTTTTAACATTACTAACACGTATACATCAACTAAGACACGTGAATATCTATCTTTTACCAATTTACATCATTTTTGCTAAAGTATCATTTCACAAACAGAAACTTATTTTTCTTTATGATATGGTGCGTATGGAAGATGTCGCTTAAAACTTAAATGTATTTTTAGCCTACACTGAATCATACAAAAAAAATTTCCAATTCTTGATCCTTTGGGTAGGAGTCTTGTAAACTTATCAACTGCTTGACGCCTTAATTATTATCTTTGGTTATCGCTTTATATAAGGTGAGTTCATAGCCTCGCTTTTACTTATTTAATTGTTTTATTAAACCCGCGAGGGGGATACATGCTAGTTTTTACGAATGGACGCAAGTGCTTGAACTGTATGCTTATTTTATCCCTATTAGTCATGAACCGTTAATTACTTGGACCGATTGTACTGGTTGAGTAAACGCGAATGCTGTGAATAGATCTATTGAGATTGACCTCTCCGTCCGGGTTTAACGGAAAACCGACTGGACGCATTGTATTTGAAACTTAAACGGAATAACGGATGTTAATGTTCGGTTTCATGAGCTAAATGCGATAACTGATGCTATCTGACTTTTGTAAACTGAATACCTGAAATCTTGTGGTCCACTACTTTTACTTGCAAACGTATGAATTCACTCAACCTTTGTGTTGATGTTTTTAGCATGTTTATCTCAGGTACATAGGTTTAATAGCAACTGGAGCATGGAGTCACACGGGATATTTTGAAGGCAATAAAATACTGAAAATCATTCGATAAAGTTTTTAAATTTTTTTTTTTAGTATTACATTATTGTTGGGACCTGTTTCTGTTTGTAAACTCTGATTTTAAATATAGAATGGATTAAACTTTTTCAAACGTCTCTTTTGAGTCGTCCTCTGTAACTTGTGTGTTATGCTATGAAGTAATACTCCCAACGACCCTTCCGCTACTATCCGAAATTTGGGAGTGTTACAGATTGGTACCAGAGCACTTGTTATAGAGAACTAGGTCGTTTAAAAAAAAACCTAGACTATAACCGCTCTTTTGTCAAAACTTATTTTTATTGCCTTACACCTTATCCGTGCGCGTATGCTTTTTGAGTACTTATGATCGACTAGTATGTTTCACTACTTGATATATGTATATAGACTAATTATATATGATTACTTGATGTATTTTCGATTACATGTGCATAAGTTATCGAGCATTATTATGCTATATATAAACATACGGAGTTTCATTATTTATTTATTTATTTATTTTTATTAACGTAGAATCATGCCACCAAAACGAATGAGTCAAGCCGCTATCGAACAACTCATCGCTGAACGTGTGGCAGCGGCCATTGCCAATTACGAAGCAAATATAATTAATAACGCCAGGGGGAATGCTGACAACGCCAACAGAGGAAATACTACCAATGCAAATAATAACGGAGGTAACAATGCTAATGTCGAAGATGGTAACGCTAATGCTGGAGGCAATCCCAATGGAGCTGGACCAGTCGGAGCTACTGGGCCAAACGTTGTGACTGCATCTATTGCTCGGGATTGTACTTATTCCCAATTCATGAAGTGCAAGCCCCAAACTTACAACGGGACTGATGGAGTTGTGAGCATGAGTAGATGGTTTGAAAAGTTGGAGTCGGTTTTTAGGATAAGCGAGTGTGCTGAAGTGAATAAGACCAAATTTGCTTCAAATACTCTTCAAGGACAAGCTCTAACGTGGTGGAATTCCTATATTCAATCTATGGGGATTGATAGAGCTTATGATACGACATGGGCTGAATTCAGGAGACTTGTGACCCAGGAGTTCTGTCCTCGAAGCGAAGTGCAGAAATTGGAACAAGAATTATGGAACTTGAAGGTGATCGGATATGATATTGATACTTATACCAATCGTTTTCAAGAGTTGGCATTATTATGTCCTACCATGGTCGAGCCTGAATATAAGAAGGTTGAGCAATACATCCGTGGACTCAGTGAGAACATCCAAGGGGATGTTACCTCATCTCAACCTATCAACATTCATGAAGCTGTTCGCATGGCTCGCACCTTAATGGCTCAGAAGGTGAATGCAAGAGATGTTAAGGCTGCTGAGAATAACAAGAGAAAATGGGAAGACCATCTCGAAGATGACGAACACAACAATCGTTGCCAACAACAGAATGGATGCCAAGAGGATGCTAGAGCTTATGTCGTTGCCCTAGCTGAAAGAAAAGGTGTTGGTTACGCTGGAAACAAACCATTATGCAACCGATGTAAGTTACATCACACCGGCTCATGCACTGTTAGATGTCGAAGTTGTCAAGGGATAGACCATAAAGCCAATGACTGTAGAAGAAAGACCCCTGCACTAGTGACATGCTATGGATGTGGAGAACAAGGACATTACCAGAACGAATGTACCAAGAATTAGGGGTCTACAAACTAAAGGAACATGGTAGAGAACATATGTGCTTATCAACAAAGATATCGAGAGACGTTCATGCCTAGCATATGGAGACCTAGTCGAAGTCTCTATGTGTTGTTTATTTTCTTAAAATATTTATGTTGTAGTACTTTTCTGTAAATTATGGTGTATCGTATGAATACTTGGTTATTTGTGTAAACTTATGTATCGTGATGACGTCGCCGGTTTACTCTTTGAATTAATACCAGCTTGTTAACTATATTTATGAAGTGTGTTGCTATTCTACGAGCCATCACGATATCATCTTATAAATCTGAATACCATTAACTTATAAGCCACTTATTTTCTTCTTATAAACTATCTTATTATCAACTTATAAACTATTTCGAAAAAAAAAATTTATAAACTACTATACTTTTGTACTATTGATAGTTTTAAAATTTTTTCTATCATTTGACAAACAATAGAGTTAATACAAATAAAAATATATATGTATATAAAGACTAGTTTGACGAAAATGAGCTTTACATTGTTAGTCCTCAATTACACATAGCCTGATCACCTATGTATAATTCAGGAAAG
Source organism: Glebionis coronaria (assembly GCA_025667525.1). Lineage (NCBI taxonomy): Eukaryota > Viridiplantae > Streptophyta > Magnoliopsida > Asterales > Asteraceae > Glebionis > Glebionis coronaria. The sequence continues at coordinate 20,729,855 of CM046880.1, forward strand.
ACCATGCCATGTTGAGGAGTAGTCACCCTAAAAGCGTGATAAAAACAAATTCCTACTCATATTTCCGAAGAAATATAAGTTATAGGCATTCATATATATTCCTTTATCTTTCTCTGAATAAGGCGTCAACGATAATGAAATTCAAACTCTGGGACAGAGTTTGATTTAACGGGTGGATAATGTAGCAATTCGTAATTTTTGGATCAGTATTTACAACCCGACTTTTATTTATCAGGTTTGTAAAAAAAAAAATTAAAAAAAAATAAAAAAAAAGTAATAAATAAATAAATAAATATTGAATTCTCGGCTAACCGGAAAGGTTACGGCTTAACGTATCAAATACTGTCATTTATTATTTATCGGCAGAGCGTATGTCCGTCATCGATCGTAAATATCCTTATTATGATATATAAATATTTTTCTTGATATTATTTAAATGTTCGTTTTATGGACATTCTTCGTAAATTTATGATAAACCTTTAAGTGTCATTTTTTTTATATGACGCGTTAACGTTTATTAAATAATAAGATCTCTTTTATATATCGAGATATAAATGTTCTCCGAATGTCGACGTTTTTATTTTGTATTAAGCGTTAATTTTTCGTGCTCTACGCGTAACTTTTTAAATCGCCTAACATTTAAAATATCGAGTTTGAATAATACCCGCTTTTACAAATTTTAAAACAAAACTAATGAATAATCTCACCCATATAATATATGTCACGCTACCACACACCATTCATACTTTTCACTTTTTGCATTTGTATGACTTACTATTTTCTAGCTTAACAGGTGTTAATCTTTAGATAGATAGTAAATGTTTTACATTCATAATGTCTTAGCTTATGACTACACATATACAATACTTATATTGGAAAATGGAGAATGGCTGTTTTGTAGGTAGGTTTACACGTTTTAACATTACTAACACGTATACATCAACTAAGACACGTGAATATCTATCTTTTACCAATTTACATCATTTTTGCTAAAGTATCATTTCACAAACAGAAACTTATTTTTCTTTATAATATGGTGCGTATGGAAGATGTCGCTTAAAACTTAAATGTATTTTTAGCCTACACTGAATCATACAAAAAAAATTTCCAATTCTTGATCCTTTGGGTAGGAGTCTTGTAAACTTATCAACTGCTTGACGCCTTAATTATTATCTTTGGTTATCGCTTTATATAAGGTGAGTTCATAGCCTCGCTTTTACTTATTTAATTGTTTTATTAAACCCGCGAGGGGGATACATGCTAGTTTTTACGAATGGACGCAAGTGCTTGAACTGTATGCTTATTTTATCCCTATTAGTCATGAACCGTTAATTACTTGGACCGATTGTACTGGTTGAGTAAACGCGAATGCTGTGAATAGATCTATTGAGATTGACCTCTCCGTCCGGGTTTAACGGAAAACCGACTGGACGCATTGTATTTGAAACTTGAACGGAATAACGGATGTTAATGTTCGGTTTCATGATGCTATCTGACTTTTGTAAACTGAATACTTGAAATCTTGTGGTCCACTACTTTTACTTGCAAACCTATGAATTCACTCAACCTTTGTGTTGATGTTTTTAGCATGTTTATCTCAGGTACATAGGTTTAATAGCAACTGGAGCATGGAGTCACACGGGATATTTTGAAGGCAATAAAATACTGAAAATCATTCGATAAAGTTTTTAAATTTTTTTTTTAGTATTACATTATTGTTGGGACCTGTTTCTGTTTGTAAACTCTGATTTTAAATATAGAATGGATTAAACTTTTTCAAATGTCTCTTTTGAGTCTTCCTCTGTAACTTGTGTGTTATGCTATGAAGTAATACTCCCAACGACCCTTCCGCTGCTATCCGAAATTTGGGAGTGTTACACTATAGGCGACTCGAAAACCCAAAATTTTGATTTAATAGGCTAAGCATCCACGAGTCTCATTACTTGAGATTTTAAACTGTGGAGAACGAGAGATGATAGAGCCAATTATAAGTCCGGTATTCTTTCATGAATTTATGTGAGTTAATTATAAGCCTATTCTCCCATCGCTTGCTAATAAATTTATCTGCTAATAAATAAGGTTGTACGATTTGAAAAGTTACTTAGCTTCTAGCCCCAGATCGTTTAAAAGTTGCTCGGTATGGATTAGAGTTCATAGCCAAGGCATAACTTATTGAAGCGGGACGCGAAGATTGGAGAGTCCAAAAAGGCCCTAACAAGGCATGAGGGCTATATTTTGTTGCTAAAGATCAAAAGCGATGTGAAGAATCATTTATCGAAAATCAATATGAAGGATCGAGACACACGACGAAAATCAATTACTCCCCAAAAGTCATGGAGAAGTGCGTCCGAAAAGACCCTAACAAGGTATGAGGATAAATAGATCCAAGTCATAAAAGGAGGCGGATCGTTGTATATCAAAGTCCAAAATAAAGATTGGAGAAAAATGAAGAAGTCGTGGTCCAAGTATGAATCTCTCAAAAATTTCAAGTGAAGAAATTCCAATTATGAAGAGAAGACCATTATTTCATGAACGTCTCTCAAGATTTGAAGTATGAAGTCGCTGCCAAATATCGGTCCGAGAAAGGTCTCAAATCGCGAAGCGAGTTATGCCAAGATATGAACTTTATGAGGTCCCGAGAAGCAGTTTTAAAAGATTTGGTCCTTTAGCTAACTATTGATTAAATCGTTCACTTTATTTTCAGATTAAATAACTATCGAAATAAGTTAAACAATGCATCCTCGTGATCATTCAAGACAACAATAAAATATAAGAGATACCCCTAGGAATAAGGGAGTCTAAGTGAATAATTGGCCCACATGAATTCGTGTTAGTTTACTAACTTATAATAACAATGATCTCGTTTTTAAGCTTGGTTTGGAGAAAGTGAAAAGTTGAGGATGATGACTATTCATGACATTTTCAAAACCCAAGGTATGCTTTTGATTTCTTTATTTTAAATGTTTATAGTCTCTATCTCTTTAATAAAGGCCAACGTGGATTAATTATGATGAAAATGTAAACGTGCTTTGTAACTAATGCATTGCATGAGGACATTGCAATGGTCAAGTGTAGGGGATTTGCTAGGTGTGAAAACACCCATCTTTTCTACCACTTAATTACAATAATAACCGGACCAAAACGTGTATTTTATGTCTTTTATGTCGGAATTATGCGTGGTTTGTGTTTTTGTTGTGATTTAGGACGAAAAGGTGAAAAGTGGAGAAAACACGGACATTCACGGGCATTTACGGACTTTTATTGAAGAAAAAGATGAAAGACGAAGTCAAGAAGTCAATAGTGCAAAAATAACGGAAGTCCAAGACCAATTCTGAAGATTTATCGAAGAAAAAGTCAAAAGACGGAAATTTATCAAAAGCCGAAGAATTCAAGTCTATTTTATTGAAAGAAATTAAAGACGAGTTCAAAGAAGTCCCGAAGCCAAAAGTCCTTTAAGTCCAAGTTTAAAGAAGATTAGAAGAAAGGGACTAATGGTGCAATTAAAAGAAGATTAAAGAAGGAGGGACTAAGTATGCAATTAAGGAAGCTTCCTAAGCAAGCCTTAATCTCCCATATATATAGATTAGATCATTTTCATTTTCCTCTTGTTGGCTAGATTGACAAACTAGTTCTTCCACCTTTATTTTATGCACATTTAATTACTTGCACATTTAATTACTTGTCTTGCACCTTTAATTACCTTTAATTTTCAAGTAAGTGTTTCTTTAATTTCTTGCACCTTTACTTTATCTTGTTGATCTTAATCTTCTTCTACCTTTCTTTGATTCACACGTTTTTAATCTTGTTAACTTGTTTAAAGATTTCATTTTTATGCTTTTGATTGTTTTAAATCTCTTATTTTCATAGCTTATTTGATTTATTTTCAAGTTTATATAGTTTTTACACAAGTTATTTTTATATAAAAAGTTGTTTTTCTTAAAGTTTATCTTTTTCGTGTTTAAAAGTTGTTAACTTTCAGTTTGTTAGCTTATTTTCACACGGTTCCACCTTAGGATTTAGTCTTGAGCTTATTAGGATTATAGCTTATTTGTTTAGCTTATTTTTGGTTATTATCTACGTATTCCGATTGGTACAAATCTGAAAAGGGTTTTGTATTCCGATTGGTCAAGATCTGAAAGGGTTTTACTTTCCGATCGTGGGAGATTCTTGGTATTCTGATCAGGGTTGGTTGGATATTCCGATTGGGGTGTAAGTGACAGTATTCCGATTGGGGGTTCTTCCATATTCCGATTGAGGTGTTGATTGGTTATTCCGATTGGGACTAGTGACAGTATTCCGATCATAGGGGTTCCAATTAGCATTCCGACCAGGGCACACCATATTCCGATCAGAGGTTGGTTTATATTCCGATTGGGGGTTTTCTGGATATTCCGATTGGAGGTAAGTGACAGTATTCCGATTGGTCTTCCTCTCCATATTCCGATCAAGTGTAAACTAACATTCCGATTGGTAAGATCGGAATGTATTCCGATCTAGTAGTTTTTCTTGTTTTTGTCTTGCTTAATCTTTAGTTTATGTTTTATACTTGTCTAATTTTAATTTCCGTCACGTTTTATTTTAAGTCATTTAATTAAATTTACTTTCCGTCACGTTTTTAAATATCGCACATTTAGTTTTAATTAGACTTAGATTTAATACTTGCCCTTTACTTTAACGACATTTACTTTTAAGTCTTTGCATTTTTAAATTTAAAAACCAACCAAAAATATTCTTTTTCACCAAAAAAAAATGAGTCACATAGGAATCCTAGATCAATTCGATTAGACATACTTAAACGAACTAATTTTTATACGGACCAAAAGCCCTGTATTAATTACCTTCAAGTACCTGAGATAAAACATGTTAAAAGAAAAGGTCAGCAATAACGCCGAGTGAATTCATAGAGTTTAATAAAATCCATCAATATAACATCGGTATAAAATTATTACCGAAAACTATTTTGTACAAATCATTTTAATAGGCCATAAAATAGCCAAAGTCATTTTATACGAATCCTGATCAAAATCATAACATAGGCTTTCGCCTTCAAAATCATTATACGAACCATTGTCGTTAAAAACATCATACAATACGTTTTATAACGTTTTATAGATTAAATAAAACCGTTATATGAATATAGTTATATAAAACCAAAACACGAACATAATATCAATGATAAGACCCTGTATTTCTAGTCAGGTAATATATCGTAATTCAATGCATAAAGCAGTATTTTCGTTATTTCGATTATTATAAGCCGCATGACATTGTTACCTTACTATATCAAACAACGGGTAGCTAGCCCGAAACTCAATTTGCCCATCTAAATTATCGTTTCGTCACAATAATCACGCTTGTGTAAATCTTCTCATACATAAATTCGCTTACCAATCAATGTGGCACGACGGGGATCACCCGTCAAGGCGCGAACTGGGGTGATCGTCTCCAAATAGTACTATTATATGCATAAGCGTCTACCAAATCCTGGTAGTTCACAATTCATGCTAATGGACTTTTAGTGACATAACCTAACTTTAATAATCCATTTCATTTCATTTATCGGGTCATATAATCATTCATCGGGTCACATAATCATTCGGGTCCAAATCAATAATCAAACAATTGGGACAAATTATGTCCTATTTTATCAAAACTAACATGTTATCTCCCTCGCGGGTTTATAAAACATTTCATAAAAACATTTAAAAGAGTGTGAGGCTATGAACTCACGTTGATGTGGGAAAGCGGGTTATCGGCAATTCGGATGTACGGTACGTGCTTCAATCACGGAAAACTAGATAAATAATACTCGTCTTAGACTCTTGTCCACTAACTTTACAAAAATAACAATTATGTATACATATGATGATTTTATATATATGATGATCAAGTGGGTTTATACATTCTCATTTACTCAATTTAGTGTTATGTATTGGTAACTTTTATACTAGTGTACTAGTTTTACTTATTTACATGTTTTAGGTCCAATAAGCCTATTATAAGTCCATTACCTTATATTAGTGAAGTTTAAACTTTTATTATCAGTATTATACTTTACATGTTGGGCCCAAATGGGTTAAGCCCAATAAGTAAGTTTATAAGTGTTTTACCAACTAGTCGGGTTTATAGTCCAATAAGGCTACTTTGGCCCGTTAATGTTTACATGTTGTAAAGCTCGGGTTTTATCGGTTTTTACTTGTTATATAAGTTTATATATCAGTATGTGAGTTTATAAGAGTTTACATTAGACGGGTCCGACCGTCTAAGTTTTATTTGACAAAAACGTTAATCTTTCGGTTTTAGCCGAAAAGACGTAAAAATCATGTTTATAGTTTTATAACTTATAAAACTTATCAAACTACCATTTTTATAAAATGTCCATTTATTTATCCTTATACATATTTATATAAATGTAATATATAAGTTAGTGGGTTTTAATTCACATTTTATACTATATTTATTTGAGTGCTATTATAATACTATTATACTTTAATTTCCCAAAATCTGATTTTTACTTTCATTTTCACCATTTTTACCATATCTTGAGTTCTACAAGGAGATAGAAGCTCATTTTTGGACAACATAAACTACATGATATGTGCTACAATTAACTTAGTTTTAGCTACTGCTCAATCCAAATATAAATATCCCTAACAGTCCGTCCAAAACTGACTATTCAGATTGGTACTTCAATTTTGTTTTAATCATATCTCACTCATTATAATGATTCCATTGTATGGCCAACTCTCACATGTGTACAAGACCTTATACTTACTGTATATTTATTCCAATTTGCCATTTTATCAGTTTAACATGTGGTTAGTTACTGTTTTTATACAGCCATCATATTTAGCAAGATTTTAACCTTGTTACTTATGGTTTTCCATCTTTTTAACCATATTTATCAACACCAAATCCCCACACAATATTTTTATCATAATATATCCATCATATAAATATACAATAGGAAAGAAAATGCATGATTAAATAATCAAAATAACAAGAGGATGGGAAGAACAATCTTTATACCACCAAGATGATGTAGGTTGTGATCAAGACATGGATTTTGATGGAAGAACTTGTGATAGATCAACACCAATCTTCAAGGCCACCAATACTTGTAAACTCCATGTAGAAATCAACCTTTGGACATCACCAAATCACCTCCTTGGATGTTAGAATCGCCTCCAATCTTCAAGACTTCAAAGGAGCATCATCATGTGTATGAATAACACATGAATTTATGGTTAAAATAGATCAAATGAGGGTTGTTTTTGAGGATTGTGGGACGAAAATGAGAGATAGAGGAAGGGAGGATTAGTGGTTTTGCATGTACAAATGAAGAAATGGTTAGTGTTAGATGGTTTTGTTTGTTTGATAGCTTACTTGTTAAGCTTAGGCTAACAAGTGTAGCTAGTAAGCTTACAAACTTGACACCTCATGGTGTTGAGTCAATGTTTTGGCCGTCTCATGTTAGTGAGGTGGGACAAAACTTGTTTTGTCTCATCCCACTAATTTACGAGTATTCCTCGATTCTAGTTTCCTCGATTTGCGTGCCCTTGGGTCGTTTTACGAAAAACGTTTTTATAAATTATGAATCAACGGCACAAAACGAATCTAATAAAAATTGTCTCATCAAAAACGGAGTTCGAAAACGTAAATACGTAATCCTAAGGTTTCCGGTTTAGTCGTAAAGGACGTTAAATTATAATCGTAAATCTTCTCATAAATTTGTGAGTTTATGAACCAACACAAATTTAAAATCTCAAAATAATATTCACGGACAAATTTATTTTCTGATATGTCGGACTGTCGCCAAAGACGGTGTATGTAAACGTGAGCACGTAACGTAGAATTCTCCAGTTTAGATGTAGTCGATGCTACTTCAAGACGTAAATCAAAATTACTTCCCAAAAATAAGGGAGTTCATAATGTAACATTAAAATAATGTTTTTAAATAATACTTGAGAATAAAATATCAACCATAAATTGACGGATTGTCACAGCATTTACCCCTAAACAGGATCTTTGTCCTCAATAATCATCTTATCTTACTACTCGCTTCTTATAGAGTTAAAGCCATGTGGGTGTTTCCTCCACATTCGGTCTTTTCTCACAAGTGTAATTCATTACAATACGCGAGTTTCATCAAACATAACTACGGGAATAAGATCAGGCTTAATGTTGACTTACTTTCTCTATCCATGATGTTCACGAGTTTTTGATGAATGCAACTTTTCGCCGATCTAAACTTTACTAAGAAACAGTCAGATTCTTAATTGATAGACATTTCATCAAGTTCGATATACGAAACATAATTCACGTAGCTCTTGAAGTCCTAGGGTAGATCCAGCTTATATGTCTTTCAAACCAATCTTTTACATCATCTCAATGGTCCCATACAACGGGGACTTATATCCCATGATCTTTCAGATCATCAATTCATTTTTCCATGGTTAAAATTTTTGGCATAACTTCGCTACTCATCTGGCACTTCAAGATCTACATTTCATATTCACATAACCTCCTGCCCACTACAGACAGTCAATAATCAGATCCTAAATTCAATAATCATTTCAGGTCTCGCGGGTTGGGTATTTTGCAAGGTTAGGTCCGCCATCATAGGAAACCTTAAACCTAAAAGACATGTCCAACTCACAATGGGTGTATGTCAGGTGTCTTCATCCCAACTCTTTCTTACAGATGCTCTAATATATATCCTCACAAGATTCGATCTTGATCCTAATACGATAACTATCAATGATAATCTCTCCAAAGGAAAACGATTTTACAGTTTACTACCAAAGGTCAATCATTCAAACATAAAACATCACTTATAGTGTTTTGTATCGTTACTTTACCTCGTCCCTTCGATTGGGGTGGTACACAGTACTCTCGTCAAGATTCGTTCTCAATGACTTCTGAGCAAATCTCTAGAAATTCGATGCGAAGCGAGGATCTTGATAGAGGTGATCGATACAGGCACACCATGTTTACACAACTCCTTTAAATACAAAAGAGTCAATTTCTTCATCAAGAATCTATCATTAACAGGAATGATATTAGCAGATTTGGCTGTCGACGATGACCCAAATCGAATCAAATATAGATGATGACCATTGTAATAGTTAGACGTTTACTAATGTATGAGCCAATGTCTGCCTTCATAATTTGCCATTAGTACAACTTCTTCAGATAAATATACATTAAATCGGAAATGACAGGAATAGAATACTTAATCTTATGAGATTCCAACATAACTAAATCTCACAAACCTCTATATTTAGGCAACCACAAACGGCCTTTAAAACATTTAACGTCATCGACTTCTTAATTCTAATGGTTCACATTAGCCGCGAACCCCTTTTTACAAACATCGTTTATTTTTATATTGTTCGGCAATTTATTTTGCACAGTCATTATTACGGAACACAATCCTAATTGATTCTTTATCCTTTCTATATTATGTGTCAGTATCTACATTCATCTTCCCTGATGAAATAATTATCATGACCATATTCATTCAATATTTATTTCTTCATATTTTCTAAGTTTTAGTTTCGTCTCAATTATCATTTTTATTAGTCTTGCTCAATCCGACGTTTTAAAGCGTCGATCGCTATTACAAGTAAATTAATAATAAATATTAATTTTTTGTGAAACGTAAACGAAAACAAAATTTTAATTTCTTAGTTTGACCAATTATAATAAAATGTTCAAAGCAAATTTGAATTTAATTAACACGATTTTTGCTGATTTATCGAAAATAATTAATAAGATTCGTAAATGTTTGAAATCTTTGGTTATACTTTGGTCAAAATTTTCTTAGTTGAAAAGCAAAAATTGTCGTTTCAAATTTCAAGTCATGATATAAATGGTTTTCCTCAATCCTTCTTAAGTTGTCTTAAGGTATGCAAAAACATTTACCCCTAAACAGGAGTTTAGTTAAATGTTTCGGGTATAAGGGAATAATCCCTCAAAAGTTCTTTTCGATAAATCATTTGTCAAAACACATTTGCACTTTCTTTTTGGTGAAACCCAAAGTCTTAAAAGGGCTCTAAATTTTTGAAGAGTCAATATAGATTCTATTTTCTTATTAATCACACGGTCAAATAATGTAAAGGATTAAGTCTTTAATCACATGTTAAATACTCAAGGTACAAGTTTTCATTGTTCGGCCAATTTAGGGAAGTCTATAACTAATTATTAACTCATTCTTATTCTTATAAACAAACAAATAGTCATTAATGATCACGAGCATGAATTTATCAAATTACATCCTACACACGCGATTCACCAGATTTATGAATGCTACATGTGTAGTAGTCGATCCAAACGACATCATGAGAAACTCATAATATCCATTACAAGTTCTGGATGTAGTGATTGGAATAGATAATCTTTTTCGCGGACGCGAAGTTGATAATAACCATGCCGAGGATCAAATCTTTAGAACATACGCTAGAACCTCGTGAATGATCGAACAATCTATCATCTTAGGTAGTAGATATAGATTTTAATCGTCAATTTACTTAGTTCACGGTAATCAATAAACATAAGGAATGATAACACCATAGCTCTTCATGATGACGATCTTGGTAGTATAAAAGCTTTCTCCGACAACTCTCTCAGTTGTACGGTAATTCTTTTAATCCAGATGGTGCTGACGTACAGTGCACAAGCCACAGGTGCAGCACCGGGAATATAATCAATACCAATTTCAACTTGCCTTAATGGTGAAAGTCTAGGTAACTCACCAACAAATACTTCCTAAAGTTTTAGATAGCAGGAACATCTTTTAATAAATTTACTTTAAGTTCTTTCTAGATTACAAGGTCTATGACTAGTTCACAACCATTCACGGTATAATTTCAAGTCTAAATGCAGGATATGGTCATCCATCAAGAATTATTTAGATTACTTTTGATAATCAACATCTTATCTTTTAGGGGATTTCTACTCGAGTTCCCATCAATTAAGACAATGTCGTCATGTCATAATCAATCAATCCATTCTACTGGCACTATTAACTTTCCAGTTTCATTGTCATCGATAAGATGTGAACTTCTCAAAAGACTAATAATAACTCATAATCCTTCACAAGTTCAAGGATATCAGGAGACATAACTAACCTTAAAAGAGCAAGGTCAACGCATAATCTACGCGAGAGAATTTCAAATCAGATACAGACGAAAACATTTAACGAATATGAATATATCCCATGTTTTCATAATTTGAGTACGCATTCGAAAGCTCCTCAGATCGTTACCCAGGTCATTCAGATGAAATCTAATCAAAAGAAATGATAGGAACATCGATACATCCAGTCGGGTATCAACATTCGGCAATCAAATACTTTTCCTAAGAATCTTACCACGGGAGAATTGGACAAGAAGGAAATATCAATTGTCAAATAAAAAAAATTCCAAAGATGAGTAAATTCGATTCAGAAGAATAATAGCATGGCACATATGTAGGTGTCCCTAACACTATGTCCCTATCTTTCACTTCTTGCAGATCTCATAAAATTTAATCTTTCACAATCTTTAAAGAAAATGTAGTGTTTATTAATCAGTTTTATGGTGACTACTAATCAGCCTTGCATGGTCCATTCCAAATTGTATGTAGGCGCGCAACTATATACAATTTCAAGATTAACGATGCAATACTCAGTTCGTCAAAATTTTATCATCATGTTTATAATAAAAACATTTTCATGCTTAATTCTTAAATAAGAATCAAAATGAATTTACAAAGATGTTCTTTGTTATGGAAACAATTAAGTTTTCCAAGGTATTTCATAATCAACTTTATTTCAATAATGATTATTTATAAGTCTCACTTTAAATAATCCATATAGTGATGAAAATTCAATTTTCTCAAAGGATACTGTTTTATCTTATAAAAACAATGAGTGATCTGCAAAAGAGTGATGAAGAGTTGTTTACCAAGAACTAACCACAATATAATAGGAAATGAGCTTAGCCAATTAATCATGAGGTGCATGACCTCGATGGCACTCAAAAAGAATAATCCACAACGTAACTCAAATCGAGATGAGTACTTGTTCAATGGTTGCATCACTAATGCGAACATTAGGATGAAGCAATAAAAGATAGATAACATCGATACATGTAGGATTTAGCAATCAAATGTAGTATTTTCCTTAATCACAAATAAGTCAGAATTGTACCGTAACACATTACGTGTTGCCATGTCATACAATTCCAAGAACTCATCCTACCAACTGATATTTCAGTTAAGTTAGGGATTTTTAAAAGATATCACAATGAATGCTAATCTACGAAAGTCGTTAGGTATTCCACATGTCTCGAAAGATCCATCGGTCCCAATTCAGAAGAGATTGATGAGACTGCTGTTATACATAGTCTCATCGTCCAAAATGGGCTTAAAATGCATTAAATATCATTAAAAATGCCAAATATATGCTCGTGTTTGTTGCTTGTGTATTTTAGGTACGGATATTGAGGAAATGACAAAAAGATCACAAGAATCAATAAAAAACGAACATGGGAAACGAAGCCGCACAATGAACCGGACCCGAATCAAGAATTTCCAAAACAACCCTTGAAGAATTGAAGATTGGCAACATTGATCCCTCATCTTTGAAGATTTGTCATAATTGGTCCTTGGAGATCATATTTTGCAAGAGTAATCCTCCATGTTTAAAGAATTGACAAAGCAGGCCCTTGAAGAATGCAATATTTGCATATATAATCCTTGATATAAATTTGCAAAATACTTGTGCCAAATTTGACAACTTTGGCAAAGTTGTTATAAAGGAATTGGAGGTTGTTGGCTATTATTTACAAGTTGAAGAAAGTGTGATACATGGGGGACCTTTTCTGCCCAGACAATCAAACATCACACCACCAATCAACCACTGCCACGTCACCCACCAGCCAATAGCATCCCACCACCTCACCACTCCCTCACACGTCACCCTCCACTACTTAGTTTATATTAATAAAACTGAGTCAACCCCCAGTCAAACCCCACACTTTTCCCTCTAAACACCCAGTTTAAACTAATCCCTCCCCAAATGAGATTAAAACTTCCCATTAAACCCTAAAAATCACCAGGTTGAATTAAACCCTAATCAAAGGGGTTTAATCTTTAAAACTCCAGAACCCTAATTAACCTTATACTAATCCAATCCCCACCCCTAAAATCTACCCAGACATACCCATGTGTCCTGTGGGACCCTCCCCTGCCCATCACTTTCTTCCCAAAACCCAAAAACCCGACCAAATGAACGATTCCTAGCAACTCCTTGGTCCCCAATGTTCTACCAACAGTTCAAGATCAAGATATCATGCTGGCATGTCAACATCCATCACAAGAATCCATTTTGACTGAAATTCAAAATTTCATCCAAGGGCAGTTTAGGAAATTTATAGTTAGGGTTTTATGATTCTAGACTCTTCTGTGACCCATTATATAAGGGCATATAGGGTTTTCATTTTAGTTCTTGTTCCAGATTTTGCTTAAAAAATATTGTAATTCCTTTTTAATATATAAAAGTTGGTATTTTGATTTTAAAAGTAATTCCTTTTTATGTTTAAAAGTTGGTGTTGTTATTGAAGCAATCTGAGTTCCATTATCACTTTTGATTTTGTTAAGTTTCATTCAGAAAGTGAAGATTTTGGTGAGAGGACACTTAAACCAAAACCTTGATTTTCTGTGATTGTTATAGGAGCTTTTCAGCTTATTTGGTGGACAACCAAATAAGCTACATAAGCTTGTATAAGCTATTTCATCAGTTTCAGTTTTTCCAAGTTTTCTAGGTTTTCAAATTTTCATTCAAAAATCAGTTTTTCAAATTTCTTTATTATATAGCCTATAAGCTATAAGCTTGCTTAGCCAATAAGTCAAGTTTATAGCTGCATAGGGTTGTTTATCAGATAACCTTGTGTTCTTGTTGGTTTCTTTGACGTTGCAGGTTATAAGAAGATCATTGTGTTCATTTGAAGATATATTGGGGTGGGTTTGACTGTAGTAGTCACTACCTAGCATCATCCACATTCAAACAGCTTCTTTGCACAAGCCATAAGCCCATCTATAAGCAGATGGGAGATGGCATTGCAACCATAGTGGGGCCTGGATGTAGGTCCCACAAGGTATAAACCTTAAGGCTTGAACCTTCCTAGTAGATTATAACTGATTTTTTTGTGCCTTGTGATTTGTGGAGTTGATTTTGTTTGCTAGTTAGAAAAGGGTTTGTTTATGATTATTAGTCATTAGTTAGGCTTGATTAGTTGTTAAAATTCAGTTTTAACCTGGTTTGAATAGATTTGGTGTGTAAATTTGTGATTTCTGAAATTTAGGGGGTGTTTGGCTTTGGTTTTTAAAGCAAGATTGTTGAAAGGATTTGGCTTAAAATCTGTTTGAACACACCTATTTCATTAGTTTCTAGTCATATCAGTAGTTTGTTGAGTTTTGTATGTTGGAAATCAGAAGTTGCATGATAAAAATTAGATAATATAGCTAGAAATCAGTAAGTGCCTTTGTTTGACTGATTTTTGTGGATTAGGTTCACCAAAGTCTGAAATCTGATAGGGTCAAGTGCTATATAGGATTGTTTATCAGTTATATGCTGTTTGATCAAGTTTTGTACAAGATTTGAGCCTTCAAAATTCATTATTGTGCCAATTGCACCAGACACTATTCATCAGACCTATAACAGCCTTTACAGTAACTTTTTTTGGGCAATTTGTGTGATTTTATTGTGCTGTAACTGGTTATTTTTTGCTATAATCTGACTCTCCACACTTCCATGAGTGTGGGGGTGCCCTTGTTTCCAAGAAAAACCCAACAACAAGCTTTCCTAAGCTCTAAAACCATCTGACCCGTTTTTTTGTGAAGTCAGTGGGAACTAAGTTCCCACTGCTAGTGCTTTGGTTTCCACTGCTCAGCAAAATGACAAAAGTCCTTCACATGTCACTTTCATTAACTTAATTTTTGTCTTTAGTGGGTGAAAATAGGTTTTAGACTTTGATTCAAGTTTCATTATTTTTCTAATTTAATTTTTGATTTTTCAGTTTAATTAAATTTTCAGTTACTGTTCATTTAGTATTTTTTACATTTAATAGCTATTTTAAATTACTTTTTAATTTTTGATTTTTATCTTTTAGTGGTAAAATAAAATATTTTTTAGTTTTAAAAATTTTCATAGACTTAGAAAAATAACTTAAGATTTTTAGTTTAAAAAGTTTTTACTGTTCACTTTTTATTTAATTTTTAGAATTAATTTAGTTTAATTAGGGTTTAATTTCAAACTGTTTTTGTCTTTTAGTGGAAAATTTTACATTTTTCAAACTTTTTCATTTTTCTACTGTTCCTTAGCATAATTTAGGATTTTTTAAAATTGTCAAATTATTTTTAGCATTATTTTATTATTTTTTTATGATTATTTTAGTTTAAAAATAGTTTTTAGTGTTGTTGGGAATCTAAACTTATTAGATTCCCTGATCATTGATTTAAACATAATTAGGCTGATAGATAGTCCCTTGCCTGTGCCTAGGAGGCAGGCAAGTTTCACAAGACTCACAGAGATCCAAGTCTCTGTGAGCAACCTCAGAGGAGTCCATGTCAGAGACATTGTCAGGGAAGTCGAAGATTACCTGAAGACATACTCCTTGGCTGTGATGGATAACAGCCAAGATGTATTAGGGACTCTGAGGGGTTGAGAGTTAACAGGGGTGGCAATACCCTGATAACTCTCAGCACACTTTGGACATGCCATTTGTGTGTTCGAGAATATGAAGAATAAGGAAACTGTTTTTGACAACTGTTCCTTAAAGCATAATGGAAGACTACCAAGAATAGAAGGACATCATGTGACTGATGTGGGAACTTGTAAAAGCTTGTGTAGTCGACATCAAGTACTGTTTAAGTCAAACTCGTAACACTATAAATAGGATGTGTATCCATGCATTAATGTTTAACACTTTGAGATATTAAGAACATTAGTGCGTATAACTTAGTGAATCAAACAGCTACGACTGTATTCATAAGTTAGGGTTTATTGTTGTTCAAAGTGTGCACAACACATTGTCATCAAACGGTGTTATCCATAACACTTGTAATTCTTTATTATACAATAATAAGATTACGTTTGAAAAGTAATACCTTGTGTTGATTAAGCTAAGATTAGGGTTTCTTGCATTGATTAGGGACTTTCAATTGGTATCAGAGCGGTGTTTGATATTAAAACCTTCAAGAAACATCGTTCTCAGTTTTATAATCAAGATCCACCATGCCAGAAACTTCTAGCCCACAATCACCTTCCACAAACCCATCTTCACCAAGACTTAACCCTCCAGCAAATGACGATGATCTACCCCAACTTCTTGACTCAAGAGGTGGATCACACGTAACCAGTGTACCAGTCTTTGATGAAGAAGACTTTGCCAGTTGGAAGAGTCAATTTCTTGTATACCTTGATGGACTTGAACCTTTTCTCTTAGAAATTTTAGAAAATGGTCCATATATTCCCATGGCGCTTACATCCACTGAAGAAAACCCTCTTCCCAAACCTGTCAAACAATGGAATTCAGCTGATAGGAAATTAGCAAACAAAGATAAACGTCTCAAAAGCATCATAATTTCCTGTCTTCCCAAGCATATCATGAAGTATGTCATTCAGTGTCCCACAGCTAAACAAATGTGGACAGACCTCATTCTTGGCCATGAAGGACCCTCTGAAACAAGAGAGACAAATATTCAGGCACTCAGACTTCAGTTTAATGCCTTTAAGTCATTTGAAGGTGAAAAGGTTCAGCAAACCTATACTAGGCTGAAGATTCTTCTAAATGACCTGGCTATGAATGATGTCACCATTGGTCAAGCTGAGATCAATGCTACTTTTGTCAGCAGCCTTCCAAGAAAGTGGCTGAGCATGAATCAGACTCAGAGAGCTAACAACTCAATCAAAAATGATACCCTTGCTCAGATCTATGGTAAGTACAATTATGAAGAAGGGCTGATCGATACTATCTACAAATCAGAGACTGAAAGATTTGTAGTCCAAGGAGCATCTTCCAAAGCTTTGATCTCTGCAACACATCCTCATGACATCGATTCTGATATTGAAGAAGATACCCGTAGCAGCCAAGAGTTCTTGTCAGACCTCAATGCAGAATTCCATGAAAGAGCATTGCTAGCCAACCAAAGAAGATACTACAAAAGATCTGGAAGAGTAGGATCAGCTAGCAAACCAACTGACAGGTCAAAAGAAACATGTTTTGCCTGTGGAAAGCTTGGACATTATCAAAAAGATTGTCCTTCCACCAAGACATCCTCACCCTCTTATCCATCATCTTCATCCAAACCCTACAAGTTCAAACAACATAACAACTCATCTCAATCCAATTCTTCAGACACTGAGAAGAAAGATTACAAAAATAAGTACAAGGCACTTAAAGCTGAGTTAGAACAAATGAACTTGAAGATTGAAGCTATGTCCAAAAAGAAAGGTGGTGAGAAAAAGACAGAGAAAGGGTTGGTTGCTGAAACTTACGATTGGAATGATGAACCACTGACTTCAGATGAAGAAGACACCACAAGAGTCAGGGCTTTTATGGCGATAGCTGAGGATGAACCAGCTGTTGGAAAAGGTGATGCAAGATCAGGACAATGGGTTGACATCACAATGAAAAAGGTACACAGGCTTTTATCTATGTCTGATAGTGATGAACGTAAGCATGTCCTTGATTACACCATTGTTGATTTGCACTTTGTTGAGGAACAAAGAAAGAACCTACTTGATAAGTTTCACTCTATTAAATCTGAAATGATAAATGCTAAGGCTGAATGTGAAACTCTCAGGCGGGTTAATTTAGAGAAAATATCCCTGCAAAATGAAGTAACTAGATTAACCTTGAAAAACATAGCTCTAAATGATCAAGTCTCTGAATTGAACAAGATTATTGAAAAATGGTTGTGTGCTAGGTTTAATATTGATGAATTGCTTAGGATGAAGTGCCTGCTGACTTAAACAGGGATATAACAGCTAAGAATAAAAAGCTGAGGATTCTCACCAAACCCAAAGACATTGTCTTTAAATCTACAGAGACTATTCATATGTCAGATACCTCTTTGACTAATGACCCTGTCTCTGAAGATGTGGCTGAGCTACCACCTTTGCCCAAACTCTCTAGAGTTGAACCTAGCAGCTCTTCTAGATCTGCTAAGGACGAACTTAGGATAGATATTGAGAATCCTCCAGCCAAAGTTTTTCGTGTGCCTGCTAAACAAACTGGTAAACAAGTAGCCTTTAAGCCTGTCACTTCTAAAAATGTGAATAAGGTTGACCCCACCACTGAAGATCGCTTGTTGTCTCTTATGAAAGAAGTAGAACTCTTGAAACAACACATTAAGCCTTCCGCTGAATGCTCTACTTCTCATGAACCTAAGTCAGTCCTAGGTGAACCCAAAGGGGAAAGGTTAATCAAACCTTATTGCAATGTATGTAAAAATTCTCACCATTCGACCTTAGATCATGACAGACACATAGCAGCTAAAAGAGCTCAGACACCCTCTAGGGAAAGACCACAGAATTCCAAAAGGCAACAGGGAAATTACAAATCTTATCCTCCCTGTAAATTCTGTGGGTTCACAGACCATCACTCAGACGAGTGTGGTGACTTCCCTGGGTGTGATATCTGTGGGAGTTACAACCATGAAACAATGAACTGTCCATCCCAATGCCAAAAGTTTTTCAGGAACACAAGAGTTGCTAACAAGCAATTCAGGGAACCCACTGGAAAGTGGGTTCACCATAGGAACTAATCTGTTTATATGTATCTGTGCAGAAATATCTCAAGGAATCGGTATGGTATCTAGATAGTGGCTGTTCTAGACACATGACAGGGATTCAACAATACCTGCACAGATACTCAAAGGAGCCAGGTCCCAAAGTGGTGTTTGGAGATAACTCTTCAGGTGACACAGAAGGATATGGCTCAGTGAACTGCAATGGGATCACGTTTACCAGGGTTGCATATGTGAATGGTCTTAAACACAATCTTATTAGCATCAACCAATTATGTGATGCTGACTATAAGGTTTTGTTTACTAAGACTCAGGGAACCATATTCAACAAAAACAATGATGTTGTGCTGGTTGCACCTAGAAGGAGAGATGTTTATGTCATCAACATGGCTGTGTGCTCTGAAGACAGTTCAAATTGTTTTCTTGCCAAAGCCTCTGAAAGTGTCAACTGGCTGTGGCACAAAATACTGTCTCATCTCAACTTCAAGAACATCAATAAGATAGCCACTCAAAACTTGGTTGCTGGTCTACCTTCAGTAATGTTTTCCAAAGACAAAACTTGTTCTGCCTGTGTCAAAGGAAAACATCACAAGTCTTCATTCAAGACTAGGCAATCATTCTCTATTGACAAGTGCTTACATCTCCTTCACATGGACTTGTTTGGGCCTGTCAAACCTCAAACCATTAATCACAAGAAATACACCTTGGTCATAGTTGATGAATTTTCAAGATATACATGGGTGTTCTTCCTCAGAAGGAAAAGTGATGCAGCTGAAACCATCATGTCCTTCATCAGACAGGTTGAAAATATGAATGATGTTAGAGTCAAAGCTCTAAGAAGTGATAATGGTACAGAATTCAAGAATCATCAACTTGAATCATTTTGTGATGAAAAAGGGATTTCTCAGAACTTCTCTTCAGCTGGCACTCCTGAACAAAATGGTGTGGCTGAAAGAAGAAACAGGACTCTGATTGAAGCAGCAAGAACTATGTTAAATGGTGTAGCCTTACCAATTCAATTTTGGGGAGAAGCTGTACACACTGCCTGCTACACTCAAAACAGATCAATCATTGTCAAAAGACATGGCAAAACCTCCTATGAAGTTTTCAGAAAAAGATCTCCAGACGTCAGCTATTTTCGTGTGTTTGGATGCCCTGTGTTTATCTATAACTACAGGGATAAACTTGGAAAGTTTGATGAAAAAGCTGATGATGGTTTCTTTTTGGGATACTCTCCAAAAGCCAAAGCCTTCAGAGTATTCAACATCAGAAGACAAGAAGTAGAAGAAACTTTCCATGTCAGATTCAATGAAGATGATGAAGTCATACAGAGGACAGGAACAGAGGGTGATGAAGTAGATTTTAATGAAAATATTTCTTTCCCAAGTGATGAATTCACAGAACCCAGACCTACCAGTCATCACCACTCCAACACTCTCACTACTTATGTTCCTGCTTTTGACCCTCTGTCTACTCACAACATAGAAGTTCCTACCTCTCAAGAACTTGATGAAGAAGAACCTCAAATCTCTGATGGTCCTTCTCATGATATTGATGACTCACCAATTCTTCAAATCTCTGAAGATTCTCCTGCTGATAATGAAATAGCTTCCCTTGATATGGCTAAAGAAGACTCTGACACTGAAGTAGTCTTTAAAGAAAGCCCTCCTAGTCAGCAGGATGAGAATCAAATTGTACCAGCTGTGCCCTCAAGTACCCCTGTTCTTGAATCCCCAGCTCCTCAAAATAAGTGGTCAAGAGATCAACACATCCTTCTTGTCAACATTATTGGGGAACCAAATGCAGGGGTCACAACCAGACAGCAAATCCAAGACTCAGAGTCAGCCTCAGCCAATGAATGTCTATTTGCTGAATTTCTTTCACAAATTGAACCTAAAAGAGTAGCTGAGGCTCTGGTAGAAGAAGGATGGGTAGCTGCTATGCAAGAAGAAATCAATCAGTTCAAAAGGAACAAAGTATGGACACTAGCGCCAGCTCCACCTGGAAAGAATATCACAGGCACTAGATGGATCTATAGAAATAAGATGGATGAAATTGGGAACATCATCAGGAACAAGGCAAGACTGGTAGCACAGGGGTTCTCTCAGACTGAAGGAATTGATTATGATGAAACATTTGCACCTGTTGCTAGACTTGAGGCCATCAGAATCTTCCTTGCTTATGCTGCCTATATGAACATCACTGTGTATCAGATGGATGTTAAGAGTGCCTTCCTTAATGGTGATTTAGCTGAGGAATTGTATGTTGCACAACCTGAAGGATTTGAGAACAGCGAGTTTCCCAACCATGTGTACAAACTCCACAAGGCAATGTATGGTCTGAAACAAGCTCCAAGAGCATGGTATGAAACTCTTTCAAATTTCTTAACTGAAAATAAATTTATCAGGGGTTCTATTGATAAAACACTCTTTACCTTCAAGGACAAGAGTGATTTCATCATTGTGCAGATTTATGTGGATGATATCATCTTTGGGTCAACTAATGTCAATCTTAGTAAACGTTTTGCTAAATTAATGACCAAGAAATATGAGATGAGTATGATGGGTGAATTAACTTACTTTTTGGGCTTTCAAATTAAACAATGTCCTAAGGGAATTTCTATTTGTCAAGAAAAGTATGTTAAGGATTTACTTAAAAAATATGACTTAGCTGATTGTGCATCAGTGAAATGCCCCATGCTTCCACCCAACAACTTGGGCCCTGATGAGTCAGGGGTCTCTGTCAATGAGACTTTATATAGAGGTATGATTGGGTCACTGATGTATTTAACAGCCAGTCGTCCAGATATCCAATTCTCCACATGTCTCTGTGCAAGGTACCAAGCTAACCCAAAAGAATCCCATCTAGTGGCTGTTAAGTGAATTTTCAGGTATCTCAAAGGAACACCATCCCTAGGTCTATGGTATCCAAAGGAATCAGGTTTTGATCTCAAGGCCTATTCAGATTCAGATTATGCTGGATGCTGTATTGACAGGAAAAGTACTTCAGGCAGCTATCAAATCCTAGGAGGAAAATTGGTTGGATGGAGTGCTAAGAAACAAAACTCTGTGGCTATGTCTTCAGCTGAAGCAGAATATGTCGCTGCAGCCAGCTGTTGCGCTCAGGTGCTCTGGATGAAAAGTCAATTGGCTGACTATGAAATCTTGTATGACAAAGTACCAATCTTTTGTGACAACACCAGCGCCATTGCCATATCCAACAACCCTGTTCTTCACTCTCGTACCAAACACATTGATATCAGGTATCATTTTATCAGGGATCATATAATGAAGGGAGATATTGAGCTGCATTTTGTTCCCACAGAGCTGCAACTAGCTGATATCTTTACAAAGCCTTTGGCTGAACCTTCGTTCAACAGACTAGTTGCTGAGCTAGGGATGCTCAATATCTCAAAGCCTGTGGCTTGATATTAAATGTGTTCATTAAATGATTGATTCTATATTAAATGTTTTTCACATGAAACTAGGTAGTTACTTTCCAAGTAAATGCAAAAAACATTCTCAAATATTTAATCATTTATTTTTCGGATAACGAGGAGACAAACTTTTTGAAAGGTCAAGGGGACCCACTTGAGCAGTCATTTTTGCACCTTGCATTTAATACGGTTGAATAACTGTTCACTTAAGTTTGAATATATATTGTCTTCTTTCTCTTCTCACCCACCACCATTCTAAAATCTACTTCTCTCTCTAAGTTCTTATCTCTCTCAACCATCCGCCATTTTCATTCACCTTCAACCTCCAATCCATGGCGTTTCCCGTTCCAAAAGCCTCCAATGTGAACTTCGAGATCAACGAGAGCATCATCGCCTCCAACAACGCCATTGGATGGATTAAGGCACCAAACAGCACTTATTCAGATCTAGTAAATTTCATGCAGAATTGTGACCTAAATGAAGCCTTCACCAAATCTCCATCCACTTTTTACCAAGAATACCTTAGGGAATTCTGGTATTCTGCTGAAGTAGTTAAAGACACCATTACATTTAGACTTTCATGCAATGAACATCCTTTTGCCTTTTCCCTTAAAGACTTTTCTAGTGTGGCCGGACTAAAACATGGAGATGAATGCTTGAAGACAGTTGACAAAAAGGCTGTCAAGGAAGCCCTGGCCACACTCAACCCTTGCCATGATGTTAACCCTGCCCTTACACCAGCTGAGGTCCTCGCCAAATCCCATCTGAAGATTAAGTATTTCACTCCTATGTGGCGTGTCCTCTTCACCCACATTGTGAAGTCCCTGGGAGGAATGCAGGGATCACATGATCAGATGTCGTCCAATCATCAGGCTATTGCGTATGGATTAATCTGGGGAGCTGATGTTGACGTTGGAAGCATCCTATTCTCAAACCTGGTAGAACAACTGAAGGGAAGGAATCAGGTCAGGGAAAAGAACATCTGTTATGTGCGCTTCCTGTCCCTGATCTTTGAGAGTTTGCTGGGAGAGAATTACCACAACAAGGCCTTGACAGCTCTTAAGCCCTATCTCATCACAGGCGCCATCTATAAGGAAATAGGAGCTGAGGATATCCCTATCACCGCCCACATGCTGAACGTGGCCAACCAGGTACCTAACGCTGAGAAGCCCTTGCTCCCTTCCTCTAAGAAGGTGAATACTTCTAGTGTCGCTGGCAAGTCTATGTCTTTGACCTCTGGGCAGCACACTACTAAGTCCAAGGCTTCATTTGGCCAACAGCCAAAGAAGAAGAAAATCCCCTCTTCTTCCCACTCCAAAGCTGTTATTAAGGCCAAGGAAAAGAAGACTGACACCGCCTCTGGTCCAGATACTCGTGTGGACTCAGAATCTTTGGCTGACAAACAACAGGAGTCTAGTGTCTCTAGGTCAGCAGAGACAACATGAAACCAGCCAAACCAAGCTGATATCTCACAGGTAATCAGTGTACATTTTTAGAGGTTCACAAGCAACCACTCTCATTTGTCTGTAGGAGAGAGTGGTGAAGTTAGGGTAATCCTCGACCCATAGAAGTCTGTCTTTACACTTAGAATACTTTAATACTTCTGTACACCCTGTCTTTGCACCAGGGAATGATTCATTTGTGTTTATAAAGCACCCTGATGACCCTGAACCCTCTAGACAGTATTCAGGCTAACAACAACCTGCATACACTAATGTCTCAACCTTGATCAGCTGTACTTCACACAGCCTCTTGGTTCCCTCCTTAAAAGAGTCCCAAAGGATTTATCCTTTCAGGGGGAGCTGAATCATCATCCTCAGCTTTCCTAGGGGCAGCGTAACAAGCGACCTACAACAACATATGTTTCACTCTTAAAAGAGTCCCAAAGGTTTTACCTTTTGGGGAGGCTGAATAATCACACTCAGCTTTCCTAGGGGCAGCGACTGGCGATCATTAAACAACATATGTTTCACAATCAAAAGAGTCCCAAAGGTTTTTTACCTTTTGGGGGGCTGAATAATCACACTCAGCTTTCCTAGGGGCAGCGAATGGCGACCATTAACCACACTTCATTCACACTTAAAAGAATCCCAAGGATTTATCCTTTGGAGTGGCTGAGTAATCACCCTCAGCCTCTCTGGGACAGCGAAATGGCGACCATTCACCTTATATTTTTCCCTGTTACTAATTACAACAAATTTGTAGGCTGATATTGTACAGCCAGTCAAAGAGTCTCAGGTACATGAAAAGGAGACTGAAACAATGACTCAGGACATTCCAAATGATGATGAACCTCTGTTAAATGCTGATGAAGAAATGCTCTCAGTAGAAGAT
The DNA here is from genome assembly GCA_025667525.1 of Glebionis coronaria. Classification (NCBI taxonomy): domain Eukaryota; kingdom Viridiplantae; phylum Streptophyta; class Magnoliopsida; order Asterales; family Asteraceae; genus Glebionis; species Glebionis coronaria. Next base: position 20,754,420 of record CM046880.1, read on the forward strand.
TATGTCTCTGAGTTTGAGCCCATGCCTGAAGATGAATTCCCTGAGGGAATGTTTGATGAAGAGGATGAAGAAGATGAGGACGACCAGCTGTCTGCCTCTCCTCCTAAAGATACCGCTGTGTCCACACCAGCTGATGACAAGACTTCTCCTCTCAAGGAAGCTGTTGACACTCCAAACTCTGCTACATCTGCAACAACAGTCTTCCAAAGACCAACATATGATCCAACAGCCGAATTCCTCTTGTTTGATCATCCTGCCCAGACCAACTTTGACTTAATTCCAAGGGGGGATGATTTTGCTCAGCAAAGCCTCAATATCAAGAATCTTCAGCCCGTACATCATCAATCTGATATTGAGCGCTTATCAAGGAAGCTGGATGTGATCAAGTCAGAGATGCACAGTTTTACTGTGACATTTCCAGGCATCATAAAGAAGGCTGTGACTGAGGCTGTCACTGAGCCAATTCAGGATGGTGCACGAAAAGGTGTAGCCCAGGGACTTAGTCATCTCTCAACTCGAATCAAGGATGCTATTGACTCATCTGTCCCTGCTATGTTCCGTGAACATGAACTCACCCTACACAAGCAATTTAATGCTGTTCGTAACAGGCAATACAACCATGCTAACTTTATTGTCAGGCGTGTTCAGGCAAATACTAATGCCAATGCCAACCTCTTGCTGAAGATTGCCAGGGCTTCAAGAAAAAGACAACGTGCCATGGCTGCCTCTGTGGAGCAGATTGCAAGAAATTTTCAGGCACGTTCATCCAAGCATCAGCGAAGTAAGGATGAACGTGAGGGGGAGAAGAATACTACACTCAGCCTTGCATCTGCAGAACAAGGCTCATCATCAGCTAATCCCTCAACTACACCTGTTCCTCTCCAAGTCATCACACCAGTTATAATACCTGATGATGAGGATACAACTCAGGGGGAGCAACAAACTAAAGATGGAGCTGACCCATCAAAGTCTCTGGTTTTGGTTAAAACCAGCAAGCCTGAGGATGATGATGAACTAGCGGCCAAGAAATTAAAATTTACTGTTAGCTCCCTCCCCAAATCTATTCAAACTCAGGCTCAGACAGCGTTTCTCAAAAGAGCTGATGTTTTGAAAAACATAAGTGTGTAGTCCTCTGTCTCGAAGAAAGGAAAGGATATAGTTTTGGTTGACACAGATACCAAACTTAAGAAGATAGCTGCGATGCTAGAGACAGGAGGATCCACCACAGACCTTTCACAATTCTCAACCTTTACACCTTCCGATGAGATTCCTTTGACCCCTGAAGAAATTGAGCAACAGGCTGAAGAATTCAAAAGATTAAGTGAACTCAAGACAGCCAAAGAATTAAATGAAGCGACTCTAAGGAAGATGACACCACCTGAAAGAGAAAAACAAAAACAAAGGTTGAGGGAAATGGAAGTAAAACGCGCTGAGGCCTTAAAGAAAGTCAAAGCTGACTATGATGCCTGCGTGAACAACAGGTATGCTGCTGGCAAGATAACCAAGTTTAAATACACCATTCACAAATCCACAAACACCCCACAGATGATCTTATAGAGGGAAAACCAACAGAGGAATATGGATGTGTTTGACAACTTCAAGTTAAAGACACTTGGGTTATCAGAATGGTTTGAACTCGAAGCCTTAGCTGCCAAAAAGTCTGGACAGGCAAATTTCCTTCTGCTTAAAACTCTTAAGTCTAAGTTTAACTGGATCAAGGAAACAGCAGCCAAACTCAAGATTGATCCCCCACCACATCTTTTTGAACAAGAACCTCCAAAGACAGGCAACAAAAGAAGAAGAATTTCACAAATTGTTGATGAAACTTTTGTTACTGAAGATGTTCGTGTGGATGGTATGCACAGGGATTTGATCCTTCCAAATGGTATTGTTGGCCCTGTTGATGGTCAGACATACTCAGAGCCTGAAAGAGGAATGGTATTTATGAACAAGGCTTGCCAGTATGCTTTTCAGAGGGAAGATGAGTTGTGCTTGGCTTCAACTATCCAGCTACTCTGTCACAAGAAGTGTCTCAAGATCAACACAGAGTATTCCAAGAAGTTTGCAAAGACTTTGCAGGATGAAATTGATAACAGATTAGATGTGGTCGAAGCTGAAGAAAGAATCAAAAATGATGACTATTGAAGATGGTGTCAGCCCTTTTTACCTTCATTTTTTATTTTACTTATGTAATGAACTTGTAATTTTCTTTAAGTCTTAATAAAATCATGAGGTATGTTTGTTTAGATCTGTTATGTGTAAGAAGAAGCTGTTAAACTCACTTACCTTAACTTAGTTAGATCTAGCATTATTTATGTTTAAATAGGGGGAGATTGTTGGGAATCTAAACTTATTAGATTCCCTGATCATTGATTTAAACATAATTAGGCTGATAGATAGTCCCTTGCCTGTAACTAGGAGGCAGGCAAGTTTCGCAAGACTCACAGAGATCCAAGTCTCTGTGAGCAACCTCAGAGGAGTCCATGTCAGAGACATTGTCAGGGAAGTCGAAGATTACCTGAAGACATACTCCTTGGCTGTGATGGATAACAGCCAAGATGTATTAGGGACTCTGAGGGGTTGAGAGTTAACAGGGGTGGCAATACCCTGATAACTCTCAGCACACTTTGGACATGCCATTTGTGTGTTCGAGAATATGAAGAATAAGGAAACTGTTTTTGACAACTGTTCCTTAAAGCATAATGGAAGACTACCAAGAATAGAAGGACATCATGTGACTGATGTGGGAACTTGTAAAAGATTGTGTAGTCGACATCAAGTACTGTTTAAGTCAAACTCGTAACACTATAAATAGGATGTGTATCCATGCATTAATGTTCAACACTTTGAGATATTAAGAACATTAGTGCGTATAACTTAGTGAATCAAACAGCTACGACTGTATTCATAAGTTAGGGTTTATTGTTGTTCAAAGTGTGCACAACACATTGTCATCAAACGGTGTTATCCATAACACTTGTAATTCTTTATTATACAATAATAAGATTACGTTTGAAAAGTAATACCTTGTGTTGATTAAGCTAAGATTAGGGTTTCTTGCATTGATTAGGGACTTTCAAGTGTTTTAAAAATAGAAAAATAGTTTTTAAAATTTAGAAAAAATACTTTTTAGTCTTTAAATAATATAAGTAACTTATTAGTTCAATAAAATAATATCTTAGACATTTTGTTAATTATATTTAATTTTAGGGCTTTAATTAGCATTTAAAATTAAATATTTAATTAATAAAAGGTTTTAAAATATTTTTGTTGAATTTTTATTCTTATTTATATTATTTTAGACTTAGTTTAAACTTTTAATTAATTTTTAGGTTTAATTTTTTAATTTGGTGCTTTTTAAGGTTTTACGTGAACGACCTTTTCGTCTTAGTGTAATCCGTCATCGTAACCGTCATTCTCTTCTTACCCCATTTCTATTATCTTTTCTCATAACAATAAAATCACAAAAGTTAATCATTTCATTACACAACGCACTAGCCTCCTTGAGAACGAACTCACTTTAGGATCATTTACACACGGTTTTCCTAAATCGTCGTGCTTACCCTATATTTTGGTACTCTTTTCCTAAAGGGTATACAAAAACTCAACCATCATTTTTGGCGCCGCTGTCGGGGAGGCGTGTTGTGTTTTGATTTGAACAATTGTTGTTTTTATACTAGCCATAATAAGTATTTGTATTAGTAGCACTCTACTAATACGTATTATCGTTTTTTGTTTTTTTGTGAATACTATTACTATATTGTATACGTAGAATAATAAATACACAAGTACTCCAAATACGTGAGAAATCACAACATTGACTTGGGAGGTCATTACCCAATCATTGTATTCGAATCTCAAACCAAAGAAAAAAGGCAAAAATAGATAAATACTTTCGAGAAGCTCGATTTTGAAAATACAAACTATAAGGTGGGTATAAGGTGGATATTATAGAATATATCCTAAGGAAAAAGGCTCTTAAGTGCTTCGCGCCGCCTCGTTTCCCCGCTTGCTTGTGAGTATTTGATTTTGAGAGCTAATCGAGAATTTGCCGCCCAAAGTATTACTTAAGTATCACATATATTTTCTTGGTTTCATTGATTAAACCCTCTTGAACGTTTAGGTGTTACACCAACGTTCTAAAGTCATCGAAGGCGTTCACTTCACGTGATCGTTTTCATTCCTTGAGGCTTCTTTAATCAAGAGATTTGATTAAGGAGGAGATTTGTAGATTATTGTCTACTTAATACAATTCCAAAATCCAAAAAAAAGTAAAAACAATCAAAAATCCAAAAAAATTGAAAAAGTTAAAAACACCAAAAAGAATCTTCTTTGCTCATCCCGACGTTTTACGTGACGTTTATTCTTACTCGCAATCAAGCAAGACGTGCACATAAAGGAAGAAACAAAAAGGAGGCAACACCTACTCCTAATCTTTCTAGTGAAGAGACTCCAAGTGAGGAACCCGTTGTAGAACAAGAAGCTATCATGGCTAATCGTACTATGATGGAGTTGCTTCAAGCACCCACCGAGGGTTTTGGAGAGGCCATTGTGATTCCCGCCATCCTTGCGGAGAACTTCGAGATCAAGACGGGTTTAATGTCTATGCTTCAAGCCAACAAGTTTCGCAGCCACGAGAAAGACAACCCACATTATCACATTAGGCAATTTAATTGTCTCACCGCGACAAGCAAGTTTAAGGATGTACCACACGATGCCATTAAGATGATGTTGTTTCCATACTCGTTAGATGGACCCGCCAAGATATGGCTCGAGAAAGAACCCCCAAATTCGATTTTGACGTGGGGTGATCTCGTTTCAAAATTTGTAAATCAATTTTTTCCACCATCTAAAACAACACATTTGAAAAACGAGATTTCACGATTTACACAAAGATCTAATGAAAGTTTTTCAATGGCTTGGGAAAGGTTTAAACAAATGTTACATGAATGTCCACACCATGATTTTTCCGAATTGCATCAAATGGACACTTTTTATAATGGGCTTAATGATCATGAACGAGATTACTTAAATGCCGCCGCGGGTGGTAATTTTTTGTGCAAAAAAACCGAAGAGGCTTTGAAAATCATTGAGAATAGGTCTAAGGTTTATAGCCCTCGTAACACACCGAGCGTTGCCAATTTGGGTTCGTCATCGTCTCGTAGCATTAATGCCTTGCAAGATGAAGCAAATGAGGAGAAACGGTTTTTCGAAAGGTTTTCGACTCTTATGACTCATTGGAAAGCACAAGATGCTTTGAATTCCGCATCGGTTAAGGCGGTTGCCAAGAGTTGTATTTCGTGTGGTGGAGCTCATGATTTTTCCGAGTGCATTACCGCGGATGGTAACACTTCGAATTCTTATGTAGCCACGGGAACTTATAACCAAAACGGTCAAGGTTCCCGCCAAAATCAAGCTCCACAAAATCAAAATGCTAATAACTATCGAAACAACAATCAAAGTGGTGCTTATCAAAGAAATCAACGTAACTACAACAAGGGTAATTATCAAAGTGGAAATGGGCTAAATTTCAAACCAAAACCAAAACCGTGATTTTCAAACTACCACACAAGGTTTTCAAAATGATCACACCAAAAATCTTCAAGGAGAATTTTTGAATTATGCTAAAGCAAACGATGCTAAGTTTGATAATATGCAACGTGAAATGGTTAGCTTAAGATCCGAGTTGAAAAACGAGCTTAAAAACGAACTTGCTAATGAACTTAAGACTCATGCTAATAAAATGGAAGGAAATGTCCAACGTCTCCAACAAAATAAACAAAAAATAGAGCAAGGTCAACATGAGATTAAGCAAGAATTGTTAAAAGCGGATGCTAGGAAATCTAAGTTTGAAGATCGAATGGGAAAAATGTTTGAAGCTATCATGTGTAAACCTTCTTCTTCGGGTGGTCTTCCTAGTGATACCATCGTGAACCCGAAAGGAGAATTGAAGGTTATTACTACTCGTAGTGGTAAAACTTTCAATGAACCCATTTCTCGTCCAAGTACTTCAACGGAGAAGGAAAAAGAGAAAGAACCCGAGGTGGTGGTAGAAAAGGAGCAAATTCCAAGCCCACGAAGTACGGCTCAAACCACACCTACGGTTGAACCAATACCAATAGTGGAACCCGAGATTCCAAGGCCTTTACCTATGCCCCAACCCACACCACCCTTACCTTACCCTTCAAGACGAAACAAGGAAAAGGCACAAGAACGAAATAATTATCAATTTGAACTTTTTATGAAAATGTTTCGTTACTTGCATTTTGATATAAGTTTTGCCGACGCCTTGGTCATGATGCCTCGATTTGCCGCGAACTTCAAAAGTATGTTGAATAACAAAGAGAAATTGCAAAAGTCGTCTAGTTGTTCTTCGGTTTTTCTTAGCCGCATACCTCAAAAAGTCGGTGATCCCGGCAAGTTTTTAATCCCATGTGCAATACAAGATATGGAGGAATGCTACGCCTTGGCCGATCTTGGTGCTAGTATCAATTTGATGCCTCTTGAGATTTTTAAGTCGCTCAATCTTCCCAATCTCACTCCTTCAAGAATGTCAATCGAGATGGCCGATCATTCTACGATTCTAGCTTGTGGAGTAGCCGAGGACGTCTTCGTGAAAGTTGGAAAGTTCTACTATCCCGTAGACTTTATCGTTGTTGACATTCCCATCGATCCTAAAGTTCCTCTAATTTTAGGTCGATCATTTTTGGATACCTCGAGAGCACATATCGATGTGCATGCTAGGAAAATCACTCTTCGTTTCAATGAGGAAGAACTCGTCATAAATGCAACTCAAAACTCCACACTTTCTCATGTGTACTCTATCACGTCTTTGAACAATGTTAATCCCATCTGTAAAAGGATTTCAAAAAGAGTTTTAGAAGTTGATGATAAAAACGATTTTCCGTCCCCTCCGCCGGTGGAGGTTAAGAGTGTTAAGCCTACGATTCCAATCACGAATGATTCTTCGGATGATGAATATGTTGATCCCGATGGGGAAGTTTTCTTTGTTGACAAACGTTTTGAGAACTTACCACCACCTAAACCAAAACGGTTTTCAAATGTGAGAATTTTTAGTGTGACTAATATTGCTTTAGAAACGCCAAATATTTTTGACATAATTAAGTCGGGTTTTCATAAGGAGAGTTTAAAAGATGAAAAAGGGACAGATTTTAAATTGGATTTAAAATATTTTTCTACAATGCTAACTCCGTCATCACCTCGTGTTTTGAGTGCTACAAGCTCGTCTTCTCCTTTTGACGATGCTTTTTGTGGACTTAGTGTGGGGGAATCCCCTTATGTTCCCTCCCCTTTCTCCACCGAGGACGAGATATTTGATCCCGTAATTGCTTGTAAAGGGAAATCTCAGTCTTCCACCGATGCAATAAATGGAAAATCTTTCTATTTGATTGGTGCGAGTCTACCTCGAGTAGCTCATGGTTTTTATGACTTACCCATTGTCCCACCCTTCTATTTCTTCTCATCTATTTTCTTGAAACCCTCTGGGTTTGTGTTGACACATGATGAAGTGGCGTTGATTTGTTTTTCCAATGAAAACGAGAACGCCATCTTCGATCCCGGTATTTTGCACCATCAAAGGACTTAGTCCTTAATACCGGTTGTTTTTTGGCCTTGTTTATCATGTAAGCCCCACTAAAAATTGACCATACCAAGATAATCCCTAAATGATCACATTTATGGGGATTCAAGTCGAGCTTTTGACTCGGTTATCAAAAAGAAGGTGCCTCGTGGGGGAAACCCATGCTTATCCATGTACATATTATTGCTTTCTAATTAGTTTAATGTGAGGGGATTTGTGCCCTTCTAATCTTTGTTCCGTGGGTGTTTGTGAATTGTGGTTTTTAGATCATGATCTTCACGATTGGAGCCTCTCGTGTTTGTTTTATGGGAGCACTCGATCATTTGCTTTGAAGACTTTCTCAGTATCCAAATGATATATCCTTTTGATGTTCTAACCTTAGGTTTTTAGCACAATTCATAAACGGCTATTAATTTAACGGTTACACCCTTTCCATGCTAGATTAGGCATTCGACTACGTCTCTAGTATGGGGGTGTTTGCACCCCTAGACTCGAAACATTGAGGACAATGTTTAACTTTAGTATGGGGGAGAATAGATACTTGCCTTGCCAAACCTTCACGCTTTCCAAAATTTATCTTTTTGTTTATCGTTTTTGCTGCAAAATAAGGCTAAAAATGGCCAAATTTTAAAAATTTTCTCATGTTTTTATAAGTGTTTGAAGACACGAATGTAGGTTTTCCGATGGCGAGAATAAGAGTAATTTTTGACTCGACCGTGTGTGTTGAGCACTTAGCTTTGGTTCCTTAACTACACATTAGGCTAAGTCTCTTAAATGAGGACGAGAAATGATAGGGTTAATTATAAGTTACTATGCTAAACGTAGAGTACTCGTATTCTTTCAAAAACTCATGTGTTCTCGTTGTTTACTTATTCTCCCTTCGCATGTAAATATTTTTTGCTTAATAAATATTGATTAGCGGTTTAGTTGGGATTGTTGGGTTTCTAGTCTTTTCTAGTAGCTTCCGTGTAATTAAATTGGGAAGACATTAAGGTATCGCCAGCGTCACGGTTTTGAAGTATTGGCACCCAAATAATCGAAAGCTTCACCCAATAATAATATTTCAAGTGCTCACCTAAATCTAGCAAACAATTTGAAGCCCCACAAGGCAGAAAAATCTATGAAAAATTGAAAGTGAATCAAGCCTTAATCTTCGAAGCTTTAAAGATCCAAAATTCGCCTTAGCGTGAGGATATACGTCTTTGGCTAATAAAACCACCGATGAGGCGGGTAATAAAAGGCAAGACAAGACCGAAGTCATAATAAAAGCTTCATGACGAAGTTGAATAAAAGATGGAGGTAAACCAAAGATAATAAGGCCCTTCCGTTAGGGGCGTATAAAAGTCTTGGTAATAAGTCTCATGTTCAAAACCGTTATAAAACCGTGTTTATCGATTCTTCTTGTCAACTTTGACATCGTTGTTTATTAGGAGGGGTTATTGATTTAATGGTCTTGGTTACACCGTTAGGACTCTATTTTTAGACCTAAATCTCTATTATCGCATAAGTCAAACAATGTATCCTCGTGAAACATTCAAGACAAAATAAAATATAAGAGATACAACTTAGGAATAATGGGAGGATAAGTACGTGATTAGGGCATATGAGTAGTGTTAGCATTACTAACTTATAATGATAATGATCTCGTTGCACGCTTGGCATGGAATTGGGGTGAAAATCGAGGAAGATGAAATTATTTCTAACAAAGCATTCACGTGTTCTTATTCTATGAACCTAAACGTCCCATTTTGCGATGAAAATCATACATTATGTCTAAAACACAAGTAGTAGTAGTAATAGTCGTAGTGTAGCTAGTTTATCGTTCAATAAAGTGAATAAAAATGAATTTTCGAGATGCTACGATACTTTATTCTAGCATTGTGTGAGGGCACGGCAATGGTTTAGTATGGGGGAGTGATGAGACTGCTTTTATACATAGTCTCATCGTCCAAAAATGGGCTTAAAATGCATTAAATATCATTAAAAATGCCAAATATATGCTCGTATCTGTTGCTTGTGTATTTTAGGTACGGATATTGAGGAAATGACAAAAAGATCACCAGAATCAATCAAAAACAAACACGGGAAACGAAGCCGCACAATGAACCGGACCCGAATCAAGAATTTCCAAAACAACCCTTGAAGAATTGAAGATTGGCAACATTGATCCCTCATCTTTGAAGATTTGTCATAATTGGTCCATGGAGATCATATTTTGCAAGAGTAATCATCCATGTTTGAAGAATTGACAAAGCAGGCCCTTGAATAATGCAATATTTGCATATATAATCCTTGATATAAATTTGCAAAATACTTGTGCCAAATTTGACAACTTTGGCAAAGTTGTTATAAAGGAATTGGAAGTTGTTGGATATTATTTACAAGTTGAAGAAAGTGTGATACATGGGGGACCTTTTCTGCCCAGACAATCAAACACCACACCACCAATCAACCACTGCCACGTCACCCACCAGCCAATAGCATCCCACCACCTCACCACTCCCTCACACGTCACCCTCCACTACTCAGTTTATATTAATAAAACTGAGTCAACCCCTAGTCAAACCCCACACTTTTCCCTCTAAACACCCAGTTTAAACTAATCCCTCCCCAAATCAGATTAAAAGTTCCCATTAAACCCTAAAAATCACCAGGTTGAATTAAACCCTAATCAAAGGGGTTTAATCTTTAAAACTCCAGAACCCTAATTAACCTTATACTAATCCAATCCCCACCCCTAAAATCTACCCAGACATACCCATGTGTCCTGTGGGACCCTCCCCTGCCCATCACTTTCTTCCTAAAACCCAAAAACCCGACCAAATGAACGATTCCTAGCAACTCCTTGGTCCCCAATGTTCTACCAACGGTTCAAGATCAAGATATCATGTTGGCATGTCAACATCCATCACAAGAATCCATTTTGACTGAAATTCAAAATTTTGTCCAAGGGCAGTTTAGGAAATTTATAGTTAGGGTTTTATGATTCTAGACTCTTCTGTGACCCATTATATAAGGGCATATAGGGTTTTCATTTTAGTTCTTGTTCCAGATTTTGCTTGAAAAATATTGTAATTCCTTTTTAATATATAAAAGTTGGTATTTTGATTTTAAAAGATTTTCCTTTTTATGTTTAAAAGTTGGTGTTGTTATTGAAGCAATCTGAGTTCCATTATCACTTTTGATTTTGTTAAGTTTCATTCAGAAAATGAAGATTTTGGTGAGAGGACACTTAAACCAAAACCTTGATTTTCTGTGATAGTTATAGGAGCTTATCAGCTTATTTGGTGGACAACCAAATAAGCTACATAAGCTTGTATAAGCTATTTCATCAGTTTCAGTTTTTCCAAGTGTTCTAGGTTTTCAAATTTTCATTCAAAAATCAATTTTTCAAATTTTTTTATTATATAGCCTATAAGCTATAAGCTTGCTTAGCCAATAAGTCAAGTTTATAGCTGCATAGGGTTGTTTATCAGATAACCTTGTGTTCTTGTTGGTTTCTTTGACTTTGCAGGTTACAAGAAGATCATTGTGTTCATTTGAAGATATATTGGGGTGGGTTTGACTGCAGTAGTCACCACCTAGCATCATCCACATTCAAACAACTTCTTTGCACAAGCCATAAGCCCAGCTATAAGCTGATGGGAGATGGCATTGCAGCCATAGTGGGGCCCGGATGTGGGTCCCCCAAGGTATAAACCATAAGGCTTGAACCTTCCTAGTAGATTATAACTTATTTTTTTGTGCCTTGTGATTTGTGGAGTTGATTTTGTTTGCTAGTTAGAAAAGGGTTTGTTTATGATTATTAGTCATTAGTTAGGCTTGATTAGTTGTTAAAATTCAGTTTTAACCTGGTTTGAATAGATTTGGTGTGTAAATTTGTGATTTCTGAAATTTAGGGGGTGTTTGGCTTTGGTTTTTAAAGCAAGATTGTTGAAAGTATTTGGCTTAAAATCTGTTTGAACACACCTATTTCATTAGTCTCTAGTCATATCAGTAGTTGGTTGAGTTTTGTATGTTGGAAATCAGAAGTTGCATGATAAAAATTGGATAATATAGCTAGAAATCAGTAAGTGCCTTTGTTTGACTGATTTTTGTGGATTAGGTTCACCAAAGTCTGAAATCTGATAGGGTTAAGTGCTATATAGGATTGTTTATCAGTTATATGATGTTTGATCAATTTTTGTACAAGATTTGAGCCTTCAAAATTCATTATTGTGCCAATTGCACCAGACACTATTCATCAGACCTATAGCAGCCTTTCCAATAACTTTTTTGGGCAATTTGTGTGATTTTATTGTGTTGTAGCTGGTTAATTTTTGCTATAATCTGACTCCCCATACTCCCATGAGTGTGGGGTGCCCTTGTTTCCAAGAAAAACCCAACAACAGGCTTTCCTAAGCTCTAAAACCATCTGACCCATTTTTTTGTGAAGTCAGTGTGAACTAAGTTCCCACTGCTAGTGCTTTGGTTTCCACTGCTCAGCAAAAGGACAAAAGTCCTTCACATGTCACTTTCAGTAACTTAGATTTTTTGTCTTTAGTGGGTGAAAACAGGTTTTAGACTTTGATTCAAGTTTCATTATTTTTCTAATTTAATTTTTGATTTTTCAGTTTAATTAAATTTTCAGTTATTGTTCATTTAGTATTTTTTTACATTTAATAGCTATTTTAAATTACTTTTTAATTTTTTATTTTTGTCTTTTAGTGGTAAAATTAAATATTTTTTAGTTTTAAAAATTTTCATAGACTTAGAAAAATACTTTAAGTTTTTTAGTTTAAAAAGTTTTTACTGTTCACTTTTTATTTAATTGTTAGAATTAATTTAGTTTAATTAGGGTTTAATTTCAAACTGTTTTTTTCTTTTAGTGGAAAATTTTACATTTTTCAAACTTTTTCATTTTTCTACTGTTCCTTAGCATAACTTAGGATTTTTTTAAAATTGTCAAATTATTTTTAGCATTATTTTATTATTTTTTATGATTATTTTAGTTTAAAAATTGTTTTTAGTGTTTTAAAATAGAAAAATAGTTTTTAAAATTTAGGAAAAATACTTTTTAGTCTTTAAATAATATAAGTAACTTATTAGTTCAATAAAATAATATCTTAGACATTTTGTTAATTATATTTAATTTTAGGGCTTTAATTAGCATTTAAAATTAAATATTTAATTAATAAAAGGTTTTAAAATATTTTTGTTGAATTTTTATTCTTATTTATATTATTTCAGACTTAGTTTAAACTTTTAACTAATTTTTAGGTTTAATTTTTTTTAATTTGGTGCTTTTTACGGTTTTACGTGAACGACCTTTTCGTCTTAGTGTAATCCGTCATCGTAACCGTCATTCTCTTCTTACCCCATTTCTATTCTCTTTTCTCATAACAATAAAATCACAAAAGTTAATCATTTCATTACATAACGCACTAGCCTCCTCGAGAACGAACTCACTTTAGGGTCATTTACACACGGTTTTCCTAAATCGTCGTGCTTACCCTATATTTTGGTACTCTTTTCCTAAAGGGTATACAAAAACTCAACCATCAGAGATACTTCTTCAATTTACTTATTGGACACTGGGCATCCTAATCATTGGACAATGGCCTAGGAACAACCCTTAACACGATCCAACAATCATTTAAAACCTTATAATTCAATCACATGACTTAACGACTTCCTCTTAACAATCTCATATTCCATACGAGTTAAATTTTACTTCATTCAAGTTTCAATCAACTTATACTCAATGCGATATCCTACCTCATTTTCGAATACTTTCAAACTTATTCTTAGACCTTCAAAGTGCAATAAAAGCTTGATATGATCAACACTTAATTTCCAATCCTATAGCTCTTACAACAAAAATTATCAAATGAGTCACTAGTATGAAATGACTCGATCATTCAATTAGACTTCTCGGAAAGGTACTTGTAGCATGAGGCTTTTGAGTAATGGTTCCAATGACAGCCTTAAGTGCAACATTCACCCTTTCGATTTCAAATTTAATAATTGGGTGACAACGAATCAGATGACATCTTTCTAGGTGGTAACGTTTTGTCAAACTCCACTCTATAAGGAAAGATCGTCATGACATCGATATCGGTTTTAATCTTGCCAGTTCTTCTTCAATATCACAATCAACTAATATCTATATTTCTACGAATATCAACCATTTTGTTGGGATCATAAATATCCACAACTTGGTTTAGATCTGGAATAGCTAGAATTCCTACGGGAATAGCTTCGATTGATTTGCTAGGGGAGTTAGGGTTTCTTGTGACAATCTACGTCGTATAAATACCTCGTATAAATATCAAAATAATCATCGAACAATCATGTAATCAAATTACAACATATATATAATCCAAGTTATATATATATATAAATAACACTTCTCAGTCTGGCCTTGTCGGTAACTCGGGAATTCTTCGGCACCGTTATAGTCAAAATATTTTTAGACATTTTAAGAAAAATGTTTATAGTTAAAAGATTTTGAAATGTTTTATTCAAAACCTTGGTTTTAAAAATCTTTCGTTCTCTATAACGAGAGCTCTGATACCAAACCGTAACACCCCCAAATTTATACAACTCAATACAGCGGAAGACTCGTTGGTGTTACGGGATAGCACATTACTCACATCATAGACAAAGCTTAAAAATCGCGTCGTTTAATAATAAAGCATTTCCATTCATAAATATCAAATTTACATAGGTCCCAAGTCATTGTATTTCATACAAGTTTTACAAAGAATTTGAATGGAAATTATTATTTAAGTGCGGGCCATGAATTCTTGTTGTCTTCCCGAGAATTACCTTCAAGTATCTGAGATAAAACATGTTAAAAGAAAAGGTCAGCGATAACGCCGAGTGAATTCATAGAGTTTAATAAAATCCATCAATATAACATCGGTATAAAATTATTACCGAAAATCATTTTGTACAAATCATTGTAATAGGCCATAAAATAGCCAAAGTCATTTTATACAAATCCTTATCAAAATCATAATATAGGCTTTGGCCTTCAAAATCATTATACGAACCATTGTCGTTAAAAACATCATACAATACGTTTTATAACGTTGTATAGATTAAATAAAAACCGTTATATGAATATGGTTATATAAAACCAAAACACGAACATAATATCAATGATAAGACCCTGTATTGCTAGTGAGGCAATATATCGTAATTCAATGCATAAAGCAGTATTTTCGTTATTTGGATTATTATAAGCCGCATGACATTGTTACCTTACTATATCAAACAACGGGTAGCTAGCCCAAAACTCAATTTGCCCATCTAAATTAGCGTGTCGTCACAATAATCACGCTTGTGTAAATCTTCTCATACATAAATTCGCTTACCAATCAATGTGGCACGACGGGGATCAACCGTCAAGGCGCGAACTGGGGTGATCGTCCCCAAATAGTACTATTATATGCATAAGCGTCTACCAAAACCCGGTAGTTCACAATTCATGCTAATGGGACTTTTAGTGACATAACCTAACTTTAATAATCCATTTCATTTCATTTATCGGGTCATATAATCATTCATCGGGTCACATAATTCGGGTCCAAATCAATAATCAAACAATTGGGACAACTTGTGTCCTATTTTATCAAAACTAACATGTTATCTCCCTCGCGGGTTTATAAAACATTTCATAAAAACATTTAAAAGAGTGTGAGGCTATGAACTCACGTTGATGTGGGAAAGCGGGTTATTGGCAATTCGGATGTACGGTACGTGCTTCAATCACGGAAACCTAGACAAATAATACTCGTCTTAGACTCTTGTCCAATAACTTTACAAAAATAACAATTATGTATACATATGATGATTTTATATATATGATGATCAAGTGGGTTTATACATTCTCATTTTACTCAATTTAGTGTTATGTATTGGTAACTTTTATACTAGTGTACTAGTTTTACTTATTTACATGTTTTAGGTCCAATAAGCCTATTATAAGTCCATTACCTTATGTTAGTCCATTTTAAACTTTTATTATCAGTATTATACTTTACATGTTGGGCCCAAATGGGTTAAGCCCAATAAGTAAGTTTATAAGTGTTTTACCAACTAGTCGGGTTTATAGTCCTGATTGTAGGAAAATTATACACCTCTTGTTTAGGAAAACAAAAGAGCGTAAATGAGCGGTAAGTATTAAACAAATGATTTTAAGAAAAACCAAGTGTTAATGACCCTTATGGTGTGAAATGAAAGTTCGTTTCCCAAGGAGGTATATGTGTGTGAAAAACTTGTTAAATGTTTGTGATTAATGATTGGTTTAGAAGGGGATGAGAAAAGAAGATGACGAAGACGTGAAAATTACTACTAGAATGATAAAACGTAAAACCGTAAAAACAAATTAATTCTAAAAATTACCAAAAATTAACCAAAAATCAAAATAAATAAACTAAGAGTTTACCAATGATCAAAACTTTTTCAAACCTTTTAAATAATTAAATATTCAATTTTTAATTGCTAATTAAAGCCCTAAAAATTAAATAAATTATCAAAAAGCCCAAATAAAGATTTTTCAATTGGTAAACCTCTAAAATGACCTAAAAATATTAAAAACTATTTTTAGAAATTTTTAAACTAATAAAAACTATTTAAAATGATTTAAAAACTATTAAAATTTAAAATAATTATAAAAATTAATCTAAAAGTGATGAAATTATTCTAAAAGTTGCTAAATTCATATTTTAATGTATTAAAGCTAAGAAAAATGTAAAAAGTTGGAAAATGTGAAATTTGAAAAATAATAATAAAATAATATTAAAATAATATTAAAAATCCAAAAATTATAAAAAATTCTAAAAATTTGCAAACTAGTTTATTTTAACCTAAATAATCAGAAAATCAAAGTGAAATGACAAAAATACCCCTATTGGGCCCTCAAATGGGCCAAAACCAAAAACAGTCAACCTTAATGGGCTTTTGGGCCCAAAAAGTCAAACCTGGCCCAATTGACTTGGAAAAGCCCAATCTGACTCAAAATTTAATTCTAAGAACAAAACTCTAAAGGCCCAAAAGTTGAATGTGAGCTTATCACAGCTTAATAAGCAAGCAGCTTATTCTTATTGGGCTTTTCAGCCCATTAAGCAATAAGCCAATGCCATAAGCTCTAATTTGACACATAACCTTCTTTTAGGATGCTTATGAGATCTATAAAAAGAAATTTTGAAAAAGCACACTCAATAAGCCAGAAATAAGCAAAGTAAAAATCCACAAAACGACAAAATAGTCGGGTTTGAGATTTAGGGCACCTCAGAAGCTCTAGTTTGTTGCAAAAGCTCACAAATAGCTTAACTAAGAATAATCAATCAAGAAAATAAAAAAAAGCTAAGTAGAATAAGCTGTGAGAGCAAATAAGCTGGCTAAAAAAGCCAAATAAGCTAGTTTTCTAGCAAAAGCTTAACCAAAAGACTTGTAACCTTCCAGATTTGATATTAAGCTAAAAAAAATGATTTCTATAACAAAAGCCAAGTTGTTGCATGTGCCAATAAGCAGTTCTAAAAAATAAGCCAATTTGTGCTTATTTGACCAAAAGTCAAAGTACTCCAAAGTTCACCAAATGATCAGGAATGGTCTATGGGCTTGTTATAAGCAAATTTTGTGAAGGACTCAAGGAGGAGGCCTTGTGAATCAAGAGGTCAGTTGACCTTTTGATTGCAGATTTTGGCAATAAG
Organism: Glebionis coronaria; assembly: GCA_025667525.1. Classification (NCBI taxonomy): domain Eukaryota; kingdom Viridiplantae; phylum Streptophyta; class Magnoliopsida; order Asterales; family Asteraceae; genus Glebionis; species Glebionis coronaria. The sequence goes on from CM046880.1 coordinate 20,771,721, forward strand.
GGCTTAATAAGCCAATTAGCTTATAAGCCAGATACAAAGCACACCAAATAGCAAAATCCACTCACAAGCAACACTTAATCAAGTTCCAAGCAGCAAAATCACAAGGCATACACTAGGATAACAAATGCAAGCAAAAAATGAGGTGGTCACTTTGCTGATGCAAATGACCACTTCAACAACTTTTGATAAGCTATAACAATCACAATAAGCCACCAAATTCAACAACCAGATAACCAATAGATAGCTTATCACCCAAACTATTCCCAAACCAGATTTCAGACCTTAGATCCAAGTAACAAAGAAGTTATTGGATCTGATGTGTTTGACCAATTCCAAAACCACTTTTATCAGATTTTTGCAAAACTTCAAATCCCTTTTCCAAACTTTCAGAAACTTAACCTATGACTAAGACTTGTATATTAAGACTTGTTTAGACCTCCCAAACCCTAAGAACCAAGGGCTCAAGGCCACAAGGCCTTATGAACCAGTAATCCCAAACAATCCTTTATCAACCACTTTTCAAACAAACTTCTGATTTTCAAACACAACTTACTAATTTTATCCTTCAAATAGCTACACTAGGTGACAACTAGCAGATTACAACCATAAAACACAAAGCACAAACACAGAATCAACAAATCACATGCCAAAATACAAAACAGACAATATCATATGATTTTTGAGAGGAATCTTAACAAGAGGTTATACCTGCCCTCCACAACATCCTTGGAGGGCCAGCTATGCTCCTTGGACCTTGTTCAACAACTAGAACAAGACCAAGGTACTTCAATAAGAAAGATGATGAATGCCTTGGTTGATGTTTCAAAGCAGAAACTCAAGGGCTTGATTTCTTTAACACAATGAACAAACAGCCCAACCAAAGGCCCTAATCCCTTTACAAGCTTGGTGTCAACAAGCTTGCAAGAGCTTATAGCTTATGGTTAAGGATTAGTACACAAAAATAAGCAAATTCAGAAACCTTCTTTCAAGCTTTTTCAAACTTGAAAAACTTACCAAACATAAACGTCCTTGAACCAAATGATTCAAGCACACTTATAACAATCAATGGAACTCAGAATCACCTTTAAACAATATCAACTTTCAAAAACATAAAAAGGAATTACAATTTTTTCAAAATACCAGCTTTTATAAATTTCAAAAATGAATTACAAGTTTAAAAGGTAAAGACTGGAACAAAGGGACTCTCACATGTTGAGGTCTCCTTTTATAGGCAAATGCCTGGCTAAACACTATTCACAAACCCTAGCACTGATTTCTCTAAAATGCCCTTGAGTCTTCTAGATAACTCTTGGGTGTGAGCTGTCCAAAATGATCCTGGACGTTTAAAGTAGCTTTGGGGTGAAGCAAAGGATCTCAGCTGTTGATCTTGACACGTGGCAAGCCTTGGTGAGGAAGTTGGCACATGATGGTGAAACGGTTTTGGTGCTGGGGCCTCTTGGTGAATGGGAGTGAGGGTTTTAAGGTTGGGATGGGATTATAGGCGTGTGAATCAAGTGTGGGTAAGGGTAATTGAGTTTTACCCTTTGTTTTAATGAAGATAGTTACTGGGTTCATGGGGTGAACAGTAGTAACTTTTGATCCGATTTTGGGGGATTGGAAATGTTTGGCGCGTGTTTGTGTGTTTGAATGTTTGAGTGCACAACTTTAGCCCTTCTTCTATTTCTTTTCTTTCATTTGTGTTTAAAAATGTGTCAGCGCCCAATTCCTTTGTTGTCAACTTTCAAGACTTGACAATTTTGGCACAAAACTTTCCAACAAGGTTTATAAGGATTATTTTTTCCATTTTGAGATATTTCAAGGGCTGATCTTGGACATTCTTGATCTTCAAAGGTCTTCAATGTATCTTTGGCTTCATGAGGGACCATTGTTGGCAATTTGGAATTGTTGAGGGACTAATCTTGCCATTTCTTCAAAGTAGAAGGACCTTTTGTGTAATTTTGACAAACTTAAGGGACCAAACTTGTAATTATCAATATACAAGGGTTTTAAGTGTCATTTCTTCAATAAATGAGGACCAATCTTGTATGTATTCAAGTCTTCAAGGGTATTTGTTGAATATTCCATGAATTAGGGCCCGGTTCTTTATACGGCTTCGTTTCTCGTGTCTGTTTTTCCTTGTATCTTGTGATCTTTTGTCTTTTTCACGATATCCATACCTAAAATACACAAGTAAAGAAACACAAGCATATATATGGTATATTATGACATTTTTATGCATTTAAAGCCCGAAAAGAACGATGAGATCATGTATAAATGCCATCTCATCACTCCCCCATACTAAGCCATTGCCGTGCCCTCACGCAATGCTAGAATAAAGTATCTAAGCATCACCAAAGTTCAATTTTATTAACCTTTATTGAAAAGTAAAAGACTTGCAACATACTACGAAGATGTGTAAAGACATAATGTATGATTTTCATCACGAAAAGTGACTTTTAGGGTCAAAGAATAGAAACAAGTAAATGTCCCTTAGAGTAAACTTCGTCATCCTTGATTGTCATACATTCCATGCTAAGTGCAAAAACGAGATCATTGTTGGTACAAGTCACAATGCTAACACTACTCATACGTCCAAATTGTGTAATACTTTTTCCTCCCGCAATCCTAGTTATTATAAAAAGAAATTAGTTACTAGCATTTTTTATCTATTTGTCATGGATCACAAGTGATTCATATTGACTTATTTGAGTAGTTATTAGTCCGAAAGCAAAGTAGCACGATTTGATCGATAGTTAGCCGAAGGGCAAAATCTTTTAAAACGGCTTCTCGTGTATCTCCTTGAGTTCATATCTTGGCATAACTCGTTTCACGATTTGAGACCTTTCTCGGACCGATATTTGGCATGTACTTCATATTCAAATCTTGGGAAGACGTTCTTGAAATTATGGTCTTCTCTTCATATATTTGGAATTTCTTCACTTGACGTTTTTGAGAGATTCTTCATACTGGACCACGACTTCATCATTTTTCTTCAATATTTACTTTGGATTTTGATACACAACGATCCGCCTCCTTTTCGGACTTGGATATATTTATCCTCATACCTTGTAAGGGTCTTTTTGGATAGACTTTCTCCATGATCTTTAGGGGAGTAATTGCTTTTCGTCGTGTGTCTCGATCCTTCATATTGATTTAGGAATAATGATACTTCACATCATCTTGGATTTTAGCAAAAAATAGAGCTCCTCATGCCTTGTTTGGGCCTTTTTGGATAATCGCCAATCTTCGCGTCTCGCTTCAATAAGTTATGCCTTGGCTATGAACTCTATTCAACCCCGAGCAACTTTTAAACGATCTTGCGCTAGAGGCTAAGTAACCTTTCAAATCGTACGACCTTACTTATTGCAATTATGATTTATTCCTAATGGATTGATCTTATGGGAAGAAAAAGCCACAATTAAAAACATATGAGTTTTTGAAAGAACACTTTCATGTTCTACGTTTAGCATGATCACTTGTCTAACTCTATCATTTCTCGTCCTTCACTATATAAAGACCTCTAATTAAAGAGACTCGTGAATACTTAGCCATGCAAGTCAAAATTAAGCCAAATTTGGATTAGCTTTCATTGAGACTATATCAAATCAAAGTTTTGGGTTTTCAAGCCACCTATAAGATCTTGCACTTTCTTGGACTTTTTCAAGTTTAGAGAAGGCATTTTATAGTTCCCTTGATAAGTGACTTTCTTGGATCCATTATAGGAGCTTGCGAAAAGTTCTCGTTCTTAACCCGAATGAGCTAAGACTTTCGCGTTTTAAAGCTCCCTATATAAAAGTCTAGCAAAACTTGAATTGAGCGGGTTAAGGAATGTAAATGGCTCCAAATGCCCATCAAGTCAAAAACTAACTCTTATTCTACCCATCGGAAAATATACATTCGTGTCTTAAAAACACTTATGAAAACTAAGAAAATTTTTAAAATTTGGCCATTTTTAGCCTTATTAGCAACAAAACATTGAAAGTTGGAAAGCGTGAGGGCGTAGCAAAGCAAGTACCTATTCACCCCCATACTAAAATCAAACATTGTCCTCAATGTTTCGAGTCTAAAGGTGGAGCACCCCCATACTAGAGACGAAGAATCGAATGCTTAGGATCTAGCATGGAAAGGGTGATCAACAATATATCTAAAGCCGTTTATTAAGTATGCTAAAAGATAATTGTTAGAGAAATAAAGGATATGTCATGGATTCGTGAAAAACTTCTTCAAGCAAACGATGGAGGCTCACGTAAACGAACATGAGAGTCTACAATCGTAGATGATGATGATCTAGATAACACAATCACAAACAAACACAAGACAACGAGTTGAAAGGGTACAAGTCCCCTTATTAGTGAATAGTAAGTATAAAGGATAAGAATGGGATCTCCCCCACGAGGCACCTCGTTTTTGATTACCGAGTCATGAGCTCGACTCGATCCCCTCAATGCTAATTATCATTGGGGAAGGTGACTTGGTCGAGGGAAACCATTGAAGGAATTTCCCCACCAAAGTAGTGCTTAAACCTATGTCCATTCACCTTGAAATTAGGACCATCATCTTGAGCTAGCTCGATGGTCCCATAAGGAAACACTTGTGTAATGGTGAACGGACCCGACCAACGAGATTTCAATTTCCCGGAAAATATCTTAAGTCGAGAGTTAAAAAGCAACACTTGATCACCAACGTTAAAAACCCGGTTTTTAATCTTTGAATCATGAAACTTTTTAGTCTTTTCTTTAAAAATTAATGAATTTTCATAAGAATTATCTCTTAATTCATCTAATTCATTCAATTGTATTTTCCGGTGATCTCCCACGGTCTTCAAGTCAAAGTTTGCATGCTTAAGGGCCCAATATGCCTTATGCTCCAACTCAATGGGCAAATGACAATTCTTCCCATAGACTAACTTATAAGGAGTGCAACCGATAGGTGTCTTATAAGCGGTCCTAAAGGCCCATAAAGCGTCATCGAGTTTGTCGGACCATGAAGCACGGTTTTCTCCAATTGACCTCTCTAAAATCCTCTTCAAAGCTCGGTTCGAAACCTCGACTTGCCCACTCGTTTGCGGGTGATAAGCCGTAGAAAGACGATGAGTAACTCCATATTTCTTTAGAACCTTTTCGAATTGGTCATTACAAAAATGGGTTCCACGATCGCTTATAATAGCACGAGGGGTTCTGAACCGAGAGAATAGTTGTTTCAAAAACTTCACTACCACACGAGCATCATTAGTAGGCAAAGCCTTAGCTTCCACCCACTTAGAAAGGTAGTCCACCGCGACGAGGATATATTTGTTGCCATGAGACGATGGGAACGGCCCCATAAAGTCTATTCCCCATATGTCGAAAATCTCACACACTTGAATTATGTTTTGCGGCATTTCATCACGTTGAGACGATTTTCCTTGACGTTGGCACGAATCACACGACTTCACAAGTGCGTGTGCATCACGATAGATAGAAGGCCAAAAGAAACCGGCATCGAACACTTTCTTAGCCGTGAGATTAGCAGAGTGGTGACCACCCGTGGGTCCCTCGTGACAAGCTCTAAGGATATTAGAAGCTTCGGCACCAAAAACACAACGTCGAACGAGTTGATCCGCACAAACCCGAAAGAGATAAGGGTCGTCCAAAAATAGAACTTGACGTCACGAATGAATTTTTGTTTTTGTTGTGTCGTCATACCCTTGATTATGAAATTGCCCGCATGGTAATTTGCAATGTCGGCAAACCATGGGGTGGTGTCTTTAGAATTCACTACACCGAGAGTCTCGAGAGGAAATGTTTCGGTGATTTCCTTGTTCTCGAAAACATCTTTGTGAGGATCTTCTAGACGAGAGAGATGATCGACCACTAGATTCTCGGCTCCTTTTTTGTCAAGCACGGTGACATCAAATTCTTCGAGGAGGAGCATCCAACGAAGCAATCTCGGCTTAGCATCTTGCTTAGCTAAGAGATACTTGATAGTCGAATGGTCGGTATACACTATGCTTTTAGTCAAGACGAGATAAGGTCGGAATTTCTCAAAAGCATAGACCACGGCAAGGAATTCCTTTTCCGTTGTGGTGTACTTTAATTGAGCCTCGGTCATCGTCTTACTAGCATAATGGATAGGACGGAAATGCTTGTCATAACGTTGCCCTAAGACGGCCCCTATAGCATAATCACTTGCATCTCACATGATTTCAAAGGGTAATTCCCAATTAGGAGCAACAAGAATGGGAGCTTCGGTAAGTTTCCTTTTGAGAGTTTCGAAAGCTCTAACACAATCCTCATTGAAGTTAAAGGAGCATCCTTCTTGAGAAGGTGTGTCATAGGTCGAGAGATTTTCGAAAAGTCCTTGATGAAACGACGATAAAAGCCCGCGTGGCCTAGGAAACTCCTAACTCCCTTAACGGTTTTGGGATGAGGTAACTTGGCGATGACGTCTACCTTAGCTTTATCGACCTCAATCACCACTTTCGACACCTTATGTCCTAAGACGATTCCTTGTTTACACATAAAATGACATTTTTCCCAATTAAGCACAAGATTGGTTTCTTCACAACGTTTTAACATTTGCTCGAGATTAGATGAACATGACGTAAACGAATTGCCAAACACCGAGAAGTCATCCATAAACACTTCCATCGACTTCTCGATCATATCGTGAAAAATTGCCATCATACACCGTTGAAATGTACCCGGTGCATTACAAAGTCCGAAAGGCATCCTACGATAAGCGAACGTTCCATAAGGACACGTAAAAGTAGTCTTCTCTTGATCACGAGGGTCGATAGGGATTTGAAAGTAACCGGAAAAACCATCTAAAAAGCAATAGAATTCATTTCCCGCGAGTCGCTCCAACATTTGATCCATGAAGGGCAAAGGAAAGTGGTCTTTACGAGTGGCGTTATTTAACTTTCGGTAGTCAATACACACCCTCCAACCGGTCACAACACGAGTGGGAATTAACTCGTTGTTTTCATTAGGCACAACGGTCATTCCTCCCTTTTTAGGGACACAATGGATTGGGCTCACCCATGGTGTGACAAATCTAACATTTTCAGGTAGTAAAATATTTTCTCGTATAATATTTTGAAACTTATTTTTGTGTTGGTTGACGAACTCACAATTTACGGATTTAAATTTGGGATTACGTGCATAATTTGGCGTCTTTTACGACTAAACCGGAAACCTTAGGATTACGTATTTACGTTTTTGAACTCCGTTTTTGATGAGACAATTTTTTTTGGATTCGTTTTGTGACGGTGATTCATAATTTATAAAAACGTTTTTCGTAAAACGACCCGAGGGCACGGAAATCGAGAAAACTAGAATCAAGAAATACCCGTAAACTAGTGAGATGGGACAAAACACTTTGCCCCACCCCACTAGCTTATATGGGACGGCAATATTGACACCACCACACATAGGTGGCATCAAGTTAGCAAGTTTACACAAGTGTAAGCTTGTGCTTACACCTTAAGCTAACCATTTCCACTTAACCTCCCAAACTAGCAAGTTGTTTTCATTCTTCACATTTCTTCCATGCAAACCACTCTAAAAACTCTCTCAACTCTCCTCTCTTGTCGTCCCAAATAAGCTAACAAACCCCATCATTGATCTTTTCTAACCACAAACCACATGTTTACTAGTCCTATTAAGGTGTTCTCTTGAAGCCTTGATCATTTGGTGGCCATATCAACAACTTTGGAGGTGAGTTGCTTGTGTCCTAGGGCTGGTTTTCCAACATATGTTCTTGATATTTGATGGTCTTGGAGATACTTGTTGTGTTCATCAAGTTCTTGCCTTCCTAAAACAAGAAATCCACATGGATTGGTAAAGAAGATCATCCTCTACATTTTTCTCTTATTATTTTGTAAAGAACAAATGTATTTTATTTCATTTTGTATATGTATATGATGTATATATGATGATAAAAATGTTGTGTGGGGATCAAGTGTTGATAAACATGCTTAAAAATGATGATAACCATAAGAAATGAAGCTAAAATCATGACTATTTAGTTGGCTGTATAAAAACAGTAGATAACTAAATGATGAACTGATAAAATTGCATGGTTTGATCCATTTACAGTAAGTAGATGATGTTATACACATGTGAGAGTTGGCCATGCAATGGAATCAAAATAATGAGTGAGATATGATAAAAACAAGTTAGGTGGTGTAATCTGAATAAGCAGTTTTGTAGGGACTGTTAAGGCAACCTAGACTCAAAATGGGCAGTAGCTATAACTAAGTTATATGTAGCACATATTATGAAGAATTTGTCATCCAAAAATGAGCTTCTAAGTCATTGTAGAACTCTAGATATGATAAAAATGGTGAATATGAAGTTAAAAATCAGATTTTTGGAAATAATGTTTATTATTATTATATAAGCACTCACAATATAATCTATAAAATGTAAAATGTAAACCCACTAACTTATAGAACATAATTATATAAATGTATAAAAGGTTAATTAAATGGGTAAATTATATAAATGGAGGTAAAATAATATTTATAAGTAATAAAAACTATAAATTTTTATGACTTTTTCGGCTATCGCCGTGAAATTAACGTTTTTCGCCAAATAAAACTTAAACGACCAAACCCGTCTAATGTAAAGTTTATAAAAGTTGTATACTGATGTATAAGTAACTAATACAAGTAAAAACCGATAAAACCCAAACTATAAGAATTACGGACATTTACGAGCTAACTAAACCTATTGGACTAATAATTAGACTTAATAAGATAAAAACTTGTAAAAAGAGCTTATTGGGCTTAACCCATTAGGCCCAACATGAAAGATATATATACTGATCATATAGGTATAAAATGGGTAAAAACAAGTTAAAGAACTTATAAAAGACTTAATGGACTTAAAATAGGTAAATCGGTAAAACTAGTGAACTAGTAAGACGTTACCAAAACGTAAACACTAAAATGAGTAAACGAGGATTTATAAACCCACTTGATCATCATCATATATCATATGTATATTGTTATTTTGATAAAAGTCATTGGACCGAGTCTAAGACCGATTATTATTTATATAGGTTTCCGTGACCGAAGCACGCCCGTAGCCGATAATCCGCCTTTCATTAACAACGTGAGTTCATAGCCTCGCACTCTTTTAAATGTTTTATAAAATGATTTGTAAACCCGCGAGGGAGATAACATGCTAGATTTTTATAAAAATAGAACACAAGTAGTCCCGATTGTATGCTTAATGATATGGACCCGAATGATGCTATGACCCTATATTCGAGACTAAAAGGATTATTAGTAGTTAGGTTATGTCACTTAAAGTCCCATTAGCATGAATTGTGAACTACCGGGTTTTGGTAGACGCTTATGCATTTGATAGTACTATTTGGGGACGATCACCCCAGTTCGCGCCTTGACGGTTGATCCCCGTCGTACCACATTGATTGGTAAGCGAATTTATGTATGAGAAGATTCCATAGCGTGATTTTTGTGACGACACGCTAACTTAGATGGGCAAATTGTTTGTCGGGTTCGCGGCCCGCTGTTTTCACAGTAAGGTAACAATGTCATGCGGCTAATAATAATCCTACAATCTATACGACCTGTATAATCTAAATATCCGATATGATACGACGCTATTACGATGAATATATTACCTAACATGGTAATATAGAGACTACGGTCTCATGGACGGTTTCAGATGTATGCTTGATTTATATATTGCCTGACTAGCAATATGTGGACTTACTTCCGATATTATACTTGTGTTCTGATTTTAAATGAATGTAAATGATTGTTTTATATAACGGTTTTCATTAAACTCTATGAATTCACTCGGCATTCGCTGATATGATTTTTGCATGTTTTCTATCTCAGGTGCTTGAAGGTAATCCGGATGGAGATCGACTCTGGCCCACACTTAATATTAAAAATGTTCATTCGATCTGTGTTTTGTAAACTTAATGACCTGTATAATTTGGGACCTGTTGTACACTTTTAAACCTTTTTATCGAATGAATGTTTGTTAAACCTTGTACAACCATTTTTATGTGTTGTCTATGATTGGAGTTATTGTGCTATCCCGTAACACTCTGAAAGACCCTTCCGCTGTACCGATACGAAAAATGAGAGTGTTACAGTTTGGTACCAGAGCTCTCGTTGTAGAGAACAAAAGATTTTAAAAACCAAGGTTTTGAACAAAACTTTTCAAAATCTTTTGACAATGACCATTTGAGAAAATATTTGAAAAATCTTTTGACTATAATGGTGCCAGAGATCTCCGACGTTACCAACAAGCCCTATTGAGAAGATATATATTTTGATATATATAATTTAATTTATATATATGTATGTATCGTGATTTCATTATGTAATTGTTTAACTAGTATGTTATCCTAATACGAGATAAATATATATAAATGCAGATTGTCATGGCTGACCCTAATATTCCTGTAGAAAACCATGCTATTCCCGAACCTAATATAGAAGATGATCCTTATTTAGACTTAGTAGATTTTGATATTGATGACGAGGAGGAACCATTTGAGGATCCCGAGCCCGAGTTAGGACTAGGAGATCAGATTGCCCCTCAGGTAGACTTAGTAGAGAATGAGATTGAGAATGTGGATATTGAGAATGTGGAGATTGAGAATGCTGATATTGAGAATGAGGATGAGATTGGGTTAGATGAGTTAGATGATGAGATTGACGACAAGGATGTCGAGGAGGACGTAGGTATAGATGTTGAGGTTGATGACGATGAGGAAGCTGAGCTTATTTATCCGTATGATGTTCCAGAGGGCGAGCCTTTGCCCCCACCAGTTTGTTTGTCTGATTCTGAGGATGAGTTACCTAGGGATGAAATGTCTGAATCGTCTGAATCTGATTCTGAATCAGAGGAGGATGAGGATGACGATGCACCTGACGGTACTGATGGTATTGATACTCGTAGACGTAAGATAGGAGAGTCGTCTAGTACTCGAGAGGCTACTCATATTGATGGTCTTGCACCATGGGCCTTGAGACGTGATCTAGATGCTTCCCGTGTTAAGAGTTGTGTGACAGAGGTTGGATTAGGTGTTGTTCAGACTCAGGTTGCTTATTTGGAGTCTAAGACTAAGATTGGCGAGAAAGAGTGAGAATTGCTTAGTTTGGATTTGAGCGATGTAGAACGTGGTTTGAATGAGGCTTTTAGGAGGTTATCAGTGTTGGAAAGTGGTGAGTATGCTGCTATGAAGAGAAAGGTGAATTCTATGGAGATTCAGTTGAGTGTGGCTCGTGCGATGCGTGAGAAAGCCGAAAAGGAGTTGAATATATCTGTGGGTTGGAACAGTAGATTTTTTGCCGACATGGTTGAAAGAGGAGTAATCCGTAAGCGCCCAGCTGAAGATGTGTCTAGTGATCGTCCGGCGAAGATCCAGAAGACGATGGATCATGGACCATCTGGCGGTTCTCAGTAGACCAGTCTGTATTTAGTAGTGACCTTTATATCTTTTGTGCTTGTAGCTTTGACTGAACCGACTTGTTAGTAGTAGATTTGGCACGAATTTTGAGTGTATATAGTGTTAGAACTTTGATATGGATGTACTAAGACAATACTTTTGTTTCAGATCGAATGAAATATGTATCTTGTCTTGAATTCCATATTGTGCCTTATTTGTATCTTGATTATGAATTCGATCCGTATTATATGAATCCTTTGTTGGATGAATGCTTAATGTTTTGAAATTGTGGAATTATAGAACTATGCCGCCCAAGAAGGCTGTGACTGAGGATGATGTACGTAGGATTATTACGGAGCAAGTTACCGCATCTATGACTGAATTTATGGCAAATGCTAGAAATGAAGCTGGCGGTAGTGGAGCTGGCGGTAGTGGAATTGGCGGTACTAATGTGAATGTGAATGCTAATAATGTGAATGCTAATGCTGGAGGAAATGTAGGAGGACTTGGAACGAATGCACCTGAAGTTGGTGGCTGTACTTATGTGACGTTCATGAAGTGTGAACCTCTACCTTTTAATGGAACTGAAGGTGCTGTAGGACTAAGCCAGTGGATCGAGAAGATTGAATCGGTGTTTAGGATTAGTAAGTGTAAAGAGGAAGATAAGGTGACTTTTGCTATGGCTACTCTTAAAGGTCGTGTGTTGACTTGGTGGAACGGGAGAATTGCTTTCATGGGTCTGGATGCTGCTAATGCTACTCCTTGGGCTGAAATCAAGAAGTGGATGACTTTGGAGTTTTGTCCTCGTAGTGTGATCATTAGGTTAGAACAGGAGTTGATTCATTTGAGAATGAAAGGTGTGGACATTGATAGTTACACGAATCGATTCCATGAGTTGGCCTTGCTATGTCCTCGATTGGTTGAACCCGAAGAGATCCGAATTGAGCAATATGTGAAAGGGTTGACCAGGAATATCCGGGGGGACGTGACATCATCGAAACCACTGACCATTGATGATGCTGTTCGAATGGCTTACCAACTCATTGGACAGATAATTCAGGATAAGGAAGATGAAGCCCGTGTAGGTGAGAAAAGAAAGGGAGACGGTGATCGTGTAGATAGAGGTGATTATAGGAAGAATTTCAATCGCCGTCAGAACAAGAGAAAGGGGAATGCAAATGCTCTTACCAACAATGCATCGCGCAACGATGATAGATGTCCTAAGTGTGGCAACAAGAGGCATCCTGGCGACTACTGGAAGTGCCGAAATTGCGGAAAGCTTGGACACAAGGTTGAAAGGTGTAAGAAGGGAACCATTTGCTTCAACTGTAATGAAGAAGGTCATAGGAAATCGGAATGCCCCAAGTTGAAAGCGATTGTACCTGGAAGAAACCCCCAGGGTGGTATCTACCAACTTGGAACAATTGAGGTGAAGAAAGAGGATCTGAATGTCGTTACCAGTATGTTTTTACTCAACAATCACTATGTTGTTGCTTTTTCGATTCGGGTGCCGATAGGAGCTTTGTATCCACTAAATTTAGTGCCCTTATTGATATTGAACCTGTTGAGATAAGTACCAGTTACGAGGTGGAATTGGCTGATGGTAAATTAGTGAAAACTAATAAGCTATTAGAAGGATGCTCTCTAAATCTCTTGAACCATTCCTTTCCGATTGATTTGATGTTGATAGAATTAGGTAGTTTTGATATTATTATTGGTATGGATTGGTTGTCGTTGAATAATGCTACTATTTTATGTGGAGAGAAGAAGGTTAAGATTCCTCTTAGGAATAGGACGTTAGTAATTGATGGTAGTCGAGGTGAATCCCGTTTGTAAATCGTTTCATGTATTAAAGTCCAAAAGTATATCAGGAACGGTTGTGAGTTATTCTTAGCTCAAGTGACCGGGAATGAGTCTAGGGAGAAACGATTGGAAGATGTACCTATTATTTGTGAATTTCCTGAGGTATTTCCTAAAGATTTACCCGGACTTCCACCGATAAGGCAAGTAGAGTTTCGAATCGATTTAATTCCTGGTGCTGCACCGGTGGCACGTGCGCCTTACCGATTAGCCCCTTCTGAATTAAAGGAGTTATCTGAGCAACTTAAGGAGTTGTCTGATAAAGGTTTTATTCGACCGAGCTCGTCGCCTTGGGGAGCTCCAGTCTTGTTCGTTAAGAAGAAGGATGGATCTTTTCGTATGTGCATTGATTATAGGGAACTGAATAAGTTGACAATTAAAAATCGATATCCTTTACCTAGGATTGATGATTTGTTTGATCAACTGCAAGGATCTAGTGTGTATTCTAAGATAGATTTGCGGTCAGGATATCACCAACTTCGCGTCCGTGAAGAAGATATTCCTATAACTGCATTTAGAACTCGTTATGGACACTATGAATTTCAAGTAATGCCATTTGGGTTAACTAAAGCACCTGTGGTTTTCATGGACTTAATGAATCGAGTGTGCAAGCCCTACTTGGATAAATTTGTGATTGTGTTTATTGACGATATTCTAATCTATTCTAAGAATGAAGATGAACATAGAGAACATTTGAGGATTGTTTTGAAGTTGTTGAAGGATGAAAGGTTGTATGCTAAGTTTTCGAAGTGTGATTTCTGGTTAGATTCTGTGCAATTTCTTGGTCATGTGATTAACAGAGATGGAATTCATGTTGATCCTGCAAAGGTTGGAGCTATTAAGAATTGGTCTGTACCGACAACGCCAACGGAAGTGCGACAGTTCTTAGGATTAGCTGGCTATTATAGGCGATTCATTAAAGAATTTTCTTTGATAGCTAAACCCTTGACTAAGCTTACTCAGAAGAATAAACCTTTCGTTTGGGGAAGTGATGAAGATGGAGCATTTCAGACATTGAAGCAAAAATTATGTAGTGCGCCAATCTTATTGTTACCCGACGGGAGTGAAGATTTTGTAGTGTATTGTGATGCATCTATTAGAGGTTATGGAGCTGTTTTGATGCAGAGAGAGAAAGTGATAGCTTATGCTTCTAGGCAATTAAGGAAGAATGAGGAGAATTATGCTACTCATGATCTTGAGTTAGGAGCTGTAGTCTTTGCTCTTAGGTTATGGAGACATTATCTGTATGGCACCAAGTGTACGGTATTCACCGATCACAAAAGCCTACAGTATATTCTCGACCAGAAGGAATTGAACATGAGGCAACGAAGATGGATAGAGTTGTTAAGTGATTATGATTGTGATATAAAATATCACCCAGGAAAAGCCAATGTTGTTGCCGATGCGTTGAGTAGGAAAGATAGAGAGCCTATCAGGGTGCGTTCTCTAGTCTTGACCGTGCACAATAATTTGCCTGAGCAAATTAGAAATGCGCAAATAGAAGCTTGTAAGAAGGAGAATTTTGTTAATGAAGGGTTCCGAGGGGAAGGAGATCCTTTAGAGGTTAGAGCTGATGGAGTGAAATGCTTAAGAGGTCGTATGTGGATACCTAAGTTTGGAGGCTTAGGAGATTTGATTATGTTAGAATCCCATAAATCTAAGTATTCCATTCATCCGAGATCTGATAAGATGTACCATGATTTGAAGAAGATGTACTGGTGGCCGAATATGAAAGCTGACATAGCTATGTATGTTCTTCAATGCTTGACTTGTGCTAGAGTTAAAGCCGAACATCAAAAGCCATCAGGACTACTTCAACAACCAAAGGTTCCTGAATGAAAGTGGGAGCGAATTACAATGGACTTTATCACCAAGCTTCCTAGAACATCATCTGGAAACAATTCGATTTGGGTTATTGTCGATAGACTGACCAAATCAGCACACTTCATTCCGGTTAAGGAGCAGTTCTCACTGGAGAAGCTGACTCGAATATACCTTGATAATGTTGTATGCAAGCATGGAGTGCCTGTATCAATCATTTCAGATCGAGATCCTAGATTCGCATCGAATTTTTGGAAATCTCTCCAAAGATCTTTGGGAACGAATCTCGATATGAGCACTGCTTATCACCCCCAGACTGATGGGCAGAGTGAAAGGACGATACAAACACTTGAAGATATGTTGAGAGCTTGTGTGTTAGACTTTGGTAAGAATTGGGATAAATATTTGTCGTTAGCAGAGTTTTCGTATAACAATAGTTACCATTCTAGTATTAAGGCTGCACCGTTTGAAGCTTTGTATGGTAGGAAGTGTAGATCTCCTGTATGTTGGAGTGAAGTTGGGGATACCCAGCTCACGGGACCGGAATTGATCCGGGAGACTACGGAGATGATAGTTCAGATTAAGAAGAGGTTGTTGACTGCCCGAAGTAGACAGAAAAGTAACGCGGATGTGCGGCGGAAGCCAATGGAGTTTGAAGTGGGTGACCAAGTAATGTTGAAAGTATCGCCATGGAAAGGCGTTATAAGATTTGGAAAACTAGGAAAAATGAATCCCCGTTATATTGGACCCTTTAAGATTTTATCTAGAGTAGGTCCGGTGGCTTACAAACTAGAGTTACCCCCAGAACTTCATGGTGTTCACAACACATTCCATGTATCTAATCTGAAGAAATGTCTAGCAGTGAGTGATGAGAAAATTCCGTTAGGTAAGGTTCGAATAGATGGGAAGTTGCATTTTATCGAAGAGCCCATAGAAGTTATGGACCGTGAGGTAAAGCAACTGAAACAAAGTCGGATACCTATTGTCAAGATCCGATGGAATTCAAAGCATGGGCCGGAGTATACTTGGGAACGAGAGGATGAAATGTGGAAGAAATATCCGCACCTCTTCGATTTCAATAATAAACGGACATCCAAATGAAATGGATCACGAGGACGTTGATCCCTTTTAGGAGGAAAAGCTGTGACAAATCTAACATTTTCAGGTAGTAAAATATTTTCTCGTATAATATTTTGAAACTTATTTTAGTGTTGGTTGACGAACTCACAATTTACGGATTTAAATTTGGGCTTACGTGCATAATTTGGCGTCTTTTACGACTAAACCGGAAACCTTAGGATTACGTATTTACGTTTTTGAACTCCGTTTTTGATGAGACAATTTTTATTGGATTCGTTTTGTGACGGTGATTCATAATTTATAAAAACGTTTTTGTAAAACGACCAGAGGGCACGCAAATCGAGAAAACTAGAATCGAGAAATACCCGTAAACTAGTGAGATGGGACAAAACACTTTGCCCCACCCCACTAGCTTATATGGGACGGCAATATTGACACCACCACACATAGGTGGCATCAAGTTAGCAAGTTTACACAAGTGTAAGCTTGTGCTTACACCTTAAGCTAACCATTTCCACTTAACCTCCCAAACTAGCAAGTTGTTTTCATTCTTCACATTTCTTCCATGCAAACCACTCTAAAAACTCTCTCAACTCTCCTCTCTTGCCGTCCCAAATAAGCTAACAAACCCCATCATTGATCTTTCTAACCACAAACCACATGTTTACTAGTCCTATTAAGGTGTTCTCTTGAAGCCTTGATCATTTGGTGGCCATATCAACAACTTTGGAGGTGATTTGCTTGTGTCCTAGGGCTGGTTTTCCAACATATGTTCTTGATATTTGATGGTCTTGGAGATACTTGTTGTGTTCATCAAGTTCTTGCCTTCCTAAAACAAGAAATCCACTTGGATTGGTAAAGAAGATCATCCTCTACATTTTTCTCTTATTATTTTGTAAAGAACAAATGTATTTTCTTTCATTTTGTATATGTATATGATGTATATATTATGATAAAAATGTTGTGTGGGGATCAAGTGTTGATAAACATGCTTAAAAATGATGATAACCATAAGAAATGAAGCTAAAATCCTGACTATTTAGTTGGCTGTATAAAAACAGTAGATAACTAAATGATGAACTGATAAAATTGCATGGTTTGATCCATTTACAGTAAGTAGATGATGTTATACACATGTGAGAGTTGGCCATGCAATGGAATCAAAATAATGAGTGAGATATGATAAAAACAAGTTAGGTGGTGTAATCTGAATAAGCAGTTTTGTAGGGACTGTTAAGGCAACTTAGACTCAAAATGGGCAGTAGCTATAACTAAGTTATATGTAGCACATATTATGAAGAATTTTTCATCCAAAAATGAGCTTCTAAGTCATTGTAGAACTCTAGATATGATAAAAATGGTGAATATGAAGTTAAAAATCAGATTTTTGGAAATAATGTTTATTATTATTATATAAGCACTCACAATATAATCTATAAAATGTAAAATGTAAACCCACTAACTTATAGAACTTAATTATATAAATGTATAAAAGGTTAATTAAATGGGTAAATTATATAAATGGAGGTAAAATAATATTTATAAGTAATAAAAACTATAAATTTTTACGACTTTTTCGGCTATCGCCGTGAAATTAACGTTTTTCGCCAAATAAAACTTAAACGACCAAACCCGTCTAATGTAAAGTTTATAAAAGTTGTATACTGATGTATAAGTAACTAATACAAGTAAAAACCGATAAAACCCAAACTATAAGAATTACGGACATTTACGAGCTAACTAAACCTATTGGACTAATAATTAGACTTAATAAGATAAAAACTTGTAAAAAGAGCTTATTGGGCTTAACCCATTGGGCCCAACATGAAAGATATATATACTGATCATATAGGTATAAAATGGGTAAAAACAAGTTAAAGAACTTATAAAAGACTTAATGGACTTAAAATAGGTAAATCGGTAAAACTAGTGAACTAGTAAGACATTACCAAAACGTAAACACTAAAATGAGTAAACGAGGATTTATAAACCCACTTGATCATCATAATATGTACAAAATCATCATATGTATATTGTTATTTTGATAAAAGTCATTGGACCGAGTCTAAGACCGATTATTATTTATATAGGTTTCCGTGACCGAAGCACGCCCGTAGCCGATAATCCGCCTTTCATTAACAACGTGAGTTCATAGCCTCGCACTCTTTTAAATGTTTTATAAAATGATTTGTAAACCCGCGAGGGAGATAACATGCTAGATTTTTATAAAAATAGAACACAAGTAGTCCCGATTGTATGCTTAATGATATGGACCCGAATGATGCTATGACCCTATATTCGAGACTAAAAGGATTATTAGTAGTTAGGTTATGTCACTTAAAGTCCCATTAGCATGAATTGTGAACTACCGGGTTTTGGTAGACGCTTATGCATTTGATAGTACTATTCGGGGACGATCACCCCAGTTCGCGCCTTGACGGTTGATCCCCGTCGTACCACATTGATTGGTAAGCGAATTTATGTATGAGAAGATTCCATAGCGTGATTTTTGTGACGACACGCTAACTTAGATGGGCAAATTGTTTGTCGGGTTCGCGGCCCGCTGTTTTCACAGTAAGGTAACAATGTCATGCGGCTAATAATAATCCTACAATCTATACGACCTGTATAATCTAAATATCCGATATGATACGACGCTATTACGATGAATATATTACCTAACATGGTAATATAGAGACTACGGTCTCATGGACGGTTTCAGATGTATGCTTGATTTATATATTGCCTGACTAGCAATATGTGGACTTACTTCCGATATTATACTTGTGTTCTGATTTTAAATGAATGTAAATGATTGTTTTATATAACGGTTTTCATTAAACTCTATGAATTCACTCGGCATTCGCTGATATGATTTTTGCATGTTTTCTATCTCAGGTGCTTGAAGGTAATCCGGATGGAGATCGACTCTGATGGCCCACACTTAATATTAAAAATGTTCATTCGATCTGTGTTTTGTAAACTTAATGACCTGTATAATTTGGGACCTGTTGTACACTTTTAAACCTTTTTATCGAATGAATGTTTGTTAAACCTTGTACAACCATTTTTATGTGTTGTCTATGATTGGAGTTATTGTGCTATCCCGTAACACTCTGAAAGACCCTTCCGCTGTACCGATACGAAAAATGAGAGTGTTACACATGGGCTATCGGATATAGGATAAATCATTCCCGCGTCAAGAAGTTTAAGGACCTCCTTTTTAATGACATCGTGAATTTTGGGATTCACCCTTCTTTGACTTTGAATTGCGGGCTTGTAGTCCTCCTCCATTAAAATCTTGTGAGTACAAAATTTTGGGTCAATACCCTTAATGTCGGATATTTTCCACGCAATTGCCCCTTTATGAGCCTTAAGAACTTTCAAGAGCTCGGTTTTTTCATCATTAGCAAGACCTTTTGCAATAATAACTGGAAACTTGTCATCACCTTCCAAGAATGCGTATTCAAGGTGAGAAGGAAGATCTTTCAATTCAAGGATAGGTGGTTCCTCGATTGAAGATTTTGGTTCAACACTCATAACTTCCATCGGCGGAAGAAATGGTGGAATAGAAGTATCATCACTAATCAACACCTCATCTTCATTGTCGATTTCATTTGAAGTGAGATCGCCTCCTTGGAATGGAGTGAGATTTGGTGTGGAATTAGCAAGAATCGGATCCAAAATAGTGGGATTGCCACTTGACGAGCTATCAGAAAAACCTAACGCTTCTTGTGAAAACTCATCGCAAACCACATCAACGATGTCAATGTGATTGATGGTAGCGATTGCATAAACATGAGAAGGTTTCTAGTTTTGAGTAGCATTTATAACAAGTTCCTCTTCGTTTAATCTCAAAGTGATAGTTCTTGCATGAACATCGATAAGCGATCTCGAAGTGTCTAAAAATGAACGACCTAAAATTAGAGGAACTTGAGGATCCGCGGGGATGTCAACTACTATAAAATCAACGGGATAGTAGAACTTCCCCACTTTCACGAAAACATCTTCGGCTACTCCACATGCTAAAATCGTAGAATGATCGGCCATCTCGATAGACATGTTCGAAGGAATAAGAGTCGGAAGCGAAAGCGATTTCCAAATGGAAAATGGCATCAAATTAATGCTCGCACCAAGATTGGCCCAGGCGAGGCATTCTTTCATATCTTGTATGTCACAAGGAATGAGAAACTTTCCGGGGTCACCAACTTTTTTTGGTATGCGGTTAAGATAAACCGAAGAACAATTAGCAAGCTTTGAAAGCTTTTCCTTATCGCTTATCATACTTTTAAAAGTGGAAGCGAAACGGGGCATATATAACAACGCGTCGGCTAAACTCACATCAAAATTCACTTGTTGAAACATTTTTATAAAAAGCTCGATTTGTTGTTTCTTACGTTCTTGCAATTTCTCTTTGTTTCGTCTTGAAGGGTAGGGTAAAGGTGGTGTGGGTTGGTCATTAGGCAACGTCCTTGGAAACTCGGGTTCCACAATTGGTATTGGTTCAACCGTAGGTGTGGTTTGAGCGGTACTTTGTGGGATTGTAATGTGCTCCTTTTCTACCATCACCTCGGGTTCTTTCTCGATTTCCTTCTCCGTAGAAGTACTTGGACGAGAGATTGGTTCCTTGAAAGTTTTACCACTTCGTGTAGTAATAACCTTCATTTCTCCCTTCGGGTTTGCAATGGTATCACTAGGAAGACCACCCGAGGAAGAGGGTTTACACATGATTGCTTCAAACATCTTAGCCATTCGGTCCTCAAATTTTGATTGCCTAGCATCCGCTTTTAATAACTCTTACTTAATCTCATGTTGTCCTAATTCCATTTTTTGTTGGTTTTGTTGAAGACGTTGGACATTTCCTTCAATTTTGTATGCATGAGTTTTAAGTTCATTAGCAAGTTCATTTTTTAGCTCGTTTTTCAACTCGGATCTTAAGCTAATCATCTCACGTTGCATGTTATCAAATTTAGCATCATTTGCTTTAGCATAATCCAAAAATTCTCCTTGAAGATTTTTAGTGTGAGCATTTTGAAAACCTTGTGTAGTGTTTTGAAAATCACGGTTTTGGTTTTGATTAGTGACTTGTCCATTCCCATTTTGATAATTCCCTTTGT
The DNA here is from genome assembly GCA_025667525.1 of Glebionis coronaria. Taxonomy (NCBI): domain Eukaryota; kingdom Viridiplantae; phylum Streptophyta; class Magnoliopsida; order Asterales; family Asteraceae; genus Glebionis; species Glebionis coronaria. Next base: position 20,793,017 of record CM046880.1, read on the forward strand.
TGTAGTTACGTGAATTGCCTTGGTAATTACCACCTTGGTTGTTGTTTCGATAATTATTAGCATTTTGATTTGGTGGAGCTTGATTTTGGCGGGAACCTTGACCGTTTTGGTTGTAAGTTCCTGTGGCTACATAAGCACTCGAAGTGTTACCATCCGCGGTAATGCACTCGGAAAGATCATGAGCTCCACCACAAGACAAACAACTCTTAGCAACCGCTTTAACCGAAGCGGAATTTGAAGCTTCTTGAGCTTTCCAATGGGACATAAGATTAGCAAATCTATCAAAAAACCGATTTTCATCATTAGCTTCATCATGTAAGGCATTAATGCTACGAGACGATGACGACGATGACGAACCCAAATTGGCAACACTCGGTGTGTTACGAGGGCTATAAACCTTAGATCTATTCTCGATGATTTTCAAAGCCTCATATGTCGTCTTGCACAAAAAGTTACCACCCGCGGCGGCATTCAAATAATCCCGTTCATGATCATTAAGCCCATTATAAAAAGTATCAATTTGATGCAATTCTGAAAAATCATTGTGTGGACATTCATGTAACAATTCATTAAAAGCGTTCACATGCCATTGAAAAACTTTCATTGTTTCTTTGCACAAATCGTGAAATCTCATTTTTCAAATGTGTTGTTTTAGATGGTGGAAAAAACTTGTTCACAAACTTAGAAACGAGAGCCCATGTCAAAATCGAATTTGGCGGTTCTTTCTCAAGCCAAATTTTTGCGGGTCCATCTAAAGAGTATGGAAACAACATCATCTTAATGGCGTCATGTGGAACATCCTTAAACTTGCTAGTAGCGGTGAGACGGTTAAAATTCCTAATGTGATAGTGCGGGTTATCTTTCTCATGACCTCTAAACTTATTTTCTTGCAACATCGACATTAAACCTGTCTTAATCTCAAAATTCTCCGCAAGGATGGCAGGAATCACAATGGCCTCTCCAAAACCCTCGGTGGGTGCTTGTAGCAACTCCATCATAGTACGATTAGCCATGACGACTTCTTGTTCTACAATAGGTTCAACATAGGAGGTTGTTCTTCAATCAACGTCTCTTGATTTGCTTGCTTTTGAAGACGTTTACGAGCTCGTTTTGCTTGAATATGAGTGATCATAAACTTCACGAAGAATGGTAGGTGAGTAAAGAAGATTCTTTTTGGGTGTTTTGTGAATTTTCAATTTTTTTGTGTTTTTGATGATATTTAATTTTTTTGGATTTTGGTGTATCTTCGTAGACAAAAATCTACAAAATCTCTCCTCGAATCAAACTCTTGATTAAAGAAGCCTCAAAGGAATGAAAACGATCACGTGGAGTGAACGCCTTCGAATGACTTTAGAACTTTGGTGAAAACCAACTTGTTCAAGAGGTTTTAATCACAAAGAAACCAAGCAAATATATTATACGTAATAATACTTTGGGCGGCAAAACCCTCGGTTAGCCTTCAATCTCAAAATACTCACAAGCAAGCGGGGAAACGAGGCGGCGCGAAGCACTTAAGAGCCTTTTTCCTTAGGGTATATTTTATAATACCCGCCTTATACCCACCTTATAGTTTGTATTTTTCAAAATCGAGCTTCACGAAAGTATTTATCTATTTTTGCCTTTTTCTTTTTGTTTGAGATTTGAATACAATAATTGAGTGATGAAATCCCAATTAAGGTTGTGTTTTCACACTTTTGGAGATATTGTTTATTTGTTCTGATACTTAATACAATATAGTAATAATATTTTTACAAGAAAAACAAAGAAAACCGATAATACGTATTAGTAGAGTTCTACTAATACAAATAATATTTATGGTTAATATTAAAAACAACAATACAAATTAATCACGACACACCTCCCCGGCAGCGGCGCCAAAAATGATTGTAGGAAAATTATACACCTCTTGTTTAGGAAAACAAAAGAGCGTAAATGAGCGGTAAGTATTAAACAAATGATTTTAGGAAAAACCAAGTGTTAATGACCCTTATGGTGTGACATGAAAGTTCGTTTCCCAAGGAGGTATATGTGTGTGAAAAACTTGTTAAATGTTTGTGATTAGTGATTGGTTTAGAAGGGGATGAGAAAAGAAGATGACGAAGACGTGAAAATTACTACTAGAATGATAAAACGTAAAACCGTAAAAACTACAAAAATAAAAATTAATTCTAAAAATTGCCAAAAATAAAAATAAATAAACTAAGAGTTTACCAATGATCAAAAAATTTTTAAACCTTTTAAATAATTAAATATTCAATTTTTAATTGCTAATTAAAGCCCTAAAAATTAAATAAATTATCAAAAAGCCCAAATAAAGATTTTTCAACTGGTATACCTCTAAAATGACCTAAAAAGATTAAAAACTATTTTTAGAAATTTTTAAACTAATAAAAACTATTTAAAATGATTTAAAAACTATTAAAACTTAAAATAATTATTAAAATTAATCTAAAAGTGATAAAATTATTCTGAAAGTTGCTAAATTCCTATTTTAATGTATTAAAGCTAAGAAAAATGTAAAAAGTTGGAAAATGTGAAATTTGAAAAATAATAATAAAATAATATTAAAAATCCAAAAATTATAAAAAATTCTAAAACCTTGCAAACTAGTTTATTTTAACCTAAATAATCAGAAAATCAAAGTGAAATGACCAGAATACCCCTATTGGGCCCTCAAATGGGCCAAAACCAAAAACAGTCAACCTTAATGGGCTTTTGGGCCCAAAAAGTCAAACCTGGCCCAATTGACATGGAAAAGCCCAATCTGACTCAAAATTTAATTCTAAGAACAAAACTCTAAAGGCCCAAAAGCTGAATGTGAGCTTATCACAGCTTAATAAGCAAGCAGCTTATTCTTATTGGGCTTTTCAACCCATTAAGCAATAAGCCAATGCCATAAGCTCTAATTTAACACACAACCTTCTTTTAGGATGCTTATGAGATCTGTAAAAAGAAATTTTGAAAAAGCACACTCAATAAGCCAGAAATAAGCAAAGTAAAAATCCACAAAACGACAAAATAGTCGGGTTTGAGATTTAGGGCACCTCAGAAGCTCTAGTTTGTTGCAAAAGCTCACAAATAGCTTAACTAAGAATAATCAATCAAGAAAATCACAAAAAGCCAAGTAGAATAAGCTGTGAGAGCAAATAAGCTGGCTGAAAAAGCCAAATAAGCTAGTTTTCTAGCAAAAGTTTAACCAAAAGACTTGTAACCTTCCAGATTTGATATTAAGCTAAAAAAGATGATTTCTATAACAAAAGCCAAGTTGTTGCATGTGCCAATAAGCAGTTCTCAAAAATAAGCCAATTTGTGCTTATTTGACCAAAAGTCAAAGTACTCCAAAGTTCACCAAATGATCAGGAATGGTCTATGGGCTTGTTATAAGCAAATTTTGTGAAGGACTCAAGGAGGAGGCCTTGTGAATCAAGAGGTCAGTTGACCTTTTGATTTGCAGATTTTGGCAATAAGGGCTTAATAAGCCAGTTAGCTTATAAGCCAGATACAAAGCACACCAAATAGCAAAATCCACTCACAAGCATCACTTAATCAAGTTCCAAGCAGCAAAATCACAAGGCATACACTAGGATAACAAATGCAAGCACAAAATGAGGTGGTCACTTTGCTGATGCAAATGACCACTTCAGCAACTTTTGATAAGCTATAACAATCACAATAAGCCACCAAATTCAACAACCATATAACCAATATATAGCTTATCACCCAAAATATTCCCAAACCTGATTTCAAACCTTAGATCCAAGTAACAAAGAAGTTATTGGATCTGATGTGTTTGACCAATTCCAAAACCACTTTTATCAGATTTTTGCAAAACTTCAAATCCCTTTTCCAAACTTTCAGAAACTTAACCAATGACTAAGACTTGTATATTAAGACTTGTTTAGACCTCCCAAACCCTAAGAACCAAGGGCTGAAGGCCACAAGGCCTTATGAACCAGTAATCCCAAACAATCCTTTATCAACCACTTTTCAAACAAACTTCTGATTTTCAAACACAACTTACTGATTTTATCCTTTAAATAGCTAAACTAGGTGACATCTAGCAGATTACAACCATAAAACACAAAGCACAAACACAGAATCAAAAAATCACATGCCAAAATACAAAACAGACAATATCATATGATTTTTGAGAGGAATCTTAACAAGAGGTTATATCTGCCCTCCACAACATCCTAGGAGGGCCAGCTATGCTCCTTGGACCTTGTTCAACAACTAGAACAAGACAAAGGTACTTCAATAAGAAAGATGATGAATGCCTTGGTTGATGTTTCAAAGCAGAAACTCAAGGGCTTGATTTCTTCAACACAATGAACAAACAGCCCAACCAAAGGCCCTAATCCCTTCACAAGCTTGGTGTCAACAAGCTTGCAAGAGCTTATAGCTTATGGTTAAGGATTAGTACACAAAAATAAGAAAATTCAGAAACCTTCTTTCAAGCTTTTTCAAACTTGAAAAACTTACCAAACATAAACGTCCTTGAACCAAATGATTCAAGCACACTTATAACAATCAATGGAACTCAGAATCACCTTTAAACAATACCAACTTTCAAAAACATAAAAAGGAATTACATTTTTTTCAAAATACCAACTTTTATAAATTTCAAAAAGGAATTACAAGTTTAAAAGGTAAAGACTGGAACAAAGGGACTCTCACATGTTGAGGTCTCCTTTTATACGCAAATGCCTTGTTAAACACTATTCACAAACCCTAGCACTGATTTCTCTAAAATGCCCTTGAGTCTTCTAGATAATTCTTGGTTGTGAGCTGTCCAAAATGATCCTGGACGTTTAAAGTAGCTTTGGGGTGAAGCAAAGGATCTCAGCTGTTGATCTTGACATGTGGCAAGCCTTGGTGAGGAAGTTGGCACATGATGGTGAAACGGTTTTGGTGGTGGGGCCTCTTGGTGAGTGGGAGTGAGGGTTTTAAGGTTGGGATAGGATTATAGGCGTGTGAATCAAGTGTGGGTAAGGGTAATTGAGTTTTACCCTTTGTTTTAATGAATATAGTTACTGGGTTCATGGGGTGAACAGTAGTAACTTTTGATCCGATTTTGGGGGATTGGAAATGTTTGGCGCGTGTTTGTGTGTTTGAATGTTTGAGTGCACAACTTTAGCCCTTCTTCTTTTTCTTTTCTTTCATTTGTGTTTAAAAATGTGTCAGCGCCCAATTCCTTTGTTGTCAACTTTCAAGACTTGACAATTTTGGCACAAAACTTTCCAACAAGGTTTATAAGGATTATTTTTGCCATTTTGAGATATTTCAAGGGCTGATCTTGGACATTCTTGATCTTCAAAGGTCTTCAATGTATCTTTGGCTTTATGAGGGACCATTGTTGGCAATTTGGAATTGTTGAGGGACTAATCTTGCCATTTCTTCAAAGTAGAATGACCTTTTGTGTAATTTTGACAAACTTAAGGGACCAAACTTGTAATTATAAATATACAAGGGTTTTAAGTGTAATTTCTTTAATAAATGAGGACCAATCTTGTATGTCTTCAAGTCTTCAAGGGTATTTGTTGAATATTCCATGAATTAGGGCCCGGTTCTTGGTACGGCTTCGTTTCTCGTGTCCGTTTTTCCTTGTATCTTGTGATCTTTTATCTTTTTCATGATATCCATACCTAAAATACACAATTAAACAAACACAAGCATATATATGGTATATTATGACATTTTTATGCATTTAAAGCCCGAAAAGAACGATGAGATCATGTATAAATGTCATCTCATCAAGTCCAATAAGGCTACTTTGGCCCGTTAATGTTTACATGTTGTAAAGCTCGGGTTTTATCAGTTTTTACTTGTTATATAAGTTTATATATCATTATGTGAGTTTATAAGAGTTTAAATTAGACGGGTCCGACAGTCTAAGTTTTATTTGACAAAAACGTTAATCAATCGGTTTTAGCCGAAAAGACGTAAAAATAATGTTTATAGTTTTATAACTTATAAAACTTATCAAACTACCATTTTTATAAAATGTCAATTTATTTATCCTTATACATATTTATATAAATGTAATATATAAGTTAGTGGGTTTTAATTCACATTTTATACTATATTTATTTGAGTGCTATTATAATACTATTATACTTTAATTTTCCAAAATCTTATTTTTACTTTCACTTTCACTATTTTACCATATCTTGAGTTCTACAAGGAGATAGAAACTCATTTTTGGAGACCATAAACTATATGATATGTGCTACAATTAACTTAGTTTTAGCTACTGCTCAATCCAACTCTAAATATCCCTAACAGTCCGTCCAAAACTGACTATTCAGATTGGTACTTCAATTTTGTTTTAATCATATCTCACTCATTATAATGATTCCATTGTATGGCCAACTCTCACATGTGTAAAAGACCTAATACTTACTGTATATTGATTCCACTTTGCCATTTTATCAGTTTAACATATGGTTAGTTACTGTTTTTATAAAGCCATCATATTTAGCAAGATTTTAACCTTGTTACTTATGGTTTTCCATCTTTTTAACCATATTTATCAACACCAAATCCCCACACCATATTTTTATCATCATATATCCATCATATACATATACAATAGGAAAGAAAATACATGATTACATAATCAAAATAACAAGAGGATGGGAAGAACAATCTTTATACCACCAAGATGATGTAGGTTGTGATCAAGACATGGATTTTGATGGAAGAACTTGTGATAGATCAACACCAATCTTCAAGGCCACTAATACTTGTAAACTCCATGTAGAAATCAGCCCTTGGACATCACCAAATCACCTCCTTGGATGTTAGAATCACCTCCAATCTTCAAGACTTCAAAGGAGCATCATCATGTGTATGAATAACACATGAAGTTATGGTTAAAATAGATCAAATGAGGGTTGTTTTTGAGGATTGTGGGACGAAATGAGAGAGAGAGGAAGGGAGGATTAGTGGTTTTGCATGTACAAATGAAGAAATGGTTAGTGTTAGATGGTTTTGCTTGTTTGATAGCTTACTTGTTAAGCTTAGGCTAACAAGTGTAGCTAGTAAGCTTACAAACTTGACACCTCATGGTGTTGAGTCAATGTTTTGGCCGTCCCATGTTAGTGGGGTGGGACAAAACTTGTTTTGTCTCATCCCACTAATTTATGGGTATTCCTCGATTCTAGTTTCATCGATTTGTGTGCCCTTGGGTCGTTTTACGAAAAACGTTTTTATAAATTATGAATCAACGACACAAAACGAATCTAATAAAAATTGTCTCATCAAAAACGGAGTTCGAAAACGTAAATACGTAATCCTAAGGTTTGCGGTTTAGTCGTAAAGGACGTTAAATTATAATCGTAAGTCCTAATCTCTTCTCGTAAATTTGTGAGTTTATGAACCAACACAAATTTATAATCTCAAAATAATATTCACGGACAAATTTATTTTCTGAAATGTCGGACTGTCACCAAAGACGGTGTATGTAAACGTGAGCACGTAACGTAGAATTCTCTAGTTTAGACGTAGTCGATGCTACTTCAAGACGTAAATCCAAATTACTTCCCAAAAATAAGTGAGTTCATAGTGTAACATTAAAATAATGTTTTTAAATAATACTTGAGAATAAAATATCAACCATAAATTGACGGATTGTCACAGTATATGTGGCTCAACCTCCCGGCTTCATTGATTTTGAGAAACCGGATCATGTTTACAAGCTTAAGAAAGCACTTTATGGACTCAAACAAGCACCCAAAGCTTAGTATGATAGACTTAAAGCGTTTCTTGTTAAACATGAGTATACCATGGGAATGGTAGACAATACACTCTTTACAAAGAAGAAAGGTCCTCACCTCATAATCGTACAAATATATGTTGATGACATTATATTTGGATCAACTTGTCAAGAATTGTGTGATGACTTTGCCAAAATCATGCATGATGAGTTTGAAATGAGTATGATGGGAGAACTTAACTTCTTTTTAGGACTCCAAATTAAACAAATGGACGATGGTATTTTCTTTAGTCAATCTAAGTACGCTAAAGAAATGCTAAAGAAATTTGGATTAGAAGAATCTAGACCAATGAAGACCCCTATGGCCTCGGATACTAAACTCACCGTAGATGATGATTGTGAGTCGGTAGACAACACCAAATATAGAGGTATGATTGGTAGTTTGTTGTACCTAACGGCAAGTCGACCGGATATCATGTTTAGTGTTTGCCTTTGTGCTCGCTTCCAAGAGGCTCCCAAAACCTCTCACCTTGAAGAGGTTAAGCGTATCTTCCGATACATTAAAGGCACTACACATTTAGGATTATGGTATCCTAAAGGGACCGGCGTAGAAACGATTGTCAACGCGGACTCGGATCATGCGGGAGACTATGTGGACCGGAAAAGCACTAGTGGAGTTTGTACCTTCATGGTTTGTTGTTTAACTTCTTGGTTCTCCAAGAAACAAACCGCTCTTGCAATATCCACCATGGAAGCCGAGTATGTGAGTGCCGGAAAAGCATGCCAACAAGCTCTATGGATGAAGCAAGCGCTTGTTGATTACGGGATTTCTCTTGATGATGTTCCCATCATGTGCGATAATAAAGGCGCTATAGACCTAAGCAAGAATCCCGTGCAACACTCGCGAACCAAACACATAGAAATTAGACACCATTTCCTTACGGATAATGTTCAAAAGGGGAACATTTCTATTGAAAAGGTGCCCTCCGAGGACAATTAGCCGACATCTTCACTAAGCCACTTAAGAGGGAACCTTTTAATTACTTGCGTCTAGGTCTAGGATTAATGGAACATATTCCTTAATTTCCTTTCTCTTTGTGTGTTTTCTTTTACCACTTTGAGTCATTGAGTCTTCCAAACTCTTTTTGAAAAACCCTCTTTTCTCCTTTTCAAAATTCTCAAAGTCTCTTTCGAAAATGGTTGAGAAATTCGTTTGACATTGTTAATTCAATCTAAAAACAATTTTTCATAGATTCTCGCTATTAATCTAGAGCTTAAATAATTCATATGTATGATTCTCTCAAACATAGCAAGAACAAGATAGAATCATGGAGGATCATTGTGTCATGACTTAAGGTCTTGTCTTACACACCTCCTACATCGATTTTTAATCCATGTATTTTGGTCAAATCTCTATTTGGTAAGTTTGCATATGTTTTCTTTGTCTATCTTTGCTTTTAAGCATATCCCTATGATAAGTTAGACTAGAAAAATAAGATTTGCTGAAAAATCTTCCTCCAAACACCAAACACTACCTCTGCAGGCGGTTCCATATGTGAACCACGGTACCTTATTGATAAGGTACCGCCAGCCTAGATAAGGAACCGCCTACAGTGCCTTCCTTTTTCGGGTTTTTATCTGAAACTCCATATTTGCTCCAACAGTTTTGAGAATCTTTGTTTCAAACCCTTTTGACCACCCCAAAAATACCCTAAGCCTTCCCTATTTAAACCATAAGCATTTTGCATTACTTCACATCCAAAATGTCTTATTCTCCCAATGAAAGCCTTGAATCTCCTTCATTTTCTCCAATTGCTTTCAACCCAAACCCACCCAAGAACACTCTTAATCACATCTCTCCTACCAAGAATGTTGATTGTGGAACATCTTTTCTTCCACCACCACCCTTTAGTGTTCTTCCTCCTTCTCATGATAATGTCATGCACCATGGAACATATTGTCAATGTTGTCAGTATCAACATCTTGCTATGGCACACATCTATGAGGAGTTGAGCTACATCAAGAGTCTCTTAATCAAACCTCCTCTTCACTATGATTATGAGATTTCCAACAAGCCACCACCACCACCCTCCGCCATTACCTTGTCTTTCATATAAGCATTGGTTGCTTATCCACAAGATACCAAATTCAAGCAAATCTTAGAATTCTAGAATAACTAGGATTAGATTTATGCTTTTGGCTTGTTTCTTTTTCGATACTTCTTTGTATGATGATCTTTTAGTAACCTATCTTGGATCTTTGACTTTGTGTTTTCTTGTCTTTTATTTTTTGTGACCTATTGCTACATATTGTTGGTTGTTTCTTTTGTTCAACTAACCCTTCTATGTATCTTGTCACCATATCTCGGTGCCCCAAGCTAGGGGGAGTAAGCACCAAGAGGGGGTCTTTGCAAAGTCCATCTCTTCAACACCGACTTTTGCAACCTTTTTGATTCAGCAAAGGGGGAGAAATGAATAAACTCGTCTTCGAAAATCTTGTTTTTTGTGTGATTGAGTTTATGTATTGTCGGAATCAAAAAGGGGGAGATTGTTAATGCAATAAATGCCTAAAAACGTTACTTGCATTTTTCGGTCTCGCTTTGTTTTGATTACGACAATATGTAAAAACAAGCATTTAAGAAAACAACGGAAAACGAATTCTTGAGTTCAAGTATTTTTCATTTTACCCATTTTCACTTAAGGTATGGATAAACAAGTACTAACCTTAATCAAGTGATCAAGTGATTTAATCTTTTCTTAAAACTCACTTTTTATTAAGTGTGACAAGTTTTTTATTAAACTTTCTTTTTAAGAAAATGTTTTATTAAATTAATTATTTGAAAATTTGAAAATGGCATATTCTTATTTGGTTAGGAATATTCTATCAGGATATTTTTTAAGCCAGATATGACCTCCACCACTAAAGGACAAAAAGGGAGCGGAGTCTAGTCCAGCGGTACCTTAGCTCCTAGGCGGTACCTTATCGATAAGGTACCGCGGGCTAAGATAAGGTACCGCGGGCAGATATAGCCATTGGCTCCTTTGTCCTATAAATAGTGGACCATTCTCAGCTTTTCAACTCACCTCTTTTGCACATCTATTTCCAGATTCAAACATCTTCTTTAATCACTCAAATCTTTGATCATTTGTTTGATTACTACTTGTTTAAGAAGTGAATCTTGTTCTTCCATCCCTTCCTCTCCAAGTGCAAAGAGAAGAACACTATCCTTGTGAAGTGTTGAGTCCACCACCAAAGATCCATTGAAGATCTAATTTTATACACTTGTAGTTGTGTCATAGTTGTGAAGATCCAAGTAGTTGTGTCTATTTGGAAGTTGTGTATGTACTAAGTATAGTTGTGTAGATTGGTCCTAGCTACGATTAGGGCTCGACTTTTAGCTTAGAGTCGGAAGTTGGTTAAGCGACGTGTACGGTTTTCTCCACCATAAGGAGCTTGTTGTGTAGTGAACTCTCGAGTAAGGAGTACTCGAGGAGTGGAGTAGGAACGAGGAGTGAGCTTCGTTGTCGAACCACTATAAATCCTTGGTGTTCGGTTTGATCTTTCTTTACCCTTAACTCTTTACATTCTTTATTCTTTGTGCATATATATTTGTTAGTATTAGCTTAGTTACACTATCATTGTTCATATTGTGCATAAGAAGATTTCACATATTTCCTCAAGCCTAAGTTTTTGAAAAAGGATTTTTGGAAACCACATTTTAACAAGTAAATATAAGAAACTATTCAACCCCCCCCCCCTTCTAGTTTCTACACATTAGGTTTAATTCTAATGCATTAACAATGTATAGTAAGTGTAGTGATAATGAATGTAAGTAAAGAGTAAGGAAAGAAACAACCTAGTAAGAAGACACCAAGATTTATAGTGGTTCGGCAACGAGGCTCTATCCTCGTTCCTACTCTACTCCTTGAGTACACCTTACTAGAGATTTCCACTATATCCACAAGCTCCCTTCTTGGCGGAGAAAACCTTACAACGTCGCTTACATTATTTTCCGACACTAAGATAAATGTCGAGACCTAATCTTAGCTAGGACCAATCTACACAACGTCGCCCACTTCACTCTTTTATGACACAAGGCTAGATGTCGAGTTCTAATCTAAAGGTAGAACCAATCTTCACAACGTTGCCTACTTCACCATTTTCCGACACAAGGCTAGATGTCGAGTTCTAATCCAAAGCTAGAACCAATCTTTACGACTCTTCACTTTGAAGCTAAGTGAGAACTTCACACAACACAACTACATATCACTTTATAGTTTAGTAAGAACTCACAAGACACAACCACGTCAGTTTATAGTTTAGTGAGAACTCACAAGACACAACCAGATCACTTTATAGTTTAGTGAGAACTAACACAACTAATTACAACTCAACTAATCATATACAAGTACACACATGTAGCTTGGATCTACACAACATGAATCCAAGCACACACAAGTGCAATGGATGTATACAACTCTAATCCAAGTATTCACAAATAACTTGGATGAACACAACTAGTCCAAGTATTCACAAATACATTGGATTTACACAAGACACAAATAAACAAATGATGAACATGACTAGATCTTTAGGAGAAGGTGATCTTCATCAATGCTACATCTTTAATCACATCCCAAGTGTGTGAGTGATCTTCTCTTTGGACAAGGTAAAGAAAGAGATCAAGAGGATAATCATGAGTAAACATACTTAACACAGTACGTGATCATTTACAAATGACTAGGATTAGAAAGCAGAAAGAAGGCTAAAGAAGATGTCCAAAAAGGGTTAATGAGAATGCAGATTTGATCCACTATTTATAGGACAAAACATCCAACGGCTATATCTGGCCGCGGTTCCTTATTGGAGCCCGCGGTTCCTTATCCATAAGGAACCACCATAGGTGCTAAGGTACCGCCGGCGTAGACTCTGCTATTTTTTTGTCTTATAGTGAATTTGAAATATCTGAGGCTGTTTAAACCTTCAAGGGATATTCTTATGGCATTTGGAATATGCCATATTCAAATTTGCATTTTCATTTTAATAAAACATTTTCTTAAAAATAAAGTTTATTAAAAATATTTTGTAATGTTTGACAAAAGTGATTTTTAAGGCTAATCACTTTTATGATCACTAAGAATGATTAAGATATGTTAGTGTAATGATTATTACCTTGATGATAGTGTTTGTTAGATAATTCTTTTTATGATTGTGTTTGACAATAAATGTCTTTGTAATTTGTCGTGATCAAAACTAAGAAAGATTAATTAATACTAACAATGTTTTTAGGCATTGCTTTGCATTAACACAGCTCATACTTCTGTTGAAGTGGAGGAGCCGTTTTCTCTAACATTAAAGCAGCCACCTCAAAGTGCTTCTTAACATTAGCAGCGTGTTCAAGCCTTTGCGCATCAGATGCTCCTTCAGCAAGATCCTCCGGAAAAGGAGTAGTCAAGATATCGATAGTACCCGCTACTCTCAGAACTATTCTTAGTGAGCGATACCAATCATTGAAGTTAGGGCCAGTAAGTTTAGGATGATAAAAGAAAACTTTGAACGCAGAACTTATAGTCATATTGTTTTCGGGTTGAGCCATTTCTACAGAAATAAGTTCAAACATTAGTATTTTTAATAATGCCATTCAAGAAAATAAAATTACCCCGGTAATAAACCATAGTATATTCCTTGAAACTAGAATCCATATTGACATAAACCTATCACATCAGCTGATATGCTAGTGACAAATGTATTCAACATGGTAACTTGTCGAACAATAATTAACAAATAAATTTGCAATTTCTAGATATTTTGGGGATTTACATTGCCAAAAGTCTTTTTGCATTGTAAACATGTTTTATCCCTACTTTATGCCTTAAGTTTCCAGATCTCACTGAGTAACTTAATTAAGTCGACTAATCTAAAGAACGTAAAACCTTCATGTGCAATCTTATTCAGTCATGAAGTTTTCTCTCCATTACAACATCGTCGAAAATCTCATATGACGACAATTGTAACTTCAAGTGTTCGTCAATTAGATGGCATAAGACTTAAATTTAAGGGTATTGATTTTGGTGTCAAAATCATGTATGGAGAAGCATGCATACATCTCCATAGCATTAGTTTAATAAAACCGTTTAGTAAACCTTTTGGTGAGACTAAAAATTTCGCCACATATTTGCAAGTTGAGGTATTGGTTAAACCAATTAAATATTCTACCCACAACAATTCACGCCTCACGTTCCTAGAACTTGGCTAAAGCACAAAGCAATAACTTTATTCATTGTGTTTCGGATGTGAATTTGCGGTTAAATCAACCTTAAGGAATTATGTAAATAATAACCGTAGGTAATTTCAACTTTGACGCACAGGCAAGCCGGGAATTTGGTCAGCGCTTAAGCATAACACCTCCTTCCTAAACCGGGTACATGACCAGCGGTGCGTTATAACCACTTTATAGTTTGTCAAAATTGAGTAGGCCGTTAAGTTATTATTGCAATTCCAATCAACGTAAATCATATGTAAATTAGATCTTAAAACAATTCATTAATTTTTATATGATTTAGTCCATATTAATTTTTCTTGGAAAAATTACCCTTGTTTACAACATACAATTACTATAAAACGTATGAAAACAAGTAGGTACAAAAAAAACTAAATCAAATAGCCACATGCATAACAATTTATTAAAAGAACATAAAATATAGGGTTTTTATAAACATAAAAAATCTTCCCCAATTTTAAAACTTTGAATCAAATAAAGCAATTAGCATATAAAATCCCATAATCCGTGAAAAACATGCATGTTCATCACGGATCTCCCACATATTCTTAACAATTAAAAAACTATGGATCGTAACCATACATGACATAACAATTAATTCACGCAATCATCTAATGATTTTTACCATGTAATTTTAGGGTTTACAAAAAAAACTTTAATAAAATTCGGCTAGGCCGATTTTTAAAAAACAAAAAAAACAAAACCCTAATTTTTGTTAAAACCTAAAAAAACAACATGTAATTTAACTCAAATCACCATTAGTTAAAAAAACTTTAGATTTGGATAATTATAACATGTTAAAACGGCTCTCTGATACCATTGATGGTTTATGACATTCATAACAATTATATAATCATAACAAAGATCAAAGCACGTTATAGCAGAAGCGATTTAACAAGATCATAATAACACAATTTTAATTAATGGATTAGGGTTACATACCTTTATCCTAGCAAAGATCCACAAGATCACCGACGAATCACCAATTAGGGTTTGTGAAGAATAATACCAAGATATAGTTTAAAGCAAAACTATATTACGCTCTTGTACACACGTAATGCAACGGGCTAACCGTGAGTCTAGCACTTGCAAACCGAAACTTCAACCCTTATGGAATTTAGCAAAATCGAAAACCAAAGAACCCTAAGGGTGTGTTTGGTTCGGCGATCACAAGAAGAGAGAAGGGAAGGAGTGGGGATAAATTATGAAGGCTTTGGCTGTTTATATAGGCTTGGCAAAACTTGATTTCCAAGTAACACTCAAATTAGGAAAGCCAAAATCTTTCCCTTGCCCCCTTGTAGGGGACGGTTGGTTATACCCTAAGGGGTGTTTCCGGAACTTTCCATTTTCCTTTTTCTTTTATATAATTCCATAACATTCGTTTAACTTAACTCTTAGTTTATTTAAAGATCGTTTAGTTAAGTTCAGTTTGATTTAATAAATATATAAAATATATTTAATAAATAAAATTAACCCTTTACGTATTGTGTGCAATCCCGTAATCCCGAGTTCGATCCTATCACACGACTATTAATTTTAAGTCCATAAACTTTCACATCTACCAATACAGCTGCAACCTTAAGTGATGAAGAGGTTTGTATGAATCAAAGATGGTTTTTGTGTTTAAATAATAGAGATGTCTTTGTTAACTAGTAGTCATCCCTTTCAGCTTGCTTTACTTCATCATCAAGAGCTCAATAGCTCTCCAAGAGTTCCTCGGGTGCCACGAATGCGCAATGCTGGCAGCTTACCTCAGCTAAATTCTCTGCTTCTACAAGCACATTACTGAAACGATCTTCTACCTCTGTAGGGAAGGATAATGGCTTGGTGAGCTTTGCTGACATTGTATCTTTTTTAGCATACTTGTAGGTGTGTACTGATATAACATTGGTACTTTTGTATAGGTCTCTACAAAGAGAGCCAAGGATCCAGCAAATAATAGGCCAAGCAATTCTCGTGAGCTTCATAGAGCAAAAAAGGTGGACAGATCGTCTTCTCTGACCAGTTCAAGGAGAAATGACCATGGGAAAAATGGATCCGGCAATGTGGTGCAACCTCCTAGGTCAACAACAGCTAGCAGTGGTCGATCCTCTTCAACTGAACATAATCAATCTTTTGATGATGAAACTGGTGCAGTTACCCATGGCACTTTACCAGGTCTGTCTACATAACAGAATCA
Organism: Glebionis coronaria; assembly: GCA_025667525.1. Classification (NCBI taxonomy): domain Eukaryota; kingdom Viridiplantae; phylum Streptophyta; class Magnoliopsida; order Asterales; family Asteraceae; genus Glebionis; species Glebionis coronaria. The sequence continues at coordinate 20,809,193 of CM046880.1, forward strand.
AATTTTACATTGTTCTTAGGGGTGTTTAGATTTTTATTTAGGCACCGGTTCTGCTTCTGATTATTTGATTATTCGAGGATTAAATAACCATTTTTGGATAATCAGTTTCGTAGCAGCTGCAACAAAGCTATTATCTACGGGTAAAATAGACTTGCTTATCTGTGCCCTTTCTTCAACCTATTCTCTTTCCCCTTATTTTCACAAAAATGTTGGTTTTGGTCATTTTATTTATAAATTTTATAAAAATAATCATATTATCTAATTATTACACCCGATTATCCATAATCACTTATTAAATGCACATCCAAACACACCCCCCCCCCTCCCTTGTTAAATTTTGCTATCTGATGGAATAGATTATATGGTTTTGAAATGGCTTCTTTTTCTAATCCAGCCTTGCTTGCTAAAATTATGAGTAAAGTAAAGCGGATGACATATGAAGAACTCTGTAATGAAGTTTTACCGGTATAATTTTGTAATAAAATGTTTGTTCTTTTATTGTCTATTCAATTTGTATGTATGCTAATGATAGTCTACTTATTTTCTCAGCACTGGCCTAATCTGCGTAAGCATAATGGTGACCGTTATGCTTATTTGAGTCACTCACAAGCTGTTCTTGATTGTCTGAGGAACCGAAGTGAATGGTCCAGACTAATTGATCATGGTCCTAAGGTATGTCTATAGTAAATATGAATTGTTATACTTGTCGATACCCATGTTTATAATAAGTTTGTCATTTTTTAATAATTGTGTTGTAGACGAATGGGGGGAGGAAGAGACGCAAGCCTGAATGTGATACATAGAATCTTGAATTAGAAGATGATTATAGCACTGACAGAAACTCAAAGGAAAATACCAGTGACTACCCAAAGCTGCGAAAAGCAAGAAAGCAGCGGCGCCTTCAAAGAGGAATCAAGGATGTTAGAAGGAGACGAAAGGCTGAAGTTATTAGTGATGATACTGATTCATCTTCCGAATCCAGTGAAGAAAGTGAGTTTAATGATGAAGAAATGCAAGAAGAAGGAACATCAGGTCCAAAAGAGGCCTCTGCTAGCTCAGATGAAACGGGATCATAACGTTGTTTAAAACATAAAACACCATTTGACCCTTGACTTGGATTTTACTGTTAAGTGTAAGTATGTGAACAACGTTAGGAGTAGAGGATTGTTGTAATGTAGCATTAGGTACCGCCATATATTCAATATAGGAATGTAGAGGAGTAGTAGCATAGTGTGAATGTATTCAGGATTCTTAACTATAGCTTGTAATCATAACTGTGCAAGCTAGTTTAGAGAACCCGTTATTACTTTGAGCTTTCAAACCCGTTGGGATTAGACTGTTTGTTGATAATATGAATGTTACATTTTAATTTGAGAAAATCTGCTCTCTGTAGGTTGTAGTTCCTGTTGTCGGACTATAAATAATATCTGTTTCAACATGTTCTGCTTACTATTCAGATTATGTATTTGTTTTTTTTCATTTGGGGGTCTTTATCAAGAAGATCAGGTGATTCAGTAAGGCGGTCAACTAAATCTGTCCTAAACGCTCCTGATGACGGCGGATACGATGTTTCAAGAACAACAAGAGAATGTGCGGTGGTGACATTAATTTTTCTGTCTAGTTTAACGTTAATCAAAGCAGTACTCCATAGCCGGAAGTAAACATCCAGATAGAGACGTATCATTAAACGTCAAAACTTCATTCCCTACAGCAACGGAAGTAATTTTCGTATCAGGAAGATAAGCTTCGACGTTGGTTTTGACCCATTCTTGAGCACCATCAGGATCTTGTAGTTTTGTAACTACTCGTTACCTATTCCAATAATGAACTCGACGTTTGTGTTTCCAAAGGCTGTAAGGACTTTAGGATGATCATCATAAAGTTTAACTTTGTTAGCACCAATGGATTTTACTAATGGGAAGACTTTATCTGGTTACGTGAGATTGTTGACTTTTTGGCTGTAGTTGATACCAATGCACGATATGGTCGGAAAGAGGAGGAGGAGGATTTCACATATGTGGAGTAGGGGGTGAAATGGTCCATTGGTGGTAGTCGGATGGTGGTTAAAAGTGGTAGTGGTATTTTTTGGGATTTAAGATACTACGTTAACCATTAACGCTACAAGTACGTAGCGGATATGGATCTAGTTTGGCACATATGATTAACACATATAATTAAACATAAAAAGGGTAAGAAAACTAACCTTTGTAGACCACATCAAATGAAACTTAGTGATTAAATTAGCACCTCTATGGTTGCTACACAGACACGTCAAACAAGTACGTTCGGAATGGTAGCCGTGTTTCACGTAAACCCAAACACCAAGTGTCTTAGCCCAAAATAGATCAAAAACCAAAACAGCCCAAAACTGCTTCTTTGACCGATATCCTTATCTATCCAAGAAACCAGATCTCTTTATTGTCAGATGTCAGACAACATTAAACTGACAGAATACCGAATCTGTCCGAGAACTTAATCTATACTACCTATAAAGGAAAAATCCTCATTTCTTGAAAAGTGAAAACTTAAATTCTATAAATAGTTAAATGTGAAAACTTAAATTCCATAAATAGATTTAATCATTAATTAGTCAAACTTCTTCCATAATTTCACTACACCTAATTTCGACCACCGGGTCACCGGTCGACCAACTGGTCAACGGTTCGACTACCGAGTCAACCCGATCGAGTCACCCGATTACCAGTTCGTTCACCGGGTGTAACAGGGTTTCGAAAATATAAGACCAGGTTTAATTTTAACCGTTTTTCTAACTGGTTGAACCGGTCGGGTCAAACTGGGTTTTCATAGTATTTTTGTTAGTGGGTCAAAACATGTTACTTCTACAACGGGTTATGAATGATAATTTAAATTTTTTATGTTGTTCTACTTTAACAAAAGGTGAATAACTTGATCTATACATGTATTTTTAGAACGGCTGATCTGTACACGTTTTATTTTGAATGTCACACGAAACACTTACCACAATATAACATATCATTAATTATTTGTCGCTAGAAATTTCCGCCGCTATGCGTGGGTAATCGTCTAGTGTATTTAATGCTATCAATGTACTATGTTAACTTTTTGCAAAAAATATTTTTATAATGGAAATCTTTTTTGCTAAATATTTTATAATAATAAAAAGCCTTTTGTAACTTGATGTGAGTGTTCAATAATGACTATTCACGAGTGTATTTATTGCTAACCAAAGTACTAACATTGAAGTTAAGTGAAGTGAAGCTCGACTTTAGAGCATATTAAGAGTAGTAGTTAGGGTGGGAATCGGGTTAGGTTTGAATTGTTCGGGTCAGGGTTAAAATTGGGTCGAGCTGAGACTAAAACTAATTTACTTGAACCTAACCCGATTTCAACTCGAGTTAGTCGGGTTCGGGTCTATTTAGGTCGGGTCTAATCGGGTCGGGTTTATTCGTGTTTGGGTTAACTTGAGTTTGAATAAAATATAAAAAAACAATTTTTTTTTACTTTTTTTAATAGAAATTATATTAAATTAACAAAAAAATAAAAATATTCTTTATTCGGATCAATCGGGTTGACTCGGACCCGGATTAGACATAATTTATTTACCCGAATTCTCACTCGATTTCGAATTCGGGTTAGTCAGGTTGACCCGATATAACCCGACCCGAATATCGGGTCAGAAATATTAACACCCCTACTAGCTGCTTCAATTACACACATGAGCTTAAAAAAATTTTAAAAAAAAAATTTTAAAAAAAAGAAAAAAAAGAAGAAAGTCTTTTATATAAAATCCTTCCGTATATAAACATCGTCGGTTGGTTTTGACCGACATATCTACCTATATAAACATCCGTACATGTATTCACTTAACTCCAACGAACCAAACCCAAGAGATTTATTAATCGACCCACTTTTTTACTAGCATGGGGTGTTTTGAATCAAAGATGGACCCATGCAAGCGCAGTAAAGCATATATGAGACGCTCGATATCCGCTCATGCCGCCTTTGCTGATGCCAAATCCGCCTACGCTTCGGCTCTCAAAAACACAGGCGCTGCCTTTAGGGATTACTTCGCCTCAATTGTGAATAAGAAAGATGTCAACTTGTTCAAGGTATTCAAACAGGTTGATGATTGTTTTATAAACGCTTCACAAAGTGCATATCAAGTTTCTAGGATTCTCGAGTATAATAAGTTACACCACCGCTCGAATTTTGGACATTTTCGAGGTAATTACTATAGATTATATGGCTGGTTAATCTTGTTATACGTGTTCGTCTTTATTTGAAATTGCATTTGTTTTTCGAGTCATATTGATGCTAACAGCCTTGCTTATTATAGGTCTTACTGGTCATTCTACAAGATTCATGCGGGTCGTTACTCTCAACAATGACTGCTTTGTTCACGCAGAGAAAGAGACACTCGCTACGATACTAGACAAGATGTTAGAATGGGAGAAGAAACTATATAAGCAATCCAAGGATGCTAAAGATGTGATATATGCATACCAGAGAGAGATTGCATCATTGAATAAACTTGGATGTGTTAGTAACGACTCGATGCCCGTAAAGCAGTTGAACCCAAGATACATTGTGGACATGCAGTCTATCAATTCCGCCATCAATTCCACCATCACAGAAATCAACCGTCTTCGTGATGAGCAATTGTATCCAAAACTTGTTCAACTTGTTCAAGAGTAAGTGATTCTAACTTTACAGTATTATTTCTATCATTAGTTAACCGAACGCAATTTCTTACAATTATTTTATTAATCAATGTTGTTATGATCGACTGGTAAGAAAGATGTCATATTGTATCGTTGTGTAAATACAAGTACATTTTTTTATAAATGCTTGAAACTAACACGAAAACTTATTTGCAGGATGGCGACAATGTGGGAAAATATGCAAAAGCAACATGAACACCAGTCCACGATCATTCAAGCGTTACAAAACTTCAAAACCTTGGAACTGCGAGAAGAAACAAGTGCTCATGACTTGCACAACACGCGAAAACTCCATCATCATGTAAAAATTTGGTCAACCGAGTTCAAAAAACTCATGCTACACCAAAATAACTACATTAAGTCGCTCGAACATTGGCTTAATTATAACCTGGTTGTTAGCACAAATCACATCATAAAGTCTCAATACCCTAAAATCGAATCATTATTATGCTCATGGCTGAACGAACTCGAGAAACTTCCGGAAGAAGATACAATGACCGCTATGGAAGAATTTTCCGCGGATATTCATACAATCGCTCAATTACAATCAAACAAGAGGAAAATGAAAAAGAAATGCGATGAAACGCGAAAAGAGTTGTTCAAAGTATTAGAAAATTTTGAAAGATGGTGCAATAAAGATATTGCTAAGAATCTATCGACTGTGGAGGCGTCAAAGCCGCGGTTGGTCGTGGAGGAGACTTACAAAAAGTTATGTGACGAGGTGAAACATAAGATGGTGGTGAATTTGACAACGCGGTTGCCTCAATTTCTTAAAGACGTGTCGGGGTTGGCTCGTGCTTGTTCGCTTATGTATAAGAATTTGAATATGTAATGTTAGTATGTATCCACTTAAAATTTTGAATGTCTCGGTATAAAACTTCCTGGCACAGTTATTTTGTAACGAAGAGTATACAACTATACAAGTAGTAGGCACAACAGCAAAACTTCTTGGCAGGCCGAGAAAGACGGAATGAACATCTAATACACATTGATTCATGCTAATGTATCTGTTGAGAAGTTAATACAGACAATAGCTGATTCATACGAAACATCATACGAAACATATCCTTTTTGACGGGGAGTCTTGAATACGTAATATATATTTTAAACGAAGTGAGGGTGAAATCATGCTTGCTACTGTTTTGGGGAGAGTCTAGTTATAGAGAACTATTCTGTTGTGTATATATTCAATTCCCTTTATATGTGGAATACCGGCTGTGACATCTTGCCTTAATTAAAACAAGTAATATAAACGCTAGAAGATGCATGTGGGACATCTATTTTAGATAGGAAACCTTTCTATCAGTTATAGTGAGACCAAAATGTGTAAACAGTCATCTTTGACGAGTCTTGATTGATGTATCCTGTGAAGAAAGAGCATCTGTTGATACAAATAGTAGTTAATTCTTGCTAACAACTTACAGACCCATAATATTAATTTACACCTTCATGAACGATAATATGTTCTCTTAACATCACTGGCTGTTGCAAATAACACTTGCTGTTGAACAATACAAAATTGGCTTTTATGGATTGGATAGTGTTTCTTTCGTACGGATATATAAATGGTTTCCTGGACCTTGTCTTTATTTGTCGAGGACTAGTTAGCTCTTTCAGAGAGCTGTGAAGCATGGTAATTTAAAAAACATAATATAAATATAAGCTTTTATCCTTTGCTCTTAGGCAAGTTACCAGACAGGAAAAGACGTAACAGTTCTGGTAAGGCTCTCATTGCTTGTATTTAGTATGGGATGTGCAGGTTGCATGAATGTAGTTGCTTTTGGGAAAAGGTCACAAGTGATAGGAGAGCATCTTTATATACCAAACTAGTTTATTGACCCGTGAATATCATGGGTTTTAAATGTAAAACTTATTCTCCGTATCACATTCTAACCCATTTTCGTTCTTTATTACCGTGATTGGAGAGCATCTTTATACACCAAATTTGGCTCTGATGTTTTACTTTCATATTATAACTAGTATCAACAATCTACATAAGAGGCATCTCTGCTGTATAAAAATTTACATTCTTTATTTACACTTTCTTGTACTTGGTAATAGCCATTGTATAATATCATAGGAAGTCGCTTGCAAAAGGTTACTTTTATGTAGAATGAACTGAACACCAGGTAGTCAAATTAGATGAACCAAAACTAGAGAGACATAAATGAAGACTCTTTTATGGTTACTAGAGAGCTGCACTTATTTGTCCTAAAAATCCTGGAATTTGTATTCTCTCAGTTTTTCGAATTTCACATTTCTCTTGATTCCACATATAGCATGAATGTAGGAAAAGTTTGCACCACTCATATTAAAGTGATGATAGCCACAAGCAAGATTTTCGTTCACTTTATTGTTTGCACCTAGCATGATTCTAACTTGAGACCTCTCACATTTTAGTGACGATAGTCACAAGCTTTTACCAACTTGGCTGACTCTGGGTGGTTAAGCATTAGTGATGTTGAATTAAGCCCTAGAAGCTTTTAGATTGTACTTTTTATAATGCGTCTGTCTCCCATTCATCGGTTTTGACCAGTACAACATCATATAAAATGTTAGAAAGGACACATATGTAGGGTTATACTCTTATGTCCATGTCTTTACTTTGATTACCTCTTTCTTTGCTGCGGAGTAGTGTAATTCGTCTCCCCGCTTTCCATTTTCCATTATTCTTTCATAAACCATTGCTTTCACATTCAAATTTCAATAGCTGCTGCATCAGGACTTTGTTATGAGTGATAATGTGATAGTATCCACTGTGAACACAATAAAAACACCCACTGTGATACCCTTTATATAATGCCAACATGTCCCAATTCATTTATTTGTCCGTGTCAGTTATAAAACTACAGATACTCGATTTATAATATATCTTTGGCTTTATTTGACCAGGAATAGTTAGTTCTTCCAGAGAGCTATAATGTTGTGTATGCCCTTTTTTCTGTCGGGTACCATCAGTTTGTGACTCTTAATCTTAATATCAAGTATGGTATTATAAACAACATAATATAAACCTTTGGAGCAATAATGGCGGTGTAGTATCCTTTGCGCTTGCGCAAGTTGTCAGACACAAGACTTGATCATGTGCAGGAAAAACATAATAGCTGTGGTAATGTTCTCATTGCTTCTATTTAGTAGGGGATGTGCAGCTACTGCTGAATAGTTTAGATAGTTTTTGACTTGTTTACAGAGCTGGACATACATCGATGGTAGATATGTTCAGGTTTAACTTTCATAGTTTCATGTATAGGCAAAGTCAAGAGGGAGATGTACAAGCAGTATTATGCACAATTGAACAAACTAATTGGTAGATAGATTAAGCTTTGGCCAAAGTATATGCAGGGCTGCATGAATCTAGTTGATTTTGGAAGAAGGTCTTGAACAAGTAATTTGCACCATAGCTTAATATCCGTGGACTAGTGTATAATTTAAAAAATGGTAGTAGATGACATATGAGAGTTTAACTTGTCACACATGGTACTGAGAAGCTTATATAGCGAGAAAAAGCTGGAATAAGCAACTTTGTGTACTTTTGATTGATTTGATCCGTGATAGGAGAGCATTTTTATATACCAAACGTAATTTATTGACCAACTTCGTATCGGTTTCTAACCATTTTCGTGGTTTTGTACCGTGACAGGATGTAGCATCTTTATACACCAAATTTGGTAGGGATGTCTTCTTACTTTTATAACAAATTGTAACTAGTATTGACAATCTGCATAAGAGGCATCTCTGCTGTATAAAAACTTACGTCTGCAGCAAGTCTATATTGTTGGAATCAGGTCCCTTACAACAGGTTGTATACTGTGAAAATAGCAGAAACAAGAAAGTAAATGGAAGATAGATGGGGCAATTTTCTGATTTTATTTCACTGACTGGAGAACACACAAAACAACTTGAAACTTTGACTCCTACTTATACTAGAAAACTTCCTGGAAATATGGCAACAAACTAAACACGTTATTCATGCTAAGAAAATGGGAAAGTGGCCAACATGGCCTATGACTCTTTCAATTACTTAAATAAAAATAACAAGGAAATAAATATTTAAAAGATTCTGGATTATTACTTCAACAATTTCCCCCTTAATCCAGAACTTAGCAATTCCTTCACTCCAAGCAAACTCCTCATGTCTTCGAACTGATGCTTCGCCATGGATTTTGTGAGAATGTCAGCCCTTTGTTCTTTACTACACATGTTGAACCGTGATTTCGCCTTTCTCGACACACTCTCGGATGAAATGAAACTTAGTATCGATGTGCTTACTCCTGCCATGGAAAACCGGATTCTTCGCCAAGTCTAGAGCTGATTTGTTGTCGATGAACAACACCGGTGGCTTTATCTCTCTTCCTGTTATCTCGCTTAACAAAGGTTTTATCCAAATCGCTTGACAAGTTGTTGTAGCAGCTGCCATGAACTCTGCTTCGCATGTAGAGAGAGCAACACAACGATGCTTTTGCGAAGCCCATGTTACTAGGTTATTGTTAAGATAAAAGACCATACCTCCAGTACTTCTTCTATCATTAACATCTCTTGCAAAATCTCTATCCGTATATCCGATGATGATATCTTCTCCACTGCTTTTGGTATATACAATACCATAATTAATTGTTCCCTTTATGTATCTGAGGATGTGCTTTACTGCTTTCAAATGTTGGGCTGTGGGTCTCTCCATGAACCTGCTTACAAGCCCGACTGCATACGAAATATCCGGTCGGGTATGGGTTAAATACCTCAATGCCCCGACAATGCTCCTGAACTCCATTGGATCAACCGGGTCTCCAGCTTCATCTTTTGTTAACTCAAGTTTGGGCTCTATTGGATATTTACAAGCATTGCAATCCTCCATACCTGTTTTCTTCAATATTGTTTTCACATAAGCTGCTTGCTTCAAAGTGATACGATCTTCATATTGACTAACTTCAATACCAAGATAGTATGATAACAACCCCATATCACTCATCTCGAATTCTTTGTTCATTTGCTCCTTGAAGTGCCTTATTTCACCGCCGCAACTTCCTGTAACGATTAAATCATCGACATACACCCCAACAATAAGAAGCTTTTCGGCCTTGTTTCTTGTGTAGACATCGTACTCTTGTTGGCATATCTTAAACCCGAGCTGTTTTAAACATCTATCCAACCTCGAATTCCAAGCTCTCGGGGCTTGGCGAAGCCCGTAGAGGGCCTTGCTCAACTTGTAGACTTTTCCCGGTTGATCTTTTTTTTTCATAACCCTCGGGTTGGACAACATACACCTCATCTTCAAGTTCCCCATTAAGGAATGCAGATTTAACATCAAGGTGGTGTATAAACCACCCATTCTTACTTGCAAGAGCATCTTTACAGGCCATAGAATATGAAGTAGGCTCTTCACCATCATTCAGTAACAAAACTTCATTAGTTTCATCATATAAATCAGTAAGTGTATGATACCTTTTCGGAGCTCCGCCTCCGGTTGAACTTGAAATTAATCTCGGCGGTCCAACTGAACTAATCGGAGTTACAGGTTCATCTTCTGAGTTTGTTGCGTAGTGTTCATCAGTACCTTGGCCTGGAAATTCCAGTCCCGTTTGAGACTGAGACTCCATATCATCATCTTCACGGTCATTTTGTGGGATAAACCCTTCGATTGTGAGGGTTGCACCTGGAGTTCCTTTGAACCTCTCTGACTTGCCCCATTGCCATGGTCTTTCTTCATCAAAGAAAACATCTCTACTGACCCGTATACTTCTCGTATCCGGATCAAATAATCTATAAGCCTTTGTCCCTGTTTCAACTCCAAGATGGACCAGTAGTTTGCTCCTGCTGTCAAGTTTTTGTAGGTGGCCACTCACTACTTTCACGTGGGCTACACAACTAAACACCCTTATGTGACCAATGCTTGGTTTACGACCAGTCCACATTTGATAGGGTGTTGAGTTGTGGAGAGCTTTCGTGGTCACCCTATTCAGGACATAAACTGCATTTCTCACAGCTTCCCCTCATAAACAATCTGGTACATTCATCCCTTTCATAGTACTTCTTGCCATCTCCATTACGGTTCGCTTTCATCTCTCTACAACGCCATTTTGCTGAGGCGAGTATGGAGCAGTGTAATGTCGTTTCAGCCCGGTTTCTTCACAATAAGATGAGAACTCCTTTGAGAGGAATTCCCCACCACGATCCGTCCTGAACAACATTACTCGGTCACCTGTTTCAGCCTCAACTTCTACTCGAAACTTTTTAAACATGCTGAGTGCTTGGTCCTTTGTTTTCAAAAAATAAACCCACATAACTCTAGTGTAATCATCAACAAGTAGAAGAAAATACCTGTTTCCAGCACGTGTAGGAGGTGAGATTGGACCACAAAGATCTCCATGCACCAATTCAAGTCTCTTGGTCGACATGAAATTCGAGTGCGTTGGAAACGTCTTTCTAGCCTGCTTGCCTTCTAAGCACCCTTCACATAGACCATCTTGATTAGTAATCTTTGGTAGCCCTTGAACCAAATCCTTATCTGACATCAACTTTAGTGCAGCGTAATTTACGTGACCCATGCGAGTGTGCCACAACTTTGCTTCCTCATCACTTTTCCCAAGCAAGCATCTCGACTTCACTTCTTCGAGTTGGATTTTGTAAAGCCGATTTGGTGACCGTCTTACCTTCATCAGCAACTTTCCTTTGACGTCGTGAACCCACAAGAACGAACCATTCATAATGATTTGATCACCACCTTCTGCCAACTGCCCCAAACTTATAATATTGCTGCACAACCTTGGTATAAAGTACACTTCTTTCAAAAGACGATGCTCTCCATTCTTACATTTAAATAATATTGAACCTTTTCCTTCGATACGTACCTTAGAGCCGTCTCCAAATTTCACCGACCCTTGTATGGAACGATCAAGTTCTCGAAACTTATCTTCATATCCAGTCATATGGTTACTCTCTCCGTTATCAAGGTACCATAGACTTGTATCACTGCCCACATCCATTGCTGACACTTCTTGGACCCTATCATCATCATCAAACGTAGAAAGTAACAACGCATGTTCACCATCGTTGTTTTCTTGAGTCAAGTTGGCTTCTTGGTTTCGTTCCCGACGTGGATTTTGACATTCCGCAGAATAATGCCCATGTTGTTGGCAGTTGTAACATTGCACTTTACTTCTATCGTGGTTTCTATCGGACCCACGATACCCATCTCGCTGCTGGCTACCACCTCCTCTACCACGACCACCTCGGTTTCCTGACCCGTAACCTCTTCCACGGCCTCTTCCTCGACCACGTGAGTGAGATGAACCTCCCCTATAATTCTTATTTCCAGACTTCGAATCATCTTCACTTTGTTTCTTGTTTCTTTCGGACCATTATTGGTGAGTTAGCAATAGCTTTTTCTCATCAGCTTCGACATGTCCTTTGATCCTCTCTTCGTGCGTTTTCAGCCTGCCCACAACCTCTTCAACTGACATGTGATTGAGATCTCCAAACTGCTCAATTGTTGAAGCAATTTGAAGGAACTTGGATGGTACCGCTCGTAATAGCTTCTTCACTACATAAGTCTCCTCGATCTTATCTCCTAGGGCTCGTATGTTGCTAACAACATTACTTAATTTTGTAGCAAACTCATCGACCGACTCCGTTTCTTTCATACTTAATACCTCGAATTCAGCCTTCAAGGTCTGTACCCTTGCTGTCTTTACCCTGTCAGCCCCCATAAACATAGTCTTCAACGTGGTCCAGGTATCCTTTGCCGTTTCCTTCTCAGCCAACAACAACAACATATCCTCTGGAATCCCTTGATAGATAGCCGCCAAAGCCATCTTATCCATCTTCACATCAACCGCATCACCAGGTTTTTTAGGCTCGACAGCTTCCCAAACACCTTGAGCTTGCATGAACACCTTCATCTTAATTGCCAATGCATCGTAGTTACTTCTTGACAGCATAGGATAGTGCAGTGTAATCTGCCCTTCCTTGTCGGTTTTGTTAGTCATTTGCCCTGATCGTGGTTGGTATTTTGGCATAAACAAGGCTCTGATACCAAATGTTGGAATCAGGTCCCTTACAACAGGTTGTATACTGTGAAAATAGCAGAAACAAGAAAGTAAATGGAAGATAGATGGGGCAATTTTCTGATTTTATTTCATTGACTGGATAACACACAAAACAACTTGAAACTTTGACTCCTACTTATACTAGAAAACTTCCTGGAAATATGGCAACAAACTAAACACGTTATTCATGCTAAGAAAATGGGAAAGTGGCCAACATGGCCTATGACTCTTTCAATTACTTAAATAAAAATAACAAGGAAATAAATATTTAAAAAATTCTGGATTATTACTTCAACAATATATAGTTACGTGAACTTGGTAATAGCCATTGTATAATATTATAGGAGCTCGTGCTTGCAAAAGGTTAACTTTTATGTAGTCAAGTTAGATGAACCAAAACTAGAAAGACACAAATGAAGTCTCTTTCATGGTTACCGGAAAGCTGCACTCATTTGTCTTGATCTCTTGTTCATCCACATATACCTTGTATGTTGGAAAATGAAGTTAGATAAACCCGTATTAAAATATACCCGAGTAGAGAATCCAAACTTTATACAGTATTAATTATTGATGATGGGCACAAGCAGGATTGTTTATCCACTTCAAGGTTATTCGAACTTGAGACCCCTCACATTCTAGTGACGATAGTCGCACGCTTTTACCAACTTGGCCATCCATGTGTAGTTAAGCATTAACAATGTTGAATCAGGCCCTAGAAGCTTTTTGAATTGTACTTCTTATAATGCGTCTGTCTCCCATTCATCGGTTTGACCAGTACAACCTCGTCTAAATTTTAGAAAAAAAACGCCTAGAATAAAGGATGCACATATAGGGGTATACTCTTATGTCCGTGACTTTACTTTGATAACCTCTTTCTCTGCTGCGGACTGCGGAGTAGGGTAGTTTGTCTCCCCGTTTTCCCTCTTTTATCATTATCAAATATTGGATGATACATGATTAGGAAAAACATCAGTATACTTCATAAACCATTGCTCTCACATTCAAATTTCAATAGCAGCAGCATAAATTTCAGTATTTGGCAGGACTTTGTTATGAGTGATAATGTCATAGTATCATACAGAGTATTTGTTACCTTGGTCTTTGATTATAAGCAATTCTATCAGTAAGGTAAGTGTAGTACTTTTTATCTTTTTTGGATCGATAATGGATTATGAAATATGGTGAAATGAATCTAGTTGAAATATGGTGACCTTGAACTTGGTTAAATCTTTACATTTTTCATCCAACGAACACATTACACTTTTTTGACAGAACATTATTACGTATATATTATTATACGTGATGTATTTTAGAAATTAAATTTAGTGATTGGATGTGATGAACAGGTGTGGGATCTTGGTGGGCAAGAAAGACTTAGGACATCATGGGCGACTTATTATCGTTGGACCCATGCTGTAATCACAGTGATAGACAGCACTGACAGGGCTCAGATTTCTCTTATGAAAGACGAACTTTTCAGATTGCTCCCAAATGAGGAACTTAAAAATGCAGTGCTATTAGTGTTTATCCTTTGTCTTCTAGTATCTATATATTGTGATTGAAGTTATGAAATAAACACACAAAGTTTCTATCATTCAACATGGTATCAGAGCAGTTTCAACGGTTGTTTTTCCTTTTTTAACCACTCTCAATCTCTTTTCTTTTTCGGCTACACATTCACTTCCTTGGATTTTTTTAAGGGGTTACAGATCTTGAACGGATCTAATACGAAAACTTTAGGGTTTGAGAGATTGTTTTATTGAGAAGGTAATAGTGCACCAAATTCAGTGATGAATCTAAGAAAGATGAAGAGAAAGGCTTTTTTTAAAACAACGGAGGTTTATTGTGGATCTACCATGGCTGATACCATGTATAATAATGAATAAACCCGTAGGACTACATTGAAACCCGTATCCTTCATTGTCTTATTTCACCACAATATATAGAGTACACATAATAGCAAACCCTAATGAACCTAACCCACAAACTGAGCTTAGGCCATATTTATTCTCTAACAATTTGAACTTGATACCTCTCACATTCTAGTGACGATAGTCATGAGCTTTTACCAACTTGGTCATCCCTGGGTGGTTAAGCATTAGCGATGTTAGATTAGGCCCTAGAAGCTTTTTGGATTGTACTTATTCTCTTCTTATAATGCGTCATAAGGCGTCTGTCTCCCATTCATCGGTTTTGACCAGTACAAAACCATATAAAATGTTAGGAGAAAAACGCCTAGAATAAAAAAATGCATATTTAGGGGTATAATCTTATGTTTGTGTCTTTACTTTGATAACCTCTTTTTTTGCTTGCTAGTAGGGTAGTTTGTCTCCCCGCTATCCATTTTGCCTCTTTCATCATTATCAAATATTGGAGTCACATTCAGTCTCGTTCAAATTTCAATTGATGCTGCATAGTTTTTAAGTATATGGAAGAACTTTGTTATGAGTGATAATGTGATAGTATCATACTTGTTAGCTTGGTCTATGATTAAAAGCAATTCTATTAGTAAGTTTAGTGTATTACTTAATCTTTTAGGCTCGATAATGGATTATGAAATATGGTGAAATTTACAAGTTTAAAATATGGCGACATGTGCAATCTTTTATTATTTTTTATGAAAAAGTTTGTGGCATAAAGTACCCTAAGCACATTGAACTTGGTTAAATCTTTACATTTTTCATCCAACGAACACATTACTTTTTTGACAGAAGATTATTACAAATTATTATACGTGATGTATTTTAGAAATTAAATTTGGTGATTGGATGTGATGAACAGGTGTGGGATCTTGGTGGGAAAGAAAGACTTAGGACATCATGGGCTACTTATTATCATGGGACCCATGCTGTAATCACAATGATAGACAACACTGACAGGGCTCGGATTCCTCTCATGAAAGACGAACTTTTCAGATTGCTTCCAAATGAGGAACTTCAAAATGTAGTGCTATTCGTATTTGCAAACAAGCAAGACTTGAAGGATGCAATGACCCCAGCCGAAATAACAGATGACCTTTCCTTTCACAGTATTAAGAACCATGATTGGCACATTCAAGCTGTTCTACCCTTACAGGTGACGGACTCTATGATGGCTTGGGTTGGATTGCTCAAAGAGTTACCGGTAAAGCAACATAAAAAAGGAAAGAAATCACATGTTTTCCATGGAGCAAAACTCAAACACACACACAAACACAAAGCTTTGTTTCAATCTGATTTCACTCGTTCCTAGTTTATTATGTCTAATTGAAATCCTTTTGAGATTCATGACAATGTATCCTTGTTCGACTCTTGGCTGCCGATCTACATAGTGCTTGCTTATTTTCTTTCGTTATTTTTCATTTCAAAATGGGTGTTTACACATGCTGAAATGCTTTTATATTTTTGTGCTCTGTGGATGCTGTAAAGAGTACATGTGACTGCAGATTCTTATCATTGTAAGCAAATGCTTTTTCTTACCGGCATTTATGCCCTTCCGCCTAGAAAGTGTGGTTTTTTCGTAACTGGGTTGTTGATGTAGTTAGTTTTAAGATCTTTTGGTTATGCACTACTACAAAAAAGCCCTTAGAGACCCCCCTAAAGAGACTGGTTATGTGAAAACAAGTGTCTATGACCTAAAAGTGGTGGGAAGGGAATAAATAGAAACTTGTTTTCTTTTAAAAAAACAGTCTCTATAAGGTGAATTCTAAAGAGACTAGTTTTGTAGGCTGGAACCACTCCTTTTATACACTTAAAGACACTAGTTTTTAGGTAACAACCTGTCTTTATGTGTTAATGTTAAGGACACCGTTTTATATCAAAAAACTAGTGTTTTTAGACATTTAAAAACACTGGTTTTTTAACAACCAGTCTTTGTTATGTAAATAAATTTTGTGCTTAATTTTTTTAAACTTAAAATCATAAGGACTCAACGGTATATACTTGTTTTTATAACATATTACGTTTTTAGTCTTTATAAACTTTATATGTGATTAAATTATAAGGACCTTTAAATTAATAAAAAAATTAAGAATCATAACTTGTGTAAAACTTATTTGTTATATAATATGAACCGGGATTATTTATATTTTTAACACATATCATACAGATAAAAAACCTACAGAACACATAATAACAAGCCGATCATACGGATCAAAAACCTGCAAGTCTTTTGTTCCTGTAAGTCTTTGTTCTTCTCTGTTCTTCTCTATTCTTCTCTGTTCTTCTCTGTTATTGTACTTTGTTCTCAAAATTGAATATCTTTTACCAAGATATTCTTCATTCATAATTTACGTATATATATAATATAAACGTTTAGTCTAAACCCTTTATAAAGGGTGTCAAAATAGATTACCTTGCAACTACATATGTTGCAATTACCTTCACCTAAGTAAGATATCTAAACCCTTTATAAAGAGTGTCAAAAGAAATTAGGTTGCAACTACCTATGTTGCAAGTAGGTGCACCTAACTAATAAATAGAGTACATGTTTTGCAAAAGCTCGAATAACATGTCTAGGATACCAGATAATATAATTAAACAATTATGTTGACAACGTTGGGTTTGATACATGGTAACCCAAGAATGCAATGCCTGACTGGTGGAGGTTTGTTGACAACGTTTTTCTTTTTTGATCGACTTGAACTACCTGTTCTTCTTGTTTTTTTTGGGAGTCCATGCCTGATCATCAGAATCATCGTCCTCAACTTGTTCATCTTCATCTTGGTCATCATCTTTTTCCATCTCAAATCCATCGTCCTCTGTTTGTTCCTTCTGTTTCTTCATCTCTTCAATGCCTGAACACTCTAGAACATCAACCTCACGATTTCCTACAATGTCAATTTGATTTCAATTAGTAACAAAGTACAAACTTATTGACTAAAGGTATGCACTAAATTTCAATTTCAAAATGGTCTAATTTAACTAGAAAACACCTAATAACAACAACCAAAGAGCCAAATCACAATTCCAATCACAATGTTAAAGTATGCAGGTTTAGCACTAGAGATTACAACAACAGATACAAATTGGTATGTTTAACTAATATTTATGATCAACACCTACCAATTCAAACTACAAATCTAAGTATAGTGAATCAAAGTTGGCAAAGTTGCAAGAACTCTTGAGCTGTTGACTTACACAAGTCAGACTAATCAAACCAAATTTACAATAACCTGTTTCGTACTTATCACTATGAAAAGTAAATCTAAAGCTTATCTAGACAAACTGAATAGCTACACTAAAAACTATGTTATTTAACAATTAGAACCGCAAACTTTGCTTCCAAATCACAACGTATGATCAACCAAAATTCATCAAATGCCAAGAACACCTATCTTTTGACTTAGACAATCAAAGTTTATAAAACTAAACACCACTATTAAGATCACAATTAACTAAGAATCTTAGCACAATCATTATCAGAACAAAACCAACATATAACAAGTCTACTTGACTTTTTCTAGTCAAACACAACATATCCAAAGACTCTTTTAATTGCCTGATAATCAAATCTAAAACTCAAAGTAAATGATTTCTACAAACAACAATTAAATCAAAGATTATGATGATTTTATAGAAAACTTACTTGGACCTATTTATCCATGAAAACAAAGTTGTACTAACCAGTTTTAAGAATGTTAGTGTTTATAGAATGAATTCTTTCCAAAAAAATAAATGGTAATTTTGAATACATTTTGAATCTAATAAACAATTTCAAATACACAAACTTTGTCGAGAACAATATGATGTGCAGAGTGAATTAACTTTTCTTACAATGAACATCATGTTGTTTTGGGAAAGTTTGTGTGTCTGAAATGATTTATTAGAGTAAAAAATAATTCAAAATAACCACTTCCCTTCCTTTGGAAAGCTTTCAAGCTATAAACATAAACAATATGTGATTGAAAGTTTAAGAGAGATGTATGTATTTATGTACAGATAATATACATTGGATTTTGGAATTTTTTGAAATGTGTAATAAAACATAAGATAAGAAAAGAAAAGATAGGATTTTTTTTCTTGAAATGTGTGATACATATTATTATATGATGAAATAAATGTTCTGATCTGATAACACACTACCACATGTACAAGTATCGAGTCGACCCGTTTGACAGCCCTACTTGCATACATAAATTAATCTATCTAATAAACATATATTGAAAACTAAGTTGAAATAGATTTAGTATTTTATAAAAGAAGGTTGGAAAAGTTGATGATTACATACCTGGTTTAAAGGAACCTTTAGAATTGAATCTTTTTGGATTATATTGAATTTATTTAGAACATCATCATCTATTTGTATCCACTTTGAAAGTGGCCAAAAAAGTTGTTCTGGCCACCCGTACTTGTCCTTAATGTAATCCCAAACTTCATCCCTGAGTTTTTCCGATCCAGGAACAGGTTCTACAAAACCAAATTATAATGGTTAGTCCTTTTCATATGATATTTAACTTAAAAATCATAACTGTGTACTCTAGTGAGATTTTTGACTAATGTTTCAACTGAAAAGCTTATTTTTGGCTTATTAAAGCTTCTTGGACTAAACTGTTAGAACTGTTACTAGATTATGAAAATGTCTAATAAGAAAAAATGAATTCCATAAGCTCTAACTGCAGATTTTTATCAAAATGTCTAATATTGTTGGGCCAATGAAAGTTTTAACTATAGCCCAGTCTAGATTTGTTTAAATTAGACTAAGTGTTACTGATCGCTGAGAGGACCAACGACAGAGACCAGACCAGTGGAAGGCAAAGCCTCAACTGGCACACCAGGAACATTCAAGTCAAAGACAACGTCAGAGAAGTCGAAGACAATCTTAAGTCATACTCACCAGTGATTATGGATAGCTGGGATGTAGAAGGAATGTGCTGGTGTTCAAGGATCTCTGAGTTGACAATACTCAGAGATCACTTAAGAACCCTAGAAGTCTGATACAATCAAAGCTTGTTCAATCCTTTTATAGTTTAGGCGGGAGAATCTTCTAAATGTTTTGAGCGGGACAAAACAAGAGATTCAAGATAAAGCCTAGTACTACCTAGTGGGACAAAAGGTGAACAGTTGGCAGAACTGTTCACCTAAAGTTGTTTAAAGATATGTCTCGATTTGGGCATGCATTTAATACGTTGTACTCTTCCATTCAGAAGATGACACGTATCAACTACTCCTACTAAGGAAGCAAACTCGTACCACTATAAATAGGAGTGAGAAAGAAGAATTAAACCAACCCTTGTGCTTGGATAAATTATCTAAGTTATTTATCACTTTGGAACCGCTGAGCCCTCAGCTGTCTACCAGCGCCTCATTGGTTCCCTTGTAAACTTGAGTTTCGAATCTAGTTTACTTGTTCTAGGGTTCATTTCTTATTGTCATTCAACGAGTGTATTCATAGCACTTTGTAATACTTTTTTTTATAACAGTTAATAAAGCATTACGCGTTTGAAAAGTATTCATTGTGTTTTCGTGGTTATATGAGTTATAGTTTCAACAATTGTCCTATTAAGGGACTTTCAATTGGTATCAGAGCGGTTTGATTTATAAAACATTTTATAAATCGTTCTTGTTTTTAAAATCAAGATCCTAATATGACTGATACTATACCTCCTCCACCCTTTGGTCAAACCAGTCAAGGTACCACTTCGACCACCGCACCGGCCACCACATCTACTACCATGCCTACACCGGTTGTAAGCATTGGTAATAATGATGATGACCTTCCCCAACTACTTGATGTTCGTGGGGGGTCACATGTGTCCAATGTTCCAGCGTTTGATGAAGTAGATTTTTCAAGTTGGAAAAGTGAATTTCTTATATATTTAGATGGCTTAGAACCCTTCTTGATAGAAATCTTAGAAAATGGTCCCTATTTACCACTGGCCGTTTCCTCTACCCCTGAGAGACCCATCAAGAAGCCTGTTAAGCAATGATCTCCAGCGGATAGACGTCTGGCTAACCAGAACAAGAGACTCAAAAGTATCATAGTCTTTTGCCTACCCAAGAACATTATGAAGTCCATCATAAAATGCAACTCTGCTAAGGAGATGTGGACTGAGTTAGTTCTAGGGTATGAAGGTCCAGAGGAAACAAAAGAAACCAAAATCCAAACCCTTAGAATTAAGTTTAATGCTTTTAAAGATTTTGAAACAGAAACTGTTGCTCAAACTTACACTAGGCTTAAGATTTTGTTGAATGATTTGGGAAACAATGGAGTTGTTCTACCTAAGGCTGAGGTTAATGCTACATTTGTCAATAGTTTACCTAGAAAATAGCTTAGCCTAAACCAGACCTTAAGAGCAAATAATGCTATCAAAAATGATACTTTACCCTAACTGTTTGGTAGATATAACTATGAAGAAGGGCTAATTGACTCCATTTACAAATCAGAGACTGATAGGTTTACCACCAATATCACTGGATCAAAAGCTCTTGTTACTAACCATTCTTTTCAGGACAGTGACTCTAACATAGAAGAGGACACCAGAAGCAGTCAAGAATTTCTTGATGAATTACATGTTGAGTTCCATGACAAAGCCGTTCTAGCTGACCAAAAGAGGTACTACAAGAGATCTGGTAGAGTTGGAGCTGCTAAGGTTGATAAATCCAAGGTGTCATGCTACACTTGTGGAAAGACTTGTCACTTTTAAAAAAGATTGTTGGTCAAACAAAACCTCCTCTCCAAGCTTCCCTTCATCCAGCAACAATCACAGCAGCAAGAAGAAGTTTTCCACCTCACATTTCAAGCAAACTTCCCACTCTGACTCAGAGGGAAAGAAGGACTACAAAGTTAAGTACAAAGCCTTGAAAGCTGAGCTGTTAAAACTCAACCAGAAAGCTGAAGATGCAGCCAAGAAAAAGGATGTTAAGAAGACTGAAAAAGGTCTGATTGTTGCTTCATTCGACTGGGATGATGAACCCCTTACATCTGAAGATGAAGGAACCACTACCGTCAGAGCCTTTATGGCTGTCGCTGATGAAGAACCTGCTGTGGGAAAAAGCGAAGCAAGATGTGACACCCTAGAATCGAGGTCATTAACGATACCCTAAATTACGCTAATTTTTGAAATTTTTAATAAATTTTAATTTCTATAATTATAAGTACTTTGGTTAAAACCGATGTTCGAGGTTATAATTTTTACGTTTGACGTTTTGAGAAGGACGATGACGATTACGATCCCGAGGGATGCCCAATTTTATATAATTTTTGACGATTTATCGATAATGTAATTTTTCGAGAATTTTATTTACGGTACGTGTTAAGTTGAGTCGTGTGAGTTTTATAGCCTTCCAAGTACATTTAAAGTATCCCAAAAATATTTTGGAGCGTTCGGGAAGATTTCCGACTCCCGTAAAATTTTCAAAAGTAACAAATGAGTCAAACCCGCAAAGTTTTGAGGTTGTTTTCTATTTAAGGACAAAAGAAGCCCAATATTGCACTTAGGTCCCTCCTAACTATCAAAAAGGGGCAAAGTGGACAAACACACAAACACATACAACATTTCACAAGAAAAATCAAACACTCCCTCCCTTGTCTCTCTCTAAACCCACGGTCACCCCAAGAACACACAAAAATCCACCAAAAATCTTTTCTACTTGATTTTTCAAAAATCTAAGGTTAGACCACGCTTAGTTTGGTCATTACCCACCTATTCATGTAATCAAATCCAACATGCATTGATAAAAATTTTTCAAGATTTTTCATATGATCCAAAATTCGTTTTTGTGGCTATTTGAGCTAATGCATGTTAATTTTGAGTGTTATGGAAGTATAAACACCATGAAAACCCACCAAAATTAATTTGGTTGTGGTGATTTGGTCACCCAAACCCCACGGCAATGGGGGTTGTTTGGGGAGCCATGGTGGTTGTTGATTTTGCATGTTGTTGTTACGTTTGGTTTGTTGTTTTAGAAAGATTCATATAGGTTTTATTACTTGCATGTGTATTTTTCTTTGATTTTGATATTGAGATTGGTTGATCAATAGGGGTAGGATGGAAGTTTGATGTTAGGATATGTTTGGGAAGGCTTAGGATGATGTTTAGTGTTGGTTAGAAGTCTTGGAATCGAGTCTAAGCGTGTTTTTGGTATAGTCATTTTTAGGCAGAAACATTTGGTCTATTTTGGAAAAATGATTTTTGTTTCAAGTCTTGAAAACTAAATATAGTGATAGAGGGTTTTTCTAGCTTTAATTTGGTATAAGGTAGAGCCCGTGACTCAAAACGAGCTAAAAGTTATGACATTTTAAAGATCGGGTACCGGGAGACGAGGACTTTCACAATCCGGATTTGTGCAAAGTTTTAGTCAAATCCCGAGGGTCACAAGTATAATTTGGTGAATGATCAAGGGTCAAAACTTGGTCCCTAACCTGTACAAATGAGTCTATGTGTTGACTTATGAGTCAAGGAAGTCAAAGGTATTTTTCATATAGGTCAAAGTGGTCAAAATTGGTCGAAGCGCAATTTCAGCCCGTAAAATGTAGTCGTGGAAATGAGTTGCGTGACGGGTCGTAAAAGTGAAAACTTTTATTGGGTTTAAAAACATGTTATCTACAGGTCATATAGGATTTTTGGAAATTTTATCAAATTTTATAAGCAAGGTTTAATAAGGCAAAACAGCCCGTACTTTAGTCAAGTACCGGCGAGAACGTGTAAAAATGGACAACGTAGGTTATAAGAACGAATGGAATAAAATGAATGATACTTGTTGTTTTTGTTTTTGGCGTGAGTTATATTTGTCTTAAGTGACTTGTATATATGTATTTTATACAGTACCGTAAGTATTTAAATGAGATTACTCATTACGCGTTATTTGTGATAGGTGTTGATTTACCCGGGCATCCGTAACATCGTCAGTGAACACTCCTCGAACTACCGACTACTTAATATCTAAGGTGTGAATTTATAGCCTCGCTTATACTTATTTCAAATTGTTTTACCCGCGAGGGAAATGCATGCTAGTTTTTAAAAGGAACGTATATCATGAATGATTGTTAGACCCGAAAGTTGCCTTAGAAATTGTGTTGAGTACCAAAGTTGCAAAAGTCCCTAAATTCATGAACTATTAACTATTGTCTTGCCCTTGCGAAGGGGGAAATAGCCGCTTATGCAATTTGTAGTACTACGGGGTTAACGACCCAATGCTAGCCGAGAAGCTGTACTTATAGTAAGTTCTGCGGTAGATTATTTTGTATGAGAAATAAGGTATAATTGCAACTGATGCCTTTAGAGGGGCACTGGTTTCATCTGAATCATGCCGGTATATTTACGCGGGTGATTGAGTTAACGGATTAGTGTCATGAGCTTAAACACAATTGTCAGTATCCTGATTATAGTTTGTTTGATCGACAAGACTATAAATGATCACGAATGGTTTTTAGTATATATACGTTCAAATGGATTGAAAAACCTATGAATTCCACTCAACGTTTTCGTTGACCAAATTTTTGGCATGTATTTCAGGTAACCGATGAGCAGTAGGATGGAGCATGCATGGGATGGATGTTGTGTGATCGGCTTGGTGTCCGCTTGTTTTTCCCTCCTTTTCTACTTAAACAATTTTTATGTTTAATGTCATGTGGTTGTAAAACTGAAGTTTTTGGGTTGAGATT
This sequence comes from Glebionis coronaria, assembly GCA_025667525.1. NCBI lineage: Eukaryota > Viridiplantae > Streptophyta > Magnoliopsida > Asterales > Asteraceae > Glebionis > Glebionis coronaria. Next base: position 20,833,521 of record CM046880.1, read on the forward strand.
CATGGGGACCGAAACGCTAAACTCTGTGCACTATTTGGGGTTGGAAAAACTGTGGACATGTATTATCTAACAATTTTAAATGTTGAATTTTTAAGTCGACGTCTTTTTAGCGTCGTTTGATATCTCTTGTGTGCAATGAATACTGTGTAGCACCCATTGTTGTAGTTCCGATGCGCATAACAATTGTGGGGGTGTTACAGATTGGTAATCAGAGCCACGAGTTATAGAGAACTAGGTCGTTTTTGAAAATCCTAAACTATAACTTTTGGTGTCGTAAGAAAGGGTCCAAGCACACACAACTATCCTGCATGGCTCCGGTAAGATTTATTGTTGTATTTATGGCATTTGACGTATACTTTTGAGTAAAGTGTATATATGTGGGTAATTATTATATAAGTATGGAATTACTATATGTAGACGTTAAATTTTACGTGAAATATCCGACATCGTAATTTTCATATTTATCATGCATGAGCATCATATTATTATATTTCGGGCATATGTACCACCTTTGCATTGCATTTGCATGCATATATTTATAATTATTGTATAATTACTTATGTACCCTCCGAAATTCGCTGTTATTGCAGGAATGGCCGAGGTACCGCCCAACGATAACGGAAACGATTACGTCGTAGGTCACGAAGGGGGACCGTTTCCTCCAAACCCGCCGGACAATAATAATGGATGGATCGCTCCAGAAGACGAAATAGGGCCGGAAAACGACAATGGCGAAAGTGAAGTGGATAATTTCAGCATGAGTAGTGACGACAATGAGGATTCCGAAGAAGAGCCCGAGGAGCTATTGGATGATGGCATTCCCGAGGATGCCGTAGGCCAGACCGAACCCGATTTGTTTCAATCCCCGAGTTCGCCGAAGGGTTATGAGGTACCACCGACCGGTCGTTATGAGCAGCAACCTTTTGATCGCCCGATGGACAATAGTAATGGGAGCAGTGGAGAGTCATCCAAGTCGCCATCGATTCACGAGAATATTGCAAGGGTCTATTTTCCGAGACCGAGTCACTACTGGGATCCCGCAGGTCGTTTGGGGAGGATGGAAAGGTTAATGTATGAGCGGTTTGTAGTTGAGACTAGGGTGATTAAGAAGTTTGATAAGACTGAGAGGGAGCATCAAAGATTGTTGGAAAGGACTTCAAGAATTGCGTATGATGGGATGATGAACACAAGTGCCATCAACAGTTTGAAATCAATGGTTGCGAATTTAAGTGCTAGTCTTGATCGTGTGAGGGAAGACCAGATGAGGTTGTCGAGGATGCAGAGTTGGGAGCATCGTGTGAGGGATTCATTGCCCCCGGATTGGAGATTCGTGGACGATGTGGAGATGGAGGCGAATGACTTCATGGTTCAGCCGCCTACTGGAGGTGCTTGTATTTCGGTGGGAAATCAGGTAGCGATTGAGTATGGATCCACATCAGGGACGAAAAAGGAAACAGAATGTGGGCCAGATGAGAAAGGAAAGGGAAAAGTGGATGATGTGGATGAGGACGTGAGTGATGAGGAAACCGAGGAAGACGACGACGAGCCGCCATCCAAGAGGCAGTGTGGATCACCACATGCCTAGTTACTTGTTTTGTATTTTTCTTTGATCATTGTAATAGAACTATTTTAGACCTTTGTATGATGGTATTATGACGAGAAACTCAAGTACTTGATGTTTTGTGGTGAATGATTGTAGTGGCATTACTTGTCACGATTTTGGTTAACTATCAATACAATCTATGTTACCTTTCATGATCTGTGATATGTCTTAAATTTGATCTTTTGTGGTGTGAATTGATGAATATTAGTAACTCCGTAGTGATGTGTCGTTGTATGTATTTTATGTCTGGGAAACTTGATAGGAATACTTACATTGTTTTTCTATTTTTCTTGTCTTGCAGAAAGAGATATTCGATAAAACAATGCCTCCAAAGTTGACTGCCGATCGTGTTAACAACATGATTCAGGAAGCGATAGCTAATGCGTTGGAAGCAGACCGAGCTGGGAGAAATCAGGATCCAGGAAGGAACGCGGGGAGACAACCAGCCCCGAGAGTGTGTACCTATTCAAGCTTTATGAAGTGCGGTCCTACGCAGTTCCGTGGATCAGGTGGAGCCCTAGAACTTAGGCGATGGTTGGAAAAAGTTGAGAGTACGTTTGAAATCAGTGGTTGTGCCGAGGCGGATAAAGTAAAGTTTGCAGCAGCTACATTTCTGGATGATGCGTTAAGCTGGTGGAACACCCAGGTAGCTACGGTGGGATTGGCTGTGGCGAATGCGAGAACGTGGAATGCAACCAAAGCTTTGTTGACAAAGAAGTTCTGCCCAGAGGAGGAATTGGGGCAATTGGAGGACGAATTGAGACATTTGACCTTAAAGAACAACGATATAGCTGCTTACACCAGGAGATTCAATGAGTTAAGTCTTTTGTGTCCGGACATATTTGCCAATGACGCCAAGAAAATGAAGCAGTATATAAAGGGTTTATCTAGCAACATCAAGGGTGAAACAACTTCGTCGAAACCTGGAACGTTTGACGAAGCGGTTCAAATGGCTCACGCTTTGATGGACGTTAAGCTTCAGGACAAGCAGAATTACATTGCTGAGGGTAACAAAAGAAAATGGGAGGCAGCACAAAGTAATCAATCCCAAGGCCAGAACCGAGGAGGAAATCGAAACAACCAAGGGCCGAACCGTAATCAGCAGTTTAATCAGAGAAGGAACGAAGGGATGAGGGCCGTGACGAACCCTAGGGGTGTGAAAGTGAATCCCCATTGTGGAAAGTGCAATTTGTATCATGTTGGAAATTGCCCGCCGGCATGCGGCAAGTGTGGAAAGGCAGGTCATAGGACTGCTAGTTGTCGAACGGGAGGAGTAGCCACTGGGGCTAACGCTATCAGGATGAGAGGATGTTATAGCTGTGGAGAAAGAGGGCATGTGCAAGCAAATTGCCCGAAGGCAGGGAACAGACGAGGAGGAAATAATGCGGCAGCTGTGTATCAAGTGGGAACTGCTGATAAACCACAAGGTCCCAATGTGGTTACCGGTACGTTTTTGCTAGACGCTTGTTATGCTAGTATTTTATTTGATTCTGGCTCCGACAAGAGTTTTGTAGACGTTAGATTTAGTCGTCATATCGATAGAGAACCGGTATTGTTAACGACTAGTTATAATGTTGAATTAGCCGATGGAAAAATTGTTAGTACGAATTCTATACTGAAAGGGTGTACCTTGAAGTTAGGAAACTACGCTTTTAAAATCGACTTGATGCCTATAGAGCTAGGATCGTTTGACGTGATTGTGGGAATGGATTGGTTAATGGCGCATAGTGCTACGATTGTCTGTGGTGAGAGATTGGTGCAGATTCCGCTGAGGAATAGGGTTTTGACGGTTAAGGGAGACGAATGCACTTCTCGTTTGAAGGTGATTTCGTGTTTGAAGATGATGAAGTACGTAGAGAGCGGATGCGATGTGTTTTTGGCACAGGTTTCGAGCGATGGTGATGTAGAGGCGAGAATTGAAGAGGTACCAATTATTCGCGAGTATCCGGACGTTTTTCCAGACGAGTTGCCAGGTTTACCGCCTAATCGTGAGGTCGAGTTTCGAATTGATTTAGTGCCAGGAGCTGCACCGGTTGCACGTGCACCTTATCGTTTAGCACCATCTGAGTTAAAGGAGTTATCGGATCAATTGAAGGAGTTGATGGACAAAGGATTTATTAGGCCGAGCTCATCACCTTGGGGAGCGCCAGTGTTGTTCGTAAAGAAGAAGGATGGTTCGTTTAGGATGTGTATTGACTATAGAGAACTCAATAAGCTGACGGTTAAGAATCGGTACCCATTACCGAGGATTGATGATTTGTTCGATCAATTGCAAGGGTCCAGTGTATACTCAAAGATCGATTTAAGATCAGGGTATCATCAACTGCGTGTAAGAGAGGAGGATATTCCTGTAACTGCCTTTCGTACGCGGTATGGACACTTTGAATTTCGAGTGATGCCGTTTGGGTTGACTAACGCGCCTGCTGTATTCATGGATCTTATGAATCGCGTGTGCAAGCCGTATCTAGATAAGTTTGTTATTGTTTTCATCGACGACATACTTATTTACTCTAAGAGTAAGGAGGAGCACGAGAAGCACCTGAGAAAGATTTTGGAGTTGTTAAGGAAGGAGAAGCTGTATGCAAAATTCTCTAAGTGTGAGTTTTGGTTGGAATCAGTGCAGTTTCTAGGTCATGTGATTGATAGTGAGGGAGTTCGTGTAGATCCTGCTAAGATCGAAGCGATCAGGGAATGGTCAGCACCGACGACGCCGACTGAAGTTCGACAATTTCTGGGTTTAGCGGGGTATTATCGAAGGTTTATTGAAGGATTTTCGTTGATTGCGAAACCATTGACGCGGCTTACCGAGAAGAATAGGGTGTATGAATGGGGAATTGAGGAAGAGCTTGCTTTCGAAACGCTCAAGGATAAGTTATGTTCCGCGCCGATTTTATCATTGCCTGAAGGAACCGAAGATTTCGTAGTGTATTGTGATGCGTCTCGTAAAGGTTACGGAGCAGTATTAATGCAACGTGAAAAGGTGATAGCTTACGCGTCGAGGCAATTAAGGAAGAACGAGGAGAACTACACGACGCACGATTTGGAATTAGGAGCGGTAGTTTTTGCGTTGAAACTGTGGAGACACTATCTGTATGGGACAAAGTGTGTTGTATTCACTGATCACAAGAGTTTGCAGCACATTTTAGATCAAAAGGAGTTGAATATGCGACAAAGACGATGGGTTGAACTATTGAGTGATTATGATTGTGAAATTCGCTATCACCCTGGGAAGGCGAATGTTGTAGCGGATGCTTTGAGTAGGAAAGAACGGGAGAAACCTTTGAGGGTTAGAGCTTTAGTGATGAGTGAGAGCGTTGACTTAACCGAAACCATACTGAAGGCTCAGGAGAGAGGATTGATGAAAGGGAATGTTGAAGCCGAGAATTTGGGACGAATGTTGAAACCTCTTTTTGTGATTAGGTCTGACGGACTAAGATATTTTGAGAATCGAATTTGGTTACCATTGTGTCCATCTGAGGAAGGAAAGCCTGGAGTTCGAGAATTGGTTATGAATGAGTCGCATAAGTCGAAGTATTCGATACATCCTGGATCGGATAAGATGTACCACGACCTGAAGAAAGTCTATTGGTGGCCGAATATGAAGGCAGATATTGCTCGTTACGTCAGTAAGTGTTTGACTTGCGCGAAGGTTCAGGCAGAACATAAGAAACCATCTGGATTGTTGGTACAACCGGAAATCCCAGAATGGAAATGGGAGAAAATCGCAATGGATTTTGTGACGGGTTTACCTAGGACTCCTAGTGGATGCGATATGATATGGGTAATTGTGGATAGGTTGACGAAATCTGCTCATTTCTTACCTATGAAGAAGACGGACATCATGGAAAAACTCGCCAGCGTGTACGTGAAAGAGATCGTCTGTAGACATGGAGTGCCGTTATCGATCATTTCGGATCGCGACAGTAGATTTACGTCGGAATTTTGGAGATCGCTTCAACGTGCGATGGGCACTGAACTGAGTTTAAGCACGGCTTATCACCCGGAAACTGACGGCCAGAGTGAACGAACGATTCAAACGATGGAGGACATGCTCCGAGCATGCGTGATCGATTTTGGAGGAAGTTGGGAACGCCACTTGCCTCTGGTGGAATTTTCGTACAATAATAGTTATCATGCGAGCATCAAAGCGGCACCGTTCGAAGCATTGTATGGAAGGAAGTGTAGATCGCCTGTGTGTTGGAGTGAAGTAGGGGAAAGTCAATTGACTGGACCCGAAATGGTTTTAGAAACGACAGAGAAGATCGTGCAGATCAAGAACCGACTACTTGCTGCGAGAAGCCGACAGAAAAGTTATGCTGATAACCGAAGGAAACCGTTGGAGTTTGAAGTTGGAGATATGGTTATGCTCAAGGTATCGCCATGGAAGGGTGTAATTCGTTTTGGGAAGAAAGGAAAGTTGAGTCCGAGGTATATTGGACCGTTTAAGATCGTTGAACGAATTGGACCAGTAGCGTACAAGTTAGAATTGCCGACCGAACTTAGTGCTATTCATGACACGTTCCACGTATCGAACCTGAAGAAGAGTTTGGCGGACAAGGAATTGGTGATTCCTTTGGACGAGATTCGACTAGACGACAAAATGCACTTTGTGGAAGAACCTGTGGAAATCATGGACCGGGAGGTCAAGCGGTTGAAGCGTAGTAGGATTCCCATTGTGAAGGTCCGATGGAATTCTAAGCGTGGACCGGAATACACCTGGGAACGTGAGGACTTTTTCAAGGAAAGGTATCCTCATTTGTTCCAGTAGCACGAAATGTGAGTACAAGAAGAGGCGAGCGCCGGGACGTCGCTCTCTTTAAGGAGGGGTGGATGTGACACCCTAGAATCGAGGTCATTAACGATACCCTAAATTACGCTAATTTTTGAAATTTTTAATAAATTTTAATTTCTATAATTATAAGTACTTTGGTTAAAACCGATGTTCGAGGTTATAATTTTTACGTTTGACGTTTTGAGAAGGACGATGACGATTACGATCCCGAGGGATGCCCAATTTTATATAATTTTTGACGATTTATCGATAATGTAATTTTTCGAGAATTTTATTTACGGTACGTGTTAAGTTGAGTCGTGTGAGTTTTATAGCCTTCCAAGTACATTTAAAGTATCCCAAAAATATTTTGGAGCGTTCGGGAAGATTTCCGACTCCCGTAAAATTTTCAAAAGTAACAAATGAGTCAAACCCGCAAAGTTTTGAGGTTGTTTTCTATTTAAGGACAAAAGAAGCCCAATATTGCACTTAGGTCCCTCCTAACTATCAAAAAGGGGCAAAGTGGACAAACACACAAACACATACAACATTTCACAAGAAAAATCAAACACTCCCTCCCTTGTCTCTCTCTAAACCCACGGTCACCCCAAGAACACACAAAAATCCACCAAAAATCTTTTCTACTTGATTTTTCAAAAATCTAAGGTTAGACCACGCTTAGTTTGGTCATTACCCACCTATTCATGTAATCAAATCCAACATGCATTGATAAAAATTTTTCAAGATTTTTCATATGATCCAAAATTCGTTTTTGTGGCTATTTGAGCTAATGCATGTTAATTTTGAGTGTTATGGAAGTATAAACACCATGAAAACCCACCAAAATTAATTTGGTTGTGGTGATTTGGTCACCCAAACCCCACGGCAATGGGGGTTGTTTGGGGAGCCATGGTGGTTGTTGATTTTGCATGTTGTTGTTACGTTTGGTTTGTTGTTTTAGAAAGATTCATATAGGTTTTATTACTTGCATGTGTATTTTTCTTTGATTTTGATATTGAGATTGGTTGATCAATAGGGGTAGGATGGAAGTTTGATGTTAGGATATGTTTGGGAAGGCTTAGGATGATGTTTAGTGTTGGTTAGAAGTCTTGGAATCGAGTCTAAGCGTGTTTTTGGTATAGTCATTTTTAGGCAGAAACATTTGGTCTATTTTGGAAAAATGATTTTTGTTTCAAGTCTTGAAAACTAAATATAGTGATAGAGGGTTTTTCTAGCTTTAATTTGGTATAAGGTAGAGCCCGTGACTCAAAACGAGCTAAAAGTTATGACATTTTAAAGATCGGGTACCGGGAGACGAGGACTTTCACAATCCGGATTTGTGCAAAGTTTTAGTCAAATCCCGAGGGTCACAAGTATAATTTGGTGAATGATCAAGGGTCAAAACTTGGTCCCTAACCTGTACAAATGAGTCTATGTGTTGACTTATGAGTCAAGGAAGTCAAAGGTATTTTTCATATAGGTCAAAGTGGTCAAAATTGGTCGAAGCGCAATTTCAGCCCGTAAAATGTAGTCGTGGAAATGAGTTGCGTGACGGGTCGTAAAAGTGAAAACTTTTATTGGGTTTAAAAACATGTTATCTACAGGTCATATAGGATTTTTGGAAATTTTATCAAATTTTATAAGCAAGGTTTAATAAGGCAAAACAGCCCGTACTTTAGTCAAGTACCGGCGAGAACGTGTAAAAATGGACAACGTAGGTTATAAGAACGAATGGAATAAAATGAATGATACTTGTTGTTTTTGTTTTTGGCGTGAGTTATATTTGTCTTAAGTGACTTGTATATATGTATTTTATACAGTACCGTAAGTATTTAAATGAGATTACTCATTACGCGTTATTTGTGATAGGTGTTGATTTACCCGGGCATCCGTAACATCGTCAGTGAACACTCCTCGAACTACCGACTACTTAATATCTAAGGTGTGAATTTATAGCCTCGCTTATACTTATTTCAAATTGTTTTACCCGCGAGGGAAATGCATGCTAGTTTTTAAAAGGAACGTATATCATGAATGATTGTTAGACCCGAAAGTTGCCTTAGAAATTGTGTTGAGTACCAAAGTTGCAAAAGTCCCTAAGTTCATGAACTATTAACTATTGTCTTGCCCTTGCGAAGGGGGAAATAGCCGCTTATGCAATTTGTAGTACTACGGGGTTAACGACCCAATGCTAGCCGAGAAGCTGTACTTATAGTAAGTTCTGCGGTAGATTATTTTGTATGAGAAATAAGGTATAATTGCAACTGATGCCTTTAGAGGGGCACTGGTTTCATCTGAATCATGCCGGTATATTTACGCGGGTGATTGAGTTAACGGATTAGTGTCATGAGCTTAAACACAATTGTCAGTATCCTGATTATAGTTTGTTTGATCGACAAGACTATAAATGATCACGAATGGTTTTTAGTATATATACGTTCAAATGGATTGAAAAACCTATGAATTCCACTCAACGTTTTCGTTGACCAAATTTTTGGCATGTATTTCAGGTAACCGATGAGCAGTAGGATGGAGCATGCATGGGATGGATGTTGTGTGATCGGCTTGGTGTCCGCTTGTTTTTCCCTCCTTTTCTACTTAAACAATTTTTATGTTTAATGTCATGTGGTTGTAAAACTGAAGTTTTTGGGTTGAGATTCATGGGGACCGAAACGCTAAACTCTGTGCACTATTTGGGGTTGGAAAAACTGTGGACATGTATTATCTAACAATTTTAAATGTTGAATTTTTAAGTCGACGTCTTTTTAGCGTCGTTTGATATCTCTTGTGTGCAATGAATACTGTGTAGCACCCATTGTTGTAGTTCCGCTGCGCATAACAATTGTGGGGGTGTTACAGAAGGTCCTGATAGAGACCATGTCAGTGACTATACCTTGGTTGACCTCCACTTTGTGGAAGAGCAAAGAAAAAACCTGTTAAACAAGTTTCATTGTCTTAAAACAGAGTTAAATCTTTGCCAATCTGAATTAACAAATCTTAAACCATTTGTAAATCTTGCAAATCAACTTCAAAATGAAGTAAGCAAATTGTCCATTGAAAATGAGTCTTTAACAGATGAAAACACTGAACTAAGAAAAACCATAGAAAAATGGAATTTGGCTCAATCCACAGTGGAAGAAATAGTTGATGAAGCCATACCAGGTGATGTGGTTCAGGCTATTGGGGGAAAGGGTAGATACAAAATTCATATACCTATACCAGTGTTAAATTTGTCCCTTCAGATGTTTCTTCTCCATCTTCCACCTCTGTGGATGAGACAAACTTTGACAAGTAATCAGAGGTACCAGCCTTACCAAGACTCGCTGGTGCTAACCCATCTGATTCCTTGCTTGGCCCAAAACCTCCAGCCAAAACCCCTGGGAATTCAATTCTTAAAGTCGCTGATAAAGCGCACAAAAAGGTTTTTGTGGTCAAGGACTCCAACAAACCCACTCCTCCCCCTGAAGAGCTTTCACCCACCAAACAACTTCTCCTCACCTTGATGGAAGAAGTAAAGGGGCTGAAAGAACAAATCAACCCCATAGTTAGCAGTCCATCTGTTAACACTCTTGGTGAAGGATCTAGTAGCTCAAAGGGGAGAGCTTTATTCAGGCCTTGCAAGAATTGCGGTTTCAAAAGTCATTCTTCTGAGGACTGCTCAAAGAAACCAAAATGTATCACATGTGAGTCTACTGAACACACCTCTAGAGAGCATGAGGAGACTATTGATTTTCAAAGAACCAGAACTCAATTAAGGTCTAAAACTCGTCACAGGCCTTCTAGAAGAGCTGAGCCCAAACCCAGAGACAATTCTCAGGGTTACAGACCAAATCCCCCATGCAAGTACTGTGCTTTCTTTGACCATCACTCTGATGAGTGTGAGCATTATCCCGGATGTGACATCTGTGGCAGTATGCATCATGAACCCAGAGATTACAACCAAAGAGGGGGAGATAGAAACCAGAGAAGACCAAATGTCGTTGGTCAACGACAGCATGGACCCACTGGAAAGCGGGTTCATCATCGAAACTAATCTGGCTTTGTTATATCTATGCAGGAATATCTGAAGAAATCTGTTTGGTATCTGGATAGTGGGTGCTCCAGACATATGACAGGGGTTAAAAATATCTGCATAGATATAAGAAGGAGTCTAGTCCAAAAGTAGTCTTTGGAGATGACTCCTCAGGGGCTACTGAGGGTTATGGCTCAGTGGATTGCAACGAATTAACCTTCACAAGGGTCGCTTATGTCAATGGATTAAAGCACAACTTAATCAACATTAGTCAACTCTGCGATGCTGGTTTCAAAGTTCTGTTCACCAAGACCCAAGGAAAAATCTTTAATCAAAATGATGATGTTGTTCTAATTGCACCCAGAAGAAGGGATGTGTATGTCATTGACATGACATCATGTCCAGAAGGGACAAACACTTGTCTCTATGCCAAAGCATCTAATAGTGAAAATTTGCTATGGCATAAGAGACTCTCCCACCTCAACTTCAAAAACATCAAAGAACTGGCCAAGAATGATTTAGTAGCTAGGCTTCCCTCTTTGACCTTCACCAAATACAGACCCTGCTCAGCCTGCGAGAAAGGGAAGCACCATAGAGCCTCATTTAAGACAAAGCAATCATTCTCTATAAATAAGTGCCCCCATTTTCTTCACATGGACTTATTTGGACCAGTAAAACCTCAATCCCTTAATCACAACAAGTATACACTAGTCATTGTAGATGAATTCTCTAGATTTACATGGGTATTCTTTCTCAAAATAAAGAGTGATGCTTCTGAAAGAATAATGTCTTTCATCAAAGAAATAGAGAACTTCAATGACTGCAGAGTTAAGGCTATCAGAAGTGACAATGGCACTGAATTCAAGAACCATGCCATGGAAGCCTTTTGTGATGAAAAGGGAATATCATAGAACTTTTCTAACCCAGACACCCCTGAACAAAATGGTGTCACTGAAAGAAGAAACAGAACTCTCATAGAGGCTGCTAGAACCATGCTCAGCGAATCAAGACTTCCAAAACAATTTTGGGGTGAAGTTGTGAGCACATCTTGTTACACACAAAATTGATCTATTATTGTGAAGAGACACGGCAAAACCTCTTATGAAGTGTATAGGAAGAGAGCCCCTGATGTAAGCTACTTCCATGTCTTTGGTTGCCCTGTTTTCGTTCACAACTACAAAGATGACCTGGGAAAATTTGATGAAAAGTCTGATGATGGATTCTTTGTTGGCTACTCTCCAACCTCCAGAGCCTATAGAGTATTCAACATCCGCAGACAAGAACTAGAAGAATCCATCCATGTCACCTTTAATGAAGCAGATGATGTCATTACTCACACTAACACAGAAGAATGTGACATTGATTTCAATGAAGTCAAATCATATCCAGAGGATGATTTCTCAAATCCCAAGGAATCATCTCAGACCTGTCACAAGAACTTTCCTTATGTTCATGCATTTGATCCACACTCAATCTCTGACATCACTCTAGAGATTAAAAATGCTAAACCTATCACTCCACCTATTGAAGTGAATGTTGATCTTATCGAACCAATCTCTCACCTTGATGAAGAGATTATGGATGAAGAAATAACATGTGAAGATCCCCTAGCATTCATTAAACCTTTAGTGACTCCTGAACCCACAGAGACTCTCGCTCCTCAATCCAAATGGAGTAGGAACCAAGATATTCTTCTGGTGAATATTCTTCGTGAGCCCTCTGAGGGAGTCACCACCAGAGGCAAATTGAGATCTCTGGAAACCGCCTCAGCGAATGAATGCCTTTTTGCTGATTTTCTCTCTGAAGATGAACCTAAGAATGTGGCTGCTGCGCTTCTAGATGAAGGGTGGGTTGTTGCCATGCAAGATGAGTTGAATCAGATCAAGAGGAACAAGGTGTGGACTCTGGTAAAATCTCCAGCTGGAAAACAAGTGGTTGGAACTAAATGGGTCTACAGAAACAAGAGGGATGAAGCTGGCATGATTGTTAAAAACAAGGCTAGGCTTATGGTGCTGGGGTACAATCAATCTGAGGTTATTGACTATGATGAAACGTTTGCACCAGTAGCCAAATTGGAAGCTATCAGAATCTTCCTAGCCTTTGCAGCTTATATGGGGTTTACCGTATACTAGATGGATGTGAAGAGTGCTTTTCTTAATGGTAAGCTTGCAGAGGAAGTATATGTCTATCAACCCCCAGGGTTTGAAAGCAGTGAGTATCTTGATCACGTCTGCAGACCTCACAAAGAACTCTAAGGGTTGAAACAAGCGCCTAGAGCCTGGTATGAAACCCTATCAAAATTCTTACTTGAAAATAAATTTGTTAGAGGTACCATTGATCAAACCCTGTTCACTTGTGATGTCATTTTAGTACAGATTTATGTGGATGACATAATTTTTGGTTCAACCAATATCACTTTGAGCAAATAGTTTGCCAAACTCATGACCAAAAATATGAAATGAGCATGATGGGGGAATTAAATTTTTTCTTAGGTTTTCAAATTAAACAAAATTCAAAAGGAAATTCCATTTGTCAAGAAAAATATGTTAAGGATTTGCTCAAGAAGTATGATCTGTCTGATTGTGCATCAATGAAATGCCCCATGCTTCCTTCCAACAACTTGGGAGCTGATGACTCAGGGGTCTCTGTTAATGAGACCTTATATAGAGGCATGATTGGGTCACTGATTTACCTCACAACAAGTAGACCAGACATACAATTTACTACATGTCTCTGTGCTAGGTACCAAGCTAACCCCAAGGAATCCCACCTTGTAGCTATCAAAAGAATTTTCAGGTACTTAAAAGGATCTCCCACACTAGGTCTCTGGTATCCAAACGGATTAGGCTTCGACTTCAAAGCCTACTTAGAATCTGACTATGCTGGGTGCTGTCTTGATAGAAAGAGCGCCTCTGGGAGCTGTCAAATCCTTGGAGGAAAGTTAGTATGTTGTAGTGCTAAGAAACAAAACTTTGTGGCCATGTCATCAGCTGAAGCTGAATACGTAGCGGCCGCTAGTTGCTGTGCTCAAGTTCTCTGGATGAAAAGTCAGCTGGCTGATTATGGGATCACTTATGAAAAGGTTCCCATTTTCCATGACAACAAAAGTGTTATAGTCATCTCCAGTAATCCGGTACTTTATTCCATAACTAAGCATATTGACATCAGGTATCACTTTATCAGAGACCATATTTTAAAAGGTGATATTGAGCTTCATTTTATACCCACTGAATACCAGCTCACTGATATATTCACCAAGCCTCTGGCTGAGCCAAGTTTTACTAGGTTGGTTGCTGAGTTAGGTATGCTCAATATCAGTAAACAAATCTGATAAATGATCTCTGTCTCTGGGCATTTAAGGGAATTGAATGTAACGAGGTAGTTACATTCCAATGGGAGTTAATATATTCCCATATTTAATTCAAATGATTATCCTTTATTGTCAACAACTTTCCCACTTTCCAAGGGGACAGAAAAAATCACATGAAGAGTCAAGGGGTCCCACTTTTCCTAAAAGGTAAACTTTTGCATTAAATGCTTTAATTGAAAACGGCTAAACCTTTTATCAAAACCCTTGACTCATTTTTCAAACATCACATTACTCATTTGTTTCACACACACATACTATTCATCTTTTTCACATCCTCTATTTCTTCCTTCCATCAACAATGGCGTCTTCATCAACAAACACATCTTTCACCATCTTGGCCACCTCAAACGTAGATTTTGGGATAACTGATGGAAAGATCGCCATGAACAAATGTGTAGCACTTTTGGAACATAACAACCCTCTCTACCATCCATTGTTATCCTTCCTCAAGAACTCCACCATTTTTGAAGCCATTACCAGAGAACCTTCCACATGCTACCACCAATACTTGAAGGAATTTTGGTACAACGCTGAAGTCGATCAAACCTCATCACACATCACCTTCAACCTTTCCACACATCCAGAACCCTTCACCTTTGATTGCCACACTTTTGCCAAAGTCATTGGACTTCCAGTCAATGAAGGCATGTCCGTTGTGCCCGCCAGCGCTACAGTGAAGAAGGTTCTGGCTACCATTCGTCCTCATGATGACGATGACAAACCCTTCACCACCCAAGGCTTCCAAAACAAATCACTGATCAAAGTGAATTACTTTTCACCCATCTGGAGGACGCTGATGCTGTACATTGTGAAATGTCTAGGAGGAAACCAGGGGTCACATGATCAGCTTAATGGTGCTCAGCAAGCAATCGCTTACAGCTTAATTTGGGGGCAAGATATAGGGATCGCCCACATACCTTACAATGACCTCATTGCTAAGCTGGAAAACAAAGGGAAGAAGAATCGACTGGCCACCATCTGCTACACAAGATATCTCTCTCTCCTTATAGAGGATATGCTTGGTGAAACCTACACAAATGATGAACTTCACTCCTCTCCTTATCGCATCACTCCATCCTCACTGAAGACTCCCTTGAATGATGAAGTGCCTCTCAGCAGGCATATGATGTAGGTTGCTGGGTTACTCGTTGCTGATGGAGAGCCCTTGATCCCTCACAATGAGGTGAATGTTGAAAGACAAACTGACAAGTCTTTGTCCAAGACCTCTGTGTAGTCCACTTCTCAGCCCAATACGCCCAAGGAAATGAAGAAGAAGAGGAAATGCATCCCCCTTTCCTTTGAAACTCCTTCTGTTAATCCTTCCAAGACAAAGAAGACCAAGAAGAACCCATCCCCTTCTCTGGAGGATGTGGTTAAAGAGCCTGCCGCTGACAAACAACCAGAGTCTAGTGTCTCCCTGTCAGTAGAGACGTCTAAGAACCTTCTCCACGCTGATATCTCTCAGGTATTAGTTTACCATTTTTTTTCTCTTGCAGGTTCACATACAATCACTCTCAACATTCTGTAGGAGAGAGTGATGAAATCTTAGGGTTTGCCTCAACCCATAGAGTGTCCGTGTCAGCACCTAGAACTCTTAGTATTATCTGTACACTATGTCTTAACACAAGGATATGATTCACTTGTGCTCATAACGCACCCCGATGATCCTTCACCCTCTGGACTGTGCTCTTGTCCATAACAACTTGAGCATGCTATAGGTCCCGACCCAGAGTCTCTGCACCTCATGTGGTCTCTAGGTCCCCTCATATGAAAAGAGTCCAAAAGAATTTATTATTTTGGGGGGACTGAATAATCACTCTCAGTCTTCCTAGGGGCAGTGATAAAAGGCGACCATTACCTTCAAATATGTCACAACTAAAAGAGTCCCAAAGAATTTATTCTTTTGGGTGGACTGAATAATCACCCTCATTCTTCCTAGGGGCAGCGATAAAAGGCGACCTTAACTTCCATTAACTCACACTTAAAAGAGTCCCAAGGAGCAATCCTTCAGGGGGAGCTGGATAATCACACTCAGCTATCCTAGGGGCAGCGAACGGTGACCATTCACCACATAGTTTTCACAAATCAAAAGAGTCCCAAGGTGTAATCCTTATGAGAGAGCTGGATTATCACACCCATCTATCCTAGGGGCAGCGAACGGTGACCATTCACCACATAAGTTTCACAAATCAAAAGAGTCCCAAGGAGTAATCCTTATGGGGGAGCTGGATAAGCACACCCATCTATCCTAGGGGCAGCGAATGGCGACCCTTCAACATATCTGTTTCACACTAAAAGAGTCCCAAGGAGAAATCCTTAGGGGGGGTGGATAATCACACCAAGCTTTCTTAGGGGCAGCGAATGGTGATCCATAACTTCATATTTATCTCACACTGGTTACTAACAAATTTCATAACAGGCTCATAATCTTCATGAAGAACAACAAAATGATGATGCATATTCCATTGCTGGTGATGATAATGCTGAAGCCCCCCACATTGATCTGGATGCCATGTCAGACATTGACTCCATGCTAGAAGATGAGGTCTTTATCATTGAAGATGACCTGACCATTTCAGACTATGCTGAAATAGATGTTGATGATGACCAAGTCACGTCCGAATTAAAACCCATTTCCTTCCCTTCAACGGAAAATGTTTAAGAACTGGCTGCCAAGCAGCTATGGGACCAGAGGCTCTGTACACCAACACCAGTTCCCTTCGCCACCTTGCCCAATGTCATGGAACTGGGGGCAATAAAACACTTAGAACATTTACAAAACCTCAAGCCTGTCTATGTTCCTAGAATGAAAGATGTTCAGGAACTAGCCGCTAAGGATCTTTGGGTCAAGAGGGGAGACATCAGTAAAACCAAGCCTAGAGTCACAAATGATGTCATCCTCTCTGAATTAAAAACACTCACCCATGCTGCTGAAGAACTCACCACCACCCTAGAGACTTCACTAACTTCATCTGTAGAATCCTATATGACTGTACTGCTGGGTAATGCCTTGCAAACTCACCTCCCAGCAGTTCTAGACCAAAGTCTTCAGTAATACATACCATCAGTCCTCACCACCACTGTGAAAGTAAATGTTGCTGCTATTGCCAAGGCATCTGAGTGTTCCAGGCAACTTCTTCAGGAGCTATTATAGGGGGAACTCAAAGAAATATGCTTATTTTTTCATCAAGAATTTGTTAAGTTCCTCAAACCTATATCAGGCACAGCTTCTACCGGCGCTATGCCTGAGGGGGAGAATTCAGCAACGTCCACCTCTGAAGAAGATGCAGACACTGCTCCACCTAAGGGGGAGCAATCACTTAAACAAACAGCAACCTCAAAAGTGATCCCAACACCAAAACCCATCAGATCCTTCAACCCAGCACAGAATAAGGGAAAAGGAATTACCACTGAGGCACCTGAAACAACCCTGCACTCCCTCTAAGAAGAAGGTGGATCCACAGCCAAGCACTCTGACTTGACCAAATTTAAGAGCGTTGATGAACCACCACTAACCCCAGAGCAGGCAAAGGCTCAAATCTTGGAACAAAAAAGGTTAGCAAACATTAGAGCTGCTGAAATCAAAAGCAAAGAAGCTCTGAACAAACTACTCTCTCCAGCTGTAAAGGAAGCTCAGCTGAATAAGCTCAAAGAACTTGAAGTTAAAAGGAGCAACCTTTAAAAGGAATATGAGAGAATAGTGGACCAAAGAGAAGAGCCCGATCAAATCACCAAGTACGCATGTTACACTAACAAAGAAAAAAGAGTAGTGATGACCTCATACAAAGAAAACCAACTGACCAACTACAAAGTCTCCAGTGACTTTAAACTCAGAGATCTAGGCCTCTCTGAATGGTTAGAAATGTTATCTCTTGCCCAAAAGAAGACTGGGCCTGGTGCTGCCCAAATGATGAAAAACATTGAAGCTAAGCTGAATTGGGTAAGGGACACTACAAAGAAGCTGAAGGTACCTCTGCCTCCTCAACTATCACAACAACAATCATCTCAAGGACAAAGAAAAAGAAAAAGCCAAATGGGGCCTCTGGTAGAAAAGATGGTCACTGAGAATATTGTTGTAGATGGAATGCACAGAAACAGGGTACTACCCAAAGAGATCACTAAACCAGTGGGTGGCCAAGTATACTCAGAACCAGAGACATGAATGGTCTATTTGAATGGTAATTGTGAGTATTTCTTTCAGCGGATGAATGAACTACATCTGGCGTCAACTATCCAACTCATCAGACTCAACTAGGGCATCCTAAGGAACTACACATTAGCTGATGATTTTGAGTTTGAAGTTGAGCTGATCATTAGCTCTAGGAGTGACAAAGTTGAAGCTCGGAGAATCTGTGATCAAGACCTTGATCGCTGAAGAACCTTTTATTTTGTTTATGTTTACACCGTTGGGTGTTCTTGTAATAGACTAGGTTCTTTATATTTAATAAAACTCTGAGGTATGTTTGTTAAATTATGTGTAAGAAGAAGTTGTGTACTCACTTACAATAATATTAGACTTAGTATAATTTATAAACAAATAGGGGGAGATTGTTGGACCAATGAAAGTTTTAACTATGGCCCAGTCTAGATTTGTTTAATTTAGACTAAGTGTTACTGATCGCTGAGAGGACTAGCGACAGAGACCAGACTAGTGGAAGGCAAAGCCTCAGCTGGCACACCAGGAACATGCAAGTCAAAGACAACGTCAGAGAAGTCAAAGACAATCTTAAGTCATACTCACCAGCGATTATGGATAGCTGGGATCTAGAAGGAATGTGCTGGTGTTCAAGGATCTCTGAGTTGACAATACTCAGAGATCACTTAAGAACCCTAGAAGTCTGATACAAGCAAAGCTTGTCCAATCCTTTTATAGTTTAGGCGGGAGAATTGTAACACTTTCAAAATCGGGTCACATTAGCGGAAGGGTCCTTGAGTGTTACTTACATGATACAATCACACAATTATAGAAAACGACTCAAAACGAGTCATTTTAATAAAATATCCATTCATTCATTCAAAAGATAATAATCCATACACGGTCCCAGATAATTTTAAAATAATTACAGTACACATCAAAAGATAAAAATTGTTTTGAATGGATATATTTTCTAAGAGCGGGCCAAAGTCACCAAAATTAAGCAAGCTTCAAGAAACCACCTTCCTTGAGTACCTTCTTTATGGACCTGAGATAAAACATGCTATAAAATCAACAAAAATTGTTGAGTGAATCCATAGAGTTTAAAATATGTAAATCGAACACAAGTATCTGGATAAACCTTCATCGGTAACAATTATGTTGATCGGACATAATTATTGTGTTATTTCATAAGCCTCGTGACATTGAACGTTAACATATATATATTTCAGCCCACAAACACACCCAGCCAAGTGCGTATATTTCTCTTATACTAATGCATCTGATGTGCTCCAATACACATGTGCTTCACTACACATTGCGATAGCTAATCGCATCGGACTGGGCGTCACCCCGATAGATCTATCCATAGTATTAGCGTTAACTCGCACCAAGTAATTAACAATTCACGATAAGTGGGTCTTAGAGGCTATAAGCAAACTTATGTAAATAACATTCTTCTGAGCATACAATCGGGTCCCTTGTGTTCTATTTTAAAAATAAGCATGTTATCCCCCTCGCGGGTTTTATAAAATAAGTAATTAAATAAAAGCGAGGTTATGAACTCACCTTAACGAAAGAAAAATGTGTACACGAAGCGAGCACAACAAATATTACTAAAAGAAATCCTTGGACGTATCTTTTATAACCTCTTTCAATCTTAGAACCCTCTCAAATATCTTTCCATTTGATGTATCTTTTATACTATCGCATAAAAGTGAATAGCAATTCGTATATTTATGTCTATTTAAAAAGAAAATATGACAAGTGAAAAATATATTTTGGTTTTATATGCTTACAACTAGCTTCGTCAATATACTAGTTAGATCATTAGAATTTCCACTGTCTTCTTATCTCATACGTGGAAGTTAAGTACAAAATATGTCATAAAGTAACTAGACTAGTCATTCTTATAATCTTATAGAGAAAGAAATTCGATTGTGTGTATACACGTACCCATAATTTGCCGTTTTATTGTTTCTTTTTGTTATTTCCTACAAGTCAATTTGATATCTGATACTAAAATTGATGTTAATGTGTCTTATTTTGATGCATGTGTTGCAATTGTTATGTTAAAATGTGTATAGCTACAAAACTGCCGCTATTCAATTTTTAATATAAACTGTTGTCTCTTATATGTTTAGGGGTGTGATAATGGATAAAAAGAGTATTTAAATCATAAAGCGGGTATAATCGAAACCCGATATTTTAAAAGTTACGCGATTTGGAAAATACTCGTAAGACACAAAAAATAAACGCTCAATATAAAATAAAAACATCGACATTCGAATGACATTTATATTTTGATAATTAAATGACTTAAAATAGTTAATGCGTCAAATGAACGAACGACACATAAATTTTTAACGAAAAAATACTTTTAAAATTAAAATAATAAAATAAAAATAAAATAAAAATTAAACGACACCAATAGTAAATATTACTTTGTCATAACGAGAAATAAATATCGATGCCTAACGTATTTCTTGCCGGTTGTAATCTAAACGACATTCTTACGCTAAGTTTCAAACCCTAACCTTCCCGGTTAGTCGATAATTTAAATTTCTCAATAAAGTAAATACATAACACGTAATAGTCGAGATTAGAATAACGACCTGAAATCTACGGATTGTCACATCATCCCCACCAAATTAGGATCTTCGCCCTCGAAGATCAACTTGCGTTCTTGCTCGGTCGCTTGTTGAAATCAAAGAGGTGAGGGTATTTCTTCCACATTTGATCTTCCCTTTCCCAAGTATACTCAGGTCCTCTCCGCGAATTCCATCGAACTTTGACAATAGGGATTCGGCTTTGCTTCAGTTGCTTGACCTCGCGATCCATGATCTCGATCGGTTCCTCAATAAAGTGCAACTTTTCATTAACCCTAACCTCGTCCAATGGTATAACGAGTTCTTCGTCGGATAAACACTTCTTCAGATTCGATACATGAAAAGTGTTATGAATTCCATGAAGTTCTTGTGGTAATTCAAGTTGGTAAGCGACAGGACCTACTCTAGACATAATCTTGAATGGTCCGATATAACGAGGACTTAATTTTCCATGTTTTCCAAATCTTACAACACCTTTCCATGGTGATACCTTCAACATTACCTTATCCCCCACATTAAACTCCAATGGTTTTCGTCTTACATCCGCATAACTCTTCTGTCGGCTTCGCGCGGTCACCAACCTATTTTTGATTTTCACAATCATATCCGTCGTCTCTCTAATCATTTCCGGTCTAGTAAGTTGAGCATCACCAACCTCACTCCAACACACGGGCGATCTACATTTTCTCCCATAAAGTGCTTCAAAAGGTGCAGCTTTAATACTTGTGTGATAACTGTTATTGTACGAGAATTCGGCCAAAGGTAAGTGCTTATCCCAGCTACTTCCAAAGTCTATCACACAAGCACGCAACATATCTTCCAAAGTTTGAATTGTTCTTTCGCTTTGCCCATCTGTCTGTGGATGATAAGCTGTGCTCATATCCAAATTGGTTCCTAAATAATTTTGAAGCGATCTCCAAAATCCAGAAGCAAAGCGACTATCTCTATCGGAAATGATTGAAATAGGAACACCATGCTTGCACACAATTTCCTTCAGATAAATGTCGGCGAGTTTCTGCATACTGAATTTCTCGTTGATTGGGATAAAATGAGCGGACTTAGTTAAATGATCGACTATAGCCCAAATTGCATCGTACCCAGACGGTGTCCTTGGGAGTTTTGTGATGAAGTCCATCGTAATTCGCTCCCATTTCCAGATTGGAAGTTCCGGTTGGACTAGTAATCCTGACGGCTTCTGATATTCAGTCTTTGCCTTAGCACACGTTAAGCATTTCGCGACGTATGTTGCAATATTGGCTTTCATATTCGGCCACCAGTATAACTTTTTCAAGTCTTGGTACATTTTGTCCGATCCAGGATGAATAGAATACTTTGTTTTATGAGATTCTAACATGATCAAGTCTCTCAGTCCTCCATAGAACGGTAACCAGATTCGACCTCTCAAACATTTGATACCATCAGCTCGTGTTTCAAACGGCTCACCTTCTCCTCTAAATTTTTCGGCTGCAATATTCTCCTTTTTACACGCTTTGATTTGTGCGTTTCGAATCTGCTCGGGTAAGTTATTATGAACTGTCACCACCAAAGCACGCACTCGAATCGGTTTTTCCCTTTCTTTCCGACTTAACGCATCGGCTACCACATTCGCCTTTCCTGGGTGATAATGAATTTCACAGTCGTAATCACTCAAGAGTTCAACCCATCGACGTTGCCTCATATTCAGCTCCTTTTGATCCAAGATATATTGTAGGCTTTTATGATCAGTGAATACTGTACATTTCGTGCCATACAGATAATGTCTCCAGATTCGTAGAGCAAAAACCACAGCGCCTAGTTCCAGGTCGTCGGTAGTGTAGTTCTCCTCATTCTTCCTTAATTGTCTAGAGCCATATTCGATCACTTTTTCACGTTGCATAAGAACAGCACCGTATCCTTTAAGAGATGCATCATAATAAACAACAAAGTCCTCACTTCCCTTGGGTAGCGACAAGATCGGTGCACCGCAGAGTTTGATTTTCAAGGTTTGAAAAGCTTCTTATTCGTCATCGCCCCACACATACGGTTTATTTTTCTGAGTCAGCTTAGTCAATGGTTTCGATATCAAAGAAAATCCTTTGATAAACCTTCGGTAGTAACCAGCCAAACCTAGATATTGTCGTACATCAGTTGGAGTAGTTGGAGCACTCCAATTTTTGATGGCTTCAATTTTCGCAGGATCAACATGTACACCACTTTTATCAATCACATGTCCAAGAAATTGTACGGAACTAAGCCAAAAATCACACTTTGAGAATTTTGCGTACAACCTTTCGTTCTTTAACAAGTTCAAGATAGTCCTTAAGTGTTCAGCATGCTCTTCTTCGCTCTTAGAGTAGATTAGAATATCGTCAATAAACATGATCACGAATTTATCAAGATACAGCTTACACACACGATTCATTAAGTCCATGAATACAGCAGGTGCATTGGTCAAACCAAAAGGCATAACCCGAAACTCGTAATGACCATAACGAGTCCTAAATACCGTAATAGGAATATCTTCCTCGCGTATGCGAAGTTGATGATAGCCAGAACGAAGATCAATCATGGAGAAAACAAGAGAACCTTCAAGTTGATCAAACAGATCATCAATTTTTGGAAGCGGGTAACGATTCTTAATCGTTAGCTTATTCAGCTCTCGATAATCGATGCACATACGGAACGAACCATCCTTCTTCTTCACGAATAAAATAGGAGCTCCCCAAGGTGACGAGCTTGGTCGAATAAAACCTTTATCAGACAGTTCTTGCAACTGCGCAGATAATTCTTTTAGTTCGGATGGTGCTAAACGATATGGCGTACGTGCCACGGGTGCAGCACCATGGATTAGATCGATTTGGAATTCTATTTGCCTTTGAGGTGGAAGCCCTGGTAAATCTTCTGGAAAGACTTCAGGATAGTCACGAATAATTGGAACATCTTCGACTCGCTTCTCCTTTGATTCCTTCTCTGATACTTGAGCTAGGAATAATTCACAACCTCTTTCGATATACTTACGAGCTTTAATGCACGAAACAATTTGCAGTTGGGAATTATTTTTATCGCCTTCGATAACTAAGGTCTTGTTATCTAAGGGAATCCTAACTTTCTTTTCTTCACACAAAATAGACGCTTTATACTTCGATAGCCAGTCCATTCCAATAATAACATCAAAACTTCCCAATTCGATGATCATTAAGTCTATTGAACATCCTAAAAGCGCACTATTGGTACTCACTAATTTACCATCAGCTAGTTCTACTTCATAACTCGCGTCTAATTTGACCGGTTTGATATCAATTAAGGTACTAAAACTTGTAGACACAAAGCTTTTATCGGCACCAGAATCAAATAAAGCTGTAGCATAACGGTTATTTAGTAAAAACGTACCAGTGACAACTTTCGGGTTTTGCTTAACATCGGCATCACCCATTTGCTAAGCTTTTCCTAGATTATTTCCACCACGTGCATTTTTTGGAGGTCGAGGGCACTCATTCCTCATGTGTCCTTTACTCTGGCAATTAAAACACGTCACCTCTTTCTTTCCTTGTCCCCAACAATCATCAGTCTTGTGACCTAATTTGTTACATTTCTCGCACTTAGCACATTCACCAGTATGAAACCTTTTGCATCGTTGACAACGGGGTCCCTTGTCAGTTGGTGCAGTTTTAGTCATCGCCTTTGCATTACCCCTTCTGCGGTTTTGATTTCTATTGTGAGATTGACGGTTGTCACCTTGATCATCACTATCATCTTCTCCCTTTCTTTTACTACCTTCAAGAACACCATCAGCCTTATCCTGGATGATTTACCCCATTAGTTGGTAGACCATTCTGACAACTTCATCAATATTGGCAGGTTTAGATGAGGTCACATCACCACGGATATTAGTAGATAAGCCTCGAATATACTGCTCCACCTTCAAATATTCCGGGTTCACCTTATTTGGGCAAAGTAAAGCAAGTTCATGGAATCTGTGAGTGTATCCATCAATGTCAGTACCCCTCAGTCTCAGCTGATACAGTTCCTGTTTGAACATTTGAATAACACTTCTTGGACAGAATTCCTCGGTCAACCACCTTCTTACTTCAACCCATGGTGTGGCATAAGCAGCATCCATACCCATTGATGCCATTCTTCCATTCCACCAAGTTAATGCTCGCACCTAAAGAGTAGCGGTGGCAAACATCACCTTATCTCCTTCCTCAGATTGACTAAATCGGAATACAGATTCCAATTTTTCAAACCAATGGATCAACCCAACGGCACCTTCAGTAACCTTGAAAGATGGCGGTTTGCATTTCATGAAACTAGTGTAGGTACACTTTTTATTTTCAGGAATTACTGGTCTATCAGCAACATCAGATCGAACACCAACATTGTCTGCTCCAACACCAGCATTGTTAACTCCAGCATTTCCAGCTCCAACGCTGCCAGCTCCAGCATTGCCAGCTCCAACATTGCCAGCTCCAACATTGCCAGCTCCAGCATTTCCAGCTCCAGCGTTGCCAGCTCCAACATTGCCAGCTCCAACATTGTCAGCTCCAGCGTTGCCAGATCCACCGGATCCACCAGCTCCACCGGCTCCAATATTCATATTTGCCAAAAATGCATTCATAGAGACCTGGAATTGGTCAGCTACTATAGCGCGTAGTTGCGCCTCAGTCATTGATTTTGGCGGCATTATCCTGTTATAACACAATTCGAATCATAATGAGTATTCGTTCAATGGTTGTGATAACAAAACATGAATAACATGGATAAAGAACTAGATAGATGAAAAGAAACAAGAATGGAGATAGAACAAAGAACATAATTTCAACAAGGAACAAAGATTCGCAAGGAATAAGTCAAAAGACAGGAATTTTCCTATTGTGACAATCTACGACGTTTGTATATTACGTATTAGTATTATAAAAAATAAATAATTAACATTTATAATTAAATAAATGTAATCCATGCTTTAAGCATAAATAATAATTAATTATTTACAACATATATATACTATCTCGTATATATATAATTTTCTCATTCTTGTCCATTGGCAACTCGGAGGTTTCACTTGCAATTGTTATAGTCAAAAGATTTCAAAATTTTATTTTTGGAAAATCTTTTGGTTCTCTATAACTTGAGCTCTTGATACCAATCTTTAACACTCTCAAAATCGGGTCACATTAGCGGAAGGGTCCTTGAGTGTTACTTACATGATACAATCACACAATTATAGAGAACGGCTCAAAACGAGTCGTTTTAATAAAATATCCATTCATTCATTCAAAAGATAATAATCCACACACGATCCCAGATAATTTTAGAATAATTACAGTACACATCCAAAGATAAAAATTGTTTTGAATGGATATATTTTATAAGAGCGGGCCAAAGTCACCAAAATTAAGCAAGCTTCAAGAAACCACCTTCCTTGAGTACCTTCTTTATGGACCTGAGATAAAACATGCTATAAAATCAACAAAAATTGTTGAGTGAATCCATAGAGTTTAAAATATGTAAATCGAACACAAGTATCTGGATAAACCTTCATCGGTAACAATTATGTTGATCGGACATAATTATTGTGTTATTTCATAAGCCTCGTGACATTGAACGTTAACATATATATATTTCAGCCCACAAACACACCTAGCCAAGTGCGTATATTTCTCTTATACTAATGCATCCGATGTGCTCCAATACACATGTGCTTCACTACACATTGCGATAGCTAATCGCATCGGACTGGGCGTCACCCTGATAGATCTATCCATAGTATTAGCGTTCACTCGCACCAAGTAATTAACAATTCACGATAAGTGGGTCTTAGAGGCTATAAGCAAACTTATGTAAATAACATTCATCTGAGCATACAATCGGGTCCCTTGTGTTCTATTTTAAAAATAAGCATGTTATCCCCTTCGCGGGTTTTATAAAATAAGTATTTAAATAAAAGCGAGGCTATGAACTCACCTTAACGAAAGAAAAATGTGTACACCAAGCGAGCACAACAAATATTACTAAAAGAAATCCTTGGACGTATCTTTTATAACCTCTTTCAATCTTAGAACCCTCTCAAATATCTTTCCATTTGATGTATCTTTTATACTATCGCATAAAAGTGAATAGCAATTCGTATATTTATGTCTATTTAAAAAGAAAATATGACAAGTCAAAAATATATTTTGGTTTTATATGCTTACAACTAGCTTCGTCAATACACTAGTTAGATCATTAGAATTTCTACCGTCTTCTTATTTCATACGTGGAAGTTAAGTACAAAATATGTCATAAAGTAACTAGACTAGTCATTCTTATAATCTTATAGAGAAAGAAATTCGATTGTGTGTATACACGTATCCATCATTTGCCGTTTTATTGTTTCTTTTTGTTATTTCCTAAAGTCAATTTGATATTTGATACTAAAATTGATGTTAATGTGTCTTATTTTGATACATGTGTTGCAATTGTTATGTTAAAATGTGTATAGCTACAAAACTGCCGCTATTCATTTTTTAATATAAACTGTTGTCTCTTATATGTTTAGGGGTGTGATAATGGATAAAAAGAGTATTTAAATCATAAAGCGGGTATAATCGAAACCCGATATTTTAAAAGTTACGCGATTTGGAAAATACTCGTAAGACACAAAAAAATAAACGCTCAATATAAAATAAAAACATCGACATTCGGATGACATTTATATTTTGATAATTAAATGACTTAAAATAGTTAATGCGTCAAATGAACGAATGACACATAAAGGTTTAACGAAAAAAATACTTTTAAAATTAAAAGAATAAAATTAAAATAAAATAAAAATTAAACGACACCAATAGTAAATATTACTTTGTCATAACGAGAAATAAATATCGATGCCTAACGTATTTCTTGCCGGTTGTAATCTAAACGACATTCTTACGCTAAGTTTCAAACCCTAACCCTCCCGGTTAGTCGATAATTTAAATTTCTCAATAAAGTAAATACATATCACGTAATAGTCGAGATTAGAATAACGACCTGAAATCTACGGATTGTCACAAGAATCTTCTAAGTGTTTTGAGCGGGACAAAACAAGAGATTCAAGATAAAGCCTAGTACGACCTAGTGGCACAAAAGGTGAACAGTTGGCAGAACTGTTCACCTAAAGTTGTTTAAAGATATGTCTCGATTTGGACATGCATTTACTACGTTGTACTCTTCCATTTAGAAGATGACATGTATCAACTACTCCCACTAAGGAAGCAACCTCGTACCACTATAAATAGGAGTGAGAAAGAAGAATTAAACCAACCCTTGTGCTTGGATAAATTATCTAAGTTATTTCTCACTTTAGAACCGCTGAGCCCTCAGCTGTCTACTAGCGTCTCATTGGTTCCCTTGTAAACTTGAGTCTCGAATCTAGTTTACTTGTTCTATGGTTCATTTCTTATTGTCATTCAACGAGTGTATTCATAGCACTTTGTAATACTTTGTTTATAACAGTTAATAAAGCATTACGCGTTTGAAAAGTATTTCATTGTGTTTTTGTGGTTATACGTGTTATAGTTTAAACAATTGTCATGTTAAGGGACTTTCAAATATGATAAAATGAATTCCATAAGCTCTAACTCATATATTTTTTTCTTTTCAAAATCTTTACCTAGCTAGTCTATTAGTATGCAAAAACTTACACTCTAACAACAACTAAAAGCTTGGGGCATTGGCTAATGAAAAAGACATGATTAAGAGTACAATTCTGAGTGCAGGTAAATGACAAATATTACTCAACAGATTAAGCTAAACAAATGAAGTGTTAATACTAATCTTTTTGTTTAATTTGATAGCTAAACTAACTTTTCAATAAGTATCAATCTCTATTAATTACTCTTACCTAGGGGCTTTTTGTCTAGAAAATGCCTTATCACACTGAATGCTAAACTAATATGATCCTATGAATTTTACTAGCAGGCTTACAGCTACCAAACTAGCACAAGTAATGGACTATACCTATCATGTAAAGAGTATTACAACTATTGCCCCACTAATGAAAGCACTAAAACTAAATGTAGCCATCAGACCTCTAATTTCAAATATTATCCAAATTTTATAGCAAACTATGATATAACAGTCCAAACTTCTAGCATCTAAGAGTTGACTTTAATGAGTCAAACTATATGAAACAAACACTCCTAATACTACACTTTACACTAACAGATTACACTAAAAGTGAACTAATAAGCTAGAATAGGCTAAACAAGATAAAACATAATAAGTACAACAAATAACTAGCACATATAAGCTACACAAATCATTCAGAGCACAAGCTAGCAAATACAAGCTAGCAACTACAAGCTATGAAATCAGCTACCTTAGATATAGATTAGTGGAACAGAAAAGGTTTTTGTTGAAGACTTAGGGCCATTGTCACCAAATGCAGCGAACATAGCATCAGTAAATTCATCCAACATATTTTGACTCCAATTCTTATTTGGTTTACCATACTTGGTGACACCCCACTTCCACATTTGATCAGTCACTAGTCGCACGTTTTTGTCATAGTGTGTGGTTCCTACACTATAAAAAACACTCTCTTAATAAAGGTACTAAAATATGTAAACTACAAAAAAAGGCTAAAAATGAAAATTTAATTTGATGATTACATACCTTGCATATAGAGTCGTGGAAAAGAAAATGTATTCGAAACGCCAGCATCCATAACTCTCCAAGTTTATGGACTGTAATCCATTTCCTGGTAATTTGTTACAATGTAATCCCAAATTTGTTCGACTGTTTCTACAATGTCAACATCAATCCAGTTAGTAACAAATTAAGTGAAAGTGAGCTTTCATTCAATGATACTAAGGTTTCACTTTTGCTAGAATAGGTTTAATACTCAAAATAGTGTTATAAAATTCTGGTATTGATGTTAAAATAGTGTTTGGATAGGCTGTTAATAGATGTTGTATAAGCTTATAAAAATCCGACACTAGTTTTACTAGAGTAACAACTACATTTATACATTAACTACCTAATGCAGATCAAAATAAGCTAAACCTTATATCTAGTTTCACTTATTACTAGCTAATAACATGATCTAGACAGTTAGCACTATGATATATAGAATAAATCAAACAAGTTCAGGTAAAATAAAACACTCAGAACAGTTAGCACTGTGTGGGCTTATGAGCTTATTTCATTTCGGCTTATATAACATAGGCCCCAATTTTGTGGCTGATATCAAGAGTTTTGGGCTTATATAAGTTTATAATAAACTTATAAAAGTCTGAGTCTAAAAATAAGCCATAAAATTGGCGTTTATGTTTATAAGCCAAAATCAAATACGCTCATAAGCCCTCATATAAGCCTAAAAACACCCCCTAATAAGCCCAAATATAAGCCGAAATTAACACAACCTAATAACCCCACATATAAGCCGAAACAAACAACCCTTTATATAATCATAAATCCCAAAATAAGCCAGAAAATGAGGTAAAACTTACCAAACATTAGTGCTGATTTGTGAAAGATCGAATTAGGTTGATGTGTGTGTGAAATGATCCAGTGTGTGTTTGATTGAAATGATCGGTGTTAGTGTGTGTGAAATGATCAGTGTTAGGTGTGTTTTGTTTGTGTGTGTTTGACTGAGTGCGTGAGTGGTGTTTTAAAAAAAATATTTTTACAAAAAGTCTTGGCCGGGACTCGAACCTGCGCCGTTTACACCACACACCAAAACCTCAACCAACTGCCCTAGGGTCTTTGACTGGTAGACATTTTCATAATTTATTATTTAAGGGGTGTTGTGGTCTTGCTTATTAATTCAATTTGAAGCTTAATAAGCTGATTTCAGCTTATAAAGTTTGATTTTATTTAGCTTTTCATTTTTCCTTTGTTATTCAAGTACTTTAGGACTTTTTGGTTTAAAAATTTTATTTTTACGTTTTTTATTAATTTTTTATTATTATTTAAATTCCCGGTTTTTATCAAATAGTATAAAAATAGTTAAAATTAGTTTAAAATTTTATAAAAATTATTTTTAGGTTTCATTTAATACTTTTTAGGTTTACAATTGAAAAAAAAATTCATTTTGGCTTATTTCTAATTTTATTTAATTTTGAAGTTTTTTATTAACTTTAAAAATTATTATAAAACTATTAAGTTATGTTTTTGGACAATTTGGTTTTCAATTTTGTCTTATTTGCATTTTTCTTTGTTTAACACCACCTAATAACCCCACATATATTATTATTATTATTATTAATTATTAAGTTTAATAATAATAATATTATTATTATTAATTAATAATATTATTATTATTATTATTAATTATTAATTTTAATAATAATAATTACTAAAAAAGTTAGGTCTTTAGCTGGTGTTGATCGATTGTGTTGTGAGTGTGTCATGAAATGATAGATGTGTTATGAAATGATCGAGTGTTTGGTAGATGTGTGTGTGTTTTGTGTGGGTGAAGGAGTGGTAATCCGTTAATTAATAATAATAACAATAATAATAATAGTGAAATCGTTGTCCCAAAACTCATGAAGAAAATGGCAGATATATATTTCACAAAGGTTACAAAAAATGCAGAATCTACATTTTCCTTATCTCCTCGTCAGATGGCCTTATAGAAATATCAAAGAGAGGATCATACCTCCAACTGGCTTAGGACGGTTCCTATTTTTGGGTTGGGACAGACTATGAACGGTAAAATGTACCGTTGTGTTTTGTGTTATCGGTTAGGTATCCCTTTAATTTCTGTCTCGAAGCCTTGTTCTGCTTGCTCAAGGGTTTTACTGGGGATACTTACGGAGATCATGTTGTATCATGTGCTGGGATTGTTGGTATCAAACACCGTCATAATATTGTGCGTGATACCCTTGTTGACATATGTTACCATTCAGGGATTTCATTTGGTAAGGAAGTTGATATCGGGTTGGATAGAGAGAGTGATAAACCGCTTCGTCCAGCAGATATGCTACTTTACTCATGGGATGGGGGGATGGATGTGTGTGTGGATTTGACTGGATCTTCACCATTGACCCAATCCGGGATGGCTAATTTTGTGCCCGGTCGCTTTGTGGTCGATGCTGCAAAACGTAAACGTGCTAAGTATATGACTAAGTGTTCGACTATTGGATATGGGTTTCTCCCATTTTCTTTTTCTTCCATGGGGGAATTAGAGGAGGATGAGGTTGCTTTGCTAAAACGGATCCAAAAATTCTCCATGGCTCAAGACATTGGGGCGCGTGCTGCTCTTCATATTTTTAATAGGATTAGCTTAGCTATTGCTAAAGGAGTGGGAGCCCAGATAGTATCTCGGCTTCCCACTAATTTTTTGTAAATCCTATTATTCTATTGAAGTGATGATTAAAAATAATAATAATAATAATAATAATAATAATAAAAATAATAATAATTAAAAAAACAATAATAATAATAATAATAATAATAATGATAATAATTGTTATTCTTATTGATGGGCTGGGGCAGTGGATGAACCCACATTAGTTTAGAGCTGTCCTGTGTTATCGTTTGGTGGTTCCTTTGTTTCATGATGGATCTTTTTGTCTGAGTTGTCACGTGCATCAGATGGACCAGTGGGGTGACCATGTTGTTCACTGCTCTAGTGAGGTGGGTGTGAAGTTTCGGCATAATCTGGTGCGTGATATGTTGGTTGATATTTGTTCTAGAGTTGGTGTTTCTATGCAGAAAGAGGCTCCTATGGGATTTCTTCCAGCCGATGGACGAGACCTTCGTCCAGCGGATTTATTGTTGCATAATTGGTCCCAAGGTAAAGATGCTTGCTTGGACTTTACGGGCGTCCCACCGTTTGCTGGTGCGGGTTTGGATTCGTGGGTCCCCGGGATTGCTTTGCGGACTGCTGCTCAGAAGAAAAGGAGGAAGTATTTTTCTATTTGTGCTAGTACGGTTATTCGTTCATCCCTTTTGCCTTCTCTACTTTTGGGGAGCTTGACGAGGAAGCCTTGGTTACTCTTTCGCGTCTCAAGCGTTTATCTGTTTGTCATTCTAATGATGCTAGGAGTGGCTCTTTTCTATTTTCTAGACTTGGTTTCTGTATTCAAAAGGGGGTGGGAGCGCAGCTTGTTTCGCGGCTCCCTTCCAATTTTGTGTGATTAATAAATAAAAGGTTTTTTCAAAATGGTAATAATAATAATAGTTATAATTACTATTATTTTATTTTTTTTATTTATTATAAACCATCACTTTTATTAGAAACAAAAAGGGATTTACAACAAATTGGATGGGAGTCGAGATACTATCTGCGCTCCCACCCCTTTAGCAATTGTAAAACCTATTCTATGAAAAATAAAACACATCTAACTTCATTATTTTTTTCAGATGGATCGTGACGAATGGATGTATAATGTAGAGCGGTATTCCTCAGAATATTTGAAAGGATTGGCTGAATTTATGAAATGCATTGAGGATCATCGAGAAAGTAAGAGAGGAACAAATATTTCTTGTCCATGTAAAGTGTGCAGAAATAATGTGTCCATTGATGTGCCTAACATTATTAGACGCCATTTGATTGAAAACGGTTTTGACCCAAACTATACTTGTTGGCATCTTCATGGTGAGACACAAGAGCCACTGGTTGATAGTGACACAATTGTTTTAGACGCTAATCATGATGAGAATAATATTAATGACGATAATTATGATAACGAAAATCTGGATGCAATGCTACACGACGCGATAAATGATGCTGAGGAGAAGACTGCTAAAAAAATATAGGAATTGTACGCCGAGGCAGAAAAACCATTGTTAGTATGTTGTAAGTTCACCAAACTTTGTTTAGTGGTCAAGCTGTTGGACTTAAAAGCCAAAAATAATTGGAGTGACAGAAGATTTACTTCACTATTAAAGTTGTTGCAAGAAGCGTTCCCGAAAGATAATGACCTGCCTATTTTGACGTATGAAGCGAAAAAACTAACATGTCCGCTGGGATTGGAGGTTGAAAGAATACATGCTTGTCGAAACGATTTTATATTGTACATAAAAGAGTACAAAGACCTACACGAATGTCCTGTGTGTAAGGAATCGAGATACAAGAATAAGAATCTTACTGAACTTGATAGTGATGTGACAAAGAATGGCCCCCCTATGAAGATGTTGTGGTATTTTCCCGTCAAACCTAGATTGAAAAAGTTATACGCAAACCCACACGATGCCAAATTGTTGCGTTGGCATGCTAAAGAACGTAAAAACGATGGGAAACTCAAACATGTTGCAGACTCTCCTCAGTGGAAAATTTTCGACCGTGATTTCAAAAAATTTGGCTCTGAGATTAGAAACATACGCTTTAGACTTTGTTCAGATGGAATTAATCCGTTTAGAAGCTTAAGTAGTCGTCATAGCACTTGGCCTGTTCTTCTATCTATATACAATCTTCCACCTTGGTTGTGCATGAAACGGAAATACATCATGATTTCGTTATTAATTGCAGGTCCTAGAAAACTAGGGAACGACATTGATGTGTACTTGCGCCCGCTAATTGATGATATGATAGATCTATGGGAAACAAGCGTTGAAATCTATGAGGCATACAAAAAGAGAGGCTTCGGCTATTTGCCATGATTTATTGTACCATAAATGATTTTCCAGCGTACGGTAACTTGTCTGGGTATGGTACGAAAGGGGAGAAGGCATGTCTTGTTTGTGAAAATGACACCCACTCCTGATGGTTGCCTAACTCTAGGAAGACAATATATATGGGGCATCGAAGGGCGCTTGACAGATATCACCCTTACCGTAATAAGGAAAATTTGTTCGATGGTACAAGAGAGGATAGATCCATGGCCGCACCTATGGATGGATATCCTTCATTTTTTAAAGTTGCGGATTTAAACATCATTTTTGGAAAAAACAAATAAAGCAGCTGCTAAATGTATCTGGAAAAAAGGTCTATATTTTGGGTATTAAAGTATTGGACCAATTTGCGTGTCCGACATTGCCTTGATGTTATGCATATTGAGAAGAATGTTTGTGAAAGCTTGTTAGGGTTATTATTGAACATTCTTGGGAAAACAAAAGATGGGATCAATGCTCGAAACGACATGATCAAAATGGGAATTAGAAGTGAGCTTGCACCACAAGAGACGAACGGGAAAAAATGTATTTGCCGTCAGCTTGTTACACCTTGTCAAAGGCGGCGAAAACCTCATTTTGTCAATGCTTACTTGGTATTAAGGTTCCGTCTGGCTATTCTGCTAACATTAAGAGTTTGGTTTCAATGAAAGATTTGAAATTTCTTGGTATGAAATCCAATGATTGTCATGTATTACTGACGTAAATGATTTCGATCGCTATTCGAGGATTGATGCAACCTGCGGT
The DNA here is from genome assembly GCA_025667525.1 of Glebionis coronaria. Lineage (NCBI taxonomy): Eukaryota > Viridiplantae > Streptophyta > Magnoliopsida > Asterales > Asteraceae > Glebionis > Glebionis coronaria. The sequence continues at coordinate 20,868,328 of CM046880.1, forward strand.
TCGACAGACAATCATAAAGCTGTGTATGTTTATTAACATGATTCATTCTAAATTTTTGGATCATACAAAGTTAGAAGAGTTGCAACGTGATATTATTCTTATTCTTTGTCAACTCGAGATGTATTTTCCTCCATCTTTCTTTGATGTCATGGTTCACCTTGTATCTCATATAATTGAAGAAATAAAGATAGCCGGTCCTGTTTTCCTACGGTATATGTATACATTTGAGGGGTACATGGGGTTTTTAAAAGGATTCGTAAGGAACCGATTTCGACCAGAGGGTAGTATCGTTCAAGGATATGTTGCCGAAGAAGTGGCTCAGTTTTGTACAAACTATATGGCTGATGTCCCTGATATTGGACTTCCGCAACCTCGACATCAAGGTAGACTTGTAGGGGTGGGAACTATTGGTCACAAAGATGTTACCAACAATGTCGATTTTAATCAAGCACATTTTACAGTATTGCAAAACATGACATGTATTGAACCATACATACAAGAGCACATGACATACCTATCAAGAAATAACAATCATCGAGGCCAACATTGGTTAGATACTGAGCATAAAAGAACTTTTTCAAAATGATTAGAAGATAAAGTCGTTGGTACCTCTCAAGCAAATGTTAACATAGACATTCAATAGTTAGGGCGCGGTCCACGCCGTGTACTTCAATATCAAGGCTACGACATCAACGGATATACATTTTATACCAAGCAACAAGATGATAATAGTATCGTTCAAAATAGTGAAGTTACACTGATAGCCACAACAACAGATGCATCGAGGATGTCAATCGCAAAAGATTCGTATTATGGTTTCGTTGAAGAAATTTGGGAATTGGATTACACTACGGTTATTAAACCTTTGTTAAAGTGTAGATGGGTCAATAATTTGGGAGGTGTTAAAGTTGATAATGACGTTTCCACACTTGTTAATCTTTCTACAAATGCTTATTTATCGGATCCATTCATTCTAGCAAAGCAAGCTAATCAAGTATTCTATGTAGAGGACCCATCAAACAATAGATGGCACATTGTCCTGAAAAGTAAACGAAGTATAGTTGGTGTTGATGATGTTGTTGACGAAGGCGAATACAATAAGTTTGACGAGCTACCTCCTTTCTCTATCGGTGTTTAGTCTCAAGATTATGTTCTTTCTGGTACGATTTACTTGAGATCCGACCACCAAGAAGGTCAAGAGTATTGAAAAACCATTGTTTGTTGTACATGTAATAAAATGCACATATAAAAATTAACGTTAATAATAATGTTTTATTATGTAACGCAACTAATTATCTCATTTCTTTTTTTAATATTTCAGGAATTTGTTGTATAGTTTGTATATACGTATGTTTTTTTTAATATCCGAGCGGTCATCGTTTGTTCATCCACACGTTTTTCGACAGCAATGTAAATTTTCAATATTTACTTATACTCAACATTTTATTTATTTTTTACAACGAATTAGTTTTAAATAAATTACAATTGATTTGTACTTAATATTTTTATTTTACAAACATTTTTATTTATTTAAAAAAAGAAAACAGTTTGAAAAGGATATTTTTATTACTCAAAAAAAGAATATAACTATTTTTTTCTTTTAATGATTATTAAGAAAACAAAGATAACTAACGTGTGTATTTGTGTGTTCTTGCGGTTACCTCGCAGATCAACAACCTCTCAATCTCAATCCCTACAAAACCGGATCAAAAAAATCAAATCACCCCTCCATTTTTTTAATTCTCTCTCGCGTCCATATTCCAATTCATTCCCACGTTCATTTTCAATTCCCCCCAAACAAGATGTATAAAAGGGGCGTAAATCCTAAGCAGAAAAACATCAGTAACCTACCTCCACATCGATCAAATGGTATATCTTTCTACCCTAATCTGTCTTATTTTTCATTTCTTATTATTGTTTATGATTTTTGTATTAAATCGATGATTTTTAAGTGTTTTGTGTTAATTAGATGATGTTTAAGTGTTTTGTGTTAATTATATGATGTTTAAGTATTTTGTGTTAATTAGATGATGTTTAAGTGTTTAGTGTTAATTAGATGATGTTTAAGTGTAAGGGATGCATAAAACAGTGTTTGGCATAGGCTTTATTGAATGAGTTAAGTGTAACGGATGCATAAATCAGTGTTTGGCATAGGATATATGCATAAAACAGTGTTCTTTTTAGGTTAATTAGTGTAGCTTATTGCAAAACTTTGATTTTGAGTTGTTTACGGTATCTCATATTGCTCATTTTCATTGTAGGACCCTCCCTTACCAAAAATAAAAAGAGGAATCAACAAAATCGAAGATCTTCCGAATGGTAAATCTGTTGAATTCAACCAATTCGGACAAGCTGTACGCACCTGGCAGTTTCTCTATGCAAAATATTGTGGCACTCGAAGCAGAAGGTTAATTTCAATTCTCAAAAAGACTTGGAAGGAGGTAAAAAAGGAAGAAAGATATTTTTTGTGGTCTGATATCAAGGTATGCTATTCACCATCAATAATCTTATTATATATAACTTAAGTAATGTATTAACATATAATACTTTGATAACAGACACATTTTAGACTCGATAATCATGAAGATCTTGAATTAATCAAAAGTCGTACACTAATATCATGTGGTCAAAACTGGAAGGCGTTTAAGACGAAACTACGAGTCAAATTCATGTTGAAGCAACTATATGAAAACACAGCCATAAAAAATGTAAGATTGATAACTATTCTAGTAGAGCTTATAATCTGTAGCTAGTTATCGTTGATTAGAATTAAGCTAGAAAATCATTTAGTGAAGGATTGAATAGTGTTTGGTAAAATTGGCTATTAGGACTTATACAGTTGTTCATCTAGTATTGGCATTTTTGTGACATTCATTTAGACAATTTAAGATTAGCCCTTCATACACTAGCTAGTTTAGTTGAAAAACTTTTAGAAAAACCAAAAAAAAAAAGAGAAAATAGCTTATTAGATAAGGTTGTTAGTAGCTTATAAGATTGTCATTTCACCTGTTTATAATTCTATTGTTACTCATAAATGTAGGAATTGCGTCTGAAAGCCATTGCGCGAGCAAAAAAACCTATAAGTCGTTCTCGCCTAGGACCGAAAGGGTATCGGGGCTTTGAAAAGAAATGGCAAGAGGAGAGAGAAGACCCTGAGAAGGCGACCGAACTCCATTTAATACCAGATATTCGTGCAAGCAACTACTGTTTAGGCCATGCTCTCTGAGACAATGACGGTGTCACGACAGTGCCATCTGACTTACTTGATGTTTCAAAAAAATTGGTACTATAACCATTTACTTTTTCAAGTCATTAGCATGGTTTGTTAGAAAGTGTTTATTAATTAATTGTTGGGCTGTGACCAAATAGTTACAAGTAGCCAAAGATTTAGCCCAAGATTCTCAAAAAGCTAAAGCTGGAGTAGATTCACTTATTGTGGTTTTTGGACCAGAGCACGGGGGCGCACAAGGGGTGTCGGGTGCGATGTTGGATACAAAAAGGGAATTCAAGGATATTTTCCGAAAATGAGGACAAGGAAAGATATTGAAGAGATAAGGCAAGAAGTTAAGCAACAAATGAAAGAAGAAATGAAATCAAGTGCCTTTTGGTTGGAAATGAGGGCGGAAATGAAAGCTGAAATAATGAATGAACTGGAATCGGGAAACAATATGTCTTCACCAACGGAAGACGATGGCAACACATCAGATCAGATGGTAATGAATGAACCGCAACGGCATTTGAAAGTGAACTCGGTCCAGAAAATGTCTACCAAAAGCAACACAAAGGACAAGCAGAATGTGTCTATTCCAACAAATCAGATTCAAGTCCAGAGCTCGGTCACATCAGACCAGATGGTAAGCAATGAACTGCAACATCATTTGAAAACAAACTCGGTCCAGAGGATGTCCACCAAAAGCAACACAAAGGACAAACAGAATGTGTCTATTCCAACAAAGAAGATTCAAGTCCCGAGCTCGGTCCTTATGAGGACCAATGTTAACTCGACTGCAAGCAACGTCCCGCTACATCGCATAATGGTAAACCACTTCATATTCATATTTAATCCTTGTGTATGTATGAACTTTTTATCTTCTAAAATTGTTTTCACTCGTTACTACGGTTTAAGTAGGAGGAAACATTTGGCTGCTTCTATGTCCCTAGTTCTATTTTATCCGGAGATCAGGTCATATGTGCTACTGCAACAGTGTATCCTGGTTTTGGAGAAAATGGTACTATACACTTTAAGAAATTAAGAAAGGGCCACATGAAAGTTTTTGTTATGAAAGTTTTTGCACCTCATCATAATATGGAGCTCCCCGTTCCTGATGACGAACTACATACTTTAGAGTCTGCAAATAATGGGTTCATTCAATGGCCAATTGCTGCGATTGGTCGCTATCTGGTATTATATTTGTTGTCTATGCCATTTGTTGTCATAATTTAATAGTTCATGCGAAAAAATTGTATTTAATAGTTGTTAATGTAATTTAATTGGTATTTGTAGCAAGGGTCTAAACCACCCGTAGCAGGAGTCCTAACCAAGCGTTTGAGGCCTCAACCTGAAACAACACCATTGAAAAAGAAGGCAAAAGGAAACGAGACCGACATAGAACCCAAAAATCTGGGAAAAGAATTGGAAGAAACCCCCAAGCAGCAAAACGTTATGAAGAAGATTCAGCCAGTTTCAGATCCACAAAACGGGATGAAGAAGATTCAGCCAGTTTTAGATCCGGTAAGCCTAATACATTTATATTGAATTTGTTTTAGTTACATGCAAGTGGTCTAAGTAAATTGTGCAAAGATAAGCACAAAAAAAAGTTTTATAAAATACAAGAAACCAGTAGGAACACGCATAAGTGAAGCTCAAGACTAGTTTTTATTTTGTTTTCACATCATGAGTCATGATGATTTTGAGTTGCAATGTTTCTGGATTTGAATATGTAGCTAGAATTTTGAGTTGTATAATGTAACTGAAAGTGCTTAGATATAAGGTTGTTAATTGATAACTCTTGATCCTGGAGATAGATTAAGCTGCACCAGTTCACTTGGTTTAGTAGTGTTTGAATAGGCTGTTAAGGGATGTTGTAGTTGCTGAATTAGATTGATACCATGCTAGTTCTTAGAGTAGGTTGATACCATGCTAGTTCTTGTATAGGCTGTTAAGGGATGTTGTAGTTGTTGAATTAGACTGAATTTCAGACTTGCTGCAATTAAATGTGTAGGTTGAACATGAGAAAGCTTCACACAGAAAAACGTTGGAAGATAAGGAGAAGGATATAGAATCGAATAAGCCCCAGACCATAATAGACGGATATAATCGATGGATGCTCCGTGTTGATATTGTTGAGCCGTGTCCTATTACTGTTAACAAGAATGTTTTTCGCCAAGATGATGAATAACATTTTGCAATTAACACAATGGATATCATTGATCTGTTGACATACAAAGAACTAGAGTGTGGCGTCGTGACTCTTTTTGAGATGTAAGTACAATGTATGGATTACCATTTAAAAATGCATTCTTTTTTTTATATCACAAAATTTAATTTTGTTTTATGTCATCTGTTTACTTTTAGGTCATTGTATCATCAAAAGGGACGCTTTTCAAAAAACAAGGTTGGTTTTTTGAACCCCGGACTTATCACAGCAGATGCATGCTTCCATCAAAAGTTCAGCACCATAGACTACTTAACTCTCTCAATGACGGATTATGACTTCTATCTTGCACCGTTTCTACAAGGGTAGCATATCTTACCATTTAAACATCATTTAAATTTTGTTCATTAGGTTATTGTTTTTTAATATGCGTTCACAACATGCAGCCGACATTATGTAATATTCATAATATGCCCGAATCATGGAATGGTATTCATTTTGAATTCACAAAAGTGTTCAAAAACATATGAGCAATGTTACAGGCTGGCTGGACTTATGGAAATGTAAGTACCATAAAAAATATTTAACATTTCACGTTTGTTTCTATAAAATTTAGCTCACAGTATTATTTTCTTCTTACGGTCGTTGGAAGTTTGATGTGGGAATTTCCAGTTGTGAATCTTCAGAAATATGATTGGGAGAGTGGATATTACGTCATGAAGTGGATGCAGGACTTCGTCTTGAAATATCAAACCGACAACTTCCCAAACAAAGAGTGTGCGTTTAGTTTTAACTTTACAGCTTATTATGTGGCTTATTCTGAACCTCCAGGTTGATTTTGAACTTTGTTTATTTAGTTTGTATCTGTACATTGTTAGATGCTTATCAGTTATATGTATTTTATTCCTAATGTTTACATTCGATTAAATTAATTATAGGTACCGTGGAATAACGAGCGTCCGTTGGATACCAAAAAGATAAACGCGATCATTGGCACATGGTTCACATTGCGGCGAGATTAGACATAGACGATTAAGCTAAATTCAAGTAATATTCTATATTGTTGTTTATTATAGTATGACTTTAACTTTAATAAAAATTGTGTTTGGTTGCTTTAGTTTGTTGGTTTTACAGTTTTGGTCCTTCTAAATTAGTTTATATATATTCATTTTATTTGTATTTCTTCATTTTGGTGGGTTAAAATTGTCAAATTTGGAATTTACTAAAAATTACAAAAAAAAATTTAAAAAATACCGATTTCTAAAGAGACTTGTTTTTTAGAAAATACACGTCTTTTTACTCTATAAAAAGACTGGTTAGATGTTGCTAAAAAGACTAGTTTCTGGAGTAATACTATGGATACCAATCTTTAAAGAGACTTGTTTTTGTTTTTAAAACAAGTGTCTATACGTATTATAGAGACTAGTTTTAAAACCAGTCTTTTTAGGATTGGTAAAGAGACATCCCCCTTTGGAGACCTTTTGCAAAACCAGTCTCTAAGGGATTTTTTGACCAGTCTCTAAGGGCTTTTTGTAGTAGTGATGGTGTCGGAGGTCTACCCATGGGTATTCCCAGAAGAAGGGGGCATGATTTGTTACATCCCACCTCCCCCATACCCGCAGGTGGGATTGGGTATTGTGGTTGTTTCTTTATTGTTTCGGTTTGGTGACATGGAGCTAAAGTGGAGAGTCTGGATCAATGTGCCGGAAGGTTGAGCCTGCACAAGGATTTCTTTTGGAAGAACAAAACTCGTATACACGTAACTTTTTCAATTTGCATGTATCTTGCTTGGTTGTACTAAGGTCATAAAAAGCTTTGATATAATAACATGACCCGACTTTTAGTGTCATCAAGTAAGTTACTTTATCGGAATTTATTAGTTGTGTCATCAACTGTTTTACTTTATCGAAATATACTAAAAACTAATGAGGCTTTATATTTGGCTCAAGTATGAGTAAATATGAGTTACGAAAGTGTAAAGTACATACGTAGTAACTTTCAAATAGTAATCCAAAGTTAGACGGCTCCAAGACCTTAATCTAAGATACAAGAATTTCCAACAAACTTTCATACACAAGTCTTGAACTGAATAACGACACTATATCACGGAAGGTGCAAAGGGCTGACAAGAACCTACAACACAGAGATAGTAAAGCAGATGGACCCGATGAACAACAAAAGGGCACAAGAGGGGTTCAGAAAGACCACCAAAAGCCCAATCTACATCACATGGAACAACTACGAGTCCTTCAAGAGCTTCTAATCAACGTAAAGTGATAGCATTAACAGTTGCAAAATCTTCTGCTGGAAAACCTTCTTCAAATTCATCAAAACTATCTGTTCCAGATAAGGCGAGAGATCTTGACACTGATAATAAGAGGAAAAAAGACAATACTTCAAGCGATCATCCCTGAAATGGATATGCTTCCGAGAAGGCTAAAAAATCAGCAAAAGACCTTCCAAAATCATATTCCATGTCTGCCCTGAAATCGTCACATTTGAGCAAGTCCTCACATGCTCATGTTTCCAAGAAGAACTCTACTGATATAAAGGAACCTTCAATCGCGTCATCCTCTAAAACCACTTTAGTCCAGAAAACTGCTGCTACTCCAGAATCTGATGACTCTGATAATTCAGAATTATCAGTGAGAGGCGATAAGATCAGTCAGTTAAATAGACACCTTGCACCAAAGCATCATCAGCCACATGTTCAGCCTCCTGCATCTTGATGGTTTATGACATTCATAACAATTATATAATCATAACAAAGATCAAAGCACGTTATAGCAGAAGCGATTTAACAAGGTCATAATAACACAGTTATAACTAATCGATTAGGGTACATACCTTTATCCTAGCAAAGATCCACAAGATCACCGACGAATCACCAATTAGGGTTTGTGAAGAATAATACCAAGATATTGTTTAAAGCAAAACTATATTACGCTCTTGTACACACGTAATGCAACGGGCTAACCGTGAGTCTAGCACTTGCAAACCGGAACTTCAACACTTGTGGAATTTAGCAAAATCGAAAACTAAAGAACCCTAAGGGTGTATTTGGTTCGGCGATCGTAAGAACAGAGAAGGGAAGGAGTGGGGATAAATTATGAAGGCTTTGGGTGTTTATGCAGGCTTGGCAAAACTTGATTTCCAAGTAACACTCAAATTAGGAAAGCCAAAATCTTTCCTTTTGCCCCTTCGTAGGTCGACGGTCGGTTATACCCTAAGGGGTGTTTCCGGAACTTTCCGTTTTCCTTTTTCTTCTATATAATTCCATAACGTTCGTTTAAATTAACTCTTAATTTATTTAACGATCGTTTAGTTAAGTTCGGTTTGATTTAATAAATATATAAAATATATTTAATAAATAATATTAACCCTTTACGTATTGTGTGCAATCCCATAATCCCGAGTTCGATCCTATCACACGACTATTAATTTTAAGTCCATAAACTTTCAGCTCCCACTTGGACCAAATTCAAATATCGTGATTACATTGACTTGCGTCTAGTTACACTAGCAATGTCACTAGTTCAACTCGAGTAAGGTCTCCTGGAAAAACCTTTTAAATGATTCATCATTTAATATTATCCTTTCATTTCAAATACAACGTTAATAGGATATGGATCTCAGTCATTCCTTCCTTAACCATTCTGTTTCTCGTTTACGGATATAGCAAGATTACCAAAACACATTTGGGTGTGGCCACACAAACATCTTACTACTTCCCCGAGGGGCCCAACTGTATTATACTTCAAAATAATTTGAAGGAAAGAAATCCTATTTTGACTACAAGCGAAACTTATGAACTTTGCAACACTTCTGAAAATAACCCTTATAGCTACCAGTTACGTTTAGCGTTAAGTTACCTTACAGAAATGCACTACATTCTATTCAGTTTCCTGGTATCTCAGGTCCAAGGATAACTATTTATGATTTACTTAATGACAAAGATCCATAAAGTAAAATCATATAGTTGAGATAAGTCCAATATTTGATCCATCAAATATCATCCAAAATTGACCAATATACTTTCAAGTATACTTTGTCACTATTTTGATTTGTCTTAGTTTAATAATATTCCCATATTATTAATTGACAATGAACGTTTTGAACATAACAATTATTCATGGATTAAAACATGTAAAATAGGATACAAAATCAAATAACAGTAAATAAACGAAACTCAATCTTTATTTCATCAATTCAATAATGTCTTAACATCCTTTATCCAAATACTAATCACATGTTTATTGCATGAATTCGCTAGCTAGTTGCAACCCAATCGCCTTGGCATGCTTAACTACCTTTGGTCTAGGCAAAGCCTTAGTAAAAGGATCAGCTACGTTATCATCTGTGTGAACTTTTATTAATTTTATTTCTCGAGCTTCAACTTGTTCTCGAACGTAGTGATATCTACATTTAAAGTGTTTGGCGCCTTTCATGAATCTAGGATCATTAGTGAATATTATTGCAGCAGAATTGTCACAATATATATCAATAGGTTCTTTAACTGAAGGCATCACTCCAAGATATCCAATAAACTTCCTAATCCAAACATCTTCCATTGCTGCTTCTGAAGCAGCCATGTACTCAGATTGAGTCATGTGCATAGCAATGGTTGTCTGCTTCTTGCTCTTCCAGTCTACTGCTCCTCCATTGATGATAAACACGTAGCCCGTCTGAGACTTCGTATCGTCTTTATCACATTGCCAGGACACATCACAGAAACCTGTAACTTTTAGTTTTGTGTCTCGTTTACCCCCAAATACCAAAAACATATCTTTCGTATTCCTCAGATACTTTAGTATATGTTTAACAGCAGTCTAGTGAAGCTTCCCTGGATTCTGTTGGCATCTACTAACCAAGTTCTGAGCAAACTCCACATCAGGCCTTGTGCATCTTCCAACATACATAATAGATTCTATAGCCGAAGCATAAGGCACCTTCTGCATGTAAGCCACCTCTTCGGGTGTTGATGCATCTAACTCATGACTTAATTCATGCTTAAATTCTATAGGTTGAAAACCTTTCTTGAAATTATGCATGTTATACTTCTTCAATATCTTATCAATATAAGCATCTTGACTTAGACCAATTAACCGTCTTTTCCTATCCCGATAGATTTTAATTCCCAGAATATATGCAACATCTCCTAAATCCTTCATAGAAAAACATTTACCAAGATAATCCTTAACTTCCTTAAGTATTGGAATGTTACTTCCCATGATTAATATGTCATCGACATATAAAATTAGGAACACTACATCACTCCCACTAGCTTTGCGATATACACATGGCTCGTCTCGATTTTGAATAAATCCAAACTTTTTGATTTCTTCATCAAATCATTTTTTCCATTGACGTGATGCTTGCTTCAAACCATAAATAGATCTTTGAAGTTTGCACACGCGTTTTGGATATTTAGGATCAACGTACCCTTCCGGTTGTTGCATATAGATGTCTTCATCTAAGCGACCGTTCAAGAACGCAGTTTTAACATCCATTTGCCATATCTCATAGTCATAGTATGCTGCTATAGCTATGAGAATCCTAATAGCTCGTAAGTCTGCTACAGGAGAAAATGTCTCCTTATCGTCTATGCCAAAAGTTTGAGTAAAACCTTTAGCTACTAAACGTGCTTTATAGGATTGTACTTCACCATCCATGTCGGTTTTCTTCTTGAAAATCCACCTATTTTTCACTACTTTAGCATTCTTAGGTGTATCAACAAGAATCCAAACATCATTGATTTTCATGGATTTCATTTCCTCATTCATCGCAACTATCCATTTTGACTTTTCTGGATCAAGCATTGCGGATCGATAGTTAGCAGGTTCACCGAGACCCCCTACCTCCTCCTCATCATCCTCTATGTTAAGACATAGTTTGCTTGGCGCACGTACGGTTCTTTTAGACCTACGTGGAGGAATTAATATTGGTGGAGCTCCCAGACTTTCTGGCTCTATTGGAATTTCTTCGCTAGTATTTTCAGAAGGCAATGTATCTTCTTGAACTTCTTCAAGATCATAATTTCTCCCACTGAATTCTTGATTTACAAGATCATTTTCAAGGAAGTCTCCATACCTAGCAATAATAACCTTGTTCTCAGGTGGATAATAAAAGTAGTAACCCATAGTTTCCTTAGGGTAACCTACAAAGATACATTTTACTGAGCGTTGTTGGAGTTTATCTCCAGAGTCACGTTTCACATACGCCTCACAACCCCAAATATTTAAATAAGACAAATATGGCCTTTTTCCATGCCATAGTTCATATGGTGTCTTATCAACCTTCTTTGTGGTAACCATATTCAGAATACGAACAACAGATTCTAAAGCATAATCCCAAAAGGATAAAGGTAAAGTTGTAAGATTAAACATAGGTCGCATCATATCTAATAATGTACGATTTCTCCTTTCGGATACACCATTTTGTTGTGGAGTATATGGAGAAGTAAGTTTCTGAAAAATTCCGTTCTCACTTGAATAATTTTTAAACTCTTGACTTAAATATTCACCACCTCGATCAGAACGAAGAGCTTTAATCTTCTTTCCTAGTTGCAATTCTACTTTCACTTTTAACACTTTGAATGTTTCAAATACCTCATGTTTATGCTTAAGTAAATAAACATAATCATAACGGCTGTAATCATCCATAAATGTTAAAAAGTAGCTAGCACCTTTCCTTGACACGTGTCTAAGTGGTCCACACACATCAGTGTGTATCAAACCAAGTAGTTCAGTAGCCCTTTCAATATTGCTATTAAAAGGTTTCTTGGTCATCTTTCCAGAGATACAAGACTCACATTTATCAAATGATTCATCATTGATATTTTCCAAAAGACCATCACGTTGAAGCTTTTGTATGCGAGTCTTCCCAATATAGGCAAGTCTACAATGCCAAAGATAAGAAGAGTTCTTGTCTAACTTCCTCTTCTTATTCATGCTAAAAACAGAATTAATCTTTTCTTTTGGAATTATTATCATGCATGTTAATTTCAAAAACACCATTCACAGAAATTACATCAAAATAGAATAAACCATCTTTGAAAACAGAAATTCTATTATTATCAATAGTGTGAATAAATCCAAGATCCATCATACATGAAAAGGAAATAACACCCCGAAAAACTGTAGGTGCATAATGACAATTATTTAATCTCAGTAATAGACCCGAAAGTAAAACTACATTAAATGTTCCTATAGCTTCAACCGCTACTTGTGCGCCATTGCCCACATGCAGAAATTGTTCCCCATAGGTAAGCTTCCTCTCCAACTCAAATCCCTGCACGGTATTACAAATGTTAATACCACATCCCGTATCATATACCCATGAATTTGATTTGTATGTAAGATTAAATAACTCTATCAAATATAAGTTACCTGAAGATGCTGCAACACTAAGCTCAACCTTCTTCTTTATTTCTCGCAACTCCTCGAGATAAAGAGGGCAGTTCCTCTTCCAGTGTCCACTTGCCTTGCAATGGAAACAAGTCTCATCCTTCTGAGATTGATTCTTCTTGACAAAGTTTTGCTTAGGTTTAGAATAAGTCGCAACTTGTTTGCCCTTATCACCATTGCCTTTGCCTTTGCCTTTCTTGTTGTTCTTGTGCGGTTTTGCCTTACTCACTCTACCCTTTTGTACATAAAGCGCAAGAGGAGTAGAAGTAGATGCTTTGTCCTTTAACCCCTTTTCAAAGTCATGAGCATTGCATGCAAATCATTAACTGTCTTCCCCGTGCAATGCATATTATAGTTACGAACAAAATCATTGAAGTCCTTGTTAAGGGACCTATTGATCAAGTTGATAGCCATGTTATGATCGTAGGGTTGTCCTAGTGCAATGAGCTGTTCCATATAACCCCTCATCTCCATATAATGGGCACTTACAGACTTTCCAGGAGCTTGCTTGCAACTATGCAAAGCATCTACCAAGTCGTAGATTTCCACAGCTTGCAGCTTTTCGAACATAGCCTTGAGCTCATCAAGCATTCACTTAGGAGAAAACAGCTTGTAGAAACTAGAAGGTGGGGGGGTTGAATAGTTTCTCATCGGTTTATCTCCTAATTAAAATTCCTTTCAATTAGGTGAGTGCACAAAACTATCTTTTACTTAAAAGCTACTTGCATAATGATTAGGTTTAATTCTAATGCATTAACAATGTATAGTAAGTGTAGTGATAATGAATGTAAGTAAAGAGTAAGGAAAGAAACAACCTAGTAGGAAGACACCAAGATTTATAGTGGTTCGGCAACGAGGCTCTATCCTCGTTCCTACTCCACTCCTCGAGTACACCTTACTCGAGATTTCCACTATATCCACAAGCTCCCTTCTTGGTGGAGAAAACCTTACAACGTCGGTTACATTATTTTCCGACACTAAGCTAAATGTCGAGACCTAATGTTAGCTAGGACCAATCTACACAACATCACCCACTTCACTCTTTTATGACACAAGGCTAGATGTCGAGTTCTAATCTAAAGGTAGAACGAATCTTCACAACGTTGCCTAATTCACCATTTTCCGACACAAGGCTAGATGTCGAGTTCTAATCCAAAGCTATAACCAATCTTCACGACTCTTCACTTTGAAGCTAAGTGAGAACTTCACACAACACAACTACATATCACTTTATAGTTTAGTGAGAACTCACAAGACACAACCACATCACTTTATAGTTTAGTGAGAACTCACAAGACACAACCACATCACTTTATAGTTTAGTGAGAACTAACACAACTATTTACAACTCAACTAATCATATCCAAGTACACACATGTAGCTTGGATCTACACAACATGAATCCAAGCACACACCTGTGCAATGTATGTACACAACTCTAATCCAAGTATTCGGCAAATAACTTGGATGAACACAACTAGTCCATGTATTCACAAATACATTGGATTTACACAAGACACAAATAAACAAATGATGAACATGACTAGATCTTAGGAGAAGGTGATCTTCATTAATGCTACATCTTTAATCACATCACAAGTGTGTGAGTGATATTCTCTTTGGATAAGGTAAAGAAGGATATCAAGAGGATAATCATGAGTAAACATACTTAACACATTAAGTGATCATTTACAAATGACTAGGATTAGAAAGGAGAAAGAAGGCTGAAGAAGATGTCCAAAAAGGGTTAATGAGAATGCAAATTTGATCCACTATTTATAGGAGAAAACATCCAACGGCTATATCTGGCCGCGGTTCCTTATTGGAGCCCGCGGTTCCTTATCGATAAGGAACCGCCGTAGGTGCTAAGGTATCGCCAGCGTAGACTCCGCTCCTTTTTGTCTTTTAGTGAATTTGAAATATCTGAGGCTGTTTAAACCTTTAAAGGATATTCTTATGGCATTTGGAATATGCCATATTTAAATTTGCATTTTCATTTTAATAAAACATTTTCTTAAAAATAAAGTTTATCAAAAATCTTTTGTAATGTTTGACAAAAGTGAGTTTTAAGGCTAATCACTTTTATGATCACTAAGCATGATTAAGATATGTTAGTGTAATGATTATTACCTTGATGATAGTGTTTGTTAGATAATTCTTTTTATGATTGTGTTTGATAATAAATGTCTTTGTAATTTGTCGTGATCAACACTAAGAAAGATTAATTAATACTAACAATATTTTTAGGCATTGCTTTGCATTACCGATCTCCCCCTTTTTGATTACGACAAACTATAAACTCATTTACGTAAAATACAAGTTTATACGAATTAATAATGAGTTTATCACTATCATTTCTCCCCCTTTGTCGAAGCAAAAAGGTTAGCACAAGTCTTTGAAGAAGAAAAGAACCGTACTTTTGCTAGTAGCTCCCCCTTGGTGCTTACTCCCCCTTGCTTGGGGTACCAAGTATATGAGCTAAGGTGACATGCTACAGAAAGGTTAGAAGAAAGAAAAGAAATACCAATGTATATATGTGCACTACTTACTAACTAACTTGAGAGGGCGAAGGAAAAGAAATCTCAAATTAGAAGCAAGCATTTTTTAAGTATGTCCAAAGAGTGTGTATTGACAACATCATAGTTTAATTGGTGGAATAAAGGAAAAAAAGAAACATCCAAACCAATCAAAGATGATTTAAAATGTCAATGGGTTAAAATTTAGAATTTATGGAAACCCCCATAATTAATTTTAAGTTTTAACCATGATCAACTCCTTAACAAATGTGTAAACAGAATTAGAGGGAAAGATAACACACATAACATTCATATTACAAAAATATGAAATAATATACAAGATAAATGTTCATACACACAATATGAATATTTAAAACAAAAAAGAATATGGAAAATAGACCACAAAGCATAAGCTACTCTAATAGTGATAATCTTCCAAGATTGCTTAAAATTTATTGACTCAAACAACTAAAGTACAAAAAGTGCCTTAGTTGGAAAAGAAAGACGACGAAGCATCATTCGAAGTTTTGTTTACGGGAACGAAAACTTTGAGAGGAGGTCGAGTGAGGAGGAATTTAAGAAGATTTAGCTTGTCATAGATATGAGCAAGTTCAATTTGTTAAAAATGACAACAAGCACACGAGGAACCATGATGCAAAACAAAGTCGTTAGATGGGAGAGGTCCATCAAGATTAGAGGTTGGTGGGGAGGGAGATAATGGATAGATGTTTTCACAAGGCCTAGTGAGGTTAGGGAAAGAAGATAGGTCATTGAGTTGAGGAGAGTTGAAAGGTTTAGGTGGTGGTGGAAAAATTATTTTTTCTCTGGTAATTGGATTTATAGAGTAAGTCTCATTACAATATTGAATCGGAGAGAAAGAGGAATTCTTGGAGGATTTTGGAGAAGAAGAATCATGAGGATTCTTGTTCTTTTTGATCCAAATGGGTTTAACCGAGATTTTCAGTTTCTTTGAAAGCTTAGAAGAAGAAGCTTTAGGTTGAGAAGTTTGTGACAAAGAAATGTCAAGGTTAGAAAATGAAGAATTAGGCATTATGAGGGATGAAGGAAAGAACTCCCAAAAGAGAAGAATTTAAAGAAAATAGACAAGGCAGAGATTTGAAATGAAAAAGAAATGTTTTAGAAAATGTTTAGCCAAATTGGGTAAACAAAGAATCTTAACCAAAATAGTGGTCAAAGAAGAAAGACAAAAAATATGCCAATATCGGCTTTACTAGGCGCGGTTCTTTAAAGAAGCCCGCGGTTCCATATCGATATTGAACCACCTGGAGGCTAGAGAACCGCGTCCAGTGGACTGCAAAACCAGATTTTCAAAAGATGGGAAATGGGAACACCCAAGAGAGGAGTGTTGTTGGTAGGAGGATGAGTAGAAGGCATGGTATCCAAGGGTGAAATAGGTGAGATGGGTGAATTTGGAGGAGTGAAGGGAAGAGGCTCAAAAACAAAAGGAATCCTTTGATGAGGTTGTGGTTGAGCATTCACATTTAAGGGAGGGCTAGAAATGAGTGGAGAGGAAAAATCATTCATTCTTGATTGGAATAAAGAGGAGGTAGAACCATGTGAATGGTTAGTACCATGTGTTGAGGTTGTTTGCCATGAGGCAAGTGGTGGTGAAAGTGATGAGGAGATGAGGATAGGTGAGGCTTCACTTTTTGGTTTGAAAGAAGATGGAGAACCACGTTTAGAGGACTTGAGATTCACCTTAAGGCTTCTTTTGGATGAGGATGTTTCGGAGGAGTTGGATGTTCTAGTGGATACCATGGTTGAATGTTGAGGTTAATAGAAGAGTTGAATGGATGAAGAACACAATCAACAAAAGAGGGTTTAATAAGAGAAGAGGATGATCCAAACTAGTAATAGGTTAAAATCATTTTATGTGAACAATGAAATTAGGTAGCCTAGTTTAGGAAAGTACAGGTTTTTGCAAAAGTTTTATCAAAGTTTTACACAGATTAACGAAAAACAGTGTAAAGTAAATATTCTATTGAAACAGTACTGGGTGGTTCCTTACGTAGGTCCGTTGTTCCTTATTGCTAAAGAACCGCGGCTTTGATATAGAACCGCGACCAGAGGAGTTTGAAAATAGCACTTACTTATACTTTTTCTAGCCCAGATTTTATACTAATGTTTATCAAGCCAAAGAGAACTAATAATCAAAGACTAGGTGGTATCTAATCACATAAGATGCAAAGAGCCATGTAAATCAAAAAATCGATACCATGGATAACTAGGATTAAATTACTAGGCAATCCAAACACAAATTGTTAGTTAAAAAAATACACAACATCCTAAGAATAGAGATAACAGATGAGATAGAGTTCAACAATCCATACATGTCTACACACATGTTAATCTCACAAGATTCGTATATATCATTCATCTATGATCATTTCCTCCTTGCCTTGATTCACTTCTGATTCGATCCTGAAGATGAAGATTGAGACAATACTGATAGTCTGAATCAATGTCTAGTGAAGACAATTGAGAGATAGATGATGAGAAATCATAACAAGAAATGAGAGAATTGTCTTGAGAGACATTTTCATCTTCATTTGAGTCATGTGTGTGAATTAAAGGGACATTTCCTTCAATGGGAAACATGACTCGAACCACGGAATGAGAAGAAAAGGGATAAAGAGGAGGATGATCAAGAAGAACTCTCTTAAGAAGTTGTGAGAGAATCATGGCATAAGGAAGAGTAGACCGAGATCCATTGAGAACAAATCTTATCCTTTTAGCCATGAAAAATGCAAGGTTGTATGGAGTAGTTGTAACAACACAATACAACATATGTGCAAGACAAGCAGGCACATGGTTGCGATCACCAACCAAACACATTGCATTTTCCCTAATGATTTCGGCCCAAGGGACCGTAAAATCACTAAGATCGCTAGTTAGTAATTCCCAAGGAGTGAGAGCATAAAATTCTCTTTCAAAATTACCAAGAATAGGATGTTCACGAGGTGAAGCAAGGGCACGAGAGATGGTCGAAGCTGAAGGAATCTCAGTCGAGGAATGCACATCAACAGGGGTTGATTCTAAGTTGTTTACACTCCAAGCATCGGTGAACCTACATTGACCTTTGTATGAAACTCTGAGAATCTCACCAAATTCCTCGAGAGTGTATACAAAGGTTTTCCCATTGATGGAAAATCTTAATGATAAACCATTGTTGATGTGTATTAACTTGAATGAGTTAAATATTCCATGAGGAAACAAGGAAAGATTGGCTCATCAATATCAAGCAAACAATCGAATCCAATGGTATTGAACATGAATCGAATAAAATCAAGTCCACGAAGATTAGAAGGAATAATACGTCCTTCATGGAAACAACGAGGCTCGAGATTATGATAAGTGTTTTGAAAAGAGCGAGTTTGATTAGTCAATGAAGGATTAGGCATGTATCTTCTAGTGATTAGATGGTCATTTTGATATCCTGTGGTCATGATGATAGTATCTATAAAATAACATATAAACATATTTCTCCAATTACTCATATGTTACATATTGATCAAAAATCAAGCAAAGTGAGAATGTGTTTTATCAATCTCTTGATAAATCAAGGTTTAATACTTATAATTCTCATATTCACAATGTACCCGTTTCACCATTGATCAAAACATATGAACTATGTAAGATTAACAATGAACTAGAACATTGGTTTTTCAAAACAAAGTTTTTAGGTAAGAATTTAACAATGCCATTACCAACTTGTTCATGGGTTCATATCAATTCCATCAATCAACCAAACTATTTAGTCAAAATTCGGATTTGTTCTACAAATGGGTTTTAGTGAAATCCCAATGAATATGAACCTAAGGAATCATAATAACAATACTATGTCAACTCATATTCCTAATAAGGTTCTAATTCAATGTCAATTTCAAAAAGCCCTAATTATGAATGTATGAGCCCTAGAACAAGTTAGATGAAATTGAAATAAATAACTTACAATTAATTGATCTTGGATGATGGATGAGTGAAACCCACGAACTTGAATCATTTAGTTTGAGTAATTGAAGGTTTTTGAAGCTTCAACAATGGTGGAAAAACAAGAAAAAAACGTCTGTTGTGTGTGAAGGAGAGAGAAGGTCTAGTTTGAAAAAGATATTTTAATAAAACTGGCGCTCTGAAAAAAGCTACTGCCTGCGGTTCCTTATCGATAAGGAACCGCGCTATTGAGCCGCCGAGATAAAGAACCGCCTACAGAGGCAGGTTTTTATCAAAGAAAAACGCTGAATTTTTTAAAACCAAAATTTTTAAAATACTTAAAAATATATCTTCAACCTTTTAGGATATCATTGGACCACCACAACACTAGGTAATAATGCCTTGTTGTAGGATTATGAGTTGACTCGAGATAGGAAAAGACCAAAACGAACGAACGACTACTTGTAGCGAAAAGGCAAAGGGAGAGGAGTCAAGAGAAGTGAATCAAGACCAAGATCATTGCTCAAGGACAAATGACATTCTTCAAAATGATGATGTGAAGAGCTTGTGTCATATATAGTGGTTTAAGACGTGCCTTTCCGGCGATAGTTTAAACGGCTTTGGTAATGAATTAAACGAAGCAATGTTGATTTATAGAACAGGATCATTTTCAAGAGTAGTCATATTCTATTTCAAAATATGAGCAAATTATAGATTCACTTTCTCTCCCACATGATCGGATAATTATTGCTAGAATTAACAATAACATTATCCTTGGAATATTTCAATTCCAAATGTGTAAAATCCACCTACAACTTAATGAAGTAGTATGCTATCTCAAGGGATTCACTAATAATCCTAGAGATTAGCTTAATTTCACAAGTTACACATGATATAGGGCCTACTAACCGTAAGGGTGCAAACCATGGAAATCATGCTGGATACTTTTAAGCTTCTACTAACTCACCCTACATCTCCATAGTGAGTCAAGTATCCAAGCAATGAAGGTT
Source organism: Glebionis coronaria (assembly GCA_025667525.1). Classification (NCBI taxonomy): domain Eukaryota; kingdom Viridiplantae; phylum Streptophyta; class Magnoliopsida; order Asterales; family Asteraceae; genus Glebionis; species Glebionis coronaria. The sequence goes on from CM046880.1 coordinate 20,888,586, forward strand.
TGAGAGGGAAAAAGAAAACAATCACAAACCACAAATAAATGTCAAGGCAAGGATGCCAAGAACAAGCATATAGTCAATTAATGATCAAAAGAATGATCAATAGGGCGTGTGGAAGAACCAGAGCGTACCTTGGCCACAAATTGCATTCCAAGCTTTCAAGGAATAGATGCGAAGCCCAACTATGACTAATAGTGACTACTAAGTCTTCAAAGACTAGTATCACTTCTACCCATCTTGATATCATCATTCAATGATGTTGGAAATCAAAGAAGATGAGTCTTCTACAAGTGTAAGTAACTCAATCCACAATCAATATAATGATTTATCTTCATGAGTACCTACACATAAAAAAATGCAAACTAGTAGATACATTTCAAGAGTAAATCTAAAATGCATTAATACTACTAATTTAAGTAATACGCAATATTAACATTTTAAAAGGCTTATTTTCAACAAAAAATAGTTTTGACCAAAGAAAAACTTCAGTACAACTTAACCTTCTAATTTGAGGAGACAATGGATCGATCCAAGTTTTAAAGTACAATATACTTCTTGTGTAACCATCACTCTGATACCAATTGTAGAAACTAGAAGGGGGGGTTGAATAGTTTCTCATCGGTTTATCTCCTAATTAAAATTCCTTTCAATTAGGTGAGTGCATAAAACTATCTTTTACTTAAAAGCTACTTGCATAATGATTATGTTAATGCAATAAATGCCTAAAAACGTTACTTTTATTTTTTGGTCTCGCTTTGTTTTGATTACGACAATATGTAAAAACAAGCATTTACAAAAACAACAAAAACGAATTCTTGAGTTCAAGTATTTTTCATTTTACCCATTTTCACTTAAGGTATGGATAAACAAGTACTAACCTTAATCAAGTGATCAAGTGATTTAATCTTTTCTTAAAACTCACTTTTAATTAAGTGTGACAAGTTTTTTATTAAACTTTCTTTTTAAGAAAATGTTTTATTAAATTAATTATTTGAAAATTTGAAAATGGCATATTCTTATTTGGTTAGGAATATTCTATCAGGATATTTTTTAAGCCAGATATGACCTCCACCACTAAAGGACAAAAAGAGAGCGGAGTCTAGTCCAGTGGTACCTTAGCTCCTAGGCGGTACCTTATCGATAAGGTACCGCGGGCTAAGATAAGGTACCGCTGGCAGATATAGTCGTTGGCTCCTTTGTCCTATAAATAGTGGACCATTCTCAGCTTTTCAACTCACCTCTTTTGCATATCCATTTCCAGATTCAAACCTCTTCTTTAATCACTCAAATCTTTGATCATTTGTTTGATTACTACTTGTTTAAGAAGTGAATCTTGTTCTTCCATCCCTTCCTCTCCAAGTGCAAAGAGAAGAACACTATCCTTGTGAAGTGTTGAGTCCACCACCAAAGATCCATTGAAGATCTAATTTTATACACTTGTAGTTGTGTCATAGTTGTGAAGATCCAAGTAGTTGTGTCTATTTGGAAGTTGTCTATGTACTAAGTATAGTTGTATAGATTGGTCCTAGCTACGATTAGGGCTCGACTTTTAGCTTAGAGTCGGAAATTGGTTAAGCGACGTGTACGGTTTTCTCCACCATAAGGAGCTTGTTGTGTAGTGAACTCTCGAGTAAGGAGTACTCGAGGAGTGGAGTAGGAACGAGGAGTGAGCTTCGTTGCCGAACCACTATAAATCCTTGGTGTTCGGTTTGATCTTTCTTTACCCTTAACTCTTTACATTCTTTATTCTTTGTGCATATATATTTGTTAGTATTAGCTTAGTTACACTATCATTGTTCATATTGTGCATAAGAAGATTTCACATATTTCCTCAAGCCTAAGTTTTTGAAAAAGGATTTTTGGAAACCACATTTTAACAAGTAAATTAAGAAACTACTCAACCCCCCCCCTCCCCTTCTAGTTTCTACAATTGGTATCAGAGCGGGTTGCTCAAGAATTTTTAAAGTATATTGTATTTTAAAACTTGAATCGGTCTATGGATTCTAACAAATACCTAGAAGGGCAATCTATGCAAAGACCACCACTTTTTGAAACCGATAACTTTATTTATTGGAAAAATAGATTTGAAACTTATGTGAAATCAAAAGATTTAGATCTTTGGCATGTTATTACCAATGGTGATTTTTTACCTTATCAATTTAATGAAGATTCTAAAACAAAAGAATTGGTCACTTTTGACAAAGCTAATGACGATACTAAAAAGAAACTTTCAAAAAATAATGAGGCTAAAATGGTGATTTATAATGTTTTGCCTAAGAAAGAGTATGAAAGAATTTCTATGTGTGAAACCGCTAAAGATATTTGCAACACTCTTTTAGTAACCCACCAAGGTAATAGCCAAGTCAAAGAAAGCAAAATCGATCTTCTTGTCCAATAATATGAACAATTTGTCATCTTAGAAGATGAAACTATTGATAGTGCATTTGCTGGGTTTAAGAACATTATTACTAGTCTAAAAGCACTTGATGAAGGTTTTTCTAGCAAGAACAATGTTAGGAAGTTTCTAAGGGCTTTACATCCAAAGTGGAGAGCAAAAGTCACGGTGATTGAAGAATCGAAAGATCTCTCAACTTTATCACTCGATGAACTCATAGGCAACTTGAAGGTTCATGAGATGATAATTTTGAAGGACTCGGAATTAGTGAAAACCAAGAGTGAAAGGAAATTTCTTGCACTTAAAGCCAAGAAGGCACAAAGTGACCATGATAGTTCCTCGGAAAGTGATGACGAGGAGTATGCATTGGCGGTGAGAGATTTCAAGAAGTTCTTCAAGAGACGAGGTCAACATGTTAGGCAACCCAACTATGACAAGAAACCATTGTCAAAGAATCGGTTTGCCAAGAACAAAAAAGGCGATATGAATTGCTTTAGATGTGGTGATCCAAATCACTTCAACGGTGATTGTCCAAAGCCCGCTCGCGATAAGAACCACACGGCGTTCGTTAGTGGCGCTTGGATCGATAGCGGTGAAGATGATGATGACAACCCCAAAGAGGAGAAATGTCTTATGGCTCACACTTCTAAAGAGGTACATTCCGAAACCGAATATTATAGCAATGATAGTTCCACTCTTGATGATATTGAATTTGAAGGAAAATATGATAGTTTACACAAACTTAGTCTTAAATTCATAGAAAAGAATAAAACCTTAAAATCAACCAAAACTAAGCTTGAAAATGAGATCAATGAACTTAGGGAGAAATTAGCTAAACTTGAGAAAAATAAAGAGGTTGATTTAGGTTGCTTAAGTTGTAAGAAACTTAGATTAGAAAATGAAGATCTCAAGAGCACCTCCATTAAATTGGAAAAGTTCATGAAAGGCATTAGTGCTCTTGATGATATGTTAAACAAACAAGTTCATTCTAAGGAAAGACTTGGTCAAGGTTTTAAATCAAATGAAGCCTCAACTAGTGAACCAAAACAAGTCAGGTTTTCACAAAAAAATGCCCACTGTACGCGGTTCCAAATTGTATGGCGCGGTTCCTTATCACTATGGAACCGCCGCCATAGATAAGGTACCGCGGCCAGAGGATGATTTTGGTGAAAATCCTGAACTTTCTGAAAAGTCTAAGTTAGATGAAAAACCAAAGCATCTTATTGTTAATAAGGTAAAATTACCCATACTTGACGACAATGTTATTGATAAGTTCTACAAGCCATTAAGTAAACCTCTCATGGGAAATAGAAGTTTATTAAGACCATCTTCTACTCCACCTAGAGTACGGAATGAGTCTAAGCCTAGAAGTAGAACGACAACGCCTAGAAGAGATAATCAAAACAATTTACGACCTAGAAGTAAAACTCCAACACCTAGAAGGAATAATCATAACTCTAAACCTAGATCAAATACACCTAGGAGAAATAATGAACAACAAAATGGTTACATGAATTTCTACCCTCCTCCATTTTGTTCTCCATGGGGAACCCCTCCTTCATTCATGCATCCCAACCAAATGCAAGGGATGTTTGGAACTAACAATTTTGGACCCATGAGATATTGGGGACCAAATGTTTGATCTTGTGTGTTGTTACCTAGATATGCTTGGGAATTAATTTGGAGCCCGATGAGTGGATTAAGGATAGTGTATGTTCTAAACACATGACGGGTAATCGAAGTTTGGTCTCGCATTACAAAGCATATGATGGAGGTAATGTCACATTCGCTAGTAGTCTACGTGGTAATATCATTGGCAAAGGTACGGTTTCTCTTGACTCCATGACCATTGGAAATGTTGAGCACGTAGATAACTTAGGGTTTAACCTTTTAAGTATAGGTCAAATTTGTGATAATAAGTGTAAGGTTATCTTTTCGGAACATGACAGTGAAATGGTAAAAGATGGAAAAGTCATTGGAAAAGGTGTTAGAAAGCATGGGCATTATGTCATGAAGGTTAATAAGAAGTCAAAAGACAACATATGTCTTGCGACTATAGATGATAGTTCTACTCTTTGTCATAGGAGATTAGGTCACGCTAATATGCGTTTAATTCAATCTTTAGTCTCTAAGGAGTTGGTAAGACACCTCCCCAAGATTAAGTTTGATAGTCACTTTTGTGATGCTTGCAAAGTTGGAAAGCAAGTACACTCAAGTTACAAAGCCAAGAATTTGGTTTCGACCTCTCGGTGCTTAGAGCTCCTACATATGGATCTTTTTGGACCTTCCGCCATACGGAGTTATGGAGGTAACCTTTATACCCTAGTTATAGTTGATGACTATTCTAGATTCACTTGGACTAGATTTTTGGCATCTAAGAATGAATCTTTCGATCACATCGAAATCTTTAGTCGAAGAATTCAAAATCAACTAGGATGTTCAATTGTCTCTATTAGGACGGATCATGGTAGGGAATTTGATAATGAAGTGCAATTTGGTGCCTTTTGTGAAGCTCATGGTATTACCCATAACTTCTCGGCTCCTCGCACTCCACAATCAAATGGGGTAGTTGAAAGGAAGAATAGGACTCTCCAAGAGATAAGTAGGACGATGTTAAACGAGCAATCTTTGCCTCAAAAGTTTTGGTGCAATGCCGTGGACACATCGACTTATATTCTCAACCGAATTCTTATTCAGCCTTTCCTAGGAAAGACCCACTATGAGATTCTTAAAGGAAAGAAACCCTCATTGGAATACTTTAGGGTGTTTGGTAGCAAGTGCTTTATCCTCAACACCAAAGACTACCTTACCAAGTTTGACCCAAAGTCTTACGAAGGTATCCTTTTAGGTTATTCCCAAACTAGCAAAGCCTACATTGTCCTAAATAGAACCTCGGGGGTTATTGAAGAATCACTCAACGTAACCTTTGATGAAACCCCTCCTTCACCCAAGACACCACCATTGGTTGATGATGACTTGGATGAATTAGAAGTAGTTAAAGCCAAAGAGGTTAGAAAAATAGGAGTTGAAGACCTTAGTGTTGAAAAGGAAGTAAACATTAAGGAGTCTAGGGATCATACTCTCAATAATGTCATTGGTGACTTAAATCAAAGGACCCTAATATCTCAAGTCCAAAACCAAAGCAACTTCTTTTGTTTCGTCTCCTTGATTGAACCAAAGAATGTTTTTGAAGATTTGTCGGACGAGAGTTGGGTCATTGCGATGCAAGAAGAATTGAACCAATTCATTGCCAATGATGTTTAGGAACTTGTTCCTCCACCTAGAAGTTCTACCATTATTGGAACCAAATGGGTATTAATTTAGATGAGAATGGTGTTGTGTCTCGTAACGAAGCTAGACTTGTAGCTCAAGGCTATAATCAACAAGAAGGGATTGATTATGACGAGACATATGCACCGGTAGCTAGATTAGAATCAATTAGAATCCTTTTAGCCTACGCTTGTGCCTTAGACTTTAAGCTTCAACAAATGAATGTAAAGAGTGCATTTCTTAACGGTTTGATCAATGAGGAGGTATATGTAACACCCCCAAATTTATACAACTCAATACATCGGAAGACTCGTTGGTGTTACGGGATAGCACATTACTCACATCATAGACAACGCTTAAAAATCGCGTCGTTTAATAATAAAGCATTTCCATTCATAAATATCAAATTTACATAGGTCCCAAGTCATTGTATTTCATACAAGTTTTACAAAGAATTTGAATGGAAATTATTATTTAAGTGCGGGCCATGAATTCTTGTTGTCTTCCCAAGAATTACTGATAGGTGTGAAAACACCCATCTTTTCTACCACTTAATTACAATAATAACCGGACCAAAACGTGTATTTTATGTCTTTTATGTCGGAATTATGCGTGGTTTGTGTTTTTGTTGTGATTTAGGACGAAAAGGTGAAAAGTGGAGAAAACACGGACATTCACGGGCATTTACGGACTTTTATTGAAGAAAAAGATGAAAGACGAAGTCAAGAAGTCAATAGTGCAAAAATAACGGAAGTCCAAGACCAATTCTGAAGATTTATCGAAGAAAAAGTCAAAAGACGGAAATTTATCAAAAGCCGAAGAATTCAAGTCTATTTTATTGAAAGAATTTAAAGACGAGTTCAAAGAAGTCCCGAAGCCAAAAGTCCTTTAAGTCCAAGTTTAAAGAAGATTAGAAGAAAGGGACTAATGGTGCAATTAAAAGAAGATTAAAGAAGGAGGGACTAAGCATGCAATTAAGGAAGCTTCCTAAGCAAGCCTTAATCTCCCCTATATATAGATTAGATCATTTTCATTTTCCTCTTGTTGGCTAGATTGACAAACTAGTTCTTCCACCTTTATTTTATGCACATTTAATTACTTGCACATTTAATTACTTGTCTTGCACCTTTAATTACCTTTAATTTTCAAGTAAGTGTTTCTTTAATTTCTTGCACCTTTACTTTATCTTGTTGATCTTAATCTTCTTCTACCTTTCTTTGATTCACACGTTTTTAATCTTGTTAACTTGTTTAAAGATTTCATTTTTATGCTTTTGATTGTTTTAAATCTCTTATTTTCATAGCTTATTTGATTTATTTTCAAGTTTATATAGTTTTTACACAAGTTATTTTTATATAAAAAGTTGTTTTTCTTAAAGTTTATCTTTTTCATGTTTAAAAGTTGTTAACTTTCAGTTTGTTAGCTTATTTTCACACGGTTCCACCTTAGGATTTAGTCTTGAGCTTATTAGGATTATAGCTTATTTGTTTAGCTTATTTTTGGTTATTACCTACGTATTCCGATTGGTACAAATCTGAAAAGGGTTTTGTATTCCGATTGGTCAAGATCTGAAAAGGGTTTTACTTTCCGATCGTGGGAGATTCTTGGTATTCCGATCAGGGTTGGTTGGATATTCCGATTGGGGTGTAAGTGACAGTATTCCGATTGGGGGTTCTTCCATATTCCGATTGAGGTGTTGATTGGTTATTCCGATTGGGACTAGTGACAGTATTCCGATCATAGGGGTTCCAATTAGCATTCCGACCAGGGCACACCATATTCCGATCAGAGGTTGGTTTATATTCCGATTGGGGGTTTTCTGGATATTCCGATTGGAGGTAAGTGACAGTATTCCGATTGGTCTTCCTCTCCATATTCCGATCAAGTGTAAACTAACATTCCGATTGGTAAGATCGGAATGTATTCCGATCTAGTAGTTTTTCTTGTTTTTGTCTTGCTTAATCTTTAGTTTATGTTTTATACTTGTCTAATTTTAATTTCCGTCACGTTTTATTTTAAGTCATTTAATTAAATTTACTTTCCGTCACGTTTTTAAATATCGCACATTTAGTTTTAATTAGACTTAGATTTAATACTTGACCTTTACTTTAACGACATTTACTTTTAAGTCTTTGCATTTTTAAATTTAAAAACCAACCAAAAATATTCTTTTTCACCAAAATAAAAATGAGTCACATAGGAAGCCTAGATCAATTCGATTAGACATACTTAACGAACTAATTTTTATACGGACCAAAAGCCCTGTATTAAATGGCGCCGCTGCCGGCTCTTTTCGTAAAGATCAACAGTTTTCTGTCAGAAACACGTTGCTTTTTGGGATCCGTTCACTTGTGAACGTTATTTTTCTTGCATAAAAAATTCAAAAATCATAAAAAATTAAAAATTGATAAAAAACCATAAAAATTAAAAATTTCAAAAATCCAAAAAGATTTTATCTTTCTTGTGTATATATATTGTCTTTGTGTTTGGTTTTGTTTTCTTTTGCATTTTCAGGTGTATGCGTACTAGATCTTCTAATTATCAAGAGCCCGAGCCTCAAGAAGATTTAGATATGGCAGGTGTTAACAACAACATGCCACCGCACCTCAATAATAATAATAACAACAATGCTCTTCCACAGCCCGATCTTCGGACCATGGAGGAACTTTGTCAACCAACAATGTTTGGACGAGGAGGACCGATTGCGCCGATGCAAATCAACGCTCCTGAGTTTTCGTTGAAGCACCACATGATTCAGCAAGTACAAACTAACCCATTTAGAGGATTGCCTGATGATGATGCCAACAAACACCTCGACAAGTTCATTACAATCACCCAGAGCATAAAGTTGGCTGGTGCCACTATGGATGAGCTTCGCCTACAACTCTTTCCACACACTCTATTACATCATGCCGAGAAATGGTTTGATCGTCTCCCGAAGAATTCTATTCACACTTGGGATGATATGACTCAACGCTTTTTGTCGCGCTACTTTCCACCATCCATGGTCACGAGCCTTCGCAATCAGATCAGCGGTTTCATGCAAGATCCCGATGAATCTCTTTTTGATGCTTGGGAGAGATATAATGTATTGATCGATAGATGTCCAAACCACAACATGCTCCCTGTGACCTTAATTGATACTTTCTACAACGGTTTGACTTTTCGAGATCGTGATACGATTAATGCAGCCGCCGGTGGCACATTCATGAAAAGGAGACCCGAGGAGTGTAGAGAGCTTATTGAGAACATGACTACTCACCACAAAAACTGGGATTCCTCTGCTTCTTCTAGGAACAACCCGAGAGTCAATGTTTCTTCTACCTCAGCAAACCCTGAGATGACCGAACTCACCCGCATGATGGCCGAAATGAGCAAAAGTATTACGCTTCTCGCTTCAAACCAACAACAACAACAAGTTAAAGCGGTTGCTAATCCTTGTGAAACATGTGGCGGTCCTCACCCATACACTGATTGTCCTTCGACACAAGGAAATCCGGAAAATGTGTATGCAGCTTATGGTAATTATTCACCAGAAAATTACCAAGCTAGACAACAAGAGGATAGAAATCTGCTGAGTTACCGTTCCAACAACTACCTTTCACCCGGTTTTTCTCCTAAAACCAAAACCCCGCCAACAACTACACTAGAAGCAACCAAATCCCACCAAGAGCTTCTAATCCTTATCACCCACCCACCCAAGAAACACCACCCATTAATCCCGATGTTGAGGCCATCATGAGAACCCAAGGTGAGCAAATCAAGAATCTGCAGAGCCAAATTATCAATCTTAAAGGAGATATCACAAAGCAAGGAAATGAGATCAGATCCGAGCTTCGAAATGATATTCAATCCTCCTTCAGCAGTCAAACCAATGATTTGCAGAATATGCTTGCTAGTTTCTTGCCCGCCGCTCAACCTTCTTCTTCGAGTTCTCTACCTTCAAACACCGTCACCAATCCGCGAGCTAATGTGAGTGCTATTACTACTCGTAGTGGAGTCACCATCGAAGGACCACCAATCCCACCACCATCATCTACACCTCCTCCACCACCATGTATCCCTACTCCTCCTACACCTAGTATTAGTGCACCATTACCGTCTCCGCCTCGACGTGATGAAGTTTCCACAAATGACCCTTCAACATCTCAACCTTTACCTACACCCGCACCTTCACCACCCAAACCTAATATCCCTTATCCCTCTCGTTTAGGCAAGACCAAAATGCTAACCAAGGAGGACTCCGACGTGACACGCTATGTGAAGATGATCTCTCAAATGAACTTCAACATTAGCTTTCTTGAAGCACTTGTCCACATGCCCAAATTTGTTAAAGCATTTAAGGAATTGCTTAACAAGAAGGAGAAGCTGATTGAACTCGCCAACACACGCTTAAATGAAAACTGCTCTGCAGTTATTCTTAAAGAACTTCCGGAAAAGCTTGGAGATCCCGGTCGTTTTGTGTTGCCTTGCGTGTTCAACAAAACTGAAGAATTTACTGCCCTTGCTGATCTCGGGGCTAGTATTAATTTGATGCCTTTGAGTGATTGGAAAACACTATCATTGCCCGACCTCACTCCAACAAAGATGACTCTTGAACTTGCAAATCGCACTCTCGCTTACCCCGTTGGTATAGCCGAAGACGTGTTCATTAAAGTTGGCGCATTTACTTTCCCGGTCGATTTTGTCGTAGTTGATTATGAAATGGACCCTCGTATTCCTTTAATACTTGGTCGGCCATTCTTGAGAACCGGACGAGCTTTAGTGGATGTTGCCGAAGGTGAGTTAATCTTAACAGTCGGGGATGATGCACAAGTTTTCAAAATGGGGAAGCTTACTAGTACAACTTTTGGAGGTCGAGAATCAGTGAATATGATTAATGTGCTCGATGACTTTACCGTCTACGACAATCCTCTATTCGACTCTTGCATCGATAATCCACTTTTTTATGATGATGTGGATGATTCTCTCCCTACTTTCGAAGCTTCTCCCATTTATGATTCTCCACCGGTCTTTGATGCTTATGATGATTATGATTCTAGCTCAGATTCGGATGATTTTGATTGTACTTCTGAGTATCCCGAGCTGCCCACATATGATGATTTTGATGAGGCCGATACTCTCTCGAGCGATTCTTCACATGATGAAGATCCTCCACCATCACTCGATCCTACTTTGGACGATTACTCATTTGAGGAAGATTTCTCTGAATTTCTCAACACTTACTTCCCTCATGAGAGTGATGCACCTCCTTTGGACTTTGAAGATTATCGTCTTAATCCTACTTTGGATTTGAAGAAAATTTTGTCAAAGGAGAAGAAACCGGTCGACACCGAAATCTGTTGCACTTATGATTTGACACCTCTTTGTCCCCCTTCTGAGGACGAGGTTGTGCTTCTTTGCGGATCTTCTTCACACTCGGCTGAGCCTGAGTGCTATTTTCCCCTAAAGGAAAAGGTGTTCGACCCCGGTATTGAAATCTTTAAGCCATCTCAGTATCCACCTGATGAAATAAAAGGAAAAATCTTTGGACCCATTGAAGACATGCTTACACCACTTCATCCTTGCTTCTACTGTGCTCCATCACTGCTTAAGGGAACCTTGCCACTTCTCTTTTGGCTTGCCTTGTTCGCCTTAAGTTCTTGTTATTTGATGGATGAAAACTATGTCTTTAATCCGGGTGGATATGTCTCATGCTTCTTCCGTTGATGATCAAGGTCGAGTCAGGCTAATGACTCGGTTAACAAAAATCAAGCGCTTCTTGGGAGGCAACCCATGCATCTATCCTTTCGCTTTCTTTACCATTAGTGTAGGGGGGACCCTTTGGATTGCTATTTCCTCTCCTCACTTCTTAATCAGGGATTCGAGCTTCACTGATCCACTCTTGATGATTCTTGACGACCCGTGATTCCATGTTCTACTTCTTCCCGGTTCTATCCTAAACTCTTTTCGATTCACTATTTTATATTTTCTCAATATTAAAATAGGAATCTCTTTCGTTGTCTCTTCCTTAGCAAGATTTAAACAACGTGCACAATGTCCTAAGTGTAGGGGAGTTCACTCCCACATGCTTAAACATTGAGGACAATGTTTATCTTAAGTGTAGGGGGGACTTCTATCAAAGTTAAGTGGTCTTTTCCTTGTATTTGTCCTCATTTTAACCGGAAAATCAATTTTTCGACATTTTTCAAAATTTTTGATCTATTTTGGCCTATTAGTTTTTACTGTTGTATAGTTATTTTCTTTCCTTATTAGAATAAATGTTGAATAAGTGGTTTTAATTTTCAAACGTTGTGAATCTTTTGACTCAATCCGAGTTTACTTATCTAAGTTACTCTAGCTAGTACCCTTAACGTGTTTAAGTCAAGTTTCGCTAGGCTTTTATATAGGGAGCTATAAAACGCGAAAGTCTTAACTCTCACAGGTTAAGAACAAGAACTTTTCGCAAGTTCCTATAATTGATCCTAGAGAGTCGTTTATCAAGGGAACTTTTAAATGCGATTTCTAAACTTGAAAGAGTCTAAGAATTTGCAAGATCCTATATGTAGCAATTCGTAATTTTTGGATCAGTATTTACAACCCGACTTTTATTTATCAGGTTTGTAAAAAAAAAATAAAAAAAAAATAAAAAAAAGTAATAAATAAATAAATAAATATTGAATTCTCGGCTAACCAGAAAGGTTACGGCTTAACGTATCAAATACTGTCATTTATTATTTATCGGTAGAGCGTATGTCCATCATCGATCGTAAATTTCCTTATTATGATATATAAATATTTTTCTTGATATTATTTAATTGTTCGTTTTATGGACATTCTTCGTAAATTTATGATAAACCTTTAAGTGTCATTTTTTTTATATGACGCGTTAACGTTTATTAAATAATAAGATCTCTTTTATATATCGAGATATAAATGTTCTCCGAATGTCGACGTTTTTATTTTGTATTAAGCGTTAATTTTTCGTGCTCTACGCGTAACTTTTTAAATCGCCTAACATTTAAAATATCGAGTTTGAATAATACCCGCTTTTACAAATTTTAAAACAAAACTAATGAATAATCTCACCCATATAATATATGTCACGCTACCACACACCATTCATACTTTTCACTTTTTGCATTTGTATGACTTACTATTTTCTAGCTTAACAGGTGTTAATCTTTAGATAGATAGTAAATGTTTTACATTCATAATGTCTTAGGTTATGACTACACATATACAATACTTATATTGGAAAATGGAGAATGGCTGTTTTGTAGGTAGGTTTACACGTTTTAACATTACTAACACGTATACATCAACTAAGACACGTGAATATCTATCTTTTACCAATTTACATCATTTTTGCTAAAGTATCATTTCACAAACAGAAACTTATTTTTCTTTATGATATGGTGCGTATGGAAGATGTCGCTTAAAACTTAAATGTATTTTTAGCCTACACTGAATCATACAAAAAAAATTTCCAATTCTTGATCCTTTGGGTAGGAGTCTTGTAAACTTATCAACTGCTTGACGCCTTAATTATTATCTTTGGTTATCGCTTTATATAAGGTGAGTTCATAGCCTCGCTTTTACTTATTTAATTGTTTTATTAAACCCGCGATGGGGATACATGCTAGTTTTTACGAATGGACGCAAGTGCTTGAACTGTATGCTTATTTTATCCCTATTAGTCATGAACCGTTAATTACTTGGACCGATTGTACTGGTTGAGTAAACGCGAATGCTGTGAATAGATCTATTGAGATTGACCTCTCCGTCCGGGTTTAACGGAAAACCGACTGGACGCATTGTATTTGAAACTTGAACGGAATAACGGATGTTAATGTTCGGTTTCATGAGCTAAATGCGATAACTGATGCTATCTGACTTTTGTAAACTGAATACCTGAAATCTTGTGGTCCACTACTTTTACTTGCAAACGTATGAATTCACTCAACCTTTGTGTTGATGTTTTTAGCATGTTTATCTCAGGTACATAGGTTTAATAGCAACTGGAGCATGGAGTCACACGGGATATTTTGAAGGCAATAAAATACTGAAAATCATTCGATAAAGTTTTTAAATTTTTTTTTTTTAGTATTACATTATTGTTGGGACCTGTTTCTGTTTGTAAACTCTGATTTTAAATATAGAATGGATTAAACTTTTTCAAACGTCTCTTTTGAGTCGTCCTCTGTAACTTGTGTGTTATGCTATGAAGTAATACTCCCAACGAACCTTCCGCTGCTATCCGAAATTTGGGAGTGTTACAGATTGGTACCAGAGCACTTGTTATAGAGAACTAGGTCGTTTAAAAAAAAACCTAGACTATAACCGCTCTTTTGTCAAAACTTATTTTTATTGCCTTACACCTTATCCGTGCGCGTATGCTTTTTGAGTACTTATGATCGACTAGTATGTTTCACTACTTGATATATGTATATAGACTAATTATATATGATTACTTGATGTATTTTCGATTACATGTGCATAAGTTATCGAGCATTATTATGCTATATATAAACATACGGAGTTTCATTATTTATTTATTTATTTATTTTTATTAACGTAGAATCATGCCACCAAAACGAATGAGTCAAGCCGCTATCGAACAACTCATCGCTGAACGTGTGGCAGCGGCCATTGCCAATTACGAAGCAAATATAATTAATAACGCCAGGGGGAATGCTGACAACGCCAACAGAGGAAATGCTACCAATGCAACTAATAACGGAGGTAACAATGCTAATGTCGAAGATGGTAACGCTAATGCTGGAGGCAATCCCAATGGAGCTGGACCAGTCGGAGCTACTGGGCCAAACGTTGTGACTGCATCTATTGCTCGGGATTGTACTTATACCCAATTCATGAAGTGCAAGCCCCAAACTTACAACGGGACTGATGGAGTTGTGAGCATGAGTAGATGGTTTGAAAAGTTGGAGTCGGTTTTTAGGATAAGCGAGTGTGCTGAAGTGAATAAGACCAAATTTGCTTCAAATACTCTTCAAGGACAAGCTCTAACGTGGTGGAATTCCTATATTCAATCTATGGGGATTGATAGAGCTTATGATACGACATGGGCTGAATTCAGGAGACTTGTGACCCAGGAGTTCTGTCCTCGAAGCGAAGTGCAGAAATTGGAACAAGAATTATGGAACTTGAAGGTGATCGGATATGATATTGATACTTATACCAATCGTTTTCAAGAGTTGGCATTATTATGTCCTACCATGGTCGAGCCTGAATATAAGAAGGTTGAGCAATACATCCGTGGACTCAGTGAGAACATCCAAGGGGATGTTACCTCATCTCAACCTATCAACATTCATGAAGCTGTTCGCATGGCTCGCACCTTAATGGCTCAGAAGGTGAATGCAAGAGATGTTAAGGCTGCTGAGAATAACAAGAGAAAATGGGAAGACCATCTCGAAGATGACGAACACAACAATCGTTGCCAACAACAGAATGGATGCCAAGAGGATGCTAGAGCTTATGTCGTTGCCCTAGCTGAAAGAAAAGGTGTTGGTTACGCTGGAAACAAACCATTATGCAACCGATGTAAGTTACATCACACCGGCTCATGCACTGTTAGATGTCGAAGTTGTCAAGGGATAGACCATAAAGCCAATGACTGTAGAAGAAAGACCCCTACACTAGTGACATGCTATGGATGTGGAGAACAAGGACATTACCAGAACGAATGTACCAAGAATTAGGGGTCTACAAACTAAAGGAACATGGTAGAGAACATATGTGCTTATCAACAAAGATATCGAGAGACGTTCATGCCTAGCATATGGAGACCTAGTCGAAGTCTCTATGTGTTGTTTATTTTCTTAAAATATTTATGTTGTAGTACTTTTCTGTAAATTATGGTGTATCGTATGAATACTTGGTTATTTGTGTAAACTTATGTATCGTGATGACGTCGCCGGTTTACTCTTTGAATTAATACCAGCTTGTTAACTATATTTATGAAGTGTGTTGCTATTCTACGAGCCATCACGATATCATCTTATAAATCTGAATACCATTAACTTATAAGCCACTTATTTTCTTCTTATAAACTATCTTATTATCAACTTATAAACTATTTTGAAAAAAAAAATTTATAAACTACTATACTTTTGTACTATTGATAGTTTTAAAATTTTTTCTATCATTTGACAAACAATAGAGTTAATACAAATAAAAATATATATGTATATAAAGACTAGTTTGACGAAAATGAGCTTTACATTGTTAGTCCTCAATTACACATAGCCTGATCACCTATGTATAATTCAGGAAAGACCATGCCATGTTAAGGAGTAGTCACCCTAAAAGCATGATAAAAACAAATTCCTACTCATATTTCCGAAGAAATATAAGTTATAGGCATTCATATATATTCCTTTATCTTTCTCTGAATAAGGCGTCAACGATAATGAAATTCAAACTCTGGGACAGAGTTTGATTTAACGGGTGGATAATGTAGCAATTCGTAATTTTTGGATCAGTATTTACAACCCGACTTTTATTTATCAGGTTTGTAAAAAATAAAATAAAAAAAAAGTAATAAATAAATAAATAAATATTGAATTCTCGGCTAACCGGAAAGGTTACGGCTTAACGTATCAAATACTGTCATTTATTATTTATCGGCAGAGCGTATGTCCGTCATCGATCGTAAATATCCTTATTATGATATATAAATATTTTTCTTGATATTATTTAATTGTTCGTTTTATGGACATTCTTCGTAAATTTATGATAAACCTTTAAGTGTCATTTTTTTTATATGACGCGTTAACGTTTATTAAATAATAAGATCTCTTTTATATATCGAGATATAAATGTTCTCCGAATGTCGACGTTTTTATTTTGTATTAAGCGTTAATAATTTTGTGCTCTACGCGTAACTTTTTAAATCGCCTAACATTTAAAATATCGAGTTTGAATAATACCCGCTTTTACAAATTTTAAAACAAAACTAATGAATAATCTCACCCATATAATATATGTCACGCTACCACACACCATTCATACTTTTCACTTTTTGCATTTGTATGACTTACTATTTTCTAGCCTAACAGGTGTTAATCTTTAGATAGATAGTAAATGTTTTACATTCATAATGTCTTAGCTTATGACTACACATATACAATACTTATATTGGAAAATGGAGAATGGCTGTTTTGTAGGTAGGTTTACACGTTTTAACATTACTAACACGTATACATCAACTAAGACACGTGAATATCTATCTTTTACCAATTTACATCATTTTTGCTAAAGTATCATTTCACAAACAGAAACTTATTTTTCTTTATAATATGGTGCGTATGGAAGATGTCGCTTAAAACTTAAATGTATTTTTAGCCTACACTGAATCATACAAAAAAAATTTCCAATTCTTGATCCTTTGGGTAGGAGTCTTGTAAACTTATCAACTGCTTGACGCCTTAATTATTATCTTTGGTTATCGCTTTATATAAGGTGAGTTCATAGCCTCGCTTTTACTTATTTAATTGTTTTATTAAACCCGCGAGGGGGATACATGCTAGTTTTTACGAATGGACGCAAGTGCTTGAACTGTATGCTTATTTTATCCCTATTAGTCATGAACCGTTAATTACTTGGACCGATTGTACTGGTTGAGTAAACGCGAATGCTGTGAATAGATCTATTGAGATTGACCTCTCCGTCCGGGTTTAACGGAAAACCGACTGGACGCATTGTATTTGAAACTTGAACGGAATAACGGATGTTAATGTTCGGTTTCATGATGCTATCTGACTTTTGTAAACTGAATACTTGAAATCTTGTGGTCCACTACTTTTACTTGCAAACCTATGAATTCACTCAACCTTTGTGTTGATGTTTTTAGCATGTTTATCTCAGGTACATAGGTTTAATAGCAACTGGAGCATGGAGTCACACGGGATATTTTGAAGGCAATAAAATACTGAAAATCATTCGATAAAGTTTTTAAATTTTTTTTTAGTATTACATTATTGTTGGGACCTGTTTCTGTTTGTAAACTCTGATTTTAAATATAGAATGGATTAAACTTTTTCAAACGTCTCTTTTGAGTCTTCCTCTGTAACTTGTGTGTTATGCTATGAAGTAATACTCCCAACGACCCTTCCGCTGCTATCCGAAATTTGGGAGTGTTACACTATAGGCGACTCGAAAACCCAAAATTTTGATTTAATAGGCTAAGCATCCACGAGTCTCATTACTTAAGATTTTAAACTGTGGAGAACGAGAGATGATAGAGCCAATTATAAGTCCGGTATTCTTTCATGAATTTATGTGAGTTAATTATAAGCCTATTCTCCCATCGCTTGCTAATAAATTTATCTGCTAATAAATAAGGTTGTACGATTTGAAAAGTTACTTAGCTTCTAGCCCCAGATCGTTTAAAAGTTGCTCGGTATGGATTAGAGTTCATAGCCAAGGCATAAATTATTGAAGCGGGACGCGAAGATTGGAGAGTCCAAAAAGGCCCTAACAAGGCATGAGGGCTATATTTTGTTGCTAAAGATCAAAAGTGATGTGAAGAATCATTTATCGAAAATCAATATGAAGGATCGAGACACACGACGAAAAGCAATTACTCCCCAAAAGTCATGGAGAAGTGCGTCCGAAAAGACCCTAACAAGGTATGAGGATAAATAGATCCAAGTCATAAAAGGAGGCGGATCGTTGTATATCAAAGTCCAAAATAAAGATTGGAGAAAAATGAAGAAATCGTGGTCCAAGTATGAATCTCTCAAAAATTTCAAGTGAAGAAATTCCAATTATGAAGAGAAGACCATTATTTCATGAACGTCTCTCAAGATTTGAAGTATGAAGTCGCTGCCAAATATCGGTCCGAGAAAGGTCTCAAATCGCGAAGCGAGTTATGCCAAGATATGAACTTTATGAGGTCCCGAGAAGCAGTTTTAAAAGATTTGGTCCTTTAGCTAACTATTGATTAAATCGTTCACTTTATTTTCAGATTAAATAACTATCGAAATAAGTTAAACAATGCATCCTCGTGATCATTCAAGACAACAATAAAATATAAGAGATACCCCTAGGAATAAGGGAGTCTAAGTGAATAATTGGCCCACATGAATTCGTGTTAGTTTACTAACTTATAATAACAATGATCTCGTTTTTAAGCTTGGTTTGGAGAAAGTGAAAAGTTGAGGATGATGACTATTCATGACATTTTCAAAACCCAAGGTATGCTTTTGATTTCTTTATTTTAAATGTTTATAGTCTCTATCTCTTTAATAAAGGCCAACGTGGATTAATTATGATGAAAATGTAAACGTGCTTTGTAACTAATGCATTGCATGAGGACATTGCAATGGTCAAGTGTAGGGGATTTGCTAGGTGTGAAAACACCCATCTTTTCTACCACTTAATTACAATAATAACCGGACCAAAACGTGTATTTTATGTCTTTTATGTCGGAATTATGCGTGGTTTGTGTTTTTGTTGTGATTTAGGACGAAAAGGTGAAAAGTGGAGAAAACACGGACATTCACGGGCATTTACGGACTTTTATTGAAGAAAAAGATGAAAGACGAAGTCAAGAAGTCAATAGTGCAAAAATAACGGAAGTCCAAGACCAATTCTGAAGATTTATCGAAGAAAAAGTCAAAAGACGGAAATTTATCAAAAGCCGAAGAATTCAAGTCTATTTTATTGAAAGAAATTAAAGACGAGTTCAAAGAAGTCCCGAAGCCAAAAGTCCTTTAAGTCCAAGTTTAAAGAAGATTAGAAGAAAGGGACTAATGGTGCAATTAAAAGAAGATTAAAGAAGGAGGGACTAAGCATGCAATTAAGGAAGCTTCCTAAGCAAGCCTTAATCTCCCCTATATATAGATTAGATCATTTTCATTTTCCTCTTGTTGGCTAGATTGACAAACTAGTTCTTCCACCTTTATTTTATGCACATTTAATTACTTGCACATTTAATTACTTGTCTTGCACCTTTAATTACCTTTAATTTTCAAGTAAGTGTTTCTTTAATTTCTTGCACCTTTACTTTATCTTGTTGATCTTAATCTTCTTCTACCTTTCTTTGATTCACACGTTTTTAATCTTGTTAACTTGTTTAAAGATTTCATTTTTATGCTTTTGATTGTTTTAAATCTCTTATTTTCATAGCTTATTTGATTTATTTTCAAGTTTATATAGTTTTTACACAAGTTATTTTTATATAAAAAGTTGTTTTTCTTAAAGTTTATCTTTTTCGTGTTTAAAAGTTGTTAACTTTCAGTTTGTTAGCTTATTTTCACACGGTTCCACCTTAGGATTTAGTCTTGAGCTTATTAGGATTATAGCTTATTTGTTTAGCTTATTTTTGGTTATTACCTACGTATTCCGATTGGTACAAATCTGAAAAGGGTTTTGTATTCCGATTGGTCAAGATCTGAAAGGGTTTTACTTTCCGATCGTGGGAGATTCTTGGTATTCCGATCAGGGTTGGTTGGATATTCCGATTGGGGTGTAAGTGACAGTATTCCGATTGGGGGTTCTTCCATATTCCGATTGAGGTGTTGATTGGTTATTCCGATTGGGACTAGTGACAGTATTCCGATCATAGGGGTTCCAATTAGCATTCCGACCAGGGCACACCATATTCCGATCAGAGGTTGGTTTATATTCCGATTGGGGGTTTTCTGGATATTCCGATTGGAGGTAAGTGACAGTATTCCGATTGGTCTTCCTCTCCATATTCCGATCAAGTGTAAACTAACATTCCGATTGGTAAGATCGGAATGTATTCCGATCTAGTAGTTTTTCTTGTTTTTGTCTTGCTTAATCTTTAGTTTATGTTTTATACTTGTCTAATTTTAATTTTCGTCACGTTTTATTTTAAGTCATTTAATTAAATTTACTTTCCGTCACGTTTTTAAATATCGCACATTTAGTTTTAATTAGACTTAGATTTAATACTTGCCCTTTACTTTAACGACATTTACTTTTAAGTCTTTGCATTTTTAAATTTAAAAACCAACCAAAAATATTCTTTTTCACCAAAAAAATGAGTCACATAGGAAGCCTAGATCAATTCGATTAGACATACTTAAACGAACTAATTTTTATACGGACCAAAAGCCCTGTATTAATTACCTTCAAGTACCTGAGATAAAACATGTTAAAAGAAAAGGTCAGCAATAACGCCGAGTGAATTCATAGAGTTTAATAAAATCCATCAATATAACATCGGTATAAAATTATTACCGAAAATCATTTTGTACAAATCATTGTAATAGGCCATAAAATAGCCAAAGTCATTTTATACGAATCCTGATCAAAATCATAACATAGGCTTTCGCCTTCAAAATCATTATACGAACCATTGTCGTTAAAAACATCATACAATACGTTTTATAACGTTGTATAGATTAAATAAAAACCGTTATATGAATATGGTTATATAAAACCAAAACACGAACATAATATCAATGATAAGACCCTGTATTTCTAGTCAGGTAATATATCATAATTCAATGCATAAAGCAGTATTTTCGTTATTTCGATTATTATAAGCCGCATGACATTGTTACCTTACTATATCAAACAACGGGTAGCTAGCCCGAAACTCAATTTGCCCATCTAAATTATCGTTTCGTCACAATAATCACGCTTGTGTAAATCTTCTCATACATAAATTCGCTTACCAATCAATGTGGCACGACGGGGATCAACCGTCAAGGCGCGAACTGGGGTGATCGTCCCCAGATAGTACTATTATATGCATAAGCGTCTACCAAATCCTGGTAGTTCACAATTCATGCTAATGGACTTTTAGTGACATAACCTAACTTTAATAATCCATTTCATTTCATTTATCGGGTCATATAATCATTCATCGGGTCACATAATCATTCGGGTCCAAATCAATAATCAAACAATTGGGACAAATTATGTCCTATTTTATCAAAACTAACATGTTATCTCCCTCGCGGGTTTATAAAACATTTCATAAAAACATTTAAAAGAGTGTGAGGCTATGAACTCACGTTGATGTGGGAAAGCGGGTTATCGACAATTCGGATGTACGGTACGTGCTTCAATCACGGAAAACTAGATAAATAATACTCGTCTTAGACTCTTGTCCACTAACTTTACAAAAATAACAATTATGTATACATATGATGATTTTATATATATGATGATCAAGTGGGTTTATACATTCTCATTTACTCAATTTAGTGTTATGTATTGGTAACTTTTATACTAGTGTACTAGTTTTACTTATTTACATGTTTTAGGTCCAATAAGCCTATTATAAGTCCATTACCTTATATTAGTGAAGTTTAAACTTTTATTATCAGTATTATACTTTACATGTTGGGCCCAAATGGGTTAAGCCCAATAAGTAAGTTTATAAGTGTTTTACCAACTAGTCGGGTTTATAGTCCAATAAGGCTACTTTGGCCCGTTAATGTTTACATGTTGTAAAGCTCGGGTTTTATCGGTTTTTACTTGTTATATAAGTTTATATATATCAGTATGTGAGTTTATAAGAGTTTACATTAGACGGGTCCGACCGTCTAAGTTTTATTTGACAAAAACGTTAATCTTTCGGTTTTAGCCGAAAAGACGTAAAAATCATGTTTATAGTTTTATAACTTATAAAACTTATCAAACTACCATTTTTATAAAATGTCCATTTATTTATCCTTATACATATTTATATAAATGTAATATATAAGTTAGTGGGTTTTAATTCACATTTTATACTATATTTATTTGAGTGCTATTATAATACTATTATACTTTAATTTCCCAAAGTCTGATTTTTACTTTTATTTTCACCATTTTTACCATATCTTGAGTTCTACAAGGAGATAGAAGCTCATTTTTGGTCAACATAAACTACATGATATGTGCTACAATTAACTTAGTTTTAGCTACTGCTCAATCCAAATATAAATATCCCTAACAGTCCGTCCAAAACTGACTATTCAGATTGGTACTTCAATTTTGTTTTAATCATATCTCACTCATTATAATGATTCCATTGTATGGCCAACTCTCACATGTGTACAAGACCTTATACTTACTGTATATTTATTCCAATTTGCCATTTTATCAGTTTAACATGTGGTTAGTTACTGTTTTTATACAGCCATCATATTTAGCAAGATTTTAACCTTGTTACTTATGGTTTTCCATCTTTTTAACCATATTTATCAACACCAAATCCCCACACAATATTTTTATCATAATATATCCATCATATAAATATACAATAGGAAAGAAAATGCATGATTAAATAATCAAAATAACAAGAGGATGGGAAGAACAATCTTTATACCACCAAGATGATGTAGGTTGTGATCAAGACATGGATTTTGATGGAAGAACTTGTGATAGATCAACACCAATCTTCAAGGCCACCAATACTTGTAAACTCCATGTAGAAATCAGCCTTTGGACATCACCAAATCACCTCCTTGGATGTTAGAATCGCCTCCAATCTTCAAGACTTCAAAGGAGCATCATCATGTGTATGAATAACACATGAATTTATGGTTAAAATAGATCAAATGAGGGTTGTTTTTGAGGATTGTGGGACGAAAATGAGAGATAGAGGAAGGGAGGATTAGTGGTTTTGCATGTACAAATGAAGAAATGGTTAGTGTTAGATGGTTTTGTTTGTTTGATAGCTTACTTGTTAAGCTTAGGCTAACAAGTGTAGCTAGTAAGCTTACAAACTTGACACCTCATGGTGTTGAGTCAATGTTTTGGCCGTCTCATGTTAGTGAGGTGGGACAAAACTTGTTTTGTCTCATCCCACTAATTTACGAGTATTCCTCGATTCTAGTTTCCTCGATTTGCGTGCCCTTGGGTCGTTTTACGAAAAACGTTTTTATAAATTATGAATCAACGGCACAAAACGAATCTAATAAAAATTGTCTCATCAAAAACGGAGTTCGAAAACGTAAATACGTAATCCTAAGGTTTCCGGTTTAGTCGTAAAGGACGTTAAATTATAATCGTAAATCTTCTCGTAAATTTGTGAGTTTATGAACCAACACAAATTTAAAATCTCAAAATAATATTCACGGACAAATTTATTTTCTGATATGTCGGACTGTCGCCAAAGACGGTGTATGTAAACGTGAGCACGTAACGTAGAATTCTCCAGTTTAGATGTAGTCGATGCTACTTCAAGACGTAAATCAAAATTACTTCCCAAAAATAAGGGAGTTCATAATGTAACATTAAAATAATGTTTTTAAATAATACTTGAGAATAAAATATCAACCATAAATTGACGGATTGTCACAGCATTTACCCCTAAACAGGATCTTTGTCCTCAATAATCATCTTATCTTACTACTCGCTTCTTATAGAGTTAAAGCCATGTGGGTGTTTCCTCCACATTCGGTCTTTTCTCACAAGTGTAATTCATTACAATACGCGAGTTTCATCAAACATAACTACGGGAATAAGATCAGGCTTAATGTTGACTTACTTTCTCTATCCATGATGTTCACGGGTTTTTGATGAATGCAACTTTTCGCCGATCTAAACTTTACTAAGAAACAGTCAGATTCTTAATTGATAGACATTTCATCAAGTTCGATATACGAAACATAATTCACGCAGCTCTTGAAGTCCTAGGGTAGATCCAGCTTATATGTCTTTCAAACCAATCTTTGACATCATCTCAATGGTCCCATACAACGGGGACTTATATCCCATGATCTTTCAGATCATCAATTCATTTTTCCATGGTTAAAATTTTTGGCATAACTTCGCTACTCATCTGGCACTTCAAGATCTACATTTTATATTCACATAACCTCCTGCCCACTACAGACAGTCAATAATCAGATCCTAAATTCAATAATCATTTCAGGTCTCGCGGGTTGGGTATTTTGCAAGGTTAGGTCCGCCATCATAGGAAACCTTAAACCTAAAAGACATGTCCAACTCACAATGGGTGTATGTCAGGTGTCTTCATCCCAACTCTTGCTTACAGATGCTCTAATATATATCCTCACAAGATTCGATCTTGATCCTAATACGATAACTATCAATGATAATCTCTCCAAAGGAAAACGATTTTACAGTTTACTACCAAAGGTCAATCATTCAAACATAAAACATCACTTATAGTGTTTTGTATCGTTACTTTACCTCGTCCCTTCGATTGGGGTGGTACACAGTACTCTCGTCAAGATTCGTTCTCAATGACTTCTGAGCAAATCTTTAGAAATTCGATGCGAAGCGAGGATCTTGATAGAGGTGATCGATACAGGCACACCATGTTTACACAACTCCTTTAAATACAAAAGAGTCAATTTCTTCATCAAGAATCTATCATTAACAGGAATGATATTAGCAGATTTGGCTGTCGACGATGACCCAAATCGAATCAAATATAGATGATGACCATTGTAATAGTTAGACGTTTACTAATGTATGAGGCAATGTCTGCCTTCATAATTTGCCATTAGTACAACTTCTTCAGATAAATATACATTAAATCGGAAATGACAGGAATAGAATACTTAATCTTATGAGATTCCAACATAACTAAATCTCACAAACCTCTATATTTAGGCAACCACAAACGGCCTTTAAAACATTTAACGTCATCGACTTCTTAATTCTAATGGTTCACATTAGCCGCGAACCCCTTTTTACAAACATCGTTTATTTTTATATTGTTCGGCAATTTATTTTGCACAGTCATTATTACGGAACACAATCCTAATTGATTCTTTATCCTTTCTATATTATGTGTCAGTATCTACATTCATCTTCCCTGATGAAATAATTATCATGACCATATTCATTCAATATTTATTTCTTCATATTTTCTAAGTTTTAGTTTCGTCTCAATTATCATTTTTATTAGTCTTGCTCAATCCGACGTTTTAAAGCGTCGATCGTTATTACAAGTAAATTAATAATAAATATTAATTTTTTGTGAAACGTAAACGAAAACAAAATTTTAATTTCTTAGTTTGACCAATTATAATAAAATGTTCAAAGCAAATTTGAATTTAATTAACACGATTTTTGCTGATTTATCGAAAATAATTAATAAGATTCGTAAATGTTTGAAATCTTTGGTTATACTTTGGTCAAAATTTTCTTAGTTGAAAAGCAAAAATTGTCGTTTCAAATTTCAAGTCATGATATAAATGGTTTTCCTCAATCCTTCTTAAGTTGTCTTAAGGTATGCAAAAACATTTACCCCTAAACAGGAGTTTAGTTAAATGTTTCGGGTATAAGGGAATAATCCCTCAAAAGTTCTTTTCGATAAATCATTTGTCAAAACACATTTGCACTTTCTTTTTGGTGAAACCCAAAGTCTTAAAAGGGCTCTAAATTTTTGAAGAGTCAATATAGATTCTATTTTCTTATTAATCACACGGTCAAATAATGTAAAGGATTAAGTCTTTAATCACATGTTAAATACTCAAGGTACAAGTTTTCATTGTTCGGCCAATTTAGGGAAGTCTATAACTAATTATTAACTCATTCTTATTCTTATAAACAAACAAATAGTCATTAATGATCACGAGCATGAATTTATCAAATTACATCCTACACACGCGATTCACCAGATTTATGAATGCTACATGTGTAGTAGTCGATCCAAACGACATCATGAGAAACTCATAATATCCATTACAAGTTCTGGATGTAGTGATTGGAATAGATAATCTTTTTCGCGGACGCGAAGTTGATAATAACCATGCCGAGGATCAAATCTTTAGAACATACGCTAGAACCTCATAAATGATCGAACAATCTATCATCTTAGGTAGTAGATATAGATTTTAATCGTCAATTTACTTAGTTCAGGGTAATCAATAAACATAAGGAATGATAACACCATAGCTCTTCATGATGACGATCTTGGTAGTATAAAAGCTTTCTCCGACAACTCTCTCAGTTGTACGGTAATTCTTTTAATCCAGATGGTGCTGACGTACAGTGCACAAGCCACAGGTGCAGCACCGGGAATATAATCAATACCAATTTCAACTTGCCTTAATGGTGAAAGTCTAGGTAACTCACCAACAAATACTTCCTAAAGTTTTAGATAGCAGGAACATCTTTTAATAAATTTACTTTAAGTTCTTTCTAGATTACAAGGTCTATGACTAGTTCACAACCATTCACGGTATAATTTCAAGTCTCAATGCAGGATATGGTCATCCATCAAGAATTATTTAGATTACTTTTGATAATCAACATCTTATCTTTTAGGGGATTTCTACTCGAGTTCCCATCAATTAAGACAATGTCGTCATGTCATAATCAATCAATCCATTCTACTGGCACTATTAACTTTCCAGTTTCATTGTCATCGATAAGATGTGAACTTCTCAAAAGACTAATAATAACTCATAATCCTTCACAAGTTCAAGGATATCAGGAGACATAACTAACCTTAAAAGAGCAAGGTCAACGCATAATCTACGCGAGAGAATTTCAAATCAGATACAGACGAAAACATTTAACGAATATGAATATATCCCATGTTTTCATAATTTGAGTACGCATTCGAAAGCTCCTCAGATCGTTACCCAGGTCATTCAGATGAAATCTAATCAAAAGAAATGATAGGAACATCGATACATCCAGTCGGGTATCAACATTCGGCAATCAAATACTTTTCCTAAGAATCTCACCACGGGAGAATTGGACAAGAAGGAAATATCAATTGTCAAATAAAAAAAATTCCAAAGATGAGTAAATTCGATTCAGAAGAATAATAGCATGGCACATATGTAGGTGTCCCTAACACTATGTCCCTATCTTTCACTTCGTGCAGATCTCATAAAATTTAATCTTTCACAATCTTTAAAGAAAATGTAGTGTTTATTAATAAGTTTTATGGTGACTACTAATCAGCCTTGCATGGTCCATTCCAAATTGTATGTAGGCGCGCAACTATATACAATTTCAAGATTAACGATGCAATACTCAGTTCGTCAAAATTTTATCATCATGTTTATAATAAAAACATTTTCATGCTTAATTCTTAAATAAGAATCAAAATGAATTTACAAAGATGTTCTTTGTTATGGAAACAATTAAGTTTTCCAAGGTATTTCATAATCAACTTTATTTCAATAATGATTGTTTATAAGTCTCACTTTAAATAATCCATATAGTGATGAAAATTCAATTTTCTCAAAGGATACTGTTTTATCTTATAAAAACAATGAGTGATCTACAAAAGAGTGATGAAGAGTTGTTTACCAAGAACTAACCACAATATAATAGGAAATGAGCTTAGCCAATTAATCATGAGGTGCATGACCTCGATGGCACTCAAAAAGAATAATCCACAACGTAACTCAAATCGAGATGAGTACTTGTTCAATGGTTGCATCACTAATGCGAACATTAGGATGAAGCAATAAAAGATAGATAACATCGATACATGTAGGATTTAGCAATCAAATGTAGTATTTTCCTTAATCACAAATAAGTCAGAATTGTACCGTAACACATTACGTGTTGCCATGTCATACAATTCCAATAACTCATCCTACCAACTGATATTTCAGTTAAGTTAGGGATTTTTAAAAGATATCACAATGAATGCTAATCTACGAAAGTCGTTAGGTATTCCACATGTCTCGAAAGATCCATCGGTCCCAATTCAGAAGAGATTGATGAGACTGCTGTTATACATAGTCTCATCGTCCAAAATGGGCTTAAAATGCATTAAATATCATTAAAAATGCCAAATATATGCTCGTGTTTGTTGCTTGTGTATTTTAGGTACGGATATTGAGGAAATGACAAAAAGATCACAAGAATCAATAAAAAACGAACATGGGAAACGAAGCCGCACAATGAACCGGACCCGAATCAAGAATTTCCAAAACAACCCTTGAAGAATTGAAGATTGGCAACATTGATCCCTCATCTTTGAAGATTTGTCATAATTGGTCCTTGGAGATCATATTTTGCTAGAGTAATCCTCCATGTTTAAAGAATTGACAAAGCAGGCCCTTGAAGAATGCAATATTTGCATATATAATCCTTGATATAAATTTGCAAAATACTTGTGCCAAATTTGACAACTTTGGCAAAGTTGTTATAAAGGAATTGGAGGTTGTTGGCTATTATTTACAAGTTGAAGAAAGTGTGATACATGGGGGACCTTTTCTGCCTAGACAATCAAACATCACACCACCAATCAACCACTGCCACGTCACCCACCAGCCAATAGCATCCCACCACCTCACCACTCCCTCACACGTCACCCTCCACTACTCAGTTTATATTAATAAAACTGAGTCAACCCCCAGTCAAACCCCACACTTTTCCCTCTAAACACCCAGTTTAAACTAATCCCTCCCCAAATGAGATTAAAACTTCCCATTAAACCCTAAAAATCACCAGGTTGAATTAAACCCTAATCAAAGGGGTTTAATCTTTAAAACTCCAGAACCCTAATTAACCTTATACTAATGCAATCCCCACCCCTAAAATCTACCCAGACATACCCATGTGTCCTGTGGGACCCTCCCCTGCCCATCACTTTCTTCCCAAAACCCAAAAACCCGACCAAATGAACGATTCCTAGCAACTCCTTGGTCCCCAATGTTCTACCAACAGTTCAAGATCAAGATATCATGCTGGCATGTCAACATCCATCACAAGAATCCATTTTGACGGAAATTCAAAATTTCATCCAAGGGCAGTTTAGGAAATTTATAGTTAGGGTTTTATGATTCTAGACTCTTCTGTGACCCATTATATAAGGGCATATAGGGTTTTCATTTTAGTTCTTGTTCCAGATTTTGCTTAAAAAATATTGTAATTCCTTTTTAATATATAAAAGTTGGTATTTTGATTTTAAAAGTAATTCCTTTTTATGTTTAAAAGTTGGTGTTGTTATTGAAGCAATCTGAGTTCCATTATCACTTTTGATTTTGTTAAGTTTCATTCAGAAAGTGAAGATTTTGGTGAGAGGACACTTAAACCAAAACCTTGATTTTCTGTGATTGTTATAGGAGCTTTTCAGCTTATTTGGTGGACAACCAAATAAGCTACATAAGCTTGTATAAGCTATTTCATCAGTTTCAGTTTTTCCAAGTTTTCTAGGTTTTCAAATTTTCATTCAAAAATCAGTTTTTCAAATTTCTTTATTATATAGCCTATAAGCTATAAGCTTGCTTAGCCAATAAGTCAAGTTTATAGCTGCATAGGGTTGTTTATCAGATAACCTTGTGTTCTTGTTGGTTTCTTTGACGTTGCAGGTTATAAGAAGATCATTGTGTTCATTTGAAGATATATTGGGGTGGGTTTGACTGTAGTAGTCACTACCTAGCATCATCCACATTCAAACAGCTTCTTTGCACAAGCCATAAGCCCATCTATAAGCAGATGGGAGATGGCATTGCAACCATAGTGGGGCCTGGATGTGGGTCCCACAAGGTATAAACCTTAAGGCTTGAACCTTCCTAGTAGATTATAACTGATTTTTTTGTGCCTTGTGATTTGTGGAGTTGATTTTGTTTGCTAGTTAGAAAAGGGTTTGTTTATGATTATTAGTCATTAGTTAAGCTTGATTAGTTGTTAAAATTCAGTTTTAACCTGGTTTGAATAGATTTGGTGTGTAAATTTGTGATTTCTGAAATTTAGGGGGTGTTTGGCTTTGGTTTTTAAAGCAAGATTGTTGAAAGGATTTGGCTTAAAATCTGTTTGAACACACCTATTTCATTAGTTTCTAGTCATATCAGTAGTTTGTTGAGTTTTGTATGTTGGAAATCAGAAGTTGCATGATAAAATATAGATAATATAGCTAGAAATCAATAAGTGCCTTTGTTTGACTGATTTTTGTGGATTAGGTTCACCAAAGTCTGAAATCTGATAGGGTCAAGTGCTATATAGGATTGTTTATCAGTTATATGCTGTTTGATCAAGTTTTGTACAAGATTTGAGCCTTCAAAATTCATTATTGTGCCAATTGCACCAGACACTATTCATCAGACCTATAACAGCCTTTACAGTAACTTTTTTTGGGCAATTTGTGTGATTTTATTGTGTTGTAACTGGTTATTTTTTGCTATAATCTGACTCTCCACACTTCCATGAGTGTGGGGGTGCCCTTGTTTCCAAGAAAAACCCAACAACAAGCTTTCCTAAGCTCTAAAACCATCTGACCCGTTTTTTTGTGAAGTCAGTGGGAACTAAGTTCCCACTGCTAGTGCTTTGGTTTCCACTGCTCAGCAAAATGACAAAAGTCCTTCACATGTCACTTTCATTAACTTAATTTTTGTCTTTAGTGGGTGAAAATAGGTTTTAGACTTTGATTCAAGTTTCATTATTTTTCTAATTTAATTTTTGATTTTTCAGTTTAATTAAATTTTCAGTTACTGTTCATTTAGTATTTTTTACATTTAATAGCTATTTTAAATTACTTTTTAATTTTTGATTTTTGTCTTTTAGTGGTAAAATAAAATATTTTTTAGTTTTAAAAATTTTCATAGACTTAGAAAAATAACTTAAGATTTTTAGTTTAAAAAGTTTTTACTGTTCACTTTTTATTTAATTTTTAGAATTAATTTAGTTTAATTAGGGTTTAATTTCAAACTGTTTTTGTCTTTTAGTGGAAAATTTTACATTTTTCAAACTTTTTCATTTTTCTACTGTTCCTTAGCATAATTTAGGATTTTTTAAAATTGTCAAATTATTTTTAGCATTATTTTATTATTTTTTTATGATTATTTTAGTTTAAAAATAGTTTTTAGTGTTGTTGGGAATCTAAACTTATTAGATTCCCTGATCATTGATTTAAACATAATTAGGCTGATAGATAGTCCCTTGCCTGTGCCTAGGAGGCAGGCAAGTTTCGCAAGACTCACAGAGATCCAAGTCTCTGTGAGCAACCTCAGAGGAGTCCATGTCAGAGACATTGTCAGGGAAGTCGAAGATTACCTGAAGACATACTCCTTGGCTGTGATGGATAACAGCCAAGATGTATTAGGGACTCTGAGGGGTTGAGAGTTAACAGGGGTGGCAATACCCTGATAACTCTCAGCACACTTTGGACATGCCATTTGTGTGTTCGAGAATATGAAGAATAAGGAAACTGTTTTTGACAACTGTTCCTTAAAGCATAATGGAAGACTACCAAGAATAGAAGGACATCATGTGACTGATGTGGGAACTTGTAAAAGCTTGTATAGTCGACATCAAGTACTGTTTAAGTCAAACTCGTAACACTATAAATAGGATGCGTATCCATGCATTAATGTTCAACACTTTGAGATATTAAGAACATTAGTGCGTATAACTTAGTGAATCAAACAGCTACGACTGTATTCATAAGTTAGGGTTTATTGTTGTTCAAAGTGTGCACAACACATTGTCATCAAACGGTGTTATCCATAACACTTGTAATTCTTTATTATACAATAATAAGATTACGTTTGAAAAGTAATACCTTGTGTTGATTAAGCTAAGATTAGGGTTTCTTGCATTGATTAGGGACTTTCAATTGGTATCAGAGCGGTGTTTGATATTAAAACCTTCAAGAAACATCGTTCTCAGTTTTATAATCAAGATCCACCATGCCAGAAACTTCTAGCCCACAATCACCTTCCACAAACCCATCTTCACCAAGACTTAACCCTCCAGCAAATGACGATGATCTACCCCAACTTCTTGACTCAAGAGGTGGATCACACGTAACCAGTGTACCAGTCTTTGATGAAGAAGACTTTGCCAGTTGGAAGAGTCAATTTCTTGTATACCTTGATGGACTTGAACCTTTTCTCTTAGAAATTTTAGAAAATGGTCCATATATTCCCATGGCGCTTACATCCACTGAAGAAAACCCTCTTCCCAAACCTGTCAAACAATGGACTTCAGCTGATAGGAAATTAGCAAACCAAGATAAACGTCTCAAAAGCATCATAATTTCCTGTCTTCCCAAGCATATCATGAAGTATGTCATTCAGTGTCCCACAGCTAAACAAATGTGGACAGACCTCATTCTTGGCCATGAAGGACCCTCTGAAACAAGAGAGACAAATATTCAGGCACTCAGACTTCAGTTTAATGCCTTTAAGTCATTTGAAGGTGAAAAGGTTCAGCAAACCTATACTAGGCTGAAGATTCTTCTAAATGACCTGGCTATGAATGATGTCACCATTGGTCAAGCTGAGATCAATGCTACTTTTGTCAGCAGCCTTCCAAGAAAGTGGCTGAGCATGAATCAGACTCAGAGAGCTAACAACTCAATCAAAAATGATACCCTTGCTCAGATCTATGGTAAGTACAATTATGAAGAAGGGCTGATCGATACTATCTACAAATCAGAGACTGGAAGATTTGTAGTCCAAGGAGCATCTTCCAAAGCTTTGATCTCTGCAACACATCCTCATGACATCGATTCTGATATTGAAGAAGATACCCGTAGCAGCCAAGAGTTCTTGTCAGACCTCAATGCAGAATTCCATGAAAGAGCATTGCTAGCCAACCAAAGAAGATACTACAAAAGATCTGGAAGAGTAGGATCAGCTAGCAAACCAACTGACAGGTCAAAAGAAACATGTTTTGCCTGTGGAAAGCTTGGACATTATCAAAAAGATTGTCCTTCCACCAAGACATCCTCACCCTCTTATCCATCATCTTCATCCAAACCCTACAAGTTCAAACAACATAACAACTCATCTCAATCCAATTCTTCAGACACTGAGAAGAAAGATTACAAAAATAAGTACAAGGCACTTAAAGCTGAGTTAGAACAAATGAACTTGAAGATTGAAGCTATGTCCAAAAAGAAAGGTGGTGAGAAAAAGACAGAGAAAGGGTTGGTTGCTGAAACTTACGATTGGAATGATGAACCACTGACTTCAGATGAAGAAGACACCACAAGAGTCAGGGCTTTTATGGCGATAGCTGAGGATGAACCAGCTGTTGGAAAAGGTGATGCAAGATCAGGACAATGGGTTGACATCACAATGAAAAAGGTACACAGGCTTTTATCTATGTCTGATAGTGATGAACGTAAGCATGTCCTTGATTACACCATTGTTGATTTGCACTTTGTTGAGGAACAAAGAAAGAACCTACTTGATAAGTTTCACTCTATTAAATCTGAAATGATAAATGCTAAGGCTGAATGTGAAACTCTCAGGCGGGTTAATTTAGAGAAAATATCCCTGCAAAATGAAGTAACTAGATTAACCTTGAAAAACATAGCTCTAAATGATCAAGTCTCTGAATTGAACAAGATTATTGAAAAATGGTTGTGTGCTAGGTTTACTATTGATGAATTGCTTAGGGATGAAGTGCCTGCTGACTTAAACAGGGATATAACAGCTAAGAATAAAAAGCTGAGGATTCTCACCAAACCCAAAGACATTGTCTTTAAATCTACAGAGACTATTCATATGTCAGATACCTCTTTGACTAATGACCCTGTCTCTGAAGATGTGGCTGAGCTACCACCTTTGCCCAAACTCTCTGGAGTTGAACCTAGCAGCTCTTCTAGATCTGCTAAGGACGAACTTAGGACAGATATTGAGAATCCTCCAGCCAAAGTTTTTCGTGTGCCTGCTAAACAAACTGGTAAACAAGTAGCCTTTAAGCCTGTCACTTCTAAAAATGTGAATAAGGTTGACCCCACCACTGAAGATCGCTTGTTGTCTCTTATGAAAGAAGTAGAACTCTTGAAACAACACATTAAGCCTTCCGCTGAATGCTCTACTTCTCATGAACCTAAGTCAGTCCTAGGTGAACCCAAAGGGGAAAGGTTAATCAAACCTTATTGCAATGTATGTAAAAATTCTCACCATTCGACCTTAGATCATGACAGACACATAGCAGCTAAAAGAGCTCAGACACCCTCTAGGGAAAGACCACAGAATTCCAAAAGGCAACAGGGAAATTACAAATCTTATCCTCCCTGTAAATTCTGTGGGTTCACAGACCATCACTCAGACGAGTGTGGTGACTTCCCTGGGTGTGATATCTGTGGGAGTTACAACCATGAAACAATGAACTGTCCATCCCAATGCCAAAAGTTTTTCAGGAACACAAGAGTTGCTAACAAGCAATTCAGGGAACCCATTGGAAAGTGGGTTCACCATAGGAACTAATCTGTTTATATGTATCTGTGTAGAAATATCTCAAGGAATCGGTATGGTATCTAGATAGTGGCTGTTCTAGACACATGACAGGGATTCAACAATACCTGCACAGATACTCAAAGGAGCCAGGTCCCAAAGTGGTGTTTGGAGATAACTCTTCAGGTGACACAGAAGGATATGGCTCAGTGAACTGCAATGGGATCACGTTTACCAGGGTTGCATATGTGAATGGTCTTAAACACAATCTTATTAGCATCAGCCAATTATGTGATGCTGACTATAAGGTTTTGTTTACTAAGACTCAGGGAACCATATTCAACAAAAACAATGATGTTGTGCTGGTTGCACCTAGAAGGAGAGATGTTTATGTCATCAACATGGCTGTGTGCTCTGAAGACAGTTCAAATTGTTTTCTTACCAAAGCCTCTGAAAGTGTCAACTGGCTGTGGCACAAAAGACTGTCTCATCTCAACTTCAAGAACATCAATAAGATAGCCACTCAAAACTTGGTTGCTGGTCTACCTTCAGTAATGTTTTCCAAAGATAAAACTTGTTCTGCCTGTGCCAAAGGAAAACATCACAGGTCTTCATTCAAGACTAGGCAATCATTCTCTATTGACAAGTGCTTACATCTCCTTCACATGGACTTGTTTGGGCCTGTCAAACCTCAAACCATTAATCACAACAAATACACCTTGGTCATAGTTGATGAATTTTCAAGATATACATGGGTGTTCTTCCTCAGAAGGAAAAGTGATGCAGCTGAAACCATCATGTCCTTCATCAGACAGGTTGAAAATATGAATGATGTTAGAGTCAAAGCTCTAAGAAGTGATAATGGTACAGAATTCAAGAATCATCAACTTGAATCATTTTGTGATGAAAAAGGGATTTCTCAGAACTTCTCTTCAGCTGGCACTCCTGAACAAAATGGTGTGGCTGAAAGAAGAAACAGGACTCTGATTGAAGCAGCAAGAACTATGTTAAATGGTGTAGCCTTACCAAAGCAATTTTGGGGAGAAGCTGTACACACTGCCTGCTACACTCAAAACAGATCAATCATTGTCAAAAGACATGGCAAAACCTCCTATGAAGTTTTCAGAAAAAGATCTCCAGACGTCAGCTATTTTCGTGTGTTTGGATGCCCTGTGTTTATCTATAACTACAGGGATAAACTTGGAAAGTTTGATGAAAAAGCTGATGATGGTTTGTTTTTGGGATACTCTCCAACAGCCAAAGCCTTCAGAGTATTCAACATCAGAAGACAAGAAGTAGAAGAAACTTTCCATGTCAGATTCAATGAAGATGATGAAGTCATACAGAGGACAGGAACAGAGGGTGATGAAGTAGATTTTAATGAAAATATTTCTTTCCCAAGTGATGAGTTCACAGAACCCAGACCTACCAGTCATCACCACTCCAACACTCTCACTCCTTATGTTCCTGCTTTTGACCCTATGTCTACTCACAACATAGAAGTTCCTACCTCTCAAGAACTTGATGAAGAAGAACCTCAAATCTCTGATGGTCCTTCTCATGATATTGATGACTCACCAATTCTTCAAATCTCTGAAGATTCTCCTGCTGATAATGAAATAGCTTCCCTTGATATGGCTGAAGAAGACTCTGACACTGAAGTAGTCTTTAAAGAAAGCCCTCCTAGTCAGCAGGATGAGAATCAAATTGTACCAGTTGTGCCCTCAAGTACCCCTGTTCTTGAATCCCCAGCTCCTCAAAATAAGTGGTCAAGAGATCAACACATCCTTCTTGTCAACATTATTGGGGAACCAAATGCAGGGGTCACAACCAGACAGCAAATCCAAGACTCAGAGTCAGCCTCAGCCAATGAATGTCTATTTGTTGAATTTCTTTCACAAATTGAACCTAAAAGAGTAGCTGAGGCTCTGGTAGAAGAAGGATGGGTAGCTGCTATGCAAGAAGAAATCAATCAGTTCAAAAGGAACAAAGTATGGACACTAGTGCCAGCTCCACCTGGAAAGAATATCACAGGCACTAGATGGATCTATAGAAATAAGATGGATGAAATTGGGAACATCATCAGGAACAAGGCAAGACTGGTAGCACAGGGGTTCTCTCAGACTGAAGGAATTGATTATGATGAAACATTTGCACCTGTTGCTAGACTTGAGGCCATCAGAATCTTCCTTGCTTATGCTGCCTATATGAACATCACTGTGTATCAGATGGATGTTAAGAGTGCCTTCCTCAATGGTGATTTAGCTGAGGAAGTGTATGTTGCACAACCTGAAGGATTTGAGAACAGCGAGTTTCCCAACCATGTGTACAAACTCCACAAGGCAATGTATGGTCTGAAACAAGCTCCAAGAGCATGGTATGAAACTCTTTCAAATTTCTTAACTGAAAATAAATTTATCAGGGGTTCTATTGATAAAACACTCTTTACCTTCAAGGACAAGAGTGATTTCATCATTGTGCAGATTTATGTGGATGATATCATCTTTGGGTCAACTAATGTCAATCTTAGTAAACGTTTTGCTAAATTAATGACCAAGAAATATGAGATGAGTATGATGGGTGAATTAACTTACTTTTTGGGCTTTCAAATTAAACAATGTCCTAAGGGAATTTCTATTTGTCAAGAAAAGTATGTTAAGGATTTACTTAAAAAATATGACTTAGCTGATTGTGCATCAGTGAAATGCCCCATGCTTCCACCCAACAACTTGGGCCCTGATGAGTCAGGGGTCTCTGTCAATGAGACTTTATATAGAGGTATGATTGGGTCACTGATGTATTTAACAGCCAGTCGTCCAGATATCCAATTCTCCACATGTCTCTGTGCAAGGTACCAAGCTAACCCAAAAGAATCCCATCTAGTGGCTGTTAAGTGAATTTTTAGGTATCTCAAAGGAACACCATCCCTAGGTCTATGGTATCCAAAGGAATCAGGTTTTGATCTCAAGGCCTATTCAGATTCAGATTATGCTGGATGCTGTATTGACAGGAAAAGTACTTCAGGCAGCTATCAAATCCTAGGAGGAAAATTGGTTGGATGGAGTGCTAAGAAACAAAACTCTGTGGCTATGTCTTCAGCTGAAGCAGAATATGTCGCTGCAGCCAGCTGTTGCGCTCAGGTGCTCTGGATGAAAAGTCAATTGGCTGACTATGAAATCTTGTATGACAAAGTACCAATCTTTTGTGACAACACCAGCGCCATTGCCATATCCAAGAACCCTGTTCTTCACTCTCGTACCAAACACATTGATATCAGGTATCATTTTATCAGGGATCATATAATGAAGGGAGATATTGAGCTGCATTTTGTTCCCACAGAGCTGCAACTAGCTGATATCTTTACAAAGCCTTTGGCTGAACCTTCGTTCAACAGACTAGTTGCTGAGCTAGGGATGCTCAATATCTCAAAGCCTGTGGCTTGATATTAAATGTGTTCATTAAATGATTGATTCTATATTAAATGTTTTTCACATGAAACTAGGTAGTTACTTTAAGTAAATGCAAAAAACATTCTCAAATATTTAATCATTTAATTTTCGGATAACGAGGAGACAAACTTTTTGAAAGGTCAAGGGGACCCACTTGAGCAGTCATTTTTGCACCTTGCATTTAATACGGTTGAATAACTGTTCACTTAAGTTTGAATATATATTGTCTTCTTTCTCTTCTCACCCACCACCATTCTAAAATCTACTTCTCTCTCTAAGTTCTTATCTCTCTCAACCATCCGCCATTTTCATTCACCTTCAACCTCCAATCCATGGCGTTTCCCGTTCCAAAAGCCTCCAATGTGAACTTCGAGATCAACGAGAGCATCATCGCCTCCAACAACGCCATTGGATGGATTAAGGCACCAAACAACACTTATTCAGATCTAGTAAATTTCATGCAGAATTGTGACCTAAATGAAGCCTTCACCAAATCTCCATCCACTTTTTACCAAGAATACCTTAGGGAATTCTGGTATTCTGCTGAAGTAGTTAAAGACACCATTACATTTAGACTTTCATGCAATGAACATCCTTTTGCCTTTTCCCTTAAAGACTTTTCTAGTGTGGCCGGACTAAAACATGGAGATGAATGCTTGAAGACAGTTGATAAAAAGGCTGTCAAGGAAGCCCTGGCCACACTCAACCCTTGCCATGATGTTAACCCTGCCCTTACACCAGCTGAGGTCCTCGCCAAATCCCCTCTGAAGATTAAGTATTTCACTCCTATGTGGCGTGTCCTCTTCACCCACATTGTGAAGTCCCTGGGAGGAATGCAGGGATCACATGATCAGATGTCGTCCAATCATCAGGCTATTGCGTATGGATTAATCTGGGGAGCTGATGTTGACGTTGGAAGCATCCTATTCTCAAACCTGGTAGAACAACTGAAGGGAAGGAATCAGGTCAGGGAAAAGAACATCTGTTATGTGCGCTTCCTGTCCCTGATCTTTGAGAGTTTGCTGGGAGAGAATTACCACAACAAGGCCTTGACAGCTCTTAAGCCCTATCTCATCACAGGCGCCATCTATAAGGAAATAGGAGCTGAGGATATCCCTATCACCGCCCACATGCTGAACGTGGCCAACCAGGTACCTAACGCTGAGAAGCCCTTGCTCCCTTCCTCTGAGAAGGTGAATACTTCTAGTGTCGCTGGCAAGTCTATGTCTTTGACCTCTGGGCAGCACACTACTAAGTCCAAGGCTTCATCTGGCCAACAGCCAAAGAAGAAGAAAATCCCCTCTTCTTCCCACTCCAAAGCTGTTATTAAGGCCAAGGAAAAGAAGACTGACACCGCCTCTGGTCCAGATACTCGTGTGGACTCAGAATCTTTGGCTGACAAACAACAGGAGTCTAGTGTCTCTAGGTCAGCAGAGACAACAGGAAACCAGCCAAACCAAGCTGATATCTCACAGGTAATCAGTGTACATTTTTAGAGGTTCACAAGCAACCACTCTCATTTGTCTGTAGGAGAGAGTGGTGAAGTTAGGGTAATCCTCGACCCATAGAAGTCTGTCTTTACACTTAGAATACTTTAATACTTCTGTACACCCTGTCTTTGCACCAGGGAATGATTCATTTGTGTTTATAAAGCACCCTGATGACCCTGAACCCTCTAGACAGTATTCAGGCTAACAACAACCTGCATACACTAATGTCTCAACCTTGATCAGCTGTACTTCACACAGCCTCTTGGTTCCCTCCTTAAAAGAGTCCCAAAGGATTTATCCTTTCAGGGGGAGCTGAATCATCATCCTCAGCTTTCCTAGGGGCAGCGTAACACGCGACCTACAACAACATATGTTTCACTCTTAAAAGAGTCCCAAAGGTTTTACCTTTTGGGGAGGCTGAATAATCACACTCAGCTTTCCTAGGGGCAGCGACTGGCGATCATTAAACAACATATGTTTCACAATCAAAAGAGTCCCAAAGGTTTTTTACCTTTTGGGGGGCTGAATAATCACACTCAGCTTTCCTAGGGGCAGCGAATGGCGACCATTAACCACACTTCATTCACACTTAAAAGAATCCCAAGGATTTATCCTTTGGAGTGGCTGAGTAATCACCCTCAGCCTCTCTGGGACAGCGAAATGGCAACCATTCACCTTATATTTTTCCCTGTTACTAATTACAACAAATTTGTAGGCTGATATTGTACAGCCAGTCAAAGAGTCTCAGGTACATGAAAAGGAGACTGAAACAATGACTCAGGACATTCCAAATGATGATGAACCTCTGTTAAATGCTGATGAAGAAATGCTCTCAGTAGAAGATTATGTCTCTGAGTTTGAGCCCATGCCTGAAGATGAATTCCCTGAGGGAATGTTTGATGAAGAGGATGAAGAAGATGAGGACGACCAGCTGTCTGCCTCTCCTCCTAAAGATATCGCTGTGTCCACACCAGCTGATGACAAGACTTCTCCTCTCAAGGAAGCTGTTGACACTCCAAACTCTGCTACATCTGCAACAACAGTCTTCCAAAGACCAACATATGATCCAACAGCCGAATTCCTCTTGTTTGATCATCCTGCCCAGACCAACTTTGACTTAATTCCAAGGGGGGATGATTTTGCTCAGCAAAGCCTCAATATCAAGAATCTTCAGCCCGTACATCATCAATCTGATATTGAGCGCTTATCAAGGAAGCTGGATGTGATCAAGTCAGAGATGCACAATTTTACTGTGACATTTCCAGGCATCATAAAGAAGGCTGTCACTGAGGCTGTCACTGAGCCAATTCAGGATGGTGCACGAAAAGGTGTAGCCCAGGGACTTAGTCATCTCTCAACTCGAATCAAGGATGCTATTGACTCATCTGTCCCTGCTATGTTCCGTGAACATGAACTCACCCTACACAAGCAATTTAATGCTGTTCGTAACAGGCAATACAACCATGCTAACTTTATTGTCAGGCGTGTTCAGGCAAATACTAATGCCAATGCCAACCTCTTGCTGAAGATTGCCAGGGCTTCAAGAAAAAGACAACGTGCCATGGCTGCCTCTGTGGAGCAGATTGCAAGAAATTTTCAGGCACGTTCATCCAAGCATCAGCGAAGTAAGGATGAACGTGAGGGGGAGAAGAATACTACACTCAGCCTTGCATCTGCTGAACAAGGCTCATCATCAGCTAATCCCTCAACTACACATGTTCCTCTCCAAGTCATCACACCAGTTATAATACCTGATGATGAGGATACAACTCAGGGGGAGCAACAAACTAAAGATGGAGCTGACCCATCAAAGTCTCTGGTTTTGGTTAACACCAGCAAGCCTGAGGATGATGATGAACTAGCGGCCAAGAAATTAAAATTTACTGTTAGCTCCCTCCCCAAATCTATTCAAACTCAGGCTCATACAGCGTTTCTCAAAAGAGCTGATGTTTTGAAAAACATAAGTGTGTAGTCCTCTGTCTCGAAGAAAGGAAAGGATATAGTTTTGGTTGACATAGATACCAAACTTAAGAAGATAGCTGCGATGCTAGAGACAGGAGGATCCACCATAGACCTTTCACAATTCTCAACCTTTACACCTTCCGATGAGATTCCTTTGACCCCTGAAGAAATTGAGCAACAGGCTGAAGAATTCAAAAGATTAAGTGAACTCAAGACAGCCAAAGAATTAAATGAAGCGACTCTGAGGAAGATGACACCACCTGAAAGAGAAAAACAAAAACAAAGGTTGAGGGAAATGGAAGTAAAACGCGCTGAGGCCTTAAAGAAAGTCAAAGCTGACTATGATGCCTGCGTGAACAACAGGTATGCTGCTGGCAAGATAACCAAGTTTAAATACACCATTCACAAATCCACAAACACCCCACAGATGATCTTATGGAGGGAAAACCAACAGAGGAATATGGATGTGTCTGACAACTTCAGGTTAATGACACTTGGGTTATCAGAATGGTTTGAACTCGAAGCCTTAGCTGCCAAAAAGTCTGGACAGGCAAATTTCCTTCTGCTTAAAACTCTTAAGTCTAAGTTTAACTGGATCAAGGAAACAACAGCCAAACTCAAGATTGATCCCCCACCACAGCTTTTTGAACAAGAACCTCCAAAGACAGGCAACAAAAGAAGAAGAATTTCACAAATTGTTGATGAAACTTTTGTTACTGAAGATGTTCGTGTGGATGGTATGCACAGGGATTTGATCCTTCCAAATGGTATTGTTGGCCCTGTTGATGGTCAGACATACTCAGAGCCTGAAAGAGGAATGGTATTTATGAACAAGGCTTGCCAGTATGCTTTTCAGAGGGAAGATGAGTTGTGCTTGGCTTCAACTATTCAGCTACTCTGTCACAAGAAGTGTCTCAAGATCAACACAGAGTATTCCAAGAAGTTTGCAAAGACTTTGCAGGATGAAATTGATAACAGATTAGATGTGGTCGAAGCTGAAGAAAGAATCAAAAATGATGACTATTGAAGATGGTGTCAGCCCTTTTTACCTTCATCTTTTATTTTACTTATGTAATGAACTTGTAATTTTCTTTAAGTCTTAATAAAATCATGAGGTATGTTTGTTTAGATCTGTTATGTGTAAGAAGAAGCTGTTAAACTCACTTACCTTAACTTAGTTAGATCTAGCATTATTTATGTTCAAATAGGGGGAGATTGTTGGGAATCTAAACTTATTAGATTCCTTGATCATTGATTTAAACATAATTAGGCTGATAGATAGTCCCTTGCCTGTAACTAGGAGGCAGGCAAGTTTCGCAAGACTCACAGAGATCCAAGTCTATGTG
Source organism: Glebionis coronaria (assembly GCA_025667525.1). Lineage (NCBI taxonomy): Eukaryota > Viridiplantae > Streptophyta > Magnoliopsida > Asterales > Asteraceae > Glebionis > Glebionis coronaria. Next base: position 20,931,546 of record CM046880.1, read on the forward strand.
AGCAACCTCAGAGGAGTCCATGTCAGAGACATTGTCAGGGAAGTCGAAGATTACCTGAAGACATACTCCTTGGCTGTGATGGATAACAGCCAAGATGTATTAGGGACTCTGAGGGGTTGAGAGTTAACAGGGGTGGCAATACCCTGATAACTCTCAGCACACTTTGGACATGCCATTTGTGTGTTCGAGAATATGAAGAATAAGGAAACTGTTTTTGACAACTGTTCCTTAAAGCATAATGGAAGACTACCAAGAATAGAAGGACATCATGTGACTGATGTGGGAACTTGTAAAAGCTTGTGTAGTCGACATCAAGTACTGTTTAAGTCAAACTCGTAACACTATAAATAGGATGTGTATCCATGCATTAATGTTCAACACTTTGAGATATTAAGAACATTAGTGCGTATAACTTAGTGAATCAAACAGCTACGACTGTATTCATAAGTTAGGGTTTATTGTTGTTCAAAGTGTGCACAACACATTGTCATCAAACGGTGTTATCCATAACACTTGTAATTCTTTATTATACAATAATAAGATTACGTTTGAAAAGTAATACCTTGTGTTGATTAAGCTAAGATTAGGGTTTCTTGCATTGATTAGGGACTTTCAAGTGTTTTAAAAATAGAAAAATAGTTTTTAAAATTTATAAAAAATACTTTTTAGTCTTTAAATAATATAAGTAACTTATTAGTTCAATAAAATAATATCTTAGACATTTTGTTAATTATATTTAATTTTAGGGCTTTAATTAGCATTTAAAATTAAATATTTAATTAATAAAAGGTTTTAAAATATTTTTGTTGAATTTTTATTCTTATTTATATTATTTTAGACTTAGTTTAAACTTTTAATTATTTTTTAGGTTTAATTTTTTAATTTGGTGCTTTTTAAGGTTTTACGTGAACGACCTTTTCGTCTTAGTGTAATCCGTCATCGTAACCGTCATTCTCTTCTTACCCCATTTCTATTATCTTTTCTCATAACAATAAAATCACAAAAGTTAATCATTTCATTACACAACGCACTAGCCTCCTTGAGAACGAACTCACTTTAGGATCATTTACACACGGTTTTCCTAAATCGTCGTGCTTACCCTATATTTTGGTACTCTTTTCCTAAAGGGTATACAAAAACTCAACCATCATTTTTGGCGCCGCTGTCGGGGAGGCGTGTTGTGTTTTGATTTGAACAATTGTTGTTTTTATACTAGCCATAATAAGTATTTGTATTAGTAGCACTCTACTAATACGTATTATCGTTTTTTGTTTTTTTGTGAAGACTATTACTATATTGTATACGTAGAACAATAAATACACAAGTACTCCAAATACGTGAGAAATCACAACATTGACTTGGGAGGTCATTACCCAATCATTGTATTCGAATCTCAAACCAAAGAAAAAAAGGCAAAAATAGATAAATACTTTCGAGAAGCTCGATTTTGAAAATACAAACTATAAGGTGGGTATAAGGTGGATATTATAGAATATATCCTAAGGAAAAAGGCTCTTAAGTGCTTCGCGCCGCCTCGTTAATACAATTCCAAAATCCAAAAAAAAGTAAAAACAATCAAAAATCCAAAAAAATTGAAAAAGCTAAAAACACCAAAAAGAATCTTCTTTGCTCATCCCGACGGTGTACGTGACGTTTATTCTTACTCGCAATCAAGCAAGACGTGCACGTAAAGGAAGAAACAAAAAGGAGGCAACACCTACTCCTAATCTTTCTAGTGAAGAGACTCCAAGTGAGGAACCCGTTGTAGAACAAGAAGCTATCATGGCTAATCGTACTATGATGGAGTTGCTTCAAGCACCCACCGAGGGTTTTGGAGAGGCCATTGTGATTCCCGCCATCCTTGCGAAGAACTTCGAGATCAAGACGGGTTTAATGTCTATGCTTCAAGCCAACAAGTTTCGCAGCCACGAGAAAGACAACCCACATTATCACATTAGGCAATTTAATTGTCTCACCGCGACAAGCAAATTTAAGGATGTACCACACGATGCCATTAAGATGATGTTGTTTCCATACTCGTTAGATGGACCCGCCAAGATATGGCTCGAGAAAGAACCCCCAAATTCGATTTTGACGTGGGGTGATCTCGTTTCAAAATTTGTAAATCAATTTTTTCCACCATCTAAAACAACACATTTGAAAAACGAGATTTCACGATTTACACAAAGATCTAATGAAAGTTTTTCAATGGCTTGGGAAAGGTTTAAAGAAATGTTACATGAATGTCCACACCATGATTTTTCCGAATTGCATCAAATTGACACTTTTTATAATGGGCTTAATGATCATGAACGAGATTACTTAAATGCCGCCGCGGGTGGTAATTTTTTGTGCAAAAAAACCGAAGAGGCTTTGAAAATCATTGAGAATAGGTCTAAGGTTTATAGCTCTCGTAACACACCGAGCGTTGCCAATTTGGGTTCGTCATCGTCTCGTAGCATTAATGCCTTGCAAGATGAAGCAAATGAGGAGAAACGGTTTTTTGAAAGGTTTTCGACTCTTATGACTCATTGGAAAGCACAAGATGCTTTGAATTCCGCATCGGTTAAGGCGGTTGCCAAGAGTTGTATTTCGTGTGGTGGAGCTCATGATTTTTCCAAGTGCATTACCGCGGATGGTAACACTTCGAATTCTTATGTAGCCACGGGAACTTATAACCAAAACGGTCAAGGTTCCCGCCAAAATCAAGCTCCACAAAATCAAAATGCTAATAACTATCGAAACAACAATCAAAGTGGTGCTTATCAAAGAAATCAACGTAACTACAACAAGGGTAATTATCAAAGTGGAAATGGGCTAAATTTCAAACCAAAACCAAAACCGTGATTTTCAAACTACCACACAAGGTTTTCAAAATGATCACACCAAAAATCTTCAAGGAGAATTTTTGAATTATGCTAAAGCAAACGATGCTAAGTTTGATAATATGCAACGTGAAATGGTTAGCTTAAGATCCGAGTTGAAAAACGAGCTTAAAAACGAACTTGCTAATGAACTTAAGACTCATGCTAATAAAATGGAAGGAAATATCCAACGTCTCCAACAAAATAAACAAAAAATAGAGCAAGGTCAACATGAGATTAAGCAAGAATTGTTAAAAGCGGATGCTAGGAAATCTAAGTTTGAAGATCGAATGGGAAAAATGTTTGAAGCTATCATGTGTAAACCTTCTTCTTCGGGTGGTCTTCCTAGTGATACCATCGTGAACCCGAAAGGAGAATTGAAGGTTATTACTACTCGTAGTGGTAAAACTTTCAATGAACCCATTTCTCGTCCAAGTACTTCAACGGAGAAGGAAAAAGAGAAAGAACCCGAGGTGGTGGTAGAAAAGGAGCAAATTCCAAGCCCACGAAGTACGGCTCAAACCACACCTACGGTTGAACCAATACCAATAGTGGAACCCGAGATTCCAAGGCCTTTGCCTATGCCCCAACCCACACCACCCTTACCTTACCCTTCAAGACGAAACAAGGAAAAGGCACAAGAACGAAATAATTATCAATTTGAACTTTTTATGAAAATGTTTCGTTACTTGCATTTTAATATAAGTTTTGCCGACGCCTTGGTCATGATGACTCGATTTTCCGTGAACTTCAAAAGTATGTTGAATAACAAAGAGAAATTGCAAAAGTCGTCTAGTTGTTCTTTGGTTTTTCTTAGCCGCATACCTCAAAAAGTCGGTGATCCCGGCAAGTTTTTAATCCCATGTGCAATACAAGATATGGAGGAATGCTACGCCTTGGCCGATCTTGGTGCTAGTATTAATTTGATGCCTCTTGAGATTTTTAAGTCGCTCAATCTTCCCAATCTCACTCCTTCAAGAATGTCAATCGAGATGGCCGATCATTCTACGATTCTAGCTTGTGGAGTAGCCGAGGACGTCTTCGTGAAAGTTGGAAAGTTCTACTATCCCGTAGACTTTATCGTTGTTGACATTCCCATCGATCCTAAAGTTCCTCTAATTTTAGGTCGATCATTTTTGGATACCTCGAGAGCACATATCGATGTGCATGCTAGGAAAATCACTCTTCGTTTCAATGAGGAAGAACTCGTCATAAATGCAACTCAAAACTCCACACTTTCTCATGTGTACTCTATCACGTCTTTGAACAATGTTAATCCCATCTGTAAAAGGATTTCAAAAAGAGTTTTAGAAGTTGATGATAAAAACGATTTTCCGTCCCCTCCGCCGGTGGAGGTTAAGAGTGTTAAGCCTACGATTCCAATCACGAATGATTCTTCGGATGATGAATATGTTGATCCCGATGGGGAAGTTTTCTTTGTTGACAAACGTTTTGAGAACTTACCACCACCTAAACCAAAACGGTTTTCAAATGTGAGAATTTTTAGTGTGACTAATATTGCTTTAGAAACGCCAAATATTTTTGACATAATTAAGTCGGGTTTTCATAAGGAGAGTTTAAAAGATGAAAAAGGGAAAGATTTTAAATTGGATTTAAAATATTTTTCTACAATGCTAACTCCGTCATCACCTCGTGTTTTGAGTGCTACAAGCTCGTCTTCTCCTTTTGACGATGCTTTTTGTGGACTTAGTGTGGGGGAATCCCCTTATGTTCCCTCCCCTTTCTCCACCGAGGACGAGATATTTGATCCCGTAATTCCTTGTAAAGGGAAATCTCAGTCTTCCACCGATGCAATAAATGGAAAATCTTTCTATTTAATTGGTGCGAGTCTACCTCGAGTAGCTCATGGTTTTTATGACTTACCCATTGTCCCACCCTTCTATTTCTTCTCATCTATTTTCTTGAAACCCTCTGGGTTTGTGTTGACACATGATGAAGTGGCGTTGATTTGTTTTTCCAATGAAAACGAGAACGCCATCTTCAATCCCGGTATTTTGCACCATCAAAGGACTTAGTCCTTAATACCGGTTGTTTTTTGGCCTTGTTTATCATGTAAGCCCCACTAAAAATTGACCATACCAAGATAATCCCTAAATGATCACATTTATGGGGATTCAAGTCGAGCTTTTGACTCGGTTATCAAAAAGAAGGTGCCTCGTGGGGGAAACCCATGCTTATCCATGTACATATTATTGCTTTCTAATTAGTTTAATGTGAGGGGATTTGTGCCCTTCCAATCTTTGTTCCGTGGGTGTTTATGAATTGTGGTTTTTAGATCATGATCTTCACGATTGGAGCCTCTCGTGTTCGTTTTATGGGAGCACTCGATCATTTGCTTTGAAGACTTTCTCAATATCCAAATGATATATCCTTTTGATGTTCTAACCTTAGGTTTTTAGCACAATTCATAAACGGCTATTAATTTAACGGTTACACCCTTTCCATGCTAGATTAGGCATTCGACTACGTCTCTAGTATGGGGGTGTTTGCACCCCTAGACTCGAAACATTGAGGACAATGTTTAACTTTAGTATGGGGGTGAATAGATACTTGCCTTGCCAAACCTTCACGCTTTCCAAAATTTATCTTTTTGTTTATCGTTTTTGTTGCAAAATAAGGCTAAAAATGGCCAAATTTTAAATTTTTTCTCATGTTTTTATAAGTGTTTGAAGACACGAATGTAGGTTTTCCGATGGCGAGAATAAGAGTAATTTTTGACTCGACCGTGTGTGTTGAGCACTTAGCTTTGGTTCCTTAACTACACATTAGGCTAAGTCTCTTAAATGAGGACGAGAAATGATAGGGTTAATTATAAGTTACTATGCTAAACGTAGAGTACTCGTATTCTTTCAAAAACTCATGTGTTCTCGTTGTTTACTTATTCTCCCTTCGCATGTAAATATTTTTTGCTTAATAAATATTGATTTAGCGGTTTAGTTGGGATTGTTGGGTTTCTAGTCTTTTCTAGTAGCTTCCGTGTAATTAAATTGGGAAGACATTAAGGTATCGCCAGCGTCACGGTTTTGAAGTATTGGCACCCAAATAATCGAAAGCTTCACCCAATAATAAGATTTCAAGTGCTCACCTAAATCTAGCAAACAATTTGAATCCCCACAAGGCAGAAAAATCTATGAAAAATTGAAAGTGAATCAAGCCTTAATCTTCGAAGCTTTAAAGATCCAAAATTCGCCTTAGCGTGAGGATATACGTCTTTGGCTAATAAAACCACCGATGAGGCGGGTAATAAAAGGCAAGGCAAGACCGAAGTCATAATAAAAGCTTCATGACGAAGTTGAATAAAAGATGGAGGTAAACCAAAGATAATAAGGCCCTTCCGTTAGGGGCGTATAAAAGTCTTGGTAATAAGTCTCATGTTCAAAACCGTTATAAAACCGTGTTTATCGATTCTTCTTGTCAACTTTGACATCGTTGTCTATTAGGAGGGGTTATTGATTTAATGGTCTTGGTTACACCGTTAGGACTCTATTTTTAGACCTAAATCTCTATTATCGCATAAGTCAAACAATGTATCCTCGTGAAACATTCAAGACAAAATAAAATATAAGAGATACAACTTAGGAATAATGGGAGGATAAGTACGTGATTAGGGCATATGAGTAGTGTTAGCATTACTAACTTATAATGATAATGATCTCGTTGCACGCTTGGCATGGAATTGGGGTGAAAATCGAGGAAGATGAAATTATTTCTAACAAAGCATTCACGTGTTCTTATTCTATGAACCTAAACGTCCCATTTTGCGATGAAAATCATACATTATGTCTAAAACACAAGTAGTAGTAGTAATAGTCGTAGTGTAGCTAGTTTATCGTTTAATAAAGTGAATAAAAATGAATTTTCGAGATGCTACGATACTTTATTCTAGCATTGCGTGAGGGCACGACAATGGTTTAGTATGGGGGAGTGATGAGACTGCTTTTATACATAGTCTCATCGTCCAAAAATGGGCTTAAAATGCATTAAATATCATTAAAAATGCCAAATATATGCTCGTATCTGTTGCTTGTGTATTTTAGGTACGGATATTGAGGAAATGACAAAAAGATCACAAGAATCAATCAAAAACAAACACGAGAAACGAAGCCGCACAATGAACCGGACCCGAATCAAGAATTTCCAAAACAACCCTTGAAGAATTGAAGATTGGCAACATTGATCCCTCATCTTTGAAGATTTGTCATAATTGGTCCATGGAGATCATATTTTGCAAGATTAATCATCCATGTTTGAAGAATTGACAAAGCAGGCCCTTGAATAATGCAATATTTGCATATATAATCCTTGATATAAATTTGCAAAATACTTGTGCCAAATTTGACAACTTTGGCAAAGTTGTTATAAAGGAATTGGAAGTTGTTGGATATTATTTACAAGTTGAAGAAAGTGTGATACATGGGGGACCTTTTCTGCCCAGAAAATCAAACACCACACTACCAATCAACCACTGCCACGTCACCCACCAGCCAATAGCATCCCACCACCTCACCACTCCCTCACACGTCACCCTCCACTACTCAGTTTATATTAATAAAACTGAGTCAACCCCTAGTCAAACCCCACACTTTTCCCTCTAAACACCCAGTTTAAACTAATCCCTCCCCAAATCAGATTAAAAGTTCCCATTAAACCCTAAAAATCACCAGGTTGAATTAAACCCTAATCAAAGGGGTTTAATCTTTAAAACTCCAGAACCCTAATTAACCTTATACTAATCCAATCCCCACCCCTAAAATCTACCCAGACATACCCATGTGTCCTGTGGGACCCTCCCCTACCCATCACTTTCTTCCTAAAACCCAAAAACCCGACCAAATGAACGATTCCTAGCAACTCCTTGGTCCCCAATGTTCTACCAACGGTTCAAGATCAAGATATCATGTTGGCATGTCAACATCCATCACAAGAATCCATTTTGACTGAAATTCAAAATTTCGTCCAAGGGCAGTTTAGGAAATTTATAGTTAGGGTTTTATGATTCTAGACTCTTCTGTGACCCATTATATAAAGGCATATAGGGTTTTCATTTTAGTTCTTGTTCCAGATTTTGCTTAAAAAATATTGTAATTCCTTTTTAATATATAAAAGTTGGTATTTTGATTTTAAAAGATTTTCCTTTTTATGTTTAAAAGTTGGTGTTGTTATTGAAGCAATCTGAGTTCCATTATCACTTTTGATTTTGTTAAGTTTCATTCAGAAAGTGAAGATTTTGGTGAGAGGACACTTAAACCAAAACCTTGATTTTCTGTGATAGTTATAGGAGCTTATCAGCTTATTTGGTGGACAACCAAATAAGCTACATAAGCTTGTATAAGCTATTTCATCAGTTTCAGTTTTTCCAAGTGTTCTAGGTTTTCAAATTTTCATTCAAAAATCAATTTTTCAAATTTCTTTATTATATAGCCTATAAGCTATAAGCTTGCTTAGCCAATAAGTCAAGTTTATAGCTGCATAGGGTTGTTTATCAGATAACCTTGTGTTCTTGTTGGTTTCTTTGACTTTGCAGGTTACAAGAAGATCATTGTGTTCATTTGAAGATATATTGGGGTGGGTTTGACTGTAGTAGTCACCACCTAGCATCATCCACATTCAAACAACTTCTTTGCACAAGCCATAAGCCCAGCTATAAGCTGATGGGAGATGGCATTGCAGCCATAGTGGGGCCCGGATGTGGGTCCCCCAAGGTATAAACCATAAGGCTTGAACCTTCCTAGTAGATTATAACTTATTTTTTTGTGCCTTGTGATTTGTGGAGTTGATTTTGTTTGCTAGTTAGAAAAGGTTTTGTTTATGATTATTAGTCATTAGTTAGGCTTGATTAGTTGTTAAAATTCAGTTTTAACCTGGTTTGAATAGATTTGGTGTGTAAATTTGTGATTTCTGAAATTTAGGGGGTGTTTGGCTTTGGTTTTTAAAGCAAGATTGTTGAAAGTATTTGGCTTAAAATCTGTTTGAACACACCTATTTCATTAGTCTCTAGTCATATCAGTAGTTGGTTGAGTTTTGTATGTTGGAAATCAGAAGTTGCATGATAAAAATTGGATAATATAGCTAGAAATCAGTAAGTGCCTTTGTTTGACTGATTTTTGTCGATTAGGTTCACCAAAGTCTGAAATCTGATAGGGTTAAGTGCTATATAGGATTGTTTATCAGTTATATGCTGTTTGATCAATTTTTGTACAAGATTTGAGCCTTCAAAATTCATTATTGTGCCAATTGCACCAGACACTATTCATCAGACCTATAGCAGCCTTTCCAATAACTTTTTTGGGCAATTTGTGTGATTTTATTGTGTTGTAGCTGGTTAATTTTTGCTATAATTTGACTCCCCATACTCCCATGAGTGTGGGGTGCCCTTGTTTCCAAGAAATACCCAACAACAAGCTTTCCTAAGCTCTAAAACCATCTGACCCATTTTTTTGTGAAGTCAGTGGGAACTAAGTTCCCACTGCTAGTGCTTTGGTTTCCACTGCTCAGCAAAAGGACAAAAGTCCTTCACATGTCACTTTCAGTAACTTAGATTTTTTGTCTTTAGTGGGTGAAAATAGGTTTTAGACTTTGATTCAAGTTTCATTATTTTTCTAATTTAATTTTTGATTTTTCAGTTTAATTAAATTTTCAGTTACTGTTCATTTAGTATTTTTTTACATTTAATAGCTATTTTAAATTACTTTTTAATTTTTGATTTTGGTCTTTTAGTGGTAAAATTAAATATTTTTTAGTTTTAAAAATTTTCATAGACTTAGAAAAATACTTTAAGTTTTTTAGTTTAAAAAGTTTTTACTGTTCACTTTTTATTTAATTGTTAGAATTAATTTAGTTTAATTAGGGTTTAATTTCAAACTGTTTTTTTCTTTTAGTGGAAAATTTTACATTTTTCAAACTTTTTCATTTTTCTACTGTTCCTTAGCATAACTTAGGATTTTTTTAAAATTGTCAAATTATTTTTAGCATTATTTTATTATTTTTTATGATTATTTTAGTTTAAAAATTGTTTTTAGTGTTTTAAAATAGAAAAATAGTTTTTAAAATTTAGGAAAAATACTTTTTAGTCTTTAAATAATATAAGTAACTTATTAGTTCAATAAAATAATATTTTAGACATTTTGTTAATTATATTTAATTTTAGGGCTTTAATTAGCATTTAAAATTAAATATTTAATTAATAAAAGGTTTTAAAATATTTTTGTTGAATTTTTATTCTTATTTATATTATTTCAGACTTAGTTTAAACTTTTAACTAATTTTTAGGTTTAATTTTTTTTAATTTGGTGCTTTTTACGGTTTTACGTGAACGACCTTTTCGGCTTAGTGTAATCCGTCATCGTAACCGTCATTCTCTTCTTACCCCATTTCTATTCTCTTTTCTCATAACAATAAAATCACAAAAGTTAATCATTTCATTACATAACGCACTAGCCTCCTCGAGAACGAACTCACTTTAGGGTCATTTACACACGGTTTTCCTAAATCGTCGTGCTTACCCTATATTTTGGTACTCTTTTCCTAAAGGGTATACAAAAACTCAACCATCAGAGATACTTCTTCAATTTACTTATTGGACACTGGGCATCCTAATCATTGGACAATGGCCTAGGAACAACCCTTAACACGATCCAACAATCATTTAAAACCTTATAATTCAATCACATGACTTAACGACTTCCTCTTAACAATCTCATATTCCATACGAGTTAAATTTTACTTCATTCAAGTTTCAATCAACTTATACTCAATGCGATATCCTACCTCATTTTCGAATACTTTCAAACTTATTCTTAGACCTTCAAAGTGCAATAAAAGCTTGATATGATCAACACTTAATTTCCAATCCTATAGCTCTTACAACAAAAATTATCAAATGAGTCACTAGTATGAAATGACTCGATCATTCAATTAGACTTCTCGGAAAGGTACTTGTAGCATGAGGCTTTTGGGTAATGGTTCCAATGACAGCCTTAAGTGCAACATTCACCCTTTCGATTTCAAATTTAAGAATTGGGTGACAACGAATCAGATGACATCTTTCTAGGTGGTAACGTTTTGTCAAACTCCACTCTATAAGGAAAGATCGTCATGACATCGATATCGGTTTTAATCTTGCCAGTTCTTCTTCAATATCACAATCAACTAATATCTATATTTCTACGAATATCAACCATTTTGTTGGGATCATAAATATCCACAACTTGGTTTAGATCTGGAATAGCTAGAATTCCTACGGGAATAGCTTCGATTGATTTGCTAGGGGAGTTAGGGTTTCTTGTGACAATCTACGTCGTATAAATACCTCGTATAAATATCAAAATAATCATCGAACAATCATGTAATCAAATTACAACATATATATATAATCCAAGTTATATATATATATAAATAACACTTCTCAGTCTGGCCTTGTCGGTAACTCGGGAATTCTTCGGCACCGTTATAGTCAAAAGATTTTTAGACATTTTAAGAAAAATGTTTATAGTTAAAAGATTTTGAAATGTTTTATTCAAAACCTTGGTTTTAAAAATCTTTCGTTCTCTATAACGAGAGCTCTGATACCAAACCGTAACACCCCCAAATTTATACAACTCAATACAGCGGAAGACTCGTTGGTGTTACGGGATAGCACATTACTCACATCATAGACAAAGCTTAAAAATCGCGTCGTTTAATAATAAAGCATTTCCATTCATAAATATCAAATTTACATAGGTCCCAAGTCATTGTATTTCATACAAGTTTTACAAAGAATTTGAATGGAAATTATTATTTAAGTGCGGGCCATGAATTCTTGTTGTCTTCCCGAGAATTACCTTCAAGTATCTGAGATAAAACATGTTAAAAGAAAAGGTCAGCGATAACGCCGAGTGAATTCATAGAGTTTAATAAAATCCATCAATATAACATCGGTATAAAATTATTACCGAAAATCATTTTGTACAAATCATTGTAATAGGCCATAAAATAGCCAAAGTCATTTTATACAAATCCTTATCAAAATCATAATATAGGCTTTGGCCTTCAAAATCATTATACGAACCATTGTCGTTAAAAACATCATACAATACGTTTTATAACGTTGTATAGATTAAATAAAAACCGTTATATGAATATGGTTATATAAAACCAAAACACGAACATAATATCAATGATAAGACCCTGTATTGCTAGTCAGGCAATATATCGTAATTCAATGCATAAAGCAGTATTTTCGTTATTTGGATTATTATAAGCCGCATGACATTGTTACCTTACTATATCAAACAACGGGTAGCTAGCCCAAAACTCAATTTGCCCATCTAAATTAGCGTGTCGTCACAATAATCACTCTTGTGTAAATCTTCTCATACATAAATTCGCTTACCAATCAATGTGGCACGACGGGGATCAACCGTCAAGGCGCGAACTGGGGTGATCGTCCCCAAATAGTACTATTATATGCATAAGCGTCTACCAAAACCCGGTAGTTCACAATTCATGCTAATGGGACTTTTAGTGACATAACCTAACTTTAATAATCCATTTCATTTCATTTATCGGGTCATATAATCATTCATCGGGTCACATAATCATTCGGGTCCAAATCAATAATCAAACAATTGGGACAACTTGTGTCCTATTTTATCAAAACTAACATGTTATCTCCCTCGCGGGTTTATAAAACATTTCATAAAAACATTTAAAAGAGTGTGAGGCTATGAACTCACGTTGATGTGGGAAAGCGGGTTATTGGCAATTCGGATGTACGGTACGTGCTTCAATCACGGAAACCTAGACAAATAATACTCGTCTTAGACTCTTGTCCAATAACTTTACAAAAATAACAATTATGTATACATATGATGATTTTATATATATGATGATCAAGTGGGTTTATACATTCTCATTTTACTCAATTTAGTGTTATGTATTGGTAACTTTTATACTAGTGTACTAGTTTTACTTATTTACATGTTTTAGGTCCAATAAGCCTATTATAAGTCCATTACCTTATGTTAGTCCATTTTAAACTTTTATTATCAGTATTATACTTTACATGTTAGGCCCAAATGGGTTAAGCCCAATAAGTAAGTTTATAAGTGTTTTACCAACTAGTCGGGTTTATAGTCCTGATTGTAGGAAAATTATACACCTCTTGTTTAGGAAAACAAAAGAGCGTAAATGAGCGGTAAGTATTAAACAAATGATTTTAGGAAAAACCAAGTGTTAATGACCCTTATGGTGTGAAATGAAAGTTCGTTTGCCAAGGAGGTATATGTGTGTGAAAAACTTGTTAAATGTTTGTGATTAATGATTGGTTTAGAAGGGGATAAGAAAAGAAGATGACGAAGACGTGAAAATTACTACTAGAATGATAAAACGTAAAACCGTAAAAACAAATTAATTCTAAAAATTACCAAAAATTAACCAAAAATCAAAATAAATAAACTAAGAGTTTACCAATGATCAAAACTTTTTCAAACCTTTTAAATAATTAAATATTCAATTTTTAATTGCTAATTAAAGCCCTAAAAATTAAATAAATTATCAAAAAGCCCAAATAAAGATTTTTCAATTGGTAAACCTCTAAAATGACCTAAAAATATTAAAAACTATTTTTAGAAATTTTTAAACTAATAAAAACTATTTAAAATGATTTAAAAACTATTAAAATTTAAAATAATTATAAAAATTAATCTAAAAGTGATGAAATTATTCTAAAAGTTGCTAAATTCATATTTTAATGTATTAAAGCTAAGAAAAATGTAAAAAGTTGGAAAATGTGAAATTTGAAAAATAATAATAAAATAATATTAAAATAATATTAAAAATCTAAAAATTATAAAAAATTCTAAAAATTTGCAAACTAGTTTATTTTAACCTAAATAATCAGAAAATCAAAGTGAAATGACCAAAATACCCCTATTGGGCCCTCAAATGGGCCAAAACCAAAAACAGTCAACCTTAATGGGCTTTTGGGCCCAAAAAGTCAAACCTGGCCCAATTGACTTGGAAAAGCCCAATCTGACTCAAAATTTAATTCTAAGAACAAAACTCTAAAGGCCCAAAAGTTGAATGTGAGCTTATCACAGCTTAATAAGCAAGCAACTTATTCTTATTGGGCTTTTCAGCCCATTAAGCAATAAGCCAATGCCATAAGCTCTAATTTGACACACAACCTTCTTTTAGGATGCTTATGAGATCTATAAAAAGAAATTTTGAAAAAGCACACTCAATAAGCCAGAAATAAGCAAAGTAAAAATCCACAAAACGACAAAATAGTCGGGTTTGAGATTTAGGGCACCTCAGAAGCTCTAGTTTGTTGCAAAAGCTCACAAATAGCTTAACTAAGAATAATCAATCAAGAAAATCACAAAAAGCTAAGTAGAATAAGCTGTGAGAGCAAATAAGCTGGCTAAAAAAGCCAAATAAGCTAGTTTTCTAGCAAAAGCTTAACCAAAAGACTTGTAACCTTCCAGATTTGATATTAAGCTAAAAAAAATGATTTCTATAACAAAAGCCAAGTTGTTGCATGTGCCAATAAGCAGTTCTAAAAAATAAGCCAATTTGTGCTTATTTGACCAAAAGTCAAAGTACTCCAAAGTTCACCAAATGATCAGGAATGGTCTATGGGCTTCTTATAAGCAAATTTTGTGAAGGACTCAAGGAGGAGGCCTTGTGAATCAAGAGGTCAGTTGACCTTTTGATTGCAGATTTTGGCAATAAGGGCTTAATAAGCCAATTCACTTATAAGCCAGATACGAAGCACACCAAATAGCAAAATCCACTCACAAGCAGCACTTAATCAAGTTCCAAGCAGCAAAATCACAAGGCATACACTAGGATAACAAATGCAAGCAAAAAATGAGGTGGTCACTTTGCTGATGCAAATGACCACTTCAACAACTTTTGATAAGCTATAACAATCACAATAAGCCAACAAATTCAACAACCAGATAACCAATAGATAGCTTATCACCCAAACTATTCCCAAACCTGATTTCAGACCTTAGATCCAAGTAACAAAGAAGTTATTGGATCTGATGTGTTTGACCAATTCCAAAACCACTTTTATCAGATTTTTGCAAAACTTCAAATCCCTTTTCCAAACTTTCAGAAACTTAACCTATGACTAAGACTTGTATATTAAGACTTGTTTAGACCTCCCAAACCCTAAGAACCAAGGGCTCAAGGCCACAAGGCCTTATGAACCAGTAATCCCAAACAATCCTTTATCAACCACTTTTCAAACAAACTTCTGATTTTCAAACACAACTTACTAATTTTATCCTTCAAATAGCTACACTAGGTGACAACTAGCAGATTACAACCATAAAACACAAAGCACAAACACAGAATCAACAAATCACATGCCAAAATACAAAACAGACAATATCATATGATTTTTGAGAGGAATCTTAACAAGAGGTTATACCTGCCCTCCACAACATCCTTGGAGGGCCAGCTATGCTCCTTGGACCTTGTTCAACAACTAGAACAAGACCAAGGTACTTCAATAAGAAAGATGATGAATGCCTTGGTTTATGTTTCAAAGCAGAAACTCAAGGGCTTGATTTCTTTAACACAATGAACAAACAGCCCAACCAAAGGCCCTAATCCCTTTACAAGCTTGGTGTCAACAAGCTTGCAAGAGCTTATAGCTTATGGTTAAGGATTAGTACACAAAAATAAGCAAATTCAGAAACCTTCTTTCAAGCTTTTTCAAACTTGAAAAACTTACCAAACATAAACGTCCTTGAACCAAATGATTCAAGCACACTTATAACAATCAATGGAACTCAGAATCACCTTTAAACAATATAAACTTTCAAAAACATAAAAAGGAATTACAATTTTTTCAAAATACCAGCTTTTATAAATTTTAAAAAGGAATTACAAGTTTAAAAGGTAAAGACTGGAACAAAGGGACTCTCACATGTTGAGGTCTCCTTTTATAGGCAAATGCCTGGCTAAACACTATTCACAAACCCTAGCACTGATTTCTCTAAAATGCCCTTGAGTCTTCTAGATAATTCTTGGGTGTGAGCTGTCCAAAATGATCCTGGACGTTTAAAGTAGCTTTGGGGTGAAGCAAAGGATCTCAGCTGTTGATCTTGACACGTGGCAAGCCTTGGTGAGGAAGTTGGCACATGATGGTGAAACGGTTTTGGTGCTGGGGCCTCTTGGTGAATGGGAGTGAGGGTTTTAAGGTTGGGATGGGATTATAGGCGTGTGAATCAAGTGTGGGTAAGGGTAATTGAGTTTTACCCTTTGTTTTAATGAAGATAGTTACTGGGTTCATGGGGTGAACAGTAGTAACTTTTGATCCGATTTTGGGGGATTGGAAATGTTTGGCGCGTGTTTGTGTGTTTGAATGTTTGAGTGCACAACTTTAGCCCTTCTTCTATTTCTTTTCTTTCATTTGTGTTTAAAAATGTGTCAGCGCCCAATTCCTTTGTTGTCAACTTTCAAGACTTGACAATTTTGGCACAAAACTTTCCAACAAGGTTTATAAGGATTATTTTTTCCATTTTGAGATATTTCAAGGGCTGATCTTGGACATTCTTGATCTTCAAAGGTCTTCAATGTATCTTTGGCTTCATGAGGGACCATTGTTGGCAATTTGGAATTGTTGAGGGACTAATCTTGCCATTTCTTCAAAGTAGAAGGACCTTTTGTGTAATTTTGACAAACTTAAGGGACCAAACTTGTAATTATCAATATACAAGGGTTTTAAGTGTCATTTCTTCAATAAATGAGGACCAATCTTGTATGTATTCAAGTCTTCAAGGGTATTTGTTGAATATTCCATGAATTAGGGCCCGGTTCTTTATACGGCTTCGTTTCTCGTGTCTGTTTTTCCTTGTATCTTGTGATCTTTTGTCTTTTTCACGATATCCATACCTAAAATACACAAGTAAACAAACACAAGCATATATATGGTATATTATGACATTTTTATGCATTTAAAGCCCGAAAAGAACGATGAGATCATGTATAAATGCCATCTCATCACTCCCCCATACTAAGCCATTGCCGTGCCCTCACGCAATGCTAGAATAAAGTATCTAAGCATCACCAAAGTTCAATTTTATTAACCTTTATTGAAAAGTAAAAGACTTGCAACATACTACGAAGATGTGTAAAGACATAATGTATGATTTTCATCACGAAAAGTGACTTTTAGGGTCAAAGAATAGAAACAAGTAAATGTCCCTTAGAGTAAACTTCGTCATCCTTGATTGTCATACATTCCATGCTAAGTGCAAAAACGAGATCATTGTTGGTACAAGTCACAATGCTAACACTACTCATACGTCCAAATTGTGTAATACTTTTTCCTCCCGTAATCCTAGTTATTATAAAAAGAAATGAGTTACTAGCATTTTTTATCTATTTGTCATGGATCACAAGTGATTCATATTGACTTATTTGAGTAGTTATTAGTCCGAAAGCAAAGTAGCACGATTTGATCGATAGTTAGCCGAAGGGCAAAATCTTTTAAAACGGCTTCTCGTGTATCTCCTTGAGTTCATATCTTGGCATAACTCGTTTCACGATTTGAGACCTTTCTCGGACCGATATTTGGCATGTACTTCATATTCAAATCTTGGGAAGACGTTCTTGAAATTATGGTCTTCTCTTCATATATTTGGAATTTCTTCACTTGACGTTTTTGAGAGATTCTTCATACTGGACCACGACTTCATCATTTTTCTTCAATATTTACTTTGGATTTTGATATACAACGATCCGCCTCCTTTTCGGACTTGGATATATTTATCCTCATACCTTGTAAGGGTCTTTTTGGATAGACTTTCTCCATGATCTTTAGGGGAGTAATTGCTTTTCGTCGTGTGTCTCGATCCTTCATATTGATTTAGGAATAATGATACTTCACATCATCTTGGATTTTAGCAAAAAATAGAGCTCCTCATGCCTTGTTAGGGCCTTTTTGGATAATCGCCAATCTTCGCGTCTCGCTTCAATAAGTTATGCCTTGGCTATGAACTCTATTCAACCCCGAGCAACTTTTAAACGATCTTGCGCTAGAGGCTAAGTAACCTTTCAAATCGTACGACCTTACTTATTGCAATTATGATTTATTCCTAATGCATTGATCTTATGGGAAGAAAAAGCCACAATTAAAAACATATGAGTTTTTGAAAGAACACTTTCATGTTCTACGTTTAGCATGATCACTTGTCTAACTCTATCATTTCTCGTCCTTCACTATATAAAGACCTCTAATTAAAGAGACTCGTGAATACTTAGCCATGCAAGTCAAAATTAAGCCAAATTTGGATTAGCTTTCATTGAGACTATATCAAATCAAAGTTTTGGGTTTTCAAGCCACCTATAGGATCTTGCACTTTCTTGGACTTTTTCAAGTTTAGAGAAGGCATTTTATAGTTCCCTTGATAAGTGACTTTCTTGGATCAATTATAGGAGCTTGCGAAAAGTTCTCGTTCTTAACCCGAATGAGCTAAGACTTTCGCGTTTTAAAGCTCCCTATATAAAAGTCTAGCAAAACTTGAATTGAGCGGGTTAAGGAATGTAAATGGCTCCAAATGCCCATCAAGTCAAAAACTAACTCTTATTCTACCTATCGGAAAATATACATTCGTGTCTTAAAAACACTTATGAAAACTAAGAAAATTTTTAAAATTTGGCCATTTTTAGCCTTATTAGCAACAAAACATTGAAAGTTGGAAAGCGTGAGGGCGTAGCAAAGCAAGTACCTATTCACCCCCCATACTAAAATCAAACATTGTCCTCAATGTTTCGAGTCTAAAGGTGGAGCACCCCCATACTAGAGACGAAGAATCGAATGCTTAGGATCTAGCATGGAAAGGGTGATCAACAATATATCTAAAGCCGTTTATTAAGTATGCTAAAAGATAATTGTTAGAGCAATAAAGGATATGTCATGGATTCGTGAAAAACTTCTTCAAGCAAACGATGGAGGCTCACGTAAACGAACATGAGAGTCTACAATCGTAGATGATGATGATCTAGATAACACAATCACAAACAAACACAAGACAACGAGTTGAAAGGGTACAAGTCCCCTTATTAGTGAATAGTAAGTATAAAGGATAAGAATGGGATCTCCCCCACGAGGCACCTCGTTTTTGATTACCGAGTCATGAGCTCGACTCGATCCCCTCAATGCTAATTATCATTGGGGAAGGTGACTTGGTCGAGGGAAACCATTGAAGGAATTTCCCCACCAAAGTAGTGCTTAAACCTATGTCCATTCACCTTGAAATTAGGACCATCATCTTGAGCTAGCTCGATGGTCCCATAAGGAAACACTTGTGTAATGGTGAACGGACCCGACCAACGAGATTTCAATTTCCCGAAAAATATCTTAAGTCGAGAGTTAAAAAGCAACACTTGATCACCAACGTTAAAAACCCGGTTTTTAATCTTTGAATCATGAAACTTTTTAGTCTTTTCTTTAAAAATTAATGAATTTTCATAAGCATTATCTCTTAATTCATCCAATTCATTCAATTATGAATCAACGGCACAAAACGAATCTAATAAAAATTGTCTCATCAAAAACGGAGTTCGAAAACGTAAATACGTAATCCTAAGGTTTCCGGTTTAGTCGTAAAGGACGTTAAATTATAATCGTAAATCTTCTCGTAAATTTGTGAGTTTATGAACCAACACAAATTTAAAATCTCAAAATAATATTCACGGACAAATTTATTTTCTGATATGTCGGACTGTCGCCAAAGACGGTGTATGTAAACGTGAGCACGTAACGTAGAATTCTCCAGTTTAGATGTAGTCGATGCTACTTCAAGACGTAAATCAAAATTACTTCCCAAAAATAAGGGAGTTCATAATGTAACATTAAAATAATGTTTTTAAATAATACTTGAGAATAAAATATCAACCATAAATTGACGGATTGTCACAGCATTTACCCCTAAACAGGATCTTTGTCCTCAATAATCATCTTATCTTACTACTCGCTTCTTATAGAGTTAAAGCCATGTGGGTGTTTCCTCCACATTCGGTCTTTTCTCACAAGTGTAATTCATTACAATACGCGAGTTTCATCAAACATAACTACGGGAATAAGATCAGGCTTAATGTTGACTTACTTTCTCTATCCATGATGTTCACGGGTTTTTGATGAATGCAACTTTTCGCCGATCTAAACTTTACTAAGAAACAGTCAGATTCTTAATTGATAGACATTTCATCAAGTTCGATATACGAAACATAATTCACGCAGCTCTTGAAGTCCTAGGGTAGATCCAGCTTATATGTCTTTCAAACCAATCTTTGACATCATCTCAATGGTCCCATACAACGGGGACTTATATCCCATGATCTTTCAGATCATCAATTCATTTTTCCATGGTTAAAATTTTTGGCATAACTTCGCTACTCATCTGGCACTTCAAGATCTACATTTCATATTCACATAACCTCCTGCCCACTACAGACAGTCAATAATCAGATCCTAAATTCAATAATCATTTCAGGTCTCGCAGGTTGGGTATTTTGCAAGGTTAGGTCCGCCATCATAGGAAACCTTAAACCTAAAAGACATGTCCAACTCACAATGGGTGTATGTCAGGTGTCTTCATCCCAACTCTTGCTTACAGATGCTCTAATATATATCCTCACAAGATTCGATCTTGATCCTAATACGATAACTATCAATGATAATCTCTCCAAAGGAAAACGATTTTACAGTTTACTACCAAAGGTCAATCATTCAAACATAAAACATCACTTATAGTGTTTTGTATCGTTACTTTACCTCGTCCCTTCGATTGGGGTGGTACACAGTACTCTCGTCAAGATTCGTTCTCAATGACTTCTGAGCAAATCTTTAGAAATTCGATGCGAAGCGAGGATCTTGATAGAGGTGATCGATACAGGCACACCATGTTTACACAACTCCTTTAAATACAAAAGAGTCAATTTCTTCATCAAGAATCTATCATTAACAGGAATGATATTAGCAGATTTGGCTGTCGACGATGACCCAAATCGAATCAAATATAGATGATGACCATTGTAATAGTTAGACGTTTACTAATGTATGAGGCAATGTCTGCCTTCATAATTTGCCATTAGTACAACTTCTTCAGATAAATATACATTAAATCGGAAATGACAGGAATAGAATACTTAATCTTATGAGATTCCAACATAACTAAATCTCACAAACCTCTATATTTAGGCAACCACAAACGGCCTTTAAAACATTTAACGTCATCGACTTCTTAATTCTAATGGTTCACATTAGCCGCGAACCCCTTTTTACAAACATCGTTTATTTTTATATTGTTTGGCAATTTATTTTGCACAGTCATTATTACGGAACACAATCCTAATTGATTCTTTATCCTTTCTATATTATGTGTCAGTATCTACATTCATCTTCCCTGATGAAATAATTATCATGACCATATTCATTCAATATTTATTTCTTCATATTTTCTAAGTTTTAGTTTCGTCTCAATTATCATTTTTATTAGTCTTGCTCAATCCGACGTTTTAAAGCGTCGATCGTTATTACAAGTAAATTAATAATAAATATTAATTTTTTGTGAAACGTAAACGAAAACAAAATTTTAATTTCTTAGTTTGACCAATTATAATAAAATGTTCAAAGCAAATTTGAATTTAATTAACACGATTTTTGCTGATTTATCGAAAATAATTAATAAGATTCGTAAATGTTTGAAATCTTTGGTTATACTTTGGTCAAAATTTTCTTAGTTGAAAAGCAAAAATTGTCGTTTCAAATTTCAAGTCATGATATAAATGGTTTTCCTCAATCCTTCTTAAGTTGTCTTAAGGTATGCAAAAACATTTACCCCTAAACAGGAGTTTAGTTAAATGTTTCGGGTATAAGGGAATAATCCCTCAAAAGTTCTTTTCGATAAATCATTTGTCAAAACACATTTGCACTTTCTTTTTGGTGAAACCCAAAGTCTTAAAAGGGCTCTAAATTTTTGAAGAGTCAATATAGATTCTATTTTCTTATTAATCACACGGTCAAATAATGTAAAGGATTAAGTCTTTAATCACATGTTAAATACTCAAGGTACAAGTTTTCATTGTTCGGCCAATTTAGGGAAGTCTATAACTAATTATTAACTCATTCTTATTCTTATAAACAAACAAATAGTCATTAATGATCACGAGCATGAATTTATCAAATTACATCCTACACACGCGATTCACCAGATTTATGAATGCTACATGTGTAGTAGTCGATCCAAACGACATCATGAGAAACTCATAATATCCATTACAAGTTCTGGATGTAGTGATTGGAATAGATAATCTTTTTAGCGGACGCGAAGTTGATAATAACCATGCCGAGGATCAAATCTTTAGAACATACGCTAGAACCTCATAAATGATCGAACAATCTATCATCTTAGGTAGTAGATATAGATTTTAATCGTCAATTTACTTAGTTCAGGGAAATCAATAAACATAAGGAATGATAACACCATAGCTCTTCATGATGACGATCTTGGTAGTATAAAAGCTTTCTCCGACAACTCTCTCAGTTGTACGGTAATTCTTTTAATCCAGATGGTGCTGACGTATAGTGCACAAGCCACAGGTGTAGCACCGGGAATATAATCAATACCAATTTCAACTTGCCTTAATGGTGAAAGTCTAGGTAACTCACCAACAAATACTTCCTAAAGTTTTAGATAGCAGGAACATCTTTTAATAAATTTACTTTAAGTTCTTTCTAGATTACAAGGTCTATGACTAGTTCACAACCATTCACGGTATAATTTCAAGTCTAAATGCAGGATATGGTCATCCATCAAGAATTATTTAGATTACTTTTGATAATCAACATCTTATCTTTTAGGGGATTTCTACTCGAGTTCCCATCAATTAAGACAATGTCGTCATGTCATAATCAATCAATCTATTCTACTGGCACTATTAACTTTCCAGTTTCATTGTCATCGATAAGATGTGAACTTCTCAAAAGACTAATAATAACTCATAATCCTTCACAAGTTCAAGGATATCAGGAGACATAACTAACCTTAAAAGAGCAAGGTCAACGCATAATCTACGCGAGAGAATTTCAAATCAGATACAGACGAAAACATTTAACGAATATGAATATATCCCATGTTTTCATAATTTGAGTACGCATTCGAAAGCTCCTCAGATCGTTACCCAGGTCATTCAGATGAAATCTAATCAAAAGAAATGATAGGAACATCGATACATCCAGTCGGGTATCAACATTCGGCAATCAAATACTTTTCCTAAGAATCTCACCACGGGAGAATTGGACAAGAAGGAAATATCAATTGTCAAATAAAAAAAATTCCAAAGATGAGTAAATTCGATTCAGAAGAATAATAGCATGGCACATATGTAGGTGTCCCTAACACTATGTCCCTATCTTTCACTTCTTGCAGATCTCATAAAATTTAATCTTTCACAATCTTTAAAGAAAATGTAGTGTTTATTAATCAGTTTTATGGTGACTACTAATCAGCCTTGCATGGTCCATTCCAAATTGTATGTAGGCGCGCAACTATATACAATTTCAAGATTAACGATGCAATACTCAGTTCGTCAAAATTTTATCATCATGTTTATAATAAAAACATTTTCATGCTTAATTCTTAAATAAGAATCAAAATGAATTTACAAAGATGTTCTTTGTTATGGAAACAATTAAGTTTTCCAAGGTATTTCATAATCAACTTTATTTCAATAATGATTGTTTATAAGTCTCACTTTAAATAATCCATATAGTGATGAAAATTCAATTTTCTCAAAGGATACTGTTTTATCTTATAAAAACAATGAGTGATCTGCAAAAGAGTGATGAAGAGTTGTTTACCAAGAACTAACCACAATATAATAGGAAATGAGCTTAGCCAATTAATCATGAGGTGCATGACCTCGGTGGCACTCAAAAGGAATAATCCACAACGTAACTCAAATCGAGATGAGTACTTGTTCAATGGTTGCATCACTAATGCGAACATTAGGATGAAGCAATAAAAGATAGATAACATCGATACATGTAGGATTTAGCAATCAAATGTAGTATTTTCCTTAATCACAAATAAGTCAGAATTGTACCGTAACACATTACGTGTTGCCATGTCATACAATTCCAAGAACTCATCCTACCAACTGATATTTCAGTTAAGTTAGGGATTTTTAAAAGATATCACAATGAATGCTAATCTACGAAAGTCGTTAGGTATTCCACATGTCTCGAAAGATCCATCGGTCCTAATTCAGAAGAGATTGATGAGACTGCTGTTATACATAGTCTCATCGTCCAAAATGGGCTTAAAATGCATTAAATATCATTAAAAATGCCAAATATATGCTCGTGTTTGTTGCTTGTGTATTTTAGGTACGGATATTGAGGAAATGACAAAAAGATCACAAGAATCAATAAAAAACGAACATGGGAAACGAAGCCGCACAATGAACCGGACCCGAATCAAGAATTTCCAAAACAACCCTTGAAGAATTGAAGATTGGCAACATTGATCCCTCATCTTTGAAGATTTGTCATAATTGGTCCTTGGAGATCATATTTTGCAAGAGTAATCCTCCATGTTTAAAGAATTGACAAAGCAGGCCCTTGAAGAATGCAATATTTTCATATATAATCCTTGATATAAATTTGCAAAATACTTGTGCCAAATTTGACAACTTTGGCAAAGTTGTTATAAAGGAATTGGAGGTTGTTGGCTATTATTTACAAGTTGAAGAAAGTGTGATACATGGGGGACCTTTTCTGCCCAGACAATCAAACATCACACCACCAATCAACCACTGCCACGTCACCCACCAGCCAATAGCATCCCACCACCTCACCACTCCCTCACACGTCACCCTCCACTACTCAGTTTATATTAATAAAACTGAGTCAACCCCCAGTCAAACCCCACACTTTTCCCTCTAAACACCCAGTTTAAACTAATCCCTCCCCAAATGAGATTAAAACTTCCCATTAAACCCTAAAAATCACCAGGTTGAATTAAACCCTAATCAAAGGGGTTTAATCTTTAAAACTCCAGAACCCTAATTAACCTTATACTAATCCAATCCCCACCCCTAAAATCTACCCAGACATACCCATGTGTCCTGTGGGACCCTCCCCTGCCCATCACTTTCTTTCCAAAACCCAAAAACCCGACCAAATGAACGATTCCTAGCAACTCCTTGGTCCCCAATGTTCTACCAACAGTTCAAGATCAAGATATCATGCTGGCATGTCAACATCCATCACAAGAATCCATTTTGACTGAAATTCAAAATTTCATCCAAGGGTAGTTTAGGAAATTTATAGTTAGGGTTTTATGATTCTAGACTCTTCTGTGACCCATTATATAAGGGCATATAGGGTTTTCATTTTAGTTCTTGTTCCAGATTTTGCTTAAAAAATATTGTAATTCCTTTTTAATATATAAAAGTTGGTATTTTGATTTTAAAAGTAATTCCTTTTTATGTTTAAAAGTTGGTGTTGTTATTGAAGCAATCTGAGTTCCATTATCACTTTTGATTTTGTTAAGTTTCATTCAGAAAGTGAAGATTTTGGTGAGAGGACACTTAAACCAAAACCTTGATTTTCTGTGATTGTTATAGGAGCTTTTCAGCTTATTTGGTGGACAACCAAATAAGCTACATAAGCTTGTATAAGTTATTTCATCAGTTTCAGTTTTTCCAAGTTTTCTAGGTTTTCAAATTTTCATTCAAAAATCAGTTTTTCAAATTTCTTTATTATATAGCCTATAAGCTATAAGCTTGCTTAGCCAATAAGTCAAGTTTATAGCTGCATAGGGTTGTTTATCAGATAACCTTGTGTTCTTGTTGGTTTCTTTGACGTTGCAGGTTATAAGAAGATCATTGTGTTCATTTGAAGATATATTGGGGTGGGTTTGACTGTAGTAGTCACTACCTAGCATCATCCACATTCAAACAGCTTCTTTGCACAAGCCATAAGCCCATCTATAAGCAGATGGGAGATGGCATTGCAACCATAGTGGGGCCTGGATGTGGGTCCCACAAGGTATAAACCTTAAGGCTTGAACCTTCCTAGTAGATTATAACTGATTTTTTTGTGCCTTGTGATTTGTGGAGTTGATTTTGTTTGCTAGTTAGAAAAGGGTTTGTTTATGATTATTAGTCATTAGTTAGGCTTGATTAGTTGTTAAAATTCAGTTTTAACCTGGTTTGAATAGATTTGGTGTGTAAATTTGTGATTTCTGAAATTTAGGGGGTGTTTGGCTTTGGTTTTTAAAGCAAGATTGTTGAAAGGATTTGGCTTAAAATCTGTTTGAACACACCTATTTCATTAGTTTCTAGTCATATCAGTAGTTTGTTGAGTTTTGTATGTTGGAAATCAGAAGTTGCATGATAAAAATTAGATAATATAGCTAGAAATCAGTAAGTGCCTTTGTTTGACTGATTTTTGTGGATTAGGTTCACCAAAGTCTGAAATCTGATAGGGTCAAGTGCTATATAGGATTGTTTATCAGTTATATGCTGTTTGATCAAGTTTTGTACAAGATTTGAGCCTTCAAACTTCATTATTGTGCCAATTGCACCAGACACTATTCATCAGACCTATAACAGCCTTTACAGTAACTTTTTTTGGGCAATTTGTGTGATTTTATTGTGTTGTAACTGGTTATTTTTTGCTATAATCTGACTCTCCACACTTCCATGAGTGTGGGGGTGCCCTTGTTTCCAAGAAAAACCCAACAACAAGCTTTCCTAAGCTCTAAAACCATCTGACCCGTTTTTTTGTGAAGTCAGTGGGAACTAAGTTCCCACTGCTAGTGCTTTGGTTTCCACTGCTCAGCAAAATGACAAAAGTCCATCACATGTCACTTTCATTAACTTAATTTTTGTCTTTAGTGGGTGAAAATAGGTTTTAGACTTTGATTCAAGTTTCATTATTTTTCTAATTTAATTTTTGATTTTTCAGTTTAATTAAATTTTCAGTTACTGTTCATTTAGTATTTTTTACATTTAATAGCTATTTTAAATTACTTTTTAATTTTTGATTTTTGTCTTTTAGTGGTAAAATAAAATATTTTTTAGTTTTAAAAATTTTCATAGACTTAGAAAAATAACTTAAGATTTTTAGTTTAAAAAGTTTTTACTGTTCACTTTTTATTTAATTTTTAGAATTAATTTAGTTTAATTAGGGTTTAATTTCAAACTGTTTTTGTCTTTTAGTGGAAAATTTTACATTTTTCAAACTTTTTCATTTTTCTACTGTTCCTTAGCATAATTTAGGATTTTTTAAAATTGTCAAATTATTTTTAGCATTATTTTATTATTTTTTTATGATTATTTTAGTTTAAAAATAGTTTTTAGTGTTGTTGGGAATCTAAACTTATTAGATTCCTTGATCATTGATTTAAACATAATTAGGCTGATAGATAGTCCCTTGCCTGTGCCTAGGAGGCAGGCAAGTTTCGCAAGACTCACAGAGATCCAAGTCTCTGTGAGCAACCTCAGAGGAGTCCATGTCAGAGACATTGTCAGGGAAGTCGAAGATTACCTGAAGACATACTTCTTGGCTGTGATGGATAACAGCCAAGATGTATTAGGGACTCTGAGGGGTTGAGAGTTAACAGGGGTGGCAATACCCTGATAACTCTCAGCACACTTTGGACATGCCATTTGTGTGTTCGAGAATATGAAGAATAAGGAAACTGTTTTTGACAACTGTTCCTTAAAGCATAATGGAAGACTACCAAGAATAGAAGGACATCATGTGACTGATGTGGGAACTTGTAAAAGCTTGTGTAGTCGACATCAAGTACTGTTTAAGTCAAACTCGTAACACTATAAATAGGATGTGTATCCATGCATTAATGTTCAACACTTTGAGATATTAAGAACATTAGTGCGTATAACTTAGTGAATCAAACAGCTACGACTGTATTCATAAGTTAGGGTTTATTGTTGTTCAAAGTGTGCACAACACATTGTCATCAAACGGTGTTATCCATAACACTTGTAATTCTTTATTATACAATAATAAGATTACGTTTGAAAAGTAATACCTTGTGTTGATTAAGCTAAGATTAGGGTTTCTTGCATTGATTAGGGACTTTCAATTGGTATCAGAGCGGTGTTTGATATTAAAACCTTCAAGAAACATCGTTCTCAGTTTTATAATCAAGATCCACCATGCCAGAAACTTCTAGCCCACAATCACCTTCCACAAACCCATCTTCACCAAGACTTAACCCTCCAGCAAATGACGATGATCTACCCCAACTTCTTGACTCAAGAGGTGGATCACACGTAACCAGTGTACCAGTCTTTGATGAAGAAGACTTTGCCAGTTGGAAGAGTCAATTTCTTGTATACCTTGATGGACTTGAACCTTTTCTCTTAGAAATTTTAGAAAATGGTCCATATATTCCCATGGCGCTTACATCCACTGAAGAAAACCCTCTTCCCAAACCTGTCAAACAATGGACTTCAGCTGATAGGAAATTAGCAAACCAAGATAAACGTCTCAAAAGCATCATAATTTCCTGTCTTCCCAAGCATATCATGAAGTATGTCATTCAGTGTCCCACAGCTAAACAAATGTGGACAGACCTCATTCTTGGCCATGAAGGACCCTCTGAAACAAGAGAGACAAATATTCAGGCACTCAGACTTCAGTTTAATGCCTTTAAGTCATTTGAAGGTGAAAAGGTTCAGCAAACCTATACTAGGCTGAAGATTCTTCTAAATGACCTGGCTATGAATGATGTCACCATTGGTTAAGCTGAGATCAATGCTACTTTTGTCAGCAGCCTTCCAAGAAAGTGGCTGAGCATGAATCAGACTCAGAGAGCTAACAACTCAATCAAAAATGATACCCTTGCTCAGATCTATGGTAAGTACAATTATGAAGAAGGGCTGATCGATACTATCTACAAATCAGAGACTGAAATATTTGTAGTCCAAGGAGCATCTTCCAAAGCTTTGATCTCTGCAACACATCCTCATGACATCGATTCTGATATTGAAGAAGATACCCGTAGCAGCCAAGAGTTCTTGTCAGACCTCAATGCAGAATTCCATGAAAGAGCATTGCTAGCCAACCAAAGAAGATACTACAAAAGATCTGGAAGAGTAGGATCAGCTAGCAAACCAACTGACATGTCAAAAGAAACATGTTTTGCCTGTGGAAAGCTTGGACATTATCAAAAAGATTGTCCTTCCACCAAGACATCCTCACCCTCTTATCCATCATCTTCATCCAAACCCTACAAGTTCAAACAACATAACAACTCATCTCAATCCAATTCTTCAGACACTGAGAAGAAAGATTACAAAAATAAGTACAAGGCACTTAAAGCTGAGTTAGAACAAATGAACTTGAAGATTGAAGCTATGTCCAAAAAGAAAGGTGGTGAGAAAAAGACAGAGAAAGGGTTGGTTGCTGAAACTTACGATTGGAATGATGAACCACTGACTTCAGATGAAGAAGACACCACAAGAGTCAGGGCTTTTATGGCGATAGCTGAGGATGAACCAGCTGTTGGAAAAGGTGATGCAAGATCAGGACAATGGGTTGACATCACAATGAAAAAGGTACACAGGCTTTTATCTATGTCTGATAGTGATGAACGTAAGCATGTCCTTGATTACACCATTGTTGATTTGCACTTTGTTGAGGAACAAAGAAAGAACCTACTTGATAAGTTTCACTCTATTAAATCTGAAATGATAAATGCTAAGGCTGAATGTGAAACTCTCAGGCGGGTTAATTTAAAGAAAATATCCCTGCAAAATGAAGTAACTAGATTAACCTTGAAAAACATAGCTCTAAATGATCAAGTCTCTGAATTGAACAAGATTATTGAAAAATGGTTGTGTGCTAGGTTTACTATTGATGAATTGCTTAGGGATGAAGTGCCTGCTGACTTAAACAGGGATATAACAGCTAAGAATAAAAAGCTGAGGATTCTCACCAAACCCAAAGACATTGTCTTTAAATCTACAGAGACTATTCATATGTCAGATACCTCTTTGACTAATGACCCTGTCTCTGAAGATGTGGCTGAGCTACCACCTTTGCCCAAACTCTCTGGAGTTGAACCTAGCAGCTCTTCTAGATCTGCTAAGGACGAACTTAGGACAGATATTGAGAATCCTCCAGCCAAAGTTTTTCGTGTGCCTGCTAAACAAACTGGTAAACAAGTAGCCTTTAAGCCTGTCACTTCTAAAAATGTGAATAAGGTTGACCCCACCACTGAAGATCGCTTGTTGTCTCTTATGAAAGAAGTAGAACTCTTGAAACAACACATTAAGCCTTCCGCTGAATGCTCTACTTCTCATGAACCTAAGTCAGTCCCAGGTGAACCCAAAGGGGAAAGGTTAATCAAACCTTATTGCAATGTATGTAAAAATTCTCACCATTCGACCTTAGATCATGACAGACACATAGCAGCTAAAAGAGCTCAGACACCCTCTAGGGAAAGACCACAGAATTCCAAAAGGCAACAGGGAAATTACAAATCTTATCCTCCCTATAAATTCTGTGGGTTCACAGACCATCACTCAGACGAGTGTGGTGACTTCCCTGGGTGTGATATCTGTGGGAGTTACAACCATGAAACAATGAACTATCCATCCCAATGCCAAAAGTTTTTCAAGAACACAAGAGTTGCTAACAAGCAATTCAGGGAACCCATTGGAAAGTGGGTTCACCATAGGAACTAATCTGTTTATATGTATCTGTGCAGAAATATCTCAAGGAATCGGTATGGTATCTAGATAGTGGCTGTTCTAGACACATGACAGGGATTCAACAATACCTGCACAGATACTCAAAGGAGCCAGGTCCCAAAGTGGTGTTTGGAGATAACTCTTCAGGTGACACAGAAGGATATGGCTCAGTGAACTGCAATGGGATCACGTTTACCAGGGTTGCATATGTGAATGGTCTTAAACACAATCTTATTAGCATCAGCCAATTATGTGATGCTGACTATAAGGTTTTGTTTACTAAGACTCAGGGAACCATATTCAACAAAAACAATGATGTTGTGCTGGTTGCACCTAGAAGGAGAGATGTTTATGTCATCAACATGGCTGTGTGCTCTGAAGACAGTTCAAATTGTTTTCTTACCAAAGCCTCTGAAAGTGTCAACTGGCTGTGGCACAAAAGACTGTCTCATCTCAACTTCAAGAACATCAATAAGATAGCCACTCAAAACTTGGTTGCTGGTCTACCTTCAGTAATGTTTTCCAAAGATAAAACTTGTTTTGCCTGTGCCAAAGGAAAACATCACAGGTCTTCATTCAAGACTAGGCAATCATTCTCTATTGACAAGTGCTTACATCTCCTTCACATGGACTTGTTTGGGCCTGTCAAACCTCAAACCATTAATCACAACAAATACACCTTGGTCATAGTTGATGAATTTTCAAGATATACATGGGTGTTCTTCCTCAGAAGGAAAAGTGATGCAGCTGAAACCATCATGTCCTTCATCAGACAGGTTGAAAATATGAATGATGTTAGAGTCAAAGCTCTAAGAAGTGATAATGGTACAGAATTCAAGAATCATCAACTTGAATCATTTTGTGATGAAAAAGGGATTTCTCAGAACTTCTCTTCAGCTGGCACTCCTGAACAAAATGGTGTGGCTGAAAGAAGAAACAGGACTCTGATTGAAGCAGCAAGAACTATGTTAAATGGTGTAGCCTTAACAAAGCAATTTTGGGGAGAAGCTGTACACACTGCCTGCTACACTCAAAACAGATCAATCATTGTCAAAAGACATGGCAAAACCTCCTATGAAGTTTTCAGAAAAAGATCTCCAGACGTCAGCTATTTTCGTGTGTTTGGATGCCCTGTGTTTATCTATAACTACAGGGATAAACTTGGAAAGTTTGATGAAAAAGCTGATGATGGTTTGTTTTTGGGATACTTTCCAACAGCCAAAGCCTTCAGAGTATTCAACATCAGAAGACAAGAAGTAGAAGAAACTTTCCATGTCAGATTCAATGAAGATGATGAAGTCATACAGAGGACAGGAACAGAGGGTGATGAAGTAGATTTTAATGAAAATATTTCTTTCCCAAGTGA
This sequence comes from Glebionis coronaria, assembly GCA_025667525.1. Classification (NCBI taxonomy): domain Eukaryota; kingdom Viridiplantae; phylum Streptophyta; class Magnoliopsida; order Asterales; family Asteraceae; genus Glebionis; species Glebionis coronaria. Next base: position 20,963,535 of record CM046880.1, read on the forward strand.
TGAGTTCACAGAACCCAGACCTACCAGTCATCACCACTCCAACACTCTCACTCCTTATGTTCCTGCTTTTGACCCTATGTCTACTCACAACATAGAAGTTCCTACCTCTCAAGAACTTGATGAAGAAGAACCTCAAATCTCTGATGGTCCTTCTCATGATATTGATGACTCACCAATTCTTCAAATCTCTGAAGATTCTCCTGCTGATAATGAAATAGCTTCCCTTGATATGGCTGAAGAAGACTCTGACACTGAAGTAGTATTTAAAGAAAGCCCTCCTAGTCAGCAGGATGAGAATCAAATTGTACCAGCTGTGCCCTCAAGTACCCCTGTTCTTGAATCCCCAGCTCCTCAAAATAAGTGGTCAAGAGATCAACACATCCTTCTTGTCAACATTATTGGGGAACCAAATGCAGGGGTCACAACCAGACAGCAAATCCAAGACTCAGAGTCAGCCTCAGCCAATGAATGTCTATTTGTTGAATTTCTTTCACAAATTGAACCTAAAAGAGTAGCTGAGGCTCTGGTAGAAGAAGGATGGGTAGCTGCTATGCAAGAAGAAATCAATCAGTTCAAAAGGAACAAAGTATGGACACTAGTGCCAGCTCCACCTGGAAAGAATATCACAGGCACTAGATGGATCTATAGAAATAAGATAGATGAAATTGGGAACATCATCAGGAACAAGGCAAGACTGGTAGCACAGGGGTTCTCTCAGACTGAAGGAATTGATTATGATGAAACATTTGCACCTGTTGCTAGACTTGAGGCCATCAGAATCTTCCTTGCTTATGCTGCCTATATGAACATCACTGTGTATCAGATGGATGTTAAGAGTGCCTTCCTCAATGGTGATTTAGCTGAGGAAGTGTATGTTGCACAACCTGAAGGATTTGAGAACAGCGAGTTTCCCAACCATGTGTACAAACTCCACAAGGCAATGTATGGTCTGAAACAAGCTCCAAGAGCATGGTATGAAACTCTTTCAAATTTCTTAACTGAAAATAAATTTATCAGGGGTTCTATTGATAAAACACTCTTTACCTTCAAGGACAAGAGTGATTTCATCATTGTGCAGATTTATGTGGATGATATCATCTTTGGGTCAACTAATGTCAATCTTAGTAAACGTTTTGCTAAATTAATGACCAAGAAATATGAGATGAGTATGATGGGTGAATTAACTTACTTTTTGGGCTTTCAAATTAAACAATGTCCTAAGGGAATTTCTATTTGTCAAGAAAAGTATGTTAAGGATTTACTTAAAAAATATGACTTAGCTGATTGTGCATCAGTGAAATGCCCCATGCTTCCACCCAATAACTTGGGCCCTGATGAGTCAGGGGTCTCTGTCAATGAGACTTTATATAGAGGTATGATTGGGTCACTGATGTATTTAACAGCCAGTCGTCCAGATATCCAATTCTCCACATGTCTCTGTGCAAGGTACCAAGCTAACCCAAAAGAATCCCATCTAGTGGCTGTTAAGTGAATTTTCAGGTATCTCAAAGGAACACCATCCCTAGGTCTATGGTATCCAAAGGAATCAGGTTTTGATCTCAAGGCCTATTCAGATTCAGATTATGCTGGATGCTGTATTGACAGGAAAAGTACTTCAGGCAGCTATCAAATCCTAGGAGGAAAATTGGTTGGATGGAGTGCTAAGAAACAAAACTCTGTGGCTATGTCTTCAGCTGAAGCAGAATATGTCGCTGCAGCCAGCTGTTGCGCTCAGGTGCTCTGGATGAAAAGTCAATTGGCTGACTATGAAATCTTGTATGACAAAGTACCAATCTTTTGTGACAACACCAGCGCCATTGCCATATCCAACAACCCTGTTCTTCACTCTCGTACCAAACACATTGATATCAGGTATCATTTTATCAGGGATCATATAATGAAGGGAGATATTGAGCTGCATTTTGTTCCCACAGAGCTGCAACTAGCTGATATCTTTACAAAGCCTTTGGCTGAACCTTCGTTCAACAGACTAGTTGCTGAGCTAGGGATGCTCAATATCTCAAAGCCTGTGGCTTGATATTAAATGTGTTCATTAAATGATTGATTCTATATTAAATGTTTTTCACATGAAACTAGGTAGTTACTTTCCAAGTAAATGCAAAAAACATTCTCAAATATTTAATCATTTATTTTTCGGATAACGAGGAGACAAACTTTTTGAAAGGTCAAGGGGACCCACTTGAGCAGTCATTTTTGCACCTTGCATTTAATACGGTTGAATAACTGTTCACTTAAGTTTGAATATATATTGTCTTCTTTCTCTTCTCACCCACCACCATTCTAAAATCTACTTCTCTCTCTAAGTTCTTATCTCTCTCAACCATCCGCCATTTTCATTCACCTTCAACCTCCAATCCATGGCGTTTCCCGTTCCAAAAGCCTCCAATGTGAACTTCGAGATCAACGAGAGCATCATCGCCTCCAACAACGCCATTGGATGGATTAAGGCACCAAACAACACTTATTCAGATCTAGTAAATTTCATGCAGAATTGTGACCTAAATGAAGCCTTCACCAAATCTCCATCCACTTTTTACCAAGAATACCTTAGGGAATTCTGGTATTCTGCTGAAGTAGTTAAAGACACCATTACATTTAGACTTTCATGCAATGAACATCCTTTTGCCTTTTCCCTTAAAGACTTTTCTAGTGTGGCCGGACTAAAACATGGAGATGAATGCTTGAAGACAGTTGACAAAAAGGCTGTCAAGGAAGCCCTGGCCACACTCAACCCTTGCCATGATGTTAACCCTGCCCTTACACCAGCTGAGGTCCTCGCCAAATCCCCTCTGAAGATTAAGTATTTCACTCCTATGTGGCGTATCCTCTTCACCCACATTGTGAAGTCCCTGGGAGGAATGCAGGGATCACATGATCAGATGTCGTCCAATCATTAGGCTATTGCGTATGGATTAATCTGGGGAGCTGATGTTGACGTTGGAAGCATCCTATTCTCAAACCTGGTAGAACAACTGAAGGGAAGGAATCAGGTCAGGGAAAAGAACATCTGTTATGTGCGCTTCCTGTCCCTGATCTTTGAGAGTTTGCTGGGAGAGAATTACCACAACAAGGCCTTGATAGCTCTTAAGCCCTATCTCATCACAGGCGCCATCTATAAGGAAATAGGAGCTGAGGATATCCCTATCACCGCCCACATGCTGAACGTGGCCAACCAGGTACCTAACGCTGAGAAGCCCTTGCTCCCTTCCTCTGAGAAGGTGAATACTTCTAGTGTCGCTGGCAAGTCTATGTCTTTGACCTCTGGGCAGCACACTACTAAGTCCAAGGCTTCATCTGGCCAACAGCCAAAGAAGAAGAAAATCCCCTCTTCTTCCCACTCCAAAGCTGTTATTAAGGCCAAGGAAAAGAAGACTGACACCGCCTCTGGTCCAGATACTCGTGTGGACTCAGAATCTTTGGCTGACAAACAACAGGAGTCTAGTGTCTCTAGGTCAGCAGAGACAACAGGAAACCAGCCAAACCAAGCTGATATCTCACAGGTAATCAGTGTACATTTTTAGAGGTTCACAAGCAACCACTCTCATTTGTCTGTAGGAGAGAGTGGTGAAGTTAGGGTAATCCTCGACCCATAGAAGTCTGTCTTTACACTTAGAATACTTTAATACTTCTGTACACCCTGTCTTTGCACCAAGGAATGATTCATTTGTGTTTATAAAGCACCCCGATGACCCTGAACCCTCTAGACAGTATTCAGGCTAACAACAACCTGCATACACTAATGTCTCAACCTTGATCAGCTGTACTTCACACAGCCTCTTGGTTCCCTCCTTAAAAGAGTCCCAAAGGATTTATCCTTTCAGGGGGAGCTGAATCATCATCCTCAGCTTTCCTAGGGGCAGCGTAACAGGCGACCTACAACAACATATGTTTCACTCTTAAAAGAGTCCCAAAGGTTTTACCTTTTGGGGAGGCTGAATAATCACACTCAGCTTTCCTAGGGGCAGCGACTGGCGATCATTAAACAACATATGTTTCACAATCAAAAGAGTCCCAAAGGTTTTTTACCTTTTGGGGGGCTGAATAATCACACTCAGCTTTCCTAGGGGCAGCAAATGGCGACCATTAACCACACTTCATTCACACTTAAAAGAATCCCAAGGATTTATCCTTTGGAGTGGCTGAGTAATCACCCTCAGCCTCTCTGGGACAGCGAAATGGCAACCATTCACCTTATATTTTTCCCTGTTACTAATTACAACAAATTTGTAGGCTGATATTGTACAACCAGTCAAAGAGTCTCAGGTACATGAAAAGGAGACTGAAACAATGACTCAGGACATTCCAAATGATGATGAACCTCTGTTAAATGCTGATGAAGAAATGCTCTCAGTAGAAGATTATGTCTCTGAGTTTGAGCCCATGCCTGAAGATGAATTCCCTGAGGGAATGTTTGATGAAGAGGATGAAGAAGATGAGGACGACCAGCTGTCTGCCTCTCCTCCTAAAGATATCGCTGTGTCCACACCAGCTGATGACAAGACTTCTCCTCTCAAGGAAGCTGTTGACACTCCAAACTCTGCTACATCTGCAACAACAGTCTTCCAAAGACCAACATATGATCCAACAGCCGAATTCCTCTTGTTTGATCATCCTGCCCAGACCAACTTTGACTTAATTCCAAGGGGGGATGATTTTGCTCAGCAAAGCCTCAATATCAAGAATCTTCAGCCCGTACATCATCAATCTGATATTGAGCGCTTATCAAGGAAGCTGGATGTGATCAAGTCAGAGATGCACAATTTTACTGTGACATTTCCAGGCATCATAAAGAAGGCTGTGACTGAGGCTGTCACTGAGCCAATTCAGGATGGTGCACGAAAAGGTGTAGCCCAGGGACTTAGTCATCTCTCAACTCGAATCAAGGATGCTATTGACTCATCTGTCCCTGCTATGTTCCGTGAACATGAACTCACCCTACACAAGCAATTTAATGCTGTTCGTAACAGGCAATACAACCATGCTAACTTTATTGTCAGGCGTGTTCAGGCAAATACTAATGCCAATGTCAACCTCTTGCTGAAGATTGCCAGGGCTTCAAGAAAAAGACAACGTGCCATGGCTGCCTCTGTGGAGCAGATTGCAAGAAATTTTCAGGCACGTTCATCCAAGCATCAGCGAAGTAAGGATGAACGTGAGGGGGAGAAGAATACTACACTCAGCCTTGCATCTGCTGAACAAGGCTCATCATCAGCTAATCCCTCAACTACACCTGTTCCTCTCCAAGTCATCACACCAGTTATAATACCTGATGATGAGGATACAACTCAGGGGGAGCAACAAACTAAAGATGGAGCTGACCCATCAAAGTCTCTGGTTTTGGTTAACACCAGCAAGCCTGAGGATGATGATGAACTAGCGGCCAAGAAATTAAAATTTACTGTTAGCTCCCTCCCCAAATCTATTCAAACTCAGGCTCAGACAGCGTTTCTCAAAAGAGCTGATGTTTTGAAAAACATAAGTGTGTAGTCCTCTGTCTCGGAGAAAGGAAAGGATATAGTTTTGGTTGACACAGATACCAAACTTAAGAAGATAGCTGCGATGCTAGAGACAGGAGGATCCACCACAGACCTTTCACAATTCTCAACCTTTACACCTTCCGATGAGATTCCTTTGACCCCTGAAGAAATTGAGCAACAGGCTGAAGAATTCAAAAGATTAAGTGAACTCAAGACAGCCAAAGAATTAAATGAAGCGACTCTGAGGAAGATGACACCACCTGAAAGAGAAAAACAAAAACAAAGGTTGAGGGAAATGGAAGTAAAACGCGCTGAGGCCTTAAAGAAAGTCAAAGCTGACTATGATGCATGCGTGAACAACAGGTATGCTGCTGGCAAGATAACCAAGTTTAAATACACCATTCACAAATCCACAAACACCCCACAGATGATCTTATGGAGGGAAAACCAACAGAGGAATATGGATGTGTTTGACAACTTCAGGTTAAAGACACTTGGGTTATCAGAATGGTTTGAACTTGAAGCCTTAGCTGCCAAAAAGTCTGGACAGGCAAATTTCCTTCTGCTTAAAACTCTTAAGTCTAAGTTTAACTGGATCAAGGAAACAGCAGCCAAACTCAAGATTGATCCCCCACCACAGCTTTTTGAACAAGAACCTCCAAAGACAGGCAACAAAAGAAGAAGAATTTCACAAATTGTTGATGAAACTTTTATTACTGAAGATGTTCGTGTGGATGGTATGCACAGGGATTTGATCCTTCCAAATGGTATTGTTGGCCCTGTTGATGGTCAGACATACTCAGAGCCTGAAAGAGGAATGGTATTTATGAACAAGGCTTGCCAGTATGCTTTTCAGAGGGAAGATGAGTTGTGCTTGGCTTCAACTATTCAGCTACTCTGTCACAAGAAGTGTCTCAAGATCAACACAGAGTATTCCAAGAAGTTTGCAAAGACTTTGCAGGATGAAATTGATAACAGATTAGATGTGGTCGAAGCTGAAGAAAGAATCAAAAATGATGACTATTGAAGATGGTGTCAGCCCTTTTTACCTTCATCTTTTATTTTACTTATGTAATGAACTTGTAATTTTCTTTAAGTCTTAATAAAATCATGAGGTATGTTTGTTTAGATCTGTTATGTGTAAGAAGAAGCTGTTAAACTCACTTACCTTAACTTAGTTAGATCTAGCATTATTTATGTTTAAATAGGGGGAGATTGTTGGGAATCTAAACTTATTAGATTCCCTGATCATTGATTTAAACATAATTAGGCTGATAGATAGTCCCTTGCCTGTAACTAGGAGGCAGGCAAGTTTCGCAAGACTCACAGAGATCCAAGTCTATGTGAGCAACCTCAGAGGAGTCCATGTCAGAGACATTGTCAGGGAAGTCGAAGATTACCTGAAGACATACTCCTTGGCTGTGATGGATAACAGCCAAGATGTATTAGGGACTCTGAGGGGTTGAGAGTTAACAGGGGTGGCAATACCCTGATAACTCTCAGCACACTTTGGACATGCCATTTGTGTGTTCGAGAATATGAAGAATAAGGAAACTGTTTTTGACAACTGTTCCTTAAAGCATAATGGAAGACTACCAAGAATAGAAGGACATCATGTGACTGATGTGGGAACATGTAAAAGCTTGTGTAGTCGACATCAAGTACTGTTTAAGTCAAACTCGTAACACTATAAATAGGATGTGTATCCATGCATTAATGTTCAACACTTTGAGATATTAAGAACATTAGTGCGTATAACTTAGTGAATCAAACAGCTACGACTGTATTCATAAGTTAGGGTTTATTGTTGTTCAAAGTGTGCACAACACATTGTCATCAAACGGTGTTATCCATAACACTTGTAATTCTTTATTATACAATAATAAGATTACGTTTGAAAAGTAATACCTTGTGTTGATTAAGCTAAGATTAGGGTTTCTTGCATTGATTAGGGACTTTCAAGTGTTTTAAAAATAGAAAAATAGTTTTTAAAATTTATAAAAAATACTTTTTAGTCTTTAAATAATATAAGTAACTTATTAGTTCAATAAAATAATATCTTAGACATTTTGTTAATTATATTTAATTTTAGGGCTTTAATTAGCATTTAAAATTAAATATTTAATTAATAAAAGGTTTTAAAATATTTTTGTTGAATTTTTATTCTTATTTATATTATTTTAGACTTAGTTTAAACTTTTAATTATTTTTTAGGTTTAATTTTTTAATTTGGTGCTTTTTAAGGTTTTACGTGAACGACCTTTTCGTCTTAGTGTAATCCGTCATCGTAACCGTCATTCTCTTCTTACCCCATTTCTATTATCTTTTCTCATAACAATAAAATCACAAAAGTTAATCATTTCATTACACAACGCACTAGCCTCCTTGAGAACGAACTCACTTTAGGATCATTTACACACGGTTTTCCTAAATCGTCGTGCTTACCCTATATTTTGGTACTCTTTTCCTAAAGGGTATACAAAAACTCAACCATCATTTTTGGCGCCGCTGTCGGGGAGGCGTGTTGTGTTTTGATTTGAACAATTGTTGTTTTTATACTAGCCATAATAAGTATTTGTATTAGTAGCACTCTACTAATACGTATTATCGTTTTTTGTTTTTTTGTGAATACTATTACTATATTGTATACGTAGAACAATAAATACACAAGTACTCCAAATACGTGAGAAATCACAACATTGACTTGGGAGGTCATTACCCAATCATTGTATTCGAATCTCAAACCAAAGAAAAAAGGCAAAAATAGATAAATACTTTCGAGAAGCTCGATTTTGAAAATACAAACTATAAGGTGGGTATAAGGTGGATATTATAGAATATATCCTAAGGAAAAAGGCTCTTAAGTGCTTCGCGCCGCCTCGTTTCCCCGCTTGCTTGTGAGTATTTGATTTTGAGAGCTAATCGAGAATTTGCCGCCCAAAGTATTACTTAAGTATCACATATATTTTCTTGGTTTCATTGATTAAACCCTCTTGAACGTTTAGGTGTTACACCAACGTTCTAAAGTCATCGAAGGCGTTCACTTCACGTGATCGTTTTCATTCCTTGAGGCTTCTTTAATCAAGAGATTTGATTAAGGAGGAGATTTGTAGATTATTGTCTACTTAATACAATTCCAAAATCCAAAAAAAAGTAAAAACAATCAAAAATCCAAAAAAATTGAAAAAGTTAAAAACACCAAAAAGAATCTTCTTTGCTCATCCCGACGGTGTACGTGACGTTTATTCTTACTCGCAATCAAGCAAGACGTGCACGTAAAGGAAGAAACAAAAAGGAGGCAACACCTACTCCTAATCTTTCTAGTGAAGAGACTCCAAGTGAGGAACCCGTTGTAGAACAAGAAGCTATCATGGCTAATCGTACTATGATGGAGTTGCTTCAAGCACCCACCGAGGGTTTTGGAGAGGCCATTGTGATTCCCGCCATCCTTGCGAAGAACTTCGAGATCAAGACGGGTTTAATGTCTATGCTTCAAGCCAACAAGTTTCGCAGCCACGAGAAAGACAACCCACATTATCACATTAGGCAATTTAATTGTCTCACCGCGACAAGCAAGTTTAAGGATGTACCACACGATGCCATTAAGATGATGTTGTTTCCATACTCGTTAGATGGACCCGCCAAGATATGGCTCGAGAAAGAACCCCCAAATTCGATTTTGACGTGGGGTGATCTCGTTTCAAAATTTGTAAATCAATTTTTTCCACCATCTAAAACAACACATTTGAAAAACGAGATTTCACGATTTACACAAAGATCTAATGAAAGTTTTTCAATGGCTTGGGAAAGGTTTAAAGAAATGTTACATGAATGTCCACACCATGATTTTTCCGAATTGCATCAAATTGACACTTTTTATAATGGGCTTAATGATCATGAACGAGATTACTTAAATGCCGCCGCGGGTGGTAATTTTTTGTGCAAAAAAACCGAAGAGGCTTTGAAAATCATTGAGAATAGGTCTAAGGTTTATAGCCCTCGTAACACACCGAGCGTTGCCAATTTGGGTTCGTCATCGTCTCGTAGCATTAATGCCTTGCAAGATGAAGCAAATGAGGAGAAACGGTTTTTCGAAAGGTTTTCGACTCTTATGACTCATTGGAAAGCACAAGATGCTTTGAATTCCGCATCGGTTAAGGCGGTTGCCAAGAGTTGTATTTCGTGTGGTGGAGCTCATGATTTTTCCGAGTGCATTACCGCGGATGGTAACACTTCGAATTCTTATGTAGCCACGGGAACTTATAACCAAAACGGTCAAGGTTCCCGCCAAAATCAAGCTCCACAAAATCAAAATGCTAATAACTATCGAAACAACAATCAAAGTGGTGCTTATCAAAGAAATCAACGTAACTACAACAAGGGTAATTATCAAAGTGGAAATGGGCTAAATTTCAAACCAAAACCAAAACCGTGATTTTCAAACTACCACACAAGGTTTTCAAAATGATCACACCAAAAATCTTTAAGGATAATTTTTGAATTATGCTAAAGCAAACGATGCTAAGTTTGATAATATGCAACGTGAAATGGTTAGCTTAAGATCCGAGTTGAAAAACGAGCTTAAAAACGAACTTGCTAATGAACTTAAGACTCATGCTAATAAAATGGAAGGAAATGTCCAACGTCTCCAACAAAATAAACAAAAAATAGAGCAAGGTCAACATGAGATTAAGCAAGAATTGTTAAAAGCGGATGCTAGGAAATCTAAGTTTGAAGATCGAATGGGAAAAATGTTTGAAGCTATCATGTGTAAACCTTCTTCTTCGGGTGGTCTTCCTAGTGATACCATCGTGAACCCGAAAGGAGAATTGAAGGTTGTTACTACTCGTAGTGGTAAAACTTTCAATGAACCCATTTCTCGTGTAAGTACTTCAACGGAGAAGGAAAAAGAGAAAGAACCCGAGGTGGTGGTAGAAAAGGAGCAAATTCCAAGCCCACGAAGTACGGCTCAAACCACACCTACGGTTGAACCAATACCAATAGTGGAACCCGAGATTCCAAGGCCTTTGCCTATGCCCCAACCCACACCACCCTTACCTTACCCTTCAAGACGAAACAAGGAAAAGGCACAAGAACGAAATAATTATCAATTTGAACTTTTTATGAAAATGTTTCGTTACTTGCATTTTAATATAAGTTTTGCCGACGCCTTGGTCATGATGACTCGATTTGCCGCGAACTTCAAAAGTATGTTGAATAACAAAGAGAAATTGCAAAAGTCGTCTAGTTGTTCTTCGGTTTTTCTTAGCCGCATACCTCAAAAAGTCGGTGATCCCGGCAAGTTTTTAATCCCATGTGCAATACAAGATATGGAGGAATGCTACGCCTTGGCCGATCTTGGTGCTAGTATTAGTTTGATGCCTCTTGAGATTTTTAAGTCGCTCAATCTTCCCAATCTCACTCCTTCAAGAATGTCAATCGAGATGGCCGATCATTCTACGATTCTAGCTTGTGGAGTAGCCGAGGACGTCTTCGTGAAAGTTGGAAAGTTCTACTATCCCGTAGACTTTATCGTTGTTGACATTCCCATTGATCCTAAAGTTCCTCTAATTTTAGGTCGATCATTTTTGGATACCTCGAGAGCACATATCGATGTGCATGCTAGGAAAATCACTCTTCGTTTCAATGAGGAAGAACTCGTCATAAATGCAACTCAAAACTCCACACTTTCTCATGTGTACTCTATCACGTCTTTGAACAATGTTAATCCCATCTGTAAAAGGATTTCAAAAAGAGTTTTAGAAGTTGATGATAAAAACGATTTTCCGTCCCCTCCGCCGGTGGAGGTTAAGAGTGTTAAGCCTACGATTTCAATCACGAATGATTCTTCGGATGATGAATATGTTGATCCCGATGGGGAAGTTTTCTTTGTTGAAAAACGTTTTGAGAACTTACCACCACCTAAACCAAAACGGTTTTCAAATGTGAGAATTTTTAGTGTGACTAATATTGCTTTAGAAACGCCAAATATTTTTGACATAATTAAGTCGGGTTTTCATAAGGAGAGTTTAAAAGATGAAAAAGGGAAAGATTTTAAATTGGATTTAAAATATTTTTCTACAATGCTAACTCCGTCATCACCTCGTGTTTTGAGTGCTACAAGCTCGTCTTCTCCTTTTGACGATGCTTTTTGTGGACTTAGTGTGGGGGAATCCCCTTATGTTCCCTCCCCTTTCTCCACCGAGGACGAGATATTTGATCCCGTAATTGCTTGTAAAGGGAAATCTCAGTCTTCCACCGATGCAATAAATGGAAAATCTTTCTATTTAATTGGTGCGAGTCTACCTCGAGTAGCTCATGGTTTTTATGACTTACCCATTGTCCCACCCTTCTATTTCTTCTCATCTATTTTCTTGAAACCCTCTGGGTTTGTGTTGACACATGATGAAGTGGCGTTGATTTGTTTTTCCAATGAAAACGAGAACGCCATCTTCGATCCCGGTATTTTGCACCATCAAAGGACTTAGTCCTTAATACCGGTTGTTTTTTGGCCTTGTTTATCATGTAAGCCCCACTAAAAATTGACCATACCAAGATAATCCCTAAATGATCACATTTATGGGGATTCAAGTCGAGCTTTTGACTCGGTTATCAAAAAGAAGGTGCCTCGTGGGGGAAACCCATGCTTATCCATGTACATATTATTGCTTTCTAATTAGTTTAATGTGAGGGGATTTGTGCCCTTCCAATCTTTGTTCCGTGGGTGTTTATGAATTGTGGTTTTTAGATCATGATCTTCACGATTAGAGCCTCTCGTGTTCGTTTTATGGGAGCACTCGATCATTTGCTTTGAAGACTTTCTCAATATCCAAATGATATATCCTTTTGATGTTCTAACCTTAGGTTTTTAGCACAATTCATAAACGGCTATTAATTTAACGGTTACACCCTTTCCATGCTAGATTAGGCATTCGACTACGTCTCTAGTATGGGGGTGTTTGCACCCCTAGACTCGAAACATTGAGGACAATGTTTAACTTTAGTATGGGGGTGAATAGATACTTGCCTTGCCAAACCTTCACGCTTTCCAAAATTTATCTTTTTGTTTATCGTTTTTGTTGCAAAATAAGGCTAAAAATGGCCAAATTTTAAAATTTTTCTCATGTTTTTATAAGTGTTTGAAGACACGAATGTAGGTTTTCCGATGGCAAGAATAAGAGTAATTTTTGACTCGACCGTGTGTGTTGAGCACTTAGCTTTGGTTCCTTAACTACACATTAGGCTAAGTCTCTTAAATGAGGACGAGAAATGATATGGTTAATTATAAGTTACTATGCTAAACGTAGAGTACTCGTATTCTTTCAAAAACTCATGTGTTTTCGTTGTTTACTTATTCTCCCTTCGCATGTAAATATTTTTTGCTTAATAAATATTGATTTAGCGGTTTAGTTGGGATTGTTGGGTTTCTAGTCTTTTCTAGTAGCTTCCGTGTAATTAAATTGGGAAGACATTAAGGTATCGCCAGCGTCACGGTTTTGAAGTATTGGCACCCAAATAATCGAAAGCTTCACCCAATAATAAGATTTCAAGTGCTCACCTAAATCTAGCAAACAATTTGAAGCCCCACAAGGCAGAAAAATCTATGAAAAATTGAAAGTGAATCAAGCCTTAAGCTTCGAAGCTTTAAAGATCCAAAATTCGCCTTAGCGTGAGGATATACGTCTTTGGCTAATAAAACCACCGATGAGGCGGGTAATAAAAGGCAAGGCAAGACCGAAGTCATAATAAAAGCTTCATGACGAAGTTGAATAAAAGATGGAGGTAAACCAAAGATAATAAGGCCCTTCCGTTAGGGGCGTATAAAAGTCTTGGTAATAAGTCTCATGTTCAAAACCGTTATAAAACCGTGTTTATCGATTCTTCTTGTCAACTTTGACATCGTTGTCTATTAGGAGGGGTTATTGATTTAATGGTCTTGGTTACACCGTTAGGACTCTATTTTTAGACCTAAATCTCTATTATCGCATAAGTCAAACAATGTATCCTCGTGAAACATTCAAGACAAAATAAAATATAAGAGATACAACTTAGGAATAATGGGAGGATAAGTACGTGATTAGGGCATATGAGTAGTGTTAGCATTACTAACTTATAATGATAATGATCTCGTTGCACGCTTGGCATGGAATTGGGGTGAAAATCGAGGAAGATGAAATTATTTCTAACAAAGCATTCACGTGTTCTTATTCTATGAACCTAAACGTCCCATTTTGCGATGAAAATCATACATTATGTCTAAAACACAAGTAGTAGTAGTAATAGTCGTAGTGTAGCTAGTTTATCGTTCAATAAAGTGAATAAAAATGAATTTTCGAGATGCTACGATACTTTATTCTAGCATTGCGTGAGGGCACGGCAATGGTTTAGTATGGGGGAGTGATGAGACTGCTTTTATACATAGTCTCATCGTCCAAAAATGGGCTTAAAATGCATTAAATATCATTAAAAATGCCAAATATATGCTCGTATCTGTTGCTTGTGTATTTTAGGTACGGATATTGAGGAAATGACAAAAAGATCACAAGAATCAATCAAAAACAAACACGGGAAACGAAGTCGCACAATGAACCGGACCCGAATCAAGAATTTCCAAAACAACCCTTGAAGAATTGAAGATTGGCAACATTGATCCCTCATCTTTGAAGATTTGTCATAATTGGTCCATGGAGATCATATTTTGCAAGATTAATCATCCATGTTTGAAGAATTGACAAAGCAGGCCCTTGAATAATGCAATATTTGCATATATAATCCTTGATATAAATTTGCAAAATACTTGTGCCAAATTTGACAACTTTGGCAAAGTTGTTATAAAGGAATTGGAAGTTGTTGGATATTATTTACAAGTTGAAGAAAGTGTGATACATGGGGGACCTTTTCTGCCCAGAAAATCAAACACCACACCACCAATCAACCACTGCCACGTCACCCACCAGCCAATAGCATCCCACCACCTCACCACTCCCTCACACGTCACCCTCCACTACTCAGTTTATATTAATAAAACTGAGTCAACCCCTAGTCAAACCCCACACTTTTCCCTCTAAACACCCAGTTTAAACTAATCCCTCCCCAAATCAGATTAAAAGTTCCCATTAAACCCTAAAAATCACCAGGTTGAATTAAACCCTAATCAAAGGGGTTTAATCTTTAAAACTCCAGAACCCTAATTAACCTTATACTAATCCAGTCCCCACCCCTAAAATCTACCCAGACATACCCATGTGTCCTGTGGGACCCTCCCCTGCCCATCACTTTCTTCCTAAAACCCAAAAACCCGACCAAATGAACGATTCCTAGCAACTCCTTGGTCCCCAATGTTCTACCAACGGTTCAAGATCAAGATATCATGTTGGCATGTCAACATCCATCACAAGAATCCATTTTGACTGAAATTCAAAATTTCGTCCAAGGGCAGTTTAGGAAATTTATAGTTAGGGTTTTATGATTCTAGACTCTTCTGTGACCCATTATATAAGGGCATATAGGGTTTTCATTTTAGTTCTTGTTCCAAATTTTGCTTAAAAAATATTGTAATTCCTTTTTAATATATAAAAGTTGGTATTTTGATTTTAAAAGATTTTCCTTTTTATGTTTAAAAGTTGGTGTTGTTATTGAAGCAATCTGAGTTCCATTATCACTTTTGATTTTGTTAAGTTTCATTCAGAAAGTGAAGATTTTGGTGAGAGGACACTTAAACCAAAACCTTGATTTTCTGTGATAGTTATAGGAGCTTATCAGCTTATTTGGTGGACAACCAAATAAGCTACATAAGCTTGTATAAGCTATTTCATCAGTTTCAGTTTTTCCAAGTGTTCTAGGTTTTCAAATTTTCATTCAAAAATCAATTTTTCAAATTTCTTTATTATATAGCCTATAAGCTATAAGCTTGCTTAGCCAATAAGTCAAGTTTATAGCTGCATAGGGTTGTTTATCAGATAACCTTGTGTTCTTGTTGGTTTCTTTGACTTTGCAGGTTACAAGAAGATCATTGTGTTCATTTGAAGATATATTGGGGTGGGTTTGACTGCAGTAGTCACCACCTAGCATCATCCACATTCAAACAACTTCTTTGCACAAGCCATAAGCCCAGCTATAAGCTGATGGGAGATGGCATTGCAGCCATAGTGGGGCCCGGATGTGGGTCCCCCAAGGTATAAACCATAAGGCTTGAACCTTCCTAGTAGATTATAACTTATTTTTTTGTGCCTTGTGATTTGTGGAGTTGATTTTGTTTGCTAGTTAGAAAAGGGTTTGTTTATGATTATTAGTCATTAGTTAGGCTTGATTAGTTGTTAAAATTCAGTTTTAACCTGGTTTGAATAGATTTGGTGTGTAAATTTGTGATTTCTGAAATTTAGGGGGTGTTTGGCTTTGGTTTTTAAAGCAAGATTGTTGAAAGTATTTGGCTTAAAATCTGTTTGAACACACCTATTTCATTAGTCTCTAGTCATATCAGTAGTTGGTTGAGTTTTGTATGTTGGAAATCAGAAGTTGCATGATAAAAATTGGATAATATAGCTAGAAATCAGTAAGTGCCTTTGTTTGACTGATTTTTGTCGATTAGGTTCACCAAAGTCTGAAATCTGATAGGGTTAAGTGCTATATAGGATTGTTTATCAGTTATATGCTGTTTGATCAATTTTTGTACAAGATTTGAGCCTTCAAAATTCATTATTGTGCCAATTGCACCAGACACTATTCATCAGACCTATAGCAGCCTTTCCAATAACTTTTTTGGGCAATTTGTGTGATTTTATTGTGTTGTAGCTGGTTAATTTTTGCTATAATCTGACTCCCCATACTCCCATGAGTGTGGGGTGCCCTTGTTTCCAAGAAAAACCCAACAACAAGCTTTCCTAAGCTCTAAAACCATCTGACCCATTTTTTTGTGAAGTCAGTGGGAACTAAGTTCCCACTGCTAGTGCTTTGGTTTCCACTGCTCAGCAAAAGGACAAAAGTCCTTCACATGTCACTTTCAGTAACTTAGATTTTTTGTCTTTAGTGGGTGAAAACAGGTTTTAGACTTTGATTCAAGTTTCATTATTTTTCTAATTTAATTTTTGATTTTTCAGTTTAATTAAATTTTCAGTTACTGTTCATTTAGTATTTTTTTACATTTAATAGCTATTTTAAATTACTTTTTAATTTTTGATTTTTGTCTTTTAGTGGTAAAATTAAATATTTTTTAGTTTTAAAAATTTTCATAGACTTAGAAAAATACTTTAAGTTTTTTAGTTTAAAAAGTTTTTACTGTTCACTTTTTATTTAATTGTTAGAATTAATTTAGTTTAAGTAGGGTTTAATTTCAAACTGTTTTTTTCTTTTAGTGGAAAATTTTACATTTTTCAAACTTTTTCATTTTTCTACTGTTCCTTAGCATAACTTAGGATTTTTTTAAAATTGTCAAATTATTTTTAGCATTATTTTATTATTTTTTATGATTATTTTAGTTTAAAAATTGTTTTTAGTGTTTTAAAATAGAAAAATAGTTTTTAAAATTTAGGAAAAATACTTTTTAGTCTTTAAATAATATAAGTAACTTATTAGTTCAATAAAATAATATCTTAGACATTTTGTTAATTATATTTAATTTTAGGGCTTTAATTAGCATTTAAAATTAAATATTTAATTAATAAAAGGTTTTAAAATATTTTTGTTGAATTTTTATTCTTATTTATATTATTTCAGACTTAGTTTAAACTTTTAACTAATTTTTAGGTTTAATTTTTTTTAATTTGGTGCTTTTTACGGTTTTACGTGAACGACCTTTTCGTCTTAGTGTAATCCGTCATCGTAACCGTCATTCTCTTCTTACCCCATTTCTATTCTCTTTTCTCATAACAATAAAATCACAAAAGTTAATCATTTCATTACATAACGCACTAGCCTCCTCGAGAACGAACTCACTTTAGGGTCATTTACACATGGTTTTCCTAAATCGTCGTGCTTACCCTATATTTTGGTACTCTTTTCCTAAAGGGTATACAAAAACTCAACCATCAGAGATACTTCTTCAATTTACTTATTGGACACTGGGCATCCTAATCATTGGACAATGGCCTAGGAACAACCCTTAACACGATCCAACAATCATTTAAAACCTTATAATTCAATCACATGACTTAACGACTTCCTCTTAACAATCTCATATTCCATACGAGTTAAATTTTACTTCATTCAAGTTTCAATCAACTTATACTCAATGCGATATCCTACCTCATTTTCGAATACTTTCAAACTTATTCTTAGACCTTCAAAGTGCAATAAAAGCTTGATATGATCAACACTTAATTTCCAATCCTATAGCTCTTACAACAAAAATTATCAAATGAGTCACTAGTATGAAATGACTCGATCATTCAATTAGACTTCTCGGAAAGGTACTTGTAGCATGAGGCTTTTGGGTAATTGTTCCAATGACAGCCTTAAGTGCAACATTCACCCTTTCGATTTCAAATTTAAGAATTGGGTGACAACGAATCAGATGACATCTTTCTAGGTGGTAACGTTTTGTCAAACTCCACTCTATAAGGAAAGATCGTCATGACATCGATATCGGTTTTAATCTTGCCAGTTCTTCTTCAATATCACAATCAACTAATATCTATATTTCTACGAATATCAACCATTTTGTTGGGATCATAAATATCCACAACTTGGTTTAGATCTGGAATAGCTAGAATTCCTACGGGAATAGCTTCGATTGATTTGCTAGGGGAGTTAGGGTTTCTTGTGACAATCTACGTCGTATAAATACCTCATATAAATATCAAAATAATCATCGAACAATCATGTAATCAAATTACAACATATATATATAATCCAAGTTATATATATATATAAATAACACTTCTCAGTCTGGCCTTGTCGGTAACTCGGGAATTCTTCGGCACCGTTATAGTCAAAAGATTTTTAGACATTTTAAGAAAAATGTTTATAGTTAAAAGATTTTGAAATGTTTTATTCAAAACCTTG
Organism: Glebionis coronaria; assembly: GCA_025667525.1. Taxonomy (NCBI): domain Eukaryota; kingdom Viridiplantae; phylum Streptophyta; class Magnoliopsida; order Asterales; family Asteraceae; genus Glebionis; species Glebionis coronaria. The sequence goes on from CM046880.1 coordinate 20,982,032, forward strand.
GTTTTAAAAATCTTTCGTTCTCTATAACGAGAGCTCTGATACCAAACCGTAACACCCCCAAATTTATACAACTCAATACAGCGGAAGACTCGTTGGTGTTACGGGATAGCACATTACTCACATCATAGACAAAGCTTAAAAATCGCGTCGTTTAATAATAAAGCATTTCCATTCATAAATATCAAATTTACATAGGTCCCAAGTCATTGTATTTCATACAAGTTTTACAAAGAATTTGAATGGAAATTATTATTTAAGTGCGGGCCATGAATTCTTGTTGTCTTCCCGAGAATTACCTTCAAGTATCTGAGATAAAACATGTTAAAAGAAAAGGTCAGCGATAACGCCGAGTGAATTCATAGAGTTTAATAAAATCCATCAATATAACATCGGTATAAAATTATTACCGAAAATCATTTTGTACAAATCATTGTAATAGGCCATAAAATAGCCAAAGTCATTTTATACAAATCCTTATCAAAATCATAATATAGGCTTTGGCCTTCAAAATCATTATACGAACCATTGTCGTTAAAAACATCATACAATACGTTTTATAACGTTGTATAGATTAAATAAAAACCGTTATATGAATATGGTTATATAAAACCAAAACACGAACATAATATCAATGATAAGACCCTGTATTGCTAGTCAGGCAATATATCGTAATTCAATGCATAAAGCAGTATTTTCGTTATTTGGATTATTATAAGCCGCATGACATTGTTACCTTACTATATCAAAAAACGGGTAGCTAGCCCAAAACTCAATTTGCCCATCTAAATTAGCGTGTCGTCACAATAATCACTCTTGTGTAAATCTTCTCATACATAAATTCGCTTACCAATCAATGTGGCACGACGGGGATCAACCGTCAAGGCGCGAACTGGGGTGATCGTCCCCAAATAGTACTATTATATGCATAAGCGTCTACCAAAACCCGGTAGTTCACAATTCATGCTAATGGGACTTTTAGTGACATAACCTAACTTTAATAATCCATTTCATTTCATTTATCGGGTCATATAATCATTCATCGGGTCACATAATCATTCGGGTCCAAATCAATAATCAAACAATTGGGACAACTTGTGTCCTATTTTATCAAAACTAACATGTTATCTCCCTCGCGGGTTTATAAAACATTTCATAAAAACATTTAAAAGAGTGTGAGGCTATGAACTCACGTTGATGTGGGAAAGCGGGTTATTGGCAATTTGGATGTACGGTACGTGCTTCAATCACGGAAACCTAGACAAATAATACTCGTCTTAGACTCTTGTCCAATAACTTTACAAAAATAACAATTATGTATACATATGATGATTTTATATATATGATGATCAAGTGGGTTTATACATTCTCATTTTACTCAATTTAGTGTTATGTATTGGTAACTTTTATACTAGTGTACTAGTTTTACTTATTTACATGTTTTAGGTCCAATAAGCCTATTATAAGTCCATTACCTTATGTTAGTCCATTTTAAACTTTTATTATCAGTATTATACTTTACATGTTAGGCCCAAATGGGTTAAGCCCAATAAGTAAGTTTATAAGTGTTTTACCAACTAGTCGGGTTTATAGTCCTGATTGTAGGAAAATTATACACCTCTTGTTTAGGAAAACAAAAGAGCGTAAATGAGCGGTAAGTATTAAACAAATGATTTTAGGAAAAACCAAGTGTTAATGACCCTTATGGTGTGAAATGAAAGTTCGTTTCCCAAGGAGGTATATGTGTGTGAAAAACTTGTTAAATGTTTGTGATTAATGATTGGTTTAGAAGGGGATGAGAAAAGAAGATGACGAAGACGTGAAAATTACTACTAGAATGATAAAACGTAAAACCGTAAAAACAAATTAATTCTAAAAATTACCAAAAATTAACCAAAAATCAAAATAAATAAACTAAGAGTTTACCAATGATCAAAACTTTTTCAAACCTTTTAAATAATTAAATATTCAATTTTTAATTGCTAATTAAAGCCCTAAAAATTAAATAAATTATCAAAAAGCCCAAATAAAGATTTTTCAATTGGTAAACCTCTAAAATGACCTAAAAATATTAAAAACTATTTTTAGAAATTTTTAAACTAATAAAAACTATTTAAAATGATTTAAAAACTATTAAAATTTAAAATAATTATAAAAATTAATCTAAAAGTGATGAAATTATTCTAAAAGTTGCTAAATTCATATTTTAATGTATTAAAGCTAAGAAAAATGTAAAAAGTTGGAAAATGTGAAATTTGAAAAATAATAATAAAATAATATTAAAATAATATTAAAAATCCAAAAATTATAAAAAATTCTAAAAATTTGCAAACTAGTTTATTTTAACCTAAATAATCAGAAAATCAAAGTGAAATGACAAAAATACCCCTATTGGGCCCTCAAATGGGCCAAAACCAAAAACAGTCAACCTTAATGGGCTTTTGGGCCCAAAAAGTCAAACCTGGCCCAATTGACTTGGAAAAGCCCAATCTGACTCAAAATTTAATTCTAAGAACAAAACTCTAAAGGCCCAAAAGTTGAATGTGAGCTTATCACAGCTTAATAAGCAAGCAGCTTATTCTTATTGGGCTTTTCAGCCCATTAAGCAATAAGCCAATGCCATAAGCTCTAATTTGACACACAACCTTCTTTTAGGATGCTTATGAGATCTATAAAAAGAAATTTTGAAAAAGCACACTCAATAAGCCAGAAATAAGCAAAGTAAAAATCCACAAAACGACAAAATAGTCGGGTTTGAGATTTAGGGCACCTCAGAAGCTCTAGTTTGTTGCAAAAGCTCACAAATAGCTTAACTAAGAATAATCAATCAAGAAAATCACAAAAAGCTAAGTAGAATAAGCTGTGAGAGCAAATAAGCTGGCTAAAAAAGCCAAATAAGCTAGTTTTCTAGCAAAAGCTTAACCAAAAGACTTGTAACCTTCCAGATTTGATATTAAGCTAAAAAAATGATTTCTATAACAAAAGCCAAGTTGTTGCATGTGCCAATAAGCAGTTCTATAAAATAAGCCAATTTGTGCTTATTTGACCAAAAGTCAAAGTACTCCAAAGTTCACCAAATGATCAGGAATGGTCTATGGGCTTCTTATAAGCAAATTTTGTGAAGGACTCAAGGATGAGGCCTTGTGAATCAAGAGGTCAGTTGACCTTTTGATTGCAGATTTTGGCAATAAGGGCTTAATAAGCCAATTCGCTTATAAGCCAGATACAAAGCACACCAAATAGCAAAATCCACTCACAAGCAGCACTTAATCAAGTTCCAAGCAGCAAAATCACAAGGCATACACTAGGATAACAAATGCAAGCAAAAAATGAGGTGGTCACTTTGCTGATGCAAATGACCACTTCAACAACTTTTGATAAGCTATAACAATCACAATAAGCCACCAAATTCAACAACCAGATAACCAATAGATAGCTTATCACCCAAACTATTCCCAAACCTGATTTCAGACCTTAGATCCAAGTAACAAAGAAGTTATTGGATCTGATGTGTTTGACCAATTCCAAAACCACTTTTATCAGATTTTTGCAAAACTTCAAATCCCTTTTCCAAACTTTCAGAAACTTAACCTATGACTAAGACTTGTATATTAAGACTTGTTTAGACCTCCCAAACCCTAAGAACCAAGGGCTCAAGGCCACAAGGCCTTATGAACCAATAATCCCAAACAATCCTTTATCAACCACTTTTCAAACAAACTTCTGATTTTCAAACACAACTTACTAATTTTATCCTTCAAATAGCTACATTAGGTGACAACTAGCAGATTACAACCATAAAACACAAAGCACAAACACAGAATGAACAAATCACATGCCAAAATACAAAACAGACAATATCATATGATTTTTGAGAGGAATTTTAACAAGAGGTTATACCTGCCCTCCACAACATCCTTGGAGGGCCAGCTATGCTCCTTGGACCTTGTTCAACAACTAGAACAAGACCAAGGTACTTCAATAAGAAAGATGATGAATGCCTTGGTTGATGTTTCAAAGCAGAAACTCAAGGGCTTGATTTCTTTAACATAATGAACAAACAGCCCAACCAAAGGCCCTAATCCCTTTACAAGCTTGGTGTCAACAAGCTTGCAAGAGCTTATAGCTTATGGTTAAGGATTAGTACACAAAAATAAGCAAATTCAGAAACCTTCTTTCAAGCTTTTTCAAACTTGAAAAACTTACCAAACATAAACGTCCTTGAACCAAATGATTCAAGCACACTTATAACAATCAATGGAACTCAGAATCACCTTTAAACAATATAAACTTTCAAAAACATAAAAAGGAATTACAATTTTTTCAAAATACCAGCTTTTATAAATTTCAAAAAGGAATTACAAGTTTAAAAGGTAAAGACTGGAACAAAGGGACTCTCACATGTTGAGGTCTCCTTTTATAGGCAAATGCCTGGCTAAACACTATTCACAAACCCTAGCACTGATTTCTCTAAAATGCCCTTGAGTCTTCTAGATAATTCTTGGGTGTGAGCTGTCCAAAATGATCCTGGACGTTTAAAGTAGCTTTGGGGTGAAGCAAAGGATCTCAGCTGTTGATCTTGACACGTGGCAAGCCTTGGTGAGGAAGTTGGCACATGATGGTGAAACGGTTTTGGTGCTGGGGCCTCTTGGTGAATGGGAGTGAGGGTTTTAAGGTTGGGATGGGATTATAGGCGTGTGAATCAAGTGTGGGTAAGGGTAATTGAGTTTTACCCTTTGTTTTAATGAAGATAGTTACTGGGTTCATGGGGTGAACAGTAGTAACTTTTGATCCGATTTTGGGGGATTGGAAATGTTTGGCGCGTGTTTGTGTGTTTGAATGTTTGAGTGCACAACTTTAGCCCTTCTTCTATTTCTTTTCTTTCATTTGTGTTTAAAAATGTGTCAGCGCCCAATTCCTTTGTTGTCAACTTTCAAGACTTGACAATTTTGGCACAAAACTTTCCAACAAGGTTTATAAGGATTATTTTTTCCATTTTGAGATATTTCAAGGGCTGATCTTGGACATTCTTGATCTTCAAAGGTCTTCAATGTATCTTTGGCTTCATGAGGGACCATTGTTGGCAATTTGGAATTGTTGAGGGACTAATCTTGCCATTTCTTCAAAGTAGAAGGACCTTTTGTGTAATTTTGACAAACTTAAGGGACCAAACTTGTAATTATCAATATACAAGGGTTTTAAGTGTCATTTCTTCAATAAAATTGGACCAATCTTGTATGTATTCAAGTCTTCAAGGGTATTTGTTGAATATTCCATGAATTAGGGCCCGGTTCTTTATACGGCTTCGTTTCTCGTGTCTGTTTTTCCTTGTATCTTGTGATCTTTTGTCTTTTTCACGATATCCATACCTAAAATACACAAGTAAACAAACACAAGCATATATATGGTATATTATGACATTTTTATGCATTTAAAGCCCGAAAAGAACGATGAGATCATGTATAAATGCCATCTCATCACTCCCCCATACTAAGCCATTGCCGTGCCCTCACGCAATGCTAGAATAAAGTATCTAAGCATCACCAAAGTTCAATTTTATTAACCTTTATTGAAAAGTAAAAGACTTGCAACATACTACGAAGATGTGTAAAGACATAATGTATGATTTTCATCACGAAAAGTGACTTTTAGGGTCAAAGAATAGAAACAAGTAAATGTCCCTTAGAGTAAACTTCGTCATCCTTGATTGTCATACATTCCATGCTAAGTGCAAAAACGAGATCATTGTTGGTACAAGTCACAATGCTAACACTACTCATACGTCCAAATTGTGTAATACTTTTTCCTCCCGCAATCCTAGTTATTATAAAAAGAAATGAGTTACTAGCATTTTTTATCTATTTGTCATGGATCACAAGTGATTCATATTGACTTATTTGAGTAGTTATTAGTCCGAAAGCAAAGTAGCACGATTTGATCGATAGTTAGCCGAAGGGCAAAATCTTTTAAAACGGCTTCTCGTGTATCTCCTTGAGTTCATATCTTGGCATAACTCGTTTCACGATTTGAGACCTTTCTCGGACCGATATTTGGCATGTACTTCATATTCAAATCTTGGGAAGACGTTCTTGAAATTATGGTCTTCTCTTCATATATTTGGAATTTCTTCACTTGACGTTTTTGAGAGATTCTTCATACTGGACCACGACTTCATCATTTTTCTTCAATATTTACTTTGGATTTTGATATACAACGATCCGCCTCCTTTTCGGACTTGGATATATTTATCCTCATACCTTGTAAGGGTCTTTTTGGATAGACTTTCTCCATGATCTTTAGGGGAGTAATTGCTTTTCGTCGTGTGTCTCGATCCTTCATATTGATTTAGGAATAATGATACTTCACATCATCTTGGATTTTAGCAAAAAATAGAGCTCCTCATGCCTTGTTAGGGCCTTTTTGGATAATCGCCAATCTTCGCGTCTCGCTTCAATAAGTTATGCCTTGGCTATGAACTCTATTCAACCCCGAGCAACTTTTAAACGATCTTGCGCTAGAGGCTAAGTAACCTTTCAAATCGTACGACCTTACTTATTGCAATTATGATTTATTCCTACTGCATTGATCTTATGGGAAGAAAAAGCCACAATAAAAAACATATGAGTTTTTGAAAGAACACTTTCATGTTCTACGTTTAGCATGATCACTTGTCTAACTCTATCATTTCTCGTCCTTCACTATATAAAGACCTCTAATTAAAGAGACTCGTGAATACTTAGCCATGCAAGTCAAAATTAAGCCAAATTTGGATTAGCTTTCATTGAGACTATATCAAATCAAAGTTTTGGGTTTTCAAGCCACCTATAGGATCTTGCACTTTCTTGGACTTTTTCAAGTTTAGAGAAGGCATTTTATAGTTCCCTTGATAAGTGACTTTCTTGGATCAATTATAGGAGCTTGCGAAAAGTTCTCGTTCTTAACCCGAATGAGCTAAGACTTTCGCGTTTTAAAGCTCCCTATATAAAAGTCTAGCAAAACATGAATTGAGCGGGTTAAGGAATGTAAATGGCTCCAAATGCCCATCAAGTCAAAAACTAACTCTTATTCTACCCATCGGAAAATATACATTCGTGTCTTAAAAACACTTATGAAAACTAAGAAAATTTTTAAAATTTGGCCATTTTTAGCCTTATTAGCAACAAAACATTGAAAGTTGGAAAGCGTGAGGGCGTAGCAAAGCAAGTACCTATTCACCCCCCATACTAAAATCAAACATTGTCCTCAATGTTTCGAGTCTAAAGGTGGAGCACCCCCATACTAGAGACGAAGAATCGAATGCTTAGGATCTAGCATGGAAAGGGTGATCAACAATATATCTAAAGCCGTTTATTAAGTATGCTAAAAGATAATTGTTAGAGCAATAAAGGATATGTCATGGATTCGTGAAAAACTTCTTCAAGCAAACGATGGAGGCTCACGTAAACGAACATGAGAGTCTACAATCGTAGATGATGATGATCTAGATAACACAATCACAAACAAACACAAGACAACGAGTTGAAAGGGTACAAGTCCCCTTATTAGTGAATAGTAAGTATAAAGGATAAGAATGGGATCTCCCCCACGAGGCACCTCGTTTTTGATTACCGAGTCATGAGCTCGACTCGATCCCCTCAATGCTAATTATCATTGGGGAAGGTTACTTGGTCGAGGGAAACCATTGAAGGAATTTCCCCACCAAAGTAGTGCTTAAACCTATGTCCATTCACCTTGAAATTAGGACCATCATCTTGAGCTAGCTCGATGGTCCCATAAGGAAACACTTGTGTAATGGTGAACGGACCCGACCAACGAGATTTCAATTTCCCGGAAAATATCTTAAGTCGAGAGTTAAAAAGCAACACTTGATCACCAACGTTAAAAACCCGGTTTTTAATCTTTGAATCATGAAACTTTTTAGTCTTTTCTTTAAAAATTAATGAATTTTCATAAGCATTATCTCTTAATTCATCCACTTCATTCAATTATGAATCAACGGCACAAAACGAATCTAATAAAAATTGTCTCATCAAAAACGGAGTTCGAAAACGTAAATACGTAATCCTAAGGTTTCCGGTTTAGTCGTAAAGGACGTTAAATTATAATCGTAAATCTTCTCGTAAATTTGTGAGTTTATGAACCAACACAAATTTAAAATCTCAAAATAATATTCACGGACAAATTTATTTTCTGATATGTCGGACTGTCGCCAAAGACAGTGTATGTAAACGTGAGCACGTAACGTAGAATTCTCCAGTTTAGATGTAGTCGATGCTACTTCAAGACGTAAATCAAAATTACTTCCCAAAAATAAGGGAGTTCATAATGTAACATTAAAATAATGTTTTTAAATAATACTTGAGAATAAAATATCAACCATAAATTGACGGATTGTCACAGCATTTACCCCTAAACAGGATCTTTGTCCTCAATAATCATCTTATCTTACTACTCGCTTCTTATAGAGTTAAAGCCATGTGGGTGTTTCCTCCACATTCGGTCTTTTCTCACAAGTGTAATTCATTACAATACGCGAGTTTCATCAAACATAACTACGGGAATAAGATCAGGCTTAATGTTGACTTACTTTCTCTATCCATGATGTTCACGGGTTTTTGATGAATGCAACTTTTCGCCGATCTAAACTTTACTAAGAAACAGTCAGATTCTTAATTGATAGACATTTCATCAAGTTCGATATACGAAACATAATTCACGCAGCTCTTGAAGTCCTAGGGTAGATCCAGCTTATATGTCTTTCAAACCAATCTTTGACATCATCTCAATGGTCCCATACAACGGGGACTTATATCCCATGATCTTTCAGATCATCAATTCATTTTTCCATGGTTAAAATTTTTGGCATAACTTCGCTACTCATCTGGCACTTCAAGATCTACATTTCATATTCACATAACCTCCTGCCCACTACAGACAGTCAATAATCAGATCCTAAATTCAATAATCATTTCAGGTCTCGCGGGTTGGGTATTTTGCAAGGTTAGGTCCGCCATCATAGGAAACCTTAAACCTAAAAGACATGTCCAACTCACAATGGGTGTATGTCAGGTGTCTTCATCCCAACTCTTGCTTACAGATGCTCTAATATATATCCTCACAAGATTCGATCTTGATCCTAATACGATAACTATCAATGATAATCTCTCCAAAGGAAAACGATTTTACAGTTTACTACCAAAGGTCAATCATTCAAACATAAAACATCACTTATAGTGTTTTGTATCGTTACTTTACCTCGTCCCTTCGATTGGGGTGGTACACAGTACTCTCGTCAAGATTCGTTCTCAATGACTTCTGAGCAAATCTTTAGAAATTCGATGCGAAGCGAGGATCTTGATAGAGGTGATCGATACAGGCACACCATGTTTACACAACTCCTTTAAATACAAAAGAGTCAATTTCTTCATCAAGAATCTATCATTAACAGGAATGATATTAGCAGATTTGGCTGTCGACGATGACCCAAATCGAATCAAATATAGATGATGACCATTGTAATAGTTAGACGTTTACTAATGTATGAGGCAATGTCTGCCTTCATAATTTGCCATTAGTACAACTTCTTCAGATAAATATACATTAAATCGGAAATGACAGGAATAGAATACTTAATCTTATGAGATTCCAACATAACTAAATCTCACAAACCTCTATATTAAGGCAACCACAAACGGCCTTTAAAACATTTAACGTCATCGACTTCTTAATTCTAATGGTTCACATTAGCCGCGAACCCCTTTTTACAAACATCGTTTATTTTTATATTGTTCGGCAATTTATTTTGCACAGTCATTATTACGGAACACAATCCTAATTGATTCTTTATCCTTTCTATATTATGTGTCAGTATCTACATTCATCTTCCCTGATGAAATAATTATCATGACCATATTCATTCAATATTTATTTCTTCATATTTTCTAAGTTTTAGTTTCGTCTCAATTATCATTTTTATTAGTCTTGCTCAATCCGACGTTTTAAAGCGTCGATCGTTATTACAAGTAAATTAATAATAAATAATAATTTTTTGTGAAACGTAAACGAAAACAAAATTTTAATTTCTTAGTTTGACCAATTATAATAAAATGTTCAAAGCAAATTTGAATTTAATTAACACGATTTTTGCTGATTTATCGAAAATAATTAATAAGATTCGTAAATGTTTGAAATCTTTGTTTATACTTTGGTCAAAATTTTCTTAGTTGAAAAGCAAAAATTGTCGTTTCAAATTTCAAGTCATGATATAAATGGTTTTCCTCAATCCTTCTTAAGTTGTCTTAAGGTATGCAAAAACATTTACCCCTAAACAGGAGTTTAGTTAAATGTTTCGGGTATAAGGGAATAATCCCTCAAAAGTTCTTTTCGATAAATCATTTGTCAAAACACATTTGCACTTTCTTTTTGGTGAAACCCAAAGTCTTAAAAGGGCTCTAAATTTTTGAAGAGTCAATATAGATTCTATTTTCTTATTAATCACACGGTCAAATAATGTAAAGGATTAAGTCTTTAATCACATGTTAAATACTCAAGGTACAAGTTTTCATTGTTCGGCCAATTTAGGGAAGTCTATAACTAATTATTAACTCATTCTTATTCTTATAAACAAACAAATAGTCATTAATGATCACGAGCATGAATTTATCAAATTACATCCTACACACGCGATTCACCAGATTTATGAATGCTACATGTGTAGTAGTCGATCCAAACGACATCATGAGAAACTCATAATATCCATTACAAGTTCTGGATGTAGTGATTGGAATAGATAATCTTTTTCGCGGACGCGAAGTTGATAATAACCATGCCGAGGATCAAATCTTTAGAACATACGCTAGAACCTCATAAATGATCGAACAATCTATCATCTTAGGTAGTAGATATAGATTTTAATCGTCAATTTACTTAGTTCAGGGTAATCAATAAACATAAGGAATGATAACACCATAGCTCTTCATGATGACGATCTTGGTAGTATAAAAGCTTTCTCCGACAACTCTCTCAGTTGTACGGTAATTCTTTTAATCCAGATGGTGCTGACGTACAGTGCACAAGCCACAGGTGCAGCACCGGGAATATAATCAATACCAATTTCAACTTGCCTTAATGGTGAAAGTCTAGGTAACTCACCAACAAATACTTCCTAAAGTTTTAGATAGCAGGAACATCTTTTAATAAATTTACTTTAAGTTCTTTCTAGATTACAAGGTCTATGACTAGTTCACAACCATTCACGGTATAATTTCAAGTCTAAATGCAGGATATGGTCATCCATCAAGAATTATTTAGATTACTTTTGATAATCAACATCTTATCTTTTAGGGGATTTCTACTCGAGTTCCCATCAATTAAGACAATGTCGTCATGTCATAATCAATCAATCCATTCTACTGGCACTATTAACTTTCCAGTTTCATTGTCATCGATAAGATGTGAACTTCTCAAAAGACTAATAATAACTCATAATCCTTCACAAGTTCAAGGATATCAGGAGACATAACTAACCTTAAAAGAGCAAGGTCAACACATAATCTACGCGAGAGAATTTCAAATCAGATACAGACGAAAACATTTAACGAATATGAATATATCCCATGTTTTCATAATTTGAGTACGCTTTCGAAAGCTCCTCAGATCGTTACCCAGGTCATTCAGATGAAATCTAATCAAAAGAAATGATAGGAACATCGATACATCCAGTCGGGTATCAACATTCGGCAATCAAATACTTTTCCTAAGAATCTCACCACGGGAGAATTGGACAAGAAGGAAATATCAATTGTCAAATAAAAAAAATTCCAAAGATGAGTAAATTCGATTCAGAAGAATAATAGCATGGCACATATGTAGGTGTCCCTAACACTATGTCCCTATCTTTCACTTCTTGCAGATCTCATAAAATTTAATCTTTCACAATCTTTAAAGAAAATGTAGTGTTTATTAATCAGTTTTATGGTGACTACTAATCAGCCTTGCATGGTCCATTCCAAATTGTATGTAGGCGCGCAACTATATACAATTTCAAGATTAACGATGCAATACTCAGTTCGTCAAAATTTTATCATCATGTTTATAATAAAAACATTTTCATGCTTAATTCTTAAATAAGAATCAAAATGAATTTACAAAGATGTTCTTTGTTATGGAAACAATTAAGTTTTCCAAGGTATTTCATAATCAACTTTATTTCAATAATGATTGTTTATAAGTCTCACTTTAAATAATCCATATAGTGATGAAAATTCAATTTTCTCAAAGGATACTGTTTTATCTTATAAAAACAATGAGTGATCTGCAAAAGAGTGATGAAGAGTTGTTTACCAAGAACTAACCACAATATAATAGGAAATGAGCTTAGCCAATTAATCATGAGGTGCATGACCTCGATGGCACTCAAAAAGAATAATCCACAACGTAACTCAAATCGAGATGAGTACTTGTTCAATGGTTGCATCACTAATGCGAACATTAGGATGAAGCAATAAAAGATAGATAACATCGATACATGTAGGATTTAGCAATCAAATGTAGTATTTTCCTTAATCACAAATAAGTCAGAATTGTACCGTAACACATTACGTGTTGCCATGTCATACAATTCCAAGAACTCATCCTACCAACTGATATTTCAGTTAAGTTAGGGATTTTTAAAAGATATCACAATGAATGCTAATCTACGAAAGTCGTTAGGTATTCCACATGTCTCGAAAGATCCATCGGTCCCAATTCAGAAGAGATTGATGAGACTGCTGTTATACATAGTCTCATCGTCCAAAATGGGCTTAAAATGCATTAAATATCATTAAAAATGCCAAATATATGCTCGTGTTTGTTGCTTGTGTATTTTAGGTACGGATATTGAGGAAATGACAAAAAGATCACAAGAATCAATAAAAAACGAACATGGGAAACGAAGCCGCACAATGAACCGGACCCGAATCAAGAATTTCCAAAACAACCCTTGAAGAATTGAAGATTGGCAACATTGATCCCTCATCTTTGAAGATTTGTCATAATTGGTCCTTGGAGATCATATTTTGCAAGAGTAATCCTCCATGTTTAAAGAATTGACAAAGCAGGCCCTTGAAGAATGCAATATTTGCATATATAATCCTTGATATAAATTTGCAAAATACTTGTGCCAAATTTGACAACTTTGGCAAAGTTGTTATAAAGGAATTGGAGGTTGTTGGCTATTATTTACAAGTTGAAGAAAGTGTGATACATGGGGGACCTTTTCTGCCCAGACAATCAAACATCACACCACCAATCAACCACTGCCACGTCACCCACCAGCCAATAGCATCCCACCACCTCACCACTCCCTCACACGTCACCCTCCACTACTCAGTTTATATTAATAAAACTGAGTCAACCCCCAGTCAAACCCCACACTTTTCCCTCTAAACACCCAGTTTAAACTAATCCCTCCCCAAATGAGATTAAAACTTCCCATTAAACCCTAAAAATCACCAGGTTGAATTAAACCCTAATCAAAGGGGTTTAATCTTTAAAACTCCAGAACCCTAATTAACCTTATACTAATCCAATCCCCACCCCTAAAATCTACCCAGACATACCCATGTGTCCTGTAGGACCCTCCCCTGCCCATCACTTTCTTTCCAAAACCCAAAAACCCGACCAAATGAACGATTCCTAGCAACTCCTTGGTCCCCAATGTTCTACCAACAGTTCAAGATCAAGATATCATGCTGGCATGTCAACATCCATCACAAGAATCCATTTTGACTGAAATTCAAAATTTCATCCAAGGGCAGTTTAGGAAATTTATAGTTAGGGTTTTATGATTCTAGACTCTTCTGTGACCCATTATATAAGGGCATATAGGGTTTTCATTTTAGTTCTTGTTCCAGATTTTGCTTAAAAAATATTGTAATTTCTTTTTAATATATAAAAGTTGGTATTTTGATTTTAAAAGTAATTCCTTTTTATGTTTAAAAGTTGGTGTTGTTATTGAAGCAATCTGAGTTCCATTATCACTTTTGATTTTGTTAAGTTTCATTCAGAAAGTGAAGATTTTGGTGAGAGGACACTTAAACCAAAACCTTGATTTTCTGTGATTGTTATAGGAGCTTTTCAGCTTATTTGGTGGACAACCAAATAAGCTACATAAGCTTGTATAAGCTATTTCATCAATTTCAGTTTTTCCAAGTTTTCTAGGTTTTCAAATTTTCATTCAAAAATCGGTTTTTCAAATTTCTTTATTATATAGCCTATAAGCTATAAGCTTGCTTAGCCAATAAGTCAAGTTTATAGCTGCATAGGGTTGTTTATCAGATAACCTTGTGTTCTTGTTGGTTTCTTTGACGTTGCAGGTTATAAGAAGATCATTGTGTTCATTTGAAGATATATTGGGGTGGGTTTGACTGTAGTAGTCACTACCTAGCATCATCCACATTCAAACAGCTTCTTTGCACAAGCCATAAGCCCATCTATAAGCAGATGGGAGATGGCATTGCAACCATAGTGGGGCCTGGATGTGGGTCCCACAAGGTATAAACCTTAAGGCTTGAACCTTCCTAGTAGATTATAACTGATTTTTTTGTGCCTTGTGATTTGTGGAGTTGATTTTGTTTGCTAGTTAGAAAAGGGTTTGTTTATGATTATTAGTCATTAGTTAGGCTTGATTAGTTGTTAAATTTCAGTTTTAACCTGGTTTGAATAGATTTGGTGTGTAAATTTGTGATTTCTGAAATTTAGGGGGTGTTTGGCTTTTGTTTTTAAAGCAAGATTGTTGAAAGGATTTGGCTTAAAATCTGTTTGAACACACCTATTTCATTAGTTTCTAGTCATATCAGTAGTTTGTTGAGTTTTGTATGTTGGAAATCAGAAGTTGCATGATAAAAATTAGATAATATAGCTAGAAATCAGTAAGTGCCTTTGTTTGACTGATTTTTGTGGATTAGGTTCACCAAAGTCTGAAATCTGATAGGGTCAAGTGCTATATAGGATTGTTTATCAGTTATATGCTGTTTGATCAAGTTTTGTACAAGATTTGAGCCTTCAAAATTCATTATTGTGCCAATTGCACCAGACACTATTCATCAGACCTATAACAGCCTTTACAGTAACTTTTTTTGGGCAATTTGTGTGATTTTATTGTGTTGTAACTGGTTATTTTTTTCTATAATCTGACTCTCCACACTTCCATGAGTGTGGGGGTGCCCTTGTTTCCAAGAAAAACCCAACAACAAGCTTTCCTAAGCTCTAAAACCATCTGACCCGTTTTTTTGTGAAGTCAGTGGGAACTAAGTTCCCACTGCTAGTGCTTTGGTTTCCACTGCTCAGCAAAATGACAAAAGTCCTTCACATGTCACTTTCATTAACTTAATTTTTGTCTTTAGTGGGTGAAAATAGGTTTTAGACTTTGATTCAAGTTTCATTATTTTTCTAATTTAATTTTTGATTTTTCAGTTTAATTAAATTTTCAGTTACTGTTCTTTTAGTATTTTTTACATTTAATAGCTATTTTAAATTACTTTTTAATTTTTGATTTTTGTCTTTTAGTGGTAAAATAAAATATTTTTTAGTTTTAAAAATTTTCATAGACTTAGAAAAATAACTTAAGATTTTTAGTTTAAAAAGTTTTTACTGTTCACTTTTTATTTAATTTTTAGAATTAATTTAGTTTAATTAGGGTTTAATTTCAAACTGTTTTTGTCTTTTAGTGGAAAATTTTACATTTTTCAAACTTTTTCATTTTTCTACTGTTCCTTAGCATAATTTAGGATTTTTTAAAATTGTCAAATTATTTTTAGCATTATTTTATTATTTTTTTATGATTATTTTAGTTTAAAAATAGTTTTTAGTGTTGTTGGGAATCTAAACTTATTAGATTCCCTGATCATTGATTTAAACATAATTAGGCTGATAGATAGTCCCTTGCCTGTGCCTAGGAGGCAGGCAAGTTTCGCAAGACTCACAGAGATCCAAGTCTCTGTGAGCAACCTCAGAGGAGTCCATGTCAGAGACATTGTCAGGGAAGTCGAAGATTACCTGAAGACATACTCCTTGGCTGTGATGGATAACAGCCAAGATGTATTAGGGACTCTGAGGGGTTGAGAGTTAACAGGGGTGGCAATACCCTGATAACTCTCAGCACACTTTGGACATGCCATTTGTGTGTTCGAGAATATGAAGAATAAGGAAACTGTTTTTGACAACTGTTCCTTAAAGCATAATGGAAGACTACCAAGAATAGAAGGACATCATGTGACTGATGTGGGAACTTGTAAAAGCTTGTGTAGTCGACATCAAGTACTGTTTAAGTCAAACTCGTAACACTATAAATAGGATGTGTATCCATGCATTAATGTTCAACACTTTGAGATATTAAGAACATTAGTGCGTATAACTTAGTGAATCAAACAGCTACGACTGTATTCATAAGTTAGGGTTTATTGTTGTTCAAAGTGTGCACAACACATTGTCATCAAACGGTGTTATCCATAACACTCGTAATTCTTTATTATACAATAATAAGATTACGTTTGAAAAGTAATACCTTGTGTTGATTAAGCTAAGATTAGGGTTTCTTGCATTGATTAGGGACTTTCAATTGGTATCAGAGCGGTGTTTGATATTAAAACCTTCAAGAAACATCGTTCTTAGTTTTATAATCAAGATCCACCATGCCAGAAACTTCTAGCCCACAATCACCTTCCACAAACCCATCTTCACCAAGACTTAACCCTCCAGCAAATGACGATGATCTACCCCAACTTCTTGACTCAAGAGGTGGATCACACGTAACCAGTGTACCAGTCTTTGATGAAGAAGACTTTGCCAGTTGGAAGAGTCAATTTCTTGTATACCTTGATGGACTTGAACCTTTTCTCTTAGAAATTTTAGAAAATGGTCCATATATTCCCATGGCGCTTACATCCACTGAAGAAAACCCTCTTCCCAAACCTGTCAAACAATGGACTTCAGCTGATAAGAAATTAGCAAACCAAGATAAACGTCTCAAAAGCATCATAATTTCCTGTCTTCCCAAGCATATCATGAAGTATGTCATTCAGTGTCCCACAGCTAAACAAATGTGGACAGACCTCATTCTTGGCCATGAAGGACCCTCTGAAACAAGAGAGACAAATATTCAGGCACTCAGACTTCAGTTTAATGCCTTTAAGTCATTTGAAGGTGAAAAGGTTCAGCAAACCTATACTAGGCTGAAGATTCTTCTAAATGACCTGGCTATGAATGATGTCACCATTGGTTAAGCTGAGATCAATGCTACTTTTGTCAGCAGCCTTCCAAGAAAGTGGTTGAGCATGAATCAGACTCAGAGAGCTAACAACTCAATCAAAAATGATACCCTTGCTCAGATCTATGGTAAGTACAATTATGAAGAAGGGCTGATCGATACTATCTACAAATCAGAGACTGAAAGATTTGTAGTCCAAGGAGCATCTTCCAAAGCTTTGATCTCTGCAACACATCCTCATGACATCGATTCTGATATTGAAGAAGATACCCGTAGCAGCCAAGAGTTCTTGTCAGACCTCAATGCAGAATTCCATGAAAGAGCATTGCTAGCCAACCAAAGAAGATACTACAAAAGATCTGGAAGAGTAGGATCAGCTAGCAAACCAACTGACAGGTCAAAAGAAACATGTTTTGCCTGTGGAAAGCTTGGACATTATCAAAAAGATTGTCCTTCCACCAAGACATCCTCACCCTCTTATCCATCATCTTCATCCAAACCCTACAAGTTCAAACAACATAACAACTCATCTCAATCCAATTCTTCAGACACTGAGAAGAAAGATTACAAAAATAAGTACAAGGCACTTAAAGCTGAGTTAGAACAAATGAACTTGAAGATTGAAGCTATGTCCAAAAAGAAAGGTGGTGAGAAAAAGACAGAGAAAGGGTTGGTTGCTGAAACTTACGATTGGAATGATGAACCACTGACTTCAGATGAAGAAGACACCACAAGAGTCAGGGCTTTTATGGCGATAGCTGAGGATGAACCAGCTGTTGGAAAAGGTGATGCAAGATCAGGACAATGGGTTGAAATCACAATGAAAAAGGTACACAGGCTTTTATCTATGTCTGATAGTGATGAACGTAAGCATGTCCTTGATTACACCATTGTCGATTTGCACTTTGTTGAGGAACAAAGAAAGAACCTACTTGATAAGTTTCACTCTATTAAATCTGAAATGATAAATGCTAAGGCTGAATGTGAAACTCTCAGGCGGGTTAATTTAGAGAAAATATCCCTGCAAAATGAAGTAACTAGATTAACCTTGAAAAACATAGCTCTAAATGATCAAGTCTCTGAATTGAACAAGATTATTGAAAAATGGTTGTGTGCTAGGTTTACTATTGATGAATTGCTTAGGGATGAAGTGCCTGCTGACTTAAACAGGGATATAACAGCTAAGAATAAAAAGCTGAGGATTCTCACCAAACCCAAAGACATTGTCTTTAAATCTACAGAGACTATTCATATGTCAGATACCTCTTTGACTAATGACCCTGTCTCTGAAGATGTGGCTGAGCTACCACCTTTGCCCAAACTCTCTGGAGTTGAACCTAGCAGCTCTTCTAGATCTGCTAAGGACGAACTTAGGACAGATATTGAGAATCCTCCAGCCAAAGTTTTTCGTGTGCCTGCTAAACAAACTGGTAAACAAGTAGCCTTTAAGCCTGTCACTTCTAAAAATGTGAATAAGGTTGACCCCACCACTGAAGATCGCTTGTTGTCTCTTATGAAAGAAGTAGAACTCTTGAAACAACACATTAAGCCTTCCGCTGAATGCTCTACTTCTCATGAACCTAAGTCAGTCCTAGGTGAACCCAAAGGGGAAAGGTTAATCAAACCTTATTGCAATGTATGTAAAAATTCTCACCATTCGACCTTAGATCATGACAGACACATAGCAGCTAAAAGAGCCCAGACACCCTCTAGGGAAAGACCACAGAATTCCAAAAGGCAACAGGGAAATTACAAATCTTATCCTCCCTGTAAATTCTGTGGGTTCACAGACCATCACTCAGACGAGTGTGGTGACTTCCCTGGGTGTGATATCTGTGGGAGTTACAACCATGAAACAATGAACTATCCATCCCAATGCCAAAAGTTTTTCAGGAACACAAGAGTTGCTAACAAGCAATTCAGGGAACCCACTGGAAAGTGGGTTCACCATAGGAACTAATCTGTTTATATGTATCTGTGCAGAAATATCTCAAGGAATCGGTATGGTATCTAGATAGTGGCTGTTCTAGACACATGACAGGGATTCAACAATACCTGCACAGATACTTAAAGGAGCCAGGTCCCAAAGTGGTGTTTGGAGATAACTCTTCAGGTGACACAGAAGGATATGGCTCAGTGAACTGCAATGGGATCACGTTTACCAGGGTTGCATATGTGAATGGTCTTAAACACAATCTTATTAGCATCAGCCAATTATGTGATGCTGACTATAAGGTTTTGTTTACTAAGACTCAGGGAACCATATTCAACAAAAACAATGATGTTGTGCTGGTTGCACCTAGAAGGAGAGATGTTTATGTCATCAACATGGCTGTGTGCTCTGAAGACAGTTCAAATTGTTTTCTTACCAAAGCCTCTGAAAGTGTCAACTGGCTGTGGCACAAAAGACTGTCTCATCTCAACTTCAAGAACATCAATAAGATAGCCACTCAAAACTTGGTTGCTGGTCTACCTTCAGTAATGTTTTCCAAAGACAAAACTTGTTCTGCCTGTGCCAAAGGAAAACATCACAGGTCTTCATTCAAGACTAGGCAATCATTCTCTATTGACAAGTGCTTACATCTCCTTCACATGGACTTGTTTGGGCCTGTCAAACCTCAAACCATTAATCACAACAAATACACCTTGGTCATAGTTGATGAATTTTCAAGATATACATGGGTGTTCTTCCTCAGAAGGAAAAGTGATGCAGCTGAAACCATCATGTCCTTCATCAGACAGGTTGAAAATATGAATGATGTTAGAGTCAAAGCTCTAAGAAGTGATAATGGTACAGAATTCAAGAATCATCAACTTGAATCATTTTGTGATGAAAAAGGGATTTCTCAGAACTTCTCTTCAGCTGGCACTCCTGAACAAAATGGTGTGGCTGAAAGAAGAAACAGGACTCTGATTGAAGCAGCAAGAACTATGTTAAATGGTGTAGCCTTACCAAAGCAATTTTGGGGAGAAGCTGTACACACTGCCTGCTACACTCAAAACAGATCAATCATTGTCAAAAGACATGGCAAAACCTCCTATGAAGTTTTCAGAAAAAGATCTCCAGACGTCAGCTATTTTCGTGTGTTTGGATGCCCTGTGTTTATCTATAACTACAGGGATAAACTTGGAAAGTTTGATGAAAAAGCTGATGATGGTTTGTTTTTGGGATACTCTCCAACAGCCAAAGCCTTCAGAGTATTCAACATCAGAAGACAAGAAGTAGAAGAAACTTTCCATGTCAGATTCAATGAAGATGATGAAGTCATACAGAGGACAGGAACAGAGGGTGATGAAGTAGATTTTAATGAAAATATTTCTTTCCCAAGTGATGAGTTCACAGAACCCAGACCTACCAGTCATCACCACTCCAACACTCTCACTCCTTATGTTCCTGCTTTTGACCCTATGTCTACTCACAACATAGAAGTTCCTACCTCTCAAGAACTTGATGAAGAAGAACCTCAAATCTCTGATGGTCCTTCTCATGATATTGATGACTCACCAATTCTTCAAATCTCTGAAGATTCTCCTGCTGATAATGAAATAGCTTCCCTTGATATGGCTGAAGAAGACTCTGACACTGAAGTATTCTTTAAAGAAAGCCCTCCTAGTCAGCAGGATGAGAATCAAATTGTACCAGCTGTGCCCTCAAGTACCCCTGTTCTTGAATCCCCAGCTCCTCAAAATAAGTGGTCAAGAGATCAACACATCCTTCTTGTCAACATTATTGGGGAACCAAATGTAGGGGTCACAACCAGACAGCAAATCCAAGACTCAGAGTCAGCCTCAGCCAATGAATGTCTATTTGTTGAATTTCTTTCACAAATTGAACCTAAAAGAGTAGCTGAGGCTCTGGTAGAAGAAGGATGGGTAGCTGCTATGCAAGAAGAAATCAATCAGTTCAAAAGGAACAAAGTATGGACACTAGTGCCAGCTCCACCTGGAAAGAATATCACAGGCACTAGATGGATCTATAGACATAAGATGGATGAAATTGGGAACATCATCAGGAACAAGGCAAGACTGGTAGCACAGGGGTTCTCTCAGACTGAAGGAATTGATTATGATGAAACATTTGCACCTGTTGCTAGACTTGAGGCCATCAGAATCTTCCTTGCTTATGCTGCCTATATGAACATCACTGTGTATCAGATGGATGTTAAGAGTGCCTTCCTCAATGGTGATTTAGCTGAGGAAGTGTATGTTGCACAACCTGAAGGATTTGAGAACAGCGAGTTTCCCAACCATGTGTACAAACTCCACAAGGCAATGTATGGTCTGAAACAAGCTCCAAGAGCATGGTATGAAACTCTTTCAAATTTCTTAACTGAAAATAAATTTATCAGGGGTTCTATTGATAAAACACTCTTTACCTTCAAGGACAAGAGTGATTTCATCATTGTGCAGATTTATGTGGATGATATCATCTTTGGGTCAACTAATGTCAATCTTAGTAAACGTTTTGCTAAATTAATGACCAAGAAATATGAGATGAGTATGATGGGTGAATTAACTTACTTTTTGGGCTTTCAAATTAAACAATGTCCTAAGGGAATTTCTATTTGTCAAGAAAAGTATGTTAAGGATTTACTTAAAAAATATGACTTAGCTGATTGTGCATCAGTGAAATGCCCCATGCTTCCACCCAACAACTTGGGCCCTGATGAGTCAGGGGTCTCTGTCAATGAGACTTTATATAGAGGTATGATTGGGTCACTGATGTATTTAACAGCCAGTCGTCCAGATATCCAATTCTCCACATGTCTCTGTGCAAGGTACCAAGCTAACCCAAAAGAATCCCATCTAGTGGCTGTTAAGTGAATTTTCAGGTATCTCAAAGGAACACCATCCCTAGGTCTATGGTATCCAAAGGAATCAGGTTTTGATCTCAAGGCCTATTCAGATTCAGATTATGCTGGATGCTGTATTGACAGGAAAAGTACTTCAGGCAGCTATCAAATCCTAGGAGGAAAATTGGTTGGATGGAGTGCTAAGAAACAAAACTCTGTGGCTATGTCTTCAGCTGAAGCAGAATATGTCGCTGCAGCCAGCTGTTGCGCTCAGGTGCTCTGGATGAAAAGTCAATTGGCTGACTATGAAATCTTGTATGACAAAGTACCAATCTTTTGTGACAACACCATCGCCATTGCCATATCCAACAACCCTGTTCTTCACTCTCGTACCAAACACATTGATATCAGGTATCATTTTATCAGGGATCATATAATGAAGGGAGATATTGAGCTGCATTTTGTTCCCACAGAGCTGCAACTAGCTGATATCTTTACAAAGCCTTTGGCTGAACCTTCGTTCAACAGACTAGTTGCTGAGCTAGGGATGCTCAATATCTCAAAGCCTGTGGCTTGATATTAAATGTGTTCATTAAATGATTGATTCTATATTAAATGTTTTTCACATGAAACTAGGTAGTTACTTTCCAAGTAAATGCAAAAAACATTCTCAAATATTTAATCATTTATTTTTCGGATAACGAGGAGACAAACTTTTTGAAAGGTCAAGGGGACCCACTTGAGCAGTCATTTTTGCACCTTGCATTTAATACGGTTGAATAACTGTTCACTTAAGTTTGAATATATATTGTCTTCTTTCTCTTCTCACCCACCACCATTCTAAAATCTACTTCTCTCTCTAAGTTCTTATCTCTCTCAACCATCCGCCATTTTCATTCACCTTCAACCTCCAATCCATGGCGTTTCCCGTTCCAAAAGCCTCCAATGTGAACTTCGAGATCAACGAGAGCATCATCGCCTCCAACAACGCCATTGGATGGATTAAGGCACCAAACAGCACTTATTCAGATCTAGTAAATTTCATGCAGAATTGTGACCTAAATGAAGCCTTCACCAAATCTCCATCCACTTTTTACCAAGAATACCTTAGGGAATTCTGGTATTCTGCTGAAGTAGTTAAAGACACCATTACATTTAGACTTTCATGCAATGAACATCCTTTTGCCTTTTCCCTTAAAGACTTTTCTAGTGTGGCCGGACTAAAACATGGAGATGAATGCTTGAAGACAGTTGACAAAAAGGCTGTCAAGGAAGCCCTGGCCACACTCAACCCTTGCCATGATGTTAACCATGCCCTTACACCAGCTGAGGTCCTCGCCAAATCCCCTCTGAAGATTAAGTATTTCACTCCTATGTGGCGTGTCCTCTTCACCCACATTGTGAAGTCCCTGGGAGGAATGCAGGGATCACATGATCAGATGTCGTCCAATCATCAGGCTATTGCGTATGGATTAATCTGGGGAGCTGATGTTGACGTTGGAAGCATCCTATTCTCAAACCTGGTAGAACAACTGAAGGGAAGGAATCAGGTCAGGGAAAAGAACATCTGTTATGTGCGCTTCATGTCCCTGATCTTTGAGAGTTTGCTGGGAGAGAATTACCACAACAAGGCCTTGACAGCTCTTAAGCCCTATCTCATCACAGGCGCCATCTATAAGGAAATAGGAGCTGAGGATATCCCTATCACCGCCCACATGCTGAACGTGGCCAACCAGGTACCTAACGCTGAGAAGCCCTTGCTCCCTTCCTCTGAGAAGGTGAATACTTCTAGTGTCGCTGGCAAGTCTATGTCTTTGACCTCTGGGCAGCACACTACTAAGTCCAAGGCTTCATCTGGCCAACAGCCAAAGAAGAAGAAAATCCCCTCTTCTTCCCACTCCAAAGCTGTTATTAAGGCCAAGGAAAAGAAGACTGACACCGCCTCTGGTCCAGATACTCGTGTGGACTCAGAATCTTTGGCTGACAAACAACAGGAGTCTAGTGTCTCTAGGTCAGCAGAGACAACAGGAAACCAGCCAAACCAAGCTGATATCTCACAGGTAATCAGTGTACATTTTTAGAGGTTCACAAGCAACCACTCTCATTTGTCTGTAGGAGAGAGTGGTGAAGTTAGGGTAATCCTCGACCCATAGAAGTCTGTCTTTACACTTAGAATACTTTAATACTTCTGTACACCCTGTCTTTGCACCAGGGAATGATTCATTTGTGTTTATAAAGCACCCTGATGACCCTGAACCCTCTAGACAGTATTCAGGCTAACAACAACCTGCATACACTAATGTCTCAACCTTGATCAGCTGTACTTCACACAGCCTCTTGGTTCCCTCCTTAAAAGAGTCCCAAAGGATTTATCCTTTCAGGGGGAGCTGAATCATCATCCTCAGCTTTCCTAGGGGCAGCGTAACAGGCGACCTACAACAACATATGTTTCACTCTTAAAAGAGTCCCAAAGGTTTTACCTTTTGGGGAGGCTGAATAATCACACTCAGCTTTCCTAGGGGCAGCGACTGGCGATCATTAAACAACATATGTTTCACAATCAAAAGAGTCCCAAAGGTTTTTTACCTTTTGGGGGGCTGAATAATCACACTCAGCTTTCCTAGGGGCAGCGAATGGCGACCATTAACCACACTTCATTCACACTTAAAAGAATCCCAAGGATTTATCCTTTGGAGTGGCTGAGTAATCACCCTCAGCCTCTCTGGGACAGCGAAATGGCGACCATTCACCTTATATTTTTCCCTGTTACTAATTACAACAAATTTGTAGGCTGATATTGTACAGCCAGTCAAAGAGTCTCAGGTACATGAAAAGGAGACTGAAACAATGACTCAGGACATTCCAAATGATGATGAACCTTTGTTAAATGCTGATGAAGAAATGCTCTCAGTAGAAGATTATGTCTCTGAGTTTGAGCCCATGCCTGAAGATGAATTCCCTGAGGGAATGTTTGATGAAGAGGATGAAGAAGATGAGGACGACCAGCTGTCTGCCTCTCCTCCTAAAGATATCGCTGTGTCCACACCAGCTGATGACAAGACTTCTCCTCTCAAGGAAGCTGTTGACACTCCAAACTCTGCTACATCTGCAACAACAGTCTTCCAAAGACCAACATATGATCCAACAGCCGAATTCCTCTTGTTTGATCATCCTGCCCAGACCAACTTTGACTTAATTCCAAGGGGGGATGATTTTGCTCAGCAAAGCCTCAATATCAAGAATCTTCAGCCCGTACATCATCAATCTGATATTGAGCGCTTATCAAGGAAGCTGGATGTGATCAAGTCAGAGATGCACAATTTTACTGTGACATTTCCAGGCATCATAAAGAAGGCTGTGACTGAGGCTGTCACTGAGCCAATTCAGGATGGTGCACGAAAAGGTGTAGCCCAGGGACTTAGTCATCTCTCAACTCGAATCAAGGATGCTATTGACTCATCTGTCCCTGCTATGTTCCGTGAACATGAACTCACCCTACACAAGCAATTTAATGCTTTTCGTAACAGGCAATACAACCATGCTAACTTTATTGTCAGGCGTGTTCAGGCAAATACTAATGCCAATGCCAACCTCTTGCTGAAGATTGCCAGGGCTTCAAGAAAAAGACAACGTGCTATGGCTGCCTCTGTGGAGCAGATTGCAAGAAATTTTCAGGCACGTTCATCCAAGCATCAGCGAAGTAAGGATGAACGTGAGGGGGAGAAGAATACTACACTCAGCCTTGCATCTGCTGAACAAGGCTCATCATCAGCTAATCCCTCAACTACACCTGTTCCTCTCCAAGTCATCACACCAGTTATAATACCTGATGATGAGGATACAACTCAGGGGGAGCAACAAACTAAAGATGGAGCTGACCCATCAAAGTCTCTGGTTTTGGTTAACACCAGCAAGCCTGAGGATGATGATGAACTAGCGGCCAAGAAATTAAAATTTACTGTTAGCTCCCTCCCCAAATCTATTCAAACTTAGGCTCAGACAGCGTTTCTCAAAAGAGCTGATGTTTTGAAAAACATAAGTGTGTAGTCCTCTGTCTCGAAGAAAGGAAAGGATATAGTTTTGGTTGACACAGATACCAAACTTAAGAAGATAGCTGCGATGCTAGAGACAGGAGGATCCACCACAGACCTTTCACAATTCTCAACCTTTACACCTTCCGATGAGATTCCTTTGACCCCTGAAGAAATTGAGCAACAGGCTGAAGAATTCAAAAGATTAAGTGAACTCAAGACAGCCAAAGAATTAAATGAAGCGACTCTGAGGAAGATGACACCACCTGAAAGAGAAAAACAAAAACAAAGGTTGAGGGAAATGGAAGTAAAACGCGCTGAGGCCTTAAAGAAAGTCAAAGCTGACTATGATGCCTGCGTGAACAACAGGTATGCTGCTGGCAAGATAACCAAGTTTAAATACACCATTCACAAATCCACAAACACCCCACAGATGATCTTATGGAGGGAAAACCAACAGAGGAATATGGATGTGTTTGACAACTTCAGGTTAAAGACACTTGGGTTATCAGAATGGTTTGAACTCGAAGCCTTAGCTGCCAAAAAGTCTGGACAGGCAAATTTCCTTCTGCTTAAAACTCTTAAGTCTAAGTTTAACTGGATCAAGGAAACAGCAGCCAAACTCAAGATTGATCCCCCACCACAGCTTTTTGAACAAGAACCTCCAAAGACAGGCAACAAAAGAAGAAGAATTTCACAAATTGTTGATGAAACTTTTGTTACTGAAGATGTTCGTGTGGATGGTATGCACAGGGATTTGATCCTTCCAAATGGTATTGTTGGCCCTGTTGATGGTCAGACATACTCAGAGCCTGAAAGAGGAATGGTATTTATGAACAAGGCTTGCCAGTATGCTTTTCAGAGGGAAGATGAGTTATGCTTGGCTTCAACTATTCAGCTACTCTGTCACAAGAAGTGTCTCAAGATCAACACAGAGTATTCCAAGAAGTTTGCAAAGACTTTGCAGGATGAAATTGATAACAGATTAGATGTGGTCGAAGCTGAAGAAAGAATCAAAAATGATGACTATTGAAGATGGTGTCAGCCCTTTTTACCTTCATCTTTTATTTTACTTATGTAATGAACTTGTAATTTTCTTTAAGTCTTAATAAAATCATGAGGTATGTTTGTTTAGATCTGTTATGTGTAAGAAGAAGCTGTTAAACTCACTTACCTTAACTTAGTTAGATCTAGCATTATTTATGTTTAAATAGGGGGAGATTGTTGGGAATCTAAACTTATTAGATTCCCTGATCATTGATTTAAACATAATTAGGCTGATAGATAGTCCCTTGCCTGTAACTAGGAGGCAGGCAAGTTTCGCAAGACTCACAGAGATCCAAGTCTATGTGAGCAACCTCAGAGGAGTCCATGTCAGAGACATTGTCAGGGAAGTCGAAGATTACCTGAAGACATACTCCTTGGCTGTGATGGATAACAGCCAAGATGTATTAGGGACTCTGAGGGGTTGAGAGTTAACAGGGGTGGCAATACCCTGATAACTCTCAGCACACTTTGGACATGCCATTTGTGTGTTCGAGAATATGAAGAATAAGGAAACTGTTTTTGACAACTGTTCCTTAAAGCATAATGGAAGACTACCAAGAATAGAAGGACATCATGTGACTGATGTGGGAACTTGTAAAAGCTTGTGTAGTCGACATCAAGTACTGTTTAAGTCAAACTCGTAACACTATAAATAGGATGTGTATCCATGCATTAATGTTCAACACTTTGAGATATTAAGAACATTAGTGCGTATAACTTAGTGAATCAAACAGCTACGACTGTATTCATAAGTTAGGGTTTATTGTTGTTCAAAGTGTGCACAACACATTGTCATCAAACGGTGTTATCCATAACACTTGTAATTCTTTATTATACAATAATAAGATTACGTTTGAAAAGTAATACCTTGTGTTGATTAAGCTAAGATTAGGGTTTCTTGCATTGATTAGGGACTTTCAAGTGTTTTAAAAATAGAAAAATAGTTTTTAAAATTTAGAAAAAATACTTTTTAGTCTTTAAATAATATAAGTAACTTATTAGTTCAATAAAATAATATCTTAGACATTTTGTTAATTATATTTAATTTTAGGGCTTTAATTAGCATTTAAAATTAAATATTTAATTAATAAAAGGTTTTAAAATATTTTTGTTGAATTTTTATTCTTATTTATATTATTTTAGACTTAGTTTAAACTTTTAATTAATTTTTAGGTTTAATTTTTTAATTTGGTGCTTTTTAAGGTTTTACGTGAACGACCTTTTCGTCTTAGTGTAATCCGTCATCGTAACCGTCATTCTCTTCTTACCCCATTTCTATTATCTTTTCTCATAACAATAAAATCACAAAAGTTAATCATTTCATTACACAACGCACTAGCCTCCTTGAGAACGAACTCACTTTAGGATCATTTACACACGGTTTTCCTAAATCGTCATGCTTACCCTATATTTTGGTACTCTTTTCCTAAAGGGTATACAAAAACTCAACCATCATTTTTGGCGCCGCTGTCGGGGAGGCGTGTTGTGTTTTGATTTGAACAATTGTTGTTTTTATACTAGCCATAATAAGTATTTGTATTAGTAGCACTCTACTAATACGTATTATCGTTTTTTGTTTTTTTGTGAATACTATTACTATATTGTATACGTAGAACAATAAATACACAAGTACTCCAAATACGTGAGAAATCACAACATTGACTTGGGAGGTCATTACCCAATCATTGTATTCGAATCTCAAACCAAAGAAAAAAGGCAAAAATAGATAAATACTTTCGAGAAGCTCGATTTTGAAAATACAAACTATAAGGTGGGTATAAGGTGGATATTATAGAATATATCCTAAGGAAAAAGGCTCTTAAGTGCTTCGCGCCGCCTCGTTTCCCCGCTTGCTTGTGAGTATTTGATTTTGAGAGCTAATCGAGAATTTGCCGCCCAAAGTATTACTTAAGTATCACATATATTTTCTTGGTTTCATTGATTAAACCCTCTTGAACGTTTAGGTGTTACACCAACGTTCTAAAGTCATCGAAGGCGTTCACTTCACGTGATCGTTTTCATTCCTTGAGGCTTCTTTAATCAAGAGATTTGATTAAGGAGGAGATTTGTAGATTATTGTCTACTTAATACAATTCCAAAATCCAAAAAAAAGTAAAAACAATCAAAAATCCAAAAAAATTGAAAAAGTTAAAAACACCAAAAAGAATCTTCTTTGCTCATCCCGACGGTGTACGTGACGTTTATTCTTACTCGCAATCAAGCAAGACGTGCACGTAAAGGAAGAAACAAAAAGGAGGCAACACCTACTCCTAATCTTTCTAGTGAAGAGACTCCAAGTGAGGAACCCGTTGTAGAACAAGAAGCTATCATGGCTAATCGTACTATGATGGAGTTGCTTCAAGCACCCACCGAGGGTTTTGGAGAGGCCATTGTGATTCCCGCCATCCTTGCGAAGAACTTCGAGATCAAGACGGGTTTAATGTCTATGCTTCAAGCCAACAAGTTTCGTAGCCACGAGAAAGACAACCCACATTATCACATTAGGCAATTTAATTGTCTCACCGCGACAAGCAAGTTTAAGGATGTACAACACGATGCCATTAAGATGATGTTGTTTCCATACTCGTTAGATGGACCCGCCAAGATATGGCTCGAGAAAGAACCCCCAAATTCGATTTTGACGTGGGGTGATCTCGTTTCAAAATTTGTAAATCAATTTTTTCCACCATCTAAAACAACACATTTGAAAAACGAGATTTCACGATTTACACAAAGATCTAATGAAAGTTTTTCAATGGCTTGGGAAAGGTTTAAAGAAATGTTACATGAATGTCCACACCATGATTTTTCCGAATTGCATCAAATTGACACTTTTTATAATGGGCTTAATGATCATGAACGAGATTACTTAAATGCCGCCGCGGGTGGTAATTTTTTGTGCAAAAAAACCGAAGAGGCTTTGAAAATCATTGAGAATAGGTCTAAGGTTTATAGCCCTCGTAACACACCGAGCGTTGCCAATTTGGGTTCGTCATCGTCTCGTAGCATTAATGCCTTGCAAGATGAAGCAAATGAGGAGAAACGGTTTTTCGAAAGGTTTTCGACTCTTATGACTCATTGGAAAGCACAAGATGCTTTGAATTCCGCATCGGTTAAGGCGGTTGCCAAGAGTTGTATTTCGAGTGGTGGAGCTCATGATTTTTCCGAGTGCATCACCGCGGATGGTAACACTTCGAATTCTTATGTAGCCACGGGAACTTATAACCAAAACGGTCAAGGTTCCCGCCAAAATCAAGCTCCACAAAATCAAAATGCTAATAACTATCGAAACAACAATCAAAGTGGTGCTTATCAAAGAAATCAACGTAACTACAACAAGGGTAATTATCAAAGTGGAAATGGGCTAAATTTCAAACCAAAACCAAAACCGTGATTTTCAAACTACCACACAAGGTTTTCAAAATGATCACACCAAAAATCTTCAAGGAGAATTTTTGAATTATGCTAAAGCAAACGATGCTAAGTTTGATAATATGCAACGTGAAATGGTTAGCTTAAGATCCGAGTTGAAAAACGAGCTTAAAAACGAACTTGCTAATGAACTTAAGACTCATGCTAATAAAATGGAAGGAAATGTCCAACGTCTCCAACAAAATAAACAAAAAATAGAGCAAGGTCAACATGAGATTAAGCAAGAATTGTTAAAAGCGGATGCTAGGAAATCTAAGTTTGAAGATCGAATGGGAAAAATGTTTGAAGCTATCATGTGTAAACCTTCTTCTTCGGGTGGTCTTCCTAGTGATACCATCGTGAACCCAAAAGGAGAATTGAAGGTTATTACTACTCGTAGTGGTAAAACTTTCAATGAACCCATTTCTCGTCCAAGTACTTCAACGGAGAAGGAAAAAGAGAAAGAACCCGAGGTGGTGGTAGAAAAGGAGCAAATTCCAAGCCCACGAAGTACGGCTCAAACCACACCTACGGTTGAACCAATACCAATAGTGGAACCCGAGATTCCAAGGCCTTTGCCTATGCCCCAACCCACACCACCCTTACCTTACCCTTCAAGACGAAACAAGGAAAAGGCACAAGAACGAAATAATTATCAATTTGAACTTTTTATGAAAATGTTTCGTTACTTGCATTTTAATATAAGTTTTGTCGACGCCTTGGTCATGATGCCTCGATTTGCCGCGAACTTCAAAAGTATGTTGAATAACAAAGAGAAATTGCAAAAGTCGTCTAGTTGTTCTTCGGTTTTTCTTAGCCGCATACCTCAAAAAGTCGGTGATCCCGGCAAGTTTTTAATCCCATGTGCAATACAAGATATGGAGGAATGCTACGCCTTGGCCGATCTTGGTGCTAGTATTAATTTGATGCCTCTTGAGATTTTTAAGTCGCTCAATCTTCCCAATCTCACTCCTTCAAGAATGTCAATCGAGATGGCCGATCATTCTACGATTCTAGCTTGTGGAGTAGCCGAGGACGTCTTCGTGAAAGTTGGAAAGTTCTACTATCCCGTAGACTTTATCGTTGTTGACATTCCCATCGATCCTAAAGTTCCTCTAATTTTAGGTCGATCATTTTTGGATACCTCGAGAGCACATATCGATGTGCATGCTAGGAAAATCACTCTTCGTTTCAATGAGGAAGAACTCGTCATAAATGCAACTCAAAACTCCACACTTTCTCATGTGTACTCTATCACGTCTTTGAACAATGTTAATCCCATCTGTAAAAGGATTTCAAAAAGAGTTTTAGAAGTTGATGATAAAAACGATTTTCCGTCCCCTCCGCCGGTGGAGGTTAAGAGTGTTAAGCCTACGATTCCAATCACGAATGATTCTTCGGATGATGAATATGTTGATCCCGATGGGGAAGTTTTCTTTGTTGACAAACGTTTTGAGAACTTACCACCACCTAAACCAAAACGGTTTTCAAATGTGAGAATTTTTAGTGTGACTAATATTGCTTTAGAAACGCCAAATATTTTTGACATAATTAAGTCGGGTTTTCATAAGGAGAGTTTAAAAGATGAAAAAGGGAAAGATTTTAAATTGGATTTAAAATATTTTTCTACAATGCTAACTCCGTCATCACCTCGTGTTTTGAGTGCTACAAGCTCGTCTTCTCCTTTTGACGATGCTTTTTGTGGACTTTGTGTGGGGGAATCCCCTTATGTTCCCTCCCCTTTCTCCACCGAGGACAAGATATTTGATCCCGTAATTGCTTGTAAAGGGAAATCTCAGTCTTCCACCGATGCAATAAATGAAAAATCTTTCTATTTGATTGGTGCGAGTCTACCTCGAGTAGCTCATGGTTTTTATGACTTACCCATTGTCCCACCCTTCTATTTCTTCTCATCTATTTTCTTGAAACCCTCTGGGTTTGTGTTGACACATGATGAAGTGGCGTTGATTTGTTTTTCCAATGAAAACGAGAACGCCATCTTCGATCCCGGTATTTTGCACCATCAAAGGACTTAGTCCTTAATACCGGTTGTTTTTTGGCCTTGTTTATCATGTAAGCCCCACTAAAAATTGACCATACCAAGATAATCCCTAAATGATCACATTTATGGGGATTCAAGTCGAGCTTTTGACTCGGTTATCAAAAAGAAGGTGCCTCGTGGGGGAAACCCATGCTTATCCATGTACATATTATTGCTTTCTAATTAGTTTAATGTGAGGGGATTTGTGCCCTTCCAATCTTTGTTCCGTGGGTGTTTATGAATTGTGGTTTTTAGATCATGATCTTCACGATTGGAGCCTCTCGTGTTCGTTTTATGGGAGCACTCGATCTTTTGCTTTGAAGACTTTCTCAATATCCAAATGATATATCCTTTTGATGTTCTAACCTTAGGTTTTTAGCACAATTCATAAACGGCTATTAATTTAACGGTTACACCCTTTCCATGCTAGATTAGGCATTCGACTACGTCTCTAGTATGGGGGTGTTTGCACCCCTAGACTCGAAACATTGAGGACAATGTTTAACTTTAGTATGGGGGTGAATAGATACTTGCCTTGCCAAACCTTCACGCTTTCCAAAATTTATCTTTTTGTTTATCGTTTTTGTTGCAAAATAAGGCTAAAAATGGCCAAATTTTAAAATTTTTCTCATGTTTTTATAAGTGTTTGAAGACACGAATGTAGGTTTTCCGATGGCGAGAATAAGAGTAATTTTTGACTCGACCGTGTGTGTTGAGCACTTAGCTTTGGTTCCTTAACTACACATTAGGCTAAGTCTCTTAAATGAGGACGAGAAATGATAGGGTTAATTATAAGTTACTATGCTAAACGTAGAGTACTCGTATTCTTTCAAAAACTCATGTGTTCTCGTTGTTTACTTATTCTCCCTTCGCATGTAAATATTTTTTGCTTAATAAATATTGATTTAGCGGTTTAGTTGGGATTGTTGGGTTTCTAGTCTTTTCTAGTAGCTTCCGTGTAATTAAATTGGGAAGACATTAAGGTATCGCCAGCGTCACGGTTTTGAAGTATTGGCACCCAAATAATCGAAAGCTTCACCCAATAATAAGATTTCAAGTGCTCACCTAAATCTAGCAAACAATTTGAAGCCCCACAAGGCAGAAAAATCTATGAAAAATTGAAAGTGAATCAAGCCTTAATCTTCGAAGCTTTAAAGATCCAAAATTCGCCTTAGCGTGAGGATATACGTCTTTGGCTAATAAAACCACCGATTAGGCGGGTAATAAAAGGCAAGGCAAGACCGAAGTCATACTAAAAGCTTCATGACGAAGTTGAATAAAAGATGGAGGTAAACCGAAGATAATAAGGCCCTTCCGTTAGGGGCGTATAAAAGTCTTGGTAATAAGTCTCATGTTTAAAACCGTTATAAAACCGTGTTTATCGATTCTTCTTGTCAACTTTGACATCGTTGTCTATTAGGAGGGGTTATTGATTTAATGGTCTTGGTTACACCGTTAGGACTCTATTTTTAGACCTAAATCTCTATTATCGCATAAGTCAAACAATGTATCCTCGTGAAACATTCAAGACAAAATAAAATATAAGAGATACAACTTAGGAATAATGGGAGGATAAGTACGTGATTAGGGCATATGAGTAGTGTTAGCATTACTAACTTATAATGATAATGATCTCGTTGCACGCTTGGCATGGAATTGGGGTGAAAATCGAGGAAGATGAAATTATTTCTAACAAAGCATTCACGTGTTCTTATTCTATGAACCTAAACGTCCCATTTTGCGATGAAAATCATACATTATGTCTAAAACACAAGTAGTAGTAGTAATAGTCGTAGTGTAGCTAGTTTATCGTTCAATAAAGTGAATAAAAATGAATTTTCGAGATGCTATGATACTTTATTCTAGCATTGCGTGAGGGCACGGCAATGGTTTAGTATGGGGGAGTGATGAGACTGCTTTTATACATAGTCTCATCGTCCAAAAATGGGCTTAAAATGCATTAAATATCATTAAAAATGCCAAATATATGCTCGTATCTGTTGCTTGTGTATTTTAGGTACGGATATTGAGGAAATGACAAAAAGATCACAAGAATCAATCAAAAACAAACACGGGAAACGAAGCCGCACAATGAACCGGACCCGAATCAAGAATTTCCAAAACAACCCTTGAAGAACTGAAGATTGGCAACATTGATCCCTCATCTTTGAAGATTTGTCATAATTGGTCCATGGAGATCATATTTTGAAAGAGTAATCATCCATGTTTGAAGAATTGACAAAGCAGGCCCTTGAATAATGCAATATTTGCATATATAATCCTTGATATAAATTTGCAAAATACTTGTGCCAAATTTGACAACTTTGGCAAAGTTGTTATAAAGGAATTGGAAGTTGTTGGATATTATTTACAAGTTGAAGAAAGTGTGATACATGGGGGACCTTTTCCGCCCAGAAAATCAAACACCACACCACCAATCAACCACTGCCACGTCACCCACCAGCCAATAGCATCCCACCACCTCACCACTCCCTCACACGTCACCCTCCACTACTCAGTTTATATTAATAAAACTGAGTCAACCCCTAGTCAAACCCCACACTTTTCCCTCTAAACACCCAGTTTAAACTAATCCCTCCCCAAATCAGATTAAAAGTTCCCATTAAACCCTAAAAATCACCAGGTTGAATTAAACCCTAATCAAAGGGGTTTAATCTTTAAAACTCCAGAACCCTAATTAACCTTATACTAATCCAATCCCCACCCCTAAAATCTACCCAGACATACCCATGTGTCCTGTGGGACCCTCCCCTGCCCATCACTTTCTTCCTAAAACCCAAAAACCCGACCAAATGAACGATTCCTAGCAACTCCTTGGTCCCTAATGTTCTACCAACGGTTCAAGATCAAGATATCATGTTGGCATGTCAACATCCATCACAAGAATCCATTTTGACTGAAATTCAAAATTTCGTCCAAGGGCAGTTTAGGAAATTTATAGTTAGGGTTTTATGATTCTAGACTCTTCTGTGACCCATTATATAAGGGCATATAGGGTTTTCATTTTAGTTCTTGTTCCAGATTTTGCTTAAAAAATATTGTAATTCCTTTTTAATATATAAAAGTTGGTATTTTGATTTTAAAAGATTTTCCTTTTTATGTTTAAAAGTTGGTGTTGTTATTGAAGCAATCTGAGTTCCATTATCACTTTTGATTTTGTTAAGTTTCATTCAGAAAGTGAAGATTTTGGTGAGAGGACACTTAAACCAAAACCTTGATTTTTTGTGATAGTTATAAGAGCTTATCAGCTTATTTGGTGGACAACCAAATAAGCTACATAAGCTTGTATAAGCTATTTCATCAGTTTCAGTTTTTCCAAGTGTTCTAGGTTTTCAAATTTTCATTCAAAAATCAATTTTTCAAATTTCTTTATTATATAGCCTATAAGCTATAAGCTTGCTTAGCCAATAAGTCAAGTTTATAGCTGCATAGGGTTGTTTATCAGATAACCTTGTGTTCTTGTTGGTTTCTTTGACTTTGCAGGTTACAAGAAGATCATTGTGTTCATTTGAAGATATATTGGGGTGGGTTTGACTGCAGTAGTCACCACCTAGCATCATCCACATTCAAACAACTTCTTTGCACAAGCCATAAGCCCAGCTATAAGCTGATGGGAGATGGCATTGCAGCCATAGTGGGGCCCGGATGTGGGTCCCCCAAGGTATAAACCATAAGGCTTGAACCTTCCTAGTAGATTATAACTTATTTTTTTGTGCCTTGTGATTTGTGGAGTTGATTTTGTTTGCTAGTTAGAAAAGGGTTTGTTTATGATTATTAGTCATTAGTTAGGCTTGATTAGTTGTTAATATTCAGTTTTAACCTGGTTTGAATAGATTTGGTGTGTAAATTTGTGATTTCTGAAATTTAGGGGGTGTTTGGCTTTGGTTTTTAAAGCAAGATTGTTGAAAGTATTTGGCTTAAAATTTGTTTGAACACACCTATTTCATTAGTCTCTAGTCATATCAGTAGTTGGTTGAGTTTTGTATGTTGGAAATCAGAAGTTGCATGATAAAAATTGGATAATATAGCTAGAAATCAGTAAGTGCCTTTGTTTGACTGATTTTTGTCGATTAGGTTCACCAAAGTCTGAAATCTGATAGGGTTAAGTGCTATATAGGATTGTTTATCAGTTATATGCTGTTTGATCAATTTTTGTACAAGATTTGAGCCTTCAAAGTTCATTATTGTGCCAATTGCACCAGACACTATTCATCAGACCTATAGCAGCCTTTCCAATAACTTTTTTGGGCAATTTGTGTGATTTTATTGTGTTGTAGCTGGTTAATTTTTGCTATAATCTGACTCCCCATACTCCCATGAGTGTGGGGTGCCCTTGTTTCCAAGAAAAACCCAACAACAAGCTTTCCTAAGCTCTAAAACCATCTGACCCATTTTTTTGTGAAGTCAGTGGGAACTAAGTTCCCACTGCTAGTGCTTTGGTTTCCACTGCTCAGCAAAAGGACAAAAGTCCTTCACATGTCACTTTCAGTAACTTAGATTTTTTGTCTTTAGTGGGTGAAAACAGGTTTTAGACTATGATTCAAGTTTCATTATTTTTCTAATTTAATTTTTGATTTTTCAGTTTAATTAAATTTTCAGTTACTGTTCATTTAGTATTTTTTTTACATTTAATAGCTATTTTAAATTACTTTTTAATTTTTGATTTTTGTCTTTTAGTGGTAAAATTAAATATTTTTTAGTTTTAAAAATTTTCATAGACTTAGAAAAATACTTTAAGTTTTTTAGTTTAAAACGTTTTTACTGTTCACTTTTTATTTAATTGTTAGAATTAATTTAGTTTAATTAGGGTTTAATTTCAAACTGTTTTTTTCTTTTAGTGGAAAATTTTACATTTTTCAAACTTTTTCATTTTTCTACTGTTCCTTAGCATAACTTAGGATTTTTTTAAAATTGTCAAATTATTTTTAGCATTATTTTATTATTTTTTATGATTATTTTAGTTTAAAAATTGTTTTTAGTGTTTTAAAATAGAAAAATAGTTTTTAAAATTTAGGAAAAGTACTTTTTAGTCTTTAAATAATATAAGTAACTTATTAGTTCAATAAAATAATATCTTAGACATTTTGTTAATTATATTTAATTTTAGGGCTTTAATTAGCATTTAAAATTAAATATTTAATTAATAAAAGGTTTTAAAATATTTTTGTTGAATTTTTATTCTTATTTATATTATTTCAGACTTAGTTTAAACTTTTAACTAATTTTTAGGTTTAATTTTTTTTAATTTGGTGCTTTTTACGGTTTTACGTGAACGACCTTTTCGTCTTAGTGTAATCCGTCATCGTAACCGTCATTCTCTTCTTACCCCATTTCTATTCTCTTTTCTCATAACAATAAAATCACAAAAGTTAATCATTTCATTACATAACGCACTAGCCTCCTCGAGAACGAACTCACTTTAGGGTCATTTACACACGGTTTTCCTAAATCGTCGTGCTTACCCTATATTTTGGTACTCTTTTCCTAAAGGGTATACAAAAACTCAACCATCAGAGATACTTCTTCAATTTACTTATTGGACACTGGGCATCCTAATCATTGGACAATGGCCTAGGAACAACCCTTAACACGATCCAACAATCATTTAAAACCTTATAATTCAATCACATGACTTAACGACTTCCTCTTAACAATCTCATATTCCATACGAGTTAAATTTTACTTATTCAAGTTTCAATCAACTTATACTCAATGCGATATCCTACCTCATTTTCGAATACTTTCAAACTTATTCTTAGACCTTCAAAGTGCAATAAAAGCTTGATATGATCAACACTTAATTTCCAATCCTATAGCTCTTACAACAAAAATTATCAAATGAGTCACTAGTATGAAATGACTCGATCATTCAATTAGACTTCTCGGAAAGGTACTTGTAGCATGAGGCTTTTGGGTAATGGTTCCAATGACAGCCTTAAGTGCAACATTCACCCTTTCGATTTCAAATTTAAGAATTAGGTGACAACGAATCAGATGACATCTTTCTAGGTGGTAACGTTTTGTCAAACTCCACTCTATAAGGAAAGATCGTCATGACATCGATATCGGTTTTAATCTTGCCAGTTCTTCTTCAATATCACAATCAACTAATATCTATATTTCTACGAATATCAACCATTTTGTTGGGATCATAAATATCCACAACTTGGTTTAGATCTGGAATAGCTAGAATTCCTACGGGAATAGCTTCGATTGATTTGCTAGGGGAGTTAGGGTTTCTTGTGACAATCTACGTCGTATAAATACCTCGTATAAATATCAAAATAATCATCGAACAATCATGTAATCAAATTACAACATATATATATAATCCAAGTTATATATATATATATAAATAACACTTCTCAGTCTGGCCTTGTCGGTAACTCGGGAATTCTTCGGCACCGTTATAGTCAAAAGATTTTTAGACATTTTAAGAAAAATGTTTATAGTTAAAAGATTTTGAAATGTTTTATTCAAAACCTTGGTTTTAAAAATCTTTCGTTCTCTATAACGAGAGCTCTGATACCAAACCGTAACACCCCCAAACTTATACAACTCAATACAGCGGAAGACTCGTTGGTGTTACGGGATAGCACATTACTCACATCATAGACAAAGCTTAAAAATCGCGTCGTTTAATAATAAAGCATTTCCATTCATAAATATCAAATTTACATAGGTCCCAAGTCATTGTATTTCATACAAGTTTTACAAAGAATTTGAATGGAAATTATTATTTAAGTGCGGGCCATGAATTCTTGTTGTCTTCCCGAGAATTACCTTCAAGTATCTGAGATAAAACATGTTAAAAGAAAAGGTCAGCGATAACGCCGAGTGAATTCATAGAGTTTAATAAAATCCATCAATATAACATCGGTATAAAATTATTACCGAAAATCATTTTGTACAAATCATTGTAATAGGCCATAAAATAGCCAAAGTCATTTTATACAAATCTTTATCAAAATCATAATATAGGATTTGGCCTTCAAAATCATTATACGAACCATTGTCGTTAAAAACATCATACAATACGTTTTATAACGTTGTATAGATTAAATAAAAACCGTTATATGAATATGGTTATATAAAACCAAAACACGAACATAATATCAATGATAAGACCCTGTATTGCTAGTCAGGCAATATATCGTAATTCAATGCATAAAGCAGTATTTTCGTTATTTGGATTATTATAAGCCGCATGACATTGTTACCTTACTATATCAAACAACGGGTAGCTAGCCCAAAACTCAATTTGCCCATCTAAATTAGCGTGTCGTCACAATAATCACTCTTGTGTAAATCTTCTCATACATAAATTCGCTTACCAATCAATGTGGCACGACGGGGATCAACCGTCAAGGCGCGAACTGGGGTGATCGTCCCCAAATAGTACTATTATATGCATAAGCGTCTACCAAAACCCGGTAGTTCACAATTCATGCTAATGGGACTTTTAGTGACATAACCTAACTTTAATAATCCATTTCATTTCATTTATCGGGTCATATAATCATTCATCGGGTCACATAATCATTCGGGTCCAAATCAATAATCAAACAATTGGGACAACTTGTGTCCTATTTTATCAAAACTAACATGTTATCTCCCTCGCGGGTTTATAAAACATTTCATAAAAACATTTAAAAGAGTGTGAGGCTATGAACTCACGTTGATGTGGGAAAGCGGGTTATTGGCAATTCGGATGTACGGTACGTGCTTCAATCACGGAAACCTAGACAAATAATACTCGTCTTAGACTCTTGTCCAATAACTTTACAAAAATAACAATTATGTATACATATGATGATTTTATATATATGATGATCAAGTGGGTTTATACATTCTCATTTTACTCAATTTAGTGTTATGTATTGGTAACTTTTATACTAGTGTACTAGTTTTACTTATTTACATGTTTTAGGTCCAATAAGCCTATTATAAGTCCATTACCTTATGTTAGTCCATTTTAAACTTTTATTATCAGTATTATACTTTACATGTTGGGCCCAAATGGGTTAAGCCCAATAAGTAAGTTTATAAGTGTTTTACCAACTAGTCGGGTTTATAGTCCTGATTGTAGGAAAATTATACACCTCTTGTTTAGGAAAACAAAAGAGCGTAAATGAGCGGTAAGTATTAAACAAATGATTTTAGGAAAAACCAAGTGTTAATGACCCTTATGGTGTGA
Source organism: Glebionis coronaria (assembly GCA_025667525.1). Lineage (NCBI taxonomy): Eukaryota > Viridiplantae > Streptophyta > Magnoliopsida > Asterales > Asteraceae > Glebionis > Glebionis coronaria. The sequence continues at coordinate 21,022,818 of CM046880.1, forward strand.
AATGAAAGTTCGTTTCCCAAGGAGGTATATGTGTGTGAAAAACTTGTTAAATGTTTGTGATTAATGATTGGTTTAGAAGGGGATGAGAAAAGAAGATGACGAAGACGTGAAAATTACTACTAGAATGATAAAACGTAAAACCGTAAAAACAAATTAATTCTAAAAATTACCAAAAATTAACCAAAAATCAAAATAAATAAACTAAGAGTTTACCAATGATCAAAACTTTTTCAAACCTTTTAAATAATTAAATATTCAATTTTTAATTGCTAATTAAAGCCCTAAAAATTAAATAAATTATCAAAAAGCCCAAATAAAGATTTTTCAATTGGTAAACCTCTAAAATGACCTAAAAATATTAAAAACTATTTTTAGAAATTTTTAAACTAATAAAAACTATTTAAAATGATTTAAAAACTATTAAAATTTAAAATAATTATAAAAATTAATCTAAAAGTGATGAAATTATTCTAAAAGTTGCTAAATTCATATTTTAATGTATTAAAGCTAAGAAAAATGTAAAAAGTTGGAAAATGTGAAATTTGAAAAATAATAATAAAATAATATTAAAATAATATTAAAATAATATTAAAAATCCAAAAATTATAAAAAATTCTAAAAATTTGCAAACTAGTTTATTTTAACCTAACTAATCAGAAAATCAAAGTGAAATGACCAAAATACCCCTATTGGGCCCTCAAATGGGCCAAAACCAAAAACAGTCAACCTTAATGGGCTTTTGGGCCCAAAAAGTCAAACCTGGCCCAATTGACTTGGAAAAGCCCAATCTGACTCAAAATTTAATTCTAAGAACAAAACTCTAAAGGCCCAAAAGTTGAATGTGAGCTTATCACAGCTTAATAAGCAAGCAGCTTATTCTTATTGGGCTTTTCAGCCCATTAAGCAATAAGCCAATGCCATAAGCTCTAATTTGACACACAACCTTCTTTTAGGATGCTTATGAGATCTATAAAAAGAAATTTTGAAAAAGCACACTCAATAAGCCAGAAATAAGCAAAGTAAAAATCCACAAAACGACAAAATAGTCGGGTTTGAGATTTAGGGCACCTCAGAAGCTCTAGTTTGTTGCAAAAGCTCACAAATAGCTTAACTAAGAATAATCAATCAAGAAAATCACAAAAAGCTAAGTAGAATAAGCTGTGAGAGCAAATAAGCTGGCTAAAAAAGCCAAATAAGCTAGTTTTCTAGCAAAAGCTTAACCAAAAGACTTGTAACCTTCCAGATTTGATATTAAGCTAAAAAAATGATTTCTATAACAAAAGCCAAGTTGTTGCATGTGCCAATAAGCAGTTCTAAAAAATAAGCCAATTTGTGCTTATTTGACCAAAAGTCAAAGTACTCCAAAGTTCACCAAATGATCAGGAATGGTCTATGGGCTTCTTATAAGCAAATTTTGTGAAGGACTCAAGGAGGAGGCCTTGTGAATCAAGAGGTCAGTTGACCTTTTGATTGCAGATTTTGGCAATAAGGGCTTAATAAGCCAATTAGCTTATAAGCCAGATACAAAGCACACCAAATAGCAAAATCCACTCACAAGCAGCACTTAATCAAGTTCCAAGCAGCAAAATCACAAGCATACACTAGGATAACAAATGCAAGCAAAAAATGAGGTGGTCACTTTGCTGATGCAAATGACCACTTCAACAACTTTTGATAAGCTATAACAATCACAATAAGCCACCAAATTCAACAACCAGATAACCAATAGATAGCTTATCACCCAAACTATTCCCAAACCTGATTTCAGACCTTAGATCCAAGTAACAAAGAAGTTATTGGATCTGATGTGTTTGACCAATTCCAAAACCACTTTTATCAGATTTTTGCAAAACTTCAAATCCCTTTTCCAAACTTTCAGAAACTTAACCTATGACTAAGACTTGTATATTAAGACTTGTTTAGACCTCCCAAACCCTAAGAACCAAGGGCTCAAGGCCACAAGGCCTTATGAACCAGTAATCCCAAACAATCCTTTATCAACCACTTTTCAAACAAACTTCTGATTTTCAAACACAACTTACTAATATTATCCTTCAAATAGCTACACTAGGTGACAACTAGCAGATTACAACCATAAAACACAAAGCACAAACACAGAATCAACAAATCACATGCCAAAATACAAAACAGACAATATCATATGATTTTTGAGAGGAATCTTAACAAGAGGTTATACCTGCCCTCCACAACATCCTTGGAGGGCCAGCTATGCTCCTTGGACCTTGTTCAACAACTAGAACAAGACCAAGGTACTTCAATAAGAAAGATGATGAATGCCTTGGTTGATGTTTCAAAGCAGAAACTCAAGGGCTTGATTTCTTTAACACAATGAACAAACAGCCCAACCAAAGGCCCTAATCCCTTTACAAGCTTGGTGTCAACAAGCTTGCAAGAGCTTATAGCTTATGGTTAAGGATTAGTACACAAAAATAAGCAAATTCAGAAACCTTCTTTCAAGCTTTTTCAAACTTGAAAAACTTACCAAACATAAACATCCTTGAACCAAATGATTCAAGCACACTTATAACAATCAATGGAACTCAGAATCACCTTTAAACAATATCAACTTTCAAAAACATAAAAAGGAATTACAATTTTTTCAAAATACCAGCTTTTATAAATTTCAAAAAGGAATTACAAGTTTAAAAGGTAAAGACTGGAACAAAGGGACTCTCACATGTTGAGGTCTCCTTTTATAGGCAAATGCCTGGCTAAACACTATTCACAAACCCTAGCACTGATTTCTCTAAAATGCCCTTGAGTCTTCTAGATAATTCTTGGGTGTGAGCTGTCCAAAATGATCCTGGACGTTTAAAGTCGCTTTGGGGTGAAGCAAAGGATCTCAGCTGTTGATCTTGACACGTGGCAAGCCTTGGTGAGGAAGTTGGCACATGATGGTGAAACGGTTTTGGTGCTGGGGCCTCTTGGTGAATGGGAGTGAGGGTTTTAAGGTTGGGATGGGATTATAGGCGTGTGAATCAAGTGTGGGTAAGGGTAATTGAGTTTTACCCTTTGTTTTAATGAAGATAGTTACTGGGTTCATGGGGTGAACAGTAGTAACTTTTGATCCGATTTTGGGGGATTGGAAATGTTTGGCGCGTGTTTGTGTGTTTGAATGTTTGAGTGCACAACTTTAGCCCTTCTTCTATTTCTTTTCTTTCATTTGTGTTTAAAAATGTGTCAGCGCCCAATTCCTTTGTTGTCAACTTTCAAGACTTGACAATTTTGGCACAAAACTTTCCAACAAGGTTTATAAGGATTATTTTTTCCATTTTGAGATATTTCAAGGGCTGATCTTGGACATTCTTGATCTTCAAAGGTCTTCAATGTATCTTTGGCTCCATGAGGGACCATTGTTGGCAATTTGGAATTGTTGAGGGACTAATCTTGCCATTTCTTCAAAGTAGAAGGACCTTTTGTGTAATTTTGACAAACTTAAGGGACCAAACTTGTAATTATCAATATACAAGGGTTTTAAGTGTCATTTCTTCAATAAATGAGGACCAATCTTGTATGTATTCAAGTCTTCAAGGGTATTTGTTGAATATTCCATGAATTAGGGCCCGGTTCTTTATACGGCTTCGTTTCTCGTGTCTGTTTTTCCTTGTATCTTGTGATCTTTTGTCTTTTTCACGATATCCATACCTAAAATACACAAGTAAACAAACACAAGCATATATATGGTATATTATGACATTTTTATGCATTTAAAGCCCGAAAAGAACGATGAGATCATGTATAAATGCCATCTCATCACTCCCCCATACTAAGCCATTGCCGTGCCCTCACGCAATGCTAGAATAAAGTATCTAAGCATCACCAAAGTTCAATTTTATTAACCTTTATTGAAAAGTAAAAGACTTGCAACATACTACGAAGATGTGTAAAGACATAATGTATGATTTTCATCACGAAAAGTGACTTTTAGGGTCAAAGAATAGAAACAAGTAAATGTCCCTTAGAGTAAACTTCGTCATCCTTGATTGTCATACATTCCATGCTAAGTGCAAAAACGAGATCATTGTTGGTACAAGTCACAATGCTAACACTACTCATACGTCCAAATTGTGTAATACTTTTTCCTCCCGCAATCCTAGTTATTATAAAAAGAAATGAGTTACTAGCATTTTTTATCTATTTGTCATGGATCACAAGTGATTCATATTGACTTATTTGAGTAGTTATTAGTCCGAAAGCAAAGTAGCACGATTTGATCGATAGTTAGCCGAAGGGCAAAATCTTTTAAAACGGCTTCTCGTGTATCTCCTTGAGTTCATATCTTGGCATAACTCGTTTCACGATTTGAGACCTTTCTCGGACCGATATTTGGCATGTACTTCATATTCAAATCTTGGGAAGACGTTCTTGAAATTATGGTCTTCTCTTCATATATTTGGAATTTCTTCACTTGACGTTTTTGAGAGATTCTTCATACTGGACCACGACTTCATCATTTTTCTTCAGTATTTACTTTGGATTTTGATATACAACGATCCGCCTCCTTTTCGGACTTGGATATATTTATCCTCATACCTTGTAAGGGTCTTTTTGGATAGACTTTCTCCATGATCTTTAGGGGAGTAATTGCTTTTCGTCGTGTGTCTCGATCCTTCATATTGATTTAGGAATAATGATACTTCACATCATCTTGGATTTTAGCAAAAAATAGAGCTCCTCATGCCTTGTTAGGGCCTTTTTGGATAATCGCCAATCTTCGCGTCTCGCTTCAATAAGTTATGCCTTGGCTATGAACTCTATTCAACCCCGAGCAACTTTTAAACAATCTTGCGCTAGAGGCTAAGTAACCTTTCAAATCGTACGACCTTACTTATTGCAATTATGATTTATTCCTAATGCATTGATCTTATGGGAAGAAAAAGCCACAATTAAAAACATATGAGTTTTTGAAAGAACACTTTCATGTTCTACGTTTAGCATGATCACTTGTCTAACTCTATCATTTCTCGTCCTTCACTATATAAAGACCTCTAATTAAAGAGACTCGTGAATACTTAGCCATGCAAGTCAAAATTAAGCCAAATTTGGATTAGCTTTCATTGAGACTATATCAAATCAAAGTTTTGGGTTTTCAAGCCACCTATAGGATCTTGCACTTTCTTGGACTTTTTCAAGTTTAGAGAAGGCATTTTATAGTTCCCTTGATAAGTGACTTTCTTGGATCAATTATAGGAGCTTGCGAAAAGTTCTCGTTCTTAACCCGAATGAGCTAAGACTTTCGCGTTTTAAAGCTCCCTATATAAAGTCTAGCAAAACTTGAATTGAGCGGGTTAAGGAATGTAAATGGCTCCAAATGCCCATCAAGTCAAAAACTAACTCTTATTCTACCCATCGGAAAATATACATTCGTGTCTTAAAAACACTTATGAAAACTAAGAAAATTTTTAAAATTTGGCCATTTTTAGCCTTATTAGCAACAAAACATTGAAAGTTGGAAAGCGTGAGGGCGTAGCAAAGCAAGTACCTATTCACCCCCATACTAAAATCAAACATTGTCCTCAATGTTTCGAGTCTAAAGGTGGAGCACCCCCATACTAGAGACGAAGAATCGAATGCTTAGGATCTAGCATGGAAAGGGTGATCAACAATATATCTAAAGCCGTTTATTAAGTATGCTAAAAGATAATTGTTAGAGCAATAAAGGATATGTCATGGATTCGTGAAAAACTTCTTCAAGCAAACGATGGAGGCTCACGTAAACGAACATGAGAGTCTACAATCGTAGATGATGATGATCTAGATAACACAATCACAAACAAACACAAGACAACGAGTTGAAAGGGTACAAGTCCCCTTATTAGTGAATAGTAAGTATAAAGGATAAGAATGGGATCTCCCCCACGAGGCACCTCGTTTTTTATTACCGAGTCATGAGCTCGACTCGATCCCCTCAATGCTAATTATCATTGGGGAAGGTGACTTGGTAGAGGGAAACCATTGAAGGAATTTCCCCACCAAAGTAGTGCTTAAACCTATGTCCATTCACCTTGAAATTAGGACCATCATCTTGAGCTAGCTCGATGGTCCCATAAGGAAACACTTGTGTAATGGTGAACGGACCCGACCAACGAGATTTCAATTTCCCGAAAATATCTTAAGTCGAGAGTTAAAAAGCAACACTTGATCACCAACGTTAAAAACCCGGTTTTTAATCTTTGAATCATGAAACTTTTTAGTCTTTTCTTTAAAAATTAATGAATTTTCATAAGCATTATCTCTTAATTCATCCAATTCATTCAATTGTATTTTCCGGTGATCTCCCACGGTCTTCAAGTCAAAGTTTGCATGCTTAAGGGCCCAATATGCCTTATGCTCCAACTCAATGGGCAAATGACAATTCTTCCCATAGACTAACTTATAAGGAGTGCAAACGATAGGTGTCTTATAAGCGGTCCTAAAGGCCCATAAAGCGTCATCGAGTTTGTCGGACCATGAAGCACGGTTTTCTCCAATTGACCTCTCTAAAATCCTCTTCAAAGCTCGGTTCGAAACCTCGACTTGCCCACTCGTTTGCGGGTGATAAGCCGTAGAAAGACGATGAGTAACTCCATATTTCTTTAGAACCTTTTCGAATTTGTCATTACAAAAATGGGTTCCACGATCGCTTATAATAGCACGAGGGGTTCTGAACCGAGAGAATAGTTGTTTCAAAAACTTCACTACCACACGAGCATCATTAGTAGGCAAAGCCTTAGCTTCCACCCACTTAGAAAGGTAGTCCACCGCGACGAGGATATATTTGTTGCCATGAGACGATGGGAACGGCCCCATAAAGTCTATTCCCCATATGTCGAAAATCTCACACACTTGAATTATGTTTTGCGGCATTTCATCACGTTGAGACGATTTTCCTTGACGTTGGCACGAATCACACGACTTCACAAGTGCGTGTGCATCACGATAGATAGAAGGCCAAAAGAAACCGGCATCGAACACTTTCTTAGCCGTGAGATTAGCAGAGTGGTGACCACCCGTGGGTCCCTCGTGACAAGCTCTAAGGATATTAGAAGCTTCGGCACCAAAAACACAACGTCGAACGAGTTGATCCGCACAAACCCGAAAGAGATAAGGGTCGTCCAAAAATAGAACTTGACGTCACGAAAGAATTTTCGTTTTTGTTGTGTCGTCATACCCTTGATTATGAAATTGCCCGCATGGTAATTTGCAATGTCGGCAAACCATGGGGTGGTGTCTTTAGAATTCACTACACCGAGAGTCTCGAGAGGAAATGTTTCGGTGATTTCCTTGTTCTCGAAAACATCTTTGTGAGGATCTTCTAGACGAGAGAGATGATCGACCGCTAGATTCTCGGCTCCTTTTTTGTCAAGCACGGTGACATCAAATTCTTCGAGGAGGAGCATCCAACGAAGCAATCTCGGCTTAGCATCTTGCTTAGCTAAGAGATACTTGATAGTCGAATGGTCGGTATACACTATGCTTTTAGTCAAGACGAGATAAGGTCGGAATTTCTCAAAAGCATAGACCACGGCAAGGAATTCCTTTTCCGTTGTGGTGTACTTTAATTGAGCCTCGGTCATCGTCTTACTAGCATAATGGATAGGACGGAAATGCTTGTCATAACGTTGCCCTAAGACGGCCCCTATAGCATAATCACTTGCATCGCACATGATTTCAAAGGGTAATTCCCAATTAGGAGCAACAAGAATGGGAGCTTCGGTAAGTTTCCTTTTGAGAGTTTTGAAAGCTCTAACACAATCCTCATTGAAGTTAAAGGAGCATCCTTCTTGAGAAGGTGTGTCATAGGTCGAGAGATTTTCGAAAAGTCCTTGATGAAACGACGATAAAAGCCCGCGTGGCCTAGGAAACTCCTAACTCCCTTAACGGTTTTGGGATGAGGTAACTTGGCGATGACGTCTACCTTAGCTTTATCGACCTCAATCACCACTTTCGACACCTTATGTCCTAAGACGATTCCTTGTTTACACATAAAATGACATTTTTCCCAATTAAGCACAAGATTGGTTTCTTCACAACGTTTTAACATTTGCTCGAGATTAGATGAACATGACGTAAACGAATTGCCAAACACCGAGAAGTCATCCATAAACACTTCCATCGACTTCTCGATCATATCGTGAAAAATTGCCTTCATACACCGTTGAAATGTACCCGGTGCATTACAAAGTCCGAAAGGCATCCTACGATAAGCGAACGTTCCATAAGGACACGTAATAGTAGTCTTCTCTTGATCACGAGGGTCGATAGGGATTTGAAAGTAACCGGAAAAACCATCTAAAAAGCAATAGAATTCATTTCCCGCGAGTCGCTCCAACATTTGATCCATGAAGGGCAAAGGAAAGTGGTCTTTACGAGTGGCGTTATTTAACTTTCGGTAGTCAATACACACCCTCCAACCGGTCACAACACGAGTGGGAATTAACTCGTTGTTTTCATTAGGCACAACGGTCATTCCTCCCTTTTTAGGGACACAATGGATTGGGCTCACCCATGGTGTGAAAAATCTAACATTTTCAGGTAGTAAAATATTTTCTCGTATAATATTTTGAAACTTATTTTTGTGTTGGTTGACGAACTCACAATTTACGGATTTAAATTTGGGATTACGTGCATAATTTGGCGTCTTTTACGACTAAACCGGAAACCTTAGGATTACGTATTTACGTTTTTGAACTCCGTTTTTGATGAGACAATTTTTATTGGATTCGTTTTGTGACGGTGATTCATAATTTATAAAAACGTTTTTCGTAAAACGACCCGAGGGCACGCAAATCGAGAAAACTAGAATCGAGAAATACCCGTAAACTAGTGAGATGGGACAAAACACTTTGCCCCACCCCACTAGCTTATATGGGACGGCAATATTGACACCACCACACATAGGTGGCATCAAGTTAGCAAGTTTACACAATTGTAAGCTTGTGCTTACACCTTAAGCTAACCATTTCCACTTAACCTCCCAAACTAGCAAGTTGTTTTCATTCTTCACATTTCTTCCATGCAAACCACTCTAAAAACTCTCTCAACTCTCCTCTCTTGCCGTCCCAAATAAGCTAACAAACCCCATCATTGATCTTTTCTAACCACAAACCACATGTTTACTAGTCCTATTAAGGTGTTCTCTTGAAGCCTTGATCATTTGGTGGCCATATCAACAACTTTGGAGGTGAGTTGCTTGTGTCCTAGGGCTGGTTTTCCAACATATGTTCTTGATATTTGATGGTCTTGGAGATACTTGTTGTGTTCATCAAGTTCTTGCCTTCCTAAAACAAGAAATCCACATGGATTGGTAAAGAAGATCATCCTCTACATTTTTCTCTTATTATTTTGTAAAGAACAAATGTATTTTATTTCATTTTGTATATGTATATGATGTATATATGATGATAAAAATGTTGTGTGGGGATCAAGTGTTGATAAACATGCTTAAAAATGATGATAACCATAAGAAATGAAGCTAAAATCATGACTATTTAGTTGGCTGTATAAAAACAGTAGATAACTAAATGATGAACTGATAAAATTGCATGGTTTGATCCATTTACAGTAAGTAGATGATGTTATACACATGTGAGAGTTGGCCATGCAATGGAATCAAAATAATGAGTGAGATATGATAAAAACAAGTTAGGTGGTGTAATCTGAATAAACAGTTTTGTAGGGACTGTTAAGGCAACTTAGACTCAAAATGGGCAGTAGCTATAACTGAGTTATATGTAGCACATATTATGAAGAATTTGTCATACAAAAATGAGCTTCTAAGTCATTGTAGAACTCTAGATATGATAAAAATGGTGAATATGAAGTTAAAAATCAGATTTTTGGAAATAATGTTTATTATTATTATATAAGCACTCACAATATAATCTATAAAATGTAAAATGTAAACCCACTAACTTATAGAACTTAATTATATAAATGTATAAAAGGTTAATTAAATGGGTAAATTATATAAATGGAGGTAAAATAATATTTATAAGTAATAAAAACTATAAATTTTTATGACTTTTTCGGCTATCGCCGTGAAATTAACGTTTTTCGCCAAATAAAACTTAGACGACCAAACCCGTCTAATGTAAAGTTTATAAAAGTTGTATACTGATGTATAAGTAACTAATACAAGTAAAAACCGATAAAACCCGAACTATAAGAATTACGGACATTTACGAGCTAACTAAACCTATTGGACTAATAATTAGACTTAATAAGATAAAAACTTGTAAAAAGAGCTTATTGGGCTTAACCCATTAGGCCCAACATGAAAGATATATATACTGATCATATAGGTATAAAATGGGTAAAAACAAGTTAAAGAACTTATAAAAGACTTAATGGACTTAAAATAGGTAAATCGGTAAAACTAGTGAACTAGTAAGACGTTACCAAAACGTAAACACTAAAATGAGTAAACGAGGATTTATAAACCCACTTGATCATCATCATATGTACAAAATCATCATATGTATATTGTTATTTTGATAAAAGTCATTGGACCGAGTCTAAGACCGATTATTATTTATATAGGTTTCCGTGACCGAAGCACGCCCGTAGCCGATAATCCGCCTTTCATTAACAACGTGAGTTCATAGCCTCGCACTCTTTTAAATGTTTTATAAAATGATTTGTAAACCCGCGAGGGAGATAACATGCTAGATTTTTATAAAAATAGAACACAAGTAGTCCCGATTGTATGCTTAATGATATGGACCCGAATGATGCTATGACCCTATATTCGAGACTAAAAGGATTATTAGTAGTTAGGTTATGTCACTTAAAGTCCCATTTGCATGAATTGTGAACTACCGGGTTTTGGTAGACGCTTATGCATTTGATAGTACTATTTGGGGACGATCACACCAGTTCGCGCCTTGACGGTTGATCCCCGTCGTACCACATTGATTGGTAAGCGAATTTATGTATGAGAAGATTCCATAGCGTGATTTTTGTGACGACACGCTAACTTAGATGGGCAAATTGTTTGTCGGGTTCGCGGCCCGCTGTTTTCACAGTAAGGTAACAATGTCATGCGGCTAATAATAATCCTACAATCTATACGACCTGTATAATCTAAATATCCGATATGATACGACGCTATTACGATGAATATATTACCTAACATGGTAATATAGAGACTACGGTCTCATGGACGGTTTCAGATGTATGCTTGATTTATATATTGCCTGACTAGCAATATGTGGACTTACTTCCGATATTATACTTGTGTTCTGATTTTAAATGAATGTAAATGATTGTTTTATATAACGGTTTTCATTAAACTCTATGAATTCACTCGGCATTCGCTGATATGATTTTTGCATGTTTTCTATCTCAGGTGCTTGAAGGTAATCCGGATGGAGATCGACTCTGGCCCACACTTAATATTAAAAATGTTCATTCGATCTGTGTTTTGTAAACTTAATGACCTGTATAATTTGGGACCTGTTGTACACTTTTAAACCTTTTTATCGAATGAATGTTTGTTAAACCTTGTACAACCATTTTTATGTGTTGTCTATGATTGGAGTTATTGTGCTATCCCGTAACACTCTGAAAGACCCTTCCGCTGTACCGATACGAAAAATGAGAGTGTTACAGTTTGGTACCAGAGCTCTCGTTGTAGAGAACAAAAGATTTTAAAAACCAAGGTTTTGAACAAAACTTTTCAAAATCTTTTGACAATGAACATTTGAGAAAATATTTGAAAAATCTTTTGACTATAACGGTGCCAGAGATCTCCGACGTTACCAACAAGCCCTATTGAGAAGATATATATTTTGATATATATAATTTAATTTATATATATGTATGTATCGTGATTTCATTATGTAATTGTTTAACTACTATGTTATCCTAATACGAGATAAATATATATAAATGCAGATTGTCATGGCTGACCCTAATATTCCTGTAGAAAACCATGCTATTCCCGAACCTAATATAGAAGATGATCCTTATTTAGACTTAGTAGATTTTGATATTGATGACGAGGAGGAACCATTTGAGGATCCCGAGCCCGAGTTAGGACTAGGAGATCAGATTGCCCCTCAGGTAGACTTAGTAGAGAATGAGATTGAGAATGTGGATATTGAGAATGTGGAGATTGAGAATGCTGATATTGAGAATGAGGATGAGATTGGGTTAGATGAGTTAGATGATGAGATTGACGACGAGGATGTCGAGGAGGACGTAGGTATAGATGTTGAGGTTGATGACGATGAGGAAGCTGAGCTTATTTATCCGTATGATGTTCCAGAGGGCGAGCCTTTGCCCCCACCAGTTTGTTTGTCTAATTCTGAGGATGAGTTACCTAGGGATGAAATGTCTGAATCGTCTGAATCTGATTCTGAATCAGAGGAGGATGAGGATGACGATGCACCTGATGGTACTAATGGTATTGATACTCGTAGACGTAAGATAGGAGAGTCGTCTAGTACTCGAGAGGCTACTCATATTGATGGTCTTGCACCATGGGCCTTGAGACGTGATCTAGATGCTTCCCGTGTTAAGAGTTGTGTGACAGAGGTTGGATTAGGTGTTGTTCAGACTCAGGTTGCTTATTTGGAGTCGAAGACTAAGATTGGCGAGAAAGAGTGAGAATTGCTTAGTTTGGATTTGAGCGATGTAGAACGTGGTTTGAATGAGGCTTTTAGGAGGTTATCGGTGTTGGAAAGTGGTGAGTATGCTGCTATGAAGAGAAAGGTGAATTCTATGGAGATTCAGTTGAGTGTGGCTCGTGCGATGCGTGAGAAAGCCGAAAAGGAGTTGAATATATCTGTGGGTTGGAACAGTAGATTTTTTGCCGACATGGTTGAAAGAGGAGTAATCCGTAAGCGCCCAGCTGAAGATGTGTCTAGTGATCGTCCGACGAAGATCCAGAAGACGATGGATCATGGACCATCTGGCGGTTCTCAGTAGACCAGTCTGTATTTAGTAGTGACCTTTATATCTTTTGTGCTTGTAGCTTTGACTGAACCGACTTGTTAGTAGTAGATTTGGCACGAATTTTGAGTGTATATAGTGTTAGAACTTTGATATGGATGTACTAAGACAATACTTTTGTTTCAGATCGAATGAAATATGTATCTTGTCTTGAATTCCATATTGTGCCTTATTTGTATCTTGATTATGAATTCGATCCGTATTATATGAATCCTTTGTTGGATGAATGCTTAATGTTTTGAAATTGTGGAATTATAGAACTATGCCGCCCAAGAAGGCTGTGACTGAGGATGATGTACGTAGGATTATTACGGAGCAAGTTACCGCATCTATGACTGAATTTATGGCAAATGCTAGAAATGAAGCTGGCGGTAGTGGAGCTGGCGGTAGTGGAATTGGCGGTACTAATGTGAATGTGAATGCTAATAATGTGAATGCTAATGCTGGAGGAAATGTAGGAGGACTTGGAACGAATGCACCTGAAGTTGGTGGCTGTACTTATGTGACGTTCATGAAGTGTGAACCTCTACCTTTTAATGGAACTGAAGGTGCTGTAGGACTAAGCCAGTGGATCGAGAAGATTGAATCGGTGTTTAGGATTAGTAAGTGTAAAGAGGAAGATAAGGTGACTTTTGCTATGGCTACTCTTAAAGGTCGTGTGTTGACTTGGTGGAACGGGAGAATTGCTTTCATGGGTCTGGATGCTGCTAATGCTACTCCTTGGGCTGAAATCAAGAAGTGGATGACTTTGGAGTTTTGTCCTCGTAGTGTGATCATTAGGTTAGAACAGGAGTTGATTCATTTGAGAATGAAAGGTGTGGACATTGATAGTTACACGAATCGATTCCATGAGTTGGCCTTGCTATGTCCTCGATTGGTTGAACCCGAAGAGATCCAAATTGAGCAATATGTGAAAGGGTTGACCAGGAATATCCGGGGGGACGTGACATCATCGAAACCACTGACCATTGATGATGCTGTTCGAATGGCTTACCAACTCATTGGACAGATAATTCAGGATAAGGAAGATGAAGCCCGTGTAGGTGAGAAAAGAAAGGGAGACGGTGATCGTGTAGATAGAGGTGATTATAGGAAGAATTTCAATCGCCGTCAGAACAAGAGAAAGGGGAATGCAAATGCTCTTACCAACAATGCACCGCGCAACGATGATAGATGTCCTAAGTGTGGCAACAAGAGGCATCCTGGCGACTACTGGAAGTGCCGAAATTGTGGAAAGCTTGGACACAAGGTTGAAAGGTGTAAGAAGGGAACCATTTGCTTCAACTGTAATGAAGAAGGTCATAGGAAATCGGAATGCCCCAAGTTGAAAGCGATTGTACCTGGAAGAAACCCCCAGGGTGGTATCTACCAACTTGGAACAAATGAGGTGAAGAAAGAGGATCTGAATGTCGTTACCGGTATGTTTTTACTCAACAATCACTATGTTGTTGCTTTATTCGATTCGGGTTCCGATAGGAGCTTTGTATCCACTAAATTTAGTGCCCTTATTGATATTGAACCTGTTGAGATAAGTACCAGTTACGAGGTGGAATTGGCTGATGGTAAATTAGTGAAAACTAATAAGCTATTAGAAGGATGCTCTCTAAATCTCTTGAACCATTCCTTTCCGATTGATTTGATGTTGATAGAATTAGGTAGTTTTGATATTATTATTGGTATGGATTGGTTGTCGTTGAATAATGCTACTATTTTATGTGGAGAGAAGAAGGTTAAGATTCCTCTTAGGAATAGGGCGTTAGTAATTGATGGTAGTCGAGGTGAATCCCGTTTGTAAATCGTTTCATGTATTAAAGTCCAAAAGTATATCAGGAACGGTTGTGAGTTATTCTTAGCTCAAGTGACCGGGAATGAGTCTAGGGAGAAACGATTGGAAGATGTACCTATTATTTGTGAATTTCCTGAGGTATTTCCTAAAGATTTACCCGGACTTCCACCGATAAGGCAAGTAGAGTTTCGAATCGATTTAATTCCTGGTGCTGCACCGGTGGCACGTGCGCCTTACCGATTAGCCCCTTCTGAATTAAAGGAGTTATCTGAGCAACTTAAGGAGTTGTCTAATAAAGGTTTTATTCGACCGAGCTCGTCGCCTTGGGGAGCTCCAGTCTTGTTCGTTAAGAAGAAGGATGGATCTTTTCGTATGTGCATTGATTATAGGGAACTGAATAAGTTGACAATTAAAAATCGATATCCTTTACCTAGGATTGATGATTTATTTGATCAACTGCAAGGATCTAGTGTGTATTCTAAGATAGATTTGCGGTCAGGATATCACCAACTTCGCGTCCGTGAAGAAGATATTCCTATAACTGCATTTAGAACTCGTTATGGACACTATGAATTTCAAGTAATGCCATTTGGGTTAACTAACGCACCTGCGGTTTTCATGGACTTAATGAATCGAGTGTGCAAGCCCTACTTGGATAAATTTGTGATTGTGTTTATTGACGATATTCTAATCTATTCTAAGAATGAAGATGAACATAGAGAACATTTGAGGATTGTTTTGAAGTTGTTGAAGGATGAAAGGTTGTATGCTAAGTTTTCGAAGTGTGATTT
Source organism: Glebionis coronaria (assembly GCA_025667525.1). Lineage (NCBI taxonomy): Eukaryota > Viridiplantae > Streptophyta > Magnoliopsida > Asterales > Asteraceae > Glebionis > Glebionis coronaria. The sequence goes on from CM046880.1 coordinate 21,038,352, forward strand.
CTGGTTAGATTCTGTGCAATTTCTTGGTCATGTGATTAACAGAGATGGAATTCATGTTGATCCTGCAAAGGTTGAAGCTATTAAGAATTGGTCTGCACCGACAACGCCAACGGAAGTGCGACAGTTCTTAGGATTAGCTGGCTATTATAGGCGATTCATTAAAGAATTTTCTTTGATAGCTAAACCCTTGACTAAGCTTACTCAGAAGAATAAACCTTTCGTTTGGGGAAGTGATGAAGATGGAGCATTTCAGACATTGAAGCAAAAATTATGTAGTGCGCCAATCTTATCGTTACCCGACGGGAGTGAAGATTTTGTAGTGTATTGTGATGCATCTATTAGAGGTTATGGAGCTGTTTTGATGCAGAGAGAGAAAGTGATAGCTTTTGCTTCTAGGCAATTAAGGAAGAATGAGGAGAATTATGCTACTCATGATCTTGAGTTAGGAGCTGTAGTCTTTGCTCTTAGGTTATGGAGACATTATCTGTATGGCACCAAGTGTACGGTATTCACCGATCACAAAAGCCTACAGTATATTCTCGACCAGAAGGAATTGAACATGAGGCAACGAAGATGGATAGAGTTGTTAAGTGATTATGATTGTGATATAAAATATCACCCAGGAAAAGCCAATGTTGTTGCCGATGCGTTGAGTAGGAAAGATAGAGAGCCTATCAAGGTGCGTTCTCTAGTCTTGACCGTGCACAATAATTTGCCTGAGCAAATTAGAAATGCGCAAATAGAAGCTTGTAAGAAGGAAAATTTTGTTAATGAAGGGTTCCGAGGGGAAGGAGATCCTTTAGAGGTTAGAGCTGATGGAGTGAAATGCTTAAGAGGTCGTATGTGGATACCTAAGTTTGGAGGCTTAGGAGATTTGATTATGTTAGAATCCCATAAATCTAAGTATTCCATTCATCCGAGATCTGATAAGATGTACCATGATTTGAAGAAGATGTACTGGTGGCCGAATATGAAAGCTGACATAGCTATGTATGTTCTTCAATGCTTGACTTGTGCTAGAGTTAAAGCCGAACATCAAAAGCCATCAGGACTACTTCAACAACCAAAGGTTCCTGAATGAAAGTTGGAGCGAATTACAATGGACTTTATCACCAAGCTTCCTAGAACATCATCTGGAAACAATTCGATTTGGGTTATTGTCGATAGACTGACCAAATCAGCACACTTCATTCCGGTTAAGGAGCAGTTCTCACTGGAGAAGCTGACTCGAATATACCTTGATAATGTTGTATGCAAGCATGGAGTGCCTGTATCAATCATTTCAGATCGAGATCCTAGATTCGCATCGAATTTTTGGAAATCTCTCCAAAGATCTTTGGGAACGAATCTCGATATGAGCACTGCTTATCACCCCCAGACTGATGGGCAGAGTGAAAGGACGATACAAACACTTGAAGATATGTTGAGAGCTTGTGTGTTAGACTTTGGTAAGAATTGGGATAAATATTTGTCGTTAGCAGAGTTTTCGTATAACAATAGTTACCATTCTAGTATTAAGGCTGCACCGTTTGAAGCTTTGTATGGTAGGAAGTGTAGATCTCCTGTATGTTGGAGTGAAGTTGGGGATACCCAGCTCACGGGACCGGAATTGATCCGGGAGACTACGGAGATGATAGTTCAGATTAAGAAGAGGTTGTTGACTGCCCGAAGTAGACAGAAAAGTAACGTGGATGTGCGGCGGAAGGCAATGGAGTTTGAAGTGGGTGACCAAGTAATGTTGAAAGTATCGCCATGGAAAGGCGTTATAAGATTTGGAAAACGAGGAAAAATGAATCCCCGTTATATTGGACCCTTTAAGATTTTATCTAGAGGAGGTCCGGTGGCTTACAAACTAGAGTTACCCCCAGAACTTCATGGTGTTCACAACACATTCCATGTATCTAATCTGAAGAAATGTCTAGCAGTGAGTGATGAGAAAATTCCGTTAGGTAAGGTTCGAATAGATGGGAAGTTGCATTTTGTCGAAGAGCCCATAGAAGTCATGGACCGTGAGGTAAAGCAACTGAAACAAAGTCGGATACCTATTGTCAAGATCCGATGGAATTCAAAGCATGGGCCGGAGTATACTTGGGAACGAGAGGATGAAATGTGGAAGAAATATCCGCACCTCTTCGATTTCAATAAGAAACGGACATCCAAATGAAATGGATCACGAGGACGTTGATCCCTTTTAGGAGGAAAAGCTGTGACAAATCTAACATTTTCAGGTAGTAAAATATTTTCTCGTATAATATTTTGAAACTTATTTTTGTGTTGGTTGACGAACTCACAATTTACGGATTTAAATTTGGGCTTACGTGCATAATTTGGCGTCTTTTACGACTAAACCGGAAACCTTAGGATTACGTATTTACGTTTTTGAACTCCGTTTTTGATGAGACAATTTTTATTGGATTCGTTTTGTGACGGTGATTCATAATTTATAAAAACGTTTTTGTAAAACGACCCGAGGGCACGCAAATCGAGAAAACTAGAATCGAGAAATACCCGTAAACTAGTGAGATGGGACAAAACACTTTTCCCCACCCCACTAGCTTATATGGGACGGCAATATTGACACCACCACACATAGGTGGCATCAAGTTAGCAAGTTTACACAAGTGTAAGCTTGTGCTTACACCTTAAGCTAACCATTTCCACTTAACCTCCCAAACTAGCAAGTTGTTTTCATTCTTCACATTTCTTCCATGCAAACCACTCTAAAAACTCTCTCAACTCTCCTCTCTTGCCGTCCCAAATAAGCTAACAAACCCCATCATTGATCTTTTCTAACCACAAACCACATGTTTACTAGTCCTATTAAGGTGTTCTCTTGAAGCCTTGATCATTTGGTGGCCATATCAACAACTTTGGAGGTGATTTGCTTGTGTCCTAGGGCTGGTTTTCCAACATATGTTCTTGATATTTGATGGTCTTAGAGATACTTGTTGTGTTCATCAAGTTCTTGCCTTCCTAAAACAAGAAATCCACTTGGATTGGTAAAGAAGATCATCCTCTACATTTTTCTCTTATTATTTTGTAAAGAACAAATGTATTTTCTTTCATTTTGTATATGTATATGATGTATATATTATGATAAAAATGTTGTGTGGGGATCAAGTGTTGATAAACATGCTTAAAAATGATGATAACCATAAGAAATGAAGCTAAAATCATGACTATTTAGTTGGCTGTATAAAAACAGTAGATAACTAAATGATGAACTGATAAAATTGCATGGTTTGATCCATTTACAGTAAGTAGATGATGTTATACACATGTGAGAGTTGGCCATGCAATGGAATCAAAATAATGAGTGAGATATGATAAAAACAAGTTAGGTTGTGTAATCTGAATAAGCAGTTTTGTAGGGACTGTTAAGGCAACTTAGACTCAAAATGAGCAGTAGCTATAACTAAGTTATATGTAGCACATATTATGAAGAATTTGTCATCCAAAAATGAGCTTCTAAGTCATTGTAGAACTCTAGATATGATAAAAATGGTGAATATGAAGTTAAAAATCAGATTTTTGGAAATAATGTTTATTATTATTATATAAGCACTCACAATATAATCTATAAAATGTAAAATGTAAACCCACTAACTTATAGAACTTAATTATATAAATGTATAAAAGGTTAATTAAATGGGTAAATTATATAAATGGAGGTAAAATAATATTTATAAGTAATAAAAACTATAAATTTTTACGACTTTTTCGGCTATCGCCGTGAAATTAACGTTTTTCGCCAAATAAAACTTAGACGACCAAACCCGTCTAATGTAAAGTTTATAAAAGTTGTATACTGATGTATAAGTAACTAATACAAGTAAAAACCGATAAAACCCGAACTATAAGAATTACGGACATTTACGAGCTAACTAAACCTATTGGACTAATAATTAGACTTAATAAGATAAAAACTTGTAAAAAGAGCTTATTGGGCTTAACCCATTGGGCCCAACATGAAAGATATATATACTGATCATATAGGTATAAAATGGGTAAAAACAAGTTAAAGAACTTATAAAAGACTTAATGGACTTAAAATAGGTAAATCGGTAAAACTAGTGAACTAGTAAGACGTTACCAAAACGTAAACACTAAAATGAGTAAACGAGGATTTATAAACCCACTTGATCATCATAATATGTACAAAATCATCATATGTATATTGTTATTTTGATAAAAGTCATTGGACCGAGTCTAAGACCGATTATTATTTATATAGGTTTCCGTGACCGAAGCACGCCCGTAGCCGATAATCCGCCTTTCATTAACAACGTGAGTTCATAGCCTCGCACTCTTTTAAATGTTTTATAAAATGATTTGTAAACCCGCGAGGGAGATAACATGCTAGATTTTTATAAAAATAGAACACAAGTAGTCCCGATTGTATGCTTAATGATATGGACCCGAATGATGCTATGACCCTATATTCGAGACTAAAAGGATTATTAGTAGTTAGGTTATGTCACTTAAAGTCCCATTAGCATGAATTGTGAACTACCGGGTTTTGGTAGACGCTTATGCATTTGATAGTACTATTCGGGGACGATCACCCCAGTTCGCGCCTTGACGGTTCATCCCCGTCGTACCACATTGATTGGTAAGCGAATTTATGTATGAGAAGATTCCATAGCAAGATTTTTGTGACGACACGCTAACTTAGATGGGCAAATTGTTTGTCGGGTTCGCGGCCCGCTGTTTTCACAGTAAGGTAACAATGTCATGCGGCTAATAATAATCCTACAATCTATACGACCTGTATAATCTAAATATCCGATATGATACGACGCTATTACGATGAATATATTACCTAACATGGTAATATAGAGACTACGGTCTCATGGACGGTTTCAGATGTATGCTTGATTTATATATTGCCTGACTAGCAATATGTGGACTTACTTCCGATATTATACTTGTGTTCTGATTTTAAATGAATGTAAATGATTGTTTTATATAACGGTTTTCATTAAACTCTATGAATTCACTCGGCATTCGCTGATATGATTTTTGCATGTTTTCTATCTCAGGTGCTTGAAGGTAATCCGGATGGAGATCGACTCTGATGGCCCACACTTAATATTAAAAATGTTCATTCGATCTGTGTTTTGTAAACTTAATGACCTGTATAATTTGGGACCTGTTGTACACTTTTAAACCTTTTTATCGAATGAATGTTTGTTAAACCTTGTACAACCATTTTTATGTGTTGTCTATGATTGGAGTTATTGTGCTATCCCGTAACACTCTGAAAGACCCTTCCGCTGTACCGATACGAAAAATGAGAGTGTTACACATGGGCTATCGGATATAGGATAAATCATTCCCGCGTCAAGAAGTTTAAGGACCTCCTTTTTAATGACATCGTGAATTTTGGGATTCACCCTTCTTTGACTTTGAATTGCGGGCTTGTAGTCCTCCTCCATTAAAATCTTGTGAGTACAAAATTTTGGGTCAATACCCTTAATGTCGGATATTTTCCACGCAATTGCCCCTTTATGAGCCTTAAGAACTTTCAAGAGCTCGGTTTTTTCATCATTAGCAAGACCTTTTGCAATAATAACTGGAAACTTGTCATCACCTTCCAAGAATGCGTATTCAAGGTGAGAAGGAAGATCTTTCAATTCAAGGATAGGTGGTTCCTCGATTGAAGATTTTGGTTCAACACTCATAACTTCCATCGGCGGAAGAAATGGTGGAATAGAAGTATCATCACTAATCAACACCTCATCTTCATTGTCGATTTCATTTGAAGTGAGATCGCCTCCTTGGAATGGAGTGAGATTTGGTGTGGAATTAGCAAGAATCGGATCCAAAATAGTGGGATTGCCACTTGACGAGCTATCAGAAAAACCTAACGCTTCTTGTGAAAACTCATCGCAAACCACATCAACGATGTCAATGTGATTGATGGTAGCGATTGCATAAACATGAGAAGGTTTCTAGTTTTGAGTAGCGTTTATAACAAGTTCCTCTTCGTTTAATCTCAAAGTGATAGTTCTTGCATGAACATCGATAAGCGATCTCGAAGTGTCTAAAAATGAACGACCTAAAATTAGAGGAACTTGAGGATCCGCGGGGAAGTCAACTACTATAAAATCAACGGGATAGTAGAACTTCCCCACTTTCACGAAAACATCTTCGGCTACTCCACATGCTAAAATCGTAGAATGATCGGCCATCTCGATAGACATGTTCGAAGGAATAAGAGTCGGAAGCGAAAGCGATTTCCAAATGGAAAATGGCATCAAATTAATGCTCGCACCAAGATTGGCCCAGGCGAGGCATTCTTTCATATCTTGTATGTCACAAGGAATGAGAAACTTTCCGGGGTCACCAACTTTTTCTGGTATGCGGTTAAGATAAACCGAAGAACAATTAGCAAGCTTTGAAAGCTTTTCCTTATCGCTTATCATACTTTTAAAAGTGGAAGCGAAACGGGGCATATATAACAACGCGTCGGCTAAACTCACATCAAAATGCACTTGTTGAAACATTTTTATAAAAAGCTCGATTTGTTGTTTCTTACGTTCTTGCAATTTCTCTTTGTTTCGTCTTGAAGGGTAGGGTAAAGGTGGTGTGGGTTGGTCATTAGGCAACGTCCTTGGAAACTCGGGTTCCACAATTGGTATTGGTTCAACCGTAGGTGTGGTTTGAGCGGTACTTTGTGGGATTGTAATGTGCTCCTTTTCTACCATCACCTCGGGTTCTTTCTCGATTTCCTTCTCCGTAGAAGTACTTGGACGAGAGATTGGTTCCTTGAAAGTTTTACCACTTCGTGTAGTAATAACCTTCATTTCTCCCTTCGGGTTTGCAATGGTATCACTAGGAAGACCACCCGAGGAAGAGGGTTTACACATGATTGCTTCAAACATCTTAGCCATTCGGTCCTCAAATTTTGATTGCCTAGCATCCGCTTTTAATAACTCTTACTTAATCTCATGTTGTCCTAATTCCATTTTTTGTTGGTTTTGTTGAAGACGTTGGACATTTCCTTCCATTTTGTATGCATGAGTTTTAAGTTCATTAGCAAGTTCATTTTTTAGCTCGTTTTTCAACTCGGATCTTAAGCTAATCATCTCACGTTGCATGTTATCAAATTTAGCATCATTTGCTTTAGCATAATCCAAAAATTCTCCTTGAAGATTTTTAGTGTGAGCATTTTGAAAACCTTGTGTAGTGTTTTGAAAATCACGGTTTTGGTTTTGATTAGTGACTTGTCCATTCCCATTTTGATAATTCCCTTTGTTGTAGTTACGTGAATTGCCTTGGTAATTACCACCTTGGTTGTTGTTTCGATAATTATTAGCATTTTGATTTGGTGGAGCTTGATTTTGGCGGGAACCTTGACCGTTTTGGTTGTAAGTTCCCGTGGCTACATAAGCACTCGAAGTGTTACCATCCGCGGTAATGCACTCGGAAAGATCATGAGCTCCACCACAAGACAAACAACTCTTAGCAACCGCTTTAACCGAAGCGGAATTTGAAGCTTCTTGAGCTTTCCAATGGGACATAAGATTAGCAAATCTATCAAAAAACCGATTTTCATCATTAGCTTCATCATGTAAGGCATTAATGCTACGAGACGATGACGACGATGACGAACCCAAATTGGCAACACTCGGTGTGTTACGAGGGCTATAAACCTTAGATCTATTCTTGATGATTTCCAAAGCCTCATATGTCGTCTTGCACAAAAAGTTACCACCCGCGGCGGCATTCAAATAATCCCGTTCATGATCATTAAGCCCATTATAAAAAGTATCAATTTGATGCAATTCTGAAAAATCATTGTGTGGACATTCATGTAACAATTCTTTAAAAGCGTTCACATGCCATTGAAAAACTTTCATTGTTTCTTTGCACAAATCGTGAAATCTCATTTTTCAAATGTGTTGTTTTAGATGGTGGAAAAAACTTGTTCACAAACTTAGAAACGAGAGCCCATGTCAAAATCGAATTTGGCGGTTCTTTCTCAAGCCAAATTTTTGCGGGTCCATCTAAAGAGTATGGAAACAACATCATCTTAATGGCGTCATGTGGAACATCCTTAAACTTGCTAGTAGCGGTGAGACGGTTAAAATTCCTAATGTGATAGTGCGGGTTATCTTTCTCATGACCTCTAAACTTATTTGCTTGCAACATCGACATTAAACCCGTCTTAATCTCAAAATTCTCCGCAAGGATGGCAGGAATCACAATGGCCTCTCCAAAACCCTCGGTGGGTGCTTGTAGCAACTCCATCATAGTACGATTAGCCATGACGACTTCTTGTTCTACAATAGGTTCAACATAGGAGGTTGTTCTTCAATCAACGTCTCTTGATTTGCTTGCTTTTGAAGACGTTTACGAGCTCGTTTTGCTTGAATATGAGTGATCATAAACTTCACGAAGAATGGTAGGTGAGCAAAGAAGATTCTTTTTTGGTGTTTTGTGAATTTTCAATTTTTTTGTGTTTTTGATGATATTTAATTTTTTTGGATTTTGGTGTATCTTCGTAGACAACAATCTACAAAATCTCTCCTCGAATCAAACTCTTGATTAAAGAAGCCTCAAAGGAATGAAAACGATCACGTGGAGTGAACGCCTTCGAATGACTTTAGAACTTTGGTGAAAACCAACTTGTTCAAGAGGTTTTAATCACAAAGAAACCAAGCAAATATATTATACGTAATAATACTTTGGGCGGCAAAACCCTCGGTTAGCCTTCAATCTCAAAATACTCACAAGCAAGCGGGGAAACGAGGCGGCGCGAAGCACTTAAGAGCCTTTTTCCTTAGGGTATATTTTATAATACCCGCCTTATACCCACCTTATAGTTTGTATTTTTCAAAATCGAGCTTCACGAAAGTATTTATCTATTTTTGCCTTTTTCTTTTTGTTTGAGATTTGAAAACAATAATTGAGTGATGAAATCCCAATTAAGGTTGTGTTTTCACACTTTTGGAGATATTGTTTATTTGTTCTGATACTTAATACAATATAGTAATAATATTTTTACAAGAAAAACAAAGAAAACCGATAATACGTATTAGTAGAGTTCTACTAATACAAATAATATTTATGGTTAATATTAAAAACAACAATACAAATTAATCACGACACACCTCCCCGGCAGCGGCGCCAAAAATGATTGTAGGAAAATTATACACCTCTTGTTTAGGAAAACAAAAGAGCGTAAATGAGCGGTAAGTATTAAACAAATGATTTTAGGAAAAACCAAGTGTTAATGACCCTTATGGTGTGACATGAAAGTTCGTTTCCCAAGGAGGTATATGTGTGTGAAAAACTTGTTAAATGTTTGTGATTAGTGATTGGTTTAGAAGGGGATGAGAAAAGAAGATGACGAAGACGTGAAAATTACTACTAGAATGATAAAACGTAAAACCGTAAAAACTACAAAAATAAAAATTAATTCTAAAAATTACCAAAAATTCACCAAAAATAAAAATAAATAAACTAAGAGTTTACCAATGATCAAAAAATTTTCAAACCTTTTAAATAATTAAATATTCAATTTTTAATTGCTAATTAAAGCCCTAAAAATTAAATAAATTATCAAAAAGCCCAAATAAAGATTTTTCAACTGGTAAACCTCTAAAATGACCTAAAAAGATTAAAAACTATTTTTAGAAATTTTTAAACTAATAAAAACTATTTAAAATGATTTAAAAACTATTAAAACTTAAAATAATTATTAAAATTAATCTAAAAGTGATAAAATTATTCTAAAAGTTGCTAAATTCCTATTTTAATGTATTAAAGCTAAGAAAAATGTAAAAAGTTGGAAAATGTGAAATTTGAAAAATAATAATAAAATAATATTAAAAATCCAAAAATTCTAAAAAATTCTAAAACCTTGCAAACTAGTTTATTTTAACCTAAATAATCAGAAAATCAAAGTGAAATGACCAGAATACCCCTATTGGGCCCTCAAATGGGCCAAAACCAAAAACATTCAACCTTAATGGGCTTTTGGGCCCAAAAAGTCAAACCTGGCCCAATTGACTTGGAAAAGCCCAATCTGACTCAAAATTTAATTCTAAGAACAAAACTCTAAAGGCCCAAAAGCTGAATGTGAGCTTATCACAGCTTAATAAGCAAGCAGCTTATTCTTATTGGGCTTTTCAACCCATTAAGCAATAAGCCAATGCCATAAGCTCTAATTTAACACACAACCTTCTTTTAGGATGCTTATGAGATCTGTAAAAAGAAATTTTGAAAAAGCACACTCAATAAGCCAGAAATAAGCAAAGTAAAAATCCACAAAACGACAAAATAATCGGGTTTGAGATTTAGGGCACCTCAGAAGCTCTAGTTTGTTGCAAAAGCTCACAAATAACTTAACTAAGAATAATCAATCAAGAAAATCACAAAAAGCCAAGTAGAATAAGCTGTGAGAGCAAATAAGCTGGCTGAAAAAGCCAAATAAGCTAGTTTTCTAGCAAAAGTTTAACCAAAAGACTTGTAACCTTCCAGATTTGATATTAAGCTAAAAAAGATGATTTCTATAACAAAAGCCAAGTTGTTGCATGTGCCAATAAGCAGTTCTCAAAAATAAGCCAATTTGTGCTTATTTGACCAAAAGTCAAAGTACTCCAGAGTTCACCAAATGATCAGGAATGGTCTATGGGCTTGTTATAAGCAAATTTTGTGAAGGACTCAAGGAGGAGGCCTGGTGAATCAAGAGGTCAGTTGACCTTTTGATTTGCAGATTTTGGCAATAAGGGCTTAATAAGCCAGTTAGCTTATAAGCCAGATACAAAGCACACCAAATAGCAAAATCCACTCACAAGCAGCACTTAATCAAGTTCCAAGCAGCAAAATCACAAGGCATACACTAGGATAACAAATGCAAGCACAAAATGAGGTGGTCACTTTGCTGATGCAAATGACCACTTCAGCAACTTTTGATAAGCTATAACAATCACAATAAGCCACCAAATTCAACAACCATATAACCAATATATAGCTTATCACCCAAAATATTCCCAAACCTGATTTCAAACCTTAGATCCAAGTAACAAAGAAGTTATTGGATCTGATGTGTTTGACCAATTCCAAAACCACTTTTATCAGATTTTTGCAAAACTTCAAATCCCTTTTCCAAACTTTCAGAAACTTAACCAATGACTAAGACTTGTATATTAAGACTTGTTTAGACCTCCCAAACCCTAAGAACCAAGGGCTGAAGGCCACAAGGCCTTATGAACCAGTAATCCCAAACAATCCTTTATCAACCACTTTTCAAACAAACATCTGATTTTCAAACACAACTTACTGATTTTATCCTTTAAATAGCTACACTAGGTGACATCTAGCAGATTACAACCATAAAACACAAAGCACAAACACAGAATCAAAAAATCACATGCCAAAATACAAAACAGACAATATCATATGATTTTTGAGAGGAATCTTAACAAGAGGTTATACCTGCCCTCCACAACATCCTAGGAGGGCCAGCTATGCTCCTTGGACCTTGTTCAACAACTAGAACAAGACAAAGGTACTTCAATAAGAAAGATGATTAATGCCTTGGTTGATGTTTCAAAGCAGAAACTGAAGGGCTTGATTTCTTCAACACAATGAACAAACAGCCCAACCAAAGGCCCTAATCCCTTCACAAGCTTGGTGTCAACAAGCTTGCAAGAGCTTATAGCTTATGGTTAAGGATTAGTACACAAAAATAAGAAAATTCAGAAACCTTCTTTCAAGCTTTTTCAAACTTGAAAAACTTACCAAACATAAACGTCCTTGAACCAAATGATTCAAGCACACTTATAACAATCAATGGAACTCAGAATCACCTTTAAACAATACCAACTTTCAAAAACATAAAAAGGAATTACATTTTTTTCAAAATACCAACTTTTATAAATTTCAAAAAGGAATTACAAGTTTAAAAGGTAAAGACTGGAACAAAGGGACTCTCACATGTTGAGGTCTCCTTTTATAGGCAAATGCCTTGTTAAACACTATTCACAAACCCTAGCACTGATTTCTCTAAAATGCCCTTGAGTCTTCTAGATAATTCTTGGTTGTGAGCTGTCCAAAATGATCCTGGACGTTTAAAGTAGCTTTGGGGTGAAGCAAAGGATCTCAGCTGTTGATCTTGACATGTGGCAAGCCTTGGTGAGGAAGTTGGCACATGATGGTGAAACGGTTTTGGTGGTGGGGCCTCTTGGTGAGTGGGAGTGAGGGTTTTAAGGTTGGGATAGGATTATAGGCGTGTGAATCAAGTGTGGGTAAGGGTAATTGAGTTTTACCCTTTGTTTTAATGAATATAGTTACTGGGTTCATGGGGTGAACAGTAGTAACTTTTGATCCGATTTTGGGGGATTGGAAATGTTTGGCGCGTGTTTGTGTGTTTGAATATTTGAGTGCACAACTTTAGCCCTTCTTCTTTTTCTTTTCTTTCATTTGTGTTTAAAAATGTGTCAGCGCCCAATTCCTTTGTTGTCAACTTTCAAGACTTGACAATTTTGGCACAAAACTTTCCAACAAGGTTTATAAGGATTATTTTTGCCATTTTGAGATATTTCAAGGGCTGATCTTGGACATTCTTGATCTTCAAAGGTCTTCAATGTATCTTTGGCTTTATGAGGGACCATTGTTGGCAATTTGGAATTGTTGAGGGACTAATCTTGCAATTTCTTCAAAGTAGAATGACCTTTTGTGTAATTTTGACAAACTTAAGGGACCAAACTTGTAATTATCAATATACAAGGGTTTTAAGTGTAATTTCTTTAATAAATGAGGACCAATCTTGTATGTCTTCAAGTCTTCAAGGGTATTTGTTGAATATTCCATGAATTAGGGCCCGGTTCTTGGTACGGCTTCGTTTCTCGTGTCCGTTTTTCCTTGTATCTTGTGATCTTTTGTCTTTTTCATGATATCCATACCTAAAATACACAATTAAACAAACACAAGCATATATATGGTATATTATGACATTTTTATGCATTTAAAGCCCGAAAAGAACGATGAGATCATGTATAAATGTCATCTCATCAAGTCCAATAAGGCTACTTTGGCCCGTTAATGTTTACATGTTGTAAAGCTCGGGTTTTATCGGTTTTTACTTGTTATATAAGTTTATATATCATTATGTGAGTTTATAAGAGTTTACATTAGACGGGTCCGACAGTCTAAGTTTTATTTGACAAAAACGTTAATCAATCGGTTTTAGCCGAAAAGACGTAAAAATAATGTTTATAGTTTTATAACTTATAAAACTTATCAAACTACCATTTTTATAAAATGTCAATTTATTTATCCTTATACATATTTATATAAATGTAATATATAAGTTAGTGGGTTTTAATTCACATTTTATACTATATTTATTTGAGTGCTATTATAATACTATTATACTTTAATTTTCCAAAATCTTATTTTTACTTTCACTTTCACTATTTTACCATATCTTGAGTTCTACAAGGAGATAGAAACTCATTTTTGGAGACCATAAACTATATGATATGTGCTACAATTAACTTAGTTTTAGCTACTGCTCAATCCAACTCTAAATATCCCTAACAGTCCGTCCAAAACTGACTATTCAGATTGGTACTTCAATTTTGTTTTAATCATATCTCACTCATTATAATGATTCCATTGTATGGCCAACTCTCACATGTGTAAAAGACCTAATACTTACTGTATATTGATTCCACTTTGCCATTTTATCAGTTTAACATATGGTTAGTTACTGTTTTTATACAGCCATCATATTTAGCAAGATTTTAACCTTGTTACTTATGGTTTTCCATCTTTTTAACCATATTTATCAACACCAAATCCCCACACCATATTTTTATCATCATATATCCATCATATACATATACAATAGGAAAGAAAATACATGATTACATAATCAAAATAACAAGAGGATGGGAAGAACAATCTTTATACCACCAAGATGATGTAGGTTGTGATCAAGACATGGATTTTGATGGAAGAACTTGTGATAGATCAACACCAATCTTCAAGGCCACTAATACTTGTAAACTCCATGTAGAAATCAGCCCTTGGACATCACCAAATCACCTCCTTGGATGTTAGAATCACCTCCAATCTTCAAGACTTCAAAGGAGCATCATCATGTGTATGAATAACACATGAAGTTATGGTTAAAATAGATCAAATGAGGGTTGTTTTTGAGGATTGTGGGACGAAATGAGAGAGAGAGGAAGGGAGGATTAGTGGTTTTGCATGTACAAATGAAGAAATGGTTAGTGTTAGATGGTTTTGCTTGTTTGATAGCTTACTTGTTAAGCTTAGGCTAACAAGTGTAGCTAGTAAGCTTACAAACTTGACACCTCATGGTGTTGAGTCAATGTTTTGGCCGTCCCATGTTAGTGGGGTGGGACAAAACTTGTTTTGTCTCATCCCACTAATTTATGGGTATTCCTCGATTCTAGTTTCATCGATTTGTGTGCCCTTGGGTCGTTTTACGAAAAACGTTTTTATAAATTATGAATCAACGGCACAAAACGAATCTAATAAAAATTGTCTCATCAAAAACGGAGTTCGAAAACGTAAATACGTAATCCTAAGGTTTGCGGTTTTGTCGTAAAGGACGTTAAATTATAATCGTAAGTCCTAATCTCTTCTCGTAAATTTGTGAGTTTATGAACCAACACAAATTTATAATCTCAAAATAATATTCACGGACAAATTTATTTTCTGAAATGTCAGACTGTCACCAAAGACGGTGTATGTAAACGTGAGCACGTAACGTAGAATTCTCTAGTTTAGACGTAGTCGATGCTACTTCAAGACGTAAATCCAAATTACTTCCCAAAAATAAGTGAGTTCATAGTGTAACATTAAAATAATGTTTTTAAATAATACTTGAGAATAAAATATCAACCATAAATTGACGGATTGTCACAGTATATGTGGCTCAACCTCCCGGCTTCATTGATTTTGAGAAACCGGATCATGTTTACAAGCTTAAGAAAGAACTTTATGGACTCAAACAAGCACCCAAAGCTTAGTATGATAGACTTAAAGCGTTTCTTGTTAAACATGAGTATACCATGGGAATGGTAGACAATACACTCTTTACAAAGAAGAAAGGTTCTCACCTCATAATCGTACAAATATATGTTGATGACATTATATTTGGATCAACTTGTCAAGAATTGTGTGATGACTTTGCCAAAATCATGCATGATGAGTTTGAAATGAGTATGATGGGAGAACTTAACTTCTTTTTAGGACTCCAAATTAAACAAATGGACGATGGTATTTTCTTTAGTCAATCTAAGTACGCTAAAGAGATGCTAAAGAAATTTGGATTAGAAGAATCTAGACCAATGAAGACCCCTATGGCCTCGGATACTAAACTCACCGTAGATGATGATTGTGAGTCGGTAGACAACACCAAATATAGAGGTATGATTGGTAGTTTGTTGTACCTAACGGCAAGTCGACCGGATATCATGTTTAGTGTTTGCCTTTGTGCTCGCTTCCAAGAGGCTCCCAAAACCTCTCACCTTGAAGAGGTTAAGCGTATCTTCCGATACATTAAAGGCACTACACATTTAGGATTATGGTATCCTAAAGGGACCGGCGTAGAAACGATTGTCAACGCGGACTCGGATCATGCGGGAGACTATGTGGACCGGAAAAGCACTAGTGGAGTTTGTACCTTCATGGTTTGTTGTTTAACTTCTTGGTTCTCCAAGAAACAAACCGCTCTTGCAATATCCACCATGGAAGCCAAGTATGTGAGTGCCGGAAAAGCATGCCAACAAGCTCTATGGATGAAGCAAGCGCTTGTTGATTACGGGATTTCTCTTGATGATGTTCCCATCATGTGCGATAATAAAGGTGCTATAGACCTAAGAAAGAATCCCGTGCAACACTCGCGAACCAAACACATAGAAATTAGACACCATTTCCTTACGGATAATGTTCAAAAGGGGAACATTCCTATTGAAAAGGTGCCCTCCGAGGACAATTAGCCGACATCTTCACTAAGCCACTTAAGAGGGAACCTTTTAATTACTTGCGTCTAGGTCTAGGATTAATGGAACATATTCCTTAATTTCCTTTCTCTTTGTGTGTTTTCTTTTACCACTTTGAGTCATTGAGTCTTCCAAACTCTTTTTGAAAAACCCTCTTTTCTCCTTTTCAAAATTCTCAAAGTCTCTTTCGAAAATGGTTGAGAAATTCGTTTGACATTGTTAATTCAATCTAAAAACAATTTTTCATAGATTCTCGCTATTAATCTAGAGCTTAAATAATTCATATGTATGATTCTCTCAAACATAGCAAGAACAAGATAGAATCATGGAGGATCATTGTGTCATGACTTAAGGTCTTGTCTTACACACCTCCTACATCGATTTTTAATCCATGTATTTTGGTCAAATCTCTATTTGGTAAGTTTGCATATGTTTTCTTTGTCTATCTTTGCTTTTAAGCATATCCCTATGATAAGTTAGACTAGAAAAATAAGATTTGCTGAAAAATCTTCCTCCAAACACCAAACACTACCTCTGCAGGCGGTTCCATATGTGAACCACGGTACCTTATTGATAAGGTACCGCCAGCCTAGATAAGGAACCGCCTACAGTGCCTTCCTTTTTCGGGTTTTTATCTGAAACTCCATATTTGCTCCAACAGTTTTGAGAATCTTTGTTTCAAACCCTTTTGACCACCCCAAAAATACCCTAAGCCTTCCCTATTTAAACCATAAGCATTTTGCATTACTTCACATCCAAAATGTCTTATTCTCCCAATGAAAGCCTTGAATCTCCTCCATTTTCTCCAATTGCTTTCAACCCAAACCCACCCAAGAACACTCTTAATCACATCTCTCCTACCAAGAATGTTGATTGTGGAACATCTTTTCTTCCACCACCACCCTTTAGTGTTCTTCCTCCTTCTCATGATAATGTCATGCACCATGGAACATATTGTCAATGTTGTCAATATCAACATCTTGCTATGGCACACATCTATGAGGAGTTGAGCTACATCAAGAGTCTCTTAATCAAACCTCCTCTTCACTATGATTATGAGATTTCCAACAAGCCACCACCACCACCCTCCGCCATTACCTTGTCTTTCATATAAGCATTGGTTGCTTATCCACAAGATACCAAATTCAAGGAAATCTTAGAATTCTAGAATAACTAGGATTAGATTTATGCTTTTGGCTTGTTTCTTTTTCGATACTTCTTTGTATGATGATCTTTTAGTAACCTATCATGGATCTTTGTCTTTGTGTTTTCTTCTCTTTTATTTTTTGTGACCTATTGCTACATATTGTTGGTTGTTTCTTTTGTTCAACTAACCCTTCTATGTATCTTGTCACCATATCTCGGTGCCCCAAGCTAGGGGGAGTAAGCACCAAGAGGGAGTCTTTGCAAAGTCCATCTCTTCAACACCGACTTGTGCAACCTTTTTGATTCGGCAAAGGGGGAGAAATGAATAAACTCGTCTTCGAAAATCTTGTTTTTTGTGTGATTGAGTTTATGTATTGTCGGAATCAAAAAGGGGGAGATTGTTAATGCAATAAATGCCTAAAAACGTTACTTGCATTTTTCGGTCTCGCTTTGTTTTGATTACGACAATATGTAAAAACAAGCATTTACGAAAACAACGAAAAACGAATTCTTGAGTTCAAGTATTTTTCATTTTACCCATTTTCACTTAAGGTATGGATAAACAAGTACTAACCTTAATCAAGTGATCAAGTGATTTAATCTTTTCTTAAAACTCACTTTTTATTAAGTGTGACAAGTTTTTTATTAAACTTTCTTTTTAAGAAAATGTTTATTAAATTAATTATTTGAAAATTTGAAAATGGCATATTCTTATTTGGTTAGTAATATTCTATCAGGATATTTTTTAAGCCAGATATGACCTCCACCACTAAAGGACAAAAAGGGAGCGGAGTCTAGTCCAGCGGCACCTTAGCTCCTAGGCGGTACCTTATCGATAAGGTACCGCGGGCTAAGATAAGGTACCGCGGGCAGATATAGCCATTGGCTCCTTTGTCCTATAAATAGTGGACCATTCTCAGCTTTTCAACTCACCTCTTTTGCACATCTATTTCCAGATTCAAACATCTTCTTTAATCACTCAAATCTTTGATCATTTGTTTGATTACTACTTGTTTAAGAAGTGAATCTTGTTCTTCCATCCCTTCCTCTCCAAGTGCAAAGAGAAGAACACTATCCTTGTGAAGTGTTGAGTCCACCACCAAAGATCCATTGAAGATCTAATTTTATACACTTGTAGTTGTGTCATAGTTGTGAAGATCCAAGTAGTTGTGTCTATTTGGAAGTTGTGTATGTACTAAGTATAGTTGTGTAGATTGGTCCTAGCTACGATTAGGGCTCGACTTTTAGCTTAGAGTCGGAAATTGGTTAAGCGACGTGTACGGTTTTCTCCACCATAAGGAGCTTGTTGTGTAGTGAACTCTCGAGTAAGGAGTACTCGAGGAGTGGAGTAGGAACGAGGAGTGAGCTTCGTTGTCGAACCACTATAAATCCTTGGTGTTCGGTTTGATCTTTCTTTACCCTTAACTCTTTACATTCTTTATTCTTTGTGCATATATATTTGTTAGTATTAGCTTTGTTACACTATCATTGGTCATATTGTGCATAAGAAGATTTCACATATTTCCTCAAGCCTAAGTTTTTGAAAAAGGATTTTTGGAAACCACATTTTAACAAGTAAATATAAGAAACTATTCAACCCCCCCCCCCCCCCTTCTAGTTTCTACACATTAGGTTCAATTCTAATGCATTAACAATGTATAGTAAGTGTAGTGATAATGAATGTAAGTAAAGAGTAAGGAAAGAAACAACCTAGTAAGAAGACACCAAGATTTATAGTGGTTCGGCAACGAGGCTCTATCCTCGTTCCTACTCTACTCCTCGAGTACACCTTACTAGAGATTTCCACTATATCCACAAGCTCCCTTCTTGGCGGAGAAAACCTTACAACGTCGCTTACATTATTTTCCGACACTAAGATAAATGTCGAGACCTAATCTTAGCTAGGACCAATCTACACAACGTCGCCCACTTCACTCTTTTATGACACAAGGCTAGATGTCGAGTTCTAATCTAAAGGTAGAACCAATCTTCACAACGTTGCCTACTTCACCATTTTCCGACACAAGGCTAGATGTCGAGTTCTAATCCAAAGCTAGAACCAATCTTTACGACTCTTCACTTTGAAGCTAAGTGAGAACTTCACACAACACAACTACATATCACTTTATAGTTTAGTAAGAACTCACAAGACACAACCACGTCACTTTATAGTTTAGTGAGAACTCACAAGACACAACCAGATCACTTTATAGTTTAGTGAGAACTAACACAACTAATTACAACTCAACTAATCATATACAAGTACACACATGTAGCTTGGATCTACACAACATGAATCCAAGCACACACAAGTGCAATGGATGTATACAACTCTAATCCAAGTATTCACAAATAACTTGGATGAACACAACTAGTCCAAGTATTCACAAATACATTGGATTACACAAGACACAAATAAACAAATGATGAACATGACTAGATCTTTAGGAGAAGGTGATCTTCATCAATGCTACATCTTTAATCACATCCCAAGTGTGTGAGTGATCTTCTCTTTGGACAAGGTAAAGAAAGAGATCAAGAGGATAATCATGAGTAAACATACTTAACACATTACGTGATCATTTACAAATGACTAGGATTAGAAAGCAGAAAGAAGGCTGAAGAAGATGTCCAAAAAGGGTTAATGAGAATGCAGATTTGATCCACTATTTATAGGACAAAACATCCAACGGCTATATCTGGCCGCGGTTCCTTATTGGAGCCCGCGGTTCCTTATCCATAAGGAACCGCCATAGGTGCTAAGGTACCGCCGGCGTAGACTCTGCTATTTTTTTGTCTTATAGTGAATTTGAAATATCTGAGGCTGTTTAAACCTTCAAGGGATATTCTTATGGCATTTGGAATATGCCATATTCAAATTTGCATTTTCATTTTAATAAAACATTTTCTTAAAAATAAAGTTTATTAAAAATATTTTGTAATGTTTGACAAAAGTGATTTTTAAGGCTAATCACTTTTATGATCACTAAGAATGATTAAGATATGTTAGTGTAATGATTATTACCTTGATGATAGTGTTTGTTAGATAATTCGTTTTATGATTGTGTTTGACAATAAATGTCTTTGTAATTTGTCGTGATCAAAACTAAGAAAGATTAATTAATACTAACAATGTTTTTAGGCATTGCTTTGCATTAACACAGCTCATACTTCTATTGAAGTGGAGGAGCCGTTTTCTCTAACATTAAAGCAGCCACCTCAAAGTGCTTCTTAACATTAGCAGCGTGTTCAAGCCTTTGCGCATCAGATGCTCCTTCAGCAGGATCCTCCGGAAAAGGAGTAGTCAAGATATCGATAGTACCCGCTACTCTCAGAACTATTCTTAGTGAGCGATACCAATCATTGAAGTTAGGGCCAGTAAGTTTAGGATGATAAAAGAAAACTTTGAACACAGAACTTATAGTCATATTGTTTTCGGGTTGAGCCATTTCTACAGAAATAAGTTCAAACATTAGTATTTTTGATAATGCCATTCAAGAAAATAAAATTACCCCGGTAATAAACCATAGTATATTCCTTGAAACTAGAATCCATATTGACATAAACCTATCACATCAGCTGATATGCTAGTGACAAATGTATTCAACATGGTAACTTGTCGAACAATAATTGACAAATAAATTTGCAATTTCTAGATATTTTGGGGATTTACATTGCCAAAAGTCTTTTTGCATTGTAAACATGTTTTATCCCTACTTTATGCCTTAAGTTTCCAGATCTCACTGAGTAACTTAATTAAGTCGACTAATCTAAAGAACGTAAAACCTTCATGTGCAATCTTATTCAGTCATGAAGTTTTCTCTCCATTACAACATCGTCGAAAATCTCATATGACGACAATTGTAACTTCAAGTGTTCGTCAATTAGATGGCATAAGACTTAAATTTAAGGGTATTGATTTTGGTGTCAAAATCATGTATGGAGAAGCATGCATACATCTCCATAGCATTAGTTTAATAAAACCGTTTAGTAAACCTTTTGGTGAGACTAAAAATTTCGCCACATATTTGCAAGTTGAGGTATTGGTTAAACCAATTAAATATTCTACCCACAACAATTCACGCCTCATGTTCCTAGAACTTGGCTAAAGCACAAAGCAATAACTTTATTCATTGTGTTTCGGATGTGAATTTGCGGTTAAATCAACCTTAAGGAATTATGTAAATAATAACCGTAGGTAATTCCAACTTTGACGCACAGGCAAGCCGGGAATTTGGTCAGCGCTGAAGCATAACACCTCCTTCCTAAACCGGGTACATGACCAGCGGTGCGTTATAACCACTTTATAGTTTGTCAAAATTGAGTAGGACGTTAAGTTATTATTGCAATTCCAATCAACGTAAATCATATGTAAATTAGATCTTAAAACAATTCATTAATTTTTATATGATTTAGTCCATATTAATTTTTCTTGGAAAAATTACCCTTGTTTACAACATACAATTACTATAAAACGTATGAAAACAAGTAGGTACAAAAAAAACTAAATCAAATAGCCACATGCATAACAATTTATTAAAAGAACATAAAATATAGGGTTTTTATAAACATAAAAAATCTTCCCCAATTTTAAAACTTTGAATCAAATAAAGCAAATAGCATATAAAATCCCATAATCCGTGAAAAACATGCATGTTCATCACGGATCTCCCACATATTCTTAACAATTAAAAAACTATGGATCGTAACCATACATGACATAACAATTAATTCACGCAATCATCTAAAGATTTTTACCATGTAATTTTAGGGTTTACAAAAAAAACTTTAATAAAATTCGGCTAGGCCGATTTTTAAAAAACAAAAAAAACAAAACCCTAATTTTTGTTAAAACCTAAAAAAACAACATGTAATTTAACTCAAATCACCATTGGTTAAAAAAACTTTAGATTTGGATAATTATAACATGTTAAAACGGCTCTCTGATACCATTGATGGTTTATGACATTCATAACAATTATATAATCATAACAAAGATCAAAGCACGTTATAGCAGAAGCGATTTAACAAGATCATAATAACACAATTTTAATTAATGGATTAGGGTTACATACCTTTATCCTAGCAAAGATCCACAAGATCACCGACGAATCACCAATTAGGGTTTGTGAAGAATAATACCAAGATATAGTTTAAAGAAAAACTATATTACGCTCTTGTACACACGTAATGCAACGGGCTAACCGTGAGTCTAGCACTTGCAAACCGAAACTTCAACACTTATGGAATTTAGCAAAATCGAAAACCAAAGAACCCTAAGGGTGTGTTTGGTTCGGCGATCACAAGAAGAGAGAAGGGAAGGAGTGGGGATAAATTATGAAGGCTTTGGCTGTTTATATAGGCTTGGCAAAACTTGATTTCCAAGTAACACTCAAATTAGGAAAGCCAAAATCTTTCCCTTGCCCCCTTGTAGGGGACGGTTGGTTATACCCTAAGGGGTGTTTCCGGAACTTTCCGTTTTCCTTTTTCTTTTATATAATTCCATAACATTCGTTTAACTTAACTCTTAGTTTATTTAAAGATCGTTTAGTTAAGTTCAGTTTGATTTAATAAATATATAAAATATATTTAATAAATAAAATTAACCCTTTACGTATTGTGTGCAATCCCGTAATCCCGAGTTCGATCCTATCACACGACTATTAATTTTAAGTCCATAAACTTTCACATCTACCAATACAGCTGCAACCTTAAGTGATGAAGAGGTTTGTATGAATCAAAGATGGTTTTTGTGTTTAAATAATAGAGATGTCTTTGTTAACTAGTAGTCATCCCTTTCAGCTTGCTTTACTTCATCATCAAGAGCTCAATAGCTCTCCAAGAGTTCCTCGGGTGCCACGAATGCGCAATGCTGGCAGCTTACCTCAGCTAAATTCTCTGCATCTACAAGCACATTACTGAAACGATCTTCTACCTCTGTAGGGAAGGATAATGGCTTGGTGAGCTTTGCTGACATTGTATCTTTTTTAGCATACTTGTAGGTGTGTACTGATATAACATTGGTACTTTTGTATAGGTCTCTACAAAGAGAGCCAAGGATCCAGCAAATAATAGGCCAAGCAATTCTCGTGAGCTTCATAGAGCAAAAAAGGTGGACAGATCGTCTTCTCTAACCAATTCAAGGAGAAATGACCATGGGAAAAATGGATCCGGCAATGTGGTGCAACCTCCTAGGTCAACAACAGCTAGCAGTGGTCGATCCTCTTCAACTGAACATAATCAATCTTTTGATGATGAAACTGGTGCAGTTACCCATGGCACTTTACCAGGTCTGTCTACATAACAGAATCAAATTTTACATTGTTCTTAGGGGTGTTTAGATTTTTATTTAGGCACCGGTTCTGCTTCTGATTATTTGATTATTCGAGGATTAAATAACCATTTTTGGATAATCAGTTTCGTAGCAGCTGCAACAAAGCTATTATCTACGGGTAAAATAGACTTGCTTATCTGTGCCCTTTCTTCAACCTATTCTCTTTCCCCTTATTTTCACAAAAATGTTGGTTTTGGTCATTTTATTTATAAATTTTATAAAAATAATCATATTATCTAATTATTACACCCGATTATCCATAATCACTTATTAAATGCACATCCAAACACCCCCCCCCCCCTCCCTTGTTAAATTTTGCTATCTGATGGAATAGATTATATGGTTTTGACATGGCTTCTTTTTCTAATCCAGCCTTGCTTGCTAAAATTATGAGTAAAGTAAAGCGGATGACATATGAAGAACTCTGTAATGAAGTTTTACCGGTATAATTTTGTAATAAAATGTTTGTTCTTTTATTGTCTATTCAATTTGTATGTATGCTAATGATAGTCTACTTATTTTCTCAGCACTGGCCTAATCTGCGTAAGCATAATGGTGACCGTTATGCTTATTTGAGTCACTCACAAGCTGTTCTTGATTGTCTGAGGAACCGAAGTGAATGGTCCAGACTAATTGATCGTGGTCCTAAGGTATGTCTATAGTAAATATGAATTGTTATACTTGTCGATACCCATGTTTATAATAAGTTTGTCATTTTTTAATAATTGTGTTGTAGACGAATGGGGGGAGGAAGAGACGCAAGCCTGAATGTGATACATAGAATCTTGAATTAGAAGATGATTATAGCACTGACAGAAACTCAAAGGAAAATACCAGTGACTACCCAAAGCTGCGAAAAGCAAGAAAGCAGCGGCGCCTTCAAAGAGGAATCAAGGATGTTAGAAGGAGACGAAAGGCTGAAGTTATTAGTGATGATACTGATTCATCTTCCGAATCCAGTGAAGAAAGTGAGTTTAATGATGAAGAAATGCAAGAAGAAGGAACATCAGGTCCAAAAGAGGCCTCTGCTAGCTCAGATGAAACGGGGTCATAACGTTGTTTAAAACATAAAACACCATTTGACCCTTGACTTGGATTTTACTGTTAAGTGTAAGTATGTGAACAACGTTAGGAGTAGAGGATTGTTGTATTATAGCATTAGGTACCGCCATATATTCAATATAGGAATGTAGAGGAGTAGTAGCATAGTGTGAATGTATTCAGGATTCTTAACTATAGCTTGTAATCATAATTGTGCAAGCTAGTTTAGAGAACCCGTTATTACTTTGAGCTTTCAAACCCGTTGGGATTAGACTGTTTGTTGATAATATGAATGTTACATTTTAATTTGAGAAAATCTGCTCTCTGTAGGTTGTAGTTCCTGTTGTCGGACTATAAATAATATCTGTTTCAACATGTTCTGCTTACTATTCAGATTATGTATTTGTTTTTTTTCATTTGGGGGTCTTTATCAAGAAGATCAGGTGATTCAGTAAGGCGGTCAACTAAATCTGTCCTAAACGCTCCTGATGACGGCGGATACGATGTTTCAAGAACAACAAGAGAATGTGCGGTGGTGACATTAATTTTTCTGTCTAGTTTAACGTTAATCAAAGCAGTACTCCATAGCTGGAAGTAAACATCCAGATAGAGACGTATCATTAAACGTCAAAACTTCATTCCCTACAGCAACGGAAGTAATTTTCGTATCAGGAAGATAAGCTTCGACGTTGGTTTTGACCCATTCTTGAGCACCATCAGGATCTTGTAGTTTTGTAACTACTCGTTACCTATTCCAATAATGAACTCGACGTTTGTGTTTCCAAAGGCTGTAAGGACTTTAGGATGATCATCATAAAGTTTAACTTTGTTAGCACCAATGGATTTTACTAATGGGAAGACTTTATCTGGTTACGTGAGATTGTTGACTTTTTGGCTGTAGTTGATACCAATGCACGATATGGTCGGAAAGAGGAGGAGGAGGATTTCACATATGTGGAGTAGGGGGTGAAATGGTCCATTGGTGGTAGTCGGATGGTGGTTAAAAGTGGTAGTGGTATTTTTTGGGATTTAAGATACTACGTTAACCATTAACGCTACAAGTACGTAGCGGATATGGATCTAGTTTGGCACATATGATTAACACATATAATTAAACATAAAAAGGGTAAGAAAACTAACCTTTGTAGACCACATCAAATGAAACTTAGTGATTAAATTAGCACCTCTATGGTTGCTACACAGACACGTCAAACAAGTACGTTCGGAATGGTAGCCGTGTTTCACGTAAACCCAAACACCAAGTGTCTTAGCCCAAAATAGATCAAAAACCAAAACAGCCCAAAACTGCTTCTTTGACCGATATCCTTATCTATCCAAGAAACCAGATCTCTTTATTGTCAGATGTCAGACAACATTAAACTGACAGAATACCGAATCTGTCCGAGAACTTAATCTATACTACCTATAAAGGAAAAATCCTCATTTCTTGAAAAGTGAAAACTTAAATTTTATAAATAGTTAAATGTGAAAACTTAAATTCCATAAATAGATTTAATCATTAATTAGTCAAACTTCTTCCATAATTTCACTACACCTAATTTCGACCACCGGGTCACCGGTCGACCAACTGGTCAACGGTTCGACTACCGGGTCAACCTGATCGAGTCACCCGATTACCAGTTCGTTCACCGGGTGTAACAGGGTTTCGAAAATATAAGACCAGGTTTAATTTTAACCGTTTTTCTAACTGGTTGAACCGGTCGGGTCAAACTGGGTTTTCATAGTATTTTTGTTAGTGGGTCAAAACATGTTACTTCTACAACGGGTTATGAATGATAATTTAAATTTTTTATGTTGTTCTACTTTAACAAAAGGTGAATAACTTGATCTATACATGTATTTTTAGAACGGCTGATCTGTACACGTTTTATTTTGAATGTCACACGAAACACTTACCACAATATAACATATCATTAATTATTTGTCGCTAGAAATTTCCGCCGCTATGCGTGGGTAATCGTCTAGTGTATTTAATGCTATCAATGTACTATGTTAACTTTTTGCAAAAAAATATTTTTATAATGGAAATCTTTTTTGCTAAATATTTTATAATAATAAAAAGCCTTTTGTAACTTGATGTGAGTGTTCAATAATGACTATTCACGAGTGTATTTATTGCTAACCAAAGTACTAACATTGAAGTTAAGTGAAGTGAAGCTCGGCTTTAGAGCATATGAAGAGTAGTAGTTAGGGTGGGAATCGGGTTAGGTTTGAATTGTTCGGGTCAGGGTTAAAATTGGGTCGAGCTGAGACTAAAACTAATTCACTTGAACCTAACCCGATTTCAACTCGAGTTAGTCGGGTTCGGGTCTATTTAGGTCGGGTCTAATCGGGTCGGGTTTATTCGTGTTCGGGTTAACTTGAGTTTGAATAAAATATAAAAAAACAATTTTTTTTTACTTTTTTTAATAGAAATTATATTAAATTAACAAAAAAATAAAAATATTCTTTATTCGGATCAATCGGGTTGACTCGGACCCGGATTAGACATAATTTGTTTACCCGAATTCTCACTCGATTTCGAATTCGGGTTAGTCAGGTTGACCCGATATAACCCGACCCGAATATCGGGTCAGAAATATTAACACCCCTACTAGCTGCTTCAATTACACACATGAGCTTAAAAAAATTTAAAAAAAAAAATTTAAAAAAAAAGAAAAAAAAGAAGAAAGTCTTTTATATAAAATCCTTCCGTATATAAACATCGTCGGTTGGTTTTGACCGACATATCTACCTATATAAACATCCGTACATGTATTCACTTAACTCCAACGAACCAAACCAAGAGATTTATTAATCGACCCACTTTTTTACTAGCATGGGGTGTTTTGAATCAAAGATGGACCCATGCAAGCGCAGTAAAGCATATATGAGACGCTCGATATCCGCTCATGCCGCCTTTGCTGATGCCAATTCCGCCTACGCTTCGGCTCTCAAAAACACAGGCGCTGCCTTTAGGGATTACTTCGCCTCAATTGTGAATAAGAAAGATGTCAACTTGTTCAAGGTATTCAAACAGGTTGATGATTGTTTTATAAACGCTTCACAAAGTGCATATCAAGTTTCTAGGATTCTCGAGTATAATAAGTTACACCACCGCTCGAATTTTGGACATTTTCGAGGTAATTACTATAGATTATATGGCTGGTTAATCTTGTTATACGTGTTCGTCTTTATTTGAAATTGCATTTGTTTTTCGAGTCATATTGATGCTAACAGCCTTGCTTATTATAGGTCTTACTGGTCATTCTACAAGATTCATGCGGGTCGTTACTCTCAACAATGACTGCTTTGTTCACGCAGAGAAAGAGACACTCGCTACGATACTAGACAAGATGTTAGAATGGGAGAAGAAACTATATAAGCAATCCAAGGATGCTAAAGATGTGATATATGCATACCAGAGAGAGATTGCATCATTGAATAAACTTGGATGTGTTAGTAACGACTCGATGCCCGTAAAGCAGTTGAACCCAAGATACATTGTGGACATGCAGTCTATCAATTCCGCCATCAATTCCACCATCACAGAAATCAACCGTCTTCGTGATGAGCAATTGTATCCAAAACTTGTTCAACTTGTTCAAGAGTAAGTGATTCTAACTTTACAGTATTATTTCTATCATTAGTTAACCGAACGCAATTTCTTACAATTATTTTATTAATCAATGTTGTTATGATCGACTGGTAAGAAAGATGTCATATTGTATCGTTGTGTAAATACAAGTACATTTTTTTATAAATGCTTGAAACTAACACGAAAACTTATTTGCAGGATGGCGACAATGTGGGAAAATATGCAAAAGCAACATGAACACCAGTCCACGATCATTCAAGCGTTACAAAACTTCAAAACCTTGGAACTGCGAGAAGAAACAAGTGCTCATGACTTGCACAACACGCGAAAACTCCATCATCATGTAAAAATTTGGTCAACCGAGTTCAAAAAACTCATGCTACACCAAAATAACTACATTAAGTCGCTCGAACATTGTCTTAATTATAACCTGGTTGTTAGCACAAATCACATCATAAAGTCTCAATACCCTAAAATCGAATCATTATTATGCTCATGGCTGAACGAACTCGAGAAACTTCCGGAAGAAGATACAATGACCGCTATGGAAGAATTTTCCGCGGATATTCATACAATCGCTCAATTACAATCAAACAAGAGGAAAATGAAAAAGAAATGCGATGAAACGCGAAAAGAGTTGTTCAAAGTATTAGAAAATTTTGAAAGATGGTGCAATAAAGATATTGCTAAGAATCTATCGACTGTGGAGGCGTCAAAGCCGCGGTTGGTCGTGGAGGAGACTTACAAAAAGTTATGTGACGAGGTGAAACATAAGATGGTGGTGAATTTGACAACGCGGTTGCCTCAATTTCTTAAAGACGTGTCGGGGTTGGCTCGTGCTTGTTCGCTTATGTATAAGAATTTGAATATGTAATGTTAGTATGTATCCACTTAAAATTTTGAATGTCTCGGTATAAAACTTCCTGGCACAGTTATTTTGTAACGAAGAGTATACAACTATACAAGTAGTAGGCACAACAGCAAAACTTCTTGGCAGGCCGAGAAAGACGGAATGAACATCTAATACACATTGATTCATGCTAATGTATCTGTTGAGAAGTTAATACAGACAATAGCTGATTCATACGAAACATCATACGAAACATATCCTTTTTGACGGGGAGTCTTGAATACGTAATATATATTTTAAACGAAGTGAGGGTGAAATCATGCTTGCTACTGTTTTGGGGAGAGTCTAGTTATAGAGAACTATTCTGTTGTGTATATATTCAATTCCCTTTATATGTGGAATACCGGCTGTGACATCTTGCCTTAATTAAAACAAGTAATATAAACGCTAGAAGATGCATGTGGGACATCTATTTTAGATAGGAAACCTTTCTATCAGTTATAGTGAGACCAAAATGTGTAAACAGTCATCTTTGACGAGTCTTGATTGATGTATCCTGTGAAGAAAGAGCATCTGTTGATACAAATAGTAGTTAATTCTTGCTAACAACTTACAGACCCATAATATTAATTTACACCTTCATGAACGATAATATGTTCTCTTAACATCACTGGCTGTTGCAAATAACACTTGCTGTTGAACAATACAAAATTGGCTTTTATGGATTGGATAGTGTTTCTTTCGTACGGATATATAAATGGTTTCCTGGACCTTGTCTTTATTTGTCGAGGACTAGTTAGCTCTTTCAGAGAGCTGTGAAGCATGGTAATTTAAAAAACATAATATAAATATAAGCTTTTATCCTTTGCTCTTAGGCAAGTTACCAGACAGGAAAAGACGTAACAGTTCTGGTAAGGCTCTCATTGCTTGTATTTAGTATGGGATGTGCAGGTTGCATGAATGTAGTTGCTTTTGGGAAAAGGTCACAAGTGATAGGAGAGCATCTTTATATACCAAACTAGTTTATTGACCCGTGAATGTCATGGGTTTTAAATGTAAAACTTATTCTCCGTATCACATTCTAACCCATTTTTGTTCTTTATTACCGTGATTGGAGAGCATCTTTATACACCAAATTTGGCTCTGATGTTTTACTTTCATATTATAACTAGTATCAACAATCTACATAAGAGGCATCTCTGCTGTATAAAAATTTACATTCTTTATTTACACTTTCTTGTACTTGGTAATAGCCATTGTATAATATCATAGGAAGTCGCTTGCAAAAGGTTACTTTTATGTAGAATGAACTGAACACCAGGTAGTCAAATTAGATGAACCAAAACTAGAGAGACATAAATGAAGACTCTTTTATGGTTACTAGAGAGCTGCACTTATTTGTCCTAAAAATCCTGGAATTTGTATTCTCTCAGTTTTTCGAATTTCACATTTCTCTTGATTCCACATATAGCATGAATGTAGGAAAAGTTTGCACCACTCATATTAAAGTGATGATAGCCACAAGCAGGATTTTCGTTCACTTTATTGTTTGCACCTAGCATGATTCTAACTTGAGACCTCTCACATTTTAGTGACGATAGTCACAAGCTTTTACCAACTTGGCTGACTCTGGGTGGTTAAGCATTAGTGATGTTGAATTAAGCCCTAGAAGCTTTTAGATTGTACTTTTTATAATGCGTCTGTCTCCCATTCATCGGTTTTGACCAGTACAACATCATATAAAATGTTAGAAAGGACACATATGTAGGGTTATACTCTTATGTCCATGTCTTTACTTTGATTACCTCTTTCTTTGCTGCGGAGTAGTGTAATTCGTCTCCCCGCTTTCCATTTTCCAGTATTCTTTCATAAACCATTGCTTTCACATTCAAATTTCAATAGCTGCTGCATCAGGACTTTGTTATGAGTGATAATGTGATAGTATCCACTGTGAACACAATAAAAACACCCACTGTGATACCCTTTATATAATGCCAACATGTCCCAATTCATTTATTTGTCCGTGTCAGTTATAAAACTACAGATACTCGATTTATAATATATCTTTGGCTTTATTTGACCAGGAATAGTTAGTTCTTCCAGAGAGCTATAATGTTGTGTATGCCCTTTTTTCTGTCGGGTACCATCAGTTTGTGACTCTTAATCTTAATATCAAGTATGGTATTATAAACAACATAATATAAACCTTTGGAGCAATAATGGCGGTGTAGTATCCTTTGCGCTTGCGCAAGTTGTCAGACACAAGACTTGATCATGTGCATGAAAAACATAATAGCTGTGGTAATGTTCTCATTGCTTCTATTTAGTAGGGGACGTCTCATAAATTTCGGTGGCCTGTGCCGTAAGCATAAGAAGCCCCGTTAAATACAAAATTTTCAACATGATTACTCGCGAGCAGAAAATTGATTTCTTGTAATATGGTAAATAGATTGATGTGGATGATCTAGTTAACAAAAATCGCTCAAATAAAATGAAAACTATTATATTTATACTCGTAATAATAATAATAATAATCAAATTAAAGGAAAGTTTGTACTGTTTCTTTTTTAAACTCATATAATGGTTATTAACTCTTGTATGTGGATGAGCTAGCATAAAAAAACCATGGGAACAACCTACGTAGGCCTTTAAACTTCGTATATACCAGATACAAATAGTGGATTAAATCAAAATTTTGTGGCCCTATTGAAAAGGAGCCCTGTGCCATTGCACATGTGGCACCTCCTTTTAGCCGGCCTTGTGTATTAGTTGTCATATTAGTTGTACACTGGTGTTTATCCAATGTATTAGCTTTCCATTAGGTGTCATTAGTTGTGATTAGTGTTTATCCCAATGTTTTAAAAACCGGGTTAAACCGACCGGTTCAACCGGGAACCGGTCGAAGGACCGGTCCGGATGTCAACGGGTTTTTGTTATTTCGGAACCGGATTAAACCAGCGGTTTTTCAGTGACCCGGTTCGACCCGTTTAAAAGAACCCGGCTGGGTCAAACGACTTTTGTTTCAGTTTTATGTTTAGAGTAATATTCATTTAATGCTTTTCTTTCTTAATGACTAACACAAAGTCCTAGGCCTTCCACTTTCCCATGCAGACCTTTTATATTCGTATTACAGTAATATGTTACTTTTTGTTTTACACATTTGCCAAGATCCTACTGCAATCAATAACTTCACGTTTTCTATTGCATTAATTTTGTTGCCTCAAATGTCGCCAATTTATTTAAGCAATCATAGGTATGACAAATATAAAATCTTTTTTTGTTTAGAAAAAGAAAGTATGAAATCTTTTTATCCTCGTTTGTTTTAATATGGTGTGTTAGAGTTATTTGTACAATAGATATATATCAAATTTTCCCTTTTTCATGAGACCGGTTTGACCCAGCGGTTCAACCGGTTGAACCGGTAACCCGGTGAACCAGTAACTTAACCGGGCCGATTAAAAAACCGGGTTTTAAAACATTGGTTTATCCTTTGTCTTCTAGTATCTATATATTGTGACTGGAGTTATGAAATAAACACACAGAGTTTCTATCATTCAACATGGTATCAGAGCAGTTTCAACGGTTGCTCTTCCTTTTTTTTAACCACTCTCAATCTCTTTTCTTTTTCGGCTACACATTCACTTCCTTGGATTTTTTAAGAGGTTACAGATCTTGAACGGATCTAATACAAAAACTTTAGGGTTTGAGAGATTGTTTTATTGAGAAGGTAATAGTGCACCAAATTCAGTGATGAATCTAAGAAAGATGAACATATAGGCTTTTTTTTAAAACATCGGAAGTTTATTGTGGACTACCACCATGTATAATAATGAATAAACTCGTAGGACTACATTGAAACCCGTATCCTTCATTGTCTTATTTCACCACAATATATAGAGTACACATAATAGCAAACCCTAATGAACCTAACCCACAAACTGAGCTTAGCCCATATTTATTCTCTAACAGTTTTAACTTGATACCTCTCACATTCTAGTGACGATAGTCACGAGATTTTACCAACTTGGCCATCCCTGGGTGGTTAAGCATTAGCGATGTTAAATTAGGCCCTAGAAGCTTTTTAGGTTGTACTTCTTCTCTTTTTATAATGCGTCATAATGCATCTGTCTCCCATTCATCGGTTTTGACCAGTACAAAACCATATAAAATGTTAGGAGAAAAACGCCTACATTAAAAAAATGCATATTTAGGGGTATAATCTTATGTTTGTGTCTTTACTTTGATAACCTCTTTCTGTGCTTGCGTAGTAGGGTAGTTTGTCTCCCCGCTATCCGTTTTGCCTCTTTCATCATTATCAAATATTGGAGTCACATTCAGTCTCGTTCAAATTTCAATTGATGCTGCATAATTTTTAAGTATATGGCAGAACTTTGTTATGAGTGATAATGTGATAGTATCATACTTGTTAGCTTGGTCTATGATTAAAAGCAATTCTATTAGTAAGTTTTATTGTAGTACTTAATCTTTTAGGCTCGATAATGGATTATAAAATATGGTGAAATTTACAAGTTTAAAATATGGCGACATGTGCAATCTTTTATTATTTTTTATGAAAATGTTTGAGGCATAAAGTACCCTAAGCACCTTGAACTTGGTTAAATCTTAAAATTTTTCATCCAACGAACACATTACACTTTTTTGACAGAAGATTATTATAAATTATTATACGTGATGTATTTTAGAAATTAAATTTGGTGATTGGATGTGATGAACAGGTGTGGGATCTTGGTGGGCAAGAAAGACTTAGGACATCATGGGCTACTTATTATCATGGGACCCATGCTGTAATCGCAATGATAGACAGCACTGACAGGGCTCGAATTTCTCTCATGAAAGACGAACTTTTCAGATTGCTTCTAAATGAGGAACTTCAAAATGCAGTGCTATTAGTATTTGCAAACAAGCAAGACTTGAAGGATGCAATGACCCCAGCTGAAATAACGGATGACCTTTCCTTTCACAGTATTAAGAACCATGATTGGCACATTCAAGCTTGTTCTGCCCTTACAGGTGACGGACTCTGTGATGGCTTGGGTTGGATTGCTCAAAGAGTTACCGGTAAAGCAACATAAAAAAGGAAAGAAATCACATGTTTTCCATGGAGCAAAACTCAAACACACACACAAACACAGAGCTCTGTTTCAATCTTGTTTCACTCGTTCCTAGTGTATTATGTCTAATTAAAATCCTTTTGAGATTCATGACAATGTATCATTATTCGACTCTTGGCTGCCGAGCTACATAGTGCTTGCTTATTTTCTTTCGTTATTTTTCATTTCAAAATGGGTGTTTACACATGCTGAAATGCTTTTATATTTTTGTGCTCTGTGGATGTTGTAAAGAGTACTTGTGAATGCAGATTCTTATCATTGTAAGCAAATGCTTTTTCTTACCGGCATTTATGCCCTTTCGCCTAGAAAGTGTGGTTTTTTCGTAACTGGGTTGTTGATGTAGTTAGTTTTAAGATCTTTTGGTTATGCACTACTACAAAAATCCCTTAGAGACCCCCCTAAAGAGACTGGTTACGTGAAAACAAGTGTCTATGACCTAAAAATGGTGGGAAGGGAATAAATAGAAACTTGTTTTCTTAAAAAAACTAGTCTCTATAAGGTGAATTCTAAAGAGACTAGTTTTGTAGGCTGCAACCACTCCTTTTATACACTTAAAGACACTGGTTTTTAGGTAACAAT
Organism: Glebionis coronaria; assembly: GCA_025667525.1. Classification (NCBI taxonomy): domain Eukaryota; kingdom Viridiplantae; phylum Streptophyta; class Magnoliopsida; order Asterales; family Asteraceae; genus Glebionis; species Glebionis coronaria. The sequence continues at coordinate 21,073,024 of CM046880.1, forward strand.
CTGTCTTTATGTGTTAATGTTAAGGACACCGTTTTATATTCAAAAACTAGTGTTTTTAGACATTTAAAAACACTTGTTTTTTAACAACCAGTCTTTTTTATGTAAATAAATTTTGTGCTTAATTTTTTTTAACTTAAAATCATAAGGACTCAACGGTATATACTTGTTTTTATAACATATTACGTTTTTAGTCTTTATAAACTTTATATGTGATTAAATTATAAGGACCATTAAATAAATAAAAAATTAAGAATCATAACTTGTGTAAAACTTATTTGTTATATAATATGAACCGGGATTATTTATCTTTTTAACACATATCATACAGATCAAAAACCTACGAAACACATAATAACAAGCCGATCATACGGATCAAAAACCTGCAAGTCTTTTGTTCCTGTAAGTCTTTGTTCTTCTCTGTTCTTCTCTGTTATTGTACTTTGTTCTCAAAATTGAATATCTTTAACCAAGATATTCTTCATTCATAATTTATGTATATATACATGATATAAACATTTAGTCTAAACCCTTTATAAAGGGTGTCAAAATAGATTACCTTGCAACAACATATGTTGCAATTACCTTCACCTAAGTAAGATATCTTAACCCTTTATAAAGGGTGTCAAAAGAGATTAGGTTGCAACTACCTATGTTGCAAGTAGGTGCACCTAACTATATATAGAGTACATGTTTTGCAAAAGCCCGAATAACATGTCTAGGATACCAGATAAGATAATTAAACAATTCTGTTGACAACGTTGGGTTTGATACATGGTAACCCAAGAATGCAATGCGACTGGTGGAGGTCTGTTGACAACGTTTTTCTTTTTTGATCGACTTGAACTGCCTGTTCTTCTTGTTTTTTTGGGAGTCCATGCCTGATCATCAGAATCATCGTCCTCATCTTGTTCATCTTCATCTTGGTCATCATCTTTTTCCATCTCAAATTCATCGTCCTCTGTTTGTTCCTTCTGTTTCTTCATCTCTTCAATGCCTGAACACTCTGGAACATCAACCTCACGATTTCCTACAATGTCAATTTGATTTCAATTAGTAACAAAGTACAAAATTATTGACTAAAGGTATGCACTAAAATTTAATTTCAAAATGGTCTAATTTAACTAGAAAACACCTAATAACAACAACCAAAGAGCCAAATCACAATTCAAATCACAATGTCAAAAGTATGCAGGTTTAGCACTAGAGATTACAACAGCAGATACAAATTGGTATGTTTAACTAATATCTATGATCAACACCTACCAATTCAAACTACAAATCTATGTATAGTGAATCAAAGTTGGCAAAGTTGCAAGAACTCTTGAGCTGTTCACTTACACAAGTCAAACTAATCAAACCAAATTTACAATAACCTGTTTCGTACTTATCACTATGAAAAGTAAATCTAAAGCTTATCTAGACAAACTGAATAGCTACACTAAAAACTATGTTATTTAACAATTAGAACCGCAAACTTTGCTTCCAAATCACAACGTATGATCAACCAAAATTCATCAAATGTCAAGAACACCTATCCTTTGACTTAGACAGTCAAAGTTAATAAAACTAAACACCACTATTAAGATCACAATCAACTAAGAATCTTAAGATCACAATCAACTAAGAATCTTAGCACAATCATTATCAGAACAAAACCAACATATAACAACTATACTTGACTTTTTCTAGTCAAACACAACATATCCAAAGACTCTTTTAATTGCCTGCTAATCAAATCTAAAACTCAAAGTAAATGATTTCTGCAAACAACAATTAAATCAAAGATTATGATGATTTAATAGAAAACTTACTTGGACCTATTTCTACATGAAAACAAAGTTGTACTAACCAGTTTTAAGAATGTTAGTGTTTATAGAATGAATACTTTCCAAAAAAAGAAATGGTAATTTTGAATACATTTTGAATCTAACAAACAATTTCAAATACACAAACTTTGCCAAGAACAATATGATGTGGAAAGTGAATTAACTTTTATTACAATGAACATCATGCTGTTTTGGGAAAGTTTGTGTGTTTGAAATGATTTATTAGAGTAAAAAATAATTCAAAATAACCACTTCCCTTCCTTTGGAAAGCTTTCAAGCTATAAACATAAACAATATGTGATTGAAAGTTTAAGAGAGATGTATGTATTTATATATAGATAATATACATTGGATTTTGAAATTTTTTGAAATGTGTAATAAAACATAAGATAAGAAAAGAAAAGATAGGATGTTTTTTTTCTTGAAATGTGTGATACATATTATTATATGATTAAATAAATGCTCTGGTCTGATAACACACTACCACATGTACAAGTATCGGGTCGACCCGTTTGACAGCCCTACTTGCATACATAAATTAAGCTATCTAATAAACATATATTGAAAACTAAGTTGAAACAGATTTAGTATTTTATAAAAGAAGGTCAGAAAAGTTGATGATTACATACCTGGTTTAAAGGAACCTTTAGAATTGAATCTTTTTGGAATATTGAATTTATTTAAAACATCATCATCTATTTGTTATCCACTTTGAAAGTGGCAAAAAAAGTAGTTCTGACTACCCGTACTTGTCCTTAATGTAATCCCAAACTTCATCCCGGAGTTTTTCCGATCCAGGAACAGGTTCTACAAAACCAAAATATAATAGTTAGTCCTTTTCATATGATATTTAACTAAAAAATCATAACTGTGTACTCTAGTGAGCTTTTTGACTAATGTTTCAACTGAAAAGCTTATTTTTGGCTTATTAAAGCTTCTTGGACTAAACTGTTACAACTGTTACTAGATAATGAAAATCTCTAATAAGAAAAAATGAATTCCATAAGCTCTAACTGCAGCTTTTTATCAAAATGTCTAATATTGTTGGGCCAATGAAAGTTTTAACTATGGCCCAGTCTAGATTTGTTTAAATTGGACTAAGTGTTACTGATCGCTGAGAGGACCAGCGACAGAGACCAGACCAGTGGAAGGCAAAGCCTCAACTGGCACACCAGGAACATTCAAGTCAAAGACAACGTTAGAGAAGTCGAAGACAATCTGAAGTCATACTCACCAACGATTATGGATAGCTGGGATGTAGAAGGAATGTGCTGGTGTTCAAGGATCTCTGAGTTGATAATACTCAGAGATCACTTAAGAACCCTAGAAGTTTGATACAAGCAAAGCTTGTCCAATCCTTTTATAGTTTAGGCGGGAGAATCTTCTACGTGTTTTGAGCGGGACAAAACAAGAGATTCAAGATAAAGCCTAGTACGACCTAGTGGGACAAAAGGTGAACAGTTGGCAGAACTGTTCACCTAAAGTTGTTTAAAGATATGTCTCGATTTGGACATGCATTTAATACGTTGTACTCTTCCATTCAGAAGATGACATATATCAACTACCCCTACTAAGGAAGCAACCTCGTACCACTATAAATAGGATTGAGAAAGAAGAATTAAACCAACCCTTGTGCTTGGATAAATTATCTAAGTTATTTCTCACTTTGGAACCGCTGAGCCCTCAGCTGTCTACCAGCGTCTCATTGGTTCCCTTGTAAACTTGAGTCTCGAATCTAGTTTACTTGTTCTAGGGTTCATTTATTATTGTCATTCAACGAGTGTATTCATAGCACTTTGTAATACTTTGTTTTATAACAATTAATAAAGCATTACGCATTTGAAAAGTATTTCATTGTGTTTTCGTGGTTATACGAGTTATAGTTTCAACAATTGTCATATTAAGGGACTTTCAATTGGTATCAGAGCGGTTTGATTTATAAAACATTTTATAAATCGTTCTTGTTTTTAAAATCAAGATCCTAATATGACTGATACTATACCTCCTCCACCCTTTGGTCAAACCAGTCAAGGTACCACTTCGACCACCGCACCGGCCACCACATCTACTACCATGCCTACACCGGTTGTAAGCACTGGTATTAATAATGATGACCTTCCCCAACTACTTGATGTTCGTGGGGGGTCACATGTGTCCAATGTTCCAGCGTTTGATGAAGAAGATTTTTTAAGTTGGAAAAGTGAATTTCTTATATATTTAGATGGCTAAGAACCCTACTTGATTGAAATCTTAGAAAATGGTCCCTAGGTACCACTGGTCGTTTCCTCTACCCCTGAGAGACCCATCAAGAAGCCTGTTAAGCAATGGTCTCCAGCGGATAGACGTCTGGCTAACCAGGACAAGAGACTCAAAAGTATCATAGTCTCTTGCCTACCCAAGAACATAATGAAGTCCATCATAAAATGCAACTCTGCTAAGGAGATGTGGACTGAGTTAGTTCTAGGGTATGAAGGTCCAGAGGAAACAAAAGAAACCAAAATCCAAGCCCTTAGACTTACGTTTAATGCTTTTAAAGCTTTGGAAACAAAAACTGTTGCTCAAACTTACATTAGGCTTAAGATTTTGTTGAATGATTTGGGAAACAATGGAGTTGTTCTACCTAAGGCTGAGGTTAATGCTACATTTGTCAATATTTTACCTAGAAAATGGCTTAGCCTAAACCAGACCTTAAGAGCAAATAATGCTATCAAAAATGATACTTTATCCCAACTGTTTGGTAGATATAACTATGAAGAAGGGGTAATTGACTCCATTTACAAATCAGAGACTGATAGGTTTACCACCAATATCACTGGATCAAAAGCTCTTGTTGCTAACCATTATTTTCAGGACAACGACTCTGACATAGAAGAGGACACCAGAAGCAGTCAAGAATTTCTTGATGAATTACATGCTGAGTTTCATGACAAAGCCCTTCTAGCTGACCAAAAGAGGTACTACAAGAGATCTGGTAGAGTTGGAGCTGCTAAGGTTCATAAATCCAAGGTGTCATGCTACACTTGTGGAAAGACTGGTCACTTTCAGAAAGATTGCTGGTCAAACAAAACCTCCTCTCCAAGCTTCCCTTCATCCAACAACAATCACAACAGCAAGAAGAAGTTTTCCACCTCACATTTCAAGCAAACTTCCCACTCTGACTCAGAGGGAAAGAAGGACTACAAAGTTAAGTACAAAGCCTTGAAAGCTGAGCTGTTAAAACTCAACCAGAAAGCTGAAGATGCAACCAAGAAAAAGGATGTTAAGAAGACTAAAAAAGGTCTGATTGCTGCTTCATTCGACTGGGATGATGAACCCCTTACATCTGAGGATGAAGGAACCACTACCGTCAGAGCCTTTATGGCTGTCACTGATGAAGAACCTGCTGTGGGAAAAAGCGAAGCAAGATCTGGTCAATGGGTGGACATCATCATGAAAAATGTACAAAGACTACTATCTATGCCTGAAGGTCCTGATAGAGACCATGTCAGTGACTATACCTTGGTTGACCTCCACTTTGTGGAAGAGCAAAGAAAAAACCTGTTAAACAAGTTTCATAGTCTTAAAACAGAGTTAAATCTTTGCCAATCTGAATTAACAAATCTTAAACCATTTGTGAATCTTGCAAATCAACTTCAAAATGAAGTAAGCAAATTGTCCATTGAAAATGAGTCTTTAACAGACGAAAACACTTAACTAAGAAAAACCATTGAAAAATGGAATTTGGCTCAATCCACAGTGGAAGAAATAGTTGCTGAAGCCATACCAGGTGATGTGGTTCAGGCTATTAGGGGAAAGGATAGATACAAAAATCATATACCTGTACCCAGTGTTAAATTTGTCCATTCAGATGTTTCTTCTCCATCTTCCACCTCTGTGGATGAGATAAACTTTGACAAGTAATCAGAGGTACCAGCCTTACCAAGACTCGCTGGTGCTAATCCATCTGATTCCTTGCTTGGCCCAAAACCTCGAACCAAAACCCCTGGGAATTCAATTCTCAAATTCGCTGATAAAGCGCACAAACATATTTTTGTGGCAAAGGAATCCAACAAACCCACTCCTCCCCCTGAAGAGCTTTCACCCACCAAAAAACTTCTCCTCACCTTGATGGAAGAAGTAAAGGGGCTGAAAGAACAAATCAACCCCAGAGTTAGTAGTCCATCTGTTAACTCTCTTGGTGAAGGATCTAGTAGCTCAAAGGTGAGAGCTTTATTCAGGCCTTGCAAGCATTGTGGTTTCAAAAATCATTCTTCTGAGGACTGCTCAAAGAAACCAAAATGTATCACATGTGAGTCTACTGAACACACCTCTAGAGAGCATAAGGAGACTATTGCTGTTCAAAGAACCAGAACTTGATTAAGGTCTAAAACTCCTCATAGGCCTTCTAGAAGAGCTAAGCCTAAACCTAGAGACAATTCTCAGGGTTACAGACCAAATCCCCCATGCAAGTACTGTGGTTTCTTTGACCATCACTCTGATGAGTGTGAGCATTATCCCGGATGTGACATCTGTTGCAGTATGCGTCATGAACCCAGAGATTGCAACCAAAGAGGGGGAGATAGAAACCATAGAAGACCAAATGTCGCTGGTCAGCGACAACATAGACCCACTGGAAAGTAGGTTCATCGTCGAAACTAATCTGGCTTTGTTATATCTATGCAGGAATATCTGAAGAAATCTGTTTGGTATCTAGATAGTGGGTGCTACAGACATATGACAGGGGTTAAACAATATCTGCATAGATATAAGAAGGAGTCTGGTCCAAAAGTAGTCTTTGGAGATGACTCCTCAGGGGCTACTGAGGGTTATGGCTCAGTGGATTGAAACGGAATAACCTTCACAAGGGTCGCTTATGTCAATGGATTGAAGCACAACTTAATCAGCATTAGTCAACTCTGCGATGATGGTTTCAAAGTTCTGTTCACCAAGACCCAAGGAACAATCTTCAATCAAAATGATGATGTTGTTCTAATTGAACCCAGAAGAAGGGATGTGTATGTCATTGACATGACATCTTGTTCAGAAGGGACAAAAACATGTCTCTATGCCAAAGCATCTAATAGGAAAATTGGCTATGTCATAAGAGACTCTCCCACCTCAACTTCAAAAACATCAACAAACTGGCCAAGAATGATTTAGTAGTTGGGCTTCCCTCTCCGACCTTCACCAAAGACAGACCCTGCTCAGCCTGCGAGAAAGGGAAGCACCACAGAGCCTCATTTAAGACAAAGCAATCATTCTCCATAAATAAGTGCCTCCATCTTATTCACATAGACTTATTTGGACCAGTAAAACCTCAATCCCTTAATCACAACAAGTATAGACTAGTCATTGTAGAGGAATTCTCCAGATTCACATGGGTATTATTTCTCAAAAGAAAGAGTGATGCTGCTGAAAGAATAATGTCTTTCATCAAAGAAATAGAGAACTTCAATGACTGCAGAGTTAAGGCTATCAGAAGTGACAATGGCACTGAATTCAAGAACCATGCCATGGAAGCCTTTTGTGAGGAAAAGGGAATATCACATAACTTTTCTAACCCAGGTACCCCTGAACAAAATGGTGTCACTGAAAGAAGAAACAGAACTTTCATAGAGGCTGCTAGAACCATGCTCAGCGAATCAAGACTTCCAAAACAATTTTAGGGTGAAGCTGTGAACACAGCTTGTTACACACAAAACAGATCTATTATTGTGAAGAGACATGGCAAGACCTCTTATGAAGTGTATAGGAAGAGAGACCCTGATGTAAGCTACTTCCATGTCTTTGGTTGCCCTGTTTTCATTCACAACTACAGAGATCACCAGGGAAAATTTGATGAAAAGTCTGATGATGGATTCTTTGTTCGCTACTCTCCCACCCCCAGAGCCTATAGAGTATTCAACATCCGCAGACAAGAACTAGAAGAATCCATCCATGTCACCTTTAATGAAGCAGATGCTGTTATTACTCACACCAACACAGAAGAATGTGACATTGATTTCAATGAAGTCAAATCATATCCAGAGGATGATTTCTCAAATCACAAGGAATCATCTCAGGCCTGTCACAAGAACTTTCCTTATGTTCATGCATTTGATCCACACTCAATCTCTGACATCACTCTATAGATTGAAAATGCTGAACCTATCACTCCACCCATTGAAGTGAATGTTGATCTTATCGAACCAATATCTCACCTTGATGAAGAGATTATGGATGAAGAAATAACATGTGAAGATCCCCCAGCATTCATTGAACATGCAGTGACTCCTGAACCCACAGAGACTCCTGCTCCTTAATCCAAATGGAGTAGGAACCAAGATATTCTTCTGGTGAATATTCTTGGTGAGCCCTCTGAGGGAGTCACCAACAGAGGCAAATTGAGATCTCTGGAAACCGCCTCAGGGAATGAATGCCTTTTTGCTGATTTTCTCTCTGAAGATGAACCTATGAATGTGGCTGCTGCGCTTCTAGATGAAGGGTGGGTTGTTGCCATGCAAGATGAGTTGAATCAGATCAAGAGGAACAAGCTGAGGACTCTGGTAAAATCTCCAGCTGGAAAACAAGTGGTTGGAACTAAATGGGTCTACAGAAACAAGAGGGATGAAGCTGGCATGATTGTTAAAAACAAGGCTAGGCTTGTGGTGCTGGGGTACAATCAATCTGAGGGTATTGACTATGATGAAACGTTTGCACCAGTAGCCAGATTGGAAGCTATCAGAATGTTCCTAGCCTTTGCAGCTTATATGGGGTTTACCGTATACCAGATGGATGTGAAGAGTGCTTTTCTTAATGGTAAGCTTGCAGAGGAAGTATATGTCTATCAACCCCCAGGGTTTGAAAGCAGTGAGTATCCTGATCACGTCTGCAGACTTCACAAAGCACTCTATGGACTGAAACAAGCGCCTAGAGCCTGGTATGAAACCCTATCAAAATTCTTACTTGAAAATAAATTTGTCAGAGGTACCATTGATCAAACCCTATTCACTTATAGGTCCAAGGGTGATGTCTTTTTAGTACAGATTTATGTGGATGACATAGTTTTTGGTTCAACCAATATCACTTTGAGAAAACAGTTTGCCAAAATCATGACCAAAAAATATGAAATGAGCATGATGGGGGAATTAAATTTTTTCTTAGGTTTTCAAATTAAACAAAATTCAAAAGGAAATTCCATTTGTCAAGAAAAATATGTTAAGGATTTGCTCAAGAAGTATGATCTGTCTGATTGTGCATCAGTGAAATGCCCCATGCTTCCTCCCAACAACTTGGAAGCTGATGAATCAGGGGTCTATGTTAATGAGACCTTATATAGAGGCATGATTGGGTCACTAATGTACCTCACAACAAGCAGACCAGACATACAATTTGCCACATGTCTCTGTGCTAGGTACTAAGATAACCTCAAGGAATCCCACCTTGTAGCTGTCAAAAGAATTTTCAGGTACTTAAAAGGATCTCCCACACTAGGTCTATGGTATCCAAACGGATCAGGCTTCGACCTCAAAGCCTACTCAGAATCTAAATACGTTGGGTGCTGTCTTGATAGAAAGAGCACCTCTGGGAGCTGTCAAATCCTTGGAGGAAAGTTAGTATGCTGGAGTGCTAAGAAACAAAACTCTATGGCCATGTCATCAGCTGAAGCTGAATATGTAGCGGCCGCTGGTTGCTGTGCTCAAGTTCTCTGAATGAAAAGTCAGCTGGCTGATTATGGGATCACTTATGAAAAGGTTCCCATTTTCTGTGACAACACAAGTGCTATAGCCATCTCTAATAATCCGGTACTTCATTCCAGAACTAAGCATATTGACATCAGGTATCACTTTATCAGAGACCATATTTTAAAAGGTGATGTTGAGCTTCATTTATACCCACTGAATACCAGCTCGCTGATATATTCACCAAGCCTCTGGCTGAGCCAAGTTTTACTAGGTTGGTTGCTGAGCTGGGTATGCTCAATATCGGTAAACAAATCTGATAAATGATCTCTGCCTCTGGGAATTTAAGTGAATTGAATGTAACGAGGTAGTTACATTCTAATGGGAGTTAATATATTCCCATATTTAATTCAAATGATTATCCTTTATTGTCAACAACTTTCCCACTTTCCAAGGGGACAGAAAAAATCACATGAAGAGTCAAGGGGTCCCACTTTTCCTAAAAGGTAAACTTTTGCATTAAATGCTTTAATTGAAAACGGCTAAACCTTTTATAAAAACCCTTGACTCATTTTCAAACATCACATTACTCATTTCTTTCACACACACATACTATTCATCTTTTTCACATCCTCCATTTCTTCTTCCATCAACAATGGCGTCTTCATCAACAAACACATCTTTCACCGTCTTGGCCGCCTCAAACGTAGATTTTGGGATAACCGATGGAAAGATCGCCCTGAACAACTGTGTAGCACTTTTGGAACATAAGAACCCTCTCTACCATGCATTGTTATCCTTCCTCAAGAACTCCACCATTGTTGAAGCCATTACCAGAGAACCTTCCACATCCTACCACCAATACTTGAAGGAGTTTTGGTACAGCGCTGAAGTTGATCAAACCTCATCACACATCACCTTCAACCTTTCCACACATCGACAACCCCTCACCTTTGATTTCCACACTTTTGCCAAAGTCATTGGACTTCTAGTCAATGAAGGCATGTCCACTGTGCCGCCAGCGCTACAGTGAAGAAGACTCTGGCTACCCTTCGTCCTCATGATGATGAACCACCCAAGGATTCCAAAACAAATCACTGATCAAAGTGAATTACTTTTCACCCATATGGAGGACGCTGATGCTATGCATTGTGAAATGTCTGGGAGGAAACCAGGGGTCACATGATCAGCTTAATGGTGCTCAGCAAGCAATCACTTACAGCTTAATTTGGGGGCAAGATATAGGGATCGCCCACATACTTTACACTAAACTCATTGCTAAGCTGGAAAACAAAGGGAAGAAGAATCGACTGGCCACCATCTCCTACACAAGATATCTCTCTCTCTTTATAGAGGATATGCTTGGTTAAACCTACACAAATGATGAACTTCACTCCTTCTCTCCATATCGCATCACTCCAGCCTCACTGAAGACTCCCTTAAATGATGAAGTGCCTCTCAGCAGGCATATGATGTAGGGTGCTGGGTTACTCGCTGCTGATGGGGAGCCCTTGATCCCTCACAATAAGGTGAATGCTGAAAGACAAACTGACAAGTCTTTTTCCAAGACCTCTGTCCAGTCCATTCTTAGCCCAAGGCACCTAAGGACAAGAAGAAGAAGAGGAAAGGCATCCCCCTTTCCTCTGAAACCCATTCTGTTAATCCTTCCAAGACAAAGAAGACCAAGAAGAACCCATCCCCTGCTCTGGAGGATGTGGTTAAAGAGCCTGCCGCTGAGAAACAACCAGAGTCTAGCGTCTCCCTGTCAGCAGAGACGTCTAAGAACCTTCTCCACGCTGATATCTCTCAGGTATTAGTTTGCCATTTTTTTTTTCTCTTGGAGGTTCACATACAATCACTCTCAACATTCTGTAGGAGAGAGTGATGAAATCTTAGGGTTTGCCTCAACCCATAGAGTGTCTGTGTCAACACCTAGAACTCTTAGGATTATTTGTACACTCTGTCTTAACACAAGGATATGATTCACTTGTGCTCATAACGCACCCCGATGATCCTTCACCCTCTAGACTGTGCTCTTGTCCATAACAACTTGAGCATGTTATAGGTCCCGACCCAGAGTCTCTACACCTCACGTGGTATATGGGTCCCCTCATATGAAAAGAGTCCCAAAGAATTTATTCTTTTGGGGGGACTGAATAATCACCCTCAGTCTTCCTAGGGGCAGCGATAAAAGGCGACCATTACCTTCAAATATGTCACAACTAAAAGAGTCCCAAAGAATTTACTCTTTTGGGGGGACTGAATAATCACCCTCAGTCTTCCTAGGGGTAGCGATAAAAGGCGACCTTAACTTCCATTAACTCACACTTAAAAAAGTCCCAAGGAGCAATCCTTCAGGGGGAGCTAGATAATCACACCCAGCTATCCTAGGGGCAGCGAATGGCGACCATTCACCACATAGTTTTCACAAATCAAAAGAGTCCCAAGGAGTAATCCTTATGGGGGAGATGGATTATCACACCCAGCTATCCTAGGGGCAGCGAACAGCGACCATTCACCACATAAGTTTCACAAATCAAAAGAGTCCTAAGGAGTAATCCTTATGGGGGAGCTGGATAATCACACCCAGCTATCCTAGGGGCAGTGAATGGCGACCCTTCAACATATATGATTCACACTAAAAGAGTCCCAAGGAGAAATCCTTAGGGGGGGCTGGATAATCACACCCAGCTTTCCTAGGGGCAGCGAATGGCGATCCATGACTTCATATTTATTTCACGCTGGTTACTAACAAATGTCATAACAGGCTCATAATCTTCATGAAGAACAACAAAATGATGATGCCTATTCCATTGCTGGTGATGATAATGCTGAAGCCCCCCACATTGATCTGGATGCCATGTCAGACATTGACTCCTTGCCAGAAGATGAGGCCTTTATCATTGAAGATGACCTGACCATTTCAGACTATGCTGAAATGGATACTGATGATGACCAAGTCACATCCGAATTAAAACCCATTTCCTTCCCTTCAATGGAAAATGTTCAAGAACTGGCTGCCAAGCAGCTATGGGACCAGAGCCTCTGTACACCAACCCCAGTTCCCTTCCCCACCTTGCCCAATGTCATGAAACTGGGGGCAATAAAACACTTAGAACATTTACAAAACCTCAAGCCTTTCTATGTTCCTAGAATGAAAGATGTTCAGGAACTAGTCGCTGAGGATCTCTGGGTCAAGAGGGGAGACATCAGTAAAACCAAGCCTAGAGTCACAAATGATGTCATCCTATCTGAATTAAAAACACTCACCCATGCTAATGAGGAACTCACCACCACCCTAGAGACTTCACTAACTTCATCTGTGGAATCCTCTATGACTGCACTGCTTCCGTAACTGCTGGGTAATGCCTTGCAAACTCACCTCCCAGTAGTTCTAGACCAAAGTCTTCAGCAATACATACCATCAGTCCTTACCACCATTGTGAAAGCAAATGTTGCTGCTATTTCCAAGGCATCTGAGCCTTTCAGGCAACTTCTTTAGGAGCTATTACAGGGGGAACTCAAAGAAATATGTTTATTTGTTCATCAAGAATTTGTTAAGTTCCTCAAACCTAGATCAGGCACAGCTTCTGCCGGCGCTATTCCTGAGGGGGAGAATTCAGCAACCTCCACCTCTGAAGAAGATGCAGACACTTCTCCACCTAAGGGGAAGCAATCACTTAAACAACCAGCAACCTCAAAAGTGATCCCAACACCAAAACCCATCAGATCCTTCAACCAGCACAGGACAAGGGAAAAGGAATTGCCACTGAGGCACCTGAAACAACCCTGCACTCCCTCTAAGAAGAAGGTGGATCCACAGCCAAGCACTCTGACTTGACCAAATTTAAGAGCGTTGATGAACCACCACTAACCCCAGAGCAGGCAAAGGCTCAAATCTTGGAACAAAAAAGGTTAGCAAACATTAGAGCTGCTGAAATCAAAAGCAAAGAAGCTCTGAACAAACTACTCTCTCCAGCTGTAAAGGAAGCTCAGCTGAATAAGCTTAAAGAACTTGAAGTTAAAAGGAGCAACCTTTAAAAGGAATATGAGAGAATAGTGGACCAAAGAGCAGAGCCCGGTCAAATCACCAAGTACGCATGTTACACTGACAAAGACAAAATAGTAGTGATGACCTTATACAAAGAAAACCAACTGACCAACTACAAAGTATTCAGTAACTTTAAACTCAGAGATCTGGGCCTCTCTGAATGGTTAGAAATGTTATCTCTTGCCTAAAAGAAGACTGGCCCTGGTGCTGCCCAAATGATGAAAAACATTCAAGCTAAGCTGAATTGGGTAAGGGACACTACAAAGAAGCTGAAGGTACCTCTGCCTCCTCAACTATCACAAGAACAATCATCTCAAGGATAAAGAAAAAGGAAAACCCAAATGGGGCCTCTGGTAGAAAAGATGGTCATTGAGGATATTGTTGTAGATGGAATGCACAGAAACCTGGTACTGCCCAAAGAGATCACTAAACCAGTGGGTGGCCAAGTATACTCAGGACCAGAGACATGAATGGTCTTCATGAATGGTAATTGTGAGTATTTATTTCAGCGGATGAATGAACTACATCTGGTGTTAACTATCCAACTCATCAGACTCAAACAGGACATCCTAAGGAACTGCAAATTAGCTGATGATTTTGAGTTTGAAGTTGAGTTGATCATCAACTCTAGGAGTGACAAAGTTGAAGCTCGGAGAATCTGTGATCAAGGCCTTGATTGCTGAAGAACCTTTTATTTTTTTTATGTTTACACCGCTGGGTGTTCTTGTAATAGACTAGGTTCTTTAGGTTTAATAAAACTCTGAGGTATTTTTGTTAAATTATATGTAAGAAGAAGTTGTGTACTCACTTACAATAATTTTAGACATAGTATAATTTTGTAAACAAATAAGGGCAGATTGTTGGGCCAATGAAAGTTTTAACTATGACCCAGTCTAGATTTGTTTAAATTAGACTAAGTGTTACTGATCGCTGAGAGGACCAGCGACAGAGACCAGACTAGTGGAAGGCAAAGCCTCAGTTGGCACACCAGGAACATTCAAGTCAAAGACAACGTCAGAGAAGTCGAAAACAATCTGAAGTCATACTCACCAACGATTATGGATAGCTGGGATGTAGAAGGAATGTGCTGGTGTTCAAGGATCTCTGAGTTGACAATACTCAGAGAGCACTTAAGAACCCTAGAAGTCTGATACAAGCAAATCTTGTCCAATCCTTTTATAGTTTAGGCGGGAGAATCTTCTAAGTGTTTTGAGCGGGACAAAACAAGAGATTAAAGATAAAGCCTAGTACGACCTAGTGGGACAAAAGGTGAACAGTTGGTAGAACTTTTCACCTAAAGTTGTTTAAAGATATGTCTCGATTTGGGCATGCATTTAATACGTTGTACTCTTCAATTCAGAAGAGGACACGTATCAACTACTTCCACTAAGGAAGCAACCAAGTACCACTATAAATACGAGTGAGAAAGAAGAATTAAACCAACACTTGTGCTTGGATAATATATCTAAGTTATTTCTCACTTTGGAACCACTGAGCCCTCAGCTGTCTACCAGCGTCTCATTGGTTCCCTTGTAAACTTGAGTCTTGAATCTAGTTTACTTATTCTAGGGTTCATTTCTTATTGTCATTCAACGAGTGTATTCATAACACTTTGTAATACTTTGTTTATAACAGTTAATAAAGCTTTACGCGTTAGAAAAGTATTTCATTGTGTTTTCCTGGTTATACGAGTTATAGTTTGAACAATTGTCATATTAAGGGACTTTCAAATATGATAAAATGAATTCCATAAGCTCTAACTCATATATTTTTGCCTTTTCAAAATCTTTACCTAGCTAGTCTATTAGTATGCAAAAACTTACACTCTAACAACAACTAAAAGCTTGGGGCATTGGCTAATGAAAATGACATGATTAAGAGTACAATTTTGAGTGCAGGTAAATGACAAATATTACTAAACAGATTAAGCTAAACAAATGAAGTGTTAATACTAATCTTTTTGTGTAATTTGATAGCTAAACTAACTTTTCAATAAGTATCATGCTCTATTAATTACTCTTACCTAGGGGCTTTTTGTCAAGAAAATGCCTTATCACACTGAATGCTAAACTAATATGATCCTATGAATTTTACTAGCAGGCTTACAGCTACCAAACTAGCACAAGTAATGGACTATAACTATCATGTAAAAAGTATTACAACTATTGCTCCACTAATGAAAGCACTAAAACTAAATGTAGCCATCAGACCTCTAATTTCAAATATTATCCAAATTTTATAGAAAACTATGATATAACAGTCCAAACTTCTAGCATCTAAGAGTTGACTTTAATGAGTCAAACTATATGAAACAAACACTCCTAATACTACACTTTACACTAACAGATTACACTAAAAGTGAACTAATAAGCTAGAATAGGCTAAACAAGATAAAACATAATAAGTACAACAGATAACTAGCACATATAAGCTATACAAATCATTCAGAGCACAAGCTAGCAAATACAAGCTAGCAACTACAAGCTATCAAATCAGCTACCTTGGATATAGATTAGTGGAACAGAAAAGGTTTTTGTTGAAGACTCAGGGCCATCATCTCCAAATGCAGCGAACATAGCATCAGTAAATTCATCCAACATCTTTTGACTCTAATTCTTATTTGCTTTACCATACTTGGCGACACCCCACTTCCACATTTGATCAGTCACTAGTCGCACTTTTTTGTCATAGTGTGTGGTTCCTACACTATCAAAAACACTCGCTTAATAAAGGTACCAAAATATGTAAACTACAAAAAAGGCTAAAAATGAAAATATAATTTGATGATTACATACCTTGCTTATAGAATTGTGGAAAATAAAATGTATTCGAAACGTAAGCATCCATAACTCTCCAAGTTTGTGGACTGTAATCCATTTCCTGGTAATTTGTTACAATGTAATCCTAAATTTGTTCGACTTTTTCTACAATGTCAACATCAATCCAGTTAGTAACAAATTAAGTGAAAGTGAGATTTCATTCAATGATACTAAGGTTTCACTTTTGCTAGAATAGGTTTAATACTCAAAATAGTGTTATAAAATTCTGGTACTGATGTTAAAATAGTGTTTGGATAGGCTGTTAATGGATGTTGTATAAGCTTATAAAAATCCAACACTAGTTTTACTAGTGTGACAACTACATTTATACATTAACTACCTAATGCAGATCAAAATAAGCTAAACCTTATATCTAATTTCACTTATTACCAGCTAATAACAAGATCTAGACAGTTAGCACTATGATATATAGAATAAATCAAACAGGTTCAGGTAAAATAAAACACTCAGAACAGTTAGCACTATGTGGGCTTATGAGCTTATTTCATTTCGACTTATATAACATAGGCCCCAATTTTGTGGCTGATATCAAGAGTTTTGGGCTTATATAAGTTTATAATAAACTTATAAAATTCTGAGTCTCAAAATAAACCATAAAATTGGCGTTTATGTTTTATAAGCCAAAATCAAATACGCTCATAAGCCCTCATATAAGCCTAAAAAAACACCCCCTAATAAGCCTAAATATAAGCCGAAATTAACACCACCTAATAACCCCACATATAAGCCGAAACAAACAACCCTTTATATAATCATAAATCCCAAAATAAGCCGGAAATGGGGTAAAACTTACCAAACATTAGTGTCGATTTGTGAAAGATCGAATTAGGTTGATGTGTGTGTGAAATGATCCAATGTGTGTTTGATTGAAATGATCGGTATTAGTGTGTGTGAAATGATTAGTGTTAGGTGTGTTTTGTTTATGTGTGTTTGACTGAGTGCGTGAGTGGTGTATAAAAAAATATTTTTACAAAAAGTCTTGGCCAGGACTCGAACCTGTGCCATTTACACCACACACCAACACCTCAACCAACTGCCCTAGGGTCTTTAACTGGTAGACATTTGCACAATTTATTATTTAAGGGGTGTTGTGGTCTTGCTTATTAATTCAATTCGAAGCTTAATAAGCTGATTTCAGCTTATAAAGTTTGATTTTATTTAGCTTTTCATTTTTCCTTTGTCATTCAAGTACTTTAGGACTTTTTGGTTTAATTTTTTTTACGTTTTTTATTAATTTTTTATTATATTTAAATTCCCAGTTTTTATAAAATAGTTTAAAAAAAGTTAAAATTATTTTAAAATTTTATAAAAATTATTTTTAGGTTTCATTTAATATTTTTTAGGTTTACAATTGAAAAAAATTTCATTTTGGCTTATTTCTAATTTTATTTAATTTTGAAGTTTTTTATTAACTTTAAAAATTATTATAAAACTATTAAGTTAAGTTTTGGGAGAATTTGGTTTTCAATTTTGTCTTATTTGCATTTTTCTTAGTTTAACACCACCTAATAACCCCACATATATTATTATTATTATTAATTATTAATTTTAATATTATTATTATTATTATTATTACTAATTATTAATACTATTGTTATTATTATTAATTATTAACTTTAGTAATAATTATTATTAAAAAAATTAGGTCTTTAGCTACGGTTGATCGATTGTGTTGTGAGTGTGTCATGAAATGATAGATGTGTTATGAAATGATCGAGTTTTTGGTAGATGTGTGTGTGTTTTGTGTGGTTGAAGGAGTGGTAATCCGTTAATTAATAATAATAATAATAATAATAGTGAAATCGCTGTCCTAAAACTCATGAAGAAAATGGCAGATATATATTTCACAAAGGTTACAAAAAATGCAGAATCTAACTTTTCCTTATCTCCTCGTCAGATGGCCATATGGAAATCTCAAAGAGAGGATCATACCTCCAACTGGCTTAGGGCGGTTCCTATTTCTGGGTTGGGACAGACTATGAACGGTAAAATGTACCGTTGTGTTTTGTGTTATCGGTTAGGTATCCCTTTATTTTCTGTCTCGAAGCCTTGTTCTGCTTGCTCAAGGGTTTTTACTGGGGATATTTACGGAGATCATGTTGTATCGTGTGCTGGGGTTGTTGGTATCAAACACCGTCATAATATTGTGCGTGATACCCTTGTTGACATATGTTACCGTTCAGGGATTTCAGTTGGTAAGGAAGTTGATATTGGGTTGGATAGAGGGAGTGATAAACCGCTTCGTCCAGCAGATATGCTACTTTACTCATGGGATGAAGGGATGGATGTGTGTGTGGATTTGACTAGATCTTTACCATTTACCCAATCCGGGATGGCTAATTTTGTGCCCGGTCGCGTAGTGGTCGATGCTGCAAAACGTAAACGTGCTAAGTATATGACTAAGTGTGCGACTATTGGATATGGGTTTCTCCCATTTTCTTTTTCTTCCTTGGGGGAATTAGAGGAGGATGCGGTTGCTTTGCTAAAACGGATCTGAAAATTCTCCATGGCTCAAGACATTGGGGCGCGTGCTGCTCTTCATATTTTTAATAGGATTAGCTTATCTATTGCTAAAGGAGTGGGAGCCCAGATAGTATCTAGCTTCCCACTAATTTTTTGTAAATCCTATTATTCTATTGAAGTGATGATTAAAAAAATAAAAATAAATAAATAATAAAAATAATAATAATTAAAAAAACAACAATAATAATAATAATAATAATAATGATAATAATTATTATTCCTATTGATGGGCTGGGGCAGTGTATGAACCCACATCAGTTTAGAGCTGTCCTGTGTTATCGTTTGGCGGTTCCTTTGTTTCATGATAGATCTTTTTGTCCGAGTTGTCACGTGCATCGGATGGACCAGTGGGGTGACCATGCTGTTCAATACTCTCGTGAGGTGGGTGTGAAGTTTCGGCATAATCTGGTGCGTGATATGTTGGTTGATATTTGTTCTAGAGTTGGGATTTCTGTGCAGAAAGAGGCTCCTATGGGATTTCTTCCAGCCGATGGACGAGACCTTCGTCCAGCGGATTTATTGTTGCATAATTGGTCCCAAGGTAAAGATGCTTGCTTGAATGTCACGGGCGTCTCACCGTTTGCTGGTGCGGGTTTGGATTTGTGGGTCCCCGGGATTGCTTTGCGGAGTTCTGCTCAGAAGAAAAGGAGGAAGTATTCTTCTATTTGTGTAGAGTACGGTTATTCGTTCATCCCTTTTGCCTTCTCTACTTTTGGGGAGCTTGACGAGGAAGCCTTGGTTACTCTTTCGCGTCTCAAGCGTTTATCTGTTTGTCATTCTAATGATGCTAGGAGTGGCTCTTTTCTATTTTCTAGACTTGGTTTCTGTATTCAAAAGGGGGTGGGAGCGCAGCTTGTTTCGCGGCTCCCTTCCAATTTTATGTGATTAATAAATAAAAGGTTTTTTTTTTAAATGATAATAATTATTATTATTGTTATTATTATTATTTTTATATATAACACATCTAACTTCATTATTTTTTCAGATGGATCGTGACGAATGGATGTATAATGTAGAGCGGTATTCCTCAGAATATTTGAAAGGATTGGCTGAATTTATGAAATGCGTTGAGGATCATCGAGAAAGTAAGAGAGGAACAAATATTTCTTGTCCGTGTAAAGTGTGCAGAAATAATGTGTCCATTGATGCGCCTAACATTATTAGACGCCATTTGATTGAAAACGGTTTTGGCCCAAACTATACTTGTTGGCATCTTCAATGGTAAGACACAAGAGCCGGCGGTTGATAGTGACACAATTGGTTTAGACGCTAATCATGATGAGAATAATATTAATGACGATAATTATGATAACGAAAATTTAGATGCGATGCTACACGACGCGATAAATGATGCTGAGGAGAAGACTGCTAAAAAATACAGGAATTATGCGCCGAGGCAGAAAAACCATTGTTCGAATGTTGTAAGTTCACCAAACTTTGTTTAGTGGTCAAGCTATTGGACTTAAAAGCCAAAAATAATTGGAGTGACAGAAGATTTACTTCACTATTAAAGTTGTTGCAAGAAGCGTTCCCGAAAGATAATGACCTGCCTATTTTGACGTATGAAGCAAAAAAACTAACATGTCCGCTGGGATTGGAGGTTGAAAGAATACATGCTTATCGAAACGATTGTATATTGTACAGAAAAGAGTACAAAGACCTACACGAATGTCCTGTGTGTAAGGAATAAAGATACAAGAATAAGAATCTTACTGAACTTGATAGTGATGTGACAAAGAATGGTCCCCCTATGAAGATGTTGTGGTATTTTCCCGTCAAACCTAGATTGAAAAAGTTATACGCAAACCCAAATGATGCCAAATTGTTGCGTTGGCATGCTGAAGAACATAAAAACGATGGGAAACTAAGACATGCTGCTGACTCTCCTCAGTGGAAAAATTTCGACCGTGATTTCAAAAAATTTGGCTCTGAGATTAGAAACATACACTTTGGACTTTGTTCTGATGGAATTAATCCGTTTAGAAGCTTAAGTAGTCGTCATAGCACTTGGCCTGTTCTTCTATCTATATACAATCTTCCACCTTGGTTGTGCATGAAACGGAAATACATCATGATGTCGTTATTAATTGCAGGTCCTAGAAAACCAGGGAACGACATTGATGTGTACTTGCGCCCGCTAACTGATGAAATGATAGATCTATGGGAAACAGGCGTTGAAATATATGACACATACAGAAAGAGAGGTTTTGGCTATTTTCCATGATTTATTGTACCATAAATGATTTTCCAACGTACGGTAACTTGTCTGGGTATGGTACGAAAGGGGAGAAGGCATGTCCTGTTTGTGAAAATAACACCCACTCCCGATGGTTGCCTAACTCTCGGAAGACAATATATATGGGGCATCGAAGGGCGCTTGACAGATATCACCCTTACCGTAATAAGGAAAATTTGTTCGATGGTACAAGAGAGGATAGATCCATGGCCGCACCTATGGATGGATATGCTTCATTTTCTAAAGTTGCGGATTTAAACATCATTTTTGGAAAAAAAATAAAGCAGCTGCTAAATGTATCTAGAAAAAAAGGTCTATATTTTGGGAATTAAAGTATTGGACCAATTTGCGTGTCCGACATTGCTTTGATGTGATGCATATCGAGAAGAATGTTTGTGAAAGCTTGTTAGGGTTATTATTGAACATTCTTGGGAAAACAAAAGATGGGATCAATGCTCGAAACGACATGATCGAAATGGGAATTAGAAGTGAGCTTGCACCACAAGAGACGAACGGGAAAAAATGTATTTGCCGCCAGCTTGTTACACCTTGTCAAAGGCGGAGAAAACCTCATTTTGTCAATGCTTACTTGGTATTAAGGTTCCGTCTGGCTATTCTGCTAACATTAAGAGTTTGGTTTCAATGAAAGATTTGAAATTGCTTGGTATGAAATCCCATGATTGTCATGTATTAATGACGTAAATGATTCTGATTGCTATTCGAGGATTGATGCCACCTGCGGTTCGACAGACAATCACAAAGCTGTGTATGTTTTTTAACATGATTCATTCTAAAGTTTTGGATCATACAAAGTTAGAAGATTTGCAACGTGATATTATTCTTATTCTTTGTCAACTCGAGATGTATTTCCCTCCATCTTTCTTTGATGTCATGGTTCACCTTGTATCTCATATAATTGAAGAAATAAAGATAGCTGGTCTTGTTTTCCTACGGTATATGTATACATTTGAGAGGTACATTGGGGTTTTTAAAAGGATTCGTAAGGAACCGATTTCGACCAGAGGGTAGTATCGTTCAAGGATATGTTGCCGAAGAAGTGGTTCAGTTTTGTACAAACTATATGGCTGATGTCCCTGATACTGGACTTCCACAACCTCGACATAAAGGTAGACTTGCAGGGGTGGGAACTATTGGTCGCAAAGATGTTACCAACAATGTCGATTCTAATCAAGCACATTTACAGTATTGCAAAACATGACATGTGTTGAACCATACATACAAGAGCACATGACATACCTATCAAGAAATAACAATCATCGAGGCCAACGTTGGTTAGATACTGAGCATAAAAGAATTTTTTCAAAATGGTTAGAAGATAAAGTCGTTGGTACGTCTCAAGAAAATGTTGACATAGACATTTAACAGTTAGGGCGCGGTCCATGCCGTGTACTTCAATATCAAGGCTACGACATCAACGGATATACGTTTTATACCAAGCAACAAGATGATAAGAGTACCGTTCAAAATAGTGGAGTTACACTGATAGCCACAACAACAGATGCATCGAGGATGTCAATCGTAAAAGATTCGTATTATGGTGTCGTTGAAGAAATTTGGGAACTGGATTACACTACGATTATTATACCGTTGTTAAAGTGTAGATGGGTCAATCATTCGGGAGGTGTTAAAGTTGATAATGACGTTTTCACAGTTGTTAATCTTTCTACAAATGCTTATTTATCGGATCCATTCATTCTAGCAAAGCAAGCTAATCAAGTATTCTATGTAGAGGACCCGTCAAACAATAGATGGCACATTGTCCTGCAAAGTAAACGGAGTATAGTTGGTGTCGATGATGTTGTTGACAAAGACGAATACAATAAGTTTGACGAGCTACCTCCTTTCTCTATCGGTGTTCAGTCTCAAGATGATGTTCTTTCTGGTACGATTTACTTGAGATTCGACCACCAAGAAGGTCAAGAGTATTGAAAAAACCATTGTTTGTTGTACAGCTAATAAAATGAACATATAAAAACTAACGTTAATAAGAATGTTTTACTATGTAACGCAACTAATTATCTCATTTCTTTTTTTAATATTTCAGGAATTTGTTGTATAGTTTGTATATACGTATGTTTTTTTTTAATATCCGAGGGGTCATCGTTTGTACATCCACACGATTTTCGACAGCAATGTAAATTTTCAATATTTACTTATACTCAATATTTTATTTATTTTTTAAAACGAATTAGTTTTAAATAAATTACAATTGGTTTGTACTTAATATTTTTATTTTACAAACATTTTTATTTATTTAAAAAAAGAAAACAGTTTGAAAAGGATATTTTTATTACTTAAAAAAAGAATATAACTAATTTTTTTTCTTTTAATGATTATTAAGAAAACAAAGATAAATAACATGTGTGTGTGTGTGTTCTTGCGGTTACCTCGCAGATCAACAACCTCTCAATCTCAATCCCTATAAAAGCGGATCAAAAAAATCAAATCATCCCTCCATTTTTTAATTCTCTCTCGCGTCCAAATTCTAATTCATTCCCACGTTCATTTTCATTTCCCCCCAAACAAGATGTATAAAAGGGGCGTAAATCCTAAACAAAAAAACATTAGTAACCTACCTCCACATCGATCAAATGGTATATCTTTCTACCCTAATTTGTCTTATTTTTCATTTCTTATTATTGTTTATGTTTTTTTGTATTAAATAGATGATTTTTAAGTGTTTTGTGTTAATTAGATGATGTTTAAGTGTTTAGTGTTAGTTAGATGATGTTTAAGTGTAAGGGATGCATAAAACAGTGTTTGGCATAGGCTTTATTGAATGAGTTAAGTGTAACGGATGCATAAATCAGTGTTTGGCATAAGATATATGCATAAAACAGTGTTCTTATTAGGTTAATTAGTGTAGATTATTGCAAAACTTTGATTTTGAGTTGTTTATGGTATCTCATATTGCTCATTTTCATTGTAGGACCCTCCCGCACCAAAAATAAAAAGAGAAATCAACAAAATCGAAGATCTTCCGGATGGTGAATCTGTCAAATTCAACCAATTCGGACAAGCTATAGGCACCTGCCAGTTTCTCTATGCAAAATATTGTGGCACTCGAAGCAGAAGGTTAATTTCAATTCTCAAAAAGAGATTTTTGTGGTCTGATATCAAGGTATGCTATTCACCATCAATAATCTTATTATAATATAACTTAAGTAATGTATTAACATATAATACTTTGATAACAGACACATTTTAGACTCGAAAATCATGAAGATCTTGAATTAATCAAAAGTCGTACATTCCTATCATGTGGTCAAAAGTGGAAGGCGTTTAAGACGAAACTACGAGTCAAATTCATGCTGAAGCAACTATATCCAACTAAATGGACATTCATACAGCCAGCAGTGTGGGAGGAGTTCTGTCAAAATGAAAACACAGCTATAAAAAATGTAAGATTGATAACTATTCTAGTAGAGCTTATAATCTGTAGCTAGTTATCGTTGATTAGAATTAAGCTAGAAAATCATTTAGTGAAGGATTGAATAGTGTTTGGTAAAATTGGATATTAGGAATTATACAATTGTTCATCTAGTATTAGCATTTTTGTGAGATTTATTTAGACAATTTAAGATTAGCCATTCATACAGTAGCTAGTTTAGTTGAAAAACTTTTAGAAAAACCAAAAAAATTAGAGAAAATAGCTTATTAGATAAGGTTGTTAGTAGCTTATAATATTGTCATTTCACTTGTTTATAATTCTATTGTTACTCATAAATGTAGGAATTGCGTCTGAAAGCCATTGCGCGAGCAAAAAACCTATAAGTCGTTCTCGCCTAGGACCGAAAGGGTATCGGGGCTTTGAAAAGAAATGGCAAGAGGAGAGAGAAGACCCTCAGAAGGCGACCGAACTCCATTTAATACCAGATATTCGTGCAAGCAACTACTGTTTAGGCCATGCTCTCCGAGACAAGGACGGTGTCACGACAATGCCATCCGACTTACTTGATGTTTCAAAAAAATTGGTACTATAATCATTTACTTTTTCAAGTCATTAGCATGGTTTGTTAGAAAGTGTTTATTAATTAATTGTTGGGCTGTGACCAAATAGTTACAAGCAACCAAAGATTTAGCCCAAGATTCTCAGAAAGCTAAAGCTGGAGTAGATTCACTTATTGTGGTTTTCGGACCAGAGCACGGGGGCGCACAAGGGGTGTCGGGTGCGATGTTGGATACAAAAAGGGAATTCAAGGATATTGTAGAAACTAGAAGGGGGGGGGGGGGTTGAATAGTTTCTTATATTTACTTGTTAAATGATGGTTTTCAAAAATCCTTTTTCTCAAAAAACTTAGATTTAAGGAAATAAATGAAATCTTCTTATGCACAATATGAAAAATGATAGTGTAACTAAACTAATACTAACTAATATATATGCACAAAGAATAAAGAATGTAAAGAGTTAAGGGTAAAGAAAGATCAAACCAAACACCAAGGATTTATAGTGGTTCGGCAACGAAGCTCACTCCTCGTTCCTACTCCACTCCTCGAGTACTCCTTACTCGAGAGTTTACTACACAACAAGCTCTTTATGGTGGAGAAAACCGTACACGTCGCTTAACCAATTTCCGACTCTAAGCTAAAAGTCGAGCCCTATTCGTAGCTAGGACCAATCTACACAACTATACTTAGTACATACACAACTTCCAAATAGACACAACTACTTGGATCTTCACAACTATTACACAACAACAAATGTATAAGGTTTGATCTTCAAAGGATCTTTGGTGGTGGACTGAACACTTCACAAGGATAGTGTTCTTCTCTTTGCACTTGAAGAGGAAGGGATGGATGAGGTAGATTCGCTTCTAAACAAATAGTAATCAATCAAATGATCAAGGATTTGAGTGATTTAAGAAGTATGTTTGAATCTGGAAATTTATGTGCAAAAGAGGCGAGAAGAAAATCTGAGAAAGGTCCACTATTTATAGGACAAAGGGCCAACGGCTATATCTGGCTGCGGTTCCGTATCTCAGTCGGCGGTACCTTATCGATAAGGAACCGCCTAGGCGCTAGGGAACCGCCGGAGTAGACTCCGCTCCCTTTTTGTCCTTTAGTGGTGGAGGTCTTATCTGATTATAAAATATCCTGAAAGAATATTCCAAATCAAAAAAGAATATGCCATTTTCAAATTTTCAAATATTTAATTTAATAAAACATTTTCTTAAAAAGAAAGTTTAATTAAAAACTTGTCACACTTAATAAAAGGTGAGTTTTAAGAAAAGATTAAATCACTTGATCACTTGATTAAGGTTAGTACTTGTTTTTTCATACCTTAAGTGAAAATGGGTAAAATGAAAAATACTTGAACTCAAGAATTCGTTTTTCATTGTTTTTGTAAATGCTTGTTTTTACATTTTGTCGTAATCAAAACTAAACGAGACCGAAAAATGCAAGTAACTTTTTTAGGCATTATTGCATTAACAGATATGTTCTGAAAAAGAGGACAAGGAAAGATATTGAAGAGATAAGGCAAGAAGTTAAGCAACAAATGAAAGAAGAACTGAAATCAAGTGCCTTTTGGTTGGAAATGAGGGCGGAAATGAAGGCTGAAATAATGTATGAATTGGAATCGGGAAACAATATGTCTTCACCAACGGAAGACGATGGCAACACATCAAATCAGATGGTAATGAATGAACCGCAACGACATTTGAAAGCGAACTCCGTCCAGAAAATGTCCACCAAAAGAAACACAAAGGACAAGCAGAATGTGTCTATTCCAACAAATCAGATTCAACTCCAGAGCTCGGTCACATCAGACTAGATGGTAAGTAATGAACTGCAACATCATTTGAAACAAACTCGGTCCAGAAGATGTCCACCAAAAGCAACACAAAGGAAGAGCAGAATGTGTCTATTCCAACAAAGCAGATTCAAGTCCCGAGCTCGGTCCTTATGAGGACCAATGTTAATTCGACTGCAAGCAACGTCCCGCTGCATCGCATAACGGTAAACCACTTCATATTCATATTTAATCCTTGTGTATGTATGAACTTTTAATCTTCTAAAATTTTTTTCACTCGTTACTATGGTTTGTGTTGGAGGAAACATTTGGCTGCTTGTACGTCCCTAGTTCTATTTTATCCGGAGAGCAGGTCATATGTGCTACTACAACAGTGTATCCCGGTTTTGGATAAAATGGTACTATACACTTTATGAAATTAAGAAAGGGCCACATGGAAGTTTCTGTTATGGAAGTTTTTGCACATCATCATAATATGGAGCTCCTCATTCCTGATGACGAACTACATACTTTAGAGTCTGCAATTAATGGGTTCATTCAATGGCCAATTGTTGCGATTGGTCGCTATCTGGTATTATATTTGTTGTCTATGCCATTTGCCGTCATAATTTAATAGTTCATGTGAAAAATTTGTATTTAATAGTTGTTAATGTAATTTAATTGGTATTTGTAGGGAGGGTCTAAACCACCCGTAGCAGGAGTTCTAACCAAGCGTTTGAGGCCTCAACCTGAAACAACACCATTGAAAAAGATGGCAAAAGGAAACGAGACCGACACATAACCCAGAAATCTGGGAAAAGAATTGGAAGAAACCCCCAAGCAGCAAAACGTTATGAAGAAGATTCAGCCAGTTTCAGATCAACAAAACGCGATGAAGAAGATTCAGCCAACTTTAGATCCGGTAAGCCTAATACATTTATATTGAAGCTGTTTTAGTTACACGCAAGTGGTCTAAGTAAATTGTGCAAAGATAAGCGCAAAAAAAGTTTTGTAAAATACAAGAAACCAGTAGGAACACGCATAAATGAAGCTCAAGACCAGTTGTTATTTTGTTTTCACATCATGAGTCATGATGATTTTGAGTTGCAATGTTTCTGGATTTGAATATGTAGCTAGATTTTTGAGTTGTATAATGTAACTGAACGTGCTTAGATATAAGGTTGTTAATTGATAACTCTTGATCCTGTAGATAGATTAAGATGCACCAGTTCACTTGGTTTAGTAGTGTTTGGATAGGATGTTAAGGGATGTTGTAGTTGCTGAATTAGATTGATACCATGCTAGTTCTTAGAGTAGGTTGATACCATGCTAGTTCTTGTATAGGCTGTTAAGGGATGTTGTAGTTGCTGAATTAGATTGAATTTCAGACTTGCTACAGTAAAATGTGTAGGTTGAACATGAGAAAGCTTCCCACAAAAAAACGTTGGAAGATATGGAGAAGAATATAGAATCGAATAGGCCTCGGACCTTAATAGACGGATATAATCGATGGATGCTCCGTGTTGATATTGCTTAGCCGTGTATGTTTTTCACCAAGATGATGAATAAAATTTTGCAATTAATGCAACGAATATCATTGATCTGTTGACATACAAAGAACTAGAGTGTGGCGTCATGACTCTTTTTGAGATGTAAGTGCAATGTATGGATTACCATTTAAAAATGCATTTTTTATATCACAAAATTTAGTTTTGGTTTATGTCATATGTCACTAGTACAAAAAAGTCCATGGAGACTGGTCCAAAAAGGCAATGGAGACTGGTTTTGTAGGACGTCTCTATGTGGAGGATCTCCTTGCTCGAAAAATAAAGAGACTGGTTTTTAAACCAGTCTCTATTAAAAGAAACGAAACTGGTTATCTTTATAAAAACAAGTCTCTTTAGAGATTGGTCTCCATACTAATCTCCAGAAAGCAGTCTTTTTAATAGCATCTAACCAGTCTTTTTATGGAGTAAAAAAATGTGTTTTTTTCTAAAAACCAGTCTCTTTTTAATTAATTTTTTTTAAAAAAAAATTGGAATTTTTATTAAATTCCAAATTTTACAAATTTAACCCTCTACAATGAAATAATGTAAATACAAAAATTATAAAAAAAAACTAAATTAAAGGACTTGAATTGTCATAAACAACAAATGTATGTAAATAAAGACAACTTTATTAATTGGAAGGATTAAAATTGTCAAATACATATTTCGAATCAAATTTGTTTTTATTTAACTTGTAGCCACAATGTAAACCAAGCTCCAACAATCGCGTTCAACTCTTTCTTATCCAACGGAGGGTCGTTATTCCACGGTACCTACAAGTAATTTAATCAATTAAACCACAAACCACCATGAATTTCAATCGTGCCCGGTAATTTAATCGTTGCAATCCCGCGTCTAAACGCACCCAAATTTAATAATCAGCAAACCAAACGCCCCTTTATAACTTTCTGCTAACCCCAAACACCCCCGTAAAGCCTGTTGTTAATCCCCAAACTCACCCGCTGCATTTCTGCCCGAACCAAACCAACACTCCCGTTACTTGTTGCTGTTCTGCAGTCCCAAACACACTCGCATTGTTGTTAACAGCAGATCCAAACAGCCTTTTTCTGTATGTTAACAACATATCCAAACAACCCCTTTTCTGCCTGTTAACAGCAGATCTAAACAACCCCTCGTGGCGCTGCTGCTGTAAACAAGCACATCTAAGCTGACCCGAAGACCCTCGTTGTGTTACTGCTATAAACAGTCGCATATAAGCTGACCCGAACACGCCTCTTAGCGGTGTTTTTTGGCCGATATAACACACCCACGTGGTGTTCTTCCTGCTGAACTAATCACTCCTACATGGTGCTGGTACACAGGGCCGTCCCGTGAAATTTGGAGGCCCTGTGCCACAATTCTGATGAGGCTCCACTTTATCTCTGAAAATTAAAACATCAGTTCATATGAATTTTGAAAACTATATATGATAACCATAAAATCTAATCATTACAACATTAATGTATAGTATAAAGATGATTTTCAGTTTTTCTTTCCCAAAAACATATCATAAAACTATATACGAAAATCATAAAGTTTTTTTTCAATATTTCAAACTAATATAGTGTGCTATTTTCAAACTGTACAAACTCAAACAAACAAAGATAAGAACTAATATTTTAAATTACAAAGATATAACAGGTTGTATCAAAAAGTCCAAAAGCTATAAACAAATAATAAAAGATCAAAATGAAAGTTAGGCCCCACAAAGATATAACAGATTATCTTCTCTAACATTGCAAACGCCATTATTCTTTGTAAAAACACAGTCTTACGTTTTTTTCTTTTTTTTCTAACAAATCTTATATTCTTCATATCCAATCTATTAACGAGATCTAAAGCTCTAACAATGAATGCACACCTCTACCGATGTCTTAGAAATTGGAGGCCCTTAAAAAACGGAGGCCCTGTGCGGTCGCACATGCCACACATGCTTAAATTCGGCCTTGCTGGTACACCGCGAACCAAACGTACCTTCGCTGGTTGTTTTTATAATCAAAGCACCCTCGTGAATAAATAAATTAGAAACAACAAAACACCCTTGTGGCTGGACAAAGCAAAACAAACAAGCATTCTTTAGGGCTGATAAAACCCGAAACAAACAACATTTGGTGGTGGCAAGGTGGCTACATGGCTGAGACACGACATGGATGTGGTGGTTCGAAGGATGGCTGCGATTACAGTGGTGTGGAGGTGGGTTTGATGACGGCTGTAGGGTCTCGGCAGTGGGTGGTGGTGTTAGCTCGACCAAAGTTGTAGTGTTGCGTAGGTGGGAGGCCACGACGACAGATATGGTGGATCTTGTTATATATGGTGGCGGCTGGAGATATTGATAGTGATGATGGAGGTGGTTGCGATAGTGGTTTCAGAGTGGTGATGGAATAGTAACGGTGATGCTGGTTCCGGAGTGACGGATGGCAGCCGGATAAAGAAGACAGCGACATCCTGTGGTTGCTAGTGGTGGTGTGGTGGAATGTTTTTGCAAGACGAAAGTCATGGTGGTGGTTGTTTGTCGAAAAGAACAGTTTTTGGTGGCGGCTGGTTGAATGGTAGGTGTAGTGGCAGCGAGGTGGTGGTTGTAGTACGTGATGTTGATGAACGTTTTGGTTTGATGATGACAATTGATGGGTTAAATGATACATAGATAGTTCTATCTGATCTATAATATTAAAGTGGCGGCAGTAGTTTTCCGGTGGCCGAAAAAGCTGGCCGGAAAAGCTGGCCGGAAAAAGTGTAGTTGCCGAATAACTTAAGATGGCTAGGGTTATGTGTGTTTTTAGTTTTAGGGTTTGTGTTTGTTGTAAATGAATAAAAATGGAATTATTTTCTATTTATATCAATACAATGTGTAAGGTTGGGAATAGTTGGGGGTTAACATTGTAACTTTTGTCATAACTTTCGTTAGTTAACGGTTCGGGTCTCGTTTGAGCTCGCTAAAATCTTATTCGTTTTACGAAATTCACACCATTGATTTCAAAATAATCTTTACAGCAAAGTGGAGTATTTACTCGACTAGTTTTCGAAATCGTTTACATTTTTATTTAAAATAGTTACCGATTATCGGTTATCTCGAATAGCTTGCGTTCAAAGAAAATATAAGTTAAATTTAAGTGTTTCTCGTTTTATGTGTATGATATTAAACTAAAATAAAAGTATCAGATATTTTAATAAGACTTATTAAATATCTCTGAAAAATTAAATAAACCTTTAACTTGTATCGTGTCAGTTCTCAGATTTGCGTAGTGTTTTACTACATGTAAAATAACTCCCGTTTTCGAATCAAAAAGCTTAGATATCTCTCGAAAACGAAATTCGATTAATAAATAGTATAAATTTATTATTATTTAATGTTAAATTTGTGTTTTATAAAAAATTAATTTGTTGTAAAAAATATTTAAAAAAATATTGAATTTGTAAATAATTTCAAATTAATTTGTTGTAAAAAAGTATAACGAATGAGATTAACTGACTTACAAGTCTAAACGAATGAGATTAACAATCGAAAAAAAGTGATGTACTATACAAACTATACAACGCTTCCTGAAATATTAAAAAAAAAACAGATCAATTAGTTATGACTTTTATAATAATATATGATTATTATTAACTTGAATTTTTATACTTTAATCACATATATACTTTATAAAGTCTAAAAACGTAATATGTTATAAAAACAAGTATGTACCGTTTAGTCCTTATGATTTTAAGTTTAAAAAAATTAACCACAATCTATTAAAATAAAACAAGACTGGTTTTTTAAAAACCAATGTCATAAAATGTGTAAAAACACTGGTTTTTTTTAAAAAAATAGTGTCCCTAAAACAAACACATAGAGACATGTTGAAACGTAAAAACCAGTGTCTTTACTTTTATAAAAAAGACTGGTTGCATTTTAAAAACCGATTTCTTTAGAATTCATATTATGGAGACTAGTTTTTTTCAAAAAAACCAGTTTCCATGCATTCCCTTCCCACCAGTTTTGGTCATAGATACATGTTTTTTCATAACCAGTCTTTTTAAGGGGGTCTCTTTAGCGTTTTGTGTAGTAGTGTGTTTACTTTTAGGTCATTGTATCATCAAAAGGGATGCTTTTCAAAAAACAAGGTTGGTTTTTTAAACCCCGGACTTATCACAGCAGATGCATGCTTTCATCAAAAGTTCAGCACCATAGACTACTTAACTCTCTCAATGACGGATTACGACTTCTATCTTGCACCGTTTCTACAAGGGTGCCATATCTTACCATTTAAACATCATTTAAATTTTGTTCATTAGGTTATTGTTTTTTAATATGCGTTCACAACATGCAGCCGACATTATGAAATATTCATAATATGCCCCAATCATGGAATGGGATTCATTTTAAATTCACAAAAGGGTTCAAAAACATATGAGCAATGTTACAGGCTGGCTGGACTTATGGAAATGTAAGTACCATAAAAAATATTTAACATTTCACGTTTGTTTCTATAAAATTTAGCTCACAGTATTATTTTCTTCTTAGGGTCGTTGGAAGTCTGAAGTGGGAATTTCCAGTTGTGAATCTTCAGAAATATGATTGCGAGAGTGGATATTACGTCATGAAGTGGATGCAGGACTTCGTCTTGAAATTCAAACCGAAAAATTCCCAAACAAAGTAAGTGTGCGTTTAGTTTTAACTTTACAGCTTATTATGTGGCTTATTCTGAACCTCCAGGTTGATTTTGAACTTCGTTTATTTAGTTTGCATCTGTACATTGTTAGATGCTTATCAGTTATATGTACTTTATTCCTAATGTTTACATTCGATTAAATTAATTATAGGTACCGTGGTATAACGAGCGCCCGTTGGATACCAAAAAGATAAACGCGATCATTGGCACATGGTTCACATTGCGGTGAGATTAGACATAGACGATTAAGCTAAATTCTAGTAATATTCTATATTGTTGTTAATTCTACTATGACTTTAATTTTAATAAAAATTATGTTTGGTTGCTTTAGTTTGTTGGTTTTACAGTTTTGGTCCTTCTAAATTAGTTTATATATATTCATTGTATTTGTATTTCTTCATTTTGGTGGGTTAAAATTGTAAAATTTGGAATTTACTAAAAATTCCAAATTTTTTTAAAAAAAATATCGATTTCCAAAGAGACTTGTTTTTCAGAAAATACACGTCTTTTTACTCTATAAAAAGACTGGTTAGATGTTGCTAAAAAGACTAGTTTCTTGAGGAATACTATGGATACCAATCTCTAAAGAGACTTGTTTTTGTTTTTAAAACAAGTGTCTATACGTATTATAGAGACTGGTTTTAAAACCAGTCTTTTTAGGATTTGCTAAAGAGACATCCCCCTTTGGAGAAATTTTGCAAAACCAGTCTCTAAGGGCTTTTTTGACCATTCTCTAAGAGCTTTTTTGTAGTAGTGATGGTGCCGGAGGTCTACCCTTGGGTATTCCCAGAAGAAGGGGGCATGATCTGTTACATCCCACCTCCCCCATACCCGCAGGTGGGATTGGGTATTGTGGTTGTTTCTTTATTGTTTTGGTTTGGTGACATGGAGCTAAAGTGGAGAGTCTGGATCAATGTGCCGGAAGGTTGAACTTGCATAAGGATTTCTTTTGGAAGAACAAAACTCGTATGCACGTAACTTTTTCAATTTGCATGTATCTTGCTTGGTTGTACTAAGGTCATAAAAAGCTTTGATATAATAACATGACCCGACTTTTAGTGTCATCAAGTAAGTTACTTTATCAGAATTTATTAGTTGTGTCATCAACTGTTTTACTTTATCGAAATATACTAAAAACTAATGAGGCTTTATATTTGGCTCAAGTATAAGTAAATATGAGTTACGAAAGTGTAACGTACATACCTAGTAACTTTCAAATAGTAATCCAAAGTTAGACGGCTCCAAGACCTTAATCTAAGATACAAGAATTTCCAACAAACTTTCATCCGCAAGTCTTGAACTGAATAACGACACTGTATCACAGAAGGTGCAAAGGGCTGACAAGAACCTACAACACAAAGATAGTAAAGCAGATGGACCCAGTGAACAACTAAAGGGCACAAGAGGGGTTCAGAAAGGCCACCAGAAGCCCAATCCACATCACATGGAACAACTACGAGTCCTTCAAGAGATTCTAATCAACGTAAAGTGATAGCATCAACAGTTATAAAATCTTCTGCTAGAAAACCTTCTTCAAATTCATCAAAACCATCTATTCCAGATAAGGCGAGAAATCTTGACACTGATAGTAAGAGGAAAAAAGACAATACTTCAAGCGATCATCCCCGAAATGGATATGCTTCCAAGAAGGCTAAAAAACTAGCAAAAGACCTTCCAAAATCATATTCCATGTTTGCCCTAAAATCGTCACATTTGAGCAAGTCCTCACATGCTCATGTTTCTAAGAAGAACTCTACTAATATAAAGGAATCTTAAATCGCGTCATCCTCTAAAACCTCTTTAGTCCAAAAAACTGCTGCTACTCCAGAATCCGATGACTCTGATAATTCAGAATTATCAGTGAGAGGCGATAAGATCAATCAGTTAAATAGACACCTTGCACCAAAGCATCATCCGCCACATGTTCAGCCTCCTGCATCTTGATGGTTTATGACATTCATAACAATTATATAATCATAACAAAGATCAAAGCACGTTATAACGGAAGCGATTTAACAAGGTCATAATAACACAGTTATAATTAATCGATTAGGGTACATACCTTTATCCTAGCAAAGATCCACAAGATCACCGGCGAATCACCAATTAGGGTTTGTGAAGAATAATACCAAGATATTGTTTAAAGCAAAACTATATTACGCTCTTGTACGCACGTAATGCAACGGGCTAACCGGAACTTCAACACTTGTGGAATTTAGCAAAATCGTAAACCAAAGAACCCTAAGGGTGTGTTTGGTTCGGTGATCGCAAGAAGAGAGAAGGGAAGGAGTGGGGATAAATTATGAAGGCTTTGGGTGTTTATACAGGCTTGGCAAAACTCCTTTTCCCCTTTATAGGCCGACGCTCGGTTATACCCTAAGGGGCGTTTCCGGAACTTTCCATTTTCCTTTTTCTTCTATATAATTCCATAACGTTTGTTTAAATTAACTCTTAATTTATTTAACGATCGTTTAGTTAAGTTCGGTTTGATTTAATAAATATATAAAATATATTTAATAAATAATATTAACCCTTTACGTATTGTGTGCAATCCCATAATCTCGATTCGATCCTATCACACGACTATTAATTTTAAGTCCATAAACTTTCAGCTCCCACTTGGACAAAATTCAAATATCGTGATTACATTGACTAGAGTCTAGTTACACTAGCAATGTCACTAGTACAACTCGAGAAAGGTCTCCTGGAAAAACCTTTTAAATGATTCATCATTTATTATTATCCTTTCATTTCAAATACAACGTTAATAGGATATGGATCTCAGTCATTCCTTCCTTAACCATTCTGTTTCTCGTTTACGGATATAGCAAGATTACCAAAACACATTTGGGTGTGGCCACACAAACATCTTACTACTTCCCCGAGGGGCCCAACTGTATTATACTTCAAAATAATTTGAAGGAAACAAATCCCATTTTGACTACAAGCGAAACTTATGAACTTTGCAACACTTCTGAAAATAACCCTTATAGATACCAGTAACGTTTAGCGTTAAGTTACCTTACAGAAGTGCACTACATTCTATTCAGTTTCCTGGTATCTCAGGTCCAAGGATAACTATTTATGATTTACTTAATGACAAAGATCCATAAAGTAAAATCATATATTTGGGATAAGTCTAATATTTGATCCATCAAATATCATCCAAAATTGACCAATATACTTTCAAGTATACGTTGTCTCTATTTTGATTTGTCTTTGTTTAATAATATTCCCATATTATTAATTGACAACGAACGTTTAGAACATAACAATTATTCATGGATTAAAACATGTAAAATAGGATACAAAATCAAATAACAGTAAATAAACGAAACTCAATCTTTATTTCATCAATTCAATAATGTCTTAACATCCTTTATCCAAATACTAATCAAAGATTTATTGCATGAATTCGCTAGCTAGTTGCAACACAATCGCCTTGGCAAGCTTAACTACCTTTGGTCTAGGCAAAGCCTTAGTAAAAGGATCAGCTACGTTATCATCTTTGTGAACTTTTATTAATTTTATTTCTCGAGCTTCAACTTGTTCTCGAACGTAGTGATATCTACGTTTAAAGTGTCTGGCACCTTTCATGACTCCAGGATCATTGGCGAATATTATTGCAGCAGAATTGTCACAATATATATCAATAGGTTCTTTAACTGAAGGCATCACTCAAAGATATCCAATAAACTTCCTAATCCAAACAGCTTCCATTGCAGCTTCTGAAGCAGCCATGTACTCAGATTGAGTCACATGCATAGCAATGGTTGTCTGCTTCTTGCTCTTCCAGTCTACTGCTCCTCCATTGATGATAAACACGTAACCCGTCTGAGACATCGTATCGTCTTTATCACATTGCCAGGACGCATCACAGAAACCTGTAACTTTTAGTTTTGTGTCTCGTTTACCCCCAAATACCAAAAACATATCTTTCATATTCCTCAGATACTTTAGTATATGTTTAACAGCAGTCCAGTGAAGCTTCCCTGGATTCTGTTGGTATCTACTAAGCAAGTTCTGAGCAAACTCCACATCAGGCCTTGTACATATTACAACATACATAATAGATCCTACAGCCGAAGCATAAGGCACCTTCTGCATGTAAGCCACCTCTTCAGGTGTTGATGCATCTAACTATGACTTAATTCATGCTTAAATTCCATAGGTTGAAAACCTTTCTTGGAATTATGCATGCTATACTTCTTCAATATCTTATCAATATAAGCATCTTGACTTAGACCAATTAACCGTCTTTTCCTATCTCGATAGATTTTAATTCCCAGAATATATGCAGCATATCCTAAATCCTTCATAGAAAAACATTTACCAAGATAATCCTTAACTTCCTTAAGTATTGGAATGTTACTTCCCATGATTAATATGTCATCGACATATAAAATTAGGAACACTACATCACTCCCACTAGCTTTGCGATATACACATGGCTCCTCTCGATTTTGAATAAATCCAGACTTTTTTATTTCTTCATCAAATCGTTTTTTCCATTGACGCGATGCTTGCTTCAAACCATAAATAGATCTTTGAAGTTTGCACACGCGTTTTGGATATTTAGGATCAACGTACCCTTCCGGTTGTTGCATATAGATGTCTTCATCTAAGCGACCGTTCAAGAAGGCAGTTTTAACATCCATTTTCCATATCTGATAATCATAGTATGCTGCTATAGCTATGAGAATCCTAATAGCTCGTAAGTCTGCTACAGGAGAAACTGTCTCCTCATAGTCTATGCCAAAAGTTTGAGTAAAACCTTTAGCTACTAAACATGTTTATAGGATTGTACTTCACCATCCATGTCGGTTTTCTTCTTGAAGCTCCACCTATTTTTCACTACTTTAGCATTCTTAGGTGTATCAACAAGAATCCAAACATCATTGATTTTCATGGATTTCGTTTCCTCATTCATCGCAACTATCCATTTTGACTTTTCTGGATCAAGCATTGCGGATCGATAGTTAGCAGGTTCACCAAGACCCCCTACCTCCTCCTCATCATCCTCTATGTTAAGACATAGTTTGCTTGGCGCACGTACGGTTCTTTTAGACCTACGTGGAGGAATTAATTCTGGTGGAGCTCCCAGACTTTCTGGCTCTATTGGAATTTCTTCGCTAGTATTTTCAGAAGGCAATGTATCTTCTTGAATTTATTCAAGATCATAATTCTCCCACTGAATTTTTGATTTACAAGATCATTTTCAAGGAAGTTTCCATACCTAGCAACAATAACCTTGTTCTCAGGTGGATAATAAAAGTAGTAACCCATAGTTTCCTTAGGGTAACCTACAAAGATACATTTTACTAAGCGTTGTTGGAGTTTATCTCCAGAGTCACGTTTCACATACGCCTCTCAACCCCAAATATTTAAATAAGAAAAATATGGCCTTTTTCCATGCCATAGTTCATATGGTGTCTTATAAACCTTCTTTGTGGGAACCATATTCAGAAAACGAACAGCAGATTCTAAAGCATAATCCCAAAAGGATAAAGGTAAAGTTGTAAGATTAAACATAGATCGCACCATATCTAATAATGTACGATTTCTCCTTTCGGATACGCCATTTTGTTATGGAGTATACGAAGAAGTAAGTTTTTGAACAATTCCGTTCTCACTTAAATAATTTTTAAACTCTTGACTTAAATATTCACCACCTCGATCAGAACGAAGAGCTTTAATCTTCTTTCCTAGTTGCAATTCTACTTCCGATTTTAACACTTTGAATGTTTCAAATACCTCATGTTAATGCTTAAGTAAATAAACATAACCATAACGGCCGTAATCATCCATAAATGTTAATAAGTAGCTAGCAACTTTCCTTGACACATGTCTAAGTGGTCCATACACATCAGTATGTATCAAACCAAGTAGTTCAGTAGCCCTTTCAATATTGCTATTAAAAGGTTTCTTGGTCATCTTTCCAGAGATACAAGACTCACATTTATCAAATGATTCATCATTGATATTTTCCAAAAGACCATCACGTTGAAGCTTTTGTATGCGAGTCTTCCCAATATGGGCAAGTATACAATGCCAAAGATAAGAAGAGTTCTTGTCTAACTTCCTCTTCTTATTCATGCTAAAAACAAAATTAATCTTTCTCTTGGAATTATTATCATGCATGTTAATTTCAAGTACACCATTCACAGAAATTGCATCAAAATAGAATAAACCATCTTTGAAAACAGAAATTCTATTATTATCAATAGTGTGAATAAATCCAAGATCCAACATACATGAAAAGGAAATAACACCCCTAAAAATTGAAGAGGCATAATGACAATTATTTAATCTCAGTACTAGACCCGAAGGTAAAACTACATTAAATGTTCCTATAGCTTCAACCGTTACTTGTGCGCCATTGCCCACATGCAGAAATTGTTCCCCATAGGTAAGCTTCCTCTCCAACTCAAATCCCTGAACGGTATTGCAAATGTTAATACCACATCCCGTATCATATACCCATGAATTTTATTTGTATGTAAGATTAAATAACTCTATCAAATATAAGTTACCTGAAGATGCTGCAGCACTAAGCTCAGTCTTCTTCTTTATTTCTCGCAACTCCTCGAGATAAAGAGGACAGTTCCTCTTTCAGTGTCCACTTGCCTTGCAATGGAAACAAGTCTCATCCTTCTGAGATTGATTCTTCTTGTCAAAGTTTTGCTTAGGTTTAGAATAAGTCGCAACTTATTTGCCCTTATCACCATTGCCTTTGCCTTTGCCTTTCTTGATGTTCTTGTGCAGTTTTGCCTTACTCACTCCACCCTTTTGTAAATAAATCACATGAGGAGTAGAAGTAGATGCTTTGTCCTTTAACCCCTTTTCAAAGTCATGAGCATTGCATGCAAATCATTAACTGTCTTCCCCGTGCAATGCATATTATAGTTACGAACAAAATCATTGAAGTCCTTGTTAAGGGACCTATTGATCAAGTTGATAGCCATATTATGATCCTAGGGTTGTCCTAGTGCAATGAGTTGTTCCATATAACCCCTCATCTCCATATAATGGGCACTTACAGACTTTCCAGGAGCTTGCTTGCAACTATGCAAAACATCTACCAAGTCGTAGATTTCCACAGCTTGTGGCTTTTCGAACATAGCCTTGAGCTCATCAAGCATTCTCTTAGGATAAAACAACTTGTAGAAACTAGAAGGGGTGATTGTGGTAATATTACGACCTTTAGGAAAAGGTGCGTAAAAGCGGTAAGTATTAAGTGATGATTTAGGAAAATCAAGCACTAATGACCCAATGAAGTTCGTTTCCCAAGGAGGTATATGTGTGTGAAAAACTTGTTAAATGTTTGTGATTAATGATTGGTTTAGAAGGGGATGAGAAAAGAAGATGACGAAGACGTGAAAATTATACTACGACGACAAAACGTAAAACCGTAAAAACTACAAAAATAAAAATTAATTCTAAAGATTACCAAAAATTCACCAAAAATCAAAATAAATAAACTAAGAGTTTACCAATGATCAAAACTTTTTCAAACCTTTTAAAAAATTAAATACTCAATTTTTAAATGCTAATTAAAGCCCTAAAAATCAAATAAATTATCAAAAATCCCAAATAAAGATTTTTCAATTGGTAAACCTCTAAAATGACCTTAAATGATTAAAAACTATTTTTAGAAATATTTAAACTAATAAAAACTATTTAAAATGATTTAGAAACTATTAAAACTTAAAATAATTATAAAAATTAATCTAAAAGTGATAAAATTATTCTAAAAGTTGCTAAATTCCTATTTTAATGTATTAAAGCTAAGAAAAATGTAAAAAGTTGGAGAATGTGAAATTTGAAAAATAATAATAAAATAATATTAAAATATTATTAAAAATCTAAAAATTCTAAAAAATTCTAAAAACTTGCAAACTAGTTTATTTTAACCTAAGTAAACAGAAAATCAAAGTGAAATGACCAGAATACCCCTATTGGGCCCTCAAATGGGCCAAAATAAAAAACAGTCAACCTTAATGGGCTTTTTAGCCCAAAAAGTCAAACTTGGCCCAATTGACTTGGAAAAGCCCTATATGACTCAAAATTTGATTCTAAACACAAAACTCTAAAGGCCCAAAAGCTGAATGTGAGCTTATCACAGCTTATTGTGCAAACAACTTATCCTTATTGGGCTTTTCAGCCCATTAAGCAATAAGCCAATGCCATAAGCTCTAATTTGACACACAACCTTCTTTTGGGATGCTTATGAGATCTGTAAAAAGAAATTTTGAAAAAGCACACTCAATAAGCCAGAAATAAGCAAAGTAATATTTCACTAAAAGACAAAATAGTCATTTTTGAGAAATAAGGCACCTCAGGACTTGATTGAACTTGCAAAAGATCACAAATGGACTCAATAAGCCAAAACAATAAGCAAAATTCCAATAAGCAAAACCAATAAGCCAGAATAAGCACTTAAGCACTTATGAAAAAGTTAATCAAGTTGGTTTTCTAGTCAAACCCTAAAGTCAACCCACCAAATTCTCCAGTATGAACAAATGGGTCAAATAATGAGCACCTATTACAAAATCCAAGTTGTTGCTGGTTAAAATAAGCTATTATAGCTTATTGATAAGCTGACACCAATTTAACACTATCAGTGGTAACTAGTAGGGGAAAGGAGTTCCCACTGCTTTGACTTTTTGACCAAGCTTTTTAGAGAGTTTTAGGTGGATTCAATTGGAAACAAGGGCACCCTTGTGATCAATGAATCACAAGGAGTCAATAGAAACAAGAAAATCCAAATTTGGTTCACACAATAAGCCACAAATGATCAAACAGTCACCAGATCATGCACAGACATGGAAATAAGCAGTTATGCACTTAATAAGCAGATTTAGCAAGAATAAGCCAACCAAACTCAACAGGATGCATACACAAGCTATATTAACTATGAATAAGCACAAATCAACTTATAACAAACACTGAATCAAAGTAAACAACAAGCTCAAAGCATAAACAGTTACTGATAAGAACATGAACAATATGCAGACAAGTTTGCTGACCTATTTGACACTAGATCCAATTTCAAGCAGTCAAATCTCTTCTCCTGGTGTAACTAACTAAGGTTTAGCACTTGTTAGCCCTAGCCTAAGCTTAGATCTAGGTGTCCTCAAAATCCTAGCAAATTTTACCAAGTACCAAAGATTTTATACCCTATTTTATGAATCTAGGTGTTTAAACCCTCAAAACCTGAAAACAGATGAACAATAGCACCCAATAAACAGATACCAATACTTGCAAACACAAAACCACCTCTTAACAAACCATAATTCCAACTTATGCAGTTAACCCAAACACCCCTTAAAAACTTGTTTTCACAATTTTTCAAAGTATTATCCAGATTTCCCCCACAAATCAGACTAACAACACCTCATAAACATCAAACAAAGCTAGATTAACAATAACAACCGCAATATCACAGATTCAAGAACAAATCAACAAAAATAACAAATATTCAGAAACTTAAAGAGGAAATGAAAAGGGAAGAAGGTGCAAACCTCCAAGACCTACATCCAGGCCTTGGATTGTTTGAGCTGAGGTACTAGCAGAACAAGTACCAGCTTCCAAGCTGCTAAGAATAACAAACCACAAAAGTGAGATCAAACAATACCAACCTTTCCGATTTTTGAAGCAAAAGCCTTATCACTTAAAACCTTGCTTCAAAAACCTTCAAACATGAATATGGAACTCAGAATCAGGCTATTCTAACACCAACTTTTAACAAAATATAAAAGAGATTTTTCAAAATTCAGAAAATCAAATTTTATTAATTAAA
The DNA here is from genome assembly GCA_025667525.1 of Glebionis coronaria. Classification (NCBI taxonomy): domain Eukaryota; kingdom Viridiplantae; phylum Streptophyta; class Magnoliopsida; order Asterales; family Asteraceae; genus Glebionis; species Glebionis coronaria. The sequence goes on from CM046880.1 coordinate 21,115,893, forward strand.
AAGGAATTACAAAGATTTAATAGCCTAAAACTGGAACAAAGGGACTCTCACATGTTGAGGTCTCCTTTTATAGGCAAATGCTTGGCTAACACTATTCACAAACCCTAGCAAATGAATTTCCTATTCTATCCTTGCAGAATCTTCTAGGTGTGTTGCCAGCTGGTTTGGTTGAATCCTGGACGTTTGTTGGGTGCTTAGTGACCAAGTAATGATTTGAGGCCATTGATTTTTCCAGGTCATGATCAAATGCCAGGTGTCGTGTTGTGAGTGGGAATGGGGGTATCATTCTGGTAGTGGGATTCAAGGTTTTTGTTGTGGGATTTGATTGAAGTGATGTGAATCACACGTGGGTATAACCAATTTTGTTTTCCCCTTTGTTTTCCTTCTTTTTAATCTTGGGTAAAAGCTGTGTTCTTAATGGTAAAATCCAAACAGTAATTGTTACCCGCTTTTTTAGGAACTCAAACTTTGGGATTTGGCAGTTTTGGTCCTTGTGTTTTGGGAAAAGTTGTATAGCAAGTTTATTTTGCAATAAAACGTGTTTCCTTTGTTTTTAACTTTCACAACTTGGCAGTTTTGGCACAAACTTTTGGAAAAAGGTTTCAAAGGATTGTTTTTCCCATTTTGAGATATTTCAAGGGCTGATCTTGGACAATGTTGATCTTCAAAGGTCTTCAATATAACTTTGACTTCATGAGGGACCATAATTGGCAATTTGGAATTGTTGAGGGACTAAACTTGCCATTTCTTCAAAGTTGAAGGACCATTTGTGTAATTTTGACAAACTTAGGAGACCAAACTTGTAATTATAAATATACAAGGGTTTTAAGTGTCAATTCTTCATTCAATGAGGATCAATCTTGCACATCTTCAAGTCTTCAAGGATAAATGTTGGATAAATCATGATCTAGGGCCCGGTTCTTTGTACGGCTTCGTTTCTCGTGTTCGTTTTTCCTTGTATCTTGTGATCTTTTGTCTTTTTCACGATATCCATACCTAAAATACACAAGTAAACAAACACAAGCATATATATGGTATTTTATGACATTTTTATGCATTTAAAGCCCGAAAAGAACGATGAGATCATGTATAAATGTCATCTCATCACTCCCCCATACTAATCCATTGCCGTGCCCTCACGCAATGCTAGAATAAAGTATCTAAGCATCACCAAAGTTCAATTTTATTAACCTTTATTGAAGAGTAAAAGACTTGCAACATACTACGAAGATGTGTAAAGACATAATGTATGATTTTCATCACGAAAGTGACTTTTAAGGTCAAAGAATAGAAACAAGCAAATGTCCCTTAGAGTAAACTTCGTCATCCTTGATTGTCATACATTCCATGCTAAGTGCAAAAACGAGATCATTGTTGGTACAAGTCACAATGCTAACACTACTCATACGTCCAAATTGTGTAATACTTTTTCTCCCCGCAATCCTAGTTATTATAAAAAGAAACGGGTTACTAGCATTTTTTAACTATTTGTCATGGATCACAAGTGATTCATATTGACTTATTTGAGTAGTTAATAGTTCGAAAGCAAAGTAGCACGATTTGATCGATAGTTAACCGAAGGACAAAATCTTTTAAAACGGCTTCTCGTTAATCTCCTTAAGTTCATATCTTGGCATAACTCGTTTCACGATTTGAGACCTTTCTCGGACCGATATTTGGCATGTACTTCATACTTCAATTCTTGGGAAGACGTTCTTGAAATTATGGTCTTCTCTTCATATGTTTGGAATTTGTTCACTTGACGTTTTTGAGAGATTCTTCATATTTGGACCACGACTTCATCATTTTTCTTCAATATTTACTTTGGATTTTGATATACAACGATCCGCCTCCTTTTCGGACTTGGATATATTTATCCTCATACCTTGTAAGGGTCTTTTTGGATAGACTTTCTCCATGGTCTTTAGGGGAGTAATTGCTTTTCGTCGTGTGTCGTGATCCTTCATATTGATTTAGGAATAATGATACTTTACATTATCTTGGATCTTTAGCAAAAATAGAGATCCTCATGCCTTGTTTGGGCCTTTTCGTATGATCGCCAATCTTCGCGTCCCGCTTCAATAAGTTATGCCTTGGCTATGAACTCTATTCAACCCCGAGCAACTTTTAAACGATCTTGTGCTAGAGGCTAAGTAACCTTTCAAATCGTACGACCTTACTTATTGCAATTATGATTTATTCCTAATGCATTGATCTTATGGGAAGAAAAAGCCACAATTAAAGACATATGAGTTTTTGAAAGAACATTTTCATTTTCTACGTTTAGCACGATCACTTGTCTAACTCTATCATCTCTCGTTCTTCACTATATAAAGACCTCTAATTAAAGAGGCTCGTGAATACTTAGCCATGCAAGTCAAAATTAACCCAAATTTGGATTAGCTTTCATTAAGACTATATCAAATCAAAGTTTTGGGTTTTCAAGCCACCTATAGGATCTTGCACTTTCTTGGACTTTTTCAAGTTTAGAGAATGCATTTTATAGTTCCCTGATAAGTGACTTTCTAGGATCAATTATAGGAACTTGCGAAAAGTTCTTGTTCTTAACCCGTATGAGCTAAGACTTTCACGTTTTAATGTTCCCTATATAAAAGTCTAGCAAAACTTGAATTTAGCGGGTTAAGGAATGTAAATGGCTCCAAATGCCCATCAAGTCAAAAATTATCTCTTATTCTACCCATCGGAAAATATACATTCGTGTCTTAAAAACACTTATAAAAACTAAGAATTTTTTTTTTAAAATTTGGCTATTTTTAGCCTTATTAGCAACAAAAACAAAACATTGAAAGTTGGAAAGCGTGATGGCGTAGCAAAGCAAGTACCTATTCACCCCCCCCCCATACTAAAAGTAAACATTGTCCTCAATGTTTCGAGTCTAAAGGTGGAGCACCCCCATACTAGAGACGAAGAGTCGAATGCTTAGGATCTAGCATGGAAAGGGTGATCAACAATATATCTAAAGCAGTTTATTAAGTATGCTAAAAGATAATTGTTAGAACAATCAAGGATATGTCATGGATTCGTGAAAAAACTTCTTCAAGCAAACGATGGAGGCTCACGTAAACGTACACGAGAGTCTTCAATCGTAGATGATGATGATGATCTAGATAACACAATCACAAACAACCACGAGACAACGAGTTGAAAGGGTACAAGTCCCCTTATTAGTGAATAGTAAGCATAACGGATAAGCATGGGATCTCCCTCACGAGGCACCTCGTTTTTGATTACCGAGTCATGAGCTCGACTCGATCCCCTCAATGCTAATTATCATTGGGGAAGGTGACTTGGTCGAGGGCAACCATTGAAGGAATTTCCCCACCAAAGTAGTGCTTAAGCCTATGTCCATTCACCTTGAAATTAGGACCATCATCTTGAGCTAGCTCGATGGTCCCATACGGAAACACTTGTGTAATGGTGAACGGACCCGACCAACGAGATTTCAATTTCCCGAAAAATATCTTAGGTCGAGAGTTAAAAAGTAACACTTGATCACCAACGTTAAAAACCCGGTTTTTAATCTTTGAATCATGAAACTTTTTAGTCTTTTCTTTAAAAATTAATGAATTTTCATAAGCATTATCTCTTAATTCATCCATTTCAGTCAATTGTATTTTCCGGTGATCTCCCGCGGTCTTCAAGTCAAAGTTTGCATGCTTAAGGGTCCAATATGCCTTGTGCTCCAATTCAATGGGCAAATGACAATTCTTCCCATAGACTAACTTATAAGGGGTGCAACCGATAGGTGTCTTATAAGCGGTCCTAAAGGCCCATAAAGCGTCATCAAGTTTGTCGGACCATGAAGCACGGTTTTCTCCAATTGACCTCTCTAAAATCCTCTTCAAAGCTCGGTTCGAAACCTCGACTTGCCCACTCGTTTGCGGGTGATAAGCCGTAGAAAGACGATGAGTAACTCCATATTTCTTTAGAACCTTTTCGAATTGGTCATTACAAAAATGGGTTCCATGATCGCTTATAATAGCACGAGGGGTTCTGAACCGAGAGAATAGTTGCTTCAAAAACTTCACTACCACACGAGCATCATTAGTAGGCAAAGCCTTAGCTTCCACCCACTTAGAAAGGTAGTCCACCGCGACGAGGATATATTAGTTGCCATGAGACGATGGGAACGGCCCCATAAAGTCTATTCCCCATATGTCGAAAATCTCACACACTTGAATTATGTTTTGCGGCATTTCATCACGTTGAGACGATTTTCCTTGACGTTGGCACGAATCACACGACTTCACAAGTGCGTGTGCATCACGATAGATAGAAGGCCAAAAGAAGCCGGCATCGAACACTTTCTTAGCCGTGAGATTAGCACCATGGTGACCACCCGTGGGTCCCTCGTGACAAGCTCTAAGGATATTAGAAGCTTCGGCACCAAAAACACAATGTCGAACGAGTTGATCTGCACAAACCCGAAAGAGATAAGGGTCGTCCCAAAAATAGAACTTGACGTCACGAAAGAATTTTCGCTTTTGTTGTGTCGTCATACCCTTGATTATGAAACTGCCCGCATGGTAATTTGCAATGTCGGCAAACCATGGGCGGTGTCTTTAGAATTCACTACACCGAGAGTCTCGAGAGGAAATGTTTCGGTGATTTCCTTGTTCTCGAAAACATCTTTGTGAGGATCTTCTAGACGAGAGAGATGATCGGCCGCTAGATTCTCGGCTCCTTTTTTGTCAAGCACGGTGACATCAAATTCTTGGAGGAGGAGCATCCAACGAAGTAATCTCGGCTTAGCATCTTACTTAGCTAAGAGATACTTGATAGCCGAATGGTCGGTATACACGATGCTTTTAGTCAAGACGAGATAAGGTTGGAATTTCTCAAAAGCATAGACCACGGCAAGGAATTCCTTTTCCGTTGTGGTGTACTTTAATTGAGCCTCGGTCATGCTGGGAATAAATTAAGGCCAGATCACTTGAGCGCTGACAAGAACAAAGCAAGCGTTGACAAGAACAAAACAAGCGCTGACAGCTCAAGCGTTGACAAGATAAAGTCAAGCGTTGACACATTGAAGACAAGCACTGATGGAAGATATACTCTACGCGTTTATTGTATTCTAGATTACTTCTAGTAAAGATAAGAACAACAATGTATTTTCTATATTTATCTTTACCTAGAATAGCTGATACGTAGATTATTGTACAAGGCTTCTTATGTCTATAAAAGAAGACCTTTAGGTTAATGTTTGATATAAGTTTTCATTCGTAAACTACTTTCATTGTAAGCAAGTTTGATATTGATAATCAAAGTGAAAGTTTGTTTACATCTTGTGTGTTCTTGTTTAAGTGTTAAATTCCGCATAACACTTAGATTCATAAACATATACAAAGGTTTCTCTAAGTGTATTACTTGATCTAATCTCGTATACATAAAGCTAAATCGATCTAAGTTTGGGATCAACAAGTGGTATCAGAGCTTGTTGAGGAACTTTTGATCTTAAAGAACACAAGAACCCTAAAAATCACCAAAACCCTAATTTTCTCAAAAACCCTAACAACATCATGCCTGAAGCAATAACTTCCTCCTCCTCACCTTTACCAAACATCAAGATTCCCATGCTTGATGCAACCAACTTTGACTTGTGGAAGTTCAACTTTGAACAGTATCTGGGGATCTATGACTACACACTCTGGGAGATTATTGAATATGGAAACACATTCAATAAAGCCCAAAAGATTGCTAATGCCATTGCTGGAAGAACAGCTGTTGCTGGATGTTCTGAAGAGGATAAGAGAGAAAAACCTGGAGATGGTAGAGCTGTGGCTACTGATGACATAACAAAGAGAAGGGTTGACATGAAAGCCCTAAATATTCTGAAAATCTCTTTGGGACAAGAAAACCAGCATAAATATAGAGGCTATGAATCTGCTAGGGATCTTTGGGCAGCTCTTGAAGTTGCACATGGTGGCAATGTAGACACTAAGGAAGAAAAGAAAAAGCAACTCATGCATGATTATGTTGTCTTCAAAGCTCAACCCAATGAGAAACTGAGTAGTGTGAGAAGTAGATTGCTTGACATTACAAGCAAGTTGTCCTTCATGGGGAAACAAGTTGGTGATGTTGACATTAATGATACCTTTCTTAAAAGTCTTGGTGAGGCATGGAAGATTGAGGCAAGATTTATTCTTGCCAACAATACTTACAAGAGCTCCTTGTTTGATGACATCTACAACAAACTAAGGCTGTTGGAATATGAAACTCTGTTAGAGCATGGAAGCAAGTCTACCACCAGTAACATGGCCTTCATCTCTCATAGTGAAGGTCAATTCAATCAGAAGGACTCTTACATACATCCAGTTACTGGATCATCATATGTCAGCGCTGAAACAAGTCCTGTCAACGTCTCCTATTCAGACGCTGACACATTTAAGAGTGACTCCCCAAGAGTTAAACCTGCTGGTTTGGATTTGGATACTGTTTGTGCTTACATTTCTTCTTTGCCCAATGGTTCAGTGATTACATATGAGGACCTTGAGCAGATAAGTGATGAGCACTTGGAAGAGATGGACATTAAGTGGAACATGGCTCTTGCTAGTATAAGAGCAAATAGGTGGAACAGAAGGTTTAAAAAGAAGATGACCTTCAATGCTAAAGACACAGCTGGATTTGATAAATCCAAAGTTGAATGCTACAACTGTCATCGTATGGGGCACTTCATGAGGGAATGCAGATCTCCTAGAAGATCTGATGCTGGTAAACCCTCAAGTCAGGTTGTTAAAGCTCAGGATTCCAAAGCCATGGTTGTAGTTCAAGGAATTGATGGTATGGGATGGGATTAGAGCTATCTGGCTAAGAATGTTGAAGAGGATAAAGCTTTGGTTGCTGAGATTGAAGAAGAAGAGCATGTTGAATATGCTCTCATGGCACACTCCTCCTCTTCATCTGATAATGAGGTATATGATGACGCTTTTTGTAGCAAAGGTTGTAGGTTAAATGCTGAAAGACTTAACAAAGAGGTGTTAAGATTATTAGATGATATGAGTACTAAAAGATGTAAATTGTCTAATTACCAACTAGCTCTCACTGAAACTGAGAAAACCGTTTCTGAATACAAGAAAATGGAATTTGATTTAAAAGATAAAATCAATATCTTAAAACATGAGTTAGATGCTAGTATGGATATTAGAAATATCATGGAAAGGGTTAATGGTGAGTTACAAGCTAAGTTAGATGAGGCCATTAAGAATAAAGATAATGTTAGCCTTAAAATTCAAAGATTTGATAGAGCCACCCAAACCCTAGGAGACTGTGTGGGTAAACAAAGGGATCCTAAGGACATGACTGGGATTGGGATGAATGATTACTCTTTGGTTCCACCACCAGCTGGTGACTTCTATGGTGTCAAACAAAAGGACATATCTTGGACTGGTTTGCCAGAGCTCCAAGAGGAGGAATTCATTCCTCCACCAAGAGCTGTCACTCCAGTTGAAGAGTATCAACAAAAGTTGACTGACCTGAATGAATGGAAGAAAGCTAACCCTACTTTATTTGTTAAGGGTGGCTTACTATGTGAAAGTCCCAATGAGTCAACACCCATTAAGGTTACTAACCCACACAGTGGTAAAGTTGTTGACCTAGGCTCAAACATTGATAGAAAACCTAGCATTAAATATGCAGAGATGTATAGGAATACTAGGTCACCCAAGAGCCAAGTTAACAATCATGGAACAAGCTTCTTCTCTTCTAGACCTAAGGTTGTGTCTAGAAAAGCCTGTTACACTTGTGGTAGCTTTTCACACTTGGCATACAAGTGTGTCAACACTCCCAAAGCCAGCGCTGACAGGAAAAATTTCAGCGCTGACAGGAACAAAGTCAACGTTGTTAGGAAGTCAAACGTTGTCAGACCCAAACCTTGTGTCCAGCAAAGTCCACAAGTGATTAGACCTGCCACATTCTTTACTAGAGGGTCTAACACTTATGGAAAAAGACCATTTCAAAAGACAAACACCTGGTCAAATAGGCAATGGGTTTCTGTAGCAAACCCTAGGTTCAACGCTGACAAGGGTAATTGCAGCGTTGACAGGACAAATTCTAACGCTGACAGAAACGTACCCAGACCTAAATATTTGCAACCACAAGGTAAGGGGTCTAAAGCTTCTTCAAGCTTAACATGGAGACCCAAGAAAGATCAAAACCCTAATGATAATGGGATTTCAATGACTTGCAATAGATTTAATTACATTTCAAAGGTCATTACAAAACCTACTGGGGTTAACTGGGTATTTCATCCTAAGAAGGATGAGAATGGGGTTGTTGTGAGAACTAAGTCTGTTCTTATTGAACAACCAGATGAATCCAAGTCTTTTAAGACTTGGGTTCCCAAAGAAAACTAATTTCTTTTCTTTATGTGCAGGGCATTCAAAGACAGGTCAATGATTATGGATATTGGGATAGTGGATGCTCAAGGAACATGACAGGGAAGGAAGACTACTTAACCAACTTCACTCCCATTAAGGATGGTGATAAGGTTTACTTTGGAGGCGGATATGGTACTATCACAGGCAAAGGAACCCTTCTCACCAAGAATTTGCGTTTTGAGAACGTCTTTCTGGTAAAAGAACTTGATTACAACCTTTTTAGTGTATCACAAGTTTGTGATAACCAAAATAAAGTTCTGTTTACTGATACTGAGTGTTTGGTGTTAAGCAAGGATTTTAAGATCCATGATGAGAAATATATTGAGTATAGAACACCTAGGCATAAGGACATATATAATGTGAATTTGAATGGGATTAAAATGAATAATAATATGTCTTGTTTTTATGCTAATGCCTCAGTAGATGAGAGTAATTTGTGGCACAGGAGACTAGGGCACATAAATTTTAAAAATATAAATAGACTTATGAGACTTGGTTTAGTTGATGGTTTGCCTGAGAAGGCCTTCCACAATGACCACTCTTGTGTTGCATGTCTTAAAGGCAAGCAGCACAAGGTCTCATTCAAGTCCAAACAGGTGCACACTAGTTCTAGACCTCTTCATATGCTACACATGGACCTCTTTGGTCCAACCAATATAGAAAGTTTGAATGGTAAGTCATATTGCTTTGTCATCACAGATGACTTTTCTAGGTTTACTTGGACATTCTTTCTAGCTATGAAGAGTGACACAGCTGATATCCTAATTAATTTTATCACTCATATTGAGAAGAGGTCTGACAATGAGGTTAAAATGCTTAGGAGTGATAATGGTGGAGAATTTAGGAATAAGAAGCTAGATGATTTCTGTGCCAGGAAAGGAATTACCAGGCAATTTAGTATTGCTAGAACCCACAACAAAATGGGGTTGTTGAGAGGAAAAATAGAACCCTAATTGAAGCAGCCAGAACAATGTTGGCTGATGCTCACTTTCCTATAGCCTTTTGGGCTGAGGCTGTTAATACAGCTTGCTATGTGCAAAATAGAGCATTGGTTAACAAAATTCAGAACAAAACACCTTATGAGTTACTTTGGGGTAGAAAACCTAATATTGGTTTTCTCAGACCTTTTGGTTGTCATGTAGTAGTTTTAGACACTAGTGATGCCTTAGGGAAATTTAGTGCAAAAGGTGATGAGGGTTACTTCATGGGGTATTCAGTGCAGAGCAAGGGATATAGGGTTTATCTTAAAGAGGACAAACATATACTTGAAAGAGTACATGTTAGGTTTTTAGAAAATAAACCTAGTGATCCTGAAAGTGGTCCTAATTGGTTGTTTGACTTGGAACCTTTATCTAAAACTTTAAATTATATGCCTGTCACTAATCCAGACATTGTGAAGGTAACTTCAAATGTTATAGAGGAACAAGTTGTTGATGTTTCAGGTACTCAGGTTCATGAAAAGGTTGGACCACAAGCAGAAAAGACATCTCCTATCTTAGAATATGTCACAATTCCCATTTGGACAGATGCCTTTGCTGCTGCTGATGTTGGAAAAGATAATGGTGGTTTCCATGTACCACCAGATACAAACATGCATGGTCCTTCAGGCGCTGACAAAGGCAAATCTAGCGCTGACAAGACCAATTCAGACGTTGATGGTTCAGACGTTAACAACCACACTTCAAGCGTTTTTAGCCCAAGCGCTGACAAACAAGATTCAGGCGTTGACAACAGTTCTGCACATCTTTTCTCTTCCATTTTTGAACAAGGTGAACCTTCCACTGTTTATGAAGAGGTTCATCCTCTTGTTGATGAAAGAGAGTCTGATCAGGAAGACATTGGCAATATGGAGAATGAAGTTGAAGATACCAGACTTTTTGAGGAAGGAGTACTTACTTCAGTCATGAAGAATCATCCTCCTTCACAAATCATTGGTAATGTTGATACTCCAGTTCAGACTAGAAGATCTCATCAAGGTCTTGGTGGGTTTATTGCCAATATACACAAGAAGGTTGATACCCCTCTTGTGCAAGCATGTTTGTTTGCCTGTTTTCTGTCACAACAGGAACCCAAGAAAATATTTGATGCTCTCAAAGAACCAAGTTGGGTGGAAGCAATGCAGGATGAGCTTCACCAATTTGCAATTCAGGATGTTTGGGTGCTGATTGATTGTCCCAGATATGTCAGACCTATTGGGACAAGATGGGTTCTAAGGAACAAAAGAGATGAAAGAGGCATTGTGGTCAGGAACAAGGCAAGGTTAGTGGCTCAAGGATATACACAAGAGGAGGGGATAGACTATGAGGAGGTCTTTGCACCAATTGCAAGGATTGAAGCTATTAGGATTTTTCTAGCCTAAGCATCCTGCATGGGCTTCATAGTCTATCAAATGGATGTCAAGAGTGCCTTCCTCTATGGAACTATTGTTGAGGAAGTATATGTAATGCAGCCTCCTGGTTTTGAGGATCCAGAGCATCCAGACAAAGTGTATAGAGTCAAAAAGGCTATGTATGGCCTTCATCAAGCCCCAAGAGCATGGTATGGTACTTTGTCTACTTATTTGGTGGAAAATGGATTCAAGAGGGGCACCATAGATCATACACTGTTTACAAAGAAGAAAGGCAAGGATGTGTTGCTTGTGCAGGTCTATGTTGATGATATCATTTTTGGGTCTACTGATCCAAAGATGAGTGAGGATTTCTCCAAGCTTATGACAGACAAATTCAAGATGAGTGCTATGGGGGAGATGAATTTCTTTCTTGGTTTACAAGTTCAGCAGAAAGAAGATGGTATCTTCATCTCCCAGGATAAATATGTTGCTGAGATCTTGAAGAAGTTTGGCTTTTCTCCACATGAAAAGAGGGCTACTACTCCTATGGATAGAGAACACCCTTGGGGAAAGATTGGAGATGGGAAAGATGTTGATGTCAGGCACTATAGATCCATGATTGGATCCTTGATGTATCTTACTGCCTCCAGACCTGACATCATGTTTGTTGTGTGTGCTTGTGCACGCCATTAAGTGACTCCCAAAGAATGTCACCTTTATGCTGTGAAGAGGATCTTTAGGTACCTAAGATGATATCCTAGTCTTGGTTTGTGGTACCCAAAGGATTCACTATTGGAGCTGATTGCATATTCAGATAGTGATTATGGAGGTGATAAATTTGATAGGAAATCCACAACTAGTGGATGTCAGTTTCTTGGGAGCAGGTTAATATCTTGGCAGTGCAAGAAACAAACAGTGGTGGCTAATTCTACAACTGAAGCAGAGTATGTTGCTGCAGCTGCTTGTTGTGGCCAAGTTTTGTGGATTCAGAACCAGCTGTTGGACTATGGGTATAATTTCATGCATACCAAGCTATTTGTTGACAATAATAGTACTTTATGCATCATTAAGAATCCTGTACATCATTCTAAAACTAAACACATAGAAATTAGACACCATTTTATAAGAGATTGCTTTGAAAAAGGTTTAATACAACCAGATAGGGTTGACACTAAGGAAAATGTGTCAGATTTACTAACTAAACCTTTTGATGCTGGGAGGTTTCAATACTTGGTAACAAGTATTGGGATGGTCAATCTCACATAATATGTGTTTTGGAGTCTTTTTGTAAAAGTATGTACAGTATGATGCATTATTATTGGTCTTATTGATGATTTAGATTTTCCACTATATTTTTCTAACACTGACAAAGGTTGCTTGAACGCTGATAAGTGTTTTTGCAACGTTGTCAGCAATATAATTGTCTAACGCTGACAAAGATTCCCTCAACGCTGTCATGTGTTATCGGGGCGTTGTCAGCAACAATGTTAGTTTTGTGGTTTTCAATCTAAATGTGCAGATGGTGTTAGCAGTATACCATTGGATACAGAGTTGCTTATGGATCAATGGAGAAGCATTTGGACAAGTTTTATTTATGGATGATGGTTGGAATGTTTCATTCCTATCTTGACATAAATTTTTTATATTCATGCATGATTTTAGCAAACTTATGTATCATAGTTTAAGGGGAGGTTTTAGGAACCTTTAGGATGTTTGGGTATCCATATGATACTCTTATCACAATTCTAGATTGTGTCCACAGGTGAGTATGAGTTAGTTTTCCTAAATCATGAGGCACTGTAGCATGCAAAGTTGATATACTATGCATGCTGCCAAGACATTTTTGGCCTAGAATTGGTTGTGGTCTGTTGGGAGACTTGGGAATAATTTTTTTATGGGATTTACCTGGGAGTAACAAGGAGTTTTGTAAGGTAACTTGGTTGTTAAGAGTTTTTGTTAGCAAGGGACACTAGAGGACTGTTATGTCTATCTTGCTTAAGCAAGTGTGCATAACTGGACAGTGCTTGCCGCCCTATAATAATTATCAGCTTTTGGTTATCTTCTCTAGGATAAATTACTTGTTAAGGTCATTTTTCATTTTTAAAACATTTTTATTTTTGGACGCTGACAAGAATTTTCCAAGCGTTGTTGTGACCAAATTGGACGCTGACATGGCTATAGGCAAACGTTGACAAGATTATAGCCGTTGGGCGTTGATAGGTTATTTTTGATCGTTGACACTCAATGGGACCTACCTAGTTGTTACTTTTTGACATATTTTTAGGCCGTAATTTTGGGAGTTGTTACTTTACATTTAATGCATGAGATAAACTTATAATTTTCAATATTTTCATGATTGATTTTTGAAAATACTTGCCTATCTTTGGGCCTATCACATGCATTTTCTTCTCCTATAAATTTGGCTCCTATTTTTAAACAGGGTATCTATAATTCTTGTCTAACACAATTTTCTCTTATCAACTTCATCTTCTTCACTTAAATTTAACAGCTTTCATCAATGGCACCAAAGTTTAAACCATCCGAATTGGAATTGGGGTTCAGATCTCAACACAACATGATTGCGTATCTTGAAGCTGATGATGCTCTGTTTCCCCAATACACACAAATGGTGGCGTATTTGAACGCATCCCCATTAAGGTATGCTCTTTCTCATGCACCACTCATTCCAGTCACACATATTAAGCAGTTTTGGAACACTGTCAGTTCCTCAACAGTGAATAGAGTGACTACATTGACTTCTATTGTTCATGGGAGACCTTGGGTGGTTACTGAGGCTTTGGTACGCCAAGCCTTGCATCTTGATGATGCTGATGGTATAGCCACCCTTCCCATTAATAAGATTGAACAAGGGCTTAGGGCTTTGGGATATCCTTTTCCTGATGAAGGTACCTTAAACAAGTATCATAAGCAGGAATTTCCCCCAGCCTGGAAGTACCTCATACATGTCCTCCTTCAATGTTTGAGTCCCAAATGCACTGCACACAATGAGATCAATAGATCCATTGCAAGTGCTATTGTGTGCATTGCAACAGGGCAAAAATTTAATTATTCTAAATGATTTTTGAGGGCATGTGTAAAAACAAGGGGAACAAAATGACTTTAGCTTATCCCTGTTTTCTACAAATGGTTTTTGATGTCCAAGGTTACTGCACAAGGGATCATAATGATTTTTATAAGATCCCTGAGCAAAAGAAAGCTATTTTTATGAAGATGAACTCACCACCCCATCGTGACCTACCTTTGACCCAACCTATGCTTGCTGTTATTGCAGCAGCACAACCCCAACCAGACCCTCAACCACAAATTGACCCCCAACCACAACTTGAACCAATACCTGAACCCTTACCTTCCCCTGAACATATACAAATTGACTCAGAATCCTTCAACGCTGACACATCAAATGTTGGCGTTGATGTGCCTATTTCCAACGCTGACACACAACCTTCACAAACCCAAACACCCCTTAACCAACCCACATCCACCCATTCTTCCACACCATCTTCCACACCCCCTGAATATAGGTTGATGAAACGCCAAAGGAATACTGGAGTGTTCTCCTCTGGTGGTCCTAGCCATGTAGCAGAGAGAACCACCACCACAAGTGTGGCTGGTGACCTGGATGAGGCTGGGACTATTGGTTCCGGCTTAGAAGCTGGCCAAGGCAGTCCCACCATCATTAAGTCCTCATCCTTGCCCAAGGAATCTGACTTGGGAGGTCAAATCCCCATGTTAGAAGAGGGCAGACTAGAACCAATGACTCTTATGGAATTGACGGCAGTCTGTATAAGCTTGCAAAAGCAAAATGCAGACTTAGTACAAGTTGTCAGCTCACAAGGCCTTGAACTCAAGCAATTGAGGGAGAGGATTGTTGTTTTGGAGAGTGCTAGTGCAAGGAGGGGTATGGAGGAATCTTCCAAAGGGGAGGAAGATCCAATAAATCTGAGTGATAAGGGCAGCCATGATGGTCAATCAATGGATGTTGCTGAGGCCCTTACAACTTTGAAGAAACAAACAGGTTTTGATACGTCCTTAGTCTCTCCTACCAACTTAAATTTATCATTTACAGCTATGTTGAGAGAGGTTACAAAAGGCGCTGAGGGAGGATATTTGGGCGTTGACAAGGAGAATTTGGACGCTGACAGAAATATTTTGGGCGCTGATAGAACAAAATTGGGCGTTGACAGACCTGCACATGAAGGTGATGTATCCCAGTCATCATCTATCATCAAGGAGGTTTCTGCACAGGTATTACCATCTACCTTACCAACCATTGCACCATCAGATAAGGGTAATGGTATAATGGTAGAAGAGATTGTTCCAAAGGATGCAGCTCAAGTTGAATTTGATAGAAGATTGGCTGCACAAATCATAGAACAGGATAAAAAGGAAGAGTCACCATTTGTTGTGACTTCAGAAGAAGGAAGTGATGGAGCTAGCTCAGACTCAAGTGTGATGATTATAGAACCAGAAAGACTTGAGTATGGTGATGAGTTGGCTAAGGAGAAGCTGAGAGAATTGAAATTGTAGGTTGACTTTGACATGCCAGAGGTGGTTCAAATGTACAATGCTTGGGAAGAAAGATGTATGGAAAATCCAGACTTGACCATTTCAGATCAAATATGGGGTTTGGAGATTCTTCTTAGAGTTCAGAAGGATTGCCAGGTAATTTTGAAACACAAGGCAAGTAATATTCTCTCAGAGTTGAAAAGGGATAGAAGGGAGCTATACTTCATGTTGCTCAGATGTCATGGAGTTGGATGGACTTATCAGAAGTTGAAGGCTTTGACATTTGATGAGTTAGAAAGCAGGGCTTATCCCATTTGGGTGAGAGTGCAGGAAGCAAACACTCTCAGACTTCTTTCTGATGAAAGAAAGGAAGAACTTGTAGAAGAAATGGAACTCAAGAAAGCTATGTTTGTTCCCAGGCCAGTGAAGAAGGGAATTTCATTTGAGTTTCCCAAAGATATGGATCCACTATATCCAAATGAAGCTGTTATAAGAAAGAGCCTCAAGCTCTCACCATTAGAAGCTTCAGATATGGTGCAAGTGTTACCATTAGATTCCAGGAATCCAATTGTAAGTTATGAAGAAGATGAATGTGGATTTTGGAAGATTAGCAGATATGGCAAAGAGGTACACACTTTTACCACTCTCATATCTTTGTTTGCAAGTTGTGATAGAGAAGACTTGGTGGACCTTTGGAGGTTACTGGAGACCAAGTATGAGGCTGAAGCACCAACTTTAGCTAATGGAATAAAACTTTGGACCACATTCAAAAGAATGTGTGGACCAAAAGATGAGGATCCTGCTATTTGGAAGGATCTTGAAGATGACCTCAGTGGTCTTCAATGGAGGTTATATTCAGCTGCTGGTGTTTACCATTTAAGTTCTACAAAGTTTGCTGAGTATCTACTTGTGGATGGTCAGTATTTCATATCCAAAGCTATTTTGGAGAAAATGAAGGACACTCAGCTGGAAATAGATTATTCAAGTGACATGGCAAAAGATTTGATCAGATTTATTCATTATCAATATGAGAAGGTTTGTAAGATTCCTCCTAGTCCTTAATGCTTATTCAAAAACTTGATCATAAGAGTGGATATCAAGTTTAGGGGAGGATTGTTGGGAATAAATTAAGGCCAGATCACTTGAGCGCTGACAAGAACAAAACAAGCGTTGACAAGAACAAAACAAGCGCTGACAGCTCAAGCGTTGACAAGATAAAGTCAAGCGTTGACACATTGAAGACAAGCACTGATGGAAGATATACTCTACGCGTTTATTGTATTCTAGATTACTTCTAGTAAAGATAAGAACAACAATGTATTCTCTATATTTATCTTTAGCTAGAATAGCTGATACGTAGATTATTGTACAAGGCTTCTTGTGTCTATAAAAGAAGACCTTTAGGTTAATGTTTGATATAAGTTTTCATTCGTAAACTACTTTCATTGTAAGCAAGTTTGATATTGATAATCAAAGTGAAAGTTTGTTTACATCTTGTGTGTTCTTGTTTAAGTGTTAAATTCCGCATAACACTTAGATTCATAAACATATACAAAGGTTTCTCTAAGTGTATTACTTGATCTAATCTCGTATACATAAAGCTAAATCGATCTAAGTTTGAGATCAACAGGTCATCGTCTTACTATCATAATGGATAGGACGGAAATGCTTGTCATAACGTTGCCCTAAGACGGCCCCTATAGCATAATCACTTGCATCGCACATGATTTCAAAGGGTAATTCCCAATTAGGAGCAACAAGAATGGGAGCTTCGGTAAGTTTCCTTTTGAGAGTTTCGAAAGCTCTAACACAATCCTCATTGAAGTTAAAAGGAGCATCCTTCTCGAGAAGTTGTGTCATAGGTCGAGAGATTTTCGAAAAGTCCTTGATGAAACGACGATAAAAGCCCGCATGGCCTAGGAAACTCCTAACTCCCTTAATGGTTTTGGGATGAGGTAACTTGGCGATGACGTCTACCTTAGCTTTATCGACCTCAATCCCCGCCTTCGACACCTTATGTCCTAAGACGATTCCTTGTTTACACATAAAATGACATTTTTCCCAATTAAGCACAAGATTGGTTTCTTCACAACGTTTTAACATTTGCTCAAGATTAGATAAACATGACGTGAACGAATTGCCAAACACCGAGAAATCATCCATAAACACTTCCATCGACTTCTCGATCATATCGTGAAAAATCGCCATCATACACCGTTGAAACGTACCCGGTGCATTACAAAGTCCGAAAGGCATCCTACGATAAGCGAACGTTCCATAAGGACACGTAAAAGTAGTCTTCTCTTGATCACGAGGGTCGATAGGTATTTGAAAGTAACCGGAAAAACCATCTAAAAAGCAATAGAATTCATTTCCCGCGAGTCGCTCCAACATTTGATCCATGAAGGGCAAAGGAAAGTGGTCTTTACGAGTGGCGTCATTTAACTTTCGGTAGTCAATACACACCCTCCAACCGGTCACAACACGAGTGGCAATCAACTCGTTGTTTTCATTAGGCACAACGGTCATTCCTCCCTTTTTAGGGATACAATGAATTGGGCTCACCCATGGGCTATCGGATATAGGATAAATCATTCCCGCGTCAAGGAGTTTAAGGACCTCCTTTTTAATGACATCGTGAATTTTGGGATTCACCCTCCTTTGACTTTGAATTGCGGGTTTGTAGTCCTCCTCCATTAAAATCTTGTGAGTACAAAATTTTGGGTCAATACCCTTAATGTCGGATATTTTCCACGCAATTGCCCCTTTATGAGCCTTAAGAACTTTCAAGAGCTCGGTTTTTTCATCATTGGCAAGACCTTTTGCAATAATAACCGACAACTTATCATCACCTTCCAAGAATGCGTATTCAAGGTGAGAAGGAAGATCTTTCAATTCAAGGATAGGTGGTTCCTCGATTGAAGATTTTGGTTCAACACTCATAACTTCCATCGGCGGAAGAAATGGTGGAATAGAAGTATCATCACTAATCAACACCTCATCTTCATTGTCGATTTCATTTGAAGTGAGATCGCCTCCTTGGAATGGAGTGAGATTTGGTGTGGAATTAGCAAGATTCGGATCCAAAATAGTGGGATTGCCACTTGACGAGCCATCTAACAGCCTAAGTTCTAAGAATTGAAGATCACGCAGTGTGTACTAATGCCAAACATCCTATAACAGACTTGAACTATAACTGGACAGTAACTAATAAAAAAACAATACGCACAGAATGATAGTAAACAAGCAACTAACTAAGATGAGAATATCAAGCAAGATTACACTAATCTTTATACTACAGAAACGATCTAACAGATTAATTCTAATAAATGCAGAAAATTGAATTCACGCTTGACCTTCACATCCGTAGTCTAGTCCGCTGATGGCGAGGGTTCAGCGCTGAGCTGCCCTTTCTATCTGCTACTGAAATCGAAGCTACTTGAACCACCAGTTACGAATCCTTTCTATCTCCAAATCTGATAACCTGTAAAATCAAAACAAAGCAAAGAAAAACTCGACAGATCCGTCGATTCTGAATCCGCATAAACTCCAAAATACACCTGCAAAATCAAACCGAAAACGAGAAACCAAATGTATGCTATCTACTGCTACTGCTGATATTAAAGGAAAAGAACGAGACAATTGGTATCTACTGTATCCAAAATTAAACTGAACTGAAAATCTTAACGAATTCGATCTACACAAAAAGCAACCTGCATAACCTGCATAACGAAACCTGCATAAACTATAACAAAGCAATGCACATCACGTGCACAATCTTATCTATTCAAAATTAAGCTCAATCTTAGAAACTACTAAAATTCCTTTCGGATGAACAGTAACTCGATCTAAACTGAAAAAGGTTAACAAACTGATTATCAAATCTAAAAAAAAACTGAATAAGAGCTTCTTAAAAATCTTTTTCAATTGAATAAGAAAGTGTAAAAAAAACAAGTAAATCACAAGCTAAATGAGTAAATTTTTTAAACTGAATTACCAAAATCGGAACAACCTTTAAACGAAACTTAAACTGAAATCATCACAAAGCTCAAAACTTATGTAAAACAGTTTAGCTATCTGAGTAACACAACATAAGCTCGGTTAAGAGCTTACGAATACTAAAGTAACAGCTTTTAGAAGAAAAGATCAAAGCAACTCACGTTTATATAGAAAGATTATCGAAAGGTTTTAGATCAACCTCATAAGCTAATATGAGCTTATAATAGAACTATAAGCTGAAAACAGAATAGGAAGTAAATGAAGGAAGAAAAGCTTGAATTCATTAATGGCAGAAATCAAATTCGGTTACAAACTGAAAACTGAATCTAACTGATTTCTTAACTGAAAATCAAAAAGAACTTTGAGAGAAAATCTAACTAACTATTTCTACTCCTAACTAACTAGGTGAAACTACTCCTATGCTAACCGCTTGCAAATGAAGGCCTCGTCTTCTTTATATAGCCGTCGAGAAGAGGTGATGTGACGTGTATCCTCCAATCATTGAATGACACGTGGAAAATACGAGGATATACTCGTTCTTCATCTTTCTTCAAATTGGGGCTTTCTTTATCTTTAACTTTTGCTCTAATTGACTTGTATCTTCATGTAGAGAAGAAGGAGGGGAGTATTTTTGTAGTTATGATCTTCAATTGATTCACCTTGGATCGTCCATGATATGGGTTTGCAGGTTTGGAGATAGAAAAGAGGAAGTCGGTTTTGATCTTTTCTCTCTCTTCATTTGGGAACGAAGACGTGTGTGGGTTTATTGTGTCTTTGACCGGTTTTGGTCAAATTGACCAAGATAAATAAATCTTTTCACTATTTTGCATTTTGGTCCTTTCTCTTTCATTCTTTCATCAAATGTTTATAAAACTTCTAAGTAATCACTTTTCCATCCTTTATCATTGTAGTAATTGCACTTTTGGCTCTTGATCTTTGAAGTAGTGACAAGTAAGGTACTTGAAAGCGTCTTTCGTCCTTTTCTTCGTCTTTTGATCAAATAAGTCCTTGAAAGCTCGTGTTTGTCTCAAATGTACCTATATTACCTGAAAATACACAAACACCAAATACACGCGTAATTCTGATAATTAACAGTTTAATATAATGTATTTGACAGTGTTTTTAATGGTTTTAGGATCATTATTGATGAGTGTTTTCACACTTATCAACGAGCTATCGGAAAAACCTAACACTTCTTGTGAAAACTCATCGCAAACCACATCAACGATGTCAATGTGATTGATGGTAGCGATTGCATAAACATGAGAAGGTTTCGAGTTTTGAGTAGCGTTTATAACAAGTTCCTCTTCGTTGAATCTTAAAGTGATAGTTCTTGCATGAACATCGATAAGCGATCTCGAAGTGTCTAAAAATGAACGACCTAAAATTAGAGGAGCTTGAGGATCCGCGGGGATGTCAACTACTATAAAATCAACGGGATAGTAGAACTTCCCCACTTTCACGAAAACATCTTCGGCTACTCCACATGCTAAAATCGTAGAATGATCGGCCATCTCGATAGACATGTTCGAAGGAATAAGAGCCGGAAGCGAAAGCGATTTCCAAATGGAAAATGGCATCAAATTAATGCTCGCACCAAGATTGGCCAAGGCGAGGCATTCTTTCATATCTTGTATATAACAAGGAATGAGAAACTTTCCGGGGTCACCAACTTTTTCCTGTATACGATTAAGATAAACCGAAGAACATTAGCAAGCTTTGAAAGCTTTTCCTTATCGCTCATCATACTTTTAAAAGTGGAAGCGAAACGAGGCATATATAACAACGCGTCGGCTAAACTCACATCAAAATGCACTTGTTGAAACATTTTTATAAAAAGCTCGATTTGTTGTTTGTTACGTTCTTGCAATTTCTCTTTGTTTCGTCTCGAAGGGTAGGGTAAAGGTGGTGTGGGTTGGTCATTAGGCAACGACCTTGGAATCTCGGGTTCCATAATTGGTATTGGTTCAATCGTAGGTGTGGTTTGAGCGGTACTTCGTGGGATTGTAATGTGCTCCTTTTCGACCATCACCTCGGGTTCTTTCTCGATTTCCTTCTCCGTAGAAGTACTTAGACGAGAGATTGGTTCCTTGAAAGTTTTACCACTTCGTGTAGTAATAACCTTCATTTCTCCCTTCGGGTTTGCAATGGTATCACTAGGAAGACCACCCGAGGAAGAGGGTTTACACATGATTACTTCAAACATCTTAGCCATTCGGTCCTCAAATTTTGATTGCCTAGCATCCGCTTTTAATAACTCTTGCTTAATCTCATGTTGTCCTAATTCCATCTTTTGTTGGTTTTGTTGAAGACGTTGGACATTTCCTTCCATTTTGTTTGCATGATTTTTAAGTTCATTAGCAAGTTCATTTTTTAGCTCGTTTTTCAACTCGGATCTTAAGCTAATCATCTCACGTTGCATGTTATCAAATTTAGCATCATTTACTTTAGCATAATCCAAAACTTCTCCTTGAAGATTTTTAGTGTGAGCATTTTGAAAACCTTGTGTAGTGTTTTGAAAATCACGGTTTTGGTTTTGATTAATGACTTGTCCGTTCCCATTTTGATAATTCCCCTTGTTGTAGTTACGTGAATTGCCTTGGTAATTACCACCTTGGTTGTTGTTTCAATAGTTATTAGCATTTTGATTTGGTGGAGCTTGATTTGGGCGGGAACCTTGACCGTTTTGGTTGCAAGTTCCCGTTGCTACATAAGCACTCGAAGTATTACCATCCACGGTAATGCACTCGGAAAGATCATGAGCTCCACCACAAGACAAACAACTCTTAGCAACCGCTTTAACCGAAGCGGAATTTGAAGCTTCTTGAGCTTTCCAATGGGACATAAGATTAGCAAATCTATCAAAAAACGATTTTCCTCATTAGCTACATCATGTAAGGCATTAATGCTACGAGACGATGATGACGAACCCAAATTGGCAACACTCGGTGTGTTACGAGGGCTATAAACCTTAGATCTATTCTCGATGATTTGTAAAGCCTCATTGGTCGTCTTGCACAAAAAATTACCACCCACGGCGGCATTCAAGTAATCTCGTTCATGATCATTAAGCCCATTATAAAAAGTATCAATTTGATGTATTTCCGAAAAATCATGGTGTGGACATTCATGTAACATTTCTTTAAAGCGTTCCCATGCCATTGAAAAACTTTCATTATTTCTTTGCACAAATCGTGAAATCTCATTTTTCAAATGTGTTGTATTAGATGGTGGAAAAAACTTGTTCACAAACTTAGAAACGAGATCACCCCATGTCAAAATCGAATTTGGCGGTTCTTTCTCAAGCCAAATTTTTGCGGGCCCATCTAACGAGTATGGAAACAACATCATCTTAATGGCGTCATGTGGAACATCCTTAAACTTGCTAGTAGCGGTGAGACGGTTAAAATTCCTAATGTGATAGTGCGGGTTGTCTTTCTCATGACCTCTTAACTTATTTGCTTGCAACATCGACATTAAACCCGTCTTGATCTCGAAGTTCTCCGCAAGGATGGCGGGAATCACAATGGCCTCTCCAAAACCCTCGGTGGGTGCTTGTAGCAACTCCATCATAGTACGATTAGCCATGACGACTTCTTGTTCTACAATAGGTTCAACAATTGGAGGTTGTTCTTCAATCAACGTCTCTTGATTGGCTTGCTTTTGAAGACGTTTACGAGCTTGTTTTGCTTGATTACGAGTGATCATAAACTTCACGAAGAATGGGAGGTGAGCAAAGAAGATTCTTTTTGGGTGTTTTGTGAATTTTCATTTTTTTTTGTGTTTTTGATTGTATTTAATTTTTTTGGATTTTGGTGTATCTTCGTAGACAACAATCTACAAAATCTCTCCTTGAATCAAACTCTTGATTAAAGAAGCCTCAAAGGAATGAAAACGATCACGTGGAGTGAACGCCTTTGAATGACTTTAGAACTTTGGTGAAAACCAGATTGTTCAAGAGGGTTTAATCACAAAGAAACCAAGTAAATATATTATACGTAATAATACTTTGGGCGGCAAAACCCTCGATTAGCCTTCAATCTCAAAATACTCACAAGCAAGCGGGGAAACAGGCGGCGCGAAGCACTTAAGAGCCTTTTTCCTTAGGGTATATTTTATAATACCCGCCTTATACCCACCTTATAGTTTGTATTTTTCAAAATCGAGCTTCACGAAAGTATTTATCTATTTTTGCCTTTTTCTTTTTGTTTGAGATTCGAATACAATAATTAGGAGATCAAATCCCAATTAAGGTTGTGTTTTCACACTTTTGGAGATATTGTTTATTTGTTGTGATACTTAATACAATATAGTAATAATATTTTCACAAGAAAAACCAAGAAAACCGATAATACGTATTAGTAGAGTTCTACTAATACAAATACTATTTGGTTAATATTAAAAACAACAATACAAATTAAGCAGGACACACCTCCCCGGCAGCGACGCCAAAATGATTGTGGTAAGATTACGACCTTTAGGAAAAGGTGCGTAAAAGCGGTAAGTATTAAGTGATGATTTAGGAAAATCAAGCACTAATGGCCCAATGAAGTTCGTTTCCCAAGGAGGTATATGTGTGTGAAAAACTTGTTAAATGTTTGTGATTAATGATTGGTTTAGAAGAGGATGAGAAAAGAAGATGACGAAGACGTGAAAATTATACTACGACGACAAAACGTAAAACCGTAAAAACTACAAAAATAAAAATTAATTCTAAAAATTACCAAAAATTAACCAAAAATTAAAATAAATAAACTAAGAGTTTACCAAGGATCAAACTTTTTCAAACCTTTTAAATAATTAAATATTCAATTTTTAAATGCTAATTAAAGCCCTAAAAATCAAATAAATTATCAAAAAGCCCAAATAAAGATTTTTCAATTGGTAAACCTCTAAAATGACCTAAAAAGATTAAAAACTATTTTTAGAAATTTTTAAACTAATAAAAACTATTTAAAATGATTTAAAAACTATTAAAACTTAAAATAATTATAAAAATTAATCTAAAAGTGATAAAAGTATTCTAAAAGTTGCTAAATTCCTATTTTAATGTATTAAAGCTAAGAAAAATGTAAAAAGTTGGAAAATGTGAAATTTGAAAAATAATAATAAAATAATATTAAAATATTATTAAAAATCTAAAAATTATAAGAAATTCTAAAAACTTGCAAACTAGTTTATTTTAACCTAAATAAACAGAAAATCAAAGTGAAATGACCAAAATACCCCTATTGGGCCCTCAAATGGCCAAAATAAAAAACAGTCAACCTTAATGGGCTTTTTAGCCCAAAAAGTCAAACTTGGCCCAATTGACTTGGAAAAGCCCTATTTGACTCAAAATTTGATTCTAAACACAAAACTCTAAAGGCCCAAAATCTGGATGTGAGCTTATCATAGCTTATTGTGCAAACAGCTTATCCTTATTGGGCTTTTCAGCCCATTAAGCAATAAGCCAATTCCATAAGCTCTAATTTGACACACAACCTTCTTTTGGGATGCTTATGAGATCTGTAAAAAGAAATTTTGAAAAAGCACACTCAATAAGCCAGAAATAAGCAAAGTAATATTTCACTAAAAGACAAAATAGTCGTTTTTGAGAAATAAGGCACCTCAGGACTTGATTTAACTTGCAAAAGATGACAAATGGACTCAATAAGCCAAAACAATCAGCAAAATTCCAATAAGCAAAACCAATAAGCCCGAATAAGCACTTAAGCACTTATGAAAAAGTCAATCAAGTTGGTTTTCTAGTCAAACCCTAAAGTCAACCCACCAAATGCTCCAGTATGAACAAATGGGTCAAATAATGAGCACCTATTACAAAATCCAAGTTGTTGATGGTTAAAATAAGCTATTATAGCTTATTGATAAGCTGACACCAATTTAACACTATTAGTGGTAACTAGCAGGGGAAAGGAGTTCCCACTGCTTTGACTTTTTGACCAAGCTTTTTAGAGAGTTTTAGGTGGATTCAGTTGGAAACAAGGGCACCCTTGTGATCAGTGAATCACAAGGAGTCAATAGCAACAAGAAAATCCAAATTTGTTTCACACAATAAGCCACAAATGATCAAACAGTCACCAGATCATGCACAGACATGGAAATAAGCAGTTATGCACTTAATAAGCAGATTTAGCAAGAATAAGCCAACCAAACTCAACAGGATGCATACACAAGCTATATTAACTATGAATAAGCACAAATCAACTTATAACAAACACTGTATCAAAGTAAACAACAAGATCAAAGCATAAACAGTTACTGATAAGAACATGAACAAAATGCAGACAAGTTTGCTGATCTATTTGACACTAGATCCAATTTCAAGCAGTCAAATCTCTTCTCCTGGTGTAATTAACTAAGGTTTAGCACTTGTTAGCCCTAGCCTAAGCTTAGATCTAGGTGTCCTCAAAATCCTAGCCAATTTTACCAAGTACCCAAGATTTTATACCCTATTTTATGAATCTAGGTGTTTAAACCCTCAAAACCTGAAAACAGATGAACAATAGCACCCAATAAACAGATACCAATACTTGCAAACACAAAACCACCTCTTAACAAACCACAATTCCAACTTATGCAGTTAACCCAAACACCCCTTAAAAACTTGTTTTCACAATTTTTCAAAGTATTATCCAGATTTCCCCCACAAATCAGACTAACAACACCTCATAAACATCAAACAAAGCCAGATTAACAATAATCAACCACAATATCACAGATTCAAGAACAAATCAACAAAAATCACAAATATTCAGAAACTTAAAGAGGAAATGAAAAGTGAAGAAGGTGAAAACCTCCAAGACCTACATCCAGGCCTTGGATTGTTTGAGCTGAGGTACTAGCAGAACAAGTACTAGCTTCCAAGCTGCTAAGAAGAACAAACCACAAAAGTGAGATCAAACAATACCAAACTTTCGGATTTTTGAAGCAAAAGCCTTATCACTTAAAACCTTGCCTCAAAAACCTTCAAACATGAATATGGAACTCAGAATCAAGCTATTCTAACACCAACTTTTGACAAAATATAAAAGAGATTTTTCAAAATTCAGAAAATCAAATTTTATTAATTAAAAAGGAATTACAAAGATTTAATAGCCTAAAACTGGAACAAAGGAACTCTCACATGTTGAGGTCTCCTTTTATAGGCAAATGCCTGGCTAACACTATTCACAAACCCCAGCAACTGAATTTCCTATTCTATCCTTGCAGAATCTTCTAGGTGTGTTGCCAGCTGGTTTGGTTGAATCCTGGACGTTTGTTGGGTGCTTAGTGACCAAGTAATGATTTGAGGCCATTGATTTTGCCAGGTCATGATCAAATGCCAGGTGTCGTGTTGTGAGTGGGAATGGGGGTATCATTCTGGTAGTGGGATTCAAGGTTTTTATTGTGGGATTTGATTGAAGTGATGTGAATCACACGTGGGTATAACCAATTTTGTTTTCCCCTTTGTTTTCCTTCTTTTTAATCCTGGGTAAAAGCTGTGTTCTTGATGGTAAAATCCAAACAGTAATTGTTACCCGCTTTTTTAGGAATTCAAACTTTGGGATTTGGCAGTTTTGGTCCTTGTGTTTTGGGAAAAGTTGTATAGCAAGTTTATTTTGCAATAAAACGTGTTTCCTTTGTTTTTAACTTTCACAACTTGGCAGTTTTGGCACAAACTTTTGGAAAAAGGTTTCAAAGGATTGTTTTTGCCATTTTGAGATATTTCAAGGGCTGATCTTGGACAATGTTGATCTTCAAAGGTCTTCAATATAACTTTGACTTCATGAGGGACCATAATTGGCAATTTGGAATTGTTGAGGGACTAAACTTGCCATTTCTTCAAAGTTGAAGGACCATTTGTGTAATTTTGACAAACTTAAGAGACCAAACTTGTAATTATCAATATACAAGGGTTTTAAGTGTCAATTATTCATTCAATGAGGATCAATCTTGCACATCTTCAAGTCTTCAAGGATAAATGTTGGATAAATCATGATCTAGGGCCCGGTTCTTTGTACGGCTTCGTTTCTCGTGTTTGTTTTTCCTTGTATCTTGTGATCTTTTGTCTTTTTCACGATATCCATACCTAAAATACACAAGTAAACAAACACAAGCATATATATGGTATTTTATGACATTTTTATGCATTTAAAGCCCGAAAAGAACGATGAGATCATGTATAAATGCAATCTCATCAGGGGGGGGGGGGGGGGTTGAATAGTTTCTCATGGGTTTATCTCTTAATTAAAATTCCTTTCAATTAGGTGAGTGCACAAAACTATCTTTTACTTAAAAGCTACTTGCATAATGATTAGGTTCAATTCTAACGCATTAAGAATGTATAGTAAGTGTAGTGATCATGAATGTAAGTAAAGAGTAAGGAAAGAAACAACCTAGTAGGAAGACACCAAGATTTATATTGGTTCAGCAACGAGGCTCTATCCTCGTTCCTACTCCACTCCTCGAGTACACCTTACTCGAGATTTCCACTATATCCACAAGCTCCCTTCTTGGCGGAGAAAACCTTACAACGCCGCTTACATTATTTTCCGACACTAAGCTAAATGTCGAGACCAAATCTTAGCTAGGACCAATCTACACAACGTCGCCCACTTCACTCTTTTACGACACAAGGCTAGATGTCGAGTTCTAATCTAAAGGTAGAACCAATCTTCATAACGTTGCCTTCTTAACCATTTTCCGACACAAGGCTAGATGTCGAGTTCTAATCCAAAGCTATAACCAATCTTCACGACTCTTCAGTTTGAAGCTAAGTGAGAACTTCACACAACACAACTACATATCACTTTATAGTTTAGTGATAACTCACAAGACACAACCACATCACTTTATAGTTTAGTGAGAACTCACAAGACACAACCACATCACTTTATACTTTAGTGAGAACTAACACAACTAATTAGAACTTAACTAATCATATCCAAGTACACACATGTAGCTTGGATCTAGACAACATGAATTCAAGCACTCATATGTGCAATGGATGTACACAACTCTAATCCAAGTATTGACAAATAACTTGGATGAACACAACTAGTCCAAGTATTCACAAATACATTGGAATTACACAAGACACAAATAAACAAATGATGAACATGACTAGATCTTTAGGAGAAGGTGATCTTCATCAATGTTACATCTTTAATCACATCACAAGTGTGTGAGTGATCTTCTCTTTGGACAAGGTAAAGAAGGATATCAAGAGGATAATCATGAGTAAACATACTTACCACATTAAGTGATCATTTACAAATGACTAGGATTAGAAAGGAGAAAGAAGGCTGAAGAAGATGTCCAAAAAGGGTTAATGAGAATGCAAATTTGATCCACTATTTATAGGACAAAACATCCAACGGCTATATCTGGCCGTGGTTCCTTATTGGAGCCCGCGGTTCCTTATCGATACGGAACCGCCGTAGGTGCTAAGGTACCGCCGGTGTAGACTCCGCTCCTTTTTGTCTTTTAGTGAATTTGAAATATCTGAGTCTGTTTAAACCTTCAAAGGATATTCTTATGGCATTTGGAATATGCCATATTTAAATTTGCATTTTCATTTTAATAAAACATTTTCTTTAAAATAAAGTTTATTAAAAATATTTTGTAATGTTTGACAAAAGTGAGTTTTAAGGCTAATCACTTTTATGATCACTAAGCATGATTAAGATATGTTAGTGTAGTGATTATTACCTTGATGATAGTGTTTGTTAGATAATGCGTTTTATGATTGTGTTTGATAATAAATGTCTTTGTAATATGTCGTGATCAAAACTAAGAAAGATTAATTAATACTAACAATATTTTTAGGCATTGCTTCGCATTACCAATCTCCCCCTTTTTGATTACAACAAACTATAAACTCATTTACATAAAATACAAGTTTATTCGAATTATTAACGAGTTTATGACTATCATTTCTCCCCCTTTGTCGAAGCAAAAAGGTTAGCACAAGTCTTTGAAGAAGAAAAGAACCGGACTTTTGCTAGTAGCTCCCCCTTGGTACTTACTCCCCCTTGCTTAAGGCACCAAGTCAATGAGCTAAGGTGACATGCTACACAAAGGTTAGAAAAAAGAAAAGAAATACCAATGTATATATGTGCACTACTTACTAACTAACTTGAGAGGGCGAAGGAAAAGAAATATCGAATTAGAAGCAAGCATTTGCTAAGTATGTCAAAAGAGTGTGTATTGGCAACATCATAGTTCAATTGGTGGAATAAAGGAAAAAAAGAAACATCCAAACCAATCAAAGATGATTTAAAATGTCAATGGGTTAAAATTTAGAATTTATGGAATCACCCATAAATAATTTTATGTTTTAACCATGATCAACTCCTTAACAAATGTGTAAAATAGAATTAGAGGGAAAGATAACACACATAACATTCATATTACAAAAATATGAAATAACATACAAGATTGATATGTGTGTAAACACACATCTTTTCTACCACTTAATTACAATAATAGCCGGACCAAAACGTGTATCTTATGTCGGAATTATGCGTGGTTTGTGTTTTTGTTGTGATTTAGGACGAAAAGGTGAAAATTGGAGAAAACACGGACATTCACGGGCATTTACGGACTTTTATTGAAGAAAAAGATGAAAGACGAAGTCGAGAAGTCAAGAGTGCAAAAATAACGGAAGTCCAAGACCAATTCTGAAGATTTATCGAAGAAAAAGTCAAAAGACGGAAGTTTATCAAAAGCCGAAGAACTCAATTCTATTTCATTAAAGAATTTAAAGACGAGTTCAAAGAAATCCCAAGCCAAAAAGTCCTTAAAGTCCAAGTTTAATGAAGATTAAAAGAAAGAAGGACTAATGATGCAATTAATGAAGATTAAAAGAAGGAGGGACCTAATGACGCAATTAAGAAGAAATGAAGGAGGGGAGGAAGCTTCCTTAATCCTCCCCTATAAATAGTCATTAGTTGATTAATCATTTTCTTGTTGGATAATAGTGACAATTAGTCTTCCATTTTCTTTACCTTGTCATTTAAATACTTGTCAATTTAATTACCTTGTCTTGCACCTTAAATTCATTTAATTTCAAGTAAGTTTTCATTTAATTATTGTCAATCTTTACTTTATCTTGTTAATCTCTTATCTACCTTTCTTAATCTTCGATTTTCATGTTTATGTTGTGTTCATGTTCTTATTTTTATTTTGATCAAGTGGGTTTTTAATTATTGTGGTTAAATTGTTAGTTTTGTTGATTTTAATTGTTTGTTTATGATTATTAGTTGTTTCGTTATTAGTTTGCTTGAAACGTTTGCTTGATTTTGGTTAAATTTGTGTTAGATCTGCTGCTACTGTTATCCCTTGTTCTTCGGGAAGTTTGTTTGTGTTTCTGATCTTTCCAGGTGAAATCTTCCGAGCCAAGAGTTCTTTCATTCGGAACTTCAAAGTTCAGGATCAAAGGCTTCATCCGGAACATTCAAAGTTCCGAACGAAGGACAACTTCCGACTCAAGCATACTCATTCGGAAGTCTCAAACTTCCGGACGAAAACTTCCGAACGAAGGGAAAGTTCCGGATCAGCAAGTGCTCATTCGGAAGTCTCAGAAGTTCCGGATCTAGAAGGTTCACTCGGAACTTTAAAAGTTCCGAGTCAAGCTAAAACTTCCGAACGAACTTCCGAACGAAGTTCCGAACGAAAGTTCCGGACGAACTTCCGAACGAAGTTCCGAACGAAACTTCCGAACGAAACTTCCGAATGAAGTTCCGAACGAAGGATAAGTTCCGAATCAGACGAAACTTCCAAACCAAGTTCCGACTCAAGCTTATTCATTCGGAAGTCTTCCGAATGAAAGTTCCGGATCAAGACTTCCGTATCAAGGAGTTCCGACTCAAGAGCTAGGTTCATTCGGAACTTAAAAACTTCCGAATCAAGGATTTTTGTAAGTTAATTTTTCAGTCTTTCTTTTTAAATTTCAGTCTTTTATTTTCAAGCTTTATTTTTCCCCGCCTTTATTTTAATTGCACTTTAAGTTTATTTGTCTTAGGTGGTGTTTGTTTCATTAAGATGTTTGAGGTCTGAATCTGACTACCCGCATCTTACTGGTAAGAGGCGGTCATAAAGTCTGAATCTGAATAAAATAATGTTGTTTGTTTTTTCATAATTGTCTGAATGGTTTTTAATTACCTATTTTTAAGTATATTTTAAATAATAGCAATACAATGAATATATAGCGTGAATATGAACATTGAAAAGAATCATTTAGCAAAAAAAAAAACTTTAATTTCAAAATCGGTTCACACAATGAACAAGAATAATACAATTATCACTTCATTTTGTCGATATCACGAAAACTAGCTCGGCAATTGACACGCACAACCTTAACATCCTACAAAAATTGTACACGTTTTTTTTTTGTGTATTATACTTTACACAACAATTACCCAAAATAGCAACATAAAAATTTGGCCCAATCTAATCAAACTATTAACCAAATAAAAAGCCCAACCCTAACTACATCACCCTAAACATAGGTATATATACTATCCCTTATCCTATATTCTTATCTTCGCTAACAGGACGCCACACAAATCAATCATATGCCAAAATTTATTCTTCTCACTTTATCACTGTGTAACCTCAACTGTATAGTAGTGCTTGAATTTCTATTTTCTTTTACTTCAACGCACAAATCAAACAAACCTTTTAATTCAAATTATCATTTTTTTCCTCGACTATTTCATGACGAAGGTAGATGTTTTTGTTCTGGAGTTTTGATTTTTCATAGATCAATTACTGGTTTGTTTAAGATCTCTGTTTATCTATCTTTGTTTTTTACTTTTTTATAATCTTTTTGTTTGATTTTGTCAAGAGGTATACACAAGTTAGAGGCAGAGTCAGAGATGCTCTCCAAGTCTGATCCAGTCAGAGGGACAGCCTCTACCGACGTCTGACTCTTGAGAAAAAAAACAAACAACTAGGACATCTGACCGCGTCTGACTGGTCAGACGTCAGACGCAATCAGACATTTTTTCCAAAAACAAACACACCCTTAGCTTTATTTTAGCCTTGCCTTAGTTTAAGTTTTAGTCGCGTTTTTAAGATTGCCTTAGATAGATTTAAGTTTGCGTTATTTACTTCAGTGCCCTTTAATTTTTAGTCACGCTTTTAAATACTTGCACCATTATTTTAATTAGACTTAGATTTACTTTAACGCACTTTTACTTTAATTGTTCTGCACTTTTATTTTAAAAACAACGACCAAAAGATTTGTTTCACCAAAGAACGACTGAGTCACATAGGGAACCTAGATCAATTCGTTAAGATATCGAGACAAGAGAACTTTAATTTTTATACGGGCAAAAGCCTTGTATCAAATGGCGCCGCTGCCGGCTCTTTTCGTAGAGATTAACGGTTTTCTGTGAGAGACGCGTTGCTTTTTGGGATCCTTCACTTGTGAGCGTTATTTTTCTTGCATAAAAAAAAATTCAAAAAACCATAAAAATTAAAAAATTGCTAAAAATACATAAAAATTAAAAAATTTCAAAAATCCAAAAAGATTTTATCTTTATTGTGTATATATATTGTTTTTGTGTTTGGTTTCTTTTGCTTTTGTCTTTGTAGGTGCATGTGTACTAGATCTTCCAATTATCAAGAGCCCGAGCCTCAAGAAGATTTAGCTATGTCTGGTGTAAACAACAATAATCCACCGCACCCTAATAATAACAACAATGTTCTTCCACAGCCCGATCTTCGACCATGGAGGAGCTTTGTCAACCTACAATGTTTGGACGAGGAGGACCGATTGCGCCGATGCAAATCAACGCTCCTGAGTTTTCGTTGAAGCACCACATGATTCAGCAAGTGCAAACAAACCCATTCCGTGGATTGCCTGATGATGATGCCAACAAACACCTCGACAAGTTCATTACAATCACCCAAAGCATGAAGTTGGCCGGTGCCACAATGGATGAACTTCGCCTACAACTCTTTCCACACACTTTATTACATCATGCCGAGAAATGGTTTGATCGTCTCCCGAAGAATTCAATTCACACTTGGGATGACATGACTCAACGCTTGTTATCGCGCTACTTTCCGCCATCCATGGTCACAAGCCCTTTCGCAATCAAATCAGCGGTTTCATGCAAGACCCCTGATGAATCACTTTTTGATGCTTGGGAGCGATATAATTTCTTGATCGATAGATGTCCAAACCACAACATGCTCCCTGTGACCTTAATAGATACTTTCTACAACGGTTTGACTTTTCGAGATCGTGATACGATTAATGCAGCCGCCGGTGGCACATTCATGAAAAGGAGACCCGAGGAGTGTAGAGAGTTAATTGAGAACATGACTACTCACCACAAAAACTGGGATTCCTCTGCTTCTTCAAGGAACAACCCGAGAGTCAATGTTTCCTCTACTTCAGCAAACCCTGAGATGACCGAACACTCACCCGCATGATGACTGAAATGAGCAAAAGTATTACGCTTCTCGCTTCAAACCAACAACAACAACAAGTTAAAGCCCTTATGAAACATGTGGCGGTCCTCACTCATACACCGATTGTCCTTCTACATAGGAAATCCGGAAAATGTGTATGCGGCTTATGGTAATTATTCAACCGGAAAATTACCAAGCTCGACAACAAGGGGATAGGAAATCTGCTGAGCTATCGTTCCAACAACTACCTTTCACCCGGTTTTTCTCCTCAAAAACCAAAACCCCGCCAACAACTACAATAGAAGCAAACAAATCCCACCAAGACCTTCTAATCCTTATCACCCACCCCGCCCAACAAAACACCACCCATTAATCCCGATGTTGAAGCCACAATGAGAACACAAGGTGAGCAAATCAAGAATCTGCAAAGCCAAATTATCAATCTTAGAGGAGATATCACGAAGCAAGGAAATGAGATTAGAACCGAGGTTCCTGATAATATTCAATCCTCCTTCAGCACTCAAATGACTGAATTAACGAATCTGTTGGCTAGTTTTCTTGCCCGCCACTGAACCTTCTACTTCAAGTTCTCTACCTTCAAACACCGTCACCAATCCGCGAGCTAATGTGAGTGCTATTACTACCCGTAGTGGAGTTACCATCGTCGGACCACCAATCCCACCCCCATCCTCTACACTTCCTCCACCACCATGTATCCCTACTCCTCCTACACCTAGTATTAGTGCACCATTACCGTCCTCCGCCTCGTCATGACGACGTATCTCGGAAGGACCCTTCAACATCTCAACTTTTACCGACTACACCTTCACCTTCCACCTATAAACCCAGAATCCTATACCCTTCTCGCATAGGCAAGACCAATGATCTAACAAAGGAGGAATCTCAAGTGACAAAATATATCTATATGATTTCTCAAATGGGCTTCAGCATTAGTTTTCTTGAAGCACTTGTCCACATGCCCAAATTTGTTAAAGCATTTAAGGAATTGCTTAACAAGAAGGAGAAGCTGATTGAACTCGCCAACACACGCTTAAATGAAAACTGCTCTGCAGTTATTCTTAAAGAACTTCCGGAAAAGCTAGGAGATCCCGGTCGTTTTGTGTTGCCTTGCGTGTTCAACAAAACTGAAGAATTTACTGCCCTTGCTGATCTCGGGGCTAGTATAAATTTGATGCCACTGAGTGTTTGGAAAACACTATCATTGCCCGACCTCACTCCAACAAAGATGACTCTTGAACTTGCAAATCTCACTCTCGCTTACCCCGTTGGTATAGCCGAAGACGTGTTCATTAATGTTGGCGCATTTACTTTCCCGGTCGATTTTGTCGTAGTTGATTATGAAATGGACCCTCGTATTCCTTTAATACTTGGTCGGCCATTCTTGAGATCCGGACGTGCTTTAGTGGATGTTGCCGAAGGAGAGTTAATCTTAAGAGTCGGGAATGACTCATGTAGAAATGCTAAAAATTTTCTTCCCCCTGAGAGTTCAAGTTATGCATACGAGAAAGAATCAAGACATTTCTTCCCCCACATGGTTGAAGAAAGTAAATCAATCCCCATTATGAAGCTCAAATACTGAAGTAGACACTTTATCCCATTCATGAAGTTGACATCGTAACACCAGAGTCAATTAAGTCCCGGAAATGCACATATCTTCTTTCGGAGATGCACCAGAGTCAATTAAGTCCCGGGAATGCATATAGGATAATGATGATGAATAATTGCAACAACCAAACAATTAATCATCGAATCAGTAGTGTACCGTTTAGAGATTGATAACGCCACGAGTTAAAACACTGATTTTCTCTGCGGCTATGACAAATGTCATCCCGGAATGTCTTCAAATCAAAAGAAGGTATGAAGTTCATCACGTGTACTCGTTGTGCGTTCGATGTGTCTTCTTCTTCCCCCTTGATGGTTTCGAAACTTGGAACCATCAATAAATCGTAAGCACATAAACCTGAAAATCTCGAGAGAATAATAAATAAGTTTAATTATATTCGGTGAGAATCAGCTGTTGATTGAAAATCTCTTCTCGTAAACTCTCCATGGCCATCTTTACCAACCCACTTGAAGGCAATTTGAAGTGACCACTGATGGAATGAACCAGATACATCAAACATGAAACTGAATAAGATTCCTTCGATCTTGTGACTTAAGCTTGCACTATTGTTGAATGAAGAACGGTGGATAAAATTTTAAGTGCCCAGTGCATCACTAAAAAGTAACCCCTTTGAGTGATAGTTATCCGAGTCATCAACCATCCACCCCGAACCCGGAAACCAGATAAACAAGTCATCATTCAGAGATTAAGCACGAGCAAGTTATCTGTTCAAGGATAAAGTAAGTACACGCCTTCGAAGAAATTCGTTTTCGTCTTCAAGTAATTAATATCCGATCCAAAAAAAATCTGTAGTGACTCAAAAATCGCCCTTTTTTCCATTGGTCTCGTCTCAAATGAATTCTCATCACATACGTCTCGTCACGTTGTCACGTCACTTGTTACTTTGTCTCGTTCCGATGATGACCAACGTATAACTTAATATACACAAAATTTATAAAAAAATACAAATTTGTTTAAAAAATTGTGTGTATGATCAAATCACACGGCCCATTTTAAATTAAAATGACCCGATCCATCACTAGTTTACCAGTTATGCTCGTCATCCACATAAGGCCCAATCTGCAACAAAATACAACCCGATCCATATGATTGGGATATAACTAACTCCACAACCCTAATTTTACTCATAACCTAATCTCATTCACTAAAACACGCAGCCAAGAAAAAATCTCTGGAACCTCCGCCAGTTTTCTCTCCTCATCTCAAATCTCAACCACCAAATCCATCTCATAACTCCATCTCAAAATATCCGCCCCCCATTTTCACCAAGTATCTCTCCCAAGATCATCACAATAGATTACCAATCTTGATCAATCAAACATCGAAAATCACGAAAAATCAATCTTGAACGAACATAGATCATTTCATATCATTTAATCACGAAAATCAGTGATCAATTTATGTTGCTCAATTCGAAACTCATACAATTATTCAAGAACTGAGCACCAGACGAGAATAGCCACGTCTTTAAGATCATAGTATGGTCTCGGGTAGGTCCGATTAGTGATTGCATGTGATTGATCTAACCTTTTTCAGACGAATCAAAGATAGAAAATAACATATTTGTTATTGTTCTCTCTTTAATTTCGTATATTAATAATATGGGTTAACCATTTACATAAAGATCTATGATGATTTCTTATTTTCGTGTATGATAGATCTGTGAAAAGATCTAGACAAGTCTATGATAGACTGTAGCGAAAAAAAATCTGAGATCCTTTAAATTTGTTTGTTCGGTTCGAGTCTTAGATGGGATTAAGTGACGATGGGATGTAGATAGTTTTATGGTTTTGATTATGGAGTTATAAGGTTGGAATACAAGTCAACTCAGTGAGTTAACTGAGTCAACTCGGTAATGACCGAGTTAACTCGGTTGAGATGGATATAGTTTTGGTCCAAGTTTTGTCACATTAAAACAACATGGGCATGAAATGTTACAACTGCATCGTAATAAATATGTAACCATCGCAGTCATAGTTTAGTACCATCGCAGTCAAAACAAGGACTCATCGCAATCAAAAAACCGTTGCAAAGTCAACCTTTTTTATTTTCCATCGCAATCTAAAAGAAACAGAGTCCATCGCAGTCACATGTCTCATTACGATGGTACTCATTGCGATGGTACTTATTGCGATGGTACCCATCGCAATGGTACCCATCGCAATGTTGGGAGAATTTGGGCAGCATGACGATATGACTACCATTGCGATGGGATCAAACCATCCATCGCAATGAGGCCGGCCCTACCCATCGGAATGAGAAAAAAGAACCCCATCGGAATACATCTGAAAAAGAAGCCGTCGCAGTGAGAGCATCGTAATGTCCATCTCAATAGGGTTTTGACCAGTGAATTTGTACCCCCATAAAAAATGGTTGAGCCATGAAAACTTTTGTCTTTAACCCTATAAAGAAATCCAGATGAGATGAATATCAGGATAAAAACAACAAAAGTAAACGGGTATACAACTTGGACAAAAGTAATGAATTTCGAGACATGATGGGAATAAAGGACACAGAAATGATAAACTTCACCAAAAACATAACTTCGAGACATGGTATGTGACTTTTTTAGACAGATTGGACCAAGATTCTTATGAAATAAGACGTGACAAAAAAATTTTGTGACAAAATGGAACAAGAAAATATAACGAGACACAAAGAAAGATTAGACCACTAAATCGAATATATAAACACGATCCAAGGATGGAACCGTGGCTCTGATGCCAAATGTAGAAATGCTAAAATGGATCCGGTGGTCTAATGTGGTGGTAGATGGTGGTGGAAGCCATTGTTGGCTTAGAGAGAGAGAGAGAGAGGTTGAATGTGTGTGAAAAGAATAGAAAATGTATTAAGTGAAAATGTGACACAACCAACACCCCTCCTTGGAAGCTAAGGAGGGGTATATATAGTCACACACGATACGCTTAACAGTACAAGAACCTAGTCTAGTCTAAACGTGTGTGACTATGATAACTAATGGGAATTCTTAAATGTCGTCACATAAAGTGAGTTTCCAACAACTCACAAATTTTCAAAATGGGGAAGCTTACAGGCAAATACTATGGACAAGAATCAGTGAATATGATTAATGTGCTCGATGACTTTACCGTCTATGACAATCCTCTATTCGAGTCTTCCACTGATAATCCACTCTTTGAAGATAATGTGGATGATTCTCGCTCCACTTTGGACGCTTCTCCCAATTATGATTCTCCACCGGTCTTTGATGCTTATGATAATGATGATTCTAGCTCAGATTCGGATGATTTTGATTGTACTTCTGAGTATCCCGAGCTGCCCACTTTCGATGATTTTGATGAGGCTGATACTCTCTCGAGCGATTCTTCACATGATGAAGATCCTCCGCCATCACTCGATCCTACTTTGGACGATTACTCATTTGAGGAAGATTTCTCTGAATTTCTCAACCTTTACTTCCCTCATGAGAGTGATGCTCCTCCTTATGACTTTAAAGATTATCGTCGTGATCCTACTTTGGATTTGAAGAACATTCTGTCAAAGGAGAAGAAACCGAGCGACACCAATATCCGTTGCACATATGATTTGACACCTCTTTGTACCCCTTCTGAGGACGAGGTTGTGCTTCTTTGCGGATCGTCTTCACACTCTGCTGAGCCTGAGTGCTATTTTCCCCTAAAGGAAAAGGTGTTCGACCCCGGTATTGAAGTCTTTAAGCCATCTCAGTATCCACCTGATGAAATAAAAGGAAAAATCTTTGGAAAATTTGAAGACATGCTTGTACCTCACCATACTTGCTTCCGCCGTGCTCCATCTTTGCTTAAGGGAACCTTGCCTACTCTTCTTTGGCTTGCCTTGTTCGCCTTAAGCTTGTGTTATTTGCTCGATGAGAACTACGTCTTTGATCCTGGTGGATATGTTTCATGCTTCTTCCGTTGATGATCAAGGTCGAGTCAGGCTCACGACTCGGTTAACAAAAACCAAGCGCTTCTTGGGAGGCAACCCATGCATCTATCTTTTCGCTTTATTTATGATAAGTGTAGGGGAGACCCTTTGGTTTGCTTTCCTCTCCTCACTTCTTAATCAGGGATTCGAGCTTCAATGGTCCATTCTTGATGATTCTTGACGACCCGTGATTCCGTGTTCCATTATCCCGGTTCTATCCTAAACTCTTTTCGATTCACTATTTTATATTTTCTCAATATTAAAATAGGAATCTCTTTAGTTGTCTTTCCCTTAGCAAGATTTAAACAAAGTGCACAATGTCCTAAGTGTAGGGGAGTTTACTCCCACATGCTTAAACATTGAGGACAATGTTTATCTTAAGTGTAGGGGGACTTCTATCGAAGTTAAGTGGTCTTTTCCTTGTATTTGTCCTCATTTTAACCGGAAAATCAATTTTTCGACATTTTTCTAAATTTTTGATCTATTTTGGCCTATTAGTTTTTCCCTTTGTATAGTTATTTTCTTTCCTATTTAGAATAAATGTTTAATAAAGTGGTTTTAATTTTCAAACGTTGTGAATCTTTTGACTCAATCCGAGTTTACTTATCTAAGTTTACTCTAGCTAGTATCCTTAACGTGTTTAAGTCAAGTTTTGCTAGGCTTTTATATAGGGAGCTATAAAACGCGAAAGTCTTAACTCTCACGGGTTAAGAACAAGAACATTTCGCAAGTTCCTATAATTGATCCTAGAGAGTCGTTTA
Organism: Glebionis coronaria; assembly: GCA_025667525.1. Classification (NCBI taxonomy): domain Eukaryota; kingdom Viridiplantae; phylum Streptophyta; class Magnoliopsida; order Asterales; family Asteraceae; genus Glebionis; species Glebionis coronaria. Next base: position 21,155,883 of record CM046880.1, read on the forward strand.
TCAAGGGAACTTTAAAATGCGATTTCTAAACTTGAAAAAGTCTAAGAATTTGCAAGATCCTATAGGCGACTCGAAAACCCAAAACTTTGATTTTATAGGCTAAGCATCCACGAGTCTCATTACTTGAGATTTTAAACTGTGGAGAACGAGAGATGATAGAGCCAATTATAAGTCCGGTATTCTTTCGTGAATTTATGTGAGTTAATTATAAGCCTATTCTCCCATCGCTTGCTAATAAATTTATCTGCTAATAAATAAGGTTGTACGATTTGAAAAGTTACTTAGCTTCTAGCCCAAGATCGTTTAAAAGTTGCTCGGTATGGATTAGAGTTCATAGCCAAGGCATAACTTATTGAAGCGGGATGCAAAGATTGGCGAGTCCGAAAAGGCCCTAACAAGGCATGAGGGCTATATTTTGTTGCTAAAGATCCAAAGTGATGTGAAGAATCATTTATCGAAAATCAATATGAAGGATCGAGACACACGACGAAAAGCAAATACTCCCCAAAAGTCATGGAGAAGTGTATCCGAAAAGACCCTAACAAGGTATGAGGATAAATAGATCCAAGTCATAAAAGGAGGCGGATCGTTGTATATCAAAGTCCAAAATAAAGATTGGAGAAAAATGAAGAAGTCGTGGTCCAAGTATGAATCTCTCAAAACTTCAAGTGAAGAAATTCCATTATGAAGAGAAGACCATTATTTCATGAACGTCTCTCAAGATTTGAAGTATGAAGTCGCTGCCAAATATCGGTCCAAGAAAGGTCTCAAATCGCGAAGCGAGTTATGCTAGGATATGAACTTTATGAGGTCCCGAGAAGCAGTTTTAAAAGATTTTGTCCTTTAGCTAACTATTGATTAAATCGTTCACTTTATTTTCAGACTTAATAACTATCGAAATAAGTCAAAAATGCATCCTCGTGATCATTCAAGACAACAATAAAATATAAGAGATACACCTAGGAATAAGGGAGTCTAAGTGAATAATTGGCCCACATGAGTTCGTGATAGTTTACTAACTTATAATAACAATGATCTCGTTTTTAAGCTTGGTTTGGAGAAAGTGAAAACTTGAGGATGACGATTATTTATGACATTTCCAAAACCCAAGGTATGCTTTTTGATTTCTTTATTCTGAATGATTTTAATTTTCTATTTCTTTAATAAAGGCCAACGTGGATTAATTATGATGAAAAGTGTAATCTTGCTTTGTAACTAATGCATTGCATGAGGACATTGCAATGGTCAAGTGTAGGGGATTTGATATGTGTGTAAACACACATCTTTTCTACCACTTAATTACAATAACAACCGGACCAAAATGTGTATTTTATGTCTTTTATGTCGGAATTATGCGTGGTTTGTGTTTTTGTTGTGATTTAGGACGAAAAGGTGAAAAGTGGAGAAAACACGGACATTCACGGGCATTTACGGACTTTTATTGAAGAAAAAGATGAAAGACGAAGTTGAGAAGTCAAGAGTGCAAAAATAACGGAAGTCCAAGACCAATTCTGAAGATTTATCGAAGAAAAAGTCAAAAGACGGAAGTTTATCAAAAGCCGAAGAACTCAAGTCTATTTCATTAAAGAATTTAAAGACGAGTTCAAATAAATCCCAAGCCAAAAAGTCCTTAAAGTCCAAGTTTAATGAAGATTAAAAGAAAGAAGGACTAATGATGCAATTAATGAAGATTAAAAGAAGGAGGGACCTAATGACGCAATTAAGAAGAAATGAAGGAGGGGAGGAAGCTTCCTTAATCCTCCCCTATAAATAGTCATTAGTTGATTAATCATTTTCTTTGTTGGCTAATAGTGACAATTAGTCTTCCATTTTCTTTACCTTTTCATTTAAATACTTGTCAATTTAATTACCTTGTCTTGCACCTTAAATTCATTTAATTTCAAGTAAGTTTTCATTTAATTATTGTCAATCTTTACTTTATCTTGTTAATCTCTTATCTACCTTTCTTAATCTTTGATTTTCATGTTTATGTTGTGTTCATGTTCTTATTTTTATTTTGATCAAGTGGGTTTTTAATTATTGTGGTTAAATTTGTTAGTTTTGTTGATTTTAATTGTTTGTTTATGATTATTAGTTGTTTCGTTATTAGTTTGGTTGAAACGTTTGCTTGATTTTGGTTAAATTTGTGTTAGATTTGCTGCTACTGTTATCCCTTGTTCTTCGGGAAGTTTGTTTGTGGTTCTGATCTTTCCAGGTGAAATCTTCCGAGCCAAGAGTTCTTTCATTTGGAACTTCAAAGTTCAGGATCAAGGGCTTCATCCGGAACATTCAAAGTTCCGAACGAAGGACAACTTCCGACTCAAGCATACTCATTCGGAAGCCTCAAACTTCCGGACGAAAACTTCCGAACGAAGGGAAAGTTCTAGATCAGCAAGTGCTCATTCGGAAGTCTCAGAAGTTCCGGATCTAGAAGGTTCACTCGGAACTTTAAAAGTTCCGAGTCAAGCTAAAACTTCCGAACGAACTTCCGAACGAAGTTCCGAACGAAAGTTCCGGACGAACTTCCGAACGAAGTTCCGAACGAAACTTCCGAACGAAACTTCCGAACGAAGTTCCGAACGAAGGATAAGTTCCGAATCAGACGCAACTTCCGAACCAAGTTCCGACTCAAGCTTATTCATCCGGAAATCTTCCGAACGAAAGTTTTGGATCAAGACTTCCGTATCAAGGAGTTCCGACTCAAGAGCTAGGTTCATTCGGAACTTAAAACTTCCGAATCAAGGATTTTTGTAAGTTAATTTTTCAGTCTTTCTTTTTAAATTTCAGTCTTTTATTTTCAAGCTTTATTTTTCCCGCCTTTATTTTAATTGCACTTTAAGTTTATTTGTCTTAGCTTTATTTTAGCCTTGCCTTAGTTTAAGTTTTAGTCGCGTTTTAAGATTGCCATAGATAGATTTAAGTTTGCGTTATTTACTTCAGTGCCCTTTAATTTTAGTCACGCTTTTAAATACTTGCACCATTATTTTAATTAGACTTAGATTTACTTTAACGCACTTTTACTTTAATTGTTCTGCACTTTTATTTTAAAAACAACGACCAAAAGATTTGTTTCCCCAAAGAACGACTGAGTCACATAGGGAACCTAGATCAATTCGTTAAGATATTGAGACAAGAGAACTTTAATTTTTATACGGGCGAAAGCCTTGTATCAAAGATAAATATTCATACACATAATATGAATATTTAAAACAAAAAGGAATATGGAAAATAGACTACAAAGCATAAGATACTCTAATAGTGATAATCTTCCAAGATTGCTTAAAATTTATTGACTCAAACAACTAAAGTACAAAAAGCGCCTTAGTTGGAAAAGAAAGACGACGAAGCATCATTCGAAGTTTTGTTCACGGGAACGAAAACTTTGAGAGGAGGTCGAGTGAGGAGGAATTCAAGAAAATTTAGCTTGTCATAGATATGAGCAAGTTCAATTTGTTGAAAACGACAACAAGCACACAAGGAACCATGATGCAAAACAAAGTCGTTAGATGGGGGAGGTCCATCAAGATTAGTGGTTGGTGGGGAGGGAGATAATGGATAAGAGATGTTTTCACAAGGCCTAGTGAGGTTAGGGAAAGAAGATAGGTCATTGAGTTGAGGAGAGTTGAAAGGTTTAGGTGGTGGTGGAAGAATTATTTTTTCTCCGGTAATTGGATTTATAGAGTAAGTCTCATTCCAATATTGAATCGGAGAGAAAGAGAAATTCTTGGAGCATTTTGGAGAAGAAGAATCATGAGGATTCTTGTTCTTTTTGATCCAAATGGGTTTAACAGAGATTTTCGGTTTCTTTGAAAGATTAGAAGAAGAAGCTTTAGGTTGAGAAGTTTGTGACAAAGAAATGTCAAGGTTAGAAAATGAAGAATTAGGCATTATGAGGGATGAAGGAAAGAACTCCCAAAAGAGAAGAATTTAAAGAAAATAGACAAGGCAAAGATTTGAAATGAAAAAGAAATGTTTTAGAAAATGTTTAGTCAAATTGGGTAAACAAAGAACCTTAACCAAAACAGTGGTCAAAGAAGAAAGACAAAAAATAAGCCAATATCGGCTTTACTGGGCGCGGTTCTTTAAAGAAGCCCACGGATCCATATCGATATTGAACCGCCTGGAGGCTAGAGAACCGCGTCCAGTGGACTGCAAAACCAGACTTTCAAAAGATGGGAAATGGGAACACCCAAGAGAGGAGTCTTGTTGGTAGGAGGATGAGGAGAAGGCATGGTATCCAAAGGTGAAATAGGTGAGATGGGTGAATTTGGTGGAGTGAAGGGAAGAGGCTCAAAAACAAAAGGAATCTTTTGATGAGGTTGTGGTTGAGCATTCACATTTAAGGGAGGGCTAGAAATGAGTGGAGAGGAAAACTCATTCATTCTTGATTGGAATGAAGAGGAGGTAGAACCATGTGAATGGTTAGTACCATGTGTTGAGGTTGTTTGCCATGAGGCAAGTGGTGGTGAAAGTGATGAGGAGATGAGGATAGGTGAGGCTTCACTTTTTGGTTTGAAAGAAGATGGAGAACCACGTTTAGAGGACTTGAGATTCACTTTAAGGCTTCTTTTGGATGAGGATGTTTTGGAGGAGTTAGATGTTCTAGTGGATACCATGGTTGAATGTTGAGGTTAATAGAAGAGTTGAAGGGATGAAGAACACAATCAACAAAAGAGGGTTTAACAAGAGAAGAGGATGATCCAAACTAGTAATAGGTTAAAATCATCTTATGTGAAAAATGAAATTAGGTAGCCTAGTTTAGGAAAGTGCAGGTTTTTGCAAAAGTTTTATCAAAGTTTTACACAGATTAAAGAAAACAGTGTAAAGTAAAGATTCTGTTGAAACAGTACTGGGTGGTTCCTTACGTAGGTCCGTTCCTCCTTATCGCTAAAGAACCGCGACTTTGATATAGAACCGCGTCCAGAGGAGTTTAAAACTAGCACTTCCTTATACTTTTGCTAGCCCATATTTTATACTAATGTTTATCAAGCCAACGAGAACTAATAATCAAAGACTAGGGGGCTATCTAATCACATAAGATGAAAAGAGCCATGTAAATCGAAAAATCGATACCATGGATAACTAGGATTTAATTACTAGGCAATCCAAACACAAATTCTTAGTTAAAAAAATACACAACATCCTAAGAATAGAGATAAGAGAAGAGATAGAGTTCAACAATCCATACATGTTTACACACATGTTAATCTCACAAGAGTCGTATATATCATTCATCTATGATCATTTCCTCCTTTCCTTGATTCACTTCTGATTCGATCCTAAAGATGAAGATTGAGACAATACTGATAGTCTGAATCAATGTCTAGTGAAGACAATTGAGAGATAGATGATGAGAAATCATAACAAGAAATGATAGAATTGTCTTGAGAGACATTTTCATCTTCATTTGAGTCATGTGTGTGAATTAAAGGGATATTTCATTCAATGGGAAACATGACTCGAACCACGGAATGAAAAGAAGAGGGATTAAGAGGAGGATGATCAAGAAGAACTCTCTTAAGAAGTTGTGAGAGAATCATGGCATAAGGAAGAGTAGACCGAGATCCATTGAGAATAAATCTTATCCTTTTAGCAATGAAAAATGCAAGGTTGTATGGAGTAGTGATAACAACACAATACAAGATATGTGCAAGACAAGCAGGCAAATGGTTGCGATCACCAACCAAACACATTGCATTTTCCCTAATGATTTCGGCCCAAGGGACCATAAAATCACTAAGATCGCTAGTTAGTAATTCCCAAGGAGTGAGAGCACGAAATTCTCCTTCAAAATTACCAAGAATAGGATGTTCACGAGGTGAAGCAAGGGTACGAGAGATGGCTGAAGCCGAAGGAATCTCAGTCGAGTAATGCACATCAACAGGGGTTGATTCTAAGTTGTTTACACTCCAAGCATCGGTGAACCTACATTGACCTTCGTATGGAACTCTGAGAATCTCACCATATTCCTCGAGATTGTATACAAAGGTTTTCCCCTTGATGGAAAATCTTAAAGATAAACCATTGTTGATGTGTATTAACTTGAATGAGTTAAAGAATTCCATGAGGAAATAAGGAAAGATTGGCTCATCAATATCAAGCAAACAATCGAATCCAATGGTATTGAACATGAATCGAATAAAATCAAGTCCACAAAGATTAGAAGGAACAATACGTCCTTCATGGAAACAAAGAGGCTCGAGATTATGATAAGTGTTTGAAAAGAGCGAGTTTGATTAGTAAATGAAAGATTAGGCATGTATCTTCTAGTGAGTAGATGGTCATTTTGATATCCTGTGGTCATGATGATAGTATCTATAAAATAACATATAAACATATTTCTCCAATTACTCATATGTTACATATAGATCAAAAATCAAGCAAAGTGAGAATGTGTTTTATCAATCTCTTGATAAATCAAGGTTTAATCCTTATAATTCTCATATTCACAATGTACCCATTTCACCATTGATCAAAACATATGAACTATGTAAGATCAACAATGAACTAGAACATTGGTTTTTCAAAACAAAGTTTTTAGGTAAGCATTTAACAATGCCATTACCAACTTGTTCATGGGTTCATATCAATTCCATCAATCAACCAAACTATTTAGTCAAAATTCGGATTTGTTCTACAAATGGGTTTTAGTGAAATCCCAATGAATATGAACCTAAGGAATCATAGTAACAATACTATGTCAACTCATATTCCTAATAAGGTTCTAATTCAATGTCAATTTCAAAAAGCCCCAATTATGAATGTATGAGCCCTAGAAGAAGTTAGATGAAATTGAAAGAAATAAATTACAATTAATTGATCTTGAATGATGGATGAGTGAAACCCACGAACTTGAATCATTTAATTTGAGTAATTGAAGGTTTTTGAAGCTTCAACAATGGTGGAAAAGCAAGAAAAAAAACGTCTGTTGTGTGTGAAGGAGAGAGAAGGTCTAGTTTGAAAAAGATATTTTAATAAAACTAGCACTCTAAAAAAAGCTACTGCCCGCGGTTCCTTATCGATAAGGAACCGCGCTATTGAGCCGCCGAGATAAAGAACCGCCTACAGAGGCAGGTTTTTATCAAAGAAAAACGATGAATTTTTGAAAACCAAAATTTTAAAATACTTAAAAATATATCTTAAACCTTTTAGGATATCATTGGACCACCACAACACTAGGTAATAATGCCTTGTCGAAGGATTACGAGTTGAATCGAGATAGGAAAAGACCAAAACGAACGAACGACTACTCGTAGCGAAAAGGAAAAGAGAGAGGAGTCAAGAGAAGTGAATCAAGACTAAGATCATTGCTCAAAGGACAAATGACATTCTTCAAAATGATGATGTGAAGAGCTTGTGTCATATATAGTGGTTTAAGACGTGCCTTTCCGGCGATAGTTTAAACGGCTTTGGTAATGAATTAAACCAAGCAATTTTGATGTATAGAATAAGATCATTTTCAAGAGTAGTCTTATTCTATTTCAAAATATGAGCAAAGTATAGATTCACTTTCTCTCCCACATGATTGGATAATTATTGCTAGAATTAAAAATAACAATATCCTTGGAATATTTCAATTCCAAATGTGTAAAATCCACCTACAACTTAATGAAGTAGTTTGGTATCTCAAGGGATTCACTAATCATCCTAGAGATTAGCTTAATTGCACAAGTTACACAGGATATAGGGCCTACTAACCGTAAGGGTGTAAACCATGGAAATCATGCTGGATACTTTAAGCTTCTACTAACTCACCCTACATCTCCATAGTGAGTCAAGTATCCAAGCAATGAAGGTTTGAGAGGGTAAAAGAAAACAATCACAAACCACAAATAAATGTAAAGGCAAGGATGCCAAGAACAAACATATAGTCAATTAATGATCAAAAGAATGATCAATAGGGCGTGTGGAAGAACGAGAGCGTACCTTGGCCACAAATTGCATTCCAAGCTTTCAAGGAATCGATGCGAAGCCCAACTATGACTAATAGTGACTACTAAGTCTTCAAAGACTAGTATCACTTCTACCCATCTTGATATCATCATTCAATGATGTTGTAAATCAAATTAGATGAGTCTTCTACAAGTGTAAGTAACTCAATCCACAATCAATAGAATGATTTATCTTCATGCGTCCTACACATAAAAAAATGCAAACTACTAGATACATTTCAAGAGTAAATCTAAAATGCATTAATACTACTAATTTAAGTAATATGCAATATTAACATTTTAAAAGGCTTATTTTCAACAAAAATTAGTTTTGACCAAAGAAAAACTTTAGTACAACTTAACCTTCTAATTTGAGGAGATAATGGATCGATCCAAGTTTTAAAGTACAATATACTTCAAAGATCTTGTGTAACCATCACTCTGATACCAATTGTAGAAACTAGAAGGGGGTTTAATAGTTTCTCATCGGTTTATCTCCTAATTAAAATTCCTTTCAATTAGGTGAGTGTACAAAACTATCTTTTACTTAAAAGCTAGTTGCATAATGATTAGGTTATATTCTAATGCATTAACAATGTATAGTAAGTGTAGTGATAATGAATGTAAGTACAGAGTAAGGAACGAAACAACCTATTAGGAAGACACCAAGATTTATAGTGGTTCGGCAACGAGGCTCTATCCTCGTTCCTACTCTACTCCTCGAGTACACCTTACTAGAGATTTCCACTATATCCACAAGCTCCCTTCTTGGCGGAGAAAACCTTACAACGTCGCTTACATTATTTTCCGACAGTAAGCTAAATGTCGAGACCTAATCTTAGCTAGGACCAATCTACACAACGTCGCCCACTTCACTCTTTTACGACACAAGGCTAGATGTCGAGTTCTAATCTAAAGGTAGAACAATCTTCACAATGTTGCCTACTTCACAATTTTCCGACACAAGGCTAGATGTCGAGTTCTAATCCAAAGCTAGAACCAATCTTCACGACTCTTCACTTTGAAGCTAAGTGAGAACTTCACACAACACAACTACATATCACTTTATAGTTTAGTGAGAACTCACAAGACACAACCACATCACTTTATAGTTTAGTAAGAACTCACAAGACACAACCACATCACTTTATAGTTTAGTGAGAACTAACACAACTAATTACAACTCAACTAATCATATCCAAGTACACACATGTAGCTTAGATCTACACAACATGAATCCAAGCACACACATGTGCAATGGATGTACACAACTCTAATCCAAGTATTCACAAATAACTTGGAAGAACACAACTAGTCCAAGTATTCACAAATACATTGGATTTACACAAGACACAAATAAACAAATGATGAACATGAATAGATCTTTAGGAGAAGGTGATCTTCATCAATGCTACATATTTAATCACATCCCAAGTGTGTGAGTGATCTTCTCTTTGGACAAGGTAAAGAAGGAGATCAAGAGGATAATCATGAGTAAACATACTTAACACATTAAGTGATCATTTACAAATGACTAGGATTAGAAAGGAGAAAGAAGGCTGAAGAAGATGTCCAAAAAGGGTTAATGAGAATGCAGATTTGATCCACTATTTATAGGACAAAACATCCAACGGCTATATCTGGCCGCGGTTCCTTATTGGAGCCCGCGGTTCCTTATCCATAAGGAACCGCCGTAGGTGCTAAGGTACCGCCAGCGTAGACTCTGCTATTTTTTTTGTCTTTTATTGAATTTGAAATATCTGAGGTTGTTTAAACCTTAAAAGGATATTCTATGGCATTTGGAATATGCCATATTGAAATTTGCATTTTCATTTTAATAAAAAAATTCTTAAAAATAAAGTTTATTAAAAATCTTTTGTAATGTCTTACAAAAGTGAGTTTTAAGGCTAATCACTTTTATGATCACTAAGCATGATTAAGATATGTTAGTGTAATGATTACTACCTTTATGATAGTGTTTGTTAGATAATTCGTTTTATGATTGTGTTTGACAATAAATGTCTTTGTAATTTGTCGTGATCAAAACTAAGAAAGATTAATTAATACTAACAATGTTTTAGGCATTGCTTTGCATTAACACAGCTCATACTTCTGTTGAAGTGGAGGATCCATTTTCTCTAACATTAAAGCAGCCACCTCAGAGTGCCTCTTAACATTAGTAGCATGTTCAAGCCTTTGCGTATCAGATGCTCCTTCAGCAAGATCCTCCAGAAAAGGAGTAGTCAAGATATCGATAGTACCCGCTACTCTCAGAACTATTCTTAGTGAGTGATACCAATCATTGAAGTTAGGGCCAGTAAGTTCAGGATGATAAAAGAAACCTTTGAACGCAGAACTTATAGTCATATTGTCTAACACCCCACCAAATGCTATGCGCAGCGGAACTACAACATTTGGGTGCTAGGCAGTTATCATCGCACACAAGATATATCAAACGACTCCAAAGAGACGTAAAAGTTTTAACTTAAATTTTGCATTGTTAAAAACATACATGTCTACGGTTTTCCAAACCCAAATGATACAACACAGAGTTAGCGTTTCAGTCCCCATGAATCTCAACCCCCAAAAGATACAATTTTCACCACATGACATAAAGTTTAAAATATTCAAGTTAAGAATGGGTGGAAAAACAAGTAGACGCCAAGCCACACACAACTCCCATCCAATGCATGCTCCATGCTACACCTCATCGGTTACCTGAAACACATGTTAAATTTGGTCAAAAAATAATGTTGAGTGGGATTCATAGGTTTTACAATCTCATTTTGAACATATGTGGTATAAAAATCATTCACGATCATTCATAGACTTGTCGATCAAACAATCTATTTTCAAGGTTATGAAAATTGTGTTTAAGCTCATGACACTAATCCGTTAACTCAATCACCCGCGTAATAGTTACCGGCGTGATTAAGATGAAACCATTTCCCCTTCTAAAGGCATCAGTTGCAATTATACCTTATCTCTTATCACAAGTTATCCGTCCGCAGGGGGTACTCAACGTACTAGCCTTCGTCTCGGATAGGGTCGTCAACCCCATAGTACTACCAATTGTATAAGCGGATATTTTCAATCCACGCTAGGATTAAACAATAGTTAATAGTTCATGAATTTAGGGCCTTTTGCAACTAGGTACTCAACCCAATTTCTAAGGCAACATTCAGGTCCAACAATCATTCATGACATATGTTCATTTTAGAAAACTAGCATGCATTTCCATCGCGGGTAAAACAATTTAAAACAATAGTAAGCGAGGCTATAAATTCACACCTTATATATATAGAGTAGTGGACGATTCGAGTGACGATCACTGACGATGATGAGGATGCCCGAGAAAATCAACACCTAACAAACCAATAACGCGTAATGAGTAATCTCATTTAAAAACCTTAAGTACTGTATATATTACATACATATTAGTCAATTGTGATAATTACAACTCACGCCAAAACCAAACAAATAAGTGTTACTCGTTTTATACTATTCGTCCATGTTATTAACGTTATTACCCTTTTCACGTTTTTCGCCGATACCTACCAAAAGTATGGCCTGTTTTACTAGACTTAAACCTTTTTATAAAAATTGGGAAAATTCTCAAAAATACCTTAAGATCTGTAGAAAACACATTTTTAATCCCATTAAAATTTTTCGCTTTTACGACCCGTTACTCAACACTTTACTAAACCTACGTTTTTCGGACTGAATTTGCACATTGTCCAAGTCGGACTCATTTGACCCATTTAAAATATTCCATTGACCCATTTGATACCTAAGTCTAATAATAGACTCACATATGCAGGTTTGAGACAAAAAAAACCTTTAACCATTTACCAAACTATATCTATGGTCCCCGGGATTTGACCTAAAACCAAACATAATTTCGGATTATGTAGGTTCTCATCTCCCGGTACACGATTTTCAAAACATCATAACTTTTGACTCGTTAGGATTCGTAAGCTCTATCTTATACCAAATCGAAGCTAAGAAGACGCTATACAACTATATCCTAGTCCCATGACCTGTTTACAAAATAAATGTTATGAAAACATCCCAAACATTCTGCCTAAAATTACCTATCCCAAAATCAATCCAACACTCGTTTCCAAACCAATTTATCGACACTAGACATCAACTTAAACACTCCTAATCATATCTAACCATCCTAATCAGTCCTTAACCCCCTAATTATCAAATCTATCATAAAACCCAAACACCAAATCAAACATGCAATGGGTTTTACCCACTCAAAAACATCTAAAAACAAGTAATAACACATAATCCATGAACAAAAACAACAATCACCAAGATCCACCAAACACCCCCCTTGTGCCGTGGGGTGTGGGTGATCAAAACCCCCCAACCGAATTGATTTTGGTTGGTTTGTTGAGTGATTACACATCCCCTACACTTGAATTAAACATGCATATACATAATTAACATCAAAACAAACTTTTGAAAAATCTTTTAATTTTTGGAAAAATCATGTTAATGCATGTTGGATTAAACCTTGGATTAGTACTTACAAAAGGTTTTGAAAGTGTGGTCTTTGGTTAGAATTAATAAAAAACAAGAAAATTTGAATGTGGTGGTGGTGGTGGTGTGGTATGGCCGGCGGCCTAGAGAGAAAAGAGAGAGAGTTTGTGAAAATTTTTTGATTGTTTTTGTGTTGTGTGTGTCACTTTTTCCTTTTTGTAATTTTTGGAGGGACTTGTGGTGCAATAATAGCTTTCTTTTGGCCTTAAGTGAAAACGACCTCAAAAGTTTACGGGAATGACTCACTAGTTATTTTGGAAAATTTTACGGGAGTCGGGGATCATCCCGAACACTCCAAAATACTTTTAGGACAAATTTAATGTACCCGGAAAGCAATAATAACTCACCCGACTCAACTTAAGACAAACCAAAAGCAAAATTCTCGAAAAATTATAATATCGATAAAACGACAATAAACATAGAAATTTGGGCATCCATCGGAATCGTAGTCGTCATCGTTCTTCTTAAATCGTCAATCGTCAAAATTATGACCTCAAATATCGGTTTCAATCAAAATATATAGTAATTAAAATTTATTAAAAATTTCAAAAATAAGCGTAATTGTAAGTGACCTCGGTTCTAGGTATTACATCCACCCCTCCTTAAAGAGAGCGACGTCCCGGCGCTCGCCTCTTCTTATACTTACATTTCGTACCACTGGAACAGATGAGGATACCTTTCCTTGAAAAAGTCCTCACGTTCCCAAGTGTATTCTGGTCCACGCCTAGAATTCCATCGAACCTTCACAATGGGAATTCTACTATGCTTCAGCCTCTTGACCTCTCGATCCATAATTTCCACGGGTTCTTCCACGAAATGCATTTTGTCGTCCAGTTGAATCTCCTCCAAAGGAATCATCAATTCTTTATCCGCCAAACTCTTCTTCAGATTTGATACGTGAAACGTGTCGTGAATAGCACTAAGCTCGTTCGGCAACTCTAACTTATACGCTACCGGTCCAATTCGTTTAATAATCTTAAATGGTCCAATATACCTCGGACTCAAATTTCCTTTCTTCCCAAAACGAATCACACCCTTCCACGGCGAAACCTTAAGCATAACCATATCTCCGACCTCAAATTCCAACGGTTTTCTTCTGTTATAGGCATAACTCTTCTGTCGGCTTCTTGCAGCAAGTAATCGGTTCTTGATTTGCACAATCTTCTTTGTCGTCTCCAAAACCATTTCAGGCCCCGTCAACTGGCTTTCTCCTACTTCACTCCAACACACAGGTGATCTACACTTCCTTCCATACAACGCTTCGAATGGTGCACCCGTGATGCTCGCATGGTAACTATTATTATACGAAAACTCCACTAAAGGCAAGTGGCGTTCCCAACTTCCTCCAAAATCAATCACGCATGCTCGGAGCATGTGCTCCATCGTCTGAATAGTTCGTTCGCTTTGGCCATCAGTCTCCGGGTGATAAGCCGTGCTCAAACTCAATTCAGTGCCCATCGCACGTTGAAGTGATTTCCAAAATTCCGAAGTAAACCTACTATCGCGATCTGAAATGATAGATAAAGGTACTCCATGTCTGCAAACAATCTCCTTCACGTACACACTGGCCAGTTTCTCCATACTGTCCGTCTTCTTCATAGGTAAGAAGTGAGCAGACTTCGTCAATCTATCCACTATTACCCAAATCATATCGCATCCACTAGGAGTTCCGGGTAAACCCGTCAAGAAATCCATAGCGATCCTCTCCCATTTCCATTCTGGGATCTCTGGTTGTACCAACAGCCCAGACGGCTTCTTATGTTCGGCTTTAACCTTCGCACAAGTCAAACACTTACTAACGTAACGAGCAATATCCGCCTTTATATTCGGCCACCAATAGACTTTCTTCAGGTCATGATACATCTTATCCGATCCAGGATGTATCGAATACTTCGACTTATGAGACTCGTTCATAACCAAATCTCGTACTCCAGGCTTTCCTTCCTCGGATGGACACAACGGTAACCAAATCCGATTCTCGAAATATCTCAACCCGTCTGACCTAACCACAAAAAAAGTTTTCAACAGTCTTCCCAAGTTCTCAGCACCAACATTCTCTTTTATTAAACCCTTCTCTTGAGCCTTCAGTATGGTTTCGGTTAAATCAACACCCTCAGTCATCACTAGCGCTCTGACTCTCAAAGGTTTCTCTCGATCCTTCCTACTAAGTGCATCCGCTACGACGTTCGCCTTACCAGGATGGTAGCGAATCTCACAGTCATAGTCACTCAGTAATTCTACCCATCGCCTCTATCTCATGTTCAACTCCTTTTGGTCTAAAATGTGTTGCAAACTCTTGTGGTCGGTGAATACAACACACTTCGCCCCATACAAGTAATGTCTCCACAATTTCAGCGCAAAAACCACAGCTCCTAATTCCAAATCATGCGTCGTGTAGTTTTATTCATTCTTCCTCAATTGTCTTGACGCGTAAGCAATCACCTTCTCACGCTGCATCAACACAGCTCCATACCCCTTACGAGATGCGTCATAATACACTACAAAGTCTTCGGTTCCTTCTGGTAATGACAATATCGGTGTAGAACATAACTTGTCCTTGAGTGCTTTGAAAGCGAATTCCTCCTCATCTCCCCATTCATACACCCTATTCTTCTCTGTAAGCTTTGTCAATGGCTTCGCAATCAACGAAAATCCTTCAATGAATCTCCGATAATACCAAGCCAAACCAAGGAATTGTCGAACTTCGGTCGGCGTTGTCGGTTCTGACCATTCCCTGATTGCTTCGACTTTGGCAGGATCCACGCGAACTCCTTTGCTATCAATTACGTGCCCAAGGAATTGCACAGACTCTAACCAAAACTCACACTTCGAGAACTTCGCATACAGCTTCTCTTTCTTTAGCAGATTCAATATCTTTCTCAGGTGCTTCTCGTGCTCTCCCTTACTCTTAGAGTAAATAAGAATATCATCGATGAATACAATGACAAATTTATCTAGATACAGCTTGCATACTCGATTCATAAGGTCCATGAATACCGCAGGCGCGTTTGTCAGCCCAAAAGGCATCACTCGAAATTCGAAGTGTCCATACCGCGTACGAAAGGCAGTTATAGGGATATCCTCCTCTCTCACACGCAGTTGATGATACCCTGATCTCAAGTCGATCTTTGAGTATACACAGGAACAGATCAATTGCAAGGTTCAAACAAATCGTCAATCCTCGGCAATGGATACCGATTCTTAACCGTCAACTTGTTGAGCTCTCTATAGTCGATACACATCCGAAATGACCCATCTTTCTTCTTCACAAACAACACTGGCGCTCCCCATGGGGATGAGCTCGGTCGAATAAATCCCTTATCCATCAACTCCTTCCGTTGATCCGATAATTCCTTTAACTCTGATGGTGCTAATCGATAGGGTGCACGAGCAACTGGTGCAGCTCCCGGCATCAAATCGATTCGAAATTCGACTTCACGGGTGGGTGGTAAACCTGGCAACTCATCTGGAAAAACTTCCGGATATTCGCGAATTACAGGTACCTCTTCTAACTTCGCCTCTAAGTCACCATCACTAGAAACTTGTGCCAAAAACACATCACATCCATCTTCTACATATCTCATCATTTTCAAGCAAGATATCACTTTCAAATGAGAAGTGCATTCATCTCCCTTCACAATCAAGACTCTATTCCTCAACGGGATTTGAACTAATCTTTCTCCACAGACGATCACGGCACTATGCGCCATCAGCCAATCCATTCCAACGATCACATCGAACGATCCTAGCTCTATGGGCATTAAGTCGATATCAAAAGCGTAATTTCCTAACTTCAAGGTACACCCCTTCAGTATAGAATTTGTACTAACGATCTTCCCATCGGCTAATTCCACGTTATAACTAGTCGTTAACAATACCGGTTCTCTATCGATATGACGACTAAATTTAACATCTACGAAGCTCTTGTCGGAACCAGAATCAAACAATATACTAGCATAACAAGCGTCTAGCAGAAACGTACCGGTAACCACGTTAGGACCTTGTGGTTTATCAGCAGTCCCTACTCGATACACAGCAGCAGCATTATTTCCTCCTTGCCTGTTTCCAGCCTTTGGGAAATTCCCCTGCTTATGCCCTCTTTCTCCACATCCGAAGCAAACCATCACCTTCGTGGCATTTGCCCCAGTAGCTACCCCTTTAGCTCGACAATCTGACATTCTATGACCCGCTTTTCCGCACTTGCCACACGCAGGTGGGCAATTCCCTACGTGGTACAAATTACATCGACCACAGTGGGGATTCACCTTAGCTCCTCTAGGGTTAGTGACAGCCCTCATCCCATCATTTTTTCTCTGGTTGAACTACTGATTGCAGTTCTGACCTTGGTTGTTACGGTTTCCTCCACGATTTTGACCTTGGGATTGATTACTCTGAGCTGCCTCCCACTTTCTCTTGTTTCCTTCAGCAATGAAGTCCTTCTTATCTTGCAGTTTGACATCCATTAGCGCGTGAGCCATTTGGACTGCTTCATCGAATGACCCAGGCTTAGATGAAGTTGTCTCACCCTTGATATTACTTGACAAACCCTTGATGTACTGCTTCATCTTCTTGTTATCATCAGCAAAGGCATCGGGACACAAAAGGCTCAATTCATTAAACCTCCTTGTATACGTTGTAATATCATTGTTCTTCAAAGTCAAATGCCTTAACTCATCTTCCAGTTGACCCAGCTCCTCTTCAGGACAGAACTTTTTGGTCAAAAGAGCCTTAGTAGCAGTCCAAGTCCTCGCATTTGCTACTGCTAGTCCAACAGTGGCTACTTGATTGTTCCACCAACTCAAGGCGTCATCAAGAAATGTGGCAGCTGCAAACTTGACTTTATTTGCCTCTGAACATCCGCTAATCTCAAAAGTACTTTCGATCTTCTCTAACCACCTTCGGAGTTCTAGGGCTCTGCCAGTTCCACGAAACTGCGTGGGACCGCATTTCATAAAACCAGCATAAGTAGACTCCCTCGGGGCTTGCTGTCTTCCTGCATTTCCACCTTGATCTGGGTTTCGGTTTGCAAGATCCGCTTCGAGTGCATTTGCAATTGCTTCTTGAATCATTGTGTTCACACGGTTAGCTGTTAACTTTGGAGGCATGGTGAGTTCTCAAGTACACCTCTCTGCAAAGACAGGGAAAACAGAAAAACAATGTAAGTATACACATTAAGATTAAGATGGATTTCTCTTTCAAGACATAATATAAGTACAACGACACATCACTACAAGGTTACTAATATTCATCAATTCACATCACAAAAGAGCAAATTGAAGACATATCATAGATTATGAAAGGTAAACATGGATTGTATTGATAAATCAACCAAAATTGTGACAAGTAATGCCACTACAACAATACACCATAAAACTTAAGTCATCAAGTTTTTCGTCACAATACCATCATACAAAAGTCTAAAATAGTTCGATTACAACGATCAAAGATAAAATAAAATACAAGCAACTAGTCATGTGGTGATCCACACGACCTCTTGGATGGCGGTTCATCTTCATCCTCCTCGGGCTCTTCGTCACTGTCTTCCTCGGGCTCTTCGTCCATCTTCCTCTTTCCTTTGTCATTCGGCCCACACTCAGTCGCCCTCTTCGTCCCAGAAGTAGATCCACACTCCACTACTACCTGATTTCCTACAGTGATACACACACCTCTGGCAGGTGGCTGGACCATAAAATCATTAGCCTCCATTTCCAAGTCATCTACAAATCTCCAATCTGGTGGCAGTGATGCTCTAACTCGATGTTCCCAACTTTGCATCCTAGTCAACCTCGCCTGATCCTCCCTAACTTGCTCAAGACTAGCACTCAGGTTCGCTATCATCGATCTCAGACTGTTAATATCACTCTTATTTGCTACTCCATCAAATTCAATCCTTTCAGTTCTTGCCAACAACCTCTGGTGTGCCCTCTCATTCTTATTGAACCTTCTGATTACTCTAGTTTCCACCGCGTACCGCTCGTACATCAATCTATCCATTCTCCTCAAACGATTCTCAGGATCCCAATAGTTTCTTGGCCTCAGAAAGACCTTCGCGATATTCTCATGAATAGATTGCGATCTAGATGCATTGCTGGATTCCGCACCACTCTCATTACTTACTCGAGTAAACCCTGGCACCGTCCTCAGGTAGTCCTTACAATTGTCCATCGGGGGACGAACGGATTGCTGATCATATCGGCCTGTCGGAGGCACTTCATATCCATTCGGTGAATTTGGAGATTGAAATAATTCAGGTTCGGTCTGACCGACAGCATTCTCGGGAATTTCATCATCCACCGGATCCTCTTCCTTGGAATCCTCACTACCATCGTCACTAACGCTGAAGTTGTCCACATCACTTTCATCACTATCATTTTCCGGCTCTATCGCTTCTTCTGGAGCGATCCATCCATTGTCATCATTCGGCGGGTTCGGAGGGAACGGTCCTCCTTCGTGTCCTACGACATATTCGTCTCCATTTCCGTTACGCGGTACCTAGGCCATTCCTGCAATAACAGAGATTTTTGGAGGGTACGTAAGATTACTATTCAATATTTATAAATACATGCATGCAAATGCAATGCAAAGGTGGTACACATGCCCAAAATGCGATAATATGATGCTCATGCATATGTAATACAAGAATTATAGTATCGAGTACTCCACGTACAATTCCAACGTTTACATATAGTAGTTTAATATCTACGTAATAAATACCCACATATATTACTTCAACTCAAAGGTATACATCAATACCATGAATACAAAAATAAACCTTACCGGAGCCATGCAGGATAGTTGTGTGCTTGGACAATTTCTTACGACACCAAAAGTTATAGTTTAGGAATTTTCAAAATGACCTAGTTCTCTATAACTCATGGCTCTGATTACCAATCTCTAACACCCCACCAAATGCTATGCGCAGCGGAACTACAACATTTGGGTGCTAGGCAGTTATCATCGCACACAAGATATATCAGACGACTCCAAAGAGACGTAAAAGTTTTAACTTAAATTTCGCATTGTTAAAAACATACATGTCTACGGTTTTCCAAACCCAAATGATACAACACAGAGTTAGCGTTTCGGTCCCCATGAATCTCAACCCCCAAAAGATACAATTTTCACAACATGACATAAAGATTAAAATATTCAAGTTAAGAATGGGTGGAAAAACAAGTAGACGCCAAGCCACACACAACACCCATCCAATGCATGCTCCATGCTACACCTCATCGGTTACCTGAAACACATGCTAAATTTGGTCAAAAAATAACGTTGAGTGGAAATCATAGGTTTTACAATCTCATTTTGAACATATGTGGTATAAAAATCATTCACGATCATTCATAGACTTGTCGATCAAACAATCTATTTTCAAGGTTATGACAATTGTGTTTAAGCTCATGACACTAATCCGTTAACTCAATCACCCGCGTAATAATTACCGGCGTGATTAAGATGAAACCATTGCCCCTTCTAAAGGCATCAGTTGCAATTATACCTTATCTCTTATCACAAGTTATCCGTCCGCAGGGAGTACTCAACGTACTAGCCCTCATCTCGGATAGGGTCGTCAACCCCATAGTACTACCAATTGTATAAGAGGCTATTTTCAATCCACGCTAGGATTAAACAATAGTTAATAGTTCATGAATTTAGGGCCTTTTGCAACTAGGTACTCAACACAATTTCTAAGGCAACATTCGGGTCCAACAAACATTCATGACATATGTTCATTTTAGAAAACTAGCATGCATTTCCCTCGCGGGTAAAACAATTTAAAACAATAGTAAGCGAGGCTATAAATTCACACCTTATATATATAGAGTAGTCGACGATTCAAGTGACGATCACTGACGATGATGAGGATGCCCGGGAAAATCAACACCTAACAAACCAATAACGCGTAATGAGTAATCTCATTTAAAACCTTAATTACTGTATATATTACATACATATTAGTCAATTGTGATAATTACAACTCACGCCAAAACCAAACAAATAAGTGTTACTCGTTTTATACTATTCGTCCATGTTATTAACGTTATTACCCTTTTCACGTTTTCGCCGATACCTACCAAAAGTATGGGTTGTTTTACTAGACTTAAACCTTTTTATAAAAATTGGGAAAATTCTCAAAAATACCTTAAGATCTGTAGAAAACAAATTTTTAATCCCATTAAAAGTTTTCGCTTTTACGACCCGTTACTCAACACTTTACTAAACCTACGTTTTTCGGACTGAATTTGCACATTGACCAAGTCGGACTTATTTGACCCATTTAAAATATTCCATTGACCCATTTATACCTAAGTCTAATAATAGACTCACATATGCAGGTTTGAGACTAAAAATCAACCTTTAACCATTTACAAAACTATATCTATGGTCCCCGGGATTTGATCAAAAACCAAACATAATTTCGGATTATGTAGGTTCTCATCTCCCGGTACACGATTTTCAAAACATCATAACTTTTGACTCGTTAGGAGTCGTAAGCTCTATCTTATACCAAATCGAAGCTAAGAAGACGCTCTACAACTATATCCTAGTCCCATGACCTGTTTACAAAATAAATTTTATGAAAACATCCCAAATATTCTGCCTAAAATTACCTATCCTAAAATCAATCCAACACTCGTTTCCAAACCAATTTATCGACACTAGACATCAACTTAAACACTCATAATCATATCTAACCATCCTAGTCAGTCCTTAACCCCCTAATTATCAAATCCATCATAAAACCCAAACACCAAATCAAACATGCAATGGGTTTTACCCGCTCAAAAACATCTAAAAACAAGTAATAACACATAATCCATGAACAAAAACAACAATCACCAAGATCCACCAAACACCCCCTTGTGCCGTGGGGTGTGGGTGATCAAAACCCCCCAACCAAATTGATTTTGGTTGGTTTGTTGAGTGATTACACATCTTCTACACTTGAATTAAACATGCATATACATAATTAACATCAAAACAAACTTTTAAAAAATCTTTTAATTTTTGGAAAAATCATGTTAATGCATGTTGGATTAAACCTTGGATTAGTACTTACAAAAGGTTTTGAAAGTGTGGTCTTTAATTAGAATTAATCAAAAACAAGAAAATTTGAATGTGGTGGTGGTGGTGGTGTGGTATGGCCGGCGGCCTAGAGAGAAAAGAGAGAGAGTTTGTGAAAATTTTTTGATTGTTTTTGTGTTGTGTGTGTCCCTTTTTCCTTTTTGTAATTTTTGGAGGGACTTGTGGTGCAATAATAGCTTTCTTTTGGCCTTAAGTGAAAACGACCTCAAAAGTTTACGGGAATGACTCACTAGTTATTTTGGAAAATTTTACGGGAGTCGGGGATCATCCCGAACACTCCAAAATACTTTTAGGACAAATTTATTGTACCCGGAAAGCAATTAAAACTCACCCGTCTCAACTTAACATAAACCGAAAGTAATATTCTTGAAAAATTATAATATCGATAAAACAACAATAAACATAGAAATTTGGGCATCCATCGAGATGGTAGTCGTCATCGTTCTTCTTAAATCGTCAATCGTCAAAATTATGACCTCAAATATCGGTTTCAATCAAAATGATAAAATATATAGTAATTAAAATTTATTAAAAATTTCAAAAATAAACGTAATTTAGGGTAAGGTAAGTGACCTCGGTTCAAGGTATTACATATTGTTTTCGGGTTGAGCCATTTCTACAGAAATAAGTTCAAACATTAGTATTTTTGATAATACCATTCAAGAAAATAAAATTACCACGGTAATAAAACCATAGTATTTTTCTTGAAACTAGAATCCATATTGACATAAACCTATCACATCAGTTGATCTGCTAGTGACAAATGTATTCAACATGGTAACTTGTTGAACAATAATTGACAAACAAATTTGCAATTTCTAGATATTTTGGGGATTTACATTGCCAAAAGTCTTTTTGCATTGTAAACATGTTTTATCCCTACTTTATGCCTTAAGTTTCCAGATCTCACTGAGTAACTTAATTAAGTCGACTAATCTAAAGAACGTAAAACCTTCATGTGCAATCTTATTCAGTCATGAAGTTTTCTCTCCATTACAACATCATCGAAAATCTCATATGACGACAATTATAACTTCAAGTGTTCGTCATTTAGATGGCATAAGACTTAAATAAGGGTATTGATTTTGGTGTCAAAATCATGTATGGAGAAGCATGCATACATCTCCATAGCAATAGTTTAATAAAACCGTTTAGTAAACCTTTTGGTGAGACTAAAAATTTCACCACATATTTGCAAGTTGAGGTATTGGTTAAACCAATTAAATATTCTAGCCACAACAATTCACGCCTCACGTTCCTAGAACTTTGCTAAAGCACAAAGCAATAACTTTATTCATTGTGTTTTGGATGTGAATTTACGGTTAAATCAACCTTACGGAATTTTGTAAATAATAACCGTAGGTAATTCCAACTTTAACGCACCGGCAAGCCGGGAATTTGGTTAGCGCTGAAGCATAATAATAAGTGTGAAAACACTTATCCTTTTACCACTTATTTCCAATAATAACAAGACCAAAACGTGTATTTTATGTCGTAAAATTCGGAATTATGCGTGGTTTGTGTTTTTATTGTGTTTTAGGACCAAAATATGAAAAAGGAAGAAAACACGGGCTTTCACGGGCTTTTATCGAAGAAAACGAGAAAAGACGAAGTCAAAAGATCAAGAGTGCAAAAAGAACGGAAGTCCAAGGCCTATTCTGAAGATTTATCGAAGAAAAAGTCTAAAGACAGAAGTTTAATGAAGTCGAAGAACTCAAGTCTAATTATAGAAGAAAATTAGAAGACGAGTTCAATTTACATCGGCAAATCCCGAGACCACGTCGAGAAAGACAAAGAATTTAAATCGAGTCGGAAAGAAAGACAGATAGAAGGAAGCACATGCACCTCCCCATCTCCTATAAATACCCTCCTAATGACACATTAGGAGGGTGTTAGTTAAGTTAGCTAGTTTATTTTTCTTTCTTTAGTTTTATTTTTAGAGAGAGAAAGTGTTTAACTTTCTCTCACTAGAACTTCATCTTTTCTTTCTTTTCATGTTTAAGCTTTGATTTGATCTTGTATTTTCGAATCATTAATTTATAAGTTCAAGTTAACCTTCTTATCTTTAATCTTCTTCTACCTTTCTTTATTTTGATCTTGTAGTGATAATCGTTGATTTTGTTTCATCTTGATGCTTAATCTTTTTTTCTCCTCCAAGTTTTAATACGGATTAAGTTTTGAGCTTTTCATGCTTATTGACTTAGTTTATGTTTAGCTTATTTACGTTTTAAGTTTTCTTAAAGTTTTAGTCTTTTTAAATTTGATTTAAAAGTTTTGCTTATTTAAAGTTTTGAAAAGTTCTTATTTTATGCTTATTAGTTCGGCTTATTAGTAATTTGTTTAAGTCTTGGTTTGAGCTTATCAAAAGTAGCTTAAAAACTTGGCTTATTTCGATGTGATAGTCATCGGAAAAGGGTAAACCCCTTTCCGATTATGCATTCCGATTAGAGTCTTATATTCCGACAAGCTTCCTTTTTATTCCGATCATCTTGATCGGAAAAGGGTTTATGGGATTCCGACGCTGTGTTTTGGACATTCCGATACGCTTTGTTTTTAACATTCCGATTGTTGCCTTTTTCTTGTATTCCGATAAGCATTGATTCCGATCTGGATTCCGACCAGGATTCCTTTTGTCATTCCGATAGAACTAGTTTACTCACATTCCGATAGCTTTGTGATTATTTCGACTGCATTCCGATTTGGCCTCATTCCGATCACATTCCGATTGTAGCATTTTTGGATATTCCGATTGGGTGCATTCCGATCACATTCCAACGGTTTATTCCCAATGGATTCCGATAAGGCATTCTGACTGGGTTATTTGTTTAGTTTTAAAAAATTTTCAAGTTTTAAATTCATTACGTTTTAATTTCCAAAAATTGCACGCTTCACGAAATCTCTGTTTTTACCAAGGGTTTTTCTTATTTTGTTTTTTAGTTTTCAATCATTTATTTTTAACTCGTCATTTTAGTTTAATTTTTAAAGCTTTTAATTTACTCAACGACACTTTTATATTTGCTATTAGTTTAAAATAGATAACCAAACCATTCTCTTTTCCACCAAGAACGTCTGAGTCGCACTAATTACTTGTAATCAATTCGAAAAGACTGGAACAACGAACTTTCATAACGAGGTGAAAACCTAGTTATTAAATGGCTCCGCTGCCGGCTCTTTTCGTTAAGATTAACAGTTTTTAGTGAGAGACGCGTTTTATTCTGGGATCCGTTCATTCGTGAATGTTATTTTCCTTGCTTAAAAATTTTCAAAGAAATCCATAAAAATTTAAATTTTTTTCAAAAATACAAAAACATTAAAAAATTATAAAAAGCATTTCTTTTTCAAAGTTTTGCACCAAAACGATTTTATTTTTACAAGTACATATATATTCTTTGTTTCTTTGGTATCTTTTTCTTTTTATTTTGCATGTGTATGCGTACTAGATCTTCCTCTTATTCTGAGCCCGAGCCTCGTAAAGATTTAGATATGGATGGTGTGCATAACAATAATAACAACCCACCTCTACCCAGTTTGAATAACAATAACAACAACAACAATGTTCCCCCCAGCCGACTTACAAACAATGGAGGAGCTTTGTCAGCCAATAATGAACAGACGCGGAGGACCGATTGCGCCGATGCAAATCACGGCTCCTGAATTTTCGTTGAAGCATCACATGATCCATGAAGTTTAAAACGCTTGCCCATTTCTTGGATTACCCGATGATGATGCCAACAAACACCTCGACAAATTCATTACCGTCACCCAAAGCATGAAACTTCCCGGTGTTACTATGGATTTCCTTCGCCTACATCTCTTCCCACACACTTTATCCCACCATGCCGAGAAATGGTTTGATCGTCTTCCCAAAAACTCAATTCATACATGGAATGACATGACTCAACGCTTTTTGTCGCGCTACTTTCCACCATCCATGGTCACTAGTCTTCGCAACCGAATCAGTGGATTTACTCAAGAACCTGATGAGTCGCTTTTTGATGCTTGGGAATGTTATAATGTTTTGATCGACCGTTGTCCGAACCATAACATGTTCCCCGTTACTTTGATTGATACCTTCTACAATGGTTTAACTTTTCGTGATCGTGATACGATTAATGCTGCCGCCGGTGGTACATTCATGAAGAGAAGACCTGAGGAGTGTAGAGAGCTGATTGAGAACATGACCACTCACCACAAAAATTGGGATTCATCCGCATTCTCAAGATCAAACCCGAGAGTCAATGTTTCTTCTACTTCAACAACCCCAGATATGACTGAATTCACTCACATGATGGCCGAAATGAACAAAAATATTCTACTTATAGCTACGAATCAACAACAACAAGCTAAAGCTGTAGCAACTTTTTGTGAGATTTGCGGGGATTCTCATTCATACACCGATTGTCCTTATACTCAAGACAATCCGGAAAATGTGTATGCCGCCAACGGTAACTTTTCTATGGGAGGCTATCAAGCACGTCCTCAAGGTGACCGCAATTTGCTTAGTTATCGTTCGAATAACTTTCTTTCACCACCCGGTTTTCAATCCCATAATAGACCACCATCACCTCCACTGAACAACACACAATACCCACCAAGGAACCAAGGCCAAAGAAGCAACTACCAAGGGAATTCTTCTAATAATCAAAGGAATTACAACTTAAATCAAGGGACTTTTAATGGGAAAAACCAAGGGTTTCAAAATAACAACTTTAACCAAGGTTTTAATAATAAAAACGCTTATCAACAACAATATCCAAACCAAGGTTTTCAAAATCAAGGGCAAAACACGAATTCCCCTTCAATGGACTTGGTTCTTCATGACTAATAAGTTGAGTGAACATGAGAAAATCATGTCTACTATGCAAGAATCGAGTGATAAGAAATTTATGCTAATGTTTCAAGCCATTAATCCCCAAGGCCCACCCCAAGGTACTCTCCCTTCTAACACCGTGACCATCCCTAGGGCCAACGTTAATGCCATCACTACTAGGAACGGTAAGATCATCCTTGAACCTTCTTCTTCACCAACTAACCAAGGACCCGAGATTCCTTCTACTTGTGATATACCACCCGTTATGCCTTCGTCTGAACCTTATGTCCCACCGATACCTCAAGTTTATACCACACCTTCGGTTCAAAAACCGGTTCCTCCACCTTCCACATCTACCCCTCCACCACCCAAGGATGTGAGTGAGAATTCCATTCCAAAGCCTTCCCCTCAACCCAATATACCTTATCCCTCAAGGTTGAGGAAAGAGAAGTTGAAAAACAAGGATGATATTCAGGTTTCTAACTTTCTTAAAATGCTTAAACAAGTGAATTTCAGCATCTCCTTTGCTGAGGCTCTCACTCAAATGCCTAAATATGCTAAGATGTTTAAGGATCTTTTAAATGATAAAGAAAAATTGCTCGACATCGCCAATACCCAATTAAATGAGAATTGTTCTACCGTTCTTTTGAGAAAACTTCCAGTTAAGTTAGGAGATCCCGGTCGCTTTCTAATCCCTCGTAACTTTCCGGGTGCAGAGAATTGTATGGCCCTAGCCGATCTAGGTGCTAGTATCAACTTAATGCCTTTAAGCGTTTGGAAAAAAATATCTCTACCTGAGCTAGTCCCCACACGAATGACATTGGAATTAGCTAACCGTACGGTTGCTTATCCGGTGGGGATAGCCGAAGATGTCTTCGTCGGTGTCGACAAATTCACCTTTCCGACGAATTTTGTTGTCGTTGACTACGAGATGGATCCGCGTGTTCCATTAATCGTTGGACGTCCATTCTTGAGGACCGGTCGCACCCTCATTGATGTAGCCGCAGGCGAATTAATCATGAGAGTTGGTGACGATAAAATCGTCTTCAACATGGGTAAACTTTCCAAGCAACCTCAGGAAAACGAGAGCGTTAATTTCATTGACGTTCTTGATGAGGCTTGTGAAGAGCATTTTAAAGACGCTTGTAAAAGTGGTTCTTCTTCACTACCCATTGTTGAGACCGTTGCCTCTATTGCTCCTTCACTAACTCCATTTGGAGAAAGTGATTTCCTTTTCAAAAACTTTGAAGCAACTTTGGGAGATGTGGACTTACACTATGACGATTCTCCCTCCAATTGGGATGAAGACATTATTACCATTGAGAAACTTCTCAATGAGGACCATATTTCTCCACCATCTCCTAAAGACATCTCTATCGATGAACCGAATTTGAAAACGCCTTCCATCGAAAATCCTCCGGATTTAGAGCTTAAGGATCTACCGTCTCATCTCGAGTACGTGTTCCTTGAAAAAAATAAGAAGTCACCCGTAATCATCGCAAAGGACTTGAAAGAGGATGAAAAGTATCGATTTATCGCCGGGCTGAAAAATCATAAGAAAGCGATTGCTTGGAAAATCTCTGATATTCGTGGAATTGATCCTCACTTTTGCACACATAAAATTCTCATGGAGGACGACTTTAAACCCACTATTCAAAATCAAAGAAGGGTGAATCCCAAGATCCATGACGTTATCAAAAAAGAGGTTATCAAACTTCTTGATGCGGGAATGATCTACCCTATTTCGGATTCACCATGGGTTAGTCCGGTCCAGTGTGTGCCTAAGAAAGGTGGAATCACCGTTGTGCCCAATGAAAACAACGAGTTGATTCCTACTCGTCTCGTTAAAGGGTGGAGAGTTTGTATAGACTATCACAAACTCAATGATGCTACGAGAAAGGATCATTTTCCTCTCCCTTTTATGGACCAAATGATTGAACGTCTAGCGGGTAATGACTATTATTGCTTCTTAGACGGTTTCTCTGGGTATTTTCAAATTCGCATCGATCCTAAAGACCAAGAGAAAACCACATTCACTTATCCTTATGGAACATTTGCTTACAAAAGAATGCCTTTCGGCTTATGCAATGCTCCTGGGACTTTCCAAAGGTGTATGATGGCTATCTTCCATGACATGGTTGAAGAAACTATGGAAGTCTTCATGGATGATTTCTCGGTCTATGGTGACTCCTTCTCTTCTTGCCTTGCCAATTTGGAACGCATGCTTAAGCGGTGTAAAGATACTTGCCTTGTTCTAAATTGGGAAAAATGCCATTTCATGGTAAAAGAAGGCATTGTGCTTGGACATAAAATCTCAAAAGCCGGTCTTTAAGTGGACCGTGCTAAAGTTGATGTCATAGCCAATTTACCTCCACCTTCAACCGTGAAGGGTGTGAGAAGTTTCCTTGGTCATGCGGGCTTCTATCGTCGATTCATTCAAGATTTTTCTAAAATCGCTCGCCCGATGACCCACCTTTTGGAAAAAGATACTCCTTTTATCTTTTCTAAAGAGTGTATTGAATCATTCAATCTTCTTAAGGACAAGCTAACTAAGGCACCGGTCTTGGTTACCCCTATTTGGAAGCTACCTTTTGAATTAATGTGTGATGCTAGCGACTTTGCTATTGGCGCGATTTTGGGCCAAATAGTGAACAAACACTTCCAACCAACCCATTATGCTAGCAAGACAATGACGGGGGCTCAATTGCATTATACCACTACCGAAAAAGAGCTTTTAGCTGTAGTGTATGCTTTTGAGAAGTTTTGCCCCTATCTTGTCCTTTCCACCATCATTGTCTATACCGATCATTCCGCGTTGAAGTACTTGTTGACTAAGCAAGATTCCAAACCAAGACTTCTTCGTTGGGTTTTACTCCTTCAAGAATTTAAAATTTAAATTCGTGACAAGAAGGGAGCCGAAAACCTAGCCGCGGATCATCTAAGTAGACTTGAGGATCCTTATCAAGGGGATCATCCGAATCAAGAGATCAATGAATCTTTTCCCCTTGAGGCCTTAATGTCTATCAGTTCCAATCTTGATGACACCCCGTGGTTTACGGACATTGCAAACTACTTGGCGGGTGGAATTCTTAAGGAAGGGTTAACGTCTCAACAAAAGAAAAAGTTCTTTAAAAACATTGAACACTATTTTTTGGACGACCCTTACCTTTTCAAAAAATGTGTGGATCTTGTCATTCGTCGATGTGTTGATGGGCCGGCAGCGTTACTAATCCTTGAAGCTTGCCAAAAGGACCCACCGGTGGTCACTTTGGTCCCAATTACACCGCGAAGAAAGTTTTCGACTCTGGATTTTATTGGCCCACCATTTATTATGACGCTCATGAAATGGTTAAACATTGTGATGCTGGCCAAAGACAAGGCAAGATCACACATAAAGATGAGATGCCTAAAAATTTCATCCAAGAATGTGAAATCTTTGACGCATGAGGCATCGACTTTATGGGGCCATTTCCATCATCTAAAGGGAACAAGTACATCCTCGTAGCCGTTGACTACGTATCTAAATGGGTTGAAGCTAAGTCTCTCCCTACGAATGATGCGAGGGTGGTTGTGAACTTTTTGAAGCAGCTTTTTGCTCGATTCAGTGTTCCTCGTGCTATAATCAGTGACCGCGGGATTCATTTTTGCAATGATCAATTTGCTCGAGTCATGGCTAAGTACGATGTCAATCACCGTCTTTCCACCGCTTATCATCCCCAAAAAAATGGTCAAGCCGAGATATCTAACCGTGGACTGAAGAGAATTCTTGAGCGTACTCTGGGAGAGCATCGTGCCTCGTGGGCCGATAAGTTAGATGATGCTTTGTGGGATTTCCGTACCGCTTATAAGACCCCGATTGGTTGTACACCTTATCGTCTTGTGTACGGGAAAGCATGCCACCTCCCTATTGAGCTGGAAAATAAGGCGTACTAGGCCTTGAAGTGGGCTAAATTTGACATCAACAAAGCCGGCGATGTTCGGAAGATTCAACTCAACGAGCTCAAGGAACTGAGGAATGAAGCCTACGAGAATTCTTTGATCTACAAGGAGAAGACCAAAATCATTCATGATGCTAGGATTAAGAACTGAGAGTTCCACATCAGTGATAAATTCTTACTTTTTAACTATCGATTGAAGATCTTCTCGGGCAAGCTGAAGAGCCGTTGGTCTGGTCCATTCACCGTCGCCAAAGTCTTCCCATATGGCACCATTGAGCTTTCTCAGCCGAATGGGCCTAATTTCAAAGTGAATGGTCAGCGAGTGAAGTTGTACTTTGGTGAGGACATCTCTCATGAGATGACTCCATCCCTCACCAAGTTTCCCTTGAATTAGTTCTGGGTCGAGTCAGGCTCGTGACTCGGTTAACAAAAGCAAGCACTTCTCGAGAGGCAACCCGATTATCTATCTATCTTTATCCGTTTTCATAATAAGTGTAGGGGGAGCCCCGTATGTGTTTGTTGTCTTGTTTCTTATTCTATGCAGGGATTAAAGCTTCATAGAGCACTTTTGATGACATTTTACGAACCGTGATCCCATGTACTCGTCTTCCCGGTTCTATCCTAAACTGTCATGATTCAATATTTCATATCTTATATGTTCACATTGAAATCACTATAGTTGTCCTTTCTTTAGGCAGATTTAAACAACATGCACAATGTCCTAAGTGTAGGGGATTTACTCCCACATGCTTAAACATTGAGGACGATGTTTATAAAGTGTAGGGGGACTTCTATCGAAGTAAGTGGGCTTTTCCATTAATTTGCCCTCATTTTTACCGGTAAATTTGATTTTTCGACATTTTACAAAGTTTTTAATATATTTTCGCCTAATAGTTTTTCCTTTGATTTCGTTATTTACTTTCTATGTTAGAATAAATTTTTAATAAAGTGGTTTTAAATTTTTCAACGTTGTGAATCTTTTGACTCAACCCGAGTTTACTTATCTAAGTTTACTCTAGCTAGTATCCTTAACGTGTTTAAGTCAAGTTTTGCTAGGCTTTTATATAGGGAGCTTTAAAACGCGAAAGTCTTAAATCTCACGGGTTAAGAACAAGAACTTTTCGCAAGTTCCTATAATTGATCCTAGAGAGTCGTTTATCAAGGGAACTTTAAAATGCGATTTCTAAACTTGAAAAAGTCTAAGAGTTTTCAAGATCCTATAGATGACTCGAAAACCCAAAACTTTGATTTAATTGGCTAAGCATCCACGAGTCTCATTCCTTGAGATTTTAAATCGTGGAGAACGAGAGATGATAGAGTCAATTATAAGTCTGGTATTCTTTCATGAATTTATGTGAGTTGATTATAAGCTTTTTCTCCCATCGCTTGTTAATAAATTTAACTGCAATAAATAAGGTTGTACGATTTGAAAAGTTACTTAGATTCTAGCACAAGATCGTTTAAAAGTTGCTCGGTATTAATTAGAGTTCATAGCCAAGTCATAACTTATTGAAGCGGGATGCGAAGATTGGCGAGTCCGAAAAGGCCCTAACAAGGCATGAGGGCTACATTTTGTTACTAAAGATCCAAAGTGATGTGAAGAATCATTTATCAAAAATCAATATGAAGGATCGAGACACACGACGAAAAGAAAATACTCCCCTAAAGATCATGGAGAAGTCTATCCAAAAAGGCCCTAACAAGGTATGAGGATAAATAGATCCAAGTCCTAAAAGGAGGCAGATCGTTGTATATCAAAGTCCAAAATAAAGATTGGAGAAAAATGAAGAAGTCGTGGTCCAAATATGAAGAATCTCTCAAAAACCTCAAGTGAAAAATTCCTATTATGAAGAGAAGACCATCATTTCAAGAACGTCTCTCAAGATTCGAAGTATGAAGTCACTGCCAAATATCGATCCGAGAAAGGTCTCAAATCGTGAAGCAAGTTATGAACTTTAAGAGGTCCCGAGAAGCAGTCTTAAAAGATTTTTTCCTTTAGCTAACTATTGATTAAATCGTCCCACTTTATTTTCGGCCTAAATAAACTACCGAAATAAGTCAAACAATGCATCCTCATGATCATTCAAGACAAAATTAAAATATAAGAGATACACCTAGGAATAAGGGAGTCTAAGTAAATAATTGGGCCACATGAGTTCGTGTTAGTTTGCTAACTTATAATAACAATGATCTCGTTTTTAAGCTTGGTATGGGGAACGTGAAACTTGAGGATGATAAACATTCATGACAGCCAAAACCCCAATGTAAGTCTTTGATTTCTATCTTTTTAGTTTCTCTATTGTTTAGTATTTAATAAAGGCCAAGGTGGGTTATTTATGATGAGAAATGTAAACCGTGCTTTGAAATTAATGCATTGCATGAGGGCATTGCAATGGTCAAGTGTAGGGGATTTAATAAGTGTGAAAACACTTATCCTTTTACCACTTATTTCCAATAATAACAAGACCAAAACGTGTATTTTATGTCGTAAAAGTTGGAATTATGCGTAGTTTGTATTTTTATTGTGTTTTAGGACCAAAAGATGAAAAAGGAAGAAAACACGGGCTTTCACGGGCTTTTATCGAAGAAAACGAGAAAAGACGAAGTCAAAAGATCAAGAGTGCAAAAAGAACGGAAGTCCAAGGCCTATTCTGAAGATTTATCGATGAAAAAGTCAAATGACGGAATTTTAATGAAGTGGAAGAACTCAAGTCTAATCATAGAAGAAAGTTAGAAGACGAGTTCAATTTACATCGACAAATCCCGAGACGACGTCGAGAAAGACGAAGAATTTAAATCGAGTCGGGAAGAAAGAAAGAAAGAAGGAAGCACATGCACCTCCCCATCTCCTATAAATACCCTCCTAATGACACATTAGGAGGGTGTTAGTTAAGTTAGCTAGTTTATTTTTCTTTCTTTAGTTTTATTTTTAGAGAGAGAAAGTGTTTAACTTTCTCTCGCTAGAACTTCATCTTTTCTTTCTTTTCATGTTTAAGCTTTGATTTGATCTTGTATTTTGGAATCATTAATCTATAAGTTCAAGTTAAGTTTCTTAACTTTAATCTTCTTCTACCTTTCTTTATTTTGATCTTGATTAGTGATAATCGTTGATTTTGTTTCATCTTGATGCTTATGTGAATAAAAATTTTATCTTTTTATTCTCCTCCAAGTTTTAATACGGATTAAGTTTTGAGCTTTTCATGCTTATTGACTTAGTTTGTGTTTAGCTTATTTACGTTTTAAGTTTTCTTAAAGTTTTAGTCTTTTTAAAGTTTGATTTAAAAGTTTTGCTAATTTAAAGTTTTGAAAAGTTCTTATTTTATGCTTATTAGTTCGGCTTATTAGTAATTTGTTTAAGTCTTGGTTTGAGCTTATCAAAAGTAGCTTAAAAACTTGGCTTATTTCGAAGTGATAGTCATCGGAAAAGGGTAAACCCCTTTCCGATGCATAATTATGCATTCCGATTAGAGTCTTATATTCCGACAAGCTTCCTTTTTATTCCGATCATCTTGATCGGAAAAGGGTTTCTAGGATTCCGACGCTGTGTTTTGGACATTCTGATAAGCTTTGTTTTTAACATTCCGATTGTTGCCTTTTTCTTGTATTCCGATAAGCATTGATTCCGATCTGGATTTCGACCAGGATTCCTTTTGTCACTCCGACAGGACTAGTTTACTCACATTCCGACAGCTTTGTGATAATTCCGACTGCATTCCAATTTGGCCTCATTCCGATCACATTCCGATTGTAGCATTTTTGGATATTCCGATTGGGCGCATTCCGATCACATTCCGACGATTTATTCCGACGGGATTCCGATAAGGCATTCCGACTGGGTTATTTGTTTAGTTTTAAAAAGTTTTCAAGTTTTAAATTCATTACGTTTTAATTTCCAAAAATTGCACGCTTCCCTAAATCTCTGTTTTTACCAAGGGTTTTTCTAATTTTGTTTTTAAGATTTCAATCATTTATTTTTAACTCGTCATTTTAGTTTAATTTTTAAAGCTTTAATTTTACTCAACGACACTTTCATATTTGCTATTAGTTTAAAGTAGATAACCAAACCATTCTCTTTTCTACCAAGAACGACTGAGTCGCACTAATTACTTGTAATCAATTCGAAAAGACTGGAACAACGAACATTCATAACGAGGTGAAAACCTAGTTATTACATAACACCTCCTTCCTAAACCGGGTACATGACCAGCGGTGCGTTATACCCACTTTATAGTTTGTCAAAATTGAGTAGGCCGTTAAGTTATTATTGCAATTCCAATCAACGCAAATCATATGTAAATTAGATCTAAAAACAATTCATTAATTTTTATATGATTTAGTCCATATTATTTTTTCTTGAAAAAAATTACCCTTGTTTATAACATACAATTAATATAAAACGTATGAAAACAAGTAGGTACAAAAAAAACTAAATCAAATAGCCACATGCATAACAATTTATTCAAAGAACATAAAATATAGGGTTTTTATAAACATAAAAAGTCTTCCCTAATTTTAAAACTTTGAATCAAATAAAGCAAATAGCATATAAAATCCCATAATCCGTGAAAAACATGCATGTTCATCACGGATCTCCCACATATTCTTAACAATTAAAAAACTATGGATCGTAACCATACATGACATAAAAATTAATTCATGCAATCATCTAAAGATTTTTACCATGTAATTTTAGGGTTAAAAAAAAATTAAATAAAATTCGGCTAGGCCGATTTTTAGAAAACAAAAAAAACAAAAAAAACAAAAAAAACAAAACCCTAATTTTTGTTAAAACCTAAAAAACAACATGTAATTTAACTCAAATCACCATTAGTTAAAAAAACTTTAAATCTGGATAATTATAACATGTTAAAACGACTCTCTGATACCACTGATGGTTTATGACATTCATAACAATTATATAATCATAACAAAGATCAAAGCACATTATAGCGGAAGTGATATAACAAGATCATAATAACAAAATTGTAATTAATGGATTAGGGTTACATACCTTTATCCTAGCAAAGATCCACAAGATCACCAACGAATCACCAATTAGGGTTTGTGAAGAATAATACCAAGATATAGTTTAAAGCAAAACTATATTACGCTCTTGTACACACTTAACGCAACGGGCTAACCTTGAGTCTAGCACTTGCAAACCGGAACTTCAACACTTGTGGAATTTAGCAAAATCGAAAACCAAAGAACCATAAGGGTGTGTTTGGTTCGGCGATCACAAGAAGAGAGAAGGGAAGGAGTGGGGATAAATTATGAAGGCTTTGGGTATTTATATAGGCTTGGCAAAACTTGATTTCCAAGTAACACTCAAATTAGGAAAGCCAAAATCTTTCCCTTTGCCCCCTTGTAGGGGACGGTTGGTTATACCCTAAGGTGTGTTTTCGGAACTTTCTGTTTTCCTTTTTCTTCTATATAATTCCATAACATTCGTTTAACTTAACTCTTAGTTTATTTAACGATCGTTTAGTTAAGTTCAGTTTGATTTAATAAATATATAAAATATATTTAATAAATAAAATTAACCCTTAACGTATTGTGTGCAATCCCGTAATCCCGAGTTCGATCCTATCACACGACTATTAATTTTAAGTCCATAAACTTTCACATCTACCAATACACCTGTAACCTTAAGTGATGAAGAGGTTTGTATGAATCAAAGATGGTTTTTTGTGTTTAAATAATATAGATGTCTTTGTTAACTAGTATTCATCCCTTTCAGCTTGCTTTACTTCATCATCAAGAGCTCAATAGCTCTCCAAGAGTTCCTCGGGTGCCACGAATACGCAATGCTGGCAGCTTACCTCAGCTAAATTCTCTGCATCTACAAGCACATTACTGAAACGATCTTCTACCTCTGTAGGGAAGGATAATGGCTTGGTGAGATTTGTTGACATTGTATCTTTTTAGCATACTTGTAGGTGTGTACTGATATAACCTTTGTACTTTTGTATAGGTCTCTACAAAGAGAGCCAAGGATCCAGCAAATAATGGGCCAAGCAATTCTCGTGAGCTTGATAGAGCAAAAAAGGTGGTCAGATCGTCTTCTCTGACCAATTCAAGGAGACATGACCATGGGAAAAATAGATCCGGCAATGTGGTACAACCTCCTGGGTCAACAACAGCTAGCAGTGGTCGATCCTCTTCAACTGAACATAATCAAACTTCTGATGATGAAACTGGTGCAGTTACCCATGGCACTTTACCAGGTCTATCTACATAACAGAATCAAATTTTACATTGTTCTTAAGGGTGTTTAGATTTTTATTTAGGCACCGGTTCTGCTTCTGATTATTTGATTATTCGAGGATTAAATAACCTTTTTTGGATAATCAGTTTCGTAGCAGCTGCAACAAAGCGATTATCGGATATCATATAATCACTTATTAGATGCACATCCAAACCCCCCCCCCCCCCCCCCTTGTTAAATTTTGCTATCTGATGGAATAGATTATATGGTTTTGACATGGCTTCTTTTTCTAATCCAACCTTGCTTGCTGAAATTATGAGTAAAGTAAAGCGGATGACATATGAAGAACTCCGCAATGAAGTTTTACCGGTATAATTTTGTAATAAAATGTTTGTTCTTTTATTGTCTATTCAATTTGTATGTATGCTAATGATGGTCTACTTATTTTCTCAGCACTGGCCTAATCTGCGTAAGCATAATGGTGACCGTTATGCTTATTCGAGTCACTCACAAGCTGTTCTTGATTGTCTGAGGAACCGAAGTGAATGGTCCAGACTAATTGATCATGGTCCTAAGGTATGTCTATAGTAAATATGAATTGTTATACTTGTCGATACCCATGTTTATAATAAGTTCGTCATTATTTAATACTTGTGTTATAGACGAATGGGGGGAGGAAGAGACGCAAGCCTAAATGTGATACGTAGAACCTTGAATCAGAAGATGATTATAGCACTGACATAAACTCAAAGGAAAATACCAGTGACTACCCAAAGCTGCGAAAAGCAAGAAAGCAACGGCGCCTTCAAAGAGGAATCAAGGATATCAGACGGAGACGAAAGGCTGAAGTTATTAGTGATGATACTGATTCATCTTCCGAATCCAGTGAAGAAAGTGAGTTTAATTATGAAGAAATGCAAGAAGAAGGAAGATCAGGTCCAAAAGAGGCCTCTGCTAGCTCAGATGAAACGGGGTCATAACGTTGTTTAAAACATAAAACACCATTTGACCCTTGACTTGGATTTTACTGTTAAGTGTAAGTATGTGAACAACGTTAGGAGTAGAGGATTGTTGTATTGTAGCATTAGGTACCGCCATATATTCAATATAGGAATGTAGAGGAGTAGTAGCATAGTGTGAATCTATTCAAGATTCTTAACTATAGCTTGTAATCATAGTTTTGCAAGCTAGTTTAGAGAACCCGTTATTACTCTGAGCTTTCAAACCCGTTGGGATTAGACTGTTTGTTGATAATATGAATGTTACATTTGAATTTGAGAAAATCTGCTCTCTGTAGGCTGTAGTTCCTGTTGTCAAACTATAAACAATATCTGTTTCAACATGTTCTGCTTACTATTCAGATTATGTATTTGTTTTTTTTCATTCGGAGGTCTTTATCAAGAAGATCAGGTGTTTCAGTAAGGCGGTCAACTAAATCTTTCCCAAACAATCCTAATGACGACGGATACGATGTTTCAAGAACAACAAGAGAATGTGCGGTGGTGACATTAATTTTTTTGTCTAGTTTAACGTTAATCAAAGAAGTATGTATACTCTATAACCGGAAGTAAACATCCAGAAAGAGACGTATCATTAAACATCAAAACTTCATTCCCAACAGCGATGGAAGTAATTTTCGTATCAGGAAGATAAGATTGGACGTTGGTTTTGACCCATTCTTGAGCAGCATCAAGATCTTCTAGTTTTGTAACTACTCATTACCTATTCCAATAATGAACTCGATGTTTGTGTTTCCAAAGGCTGTAAGGACTTTAGGATGATCATCATAAAGTTTAACTTTGTTAGCACCAATGGATTTTACTAATGGGAAGACTTTATCTGGTTACGGGAGATTGTTGACTTTTTGGCCGTAGTTGATACCAATGCACGATATGGTCGGAAAGAGGAGGAGGAGGATTGCACATATGTAGAGTAGGGGTGAAATGGTCCATTGGTGGTAGTCGGATGGTGGTTAAAAGTGTTAGTGGTATTTGTAGAAACTAGAAGGGGGGGTTGAATAGTTTCTAGTTAGTTTTCAAAACAATTCGCCTTAATCCACTGTGCGCGGTTCTTTATTGTACCCGCGGTTCTTTATCAATAAAGAACCGCCGGTCCATTTAGGGAACCGCCGACAGTGGACGAAACCGTTTATTACATGTTAAACTTTAACAATCCTTTGTATCAAATTCTCGATCAAGCTTGACTAGATATGAGATGTGTTTGATTGAGAGATAAATACTACAAGTAAGAAAACACACAAGCACATCAAATCAAGAGTACATCAAGCAATAGTCTAAACACTAAGCACACACGTACTAAGCATAAGCTTTTCTGCAACTAGGATGTTTAGACTAAGTGATGTACACTTGACCATAATCTAAACATGAAGCACACACCTACTTAGCCATAGCTTTTCCGCAACTTAGATGTTTAGATTATGTGATGCACACAAAGAAACACAACACAAGTATGCAATTATAAATACATCTACAAAGGTAAAGACATAAATGTAAATGAAAGTACCGACACGATGATTTATAGTGGTTCGGTCACGAAGCTCCTCTTCGCCCTACTCCACTCCTCGAGTACTCTAATACAAGGCTTTTGTCCCGTATAAAAATTATCGTTCTCGTGGTCTAATCGAATTGATCTAGGTTCTCTATGTGACTCTATTGTCTTTTGGTGGAACAAATATTTTTGGTTGTTTTTAAATTAAAATGTGCAAAACTTAAAAGTAAATGTCGTTAAAGTAAAGTGGCGTGAAATTAAATCTAAATCTAATTAAAAGTAAAAGGGTGCGATATTTAAAAACTTTTGAAAAATAAAATAACTAAATGACCAAAACTTAAAGCGTAACGAAAATTAAAGTTAGACAAGAATTAAAATGTAAACTAAGAAAAATAAACAAAGTTAACTAGAGAAAAAAACCACTCCAATCGGAATATATTCCGATCAGATTCAATCGGAATATCAAACCTACCTGTCGGAATGTTGATCAGAAACCCAATCGGAATATGTCACCTTTCTCTGATCGGAATAACTAAGCTTAAACCCCCAGATCGGAATGTATACCTCTGATCGGAATATGGAGTGGACTTTGGTCGGAATGTTTATCGGAATCCCTAATCGGAATAGCTGTCACCTACCTGATCGGAATAACCCAATGAACAACTCGATCGGAATATGTAGAAATGGACTCAGATCGGAATGCTGTCACACACCTCCTGATCGGAATACCAAAAGCACCTCTAATCGGAATACCAACGTCCACCAATCGGAAAGTTAAAAACCTTTTCCGACCAAGCACGTAGCTATGATCGGAATGTAAAACCCCTTTCCGATTTCACCTATCGGAATACGAAGGAAAGATTGGAAAATAAGCTAAGCAAATACGCTATAATTCTAATAAGCACTAGACGAAATTTCTAAAGCAAACTAATTAAGAAAAAGCTATTAAACAGAAATTTGAAGACTTTTAAATCACGAAATGGAAAAGCTTTACGAAAAATAACTTTTTATACAAAAACAACTTTTATAAAAACTATATAAACTTGAAAATAAACAAAATAAGCTATGAAAATAAATGATTTAAAACAATCAAAAGCATAAAAATGTAATCTTTAAACAAATCAACAAGACAAAAAGCATATAAATCAAAGATTAAAGAAAGGTAGAATGAGATCAACAAGATAAAGTAAAGGTGCGAGAATTAAAAGAAACACTTACATGAAATTAAATGGTAAATAAAGTGCAAGACATGTAATTAAAGGTGCAAGTAATTAAAGGTGCATAAAATAAAAGTGGAAGAGCTAATTTGTCAAGTTAGCCAACAAGAACAAATGAATGAAAATGGGGTGTATTTATAGGAGATTAGGAGGGTGGTTAGAGGAAGCTTCCTCCTCTCCTTCCTTTCTTCTTAATTGCGCCCTTAAGTCCTTCCTTCTTAATCTTTTTGTTAATCTTGGACTTTGATGACTTTTGGCTCGGGATTTCTTTGGACTCGTCTTTTAATTCTTCGATAAATAAGACTTGAGTTCCTCGGCTTTAAGTAAACTTCCGTCTTTTGACTTTCTCTTCGATAAATCTTCAGAATTGGTCTTGGACTTCCGTTCTTTTTGCACTCTTGACTTCTTGACTTCGTCTTTCATCTTTTTCTTCAATAAAAGTCCGTAAATTCCCATGAATTGCCGTGTTTTCTCCACTTTTCACCTTTTCGTCCTAAATCACAACAAAAACACAAACCACGCATAATTCTGACATAAAAGACATAAAATACACGTTTTGGCTTGGTTATTATTGTAATTAAGTGGTAGAAAATATGGGTGTTTTCACACCTATCAAATCCCCTACACTTGACCATTGCAATGTCCTCATGCAATGCATTAGTTACAAAGCAAGTTTACATTTTTCATCATAATCAATCCATGTTGGCCTTTATTAAAGAGATAGAAAATTATAAACATTAAAAGTAAAGAAATCAAAAAGCATACCTTGGGTTTTGGAAGTGTCATGAATAATCATCACCCTCAAGTTTTCACTTTCTCCAAACCAAGCTTAAAAATGAGATCATTGTTATTATAAGTTAGTAAGCTATCATGAACTCATGTGGGCCAATTACTCACTTAGACTCCCTTATTCCTAGAGGTATCTCTTATATTTTATTGTTGTCTTGAATGATCACGAGGATGCATTGTTTGACTTATTTCGATAGTTATTTAGTCCGAAAATGTAGAACAATGATAATCTTGTGAAACAAGGGGGTTGATGTTTTTCTAGAGAGAGAAAGTTAGAGAGAGAAATGAAAGAAAACACATATATTGAAATGAGAGAATAAAACAACCAACACCTCTTTCCATGGTGGAAAGAGGTTTAAATACCCCAAGTCCTTAAAGGACTTGGGCTTCCGGCCCATGAAC
Source organism: Glebionis coronaria (assembly GCA_025667525.1). NCBI lineage: Eukaryota > Viridiplantae > Streptophyta > Magnoliopsida > Asterales > Asteraceae > Glebionis > Glebionis coronaria. The sequence continues at coordinate 21,197,330 of CM046880.1, forward strand.
ATGCTCATGGGTCGGGCTATGTAATAAATAACACTTAACTTAACTACGAGCCTATAACTACATGGTTGGAGTGACCGAGACTTTCTAAATGCGTAAAACGTATTTCCAACAATCTCCCCCAAAGGGAGGTCACTCCAAGTTTACAAAGTCCTAATCTAGCATGTTAGATTTTGTTCTTGAGCTCGTAGTCTTCTTTTCTTTCTTTTTCTTTTCTTTTGTGAATATGTGTTGAATGATATCAGCCTTTTTGCTTGGAACATGTTCTTTTGGACTTTCACGTGCGATCTTTGCCTTTCTTGTGAATTTGCCTTCTCGTGACTCCATGTTCCACACACTTATGTCTTTTTGTTGAATTCTCGAAAGTTTCAGAGTTTGGTACAGCGGAAGACTTTATCTTGTACTTTCTTGAATTTTTGTTAAACTTTGATGCAGAAAGACATAAGCATGTGAGAACGACTTCTACAGGTACACCGCAACACCACCGTCTTCACTGGTACTCAGCAACGCCACCGTCTTCAACAGGTACACAGCAACGCCACCGTCTTTAACAGGTACACAGCAACGACACGAATAAAATGGCTTTGAACATTTTATTCTAATTCGGTAGCATTTTACCTCCGGTCGGTGAAGACCGTTGGACGATATTAGATATCGTACCCGTGACGGATAGTTTCAATTAAGTAACTTCCTGACAGGATTTCGCGGGTAAACCCGTTCTCTTTATTCGACCGTCCAAAGCTGACTGCGAACATAAAGAGTGAATCACTTGGATAATTTATCCTTGTGATTAGAAGCCGTCAATTCATGAAACCTGGAACAAGTGAATCTCAATTAAGATTTTCACCATCGTTGCTTTCCAGTTGTCACGAGCTTAATTCATAAAGAATCTTGCACGTCACCTACCAAGTGCTGTTTGATGTTGACACTTGAAGGATTTCCACTCGTCACTGTGGTCAATAAAGAGTCACTCTGAGTGTTCTGGCAAGATCATATGATAATGCGAAGAGGCCTGGAACGAGTTTAAGTTCAATTAAGAATTAAACCACTGTTACCTTCCAGTTTTTCACAAGATTGATTCTAAAAGAACCGCACGTGTAACCTACCATGAGCTTGTTTGATGTTGGCTCAAGCAGGATTTCCATCTTCATTGTAATACTTACGTATTACTCGGATGTTCTGGCAATATTACAGGAATATTGCGTAGGACTCATGAAAATCTCTTACTTTTCACAGTGTGTGAGAAAGCAAGGAATAAATGAAAAGTGTCCTAATGAGACTTTTGATGATCTCTTGGCTCTAGACTCGATTGTGCGTTTTGATTTAGTGAGCGATGGCTGGAGAGGAATGCCACCTTTTCAATACCAGTCTATTCGGAGTGAATAAACCAATAGATAACGTGTTGATCTCCGTGTGATTAAAACAAATACCTTTTGAGAGATATTTGAGTTAGCTGGGAAGGGTTGTGCATTGCATCACTGGGTCCATGATGTCTTTCTTCAATACCGAGAATCATTAGCAAAAATGACCTCAATAGCATATGTATTGACCCGGTTTCTGCCTAAAGTTGTAAGGAGGGCTTCTTTCTTTACACCCTTTATCTTTACAATTCTTTTTCATTCTTCAACCCCTTCAATGCTTACCAATACGTCATCACTAGCACCTTGTTGTGATTGTTCCAGTGCTAGCTTAAGTACTTGGTCGGCATTCAGCTACGTTCACATTCTTTCTCCATCTTTCCTAGGACTTCTAATTCTATCTAGGGAATTGTCCTTGGGAAGATTCCATCGGCTCTGATGAATCATTGGACTAAACCTATTCCTACCACCCTTTTGTTACCACATCCGTCGTGAATTAAGCGTGTTTTGGGAAGGAATTGCCACCATGAAAAATCATTGAAAAATCACCTAAGGTACTTGTGATATTGAAATCAAAAGTTTTGTACCTTAGGTGTTTTGTTTATCAAAAACGCTCCCCCTTAACACGTGCTTTACACATATTAAGTTGGATTATCGTTAAGTCTTTTTCATCTTTTAGCCAAGTATCACTTAAGTCTCCTTAATCCCATTTTCTCCCCTTATCCAAAATGTTAACCATTAATATTTGGGATATTGAATGGATTAACCGGTCTTTGGGTAAAAATGAAATTGATGTTTGGCCATAGAACATGTTAATGCTCCCCCTTAATTAAATAAGGGATAGTTGTAGTGCTTTAGTATGATATATTTTGAAAGATTTAGAATCTCGTGAGAAATTCTTGAAAAATTATCATACCTTAACACTACAACAAGCCACAAAAGCTGATAAAGTAAAAAGATAACATATTCACAATAATGTACATATGGAGTTGACCTGTAATGAGACGAACCAAAATTAATTGGTTCGTTCCGTAAGCCGATGGTGAGCTCCATATGGTCGTCCACCGACGAATCGTTCTATGCTTCGTAGCAACCGGCGCTTCCTTAGCACTTCCTCAATCTTCCTGATTGCATACGAAGATCCTTTTCGGCACTGGGTTGTCCATGTGTATGTGACTGCCGGAAGAGGTAAGTTGGAGTTGAGAACTGACAAATCATCTCGAACATTCTTTAGCGTTCCATCACTGAATTTGTGCAGTTCTGAGAATCGCATGTATTGCATGACGCCAGTCTGATTCGGATAAAAGATTCCTGCTTCCGGCTTGGTAGTCCCCATGTAGACCTTCTTGTCCTTGTGGAAGTTACTGAGTGGAGTCGTATGGGGACGTTGCAGGTTTAGCTTCTTCTGATAGCTTTCTACCCCAAGTTGAAAATCTTCCACCCGGTGTTGAATGACAATTTTCCTGGCATATTGACGAAAGTTTGAACTCAAGGCTATGACAATATCAGGTGATAGATGGTCAACTTTCTCTTGAGCCAAGAGCAGCAATAGATCTTCTATGTCTTCAAGTTGAAGGTACTGGAGATCACTTTCGTCAATGCGGTATTCTTTCTCATCGGTACGTTTGAGCAAGATTACATTTAAGTAATCGTAACCGAAAACCGTCTGAGTAGTTGCCCCAAGGATACTTTTGATTCTGTGAGATGAGACGATAGAAGCACCTCTCTTAGGACGATGGAAGTGATTATAGGCTAACTTCTTCTTTTTGTCCCAGTGAGATATGCCAAGTGAAGCATAGGTGTCATAAAATTTGAGCAGCTTCTTTCTCCAGATTGAGTCAGGCACTTTGTCTTCTATCCAAGGAACATTCTCCAAGTTGACAGCCTTGAGCATTGTTAGTGACGTGGCATACTTCTTTGCTCCATTTTCAAGGTATTCAAGATCGTGAGAGACAAAATGCTCGATTGGGATAGTGGCAGAACTAGTGATGACCGTTGGTGTAAGAGGTTGCAATATGGGAGTTTGAATTCCTGTAGTTGTCGCTCTCATTGCTTTGGTAAGCTCATTCAGGTGATATTCTGCTTCATTATGGGTGATCTTTAATGTGTCAAAGAAGTCCACATTTGCAGCTGCCATTTTGAGCAGATCCGGGGTCATCGTTGGTTTCCCATGAGAGTACCTTAGAAAAGCCGAGAAGTCGATAGGGTTGTTGAGGAATTGAGTCATCTCCATTACAGTTGCAGTTTCAAATGGATGATGTGGTGCTGCGTTTGTTAGCCAAAGTTGTTCTTGTACCGTATCATCAATGATAAGAGTTTCAGCAAATGTCGGTTCTGGAACATGTAAATCTTCAACTTCCATATCATCATCATGCTGAGCTGTAGAGGATGTGGAAGGTTGAGTTTGCGTCACCGGTGTATCATCGTGATGTTCTTCTTCAAGCATTGTGTCTGTCGGTTCTTCTGCTTGCATGTATTCTACAGTCTCAATATGAGAATCAGTAGTGAATTCTGGTGCAGTAGATATACCTGAAGCAGCCTGCTGAGTTTCTGATACTGTTGTCTCCAGTGGCTTATCTGTGGTGTCAGCAACCGTTTCTGCAATGTCCTCGAAACCTTTCTCGGTGGCCGTTTGATTGTCATCCTTGCTTGTCTCGTCGGCATTTGTACCAGTGTTGTCATTCTTATCACCCTTGTTGAGTTCATTACCCTTGTCATTATCGTCATCGTCATCCTGATCATCATCTGTATCCTCGTCCTCGTCCTTATCATCATCAACATTCTTATCCTTTCCTTGTTCATCCTCTTCATCCTCCTCATCTCCTTCCTTATCCTTATCCTCATTCTCATCATCCTTTTCACCATGTTCCTCGTCATCTTCCTCTTCTACCTCATTCTCATCATCAGACTCAGAGTCGGTAGTGTCTGCAGGATTCTCTTCATCAATTGCGTAGTTGAGATATTGCAGAACTTTGCGTTTGTATTTTGATTTATGAGCTCCCAAGTCTAGCAGACGTTTCTGAAGCAATGTCATGATTTGAAGAGTAGATAGACCATTACCGACCAGATGTGGTAATTGTTGATCAACATAAGACTTGACTTCGCGTTGAATGATCGCGGTCATCTTCTCGTTAATTGACCCGAGAAAAGCAGCATTTTCTTTATCCCGAGTTTTCTTCTCTTTACGAAATGCTTTATGTTGTTCTTTGAGCTTTGACACTTTGTCTGATAGTTTTTGAAGAATGGGCTCATCAGGATGCGGTTCCTTTGGAGGAGTAGCAAACCTTTCTGTCAACGTAGCTATTTGGGTCGCTTGAGCCTCTAGCTGTTGTTGAAGAGACTGGATCAACGGATCATTGATTGTGAGAAAAGGATTTGATGTAGATGAAGTTTGTGGTTCTGTTGGTGGAGGTGTGACCAAAACCGTTAAAGTGGTCGTGGATGATACTGGTTGTACCGGGATAGGTGTTGATGTAGATGCAGTGGTTAGGACGGTGGTTGATACAGGTTGTTCAACTGTAGATGCCGGTGTAGATTCCGTGGTAATGGTGGTGGTTGATACTTGTTGTTCAACAGTTGCGGGTGTGATGGTGGTGGTCGGGACCTCACTGATAATTGGGGTTGAAAGTAGGGAAGTGGTGGTCGATGTAATAGTGGTTATAGGGACATCCACCATTTGTTCGTTTGTTGACGGATCAGTGTTGGTGACCTCAACACCCTCCCCTTCTAAATTAAGATATTTCAACACATCATCAGAGTTTGAAGTAGACTTACTTTGAAGTTGTGTGTCTGGAATGAAAGTTGCATGAGCATCTTCATTTAGTACCATGTGAGTCGGTTCAGGCAGAGATGTGGTGATATTTGCATCCCGATACATCATACTTGTATCTGTGTCAGCACTGCTCTCACATTCTTCACTTGGTTCCCGACTTTCAAGTTGAAAGGTAGCAGCATCTTCATACTCATCTTCATAAATATTTTCTTCGTCGAAGAATTCCGTATCATCATCAGGATTACCAAAATCTGCTAAATCATCAAATACCCTTGAGCCTGATCCACCAAAGGCTTCCTGTCGACTTTGTTGAAGAATAATACGAAGTCTTTTTTCTTCAGAAAGTTGTTGTTGAACAGGATCATTTTGAGCAACACTTGCCTCTTTGCCTTTAGCTTTCTTTGCTTTCTTAGTCCTGCGGAGTGGTACTTCTTCTTCTTGTTCATCTTCAGTGTGGATCAGCTCATCTTCATCATCTTCATCAACAATTTGCATTTTTCCTGAGCGTTTATCTTTAGGAGCAGCTGGTTGACGCTGTGACACTCGTTTCTTGCGTTTACCTTTTTGTTTCTCTGATGGTGGTAAATTTGCCCGCTTGAATTGTGCGTCGATGTCACGAAGCATTTCTTGGTATTTATCACTCTCCTTGATTCCATCATTAATCATCGTGTCAGGTACTAGTGCAGGAAGTAATGCATACTTTGTGGAATTTGTGTCTGCATTCATTGAGAGAATCACATAATCATCATCTTTCGTGTGATAAAAGAATTTCCCGCGAGTGTCAATGGTTGGGTCATTCTTCATAAAATAGTGGATAATGAGCTTGGTGAATCTCGGGAATGGGAGATGCACGGATTTCTTCTTCGTTCCAGTAATCTGATAACAAAATTATTGCCAGAGAAGAAGTGCATAATCGACTTTTGATGCAGTATACAATCCCCAAAATAAGTGAGCCTGTGGTGGTCGCATTGCATCGGTGCCCCTAGTTTTCCCAGTGAGACACTTGACGATGATGGTGATAATTGCTTTCCAGGGTTGCCCTATGTGTGAAGTGTTAAATTGTGATGGACTGTTAATTTCACCCTCATAATTCATGGCACGAATAACTCGAAGCACTTCATCATTCTTTGGGTTAGGCACAAATTGTTCTCCTTGTGCCAACCTAGGGAGCTTAAACAATTTCCTAAAAATGCTCAAGTTGAGTACCCTTGGTGTTTTGTTCAGTTCGAAAGATATGATCTTGTTATCGAAAGATGCAGTATTCCAGAATTCATGGATGTAGACTTCGGGAACAGATGCAGTACGTCTGAGTGTGTCGCTGATGGGTGATATGTCTAGGATATCCGTGGCAATTTTGAAAGCAGGTAAAACCGGATCAAAATCATCTTGCAACCTAGTGTTGTTCTCAGCATATGGGAGCCTATGACTGAGTGGGACAAGTTCAAGATCACGGACTCGTTGTTCTTCCTCGGTGATTGACATTTTCCTGCTTTGATGACATATTCACAAAAGATATACACAACATATGTAGATATATTCAATCAATGCCAATTTTAAACACAGGAAAAATATCATTACACTTATTACCACAACATTCACACATACATCAGATGAACAAGGTCTTTACATATAGCAATTCACTTAGGAAAATAGCATGAGAACCAGTGATAATTTTATTCTAAGGAGATACAGTCCTAGCCTTAGTTCTTACAATATTTGGATTTCTTGGTGGTCATGACCAAAACCTCAGTAGGTTTTGGGTTGATTTCAACCAAAACTTCAGTGGGTTTTGATTTAGTTTCAACCACTACCTCAGTAGGTTTGGGTTTGATGTCTACTAACACCTCAGTAGGTCTTGGTTTGATTTCAACCAAAACTTCAGTGGGTTTTGATTTAGTTTCAACCACTACGTCAGGAATTGTAGGACTACCCTCAACCCAAATGATAGTGGGCTTAAACAAAGATGAAGCTTTGTCTGCCATGGCCTGGAAACACAAACCCAAGACATTGAGTAAGTAATTTGTATCTCTTTTGTTTACATCGGAATCAACTTATTAAATAAGATGAACTTTTGTAATAAGAAACCGTTCAAGTATTCTTATGAGATAAAATTGGCTTATGTCAACAACACTTGGTTTCGTTTAAATGGCCCTAAAGAACTTAAAGCTAAAGAAGGATTAGTGCAATCTAGGCCGAACTCATGGTATATCCTAAGGCAATATCATAAGAATAAGAGACCTAATTCCATTGCAATGTAGCAAACTATCAGAATCCTAGCCATACCATCGCAATGAAACAATCATCGGAATCCTAATGAAATCCTATCGCAATATCTAAGGCTATCGCAATCTATGCATTTCCATCGGAATAACTGAATAATCATCGCAATATACCCTATCGCAATACATAGTGCGAATCCATCGCAATGACACATCGGAATGTGCCATCGCAACATGCCATCGCAATGAATCAACGAAAGTCCATCGCAATGAGCCTGTCGCAACGAACCATCGGAATGACTCGTCGCAACAACCCATCGCAATAGAACCATCGCAATGACTCATCGCAATGAGTATCGCAATGAGTCATCGTAATAACTCATCGCAATAGCCCATCGCAACGAATCATCGAAATGACTCATCGCAATGATATCAAAGCTGTATCGCAATCTACATCGAAATCCGTGACAGGGATTCGATCTCATGTTTGACTTCACGATCTGGAGTTTTAGGCAGCGTTTTAAGCAATTCTGAACAAAACCATTGTGTAAAAGGGAATTCTTAACAAATCCCAGCACTTAAACTACGTGTTCATGGCAAAAATTACAACCCTAAATCGAAAGATTTGAGATAGTGGTTACTGTGTTTGATTGATGATGAAACATGTTAGACGAAGGTTAATAAGCCATAGATTTACCTAGATAATGAAGTAATCAAGAAACACTTAATCAATCTTGAAGCTTTTGAGATCCTTAACAATGGCAGAAAGAGAAACAAGTGTGTTTTGTGTGTGTAGCGAATGACGACGGGAATGGGAGAGAGGGGGGGGGGGTTTGTTTTTGACTTGGTCAAAGTGGATGCAAGCCCCTCCCATTATTGCAAAATTGCAAAACGAGTCCCCCTATTTTGTAAGTTAAAGTGCCAGTTCAAGTTATTTAGGCACATAACAAACTTATTCCCAAATACAAACACAAATACTTTTCGCCAAAATGTTAATGACCTATCCAGGATAAACTTAATTCACACATAGCACACATAGCGTAACTGAAGATGATGGGTAGCTAATATTTTCTGAGTAACCTGTTGAACGACCAAATTTGTTAACTTTAAAGAATTAATATTTGCTCCCCCTTAATCCCTGACCCGTTTTCTAATTAAAGAGCTGTAGTCAAAGATATTAGGGACACAACTATTAATGAGGACATTTGCCGATTAAGTGATTGTATAGAATGATTCTGGTGGAAATAAGATTTCTCTTATTTTAAACAAGATAAGTGCACTGAAACGTACACGAATTTGTGTTAGACCAAGTTATTAAGTAAACTTGGCCCCTTACAAGGTTTTTAAAGTAAAACCTTGCCCGAGAAACTTAATTCCCATTGTGAGCCAACGTTTTCAAAAGAAATACGTGACTTTAATATGAAAAGCGGGTTGCAGTCAGAAATAACTACAAGCCATAATGGGCATGCTTTAAAACTTGTACAACTTTTATACGGACTCTATTTATGGCGCCGTGTCAATAGTAATCGACATTTCTAAAGCCGTAAATATTACCGTACTAAAAGACATGCCCGAGTTGAAAAGAAAAAATATTTTTGGTTTTTCTTGATTTTATATTTTTTATGGATTTTCTTGGTTTTATATTTTTTATGGTTTTTCTTGGTTTTATATTTTTTTATGGTTTTTCTTGATTTTATATTTTTGTATTTTGCTTTTGATGGTTTAAGTATGTACTATAATATACAAGATCACGATCAAAAGGATACTCGAGAATAGTTTACCAGTACTATTCTTCAGACTCTTCTGCCAACTCCTTAAGTGTCGCTGGGGAAAATGATTTCATGCCTAGCTTTTCGATCAAAAACTCGATGCGTGCTCGATCTAAGGCCTTTGTGAATATATCTGCCAGCTGGTACTCAGTGTTGACGAAGTATAGTTCGATCACTCCATTTTCCACTTGCTCCTTGATGAAATGGTAGCGGATGTCAATGTGCTTTGCTCGAGAGTGTTGAACATAGTTGCAGCATAGAGCGATTGCACTTTTGTTATCACAGTACATCGGGATTTTGTTGTAACCAAGGCCGTAGTCAGTCAATTGTGATCTCATCCAAAGAACTTGAGCACAGCAACCGGACATAGCTATGTATTCAGCCTCAGTACTTGATATCGCAGCGCTTTTCTGCCTTTTTGATGCCCAACTGATAAGTCTATCTCCAAGGAGTTGCACACTGCCAGAAGTGCTACGTCTTGTATCTTGACACCCGGCATAATCTGCATCTGCATATGAAATTAATGCAATAGAAGAATCCTTCGGATACCACAGACCATGATTAAGTGTTCCTTTTAGATACCGAAAGATCCTTTTCACAACATGTAAGTGCTTTTCGGTAGGCCGAGCCTGATACCGGGCACACATGCCTATAGCAAATTGCAAATCAGGCCTGCTAGCAGTCAGATAGAGAAGGGTGCCGATCATTCCACGGTAAAGTTTAGGATCGACAGCTATCCCTTCCTTATCTTCATCTAACTTGGATCGCTCCACCATTGGAGTATCCACGGGGTCACAGTTTTCAAAGTGATATTTCTTTAAGGATTCAAGAGCAAATTTGGATTGATTAATAAAGATGCCTCTGGGATTCTGAGAAATTTGCAACCCTAAGAAAAATGAAATTTTTCCCATCATTGACATCTTAAAACGTGTGGACATAATTTTCTCAAAACGGTCAGACAAACGTTGATTAGTAGCAGCAAATATTATATCATCAACATAAATTTGTACCAGTATCATGTCGTTGTCCTCCTTGAGAATGAATAATGTGGGGTCCACTTTGCCTTTGGAGAAGCCTTTGGAGATGAGATACGTCGATAAGAGATCATACCACGCGCGTGGAGCCTGTTTCAACCCGTAAAGAGCCTTCTTGAGCTTGTACACATGATTAGGATACTCTGAATTGACGAATCCATTCGGCTGGCTTACATAGACATCTTCCCTTAATTCACCGTTAAGAAATGCCGTCTTAACATCCATTTGGTAGACGATCATATTCATATGAGCAGCATAAGCAAGGAATAGTCTAATTGCCTCCAATCGTGCAACAGGAGCAAAGGATTCTTCAAAATCGATACCCAAAGCTTGCTTGTAACCTCTGGCGACCAATCTAGCTTTGTTTTTCAGCACACTACCTAACTCATCAAGCTTGACCTTGTATACCCACAACAGTGTTAAGATTTCCACGTTGTTGGGTAACGGAACTAATTCCCACACTTCAAGACGTTGGAATTCATTAAGTTCCTCTTGCATTGCTTCAATCCATGATGATTTGGTCATGGCTTGTTGCCAGTTTTTAGGTTCAGTGTCTGACAGAAATGCATCAAAATAGCAATATAATGCATGTTCTTGGAGTTGATGGCGTGTTAAGACTGGTCGATCGATGTCACCAATGATATTGCGGATTGGGTGATCCTTTGTCCATTTAGTGTTGTGAGTTTCAATCCTTGGTGGTCGGGAGTGAACGATTGCAGGAGCTTCCTCTGAGGTAGACGCACCCGTAGGGTCATCAGGTATGTGTGAACCAAAGAAAGGAAGCTCTTGTAAGTGAGCGTATTCCAGATCGTGATCATATAATTCCTCTTCAACATCATTAGGAACGAGTGGGGGTGATGATTCAGGTGTTGTTTGAGAATTAGTAGGGGATGGTACATCTTGATCAAGAGTAACAGTAGTTGCCTCGGATTCATTTCCATTATCTTGAGCAACGACTACGGGAATCGGAGCCACTGCTACGTGTACTGAGGAATCATTACTCTGTGGATCAAAGAATTCATCAAACATAGGTTGAAATAACTTATCCCACTCGGACCTTGTTGGTGGTATGAATGATGGAGAAGTAGGGTTGTTGGGAAGTAAGCCGGAACTGATTGTACCGGTTCCCATTTCGTGTAATGCGGGTTCAGAGCTGTGTTGCTCAGAAGCCATCGCTGTCAGCTCGTCAAAATCGACATCCAAAGTTTCTACAATCTTGCCAAGACGACGGTTATAAATCCGGTAAGCCTTCTTTGCAGGTGAATAGCCAATAAAAATTCCAATATCAGCCTTCGGTTGAAGTTTTCCCAGATTTTCACTATTTGTATTTGGATAGCAAAGTGCACCAAACACATGAAGAAAGGAAATATCGGGTTTATGTCCATGAAGAAGCTCATATGGAGTTTTACCATGACGTTTGCGAATGATTGAGCGGTTTTGGGTATAACATGCGGTTGCCACTGCTTCTGCCCATAAGAATAAGGGAGCATTCGCATAAATTAACATAGTTCTAGCAGCTTCCATCAGTGTACGGTTACGTCTTTCAACGACACCATTTTGTTGTGGAGTGCGAGCCACAGATGTTTCATGAGAAATACCAACCTTTTCGTAATACGTTCGAAGAGTCTGATTAACGAACTCAGTGCCGTTATCAGTCCGAATGCGGCGAACAGTAGCGTTCCGACGGACTTGGATCATTTTTAAGAAGGTGATGATACACTCTGGTGCTTGATCCTTAGATGCTAAAAACTTTACCCATGTAAACCTCGAGAAATCATCCACTATTACGAGGATGTATTTTCTACCACTCACACTAGCTGTACGCATTGGTCCACAAAGATCCATGTGCAAAAGATACAGTGGTTCTTGGTTGGTGTCTTCTGCTTTAGGTTTGTAAGATTTCTTGGTGCTTTTCCCCAATGAACATGCGGAACATAAATGATCCTTGTCGAACTTGAGTTTCGGAAGACCACGAACAAGTTCGTTTCTAGCCAAATGGTTAATAGCATCAAAGTTAAGATGAGATAACCGACGATGCCACAACCATGACTTGGTCTTAGACGCTTTGGAGAGTAAGCAAACAGGAGAGGCGGCCATCATGTTTTGAATAGACAAAGTATATAGATTATCCCCTCGAGAACCCTTTAACAAATCATTTCCTGCAAGATCGCGAATGAAGCAAGTATGTTGTCGAAAGGCCACTTCAAGGTTAGAATCGCAGAATTGTCCTACTGAGAATAGATTATGACCAAGTCCCTCTACATAGTAAACCCTTGAAATCGTAAAATTCCCAATTTGATATTCACCATAACCCATAATCTTTGCAATATGGTCGTTGCCGAATTTTACCGTTCCTAGAAACTTGCTGACGAAATTTTTGAGCATCGAGCGGTCTCCAGTCATATGTTTGGAGCACCCCGAGTCCAAATACCAAAGAATAATTTGGACGACCTGAAAATTTTACCAAACACAGACGATGTATCGGATTCTAATTGTTCTTCTGAGTTAGCAGGTACAGATATAGTTATCTTAGATTTGCTATCAGACAAAACTTTAGGTTTCCAGATTTTCTTACTAGTGATTGGCTTAGATTCTAGTTGTCTAGTATTCTGAGGTACTTTGTGACTGGGGACATTACCACTGGTAGGCACATTAGTGGGGGCAGACCTAGTTAAAGGGCGCTTGTTCCTTTTCTTAGTGCTAGTGTTCCTATTTAAAGGACGCTTAGACCTAACTTCTGTGGATGTGATCCTAGTTAAAGGGCACGTAGTTCCATTTGCAGTAAAGGTCCTACCAGTGGGTTTCCATTGCCACCCAACTTGAGTAAATTTCTTACCTGTTGGCTTCCATTCAAGATTGTTCTTAATAGCATGCATTTCATTCACGTGATCAATAAGGCATAAATCATGATGCTTAGAAAACATACATTCGTTACAATTCCAACATGTCGCATTAGAATTCACACTTTGCTTAGGTTTCCACTCATAAAGAGGACCTTTTGTCTTAGCTACATGATTCTTTTTATTTAAAACTGAAACAACGTTCCTAGGGTGCACTTCTACTTTCTTCTTCTCAGTCCTATTAGTGGAAGGCTTGATCCTATCTTTCTTTCCTCGAGATCCTTTAGCCTTAGTGGACACTTTTACTCCTGTAGAAGCCAAGGGAACATTAGTGACAGATTTTAAAGATGCCTTACTTGATAGTGTCAATGCCGGTTTTGCTCCTGGAGTCTTATTGAATGGAGTGACAGCAATGGTCTTATTATTAAGTAGTGCAGAACCTGGTGTACCTATGTATTGCAAATATGCTAGGCAATATTGAACTCGCTTCACATATTCATGAGCCGAATAATAGTCGCTACTTGAGGGATCTAAGGCATACAGATCGTCTAAAATATCCCTAAGAAGATCGACATGCTTAATGGCATTTCTCATATAATCATCGTAGGTAACCGGGTTCCTCTTATGAAGTGGATTCTTATAAAGCACTACTGACTTGGTTGTTGGAGCACTAGTGGACGGTGCAGAGTCGGTAGCTAAGTTATCAACAACTTCTTGTCGAGTGAAAAGAAGTGTCTCCTTTAACTCGGCCAAAACCATGTTTTTATCTATGAGCTGAATTTTTAGGTCAGAGGTTTCCTCACATTTCTTGTTCAGTTTGTCAATTAAAGACTTTCGCTCTGTCGCATTAAACGCGAGTTGTTCTTCTATTGAACCAGAAATTTGTGAGTCTCCCTGCCTGACTTGTTCACGCTCTCCTAGTATAGAATTAATTCTTGTTTCTAGGACATGATTGTTAGCCTCTGCAGCCTCTAGTTCCGTTTTTGTTTCTACTAATTCTCTCTTAAGTCTCATCATTTCTTCTTCTAAATTTTGAACCATCTGAATCATCTTGTCACTTGTCTCAACGGAGTTTCCACCATCATTTAGTTTTGAAAGAGTTTCATTTTTAGATTGATTCTCAATTTCAAGAGATATAGAATGTTGTTGAAGCTCGTTAAAACGTTTTGACAGTGTATTATATGAATCCTGAAGCTTTAAAAATTCAGCGTTGGATTCATGACAAGAATGATTTTCTACAGTATTCACATGTTCAATAGTATTCACAGATTTATGCACATCATCACAAATATTCACAGTAGATGAAATTTCATGAGTATATTGAATAGTAACAACTTGCATCACGTCAAGAGACACCATATGTTCTAAAAAGCAGTCATATTCTGATAAAATCTTTTCCTTTTCAATTAAGTGTTGTTCGTAAGCATCATCCATGTTATTGAAAACTTTTTGAACTTCACCAAGCTCAAATTGTAAATTACACACTAGATCATAGACTCCTTGTTTAATATGGTTCACAAACGGAACGATCGCTTCTTCAAACACCGATTTCATGTGTTCGAATGCCCATTCTCCAGCAGTTTGAGCCGTTGGAGTCGTACATTCCAAGATGACCTTGTCAAAATCGGTGAAAGAAGTTACGGCCAAAAAGCAAGTTTGTAATCTACGAATGTAAATACACAACTCAACACAAAGAACAAGCCTTTATCTCATCCCATGCTCTGATACCAATTGTAGAACAATGATAATCTTGTGAAACAAGGGGGTTGATGTTTTTCTAGAGAGAGAAAGTTAGAGAGAGAAATGAAAGAAAACACATATATTGAAATGAGAGAATAAAACAACCAACACCTCTTTCCATGGTGGAAAGAGGTTTAAATACCCCAAGTCCTTAAAGGACTTGGGCTTCCGGCCCATGAACATGCTCATGGGTCGGGCTATGTAATAAATAACACTTAACTTAACTACGAGCCTATAACTACATGGTTGGAGTGACCGAGACTTTCTAAATGCGTAAAACGTATTTCCAACAGAAAATAAAGTGAACGATTTAATCAATAGTTAGCTAAAGGACAAAATCTTTTAAAACTGCTTCTCGGGACCTCATAAAGTTCATATCTTGGCATAACTCGTTTCGCGATTTGAGACCTTTCTCGGACCGATATTTGGCAGCGACTTCATACTTCAAACCTTGAGAGACGTTCATGAAATTATGGTCTTCTCTTCATAATGGAATTTCTTCACTTGAAGTTTTGAGAGATTCATACTTGGACCACGACTTCTTCATTTTTCTCCATCTTTATTTTGGACTTTGATATACAACGATCCGCCTCCTTTTATGACTTGGATCTATTTATCCTCATACCTTGTTAGGGTCTTTTCGGATACACTTCTCCATGACTTTTGGGGAGTATTTGCTTTTCGTCGTGTGTCTCGATCCTTCATATTGATTTTTGATAAATGATTCTTCACATCACTTTAGATCTTTAGCAACAAAATATAGCCCTCATGCCTTGTTAGGGCCTTTTTGGACTCGCCAATCTTCGCATCCCGCTTCAATAAGTTATGCCCTGGCTATGAACTCTAATCCATACCGAGCAACTTTTAAATGATCTTGGGCTAGAAGCTAAGTAACTTTTCAAATCGTACAACTTAATTTATTAGCAGATAAATTATTTAGCAAGCGATGGGAGAATAGGATCATAATTAACTCACATAAATTCACGAAAGAATACCGGACTTATAATTGGCTCTATCATCTCTCGTTCTCCACAGTTTAAAATCTCAAGGAATGAGACTCGTGGATGCTTAGCCTATTAAGTCAAAGCTTTGGGTTTTCGAGTCGCCTATAGGATCTTGCAAATTCTTAGAATTTTTCATGTTTAGAAATTGCATTTTAAAGTTCCCTTGATAAACGACTCTCTAGGATCAATTATAGGAACTTGCGAAAAGTTCTTGTTCTTAACCCGCGAGAGTTAAGACTTTCGCGTTTTATAGCTCCCTATATAAAAGCCTAGCAAAACTTGACTTAAACATGTTAAGGATACTAGCTAGAGTAACTTAGATAAGTAAACTCGGGTTGAGTCAAAAGATTCACAACGTTTGAAAACTAAAACCACTTTATTAAAGATTTATTCTAACAACGAAAGAAAAATAACTATAACTAATAGGCCAAAATAGATCAAAAATTTTGAAAAATGTCGAAAAAATGATTTTCCGGTTAAAATGAGGACAAATACAAGGAAAA
The DNA here is from genome assembly GCA_025667525.1 of Glebionis coronaria. Lineage (NCBI taxonomy): Eukaryota > Viridiplantae > Streptophyta > Magnoliopsida > Asterales > Asteraceae > Glebionis > Glebionis coronaria. Next base: position 21,213,566 of record CM046880.1, read on the forward strand.
GGCCACTTAACTTCGATAGAAGTCCCCCCTACACTTAAGATAAATATTGTCCTCAATGTTGAAGCATGTGGGAGTAAACTCCCCTACACTTAGGACATTGTGCACGTTGTTTAAATCTTGCTAAGGAAGAGATAACTAAAGAGATTCCTATTTTTATATTGAGAAATATAAAATAGAGGATCGAAAAGAGTTTAGGATAGAACCGGGAAGAAGTGAACACGGAATCACAGGTGGTCAAGAATCATCAAGAGTGGATCATTGAAGCTCGAATCCCTGATTAAGAGAGGGGAGGAAAGCAAACCAACGGGTCTCCCCTACACTTATGATAAAGAAAGCTAAAAGATAGTTGCATGGGTTGCCTCCCAAGAAGCGCTTGGTTTTTGATTACCGAGTCGTGAGCCTGACTCGACCTTGATCATCAACGGAAGAAGCATGAAACATATCCACCAGAATCAAAGACATAGTTTTCGTCCATCAAATAGCAGAGGCTTAAGGCGAACAAGGCAAGCCAAAGAAGAGTAGGCAAGGTTCCCTTAAGCAGCGATGGAGAACGGTGGAAGCAAGGGTGAAGTGCAAGCATGTCGTCAAAATTTCCAAAGATTTTTCCTTTTATTTCATCAGGTGAATACTGAGATGGCTTAAAGATTGCAATACCGGGGTCGAACACCTTTTCCTTTAGGGGAAAATAGCACCCAGGCTCAGCAGAGTGGGAAGAAGATCCGTGAAGAAGCACAACCTCGTCCTCAGAAGTGGGACAAAGAGGTGTTAACTCATACGTGCTGCGGATATTGGTGTCGACCGGTTTCTTCTCCTTTGAAAGAATGTGCTTCAAATCCAAGGTAGGATCAAGACGATAATCTTCAAAGTCCAAAGGAGGTGCATCACTCTCATAAGGGAAGTAAGTGTTAAGAAATGCAGAGAAGTCTTCCTCAAATGAGTAATCGTCCAAAGTAGGATCGAGTGATGGCGGAGGATCTTCATCAAATGCAGGTGCAATGTCATCAGTAGAAGAATCGCTCGAAAGAGTATCGGCATCCTCAAAATCATCAAAGGTAGGCATGTCCGGATACTCAGAAGTAAGGTCATCATAATCATCCGAGTCCGAGCTAGAATCATCATCATAAGCATCAAAGACCGGTGGAGAATCATAAATGGGAGAAGCTTCCAAAGTAGATAGAGAATCATCCACATCATGAAAAAGTGGATTATCGATGGAAGAATCAAATAGAGGATTGTTGTACACGACAACATCATCAAGCACATTAATCATATTTACTGATTCTCGGCCTCCAGAGGATTTGCCTGTAAGCTTTCCCATTTTAAAAACTTGTGCATCATCCCCGACTCTTAAGATTAACTCACCTTCGGCCACATCCACTAAAGCTCGTCCGGTTCTCAAGAATGGCCGACCAAGTATTAAAGGAATACGAGGGTCCATTTCATAATCAACAACGACAAAATCGACCGGGAAAGTAAATGTGCCAACTTTAATAAACACGTCTTCGGCTATACCAACGGGGTAAGCGAGAGTGAGATTTGCAAGTTCAAGAGTCATCTTTGTTAGAGTGAGGTCGGGCAATGATAGTGTTTTCTAAACACTTAATGGCATCAAATTAATACTGGCCACGAGATCGGCAAGGGCAGTAAATTCTTTAGTTTTGTTGAACACGCAAGGCAACACAAAACGACCGGGATCTCCAAGCTTTTCTGGAAGTTCTTTAAGAATAACTGCAGAGCAGTTTTCATTTAAGCGTGTGTTGGCGAGTTCAATCAGCTTCTCCTTCTTGTTAAGCAATTCCTTAAATGCTTTGACAAATTTGGGCATGTGGACAAGTGCTTCAAGAAAGCTAATGTTGAAGTTCATCTGAGAGATCATCTTCACATAGCGTGTCACTTCGGAGTCCTCCTTGGTTAGCATTTTGGACTTGCCTAAACGAGAAGGGTAAGGGATATTGGGTTTGGGTGGTGAAGGTGCAGGTGTAGCAGGTAAAGGTTGAGATGTTGACGGGTCCTTCCTGGAAACATCGTCGTGACGAGGCGGAGACGGTAATGGTGCACTAATACTGGGTGTAGGAGGAATAGGGATAAATGGTGGTGGAAGAGGTGTAGATGGTGGGGGTGGGATTGGTGGATCGACAATGGTAATTCCACTACGAGTAGTAATAGCACTCACATTTTCTCGCGGATTAGTGACGGTGTTTGAAGGTAGAGAACTTGAAGTAGAAGGTTGAGCATGGGGCAAGAAACTAGCCAGCATATTCTTTATATCATTCGTTTGAGTGCTGATGGAGGATTGAAGATTATCTCGAGGTTCGGATCTAATCTCATTTCCTTGCTTGGTAATATCTCCTTTTAGATTGATAATTTGGCTCTGCAGGTTCTTGATTTGCTCACCGTGGGTTCTCATGATAGTGTCAACATCGGGGTTAATGGGTGGGAGTTGTTGAGCGGGTGGGTGATAAGGATTAGAAGCTCTTGGTGGGATTTGGTTGCTTCTAGTGTAGTTGTTGGCGGGGTTTTGGTTTTGAGGAGAAACCGGGTGAAAGGTAGTTGTTGGATCGGTAACTCAGCAGATTTCTATCCCCTTGAGGTCGAGCTTGGTAATTTTCCGGTGAATAATTACCATAAGCAGCATACACATTTTCCGGATTTCCTTGTGTAGAAGGACAATCGGTGTATGAATGAGGACCGTCGCATGTTTCACAAAGAGTAGCAACCGCTTTAACTTGTTGTTGTTGTTGGTTTGAAGCTAAGAGTTGCATACTTCTGCTCATTTCAGTCAGCACACGGGTGAGTTCGGTCATATCAGGGTTTGCTGAGGTGGAAGAAACATTGACTCTCGGGTTGTTCCTTGAAGAAGCAGAGGAATCCCAGTTTTTGTGGTGAGTAGTCATGTTCTCAATTAGCTCTCTACACTCCTCGGGTCTCCTTTTCATGAATGTGCCACCGGCGACAGCATTAATCGTATCACGATCTCGAAAAGTCAAACCGTTGTAGAAGGTATCTATTAAGGTCACAGGGAGCATGTTTTGGTTTGGACATCTATCGATCAAGACATTATATCTCTCCCAAGCATCAAAAAGAGATTCATCGGGATCTTGCATGAAACCGCTGATTTGATTGCAAAGGCTCGTGACCATGGATGGTGGAAAGTAGCGCGACAAAAAGCGTTGAGTCATGTCATCCCAAGTGTGAATAGAATTCTTGGGAGACGATCAAACCATTTCTCGGCATGATGTAATAAAGTATGTGGAAAGAGTTGTAGGCGAAGTTCATCCATTGTGGCACCAGCCAACTTCATGCTTTGGGTGATTGTAATGAACTTGTCGAGGTGTTTGTTGGCATCATCATTAGGCAATCCACGGAATGGGTTAGTTTGCACTTGCTGAATCATGTGGTGCTTCAACGGAAACTCAGGAGCGTTGATTTGCATCGGCGCAATCGGTCCTCCTCGTCCAAACATGGTAGGTTGACAAAGCTCCTCCATGGTCCGAAGATCAGGCTGTGGAAGAACATTGTTGTTATAGTTGAGGTGCGGTGGATTATTGTTGTTTACACCTGACATAGCTAAATCTTCTTGAGTCTCGGGCTCTTGATAAGTAGAAGATCTAGTACGCATACACCTGAAAATGAAAAAGAAAAAGAAACCAAACACAAAGACAATATATATACACAGTAAAGATAAAATCTTTTTGGATTTTTGAAATTTTTTAATTTTTATGGATTTTTATCAATTTTTAATTTTCTATGTTTTTTTTAATTTTTTATGCAAGAAAAGTAACGCTCACAAGTGAACGGATCCCAAAAAGCAACGCGTCTCTCACAGAAAACCGTTAATCTTTACGAAAAGAGCCGGCAGCGGCGCCATTTAATACATGGCTTTTGGCCCGTATAAAAATTATCGTTCTCGTGGTCTAATCGAATTGATCTAGGTTCTCTATGTGACTCTATTGTCTTTTGGTGCAACAAATATTTTTGGTTGTTTTTAAATTAAAATGTGCAAAACTTAAAAGTAAATGTCGTTAAAGTAAAGTGGCGTGAAATTAAATCTAAATCTAATTAAAAGTAAAAGGGTGCGATATTTAAAAACTTTTGAAAAATAAAATAACTAAATGACCAAAACTTAAAGCGTGACGGAAATTAAAGTTAGACAAGAATTAAAATGTAAACTAAGAAAAATAAACAAAGTTAACTAGTGAAAAAAACCACTCCAATCGGAATATATTCCGATCAGATTCAATCGGAATATCAAACCTACCTGTCGGAATGTTGATCAGAAACCCAATCGGAATATGTCACCTTTCTCTGGTCGGAATAACTAAGCTTAAACCCCCAGATCGGAATGTATACCTCTGATCGGAATATGGAGTGGACTTTGGTCGAAATGTTAATCGGAATCCCTAATCGGAATAGCTGTCACCTACCTGATCGGAATAACCCAATGAACAACTTGATCGGAATATGTAGAAATGGACTCAGATCGGAATGCTGTCACACACCTCCTGATCGAAATACCAAATGCACCTCTAATCGGAATACCAACGTCCACCAATCGGAAAGTTAAAACCCTTTTCCGACCAAGCACGTAGCTATGATCGGAATGTAAAACCCCTTTCCGATTTCACCAATCGGAATACGAAGGAAAGATTGGAAAATAAGCTAAGCAAATAAGTTATAATTCTAATAAGCACTAGACGAAATTTCTAAAGCAAACTGATTAAGAAAAAGCTATTAAACAGAAATTTGAAGACTTTTAAATCACGAAATGGAAAAGCTTTACGAAAAATAACTTTTTATACAAAACAACTTTTATAAAAACTATATAAACTTGAAAATAAACAAAATAAGCTATGAAAATAAATGATTTAAAACAATCAAAAGCATAAAAATGTAATCTTTAAACAAATCAACAAGACAAAAAGCATATAAATCAAAGATTAAAGAAAGGTAGAATGAGATCAACAAGATAAAGTAAAGGTGCGAGAATTAAAAGAAACACTTACTTGAAATTAAATGGTAAATAAAGTGCAAGACATGTAATTAAAGGTGCAAGTAATTAAAGGTGCATAAAATAAAAGTGGAAGAGCTAATTTGTCAAGTTAGCCAACAAGAACAAATGAATGAAAATGGGGTGTATTTATAGGAGATTAGGAGGGTGGTTAGAGGAAGCTTCCTCCTCTCCATCCTTTCTTCTTAATTGCGCCCTTAAGTCCTTCCTTCTTAATCTTTTTGTTAATCTTGGACTTTGATGACTTTTGGCTCGGGATTTCTTTGGACTCGTCTTTTAATTCTTCGATAAATAAGACTTGAGTTCCTCGGCTTTAAGTAAACTTCCGTCTTTTGACTTTTTCTTCGATAAATCTTCAGAATTGGTCTTGGACTTCCGTTCTTTTTGCACTCTTGACTTCTTGACTTCGTCTTTCATCTTTTTCTTGAATAAAAGTCCGTAAATTCCCATGAATTGCCGTGTTTTCTCCACGTTTCACCTTTTCGTCCTAAATCACAACAAAAACACAAACCACGCATAATTCCGACATAAAAGACATAAAATACACGTTTGGCTTGGTTATTATTGTAATTAAGTGGTAGAAAAGATGGGTGTTTTCACACCTATCATACACCTTACTCGAGAGTTACTTCACTAGTCAACAAACTCCTTAAGGTGGAGAAACCATACACAACGTCGCTTATCCAATTTCCGACTCTAAGCTAAAAGTCGAGTCCTAATCTTAGGTAGGACCAATCAACACAATGTCGCCCACTTCACCATTTTACGACATAAGGCTAGATGTCGAGTTCTAATCGAAAGATAGAACCAATCTTCATGACTCTTCACTTTAAAGCTAAGTGAGAACTACACTAGACACAACTACATCACTTTATAGTTTAGTGAGAACTCACAAGACACAACCACATCACTTTATAGTTTAGTGAGAACTCACAACTCTTCACAACTACACAACTCTTCACCCAAGTTATATTTTATGGCCCAGCATAACAAACATTGTGTTTTATGGCCTAAACACATAAACCATATAGATCTAAGTACTTACCACTTAGATCTATAACTCTAACACTATATCCAAGTATTAACAAACTTGGATCTACACAACTAACACCTAATCTAAGGATACCCATCACTTGGATCTTCTACCCATACAAACACATCCAAGTGAACTCAACACTTGGATCTTCTACATATACATAGTAGGAAGACTAAAAACATAACTTAGATCTATAGAAGGAGAGATCTTCATCATGTAGTGAACCCAACACATCATGGTAATGATAGTGTTCTTCTCTTTGCACTTGAGAGGATGAGGAGATTAAGGATAGAATCACATCTTAAACAAGATTAATCAAAACTAACTAATCAAGGATCTAAGATGGTTTTGAAAGAAACTGTGCAAAAAGGGTTAAAAGAAAACCTGAAATGATCCACTATTTATAGGACAACATTGCAACGGTAAAAAACACTCGTGGTTCCTTATCTCTACCCGCGGTACCTTATCAATAAGGAACCTCCGCGTTGGAGTCCGTGCAAATCTGTCCTTTAGTGGGGATATGCCATCTGGGGTAGTTTATACCCCCAAAGGATATTCCTTTGGCATATGGAATATGCCAAATTCAAATTAAAGAATGTTCTTTGGAATATACCTTAGGGAATATTCTTTGAAATATTCCAAACTCAAATTTCCATTTTTCTTTTTAATAAAACATTTTCCTAAAAATAAAGTTAATTAAAAATTACTTTGTCACTTTGTATAAAAGTGAGTTTTAAGAAAATATTAATCCTTGATCACTTAGTTAGGTTAATGACATGTTTGTACATACCTTGAGTGATTCATGCCGAATGCGATCTTGGAGGTGTCGAGAGAAGTATACAAATGTATTCTTGAGTGATTACGAGTACCTTAACATTTTACATAATGTATTGCGAATTATACGTTTGTCATCAACAAAACATAAAGAGATTATATCGACAAAGCATCGTAATGTTTGCACTAACAACCTCCCCCTTTTTGATGATGACAAACAAGTAAATCGCAACACATATTAAAATGCATAAGTTACTCGTTTACACTTACTTCTCCCCCTTTTGTCGAATCAAAAAGGTAGTCTTCATTTGTAGAAGAGGAGGATTGACTTCGAGAGAACATGCATCCAAAAAGCTAATCATCCATAGTGGTTGTCATTTGAGAGACGAGAATCCAAACCATAAACCCATCATACAAAAGATATTGAGCTTGCGTCATCCTAGTGAAGTCTTCAATCACCATAGGTTAACCAACTCCAAGCTTAATAATATGCTTATCTACGAGTGTCCAAAATGCATTACTTGTAAGTGTTCGATGAATGCAATTTGAGTGAGTCAACGATCGCAAATGTAATGACTTGAACTCTTGCAAGTGCTCCCCCTTGATATGAGCTCCCCCCTTGCTTGAGGCACCAAAAAAGCAAGAATAGTGACGAGCTACAAAAATGGGTTAGAAGTGTCCAACAAAACAAGGTTAGTAGACAAGAGCATATATAAAAAGAGATGTCACCCAAACGTGGATGATAAACAAGTCGTTTGCACAAACAATGACAAGCAAAGAAGTGTGCATGTGATGCTATCAATCCAAAAACAAATCAAAGGAGATGATCTTGACAAGATCAATTCATAATTGTTGGAATAGAGATAGAAAAGAAACATCCATACCAATTGTAATGATAATATGTCAAAGGGTGATGTGACAACCCTGGTTTTGAGGTTTGTCACTTAGTTTTATTTTGTGCTAGTTACGTGTCTTTACGTGTTTATGTGCTAATTGGTGTGTATAGATTGCGGTTTGGATATCGTATCCGGTACGGGGTACCTTAGGAGTGAAACGATGTGTGATGATTTCATGTTCATGAGTTCACATGGTAGTGACTATGAAATGAGATGGTGAAATTTAGTGGTTTTACGTATACGTATATGTATTATAGAAAATCATATTTTTACGATTTATGGTTTAGCATTTTGAGGTATCGGATGAGGTAATTAGTCATATGGATATTTTTCGGGATGGTTTTAAGTCATTTAGGACTTAGTTATAAAGTTTATTTCAAAATTTGAGATTTTTTATAAAAGTGTATATTTTACGTCTTTTTCGGTAAAACGCGTAAAAACTGACTAGTTTTACGGTTTTAAGGTTTTGGAGGCTTTAGGAGCTGAAATAAATTAAGTAAAATTAAGATAATATTATTAATACATATATTAATAATAAAAAAGAAAAAAAACGAAATTAGAGGGGGGGTTAGTCGGTTTTGGACGCAAGAGAAGGAAGGGAAAAAGGGGAAAAAAAGGAAAGTGGGCAATTATACTTGGGCTAGGATTTTTATACTATATAAAGAACACAACACCTCATAACAAACGAAATTTTTCTTTCTCCTGGAGGTTTTGAGTCGGCCTTAATAGAAAAATTAGGGTTTCTTCTTAATTTTGGGGGTTTTCATAAATTAGAGGTAAATCTTAATAACCCTTTTCAATTAAATTGTTTTTATGTTTTCTTTAATCATCTTATGATGGATTTAGGTTAGGGTTTAATTTAAAAACAGTAAATTAATGTAATATTAATGATATCATGATGATTACATAAACTAGGGCTTGTATTTAATGGGGTTATGAGTAATTAATTAAGTTAATTTGATTAAACCCGTTTTTAAAACTGAGCAGAATTTTGAGTCAATGGTTTTGATCATATCAGGAGTTCTAGGAACATTAAAGATGCTATCCAAGTATCCATGAAAAGGTAATTGAAGTGGCTTTCCAATGCAAGAAACGAGAACTAAATTGGAGGTAGGGAAGTGGGTCAAAAATAGGTTACAACAGTCGGAGGTCAAAACAGTTTTGTAATCAGCCTGTTTTTTTTTTAAGTTTTGGGTTGTTTGGGGTACTTAGGGTTGCATTGGGATCTTATAATGGGCATGAGAGATGGTTTACATATTGTAGTAAGTATCTGCACTTGGGCTAAGGTTGTGGTTTAGGGTAAGACCCTCTATTGGTAACAAACTTTTCATACGTTTAAAACCATTGAATTCTGGATAGGTAGCAATATATATACATATATCGGAGCCTTAACAGTAGCTTTAAGGTTAGGGCAAGTGGGAGGTTTTATCTAACATATGTAAAAGTAGGAATATTCCTTTTTCAAAAATCATGGGTATGTTTAAGTGGACGTTTGACTTAATGTTTTGAGACCTAAAAACTGGGACTGTTTTGTGTAAAATATGAACGGGATAGTTATTAAACTTAACCAAGTTAAGGACTTGTTAAGGAAGGGTAATGGGGTGATTAGAGCTTATCAATGAGGTATTTGTATGGGAATAAGCTATATGTCCATCATAGGTTGATGAGCCATCTTAGTGATTGGTTCATGTATTGATTGCGTGTGTTTGGTTTGTTAGCTTGTTGCTAGTGCGAGGACTTGTGAAGAAGCAATCAGGCGAGTTTCATAGTCCCATGTTTACTATTGATTTTGACTTCCAGATGGGATGGAAGAGACACTGTGTTATGTTGTTTATAAATTGATTTTGTGAATGATTTTAAGGTTTGAGATGGACTTGTGTGTACATTATGTGATTAACTACTATGTGATTCTTGTTCATGTATGATTTAGATGGGAAAGGTACATAGGTGTATGGGCGCCTATGGTACCATGGTTGTTGGTAAGGCGTGATGCCTTGGAAATTATGGTTGTTGGTAAGGAGTGATGCCTTGGAAATTATGGTTGTTGGTAAGGCGTGATGCCTTGGAAATTATGGTTGTTGGTAAGGCGTGATGCCTTGGTAATTGTGGTTGTTGGTAAGGCGTGATGCCTTGGAATTGTGATGATTGATTAATCTTGAATGCTAGTTGTTAATGCATACTTGTAGCACACTGTCCATATGTTATTGTGTTGATGGTTGGTATTCACAACTTATGGTTTGTTTTAGCGTTGGAGTCTAACCCTATGACTCTCACCAACTTTATGTTGACGTGTTTTAGTGTCTCTTTCAGGTGTGAATATGGTTAAGCTTGTGGATAGAAGTGGCTAGACTTGGATGCCTTAGGATTGCATATAGAAGGAGATCCCCGTTCCTACTTAGCTTACCTTTATGTTTTTTTTATAAGTGATACATGTTGGCACTTATATGTTTGTTTGGTTTATATTTATTGTTTGTCTTGGGTAAGTGGTAGGACTGTTACCTACTTACCTAGACTCCTGCTATGTTGAGATATTGTCATGACCTTTGTGTCGCCATTTATGACATTATAGTTGCATTTTAGTTTTCTCTATAGAGACACCGGTTGTTGTGATGATATCCATACGTCGCGCCCTATATTCCGCCATGGTGGGGGTGTGACAGAATGGTTTCAGAGCCTGGTTATAGAGAATTAGGTTGCCTAGTCGCGTAGCCTAGTCTATAGCTTAAGGGTCCCTGCATATAGGCGTCATAGGAGCATGTGTGCATTTTATATTAATTGATATGTTTGGATGTTATTTATTGCGATGTTTTGACTAGTATGAATTGAACCATAGTATGTTCATACTTAGTCACATGTTATTTTCTTTTTGGGTTGTGACTAGTGCGGGTTGAACCATAATCGTCCACGCTAGTCATTGTTGTATTTTGCTTAAATTGTAGATTATAGTACATAATTTGGTACAAGGTACTTTCTACCTTTTGTTGAGTTATTTTATATACCTGAGGTATGTTACTTTTCTTTTGATGTTTAAGTCATGTTACCTAAGAATTATGTGGTGGTTCGAGCTACTAGGAGTACACGGGTAGGAAGGATTTTAAGCTATTTCCACTCTTACGGGCGACATGACTTATAACTGATTATGTTTTCGTTTTGGATTTAGTCTATGCTGTTTTAGCTAGACTATGGATTTACGTATTTCAAGAGTATTACTATGTTATTTTAATAGATGGAGTTTTGGACTTTATTGTTTATGTGGTTATGAGCTTATGTGAGTAGATGGATTTATGTGTTATATGTTGTATTGATTCTTATAAGTGTCATCATAGGAGGGAGTGCATTGGGGAAAGGGTAATTGTATAAGTATGGTGGCCAACATAGTTATACAAGTACCACAACTTCAATGGGTTCTCAAGTATGATTGCATGAAAGAGGGTTAGTACATGCTTGTATATGATGAGATGTAGAATTTGGGTATACGTATAATTTGTGGGTTTATGTAATGGCTGCCTATGCGATGGCTATCGTTCTTTTTGTGTTATATGTTTTGGGTTATAGTTGTGTTGTGTGATTATGGGGTCACACGATATGGTTCGGTTTTGGAGGTGGGCTTTATGCCTTGTTGTGGCACGGTGAGATGGTGATTACTCGTATGGAAAAAAACGAGCGTATAAAGCGATTGATTGACTTGACATGTATGATAACAAGTATGTTTGGGAGATTCGATAGGTATATATATGCGGATGTATATATACTACTACGTCTTAGGTTATGGTATATGGTCGTTCACTAGTTATTATAACTTGAACGTACCTTGTGTTTGTCGTGTTTTATGGTGTTGTAGTTTGTTGGAGTTCCAACGACGTTTTGAATCTTTTGAAGTTTGTCTTGTAGCGTATTCTTTGAGTCTCGTATTTCACGCGTACGTTTTAAAATGGTGTTTTTGGTTTCATGTCTACTGAAATAACTTGGGATTTCTTTTGAGATAATGAAATCTTTTGTGTTGGGTCTTGCGTTTCTTTTGGTCAGTATATATTGAGTTAGATGGTTGGTTGTATTCGGTAAATAAGGGTAACGTGTTGGAGTCGTGTTTGAAACAAGATGTAACATAAGATTTATTTTTAATCAACACTTATATATTTCAAATTCTAAAAGACTTTCTTTGAAATAAAGCGAAGTAAAAATTTCTTTCAACCTACATAGTCTATATAATTGAGTTTGACCGATTTATGTCATTTTTAATTATTTATACAATGTTAAATTGAGTTTATGAATATTTCACATACAATTATATCTGTCATTTAAAAGGATTACATTGATCACTAAGTTTATTCTTTAGTTTTTTTAACAACTAGTATAAAATTGATTTGGTCATAACTTGTTCGTTTTTAGAGCTTTTTGAGTGATTCAAAAGCCAAAAATTATGTACTCGGAACGTACTTTTCAAATATTCAGAATATATAGTCATGGGAGGTCAGTATCTTGGCCGAAATTATTGTACAAGTGTCGGGTTAGAGGTTGAGTTTAAATAGTAGTTTATTTTTATGATTTGGGATGCACGGGATACCTAGTTTTTGAGTTGAGTTTTGAGTTCGTCAAGAGGGTTGTTTGTAGATTGTTTGAGTCACATAGATGTGGGAGGTAATAATAAATAAATAAAAAAGAAAAAGATATATATTCTTTGGAAAAGTCGATCTTTTGCACGGTTTAAAAAAATATGTCGCGGGGCGTAATATGTTTGGTTGCCATTGGGTGTTTCTTGGATTATTTTTAGTTGTCATGGGTCATTTTGAATTGATACACGTTTTGGGTGTGACTTTTCTTTTGAGACTCGTGGTTTTTGACTTGTTTTAAATGGTACACGTGAAATGTCGTTAGTTATCCGTGGATTTGATTCGTTGATCGTATCTGACGGATTCAGATGTAGTTTTGGTTTCGTATTGTTCGGGAGCGTTGAGGTCGTCATATGAAAGACTTGGTCGCGCCTACAAGATTAAGTAGGTGGCCATGAGAGAACGGTCAGAATATCCTTAGCGGGGAGGAAAGAAGTTCGTAGACGAACTAATGTGGTTATAAGGTCTCTTAGGAGTACCAAGGAGATGAATAGAGATTTGTGGGATACCAGCAAAAGTAACGTGCCATAGAGAGTGTTGGAAGGGGATATTGTTCGTAAGGCATGTATGTTTTCTAAAAACTTCCTGAAATTTAGTAGGTTTGCCTATTATTTTGAGGTGGAACCATAAATAGAGCAAGTAGGAGAAGTGAGAGGAGTTGGAGTTAGTGTCTTTCCAAGGAAATTGTTGATGGAATGATTCCAAGAACAAGAGTTGATGGAAATTGCAACGGATGCAAGGTAAAAGTCGATTTGCTTAGTAGTAGATTGGATGTGGTAAGCGGTTGAGTGGTCTGATTAGAGGAAGCATTGGTTTTTTAAAATGCGTGTAGAATTTTGCAAGTAGAACGAGGTAGGAATTTATTCGTATTGCCGCTGAGAGAGGGTGGAAGGAGGACATAGTTGAAACTGCTAAGGATGTTGTATGAACGCTTTGGGATTACGGTTATGCAGTTGGCTTCGCCAAAGCACTAGCGGTTTTCATGGTGTCAATGAACCAAGTGTGCATGAACGTGTATAAACGAGTTGTCATCGGGAGCATCGACGACATCTTGATCTACTCAAATCTGAGAAGGAGAGTGAGGCGAATTATGTGTTGGTTTGGAGTGGAGTTATACGTGAGATTTTAAAGTGTGAGTTTTAGTATTATATTTACTATGGTGAGTAGTTAGAGATGATGGCGTATCATGGAACCAGCAAGGGGTGAAGTGAAGAAGGATGAGGGAGTGTTTTGGAGGCTGAAGAGGTGGATTGGATAATGAGCAGATCTTGGCATTATCGGAAGGACTGGCTGAATTCGCGAAGCATGATGATACGTGGAGCAAGGATTTGGACGCGTACGAGGACGACAAAGAAAGGCGATCGTTTATACGATGCAGGAACTGAAGATTAGGAAGAACTGGATAGACTTAGTTAGTGGAGCTAGACTGTTATATCTGTCTAGAATGCTAGAGGCATTTGGTATACGAGACGTAGAGAATGATCTATACGGATCATGAACGTCTCCCACACATATTCAATCATCTTGATTGAACTTTTGGAAAAGGTGATGGGTGGAGTTAATTGATGAAAGAAAAATTGCAAGGCCAAGTACCATTTGGGAAAGGCAAGCATGGTCGATGAGACATGTAATAAGAAGGATGAGGTGAAACTGAGACGAACTTAAACTATAGGGATGACGTATAAGGCGGTTTGGATAAAGGATATAGGTTGCACGAGTTGAGTTGTCTAAAGCAGAGAACGCGTCAACATGTATGTTGCGTGGCTTGGACAATCATATGGGGAAAAGGGATGTAGACTATACTTCCTACATAGATAGGAGTAGTTTATAAAGGGCGATGTAAGGACGAAGTTGGTGGAAGGGATACATAATGCGGGGGAGGATTAAGTACGATGAGAGTTGGGTGATAGTTGATAGACTGACTAATTCATCTCATATTTCAAGAGGAATGAGAAGTCACGTAGTTGAGAAGTTGGAAGGATTGCGTACGGATGTGATGGAATAGAGTGTTTTGCGTAAGAGATAGCCTAATATGTATGGAATGCCTTATGAAGGATTATGGCAAGAGAAGAAACGATGGGAAGCATCACATCGTGATGTATGGTAGGAGTCGAGGAAGGAGAAGGAAGAGTGTATAGAAGCGAAGCATGAATGAAATAGGTCGAGTGTGACAACCCTAGATTTTGGATTTGTCACTTTTGACTGTTAGACTTTGATTATGTGCTTAGTGTGCGTTTACGGGCAATATGTTTATATTTGAGCCTTGGATTGGATGTTAGTCATCGTTCGTGTATTGCGTGGTACATTATATAATGTTATGATGGGGTTAGTTCGTGTTCATGAGTTCACATGGTGGTGACTATGAAGTGAGATGGCGTTATTTAGTGGTTTACGTATACGTATAAGTGTTATAGTAATAATACTTTTTTAGGATTTACGGCTTAGCATTTGGAGGTCTCGAATGAGGTAATTAGTCATATGAATATTTTTCGGGATGGTTTTAAGTCATTTAGGACTTAGTTATAAATTTTATTGAAAAATTTGAGATTATTTTTAAAAGTGTATATTTTACGTCTTTTACGGTAAAACGCGTAAATTTGACTAGTTTTACGGTTTTGAGGTTTTGGAGGCTTTAGGAGCTGAAATAAATTAAGGGAAATTAAGGGAAATTAAGGTAATATTAATAATAAAAAGAAAAAAAATAAAAAAAAATATATGTGTAAGTCGGTTTTGGGACGCAAGGAAGAAAAAGAAAAGGGAAAAAAAGGAAAAAGGGGAACCGGGCTTTTGTAATGGGCCAAGGACTTGTTAGGAAAGTATATAAAGCCTTATTTTTATCAAAACACTCCATAAAATCCCTGGAGATCAAGTATGGGTCGACATCTATGGAGAAATTTAGGGTTCTTCATTAATTTTTCTTCTTTTAAAAATCTTAAGGTAAAACCTTCATAATCTCTTTTTAATTAATTTTTTTTTAAGTTTATTTAGTCATCTTATGATGGATTTAGGTTAGGGTTTAATATAAAAACAGTAAATTAATGTTGTATTAATCATAATATGATGATTACATAAATTAGGGCTTGTAATTAGAGGGATTAGGGTTAATTAATGAGGTTGATTTTGTTAAACCCGTTTTTAAAAACTAGGCAGAATTTTTGGGTCATTTTTTGATCATATAGGGAGTTCTACAAAATCTTATTTTCCGATCCACATATCCCTGAAAAGGTAATTGAAGTGGCTTTCCAATGCAAGAAACTAGAACTAAATTGGAGGTGGGAAGTGGGTCAAAAACAGGTTACAACAGTCGGAGGTCAAAACAGTTTTGAATTCAGCCTGTTTTCTTTTTAAGTTTTGGGTTGTTTGGGGTACTTAGGGTTGCACTGGGATCTTCTAACGAACCTGAGAGATGGTTTATATATTTTAGTAAGTATCTGCACTTGGGCTAAGGTTGTGGTTTAGGGTAAGACCCCCTAATTGTAACAAACTTTTCATACGTTTAAAATCAGTGAATTCTGGATAGGTAGTAATATATACACATATATCGGGGCCTTAACAGTAGCTTTAAGGTTAGGGAAAGTGGGAGGTGTTAGCTAACATATGTAAAAGTATGAATATTCCTTTTACAGAAACCATGGGTATGTTTAAGTGGGAGTTTGACTTATAGATTGGAGACCTAAAATTGGGACTATTTTGTGTAAAATATGAACGGCATAGTTATTGAACTTAACATAGTTAAGGACTTGTTAGGGAAGGGTAATGGGGTATTTATATGAGAGTAGGTTAGATGTCCATCATAGGTTGATGAACCGTTTTAGTGGTTGGTTCATTTATTGATTTATGTATTTTTGGATTTTTAGCTTGTTGCTAGAGCAAGGACTTTTGGAGAAGCAATCAGGTGAGTTCATAGTCCCATTTTCACTTAGTTTTTAAATGTTTTCTTCTAGTATGGGATGGAGATGACACTTGTGGTATTCTTAAAATGTTTTGGTACTAAATTTTTATTAATGTGTGGACATAAATGTGCTATTGTGTGACTTGCGTGTTTATGTGTTCGCATATGTGCTTTGATATGTGTTCTGATATGTGAATCTTGATTGTGTTATGATTGGGATTGGTACATAGATGTATGGGCATCTATGGGACCAGTTGTGATGTGTGTGGAGCGTGGGGAACGATCGGTCCTGAGTTCTTGGTTCTGAGTTCTTGGTTCGTGGGGCAGGATCCGTCCTGAGTACTTGTGCATCGTCTCTTTTGTGGCAAGATATCTCGACGGGGATATGGTTCATCTTCCACAGGTGGTGTGGGAAAGATCCGGATAGCGTGGTGTGTTCTTGTGTGTGTGATGGGATACTTCTTGATTGTTATAGTGTGCTTTGTGAATTGTAGATGTGATTGGTACTTGGCTTGAGTTTCGTTGTGGATGCATGTAGCATGATTATCACATTATGGTCCATTACTATAAATTGTTTTTCTTCAACTTATTTACAGCGGATGTCAAGGTTTCTTATGATGTTCTAGATAACTTAAACCTATGTTCTCACCAACTTTATGTTGACAGATTTTAGTGTCATTTTCAGGTGAGGTAGTTGTGCAAGATGATGTTAGAAGTGGCTAGAGTATAGAGGCTGCTAGGATTGCATTCGGAGGAATCCCTTTCCTCTTAGATTTTATTTTGTCTTTCGATTTAGTAAATTGTTTGATACCTATATGCTTGATGTGTGTTATTTGAATGTCTTTGGTAAGAGGTAGGCATGTTACCTACTTACCTAGACGCCTACATTATTTGAAATATTGTCATGACATTGTGTCACCTTTTTATGACATTTCTATTTCATTTATTTAACTCTATAGACACGCTATTGTTGTGATGATATCCATACGTCGTGCCCCATATTCCGCCATGATGGGGTGTGACAGAATGGTATCAGAGCCAATGGTTATAGAGAATTAGGTTGCCTAGTCGCGTAGCCTAATCTATAGCTTAAGGGTCCCTGCATATAGGCGTCATAGGAGTATGTGTGAATTTTATAGTAATTGATGTGTTTGAATGTTATTTTCGCATTATTTGTTAGGTTATGAACTACTATGGTTCATACTTAGCTACATGTTATTTTCTTTTCGAGTTTTGAATAGTGCGGGTTGAACTATAGTCGTATACGCTAATCATTGTTGGATTCCGTTTAATTACGTTTTCATGTTCTTTATACATTTTGAATTTTGTCTACGGTGGTTCAGTTGGATTACGAGTTTATATGTTTCATGCATTGGCTACGTTATTTTAATACATGGATTTTGGATCTTATTTTATGTTGTGGTTATGTGCTTATATGAGTTGTAGGATCTATGTGCTTATTTGAGTTGGTAGACCGATGTGTTATGTGTAGTATTAATTCTTATAAGTGTCATCATAGGAGGGAGTGCATTGGTGAAAGGGGACTTGTATAAGTATGGTGGCCAACATAGTTATACAAGTACCACAACACCAATGGATTCCTAAGTATGGTTGCATGAAAGAGGGTTAATACATGCTTGTAATAGTATATGTTGGATGGATTTGAGTGTATGTATGCATATGCCTATATATGTATAATTCCCTTCTACTTATCGGTTGTATTCTTGGGATGTTTTGC
The DNA here is from genome assembly GCA_025667525.1 of Glebionis coronaria. Lineage (NCBI taxonomy): Eukaryota > Viridiplantae > Streptophyta > Magnoliopsida > Asterales > Asteraceae > Glebionis > Glebionis coronaria. The sequence goes on from CM046880.1 coordinate 21,231,520, forward strand.
TAGCTCGTTCCTCTTCGAGATGTTTAACTTCCGTAGTAGTACATTTATCAAATTCTCATTTCTTGTGTTCTTTTGTACGGTACTTTTGGCGTGAAGGCTTTTGAGATGGTGGAGATTTCTTTTTGGGGTAACGATGTCTTTTGTTTCGAGTTATACATGGTAAAAAATAGAACTTGCAAATTGAAAAAAATAGTTGTTGGTAGTCGATGAAATAAGGAAGTGTTGGAAACATGTTTCAAATAAGGTGGAATATAAATTCTTTAACATATAAGCATGACTCGGTTATTTTAAAATATTTTGGTTTTGAGCACCTAAAGTTATTTTTCTTAAGTTAAAATTTTGTTCTTATTTAGTGAAATATGATAAAATCATGTAATTAATAGAGTTTTAATTTTCTGGAATTAAAATAAATTAGGTTTTAAAATTGGTAATTAATGAGGGGTTTTAGGGTTTAAAAATCGTTTTTTTGGTATAAATCGGAGTAGGCAGAAACTGTCGCTAAACGGTCAAAATATGTCACTAACTGTCAGAAACTGTCGCTAATGCCTAGGCAGATTTTGAGAAAAATTGTTTTGGTTATAAATTATTCGTTTTTAAAGTTTTTTGGGTGATTCAAAAGCCTAAAATTATGTACTCGGAACATACTTTTCAAAAGTTCAGAAAGTTTAGTAATTGGAGGTCAGTAGCTTGGTCGAGTTAATTGTGCAAGTGTCGAGTTCAAGATTAATTTTCAAACGATATGGTTTAAACTTGTGTTTTGGATATTTTGGGATAGTGAACATTTAGAGGGCTAACATAGGGCTTATCTGGGATAGGACTTGAGATGTATCCATCATAAGGAATGTACATTGATGAAGGATGTGTGTTCCGGAGTCAATGTTGACGTGTGATATTGTGTTGTGTGCTTTAGACAATTGATCGTTCGTGAAGAGACTTTAGATTGATTTTCGTTAGATGATTACATAAATTACTAATGTGATACCATGGTTTAGAACAACTAATATACAATTATAGCACAAAATCCATTCTGGGGTAAAATTTGGTTTTCCACCAGGTTTTAATAGTATGTCGCCGGTCGTAACACATTTCAGTTGTCGTTGGGTGCTTGTTGTCATTGGTCTGTTTCCATGGTTCGTTGGGAGTCGATACATGTTTTATGTTGAGTATCTTTTGGAGTCTCATGGTTTTGGTTCATTCTTTTAAATTTGTTCACGTAAACGTCCGTTAGTTGTCCATGGATTTGATCTGTTATCCGAAGTTGGGGGTCCTAAAATTTGTCGTGAGCTTATATTCATTGAGAGTGTTGTTGTAGTCATGATCCGGTTACATTCTTATGAGAGAGATAGTGTGTTAGCTGTGAAATGAATTTATTGAGCTTATGGAGTAAATCTCGGGACGAGATTTCTATTAGGAGGGAGTGATGTGACAACCCTAGATTTTGGATTTGTCACTTTTGACTGTTAGACTTTGATTATGTGCTTAGTGTGCGTTTACGGGCAATATGTTTATATTTGAGCCTTGGATTGGATGTTAGTCATCGTTCGTGTATTGCGTGGTACATTATATAATGTTATGATGGGGTTAGTTCGTGTTCATGAGTTCACATGGTGGTGACTATGAAGTGAGATGGCGTTATTTAGTGGTTTACGTATACGTATAAGTATTATAGTAATAATATTTTTTTAGGATTTACGGTTTAGCATTTAGATGTCTCGGATGAGGTAATTAGTCATATGAATATTTTTCGGGATGGTTTTAAGTCATTTAGGACTTAGTTATAAATTTTATTTAAAAATTTGAGATTTTTTTTAAAAGTGTATATTTTACGTCTTTTACGGTAAAACGCGTAAATTTGACTAGTTTTATGATTTTGAGGTTTTGGAGGCTTTAGGAACTAAAATAAATTAAGGGAAATTAAGGTAATATTATTAATACATATTAATAATAAAAAAATAATAAAAAAATATATGTGTAAGTCGGTTTTGGGACGCAAGGAAGAAAAAGAAAAGGGAAAAAAAAGGAAAAAGGGGAACCCGGCTTTTGTAATGGGCCAAGGACTTGTTAGGAAAGTATATAAAGCCTTATTTTTATCAAAAAACTCCATAAAATCCCTGGAGATCAAGTATGGGTCGACATCTATGGAGAAATTTCGGGTTCTTCATTAATTTTTCTTCTTTTAAAAATCTTAAGGTAAAACCTTCATAATCTCTTTTTAATTAAATTGTTTTTATGTTTATTTAATCATCTTATGATGGATTTAGGTTATGGTTTAATATAAAAACAGTAAATTAATGTTGTATTAATCATAATATGATGATTACATAAATTAGGGCTTGTAATTAGAGGGATTAGGGTTAATTAATGAGGTTGATTTTGTTAAACCCGTTTTTAAAAACTGGGCAGAATTTTTGGGTCATTGTTTTGATCATATAGGGAGTTTTACAAACTCTTATTTTGCGATCCACATATCCCTGAAAAGGTAATTGAAGTGTCTTTCCAATGCAAGAAACTAGAACTAAATTGGAGGTGGGAAGTGGGTCAAAAATAGGTTACAACAGTCAGAGGTCAAAACAGTTTTGAATTCAGCCTGTTTTCTTTTTAAGTTTTGGGTTGCTTGGGGTACATAGGGTTGCACTGGGATCTTCTAACAAACCTGAGAGATGGTTTATATATTATATTAAGTATCTTCATTTGGGCTAAGGTTGTGGTTTAGGGTAAGACCGTCTAATTGTAACAAACGTTTCATACGTTTAAAATCAGTGAATTCTGGATAGGTAGTAATATATACACATATATCGGGGCCTTAACCGTAGCTTTAAGGTTAGGGAAAGTGGGAGGTGTTAGCTAACATATGTAAAAGTATGAATATTCCTTTTACAGAAACCATGGGTATGTTTAAGATGGAGTTTGACTTATAGGTTGGAGACCTAAAATTTGGACTGTTTTGTGTAAAATATGAACGGGATAGTTATTGAACTTAACCAAGTTAAGGACTTGTTAGGGAAGGGTAATGTGGTATTTATATGAGAGGAGGTTAGATGTCCATCATAGGTTTATGAACCGTTTTAGTGGTTGGTTCATTTATTGATTTATGTATTTTTGGATTTTTAGCTTGTTGCTAGAGCAAGGACTTTTGGAGAAGCAATCAGGTGAGTTCATAGTCCCATTTTCACTTAGTTTTTAAACGTTTTCTTCTAGTATGGGATGGAGATGACACTTGTGGTATTCTTAAAATGTTTTGGTACTAAATTTTTATAAATGTGTGGACATAAATGTGCTATTGTGTGACTTGCGTGTTTATGTGTTCGCATATGTGCTTTGATATGTGTTATGGGCATCTATGGGACCAGTTGTGATGTGTGTGGAGCGTGGGGTACGATTCCTCCTGAGTTCTTGGTTCTGAGTTCTTGGTTCATGGGGCACGATCCGTCCTGAGTACTTGTGCATCATCTCTTTGGAGGCAAGATATCTCGACGGGGATATGGTTCATCTTCCACAGGTGGTGTGGGAAAGATCCGGATAGTGTGGTATGTTCTTGTGTGTGTGATGGGATACTTCTTGATTGTTATAGTGTGCTTTGTGAATTATAGATGTGATTGGTACTTGGCTTGAGTTTCGTTGTGGATGCATGTAGCATGATTATCACATTATGGTCCATTACTATAAATTGTTTTTCTTCAACTTATTTACAGCGGATGTCAAGGTTTCTTATGATATTCTAGATAACTTAAACCTATGTTCTCACCAACTTTATGTTGACAGATTTTAGTGTCATTTTCTGGTGAGGTAGTTGTGCAAGATGATGTTAGAAGTGGCTAGAGTATAGAGGCTGCTAGGATTGCATTCGGAGGAATCCCTTTCCTCTTAGATTTTATTTTGTCTTTCGATTTAGTAAATTGTTTGATACCTATATGTTTGATGTGTGTTATTTGAATGTCTTTGGTAAGAGGTGGGCCTGTTACCTACTTACCTAGACGCCTACATTATTTTAGATATTGTCATGACATTGTGTCACCTTTTTATGACATTTCTATTTCATTTAGTTAACTCTATAGACACGCTATTGTTGTGATGATATCCATACGTCGCGCCCCATATTCCGCCATGATGGGGTGTGACATCGAGATAGGAACCGAAGGTAAAACTTTGGTAGAGCCTAATGAGTAGAATAAAGCACAACGTAGGCTAATGTTGTCGTAGTGTGGAAAAAGGAAATGGCACTGACCTATACTGATTGTTTGGGAGGCTTAGTATCGATAATCGATTGGATGAGGAGTTATAGGTGTGATGTGACATAGGGACGAAGGGCTTGGTCTAACTGAGATAACCGTCCTTTTGATGATGTGTATAGCTCATAAGTTGATTTGGATTGGAAGAACTAATGGATATGTGAAAGACCGTCATAAGTCACTTTGTAAGGAAATTGGAAATTTTTAAGTAGTTTGGGGTACATAAAGGGAGTTGATGTAGAGTTTTGTAGTTCCATTTATGATCCTTGGAAAGATCGGACCATTAGCTTATGAGCATATAATTACCTGGGAAAATGAGTTGTATACATGATACATTTCATGTATTGAGATTGGTAAATGTTGTTTGAGAATGCATTTTGCATGTACGGTTATTCGGGACTTGTGTTAATAAGAGTCTTTGTTTTATCAAAGAGTCATTTGTGAGATTTATTGACTGTGAGGTCAAGAGTTTGGCAATGAGTTTAATTATTTTTGGTTTGTATATGTGGTATTTTAAAACTTGAACTAAAGTTCACGTGGAAATGAGGGGAGTTCATTTAGAACAAGTATCCTCATGTGATTCGTTGGTTGTGTGTTGATCCTAAGGAGTAAATCTCGGGACGAGATTTCTATTAGGAGGGAGTGATGTGACGACCCTGGTTTTGAGGTTCGTCACTTAGTTTTATTTTGTGCTAGTTACGTGTCTTTACGTGTTTATGTGCTAATTGGTGTGTATAGATTGTGGTTTGGATATCGTTTCCGGTACGGGGTACCTTGGGAGTGAAACGATGTGTGATGATTTCATGTTCATGAGTTCACATGGTAGTGACTATGCAATGAGATGTTGATATTTAGTGGTTTTACGTATACGTATATGTATTATAGAATATCGTATTTTTACGATTTACGGTTTAGCATTTAGAGGTATCGGATGAGGTAATTAGTCATATGGATATTTTTCGGGATGGTTTTAAGTCATTTAGGACTTAGTTGTAAAGTTTATTTCAAAATTTGAGATTTTTTATAAAAGTGTATATTTTACGTCTTTTTCGGTAAAACGCGTAAAAACCGACTAGTTTTACGGTTTTGAGGTTTTGGAGGCTTTAGGAGCTGAAATAAATTAAGGAAAATTAAGGTAATATTACTAATACATATACTAATAATAAAAAATAAAAAAACGAAATTAGAGGGGGGGTTAGTCGGTTTTGGACGCAAGAGAAGGAAGGGAAAAAGGAAAAAGGGGAAAAAAAGGAAAGTGGGCAATTATACTTGGGCTAGGATTTTTATACTATATAAAGAACACAATACATCATAACAAACGAAATTTTTCTTTCTCCTGGAGGTTTTGAGTCGGCCTTAATAGAAAAATTAGGGTTTCTTCTTAATTTTGGGGGTTTTCATAAATTAGAGGTAAATCTTCATAACCCTTTTCAATTAAATTGTTTTTATGTTTTCTTTAATCATCTTATGATGGATTTAGGTTAGGTTTTAATGTAAAAACAGTAAATTAATGTTATATTAATGATATCATGATGATTAAATAAACTAGGGCTTGTATTTAATGGGGTTATGGGTAATTAATTAAGTTAATTTGATTAAAGCCGTTTTTAAAAACTTGGCAGAATTTTTAGTCAATGGTTTTGATCATATCAGAAGTTCTAGGAACATTCAAGATGCAATCAAAGTATCCCTGAAAAGGTAATTGAAGTGGCTTTCCAATGCAAGAAACGAGAACTAAATTGGAGGTAGAGAAGTGGGTCAAAAACAGGTTACAACAGTCGGAGGTCAAAACAGTTTTGTAATCAGCCTGTTTTCATTTTAAGTTTTGGGTTGTTTGGGGTACTTAGGGTTGCATTGGGATCTTATAATGGGCATGAGAGATGGTTTATATATTGTAGTAAGTATCTGCACTTGGGCTAAGATTGTGGTTTAGGGTAAGACCCTCTAATGGTAACAAACTTTTCATACGTTTAAAATCAGTGAATTCTGGATAGGTAGTAATATATATACATATATCGGGGCCTTAACACTAGCTTTAAGGTTAGGGCAAGTGGGAGGTTTTAGCTAACATATGTAACAGTATGAATATTCCTTTTTTAAAAACCATGGGTATGTTTAAGTGGACGTTTGACTTAAAGTTTTGAGACCTAAAAACTGGGACTGTTTTGTGTAAAATATGAACAGGATAGTTATTAAACTTAACCTAGTTAAGGACTTGTTAAGGAAGGAGTGATGAGACTGCTTTTATACATAGTCTCATCTTCCAAATCGGGCTTAAAATGCATTAAATATCATTAAAACTGCCAAATATATGCTCGTGTTTGTTGCTTGTGTATTTTAGGTACGGATATTGAGGAAAAGACAAAAAGATCACAAGAATCAATCAAAAACGAACACGGGAAACGAATCCGCACAATGAATCGGACCCGAATCATGAATTTCCAAAATGACCTTGAAGTTTGAAGATTGTACAAGTTTGGTCCCTCAAGAATTGAAGACTTGTCAATTTATACCCTTGCAAATCTCATTTATTGCATTTGGGCCCCTAAATTATCAAGAATTTACAAGAGAAGTCCTTGGAGAATGAAGAAATTGCATTTAAAGCCCTTGTTTAAAGTTGTGACAACTCTTGTGCCATATTTGACAAGTTACACAAACTTGTTATAAAGGAAAATGAACTTTGTGGCTGTTTATTTCAAAGTGAAGATAACAAGGAAGCAGAGGGACTGTTTTTGCTTGACACCACAATTACTCCCCACCAATCATCCAGCCATGTCATCCTCCAACACCAATCAGCACCCACCACCTCACAACCCCCATCCCAGTCACACCCCACTCACGAGTTTATTTATTAAACTCAGTCAAACAAAGTCAAACCCCATCTTTCCCTCCCTAACACTTTATTTAAATTTAACCACCCCCTAAACGGATTAAACACGCCCTAATTACCCCATAAACCCTATTTTGTCCAGTATCAATTGAATTAAAAACAAAGGTTTTTTGATTCAGCTTTTCCAGATCATTGATTCACTCTATCCTCACCTAAACCTACACAAAAACCGTGACCAAGACACACCCATGTGTCTTGTAGGGCCCCCCCTGCACCCGTCACTTTCCCTAAACCCCAATACCAGACAAGGTTTGGTGAGAGGACACTTAATCCAAAGCCTTGAACTTTCTGTGATAGTTATAGGAGCTATTGGCTCATTTGGTGGATAACCAAATAAGCTACTAAGCTTGTATAAGCTATTTCATCAGTTTCAACTCTTTCCAAGTTTTCTAAATTTTCAATATTTCATTCAAGAAAAAATCAGTTCTTTAATATTTCTGCTTCATTTTTTAAGCTATAAGATATAAGTTGACTTGTCAATAAGTCAATCTTATAGCCTATAAGCTCTTGTACCAGGTTATTCTTGCTATTGGTTGTCTGTTTTTGGCAGGTTCAAAACAAGAATTCACACCATCATCTTCATTTCAAACAGCCAAAAAGGGTTCAGCTCAGGCCCCAGCCTGAAAGAGATGGCTATGCAGCCATTGTGGGACCTGGATGTGGGTCCCACAAGGTAAATAACTTGTACCTTTTTCAGTTTCCAAAAAATTGTGATTTATATATGAATTGGTACACTTGTATGCAAGTAGTTTAAGTGTGTGTTATTTGGGTTGATTCTACTGTTTAGAGGATTGTATGCATGTTAGAAGTTATTATAATCAGTTTGGTTTGGATTTGACCTGATTTGGTTTGAAAAAATTCAGCTTCTGAAAATTAAAGGGTGTTTGGATTTGGTTTTTAACTGAGCTTGGTGAAAATTATTTGGGTTAAAATCTGTCTAAACACACTTATTAGGTTGTTAGTAGGTGATATTGGTGTTTGGTTTTCAGTTTGGTGAAGTTTAAAACAAATTGCATGTTAAAATTGGATAATATAGCTAGAAATCAGTAAGTGCCTTTATTGACTGATTTTTATGGATATGGTTCACCACCTTTTGAAATCTGTTAGGGTTAAGTGCTTAGTAGGATTGTGTATTGCTTATATGTCATTTGGTGGACTTTTGTGCAAGATTTGAGGCCTTAAAATCCACTCTTGTGCACTTTGAATAAGCAAAATACTCACATACCTACATTAGCTTAATCAGAAACTTTTTTTGGTCGTTTCGTGTGATTTTTGTGAAGAACTTGTGTGTTTTTTGTGATTCAATAGACTCCATACACTCCACTGAGTGTAGGGGTGCCCCATTGTCCAAAGAAATCCAAGCAAACAAGCTTTCCAAAGCTCTAAGGTCACCAGACCTGTTTTTAACACTACCATTGGGAACCAATTTCCCACTGCTAGTATTAAAGTTACCACTGCTTTACAAAAAGACAAAAGCCTTTGACATGTCACTTTCAGTAAACTAAAATTTTGTCTTTTGTGGACTAAAATAGGATTTAGGGCTTGAAAATAGTTTCATAATTTTTATTATTTAATTTTTGATTTATCTGCTTAATTAGATTTTATGTTACTGTTCATTTTATATTTTTTAGATTAATTAGCATTTTTAATTAACTTTTTAACTTTCTGTTTTTGTCTTTTAGTGACAAAATTTTATAGTTTTCAGTTTTAAGAATTTTATTAGACTTAGAAAAATAATTTAAGATTTTTAGTTCCAAAAGTTTTTACTGTTCACCTTTTATTTATTTTTTAGAATTAATTTAGTTTAACTAGGTTTTTATTTCAAACTGTTTTTGTTTTTTAGTGAAAATTTTTATATTTTTCAAACTTTTTCATTTTTCAACTGTTCTTTAGTATAAATTAAGATTTTTAAAAGTGTCAAATTATTTTTAGCGTTATTTTATTATTTTTTATGATTATTTTAGTTTAAAAATAGTTTTTAGTGATTTAAAAATAGAAAAATAGCTTTTAAAATTTAGGAAAAATACTTTTTAGTCTTTAGATAATATAAGTAAGTTATTTGTTCAATAAAATAATATTTTGGACATTTTGATTAATTATATTTAATTTTAGGGCTTTAATTATCATTTAAAATTGAATATTTAATTAACAAAAGGTTTTAAAATATTTTTATTGGATTTTTATTCTTATTTATATTATTTTAGACCTAGTTTTAACTTTTAATTAATTTTTAGGTTTAAAATTTTTTAGTTTGTAGTTTTTTACGGTTTTACGTGAACGCCTTTTTCGTCTTAGTTTAATCCGTCTACGTAACCGTCATTCTCTTCTCACCCCATTTCTCCTTTCTCTTCTCAATCATATAATCACAAACCATTAATCAATTCATTACACAACGCACTAGCCTCCTCGAGAACGAACTCACTTCATTGAGTCATTTACACACGGTTTTCCTAAATCGTTGTGCTTACCCTATATTTTGGTCCTCTTTTTCCTAAAAGAGTGCTAATTTTACAACAATTATTTTGGCGCCGCTGCCGGGGAGGCGTGTTGTGTTTTGATTTGAACAATTGTTGTTTTTATATAGCCATAATAAGTATTTGTATTAGTAGCACTCTACTAATACGTATTATCGGTTTTTCGTTTTTTGTGAATACTATTACTATATTGTATACGTAGAACAATAAATTCACAAGTACTCCAAATACGTGAGAAATCACAACCTTGACTTGGGAGGTCATTACCCAATCATTTTATTCGAATCTCAAACCAAAGAAAAAGGCAAAAATAGATAAATACTTTCGTGAAGCTCGATTTTGAAAAATACAAACTATAAGGTGGGTATAAGGCGGTTGTATTTCACGACCTAAAGGAAAAAGGCTCTTAAGTGCTTCGCGCCGCCTCGTTTCCTCCGCTTGCTTGTGAGTATTTGATTTTGAAAGCTAATCGAGGGTTTTGCCGCCCAAAGTATTACTAAGTATCATATATATTTTCTTGGTTTCATTTGATTAAACCCTCTTGAACGATTTGGTGTTCCACCATCGTTCTAAAGTCATCGAAGGCGTTCACTCCACGTGATCGTTTTCATTCCTTGAGGCTTCTTTAATCAAGAGATTTGATTAAGGAGGAGATTTGTAGATTATTGTCTACCTAATACAATTCCAAAATCCAAAAAAAAGTAAAAACAATCAAAAATCCAAAAAAAAAATTGAAAAAATACAAAACACCAAAAAGAATCTTCTTTGCTCGTCCCCTCGTTGTACGTCACGTTTATGCTAACTCGTAATCAAGCAAGACGTGCACGTAAACGAAAGAACAAAACTCCCACTCCCAATCTTTCTAGTGACGAGTCTCCTATTGACGAACCCATTGTAAGAGAAGCACCAACCATGGCGAATCGAACTATGATGGAGTTACTTCAAGCACCCACCGAGGGTTATGGAGAAGCTATTGTGATTCCCGCTATCCTTGCGGAGAATTTTGAGGTGAAAACGGGTTTGTTGTCGATGATCCAAAACAACAAATTCCGTGGTGATGAGATGGACAATCCACACAACCATATCCGCCAATTCAATCGTCTTACCGCTACTTGCAAATTTAAGGATGTCTCGAATTACTCGATTAAGATGATGCTTTTTTCGTATTCCTTAGCGGGGCCCGCTAAAATTTGGTTAGAGAAAGAGCCACCCAATTCTATATTGACGTGGAAGGATCTCGTTTCAAAATTTGTGAACCAATTTTTTCCGCCCTCTAAGACTACGCACTTGAAAAACGAGATTTCAAAATTTTCACAAGAGTGTAATGAAAGTTTTTCAACGGCTTGGAATAGGTTTAAGGAGATGTTACATGAATGTCCTCATCACGGTTTTTCCGACTTGCATCAAATAGACACGTTTTACAATGGACTAAATGATCATGAAAGAGATTATTTAAATGCCGCCGCGGGTGGTAATTTTTTGTGTAAAACGGTTGAGGAAGCTTTGGTGATAATTGAGAATAGGTCTAAGGTTTATAGCCCTCGTAACACACCGAGTGTTGCCAAATTGGGCTCGTCATCATCGTCTCGTAGCATTAATGCCTTACATGATGAAGCAAATGAAGAAAATCGGTTTTTTGATAGATTTGCTAACCTTGTGTCCCATTGGAAAGCTCAAGAAGCTTCGAATTCCGCTTCGGTTAAAGCGGTTGCTAAGAGTTGTTTGTCTTGTGGTGGAGCTCATGATCTTTCCGAGTGCATTACCGCGGATGGTAACACTTCGAGTGCTTATATAGCCACGGGAACTTATAACCAAAACGGTCAAGGTTCCCGCCCAAATCAAGCTCCACCAAATCAAAATGCTAATAACTATCGAAACAACAATCAACGTGGTAATTATCAAGGCAATCAACGTAACTACAACAAGGGTAATTATCAAAGTGGAAATGGGCAAATTTCAAACCAAAACCAAAACCGTGATTTTCAAACTACCACACAAGGTTTTCAAAATGATCACACCAAAAATCTTCAAGGAGAATTTTTGAATTATGCAAAGGCAAATGATGCTAAGTTTGATAATATGCAACGTGAAATGGTTAGCTTAAGATCCGAGTTGAAAAACGAGCTTAAAAACGAACTTGCTAATGAACTTAAAACTCATGCTAATAAAATGGAAGGAAATGTTCAACGACTCCAACAAAATCAACAAAAAATGGAGCAAGGTCAACATGAGATTAAGCAAGAGTTGTAAAAAGCGGATGCTAGGCAATCTAAGTTTGAAGACCGAATGGGAAAAATGTTTGAAGCTATCATGTGTAAACCCTCTTCTTCGGGTGGTCTTCCTAGTGATACCATCGTGAACCCGAAAGGAGAATTGAAGGTTATTACTACTCGTAGTGGTAAAACTTTCAAAGAACCCATTTCTCGTCCAAGTACTTCTATAGAGAAGGAAAAAGAGAAAGAACCCGAGGTGGTGGTAGAAAAGGAGCAAATTCCAAGCCCACGAAGTACCGCTCAAACCACACCTACGGTTGAACCAATACCAATCATGGAACCCGAGATTCCAAGGCCTTTGCCTATGCCCCAACCCACACCACCCTTACCTTACCCTTCAAGACGAGACAAGGAAAAGGCACAAGAACAAAATAATTATCAATTTGAACTTTTTATGAAAATGTTTCGTGACTTGCATTTTAATATAAGTTTTGCCGACGCCTTGGTCATGATGCCTCGATTTGCCGCGAACTTCAAAAGTATGTTGAATAACAAAGAGAAATTGCAAAAATCGTATAGTTGTTCATCGGTTTTTCTTAGCCGCATACCTCAAAAAGTCGGTCATCCCGGCATGTTTTTAATCCCATGTGCTATACAAGACATGGAGGAATGCTACGCCTTGGCCGATCTTGGTGTTAGTATTAACTTGATGCCTCTTGAGATTTTTAAGTCGCTTAATCTTCCCAATCTCACTCCTTCAAGAATGTCAATCGAGATGGCCGATCATTCTACGATTCTAGCTTGTGGAGTAGCCGAGGACGTCTTCGTGAAAGTTGGAAAGTTCTACTATCTCGTAGACTTCATTGTTGTTGACATTCCCGTCGATCCTAAAGTTCCTCTAATTTTAGGTCGATCATTTTTGGATACCTCGAGAGCACTTATCGATGTGCATGCTAGGAAAATCACTCTTCGTTTCAATGAGGAAGAACTCTTCATTAATGCAACTCAAAACTCCACACTTTCTCATGTGTATTCTATCACGTCTTTGAACAATGTTAGTCCTATCAAAAACATTTGCAAAAATATTTCAAAAAGAGTTTTAGGAGTTGATGATAAAAATGAAGTTCCGTCCCCTCCGCCGGTGGAGGTTAAGAGTGTTAAGCCTACGATTCCAATTGTGAATGATTCTTCGGATGATGAATATGTTGACCCCGATGGGGAAGTTTTCTTTGTTGACAAACGTTTTGAGAACTTACCACCACCTTTACCAAAACGGTTTTGAAATGTGAGAATTTTTAGTGTGACTAATATTGCTTTAGAAACGCCAAATATTTTTGACATAATTAAGTCGGGTTTTCATAAGGAGAGTTTAAAAGATGAAAAAGGAAAAGATTTTGAATTGAATTTAAAAGATTTTTCTATAACTCTAACTCCATCATCACCACGTGTTTTGAGTGCTACAAGCTCGTCTTCTCCTTTTGACGATGCTTTGTGTGGACCTAGTGTGGGGGAAGCCCCTTATGTTCCCTCCCCTTTCTCCACCGAGGACGAGATATTTGATCCCAGAATTGCTTATAAAGGGAAATCTCGGTCTTCCACCGATGCAATAAATGGAAAATCTTTCTATTTGATTGGTGCGAGTCTACCTCGAGTAGCTCAATGTTTTTATGACATACCCATTGTCCCACCCTTCTATTTCTTCTCATCTATTTTCTTGAAACCCTTTGGGTTTGTGTTGACACACGATGAAGTGGCGTTGATTTATTTTTCCAATGAAAACGAGAACGCCATCTTCGATCTCGGTATTTTGCACCATCAAAGGACTTAGTCCTTAAATACCGGTTATTTTTTGGGCCTTGTTTATCACGTAAGCCCCACTAAAAATTTACCATACCATGATTATCCCTAAATGATCATATTTATGGGGATTCGAGTCGAGCTTTTGACTCGGTTATCAAAAACAAGGTGCCTCATGGGGGAAACCCATGCTTATCCATGTACATATTATTGCTTTCTAATTAGTTTAATGTGAGGGGATTTGTGCCCTTCCAACCTTTGTTCCGTGGTTGTTTGTGCATTGTGGTTTTTAGATCATGATCTTCACGATTGGAGCCTCTCGTGTTCGTTTATGGGAGCACTCGATCGTTTGCTTTGAAGACTTTCTCAATATCCATGATATATCCTTTGATGTTATAACCTTAGGTTATTAGCACACTTCATAAACGGCTATTAATTTATTGGTTACACCCTTTCCATGCTAGATTAGGCATTCGACTACGTCTCTAGTATGGGGGTGTTTTTCACCCCTAGACTCGAAACATTGAGGACAATGTTTAACTTTAGTATGGGGGAGGGGGGTGAATAGATACTTGCCTTGCCAAACCTTCACGCTTTCCAAAGTTTATCTTTTTGTTTATCGTTTTATTGCAAAATAAGGCTAAAAATGGCCAAATTTTAAATATTTTTCTCATATTTTATAAGTGTTTGAAGACACGAATGTAGGTTTTCCGATGGCGAGAATAAGAGTAATTTTTGACTCGACCATGCGTGTTGAGCACTTAGCTTTGATTCCTTAACTTCACATTATGCTAAGTCTCTTAAATGAGGACGAGAAATGATAGGGTTAATTATAAGTTACTATGCTAAACGTAGAGTACTCGTATTCTTTCAAAAACTCATGTGTTCTCATTGTTTGCTTATTCTCCCTTCGCATGTAAATATTTTTTGCTTAATAAATATTGACTTAGCGGTTTAGTTAGGATTGTTGGGTTTCTAGTCTTTTCTAGTAGCTTCTGTGTAATTAAATTGGGAAGACATTAAGGTATCGCCAGCGTCACGGTTTTGAAGTATTGGCACCCGAATAATCAAAAGCTTCACCCAATAATAAGATTTCAAGTGCTCACCTAAATTAAGCAAAAATTTGAAGCTCACAAGGCCTAAAAATCTATGCAAAATTGAAAGTGAATCAAGCCTTAATCTTCGAAGCTTTAAAGATCCAAAATTCGCCTTAGCGTGAGGATATACGTCTTTGGCTAATAAAACTACCGATGAGGCGGATAATAAAAGGCAAGGCAAGACCGAAGTCATAATAAAAGCTTCATGGCGAAGTTGAATAAAAGATGGAGGTAAACCAAAGATAATAAGGCCCTTCCGTTAGGGGGCGTATAAAAGTCTTGGTAATAAGTCTCATGTTCAAAACCGTTATAAAACTGTGTTTATCGATTCTTCTTGTCAACTTAATTTTTTGACATCGTCGTCTATTAGGAGGGGTTATTGATTTGATGGTCTTGGTTACACCGTTAGGACTCTATTTTTAGACCTAAATCTCTAGTATCGCATAAGTCAAACAATGTATCCTCGTGAAACATTCAAGACAAAATAAAATATAAGAGATACAACTTAGGAATAATGGGAGGATAAGTACGTGATTAGGGCATATGAGTAGTGTTAGCATTACTAACTTATAATGACAATGATCTCGTTGCGCGCTTGGCATGGAATTGGGGTAAAAATCGAGGACGATGAAATTATTTCTAACGAAGCATTCACGTGTTCTTAGTCTATGAACCTAAACGTCCCATTTTGTGATGAAAATCATACATTATGTCTAAAACGCAAGTAGTAGTAATAGTAGTAGTGTAGCTAGTTTATCATTCAATAAAGTTTATAAAAAATGAATTCTGGAGGTGCTACGATACTTTATTCTAGCATTGCGTGAGGGCACGGCAATGGTTTAGTATGGGGGAGTGATGAGACTGCTTTTATACATAGTCTCATCGTCCAAATCGGGCTTAAAATGCATTAAATATCATTAAAACTGCCAAATATATGCTCGTGTTTGTTGCTTGTGTATTTTAGGTACGGATATTGAGGAAAAGACAAAAAGATCACAAGAATCAATCAAAAACGAACACGGGAAACGAAGCCGCACAATGAACCGGACCCGAATCATGAATTTCCCAAATGACCTTGAAGTTTGAAGATTATACAAGTTTTGTCCCTCAAGAATTAAAGACTTGTCAATTTATACCCTTGCAAATCTCATTTATTGCATTTGGGCCCCTAAATTATCAAGAATTTACAAGAGAAGTCCTTGGAGAATGAAGAAATTCCATTTAAAGTCCTTGTTTAAAGTTGTGACAACTCTTGTCAAAAGTTACACAAACTTGTTATAAAGGAAAATGTACTTTGTGGCTGTTTATTTCAAAGTGAAGATAACAAGGAAGTAGAGGGACTGTTTGTGCCAGACACCACAATTACTCCCCACCAATCATCCAGCCATGCCATCCTCCAACACCAATCAGCACCCACAACCTCACAACCCCCATCCCAGTCACACCCACTCACGAGTTTATTTATTAAACTCAGTCAAACAAAGTGAAACCCCATCTTTCCCTCCCTAACACTTTGTTTAAATTTAACCACCCCCTAAACGGATTAAACACGCCCTAATTACCCCATAAACCCTAATTTGTCCAGTATCAATTGAATTAAAAACAAAGGGTTTTTGATTAAGCTTTTCCAGATCATTGATTCACTCCATCCTCACCTAAACCCACACAAAAACCGTGACCAAGACACACCCATGTGTCTTGTAGGGCCCTCCCCTGCACCCGTCACTTTCCCCAAACCCCAATACCAGACAAAACCAACGGATGGATCAAATTCCTTTGTCCCCAAGCACAAATGAACGAATGAGATCACTTTCAAACAGCTATCATCCAACAAGCATCACATGGGCGAATTTGACCAAGATTCCAAGAATTCAAACAAAGGGCTTTTCAGGAATTTCATGTATTAGGGTTTTAGGACTTCTAGACTATTCTATCTACTTGTATAAATAGCTTGGCCGTTTGTGGCACAAAGCTTTGTTCCAGATTTTTGCTTTTAAAAATATTGTAAACCCTTTTTAAAGTTATAAAAGTTGGTATTTGTGTTTATAAAGTAATTCCTTTTTATTGTTTAAAAGTTGGTGGTATTGTTTAAGCATAATCTAGGTTCCATAATCCATTTTGGTTTTATTAAGTGTAATTAAGAAAGTTAAGGTTTGGTGAGAGGACACTTAATCCAAAGCCTTGAACTTTCTGTGATAGTTATAGGAGCTATTGGCTCATTTGGTGGATAACCAAATAAGCTACTAAGCTTGTATAAGCTATTTCATCAGTTTCAAGTCTTTTCAAGTTTTCTAAATTTTCAATATTTCATTCAAGAAAAAATCAGTTCTTTAATATTTCTGCTTCATTTTTTAAGCTATAAGCTATAAGTTGACTTTTCAATAAGTCAATCTTATAGCCTATAAGCTCTTGTACCAGGTTATTCTTGCTATTGGTTGTCTGTTTTTGGCAGGTTCAAAACAAGAACTCACACCATCATCACCATCATCTTCATTTCAAACAGCCAAAAAGGGTTCAGCTCAGGCCCCAGCCTGAAAGGAGATGGCTATGCAACCATTGTGGGACCTGGATGTGGGTCCCACAAGGTAACTAACTTGTACCTTTTTCAGTTTCCAAAAAATTATGATTTATATGTGAATTGGTACACTTGTATGCAAGTAGTTTAAGTCTGTGTTATTTGGGTTGATTCTACTGTTTAGAGGATTGTATGCATGTTAGAAGTTATTATAATCAGTTTGGTTTGGATTTGACCTGATTTGGTTTGAAAAAATTCAGCTTCTGAAAATTAAGGGGTGTTTGGATTCGGTTTTTAACTGAGCTTGGTGAAAAGTATTTGGGTTAAAATATGTCTAAACACACTTATTAGGTTGTTAGTAGGTGATATTAGTGTTTGGTTTTCAGTTTGGTGAAGTTTAAAACAAATTGCATGTTAAAATTGGATAATATAGCTAGAAATCAGTAAGTGCCTTTATTGACTGATTTTTGTGGATTTGGTTCACCACCTTTTGAAATCTGTTAGAGTTAAGTGCTTAGTAGGATTGTGTATTGCTTATATGTCATTTGGTGGACTTTTGTGCAAGATTTGAGGCCTTAAAATCCACTCTTGTGCACTTGGAATCAGCAAAATACTCACAGACCTACATTAGCTTAATCAGAAACTTTCTTTGGTCGTTTTGTGTGATTTTTGTGAAGAACTTGTGTGTTTTTTGTGATTCAATAGACTCCCTACACTCCACTGAGTGTAGGGGTGCCCCATTGTCCAAAGAAATCCAAGCAAACAAGCTTTCCTAAGCTATAAGGTCACCAGACCTGTTTTTAACACTACTAGTGGGAACCAATTTCCCACTGCTAGTATTAAAGTTACCACTACTTTACAAAAAGACAAAAGCCTTTGACATGTCACTTTCAGTAAACTAAAATTTTGTCTTTTGTGGACTAAAATAGGATTTAGGCTTGAAAATAGTTTCATAATTTTTCTTATTTAATTTTTGATTTTTCTGCTTAATTAGATTTTATGTTACTGTTCATTTTATATTTTTTAGATTAAATAGCATTTTTAATTAACTTTTTAACTTTCTGTTTTTGTCTTTTAGTGACAAAATTTTATATTTTTCAGTTTTAAGAATTTTATTAGACTTAGAAAAATAATTTAAGATTTTTAGTTCAAAAAGTTTTTACTGTTCACCTTTTATTTATTTTTTAGAATTAATTTAGTTTAATTAGGGTTTTATTTCAAACTGTTTTTGTCTTTTAGTGAAAAATTTTATATTTTTCAAACTTTTTCATTTTTCAACTGTTCTTTAGTATAAATTAAGATTTTTAAAAGTGTCAAATTATTTTTGCATTATTTTATTATTTTTTATGATTATTTAGTTTAAAAATAGTTTTTAGTGATTTAAAAATAGAAAAATAGTTTTTAAAATTTAGGAAAAATACTTTAGTCTTTAGATAATATAAGTAAGTTATTTGTTCAATAAAATAATATTTTGGACATTTTGATTAATTATATTTAATTTTAGGGCTTTAATTAGCATTTAAAATTGAATATTTAATTAATAAAAGGTTTTCAAATATTTTTATTGGATTTTTATTCTTATTTATATTATTTTAGACCTAGTTTTAACTTTTAATTAATTTTTAGGTTTAAATTTTTTTAATTTGTAGTTTTTTACGGTTTTACGTGAACGCCTTTTTCGTCTTAGTTTAATCCGTCTACGTAACCGTCATTCTCTTCTCACCCCATTTCTCCTTTCTCTTCTCAATCATATAATCACAAACCCTTAATCAATTCATTACACAACACACTAGCCTCCTCGAGAACGAACTCACTTCATTGAGTCATTTACACACGGTTTTCCTAAATCGTTGTGCTTACCCTATATTTTGGTCCTCTTTTTCCTAAAAGAGTGCTAATTTTACAACAATCATTATCAAAATGATTGTTGTAAAATTAGCACTCTTTTAGGAAAAAGAGGACCAAAATATAGGGTAAGCACAACGATTTAGGAAAATCGTGTGTAAATGACTCAATGAAGTGAGTTCGTTCTCGAGGAGGCAAGTGCGTTGTGTAATGAATTGATTAATGGTTTGTGATTATATGATTGAGAAGAGAAAGGAGAAATGGGGTGAGAAGAGAATGACGGTTACGTAGACGGATTAAACTAAGACGAAAAAGGCGTTCACGTAAAACCGTAAAAAACTACAAATTAAAAAATTTTAAACCTAAAAAATAATTAAAAGTTAAAACTAAGTCTAAAATAATATAAATAAGAATAAAAATCCAATAAAAATATTTTAAAACCTTTTATTAATTAAATATTCAATTTTAAATGCTAATTAAAGCCCTAAAATTAAATATAATTAATAAAAATGTCCAAAATATTATTTTATTGAACAAATAACTTACCTATATTATCTAAAGACTAAAAATTATTTTTCCTAAATCTTAAAAATTATTTTTCTATTTATAAATTACTAAAAACTATTTTTAAACTAAAATAATCATAAAAAATAAAAAAATAATGCTAAAAATAATTTGACATTTTTAAAAATCTTAATTTATACTAAAGAACAGTTGAAAAATGAAAAAGTTTGAAAAATATAAAATTTTTCACTAAAAGACAAAAATAGTTTGAAATAAAACCCTAATTAAACTAAATTAATTCTAAAAAATAAATAAAAGGTGAACAGTAAAAACTTTTTGAACTAAAAATCTTAAATTATTTTTCTAAGTCTAATAAAATTCTTAAAACTGAAAAATATAAAATTTTGTCACTAAAAGACAAAAATAGAAGGTTAAAAAGTTAATTAAAAATGCTATTTAATCTAAAAATATAAAATAAACAGTAACATAAAATCTAATTAAGCAGAAAAATCAAAAATTAAATAAGAAAAATTATGAAACTATTTTCAAGCCCTAAATCCTATTTTAGTCCACAAAAGACAAAATTTTAGTTTACTGAAAGTGACATGTCAAAGGCTTTTGTCTTTTTGTAAAGCAGTGGTAACTTTAATACTAGCAGTGGGAAATTGGTTCCCAATGGTAGTGTTAAAAATAGGTCGGGTGACCTTAGAGCTTAGGAAAGCTTGTTTGCTTGGATTTCTTTGGACAATGGGGCACCCCTACACTCAGTGGAGTGTAGGGAGTCTATTGAACCACAAAAAACACACAAGTTCTTCACAAAAATCACACAAAACGACCAAAGAAAGTTTCTGATTAAGCTAATGTAGGTCTGTGAGTATTTTGATGATTCAAAGTGCACAAGAGTGGATTTTAAGGCCTCAAATCTTGCACACAAGTCCACCAAATGACATATAAGCAATACACAATCCTACTAAGCACTTAACCCTAACAGATTTCAAAAGGTGGTGAACCAAATCCACAAAAATCAGTCAATAAAGGCACTTACTGATTTCTAGCTATATTATCCAATTTTAACATGCAATTTGTTTTAAACTTCACCAAACTGAAAACCAAACACTAATATCACCTACTAACAACCTAATAAGTGTGTTTAGACAGATTTTAACCCAAATACTTTTCACCAAGCTCAGTTAAAAACCAAATCCAAACACCCCTTAATTTTCAGAAGCTGAATTTTTTCAAACCTAATCAGGTCAAATCCAAACCAAACTGATTATAATAACTTCTAACATGCATACAATCCTCTAAACAGTAGAATCAACCCAAATAACACACACTTAAACTACTTGCATACAAGTGTACCAATTCACATATAAATCACAATTTTTTGGAAACTAAAAAAGGTACAAGTTAGTTACCTTGTGGGACCCACATCCAGGTCCCACAATGGCTGCATAGCCATCTCCTTTCAGGCTGGGGCCTGAGCTGAACCCTTTTTGGCTGTTTGAAATGAAGATGATGGTGATGATGGTTTGAGTTCTTGTTTTGAACCTGCCAAAAACAGACAACCAATAGCAAGAATAACCTGGTACAAGAGCTTATAGGCTATAAGATTGACTTATTGACAAGTCAACTTATAGCTTATAGCTTAAAAAATGAAGTAGAAATATTAAAGAACTAATTTTTTCTTGAATGAAATATTGAAAACTTATAAAACTTGGGAAGACTTGAAACTGATGAAATAGCTTATACAAGCTTAGTAGCTTATTTGGTTATCCACCAAATGAGCCAATAGCTCCTATAACTATCACAGAAAGTTCAAGGCTTTTGATTAAGTGTCCTCTCACCAAACCTTAACTTTCTGAATTACACTTAACAAAACCAAAATGTATTATGGAACTCAGATTATGCTTAAACAATACCACCAACTTTTAAACAATAAAAAGGAATTACTTTATAAACACAAATACCAACTTTTATAACTTTAAAAAGGGATTACAATATTTTTAAAAGCAAAAATCTGGAACAAAGCTTTGTGCCACAAACGGCCAAGCTATTTATACAAGTAGATAGAATAGTCTAGAAGTCCTAAAACCCTAATACATGAAATTCTTGAAAAGCCCTTTGTTTGAATTCTTGGAATCTTGGTCAAATTCACCCATGTGATGCTTGCTGGATGATAGTTGTTTGAAAGTGATCTCATTCGTTCATTTGTGCTTGGGGACAAAGGAATTTGATCCATCCATTGGTTTTGTCTGGTATTGGGGTTTGGGGAAAGTGACGGGTGCAGGGGAGGGCCCTACAAGACACATGGGTGTGTCTTGGTCACGGTTTTTGTGTGGGTTTAGGTGAGGATGGAGTGAATCAATGATGTGGAAAAGCTGAATCAAAAACCCTTTGTTTTTAATTCAATTGATACTGGACAAATTAGGGTTTATGGGGTAATTAGGGCGTGTTTAATCCGTTTAGGGGGTGGTTAAATTAAATAAAGTGTTAGGGAGGGAAAGATGGGGTTTGACTTTGTTTGACTGAGTTTAATAAATAAACTCGTGAGTGGGGTGTGACTGGGATGGGGGTTGTGAGGTGGTGGGTGCTGATTGGTGTTGGAGGATGACATGGCTGGATGATTGGTGGGGAGTAATTGTGGTGTCTGGCAAAAACAGTCCCTCTACTTCCTTGTTATCTTCACTTTGAAATAAACAGCCACAAAGTACATTTTCCTTTATAACAAGTTTGTGTAACTTGTCAAATATGGCACAAGAGTTGTCACAACTTTAAACAAGGGCTTTAAATGCAATTTCTTCATTCTCCAAGGACTTCTCTTGTAAATTCTTGATAATTTAGGGGCCCAAATGCAATAAATAAGATTTGCAAGGGTATAAATTGACAAGTCTTCAATTCTTGAGGGACCAAACTTGTACAATCTTCAAACTTCAAGGTCATTTTGGAAATTCATGATTCGGGTCTGGTTCATTGTGCGGCTTCGTTTCCCGTGTTCGTTTTTGATTGATTCTTGTGATCTTTTTGTCTTTTCCTCAATATCCGTACCTAAAATACACAAGCAACAAACACGAGCATATATTTGGCAGTTTTAATGATATTTAATGCATTTTAAGCCCGATTTGGACGATGAGACTATGTATAAAAGCAGTCTCATCAAGGGTAATGGGGTGATTAGAGCTTATCAATGAGGTATTTATATGGGAATAGGCTAGATGTCCATCATAGGTTGATGAGCCATCTTAGTGATTGGTTCATGTATTGATTACGTGTTTTTGGTTTGTTAGCTTGTTGCTAGTGCGAGGACTTATGAAGAAGCAATCAGGTGAGTTTCATAGTCCCACGTTTACTATTGATTTTGACTTCCAGATGAGATGGAAGAGACACTGTGTTATGTTGTTTATAAATTGATGCTGTGAATGTTTTTAAGGTTTGAGATGGACTTGTGTGTACATTATGTGATTAACTGCTATGTGATTCTTGTTCGTGTATGATTTGGATGGGAAAGGTACATAGGTGTATGGGCGCCTATGGTACCATGGTTGTTGGTAAGGCGTGATGCCTTGGAAATTATGGTTGTTGGTAAGGCGTGATGCCTTGGAAATTATGGTTGTTGGTAAGGCATGATGCCTTGGAAATTATGGTTGTTGGTAAGGCGTGATGCCTTGGTAATTGTGGTTGTTGGTAAGGCGTGATGCCTTGGAATTGTGATGATTGATTAATCTTGAATGCTAGTTGTTAATGCATACTTGTAGCACATTTTTCATATGTTATTGTGTTGATGGTTGTTATTCACAGCTTATGGTTTGTTTTAGCGTTGGAGTCTAAACCTATGACTCTCACCAACTTTATGTTGACGTATTTTAGTGTCTCTTTCAGGTGTGAATATGGTTAAGCTTGAGGATAGAAGTGTCTAGACTTGGATGCTTTAGGATTGCATATAGAAGGAGATCCCCGTTCCTTCTTAGCTTACCTTTATGTTTTTTTATAAGTGATGCATGTTGGCACTTATATGTTTGTTTGGTTTATGTTTATTGTTTGTCTTGGGTAAGTGGTAGGACTGTTACCTACTTACCTAGACTCCTGCTATGTTGAGATATTGTCATGACCTTTGTGTCGCCATTTATGACATTATAGTTGCATTTTAGTTTTCTCTATAAAGACACCGGTTGTTGTGATGATATCCATATGTCGCGCCCCATATTCCGCCATGGTGGGGTGTGACAGGTGAAAAGCTTAGAATTTTTTGGAATCACCCAAGAAAAGCAAGATTTAACCATCAACTCTAAAAAAACAAGGAGAGGATTTTGAGGAAATCAATTCAAAATTGCTGGAGTAGAGGTAGAAAAGAAACATCAAAGAATTTGAAGATATCATCTCAAGGGGTTAAAAACTTAGAATTGATGGAATCACCCCTACCAATTGTAAATTTTAACCGCAATCAACTCTCAAAAATAGGAACAAAAATATCTCAACCTAGAGACGTTTTTGACCAAAAAAAATAAAAGAAAACCAAAAGCGGATAAATCGACGTTTTAAGAAAAAATTTGGGATATAGGACATTATAGGCAAAAATGAGTATGAATGTCGACACCAAATGGTGTTTAGCATACGATAAACTACATGCTCAAAGTTTCGTAGCTCTTCTCAATCATTATGGATGTTCAAAGAACAATTACATGATGAGGAAAGGGTAAGGCTCGACTCAACTTAGTTTAGAAAGACTAGAAGAAAGAGACTCGACTTAGAAGAGCATGATTAAAATGAATTGAGAGAGACTCAACAAAGAAGTTAAGGATAACTTCACGAAACTAGAGAAGAAACTCAAAAGAGAAGAAAAGAAGGAATCTTCAAGAAAACTCGTCAAAAGAGAAAAAGACCAAAACGAACAAAGGGACTTAATGGTCGCGGTTCGTTAAATAGGTCTGTGGTTCATTATCAATAATGAGACCCAAGGTTATTTGAGGAACCGTGGACATTGGGTGTCCAAAACCGATTATCGACTCAAAGGGAAATCACTTGGTCAAACATTTTAACATAAGATGCTAAATGGATTGAAGGTCAATGCTTCGGATATGACTTTTAACAATTGCAATTGCAGGTTAAAATTACTTGAATGTTTGAAAAGAAATATTTAAGTTGTCAATCTTACTAGGAGAGGAATTAGATATAAATCTAACCTTCCTTGACAACCGAGTGAGAAAATAAATAAGAAAAGAAAGATCACGAGAAAAACGAGATCCAAGACTCAAAGAAAAATCATGTTGAAAAACATGAAAGGAAATACAAGAGAATAAATATCATACAAAGATGTATGAAAAACAAGCCTAAAACTTAAGCATAATTTTAATCTTAGTTACACTAGAATCCTAAGATTTGCTTAGATTGAGTGTCTTATTAATAAGCAATACACATGATTAATTAGAAGACAAGGTGGTGGCGGAATTTGGTGGGGTAAAAGGTGAAGTCACCAAGGGTTCAACAAAGGCATTCTCAAAGGGAATGCTTTGGATAGGTTGAGGTTGAGTAGTCACATCCAAGAGAGTACTAGGAGTGAAGGGTGAGGTTAACACATTCATTCTAGATTGGAATGAAAAGGAGGTAGAACCATGTGAATGGTTGGTACCATGGGTTGAGGTAGTCTTGCATGGTGCAAGAGGTGGTGAGGGTGATGAAGAGATGAGAATGGGCACAATCTCATTCTTAGGTGTGGCAAAAGGGTGAAGAGTTAAGTTTGGGTAACTTAATCTTAATTTTGAGGTGCCTCTTTGAAGAAGAGGTTTTGGATGAATAGGAGGTTCTTGTAGAAACCATGGTAGTAATGGGTGGTTTAAGGGGTAAGGATGAATGGTTTGAGGTGTGAAGAACATGGCTAACAAGAAGGGTTTAAAAGGGTGAGGGGATGATCCAAACTAGTAAAGAGTTAAAAAGGGAAAGCCCAAGATATTTTAGGAGTGATCAAAGGTTTGAAACAAAGATTCCAAAGGGTGTTGGAACAATTGGGAAGTTTCAGAAAATCCGAATTTGAGAGCTTCTACCCGCGGTTCTTTATCTCCACCGGCGGTTCCATATTGATATGGAGCCGCGGTCTATTTAAAGAACCGCCTACAGAGGCTTGGTTTAGGTGGTGAATGGAGGATTTTCCAATTCATCAAATCCTAATGTTCTAGTCTAACTTATCATAAAGTCATGCTTAAGAGCAATAAAAACTAGAACACACACAAAGGAAAAACACATAGGTTCAATTAGCATGTAGGAAGAAAGTTAAGAAAAACCTAATGGCTACAAAAGAAAAAGACTCCTAATGACATACAAAGTTCATCAAAGTAAACTATCATTAGTCATATATAAGAAGAGCCATTTAGCCAATTTAGAGAATGATTATGAGACTATCACTAGAGGTGCTCAATTAAGGCTAAACACGACCATTTTTACGAGTTATACACCAACTCAACTTCCCACATGGAAGTAATTCAACTGTTAGGTCAAATTAAGATCCTAGTGCATAAATTCTCTAGTAGTCATTCTCAAGTTAGACAAAATGTAATTCCAACATTTTCCTAATAAAGTTTAGCAAGGATGAAACTTGCATGGCGACACAATGCATGACCTAATGAGGGTTAAGAATGCACCATTGCATATCTTGTCAAACAAGTCTAGTTAAGGTTATTTACCTTAATAGAACTTGAGGCCAATAACTTTGAAGTGTATAAACAAATTTTACACAAACCAAAGGAACACTCTTGATTGGTCTATCAGAAATGAAACATTTATAAATTGCATTGCAATGTAAATTACTTGAGTATTTCGGATGAAACATCCAAGTTATCATACCGACTCTATTGTGCATTATAAGTAATTATTAAACAAAATATGTCTAACAATTTGAACAAGTAGATTCAAATAACACCATCAACACAAGTGTGAGTTATGATCCGATGTATATTATTAATAAACCACATTCATGTCTTCACTAAAAAAACATTCCAATTAGATTCGATAATGATATCAATCATAATTTGAATAATGAATTGATATATATTTGAAATCTTTCTTGATTCCCACTAACACTCCTTTAAGAGAAAATAGCTAAGATTTTCAAAGGGTGTTTCATGTTTTATAGTGAGACATTAATCTACTTGATCTAATAAGACAATGATAGAGTAAGACGACCCATATCAAAAGATTTGACAAGCTCCCAAAGCTTTCAAACCTAAAAGTGTTAAAGAACATGCCAAGGTGTACAAACTGTTTATGTAACATTTGTAAACCAAGAGATGTTAATCCTATATGCAATGCACACATAATGTTGCAACTAAAATGCAAGAAATCTAGCATACATCCTAATTAGGAAAAACTAGATACTAACAAAAACCAAGCAAGGCACAAGAGACTAGACATATAAGCAATACTACTACAAATAACAAGGAACACTTAATAATGTCTACATAATAATAACACACAAGGAAACACACACAAACAATTAGCTTAACACATAAAAGCATTCGTCCATGTTTTGAGTGTTAGATACAACAAAGTATTCATAGCTTGATTTTATTTGAAAATAGTCTTTGACCCGTTTAAAATTTAATTAAGTTTAAAACTTTGAAAATATATCAATTTTCAAAGATATATCACCAAGAGATGTCTAACTTGATAGAAAAGAGTAAAACACAAGTTTTACGACAAACCGACGCTCAATACTTTGGACAAAGTATGGAACTTAGAAACCATCCAAATTTTAAAGTTTGAATAAAGATTTGGAAGCATTTTTAATTGAAAGAAAATCCAGTTACGTTCGAAATGACGGGTGGCACGACTTCTACGGACTTACGGTTGATTTTATATGATTTTTCAAAGTTTTCAAAAATCTGTGTCAGACTGACCGCGGTTCCTTATTGATAAGGAACCGTGGGGAATAGATAAAGAACCGCGTCCAGAGGACAAAAATGGGGTTTTTGGTCAAAATCATTTGGTAACTTTTCGGAAGGACATAGGACTCTAAAAATCATTTTAGACACATAGAACTCGTATTTTAGAGTTAATTATGACACAAAAGATTTTTATACTTCTAATACAAGGTTTTTATGCTCGTATGAAATTTCGTTGTTCCGATTCTCTTCGAATTGACTATTGGTAGAAAGTGCGACTCAATTGTTCTTGGTGGAATAATAAATGGTTTGGTTGATTATCTATTTTAAACTAATAGCAAATATGTAAATGTCGTTGAGTAAATTAAGAGCTTTAAAGATTAAACTAAAATAACGAGTTAAAAATAAATGCTTGAAAACTTAAAGACAAGATTAGAAAAATACTTGAAAACTTAATGAATCTAAAACTTGGAAACTTTGTAAAAACAAGAAATTAAACAATCGGAAAACGATCGGAATACAGCCAAATCGGAATATCTAAAATGCTACAATCGGAATGTTTGGTCGGAAACACTGATCGAAATGCGTAAAAGAAATTCTGGTCGGAATATCAATTAAGGCATGTTGTCGGAATAAGTTAAAACTTACTTCAATCGGAATATAGTTAAAACCGACAATCGGAATACATGAAATCGAGTCCGATCAGAATAGCATAAAAAAGGACACAATCGGAATAATGGGAAAACAGCACTAATCGGAATGTCTTAAACACAAGGCTAATCGGAATGTCACAAAAACCTCCACAATCGGAAAGTGCCAAAACCCTTTTCCGATCAAAGGATCGGAATAAGGAGGTAGTAGTCGGAATGATCAATCGGAAAGGGGTTTACCCTTTCCGATGGTATCTACTCGAAAAAAAGCTAAGTTTTGAGCTACTAGGAATAAGCTCAAACCTAAACTTGATGGAATTAATGATAAGCCAAACTAGTAAGCACAAACTAAGAACTTTTTAAACTTTAAATAAACAATCTTTTAAATAAAACTATAAAAAGATGAACTTTTTAAGAAAACTTTAAAAGTGAATAAGCTAAAAAAGCGAATGAGCCAATAAGAACAAGAATCTTAAAGCTTAATCGTATGAAAGCTTAAGTATGAATAAAAAGATTAACTTTTTAAGCACGAAAACATCAAGATCAACACGGATCAAAAGTATTTCGCACCAAAATTAACTAAAAATAAAGAAAGGTAGAAAGAGATGAAAGATTAAAAGCTTAACTTGAACTTGATTAATGAAATCCAAATACAAAAGGCTTAATCTTGAAAGATTAAAAGAAAGAAAAGATGAAAACTTATTGAGAGAAAGTTGAGAACTTTCTCTCTCTAAAACTAGAAAGAAAAATGAAAAATGAAACTAACTACTAAAAACTAACCAACCCTCCTAATGTGTATTAGGAGGGTATTTATAGGGAAAATGGGAAGGTGTGCATGTGTTGCCTCTTCTTTCTTTCTTCTCGACTCGATTTAAATCTTTTGTCTTCCTCGACGTCGTCTCGGGATTTGTCGATATATATTGAACTTGTCTTGTAATTTTCTTCTTCTATTAGACTTGAGTTCTTCGACTTCATTAAACTTCCGTCTTTAGAATTTTTCTTCGATAAATCTTCAGAATAGGCCTTGGACTTCCGTTCTTTTTGCACTCTTGATCTTTTGACTTCGTCTTTTCTCGTTTTCTTCGATAAAAGCCCGTGAAAGCCCGTGTTTTCTTCCTTTTTCATCTTTTGGTCCTAAAACACAATAAAAACACAAACCACACATAATTCCGACTTTTACGACATAAAATACACGTTTTTGTCTTGTTATTATTGGAAATAAGTGGTAAAAGGATAAGTGTTTTCACACTTATTAACTTCCAAACATGAAAAGATCTAATTCAAGCTATTATACAAAGTTTATTTAACACCAAAACTTGTAGGAATGAATAACAAAACACATTTCATAAGTAATCACTCTTCATGAACAATTTGATACAAAAATCGTCTTTATTTTTAAAAACCGTTTTTTTAAAAACCATTTGTTTTGAAAAAGAGAGCAAAGATCGATCCAAGCTTTAAAGTACAATATACTTCAAAGATCTTGAGTAACCTCGCTTTGATACCAATTGTAGAAACTAGAAGGGGGGTTGAATAGTTTCTAGTTAGTTTTCAAAACATTTCGCCTTAATCCACTGTGCGCGGTTCTTTATTGTACCCGCGGTTCTTTATCAATAAAGAACTGCCGGTCCATTTAGGGAACCGCCGACAGTGGACGAAACCGTTTATTACATGTTAAACTTTAACAATCCTTTATATCAAATTCTAGATCAAGCTTGACTAGATATGAGATGTGTTTGATTGAGAGATAAATACTACAAGTAAGAAAACACACAAGCACATCGAATCAAGAGTACATCAAGCAATAGTCTAAACACTAAGCACACACGTACTAAGCATAAGCTTTTCCGCAACTAGGATGTTTAGACTAAGTGATGTACACTTGACCATAATCTAGACATGAAGCACACACGTACTTAGCCATAGCTTTTCCGCAACTTAGATGTTTAGATTATGTGATGCACACAAAGACACAAAACACAAGTATGCAATTATAAATACATCTATAAAGGTAAAGACATAAATGTAAATGAAAGTACCGACACAATGATTTATAGTGGTTCGGTCACGAAGCTCCTCTTCGCCCTACTCCACTCCTCGAGTAAACCTTACTCGAGAGTTACTTCACTAGTCAACAAACTCCTTAAGGTGGAGAAACCATACACAACGTCGCTTATCTAATTTCCGACTCTAAGCTAAAAGTCGAGTCCTAATCTTAGGTAGGACCAATCTACACAACGTCGCCCACTTCATCATTTTACGACACAAGGCTAGATGTCGAGTTCTAATCGAAAGATAGAACCAATCTTCACGACTCTTCACTTTGAAGCTAAGTGAGAACTACACTAGACACAACTAAATCACTTTATAGTTTAGTGAGAACTCACAAGACACAACCACATCACTTTATAGTTTAGTGAGAACTCACAACTCTTCACAACTACACAACTCTTCACCCGAGTTATACTTTATGGCCCAACATAACAAACCTTGTGTTTTATGGCCTAAACACATAAACCATATAGATCTAAGTACATACCACTTAGATCTATGACTCTAACATTATATCCAAGTATTAACAAACTTGGATCTACACAACTAACACCTAATCCAAGGATACCCATCACTTTATACAAACACATCCAAGTGAACCCAACACTTGGATCTTCTACATATACATAGTAGGAAGACTAAAAACATAACTTAGATCTATAGAAGGAGAGATCTTCATCATGTAGTGAACCCAACACATCATGGTAATGATATTGTTCTTCTCTTTGCACTTGAGAGGATGAGGAGATTGAGGATAGAATCACATCTTAAACAAGATTAATTAAAACTAACTAATCAAGGATCTAAGATGGTTTTGAAAGAAACTGTGCAAAAAGGGTTAAAAGAAAACCTGGAAATGATCCACTATTTATGGGACAACATTGCAACGGTCAAAAACACCCGCGGTTCCTTATCTCTACCCGCGGTACCTTATCAATAAGGAACCGCGGGTTCCTTTAAGGAACCTCCGCGTTAGAGTCTGTGCAAATTTTTCCGTTAGTGGGGATATGCCATCTGGGGTAGTTTATACCCCCAAAGGATATTCCTTTGGCATATGGAATATGCCAAATTCAAATTAAAGAATATTCTTTAGAATATACCTTAGAGAATATTATTTGGAATATTCCAAATTCAAATTTCCATTTTTCTTTTTAATAAAACATTTTCTTAAAAATAAAGTTAATTAAAAATTACTTTGTCACTTTTATAAAAGTGAGTTTTAAGAAAATATTAATCTTTGATCACTTAGTTAGGTTAATGACATGTTTGTACATACCTTGAGTGATTCATGCCGAATGCGATCTTGCATGTGTCGAGAGAAGTATACAAATGTATTCTTGAGTGATTACGAGTACCTTAACATTTTACATAATGTATTGCGAATTATACGTTTGTCATCAACAAAACATAAAGAGATTATATCGACAAAGCATCGTAATGTTTTCACTAACAGTATTTTTTGGGATTTAAGATACTACGTTAACCATTAACGCTAAAAGTACGTAGCGGATATGGATCTAGTTTGGCACATATGATTAACACATATAATTAAACGTAAAAAGGGTAAGAAAACTAACCTTTGTAGACCACATCAAATGAAACTTAGTGATTAATTTAGCACCTCTATGGTTGCTACACAGACACGTCAAACAAGTACGTTCGGAATGGTAGTCGTGTTTCACGTAAACCCAAACACCAAGTGTCTTAGCCCAAAATAGATCAAAAACCAAAACAGCCCAAAACTGCTTCTTTGACCGATATCCTTATCTGTCCAAGAAACCAGATCTCTTTATTGTCAGATGTCAGACAACATTAATCTGACAGAATACCGAATCTGTCCGAGAACTTAATCTATACTACCTATAAAGGAAAAACCCTCATTTCTTGAAAAGTGAAAACTTAAATTCTATAAATAGTTAAATGTGAAAACTTAACTTCCATAAATAGATTTAGTCATTAATTAGTCAAACTTCTTCCATAATTTCACTACACCTAATTTCGACCACCGGGTCACCGGTCGACCAACTGGTCAACGGTTCGACCACCGGGTCAACCCGATCGAGTCACCTGATTACCAGTTCGTTCACCGGGTGTAACAGGGTTTCGAAAATATAAGACCAGGTTTAATTTTAACCGTTTTTCTAACTGGTTCAACCGGTCGGGTCAAACTGGGTTTTCATAGTATTTGTGTTAGTGGGTCAAAACATGTTACTTCTACAACGGGTTATGAATGATAATTAAATTTTTTTATGTTGTTCTACTTTAACAAAAGGTGAATAACTTGATCTATACATGTATTTTTAGAACGGGCTGATCTGTACACGTTTTATTTTGAATGTTACACGAAACACTTACCACAATATAACATATCATTAATTATTTGTCGCTAGAAATTTCCGCCGCTATGCGCGGGTAATCGTCTAGTGTATTTAATGCTATCAATGTATTATGTTAACTTTTTGCAAAAAAATATTTTTATAATGGAAATCTTTTTTGCTAAATATTTTATAATAATAAAAAGCCTTTTTGTAACTTGATTTGAGTGTTCAATAATGACTATTTACTAGTGTATTTATTGCTAACCAAAGTACTAACATTGAAGTTAAGTGAAGTGAAGCTCGGCTTTAGAGCATATGAAGAGTAGTAGTTAGGGTGGGAATCGGGTTAGGTTTGAATTGTTCGGGTCGGGGTTAAAATTGGGTCGAGACTAAAACTAATTTACTTGAACCTAACCCGATTTCAACTCGAGTTAGTCGGGTTCGGGTCTATTTAGGTCAGGTCTAATCGGGTCGGGTTTATTCGTGTTCGGGTTAACTTGAGTTTGAATAAAATATAAAAAACAATTTTTTTTTACTTTTTTAATAGAAATTATATTAAATTAACTAAAAAATAAAAATATTCTTTATTCGGATCAATCGGGTTGACCTGGACCCGGATTAGACATAATTTGTTTACCTAAATTTTGACTCGATTTCGAATTCGGGTTAGTCGGGTTGACCCGATTAACCCGATATAACCCGACCCCGAATATCGGGTTAGAAATATTGACACCCCTAGTAGCTGCTTCAATTACACACGTGAGCTTAAAAAAATTAAAAAAAAATTAAAAAAGAAGAAAGTCTTTTATATAAAATCCTTCCGTATATAAACATCGTCGGTTGGTTTTGACCGACATATCTACCTATATAAACATCCGTACATGTATTCACTTAACTCCAACGAACCAAACCCAAGAGATTTATTAATCGACCCACTTTTTTACTAGCATGGGGTGTTTTGAATCAAAGATGGACCCATGCAAGCGCAGTAAAGCATATATGAGACGCTCGATATCCGCTCATGCCGCCTTTGCTGATGCCAATTCCGCCTACGCTTCGGCTCTCAAAAACACAGGCGCTGCCTTTAGTGATTACTTCGCCTCAATTGTGAATAAGAAAGATGTCAACTTGTTCAAGGTATTCAAACAAGTTGATGATTGTTTTATAAACGCTTCACAAAGTGCATATCAAGTTTCTAGGATTCTCGAGTATAATAAGTTACACCACCGCTCGAATTTTGGACATTTTCGAGGTAATTACTATAGATTATATGGCTGGTTAATCTTGTTATACGTGTTCGTCTTTATTTGAAATTGCATTTGTTTTTCGAGTCATATTGATGCTAACAGCCTTGCTTATTATAGGTCTTACTGGTCATTCTACAAGATTCATGCGGGTCGTTACTCTCAACAATGACTGCTTTGTTCACGCAGAGAAAGAGACACTCGCTACGATACTAGACAAGATGTTAGAATGGGAGAAGAAACTATATAAGCAATCCAAGGATGCTAAAGATGTGATATATGCATACCAGAGAGAGATTGCATCATTGAATAAACTTGGAGGTGTTAGTAACGACTCGATGCCCGTAAAGCAGTTGAACCCAAGATACATTGTGGACATGCAGTCTATCAATTCCGCCATCAATTCCACCATCACAGAAATCAACCGTCTTCGTGATGAGCAACTGTATCCAAAACTTGTTCAACTTGTTCAAGAGTAAGTGATTCTAACTTTACAGTATTATTTCTATCATTAGTTAACCGAACGCAATTTCTTACAATTATTTTATTAATCAATGTTGTTATGATCGACTGGTAAGAAAGATGACATATTGTATCGTTGTGTAAATACAAGTACATTTTTTTATAAATGCTTGAAACTAACACGAAAACTTATTTGCAGGATGGCGACAATGTGGGAAAATATGCAAAAGCAACATGAACACCAGTCCACGATAATTCAAGCGTTACAAAACTTCAAAACCTTGGAACTGCGAGAAGAAACAAGTGCTCATGACTTGCACAACACGCGAAAACTCCATCATCATGTAAAAATTTGGTCAACCGAGTTCAAAAAACTCATGCTACACCAAAATAACTACATTAAGTCGCTCGAACATTGGCTTAATTATAACCTGGTTGTTAGCACAAATCACATCATAAAGTCTCAATACCCTAAAATCGAATCATTATTATGCTCATGGCTGAACGAACTCGAGAAACTTCCGGAAGAAGATACAATGACCGCTATGGAAGAATTTTCCGCGGATATTCATACAATCGCTCAATTACAATCAAACAAGAGGAAAATGAAAAAGAAATGCGATGAAACGCGAAAAGAGTTGTTCAAAGTATTAGAAAATTT
Source organism: Glebionis coronaria (assembly GCA_025667525.1). Classification (NCBI taxonomy): domain Eukaryota; kingdom Viridiplantae; phylum Streptophyta; class Magnoliopsida; order Asterales; family Asteraceae; genus Glebionis; species Glebionis coronaria. The sequence continues at coordinate 21,266,342 of CM046880.1, forward strand.
TGAAAGATGGTGCAATAAAGATATTGCTAAGAATCTATCGACTGTGGAGGCGTCAAAGCCGCGGTTGGTCGTGGAGGAGACTTACAAAAAGTTATGTGACGAGGTGAAACATAAGATGGTGGTGAATTTGACAACGCGGTTGCCTCAATTTCTTAAAGACGTGTCGGGGTTGGCTCTGTTGATCCCAAACTTAGATCGATTAGCTTTGTGTATACGAGATTAGATCAAGTACTACACGTAGAGAAACCTTTGCTTATGAATAAAGTAACAAAGTGTTATGCGGAATTAACAGTTGATCTAAAACACAATGATGTTAAACAAACTTTCACTTGTATTAGAATAATCGTGTTGATTACAATGAAAGGTTTAACTTGCGAATACTATGAAAACTGATATATGACTTTAACCTAAAATACCTTCTTTTATAGAACAAGAAGTCTTGTACAATAAGCTACGAATCAACTATTCTAGGTAAAGATAATAATAGAAAATACAATGTCGTGCTTATCTTTACCATACATAAATAAAGAAACAAATAAACAAAAGATATTCTATCAGTGTCAATCTTCAAGGCTGTCAGCGTTGACTTCTATCAGCGTCCAAAGTCAATCTATCAGCGTTGACTTTCTTCTTATCAGCGTTTGGTGATCTGACCCATATTTTATTCCCAACAATCCTCCCCTAAACTTGATATCCATTCCAATGATCAAGTTTCTGAATAAAAAGGCTTAGGAGGAATCTTTCAATAACTTCTTATGTTGGTGATAAACATATCTGATCAAGTCCTTGGCCACATCACTCGTATAATCAATCTCCAAGGGTGTCTCTAGCATCTTCTCCAATACTTCTTTGGACAAGAAATAGTTAGCATCCACAAGCAAATATTCTGAAAACTTTGTAGAGCTCATATGAAATACACCACAAGTAGAATATAGCCTCCAATGAAGATTACTGAGATCATCTTCAAGATCCTTCCAAATGGCAGGATCTGCTTCTTTTGGACCACACAAAGTCATAAATGTGTTCCAAAGTCTTATTCCATTAGCTGAAGTAGGTGCTTCAGCTGTATACTTGGCCTCTATTAACCTCCATAGATGCACCAAGTCTTCCCTGTCTATGCTTGCAAATATAGAAATAACTGAAGTGAAAGTATGTACCTCCTTTCCAAATCGTCCAACCTTCCAAAATCCACACTCATCTTCATCAAAACTGATGATTGGATTTCTGTCATCTAGAGGTACTACATTTACCAAATCTGAAGCTTCCAAGGGAGAAAGCTTGAGATGCTTCCTTATAACACCTTCAGTTGGAAAATACACATCCATGTCTTTAGGAAATTGGAAAGGATCTCCTTTCTTCACTGGTCTTTGAGCAATCCTTATTTCCTTTTGAATCTGCATCTCCTCTGCAAGCTCTTGTTTTCTTTCTTCTGAAAGAAACTGGTAGACATTCTGTTCTTGCACCTTCCTCCAAATAGGATGTGCCCTATACTCTAGCTCCTCAAAAGATAAGGCCAGCAACTTCTTTGATGTCCAATTAGGCTGATGACATCTAAGCAACTTATAATACAACTGCCTTCTATCTCTCTTGAGCCAGGTTTTGACCTCTTGTGCATTAAATCTCATAATCACCTTTATGTCTTCTTGCACCCTAAGAAGAACTTCCAACCCCCAAATTTGATCTGATAAACTCATACCTGGGTTGTCCATCACCTGGTCTTCCCAAGCATGGTACATTCTGGTGATTTCTGGTAGGTCCCAATCAACCTGATTCTTCAACTCACTCAACCTTTCCTTTGCTAGCTCATCCCCATATTCAAGCCTCTCTGGATCTTCAATAATTTGAATGCTTGAATCTGAGCTATCACCTTCTTTATCATCACCACTTTCCTCCTCACTTTCAGAAACAACAAATGGTGATCTTCTACTCCTCCTCAAATCTCTTTCCACAAGTTGTGCAGCCAACTGTTCATCAAATGCTATTTGTGCTGCATCTTTCTTTGGAACATCTTCTTCAATCAAAATACCTTTACCTTTGTCTTTTGGATCAATAATTGGTAAAGTAGAAGAAGAAACCTGTGTGGACACATCTTTAATGATTGTTGATGGCTGTAATACATCAACATCATCTGCAACTTTATCAGCGTCCAAGTTGCTCCTATCAGCGCCACGATTACCTTTATCAGCGCTGGATGTGTCAGCGTCCAAACCTGTATCAGCGCCCAATGTTTCTTTGAAAGATCCTTCCAAGTTCTTTGGTGTCATCTTGGATATATCAACAACTGGATGCTTCTTCAAGTTGGTGAGAGCTTCAGCAATCTGCAAAGATTCACTAAATTGTGAACTCTTTTCTGAACTCTTTTCACTAGCTGTGTGAATCAACTCATCCTCCTCATCCTCTTTATCCTCCCCTTTGGAAGATTCCTCCATTAGACTCCTGCTACTTGGATTCTCCAAAACAGTTACTCTCTCCCTCAAAGCTTGGAGTTCTTGTCCCTGTTTGTTGACAGTTTGTACAAGACTGACATTTTGCTTTTGCAAGCTAATGACAGCCGCCGTCAATTCAATTATTGTCATAGGTTCCAATCTGCCCTCAGCTAGAATGGGAATTTGACCTCCCAAAATAGAATCATGGGGCATGGATGAGGTCTTAATGATGTTAGGACTGTCTTGACCAGCGTCTAAGCCTGTGTCAATAGCCCCAGCCTCACCCATTTCACCAGCCACACTTGTGGAGGTGGTTCTCTCTGCTACAAGACTAGGATCACTAGAGGAGAACACTCCAGTAACCCTTTGGCGTTTAGTCAACCTAGATTGTAATGGGGTAGAAGATGAAGTAGATTGTGTGGGTGTGGGTTGATTAAGGGGTGTTTGGGATTGTTCAGGAAGTGTATCAGTGTTGGGATTGGCTGTGTCAGCGCCCACATTTTGAGTGTCAGCGCTGGGTTGGTCAATGTCCATGTTTTCTGGTGAAGGTGATGGTTCATGAATAGGCTCAAGTTGGGGTTCAGGGTCTGGTTGTGGGTCTGGTTGTGGTTGAGCAGCCTGAATTACTTCAATCATGGGTTGGGTAAGGGGGATGGGGTCGTTTGTGGAGCTCATTTTAGCAAAAATGGTTTTCTGTTGTTTAGGGATCTCATAAAAAGTGTCATGATCCCTAAAACAATATTCTTGTAAATCAAAGACCATTTGCAAAAATCTAGGGTAAGCCAAAGTCATTTTACTTCCCTTGTTTTTACACATCCCTTCAAAAATCATTTTTGAAAAATTATACTTAAGCCCACGTGTTATACAAACCAAAGCACTTGCAATTGACCTGTTTATCTCATTAAAAGAAGTACATTTTGGACTTAAGCATTGTAAAAGGACATGTATCAAATATTTCCAGTCAGAGGGAAATTCCTGCTTATGATATTTATTTAAAGTGACATCAGCAGGAATAGGATAACCCAATTCCCTAAGACCCTGTTCTATTGTTGCAATGGCAAGGGTAGTCACACCATCAGCGTCATCAAGACGCAAAGCTTGGCGAACCAAAGCTTCAGTGACCACCCATGTTCTTCCATGAACAGTAGAGGTTAATGTGGTCACTCCATTAGTTGTTGTGGAACTAACAGTGTTCCAAAACTGTCTAATGTGTGCGACAGGGACTAATGGTGTATGAGAAAGTGCATACCTCAATGAAGATGCATTTAAAAATGCCACCATCTGTGAATACTGAGGAAATAAAGCATCATCAGCAGTCAAGTAAGCGATCATATTGTGTTGGCTCTTGAACTCCAATGTTAAATTCTTTGAGTTGAATTTGGGTGCCATGATTGAAAGCTGTTTAAGTTATATGATATGGGAAAAATCTAGGAGAAAAAGTGTTAGACAAGAAAATATGAATACCCAGAATAAAAAGATTAGCCAAATTTATAGGAGAGATGCATGATTTTGATTGGTCAAAAATGAGGCGGTTATATTCAAAGAGCAATCATGAAAATCTTGAATCAAATATAACTTATCTCATGCATTAATTAAAAGTAACTTCTCCCCAAAATTACGGCCAAAGATTAGTCAAAAAATAACAACTGGGTAGGGCCCACTAGGTGTCAACGGTCAAAAATAGCCTATCAGCGCCCAACGGCTATATTTTCTTGTCAGCGTTTGCCTAAAGCCTTGTCAGCGTCGCGATTGGACGTAACAGCGTTTGGAGAAAAACTTGTCAGCGTCTAAAAAGTAAAAAATAAAAATATTTAAAAAGAAAAAGACCTTAACAAAGTAATTTATCCTAAGGGAAATATCTTACAAGTTGATAATAATTACTGGGCGGCAAGCACTGTCCATTTATGCACACTTGCATAAGCAAGATAGACACAAATGTCCTCTAGAGTCCCTTGCTAACCAAAATACTTACCAACAAAGTTATTTCATAAAATTCTTTGTAACTCCCAGGTAAACCCATATCCAAAGTATTCCCAAGTCTCCCATCAGACCATAACCAATTCTAAGTCAAAAATGTCTTGGCAGCATGCAAAGTTGATATACTATGCATGCTACAGTGCCTCATGGTTTAGTAAAACTAACCCATACTCACCTGTGGACACAATCTAGAATTGTGATGAGAGTATTCTAAGAATACCCAAGAGTCCTAAAGGTTCCTTAAACCTCCCCTTAAACTATGATACATGAGTTCTCAAAATATATATATGAACATTAAAAATTTATGTCAAGATAGGAATATAAATATTCCAACCATCATCCATAAACAAAACATGTCCAAATAGCTCTTCAAAGATCCATAAGCAACTCTGTATCCAATGGCATAAAGCTACCATTACCTGCACATTTAGATGAAAACCACAAAACTAACATTTGTTGCTAACAGCGTCCCGACAACACTTAACAGCGTTGAAGAAACTCTTGTCAGCGTTAGACCATAATATCTCTAACAACGGCAAAATAACACTTGACAGCGTTACATTTACCTTTGTCAGTGTTAGAAAAATAAGGTGGAAAATCTAAATCATCACAAAGACCAATAACAATGCATATCCTGTACATACTTTTACAAAAAGGTTCCAAAACACATATTAAGTGAGATTAACCATTCCAATATTTGTTACCAAATATTGAAATCTTCCAGCATCAAAAGGTTTAGTTAATAAATCAGCTACATTATCTTCAGTATCTACCCTATCTGGTTGTATTAAACCTTTCTCAAAGCAATCTCTTATAAAATGGTGTCTAATTTCTATGTGTTTGGTTTTAGAATGATGTACAGGATTTTTAATAATGCATAAAGTACTGTTATTGTCTACAAAAATCTTGGTATGCATAAAATTATACCCATAATCCAACAGCTGGTTCTGAATCCATAAGACTTGTCCACAACAAGCAGCTGCAGCAACATATTCTGCTTCAGTTGTAGAGTTGGCCACCACTGTTTGTTTCTTGCATTGCCAAGATATTAAACTGCTCCCAAGAAATTGGCATCCACCAGTTGTGGATTTCCTATCAAACTTGTCACCACCATAATCACTGTCTGAATATGCAATAAGGTCCAAGGGAGAATCTTTTGGGTACCATAATCCAAGATCTGGATAATATCTTAGGTACCTAAAAATCCTCTTCACAGCAAAAAGGTGACATTCTTTGGGAGTCACTTGATGGCGTGCACATGCACACACAGCAAACATGATGTCAGGTCTTGAGGCTGTAAGATACATCAATGATCCAATCATTGATCTATAGTGCCTAACATCCACATCTTTTCCAGCTCCAATTTTTCCCCAAGGGTATTGCCTATCCATAGGAGTGGAAGCCTCCTTCTCATGTGGAGAAAAACCATATTTCTTCAAGATTTCAGCTACATACTTGTCTTGGGAGATGAAGATACCATCTTCTTTCTGCTGAACTTGTAAACCTAGAAAGAAGTTCATCTCACCCATTGCACTCATCTTGAATTTATCTGTCATGAGCTTGGAAAAATCCTCACTCATTTTTGGATCAGTAGAGCCAAAAATGATGTCATCAACATAGACCTGCACAAGCAACACATGTTTTCCTTTCTTCTTTGTAAACAATGTCTGATCTATGGTGCCCCTCTTGAAACCATTTTCCACCAAGTAGGTGGACAATGTACCATACCATGCTCTTGGGGCTTGATGAAGGCCATACATTGCCTTCTTTACTCTATAAACCTTGTCTGGATTCTCAGGATCTTCAAAACCAGGAGGCTGCATTACATAAACCTCCTCAACAATTGTGCCATAGAGGAAAGCACTCTTCACATCCATTTGATAAACAGTAAAATTCATGCAAGAAGCATAAGCTAAGAAAATTCTGATAGCTTCAATTCTTGCAACTGGAGCAAAGACTTCTTCATAATCTATGCCTTCCTCTTGTGTATAACCCTGAGCTACCAAACGTGCCTTGTTTCTGACCACAATGCCTCTTTCATCTTTCTTGTTCCTTAGAACCCATCTTGTCCCAATTGGTCTCACATACCTAGGACAATCAACCAGCTCCCAAACATCCTGTATAGCAAATTGGTGAAGCTCATCCTGCATTGCTTCCACCCAACTTGGTTCTTTGAGAGCATCAAAAATCTTCTTGGGTTCTTCCTGTGACAGAAAACAGGCAAACAAACATGCTTGTACAAGAGGGGTATCAACCTTCTTGTGTATATTGGCAATAAACCCACCAAGACCTTGATGGGATCTTCTTGTCTGAACTGGAGCCATAACATCACCTATGATTTGAGATGTGGGGTGATCTTTAGCTGTGGAAGTGAGAACTCCTCCTTCAATAACTCTGGTGTCCTCAATTTCACGCTCCATGTTGCCAATATCTTCTTCAGATTCTTCTTGATCAACAGGAATCTCTTCATGGATATTGGAAGGTCCACCCTGTTCAAAATGAGAAGAGAAAAGCTGTGTAAAGGTGTCTCCAAAGTCTGATCCTTGATTGTCAGCGTTTGGGCTAACAACGCCTGAACTGGTGTTGTCAGCGTTGGAGCCATCAGCGTCTGAATTGGTCGTGTCAGCGCTTGATTTTCCTTTGTCAGCGCCTGAAGAATCATGCATGTTTGTATTTGATGGTATTTGAACACCACCATTATCTTTCCTTGCAGCAGTAGCAGCAGTAGCAGCAGCATAATACTCATCTGTCCATATAGGAAGTGTAACATATTCTTGTGTGAGAGATGATTCAACTGCTGGTGGTCCATCCTCCTTAGCAACCTGTATACCTGAAACATTACCAATTCTCTTTTCCAAAACACTTGAAGTTACCTTCACAATGTCTGGATCAGTAACAGGCATATAATTTAAAGCTCTAGACAAAGGTTCTAAGTCAAACAACCAATTTGGACCACTCTCAGGATCACTAGGTTTACTTTCTAAAAACCTAACATGTACTTTTTCAAGTATACGTTTTTCCTTTTTAATGTAAACCCTATATCCTTTACTCTGCACTGAATAACCCATGAAGTAGCCTTCATCACCTTTTGAATCAAATTTACCTAGGGCCTCACTAGTTTCTAGAACAACTACATGACATCCAAAAGGCTTCAGAAAACCAATATTTGGCTTCCTTCCCCAAAGTAATTCATAAGGTGTCTTATTATGTATCTTGTTGACCAATGCCCTATTTTGAACATAACAAGCTGTGTTAACAGCTTCAGCCCAAAAAGCTATAGGAAAGTGGGCATCAGCCAACATGGTTCTGGCTGCTTCAATAAGGGTCCTATTCTTTCTCTCAGCAACCCCATTTTGTTGTGGGGTTCTAGCTATGCTAAACTGCCTAGTAATCCCTTTCTTGGCACAAAAATCATCCAACAACTGATTTCTAAACTCACCCCCATTGTCACTTCTAATAATTTTGACCTCATTACCATTTTTCTTTTCAATCTGGGTAATAAAATTAATCAGACTTAGGGCAGTTTCACTTTTCTTGGCTAAAAAGAAAGTCCATGTGAACCTGGAGTAATCATCAGTAATGACAAAACAATATGATTTACCCTTCAAACTTTCTATATTAGTTGGACCAAAGAGGTCCATATGCAATAAGTGAAGGGGTGTAGAACTAGAGTGCACCTGTTTAGACCTGAATGAGACCTTGTGCTGCTTGCCCTTAAGACATGCAACACAAGAGTGGTCATTGTGGAAAGCCTTTTCAGACAAACCATCAACTAAGCCAAGCCTCACAAGTCTATTAATATTCTTAAAGTTTATGTGCCCTAGTCTCCTGTGCCAAAGATTACTTTCATCTACTGAGGCTTTAGCATACAGACATGACATTTTATTATTTACCTTAATCCCATTAAGATTCACATTATATATGTCTTTATGCCTTGGTGTTCTAAAATCTATGTATTTCTCATCAGGGAGCTTATAATCTTTGCTTAACACCAAGCACTCAGTATCTGTGAAAAGAACCTTATTTTTGTTATCACACACTTGTGATACACTAAACAAATTATAATCCAGATCTTTCACCAAGAAGACATTATCAAACCTTAGATTGTTAGTGACAAGGGTTCCTTTTCCTGTGATTGTGCCGTAGCCACCCCCAAAGTATACCTTATCACCATCTTGAATAGGAGAGAAATTGGTCAGATAGTCTTCCTTTCCAGTCATGTGCCTTGAGCATCCACTATCCCAGTATCCATAGTCATTGATCTTCTTCTGAATGCCCTGCACATAAAGAAAACACATTAGTTTTCTTTGGGAACCCAAGCCTTGGAAGACTTGGATTCATTTGGTTGTTCAACAAGAACAGACTTGGTTCTCATAACAACCCCATTTTCATCCCTGTTTGAATGAAATTCCCAGTTAACCCCAATTGGTGTTGACAATGCCTTTGAAATATAATGAAACCTGTTGCATGTCATGGAAATACCAGTATTATTAGGGTTCTGGTCTTGTTTTGGTCTCCATGTTAAGCTAGTAGAAGCTTTAGACCTATTTCCCTGTGGCTGCAAATACCTAGGTTTAGCAGTGTTTCTATCAGCGCTGAAATTTCTCTTGTCAGCGCCCCGATTGCTCTTATCAGCGTTGAACCTAGGGTTTGCTACAGGAACCCATTGCCTATTTGACCAAGTATTTGACTTTTGAAAAGGTCTTAGGCCTTGTGTGTTAGACCCTCTAGAAAAGAATGGGGCTGGTCTAACAACTTGTGAACTTTTGTTCACAAAGGTATTGGGTCTGACAGTGTTTGACCTATGTTGACTTTTGTCAGCGCTGAAATGGTTCCTATCAGCGTTGACATTGGAAGCGTTGACACATTTGTAGGCCAAATGTGAGAAGCTACCACATGTGTAACAAGCTTTTCTAGACATAGTATTAGGTCTAGAAGCAAAGAAGCCTGTTCCATGGTTACTAACTTGGCTTTTTGGTGACCTAGAATTTCTATACATTTCTGCATATTTAACACTAGGTTTTCTAACATTTTGTGGGCCAAGGTCAACAGGTTTGCCAGTGGTAGGGTGTGTGATCTTAATAGGTTTAGGATCATCAATTGGTTTTGTGATTGGTGTGGGCTCATTTGGACTTTCACACAATAACCCTCCCTTAACAAACAAAGTGTGGTTTGCTTTCTTCCACTCTTCTAGGTCAGTCAGCTTTTGCTGATATTCCTCAACTGGGGAAGTCACTCTAGGTGGAGGAATGAACTCCTCCTCTTGGCATTCTGGCAAGCCAGTCCAAGATAAGTCCTTTGATTGGACACCATAGAAATCCCCAGCTGGTGGTGGAACAACAGTATAATTATTCATCCCAATCCCACTCATATCCTTAGAGTCTCTTTGTTTACTAACACACTCTCCTAGGGTTTGTGTGGCCTTATCAAATCTCTGGATTTTAAGACTCACATTATCTTTGTTTTTGTTAGCCTCCTCTAACTGAGCTATCAAATCAAGATTAACCCTATTTACTATATCTTGAACATCCTTACTCTGATGTAACTCATGTTTTAAGATATTTATTTGATCCTTTAAATCAAACTCCATTTTCTTATACTCAGTTACTGTCTTTTCTGTTTGGGTAAGAGCAATTTGATAGTTAGATACTTTGCACCTTAGAGTACTTGCTTCATCTAATAATTTAACTATCTCTTGTTTTGATTTTTCAGTATTTAAACGACAACCCTTAGAACAGAAAGCATCATCATATACCTCATTATCTGATGAAGAGGAGGAGTGTGCCATGAGAGCATATTCAGCATGCTCTTCTTTAACTTCAGCAACCAAAGCTCTGTCCTCTTCCTCATTCTTAGCCATCCAGCTCCAATCCCATTCTCCAACACCATCAATTTGTTGAACAGCAACCATGGCCTTGGGATCTGGGTTCTTAATCATTTGGCTAGAAGGCTTCCCAGCATCAGATCTCCTTGGAGATCTACATTCCCTCATAAAGTGCCCCATCCTATGACAGTTGTAGCACTCTACCTTGGACTTGTCAAAGCCAGCAACATCCTTAGCATTAAAGGTCATCTTCTTCTTGAACCTTTTATTGAACCTGTTTGCTCTTAAACTTACAAGAGCCATAGTCCACTTGATGTCCATCTCTTCCAATTGTTCATCACTTATCTGCTCAAGATCTTCATAAGTAATCCTTGAATCACTAGGCAAAGAAGCAATGAATGCACACACAGTATCAAGATCAAAACCAGCAGGTTTAATTCTATCAGCGCCATGATTGTGTGTGTCAGCGCTTGAGTACAAAGCGTTGACAGGATATGATCCAGCGCTGACAGATTGACATCCAGCGCTGACACCTTGAGATCCAGTTGCTGAATGTCCATAGAAGTTCATGGAATCAAATTGGCCTTCACTTTGTGAAAAGAAGGCCATGTTGCTGCTAGAAGATTTGTTATCACTCTCCAATTGCCATTCATTCTCCAACAGCCTTAACTTGTTGAAGATGTCATCAAACCTGGAAGTCTTGTGGGTGTTATTGACAAGAATAGATCTTGTCTCAATCTTCCATACATCACCAAGGCTTTTGAGAAAAGTAGCATTTAATTCAGGGTCATCAATCTGTTTTCCCATGAAGGAAAGTTGACTTGTGATGTCAAGAAGTCTACTTCTCACACTGCTGAGATTCTCATTAGGTTGAGCTTTAAAGACAGCATACTCATGCAAGAGTTGCTTCTTCTTTTCTTCTTTTGTGTCAGCATTGCCACCATGTGCTACTTCAAGAGCTTCCCAAAGCTCTTTTGCAGACTCAAAACGTTTGTACTTGTGCTGATTCTCATGACCTAGGGCATGTTTCAAGATGTTCAGAATTTTCATGTCCACCCTCTTCTTGGCTATGTCTTCAACAGCAACAGCTCTCCCATCATCAGGCTTTTCCACTTTATCAGCTTCAGGACAATTAGGAACAGCTGTCCTTGCGGCAATAGCAGCAGTAATCTTTGCTGCTTTATCGAATGTGTTCCCATATTTGATAATTTCCCAAAGAGTGTAGTCATGAATAGCTATGTATTGCTCAAAGTTGGACTTCCAAAGTTCAAAGTTCCTGGCATCAAACATGGGAATTTTGATACTAGGGTTTGAGAAGTTGTTTTGAAGCAAAGCAGGAGGTTGATTTGTTCCAGACATGATGTTTTTAGGGTTTTGAGAATTTTAGGGTTTTAGGGTTTGGTGTTTTAGGGTTCTGCGTTACTTAAAGATCAAAAGTTTCTCAACAAGCTCTGATACCACTTGTTGATCCCAAACTTAGATCGATTAGCTTTGTGTATACGAGATTAGATCAAGTACTACACGTAGAGAAACCTTTGCTTATGAATAAAGTAACAAAGTGTTATGCGGAATTAACACTTGATCTAAAACACAATGATGTTAAACAAACTTTCACTTGTATTAGAATAATCGTGTTGATTACAATGAAAGGTTTAACTTGCGAATACTATGAAAACTGATATATGACTTTAACCTAAAAGACCTTCTTTTATAGAACAAGAAGTCTTGTACAATAAGCTACGAATCAACTATTCTAGGTAAAGATAATAATAGAAAATACAATGTCGTGCTTATCTTTACCATACATAAATAAAGAAACAAATAAACAAAAGATATTCTATCAGTGTCAATCTTCAAGGCTGTCAGCGTTGACTTCTATCAGCGTCCAAAGTCAATCTATCAGCGTTGACTTTCTTCTTATCAGCGTTTGGTGATCTGACCCATATTTTATTCCCAACAGGCTCGTGCTTGTTCGCTTATGTATAAGAATTTGAATATGTAATGTTAGTATGTATCCACTTAAAATTTTGAATGTCTCGGTATAAAACTTCCTGGCACAGTTATTTTGTAACGAAGAGTATACAACTATACAAGTAGTAGGCACAACAGCAAAACTTCTTGGCAGGCCGAGAAAGACGGAATGAACATCTAATACACATTGATTCATGCTAATGTATCTGTTGAGAAGTTAATACAGACAATAGCTGATTCATACGAAACATCATACGAAACATATCCTTTTTGACGGGGAGTCTTGAATACGTAATATATATTTTAAACGAAGTGAGGGTGAAATCATGCTTGCTACTGTTTTGGGGAGAGTCTAGTTATAGAGAACTATTCTGTTGTGTATATATTCAATTCCCTTTATATGTGGAATACCGGCTATGACATCTTGCCTTAATTAAAACAAGTAATATAAACGCTAGAAGATGCATGTGGGACATCTATTTTAGATAGGAAACCTTTCTATCAGTTATAGTGAGACCAAAATGTGTAAACAGTCATCTTTGACGAGTCTTGATTGATGTATCCTGTGAAGAAAGAGCATCTGTTGATACAAATAGTAGTTAATTCTTGCTAACAACTTACAGACCCATAATATTAATTTACACCTTCATGAACGATAATATGTTCTCTTAACATCACTGGCTGTTGCAAATAACACTTGCTGTTGAACAATACAAAATTGGCTTTTATGGATTGGATAGTGTTTCTTTCGTACGGATATATAAATGGTTTCCTGGACCTTGTCTTTATTTGTCGAGGACTAGTTAGCTCTTTCAGAGAGCTGTGAAGCATGGTAATTTAAAAAACATAATATAAATATAAGCTTTTATCCTTTGCTCTTAGGCAAGTTACCAGACAGGAAAAGACGTAACAGTTCTGGTAAGGCTCTCATTGCTTGTATTTAGTATGGGATGTGCAGGTTGCATGAATGTAGTTGCTTTTGGGAAAAGGTCACAAGTGATAGGAGAGAATCTTTATATACCAAACTAGTTTATTGACCCGTGAATATCATGGGTTTTAAATGTAAAACTTATTCTCCGTATCACATTCTAACCCATTTTCGTTCTTTATTACCGTGATTGGAGAGCATCTTTATACACCAAATTTGGCTCTGATGTTTTACTTTCATATTATAACTAGTATCAACAATCTACATAAGAGGCATCTCTGCTGTATAAAAATTTACATTCTTTATTTACACTTTCTTGTACTTGGTAATAGCCATTGTATAATATCATAGGAAGTCGCTTGCAAAAGGTTACTTTTATGTAGAATGAACTGAACACCAGGTAGTCAAATTAGATGAACCAAAACTAGAGAGACATAAATGAAGACTCTTTTATGGTTACTAGAGAGCTGCACTTATTTGTCCTAAAAATCCTGGAATTTGTATTCTCTCAGTTTTTCGAATTTCACATTTCTCTTGATTCCACATATAGCATGAATGTAGGAATAGTTTGCACCACTCATATTAAAGTGATGATAGCCACAAGCAGGATTTTCGTTCACTTTATTGTTTGCACCTAGCATGATTCTAACTTGAGACCTCTCGCATTTTAGTGACGATAGTCACAAGCTTTTACCAACTTGGCTGACTCTGGGTGGTTAAGCATTAGTGATGTTGAATTAAGCCCTAGAAGCTTTTAGATTGTACTTTTTATAATGCGTCTGTCTCCCATTCATCGGTTTTGACCAGTACAACATCATATAAAATGTTAGAAAGGACACATATGTAGGGTTATACTCTTATGTCCATGTCTTTACTTTGATTACCTCTTTCTTTGCTGCGGAGTAGTGTAATTCGTCTCCCCGCTTTCCATTTTCCATTATTCTTTCATAAACCATTGCTTTCACATTCAAATTTCAATAGCTGCTGCATCAGGACTTTGTTATGAGTGATAATGTGATAGTATCCACTGTGAACACAATAAAAACACCCACTGTGATACCCTTTATATAATGCCAACATGTCCCAATTCATTTATTTGTCCGTGTCAGTTATAAAACTACAGATACTCGATTTATAATATATCTTTGGCTTTATTTGACCAGGAATAGTTAGTTCTTCCAGAGAGCTATAATGTTGTGTATGCCCTTTTTTCTGTCGGGTACCATCAGTTTGTGACTCTTAATCTTAATATCAAGTATGGTATTATAAACAACATAATATAAACCTTTGGAGCAATAATGGCGGTGTAGTATCCTTTGCGCTTGCGCAAGTTGTCAGACACAAGACTTGATCATGTGTAGGAAAAACATAATAGCTGTGGTAATGTTCTCATTGCTTCTATTTAGTAGGGGATGTGCAGCTACTGCTGAATAGTTTAGATAGTTTTTGACTTGTTTACAGAGCTGGACATACATCGATGGTAGATATGTTCAGGTTTAACTTTCATAGTTTCATGTATAGGCAAAGTCAAGAGGGAGATGTACAAGCAGTATTATGCACAATTGAACAAACTAATTGGTAGATAGATTAAGCTTTGGCCAAAGTATATGCAGGGCTGCATGAATCTAGTTGATTTTGGAAGAAGGTCTTGAACAAGTAATTTGCACCATAGCTTAATATCCGTGGACTAGTGTATAATTTAAAAAATGGTAGTAGATGACATATGAGAGTTTAACTTGTCACACATGGTACTGAGAAGCTTATATAGCGAGAAAAAGCTGGAATAAGCAACTTTGTGTACTTTTGATTGATTTGATCCGTGATAGGAGAGCATTTTTATATACCAAACGTAATTTATTGACCAACTTCGTATCGGTTTCTAACCATTTTCGTGGTTTTGTACCGTGACAGGATGTAGCATCTTTATACACCAAATTTGGTAGGGATGTCTTCTTACTTTTATAACAAATTGTAACTAGTATTGACAATCTGCATAAGAGGCATCTCTGCTGTATAAAAACTTACGTCTGCAGCAAGTCTATATTGTTGGAATCAGGTCCCTTACAACATGTTGTATACTGTGAAAATAGCAGAAACAAGAAAGTAAATGGAAGATAGATGGGGCAATTTTCTGATTTTATTTCACTGACTGGAGAACACACAAAACAACTTGAAACTTTGACTCCTACTTATACTAGAAAACTTCCTGGAAATATGGCAACAAACTAAACACGTTATTCATGCTAAGAAAATGGGAAAGTGGCCAACATGGCCTATGACTCTTTCAATTACTTAAATAAAAATAACAAGGAAATAAATATTTAAAAGATTCTGGATTATTACTTCAACAATTTCCACCTTAATCCAGAACTTAGCAATTCCTTCACTCCAAGCAAACTCCTCATGTCTTCGAACTGATGCTTCGCCATGGATTTTGTGAGAATGTCAGCCCTTTGTTCTTTACTACACATGTTGAACCGTGATTTCGCCTTTCTCGACACACTCTTGGATGAAATGAAACTTAGTATCGATGTGCTTACTCCTGCCATGGAAAACCGGATTCTTCGCCAAGTCTAGAGCTGATTTGTTGTCGATGAACAACACCGGTGGCTTTATCTCTCTTCCTGTTATCTCGCTTAACAAAGGTTTTATCCAAATCGCTTGACAAGTTGTTGTAGCAGCTGCCATGAACTCCGCTTCGCATGTAGAGAGAGCAACACAACGATGCTTTTGCGAAGCCCATGTTACTAGGTTATTGTTAAGATAAAAGACCATACCTCCAGTACTTCTTCTATCATTAACATCTCTTGCAAAATCGCTATCCGTATATCCGATGATGATATCTTCTCCACTGCTTTTGGTATATACAATACCATAATTAATTGTTCCCTTTATGTATCTGAGGATGTGCTTTACTGCTTTCAAATGTTGGGCTGTGGGTCTCTCCATGAACCTGCTTACAAGCCCGACTGCATACGAAATATCCGGTCGGGTATGGGTTAAATACCTCAATGCCCCGACAATGCTCCTGAACTCCGTTGGATCAACCGGGTCTCCAGCTTCATCTTTTGTTAACTCAAGTTTGGGCTCTATTGGATATTTACAAGCATTGCAATCCTCCATACCTGTTTTCTTCAATATTGTTTTCACATACGCTGCTTGCTTCAAAGTGATACGATCTTCATATTGACTAACTTCAATACCAAGATAGTATGATAACAACCCCATATCACTCATCTCGAATTCTTTGTTCATTTGCTCCTTGAAGTGCCTTATTTCACCGCCGCAACTTCCTGTAACGATTAAATCATCGACATACACCCCAACAATAAGAAGCTTTTCGGCCTTGTTTCTTGTGTAGACATCGTACTCTTGTTGGCATCTCTTAAACCCAAGCTGTTTTAAACATCTATCCAGCCTCGAATTCCAAGCTCTCGGGGCTTGGCGAAGCCCGTAGAGGGCCTTGCTCAACTTGTAGACTTTTCCCGGTTGATCTTTTTTTTTCATAACCCTCGGGTTGGACAACATACACCTCATCTTCAAGTTCCCCATTAAGGAATGCAGATTTAACATCAAGGTGGTGTATAAACCACCCATTCTTACTTGAAAGAGCATCTTTACAGGCCATAGAATATGAAGTAGGCTCTTCACCATCATTCAGTAACAAAACTTCATTAGTTTCATCATATAAATCAGTAAGTGTATGATACCTTTTCGGAGCTCCGCCTCCGGTTGAACTTGAAATTAATCTCGGCGATCCAACTGAACTAATCGGAGTTACAGGTTCATCTTCTGAGTTTGTTGCGTAGTGTTCATCAGTACCTTGGCCTGGAAATTCCAGTCCCGTTTGAGACTGAGACTCCATATCATCATCTTCACGGTCATTTTGTGGGATAAACCCTTCGATTGTGAGGGTTGCACCTGGAGTTCCTTTGAACCTCTCTGACTTGCCCCATTGCCATGGTCTTTCTTCATCAAAGAAAACATCTCTACTGACCCGTATACTTCTCGTATCCGGATCAAATAATCTATAAGCCTTTGTCCCTGTTTCAACTCCAAGATGGACCAGTAGTTTGCTCCTGCTGTCAAGTTTTTGTAGGTGGCCACTCACTACTTTCACGTGGGCTACACAACCAAACACCCTTATGTGACCAATGCTTGGTTTACGACCAGTCCACATTTGATAGGGTGTTGAGTTGTGGAGAGCTTTCGTGGTCACCCTATTCAGGACATAAACTGCATTTCTCACAGCTTCCCCTCATAAACAATCTGGTACATTCATCCCTTTCATAGTACTTCTTGCCATCTCCATTACGGTTCGCTTTCATCTCTCTACAACGCCATTTTGCTGAGGCGAGTATGGAGCAGTGTAATGTCGTTTCAGCCCGGTTTCTTCACAATAAGATGAGAACTCCTTTGAGAGGAATTCCCCACCACGATCCGTCCTGAACAACATTACTCGGTCACCTGTTTCAGCCTCAACTTCTACTCGAAACTTTTTAAACATGCTGAGTGCTTGGTCCTTTGTTTTCAAAAAATAAACCCACATAACTCTAGTGTAATCATCAACAAGTAGAAGAAAATACCTGTTTCCAGCACGTGTAGGAGGTGAGATTGGACCACAAAGATCTCCATGCACCAATTCAAGTCTCTTGGTCGACATGAAATTCGAGTGCGTTGGAAACGTCTTTCTAGCCTGCTTGCCTTCTAAGCACCCTTCACATAGACCATCTTGATTAGTAATCTTTGGTAGCCCTTGAACGAAATCCTTATCTGACATCAACTTTAGTGCAGCGTAATTTACGTGACCCATGCGAGTGTGCCACAACTTTGCTTCCTCATCACTTTTCCCAAGCAAGCATCTCGACTTCACTTCTTCGAGTTGGATTTTGTAAAGCCGATTTGGTGACCGTCTTACCTTCATCAGCAACTTTCCTTTGACGTCGTGAACCCACAAGAACGAACCATTCATAATGATTTGATCACCACCTTCTGCCAACTGCCCCAAACTTATAATATTGCTGCACAACCTTGGTATAAAGTACACTTCTTTCAAAAGACGATGCTCTCCATTCTTACATTTAAATAATATTGAACCTTTTCCTTCGATACGTACCTTAGAGCCGTCTCCAAATTTCACCGACCCTTGTATGGAACGATCAAGTTCTCGAAACTTATCTTCATATCCAGTCATATGGTTACTCGCTCCGTTATCAAGGTACCATAGACTTTTATCACTGCCCACATCCATTGCTGACACTTCTTGGACCCTATCATCATCATCAAACATAGAAAGTAACAACGCATGTTCACCATCGTTGTTTTCTTGAGTCAAGTTGGCTTCTTGGTTTCGTTCCCGACGTGGATTTTGACATTCCGCAGAATAATGCCCATGTCGTTGGCAGTTGTAACATTGCACTTTACTTCTATCGTGGTTTCTATCGGACCCACGATACCCATCTCGCTGCTGGCTACCACCTCCTCTACCACGACCACCTCGGTTTCCTGACCCGTAACCTCTTCCACGGCCTCTTCCTCGACCACGTGAGTGAGATGAACCTCCCCTATAATTCTTATTTCCAGACTTCGAATCATCTTCACTTTGTTTCTTGTTTCTTTCGGACCATTATTGGTGAGTTAGCAATAGCTTTTTCTCATCAGCTTCGACATGTCCTTTGATCCTCTCTTCGTGCGTTTTCAGCCTGCCCACAACCTCTTCAACTGACATGTGATTGAGATCTCCAAACTGCTCAATTGTTGAAGCAATTTGAAGGAACTTGGATGGTACCGCTCGTAATAGCTTCTTCACTACATAAGTCTCCTCGATCTTATCTCCTAGGGCTCGTATGTTGCTAACAACATTACTTAATTTTGTAGCAAACTCATCGACCGACTCCGTTTCTTTCATACTTAATACCTCGAATTCAGCCTTCAAGGTCTGTACCCTTGCTGTCTTTACCCTGTCAGCCCCCATAAACATAGTCTTCAACGTGGTCCAGGTATCCTTTGCCGTTTCCTTCTCAGCCAACGACAACAACATATCCTCTGGAATCCCTTGATAGATAGCCGCCAAAGCCATCTTATCCATCTTCACATCAACCGCATCACCAGGTTTTTTAGGCTCGACAGCTTCCCAAACACCTTGAGCTTGCATGAACACCTTCATCTTAATTGCCAATGCATCGTAGTTACTTCTTGACAGCATAGGATAGTGCAGTGTAATCTGCCCTTCCTTGTCGATTTTGTTAGTCATTTGCCCTGATCGTGGTTGGTATTTTGGCATAAACAAGGCTCTGATACCAAATGTTGGAATCAGGTCCCTTACAACAGGTTGTATACTGTGAAAATAGCAGAAACAAGAAAGTAAATGGAAGATAGATGGGGCAATTTTCTGATTTTATTTCACTGACTGGATAACACACAAAACAACTTGAAACTTTGACTCCTACTTATACTAGAAAACTTCCTGGAAATATGGCAACAAACTAAACATGTTATTCATGCTAAGAAAATGGGAAAGTGGCCAACATGGCCTATGACTCTTTCAATTACTTAAATAAAAATAACAAGGAAATAAATATTTAAAAAATTTTGGATTATTACTTCAACAATATATAGTTACGTGAACTTGGTAATAGCCATTGTATAATATTATAGGAGCTCGTGCTTGCAAAAGGTTAACTTTTATGTAGTCAAGTTAGATGAACCAAAACTAGAAAGACACAAATGAAGTCTCTTTCATAGTTACCGGAAAGCTGCACTCATTTGTCTTGATCTCTTGTTCATCCACATATACCTTGTATGTTGGAAAATGAAGTTAGATAAACCCGTATTAAAATATACCCGAGTAGAGAATCCAAACTTTATACAGTATTAATTATTGATGATGGGCACAAGAAGGATTGTTTATCCACTTCAAGGTTATTCGAACTTGAGACCCCTCACATTCTAGTGACGATAGTCGCACGCTTTTACCAACTTGGCCATCCATGTGTAGTTAAGCATTAACAATGTTGAATCAGGCCCTAGAAGCTTTTTGAATTGTACTTCTTATAATGCGTCTGTCTCCCATTCATCGGTTTGACCAGTACAACCTCGTCTAAATTTTAGAAAAAAAACGCCTAGAATAAAGGATGCACATATAGGGGTATACTCTTATGTCCGTGACTTTACTTTGATAACCTCTTTCTCTGCTGCGGACTGCGGAGTAGGGTAGTTTGTCTCCCCGTTTTCCCTCTTTTATCATTATCAAATATTGGATGATACATGATTAGGAAAAACATCAGTATACTTCATAAACCATTGCTCTCACATTCAAATTTCAATAGCAGCAGCATAAATTTCAGTATTTGGCAGGACTTTGTTATGAGTGATAATGTCATAGTATCATACAGAGTATTTGTTACCTTGGTCTTTGATTATAAGCAATTCTATTAGTAAGGTAAGTGTAGTACTTTTTATCTTTTTTGGATCGATAATGGATTATGAAATATGGTGAAATGAATCTAGTTGAAATATGGTGACCTTGAACTTGGTTAAATCTTTACATTTTTCATCCAACGAACACATTACACTTTTTTGACAGAACATTATTACGTATATATTATTATACGTGATGTATTTTAGAAATTAAATTTAGTGATTGGATGTGATGAACAGGTGTGGGATCTTGGTGGGCAAGAAAGACTTAGGACATCATGGGCGACTTATTATCGTTGGACCCATGCTGTAATCACAGTGATAGACAGCACTGACAGGGCTCAGATTTCTCTTATGAAAGACGAACTTTTCAGATTGCTCCCAAATGAGGAACTTCAAAATGCAGTGCTATTAGTGTTTATCCTTTGTCTTCTAGTATCTATATATTGTGATTGAAGTTATGAAATAAACACACAAAGTTTCTATCATTCAACATGGTATCAGAGCAGTTTCAACGGTTGTTTTTCCTTTTTTAACCACTCTCAATCTCTTTTCTTTTTCGGCTACACATTCATTTCCTTGGATTTTTTTAAGGGGTTACAGATCTTGAACGGATCTAATACGAAAACTTTAGGGTTTGAGAGATTGTTTTATTGAGAAGGTAATAGTGCACCAAATTCAGTGATGAATCTAAGAAAGATGAAGAGAAAGGCTTTTTTTAAAACAACGGAGGTTTATTGTGGATCTACCATGGCTGATACCATGTATAATAATGAATAAACCCGTAGGACTACATTGAAACCCGTATCCTTCATTGTCTTATTTCACCACAATATATAGAGTACACATAATAGCAAACCCTAATGAACCTAACCCACAAACTGAGCTTAGGCCATATTTATTCTCTAACAATTTGAACTTGATACCTCTCACATTCTAGTGACGATAGTCATGAGCTTTTACCAACTTGGTCATCCCTGGGTGGTTAAGCATTAGCGATGTTAGATTAGGCCCTAGAAGCTTTTTGGATTGTACTTATTCTCTTCTTATAATGCGTCATAAGGCGTCTGTCTCCCATTCATCGGTTTTGACCAGTACAAAACCATATAAAATGTTAGGAGAAAAACGCCTAGAATAAAAAAATGCATATTTAGGGGTATAATCTTATGTTTGTGTCTTTACTTTGATAACCTCTTTTTTTGCTTGCTAGTAGGGTAGTTTGTCTCCCCGCTATCCATTTTGCCTCTTTCATCATTATCAAATATTGGAGTCACATTCAGTCTCGTTCAAATTTCAATTGATGCTGCATAGTTTTTAAGTATATGGAAGAACTTTGTTATGAGTGATAATGTGATAGTATCATACTTGTTAGCTTGGTCTATGATTAAAAGCAATTCTATTAGTAAGTTTAGTGTATTACTTAATCTTTTAGGCTCGATAATGGATTATGAAATATGGTGAAATTTACAAGTTTAAAATATGGCGACATGTGCAATCTTTTATTATTTTTTATGAAAAAGTTTGTGGCATAAAGTACCCTAAGCACATTGAACTTGGTTAAATCTTTACATTTTTCATCCAACGAACACATTACTTTTTTGACAGAAGATTATTACAAATTATTATACGTGATGTATTTTAGAAATTAAATTTGGTGATTGGATGTGATGAACAGGTGTGGGATCTTGGTGGGAAAGAAAGACTTAGGACATCATGGGCTACTTATTATCATGGGACCCATGCTGTAATCACAATGATAGACAGCACTGACAGGGCTCGGATTCCTCTCATGAAAGACAAACTTTTCAGATTGCTTCCAAATGAGGAACTTCAAAATGTAGTGCTATTCGTATTTGCAAACAAGCAAGACTTGAAGGATGCAATGACCCCAGCCGAAATAACAGATGACCTTTCCTTTCACAATATTAAGAACCATGATTGGCACATTCAAGCTGTTCTACCCTTACAGGTGACGGACTCTATGATGGCTTGGGTTGGATTGCTCAAAGAGTTACCGATAAAGCAACATAAAAAAGGAAAGAAATCACATGTTTTCCATGGAGCAAAACTCAAACACACACACAAACACAAAGCTTTGTTTCAATCTGATTTCACTCGTTCCTAGTTTATTATGTCTAATTGAAATCCTTTTGAGATTCATGACAATGTATCCTTGTTCGACTCTTGGCTGCCGATCTACATAGTGCTTGCTTATTTTCTTTCGTTATTTTTCATTTCAAAATGGGTGTTTACACATGCTGAAATGCTTTTATATTTTTGTGCTCTGTGGATGCTGTAAAGAGTACATGTGACTGCAGATTCTTATCATTGTAAGCAAATGCTTTTTCTTACCGGCATTTATGCCCTTCCGCCTAGAAAGTGTGGTTTTTTTCGTAACTGGGTTGTTGATGTAGTTAGTTTTAAGATCTTTTGGTTATGCACTACTACAAAAAAAGCCCTTAGAGACCCCCCTAAAGAGACTGGTTATGTGAAAACAAGTGTCTATGACCTAAAAGTGGTGGGAAGGGAATAAATAGAAACTTGTTTTCTTTTAAAAAAACAGTCTCTATAAGGTGAATTCTAAAGAGACTAGTTTTGTAGGCTGGAACCACTCCTTTTATACACTTAAAGACACTAGTTTTTAGGTAACAACCTGTCTTTATGTGTTAATGTTAAGGACACCGTTTTATATCAAAAAACTAGTGTTTTTAGACATTTAAAAACACTGGTTTTTTAACAACCAGTCTTTGTTATGTAAATAAATTTTGTGCTTAATTTTTTTTAACTTAAAATCATAAGGACTCAACGGTATATACTTGTTTTTATAACATATTACGTTTTTAGTCTTTATAAACTTTATATGTGATTAAATTATAAGGACCATTAAATTAATAAAAAAATTAAGAATCATAACTTGTGTAAAACTTATTTGTTATATAATATGAACCGGGATTATTTATATTTTTAACACATATCATACAGATCAAAAACCTACAGAACACATAATAACAAGCCGATCATACGGATCAAAAACCTGCAAGTCTTTTGTTCCTGTAAGTCTTTGTTCTTCTCTGTTCTTCTCTATTCTTCTCTGTTCTTCTCTGTTATTGTACTTTGTTCTCAAAATTGAATATCTTTTACCAAGATATTCTTCATTCATAATTTACGTATATATATAATATAAACGTTTAGTCTAAACCCTTTATAAAGGGTGTCAAAATAGATTACCTTGCAACTACATATGTTGCAATTACCTTCACCTAAGTAAGATATCTAAACCCTTTATAAAGAGTGTCAAAAGAAATTAGGTTGCAACTACCTATGTTGCAAGTAGGTGCACCTAACTAATAAATAGAGTACATGTTTTGCAAAAGCTCGAATAACATGTCTAGGATACCAGATAATATAATTAAACAATTATGTTGACAACGTTGGGTTTGATACATGGTAACCCAAGAATGCAATGCCTGACTGGTGGAGGTTTGTTGACAACGTTTTTCTTTTTTGATCGACTTGAACTACCTGTTCTTCTTGTTTTTTTGGGAGTCCATGCCTGATCATCAGAATCATCGTCCTCAACTTGTTCATCTTCATCTTGGTCATCATCTTTTTCCATCTCAAATCCATCGTCCTCTGTTTGTTCCTTCTGTTTCTTCATCTCTTCAATGCCTGAACACTCTAGAACATCAACCTCACGATTTCCTACAATGTCAATTTGATTTCAATTAGTAACAAAGTACAAACTTATTGACTAAAGGTATGCACTAAATTTCAATTTCAAAATGGTCTAATTTAACTAGAAAACACCTAATAACAACAACCAAAGAGCCAAATCACAATTCCAATCACAATGTTAAAGTATGCAGGTTTAGCACTAGAGATTACAACAACAGATAAAAATTGGTATGTTTAACTAATATTTATGATCAACACCTACCAATTCAAACTACAAATCTAAGTATAGTGAATCAAAGTTGGCAAAGTTGCAAGAACTCTTGAGCTGTTGACTTACACAAGTCAGACTAATCAAACCAAATTTACAATAACCTGTTTCGTACTTATCACTATGAAAAGTAAATCTAAAGCTTATCTAGACAAACTGAATAGCTACACTAAAAACTATGTTATTTAACAATTAGAACCGCAAACTTTGCTTCCAAATCACAACGTATGATCAACCAAAATTCATCAAATGCCAAGAACACCTATCTTTTGACTTAGACAATCAAAGTTTATAAAACTAAACACCACTATTAAGATCACAATTAACTAAGAATCTTAGCACAATCATTATCAGAACAAAACCAACATATAACAAGTCTACTTGACTTTTTCTAGTCAAACACAACATATCCAAAGACTCTTTTAATTGCCTGATAATCAAATCTAAAACTCAAAGTAAATGATTTCTACAAACAACAATTAAATCAAAGATTATGATGATTTTATAGAAAACTTACTTGGACCTATTTATCCATGAAAACAAAGTTGTACTAACCAGTTTTAAGAATGTTAGTGTTTATAGAATGAATTCTTTCCAAAAAAATAAATGGTAATTTTGAATACATTTTGAATCTAATAAACAATTTCAAATACACAAACTTTGTCGAGAACAATATGATGTGCAGAGTGAATTAACTTTTCTTACAATGAACATCATGTTGTTTTGGGAAAGTTTGTGTGTCTGAAATGATTTATTAGAGTAAAAAATAATTCAAAATAACCACTTCCCTTCCTTTGGAAAGCTTTCAAGCTATAAACATAAACAATATGTGATTGAAAGTTTAAGAGAGATGTATGTATTTATGTACAGATAATATACATTGGATTTTGGAATTTTTTGAAATGTGTAATAAAACATAAGATAAGAAAAGAAAAGATAGGATTTTTTTTCTTGAAATGTGTGATACATATTATTATATGATGAAATAAATGTTCTGATCTGATAACACACTACCACATGTACAAGTATCGAGTCGACCCGTTTGACAGCCCTACTTGCATACATAAATTAATCTATCTAATAAACATATATTGAAAACTAAGTTGAAATAGATTTAGTATTTTATAAAAGAAGGTTGGAAAAGTTGATGATTACATACCTGGTTTAAAGGAACCTTTAGAATTGAATCTTTTTGGATTATATTGAATTTATTTAGAACATCATCATCTATTTGTATCCACTTTGAAAGTGGCCAAAAAAGTTGTTCTGGCCACCCGTACTTGTCCTTAATGTAATCCCAAACTTCATCCCTGAGTTTTTCTGATCCAGGAACAGGTTCTACAAAACCAAATTATAATGGTTAGTCCTTTTCATATGATATTTAACTTAAAAATCATAACTGTGTACTCTAGTGAGATTTTTGACTAATGTTTCAACTGAAAAGCTTATTTTTGGCTTATTAAAGCTTCTTGGACTAAACTGTTAGAACTGTTACTAGATTATGAAAATGTCTAATAAGAAAAAATGAATTCCATAAGCTCTAACTGCAGATTTTTATCAAAATGTCTAATATTGTTGGGCCAATGAAAGTTTTAACTATAGCCCAGTCTAGATTTGTTTAAATTAGACTAAGTGTTACTGATCGCTGAGAGGACCAACGACAGAGACCAGACCAGTGGAAGGCAAAGCCTCAACTGGCACACCAGGAACATTCAAGTCAAAGACAACGTCAGAGAAGTCGAAGACAATCTTAAGTCATACTCACCAGTGATTATGGATAGCTGGGATGTAGAAGGAATGTGCTGGTGTTCAAGGATCTCTGAGTTGACAATACTCAGAGATCACTTAAGAACCCTAGAAGTCTGATACAATCAAAGCTTGTTCAATCCTTTTATAGTTTAGGCGGGAGAATCTTCTAAATGTTTTGAGCGGGACAAAACAAGAGATTCAAGATAAAGCCTAGTACTACCTAGTGGGACAAAAGGTGAACAGTTGGCAGAACTGTTCACCTAAAGTTGTTTAAAGATATGTCTCGATTTGGGCATGCATTTAATACGTTGTACTCTTCCATTCAGAAGATGACACGTATCAACTACTCCTACTAAGGAAGCAAACTCGTACCACTATAAATAGGAGTGAGAAAGAAGAATTAAACCAACCCTTGTGCTTGGATAAATTATCTAAGTTATTTATCACTTTGGAACCGCTGAGCCCTCAGCTGTCTACCAGCGCCTCATTGGTTCCCTTGTAAACTTGAGTTTCGAATCTAGTTTACTTGTTCTAGGGTTCATTTCTTATTGTCATTCAACGAGTGTATTCATAGCACTTTGTAATACTTTTTTTATAACAGTTAATAAAGCATTACGCGTTTGAAAAGTATTCATTGTGTTTTCGTGGTTATATGAGTTATAGTTTCAACAATTGTCCTATTAAGGGACTTTCAATTGGTATCAGAGCGGTTTGATTTATAAAACATTTTATAAATCGTTCTTGTTTTTAAAATCAAGATCCTAATATGACTGATACTATACCTCCTCCACCCTTTGGTCAAACCAGTCAAGGTACCACTTCGACCACCGCACCGGCCACCACATCTACTACCATGCCTACACCGGTTGTAAGAATTGGTAATAATGATGATGACCTTCCCCAACTACTTGATGTTCATGGGGGGTCACATGTGTCCAATGTTCCAGCGTTTGATGAAGTAGATTTTTCAAGTTGGAAAAGTGAATTTCTTATATATTTAGATGGATTAAAACCCTTCTTGATAGAAATCTTAGAAAATGGTCCCTATTTACCACTGGCCGTTTCCTCTACCCCTGAGAGACCCATCAAGAAGCCTGTTAAGCAATGATCTCCAGCGGATAGACGTCTGGCTAACCAGAACAAGAGACTCAAAAGTATCATAGTCTTTTGCCTACCCAAGAACATTATGAAGTCCATCATAAAATGCAACTCTGCTAAGGAGATGTGGACTGAGTTAGTTCTAGGGTATGAAGGTCCAGAGGAAACAAAAGAAACCAAAATCCAAACCCTTAGAATTAAGTTTAATGCTTTTAAAGATTTTGAAATAGAAACTGTTGCTCAAACTTACACTAGGCTTAAGATTTTGTTGAATGATTTGGTAAACAATGGAGTTGTTCTACCTAAGGCTGAGGTTAATGCTACATTTGTCAATAGTTTACCTAGAAAATAGCTTAGCCTAAACCAGACCTTAAGAGCAAATAATGCTATCAAAAATGATACTTTAGCCTAACTGTTTGGTAGATATAACTATGAAGAAGGGCTAATTGACTCCATTTACAAATCAGAGACTGATAGGTTTACCACCAATATCACTGGATCAAAAGCTCTTGTTACTAACCATTCTTTTCAGGACAGTGACTCAAACATAGAAGAGGACACCAGAAGCAGTCAAGAATTTCTTGATGAATTACATGTTGAGTTCCATGACAGAGCCGTTCTAGCTGACCAAAAGAGGTACTACAAGAGATCTGGTAGAGTTGGAGCTGCTAAGGTTGATAAATCCAAGGTGTCATGCTACACTTGTGGAAAGACTTGTCACTTTTAAAAAAGATTGTTGGTCAAACAAAACCTCCTCTCCAAGCTTCCCTTCATCCAGCAACAATCACAGCAGCAAGAAGAAGTTTTCCACCTCACATTTCAAGCAAACTTCCCACTCTGACTCAGAGGGAAAGAAGGACTACAAAGTTAAGTACAAAGCCTTGAAAGCTGAGCTGTTAAAACTCAACCAGAAAGCTGAAGATGCAGCCAAGAAAAAGGATGTTAAGAAGACTGAAAAAGGTCTGATTGTTGCTTCATTCGACTGGGATGATGAACCCCTTACATCTGAGGATGAAGGAACCACTACCGTCAGAGCCTTTATGGCTGTCGCTGATGAAGAACCTGCTGTGGGAAAAAGCGAAGCAAGATCTGGTCAATGGGTGGACATCACCATGAAAAAGGTACAAAGACTACTATCTATGCCTGAAGGTCCTGATAGAGACCATGTCAGTGACTATACCTTGGTTGACCTCCACTTTGTGGAAGAGCAAAGAAAAAACCTGTTAAACAAGTTTCATTGTCTTAAAACAGATTTAAATCTTTGCCAATCTGAATTAACAAATCTTAAACCATTTGTAAATCTTGCAAATCAACTTCAAAATGAAGTAAGCAAATTGTCCATTGAAAATGAGTCTTTAACAGATGAAAACACTGAACTAAGAAAAACCATAGAAAAATGGAATTTGGCTCAATCCACAGTGGAAGAAATAGTTGATGAAGCCATACCAGGTGATGTGGTTCAGGCTATTGGGGGAAAGGGTAGATACAAAATTCATATACCTATACCAGTGTTAAATTTGTCCCTTCAGATGTTTCTTCTCCATCTTCCACCTCTGTGGATGAGACAAACTTTGACAAGTAATCAGAGGTACCAGCCTTACCAAGACTCGCTGGTGCTAACCCATCTGATTCCTTGCTTGGCCCAAAACCTCCAGCCAAAACCCCTGGGAATTCAATTCTTAAAGTCGCTGATAAAGCGCACAAAAAGGTTTTTGTGGACAAGGACTCCAACAAACCCACTCCTCCCCCTGAAGAGCTTTCACCCACCAAACAACTTCTCCTCACCTTGATGGAAGAAGTAAAGGGGCTGAAAGAACAAATCAACCCCATAGTTAGCAGTCCATCTGTTAACACTCTTGGTGAAGGATCTAGTAGCTCAAAGGGGAGAGCTTTATTCAGGCCTTGCAAGAATTGCGGTTTCAAAAGTCATTCTTCTGAGGACTGCTCAAAGAAACCAAAATGTATCACATGTGAGTCTACTGAACACACCTCTAGAGAGCATGAGGAGACTATTGATTTTCAAAGAACCAGAACTCAATTAAGGTCTAAAACTCGTCACAGGCCTTCTAGAAGAGCTGAGCCCAAACCCAGAGACAATTCTCAGGGTTACAGACCAAATCCCGCATGCAAGTACTGTGCTTTCTTTGACCATCACTCTGATGAGTGTGAGCATTATCCCGGATGTGACATCTGTGGCAGTATGCATCATGAACCCAGAGATTACAACCAAAGAGGGGGAGATAGAAACCAGAGAAGACCAAATGTCGTTGGTCAGCGACAGCATGGACCCACTGGAAAGTGGGTTCATCATCGAAACTAATCTGGCTTTGTTATATCTATGCAGGAATATCTGAAGAAATGTGTTTGGTATCTGGATAGTGGGTGCTCCAGACATATGACAGGGGTTAAAAAATATCTGCATAGATATAAGAAGGAGTCTAGTCCAAAAGTAGTCTTTGGAGATGACTCCTCAGGGGCTACTGAGGGTTATGGCTCAGTGGATTGCAACGAATTAACCTTCACAAGGGTCGCTTATGTCAATGGATTAAAGCACAACTTAATCAACATTAGTCAACTCTGCGATGCTGGTTTCAAAGTTCTGTTCACCAAGACCCAAGGAAAAATCTTTAATCAAAATGATGATGTTGTTCTAATTGCACCCAGAAGAAGGGATGTGTATGTCATTGACATGACATCATGTCCAGAAGGGACAAACACTTGTCTCTATGCCAAAGCATCTAATAGTGAAAATTTGCTATGGCATAAGAGACTCTCCCACCTCAACTTCAAAAACATCAACAAACTGGCTAAGAATGATTTAGTAGCTAGGCTTCCCTCTTTGACCTTCACCAAATACAGACCATGCTCAGCCTGCGAGAAAGGGAAGCACCATAGAGCCTCATTTAAGACAAAGCAATCATTCTCTATAAATAAGTGCCCCCATTTTCTTCACATGGACTTATTTGGACCAGTAAAACCTCAATCCCTTAATCACAACAAGTATACACTAGTCATTGTAGATGAATTCTCTAGATTTACATGGGTATTCTTTCTCAAAATAAAGAGTGATGCTTCTGAAAGAATAATGTCTTTCATCAAAGAAATAGAGAACTTCAATGACTGCAGAGTTAAGGCTATCAGAAGTGACAATGGCACTGAATTCAAGAACCATGCCATGGAAGCCTTTTGTGATGAAAAGGGAATATCATAGAACTTTTCTAACCCAGACACCCTTGAACAAAATGGTGTCACTGAAAGAAGAAACAGAACTCTCATAGAGGCTGCTAGAACCATGCTCAGCGAATCAAGACTTCCAAAACAATTTTGGGGTGAAGTTGTGAGCACATCTTGTTACACACAAAATTGATCTATTATTGTGAAGAGACACGGCAAAACCTCTTATGAAGTGTATAGGAAGAGAGCCCCTGATGTAAGCTACTTCCATGTCTTTGGTTGCCCTGTTTTCGTTCACAACTACAAAGATGACCTGGGAAAATTTGATGAAAAGTCTGATGATGGATTCTTTGTTGGCTACTCTCCAACCTCCAGAGCCTATAGAGTATTCAACATCCGCGGACAAGAACTAGAAGAATCCATCCATGTCACCTTTAATGAAGCAGATGATGTCATTACTCACACTAACACAGAAGAATGTGACATTGATTTCAATGAAGTCAAATCATATCCAGAGGATGATTTCTCAAATCCCAAGGAATCATCTCAGACCTGTCACAAGAACTTTCTTTATGTTCATGCATTTGATCCACACTCAATCTCTGACATCACTCTAGAGATTAAAAATGCTGAACCTATCACTCCACCTATTGAAGTGAATGTTGATCTTATCGAACCAATCTCTCACCTTGATGAAGAGATTATGGATGAAGAAATAACATGTGAAGATCCCCTAGCATTCATTAAACCTTTAGTGACTCCTGAACCCACAGAGACTCTCGCTCCTCAATCCAAATGGAGTAGGAAACAAGATATTCTTCTGGTGAATATTCTTCGTGAGCCCTCTGAGGGAGTCACCACCAGAGGCAAATTGAGATCTCTGGAAACCGCCTCAGCGAATGAATGCCTTTTTGCTGATTTTCTCTCTGAAGATGAACCTAAGAATGTGGCTGCTGCGCTTCTAGATGAAGGGTGGGTTGTTGCCATGCAAGATGAGTTGAATCAGATCAAGAGGAACAAGGTGTGGACTCTGGTAAAATCTCCAGCTGGAAAACAAGTGGTTGGAACTAAATGGGTCTACAGAAACAAGAGGGATGAAGCTGGCATGATTGTTAAAAACAAGGCTAGGCTTATGGTGCTGGGGTACAATCAATCTGAGGTTATTGACTATGATGAAACGTTTGCACCAGTAGCCAAATTGGAAGCTATCAGAATCTTCCTAGCCTTTGCAGCTTATATGGGGTTTACCGTATACTAGATGGATGTGAAGAGTGCTTTTCTTAATGGTAAGCTTACAGAGGAAGTATATGTCTATCAACCCCCAGGGTTTGAAAGCAGTGAGTATCCTGATCACGTCTGCAGACTTCACAAAGAACTCTAAGGGTTGAAACAAGCGCCTAGAGCCTGGTATGAAACCCTATCAAAATTCTTACTTGAAAATAAATTTGTTAGAGGTACCATTGATCAAACCTTGTTCACTTGTGATGTCATTTTAGTACAGATTTATGTGGATGACATAATTTTTGGTTCAACCAATATCACTTTGAGCAAATAGTTTGCCAAACTCATGACCAAAAATATGAAATGAGCATGATGGGGGAATTAAATTTTTTCTTAGGTTTTCAAATTAAACAAAATTCAAAAGGAAATTCCATTTGTCAAGAAAAATATGTTAAGGATTTGCTCAAGAAGTATGATCTGTCTGATTGTGCATCAATGAAATGCCCCATGCTTCCTTCCAACAACTTGGGAGCTGATGACTCAGGGGTCTCTGTTAATGAGACCTTATATAGAGGCATGATTGGGTCACTGATTTACCTCACAACAAGTAGACCAGACATACAATTTACCACATGTCTCTGTGCTAGGTACCAAGCTAACCCCAAGGAATCCCACCTTGTAGCTATCAAAAGAATTTTCAGGTACTTAAAAGGATCTCCCACACTAGGTCTCTGGTATCCAAACGGATTAGGCTTCGACTTCAAAGCCTACTTAGAATCTGACTATGCTGGGTGCTGTCTTGATAGAAAGAGCGCCTCTGGGAGCTGTCAAATCCTTGGAGGAAAGTTAGTATGTTGTAGTGCTAAGAAACAAAACTTTGTGGCCATGTCATCAGCTGAAGCTGAATACGTAGCGGCCGCTAGTTGCTGTGCTCAAGTTCTCTGGATGAAAAGTCAGCTGGCTGATTATGGGATCACTTATGAAAAGGTTCCCATTTTCCATGACAACAAAAGTGTTATAGTCATCTCCAGTAATCCGGTACTTTATTCCATAACTAAGCATATTGACATCAGGTATCACTTTATCAGAGACCATATTTTAAAAGGTGATATTGAGCTTCATTTTATACCCACTGAATACCAGCTCACTGATATATTCACCAAGCCTCTGGCTGAGCCAAGTTTTACTAGGTTGGTTGCTGAGCTGGGTATGCTCAATATCAGTAAACAAATCTGATAAATGATCTCTATCTCTGGGCATTTAAGGGAATTGAATGTAACGAGGTAGTTACATTCCAATGGGAGTTAATATATTCCCATATTTAATTCAAATGATTATCCTTTATTGTCAACAACTTTCCCACTTTCCAAGGGGACAGAAAAAATCACATGAAGAGTCAAGGGGTCCCACTTTTCCTAAAAGGTAAACTTTTGCATTAAATGCTTTAATTGAAAACGGCTAAACCTTTTATCAAAACCCTTGACTCATTTTTCAAACATCACATTACTCATTTGTTTCATACACACATACTATTCATCTTTTTCACATCCTCCATTTCTTCCTTCCATCAACAATGGCGTCTTCATCAACAAACACATCTTTCACCGTCTTGGCCACCTCAAACGTAGATTTTGGGATAACTGATGGAAAGATCGCCATGAACAAATGTGTAGCACTTTTGGAACATAACAACCCTCTCTACCATCCATTGTTATCCTTCCTCAAGAACTCCACCATTTTTGAAGCCATTACCAGAGAACCTTCCACATGCTACCACCAATACTTGAAGGAATTTTGGTAAAACACTGAAGTCAATCAAACCTCATCACACATCACCTTCAACCTTTCCACACATCCAGAACCCTTCACCTTTGATTGCCACACTTTTGCCAAAGTCATTGGACTTCCAGTCAATGAAGGCATGTCCGTTGTGCCCGCCAGCGCTACAGTGAAGAAGGTTCTGGCTACCATTCGTCCTCATGATGACGATGACAAACCCTTCACCACCCAAGGCTTCCAAAACAAATCACTGATCAAAGTGAATTACTTTTCACCCATCTGGAGGACGCTGATGCTGTACATTGTGAAATGTCTAGGAGGAAACCAGGGGTCACATGATCAGCTTAATGGTGCTCAGCGAGCAATCGCTTACAGCTTAATTTGGGGGCAAGATATAGGGATCGCCCACATACCTTACACTGACCTCATTGCTAAGCTGGAAAACAAAGGGAAGAAGAATCGACTGGCCACCATCTGCTACACAAGATATCTCTCTCTCCTTATAGAGGATATGCTTGGTGAAACCTACACAAATGATGAACTTCACTCCTCTCCTTATCGCATCACTCCATCCTCACTGAAGACTCCCTTGAATGATGAAGTGCCTCTCAGCAGGCATATGATGTAGGTTGCTGGGTTACTCGTTGCTGATGGAGAGCCCTTGATCCCTCACAATGAGGTGAATGTTGAAAGACAAACTGACAAGTCTTTGTCCAAGACCTCTGTGCAGTCCACTTCTCAGCCCAATGCGCCCAAGGAAATGAAGAAGAAGAGGAAATGCATCCCCCTTTCCTTTGAAACTCCTTCTGTTAATCCTTCCAAGACAAAGAAGACCAAGAAGAACCCATCCCCTTCTCTGGAGGATGTGGTTAAAGAGCCTGCCGCTGACAAACAACCAGAGTCTAGTGTCTCCCTGTCAGCAGAGACGTCTAAGAACCTTCTCCACGCTGATATCTCTCAGGTATTAGTTTACCATTTTTTTTCTCTTGCAGGTTCACATACAATCACTCTCAACATTCTGTAGGAGAGAGTGATGAAATCTTAGGGTTTGCCTCAACCCATAGAGTGTCCGTGTCAGCACCTAGAACTCTTAGTATTATCTGTACACTATGTCTTAACACAAGGATATGATTCACTTGTGCTCATAACGCACCCCGATGATCCTTCACCCTCTGGACTGTGCTCTTGTCCATAACAACTTGAGCATGCTATAGGTCCCGACCCAGAGTCTCTGCACCTCATGTGGTCTCTAGGTCCCCTCATATGAAAAGAGTCTAAAAGAATTTATTATTTTGGGGGGACTGAATAATCACTCTCAGTCTTCCTAGGGGCAGTGATAAAAGGCGACCATTACCTTCAAATATGTCACAACTAAAAGAGTCCCAAAGAATTTATTCTTTTGGGTGGACTGAATAATCACCCTCATTCTTCCTAGGGGCAGCGATAAAAGGCGACCTTAACTTCCATTAACTCACACTTAAAAGAGTCCCAAGGAGCAATCCTTCAGGGGGAGCTGGATAATCACACCCAGCTATCCTAGGGGCAGCGAACGGCGACCATTCACCACATAGTTTTCACAAATCAAAAGAGTCCCAAGGTGTAATCCTTATGAGAGAGCTGGATTATCACACCCATCTATCCTAGGGGCAGCGAACGGTGACCATTCACCACATAAGTTTCACAAATCAAAAGAGTCCCAAGGAGTAATCCTTATGGGGGAGCTGGATAAGCACACCCATCTATCCTAGGGGTAGCGAATGGCGACCCTTCAACATATCTGTTTCACACTAAAAGAGTCCCAAGGAGAAATCCTTAGGGGGGGTGGATAATCACACCAAGCTTTCTTAGGGGCAGCGAATGGTGATCCATAACTTCATATTTATCTCACACTGGTTACTAACAAATGTCATAACAGGCTCATAATCTTCATGAAGAACAACAAAATGATGATGCATATTCCATTGCTGGTGATGATAATGCTGAAGCCCCCCACATTGATCTGGATGCCATGTCAGACATTGACTCCATGCTAGAAGATGAGGTCTTTATCATTGAAGATGACCTGACCATTTCAGACTATGCTGAAATAGATGTTGATGATGACCAAGTCACGTCCGAATTAAAACCCATTTCCTTCCCTTCAACGGAAAATGTTTAAGAACTGGCTGCCAAGCAGCTATGGGACCAGAGGCTCTGTACACCAACCCCAGTTCCCTTCGCCACCTTGCCCAATGTCATGGAACTGGGGGCAATAAAACACTTAGAACATTTACAAAACCTCAAGCCTGTCTATGTTCCTAGAATGAAAGATGTTCAGGAACTAGCCGCTGAGGATCTTTGGGTCAAGAGGGGAGACATCAGTAAAACCAAGCCTAGAGTCACAAATGATGTCATCCTCTCTGAATTAAAAACACTCACCCATGCTGCTGAAGAACTCACCACCACCCTAGAGACTTCACTAACTTCATCTGTAGAATCCTATATGACTGTACTGCTGGGTAATGCCTTGCAAACTCACCTCCCAGCAGTTCTAGACCAAAGTCTTCAGTAATACATACCATCAGTCCTCACCACCACTGTGAAAGTAAATGTTGCTGCTATTGCCAAGGCATCTGAGTGTTCCAGGCAACTTCTTCAGGAGCTATTATAGGGGGAACTCAAAGAAATATGCTTATTTGTTCATCAAGAATTTGTTAAGTTCCTCAAACCTATATCAGGCACAGCTTCTACCGGCGCTATGCCTGAGGGGGAGAATTCAGCAACGTCCACCTCTGAAGAAGATGCAGACACTGCTCCACCTAAGGGGGAGCAATCACTTAAACAAACAGCAACCTCAAAAGTGATCCCAACACCAAAACCCATCAGATCCTTCAACCCAGCACAGAATAAGGGAAAAGGAATTACCACTGAGGCACCTGAAACAACCCTGCACTCCCTCTAAGAAGAAGGTGGATCCACAGCCAAGCACTCTGACTTGACCAAATTTAAGAGTGTTGATGAACCACTACTAACCCCAGAGCAGGCAAAGGCTCAAATCTTGGAACAAAAAAGGTTAGCAAACATTAGAGCTGCTGAAATCAAAAGCAAAGAAGCTCTGAACAAACTACTCTCTCCAGCTGTAAAGGAAGCTCAGCTGAATAAGCTCAAAGAACTTGAAGTTAAAAGGAGCAACCTTTAAAAGGAATATGAGAGAATAGTGGACCAAAGAGAAGAGCCCGGTCAAATCACCAAGTACGCATGTTACACTAACAAAGAAAAAAGAGTAGTGATGACCTCATACAAAGAAAACCAACTGACCAACTACAAAGTCTTCAGTGACTTTAAACTCAGAGATCTAGGCCTCTCTGAATGGTTAGAAATGTTATCTCTTGCCCAAAAGAAGACTGGGCCTGGTGCTGCCCAAATGATGAAAAACATTCAAGCTAAGCTGAATTGGGTAAGGGACACTACAAAGAAGCTGAAGGTACCTCTGCCTCCTCAACTATCACAACAACAATCATCTCAAGGACAAAGAAAAAGAAAAACCCAAATGGGGCCTCTGGTAGAAAAGATGGTCACTGAGAATATTGTTGTAGATGGAATGCACAGAAACAGGGTACTACCCAAAGAGATCACTAAACCAGTGGGTGGCCAAGTATACTCAGAACCAGAGACATGAATGGTCTATTTGAATGGTAATTGTGAGTATTTCTTTCAGCGGATGAATGAACTACATCTGGCGTCAACTATCCAACTCATCAGACTCAACTAGGGCATCCTAAGGAACTACAAATTAGCTGATGATTTTGAGTTTGAAGTTGAGCTGATCATTAGCTCTAGGAGTGACAAAGTTGAAGCTCGGAGAATCTGTGATCAAGACCTTGATCGCTGAAGAACCTTTTATTTTGTTTATGTTTACACCGTTGGGTGTTCTTGTAATAGACTAGGTTCTTTATATTTAATAAAACTCTGAGGTATGTTTGTTAAATTATGTGTAAGAAGAAGTTGTGTACTCACTTACAATAATATTAGACTTAGTATAATTTATAAACAAATAGGGGGAGATTGTTGGACCAATGAAAGTTTTAACTATGGCCCAGTCTAGATTTGTTTAATTTAGACTAAGTGTTACTGATCGCTGAGAGGACTAGCGACAGAGACCAGACTAGTGGAAGGCAAAGCCTCAGCTGGCACACCAGGAACATGCAAGTCAAAGACAACGTCAGAGAAGTCGAAGACAATCTTAAGTCATACTCACCAGCGATTATGGATAGCTGGGATCTAGAAGGAATGTGCTGGTGTTCAAGGATCTCTGAGTTGACAATACTCAGAGATCACTTAAGAACCCTAGAAGTCTGATACAAGCAAAGCTTGTCCAATCCTTTTATAGTTTAGGCGGGAGAATTGTAACACTCTCAAAATCGGGTCACATTAGCGGAAGGGTCCTTGAGTGTTACTTACATGATACAATCACACAATTATAGAAAACGACTCAAAACGAGTCATTTTAATAAAATATCCATTCATTCATTCAAAAGATAATAATCCATACACGGTCCCAGATAATTTTAAAATAATTACAGTACACATCAAAAGATAAAAATTGTTTTGAATGGATATATTTTCTAAGAGCGGGCCAAAGTCACCAAAATTAAGCAAGCTTCAAGAAACCACCTTCCTTGAGTACCTTCTTTATGGACCTGAGATAAAACATGCTATAAAATCAACAAAAATTGTTGAGTGAATCCATAGAGTTTAAAATATGTAAATCGAACACAAGTATCTGGATAAACCTTCATCGGTAACAATTATGTTGATCGGACATAATTATTGTGTTATTTCATAAGCCTCGTGACATTGAACGTTAACATATATATATTTCAGCCCACAAACACACCCAGCCAAGTGCGTATATTTCTCTTATACTAATGCATCCGATGTGCTCCAATACACATGTGCTTCACTACACATTGCGATAGCTAATCGCATCGGACTGGGCGTCACCCCGATAGATCTATCCATAGTATTAGCGTTAACTCGCACCAAGTAATTAACAATTCACGATAAGTGGGTCTTAGAGGCTATAAGCAAACTTATGTAAATAACATTCATCTGAGCATACAATCGGGTCCCTTGTGTTCTATTTTAAAAATAAGCATGTTATCCCCCTCGCGGGTTTTATAAAATAAGTAATTAAATAAAAGCGAGGTTATGAACTCACCTTAACGAAAGAAAAATGTGTACACGAAGCGAGCACAACAAATATTACTAAAAGAAATCCTTGGACGTATCTTTTATAACCTCTTTCAATCTTAGAACCCTCTCAAATATCTTTCCATTTGATGTATCTTTTATACTATCGCATAAAAGTGAATAGCAATTCGTATATTTATGTCTATTTAAAAAGAAAATATGACAAGTCAAAAATATATTTTGGTTTTATATACTTACAACTAGCTTCGTCAATATACTAGTTAGATCATTAGAATTTCCACTGTCTTCTTATCTCATACGTGGAAGTTAAGTACAAAATATGTCATAAAGTAACTAGACTAGTCATTCTTATAATCTTATAGAGAAAGAAATTCGATTGTGTGTATACACGTACCCATAATTTGCCGTTTTATTGTTTCTTTTTGTTATTTCCTACAAGTCAATTTGATATCTGATACTAAAATTGATGTTAATGTGTCTTATTTTGATGCATGTGTTGCAATTGTTATGTTAAAATGTGTATAGCTACAAAACTGCCGCTATTCAATTTTTAATATAAACTGTTGTCTCTTATATGTTTAGGGGTGTGATAATGGATAAAAAGAGTATTTAAATCATAAAGCGGGTATAATCGAAACTCGATATTTTAAAAGTTACGCGATTTGGAAAATACTCGTAAGACACAAAAAAATAAACGCTCAATATAAAATAAAAACATCGACATTCGAATGACATTTATATTTTGATAATTAAATGACTTAAAATAGTTAATGCGTCAAATGAACGAACGACACATAAAGTTTTAACGAAAAAATACTTTTAAAATTAAAATAATAAAATAAAAATAAAATAAAAATTAAACGACACCAATAGTAAATATTACTTTGTCATAACGAGAAATAAATATCGATGCCTAACGTATTTCTTGCCGGTTGTAATCTAAACGACATTCTTACGCTAAGTTTCAAACCCTAACCTTCCCGGTTAGTCGATAATTTAAATTTCTCAATAAAGTAAATACATAACACGTAATAGTCGAGATTAGAATAACGACCTGAAATCTACGGATTGTCACATCATCCCCACCAAATTAGGATCTTCGCCCTCGAAGATCAACTTGCGTTCTTGCTCGGTCGCTTGTTGAAATCAAAGAGGTGAGGGTATTTCTTCCACATTTGATCTTCCCTTTCCCAAGTATACTCAGGTCCTCTCCGCGAATTCCATCGAACTTTGACAATAGGGATTCGGCTTTGCTTCAGTTGCTTGACCTCGCGATCCATGATCTCGATCGGTTCCTCAATAAAGTGCAACTTTTCATTAACCCTAACCTCGTCCAATGGTATAACGAGTTCTTCGTCGGATAAACACTTCTTCAGATTCGATACATGAAAAGTGTTATGAATTCCATGAAGTTCTTGTGGTAATTCAAGTTGGTAAGCGACAGGACCTACTCTAGACATAATCTTGAATGGTCCGATATAACGAGGACTTAATTTTCCATGTTTTCCAAATCTTACAACACCTTTCCATGGTGATACCTTCAACATTACCTTATCCCCCACATTAAACTCCAATGGTTTTCGTCTTACATCCGCATAACTCTTCTGTCGGCTTCGCGCGGTCACCAACCTATTTTTGATTTTCACAATCATATCCGTCGTCTCTCTAATCATTTCCGGTCTAGTAAGTTGAGCATCACCAACCTCACTCCAACACACGGGTGATCTACATTTTCTCCCATAAAGTGCTTCAAAAGGTGCAGCTTTAATACTTGTGTGATAACTGTTATTGTACGAGAATTCGGCCAAAGGTAAGTGCTTATCCCAGCTACTTCCAAAGTCTATCACACAAGCACGCAACATATCTTCCAAAGTTTGAATTGTTCTTTCGCTTTGCCCA
Source organism: Glebionis coronaria (assembly GCA_025667525.1). Classification (NCBI taxonomy): domain Eukaryota; kingdom Viridiplantae; phylum Streptophyta; class Magnoliopsida; order Asterales; family Asteraceae; genus Glebionis; species Glebionis coronaria. Next base: position 21,306,943 of record CM046880.1, read on the forward strand.
TCTGTCTGTGGATGATAAGCTGTGCTCATATCCAAATTGGTTCCTAAATAATTTTGAAGCAATCTCCAAAATCCAGAAGCAAAGCGACTATCTCTATCGGAAATGATTGAAATAGGAACACCATGCTTGCACACAATTTCCTTCAGATAAATGTCGGTGAGTTTCTGCATACTGAATTTCTCGTTGATTGGGATAAAATGAGCGGACTTAGTTAAATGATCGACTATAGCCCAAATTGCATCGTACCCAGACGGTTTCCTTGGGAGTTTTGTGATGAAGTCCATCGTAATTCGCTCCCATTTCCAGATTGGAAGTTCCGGTTGGACTAGTAATCCTGACGGCTTCTGATATTCAGTCTTTGCCTTAGCACACGTTAAGCATTTCGCGACGTATGTTGCAATATTGGCTTTCATATTCGGCCACCAGTATAACTTTTTCAAGTCTTGGTACATTTTGTCCGATCCAGGATGAATAGAATACTTTGTTTTATGAGATTCTAACATGATCAAGTCTCTCAGTCCTCCATAGAACGGTAACCAGATTCGACCTCTCAAACATTTGATACCATCAGCTCGTGTTTCAAACGGCTCACCTTCTCCTCTAAATTTTTCGGCTGCAATATTCTCCTTTTTACACGCTTTGATTTGTGCGTTTCGAATCTGCTCGGGTAAGTTATTATGAACTGTCACCACCAAAGCACGCACTCGAATCGGTTTTTCCCTTTCTTTCCGACTTAACGCATCGGCTACCACATTCGCCTTTCCTGGGTGATAATGAATTTCACAGTCGTAATCACTCAAGAGTTCAACCCATCGACGTTGCCTCATATTCAGCTCCTTTTGATCCAAGATATATTGTAGGCTTTTATGATCAGTGAATACTGTACATTTCGTGCCATACAGATAATGTCTCCAGATTCGTAGAGCAAAAACCACAGCGCCTAGTTCCAGGTCGTGGGTAGTGTAGTTCTCCTCATTCTTCCTTAATTGTCTAGAGCCATATTCGATCACTTTTTCACGTTGCATAAGAACAGCACCATATCCTTTAAGAGATGCATCATAATAAACAACAAAGTCCTCACTTCCCTTGGGTAGCGACAAGATCGGTGCACCGCAGAGTTTGATTTTCAAGGTTTGAAAAGCTTCTTATTCGTCATCGCCCCACAAATACGGTTTATTTTTCTGAGTCAGCTTAGTCAATGGTTTCGATATCAAAGAAAATCCTTTGATAAACCTTCGGTAGTAACCAGCCAAACCTAGATATTGTCGTACTTCAGTTGGAGTAGTTGGAGCACTCCAATTTTTGATGGCTTCAATTTTCGCAGGATCAACATGTACACCACTTTTATAAATCACATGTCCAAGAAATTGTACGGAACTAAGCCAAAAATCACACTTTGAGAATTTTGCGTACAACCTTTCGTTCTTTAACAAGTTCAAGATAGTCCTTAAGTGTTCAGCATGCTCTTCTTCGCTCTTAGAGTAGATTAGAATATCGTCAATAAACATGATCACGAATTTATCAAGATACGGCTTACACACACGATTCATTAAGTCCATGAATACAGCAGGTGCATTGGTCAAACCAAAAGGCATAACCCGAAACTCGTAATGACCATAACGAGTCCTAAATGCCGTAATAGGAATATCTTCCTGGCGTATGCGAAGTTGATGATAGCCAGAACGAAGATCAATCATGGAGAAAACAAGAGAACCTTCAAGTTGATCAAACAGATCATCAATTTTTGGAAGCGGGTAACGATTCTTAATCGTTAGCTTATTCAGCTCTCGATAATCGATGCACATACGGAACGAACCATCCTTCTTCTTCACGAATAAAATAGGAGCTCCCCAAGGTGACGAGCTTGGTCGAATAAAACCTTTATCAGACAGTTCTTGCAACTGCGCAGATAATTCTTTTAGTTCGGATGGTGCTAAACGATATGGCGTACGTGCCACGGGTGCAGCACCAGGGATTAGATCGATTTGGAATTCTATTTGCCTTTGAGGCGGAAGCCCTGGTAAATCTTCTGGAAAGACTTCAGGATAGTCACGAATAATTGGAACATCTTCGACTCGCTTCTCCTTTGATTCCTTCTCTGATACTTGAGCTAGGAATAATTCACAACCTCTTTCGATATACTTACGAGCTTTAATGCACGAAACAATTTGCAGTTGGGAATTATTTTTATCGCCTTCGATAACTAAGGTCTTGTTATCTAAGGGAATCCTAACTTTCTTTTCTTCACACAAAATAGACGCTTTATACTTCGATAGCCAGTCCATTCCAATAATAACATCAAAACTTCCCAATTCGACGATCATTAAGTCTATTGAACATCCTAAAAGCGCACTATTGGTACTCACTAATTTACCATCAGCTAGTTCTACTTCATAACTCGCGTCTAATTTGACCGGTTTGATATCAATTAAGGTACTAAAACTTGTAGACACAAAGCTTTTATCGGCACCAGAATCAAATAAAGCTGTAGCATAACGGTTATTTAGTAAAAACGTACCAGTGACAACTTTCGGGTTTTGCTTAACATCGGCATCACCCATTTGATAAGCTTTTCCTAGATTATTTCCACCACGTGCATTTTTTGGAGGTCGAGGGCACTCATTCCTCATGTGTCCTTTACCCTGGCAATTAAAACACGTCACCTCTTTCTTTCCTTGTCCCCAACAATCATCAGTCTTGTGACCTAATTTGTTACATTTCTCGCACTTAGCACATTCACCAGTATGAAACCTTTTGCATCGTTGACAACGGGGTCCCTTGTCAGTTGGTGCAGTTTCAGTCATCGCCTTTGCATTACCCCTTCTGCGGTTTTGATTTCTATTGTGAGATTGACGGTTGTCACCTTGATCATCACTATCATCTTCTGCCTTTCTTTTACTACCTTCAGGAACACCATCAGCCTTATCCTGGATGATTTACCCCATTAGTTGGTAGGCCATTCTGACAACTTCATCAATATTGGCAGGTTTAGATGAGGTCACATCACCACGGATATTAGTAGATAAGCCTCGAATATACTGCTCCACCTTCAAATATTCCGGGTTCACCTTATTTGGGCAAAGTAAAGCAAGTTCATGGAATCTGTGAGTGTATCCATCAATGTCAGTACCCCTCAGTCTCAGCTGATACAGTTCCTGTTTGAACATTTGAATAACACTTCTTGGACAGAATTCCTCGGTCAACCACCTTCTTACTTCAACCCATGGTGTGGCATAAGCAGTATCCATACCCATTGATGCCATTCTTCCATTCCACCAAGTTAATGCTCGCCCCTAAAGAGTAGCGGTGGCAAACATCACCTTATCTCCTTCCTCAGATTGACTAAATCGGAATACAGATTCCAATTTTTCAAACCAATGGATCAACCCAACGGCACCTTCAGTAACCTTGAAAGATGGCGGTTTGCATTTCATGAAACTAGTGTAGGTACACTTTTTATTTTCAGGAATTACTGGTCTATCAGCAACATCAGCTCGAACACCAACATTGTCTGCTCCAACACCAGCATTGTTAACTCCAGCATTTCCAGCTCCAACGCTGCCAGCTCCAGCATTGCCAGCTCCAACATTGCCAGCTCCAACATTGCCAGCTCCAGCATTTCCAGCTCCAGCGTTGCCAGCTCCAACATTGCCAGCTCCAACATTGTCAGCTCCAGCGTTGCCAGATCCACCGGATCCACCAGCTCCACCGGCTCCAATATTCATATTTGCCAAAAATGCATTCATAGAGACCTGGAATTGGTCAGCTACTATAGCGCGTAGTTGCGCCTCAGTCATTGATTTTGGCGGCATTATCCTGTTATAACACAATTCGAATCATAATGAGTATTCGTTCAATGGTTGTGATAACAAAACATGAATAACATGGATAAAGAACTAGATAGATGAAAAGAAACAAGAATGGAGATAGAACAAAGAACATAATTTCAACAAGGAACAAAGATTCGCAAGGAATAAGTCAAAAGACAGGAATTTTCCTATTGTGACAATCTACGACGTTTGTATATTACGTATTAGTATTATAAAAAATAAATAATTAACATTTATAATTAAATAAATGTAATCCATGCTTTAAGCATAAATAATAATTAATTATTTACAACATATATATACTATCTCGTATATATATAATTTTCTCATTCTTGTCCATTGGCAACTCGGAGGTTTCGCTTGCAATTGTTATAGTCAAAAGATTTCAAAATTTTATTTTTGGAAAATCTTTTGGTTCTCTATAACTTGAGCTCTTGATACCAATCTGTAACACTCTCAAAATCGGGTCACATTAGCGGAAGGGTCCTTGAGTGTTACTTACATGATACAATCACACAATTATAGAGAACGGCTCAAAACGAGTCGTTTTAATAAAATATCCATTCATTCATTCAAAAGATAATAATCCACACACGATCCCAGATAATTTTAGAATAATTACAGTACACATCCAAAGATAAAAATTGTTTTGAATGGATATATTTTATAAGAGCGGGCCAAAGTCACCAAAATTAAGCAAGCTTCAAGAAACCACCTTCCTTGAGTACCTTCTTTATGGACCTGAGATAAAACATGCTATAAAATCAACAAAAATTGTTGAGTGAATCCATAGAGTTTAAAATATGTAAATCGAACACAAGTATCTGGATAAACCTTCATCGGTAACAATTATGTTGATCGGACATAATTATTGTGTTATTTCATAAGCCTCGTGACATTGAACGTTAACATATATATATTTCAGCCCACAAACACACCTAGCCAAGTGCGTATATTTCTCTTATACTAATGCATCCGATGTGCTCCAATACACATGTGCTTCACTACACATTGCGATAGCTAATCGCATCGGACTGGGCGTCACCCTGATAGATCTATCCATAGTATTAGCGTTCACTCGCACCAAGTAATTAACAATTCACGATAAGTGGGTCTTAGAGGCTATAAGCAAACTTATGTAAATAACATTCATCTGAGCATACAATCGGGTCCCTTGTGTTCTATTTTAAAAATAAGCATGTTATCCCCTTCGCGGGTTTTATAAAATAAGTATTTAAATAAAAGCGAGGCTATGAACTCACCTTAACGAAATAAAAATGTGTACACGAAGCGAGCACAACAAATATTACTAAAAGAAATCCTTGGACGTATCTTTTATAACCTCTTTCAATCTTAGAACCCTCTCAAATATCTTTCCATTTGATGTATCTTTTATACTATCGCATAAAAGTGAATAGCAATTCGTATATTTATGTCTATTTAAAAAGAAAATATGACAAGTCAAAAATATATTTTGGTTTTATATGCTTACAACTAGCTTCGTCAATACACTAGTTAGATCATTAGAATTTCTACCGTCTTCTTATCTCATACGTGGAAGTTAAGTACAAAATATGTCATAAAGTAACTAGACTAGTCATTCTTATAATCTTATAGAGAAAGAAATTCGATTTTGTGTATACACGTATCCATCATTTGCCGTTTTATTGTTTCTTTTTGTTATTTCCTAAAGTCAATTTGATATTTGATACTAAAATTGATGTTAATGTGTCTTATTTTGATACATGTGTTGCAATTGTTATGTTAAAATGTGTATAGCTACAAAACTGCCGCTATTCATTTTTTAATATAAACTGTTGTCTCTTATATGTTTAGGGGTGTGATAATGAATAAAAAGAGTATTTAAATCATAAAGCGGGTATAATCGAAACCCGATATTTTAAAAGTTACGCGATTTGGAAAATACTCGTAAGACACAAAAAAATAAACGCTCAATATAAAATAAAAACATCGACATTCGGATGACATTTATATTTTGATAATTAAATGACTTAAAATAGTTAATGCGTCAAATGAACGAACGACACATAAAGGTTTAACGAAAAAAATACTTTTAAAATTAAAAGAATAAAATTAAAATAAAATAAAAATTAAACGACACCAATAGTAAATATTACTTTGTCATAACGAGAAATAAATATCGATGCCTAACGTATTTCTTGCCGGTTGTAATCTAAACGACATTCTTACGCTAAGTTTCAAACCCTAACCCTCCCGGTTAGTCGATAATTTAAATTTCTCAATAAAGTAAATACATAACACGTAATAGTCGAGATTAGAATAACGACCTGAAATCTACGGATTGTCACAAGAATCTTCTAAGTGTTTTGAGCGGGACAAAACAAGAGATTCAAGATAAAGCCTAGTACGACCTAGTGGCACAAAAGGTGAACAGTTGGCAGAACTGTTCACCTAAAGTTGTTTAAAGATATGTCTCGATTTGGACATGCATTTACTACGTTGTACTCTTCCATTTAGAAGATGACACGTATCAACTACTCCCACTAAGGAAGCAACCTCGTACCACTATAAATAGGAGTGAGAAAGTAGAATTAAACCAACCCTTGTGCTTGGATAAATTATCTAAGTTATTTCTCACTTTAGAACCGCTGAGCCCTCAGCTGTCTACTAGCGTCTCATTGGTTCCCTTGTAAACTTGAGTCTCGAATCTAGTTTACTTGTTCTATGGTTCATTTCTTATTGTCATTCAACGAGTGTATTCATAGCACTTTGTAATACTTTGTTTATAACAGTTAATAAAGCATTACGCGTTTGAAAAGTATTTCATTGTGTTTTTGTGGTTATACGTGTTATAGTTTAAACAATTGTCATGTTAAGGGACTTTCAAATATGATAAAATGAATTCCATAAGCGCTAACTCATATATTTTTTGCTTTTCAAAATCTTTACCTAGCTAGTCTATTAGTATGCAAAAACATACACTCTAACAACAACTAAAATCTTGGGGCATTGGCTAATGAAAAAGACATGATTAAGAGTACAATTTTGAGTGCAGGTAAATGACAAATATTACTCAACAGATTAAGCTAAACAAATGAAGTGTTAATACTAATCTTTTTGTTTAATTTGATAGCTAAACTAACTTTTCAATAAGTATCAATCTCTATTAATTACTCTTACCTAGGGGCTTTTTGTCTAGAAAATGCCTTATCACACTGAATGCTAAACTAATATGATCCTATGAATTTTACTAGCAGGCTTACAGCTACCAAACTAGCACAAGTAATGGACTATACCTATCATGTAAAGAGTATTACAACTATTGCTCCACTAATGAAAGCACTAAAACTAAATGTAGCCATCAGACCTCTAATTTCAAATATTATCCAAATTTTATAGCAAACTATGATATAACAGTCCAAACTTCTAGCATCTAAGAGTTGACTTTAATGAGTCAAACTATATGAAACAAACACTCCTAATACTACACTTTACACTAACAGATTACACTAAAAGTGAACTAATAAGCTAGAATAGGCTAAACAAGATAAAACATAATAAGTACAACAGATAACTAGCACATATAAGCTACACAAATCATTCAGAGCACAAGCTAGCAAATACAAGCTAGCAACTACAAGCTATGAAATCAGCTACCTTAGATATAGATTAGTGGAACAAAAAAGGTTTTTGTTGAAGACTTAGGGCCATTGTCACCAAATGCAGCGAACATAGCATCAGTAAATTCATCCAACATCTTTTGACTCCAATTCTTATTTGGTTTACCATACTTGGTGACACCCCACTTCCACATTTGATCAGTCACTAGTCGCACGTTTTTGTCATAGTGTGTGGTTCCTACACTATCAAAAACACTCTCTTAATAAAGGTACTAAAATATGTAAACTACAAAAAAAGGCTAAAAATGAAAATTTAATTTGATGATTACATACCCTGCATATAGAGTCGTGGAAAAGAAAATGTATTCGAAACGCCAGCATCCATAACTCTCCAAGTTTATGGACTGTAATCCATTTCCTGGTAATTTGTTACAATGTAATCCCAAATTTGTTTGACTTTTTCTACAATGTCAACATCAATCCAGTTAGTAACAAATTAAGTGAAAGTGAGCTTTCATTCAATGATACTAAGGTTTCACTTTTGCTAGAATAGGTTTAATACTCAAAATAGTGTTATAAAATTCTGGTATTGATGTTAAAATAGTGTTTGGATAGGCTGTTAATAGATGTTGTATAAGCTTATAAAAATCCGACACTAGTTTTACTAGAGTAACAACTACATTTATACATTAACTACCTAATGCAGATCAAAATAAGCTAAACCTTATATCTAGTTTCAGTTATTACTAGCTAATAACATGATCTAGACAGTTAGCACTATGATATATAGAATAAATCAAACAAGTTCAGGTAAAATAAAACACTCAGAACAGTTAGCACTGTGTGGGCTTATGAGCTTATTTCATTTCGGCTTATATAACATAGGCCCCAATTTTGTGGCTGATATCAAGAGTTTTGGGCTTATATAAGTTTATAATAAACTTATAAAAGTCTGAGTCTAAAAATAAGCCATAAAATTGGAGTTTATGTTTATAAGCCAAAATCAAATACGCTCCTAAGCCCTCATATAAGCCGAAAAACACCCCCTAATAAGCCCAAATATAAGCCGAAATTAACACAACCTAATAACCCCACATATAAGCCGAAACAAACAACCCTTTATATAATCATAAATCCCAAAATAAGCCAGAAAATGAGGTAAAACTTACCAAACATTAGTGTTGATTTGTGAAAGATCGAATTAGGTTGATGTGTGTGTGAAATGATCCAGTGTGTGTTTGATTGAAATGATCGGTGTTAGTGTGTGTGAAATGATCAGTGTTAGGTGTGTTTTGTTTGTGTGTGTTTGACTGAGTGCGTGAGTGGTGTTTTAAAAAAAATATTTTTACAAAAAGTCTTGGCCGGGACTCGAACCTGCGCCGTTTACACCACACACCAAAACCTCAACCAACTGCCCTAGGGTCTTTGACTGGTAGACATTTTCATAATTTATTATTTAAGGGGTGTTGTGGTCTTGCTTATTAATTCAATTCGAAGCTTAATAAGCTGATTTCAGCTTATAAAGTTTGATTTTATTTAGCTTTTCATTTTTCCTTTGTTATTCAAGTACTTTAGGACTTTTTGGTTTAAAAATTTTATTTTTACGTTTTTTATTAATTTTTTATTATTATTTAAATTCCCGGTTTTTATCAAATAGTATAAAAATAGTTAAAATTAGTTTAAAATTTTATAAAAATTATTTTTAGGTTTCATTTAATACTTTTTAGGTTTACAATTGAAAAAAAAATCATTTTGGCTTATTTCTAATTTTATTTAATTTTGAAGTTTTTTATTAACTTTAAAAATTATTATAAAACTATTAAGTTATGTTTTTGGACAATTTGGTTTTCAATTTTGTCTTATTTGCATTTTTCTTAGTTTAACACCACCTAATAACCCCACATATATTATTATTGTTATTATTAATTATTAAGTTTAATAATAATAATATTATTATTATTAATTAATAATATTATTATTATTATTATTAATTATTAATTTTATTAACAATAATTACTAAAAAAGTTAGGTCTTTAGCTGGTGTTGATCGATTGTGTTGTGAGTGTGTCATGAAATGATAGATGTGTTATGAAATGATCGAGTGTTTGGTAGATGTGTGTGTGTTTTGTGTGGGTGAAGGAGTGGTAATCCGTTAATTAATAATAATAATAATAATAATAATAATAGTGAAATCGCTGTCCCAAAACTCATGAAGAAAATGGCAGATATATATTTCACAAAGGTTACAAAAAATGCAGAATCTACATTTTCCTTATCTCCTCGTCAGATGGCCTTATAGAAATATCAAAGAGAGGATCATACCTCCAACTGGCTTAGGACGGTTCCTATTTTTGGGTTGGGACAGACTATGAACGGTAAAATGTACCGTTGTGTTTTGTGTTATCGGTTAGGTATCCCTTTAATTTCTGTCTCGAAGCCTTGTTCTGCTTACTCAAGGGTTTTACTGGGGATACTTACGGAGATCATGTTGTATCATGTGCTGGGATTGTTGGTATCAAACACCGTCATAATATTGTGTGTGATACCCTTGTTGACATATGTTACCATTCAGGGATTTCATTTGGTAAGGAAGTTGATATCGGGTTGGATAGAGGGAGTGATAAACCGCTTCGTCCAGTAGATATGCTACTTTACTCATGGGATGGGGGGATGGATGTGTGTGTGGATTTGACTGGATCTTCACCATTGACCCAATCCGGGATGGCTAATTTTGTGCCCGGTCGCGTTGTGGTCGATGCTGCAAAACGTAAACGTGCTAAGTATATGACTAAGTGTTCGACTATTGGATATGGGTTTCTCCCATTTTCTTTTTCTTCCATGGGGGAATTAGAGGAGGATGAGGTTGCTTTGCTAAAACGGATCCAAAAATTCTCCATGGCTCAAGACATTGGGGCGCGTGCCGCTCTTCATATTTTTAATAGGATTAGCTTAGCTATTGCTAAAGGAGTGGGAGCCCAGATAGTATCTCGGCTTCCCACTAATTTTTTGTAAATCCTATTATTCTATTGAAGTGATGATTAAAAATAATAATAATAATAATAATAATAATAAAAATAATAATAATTAAAAAAACAATAATAATAATAATAATAATAATAATGATAGTAATTGTTATTCTTATTGATGGGCTGGGGCAGTGGATGAACCCACGTTAGTTTAGAGCTGTCCTGTGTTATCGTTTGGTGGTTCCTTTGTTTCATGATGGATCTTTTTGTCTGAGTTGTCACGTGCATCAGATGGACCAGTGGGGTGACCATGTTGTTCACTGCTCTAGTGAGGTGGGTGTGAAGTTTCGGCATAATCTGGTGCGTGATATGTTGGTTGATATTTGTTCTAGAGTTGGTGTTTCTATGCAGAAAGAGGCTCCTATGGGATTTCTTCCAGCCGATGGACGAGACCTTCGTCCAGCGGATTTATTGTTGCATAATTGGTCCCAAGGTAAAGATGCTTGCTTGGACGTCACGGGCGTCCCACCGTTTGCTGGTGCGGGTTTGGATTCGTGGGTCCCCAGGATTGCTTTGCGGACTGCTGCTCAGAAGAAAAGGAGGAAGTATTTTTCTATTTGTGCTAGTACGGTTATTCGTTCATCCCTTTTGCCTTCTCTACTTTTGGGGAGCTTGACGAGGAAGCCTTGGTTACTCTTTCGCGTCTCAAGCGTTTATCTGTTTGTCATTCTAATGATGCTAGGAGTGGCTCTTTTCTATTTTCTAGACTTGGTTTCTGTATTCAAAAGGGGGTGGGAGCGCAGCTTGTTTCGCGGCTCCCTTCCAATTTTGTGTGATTAATAAATAAAAGGTTTCTTCAAAATGGTAATAATAATAATAGTTATAATTACTATTATTTTTTATTTTATTTTTTTTATTTATTATAAACCATCACTTTTATTAGAAACAAAAAGGGATTTACAACAAATTGGATGGGAGTCGAGATACTATCTGCGCTCCCACCCCTTTAGCAATTGTAAAACCTATTCTATGAAAAATAAAACACATCTAACTTCATTATTTTTTTCAGATGGATCGTGACGAATGGATGTATAATGTAGAGCGGTATTCCTCAGAATATTTGAAAGGATTGGCTGAATTTATGAAATGCATTGAGGATCATCGAGAAAGTAAGAGAGGAACAAATATTTCTTGTCCATGTAAAGTGTGCAGAAATAATGTGTCCATTGATGTGCCTAACATTATTAGACGCCATTTGATTGAAAACGGTTTTGACCCAAACTATACTTGTTGGCATCTTCATGGTGAGACACAAGAGCCACTGGTTGATAGTGACACAATTGTTTTAGACGCTAATCATGATGAGAATAATATTAATGACGATAATTATGATAACGAAAATCTGGATGCAATGCTACACGACGCGATAAATGATGCTGAGGAGAAGACTGCTAAAAAATATAGGAATTGTACGCCGAGGCAGAAAAACCATTGTTAGTATGTTGTAAGTTCACCAAACTTTGTTTAGTGGTCAAGCTGTTGGACTTAAAAGCCAAAAATAATTGGAGTGACAGAAGATTTACTTCACTATTAAAGTTGTTGCAAGAAGCGTTCCCGAAAGATAATGACCTGCCTATTTTGACGTATGAAGCGAAAAAACTAACATGTCCGCTGGGATTGGAGGTTGAAAGAATACATGCTTGTCGAAACGATTTTATATTGTACATAAAAGAGTACAAAGACCTACACGAATGTCCTTTGTGTAAGGAATCGAGATACAAGAATAAGAATCTTACTGAACTTGATAGTGATGTGACAAAGAATGGCCCCCCTATGAAGATGTTGTGGTATTTTCCCGTCAAACCTAGATTGAAAAAGTTATACGCAAACCCACACGATGCCAAATTGTTGCGTTGGCATGCTAAAGAACGTAAAAACGATGGGAAACTCAAACATGTTGCAGACTCTCCTCAGTGGAAAATTTTCGACCGTGATTTAAAAAAATTTGGCTCTGAGATTAGAAACATACGCTTTAGACTTTGTTCAGATGGAATTAATCCGTTTAGAAGCTTAAGTAGTCGTCATAGCACTTGGCCTGTTCTTCTATCTATATACAATCTTCCACCTTGGTTGTGCATGAAACGGAAATACATCATGATTTCGTTATTAATTGCAGGTCCTAGAAAACTAGGGAACGACATTGATGTGTACTTGTGCCCGCTAATTGATGATATGATAGATCTATGGGAAACAAGCGTTGAAATCTATGAGGCATACAAAAAGAGAGGCTTCGGCTATTTGCCATGATTTATTGTATCATAAATGATTTTCCAGCGTACGGTAACTTGTCTGGGTATGGTACGAAAGGGGAGAAGGCATGTCCTGTTTGTGAAAATGACACCCACTCCTGATGGTTGCCTAACTCTAGAAAGACAATATATATGGGGCATCGAAGGGCGCTTGACAGATATCACCCTTACCGTAATAAGGAAAATTTGTTCGATGGTACAAGAGAGGATAGATCCATGGCCGCACCTATGGATGGATATCCTTCATTTTCTAAAGTTGCGGATTTAAACATCATTTTTGGAAAAAACAAATAAAGCAGCTGCTAAATGTATCTGGAAAAAAGGTCTATATTTTGGGTATTAAAGTATTGGACCAATTTGCGTGTCCGACATTGCCTTGATGTTATGCATATTGAGAAGAATGTTTGTGAAAGCTTGTTAGGGTTATTATTGAACATTCTTGGGAAAACAAAAGATGGGATCAATGCTCGAAACGACATGATCAAAATGGGAATTAGAAGTGAGCTTGCACAACAAGAGACGAACGGGAAAAAATGTATTTGCCGTCAGCTTGTTACACCTTGTCAAAGGCGGCGAAAACCTCATTTTGTCAATGCTTACTTGGTATTAAGGTTCCGTCTGGCTATTCTGCTAACATTAAGAGTTTGGTTTCAATGAAAGATTTGAAATTTCTTGGTATGAAATCCAATGATTGTCATGTATTACTGACGTAAATGATTTCGATCGCTATTCGAGGATTGATGCAACCTGCGGTTCGACAGACAATCATAAAGCTGTGTATGTTTATTAACATGATTCATTCTAAATTTTTGGATCATACAAAGTTAGAAGAGTTGCAACGTGATATTATTCTTATTCTTTGTCAACTCGAGATGTATTTTCCTCCATCTTTCTTTGATGTCATGGTTCACCTTGTATCTCATATAATTGAAGAAATAAAGATAGTCGGTCCTGTTTTCCTACGGTATATGTATACATTTGAGGGGTACATGGGGTTTTTAAAAGGATTCGTAAGGAACCAATTTCGACCAGAGGGTAGTATCGTTCAAGGATATGTTGCCGAAGAAGTGGCTCAGTTTTGTACAAACTATATGGCTGATGTCCCTGATATTGGACTTCCGCAACCTCGACATCAAGGTAGACTTGTAGGGGTGGGAACTATTGGTCACAAAGATGTTACCAACAATGTCGATTTTAATCAAGCACATTTTACAGTATTGCAAAACATGACATGTATTGAACCATACATACAAGAGCACATGACATACCTATCAAGAAATAACAATCATCGAGGCCAACATTGGTTAGATACTGAGCATAAAAGAACTTTTTCAAAATGATTAGAAGATAAAGTCGTTGGTACCTCTCAAGCAAATGTTAACATAGACATTCAATAGTTAGGGCGCGGTCCACGCCGTGTACTTCAATATCAAGGCTACGACATCAACGGATATACATTTTATACCAAGCAACAAGATGATAATAGTATCGTTCAAAATAGTGAAGTTACACTGATAGCCACAACAACAGATGCATCGAGGATGTCAATCGCAAAAGATTCGTATTATGGTTTCGTTGAAGAAATTTGGGAATTGGATTACACTACGGTTATTAAACCTTTGTTAAAGTGTAGATGGGTCAATAATTTGGGAGGTGTTAAAGTTGATAATGACGTTTCCACACTTGTTAATCTTTCTACAAATGCTTATTTATCGGATCCATTCATTCTAGCAAAGCAAGCTAATCAAGTATTCTATGTAGAGGACCCATCAAACAATAGATGGCACATTGTCCTGAAAAGTAAACGAAGTATAGTTGGTGTTGATGATGTTGTTGACGAAGGCGAATACAATAAGTTTGACGAGCTACCTCCTTTCTCTATCGGTGTTTAGTCTCAAGATGATGTTCTTTCTGGTACGATTTACTTGAGATCCGACCACCAAGAAGGTCAAGAGTATTGAAAAACCATTGTTTGTTGTACATGTAATAAAATGCACATATAAAAATTAACGTTAATAATAATGTTTTATTATGTAACGCAACTAATTATCTCATTTCTTTTTTTAATATTTCAGGAATTTGTTGTATAGTTTGTATATACGTATGTTTTTTTTAATATCCGAGTGGTCATCGTTTGTTCATCCACACGTTTTTCGACAGCAATGTAAATTTTCAATATTTACTTATACTCAACGTTTTATTTATTTTTTACAACGAATTAGTTTTAAATAAATTACAATTGATTTGTACTTAATATTTTTATTTTACAAACATTTTTATTTATTTAAAAAAAGAAAACAGTTTGAAAAGGATATTTTTATTACTCAAAAAAAGAATATAACTATTTTTTTTCTTTTAATGATTATTAAGAAAACAAAGATAACTAACGTGTGTATTTGTGTGTTCTTGCGGTTACCTCGCAGATCAACAACCTCTCAATCTCAATCCCTACAAAACCGGATCAAAAAAATCAAATCACCCCTCCATTTTTTTAATTCTCTCTCGCGTTCATATTCCAATTCATTCCCACGTTCATTTTCAATTTCCCCCAAACAAGATGTATAAAAGGGGCGTAAATCCTAAGCAGAAAAACATCAGTAACCTACCTCCACATCGATCAAATGGTATATCTTTCTACCCTAATCTGTCTTATTTTTCATTTCTTATTATTGTTTATGATTTTTGTATTAAATCGATGATTTTTAAGTGTTTTGTGTTAATTAGATGATGTTTAAGTGTTTTGTGTTAATTATATGATGTTTAAGTATTTTGTGTTAATTAGATGATGTTTAAGTGTTTAGTGTTAATTAGATGATGTTTAAGTGTAAGGGATGCATAAAACAGTGTTTGGCATAGGCTTTATTGAATGAGTTAAGTGTAACGGATGCATAAATCAGTGTTTGGCATAGGATATATGCATAAAACAGTGTTCTTTTTAGGTTAATTAGTGTAGCTTATTGCAAAACTTTGATTTTGAGTTGTTTACGGTATCTCATATTGCTCATTTTCATTGTAGGACCCTCCCTCACCAAAAATAAAAAGAGGAATCAACAAAATCGAAGATCTTCCGAATGGTAAATCTGTTGAATTCAACCAATTCGGACAAGCTGTACGCACCTGGCAGTTTCTCTATGCAAAATATTGTGGCACTCGAAGCAGAAGGTTAATTTCAATTCTCAAAAAGACTTGGAAGGAGGTAAAAAAGGAAGAAAGATATTTTTTGTGGTCTGATATCAAGGTATGCTATTCACCATCAATAATCTTATTATATATAACTTAAGTAATGTATTAACATATAATACTTTGATAACAGACACATTTTAGACTCGATAATCATGAAGATCTTGAATTAATCAAAAGTCGTACACTAATATCATGTGGTCAAAACTGGAAGGCGTTTAAGACGAAACTACGAGTCAAATTCATGTTGAAGCAACTATATGAAAACACAGCCATAAAAAATGTAAGATTGATAACTATTCTAGTAGAGCTTATAATCTGTAGCTAGTTATCGTTGATTAGAATTAAGCTAGAAAATCATTTAGTGAAGGATTGAATAGTGTTTGGTAAAATTGGCTATTAGGACTTATACAGTTGTTCATCTAGTATTGGCATTTTTGTGACATTCATTTAGACAATTTAAGATTAGCCCTTCATACACTAGCTAGTTTAGTTGAAAAACTTTTAGAAAAACCAAAAAAAAATAGAGAAAATAGCTTATTAGATAAGGTTGTTAGTAGCTTATAAGATTGTCATTTCACCTGTTTATAATTCTATTGTTACTCATAAATGTAGGAATTGCGTCTGAAAGCCATTGCGCGAGCAAAAAAACCTATAAGTCGTTCTCGCCTAGGACCGAAAGGGTATCGGGGCTTTGAAAAGAAATGGCAAGAGGAGAGAGAAGACCCTGAGAAGGCGACCGAACTCCATTTAATACCAGATATTCGTGCAAGCAACTACTGTTTAGGCCATGCTCTCTGAGACAATGACGGTGTCACGACAGTGCCATCTGACTTACTTGATGTTTCAAAAAAATTGGTACTATAACCATTTACTTTTTCAAGTCATTAGCATGGTTTGTTAGAAAGTGTTTATTAATTAATTGTTGGGCTGTGACCAAATAGTTACAAGTAGCCAAAGATTTAGCCCAAGATTCTCAAAAAGCTAAAGCTGGAGTAGATTCACTTATTGTGGTTTTTGGACCAGAGCACGGGGGCGCACAAGGGGTGTCGGGTGCGATGTTGGATACAAAAAGGGAATTCAAGGATATGTTCCGAAAATGAGGACAAGGAAAGATATGGAAGAGATAAGGCAAGAAGTTAAGCAACAAATGAAAGAAGAAATGAAATCAAGTGCCTTTTGGTTGGAAATGAGGGCGGAAATGAAAGCTGAAATAATGAATGAACTGGAATCGGGAAACAATATGTCTTCACCAACGGAAGACGATGGTAACACATCAGATCAGATGGTAATGAATGAACCGCAACGGCATTTGAAAGTGAACTCGGTCCAGAAAATGTCTACCAAAAGCAACACAAAGGACAAGCAGAATGTGTCTATTCCAACAAATCAGATTCAAGTCCAGAGCTCGGTCACATCAGACCAGATGGTAAGCAATGAACTGCAACATCATTTGAAAACAAACTCGGTCCAGAGGATGTCCACCAAAAGCAACACAAAGGACAAGCAGAATGTGTCTATTCCAACAAAGAAGATTCAAGTCCCGAGCTCGGTCCTTATGAGGACCAATGTTAACTCGACTGCAAGCAACGTCCCGCTACATCGCATAACGGTAAACCACTTCATATTCATATTTAATCCTTGTGTATGTATGAACTTTTTATCTTCTAAAATTGTTTTCACTCGTTACTACGGTTTAAGTAGGAGGAAACATTTGGCTGCTTCTATGTCCCTAGTTCTATTTTATCCGGAGATCAGGTCATATGTGCTACTGCAACAGTGTATCCTGGTTTTGGAGAAAATGGTACTATACACTTTAAGAAATTAAGAAAGGGCCACATGAAAGTTTTTGTTATGAAAGTTTTTGCACCTCATCATAATATGGAGCTCCCCGTTCCTGATGACGAACTACATACTTTAGAGTCTGCAAATAATGGGTTCATTCAATGGCCAATTGCTGCGATTGGTCGCTATCTGGTATTATATTTGTTGTCTATGCCATTTGTTGTCATAATTTAATAGTTCATGTGAAAAAATTGTATTTAATAGTTGTTAATGTAATTTAATTGGTATTTGTAGCAAGGGTCTAAACCACCCGTAGCAGGAGTCCTAACCAAGCGTTTGAGGCCTCAACCTGAAACAACACCATTGAAAAAGAAGGCAAAAGGAAACGAGACCGACATAGAACCCAAAAATCTGGGAAAAGAATTGGAAGAAACCCCCAAGCAGCAAAACGTTATGAAGAAGATTCAGCCAGTTTCAGATCCACAAAACGGGATGAAGAAGATTCAGCCAGTTTTAGATCCGGTAAGCCTAATACATTTATATTGAAGTTGTTTTAGTTACATGCAAGTGGTCTAAGTAAATTGTGCAAAGATAAGCACAAAAAAAAGTTTTATAAAATACAAGAAACCAGTAGGAACACGCATAAATGAAGCTCAAGACCAGTTTTTATTTTGTTTTCACATCATGAGTCATGATGATTTTGAGTTGCAATGTTTCTGGATTTGAATATGTAGCTAGAATTTTGAGTTGTATAATGTAACTGAAAGTGCTTAGATATAAGGTTGTTAATTGATAACTCTTGATCCTGGAGATAGATTAAGCTGCACCAGTTCACTTGGTTTAGTAGTGTTTGAATAGGCTGTTAAGGGATGTTGTAGTTGCTGAATTAGATTGATACCATGCTAGTTCTTAGAGTAGGTTGATACCATGCTAGTTCTTGTATAGGCTGTTAAGGGATGTTGTAGTTGTTGAATTAGACTGAATTTCAGACTTGCTGCAATTAAATGTGTAGGTTGAACATGAGAAACCTTCACACAGAAAAACGTTGGAAGATAAGGAGAAGGATATAGAATCGAATAGGCCCCGGACCATAATAGACGGATATAATCGATGGATGCTCCGTGTTGATATTGTTGAGCCGTGTCCTATTACTGTTAACAAGAATGTTTTTCGCCAAGATGATGAATAACATTTTGCAATTAACTCAATGGATATCATTGATCTGTTGACATACAAAGAACTAGAGTGTGGCGTCGTGACTCTTTTTGAGATGTAAGTACAATGTATGGATTACCATTTAAAAATGCATTCTTTTTTTTATATCACAAAATTTAATTTTGTTTTATGTCATCTGTTTACTTTTAGGTCATTGTATCATCAAAAGGGACGCTTTTCAAAAAACAAGGTTGGTTTTTTGAACCCCGGACTTATCACAGCAGATGCATGCTTCCATCAAAAGTTCAGCACCATAGACTACTTAACTCTCTCAATGACGGATTATGACTTCTATCTTGCACCGTTTCTACAAGGGTAGCATATCTTACCATTTAAACATCATTTAAATTTTGTTCATTAGGTTATTGTTTTTTAATATGCGTTCACAACATGCAGCCGACATTATGTAATATTCATAATATGCCCAAATCATGGAATGGTATTCATTTTGAATTCACAAAAGTGTTCAAAAACATATGAGCAATGTTACAGGCTGGCTGGACTTATGGAAATGTAAGTACCATAAAAAATATTTAACATTTCACGTTTGTTTCTATAAAATTTAGCTCACAGTATTATTTTCTTCTTAGGGTCGTTGGAAGTTTGATGTGGGAATTTCCAGTTGTGAATCTTCAGAAATATGATTGGGAGAGTGGATATTACGTCATGAAGTGGATGCAGGACTTCGTCTTGAAATATCAAACCGACAACTTCCCAAACAAAGAGTGTGCGTTTAGTTTTAACTTTACAGCTTATTATGTGGCTTATTCTGAACCTCCAGGTTGATTTTGAACTTTGTTTATTTAGTTTGTATCTGTACATTGTTAGATGCTTATCAGTTATATGTATTTTATTCCTAATGTTTACATTCGATTAAATTATATATAGGTACCGTGGAATAACGAGCGTCCGTTGGATACCAAAAAGATAAACGCGATCATTGGCACATGGTTCACATTGCGGCGAGATTAGACATAGACGATTAAGCTAAATTCAAGTAATATTCTATATTGTTGTTTATTATAGTATGACTTTAACTTTAATAAAAATTGTGTTTGGTTGCTTTAGTTTGTTGGTTTTACAGTTTTGGTCCTTCTAAATTAGTTTATATATATTCATTTTATTTGTATTTCTTCATTTTGGTGGGTTAAAATTGTCAAATTTGGAATTTACTAAAAATTACAAAAAAAAATTTAAAAAATACCGATTTCTAAAGAGACTTGTTTTTTAGAAAATACACGTCTTTTTACTCTATAAAAAGACTGGTTAGATGTTGCTAAAAAGACTAGTTTTTGGAGTAATACTATGGATACCAATCTTTAAAGAGACTTGTTTTTGTTTTTAAAACAAGTGTCTATACGTATTATAGAGACTAGTTTTAAAACCAGTCTTTTTAGGATTGGTAAAGAGACATCCCCCTTTGGAGACCTTTTGCAAAACCAGTCTCTAAGGGATTTTTTGACCAGTCTCTAAGGGCTTTTTGTAGTAGTGATGGTGTCGGAGGTCTACCCATGGGTATTCCCAGAAGAAGGGGGCATGATTTGTTACATCCCACCTCCCCCATACCCGCAGGTGGGATTGGGTATTGTGGTTGTTTCTTTATTGTTTCGGTTTGGTGACATGGAGCTAAAGTGGAGAGTCTGGATCAATGTGCCGGAAGGTTGAGCCTGCACAAGGATTTCTTTTGGAAGAACAAAACTCGTATACACGTAACTTTTTCAATTTGCATGTATCTTGCTTGGTTGTACTAAGGTCATAAAAAGCTTTGATATAATAACATGACCCGACTTTTAGTGTCATCAAGTAAGTTACTTTATCGGAATTTATTAGTTGTGTCATCAACTGTTTTACTTTATCGAAATATACTAAAAACTAATGAGGCTTTATATTTGGCTCAAGTATGAGTAAATATGAGTTACGAAAGTGTAAAGTACATACGTAGTAACTTTCAAATAGTAATCCAAAGTTAGACGGCTCCAAGACCTTAATCTAAGATACAAGAATTTCCAACAAACTTTCATACACAAGTCTTGAACTGAATAACGACACTATATCACGGAAGGTGCAAAGGGCTGACAAGAACCTACAACACAGAGATAGTAAAGCAGATGGACCCGATGAACAACAAAAGGGCACAAGAGGGGTTCAGAAAGACCACCAAAAGCCCAATCTACATCACATGGAACAACTACGAGTCCTTCAAGAGCTTCTAATCAACGTAAAGTGATAGCATTAACAGTTGCAAAATCTTCTGCTGGAAAACCTTCTTCAAATTCATCAAAACCATCTGTTCCGGATAAGGCGAGAGATCTTGACACTGATAATAAGAGGAAAAAAAACAATACTTCAAGCGATCATCCCTGAAATGGATATGCTTCCGAGAAGGCTAAAAAAACAGCAAAAGACCTTCCAAAATCATATTCCATGTCTGCCCTGAAATCGTCACATTTGAGCAAGTCCTCACATGCTCATGTTTCCAAGAAGAACTCTACTGATATAAAGGAACCTTCAATCGCGTCATCCTCTAAAACCACTTTAGTCCAGAAAACTGCTGCTACTCCAGAATCTGATGACTCTGATAGTTCAGAATTATCAGTGAGAGGCGATAAGATCAGTCAGTTAAATAGACACCTTGCACCAAAGCATCATCAGCCACATGTTCAGCCTCCTGCATCTTGATGGTTTATGACATTCATAACAATTATATAATCATAACAAAGATCAAAGCACGTTATAGCAGAAGCGATTTAACAAGGTCATAATAACACAGTTATAACTAATCGATTAGGGTACATACCTTTATCCTAGCAAAGATCCACAAGATCACCGACGAATCACCAATTAGGGTTTGTGAAGAATAATACCAAGATATTGTTTAAAGCAAAACTATATTACGCTCTTGTACACACGTAATGCAACGGGCTAACCGTGAGTCTAGCACTTGCAAACCGGAACTTCAACACTTGTGGAATTTAGCAAAATCGAAAACTAAAGAACCCTAAGGGTGTATTTGGTTCGGCGATCGTAAGAACAGAGAAGGGAAGGAGTGGGGATAAATTATGAAGGCTTTGGGTGTTTATGCAGGCTTGGCAAAACTTGATTTCCAAGTAACACTCAAATTAGGAAAGCCAAAATCTTTCCTTTTGCCCCTTCGTAGGTCGACGGTCGGTTATACCCTAAGGGGTGTTTCCGGAACTTTCCGTTTTCCTTTTTCTTCTATATAATTCCATAACGTTCGTTTAAATTAACTCTTAATTTATTTAACGATCGTTTAGTTAAGTTCGGTTTGATTTAATAAATATATAAAATATATTTAATAAATAATATTAACCCTTTACGTATTGTGTGCAATCCCATAATCCCGAGTTCGATCCTATCACACGACTATTAATTTTAAGTCCATAAACTTTCAGCTCCCACTTGGACAAAATTCAAATATCGTGATTACATTGACTTGCGTCTAGTTACACTAGCAATGTCACTAGTTCAACTCGAGTAAGGTCTCCTGGAAAAACCTTTTAAATGATTCATCATTTAATATTATCCTTTCATTTCAAATACAACGTTAATAGGATATGGATCTCAGTCATTCCTTCCTTAACCATTCTGTTTCTCGTTTACGGATATAGCAAGATTACCAAAACACATTTGGGTGTGGCCACACAAACATCTTACTACTTCCCCGAGGGGCCCAACTGTATTATACTTCAAAATAATTTGAAGGAAAGAAATCCTATTTTGACTACAAGCGAAACTTATGAACTTTGCAACACTTCTGAAAATAACCCTTATAGCTACCAGTTACGTTTAGCGTTAAGTTACCTACAGAAATGCACTACATTCTATTCAGTTTCCTGGTATCTCAGGTCCAAGGATAACTATTTATGATTTACTTAATGACAAAGATCCATAAAGTAAAATCATATAGTTGAGATAAGTCCAATATTTGATCCATCAAATATCATCCAAAATTGACCAATATACTTTCAAGTATACTTTGTCACTATTTTGATTTGTCTTAGTTTAATAATATTCCCATATTATTAATTGACAATGAACGTTTTGAACATAACAATTATTCATGGATTAAAACATGTAAAATAGGATACAAAATCAAATAACAGTAAATAAACGAAACTCAATCTTTATTTCATCAATTCAATAATGTCTAAACATCCTTTATCCAAATACTAATCACATGTTTATTGCATGAATTCGCTAGCTAGTTGCAACCCAATCGCCTTGGCATGCTTAACTACCTTTGGTCTAGGCAAAGCCTTAGTAAAAGGATCAGCTACGTTATCATCTGTGTGAACTTTTATTAATTTTATTTCTCGAGCTTCAACTTGTTCTCGAACGTAGTGATATCTACATTTAAATTGTTTGGCGCCTTTCATGAATCCAGGATCATTAGTGAATATTATTGCAGCAGAATTGTCACAATATATATCAATAGGTTCTTTAACTAAAGGCATCACTCCAAGATATCCAATAAACTTCCTAATCCAAACATCTTCCATTGCTGCTTCTGAAGCAGCCATGTACTCAGATTGAGTCATGTGCATAGCAATGGTTGTCTGCTTCTTGCTCTTCCAGTCTACTGCTCCTCCATTGATGATAAACACGTAGCCCGTCTGAGACTTCGTATCGTCTTTATCACATTGCCAGGACACATCACAGAAACCTGTAACTTTTAGTTTTGTGTCTCGTTTACCCCCAAATACCAAAAACATATCTTTCGTATTCCTCAGATACTTTAGTATATGTTTAACAGCAGTCCAGTGAAGCTTCCCTGGATTCTGTTGGCATCTACTAACCAAGTTCTGAGCAAACTCCACATCAGGCCTTGTGCATCTTCCAACATACATAATAGATTCTATAGCCGAAGCATAAGGCACCTTCTGCATGTAAGCCACCTCTTCGGGTGTTGATGCATCTAACTCATGACTTAATTCATGCTTAAATTCCATAGGTTGAAAACCTTTCTTGAAATTATGCATGTTATACTTCTTCAATATCTTATCAATATAAGCATCTTGACTTAGACCAATTAACCGTCTTTTCCTATCCCGATAGATTTTAATTCCCAGACTATATGCAACATCTCCTAAATCCTTCATAGAAAAACATTTACCAAGATAATCCTTAACTTCCTTAAGTATTGGAATGTTACTTTCCATGATTAATATGTCATCGACATATAAAATTAGGAACACTACATCACTCCCACTAGCTTTGCGATATACACATGGCTCGTCTCGATTTTGAATAAATCCAAACTTTTTTGATTTCTTCATCAAATCATTTTTTCCATTGACGTGATGCTTGCTTCAAACCATAAATAGATCTTTGAAGTTTGCACACGCGTTTTGGATATTTAGGATCAACGTACCCTTCCGGTTGTTGCATATAGATGTCTTCATCTAAGCGACCGTTCAAGAACGCAGTTTTAACATCCATTTGCCATATCTCATAGTCATAGTATGCTGCTATAGCTATGAGAATCCTAATAGCTCGTAAGTCTGCTACAGGAGAAAATGTCTCCTTATCGTCTATGCCAAAAGTTTGAGTAAAACCTTTAGCTACTAAACGTGCTTTATAGGATTGTACTTCACCATCCATGTCGGTTTTCTTCTTGAAAATCCACCTATTTTTCACCACTTTAGCATTCTTAGGTGTATCAACAAGAATCCAAACATCATTGATTTTCATGGATTTCATTTCCTCATTCATCGCAACTATCCATTTTGACTTTTCTGGATCAAGCATTGCGGATCGATAGTTAGCAGGTTCACCGAGACCCCCTACCTCCTCCTCATCATCCTCTATGTTAAGACATAGTTTGCTTGGCGCACGTACGGTTCTTTTAGACCTACGTGGAGGAATTAATATTGGTGGAGCTCCCAGACTTTCTGGCTCTATTGGAATTTCTTCGCTAGTATTTTCAGAAGGCAATGTATCTTCTTGAACTTCTTCAAGATCATAATTTCTCCCACTGAATTCTTGATTTACAAGATCATTTTCAAGGAAGTCTCCATACCTAGCAATAATAACCTTGTTCTCAGGTGGATAATAAAAGTAGTAACCCATCGTTTCCTTAGGGTAACCTACAAAGATACATTTTACTGGGCGTTGTTGGAGTTTATCTCCAGAGTCACGTTTCACATACGCCTCACAACCCCAAATATTTAAATAAGACAAATATGGCCTTTTTCCATGCCATAGTTCATATGGTGTCTTATCAACCTTCTTTGTGGTAACCATATTCAGAATACGAACAACAGATTCTAAAGCATAATCCCAAAAGGATAAAGGTAAAGTTGTAAGATTAAACATAGGTCGCATCATATCTAATAATGTACGATTTCTTCTTTCGGATACACCATTTTGTTGTGGAGTATATGGAGAAGTAAGTTTCTGAAAAATTCCGTTCTCACTTGAATAATTTTTAAACTCTTGACTTAAATATTCACCACCTCGATCAGAACGAAGAGCTTTAATCTTCTTTCCTAGTTGCAATTCTACTTTCACTTTTAACACTTTGAATGTTTCAAATACCTCATGTTTATGCTTAAGTAAATAAACATAATCATAACGGCTGTAATCATCCATAAATGTTAAAAAGTAGCTAGCACCTTTCCTTGACACGTGTCTAAGTGGTCCACACACATCAGTGTGTATCAAACCAAGTAGTTCAGTAGCCCTTTCAATATTGCTATTAAAAGGTTTCTTGGTCATCTTTCCAGAGATACAAGACTCACATTTATCAAATGATTCATCATTGATATTTTCCAAAAGACCATCACGTTGAAGCTTTTGTATGCGAGTCTTCCCAATATAGGCAAGTCTACAATGCCAAAGATAAGAAGAGTTATTGTCTAACTTCCTCTTCTTATTCATGCTAAAAATAGAATTAATCTTTTCTTTTGGAATTATTATCATGCATGTTAATTTCAAAAACACCATTCACAGAAATTACATCAAAATAGAATAAACCATCTTTGAAAACAGAAATTCTATTATTATCAATAGTGTGAATAAATCCAAGATCCATCATACATGAAAAGGAAATAACACCCCGAAAAACTGTAGGTGCATAATGACAATTATTTAATCTCAGTAATAGACCCGAAAGTAAAACTACATTAAATGTTCCTATAGCTTCAACCGCTACTTGTGCGCCATTGCCCACATGCAGAAATTGTTCCCCATAGGTAAGCTTCCTCTCCAACTCAAATCCCTGCACGGTATTACAAATGTTAATACCACATCCCGTATCATATACCCATGAATTTGATTTGTATGTAAGATTAAATAACTCTATCAAATATAAGTTACCTGAAGATGCTGCAGCACTAAGCTCAACCTTCTTCTTTATTTCTCGCAACTCCTCGAGATAAAGAGGGCAGTTCCTCTTCCAGTATCCACTTGCCTTGCAATGGAAACAAGTCTCATCCTTCTGAGATTGATTCTTCTTGACAAAGTTTTGCTTAGGTTTAGAATAAGTCGCAACTTGTTTGCCCTTATCACCATTGCCTTTGCCTTTGCCTTTCTTGTTGTTCTTGTGCGGTTTTGCCTTACTCACTCTACCCTTTTGTACATAAAGCACAAGAGGAGTAGAAGTAGATGCTTTGTCCTTTAACCCCTTTTCAAAGTCATGAGCATTGCATGCAAATCATTAACTGTCTTCCCCGTGCAATGCATATTATAGTTACGAACAAAATCATTGAAGTCCTTGTTAAGGGACCTATTGATCAAGTTGATAGCCATGTTATGATCGTAGGGTTGTCCTAGTGCAATGAGCTGTTCCATATAACCCCTCATCTCCATATAATGGGCACTTACAGACTTTCCAGGAGCTTGCTTGCAACTATGCAAAGCATCTACCAAGTCGTAGATTTCCACAGCTTGCAGCTTTTCGAACATAGCCTTGAGCTCATCAAGCATTCGCTTAGGAGAAAACAGCTTGTAGAAACTAGAAGGTGGGGGGGGGGGTTGAATAGTTTCTCATCGGTTTATCTCCTAATTAAAATTCCTTTCAATTAGGTGAGTGCACAAAACTATCTTTTACTTAAAAGCTACTTGCATAATGATTAGGTTTAATTCTAATGCATTAACAATGAATAGTAAGTGTAGTGATAATGAATGTAAGTAAAGAGTAAGGAAAGAAACAACCTAGTAGGAAGAAACCAAGATTTATAGTGGTTTGGCAACGAGGCTCTATCCTCGTTCCTACTCCACTCCTCGAGTACACCTTACTCGAGATTTCCACTATATCCACAAGCTCCCTTCTTGGTGGAGAAAACCTTACAACGTCGGTTACATTATTTTCCGACACTAAGCTAAATTTCGAGACCTAATGTTAGCTAGGACCAATCTACACAACATCACCCACTTCACTCTTTTATGACACAAGGCTAGATGTCGAGTTCTAATCTAAAGGTAGAACGAATCTTCACAACGTTGCCTAATTCACCATTTTCCGACACAAGGCTAGATGTCGAGTTCTAATCCAAAGCTATAACCAATCTTCACGACTCTTCACTTTGAAGCTAAGTGAGAACTTCACACAACACAACTACATATCACTTTATAGTTTAGTGAGAACTCACAAGACACAACCACATCACTTTATAGTTTAGTGAGAACTCACAAGACACAACCACATCACTTTATAGTTTAGTGAGAACTAACACAACTATTTACAACTCAACTAATCATATCCAAGTACACACATGTAGCTTGGATCTACACAACATGAATCCAAGCACACACCTGTGCAATGTATGTACACAACTCTAATCCAAGTATTCGGCAAATAACTTGGATGAACACAACTAGTCCATGTATTCACAAATACATTGGATTTACACAAGACACAAATAAACAAATGATGAACATGACTAGATCTTAGGAGAAGGTGATCTTCATTAATGCTACATCTTTAATCACATCACAAGTGTGTGAGTGATATTCTCTTTGGATAAGGTAAAGAAGGATATCAAGAGGATAATCATGAGTAAACATACTTAACACATTAAGTGATCATTTACAAATGACTAGGTTTAGAAAGGAGAAAGAAGGCTGAAGAAGATGTCCAAAAAGGGTTAATGAGAATGCAAATTTGATCCACTATTTATAGGAGAAAACATCCAACGGCTATATCTGGCCGCGGTTCCTTATTGGAGCCCGCGGTTCCTTATCGATAAGGAACCGCCGTAGGTGCTAAGGTATCGCCAGCGTAGACTCCGCTCCTTTTTGTCTTTTAGTGAATTTGAAATATCTGAGGCTGTTTAAACCTTCAAAGGATATTCTTATGGCATTTGGAATATGCCATATTTAAATTTGCATTTTCATTTTAATAAAACATTTTCTTAAAAATAAAGTTTATCAAAAATCTTTTGTAATGTTTGACAAAATTGAGTTTTAAGGCTAATCACTTTTATGATCACTAAGCATGATTAAGATATGTTAGTGTAATGATTATTACCTTGATGATAGTGTTTGTTAGATAATTCTTTTTATGATTGTGTTTGATAATAAATGTCTTTGTAATTTGTCGTGATCAAAACTAAGAAAGATTAATTAATACTAACAATATTTTTAGGCATTGCTTTGCATTACCGATCTCCCCCTTTTTGATTACGACAAACTATAAACTCATTTACGTAAAATACAAGTTTATACGAATTAATAATGAGTTTATCACTATCATTTCTCCCCCTTTGTCGAAGCAAAAAGGTTAGCACAAGTCTTTGAAGAAGAAAAGAACCGTACTTTTGCTAGTAGCTCCCCCTTGGTGCTTACTCCCCCTTGCTTGGGGTACCAAGTCAATGAGCTAAGGTGACATGCTACAGAAAGGTTAGAAGAAATAAAAGAAATACCAATGTATATATGTGCACTACTTACTAACTAACTTGAGAGGGCGAAGGAAAAGAAATCTCAAATTAGAAGCAAGCATTTTTTAAGTATGTCCAAAGAGTGTGTATTGACAACATCATAGTTTAATTGGTGGAATAAAGGAAAAAAAGAAACATCCAAACCAATCAAAGATGATTTAAAATGTCAATGGGTTAAAATTTAGAGTTTATGGAATCCCCCATAATTAATTTTAAGTTTTAACCATGATCAACTCCTTAATAAATGTGTAAACAGAATTAGAGGGAAAGATAACACACATAACATTCATATTACAAAAATATGAAATAATATACAAGATAAATGTTCATACACACAATATGAATATTTAAAACAAAAAAGAATATGGAAAATAGACCACAAAGCATAAGCTACTCTAATAGTGATAATCTTCCAAGATTGCTTAAAATTTGTTGACTCAAACAACTAAAGTACAAAAAGTGCCTTAGTTGGAAAAGAAAGACGACGAAGCATCATTCGAAGTTTTGTTTACGGGAACGAAAACTTTGAGAGGAGGTCGAGTGAGGAGGAATTCAAGAAAATTTAGCTTGTCATAGATATGAGCAAGTTCAATTTGTTAAAAATGACAACAAGCACACGAGGAACCATGATGCAAAACAAAGTCGTTAGATGGGAGAGGTCCATCAAGATTAGAGGTTGGTGGGGAGGGAGATAATGGATAAGAGATGTTTTCACAAGGCCTAGTGAGGTTAGGGAAAGAAGATAGGTCATTGAGTTGAGGAGAGTTGAAAGGTTTAGGTGGTGGTGGAAAAATTATTTTTTCTCTGGTAATTGGATTTATAGAGTAAGTCTCATTCCAATATTGAATCGGAGAGAAAGAGGAATTCTTGGAGGATTTTGGAGAAGAAGAATCATGAGGATTCTTGTTCTTTTTGATCCAAATGGGTTTAACCGAGATTTTCGGTTTCTTTGAAAGCTTAGAAGAAGAAGCTTTAGGTTGAGAAGTTTGTGACAAAGAAATGTCAAGGTTAGAAAATGAAGAATTAGGCATTATGAGGGATGAAGGAAAGAACTCCCAAAAGAGAAGAATTTAAAGAAAATAGACAAGGCAGAGATTTGAAATGAAAAAGAAATGTTTTAGAAAATGTTTAGCCAAATTGGGTAAACAAAGAATCTTAACCAAAATAGTGGTCAAAGAAGAAAGACAAAAAATAAGCCAATATCGGCTTTACTAGGCGCGGTTCTTTAAAGAAGCCCGCGGTTCCATATCGATATTGAACCGCCTGGAGGCTAGAGAACCGCGTCCAGTGGACTGCAAAACCAGATTTTCAAAAGATGGGAAATGGGAACACCCAAGAGAGGAGTGTTGTTGGTAGGAGGATGAGTAGAAGGCATGGTATCCAAGGGTGAAATAGGTGAGATGGGTGAATTTGGAGGAGTGAAGGGAAGAGGCTCAAAAACAAAAGGAATCCTTTGATGAGGTTGTGGTTGAGCATTCACATTTAAGGGAGGGCTAGAAATGAGTGGAGAGGAAAAATCATTCATTCTTGATTGGAATAAAGAGGAGGTAGAACCATGTGAATGGTTAGTACCATGTGTTGAGGTTGTTTGCCATGAGGCAAGTGGTGGTGAAAGTGATGAGGAGATGAGGATAGGTGAGGCTTCACTTTTTGGTTTGAAAGAAGATGGAGAACCACGTTTAGAGGACTTGAGATTCACCTTAAGGCTTCTTTTGGATGAGGATGTTTCGGAGGAGTTGGATGTTCTAGTGGATACCATGGTTGAATGTTGAGGTTAATAGAAGAGTTGAATGGATGAAGAACACAATCAACAAAAGAGGGTTTAATAAGAGAAGAGGATGATCCAAACTAGTAATAGGTTAAAATCATTTTATGTGAACAATGAAATTAGGTAGCCTAGTTTAGGAAAGTACAGGTTTTTGCAAAAGTTTTATCAAAGTTTTACACAGATTAACGAAAAACAGTGTAAAGTAAAGATTCTATTGAAACAGTACTGGGTGGTTCCTTACGTAGGTCCGTTGTTCCTTATTGCTAAAGAACCGCGGCTTGAATATAGAACCGCGACCAGAGGAGTTTGAAAATAGCACTTACTTATACTTTTGCTAGCCCAGATTTTATACTAATGTTTATCAAGCCAAAGAGAACTAATAATCAAAGACTAGGGGGTATCTAATCACATAAGATGCAAAGAGCCATGTAAATCAAAAAATCGATACCATGGATAACTAGGATTAAATTACTAGGCAATCCAAACACAAATTGTTAGTTAAAAAAATACACAACATCCTAAGAATAGAGATAACAGATGAGATAGAGTTCAACAATCCATACATGTTTACACACATGTTAATCTCACAAGAGTCGTATATATCATTCATCTATGATCATTTCCTCCTTGCCTTGATTCACTTCTGATTCGATCCTGAAGATGAAGATTGAGACAATACTGATAGTCTGAATCAATGTCTAGTGAAGACAATTGAGAGATAGATGATGAGAAATCATAACAAGAAATGAGAGAATTGTCTTGAGAGACATTTTCATCTTCATTTGAGTCATGTGTGTGAATTAAAGGGACATTTCCTTCAATGGGAAACATGACTCGAACCACGGAATGAAAAGAAAAGGGATAAAGAGGAGGATGATCAAGAAGAACTCTCTTAAGAAGTTGTGAGAGAATCATGGCATAAGGAAGAGTAGACCGAGATCCATTGAGAACAAATCTTATCCTTTTAGCCATGAAAAATGCAAGGTTGTATGGAGTAGTTGTAACAACACAATACAACATATGTGCAAGACAAGCAGGCACATGGTTGCGATCACCAACCAAACACATTGCATTTTCCCTAATGATTTCGGCCCAAGGGACCGTAAAATCACTAAGATCGCTAGTTAGTAATTCCCAAGGAGTGAGAGCATAAAATTCTCTTTCAAAATTACCAAGAATAGGATGTTCACGAGGTGAAGCAAGGGCACGAGAGATGGTCGAAGCCGAAGGAATCTCAGTCGAGGATTGCACATCAACAGGGGTTGATTCTAAGTTGTTTAGACTCCAAGCATCGGTGAACCTACATTGACCTTTGTATGAAACTCTGAGAATCTCACCAAATTCCTCGAGAGTGTATACAAAGGTTTTCCCATTGATGGAAAATCTTAATGATAAACCATTGTTGATGTGTATTAACTTGAATGAGTTAAATATTCCATGAGGAAACAAGGAAAGATTGGCTCATCAATATCAAGCAAACAATCGAATCCAATGGTATTGAACATGAATCGAATAAAATCAAGTCCACGAAGATTAGAAGGAATAATACGTCCTTCATGGAAACAATGAGGCTCGAGATTATGATAAGTGTTTTGAAAAGAGCGAGTTTGATTAGTCAATGAAGGATTAGGCATGTATCTTCTAGTGATTAGATGGTCATTTTGATATCCTGTGGTCATGATGATAGTATCTATAAAATAACATATAAACATATTTCTCCAATTACTCATATGTTACATATTGATCAAAAATCAAGCAAAGTGAGAATGTGTTTTATCAATCTCTTGATAAATCAAGGTTTAATCCTTATAATTCTCATATTCACAATGTACCCGTTTCACCATTGATAAAAACATATGAACTATGTAAGATTAAAAATGAACTAGAACATTGGTTTTTCAGAACAAAGTTTTTAGGTAAGCATTTAACAATGCCATTACCAACTTGTTCATGGGTTCATATCAATTCCATCAATCAACCAAACTATTTAGTCAAAATTCGGATTTGTTCTACAAATGGGTTTTAGTGAAATCCCAATGAATATGAACCTAAGGAATCATAATAACAATACTATGTCAACTCATATTCCTAATAAGGTTCTAATTCAATGTCAATTTCAAAAAGCCCTAATTATGAATGTATGAGCCCTAGAACAAGTTAGATGAAATTGAAATAAATAACTTACAATTAATTGATCTTGGATGATGGATGAGTGAAACCCACGAACTTGAATCATTTAGTTTGAGTAATTGAAGGTTTTTGAAGCTTCAACAATGGTGGAAAAACAAGAAAAAAACGTCTGTTGTGTGTGAAGGAGAGAGAAGGTCTAGTTTGAAAAAGATATTTTAATAAAACTGGCGCTCTGAAAAAAGCTACTGCCTGCGGTTCCTTATCGATAAGGAACCGCGCTATTGAGCCGCCGAGATAAAGAACCGCCTACAGAGGCAGGTTTTTATCAAAGAAAAACGCTGAATTTTTTAAAACCAAAATTTTTAAAATACTTAAAAATATATCTTCAACCTTTTAGGATATCATTGGACCACCACAACACTAGGTAATAATGCCTTGTTGTAGAATTATGAGTTGACTCGAGATAGGAAAAGACCAAAACGAACGAACGACTACTTGTAGCGAAAAGGCAAAGGGAGAGGAGTCAAGAGAAGTGAATCAAGACCAAGATCATTGCTCAAGGACAAATGACATTCTTCAAAATGATGATGTGAAGAGCTTGTGTCATATATAGTGGTTTAAGACGTGCCTTTCCGGCGATAGTTTAAACGGCTTTGGTAATGAATTAAACGAAGCAATGTTGATTTATAGAACAGGATCATTTTCAAGAGTAGTCATATTCTATTTCAAAATATGAGCAAATTATAGATTCACTTTCTCTCCCACATGATCGGATAATTATTGCTAGAATTAACAATAACATTATCCTTGGAATATTTCAATTCCAAATGTGTAAAAGCCACCTACAACTTAATGAAGTAGTATGCTATCTCAAGGGATTCACTAATAATCCTAGAGATTAGCTTAATTTCACAAGTTACACATGATATAGGGCCTACTAACCGTAAGGGTGCAAACCATGGAAATCATGCTGGATACTTTTAAGCTTCTACTAACTCACCCTACATCTCCATAGTGAGTCAAGTATCCAAGCAATGAAGGTTTGAGAGGGAAAAAGAAAACAATCACAAACCACAAATAAATGTCAAGGCAAGGATGCCAAGAACAAGCATATAGTCAATTAATGATCAAAAGAATGATCAATAGGGCGTGTGGAAGAACCAGAGCGTACCTTGGCCACAAATTGCATTCCAAGCTTTCAAGGAATAGATGCGAAGCCCAACTATGACTAATAGTGACTACTAAGTCTTCAAAGACTAGTATCACTTCTACCCATCTTGATATCATCATTCAATGATGTTGGAAATCAAAGAAGATGAGTCTTCTACAAGTGTAAGTAACTCAATCCACAATCAATATAATGATTTATCTTCATGAGTACCTACACATAAAAAAATGCAAACTAGTAGATACATTTCAAGAGTAAATCTAAAATGCATTAATACTACTAATTTAAGTAATACACAATATTAACATTTTAAAAGGCTTATTTTCAACAAAAAATAGTTTTGACCAAAGAAAAACTTCAGTACAACTTAACCTTCTAATTTGAGGAGACAATGGATCGATCCAAGTTTTAAAGTACAATATACTTCTTGTGTAACCATCACTCTGATACCAATTGTAGAAACTAGAAGGGGGGGTTGAATAGTTTCTCATCGGTTTATCTCCTAATTAAAATTCCTTTCAATTAGGTGAGTGCATAAAACTATCTTTTACTTAAAAGCTACTTGCATAATGATTATGTAAATGCAATAAATGCCTAAAAACGTTACTTTTATTTTTTGGTCTCGCTTTGTTTTGATTACGACAATATGTAAAAACAAGCATTTACAAAAACAACAAAAACGAATTCTTGAGTTCAAGTATTTTTCATTTTACCCATTTTCACTTAAGGTATGGATAAACAAGTACTAACCTTAATCAAGTGATCAAGTGATTTAATCTTTTCTTAAAACTCACTTTTTATTAAGTGTGACAAGTTTTTTATTAAACTTTCTTTTTAAGAAAATGTTTTATTAAATTAATTATTTGAAAATTTGAAAATGGCATATTCTTATTTGGTTAGGAATATTCTATCAGGATATTTTTTAAGCCAGATATGACCTCCACCACTAAAGGACAAAAAGGGAGCGGAGTCTAGTCCAGCGGTACCTTAGCTCCTAGGCGGTACCTTATCGATAAGGTACCGCGGGCTAAGATAAGGTACCGCTGGCAGATATAGTCGTTGGCTCCTTTGTCCTATAAATAGTGGACCATTCTCAGCTTTTCAACTCACCTCTTTTGCATATCCATTTCCAGATTCAAACCTCTTCTTTAATCACTCAAATCTTTGATCATTTGTTTGATTACTACTTGTTTAAGAAGTGAATCTTGTTCTTCCATCCCTTCCTCTCCAAGTGCAAAGAGAAGAACACTATCCTTGTGAAGTGTTGAGTCCACCACCAAAGATCCATTGAAGATCTAATTTTATACACTTGTAGTTGTGTCATAGTTGTGAAGATCCAAGTAGTTGTGTCTATTTGGAAGTTGTCTATGTACTAAGTATAGTTGTATAGATTGGTCCTAGCTACGATTAGGGCTCGACTTTTAGCTTAGAGTCGGAAATTGGTTAAGCGACGTGTACGGTTTTCTCCACCATAAGGAGCTTGTTGTGTAGTGAACTCTCGAGTAAGGAGTACTCGATGAGTGGAGTAGGAACGAGGAGTGAGCTTCGTTGCCGAACCACTATAAATCCTTGGTGTTCGGTTTGATCTTTCTTTACCCTTAACTCTTTACATTCTTTATTCTTTGTGCATATATATTTGTTAGTATTAGCTTAGTTACACTATCATTGTTCATATTGTGCATAAGAAGATTTCACATATTTCCTCAAGCCTAAGTTTTTGAAAAAGGATTTTTAGAAACCACATTTTAACAAGTAAATTAAGAAACTACTCAACCCCCCCCTCCCCTTCTAGTTTCTACAATTGGTATCAGAGCGGGTTGCTCAAGAATTTTTAAAGTATATTGTATTTTAAAACTTGAATCGGTCTATGGATTCTAACAAATACCTAGAAGGGCAATCTATGCAAAGACCACCACTTTTTGAAACCGATAACTTTATTTATTGGAAAAATAGATTTGAAACTTATGTGAAATCAAAAGATTTAGATCTTTGGCATGTTATTACCAATGGTGATTTTTTACCTTATCAATTTAATGAAGATTCTAAAACAAAAGAATTGGTCACTTTTGACAAAGCTAATGACGATACTAAAAAGAAACTTTCAAAAAATAATGAGGCTAAAATGGTGATTTATAATGTTTTGCCTAAGAAAGAGTATGAAAGAATTTCTATGTGTGAAACCGCTAAAGATATTTGCAACACTCTTTTAGTAACCCACCAAGGTAATAGCCAAGTCAAAGAAAGCAAAATCGATCTTCTTGTCCAATAATATGAACAATTTGTCATCTTAGAAGATGAAACTATTGATAGTGCATTTGCTGGGTTTAAGAACATTATTACTAGTCTAAAAGCACTTTATGAAGGTTTTTCTAGCAAGAACAATGTTAGGAAGTTTCTAAGGGCTTTACATCCAAAGTGGAGAGCAAAAGTCACGGTGATTGAAGAATCGAAAGATCTCTCAACTTTATCACTCGATGAACTCATAGGCAACTTGAAGGTTCATGAGATGATAATTTTGAAGGACTCGGAATTAGTGAAAACCAAGAGTGAAAGGAAATTTCTTGCACTTAAAGCCAAGAAGGCACAAAGTGACCATGATAGTTCCTCGGAAAGTGATGACGAGGAGTATGCATTGGCGGTGAGAGATTTCAAGAAGTTCTTCAAGAGACGAGGTCAACATGTTAGGCAACCCAACTATGACAAGAAACCATTGTCAAAGAATCGGTTTGCCAAGAACAAAAAAGGCGATAGGAATTGCTTTAGATGTGGTGATCCAAATCACTTCAATGGTGATTGTCCAAAGCCCGCTCGCGATAAGAACCACACGGCGTTCGTTAGTGGCGCTTGGAGCGATAGCGGTGAAGATGATGATGGCAACCCCAAAGAGGAGAAATGTCTTATGGCTCACACTTCTAAAGAGGTACATTCCGAAACCGAATATTATAGCAATGATAGTTCCACTCTTGATGATATTGAATTTGAAGGAAAATATGATAGTTTACACAAACTTAGTCTTAAATTCATAGAAAAGAATAAAACCTTAAAATCAACCAAAACTAAGCTTGAAAATGAGATCAATGAACTTAGGGAGAAATTAGCTAAACTTGAGAAAAATAAAGAGGTTGATTTAGGTTGCTTAAGTTGTAAGAAACTTAGATTAGAAAATGAAGATATCAAGAGCACCTCCATTAAATTGGAAAAGTTCATGAAAGGCATTAGTGCTCTTGATGATATGTTAAACAAACAAGTTCATTCTAAGGAAAGACTTGGTCAAGGTTTTAAATCAAATGAAGCCTCAACTAGTGAACCAAAACAAGTCAAGTTTTCACAAAAAAATGCCCACTGTACGCGGTTCCAAATTGTATGGCGCGGTTCCTTATCACTATGGAACCGCCGCCATAGATAAGGTACCGCGGCCAGAGGATGATTTTGGTGAAAATCCTGAACTTTCTGAAAAGTCTAAGTTAGATGAAAAACCAAAGCATCTTATTGTTAATAAGGTAAAATTACCCATACTTGACGACAATGTTATTGATAAGTTCTACAAGCCATTAAGTAAACCTCTCATGGGAAATAGAAGTTTATTAAGACCATCTTCTACTCCACCTAGAGTACGGAATGAGTCTAAGCCTAGAAGTAGAACGACAACGCCTAGAAGAGATAATCAAAACAATTTACGACCTAGAAGTAAAACTCCAACACCTAGAAGGAATAATCATAACTCTAAACCTAGATCAAATACACCTAGGAGAAATAATGAACAACAAAATGGTTACATGAATTACTACCCTCCTCCATTTTGTTCTCCATGGGGAACCCCTCCTTCATTCATGCATCCCAACCAAATGCAAGGGATGTTTGGAACTAACAATTTTGGACCCATGAGATATTGGGGACCAAATGTTTGATCTTGTGTGTTGTTACCTAGATATGCTTGGGAATTAATTTGGAGCCCGATGAGTGGATTAAGGATAGTGTATGTTCTAAACACATGACGGGTAATCGAAGTTTGGTCTCGCATTACAAAGCATATGATGGAGGTAATGTCACATTCGCTAGTAGTCTACGTGGTAATATCATTGGCAAAGGTACGGTTTCTCTTGACTCCATGACCATTGGAAATGTTGAGCACGTAGATAACTTAGGGTTTAACCTTTTAAGTATAGGTCAAATTTGTGATAATAAGTGTAAGGTTATCTTTTCGGAACATGACAGTGAAATGGTAAAAGATGGAAAAGTCATTGGAAAAGGTGTTAGAAAGCATGGGCATTATGTCATGAAGGTTAATAAGAAGTCAAAAGACAACATATGTCTTGCGACTATAGATGATAGTTCTACTCTTTGTCATAGGAGATTAGGTCACGCTAATATGCGTTTAATTCAATCTTTAGTCTCTAAGGAGTTGGTAAGACACCTCCCCAAGATTAAGTTTGATAGTCACTTTTGTGATGCTTGCAAAGTTGGAAAGCAAGTTCACTCAAGTTACAAAGCCAAGAATTTGGTTTCGACCTCTCGGTGCTTAGAGCTCCTACATATGGATCTTTTTGGACCTTCCGCCATACGGAGTTATGGAGGTAACCTTTATACCCTAGTTATAGTTGATGACTATTCTAGATTCACTTGGACTAGATTTTTGGCATCTAAGAATGAATCTTTCGATCACTTCGAAATCTTTAGTCGCAGAATTCAAAATCAACTAGGATGTTCAATTGTCTCTATTAGGACGGATCATGGTAGGGAATTTGATAATGAAGTGCAATTTGGTGCCTTTTGTGAAGCTCATGGTATTACCCATAACTTCTCGGCTCCTCGCACTCCACAATCAAATGGGGTAGTTGAAAGGAAGAATAGGACTCTCCAAGAGATGAGTAGGACGATGTTAAACGAGCAATCTTTGCCTCAAAAGTTTTGGTGCAATGCCGTGGACACATCGACTTATATTCTCAACCGAATTCTTATTCAGCCTTTCCTAGGAAAGACCCCCTATGAGATTCTTAAAGGAAAGAAACCCTCATTGGAATACTTTAGGGTGTTTGGTAGCAAGTGCTTTATCCTCAACACCAAAGACTACCTTACCAAGTTTGACCCAAAGTCTTACGAAGGTATCCTTTTAGGTTATTCCCAAACTAGCAAAGCCTACATTGTCCTAAATAGAACCTCGGGGGTTATTGAAGAATCACTCAACGTAACCTTTGATGAAACCCCTCCTTCACCCAAGACACCACCATTGGTTGATGATGACTTAGATGAATTAGAAGTAGTTAAAGCCAAAGAGGTTAGAAAAATAGGAGTTGAAGATCTTAGTGTTGAAAAGGAAGTAAACATTAAGGAGTCTAGGGATCATACTCTTAATAATGTCATTGGTGACTTAAATCAAAGGACCCTAATATCTCAAGTCCAAAACCAAAGCAACTTCTTTTGTTTCGTCTCCTTGATTGAACCAAAGAATGTTTTTGAAGCTTTGTCGGACGAGAGTTGGGTCATTGCGATGCAAGAAGAATTGAACCAATTCATTGCCAATGATGTTTAGGAACTTGTTCCTCCACCTAGAAGTTCTACCATTATTGGAACCAAATGGGTATTAAGTTAGATGAGAATGGTGTTGTGTCTCGTAACGAAGCTAGACTTGTAGCTCAAGGCTATAATCAACAAGAAGGGATTGATTATGACGAGACATATGCACCGGTAGCTAGATTAGAATCAATTAGAATCCTTTTAGCCTACGCTTGTGCCTTAGACTTTAAGCTTCAACAAATGAATGTAAAGAGTGCATTTCTTAACGGTTTGATCAATGAGGAGGTATATGTAACACCCCCAAATTTATACAACTCAATACATCGGAAGACTCGTTGGTGTTACGGGATAGCACATTACTCACATCATAGACAACGCTTAAAAATCGCGTCGTTTAATAATAAAGCATTTCCATTCATAAATATCAAATTTACATAGGTCCCAAGTCATTGTATTTCATACAAGTTTTACAAAGAATTTGAATGGAAATTATTATTTAAGTGCGGGCCATGAATTCTTGTTGTCTTCCCAAGAATTACTGATAGGTGTGAAAACACCCATCTTTTCTACCACTTAATTACAATAATAACCGGACCAAAACGTGTATTTTATGTCTTTTATGTCGGAATTATGCGTGGTTTGTGTTTTTGTTGTGATTTAGGACGAAAAGGTGAAAAGTGGAGAAAACACGGACATTCACGGGCATTTACGGACTTTTATTGAAGAAAAAGATGAAAGACGAAGTCAAGAAGTCAATAGTGCAAAAATAACGGAAGTCCAAGACCAATTCTGAAGATTTATCGAAGCAAAAGTCAAAAGACGGAAATTTATCAAAAGCCGAAGAATTCAAGTCTATTTTATTGAAAGAATTTAAAGACGAGTTCAAAGAAGTCCCGAAGCCAAAAGTCCTTTAAGTCCAAGTTTAAAGAAGATTAGAAGAAAGGGACTAATGGTGCAATTAAAAGAAGATTAAAGAAGGAGGGACTAAGCATGCAATTAAGGAAGCTTCCTAAGCAAGCCTTAATCTCCCCTATATATAGATTAGATCATTTTCATTTTCCTCTTGTTGGCTAGATTGACAAACTAGTTCTTCCACCTTTATTTTATGCACATTTAATTACTTGCACATTTAATTACTTGTCTTCCACCTTTAATTACCTTTAATTTTCAAGTAAGTGTTTCTTTAATTTCTTGCACCTTTACTTTATCTTGTTGATCTTAATCTTCTTCTACCTTTCTTTGATTCACACGTTTTTAATCTTGTTAACTTGTTTAAAGATTTCATTTTTATGCTTTTGATTGTTTTAAATCTCTTATTTTCATAGCTTATTTGATTTATTTTCAAGTTTATATAGTTTTTACACAAGTTATTTTTATATAAAAAGTTGTTTTTCTTAAAGTTTATCTTTTTCGTGTTTAAAAGTTGTTAACTTTCAGTTTGTTAGCTTATTTTCACACGGTTCCACCTTAGGATTTAGTCTTGAGCTTATTAGGATTATAGCTTATTTGTTTAGCTTATTTTTGGTTATTACCTACGTATTCCGATTGGTACAAATCTGAAAAGGGTTTTGTATTCCGATTGGTCAAGATCTGAAAAGGGTTTTACTTTCCGATCATGGGAGATTCTTGGTATTCCGATCAGGGTTGGTTGGATATTCCGATTGGGGTGTAAGTGACAGTATTCCGATTGGGGGTTCTTCCATATTCCGATTGAGGTGTTGATTGGTTATTCCGATTGGGACTAGTGACAGTATTCCGATCATAGGGGTTCCAATTAGCATTCCGACCAGGGCACACCATATTCCGATCAGAGGTTGGTTTATATTCCGATTGGGGGTTTTCTGGATATTCCGATTGGAGGTAAGTGACAGTATTCCGATTGGTCTTCCTCTCCATATTCCGATCAAGTGTAAACTAACATTTCGATTGGTAAGATCGGAATGTATTCCGATCTAGTAGTTTTTCTTGTTTTTGTCTTGCTTAATCTTTAGTTTATGTTTTATACTTGTCTAATTTTAATTTCCGTCACGTTTTATTTTAAGTCATTTAATTAAATTTACTTTCCGTCACGTTTTTAAATATCGCACATTTAGTTTTAATTAGACTTAGATTTAATACTTGACCTTTACTTTAACGACATTTACTTTTAAGTCTTTGCATTTTTAAATTTAAAAACCAACCAAAAATATTCTTTTTCACCAAAATAAAAATGAGTCACATAGGAAGCATAGATCAATTCGATTAGACATACTTAACGAACTAATTTTTATACGGACCAAAAGCCCTGTATTAAATGGCGCCGCTGCCGGCTCTTTTCGTAAAGATCAACAGTTTTCTGTGAGAAACATGTTGCTTTTTGGGATCCGTTCACTTGTGAACGTTATTTTTCTTGCATAAAAAATTCAAAAATCATAAAAAATTAAAAATTGATAAAAAACCATAAAAATTAAAAATTTCAAAAATCCAAAAAGATTTTATCTTTCTTGTGTATATATATTGTCTTTGTGTTTGGTTTTGTTTTCTTTTGCATTTTCAGGTGTATGCGTACTAGATCTTCTAATTATCAAGAGCCCGAGCCTCAAGAAGATTTAGATATGGCAGGTGTTAACAACAACATGCCACCGCACCTCAATAATAATAATAACAACAATGCTCTTCCACAGCCCGATCTTCGGACCATGGAGGAACTTTGTCAACCAACAATGTTTGGACGAGGAGGACCGATTGCGCCGATGCAAATCAACGCTCCTGAGTTTTCGTTGAAGCACCACATGATTCAGCAAGTACAAACTAACCCATTTAGAGGATTGCCTGATGATGATGCCAACAAACACCTCGACAAGTTCATTACAATCACCCAGAGCATGAAGTTGGCTGGTGCCACTATGGATGAGCTTCGCCTACAAATCTTTCCACACACTCTATTACATCATGCCGAGAAATGGTTTGATCGTCTCCCGAAGAATTCTATTCACACTTGGGATGATATGACTCAACGCTTTTTGTCGCGCTACTTTCCACCATCCATGGTCACGAGCCTTCGCAATCAGATCAACGGTTTCATGCAAGATCCCGATGAATCTCTTTTTGATGCTTGGGAGAGATATAATGTCTTGATCGATAGATGTCCAAACCACAACATGCTCCCTGTGACCTTAATTGATACTTTCTACAACGGTTTGACTTTTCGAGATCGTGATACGATTAATGCAGCCGCCAGTGGCACATTCATGAAAAGGAGACCCGAGGAGTGTAGAGAGCTTATTGAGAACATGACTACTCACCACAAAAACTGGGATTCCTCTGCTTCTTCTAGGAACAACCCGAGAGTCAATGTTTCTTCTACCTCAGCAAACCCTGAGATGACCGAACTCACCCGCATGATGGCCGAAATGAGCAAAAGTATTACGCTTCTCGCTTCAAACCAACAACAACAACAAGTTAAAGCGGTTGCTAATCCTTGTGAAACATGTGGCGGTCCTCACCCATACACTGATTGTCCTTCGACACAAGGAAATCTGGAAAATGTGTATGCAGCTTATGGTAATTATTCACCAGAAAATTACCAAGCTAGACAACAAGGGGATAGAAATCTGCTGAGTTACCGTTCCAACAACTACCTTTCACCCGGTTTTTCTCCTAAAACCAAAACCCCGCCAACAACTACACTAGAAGCAACCAAATCCCACCAAGAGCTTCTAATCCTTATCACCCATCCACCCAAGAAACACCACCCATTAATCCCGATGTTGAGGCCATCATGAGAACCCAAGGTGAGCAAATCAAGAATCTGCAGAGCCAAATTATCAATCTTAAAGGAGATATCACAAAGCAAGGAAATGAGATCAGATCCGAGCTTCGAAATGATATTCAATCCTCCTTCAGCAGTCAAACCAATGATTTGCAGAATATGCTTGCTAGTTTCTTGCCCGCCGCTCAACCTTCTTCTTCGAGTTCTCTACCTTCAAACACCGTCACCAATCCACGAGCTAATGTGAGTGCTATTACTACTCGTAGTGGAGTCACCATCGAAGGACCACCAATCCCACCACCATCATCTACACCTCCTCCACCACCATGTATCCCTACTCCTCCTACACCTAGTATTAGTGCACCATTACCGTCTCCGCCTCGACGTGATGAAGTTTCCACAAATGACCCTTCAACATCTCAACCTTTACCTACACCCGCACC
The DNA here is from genome assembly GCA_025667525.1 of Glebionis coronaria. Taxonomy (NCBI): domain Eukaryota; kingdom Viridiplantae; phylum Streptophyta; class Magnoliopsida; order Asterales; family Asteraceae; genus Glebionis; species Glebionis coronaria. The sequence goes on from CM046880.1 coordinate 21,350,503, forward strand.
TTCACCACCCAAACCTAATATCCCTTATCCCTCTCGTTTAGGCAAGACCAAAATGCTAACCAAGGAGGACTCCGACGTGACACGCTATGTGAAGATGATCTCTCAAATGAACTTCAACATTAGCTTTCTTGAAGCACTTATCCACATGCCCAAATTTGTTAAAGCATTTAAGGAATTGCTTAACAAGAAGGAGAAGCTGATTGAACTCGCCAACACACGCTTAAATGAAAACTGCTCTGCAGTTATTCTTAAAGAACTTCCGGAAAAGCTTGGAGATCCCGGTCGTTTTGTGTTGCCTTGCGTGTTCAACAAAACTGAAGAATTTACTGCCCTTGCTGATCTCGGGGCTAGTATTAATTTGATGCCTTTGAGTGATTGGAAAACACTATCATTGCCCGACCTCACTCCAACAAAGATGACTCTTGAACTTGCAAATCGCACTCTCGCTTACCCCGTTGGTATAGCCGAAGACGTGTTCATTAAAGTTGGCGCATTTACTTTCCCGGTCGATTTTGTCGTAGTTGATTATGAAATGGACCCTCGTATTCCTTTAATACTTGGTCGGCCATTCTTGAGAACCGGACGAGCTTTAGTGGATGTTGCCGAAGGTGAGTTAATCTTAAGAGTCGGGGATGATGCACAAGTTTTCAAAATGGGGAAGCTTACTAGTACAACTTTTGGAGGTCGAGAATCAGTGAATATGATTAATGTGCTCGATGACTTTACCGTCTACGACAATCCTCTATTCGACTCTTGCATCGATAATCCACTTTTTTATGATGATGTGGATGATTCTCTCCCTACTTTCGAAGCTTCTCCCATTTATGATTCTCCACCGGTCTTTGATGCTTATGATGATTATGATTCTAGCTCAGATTCGGATGATTTTGATTGTACTTCTGAGTATCCCGAGCTGCCCACATATGATGATTTTGATGAGGCCGATACTCTCTCGAGCGATTCTTCACATGATGAAGATCCTCCACCATCACTCGATCCTACTTTGGACGATTACTCATTTGAGGAAGATTTCTCTGAATTTCTCAACACTTACTTCCCTCATGAGAGTGATGCACCTCCTTTGGACTTTGAAGATTATCGTCTTAATCCTACTTTGGATTTGAAGAAAATTTTGTCAAAGGAGAAGAAACCGGTCGACACCAAAATCCGTTGCACTTATGATTTGACACCTCTTTGTCCCCCTTCTGAGGACGAGGTTGTGCTTCTTTGCGGATCTTCTTCACACTCGGCTGAGCCTGAGTGCTATTTTCCCCTAAAGGAAAAGGTGTTCGACCCCGGTATTGAAATCTTAAAGCCATCTCAGTATCCACCTGATGAAGTAAAAGGAAAAATCTTTGGACCCATTGAAGACATGCTTACACCACTTCATCCTTGCTTCTACTGTGCTCCATCACTGCTTAAGGGAACCTTGCCACTTCTCTTTTGGCTTGCCTTGTTCGCCTTAAGTTCTTGTTATTTGATGGATGAAAACTATGTCTTTGATCCGGGTGGATATGTCTCATGCTTCTTCCGTTGATGATCAAGGTCGAGTCAGGCTAATGACTCGGTTAACAAAAATCAAGCGCTTCTTGGGAGGCAACCCATGCATCTATCCTTTCGCTTTCTTTACCATTAGTGTAGGGGGGACCCTTTGGATTGCTATTTCCTCTCCTCACTTCTTAATCAGGGATTCGAGCTTCACTGATCCACTCTTGATGATTCTTGACGACCCGTGATTCCATGTTCTACTTCTTCCCGGTTCTATCCTAAACTCTTTTCGATTCACTATTTTATATTTTCTCAATATTAAAATAGGAATCTCTTTCGTTGTCTCTTCCTTAGCAAGATTTAAACAACGTGCACAATGTCCTAAGTGTAGGGGAGTTCACTCCCACATGCTTAAACATTGAGGACAATGTTTATCTTAAGTGTAGGGGGGACTTCTATCGAAGTTAAGTGGTCTTTTCCTTGTATTTGTCCTCATTTTAACCGGAAAATCAATTTTTCGACATTTTTCAAAATTTTTGATCTATTTTGGCCTATTAGTTTTTACCGTTGTATAGTTATTTTCTTTCCTTATTAGAATAAATGTTGAATAAGTGGTTTTAATTTTCAAACGTTGTGAATCTTTTGACTCAATCCGAGTTTACTTATCTAAGTTACTCTAGCTAGTACCCTTAACGTGTTTAAGTCAAGTTTCGCTAGGCTTTTATATAGGGAGCTATAAAACGCGAAAGTCTTAACTCTCACAGGTTAAGAACAAGAACTTTTCGCAAGTTCCTATAATTGATCCTAGAGAGTCGTTTATCAAGGGAACTTTTAAATGCGATTTCTAAACTTGAAAGAGTCTAAGAATTTGCAAGATCCTATATGTAGCAATTCGTAATTTTTGGATCAGTATTTACAACCCGACTTTTATTTATCAGGTTTGTAAAAAAAAAATTAAAAAAAAATTAAAAAAAAGTAATAAATAAATAAATAAATATTGAATTCTCGGCTAACCAGAAAGGTTACGGCTTAACGTATCAAATACTGTCATTTATTATTTATCGGTAGAGCGTATGTCCGTCATCGATCGTAAATATCCTTATTATGATATATAAATATTTTTCTTGATATTATTTAATTGTTCGTTTTATGGACATTCTTCGTAAATTTATGATAAACCTTTAAGTGTCATTTTTTTTATATGACGCGTTAACGTTTATTAAATAATAAGATCTCTTTTATATATCGAGATATAAATGTTCTCCGAATGTCGACGTTTTTATTTTGTATTAAGCGTTAATTTTTCGTGCTCTACGCGTAACTTTTTAAATCGCCTAACATTTAAAATATCGAGTTTGAATAATACCCGCTTTTACAAATTTTAAAACAAAACTAATGAATAATCTCACCCATATAATATATGTCACGCTACCACACACCATTCATACTTTTCACTTTTTGCATTTGTATGACTTACTATTTTCTAGCTTAACAGGTGTTAATCTTTAGATAGATAGTAAATGTTTTACATTCATAATGTCTTAGGTTATGACTACACATATACAATACTTATATTGGAAAATGGAGAATGGCTGTTTTGTAGGTAGGTTTACACGTTTTAACATTACTAACACGTATACATCAACTAAGACACGTGAATATCTATCTTTTACCAATTTACATCATTTTTGCTAAAGTATCATTTCACAAACAGAAACTTATTTTTCTTTATGATATGGTGCGTATGGAAGATGTCGCTTAAAACTTAAATGTATTTTTAGCCTACACTGAATCATACAAAAAAAATTTCCAATTCTTGATCCTTTGGGTAGGAGTCTTGTAAACTTATCAACTGCTTGACGCCTTAATTATTATCTTTGGTTATCGCTTTATATAAGGTGAGTTCATAGCCTCGCTTTTACTTATTTAATTGTTTTATTAAACCCGCGAGGGGGATACATGCTAGTTTTTACGAATGGACGCAAGTGCTTGAACTGTATGCTTATTTTATCCCTATTAGTCATGAACCGTTAATTACTTGGACCGATTGTACTGGTTGAGTAAACGCGAATGCTGTGAATAGATCTATTGAGATTGACCTCTCCGTCCGGGTTTAACGGAAAACCGACTGGACGCATTGTATTTGAAACTTAAACGGAATAACGGATGTTAATGTTCGGTTTCATGAGCTAAATGCGATAACTGATGCTATCTGACTTTTGTAAACTGAATACCTGAAATCTTGTGGTCCACTACTTTTACTTGCAAACGTATGAATTCACTCAACCTTTGTGTTGATGTTTTTAGCATGTTTATCTCAGGTACATAGGTTTAATAGCAACTGGAGCATGGAGTCACACGGGATATTTTGAAGGCAATAAAATACTGAAAATCATTCGATAAAGTTTTTAAATTTTTTTTTTAGTATTACATTATTGTTGGGACCTGTTTCTGTTTGTAAACTCTGATTTTAAATATAGAATGGATTAAACTTTTTCAAACGTCTCTTTTGAGTCGTCCTCTGTAACTTGTGTGTTATGCTATGAAGTAATACTCCCAACGACCCTTCCGCTGCTATCCGAAATTTGGGAGTGTTACAGATTGGTACCAGAGCACTTGTTATAGAGAACTAGGTCGTTTAAAAAAAAACCTAGACTATAACCGCTCTTTTGTCAAAACTTATTTTTATTGCCTTACACCTTATCCGTGCGCGTATGCTTTTTGAGTACTTATGATCGACTAGTATGTTTCACTACTTGATATATGTATATAGACTAATTATATATGATTACTTGATGTATTTTCGATTACATGTGCATAAGTTATCGAGCATTATTATGCTATATATAAACATACGGAGTTTCATTATTTATTTATTTATTTATTTTTATTAACGTAGAATCATGCCACCAAAACGAATGAGTCAAGCCGCTATCGAACAACTCATCGCTGAACGTGTGGCAGCGGCCATTGCCAATTACGAAGCAAATATAATTAATAACGCCAGGGGGAATGCTGACAACGCCAACAGAGGAAATGCTACCAATGCAAATAATAACGGAGGTAACAATGCTAATGTCGAAGATGGTAACGCTAATGCTGGAGGCAATCCCAATGGAGCTGGACCAGTCGGAGCTACTGGGCCAAACGTTGTGACTGCATCTATTGCTCGGGATTGTACTTATACCCAATTCATGAAGTGCAAGCCCCAAACTTACAACGGGACTGATGGAGTTGTGAGCATGAGTAGATGGTTTGAAAAGTTGGAGTCGGTTTTTAGGATAAGCGAGTGTGCTGAAGTGAATAAGACCAAATTTGCTTCAAATACTCTTCAAGGACAAGCTCTAACGTGGTGGAGTTCCTATATTCAATCTATGGGGATTGATAGAGCTTATGATACGACATGGGCTGAATTCAGGAGACTTGTGACCCAGGAGTTCTGTCCTCGAAGCGAAGTGCAGAAATTGGAACAAGAATTATGGAACTTGAAGGTGATCGGATATGATATTGATACTTATACCAATCGTTTTCAAGAGTTGGCATTATTATGTCCTACCATGGTCGAGCCTGAATATAAGAAGGTTGAGCAATACATCCGTGGACTCAGTGAGAACATCCAAGGGGATGTTACCTCATCTCAACCTATCAACATTCATGAAGCTGTTCGCATGGCTCGCACCTTAATGGCTCAGAAGGTGAATGCAAGAAATGTTAAGGCTGCTGAGAATAACAAGAGAAAATGGGAAGACCATCTCGAAGATGACGAACACAACAATCATTGCCAACAACAGAATGGATGCCAAGAGGATGCTAGAGCTTATGTCGTTGCCCTAGCTGAAAGAAAAGGTGTTGGTTATGCTGGAAACAAACCATTATGCAACCGATGTAAGTTACATCACACCGGCTCATGCACTGTTAGATGTCGAAGTTGTCAAGGGATAGACCATAAAGCCAATGACTGTAGAAGAAAGACCCCTGCACTAGTGACATGCTATGGATGTGGAGAACAAGGACATTACCAGAACGAATGTACCAAGAATTAGGGGTCTACAAACTAAAGGAACATGGTAGAGAACATATGTGCTTATCAACAAAGATATCGAGAGACGTTCATGCCTAGCATATGGAGACCTAGTCGAGGTCTCTATGTGTTGTTTATTTTCTTAAAATATTTATGTTGTAGTACTTTTCTGTAAATTATGGTGTATCGTATGAATACTTGGTTATTTGTGTAAACTTATGTATCGTGATGACGTCGCCGGTTTACTCTTTGAATTAATACCAGCTTGTTAACTATATTTATGAAGTGTGTTGCTATTCTACGAGCCATCACGATATCATCTTATAAATCTGAATACCATTAACTTATAAGCCACTTATTTTCTTCTTATAAACTATCTTATTATCAACTTATAAACTATTTCGAAAAAAAAAATTTATAAACTACTATACTTTTGTACTATTGATAGTTTTAAAATTTTTTCTATCATTTGACAAACAATAGAGTTAATACAAATAAAAATATATATGTATATAAAGACTAGTTTGACGAAAATGAGCTTTACATTGTTAGTCCTCAATTACACATAGCCTGATCACCTATGTATAATTCAGGAAAGACCATGCCATGTTGAGGAGTAGTCACCCTAAAAGCGTGATAAAAACAAATTCCTACTCATATTTCCGAAGAAATATAAGTTATAGGCATTCATATATATTCCTTTATCTTTCTCTGAATAAGGCGTCAACGATAATGAAATTCAAACTCTGGGACAGAGTTTGATTTAACGGGTGGATAATGTAGCAATTCGTAATTTTTGGATCAGTATTTACAACCCGACTTTTATTTATCAGGTTTGTAAAAAAAAAATAAAAAAAAAGTAATAAATAAATAAATAAATATTGAATTCTCGGCTAACCGGAAAGGTTACGGCTTAACGTATCAAATACTGTCATTTATTATTTATCGGCAGAGCGTATGTCCGTCATCGATCGTAAATATCCTTATTATGATATATAAATATTTTTCTTGATATTATTTAAATGTTCGTTTTATGGACATTCTTCGTAAATTTATGATAAACCTTTAAGTGTCATTTTTTTTATATGACGCGTTAACGTTTATTAAATAATAAGATCTCTTTTATATATCGAGATATAAATGTTCTCCGAATGTCGGCGTTTTTATTTTGTATTAAGCGTTAATTTTTCGTGCTCTACGCGTAACTTTTTAAATCGCCTAACATTTAAAATATCGAGTTTGAATAATACCCGCTTTTACAAATTTTAAAACAAAACTAATGAATAATCTCACCCATATAATATATGTCACGCTACCACACACCATTCATACTTTTCACTTTTTGCATTTGTATGACTTACTATTTTCTAACTTAACAGGTGTTAATCTTTAGATAGATAGTAAATGTTTTACATTCATAATGTCTTAGCTTATGACTACACATATACAATACTTATATTGGAAAATGGAGAATGGCTGTTTTGTAGGTAGGTTTACACGTTTTAACATTACTAACACGTATACATCAACTAAGACACGTGAATATCTATCTTTTACCAATTTACATCATTTTTGCTAAAGTATCATTTCACAAACAGAAACTTATTTTTCTTTATAATATGGTGCGTATGGAAGATGTCGCTTAAAACTTAAATGTATTTTTAGCCTACACTGAATCATACAAAAAAAATTTCCAATTCTTGATCCTTTGGGTAGGAGTCTTGTAAACTTATCAACTGCTTGACGCCTTAATTATTATCTTTGGTTATCGCTTTATATAAGGTGAGTTCATAGCCTCGCTTTTACTTATTTAATTGTTTTATTAAACCCGCGAGGGGGATACATGCTAGTTTTTACGAATGGACGCAAGTGCTTGAACTGTATGCTTATTTTATCCCTATTAGTCATGAACCGTTAATTACTTGGACCGATTGTACTGGTTGAGTAAACGCGAATGCTGTGAATAGATCTATTGAGATTGACCTCTCCGTCCGGGTTTAACGGAAAACCGACTGGACGCATTGTATTTGAAACTTGAACGGAATAACGGATGTTAATGTTCGGTTTCATGATGCTATCTGACTTTTGTAAGCTGAATACTTGAAATCTTGTGGTCCACTACTTTTACTTGCAAACCTATGAATTCACTCAACCTTTGTGTTGATGTTTTTAGCATGTTTATCTCAGGTACATAGGTTTAATAGCAACTGGAGCATGGAGTCACACGGGATATTTTGAAGGCAATAAAATACTGAAAATCATTCGATAAAGTTTTTAAATTTTTTTTTTAGTATTACATTATTGTTGGGACCTGTTTCTGTTTGTAAACTCTGATTTTAAATATAGAATGGATTAAACTTTTTCAAACGTCTCTTTTGAGTCTTCCTCTGTAACTTGTGTGTTATGCTATGAAGTAATACTCCCAACGACCCTTCCGCTGCTATCCGAAATTTGGGAGTGTTACACTATAGGCGACTCGAAAACCCAAAATTTTGATTTAATAGGCTAAGCATCCACGAGTCTCATTACTTGAGATTTTAAACTGTGGAGAACGAGAGATGATAGAGCCAATTATAAGTCCGGTATTCTTTCATGAATTTATGTGAGTTAATTATAAGCCTATTCTCCCATCGCTTGCTAATAAATTTATCTGCTAATAAATAAGGTTGTACGATTTGAAAAGTTACTTAGCTTCTAGCCCCAGATCGTTTAAAAGTTGCTCGGTATGGATTAGAGTTCATAGCCAAGGCATAACTTATTGAAGCGGGACGCGAAGATTGGAGAGTCCAAAAAGGCCCTAACAAGGCATGAGGGCTATATTTTGTTGCTAAAGATCAAAAGTGATGTGAAGAATCATTTATCGAAAATCAATATGAAGGATCGAGACACACGAAGAAAAGCAATTACTCCCCAAAAGTCATGGAGAAGTGCGTCCGAAAAGACCCTAACAAGGTATGAGGATAAATAGATCCAAGTCATAAAAGGAGGCGGATCGTTGTATATCAAAGTCCAAAATAAAGATTGGAGAAAAATGAAGAAGTCGTGGTCCAAGTATGAATCTCTCAAAAATTTCAAGTGAAGAAATTCCAATTATGAAGAGAAGACCATTATTTCATGAACGTCTCTCAAGATTTGAAGTATGAAGTCGCTGCCAAATATCGGTCCGAGAAAGGTCTCAAATCGCGAAGCGAGTTATGCCAAGATATGAACTTTATGAGGTCCCGAGAAGCAGTTTTAAAAGATTTGGTCCTTTAGCTAACTATTGATTAAATCGTTCACTTTATTTTCAGATTAAGTAACTATCGAAATAAGTTAAACAATGCATCCTCGTGATCATTCAAGACAACAATAAAATATAAGAGATACCCCTAGGAATAAGGGAGTCTAAGTGAATAATTGGCCCACATGAATTCGTGTTAGTTTACTAACTTATAATAACAATGATCTCGTTTTTAAGCTTGGTTTGGAGAAAGTGAAAAGTTGAGGATGATGACTATTCATGACATTTTCAAAACCCAAGGTATGCTTTTGATTTCTTTATTTTAAATGTTTATAGTCTCTATCTCTTTAATAAAGGCCAACGTGGATTAATTATGATGAAAATGTAAACGTGCTTTGTAACTAATGCATTGCATGAGGACATTGCAATGGTCAAGTGTAGGGGATTTGCTAGGTGTGAAAACACCCATCTTTTCTACCACTTAATTACAATAATAACCGGACCAAAACGTGTATTTTATGTCTTTTATGTCGGAATTATGCGTGGTTTGTGTTTTTGTTGTGATTTAGGACGAAAAGGTGAAAAGTGGAGAAAACACGGACATTCACGGGCATTTACGGACTTTTATTGAAGAAAAAGATGAAAGACGAAGTCAAGAAGTCAATAGTGCAAAAATAACGGAAGTCCAAGACCAATTCTGAAGATTTATCGAAGAAAAAGTCAAAAGACGGAAATTTATCAAAAGCCGAAGAATTCAAGTCTATTTTATTGAAAGAAATTAAAGACGAGTTCAAAGAAGTCCCGAAGCCAAAAGTCCTTTAAGTCCAAGTTTAAAGAAGATTAGAAGAAAGGGACTAATGGTGCAATTAAAAGAAGATTAAAGAAGGAGGGACTAAGCATGCAATTAAGGAAGCTTCCTAAGCAAGCCTTAATCTCCCCTATATATAGATTAGATCATTTTCATTTTCCTCTTGTTGGCTAGATTGACAAACTAGTTCTTCCACCTTTATTTTATGCACATTTAATTACTTGCACATTTAATTACTTGTCTTGCACCTTTAATTACCTTCAATTTTCAAGTAAGTGTTTCTTTAATTTCTTGCACCTTTACTTTATCTTGTTGATCTTAATCTTCTTCTACCTTTCTTTGATTCACACGTTTTTAATCTTGTTAACTTGTTTAAAGATTTCATTTTTATGCTTTTGATTGTTTTAAATCTCTTATTTTCATAGCTTATTTGATTTATTTTCAAGTTTATATAGTTTTTACACAAGTTATTTTTATATAAAAAGTTGTTTTTCTTAAAGTTTATCTTTTTCGTGTTTAAAAGTTGTTAACTTTCAGTTTGTTAGCTTATTTTCACACGGTTCCACCTTAGGATTTAGTCTTGAGCTTATTAGGATTATAGCTTATTTGTTTAGCTTATTTTTGGTTATTACCTACGTATTCCGATTGGTACAAATCTGAAAAGGGTTTTGTATTCCGATTGGTCAAGATCTGAAAGGGTTTTACTTTCCGATCGTGGGAGATTCTTGGTATTCTGATCAGGGTTGGTTGGATATTCCGATTGGGGTGTAAGTGACAGTATTCCGATTGGGGGTTCTTCCATATTCCGATTGAGGTGTTGATTGGTTATTCCGATTGGGACTAGTGACAGTATTCCGATCATAGGGGTTCCAATTAGCATTCCGACCAGGGCACACCATATTCTGATCAGAGGTTGGTTTATATTCCGATTGGGGGTTTTCTGGATATTCCGATTGGAGGTAAGTGACAGTATTCCGATTGGTCTTCCTCTCCATATTCCGATCAAGTGTAAACTAACATTCCGATTGGTAAGATCGGAATGTATTCCGATCTAGTAGTTTTTCTTGTTTTTGTCTTGCTTAATCTTTAGTTTATGTTTTATACTTGTCTAATTTTAATTTCCGTCACGTTTTATTTTAAGTCATTTAATTAAATTTACTTTCCGTCACGTTTTTAAATATCGCACATTTAGTTTTAATTAGACTTAGATTTAATACTTGCCCTTTACTTTAACGACATTTACTTTTAAGTCTTTGCATTTTTAAATTTAAAAACCAACCAAAAATATTCTTTTTCACCAAAAAAAAAATGAGTCACATAGGAATCCTAGATCAATTCGATTAGACATACTTAAACGAACTAATTTTTATACGGACCAAAAGCCCTGTATTAATTACCTTCAAGTACCTGAGATAAAACATGTTAAAAGAAAAGGTCAGCAATAACGCCGAGTGAACTCATAGAGTTTAATAAAATCCATCAATATAACATCGGTATAAAATTATTACCGAAAATCATTTTGTACAAATCATTGTAATAGGCCATAAAATAGCCAAAGTCATTTTATACGAATCCTGATCAAAATCATAACATAGGCTTTCGCCTTCAAAATCATTATACGAACCATTGTCGTTAAAAACATCATACAATACGTTTTATAACGTTGTATAGATTAAATAAAAACCGTTATATGAATATGGTTATATAAAACCAAAACACGAACATAATATCAATGATAAGACCCTGTATTTCTAGTCAGGTAATATATCGTAATTCAATGCATAAAGCAGTATTTTCGTTATTTCGATTATTATAAGCCGCATGACATTGTTACCTTACTATATCAAACAACGGGTAGCTAGCCCGAAACTCAATTTGCCCATCTAAATTATCGTTTCGTCACAATAATCACGCTTGTGTAAATCTTCTCATACATAAATTCGCTTACCAATCAATGTGGCACGACGGGGATCAACCGTCAAGGCGCGAACTGGGGTGATCGTCCCCAAATAGTACTATTATATGCATAAGCGTCTACCAAATCCTGGTAGTTCACAATTCATGCTAATGGACTTTTAGTGACATAACCTAACTTTAATAATCCATTTCATTTCATTTATCGGGTCATATAATCATTCATCGGGTCACATAATCATTCGGGTCCAAATCAATAATCAAACAATTGGGACAAATTATGTCCTATTTTATCAAAACTAACATGTTATCTCCCTCGCGGGTTTATAAAACATTTCATAAAAACATTTAAAAGAGTGTGAGGCTATGAACTCACGTTGATGTGGGAAAGCGGGTTATCGGCAATTCGGATGTACGGTACGTGCTTCAATCACGGAAAACTAGATAAATAATACTCGTCTTAGACTCTTGTCCACTAACTTTACAAAAATAACAATTATGTATACATATGATGATTTTATATATATGATGATCAAGTGGGTTTATACATTCTCATTTACTCAATTTAGTGTTATGTATTGGTAACTTTTATACTAGTGTACTAGTTTTACTTATTTACATGTTTTAGGTCCAATAAGCCTATTATAAGTCCATTACCTTATATTAGTGAAGTTTAAACTTTTATTATCAGTATTATACTTTACATGTTGGGCCCAAATGGGTTAAGCCCAATAAGTAAGTTTATAAGTGTTTTACCAACTAGTCGGGTTTATAGTCCAATAAGGCTACTTTGGCCCGTTAATGTTTACATGTTGTAAAGCTCGGGTTTTATCGGTTTTTACTTGTTATATAAGTTTATATATCAGTATGTTAGTTTATAAGAGTTTACATTAGACGGGTCCGACCGTCTAAGTTTTATTTGACAAAAACGTTAATCTTTCGGTTTTAGCCGAAAAGACGTAAAAATCATGTTTATAGTTTTATAACTTATAAAACTTATCAAACTACCATTTTTATAAAATGTCCATTTATTTATCCTTATACATATTTATATAAATGTAATATATAAGTTAGTGGGTTTTAATTCACATTTTATACTATATTTATTTGAGTGCTATTATAATACTATTATACTTTAATTTCCCAAAATCTGATTTTTACTTTCATTTTCACCATTTTTACCATATCTTGAGTTCTACAAGGAGATAGAAGCTCATTTTTGGACAACATAAACTACATGATATGTGCTACAATTAACTTAGTTTTAGCTACTGCCCAATCCAAATATAAATATCCCTAACAGTCCGTCCAAAACTGACTATTCAGATTGGTACTTCAATTTTGTTTTAATCATATCTCACTCATTATAATGATTCCATTGTATGGCCAACTCTCACATGTGTACAAGACCTTATACTTACTGTATATTTATTCCAATTTGCCATTTTATCAGTTTAACATGTGGTTAGTTACTGTTTTTATACAGCCATCATATTTAGCAAGATTTTAACCTTGTTACTTATGGTTTTCCATCTTTTTAACCATATTTATCAACACCAAATCCCCACACAATATTTTTATCATAATATATCCATCATATAAATATACAATAGGAAAGAAAATGCATGATTAAATAATCAAAATAACAAGAGGATGGGAAGAACAATCTTTATACCACCAAGATGATGTAGGTTGTGATCAAGACATGGATTTTGATGGAAGAACTTGTGATAGATCAACACCAATCTTCAAGGCCACCAATACTTGTAAACTCCATGTAGAAATCAGCCTTTGGACATCACCAAATCACCTCCTTGGATGTTAGAATCGCCTCCAATCTTCAAGACTTCAAAGGAGCATCATCATGTGTATGAATAACACATGAATTTATGGTTAAAATAGATCAAATGAGGGTTGTTTTTGAGGATTGTGGGACGAAAATGAGAGATAGAGGAAGGGAGGATTAGTGGTTTTGCATGTACAAATGAAGAAATGGTTAGTGTTAGATGGTTTTGTTTGTTTGATAGCTTACTTGTTAAGCTTAGGCTAACAAGTGTAGCTAGTAAGCTTACAAACTTGACACCTCATGGTGTTGAGTCAATGTTTTGGCCGTCTCATGTTAGTGAGGTGGGACAAAACTTGTTTTGTCTCATCCCACTAATTTACGAGTATTCCTCGATTCTAGTTTCCTCGATTTGCGTGCCCTTGGGTCGTTTTACGAAAAACGTTTTTATAAATTAGGAATCAACGGCACAAAACGAATCTAATAAAAATTGTCTCATCAAAAACGGAGTTCGAAAACGTAAATACGTAATCCTAAGGTTTCCGGTTTAGTCGTAAAGGACGTTAAATTATAATCGTAAATCTTCTCGTAAATTTGTGAGTTTATGAACCAACACAAATTTAAAATCTCAAAATAATATTCACGGACAAATTTATTTTCTGATATGTCGGACTGTCGCCAAAGACGGTGTATGTAAACGTGAGCACGTAACGTAGAATTCTACAGTTTAGATGTAGTCGATGCTACTTCAAGACGTAAATCAAAATTACTTCCCAAAAATAAGGGAGTTCATAATGTAACATTAAAATAATGTTTTTAAATAATACTTGAGAATAAAATATCAACCATAAATTGACGGATTGTCACAGCATTTACCCCTAAACAGGATCTTTGTCCTCAATAATCATCTTATCTTACTACTCGCTTCTTATAGAGTTAAAGCCATGTGGGTGTTTCCTCCACATTCGGTCTTTTCTCACAAGTGTAATTCATTACAATACGCGAGTTTCATCAAACATAACTACGGGAATAAGATCAGGCTTAATGTTGACTTACTTTCTCTATCCATGATGTTCACGGGTTTTTGATGAATGCAACTTTTCGCCGATCTAAACTTTACTAAGAAACAGTCAGATTCTTAATTGATAGACATTTCATCAAGTTCGATATACGAAACATAATTCACGCAGCTCTTGAAGTCCTAGGGTAGATCCAGCTTATATGTCTTTCAAACCAATCTTTTACATCATCTCAATGGTCCCATACAACGGGGACTTATATCCCATGATCTTTCAGATCATCAATTCATTTTTCCATGGTTAAAATTTTTGGCATAACTTCGCTACTCATCTGGCACTTCAAGATCTACATTTCATATTCACATAACCTCCTGCCCACTACAGACAGTCAATAATCAGATCCTAAATTCAATAATCATTTCAGGTCTCGCGGGTTGGGTATTTTGCAAGGTTAGGTCCGCCATCATAGGAAACCTTAAACCTAAAAGACATGTCCAACTCACAATGGGTGTATGTCAGGTGTCTTCATCCCAACTCTTTCTTACAGATGCTCTAATATATATCCTCAACAGATTCGATCTTGATCCTAATACGATAACTATCAATGATAATCTCTCCAAAGGAAAACGATTTTACAGTTTACTACCAAAGGTCAATCATTCAAACATAAAACATCACTTATAGTGTTTTGTATCGTTACTTTACCTCGTCCCTTCGATTGGGGTGGTACACAGTACTCTCGTCAAGATTCGTTCTCAATGACTTCTGAGCAAATCTTTAGAAATTCGATGCGAAGCGAGGATCTTGATAGAGGTGATCGATACAGGCACACCATGTTTACACAACTCCTTTAAATACAAAAGAGTCAATTTCTTCATCAAGAATCTATCATTAACAGGAATGATATTAGCAGATTTGGCTGTCGACGATGACCCAAATCGAATCAAATATAGATGATGACCATTGTAATAGTTAGACGTTTACTAATGTATGAGGCAATGTCTGCCTTCATAATTTGCCATTAGTACAACTTCTTCAGATAAATATACATTAAATCGGAAATGACAGGAATAGAATACTTAATCTTATGAGATTCCAACATAACTAAATCTCACAAACCTCTATATTTAGGCAACCACAAACGGCCTTTAAAACATTTAACGTCATCGACTTCTTAATTCTAATGGTTCACATTAGCCGCGAACCCCTTTTTACAAACATCGTTTATTTTTATATTGTTCGGCAATTTATTTTGCACAGTCATTATTACGGAACACAATCCTAATTGATTCTTTATCCTTTCTATATTATGTGTCATTATCTACATTCATCTTCCCTGATGAAATAATTATCATGACCATATTCATTCAATATTTATTTCTTCATATTTTCTAAGTTTTAGTTTCGTCTCAATTATCATTTTTATTAGTCTTGCTCAATCCGACGTTTTAAAGCGTCGATCGTTATTACAAGTAAATTAATAATAAATATTAATTTTTTGTGAAACGTAAACGAAAACAAAATTTTAATTTCTTAGTTTGACCAATTATAATAAAATGTTCAAAGCAAATTTGAATTTAATTAACACGATTTTTGCTGATTTATCGAAAATAATTAATAAGATTCGTAAATGTTTGAAATCTTTGGTTATACTTTGGTCAAAATTTTCTTAGTTGAAAAGCAAAAATTGTCGTTTCAAATTTCAAGTCATGATATAAATGGTTTTCCTCAATCCTTCTTAAGTTGTCTTAAGGTATGCAAAAACATTTACCCCTAAACAGGAGTTTAGTTAAATGTTTCGGGTATAAGGGAATAATCCCTCAAAAGTTCTTTTCGATAAATCATTTGTCAAAACACATTTGCACTTTCTTTTTGGTGAAACCCAAAGTCTTAAAAGGGCTCTAAATTTTTGAAGAGTCAATATAGATTCTATTTTCTTATTAATCACACGGTCAAATAATGTAAAGGATTAAGTCTTTAATCACATGTTAAATACTCAAGGTACAAGTTTTCATTGTTCGGCCAATTTAGGGAAGTCTATAACTAATTATTAACTCATTCTTATTCTTATAAACAAACAAATAGTCATTAATGATCACGAGCATGAATTTATCAAATTACATCCTACACACGCGATTCACCAGATTTATGAATGCTACATGTGTAGTAGTCGATCCAAACGACATCATGAGAAACTCATAATATCCATTACAAGTTCTGGATGTAGTGATTGGAATAGATAATCTTTTTCGCGGACGCGAAGTTGATAATAACCATGCCGAGGATCAAATCTTTAGAACATACGCTAGAACCTCGTAAATGATCGAACAATCTATCATCTTAGGTAGTAGATATAGATTTTAATCGTCAATTTACTTAGTTCACGGTAATCAATAAACATAAGGAATGATAACACCATAGCTCTTCATGATGACGATCTTGGTAGTATAAAAGCTTTCTCCGACAACTCTCTCAGTTGTACGGTAATTCTTTTAATCCAGATGGTGCTGACGTACAGTGCACAAGCCACAGGTGCAGCACCGGGAATATAATCAATACCAATTTCAACTTGCCTTAATGGTGAAAGTCTAGGTAACTCACCAACAAATACTTCCTAAAGTTTTAGATAGCAGGAACATCTTTTAATAAATTTACTTTAAGTTCTTTCTAGATTACAAGGTCTATGACTAGTTCACAACCATTCACGGTATAATTTCAAGTCTAAATGCAGGATATGGTCATCCATCAAGAATTATTTAGATTACTTTTGATAATCAACATCTTATCTTTTAGGGGATTTCTACTCGAGTTCCCATCAATTAAGACAATGTCGTCATGTCATAATCAATCAATCCATTCTACTGGCACTATTAACTTTCCAGTTTCATTGTCATCGATAAGATGTGAACTTCTCAAAAGACTAATAATAACTCATAATCCTTCACAAGTTCAAGGATATCAGGAGACATAACTAACCTTAAAAGAGCAAGGTCAACGCATAATCTACGCGAGAGAATTTCAAATCAGATACAGACGAAAACATTTAACGAAATCATAATTTGAGTACGCATTCGAAAGCTCCTCAGATCGTTACCCAGGTCATTCAGATGAAATCTAATCAAAAGAAATGATAGGAACATCGATACATCCAGTCGGGTATCAACATTCGGCAATCAAATACTTTTCCTAAGAATCTCACCACGGGAGAATTGGACAAGAAGGAAATATCAATTGTCAAATAAAAAAAATTCCAAAGATGAGTAAATTCGATTCAGAAGAATAATAGCATGGCACATATGTAGGTGTCCCTAACACTATGTCCCTATCTTTCACTTCTTGCAGATCTCATAAAATTTAATCTTTCACAATCTTTAAAGAAAATGTAGTGTTTATTAATCAGTTTTATGGTGACTACTAATCAGCCTTGCATGGTCCATTCCAAATTGTATGTAGGCGCGCAACTATATACAATTTCAAGATTAACGATGCAATACTCAGTTCGTCAAAATTTTATCATCATGTTTATAATAAAAACATTTTCATGCTTAATTCTTAAATAAGAATCAAAATGAATTTACAAAGATGTTCTTTGTTATGGAAACAATTAAGTTTTCCAAGGTATTTCATAATCAACTTTATTTCAATAATGATTATTTATAAGTCTCACTTTAAATAATCCATATAGTGATGAAAATTTAATTTTCTCAAAGGATACTGTTTTATCTTATAAAAACAATGAGTGATCTGCAAAAGAGTGATGAAGAGTTGTTTACCAAGAACTAACCACAATATAATAGGAAATGAGCTTAGCCAATTAATCATGAGGTGCATGACCTCGATGGCACTCAAAAAGAATAATCCACAACGTAACTCAAATCGAGATGAGTACTTGTTCAATGGTTGCATCACTAATGCGAACATTAGGATGAAGCAATAAAAGATAGATAACATCGATACATGTAGGATTTAGCAATCAAATGTAGTATTTTCCTTAATCACAAATAAGTCAGAATTGTACCGTAACACATTACGTGTTGCCATGTCATACAATTCCAAGAACTCATCCTACCAACTGATATTTCAGTTAAGTTAGGGATTTTTAAAAGATATCACAATGAATGCTAATCTACGAAAGTCGTTAGGTATTCCACATGTCTCGAAAGATCCATCGGTCCCAATTCAGAAGAGATTGATGAGACTGTTGTTATACATAGTCTCATCGTCCAAAATGGGCTTAAAATGCATTAAATATCATTAAAAATGCCAAATATATGCTCGTGTTTGTTGCTTGTGTATTTTAGGTACGGATATTGAGGAAATGACAAAAAGATCACAAGAATCAATAAAAAACGAACATGGGAAACGAAGCCGCACAATGAACCGGACCCGAATCAAGAATTTCCAAAACAACCCTTGAAGAATTGAAGATTGGCAACATTGATCCCTCATCTTTGAAGATTTGTCATAATTGGTCCTTGGAGATCATATTTTGCAAGAGTAATCCTCCATGTTTAAAGAATTGACAAAGCAGGCCCTTGAAGAATGCAATATTTGCATATATAATCCTTGATATAAATTTGCAAAATACTTGTGCCAAATTTGACAACTTTGGCAAAGTTGTTATAAAGGAATTGGAGGTTGTTGGCTATTATTTACAAGTTGAAGAAAGTGTGATACATGGGGGACCTTTTCTGCCCAGACAATCAAACATCACACCACCAATCAACCACTGCCACGTCACCCACCAGCCAATAGCATCCCACCACCTCACCACTCCCTCACACGTCACCCTCCACTACTCAGTTTATATTAATAAAACTGAGTCAACCCCCAGTCAAACCCCACACTTTTCCCTCTAAACACCCAGTTTAAACTAATCCCTCCCCAAATGAGATTAAAACTTCCCATTAAACCCTAAAAATCACCAGGTTGAATTAAACCCTAATCAAAGGGGTTTAATCTTTAAAACTCCAGAACCCTAATTAACCTTATACTAATCCAATCCCCACCCCTAAAATCTACCCAGACATACCCATGTGTCCTGTGGGACCCTCCCCTGCCCATCACTTTCTTCCCAAAACCGAAAAACCCGACCAAATGAACGATTCCTAGCAACTCCTTGGTCCCCAATGTTCTACCAACAGTTCAAGATCAAGATATCATGCTGGCATGTCAACATCCATCACAAGAATCCATTTTGACTGAAATTCAAAATTTCATCCAAGGGCAGTTTAGGAAATTTATAGTTAGGGTTTTATGATTCTAGACTCTTCTGTGACCCATTATATAAGGGCATATAGGGTTTTCATTTTAGTTCTTGTTCCAGATTTTGCTTAAAAAATATTGTAATTCCTTTTTAATATATAAAAGTTGGTATTTTGATTTTAAAAGTAATTCCTTTTTATGTTTAAAAGTTGGTGTTGTTATTGAAGCAATCTGAGTTCCATTATCACTTTTGATTTTGTTAAGTTTCATTCAGAAAGTGAAGATTTTGGTGAGAGGACACTTAAACCAAAACCTTGATTTTCTGTGATTGTTATAGGAGCTTTTCAGCTTATTTGGTGGACAACCAAATAAGCTACATAAGCTTGTATAAGCTATTTCATCAGTTTCAGTTTTCCAAGTTTTCTAGGTTTTCAAATTTTCATTCAAAAATCAGTTTTTCAAATTTCTTTATTATATAGCCTATAAGCTATAAGCTTGCTTAGCCAATAAGTCAAGTTTATAGCTGCATAGGGTTGTTTATCAGATAACCTTGTGTTCTTGTTGGTTTCTTTGACGTTGCAGGTTATAAGAAGATCATTGTGTTCATTTGAAGATATATTGGGGTGGGTTTGACTGTAGTAGTCACTACCTAGCATCATCCACATTCAAATAGCTTCTTTGCACAAGCCATAAGCCCATCTATAAGCAGATGGGAGATGGCATTGCAACCATAGTGGGGCCTGGATGTGGGTCCCACAAGGTATAAACCTTAAGGCTTGAACCTTCCTAGTAGATTATAACTGATTTTTTTGTGCCTTGTGATTTGTGGAGTTGATTTTGTTTGCTAGTTAGAAAAGGGTTTGTTTATGATTATTAGTCATTAGTTAGGCTTGATTAGTTGTTAAAATTCAGTTTTAACCTGGTTTGAATAGATTTGGTGTGTAAATTTGTGATTTCTGAAATTTAGGGGGTGTTTGGCTTTGGTTTTTAAAGCAAGATTGTTGAAAGGATTTGGCTTAAAATCTGTTTGAACACACCTATTTCATTAGTTTCTAGTCATATCAGTAGTTTGTTGAGTTTTGTATGTTGGAAATCAGAAGTTGCATGATAAAAATTAGATAATATAGCTAGAAATCAGTAAGTGCCTTTGTTTGACTGATTTTTGTGGATTAGGTTCACCAAAGTCTGAAATCTGATAGGGTCAAGTGCTATATAGGATTGTTTATCAGTTATATGCTGTTTGATCAAGTTTTGTACAAGATTTGAGCCTTCAAAATTCATTATTGTGCCAATTGCACCAGACACTATTCATCAGACCTATAACAGCCTTTACAGTAACTTTTTTTGGGCAATTTGTGTGATTTTATTGTGCTGTAACTGGTTATTTTTTGCTATAATCTGACTCTCCACACTTCCATGAGTGTGGGGGTGCCCTTGTTTCCAAGAAAAACCCAACAACAAGCTTTCCTAAGCTCTAAAACCATCTGACCCGTTTTTTTGTGAAGTCAGTGGGAACTAAGTTCCCACTGCTAGTGCTTTGGTTTCCACTGCTCAGCAAAATGACAAAAGTCCTTCACATGTCACTTTCATTAACTTAATTTTTGTCTTTAGTGGGTGAAAATAGGTTTTAGACTTTGATTCAAGTTTCATTATTTTTCTAATTTAATTTTTGATTTTTCAGTTTAATTAAATTTTCAGTTACTGTTCATTTAGTATTTTTTACATTTAATAGCTATTTTAAATTACTTTTTAATTTTTGATTTTTGTCTTTTAGTGGTAAAATAAAATATTTTTTAGTTTTAAAAATTTTCATAGACTTAGAAAAATAACTTAAGATTTTTAGTTTAAAAAGTTTTTACTGTTCACTTTTTATTTAATTTTTAGAATTAATTTAGTTTAATTAGGGTTTAATTTCAAACTGTTTTTGTCTTTTAGTGGAAAATTTTACATTTTTCAAACTTTTTCATTTTTCTACTGTTCCTTAGCATAATTTAGGATTTTTTAAAATTGTCAAATTATTTTTAGCATTATTTTATTATTTTTTTATGATTATTTTAGTTTAAAAATAGTTTTTAGTGTTGTTGGGAATCTAAACTTATTAGATTCCCTGATCATTGATTTAAACATAATTAGGCTGATAGATAGTCCCTTGCCTGTGCCTAGGAGGCAGGCAAGTTTCGCAAGACTCACAGAGATCCAAGTCTCTGTGAGCAACCTCAGAGGAGTCCATGTCAGAGACATTGTCAGGGAAGTCGAAGATTACCTGAAGACATACTCCTTGGCTGTGATGGATAACAGCCAAGATGTATTAGGGACTCTGAGGGGTTGAGAGTTAACAGGGGTGGCAATACCCTGATAACTCTCAGCACACTTTGGACATGCCATTTGTGTGTTCGAGAATATGAAGAATAAGGAAACTGTTTTTGACAACTGTTCCTTAAAGCATAATGGAAGACTACCAAGAATAGAAGGACATCATGTGACTGATGTGGGAACTTGTAAAAGCTTGTGTAGTCGACATCAAGTACTGTTTAAGTCAAACTCGTAACACTATAAATAGGATGTGTATCCATGCATTAATGTTCAACACTTTGAGATATTAAGAACATTAGTGCGTATAACTTAGTGAATCAAACAGCTACGACTGTATTCATAAGTTAGGGTTTATTGTTGTTCAAAGTGTGCACAACACATTGTCATCAAACGGTGTTATCCATAACACTTGTAATTCTTTATTATACAATAATAAGATTACGTTTGAAAAGTAATACCTTGTGTTGATTAAGCTAAGATTAGGGTTTCTTGCATTGATTAGGGACTTTCAATTGGTATCAGAGCGGTGTTTGATATTAAAACCTTCAAGAAACATCGTTCTCAGTTTTATAATCAAGATCCACCATGCCAGAAACTTCTAGCCCACAATCACCTTCCACAAACCCATCTTCACCAAGACTTAACCCTCCAGCAAATGACGATGATCTACCCCAACTTCTTGACTCAAGAGGTGGATCACACGTAACCAGTGTACCAGTCTTTGATGAAGAAGACTTTGCCAGTTGGAAGAGTCAATTTCTTGTATACCTTGATGGACTTGAACCTTTTCTCTCAAAAGCATCATAATTTCATGTCTTCCCAAGCATATCATGAAGTATGTCATTCAGTGTCCCACAGCTAAACAAATGTGGACAGACCTCATTCTTGGCCATGAAGGACCCTCTGAAACAAGAGAGACAAATATTCAGGCACTCAGACTTCAGTTTAATGCCTTTAAGTCATTTGAAGGTGAAAAGGTTCAGCAAACCTATACTAGGCTGAAGATTCTTCTAAATGACCTGGCTATGAATGATGTCACCATTGGTCAAGCTGAGATCAATGCTACTTTTGTCAGCAGCCTTCCAAGAAAGTGGCTGAGCATGAATCAGACTCAGAGAGCTAACAACTCAATCAAAAATGATACCCTTGCTCAGATCTATGGTAAGTACAATTATGAAGAAGGGCTGATCGATACTATCTACAAATCAGAGACTGAAAGATTTGTAGTCCAAGGAGCATCTTCCAAAGCTTTGATCTCTGCAACACATCCTCATGACATCGATTCTGATATTGAAGAAGATACCCGTAGCAGCCAAGAGTTCTTGTCAGACCTCAATGCAGAATTCCATGAAAGAGCATTGCTAGCCAACCAAAGAAGATACTACAAAAGATCTGGAAGAGTAGGATCAGCTAGCAAACCAACTGACAGGTCAAAAGAAACATGTTTTGCCTGTGGAAAGCTTGGACATTATCAAAAAGATTGTCCTTCCACCAAGACATCCTCACCCTCTTATCCATCATCTTCATCCAAACCTTACAAGTTCAAACAACATAACAACTCATCTCAATCCAATTCTTCAGACACTGAGAAGAAAGATTACAAAAATAAGTACAAGGCACTTAAAGCTGAGTTAGAACAAATGAACTTGAAGATTGAAGCTATGTCCAAAAAGAAAGGTGGTGAGAAAAAGACAGAGAAAGGGTTGGTTGCTGAAACTTACGATTGGAATGATGAACCACTGACTTCAGATGAAGAAGACACTACAAGAGTCAGGGCTTTTATGGCGATAGCTGAGGATGAACCAGCTGTTGGAAAAGGTGATGCAAGATCAGGACAATGGGTTGACATCACAATGAAAAAGGTACACAGGCTTTTATCTATGTCTGATAGTGATGAACATAAGCATGTCCTTGATTACACCATTGTTGATTTGCACTTTGTTGAGGAACAAAGAAAGAACCTACTTGATAAGTTTCACTCTATTAAATCTGAAATGATAAATGCTAAGGCTGAATGTGAAACTCTCAGGCGGGTTAATTTAGAGAAAATATCCCTGCAAAATGAAGTAACTAGATTAACCTTGAAAAACATAGCTCTAAATGATCAAGTCTCTGAATTGAACAAGATTATTGAAAAATGGTTGTGTGCTAGGTTTACTATTGATGAATTGCTTAGGGATGAAGTGCCTGCTGACTTAAACAGGGATATAACAGCTAAGAATAAAAAGCTGAGGATTCTCACCAAACCCAAAGACATTGTCTTTAAATCTACAGAGACTATTCATATGTCAGATACCTCTTTGACTAATGACCCTGTCTCTGAAGATGTGGCTGAGCTACCACCTTTGCCCAAACTCTCTGGAGTTGAACCTAGCAGCTCTTCTAGATCTGCTAAGGACGAACTTAGGACAGATATTGAGAATCCTCCAGCCAAAGTTTTTCGTGTGCCTGCTAAACAAACTGGTAAACAAGTAGCCTTTAAGCCTGTCACTTCTAAAAATGTGAATAAGGTTGACCCCACCACTGAAGATCGCTTGTTGTCTCTTATGAAAGAAGTAGAACTCTTGAAACAACACATTAAGCCTTCCGCTGAATGCTCTACTTCTCATGAACCTAAGTCAGTCCTAGGTGAACCCAAAGGGGAAAGGTTAATCAAACCTTATTGCAATGTATGTAAAAATTCTCACCATTCGACCTTAGATCATGACAGACACATAGCAGCTAAAAGAGCTCAGACACCCTATAGGGAAAGACCACAGAATTCCAAAAGGCAACAGGGAAATTACAAATCTTATCCTCCCTGTAAATTCTGTGGGTTCACAGACCATCACTCAGACGAGTGTGGTGACTTCCCTGGGTGTGATATCTGTGGGAGTTACAACCATGAAACAATGAACTGTCCATCCCAATGCCAAAAGTTTTTCAGGAACACAAGAGTTGCTAACAAGCAATTCAGGGAACCCACTGGAAAGTGGGTTCACCATAGGAACTAATCTGTTTATATGTATCTGTGCAGAAATATCTCAAGGAATCGGTATGGTATCTAGATAGTGGCTGTTCTAGACACACGACAGGGATTCAACAATACCTGCACAGATACTCAAAGGAGCCAGGTCCCAAAGTGGTGTTTGGAGATAACTCTTCAGGTGACACAGAAGGATATGGCTCAGTGAACTGCAATGGGATCACGTTTACCAGGGTTGCATATGTGAATGGTCTTAAACACAATCTTATTAGCATCAACCAATTATGTGATGCTGACTATAAGGTTTTGTTTACTAAGACTCAGGGAACCATATTCAACAAAAACAATGATGTTGTGCTGGTTGCACCTAGAAGGAGAGATGTTTATGTCATCAACATGGCTGTGTTCTCTGAAGACAGTTCAAATTGTTTTCTTGCCAAAGCCTCTGAAAGTGTCAACTGGCTGTGGCACAAAAGACTGTCTCATCTCAACTTCAAGAACATCAATAAGATAGCCACTCAAAACTTGGTTGCTGGTCTACCTTCAGTAATGTTTTCCAAAGACAAAACTTGTTCTGCCTGTGTCAAAGGAAAACATCACAGGTCTTCATTCAAGACTAGGCAATCATTCTCTATTGACAAGTGCTTACATCTCCTTCACATGGACTTGTTTGGGCCTGTCAAACCTCAAACCATTAATCACAACAAATACACCTTGGTCATAGTTGATGAATTTTCAAGATATACATGGGTGTTCTTCCTCAGAAGGAAAAGTGATGCAGCTGAAACCATCATGTCCTTCATCAGACAGGTTGAAAATATGAATGATGTTAGAGTCAAAGCTCTAAGAAGTGATAATGGTACAGAATTCAAGAATCATCAACTTGAATCATTTTGTGATGAAAAAGGGATTTCTCAGAACTTCTCTTCAGCTGGCACTCCTGAACAAAATGGTGTGGCTGAAAGAAGAAACAGGACTCTGATTGAAGCAGCAAGAACTATGTTAAATGGTATAGCCTTACCAAAGCAATTTTGGGGAGAAGCTGTACACACTGCCTGCTACACTCAAAACAGATTAATCATTGTCAAAAGACATGGCAAAACCTCCTATGAAGTTTTCAGAAAAAGATCTCCAAACGTCAGCTATTTTCGTGTGTTTGGATGCCCTGTGTTTATCTATAACTACAGGGATAAACTTGGAAAGTTTGATGAAAAAGCTGATGATGGTTTCTTTTTGGGATACTCTCCAACAGCCAAAGCCTTCAGAGTATTCAACATCAGAAGACAAGAAGTAGAAGAAACTTTCCATGTCAGATTCAATGAAGATGATGAAGTCATACAGAGGACAGGAACAGAGGGTGATGAAGTAGATTTTAATGAAAATATTTCTTTCCCAAGTGATGAGTTCACAGAACCCAGACCTACCAGTCATCACCACTCCAACACTCTCACTCCTTATGTTCCTGCTTTTGACCCTCTGTCTACTCACAACATAGAAGTTCCTACCTCTCAAGAACTTGATGAAGAAGAACCTCAAATCTCTGATGGTCCTTCTCATGATATTGATGACTCACCAATTCTTCAAATCTCTGAAGATTCTCCTGCTGATAATGAAATAGCTTCCCTTGATATGGCTGAAGAAGACTCTGACACTGAAGTAGTCTTTAAAGAAAGCCCTCCTAGTCAGCAGGATGAGAATCAAATTGTACCAGCTGTGCCCTCAAGTACCCCTGTTCTTGAATCCCCAGCTCCTCAAAATAAGTGGTCAAGAGATCAACACATCCTTCTTGTCAACATTATTGGGGAACCAAATGCAGGGGTCACAACCAGACAGCAAATCCAAGACTCAGAGTCAGCCTCAGCCAATGAATGTCTATTTGCTGAATTTCTTTCACAAATTGAACCTAAAAGAGTAGCTGAGGCTCTGATAGAAGAAGGATGGGTAGCTGCTATGCAAGAAGAAATCAATCAGTTCAAAAGGAACAAAGTATGGACACTAGTGCCAGCTCCACCTGGAAAGAATATCACAGGCACTAGATGGATCTATAGAAATAAGATGGATGAAATTGGGAACATCATCAGGAACAAGGCAAGACTGGTAGCACAGGGGTTCTCTCAAACTGAAGGAATTGATTATGATGAAACATTTGCACCTGTTGCTAGACTTGAGGCCATCAGAATCTTCCTTGCTTATGCTGCCTATATGAACATCACTGTGTATCAGATGGATGTTAAGAGTGCCTTCCTCAATGGTGATTTAGCTGAGGAAGTGTATGTTGCACAACCTGAAGGATTTGAGAACAGCGAGTTTCCCAACCATGTGTACAAACTCCACAAGGCAATGTATGGTCTGAAACAAGCTCCAAGAGCATGGTATGAAACTCTTTCAAATTTCTTAACTGAAAATAAATTTATCAGGGGTTCTATTGATAAAACACTCTTTACCTTCAAGGACAAGAGTGATTTCATCATTGTGCAGATTTATGTGGATGATATCATCTTTGGGTCAACTAATGTCAATCTTAGTAAACGTTTTGCTAAATTAATGACCAAGAAATATGAGATGAGTATGATGGGTGAATTAACTTACTTTTTGGGCTTTCAAATTAAACAATGTCCTAAGGGAATTTCTATTTGTCAAGAAAAGTATGTTAAGGATTTACTTAAAAAATATGACTTAGCTGATTGTGCATCAGTGAAATGCCCCATGCTTCCACCCAACAACTTGGGCCCTGATGAGTCAGGGGTCTCTGTCAATGAGACTTTATATAGAGGTATGATTGGGTCACTGATGTATTTAACAGCCAGTCGTCCAGATATCCAATTCTCCACATGTCTCTGTGCAAGGTACCAAGCTAACCCAAAAGAATCCCATCTAGTGGCTGTTAAGTGAATTTTCAGGTATCTCAAAGGAACACCATCCCTAGGTCTATGGTATCCAAAGGAATCAGGTTTTGATCTCAAGGCCTATTCAGATTCAGATTATGCTGGATGCTGTATTGACAGGAAAAGTACTTCAGGCAGCTATCAAATCCTAGGAGGAAAATTGGTTGGATGGAGTGCTAAGAAACAAAACTCTGTGGCTATGTCTTCAGCTGAAGCAGAATATGTCGCTGCAGCCAGCTGTTGCGCTCAGGTGCTCTGGATGAAAAGTCAATTGGTTGACTATGAAATCTTGTATGACAAAGTACCAATCTTTTGTGACAACACCAGCGCCATTGCCATATCCAACAACCCTGTTCTTCACTCTCGTACCAAACACATTGATATCAGGTATCATTTTATCAGGGATCATATAATGAAGGGAGATATTGAGCTGCATTTTGTTCCCACAGAGCTGCAACTAGCTGATATCTTTACAAAGCCTTTGGCTGAACCTTCGTTCAACAGACTAGTTGCTGAGCTAGGGATGCTCAATATCTCAAAGCCTGTGGCTTGATATTAAATGTGTTCATTAAATGATTGATTCTATATTAAATGTTTTTCACATGAAACTAGGTAGTTACTTTCCAAGTAAATGCAAAAAACATTCTCAAATATTTAATCATTTATTTTTCGGATAACGAGGAGATAAACTTTTTGAAAGGTCAAGGGGACCCACTTGAGCAGTCATTTTTGCACCTTGCATTTAATACGGTTGAATAACTGTTCACTTAAGTTTGAATATATATTGTCTTCTTTCTCTTCTCACCCACCACCATTATAAAATCTACTTCTCTCTCTAAGTTCTTATCTCTCTCAACCATCCGCCATTTTCATTCACCTTCAACCTCCAATCCATGGCGTTTCCAGTTCCAAAAGCCTCCAATGTGAACTTCGAGATCAACGAGAGCATCATCGCCTCCAACAACGCCATTGGATGGATTAAGGCACCAAACAGCACTTATTCAGATCTAGTAAATTTCATGCAGAATTGTGACCTAAATGAAGACTTCACCAAATCTCCATCCACTTTTTACCAAGAATACCTTAGGGAATTCTGGTATTCTGCTGAAGTAGTTAAAGACACCATTACATTTAGACTTTCATGCAATGAACATCCTTTTGCCTTTTCCCTTAAAGACTTTTCTAGTGTGGCCGGACTAAAACATGGAGATGAATGCTTGAAGACAGTTGACAAAAAGGCTGTCAAGGAAGCCCTGGCCACACTCAACCCTTGCCATGATGTTAACCCTGCCCTTACACCAGCTGAGGTCCTCGCCAAATCCCCTCTTAAGATTAAGTATTTCACTCCTATGTGGCGTGTCCTCTTCACCCACATTGTGAAGTCCCTGGGAGGAATGCAGGGATCACATGATCAGATGTCGTCCAATCATCAGGCTATTGCGTATGGATTAATCTGGGGAGCTGATGTTGACGTTGGAAGCATCCTATTCTCAAACCTGGTAGAACAACTGAAGGGAAGGAATCAGGTCAGGGAAAAGAACATCTGTTATGTGCGCTTCCTGTCCCTGATCTTTGAGAGTTTGCTGGGAGATAATTACCACAACAAGGCCTTGACAGCTCTTAAGCCCTATCTCATCACAGGCGCCATCTATAAGGAAATAGGAGCTGAGGATATCCCTATCACCGCCCACATGCTGAACGTGGCCAACCAGGTACCTAACGCTGAGAAGCCCTTGCTCCCTTCCTCTGAGAAGGTGAATACTTCTAGTGTCGCTGGCAAGTCTATGTCTTTGACCTCTGGGCAGCACACTACTAAGTCCAAGGCTTCATTTGGCCAACGGCCAAAGAAGAAGAAAATCCCCTCTTCTTCCCACTCCAAAGCTGTTATTAAGGCCAAGGAAAAGAAGACTGACACCGCCTCTGGTCCAGATACTCGTGTGGACTCAAAATCTTTGGCTGACAAACAACAGGAGTCTAGTGTCTCTAGGTCAGCAGAGACAACATGAAACCAGCCAAACCAAGCTGATATCTCACAGGTAATCAGTGTACATTTTTAGAGGTTCACAAGCAACCACTCTCATTTGTCTGTAGGAGAGAGTGGTGAAGTTAGGGTAATCCTCGACCCATAGAAGTCTGTCTTTACACTTAGAATACTTTAATACTTCTGTACACCCTGTCTTTGCACCAGGGAATGATTCATTTGTGTTTATAAAGCACCCTGATGACCCTGAACCCTCTAGACAGTATTCAGGCTAACAACAACCTGCATACACTAATGTCTCAACCTTGATCAGCTGTACTTCACACAGCCTCTTGGTTCCCTCCTTAAAAGAGTCCCAAAGGATTTATCCTTTCAGGGGGAGCTGAATCATCATCCTCAGCTTTCCTAGGGGCAGCGTAACAGGCGACCTACAACAACATATGTTTCACTCTTAAAAGAGTCCCAAAGGTTTTACCTTTTGGGGAGGCTGAATAATCACACTCAGCTTTCCTAGGGGCAGCGACTGGCGATCATTAAACAACATATGTTTCACAATCAAAAGAGTCCCAAAGGTTTTTTACCTTTTGGGGGGCTGAATAATCACACTCAGCTTTCCTAGGGGCAGCGAATGGCGACCATTAACCACACTTCATTCACACTTAAAAGAATACCAAGGATTTATCCTTTGGAGTGGCTGAGTAATCACCCTCAGCCTCTCTGGGACAGCGAAATGGCGACCATTCACCTTATATTTTTCCCTGTTACTAATTACAACAAATTTGTAGGCTGATATTGTACAGCCAGTCAAAGAGTCTCAGGTACATGAAAAGGAGACTGAAACAATGACTCAGGACATTCCAAATGATGATGAACCTCTGTTAAATGCTGATGAAGAAATGCTCTCAGTAGAAGATTATGTCTCTGAGTTTGAGCCCATGCCTGAAGATGAATTCCCTGAGGGAATGTTTGATGAAGAGGATGAAGAAGATGAGGACGACCAGCTGTCTGCCTCTCCTCCTAAAGATACCGCTGTGTCCACACCAGCTGATGACAAGACTTCTCCTCTCAAGGAAGCTGTTGACACTCCAAACTCTGCTACATCTGCAACAACAGTCTTCCAAAGACCAACATATGATCCAACAGCCGAATTCCTCTTGTTTGATCATCCTGCCCAGACCAACTTTGACTTAATTCCAAGGGGGGATGATTTTGCTCAGCAAAGCCTCAATATCAAGAATCTTCAGCCCGTACATCATCAATCTGATATTGAGCGCTTATCAAGGAAGCTGGATGTGATCAAGTCAGAGATGCATAATTTTACTGTGACATTTCCAGGCATCATAAAGAAGGCTGTGACTGAGGCTGTCACTGAGCCAATTCAGGATGGTGCACGAAAAGGTGTAGCCCAGGGACTTAGTCATCTCTCAACTCGAATCAAGGATGCTATTGACTCATCTGTCCCTGCTATGTTCCGTGAACATGAACTCACCCTACACAAGCAATTTAATGCTGTTCGTAACAGGCAATACAACCATGCTAACTTTATTGTCAGGCGTGTTCAGGCAAATACTAATGCCAATGCCAACCTCTTGCTGAAGATTGCCAGGGCTTCAAGAAAAAGACAACGTGCCATGGCTGCCTCTGTGGAGCAGATTGCAAGAAATTTTCAGGCACGTTCATCCAAGCATCAGCGAAGTAAGGATGAACGTGAGGGGGAGAAGAATACTACACTCAGCCTTACATCTGCAGAACAAGGCTCATCATCAGCTAATCCCTCAACTACACCTGTTCCTCTCCAAGTCATCACACCAGTTATAATACCTGATGATGAGGATACAACTCAGGGGGAGCAACAAACTAAAGATGGAGCTGACCCATCAAAGTCTCTGGTTTTGGTTAACACCAGCAAGCCTGAGGATGATGATGAACTAGCGGCCAAGAAATTAAAATTTACTGTTAGCTCCCTCCCCAAATCTATTCAAACTCAGGCTCAGACAGCGTTTCTCAAAAGAGCTGATGTTTTGAAAAACATAAGTGTGTAGTCCTCTGTCTCGAAGAAAGGAAAGGATATAGTTTTGGTTGACACAGATACCAAACTTAAGAAGATAGCTGCGATGCTAGAGACAGGAGGATCCACCACAGACCTTTCACAATTCTCAACCTTTACACCTTCCGATGAGATTCCTTTGACCCCTGAAGAAATTGAGCAACAGGCTGAAGAATTCAAAAGATTAAGTGAACTCAAGACAGCCAAAGAATTAAATGAAGCGACTCTGAGGAAGATGACACCACCTGAAAGAGAAAAACAAAAACAAAGGTTGAGGGAAATGGAAGTAAAACGCGCTGAGGCCTTAAAGAAAGTCAAAGCTGACTATGATGCCTGCGTGAACAACAGGTATGCTGCTGGCAAGATAACCAAGTTTAAATACACCATTCACAAATCCACAAACACCCCACAGATGATCTTATGGAGGGAAAACCAACAGAGGAATATGGATGTGTTTGACAACTTCAGGTTAAAGACACTTGGGTTATCAGAATGGTTTGAACTCGAAGCCTTAGCTGCCAAAAAGTCTGGACAGGCAAATTTCCTTCTGCTTAAAACTCTTAAGTCTAAGTTTAACTGGATCAAGGAAACAACAGCCAAACTCAAGATTGATCCCCCACCACAGCTTTTTGAACAAGAACCTCCAAAGACAGGCAACAAAAGAAGAAGAATTTCACAAATTGTTGATGAAACTTTTGTTACTGAAGATGTTCGTGTGGATGGTATGCACAGGGATTTGATCCTTCCAAATGGTATTGTTGGCCCTGTTGATGGTCAGACATACTCAGAGCCTGAAAGAGGAATGGTATTTATGAACAAGGCTTGCCAGTATTCTTTTCAGAGGGAAGATGAGTTGTGCTTGGCTTCAACTATTCAGCTACTCTGTCACAAGAAGTGTCTCAAGATCAACACAGAGTATTCCAAGAAGTTTGCAAAGACTTTGCAGGATGAAATTGATAACAGATTAGATGTGGTCGAAGCTGAAGAAAGAATAAAAAATGATGACTATTGAAGATGGTGTCAGCCCTTTTTACCTTCATCTTTTATTTTACTTATGTAATGAACTTGTAATTTTCTTTAAGTCTTAATAAAATCATGAGGTATGTTTGTTTAGATCTGTTATGTGTAAGAAGAAGCTGTTAAACTCACTTACCTTAACTTAGTTAGATCTAGCATTATTTATGTTTAAATAGGGGGAGATTGTTGGGAATCTAAACTTATTAGATTCCCTGATCATTGATTTAAACATAATTAGGCTGATAGATAGTCCCTTGCCTGTAACTAGGAGGCAGGCAAGTTTCGCAAGACTCACAGAGATCCAAGTCTCTGTGAGCAACCTCAGAGGAGTCCATGTCAGAGACATTGTCAGGGAAGTCGAAGATTACCTGAAGACATACTCCTTGGCTGTGATGGATAACAGCCAAGATGTATTAGGGACTCTGAGGGGTTGAGAGTTAACAGGGGTGGCAATACCCTGATAACTCTCAGCACACTTTGGACATGCCATTTGTGTGTTCGAGAATATGAAGAATAAGGAAACTGTTTTTGACAACTGTTCCTTAAAGCATAATGGAAGACTACCAAGAATAGAAGGACATCATGTGACTGATGTGGGAACTTGTAAAAGCTTGTGTAGTCGACATCAAGTACTGTTTAAGTCAAACTCGTAACACTATAAATAGGATGTGTATCCATGCATTAATGTTCAACACTTTGAGATATTAAGAACATTAGTGCGTATAACTTAGTGAATCAAACAGCTACGACTGTATTCATAAGTTAGGGTTTATTGTTGTTCAAAGTGTGCACAACACATTGTCATCAAACGGTGTTATCCATAACACTTGTAATTCTTTATTATACAATAATAAGATTACGTTTGAAAAGTAATACCTTGTGTTGATTAAGCTAAGATTAGGCTTTCTTGCATTGATTAGGGACTTTCAAGTGTTTTAAAAATAGAAAAATAGTTTTTAAAATTTATAAAAAATACTTTTTAGTCTTTAAATAATATAAGTAACTTATTAGTTCAATAAAATAATATCTTAGACATTTTGTTAATTATATTTAATTATAGGGCTTTAATTAGCATTTAAAATTAAATATTTAATTAATAAAAGGTTTTAAAATATTTTTGTTGAATTTTTATTCTTATTTATATTATTTTAGACTTAGTTTAAACTTTTAATTAATTTTTAGGTTTAATTTTTTAATTTGGTGCTTTTTAAGGTTTTACGTGAACGACCTTTTCGTCTTAGTGTAATCCGTCATCGTAACCGTCATTCTCTTCTTACCCCATTTCTATTATCTTTTCTCATAACAATAAAATCACAAAAGTTAATCATTTCATTACACAACGCACTAGCCTCCTTGAGAACGAACTCACTTTAGGATCATTTACACACGGTTTTCCTAAATCGTCGTGCTTACCCTATATTTTGGTACTCTTTTCCTAAAGGGTATACAAAAACTCAACCATCATTTTTGGCGCCGCTGTCGGGGAGGCGTGTTGTGTTTTGATTTGAACAATTGTTGTTTTTATACTAGCCATAATAAGTATTTGTATTAGTAGCACTCTACTAATACGTATTATCGTTTTTTGTTTTTTTGTGAATACTATTACTATATTGTATACGTAGAACAATAAATACACAAGTACTCCAAATACGTGAGAAATCACAACATTGACTTGGGAGGTCATTACCCAATCATTGTATTCGAATCTCAAACCAAAGAAAAAAGGCAAAAATAGATAAATACTTTCGAGAAGCTCGATTTTGAAAATACAAACTATAAGGTGGGTATAAGGTGGATATTATAGAATATATCCTAAGGAAAAAGGCTCTTAAGTGCTTCGCGCCGCCTCGTTTCCCCGCTTGCTTGTGAGTATTTGATTTTGAGAGCTAATCGAGAATTTGCCGCCCAAAGTATTACTTAATTATCACATATATTTTCTTGGTTTCATTGATTAAACCCTCTTGAACGTTTAGGTGTTACACCAACGTTCTAAAGTCATCGAAGGCGTTCACTTCACGTGATCGTTTTCATTCCTTGAGGCTTCTTTAATCAAGAGATTTGATTAAGGAGGAGATTTGTAGATTATTGTCTACTTAATACAATTCCAAAATCCAAAAAAAGTAAAAACAATCAAAAATCCAAAAAAATTGAAAAAGTTAAAAACACCAAAAAGAATCTTCTTTGCTCATCCCGACGTTGTACGTGACGTTTATTCTTACTCGCAATCAAGCAAGACGTGCACGTAAAGGAAGAAACAAAAAGGAGGCAACACCTACTCCTAATCTTTCTAGTGAAGAGACTCCAAGTGAGGAACCCGTTGTAGAACAAGAAGCTATCATGGCTAATCGTACTATGATGGAGTTGCTTCAAGCACCCACCGAGGGTTTTGGAGAGGCCATTGTGATTCCCGCCATCCTTGCGGAGAACTTCGAGATCAAGACGGGTTTAATGTCTATTCTTCAAGCCAACAAGTTTCGCAGCCACGAGAAAGACAACCCACATTATCACATTAGGCAATTTAATTGTCTCACCGCGACAAGCAAGTTTAAGGATGTACCACACGATGCCATTAAGATGATGTTGTTTCCATACTCGTTAGATGGACCCGCCAAGATATGGCTCGAGAAAGAACCCCCAAATTCGATTTTGACGTGGGGTGATCTCGTTTCAAAATTTGTAAATCAATTTTTTCCACCATCTAAAACAACACATTTGAAAAACGAGATTTCACGATTTACACAAAGATCTAATGAAAGTTTTTCAATGGCTTGGGAAAGGTTTAAAGAAATGTTACATGAATGTCCACACCATGATTTTTCCGAATTGCATGAAATTGACACTTTTTATAATGGGCTTAATGATCATGAACGAGATTACTTAAATGCCGCCGCGGGTGGTAATTTTTTGTGCAAAAAAACCGAAGAGGCTTTGAAAATCATTGAGAATAGGTCTAAGGTTTATAGCCCTCGTAACACACCGAGCGTTGCCAATTTGGGTTCGTCATCGTCTCGTAGCATTAATGCCTTGCAAGATGAAGCAAATGAGGAGAAACGGTTTTTCGAAAGGTTTTCGACTCTTATGACTCATTGGAAAGCACAAGATGCTTTGAATTCCGCATCGGTTAAGGCGGTTGCCAAGAGTTGTATTTCGTGTGGTGGAGCTCATGATTTTTCCGAGTGCATTACCGCGGATGGTAACACTTCGAATTCTTATGTAGCCACGGGAACTTATAACCAAAACGGTCAAGGTTCCCGCCAAAATCAAGCTCCACAAAATCAAAATGCTAATAACTATCGAAACAACAATCAAAGTGGTGCTTATCAAAGAAATCAACGTAACTACAACAAGGGTAATTATCAAAGTGGAAATGGGCTAAATTTCAAACCAAAACCAAAACCGTGATTTTCAAACTACCACACAAGGTTTTCAAAATGATCACACCAAAAATCTTCAAGGAGAATTTTTGAATTATGCTAAAGCAAACGATGCTAAGTTTGATAATATGCAACGTGAAATGGTTAGCTTAAGATCCGAGTTGAAAAACGAGCTTAAAAACGAACTTGCTAATGAACTTAAGACTCATGCTAATAAAATGGAAGGAAATGTCCAACGTCTCCAACAAAATAAACAAAAAATAGAGCAAGGTCAACATGAGATTAAGCAAGAATTGTTAAAAGCGGATGCTAGGAAATCTAAGTTTGAAGATCGAATGGGAAAAATGTTTGAAGCTATCATGTGTAAACCTTCTTCTTCGGGTGGTCTTCCTAGTGATACCATCGTGAACCCGAAAGGAGAATTGAAGGTTATTACTACTCGTAGTGGTAAAACTTTCAATGAACCCATTTCTCGTCCAAGTACTTCAACGGAGAAGGAAAAAGAGAAAGAACCCGAGGTGGTGGTAGAAAAGGAGCAAATTCCAAGCCCACGAAGTACGGCTCAAACCACACCTACGGTTGAACCAATACCAATAGTGGAACCCGAGATTCCAAGGCCTTTGCCTATGCCCCAACCCACACCACCCTTACCTTACCCTTCAAGACGAAACAAGGAAAAGGCACAAGAACGAAATAATTATCAATTTGAACTTTTTATGAAAATGTTTCGTTACTTGCATTTTAATATAAGTTTTGCCGACGCCTTGGTCATGATGCCTCGATTTGCCGCGAACTTCAAAAGTATGTTGAATAACAAAGAGAAATTGCAAAAGTCGTCTAGTTGTTCTTCGGTTTTTCTTAGCCGCATACCTCAAAAAGTCGGTGATCCCGGCAAGTTTTTAATCCCATGTGCAATACAAGATATGGAGGAATGCTACGCCTTGGCCGATCTTGGTGCTAGTATCAATTTGATGCCTCTTGATATTTTTAAGTCGCTCAATCTTCCCAATCTCACTCCTTCAAGAATGTCAATCGAGATGGCCGATCATTCTACGATTCTAGCTTGTGGAGTAGCCGAGGACGTCTTCGTGAAAGTTGGAAAGTTCTACTATCCCGTAGACTTTATCGTTGTTGACATTCCCATCGATCCTAAAGTTCCTCTAATTTTAGGTCGATCATTTTTGGATACCTCGAGAGCACATATCGATGTGCATGCTAGGAAAATCACTCTTCGTTTCAATGAGGAA
Source organism: Glebionis coronaria (assembly GCA_025667525.1). NCBI lineage: Eukaryota > Viridiplantae > Streptophyta > Magnoliopsida > Asterales > Asteraceae > Glebionis > Glebionis coronaria. Next base: position 21,387,790 of record CM046880.1, read on the forward strand.
GAACTCGTCATAAATGCAACTCAAAACTCCACACTTTCTCATGTGTACTCTATCACGTCTTTGAACAATGTTAATCCCATCTGTAAAAGGATTTCAAAAAGAGTTTTAGAAGTTGATGATAAAAACGATTTTCCGTCCCCTCCGCCGGTGGAGGTTAAGAGTGTTAAGCCTACGATTCCAATCACGAATGATTCTTCGGATGATGAATATGTTGATCCCGATGGGGAAGTTTTCTTTGTTGACAAACGTTTTGAGAACTTACCACCACCTAAACCAAAACGGTTTTCAAATGTGAGAATTTTTAGTGTGACTAATATTGCTTTAGAAACGCCAAATATTTTTGACATAATTAAGTCGGGTTTTCATAAGGAGAGTTTAAAAGATGAAAAAGGGACAGATTTTAAATTGGATTTAAAATATTTTTCTACAATGCTAACTCCGTCATCACCTCATGTTTTGAGTGCTACAAGCTCGTCTTCTCCTTTTGACGATGCTTTTTGTGGACTTAGTGTGGGGGAATCCCCTTATGTTCCCTCCCCTTTCTCCACCGAGGACGAGATATTTGATCCCGTAATTGCTTGTAAAGGGAAATCTCAGTCTTCCACCGATGCAATAAATGGAAAATCTTTCTATTTGATTGGTGCGAGTCTACCTCGAGTAGCTCATGGTTTTTATGACTTACCCATTGTCCCACCCTTCTATTTCTTCTCATCTATTTTCTTGAAACCCTCTGGGTTTGTGTTGACACATGATGAAGTGGCGTTGATTTGTTTTTCCAATGAAAACGAGAACGCCATCTTCGATCCCGGTATTTTGCACCATCAAAGGACTTAGTCCTTAATACCGGTTGTTTTTTGGCCTTGTTTATCATGTAAGCCCCACTAAAAATTGACCATACCAAGATAATCCCTAAATGATCACATTTATGGGGATTCAAGTCGAGCTTTTGACTCGGTTATCAAAAAGAAGGTGCCTCGTGGGGGAAACCCATGCTTATCCATGTACATATTATTGCTTTCTAATTAGTTTAATGTGAGGGGATTTGTGCCCTTCCAATCTTTGTTCCGTGGGTGTTTGTGAATTGTGGTTTTTAGATCATGATCTTCACGATTGGAGCCTCTTGTGTTCGTTTTATGGGAGCACTCGATCATTTGCTTTGAAGACTTTCTCAATATCCAAATGATATATCCTTTTGATGTTCTAACCTTAGGTTTTTAGCACAATTCATAAACGGCTATTAATTTAACGGTTACACCCTTTCCATGCTAGATTAGGCATTCGACTACGTCTCTAGTATGGGGGTGTTTGCACCCCTAGACTCGAAACATTGAGGACAATGTTTAACTTTAGTATGGGGGTGAATAGATACTTGCCTTGCCAAACCTTCACGCTTTCCAAAATTTATCTTTTTGTTTATCGTTTTTGTTGCAAAATAAGGCTAAAAATGGCCAAATTTTAAAAATTTTCTCATGTTTTTATAAGTGTTTGAAGACACGAATGTAGGTTTTCCGATGGCGAGAATAAGAGTAATTTTTTACTCGACCGTGTGTGTTGAGCACTTAGCTTTGGTTCCTTAACTACACATTAGGCTAAGTCTCTTAAATGAGGACGAGAAATGATAGGGTTAATTATAAGTTACTATGCTAAACGTAGAGTACTCGTATTCTTTCAAAAACTCATGTGTTCTCGTTGTTTACTTATTCTCCCTTCGCATGTAAATATTTTTTGCTTAATAAATATTGATTAGCGGTTTAGTTGGGATTGTTGGGTTTCTAGTCTTTTCTAGTAGCTTCCGTGTAATTAAATTGGGAAGACATTAAGGTATCGCCAGCGTCACGGTTTTGAAGTATTGGCACCCAAATAATCGAAAGCTTCACCCAATAATAAGATTTCAAGTGCTCACCTAAATCTAGCAAACAATTTGAAGCCCCACAAGGCAGAAAAATCTATGAAAAATTGAAAGTGAATCAAGCCTTAATCTTCGAAGCTTTAAAGATCCAAAATTCGCCTTAGCGTGAGGATATACGTCTTTGGCTAATAAAACCACCGATGAGGCGGGTAATAAAAGGCAAGACAAGACCGAAGTCATAATAAAAGCTTCATGACGAAGTTGAATAAAAGATGGAGGTAAACCAAAGATAATAAGGCCCTTCCGTTAGGGGCGTATAAAAGTCTTGGTAATAAGTCTCATGTTCAAAACCGTTATAAAACCGTGTTTATCGATTCTTCTTGTCAACTTTGACATCGTTGTTTATTAGGAGGGGTTATTGATTTAATGGTCTTGGTTACACCGTTAGGACTCTATTTTTAGACCTAAATCTCTATTATCGCATAAGTCAAACAATGTATCCTCGTGAAACATTCAAGACAAAATAAAATATAAGAGATACAACTTAGGAATAATGGGAGGATAAGTACGTGATTAGGGCATATGAGTAGTGTTAGCATTACTAACTTATAATGATAATGATCTCGTTGCACGCTTGGCATGGAATTGGGGTGAAAATCAAGGAAGATGAAATTATTTCTAACAAAGGATTCACGTGTTCTTATTCTATGAACCTAAACGTCCCATTTTGCGATGAAAATCATACATTATGTCTAAAACACAAGTAGTAGTAGTAATAGTCGTAGTGTAGCTAGTTTATCGTTCAATAAAGTGAATAAAAATGAATTTTCGAGATGCTACGATACTTTATTCTAGCATTGCGTGAGGGCACGGCAATGGTTTAGTATGGGGGAGTGATGAGACTGCTTTTATACATAGTCTCATCGTCCAAAAATGGGCTTAAAATGCATTAAATATCATTAAAAATGCCAAATATATGCTCGTATCTGTTGCTTGTGTATTTTAGGTACGGATATTGAGGAAATGACAAAAAGATCACAAGAATCAATCAAAAACAAACACGGGAAACGAAGCCGCACAATGAACCGGACCCGAATCAAGAATTTCCAAAACAACCCTTGAAGAATTGAAGATTGGCAACATTGATCCCTCATCTTTGAAGATTTGTCATAATTGGTCCATGGAGATCATATTTTGCAAGAGTAATCATCCATGTTTGAAGAATTGACAAAGCAGGCCCTTGAATAATGCAATATTTGCATATATAATCCTTGATATAAATTTGCAAAATACTTGTGCCAAATTTGACAACTTTGGCAAAGTTGTTATAAAGGAATTGGAAGTTGTTGGATATTATTTACAAGTTGAAGAAAGTGTGATACATGGGGGACCTTTTCTGCCCAGACAATCAAACACCACACCACCAATCAACCACTGCCACGTCACCCACCAGCCAATAGCATCCCACCACCTCACCACTCCCTCACACGTCACCCTCCACTACTCAGTTTATATTAATAAAACTGAGTCAACCCCTAGTCAAACCCCACACTTTTCCCTCTAAACACCCAGTTTAAACTAATCCCTCCCCAAATCAGATTAAAAGTTCCCATTAAACCCTAAAAATCACCAGGTTGAATTAAACCCTAATCAAAGGGGTTTAATCTTTAAAACTCCAGAACCCTAATTAACCTTATACTAATCCAATCCCCACCCCTAAAATCTACCCAGACATACCCATGTGTCCTGTGGGACCCTCCCCTGCCCATCACTTTCTTCCTAAAACCCAAAAACCCGACCAAATGAACGATTCCTAGCAACTCCTTGGTCCCCAATGTTCTACCAACGGTTCAAGATCAAGATATCATGTTGGCATGTCAACATCCATCACAAGAATCCATTTTGACTGAAATTCAAAATTTCGTCCAAGGGCAGTTTAGGAAATTTATAGTTAGGGTTTTATGATTCTAGACTCTTCTGTGACCCATTATATAAGGGCATATAGGGTTTTCATTTTAGTTCTTGTTCCAGATTTTGCTTGAAAAATATTGTAATTCCTTTTTAATATATAAAAGTTGGTATTTTGATTTTAAAAGATTTTCCTTTTTATGTTTAAAAGTTGGTGTTGTTATTGAAGCAATCTGAGTTCCATTATCACTTTTGATTTTGTTAAGTTTCATTCAGAAAGTGAAGATTTTGGTGAGAGGACACTTAAACCAAAACCTTGATTTTCTGTGATAGTTATAGGAGCTTATCAGCTTATTTGGTGGACAACCAAATAAGCTACATAAGCTTGTATAAGCTATTTCATCAGTTTCAGTTTTTCCAAGTGTTCTAGGTTTTCAAATTTTCATTCAAAAATCAATTTTTCAAATTTCTTTATTATATAGCCTATAAGCTATAAGCTTGCTTAGCCAATAAGTCAAGTTTATAGCTGCATAGGGTTGTTTATCAGATAACCTTGTGTTCTTGTTGGTTTCTTTGACTTTGCAGGTTACAAGAAGATCATTGTGTTCATTTGAAGATATATTGGGGTGGGTTTGACTGCAGTAGTCACCACCTAGCATCATCCACATTCAAACAACTTCTTTGCACAAGCCATAAGCCCAGCTATAAGCTGATGGGAGATGGCATTGCAGCCATAGTGGGGCCCGGATGTGGGTCCCCCAAGGTATAAACCATAAGGCTTGAACCTTCCTAGTAGATTATAACTTATTTTTTTGTGCCTTGTGATTTGTGGAGTTGATTTTGTTTGCTAGTTAGAAAAGGGTTTGTTTATGATTATTAGTCATTAGTTAGGCTTGATTAGTTGTTAAAATTCAGTTTTAACCTGGTTTGAATAGATTTGGTGTGTAAATTTGTGATTTCTGAAATTTAGGGGGTGTTTGGCTTTGGTTTTTAAAGCAAGATTGTTGAAAGTATTTGGCTTAAAATCTGTTTGAACACACCTATTTCATTAGTCTCTAGTCATATCAGTAGTTGGTTGAGTTTTGTATGTTGGAAATCAGAAGTTGCATGATAAAAATTGGATAATATAGCTAGAAATCAGTAAGTGCCTTTGTTTGACTGATTTTTGTGGATTAGGTTCACCAAAGTCTGAAATCTGATAGGGTTAAGTGCTATATAGGATTGTTTATCAGTTATATGCTGTTTGATCAATTTTTGTACAAGATTTGAGCCTTCAAAATTCATTATTGTGCCAATTGCACCAGACACTATTCATCAGACCTATAGCAGCCTTTCCAATAACTTTTTTGGGCAATTTGTGTGATTTTATTGTGTTGTAGCTGGTTAATTTTTGCTATAATCTGACTCCCCATACTCCCATGAGTGTGGGGTGCCCTTGTTTCCAAGAAAAACCCAACAACAGGCTTTCCTAAGCTCTAAAACCATCTGACCCATTTTTTTGTGAAGTCAGTGGGAACTAAGTTCCCACTGCTAGTGCTTTGGTTTCCACTGCTCAGCAAAAGGACAAAAGTCCTTCACATGTCACTTTCAGTAACTTAGATTTTTTGTCTTTAGTGGGTGAAAACAGGTTTTAGACTTTGATTCAAGTTTCATTATTTTTCTAATTTAATTTTTGATTTTTAAGTTTAATTAAATTTTCATTTACTGTTCATTTAGTATTTTTTTACATTTAATAGCTATTTTAAATTACTTTTTAATTTTTTATTTTTGTCTTTTAGTGGTAAAATTAAATATTTTTTAGTTTTAAAAATTTTCATAGACTTAGAAAAATACTTTAAGTTTTTTAGTTTAAAAAGTTTTTACTGTTCACTTTTTATTTAATTGTTAGTATTAATTTAGTTTAATTAGGGTTTAATTTCAAACTGTTTTTTTCTTTTAGTGGAAAATTTTACATTTTTCAAACTTTTTCATTTTTCTACTGTTCCTTAGCATAACTTAGGATTTTTTTAAAATTGTCAAATTATTTTTAGCATTATTTTATTATTTTTTATGATTATTTTAGTTTAAAAATTGTTTTTAGTGTCTTAAAATAGAAAAATAGTTTTTAAAATTTAGGAAAAATACTTTTTAGTCTTTAAATAATATAAGTAACTTATTAGTTCAATAAAATAATATCTTAGACATTTTGTTAATTATATTTAATTTTAGGGCTTTAATTAGCATTTAAAATTAAATATTTAATTAATAAAAGGTTTTAAAATATTTTTGTTGAATTTTTATTCTTATTTATATTATTTCAGACTTAGTTTAAACTTTTAACTAATTTTTAGGTTTAATTTTTTTTAATTTGGTGCTTTTTACGGTTTTACGTGAACGACCTTTTCGTCTTAGTGTAATCCGTCATCGTAACCGTCATTCTCTTCTTACCCCATTTCTATTCTCTTTTCTCATAACAATAAAATCACAAAAGTTAATCATTTCATTACATAACGCACTAGCCTCCTCGAGAACGAACTCACTTTAGGGTCATTTACACACGGTTTTCCTAAATCGTCGTGCTTACCCTATATTTTGGTACTCTTTTCCTAAAGGGTATACAAAAACTCAACCATCAGAGATACTTCTTCAATTTACTTATTGGACACTGGGCATCCTAATCATTGGACAATGGCCTAGGAACAACCCTTAACACGATCCAACAATCATTTAAAACCTTATAATTCAATCACATGACTTAACGACTTCCTCTTAACAATCTCATATTCCATACGAGTTAAATTTTACTTCATTCAAGTTTCAATCAACTTATACTCAATGCGATATCCTACCTCATTTTCGAATACTTTCAAACTTATTCTTAGACCTTCAAAGTGCAATAAAAGCTTGATATGATCAACACTTAATTTCTAATCCTATAGCTCTTACAACAAAAATTATCAAATGAGTCACTAGTATGAAATGACTCGATCATTCAATTAGACTTCTCGGAAAGGTACTTGTAGCATGAGGCTTTTGAGTAATGGTTCCAATGACAGCCTTAAGTGCAACATTCACCCTTTCGATTTCAAATTTAAGAATTGGGTGACAACGAATCAGATGACATCTTTCTAGGTGGTAACGTTTTGTCAAACTCCACTCTATAAGGAAAGATCGTCATGACATCGATATCGGTTTTAATCTTGCCAGTTCTTCTTCAATATCACAATCAACTAATATCTATATTTCTACGAATATCAACCATTTTGTTGGGATCATAAATATCCACAACTTGGTTTAGATCTGGAATAGCTAGAATTCCTACGGGAATAGCTTCGATTGACTTGCTAGGGGAGTTAGGGTTTCTTGTGACAATCTACGTCGTATAAATACCTCGTATAAATATCAAAATAATCATCGAACAATCATGTAATCAAATTACAACATATATATATAATCCAAGTTATATATATATATAAATAACACTTCTCAGTCTGGCCTTGTCGGTAACTCGGGAATTCTTCGGCACCGTTATAGTCAAAAGATTTTTAGACATTTTAAGAAAAATGTTTATAGTTAAAAGATTTTGAAATGTTTTATTCAAAACCTTGGTTTTAAAAATCTTTCGTTCTCTATAACGAGAGCTCTGATACCAAACCGTAACACCCCCAAATTTATACAACTCAATACAGCGGAAGACTCGTTGGTGTTACGGGATAGCACATTACTCACATCATAGACAAAGCTTAAAAATCGCGTCGTTTAATAATAAAGCATTTCCATTCATAAATATCAAATTTACATAGGTCCCAAGTCATTGTATTTCATACAAGTTTTACAAAGAATTTGAATGGAAATTATTATTTAAGTGCGGGCCATGAATTCTTGTTGTCTTCCCGAGAATTACCTTCAAGTATCTGAGATAAAACATGTTAAAAGAAAAGGTCAGCGATAACGCCGAGTGAATTCATAGAGTTTAATAAAATCCATCAATATAACATCGGTATAAAATTATTACCGAAAATCATTTTGTACAAATCATTGTAATAGGCCATAAAATAGCCAAAGTCATTTTATACAAATCCTTATCAAAATCATAATATAGGCTTTGGCCTTCAAAATCATTATACGAACCATTGTCGTTAAACACATCATACAATACGTTTTATAACGTTGTATAGATTAAATAAAAACCGTTATATGAATATGGTTATATAAAACCAAAACACGAACATAATATCAATGATAAGACCCTGTATTGCTAGTCAGGCAATATATCGTAATTCAATGCATAAAGCAGTATTTTCGTTATTTGGATTATTATAAGCCGCATGACATTGTTACCTTACTATATCAAACAACGGGTAGCTAGCCCAAAACTCAATTTGCCCATCTAAATTAGCGTGTCGTCACAATAATCACGCTTGTGTAAATCTTCTCATACATAAATTCGCTTACCAATCAATGTGGCACGACGGGGATCAACCGTCAAGGCGCGAACTGGGGTGATCGTCCCCAAATAGTACTATTATATGCATAAGCGTCTACCAAAACCCGGTAGTTCACAATTCATGCTAATGGGACTTTTAGTGACATAACCTAACTTTAATAATCCATTTCATTTCATTTATCGGGTCATATAATCATTCATCGGGTCACATAATCATTCGGGTCCAAATCAATAATCAAACAATTGGGACAACTTGTGTCCTATTTTATCAAAACTAACATATTATCTCCCTCGCCGGTTTATAAAACATTTCATAAAAACATTTAAAAGAGTGTGAGGCTATGAACTCACGTTGATGTGGGAAAGCGGGTTATTGGCAATTCGGATGTACGGTACGTGCTTCAATCACGGAAACCTAGACAAATAATACTCGTCTTAGACTCTTGTCCAATAACTTTACAAAAATAACAATTATGTATATATATGATGATTTTATATATATGATGATCAAGTGGGTTTATACATTCTCATTTTACTCAATTTAGTGTTATGTATTGGTAACTTTTATACTAGTGTACTAGTTTTACTTATTTACATGTTTTAGGTCCAATAAGCCTATTATAAGTCCATTACCTTATGTTAGTCCATTTTAAACTTTTATTATCAGTATTATACTTTACATGTTGGGCCCAAATGGGTTAAGCCCAATAAGTAAGTTTATAAGTGTTTTACCAACTAGTCGGGTTTATAGTCCTGATTGTAGGAAAATTATACACCTCTTGTTTAGGAAAACAAAAGAGCGTAAATGAGCGGTAAGTATTAAACAAATGATTTTAGGAAAAACCAAGTGTTAATGACCCTTATGGTGTGAAATGAAAGTTCGTTTCCCAAGGAGGTATATGTGTGTGAAAAACTTGTTAAATGTTTGTGATTAATGATTGGTTTAGAAGGGGATGAGAAAAGAAGATGACGAAGACGTGAAAATTACTACTAGAATGATAAAACGTAAAACCGTAAAAACAAATTAATTCTAAAAATTACCAAAAATTAACCAAAAATCAAAATAAATAAACTAAGAGTTTACCAATGATCAAAACTTTTTCAAACCTTTTAAATAATTAAATATTCAATTTTTAATTGCTACTTAAAGCCCTAAAAATTAAATAAATTATCAAAAAGCCCAAATAAAGATTTTTCAATTGGTAAACCTCTAAAATGACCAAAAAATATTAAAAACTATTTTTAGAAATTTTTAAACTAATAAAAACTATTTAAAATGATTTAAAAACTATTAAAATTTAAAATAATTATAAAAATTAATCTAAAAGTGATGAAATTATTCTAAAAGTTGCTAAATTCATATTTTAATGTATTAAAGCTAAGAAAAATGTAAAAAGTTGGAAAATGTGAAATTTGAAAAATAATAATTAAATAATATTAAAATAATATTAAAAATCCAAAAATTATAGAAAATTCTAAAAATTTGCAAACTAGTTTATTTTAACCTAAATAATCAGAAAATCAAAGTGAAATGACCAAAATACCCCTATTGGGCCCTCAAATGGGCCAAAACCAAAAACAGTCAACCTTAATGGGCTTTTGGGCCCAAAAAGTCAAACCTGGCCCAATTGACTTGGAAAAGCCCAATCTGACTCAAAATTTAATTCTAAGAACAAAACTCTAAAGGCCCAAAAGTTGAATGTGAGCTTATCACAGCTTAATAAGCAAGCAGCTTATTCTTATTGGGCTTTTCAGCCCATTAAGCAATAAGCCAATGCCATAAGCTCTAATTTGACACACAACCTTCTTTTAGGATGCTTATGAGATCTATAAAAAGAAATTTTGAAAAAGCACACTCAATAAGCCAGAAATAAGCAAAGTAAAAATCCACAAAACGACAAAATAGTCGGGTTTGAGATTTAGGGCACCTCAGAAGCTCTAGTTTGTTGCAAAAGCTCACAAATAGCTTAACTAAGAATAATCAATCAAGAAAATCACAAAAAGCTAAGTAGAATAAGCTGTGAGAGCAAATAAGCTGGCTAAAAAAGCCAAATAAGCTAGTTTTCTAGCAAAAGCTTAACCAAAAGACTTGTAACCTTCCAGATTTGATATTAAGCTAAAAAAAATGATTTCTATAACAAAAGCCAAGTTGTTGCATGTGCCAATAAGCAGTTCTAAAAAATAAGCCAATTTGTGCTTATTTGACCAAAAGTCAAAGTACTCCAAAGTTCACCAAATGATCAGGAATGGTCTATGGGCTTGTTATAAGCAAATTTTGTGAAGGACTCAAGGAGGAGGCCTTGTGAATCAAGAGGTCAGTTGACCTTTTGATTGCAGATTTTGGCAATAAGGGCTTAATAAGCCAATTAGCTTATAAGCCAGATACAAAGCACACCAAATAGCAAAATCCACTCACAAGCAACACTTAATCAAGTTCCAAGCAGCAAAATCACAAGGCATACACTAGGATAACAAATGCAAGCAAAAAATGAGGTGGTCACTTTGCTGATGCAAATGACCACTTCAACAACTTTTGATAAGCTATAACAATCACAATAAGCCACCAAATTCAACAACCAGATAACCAATAGATAGCTTATCACCCAAACTATTCCCAAACCTGATTTCAGACCTTAGATCCAAGTAACAAAGAAGTTATTGGATCTGATGTGTTTGACCAATTCCAAAACCACTTTTATCAGATTTTTGCAAAACTTCAAATCCCTTTTCCAAACTTTCAGAAACTTAACCTATGACTAAGACTTGTATATTAAGACTTGTTTAGACCTCCCAAACCCTAAGAACCAAGGGCTCAAGGCCACAAGGCCTTATGAACCAGTAATCCCAAACAATCCTTTATCAACCACTTTTCAAACAAACTTCTGATTTTCAAACACAACTTACTAATTTTATCCTTCAAATAGCTACACTAGGTGACAACTAGCAGATTACAACCATAAAACACAAAGCACAAACACAGAATCAACAAATCACATGCCAAAATACAAAACAGACAATATCATATGATTTTTGAGAGGAATCTTAACAAGAGGTTATACCTGCCCTCCACAACATCCTTGGAGGGCCAGCTATGCTCCTTGGACCTTGTTCAACAACTAGAACAAGACCAAGGTACTTCAATAAGAAAGATGATGAATGCCTTGGTTGATGTTTCAAAGCAGAAACTCAAGGGCTTGATTTCTTTAACACAATGAACAAACAGCCCAACCAAAGGCCCTAATCCCTTTACAAACTTGGTGTCAACAAGCTTGCAAGAGCTTATAGCTTATGGTTAAGGATTAGTACACAAAAATAAGCAAATTCAGAAACCTTCTTTCAAGCTTTTTCAAACTTGAAAAACTTACCAAACATAAACGTCCTTGAACCAAATGATTCAAGCACACTTATAACAATCAATGGAACTCAGAATCACCTTTAAACAATATCAACTTTCAAAAACATAAAAAGGAATTACAATTTTTTCAAAATACCAGCTTTTATAAATTTCAAAAAGGAATTACAAGTTTAAAAGGTAAAGACTGGAACAAAGGGACTCTCACATGTTGAGGTCTCCTTTTATAGGCAAATGCCTGGCTAAACACTATTCACAAACCCTAGCACTGATTTCTCTAAAATGCCCTTGAGTCTTCTAGATAATTCTTGGGTGTGAGCTGTCCAAAATGATCCTGGACGTTTAAAGTAGCTTTGGGGTGAAGCAAAGGATCTCAGCTGTTGATCTTGACACGTGGCAAGCCTTGGTGAGGAAGTTGGCACATGATGGTGAAACGGTTTTGGTGCTGGGGCCTCTTGGTGAATGGGAGTGAGGGTTTTAAGGTTGGGATGGGATTATAGGCGTGTGAATCAAGTGTGGGTAAGGGTAATTGAGTTTTACCCTTTGTTTTAATGAAGATAGTTACTGGGTTCATGGGGTGAACAGTAGTAACTTTTGATCCGATTTTGGGGGATTGGAAATGTTTGGCGCGTGTTTGTGTGTTTGAATGTTTGAGTGCACAACTTTAGCCCTTCTTCTATTTCTTTTCTTTCATTTGTGTTTAAAAATGTGTCAGCGCCCAATTCCTTTGTTGTCAACTTTCAAGACTTGACAATTTTGGCACAAAACTTTCCAACAAGGTTTATAAGGATTATTTTTTCCATTTTGAGATATTTCAAGGGCTGATCTTGGACATTCTTGATCTTCAAAGGTCTTCAATGTATCTTTGGCTTCATGAGGGACCATTGTTGGCAATTTGGAATTGTTGAGGGACTAATCTTGCCATTTCTTCAAAGTAGAAGGACCTTTTGTGTAATTTTGACAAACTTAAGGGACCAAACTTGTAATTATCAATATACAAGGGTTTTAAGTGTCATTTCTTCAATAAATGAGGACCAATCTTGTATGTATTCAAGTCTTCAAGGGTATTTGTTGAATATTCCATGAATTAGGGCCCGGTTCTTTATACGGCTTCGTTTCTCGTGTCTGTTTTTCCTTGTATTTTGTGATCTTTTGTCTTTTTCACGATATCCATACCTAAAATACACAAGTAAACAAACACAAGCATATATATGGTATATTATGACATTTTTATGCATTTAAAGCCCGAAAAGAACGATGAGATCATGTATGAATGCCATCTCATCACTCCCCCATACTAAGCCATTGCCGTGCCCTCACGCAATGCTAGAATAAAGTATCTAAGCATCACCAAAGTTCAATTTTATTAACCTTTATTGAAAAGTAAAAGACTTGCAACATACTACGAAGATGTGTAAAGACATAATGTATGATTTTCATCACGAAAAGTGACTTTTAGGGTCAAAGAATAGAAACAAGTAAATGTCCCTTAGAGTAAACTTCGTCATCCTTGATTGTCATACATTCCATGCTAAGTGCAAAAACGAGATCATTGTTGGTACAAGTCACAATGCTAACACTACTCATACGTCCAAATTGTGTAATACTTTTTCCTCCCGCAATCCTAGTTATTATAAAAAGAAATGAGTTACTAGCATTTTTTATCTATTTGTCATGGATCACAAGTGATTCATATTGACTTATTTGAGTAGTTATTAGTCCGAAAGCAAAGTAGCACGATTTGATCGATAGTTAGCCGAAGGGCAAAATCTTTTAAAACGGCTTCTCGTGTATCTCCTTGAGTTCATATCTTGGCATAACTCGTTTCACGATTTGAGACCTTTCTCGGACCGATATTTGGCATGTACTTCATATTCAAATCTTGGGAAGACGTTCTTGAAATTATGGTCTTCTCTTCATATATTTGGAATTTCTTCACTTGACGTTTTTGAGAGATTCTTCATACTGGACCACGACTTCATCATTTTTCTTCAATATTTACTTTGGATTTTGATACACAACGATCCGCCTCATTTTCGGACTTGGATATATTTATCCTCATACCTTGTAAGGGTCTTTTTGGATAGACTTTCTCCATGATCTTTAGGGGAGTAATTGCTTTTCGTCGTGTGTCTCGATCCTTCATATTGATTTAGGAATAATGATACTTCACATCATCTTGGATTTTAGCAAAAAATAGAGCTCCTCATGCCTTGTTAGGGCCTTTTTGGATAATCGCCAATCTTCGCGTCTCGCTTCAATAAGTTATGCCTTGGCTATGAACTCTATTCAACCCTGAGCAACTTTTAAACGATCTTGCGCTAGAGGCTAAGTAACCTTTCAAATCGTACGACCTTACTTATTGCAATTATGATTTATTCCTAATGCATTGATCTTATGGGAAGAAAAAGCCACAATTAAAAACATATGAGTTTTTGAAAGAACACTTTCATGTTCTACGTTTAGCATGATCACTTGTCTAACTCTATCATTTCTCGTCCTTCACTATATAAAGACCTCTAATTAAAGAGACTCGTGAATACTTAGCCATGCAAGTCAAAATTAAGCCAAATTTGGATTAGCTTTCATTGAGACTATATCAAATCAAAGTTTTGGGTTTTCAAGCCACCTATAAGATCTTGCACTTTCTTGGACTTTTTCAAGTTTAGAGAAGGCATTTTATAGTTCCCTTGATAAGTGACTTTCTTGGATCAATTATAGGAGCTTGCGAAAAGTTCTCGTTCTTAACCCGAATGAGCTAAGACTTTCGCGTTTTAAAGCTCCCTATATAAAAGTCTAGCAAAACTTGAATTGAGCGGGTTAAGGAATGTAAATGGCTCCAAATGCCCATCAAGTCAAAAACTAACTCTTATTCTACCCATCGGAAAATATACATTCGTGTCTTAAAAACACTTATGAAAACTAAGAAAATTTTTAAAATTTGGCCATTTTTAGCCTTATTAGCAACAAAACATTGAAAGTTGGAAAGCGTGAGGGCGTAGCAAAGCAAGTACCTATTCACCCCCCATACTAAAATCAAACATTGTCCTCAATGTTTCGAGTCTAAAGGTGGAGCACCCCCATACTAGAGACGAAGAATCGAATGCTTAGGATCTAGCATGGAAAGGGTGATCAACAATATATCTAAAGCCGTTTATTAAGTATGCTAAAAGATAATTGTTAGAGCAATAAAGGATATGTCATGGATTCGTGAAAAACTTCTTCAAGCAAACGATGGAGGCTCACGTAAACGAACATGAGAGTCTACAATCGTAGATGATGATGATCTAGATAACACAATCACAAACAAACACAAGACAACGAGTTGAAAGGGTACAAGTCCCCTTATTAGTGAATAGTAAGTATAAAGGATAAGAATGGGATCTCCCCCACGAGGCACCTCGTTTTTGATTACCGAGTCATGAGCTCGACTCGATCCCCTCAATGCTAATTATCATTGGGGAAGGTGACTTGGTCGAGGGAAACCATTGAAGGAATTTCCCCACCAAAGTAGTGCTTAAACCTATGTCCATTCACCTTGAAATTAGGACCATCATCTTGAGCTAGCTCGATGGTCCCATAAGGAAACACTTGTGTAATGGTGAACGGACCCGACCAACGAGATTTCAATTTCCCGGAAAATATCTTAAGTCGAGAGTTAAAAAGCAACACTTGATCACCAACGTTAAAAACCCGGTTTTTAATCTTTGAATCATGAAACTTTTTAGTCTTTTCTTTAAAAATTAATGAATTTTCATAAGCATTATCTCTTAATTCATCCAATTCATTCAATTGTATTTTCCGGTGATCTCCCACGGTCTTCAAGTCAAAGTTTGCATGCTTAAGGGCCCAATATGCCTTATGCTCCAACTCAATGGGCAAATGACAATTCTTCCCATAGACTAACTTATAAGGAGTGCAACCGATAGGTGTCTTATAAGCGGTCCTAAAGGCCCATAAAGCGTCATCGAGTTTGTCGGACCATGAAGCACGGTTTTCTCCAATTGACCTCTCTAAAATCCTCTTCAAAGCTCGGTTCGAAACCTCGACTTGCCCACTCGTTTGCGGGTGATAAGCCGTAGAAAGACGATGAGTAACTCCATATTTCTTTAGAACCTTTTCGAATTGGTCATTACAAAAATGGGTTCCACGATCGCTTATAATAGCACGAGGGGTTCTGAACCGAGAGAATAGTTGTTTCAAAAACTTCACTACCACACGAGCATCATTAGTAGGCAAAGCCTTAGCTTCCACCCACTTAGAAAGGTAGTCCACCGCGACGAGGATATATTTGTTGCCATGAGACGATGGGAACGGCCCCATAAAGTCTATTCCCCATATGTCGAAAATCTCACACACTTGAATTATGTTTTGCGGCATTTCATCACGTTGAGACGATTTTCCTTGACGTTGGCACGAATCACACGACTTCACAAGTGCGTGTGCATCACGATAGATAGAAGGCCAAAAGAAACCGGCATCGAACACTTTCTTAGCCGTGAGATTAGCAGAGTGGTGACCACCCGTGGGTCCCTCGTGACAAGCTCTAAGGATATTAGAAGCTTCGGCACCAAAAACACAACGTCGAACGAGTTGATCCGCACAAACCCGAAAGAGATAAGGGTCGACCAAAAATAGAACTTGACGTCACGAATGAATTTTCGTTTTTGTTGTGTCGTCATACCCTTGATTATGAAATTGCCCGCATGGTAATTTGCAATGTCGGCAAACCATGGGGTGGTGTCTTTAGAATTCACTACACCGAGAGTCTCGAGAGGAAATGTTTCGGTGATTTCCTTGTTCTCGAAAACATCTTTGTGAGGATCTTCTAGACGAGAGAGATGATCGACCACTAGATTCTCGGCTCCTTTTTTGTCAAGCACGGTGACATCAAATTCTTCGAGGAGGAGCATCCAACGAAGCAATCTCGGCTTAGCATCTTGCTTAGCTAAGAGATACTTGATAGTCGAATGGTCGGTATACACTATGCTTTTAGTCAAGACGAGATAAGGTCGGAATTTCTCAAAAGCATAGACCACGGCAAGGAATTCCTTTTCCGTTGTGGTGTACTTTAATTGAGCCTCGGTCATCGTCTTACTAGCATAATGGATAGGACGGAAATGCTTGTCATAACGTTGCCCTAAGACGGCCCCTATAGCATAATCACTTGCATCGCACATGATTTAAAAGGGTAATTCCCAATTAGGAGCAACAAGAATGGGAGCTTCGGTAAGTTTCCTTTTGAGAGTTTCGAAAGCTCTAACACAATCCTCATTGAAGTTAAAGGAGCATCCTTCTTGAGAAGGTGTGTCATAGGTCGAGAGATTTTCGAAAAGTCCTTGATGAAACGACGATAAAAGCCCGCGTGGCCTAGGAAACTCCTAACTCCCTTAACGGTTTTGGGATGAGGTAACTTGGCGATGACGTCTACCTTAGCTTTATCGACCTCAATCACCACTTTCGACACCTTATGTCCTAAGACGATTCCTTGTTTACACATAAAATGACATTTTTCCCAATTAAGCACAAGATTGGTTTCTTCACAACGTTTTAACATTTGCTCGAGATTAGATGAACATGACGTAAACGAATTGCCAAACACCGAGAAGTCATCCATAAACACTTCCATCGACTTCTCGATCATATCGTGAAAAATTGCCATCATACACCGTTGAAATGTACCCGGTGCATTACAAAGTCCGAAAGGCATCCTACGATAAGCGAACGTTCCATAAGGACACGTAAAAGTAGTCTTCTCTTGATCACGAGGGTCGATAGGGATTTGAAAGTAACCGGAAAAACCATCTAAAAAGCAATAGAATTCATTTCCCGCGAGTCGCTCCAACATTTGATCCATGAAGGGCAAAGGAAAGTGGTCTTTACGAGTGGCGTTATTTAACTTTCGGTAGTCAATACACACCCTCCAACCGGTCACAACACGAGTGGGAATTAACTCGTTGTTTTCATTAGGCACAACGGTCATTCCTCCCTTTTTAGGGACACAATGGATTGGGCTCACCCATGGTGTGACAAATCTAACATTTTCAGGTAGTAAAATATTTTCTCGTATAATATTTTGAAACTTATTTTTGTGTTGGTTGACGAACTCACAATTTACGGATTTAAATTTGGGATTACGTGCATAATTTGGCGTCTTTTACGACTAAACCGGAAACCTTAGGATTACGTATTTACGTTTTTGAACTCCGTTTTTGATGAGACAATTTTTATTGGATTCGTTTTGTGACGGTGATTCATAATTTATAAAAACGTTTTTCGTAAAACGACCCGAGGGCACGCAAATCGAGAAAACTAGAATCGAGAAATACCCGTAAACTAGTGAGATGGGACAAAACACTTTGCCCCACCCCACTAGCTTATATGGGACGGCAATATTGACACCACCACACATAGGTGGCATCAAGTTAGCAAGTTTACACAAGTGTAAGCTTGTGCTTACACCTTAAGCTAACCATTTCCACTTAACCTCCCAAACTAGCAAGTTGTTTTCATTCTTCACATTTCTTCCATGCAAACCACTCTAAAAACTCTCTCAACTCTCCTCTCTTGCCGTCCCAAATAAGCTAACAAACCCCATCATTGATCTTTTCTAACCACAAACCACATGTTTACTAGTCCTATTAAGGTGTTCTCTTGAAGCCTTGATCATTTGGTGGCCATATCAACAACTTTGGAGGTGAGTTGCTTGTGTCCTAGGGCTGGTTTTCCAACATATGTTCTTGATATTTGATGGTCTTGGAGATACTTGTTGTGTTCATCAAGTTCTTGCCTTCCTAAAACAAGAAATCCACATGGATTGGTAAAGAAGATCATCCTCTACATTTTTCTCTTATTATTTTGTAAAGAACAAATGTATTTTATTTCATTTTGTATATGTATATGATGTATATATGATGATAAAAATGTTGTGTGGGGATCAAGTGTTGATAAACATGCTTAAAAATGATGATAACCATAAGAAATGAAGCTAAAATCATGACTATTTAGTTGGCTGTATAAAAACAGTAGATAACTAAATGATGAACTGATAAAATTGCATGGTTTGATCCATTTACAGTAAGTAGATGATGTTATACACATGTGAGAGTTGGCCATGCAATGGAATCAAAATAATGAGTGAGATATGATAAAAACAAGTTAGGTGGTGTAATCTGAGTAAGCAGTTTTGTAGGGACTGTTAAGGCAACTTAGACTCAAAATGGGCAGTAGCTATAACTAAGTTATATGTAGCACATATTATGAAGAATTTGTCATCCAAAAATGAGCTTCTAAGTCATTGTAGAACTCTAGATATGATAAAAATGGTGAATATGAAGTTAAAAATCAGATTTTTGGAAATAATGTTTATTATTATTATATAAGCACTCACAATATAATCTATAAAATGTAAAATGTAAACCCACTAACTTATAGAACATAATTATATAAATGTATAAAAGGTTAATTAAATGGGTAAATTATATAAATGGAGGTAAAATAATATTTATAAGTAATAAAAACTATAAATTTTTATGACTTTTTCGGCTATCGCCGTGAAATTAACGTTTTTCGCCAAATAAAACTTAGACGACCAAACCCGTCTAATGTAAAGTTTATAAAAGTTGTATACTGATGTATAAGTAACTAATACAAGTAAAAACCGATAAAACCCGAACTATAAGAATTACGGACATTTACGAGCTAACTAAACCTATTGGACTAATAATTAGACTTAATAAGATAAAAACTTGTAAAAAGAGCTTATTGGGCTTAACCCATTAGGCCCAACATGAAAGATATATATACTGATCATATAGGTATAAAATGGGTAAAAACAAGTTAAAGAACTTATAAAAGACTTAATGGACTTAAAATAGGTAAATCGGTAAAACTAGTGAACTAGTAAGACGTTACCAAAACGTAAACACTAAAATGAGTAAACGAGGATTTATAAACCCACTTGATCATCATCATATGTACAAAATCATCATATGTATATTGTTATTTTGATAAAAGTCATTGGACCGAGTCTAAGACCGATTATTATTTATATAGGTTTCCGTGACCGAAGCACGCCCGTAGCCGATAATCCGCCTTTCATTAACAACGTGAGTTCATAGCCTCGCACTCTTTTAAATGTTTTATAAAATGATTTGTAAACCCGCGAGGGAGATAACATGCTAGATTTTTATAAAAATAGAACACAAGTAGTCCCGATTGTATGCTTAATGATATGGACCCGAATGATGCTATGACCCTATATTCGAGACTAAAAGGATTATTAGTAGTTAGGTTATGTCACTTAAAGTCCCATTAGCATGAATTGTGAACTACCGGGTTTTGGTAGACGCTTATGCATTTGATAGTACTATTTGGGGACGATCACCCCAGTTCGCGCCTTGACGGTTGATCCCCGTCGTACCACATTGATTGGTAAGCGAATTTATGTATGAGAAGATTCCATAGCGTGATTTTTGTGACGACACGCTAACTTAGATGGGCAAATTGTTTGTCGGGTTCGCGGCCCGCTGTTTTCACAGTAAGGTAACAATGTCATGCGGCTAATAATAATCCTACAATCTATACGACCTGTATAATCTAAATATCCGATATGATACGACGCTATTACGATGAATATATTACCTAACATGGTAATATAGAGACTACGGTCTCATGGACGGTTTCAGATGTATGCTTGATTTATATATTGCCTGACTAGCAATATGTGGACTTACTTCCGATATTATACTTGTGTTCTGATTTTAAATGAATGTAAATGATTGTTTTATATAACGGTTTTCATTAAACTCTATGAATTCACTCGGCATTCGCTGATATGATTTTTGCATGTTTTCTATCTCAGGTGCTTGAAGGTAATCCGGATGGAGATCGACTCTGGCCCACACTTAATATTAAAAATGTTCATTCGATCTGTGTTTTGTAAACTTAATGACCTGTATAATTTGGGACCTGTTGTACACTTTTAAACCTTTTTATCGAATGAATGTTTGTTAAACCTTGTACAACCATTTTTATGTGTTGTCTATGATTGGAGTTATTGTGCTATCCCGTAACACTCTGAAAGACCCTTCCGCTGTACCGATACGAAAAATGAGAGTGTTACAGTTTGGTACCAGAGCTCTCGTTGTAGAGAACAAAAGATTTTAAAAACCAAGGTTTTGAACAAAACTTTTCAAAATCTTTTGACAATGAACATTTGAGAAAATATTTGAAAAATGTTTTGACTATAATGGTGCCAGAGATCTCCGACGTTACCAACAAGCCCTATTGAGAAGATATATATTTTGATATATATAATTTAATTTATATATATGTATGTATCGTGATTTCATTATGTAATTGTTTAACTAGTATGTTATCCTAATACGAGATAAATATATATAAATGCAGATTGTCATGGCTGACCCTAATATTCCTGTAGAAAACCATGCTATTCCCGAACCTAATATAGAAGATGATCCTTATTTAGACTTAGTAGATTTTGATATTGATGACGAGGAGGAACCATTTGAGGATCCCGAGCCCGAGTTAGGACTAGGAGATCAGATTGCCCCTCAGGTAGACTTAGTAGAGAATGAGATTGAGAATGTGGATATTGAGAATTTGGAGATTGAGAATGCTGATATTGAGAATGAGGATGAGATTGGGTTAGATGAGTTAGATGATGAGATTGACGACGAGGATGTCGAGGAGGACGTAGGTATAGATGTTGAGGTTGATGACGATGAGGAAGCTGAGCTTATTTATCCGTATGATGTTCCAGAGGGCGAGCCTTTGCCCCCACCAGTTTGTTTGTCTGATTCCGAGGATGAGTTACCTAGGGATGAAATGTCTGAATCGTCTGAATCTGATTCTGAATCGAGGAGGATGAGGATGACGATGCACCTGACGGTACTGATGGTATTGATACTCGTAGACGTAAGATAGGAGAGTCGTCTAGTACTCGAGAGGCTACTCATATTGATGGTCTTGCACCATGGGCCTTGAGACGTGATCTAGATGCTTCCCGTGTTAAGAGTTGTGTGACAGAGGTTGGATTAGGTGTTGTTCAGACTCAGGTTGCTTATTTGGAGTCTAAGACTAAGATTGGCGAGAAAGAGTGAGAATTGCTTAGTTTGGATTTGAGCGATGTAGAACGTGGTTTGAATGAGGCTTTTAGGAGGTTATCAGTGTTGGAAAGTGGTGAGTATGCTGCTATGAAGAGAAAGGTGAATTCTATGGAGATTCAGTTGAGTGTGGCTCGTGCGATGCGTGAGAAAGCCGAAAAGGAGTTGAATATATCTGTGGGTTGGAACAGTAGATTTTTTGCCGACATGGTTGAAAGAGGAGTAATCCGTAAGCGCCCAGCTGAAGATGTGTCTAGTGATCGTCCGGCGAAGATCCAGAAGACGATGGATCATGGACCATCTGGCGGTTCTCAGTAGACCAGTCTGTATTTAGTAGTGACCTTTATATCTTTTGTGCTTGTAGCTTTGACTGAACCGACTTGTTAGTAGTAGATTTGGCACGAATTTTGAGTGTATATAGTGTTAGAACTTTGATATGGATGTACTAAGACAATACTTTTGTTTCAGATCGAATGAAATATGTATCTTGTCTTGAATTCCATATTGTGCCTTATTTGTATCTTGATTATGAATTCGATCCGTATTATATGAATCCTTTGTTGGATGAATGCTTAATGTTTTGAAATTGTGGAATTATAGAACTATGCCGCCCAAGAAGGCTGTGACTGAGGATGATGTACGTAGGATTATTACGGAGCAAGTTACCGCATCTATGACTGAATTTATGGCAAATGCTAGAAATGAAGCTGGCGGTAGTGGAGCTGGCGGTAATGGAGCTGGCGGTAGTGGAATTGGCGGTACTAATGTGAATGTGAATGCTAATAATGTGAATGCTAATGCTGGAGGAAATGTAGGAGGACTTGGAACGAATGCACCTGAAGTTGGTGGCTGTACTTATGTGACGTTCATGAAGTGTGAACCTCTACCTTTTAATGGAACAGAAGGTGCTGTAGGACTAAGCCAGTGGATCGAGAAGATTGAATTGGTGTTTAGGATTAGTAAGTGTAAAGAGGAAGATAAGGTGACTTTTGCTATGGCTACTCTTAAAGGTCGTGTGTTGACTTGGTGGAACGGGAGAATTGCTTTCATGGGTCTGGATGCTGCTAATGCTACTCCTTGGGCTGAAATCAAGAAGTGGATGACTTTGGAGTTTTGTCCTCGTAGTGTGATCATTAGGTTAGAACAGGAGTTGATTCATTTGAGAATGAAAGGTGTGGACATTGATAGTTACACGAATCGATTCCATGAGTTGGCCTTGCTATGTCCTCGATTGGTTGAACCCGAAGAGATCCGAATTGAGCAATATGTGAAAGGGTTGACCAGGAATATCCGGGGGGACGTGACATCATCGAAACCACTGACCATTGATGATGCTGTTCGAATGGCTTACCAACTCATTGGACAGATAATTCAGGATAAGGAAGATGAAGCCCGTGTAGGTGAGAAAAGAAAGGGAGACGGTGATCGTGTAGATAGAGGTGATTATAGGAAGAATTTCAATCGCCGTCAGAACAAGAGAAAGGGGAATGCAAATGCTCTTACCAACAATGCACCACGCAACGATGATAGATGTCCTAAGTGTGGCAACAAGAGGCATCCTGGCGACTACTGGAAGTGCCGAAATTGCGGAAAGCTTGGACACAAGGTTGAAAGGTGTAAGAAGGGAACCATTTGCTTCAACTGTAATGAAGAAGGTCATAGGAAATCGGAATGCCCCAAGTTGAAAGCGATTGTACCTGGAAGAAACCCCCAGGGTGGTATCTACCAACTTGGAACAATTGAGGTGAAGAAAGAGGATCTGAATGTCGTTACCGGTACGTTTTTACTCAACAATCACTATGTTGTTGCTTTTTCGATTCGGGTGCCGATAGGAGCTTTGTATCCACTAAATTTAGTGCCCTTATTGATATTGAACCTGTTGAGATAAGTACCAGTTACGAGGTGGAATTGGCTGATGGTAAATTAGTGAAAACTAATAAGCTATTAGAAGGATGCTCTCTAAATCTCTTGAACCATTCCTTTCCGATTGATTTGATGTTGATAGAATTAGGTAGTTTTGATATTATTATTGGTATGGATTGGTTGTCGTTGAATAATGCTACTATTTTATGTGGAGAGAAGAAGGTTAAGATTCCTCTTAGGAATAGGACGTTAGTAATTGATGGTAGTCGAGGTGAATCCCGTTTGTAAATCGTTTCATGTATTAAAGTCCAAAAGTATATCAGGAACGGTTGTGAGTTATTCTTAGCTCAAGTGACCGGGAATGAGTCTAGGGAGAAACGATTGGAAGATGTACCTATTATTTGTGAATTTCCTGAGGTATTTCCTAAAGATTTACCCGGACTTCCACCGATAAGGCAAGTAGAGTTTCGAATCGATTTAATTCCTGGTGCTGCACCGATGGCACGTGCGCCTTACCGATTAGCCCCTTCTGAATTAAAGGAGTTATCTGAGCAACTTAAGGAGTTGTCTGATAAAGGTTTTATTCGACCGAGCTCGTCGCCTTGGGGAGCTCCAGTCTTGTTCGTTAAGAAGAAGGATGGATCTTTTCGTATGTGCATTGATTATAGGGAACTGAATAAGTTGACAATTAAAAATCGATATCCTTTACCTAGGATTGATGATTTGTTTGATCAACTGCAAGGATCTAGTGTGTATTCTAAGATAGATTTGCGGTCAGGATATCACCAACTTCGCGTCCGTGAAGAAGATATTCCTATAACTGCATTTAGAACTCGTTATGGACACTATGAATTTCAAGTAATGCCATTTGGGTTAACTAACGCACCTGCGGTTTTCATGGACTTAATGAATCGAGTGTGCAAGCCCTACTTGGATAAATTTGTGATTGTGTTTATTGACGATATTCTAATCTATTCTAAGAATGAAGATGAACATAGAGAACATTTGAGGATTGTTTTGAAGTTGTTGAAGGATGAAAGGTTGTATGCTAAGTTTTCGAAGTGTGATTTCTGGTTAGATTCTGTGCAATTTCTTGGTCATGTGATTAACAGAGATGGAATTCATGTTGATCCTTCAAAGGTTGAAGCTATTAAGAATTGGTCTGCACCGACAACGCCAACGGAAGTGCGACAGTTCTTAGGATTAGCTGGCTATTATAGGGGATTCATTAAAGAATTTTCTTTGATAGCTAAACCCTTGACTAAGCTTACTCAGAAGAATAAACCTTTCGTTTGGGGAAGTGATGAAGATGGAGCATTTCAGACATTGAAGCAAAAATTATGTAGTGCGCCAATCTTATTGTTACCCGACGGGAGTGAAGATTTTGTAGTGTATCGTGATGCATCTATTAGAGGTTATGGAGCTGTTTTGATGCAGAGAGAGAAAGTGATAGCTTATGCTTCTAGGCAATTAAGGAAGAATGAGGAGAATTATGCTACTCATGATCTTGAGTTAGGAGCTGTAGTCTTTGCTCTTAGGTTATGGAGACATTATCTGTATGGCACCAAGTGTACGGTATTCACCAATCACAAAAGCCTACAGTATATTCTCGACCAGAAGGAATTGAACATGAGGCAACGAAGATGGATAGAGTTGTTAAGTGATTATGATTGTGATATAAAATATCACCCAGGAAAAGCCAATGTTGTTGCCGATGCGTTGAGTAGGAAAGATAGAGAGCCTATCAGGGTGCGTTCTCTAGTCTTGACCGTGCACAATAATTTGCCTGAGCAAATTAGAAATGCGCAAATAGAAGCTTGTAAGAAGGAGAATTTTGTTAATGAAGGGTTCCGAGGGGAAGGAGATCCTTTAGAGGTTAGAGCTGATGGAGTGAAATGCTTAAGAGGTCGTATGTGGATACATAAGTTTGGAGGCTTAGGAGATTTGATTATGTTAGAATCCCATAAATCTAAGTATTCCATTCATCCGAGATCTGATAAGATGTACCATGATTTGAAGAAGATGTACTGGTGGCCGAATATGAAAGCTGACATAGCTATGTATGTTCTTCAATGCTTGACTTGTGCTAGAGTTAAAGCCGAACATCAAAAGCCATCAGGACTACTTCAACAACCAAAGGTTCCTGAATGAAAGTGGGAGCGAATTACAATGGACTTTATCACCAAGCTTCCTAGAACATCATCTGGAAACAATTCGATTTGGGTTATTGTCGATAGACTGACCAAATCAGCACACTTCATTCCGGTTAAGGAGCAGTTCTCACTGGAGAAGCTGACTCGAATATACCTTGATAATGTTGTATGCAAGCATGGAGTGCCTGTATCAATCATTTCAGATCGAGATCCTAGATTCGCATCGAATTTTTGGAAATCTCTCCAAAGATCTTTGGGAACGAATCTCGATATGAGCACTGCTTATCACCCCCAGACTGATGGGCAGAGTGAAAGGACGATACAAACACTTGAAGATATGTTGAGAGCTTGTGTGTTAGACTTTGGTAAGAATTGGGATAAATATTTGTCGTTAGCAGAGTTTTCGTATAACAATAGTTACCATTCTAGTATTAAGGCTGCACCGTTTGAAGCTTTGTATGGTAGGAAGTGTAGATCTCCTGTATGTTGGAGTGAAGTTGGGGATACCCAGCTCACGGGACCGGAATTGATCCGGGAGACTACGGAGATGATAGTTCAGATTAAGAAGAGGTTGTTGACTGCCCGAAGTAGACAGAAAAGTAACGCGGATGTGCGGCGGAAGCCAATGGAGTTTGAAGTGGGTGACCAAGTAATGTTGAAAGTATCGCCATGGAAAGGCGTTATAAGATTTGGAAAACGAGGAAAAATGAATCCCCGTTATATTGGACCCTTTAAGATTTTATCTAGAGTAGGTCCGGTGGCTTACAAACTAGAGTTACCCCCAGAACTTCATGGTGTTCACAACACATTCCATGTATCTAATCTGAAGAAATGTCTAGCAGTGAGTGATGAGAAAATTCCGTTAGGTAAGGTTCGAATAGATGGGAAGTTGCATTTTATCGAAGAGCCCATAGAAGTTATGGACCGTGAGGTAAAGCAACTGAAACAAAGTCGGATACCTATTGTCAAGATCCGATGGAATTCAAAGCATGGGCCGGAGTATACTTGGGAACGAGAGGATGAAATGTGGAAGAAATATCCGCCCCTCTTCGATTTCAATAAGAAACGGACATCCAAATGAAATGGATCACGAGGACGTTGATCCCTTTTAGGAGGAAAAGCTGTGACAAATCTAACATTTTCAGGTAGTAAAATATTTTCTCGTATAATATTTTGAAACTTATTTTTGTGTTGGTTGACGAACTCACAATTTACGGATTTAAATTTGGGCTTACGTGCATAATTTGGCGTCTTTTACGACTAAACCGGAAACCTTAGGATTACGTATTTACGTTTTTGAACTCCGTTTTTTATGAGACAATTTTTATTGGATTCGTTTTGTGACGGTGATTCATAATTTATAAAAACGTTTTTGTAAAACGACCCGAGGGCACGCAAATCGAGAAAACTAGAATCGAGAAATACCCGTAAACTAGTGAGATGGGACAAAACACTTTGCCCCACCCCACTAGCTTATATGGGACGGCAATATTGACACCACCACACATAGGTGGCATCAAGTTAGCAAGTTTACACAAGTGTAAGCTTGTGCTTACACCTTAAGCTAACCATTTCCACTTAACCTCCCAAACTAGCAAGTTGTTTTCATTCTTCACATTTCTTCCATGCAAACCACTCTAAAAACTCTCTCAACTCTCCTCTCTTGCCGTCCCAAATAAGCTAACAAACCCCATCATTGATCTTTTCTAACCACAAACCACATGTTTACTAGTCCTATTAAGGTGTTCTCTTGAAGCCTTGATCATTTGGTGGCCATATCAACAACTTTGGAGGTGATTTGCTTGTGTCCTAGGGCTGGTTTTCCAACATATGTTCTTGATATTTGATGGTCTTGGAGATACTTGTTGTGTTCATCAAGTTCTTGCCTTCCTAAAACAAGAAATCCACTTGGATTGGTAAAGAAGATCATCCTCTACATTTTTCTCTTATTATTTTTTAAAGAACAAATGTATTTTCTTTCATTTTGTATATGTATATGATGTATATATTATGATAAAAATGTTGTGTGGGGATCAAGTGTTGATAAACATGCTTAAAAATGATGATAACCATAAGAAATGAAGCTAAAATCCTGACTATTTAGTTGGCTGTATAAAAACAGTAGATAACTAAATGATGAACTGATAAAATTGCATGGTTTGATCCATTTACAGTAAGTAGATGATGTTATACACATGTGAGAGTTGGCCATGCAATGTAATCAAAATAATGAGTGAGATATGATAAAAACAAGTTAGGTGGTGTAATCTGAATAAGCAGTTTTGTAGGGACTGTTAAGGCAACTTAGACTCAAAATGGGCAGTAGCTATAACTAAGTTATATGTAGCACATATTATGAAGAATTTGTCATCCAAAAATGAGCTTCTAAGTCATTGTAGAACTCTAGATATGATAAAAATGGTGAATATGAAGTTAAAAATCAGATTTTTGGAAATAATGTTTATTATTATTATATAAGCACTCACAATATAATCTATAAAATGTAAAATGTAAACCCACTAACTTATAGAACTTAATTATATAAATGTATAAAAGGTTAATTAAATGGGTAAATTATATAAATGGAGGTAAAATAATATTTATAAGTAATAAAAACTATAAATTTTTACGACTTTTTCGGCTATCGCCGTGAAATTAACGTTTTTCGCCAAATAAAACTTAAACGACCAAACCCGTCTAATGTAAAGTTTATAAAAGTTGTATACTGATGTATAAGTAACTAATACAAGTAAAAACCGATAAAACCCAAACTATAAGAATTACGGACATTTACGAGCTAACTAAACCTATTGGACTAATAATTAGACTTAATAAGATAAAAACTTGTAAAAAGAGCTTATTGGGCTTAACCCATTGGGCCCAACATGAAAGATATATATACTGATCATATAGGTATAAAATGGGTAAAAACAAGTTAAAGAACTTATAAAAGACTTAATGGACTTAAAATAGGTAAATCGGTAAAACTAGTGAACTAGTAAGACGTTACCAAAACGTAAACACTAAAATGAGTAAACGAGGATTTATAAACCCACTTGATCATCATAATATGTACAAAATCATCATATGTATATTGTTATTTTGATAAAAGTCATTGGACCGAGTCTAAGATCGATTATTATTTATATAGGTTTCCGTGACCGAAGCACGCCCGTAGCCGATAATCCGCCTTTCATTAACAACGTGAGTTCATAGCCTCGCACTCTTTTAAATGTTTTATAAAATGATTTGTAAACCCGCGAGGGAGATAACATGCTAGATTTTTATAAAAATAGAACACAAGTAGTCCCGATTGTATGCTTAATGATATGGACCCGAATGATGCTATGACCCTATATTCGAGACTAAAAGGATTATTAGTAGTTAGGTTATGTCACTTAAAGTCCCATTAGCATGAATTGTGAACTACCGGGTTTTGGTAGACGCTTATGCATTTGATAGTACTATTCGGGGACGATCACCCCAGTTCGCGCCTTGACGGTTGATCCCCGTCGTACCACATTGATTGGTAAGCGAATTTATGTATGAGAAGATTCCATAGCGTGATTTTTGTGACGACACGCTAACTTAGATGGGCAAATTGTTTGTCGGGTTCGCGGCCCGCTGTTTTCACAGTAAGGTAACAATGTCATGCGGCTAATAATAATCCTACAATCTATACGACCTGTATAATCTAAATATCCGATATGATACGACGCTATTACGATGAATATATTACCTAACATGGTAATATAGAGACTACGGTCTCATGGACGGTTTCAGACGTATGCTTGATTTATATATTGCCTGACTAGCAATATGTGGACTTACTTCCGATATTATACTTGTGTTCTGATTTTAAATGAATGTAAATGATTGTTTTATATAACGGTTTTCATTAAACTCTATGAATTCACTCGGCATTCGCTGATATGATTTTTGCATGTTTTCTATCTCAGGTGCTTGAAGGTAATCCGGATGGAGATCGACTATGATGGCCCACACTTAATATTAAAAATGTTCATTCGATCTGTGTTTTGTAAACTTAATGACCTGTATAATTTGGGACCTGTTGTACACTTTTAAACCTTTTTATCGAATGAATGTTTGTTAAACCTTGTACAACCATTTTTATGTGTTGTCTATGATTGGAGTTATTGTGCTATCCCGTAACACTCTGAAAGACCCTTCCGCTGTACCGATACGAAAAATGAGAGTGTTACACATGGGCTATCGGATATAGGATAAATCATTCCCGCGTCAAGAAGTTTAAGGACCTCCTTTTTAATGACATCGTGAATTTTGGGATTCACCCTTCTTTGACTTTGAATTGCGGGCTTGTAGTCCTCCTCCATTAAAATCTTGTGAGTACAAAATTTTGGGTCAATACCCTTAATGTCAGATATTTTCCACGCAATTGCCCCTTTATGAGCCTTAAGAACTTTCAAGAGCTCGGTTTTTTCATCATTAGCAAGACCTTTTGCAATAATAACTGGAAACTTGTCATCACCTTCCAAGAATGCGTATTCAAGGTGAGAAGGAAGATCTTTCAATTCAAGGATAGGTGGTTCCTCGATTGAAGATTTTGGTTCAACACTCATAACTTCCATCGGCGGAAGAAATGGTGGAATAGAAGTATCATCACTAATCAACACCTCATCTTCATTGTCGATTTCATTTGAAGTGAGATCGCCTCCTTGGAATGGAGTGAGATTTGGTGTGGAATTAGCAAGAATCGGATCCAAAATAGTGGGATTGCCACTTGACGAGCTATCAGAAAAACCTAACGCTTCTTGTGAAAACTCATCGCAAACCACATCAACGATGTCAATGTGATTGATGGTAGCGATTGCATAAACATGAGAAGGTTTCTAGTTTTGAGTAGCGTTTATAACAAGTTCCTCTTCGTTTAATCTCAAAGTGATAGTTCTTGCATGAACATCGATAAGCGATCTCGAAGTGTCTAAAAATGAACGACCTAAAATTAGAGGAACTTGAGGATCCGCGGGGATGTCAACTACTATAAAATCAACGGGATAGTAGAACTTCCCCACTTTCACGAAAACATCTTCGGCTACTCCACATGCTAAAATCGTAGAATGATCGGCCATCTCGATAGACATGTTCGAAGGAATAAGAGTCGGAAGCGAAAGCGATTTCCAAATGGAAAATGGCATCAAATTAATGCTCGCACCAAGATTGGCCCAGGCGAGGCATTCTTTCATATCTTGTATGTCACAAGGAATGAGAAACTTTCCGGGGTCACCAACTTTTTTTGGTATGCGGTTAAGATAAACCGAAGAACAATTAGCAAGCTTTGAAAGCTTTTCCTTATCGCTTATCATACTTTTAAAAGTGGAAGCGAAACGGGGCATATATAACAACGCGTCGGCTAAACTCACATCAAAATTCACTTGTTGAAACATTTTTATAAAAAGCTCGATTTGTTGTTTCTTACGTTCTTGCAATTTCTCTTTGTTTCGTCTTGAAGGGTAGGGTAAAGGTGGTGTGGGTTGGTCATTAGGCAACGTCCTTGGAAACTCGGGTTCCACAATTGGTATTGGTTCAACCGTAGGTGTGGTTTGAGCGGTACTTTGTGGGATTGTAATGTGCTCCTTTTCTACCATCACCTCGGGTTCTTTCTCGATTTCCTTCTCCGTAGAAGTACTTGGACGAGAGATTGGTTCCTTGAAAGTTTTACCACTTCGTGTAGTAATAACCTTCATTTCTCCCTTCGGGTTTGCAATGGTATCACTAGGAAGACCACCCGAGGAAGAGGGTTTACACATGATTGCTTCAAACATCTTAGCCATTCGGTCCTCAAATTTTGATTGCCTAGCATCCGCTTTTAATAACTCTTACTTAATCTCATGTTGTCCTAATTCCATTTTTTGTTGGTTTTGTTGAAGACGTTGGACATTTCCTTCCATTTTGTATGCATGAGTTTTAAGTTCATTAGCAAGTTCATTTTTTAGCTCGTTTTTCAACTCGGATCTTAAGCTAATCATCTCACGTTGCATGTTATCAAATTTAGCATCATTTGCTTTAGCATAATCCAAAAATTCTCCTTGAAGATTTTTAGTGTGAGCATTTTGAAAACCTTGTGTAGTGTTTTGAAAATCACGGTTTTGGTCTTGATTAGTGACTTGTCCATTCCCATTTTGATAATTCCCTTTGTTGTAGTTACGTGAATTGCCTTGGTAATTACCACCTTGGTTGTTGTTTCGATAATTATTAGCATTTTGATTTGGTGGAGCTTGATTTTGGCGGGAACCTTGACCGTTTTGGTTGTAAGTTCCCGTGGCTACATAAGCACTCGAAGTGTTACCATCCGCGGTAATGCACTCGGAAAGATCATGAGCTCCACCACAAGACAAACAACTCTTAGCAACCGCTTTAACCGAAGCGGAATTTGAAGCTTCTTGAGCTTTCCAATGGGACATAAGATTAGCAAATCTATCAAAAAACCGATTTTCATCATTAGCTTCATTATGTAAGGCATTAATGCTACGAGACGATGACGACGATGACGAACCCAAATTGGCAACACTCGGTGTGTTACGAGGGCTATAAACCTTAGATCTATTCTCGATGATTTTCAAAGCCTCATATGTCGTCTTGCACAAAAAGTTACCACCCGCGGCGGCATTCAAATAATCCCGTTCATGATCATTAAGCCCATTATAAAAAGTATCAATTTGATGCAATTCTGAAAAATCATTGTGTGGACATTCATGTAACAATTCTTTAAAAGCGTTCACATGCCATTGAAAAACTTTCATTGTTTCTTTGCACAAATCGTGAAATCTCATTTTTCAAATGTGTTGTTTTAGATGGTGGAAAAAACTTGTTCACAAACTTAGAAATGAGAGCCCATGTCAAAATCGAATTTGGCGGTTCTTTCTCAAGCCAAATTTTTGCGGGTCCATCTAAAGAGTATGGAAACAACATCATCTTAATGGCGTCATGTGGAACATCCTTAAACTTGCTAGTAGCGGTGAGACGGTTAAAATTCCTAATGTGATAGTGCGGGTTATCTTTCTCATGACCTCTAAACTTATTTGCTTGCAACATCGACATTAAACCCGTCTTAATCTCAAAATTCTCCGCAAGGATGGCAGGAATCACAATGGCCTCTCCAAAACCCTCGGTGGGTGCTTGTAGCAACTCCATCATAGTACGATTAGCCATGACGACTTCTTGTTCTACAATAGGTTCAACATAGGAGGTTGTTCTTCAATCAACGTCTCTTGATTTGCTTGCTTTTGAAGACGTTTACGAGCTCGTTTTGCTTGAATATGAGTGATCATAAACTTCACGAAGAATGGTAGGTGAGCAAAGAAGATTCTTTTTGGGTGTTTTGTGAATTTTCAATTTTTTTGTGTTTTTGATGATATTTAATTTTTTTGGATTTTGGTGTATCTTCGTAGACAAAAATCTACAAAATCTCTCCTCGAATCAAACTCTTGATTAAAGAAGCCTCAAAGGAATGAAAACGATCACGTGGAGTGAACGCCTTCGAATGACTTTAGAACTTTGGTGAAAACCAACTTGTTCAAGAGGTTTTAATCACAAAGAAACCAAGCAAATATATTATACGTAATAATACTTTGGGCGGCAAAACCCTCGGTTAGCCTTCAATCTCAAAATACTCACAAGCAAGCGGGGAAACGAGGCGGCGCGAAGCACTTAAGAGCCTTTTTCCTTAGGGTATATTTTATAATACCCGCCTTATACCCACCTTATAGTTTGTATTTTTCAAAATCGAGCTTCACGAAAGTATTTATCTATTTTTGCCTTTTTCTTTTTGTTTGAGATTTGAATACAATAATTGAGTGATGAAATCCCAATTAAGGTTGTGTTTTCACACTTTTGGAGATATTGTTTATTTGTTCTGATACTTAATACAATATAGTAATAATATTTTTACAAGAAAAACAAAGAAAACCGATAATACGTATTAGTAGAGTTCTACTAATACAAATAATATTTATGGTTAATATTAAAAACAACAATACAAATTAATCACGACACACCTCCTCGGCAGCGGCGCCAAAAATGATTGTAGGAAAATTATACACCTCTTGTTTAGGAAAACAAAAGAGCGTAAATGAGCGGTAAGTATTAAACAAATGATTTTAGGAAAAACCAAGTGTTAATGACCCTTATGGTGTGACATGAAAGTTCGTTTCCCAAGGAGGTATATGTGTGTGAAAAACTTGTTAAATGTTTGTGATTAGTGATTGGTTTAGAAGGGGATGAGAAAAGAAGATGACGAAGACGTGAAAATTACTACTAGAATGATAAAACGTAAAACCGTAAAAACTACAAAAATAAAAATTAATTCTAAAAATTACCAAAAATAAAAATAAATAAACTAAGAGTTTACCAATGATCAAAAAATTTTCAAACCTTTTAAATAATTAAATATTCAATTTTTAATTGCTAATTAAAGCCCTAAAAATTAAATAAATTATCAAAAAGCCCAAATAAAGATTTTTCAACTGGTAAACCTCTAAAATGACCTAAAAAGATTAAAAACTATTTTTAGAAATTTTTAAACTAATAAAAACTATTTAAAATGATTTAAAAACTATTAAAACTTAAAATAATTATTAAAATTAATCTAAAAGTGATAAAATTATTCTGAAAGTTGCTAAATTCCTATTTTAATGTATTAAAGCTAAGAAAAATGTAAAAAGTTGGAAAATGTGAAATTTGAAAAATAATAATAAAATAATATTAAAAATCCAAAAATTATAAAAAATTCTAAAACCTTGCAAACTAGTTTATTTTAACCTAAATAATCAGAAAATCAAAGTGAAATGACCAGAATACCCCTATTGGGCCCTCAAATGGGCCAAAACCAAAAACAGTCAACCTTAATGGGCTTTTGGGCCCAAAAAGTCAAACCTGGCCCAATTGACATGGAAAAGCCCAATCTGACTCAAAATTTAATTCTAAGAACAAAACTCTAAAGGCCCAAAAGCTGAATGTGAGCTTATCACAGCTTAATAAGCAAGCAGCTTATTCTTATTGGGCTTTTCAACCCATTAAGCAATAAGCCAATGCCATAAGCTCTAATTTAACACACAACCTTCTTTTAGGATGCTTATGAGATCTGTAAAAAGAAATTTTGAAAAAGCACACTCAATAAGCCAGAAATAAGCAAAGTAAAAATCCACAAAACGACAAAATAGTCGGGTTTGAGATTTAGGGCACCTCAGAAGCTCTAGTTTGTTGCAAAAGCTCACAAATAGCTTAACTAAGAATAATCAATCAAGAAAATCACAAAAAGCCAAGTAGAATAAGCTGTGAGAGCAAATAAGCTGGCTGAAAAAGCCAAATAAGCTAGTTTTCTAGCAAAAGTTTAACCAAAAGACTTGTAACCTTCCAGATTTGATATTAAGCTAAAAAAGATGATTTCTATAACAAAAGCCAAGTTGTTGCATGTGCCAATAAGCAGTTCTCAAAAATAAGCCAATTTGTGCTTATTTGACCAAAAGTCAAAGTACTCCAAAGTTCACCAAATGATCAGGAATGGTCTATGGGCTTGTTATAAGCAAATTTTGTGAAGGACTCAAGGAGGAGGCCTTGTGAATCAAGAGGTCAGTTGACCTTTTGATTTGCAGATTTTGGCAATAAGGGCTTAATAAGCCAGTTAGCTTATAAGCCAGATACAAAGCACACCAAATAGCAAAATCCACTCACAAGCAGCACTTAATCAAGTTCCAAGCAGCAAAATCACAAGGCATACACTAGGATAACAAATGCAAGCACAAAATGAGGTGGTCACTTTGCTGATGCAAATGACCACTTCAGCAACTTTTGATAAGCTATAACAATCACAATAAGCCACCAAATTCAACAACCATATAACCAATATATAGCTTATCACCCAAAATATTCCCAAACCTGATTTCAAACCTTAGATCCAAGTAACAAAGAAGTTATTGGATCTGATGTGTTTGACCAATTCCAAAACCACTTTTATCAGATTTTTGCAAAACTTCAAATCCCTTTTCCAAACTTTCAGAAACTTAACCAATGACTAAGACTTGTATATTAAGACTTGTTTAGACCTCCCAAACCCTAAGAACCAAGGGCTGAAGGCCACAAGGCCTTATGAACCAGTAATCCCAAACAATCCTTTATCAACCACTTTTCAAACAAACTTCTGATTTTCAAACACAACTTACTGATTTTATCCTTTAAATAGCTAAACTAGGTGACATCTAGCAGATTACAACCATAAAACACAAAGCACAAACACAGAATCAAAAAATCACATGCCAAAATACAAAACAGACAATATCATATGATTTTTGAGA
Organism: Glebionis coronaria; assembly: GCA_025667525.1. NCBI lineage: Eukaryota > Viridiplantae > Streptophyta > Magnoliopsida > Asterales > Asteraceae > Glebionis > Glebionis coronaria. The sequence goes on from CM046880.1 coordinate 21,423,799, forward strand.
GGAATCTTAACAAGAGGTTATACCTGCCCTCCACAACATCCTAGGAGGGCCAGCTATGCTCCTTGGACCTTGTTCAACAACTAGAACAAGACAAAGGTACTTCAATAAGAAAGATGATGAATGCCTTGGTTGATGTTTCAAAGCAGAAACTCAAGGGCTTGATTTCTTCAACACAATGAACAAACAGCCCAACCAAAGGCCCTAATCCCTTCACAAGCTTGGTGTCAACAAGCTTGCAAGAGCTTATAGCTTATGGTTAAGGATTAGTACACAAAAATAAGAAAATTCAGAAACCTTCTTTCAAGCTTTTTCAAACTTGAAAAACTTACCAAACATAAACGTCCTTGAACCAAATGATTCAAGCACACTTATAACAATCAATGGAACTCAGAATCACCTTTAAACAATACCAACTTTCAAAAACATAAAAAGGAATTACATTTTTTTCAAAATACCAACTTTTATAAATTTCAAAAAGGAATTACAAGTTTAAAAGGTAAAGACTGGAACAAAGGGACTCTCACATGTTGAGGTCTCCTTTTATAGGCAAATGCCTTGTTAAACACTATTCACAAACCCTAGCACTGATTTCTCTAAAATGCCCTTGAGTCTTCTAGATAATTCTTGGTTGTGAGCTGTCCAAAATGATCCTGGACGTTTAAAGTAGCTTTGGGGTGAAGCAAAGGATCTCAGCTGTTGATCTTGACATGTGGCAAGCCTTGGTGAGGAAGTTGGCACATGATGGTGAAACGGTTTTGGTGGTGGGGCCTCTTGGTGAGTGGGAGTGAGGGTTTTAAGGTTGGGATAGGATAATAGGCGTGTGAATCAAGTGTGGGTAAGGGTAATTGAGTTTTACCCTTTGTTTTAATGAATATAGTTACTGGGTTCATGGGGTGAACAGTAGTAACTTTTGATCCGATTTTGGGGGATTGGAAATGTTTGGCGCGTGTTTGTGTGTTTGAATGTTTGAGTGCACAACTTTAGCCCTTCTTCTTTTTCTTTTCTTTCATTTGTGTTTAAAAATGTGTCAGCGCCCAATTCCTTTGTTGTCAACTTTCAAGACTTGACAATTTTGGCACAAAACTTTCCAACAAGGTTTATAAGGATTATTTTTGCCATTTTGAGATATTTCAAGGGATGATCTTGGACATTCTTGATCTTCAAAGGTCTTCAATGTATCTTTGGCTTTATGAGGGACCATTGTTGGCAATTTGGAATTGTTGAGGGACTAATCTTGCCATTTCTTCAAAGTAGAATGACCTTTTGTGTAATTTTGACAAACTTAAGGGACCAAACTTGTAATTATAAATATACAAGGGTTTTAAGTGTAATTTCTTTAATAAATGAGGACCAATCTTGTATGTCTTCAAGTCTTCAAGGGTATTTGTTGAATATTCCATGAATTAGGGCCCGGTTCTTGGTACGGCTTTGTTTCTCGTGTCCGTTTTTCCTTGTATCTTGTGATCTTTTGTCTTTTTCATGATATCCATACCTAAAATACACAATTAAACAAACACAAGCATATATATGGTATATTATGACATTTTTATGCATTTAAAGCCCGAAAAGAACGATGAGATCATGTATAAATGTCATCTCATCAAGTCCAATAAGGCTACTTTGGCCCGTTAATGTTTACATGTTGTAAAGCTTGGGTTTTATCGGTTTTTACTTGTTATATAAGTTTATATATCATTATGTGATTTTATAAGAGTTTACATTAGACGGGTCCGACAGTCTAATTTTTATTTGACAAAAACGTTAATCAATCGGTTTTAGCCGAAAAGACGTAAAAATAATGTTTATAGTTTTATAACTTATAAAACTTATCAAACTACCATTTTTATAAAATGTCAATTTATTTATCCTTATACATATTTATATAAATGTAATATATAAGTTAGTGGGTTTTAATTCACATTTTATACTATATTTATTTGAGTGCTATTATAATACTATTATACTTTAATTTTCCAAAATCTTATTTTTACTTTCACTTTCACTATTTTACCATATCTTGAGTTCTACAAGGAGATAGAAACTCATTTTTGGAGACCATAAACTATATGATATGTGCTACAATTAACTTAGTTTTAGCTACTGCTCAATCCAACTCTAAATATCCCTAACAGTCCGTCCAAAACTGACTATTCAGATTGGTACTTCAATTTTGTTTTAATCATATCTCACTCATTATAATGATTCCATTGTATGGCCAACTCTCACATGTGTAAAAGACCTAATACTTACTGTATATTGATTCCACTTTGCCATTTTATCAGTTTAACATATGGTTAGTTACTGTTTTTATACAGCCATCATATTTAGCAAGATTTTAACCTTGTTACTTATGGTTTTCCATCTTTTTAACCATATTTATCAACACCAAATCCCCACACCATATTTTTATCATCATATATCCATCATATACATATACAATAGGAAAGAAAATACATGATTACATAATCAAAATAACAAGAGGATGGGAAGAACAATCTTTATACCACCAAGATGATGTAGGTTGTGATCAAGACATGGATTTTGATGGAAGAACTTGTGATAGATCAACACCAATCTTCAAGGCCACTAATACTTGTAAACTCCATGTAGAAATCAGCCCTTGGACATCACCAAATCACCTCCTTGGATGTTAGAATCACCTCCAATCTTCAAGACTTCAAAGGAGCATCATCATGTGTATGAATAACACATGAAGTTATGGTTAAAATAGATCAAATGAGGGTTGTTTTTGAGGATTGTGGGACGAAATGAGAGAGAGAGGAAGGGAGGATTAGTGGTTTTGCATGTACAAATGAAGAAATGGTTAGTGTTAGATGGTTTTGCTTGTTTGATAGCTTACTTGTTAAGCTTAGGCTAACAAGTGTAGCTAGTAAGCTTACAAACTTGACACCTCATGGTGTTGAGTCAATGTTTTGGCCGTCCCATGTTAGTGGGGTGGGACAAAACTTGTTTTGTCTCATCCCAATAATTTATGGGTATTCCTCGATTCTAGTTTCATCGATTTGTGTGCCCTTGGGTCGTTTTACGAAAAACGTTTTTATAAATTATGAATCAACGACACAAAACGAATCTAATAAGAATTGTCTCATCAAAAACGGAGTTCGAAAACGTAAATACGTAATCCTAAGTTTGCGGTTTAGTCGTAAAGGACGTTAAATTATAATCGTAAGTCCTAATCTCTTCTCGTAAATTTGTGAGTTTATGAACCAACACAAATTTATAATCTCAAAATAATATTCACGGACAAATTTATTTTCTGAAATGTCGGACTGTCACCAAAGACGGTGTATGTAAACGTGAGCACGTAACGTAGAATTCTCTAGTTTAGACGTAGTCGATGCTACTTCAAGACGTAAATCCAAATTACTTCCCAAAAATAAGTGAGTTCATAGTGTAACATTAAAATAATGTTTTTAAATAATACTTGAGAATAAAATATAAACCATAAATTGACGGATTGTCACAGTATATGTGGCTCAACCTCCCGGCTTCATTGATTTTGAGAAACCGGATCATGTTTACAAGCTTAAGAAAGCACTTTATGGACTCAAACAAGCACCCAAAGCTTAGTATGATAGACTTAAAGCGTTTCTTGTTAAACATGAGTATACCATGGGAATGGTAGACAATACACTCTTTACAAAGAAGAAAGGTCCTCACCTCATAATCGTACAAATATATGTTGATGACATTATATTTGGATCAACTTGTCAAGAATTGTGTGATGACTTTGCCAAAATCATGCATGATGAGTTTGAAATGAGTATGATGGGAGAACTTAACTTCTTTTTAGGACTCCAAATTAAACAAATGGACGATGGTATTTTCTTTAGTCAATCTAAGTACGCTAAAGAAATGCTAAAGAAATTTGGATTAGAAGAATCTAGACCAATGAAGACCCCTATGGCCTCGGATACTAAACTCACCGTAGATGATGATTGTGAGTCGGTAGACAACACCAAATATAGAGGTATGATTGGTAGTTTGTTGTACCTAACGGCAAGTCGACCGGATATCATGTTTAGTGTTTGCCTTTGTGCTCGCTTCCAAGAGGCTCCCAAAACCTCTCACCTTGAAGAGGTTAAGCGTATCTTCCGATACATTAAAGGCACTACACATTTAGGATTATGGTATCCTAAAGGGACCGGCGTAGAAACGATTGTCAACGCGGACTCGGATCATGCGGGAGACTATGTGGACCGGAAAAGCACTAGTGGAGTTTGTACCTTCATGGTTTGTTGTTTAACTTCTTGGTTCTCCAAGAAACAAACCGCTCTTGCAATATCCACCATGGAAGCCGAGTATGTGAGTGCCGGAAAAGCATGCCAACAAGCTCTATGGATGAAGCAAGCGCTTGTTGATTACGGGATTTCTCTTGATGATGTTCCCATCATGTGCGATAATAAAGGCGCTATAGACCTAAGCAAGAATCCCGTGCAACACTCGCGAACCAAACACATAGAAATTAGACACCATTTCCTTACGGATAATGTTCAAAAGGGGAACATTTCTATTGAAAAGGTGCCCTCCGAGGACAATTAGCCGACATCTTCACTAAGCCACTTAAGAGGGAACCTTTTAATTACTTGCGTCTAGGTCTAGGATTAATGGAACATATTCCTTAATTTCCTTTCTCTTTGTGTGTTTTCTTTTACCACTTTGAGTCATTGAGTCTTCGAAACTCTTTTTGAAAAACCCTCTTTTCTCCTTTTCAAAATTCTCAAAGTCTCTTTCGAAAATGGTTGAGAAATTCGTTTGACATTGTTAATTCAATCTAAAAACAATTTTTCATAGATTCTCGCTATTAATCTAGAGCTTAAATAATTCATATGTATGATTCTCTCAAACATAGCAAGAACAAGATAGAATCATGGAGGATCATTGTGTCATGACTTAAGGTCTTGTCTTACACACCTCCTACATCGATTTTTAATCCATGTATTTTGGTCAAATCTCTATTTGGTAAGTTTGCATATGTTTTCTTTGTCTATCTTTGCTTTTAAGCATATCCCTATGATAAGTTAGACTAGAAAAATAAGATTTGCTGAAAAATCTTCCTCCAAACACCAAACACTACCTCTGCAGGCGGTTCCATATGTGAACCACGGTACCTTATTGATAAGGTACCGCCAGCCTAGATAAGGAACCGCCTACAGTGCCTTCCTTTTTCGGGTTTTTATCTGAAACTCCATATTTGCTCCAACAGTTTTGAGAATCTTTGTTTCAAACCCTTTTGACCACCCCAAAAATACCCTAAGCCTTCCCTATTTAAACCATAAGCATTTTGCATTACTTCACATCCAAAATGTCTTATTCTCCCAATGAAAGCCTTGAATCTCCTTCATTTTCTCCAATTGCTTTCAACCCAAACCCACACAAGAACACTCTTAATCACATCTCTCCTACCAAGAATGTTGATTGTGGAACATCTTTTCTTCCACCACCACCCTTTAGTGTTCTTCCTCCTTCTCATGATAATGTCATGCACCATGGAACATATTGTCAATGTTGTCAGTATCAACATCTTGCTATGGCACACATCTATGAGGAGTTGAGCTACATCAAGAGTCTCTTAATCAAACCTCCTCTTCACTATGATTATGAGATTTCCAACAAGCCACCACCACCACCCTCCGCCATTACCTTGTCTTTCATATAAGCATTGGTTGCTTATCCACAAGATACCAAATTCAAGCAAATCTTAGAATTCTAGAATAACTAGGATTAGATTTATGCTTTTGGCTTGTTTCTTTTTCGATACTTCTTTGTATGATGATCTTTTAGTAACCTATCTTGGATCTTTGTCTTTGTGTTTTCTTCTCTTTTATTTTTTGTGACCTATTGCTACATATTGTTGGTTGTTTCTTTTGTTCAACTAACCCTTCTATGTATCTTGTCACCATATCTCGGTGCCCCAAGCTAGGGGGAGTAAGCACCAAGAGGGAGTCTTTGCAAAGTCCATCTCTTCAACACCGACTTTTGTAACCTTTTTGATTCGGCAAAGGGGGAGAAATGAATAAACTCGTCTTCGGAAATCTTGTTTTTTGTGTGATTGAGTTTATGTATTGTCGGAATCAAAAAGGGGGAGATTGTTAATGCAATAAATGCCTAAAAACGTTACTTGCATTTTTCGGTCTCGCTTTGTTTTGATTACGACAATATGTAAAAACAAGCATTTACGAAAACAACGGAAAACGAATTCTTGAGTTCAAGTATTTTTCATTTTACCCATTTTCACTTAAGGTATGGATAAACAAGTACTAACCTTAATCAAGTGATCAAGTGATTTAATCTTTTCTTAAAACTCACTTTTTATTAAGTGTGACAAGTTTTTTATTAAACTTTCTTTTTAAGAAAATGTTTTATTAAATTAATTATTTGAAAATTTGAAAATGGCATATTCTTATTTGGTTAGGAATATTCTATCAGGATATTTTTTAAGCCAGATATGACCTCCACCACTAAAGGACAAAAAGGGAGCGGAGTCTAGTCCAGCGGTACCTTAGCTCCTAGGCGGTACCTTATCGATAAGGTACCGCGGGCTAAGATAAGGTACCGCGGGCAGATATAGCCATTGGCTCCTTTGTCCTATAAATAGTGGACCATTCTCAGCTTTTCAACTCACCTCTTTTGCACATCTATTTCCAGATTCAAACATCTTCTTTAATCACTCAAATCTTTGATCATTTGTTTGATTACTACTTGTTTAAGAAGTGAATCTTGTTCTTCCATCCCTTCCTCTCCAAGTGCAAAGAGAAGAACACTATCCTTGTGAAGTGTTGAGTCCACCACCAAAGATCCATTGAAGATCTAATTTTATACACTTGTAGTTGTGTCATAGTTGTGAAGATCCAAGTAGTTGTGTCTATTTGGAAGTTGTGTATGTACTAAGTATAGTTGTGTAGATTGGTCCTAGCTACGATTAGGGCTCGACTTTTAGCTTAGAGTCGGAAATTGGTTAAGCGACGTGTACGGTTTTCTCCACCATAAGGAGCTTGTTGTGTAGTGAACTCTCGAGTAAGGAGTACTCGAGGAGTGGAGTAGGAACGAGGAGTGAGCTTCGTTGTCGAACCACTATAAATCCTTGGTGTTCGGTTTGATCTTTCTTTACCCTTAACTCTTTACATTCTTTATTCTTTGTGCATATATATTTGTTAGTATTAGCTTAGTTACACTATCATTGTTCATATTGTGCATAAGAAGATTTCACATATTTCCTCAAGCCTAAGTTTTTGAAAAAGGATTTTTGGAAACCACATTTTAACAAGTAAATATAAGAAACTATTCAACCCCCCCCCCCCCCCCCCCCTTCTAGTTTCTACACATTAGGTTTAATTCTAATGCATTAACAATGTATAGTAAGTGTAGTGATAATGAATGTAAGTAAAGAGTAAGGAAAGAAACAACCTAGTAAGAAGACACCAAGATTTATAGTGGTTCGGCAACGAGGCTCTATCCTCGTTCCTACTCTACTCCTCGAGTACACCTTACTAGAGATTTCCACTATATCCACAAGCTCCCTTCTTGGCGGAGAAAACCTTACAACGTCGCTTACATTATTTTCCGACACTAAGATAAATGTCGAGACCTAATCTTAGCTAGGACCAATCTACACAACGTCGCCCACTTCACTCTTTTATGACACAAGGCTAGATGTCGAGTTCTAATCTAAAGGTAGAACCAATCTTCACAACGTTGCCTACTTCACCATTTTCCGACACAAGGCTAGATGTCGAGTTCTAATCCAAAGCTAGAACCAATCTTTACGACTCTTCACTTTGAAGCTAAGTGAGAACTTCACACAACACAACTACATATCACTTTATAGTTTAGTAAGAACTCACAAGACACAACCACGTCACTTTATAGTTTAGTGAGAACTCACAAGACACAACCAGATCACTTTATAGTTTAGTGAGAACTAACACAACTAATTACAACTCAACTAATCATATACAAGTACACACATGTAGCTTGGATCTACACAACATGAATCCAAGCACACACAAGTGCAATGGATGTATACAACTCTAATCCAAGTATTCACAAATAACTTGGATGAACACAACTAGTCCAAGTATTCACAAATACATTGGATTTACACAAGACACAAATAAACAAATGATGAACATGACTAGATCTTTAGGAGAAGGTGATCTTCATCAATGCTACATCTTTAATCACATCCCAAGTGTGTGAGTGATCTTCTCTTTGGACAAGGTAAAGAAAGAGATCAAGAGGATAATCATGAGTAAACATACTTAACACATTACGTGATCATTTACAAATGACTAGGATTAGAAAGCAGAAAGAAGGCTGAAGAAGATGTCCAAAAAGGGTTAATGAGAATGCAGATTTGATCCACTATTTATAGGACAAAACATCCAACGGCTATATCTGGCCGCGGTTCCTTATTGGAGCCCGCGGTTCCTTATCCATAAGGAACCGCCATAGGTGCTAAGGTACCGCCGGCGTAGACTCTGCTATTTTTTTGTCTTATAGTGAATTTGAAATATCTGAGGCTGTTTAAACCTTCAAGGGATATTCTTATGGCATTTGGAATATGCCATATTCAAATTTGCATTTTCATTTTAATAAAACATTTTCTTAAAAATAAAGTTTATTAAAAATATTTTGTAATGTTTGACAAAAGTGATTTTTAAGGCTAATCACTTTTATGATCACTAAGAATGATTAAGATATGTTAGTGTAATGATTATTACCTTGATGATAGTGTTTGTTAGATAATTCTTTTTATGATTGTGTTTGACAATAAATGTCTTTGTAATTTGTCGTGATCAAAACTAAGAAAGATTAATTAATACTAACAATGTTTTTAGGCATTGCTTTGCATTAACACAGCTCATACTTCTGTTGAAGTGGAGGAGCCGTTTTCTCTAACATTAAAGCAGCCACCTCAAATTGCTTCTTAACATTAGCAGCGTGTTCAAGCCTTTGCGCATCAGATGCTCCTTCAGCAAGATCCTCCGGAAAAGGAGTAGTCAAGATATCGATAGTACCCGCTACTCTCAGAACTATTCTTAGTGAGCGATACCAATCATTGAAGTTAGGGCCAGTAAGTTTAGGATGATAAAAGAAAACTTTGAACGCAGAACTTATAGTCATATTGTTTTCGGGTTGAGCCATTTCTACAGAAATAAGTTCAAACATTAGTATTTTTGATAATGCCATTCAAGAAAATAAAATTACCCCGGTAATAAACCATAGTATATTCCTTGAAACTAGAATCCATATTGACATAAACCTATCACATCAGCTGATATGCTAGTGACAAATGTATTCAACATGGTAACTTGTCGAACAATAATTAACAAATAAATTTGCAATTTCTAGATATTTTGGGGATTTACATTGCCAAAAGTCTTTTTGCATTGTAAACATGTTTTATCCCTACTTTATGCCTTATGTTTCCAGATCTCACTGAGTAACTTAATTAAGTCGACTAATCTAAAGAACGTAAAACCTTCATGTGCAATCTTATTCAGTCATGAAGTTTTCTCTCCATTACAACATCGTCGAAAATCTCATATGACGACAATTGTAACTTCAAGTGTTCGTCAATTAGATGGCATAAGACTTAAATTTAAGGGTATTGATTTTGGTGTCAAAATCATGTATGGAGAAGCATGCATACATCTCCATAGCATTAGTTTAATAAAACTGTTTAGTAAACCTTTTGGTGAGACTAAAAATTTCGCCACATATTTGCAAGTTGAGGTATTGGTTAAACCAATTAAATATTCTACCCACAACAATTCACGCCTTACGTTCCTAGAACTTGGCTAAAGCACAAAGCAATAACTTTATTCATTGTGTTTCGGATGTGAATTTGCGGTTAAATCAACCTTAAGGAATTATGTAAATAATAACCGTAGGTAATTCCAACTTTGACGCACAGGCAAGCCGGGAATTTGGTCAGCGCTGAAGCATAACACCTCCTTCCTAAACCGGGTACATGACCAGCGGTGCGTTATAACCACTTTATAGTTTGTCAAAATTGAGTAGGCCGAAGTTATTATTGCAATTCCAATCAACGTAAATCATATGTAAATTAGATCTTAAAACAATTCATTAATTTTTATATGATTTAGTCCATATTAATTTTTCTTGGAAAAATTACCCTTGTTTACAACATACAATTACTATAAAACGTATGAAAACAAGTAGGTACAAAAAAAACTAAATCAAATAGCCACATGCATAACAATTTATTAAAAGAACATAAAATATAGGGTTTTTATAAACATAAAAAATCTTCCCCAATTTTAAAACTTTGAATCAAATAAAGCAAATAGCATATAAAATCCCATAATCCGTGAAAAACATGCATGTTCATCACGGATCTCCCACATATTCTTAACAATTAAAAAACTATGGATCGTAACCATACATGACATAACAATTAATTCACGCAATCATCTAAAGATTTTTACCATGTAATTTTAGGGTTTACAAAAAAAACTTTAATAAAATTCGGCTAGGCCGATTTTTAAAAAACAAAAAAAACAAAACCCTAATTTTTGTTAAAACCTAAAAAAACAACATGTAATTTAACTCAAATCACCATTAGTTAAAAAAACTTTAGATTTGGATAATTATAACATGTTAAAACGGCTCTCTGATACCATTGATGGTTTATGACATTCATAACAATTATATAATCATAACAAAGATCAAAGCACGTTATAGCAGAAGCGATTTAACAAGATCATAATAACACAATTTTAATTAATGGATTAGGATTACATACCTTTATCCTAGCAAAGATCCACAAGATCACCGACGAATCACCAATTAGGGTTTGTGAAGAATAATACCAAGATATAGTTTAAAGCAAAACTATATTACGCTCTTGTACACACGTAATGCAACGGGCTAACCGTGAGTCTAGCACTTGCAAACCGAAACTTCAACACTTATGGAATTTAGCAAAATCGAAAACCAAAGAACCCTAAGGGTGTGTTTGGTTCGGCGATCACAAGAAGAGAGAAGGGAAGGAGTGGGGATAAATTATGAAGGCTTTGGCTGTTTATATAGGCTTGGCAAAACTTGATTTCCAAGTAACACTCAAATTAGGAAAGCCAAAATCTTTCCCTTGCCCCCTTGTAGGGGACGGTTGGTTATACCCTAAGGGGTGTTTCCGGAACTTTCCATTTTCCTTTTTCTTTTATATAATTCCATAACATTCGTTTAACTTAACTCTTAGTTTATTTAAAGATCGTTTAGTTAAGTTCAGTTTGATTTAATAAATATATAAAATATATTTAATAAATAAAATTAACCCTTTACGTATTGTGTGCAATCCCGTAATCCCGAGTTCGATCCTATCACACGACTATTAATTTTAAGTCCATAAACTTTCACATCTACCAATACAGCTGCAACCTTAAGTGATGAAGAGGTTTGTATGAATCAAAGATGGTTTTTGTGTTTAAATAATAGAGATGTCTTTGTTAACTAGTAGTCATCCCTTTCAGCTTGCTTTACTTCATCATCAAGAGCTCAATAGCTCTCCAAGAGTTCCTCGGGTGCCACGAATGCGCAATGCTGGCAGCTTACCTCAGCTAAATTCTCTGCATCTACAAGCACATTACTGAAACGATCTTCTACCTCTGTAGGGAAGGATAATGGCTTGGTGAGCTTTGCTGACATTGTATCTTTTTTAGCATACTTGTCAGTGTGTACTGATATAACATTGGTACTTTTGTATAGGTCTCTACAAAGAGAGCCAAGGATCCAGCAAATAATAGGCCAAGCAATTCTCGTGAGCTTCATAGAGCAAAAAAGGTGGACAGATCGTCTTCTCTGACCAATTCAAGGAGAAATGACCATGGGAAAAATGGATCCGGCAATGTGGTGCAACCTCCTAGGTCAACAACAGCTAGCAGTGGTCGATCCTCTTCAACTGAACATAATCAATCTTTTGATGATGAAACTGGTGCAGTTACCCATGGCACTTTACCAGGTCTGTCTACATAACAGAATCAAATTTTACATTGTTCTTAGGGGTGTTTAGATTTTTATTTAGGCACCGGTTCTGCTTCTGATTATTTGATTATTCGAGGATTAAATAACCATTTTTGGATAATCAGTTTCGTAGCAGCTGCAACAAAGCTATTATCTACGGGTAAAATAGACTTGCTTATCTGTGCCCTTTCTTCAACCTATTCTCTTTCCCCTTATTTTCACAAAAATGTTGGTTTTGGTCATTTTATTTATAAATTTTATAAAAATAATCATATTATCTAATTATTACACCCGATTATCCATAATCACTTATTAAATGCACATCCAAACACACCCCCCCCCTCCCTTGTTAAATTTTGCTATCTGATGGAATAGATTATATGGTTTTGACATGGCTTCTTTTTCTAATCCAGCCTTGCTTGCTAAAATTATGAGTAAAGTAAAGCGGATGACATATGAAGAACTCTGTAATGAAGTTTTACCGGTATAATTTTGTAATAAAATGTTTGTTCTTTTATTGTCTATTCAATTTGTATGTATGCTAATGATAGTCTACTTATTTTCTCAGCACTGGCCTAATCTGCGTAAGCATAATGGTGACCGTTATGCTTATTTGAGTCACTCACAAGCTGTTCTTGATTGTCTGAGGAACCGAAGTGAATGGTCCAGACTAATTGATCGTGGTCCTAAGGTATGTCTATAGTAAATATGAATTGTTATACTTGTCGATACCCATGTTTATAATAAGTTTGTCATTTTTTAATAATTGTGTTGTAGACGAATGGGGGGAGGAAGAGACGCAAGCCTGAATGTGATACATAGAATCTTGAATTAGAAGATGATTATAGCACTGACAGAAACTCAAAGGAAAATACCAGTGACTACCCAAAGCTGCGAAAAGCAAGAAAGCAGCGGCGCCTTCAAAGAGGAATCAAGGATGTTAGAAGGAGACGAAAGGCTGAAGTTATTAGTGATGATACTGATTCATCTTCCGAATCCAGTGAAGAAAGTGAGTTTAATGATGAAGAAATGCAAGAAGAAGGAACATCAGGTCCAAAAGAGGCCTCTGCTAGCTCAGATGAAACGGGGTCATAACGTTGTTTAAAACATAAAACACCATTTGACCCTTGACTTGGATTTTACTGTTAAGTGTAAGTATGTGAACAACGTTAGGAGTAGAGGATTGTTGTATTGTAGCATTAGGTACCGCCATATATTCAATATAGGAATGTAGAGGAGTAGTAGCATAGTGTGAATGTATTCAGGATTCTTAACTATAGCTTGTAATCATAATTGTGCAAGCTAGTTTAGAGAACCCGTTATTACTTTGAGCTTTCAAACCCGTTGGGATTAGACTGTTTGTTGATAATATGAATGTTACATTTTAATTTGAGAAAATCTGCTCTCTGTAGGTTGTAGTTCCTGTTGTCGGACTATAAATAATATCTGTTTCAACATGTTCTGCTTACTATTCAGATTATGTATTTGTTTTTTTCATTTGGGGGTCTTTATCAAGAAGATCAGGTGATTCAGTAAGGCGGTCAACTAAATCTGTCCTAAACGCTCCTGATGACGGCGGATACGATGTTTCAAGAACAACAAGAGAATGTGCGGTGGTGACATTAATTTTTCTGTCTAGTTTAACGTTAATCAAAGCAGTACTCCATAGCCGGAAGTAAACATCCAGATAGAGACGTATCATTAAACGTCAAAACTTCATTCCCTACAGCAACGGAAGTAATTTTCGTATCAGGAAGATAAGCTTCGACGTTGGTTTTGACCCATTCTTGAGCACCATCAGGATCTTGTAGTTTTGTAACTACTCGTTACCTATTCCAATAATGAACTCTACGTTTGTGTTTCCAAAGGCGGTAAGGACTTTAGGATGATCATCATAAAGTTTAACTTTGTTAGCACCAATGGATTTTACTAATGGGAAGACTTTATCTGGTTACGTGAGATTGTTGACTTTTTGGCTGTAGTTGATACCAATGCACGATATGGTCGGAAAGAGGAGGAGGAGGATTTCACATATGTGGAGTAGGGGGTGAAATGGTCCATTGGTGGTAGTCGGATGGTGGTTAAAAGTGGTAGTGGTATTTTTTGGGATTTAAGATACTACGTTAACCATTAACGCTACAAGTACGTAGCGGATATGGATCTAGTTTGGCACATATGATTAACACATATAATTAAACATAAAAAGGGTAAGAAAACTAACCTTTGTAGACCACATCAAATGAAACTTAGTGATTAATTAGCACCTCTATGGTTGCTACACAGACATGTCAAACAAGTACGTTCGGAATGGTAGCCGTGTTTCACGTAAACCCAAACACCAAGTGTCTTAGCCCAAAATAGATCAAAAACCAAAACAGCCCAAAACTGCTTCTTTGACCGATATCCTTATCTATCCAAGAAACCAGATCTCTTTATTGTCAGATGTCAGACAACATTAAACTGACAGAATACCGAATCTGTCCGAGAACTTAATCTATACTACCTATAAAGGAAAAATCCTCATTTCTTGAAAAGTGAAAACTTAAATTCTATAAATAGTTAAATGTGAAAACTTAAATTCCATAAATAGATTTAATCATTAATTAGTCAAACTTCTTCCATAATTTCACTACACCTAATTTCGACCACCGGGTCACCGGTCGACCAACTGGTCAACGGTTCAACTACCGGGTCAACCCGATCGAGTCACCCGATTACCAGTTCGTTCACCGGGTGTAACAGGGTTTCGAAAATATAAGACCAGGTTTAATTTTAACCGTTTTTCTAACTGGTTGAACCGGTCGGGTCAAACTGGGTTTTCATAGTATTTTTGTTAGTGGGTCAAAACATGTTACTTCTACAACGGGTTATGAATGATAATTTAAATTTTTTATGTTGTTCTACTTTAACAAAAGGTGAATAACTTGATCTATACATGTATTTTTAGAACGGCTGATCTGTACACGTTTTATTTTGAATGTCACACGAAACACTTACCACAATATAACATATCATTAATTATTTGTCGCTAGAAATTTCCGCCGCTATGCGTGGGTAATCGTCTAGTGTATTTAATGCAATCAATGTACTATGTTAACTTTTTGCAAAAAATATTTTTATAATGGAAATCTTTTTTGCTAAATATTTTATAATAATAAAAAGCCTTTTGTAACTTGATGTGAGTGTTCAATAATGACTATTCACGAGTGTATTTATTGCTAACCAAAGTACTAACATTGAAGTTAAGTGAAGTGAAGCTCGGCTTTAGAGCATATGAAGAGTAGTAGTTAGGGTGGGAATCGGGTTAGGTTTGAATTGTTCGGGTCAGGGTTAAAATTGGGTCGAGCTGAGACTAAAACTAATTTACTTGAACCTAACCCGATTTCAACTCGAGTTAGTCGGGTTCGGGTCTATTTAGGTCGGGTCTAATCGGGTCGGGTTTATTCGTGTTCGGGTTAACTTGAGTTTGAATAAAATATAAAAAAACAATTTTTTTTACTTTTTTTAATAGAAATTATATTAAATTAACAAAAAAATTAAAATATTCTTTATTCGGATCAATCGGGTTGACTCGGACCCGGATTAGACATAATTTGTTTACCCGAATTCTCACTCGATTTCGAATTCGGGTTAGTCAGGTTGACCCGATATAACCCGACCCGAATATCGGGTCAGAAATATTAACACCCCTACTAGCTGCTTCAATTACACACATGAGCTTAAAAAAATTTAAAAAAAAAAATTTTAAAAAAAAGAAAAAAAAGAAGAAAGTCTTTTATATAAAATCCTTCCGTATATAAACATCGTCGGTTGGTTTTGACCGACATATCTACCTATATAAACATCCGTACATGTATTCACTTAACTCCAACGAACCAAACCCAAGAGATTTATTAATCGACCCACTTTTTTACTAGCATGGGGTGTTTTGAATCAAAGATGGACCCATGCAAGCGCAGTAAAGCATATATGAGACGCTCGATATCCGCTCATGCCGCCTTTGCTGATGCCAATTCCGCCTACGCTTCGGCTCTCAAAAACACAGGCGCTGCCTTTAGGGATTACTTCGCCTCAATTGTGAATAAGAAAGATGTCAACTTGTTCAAGGTATTCAAACAGGTTGATGATTGTTTTATAAACGCTTCACAAAGTGCATATCAAGTTTCTAGGATTCTCGAGTATAATAAGTTACACCACCGCTCGAATTTTGGACATTTTCGAGGTAATTACTATAGATTATATGGCTGGTTAATCTTGTTATACGTGTTCGTCTTTATTTGAAATTGCATTTGTTTTTCGAGTCATATTGATGCTAACAGCCTTGCTTATTATAGGTCTTACTGGTCATTCTACAAGATTCATGCGGGTCGTTACTCTCAACAATGACTGCTTTGTTCACGCAGAGAAAGAGACACTCGCTACGATACTAGACAAGATGTTAGAATGGGAGAAGAAACTATATAAGCAATCCAAGGATGCTAAAGATGTGATATATGCATACCAGAGAGAGATTGCATCATTGAATAAACTTGGAGGTGTTAGTAACGACTCGATGCCCGTAAAGCAGTTGAACCCAAGATACATTGTGGACATGCAGTCTATCAATTCCGCCATCAATTCCACCATCACAGAAATCAACCGTCTTCGTGATGAGCAATTGTATCCAAAACTTGTTCAAGAGTAAGTGATTCTAACTTTACAGTATTATTTCTAT
Source organism: Glebionis coronaria (assembly GCA_025667525.1). Lineage (NCBI taxonomy): Eukaryota > Viridiplantae > Streptophyta > Magnoliopsida > Asterales > Asteraceae > Glebionis > Glebionis coronaria. The sequence goes on from CM046880.1 coordinate 21,440,522, forward strand.
CATTAGTTAACCGAACGCAATTTCTTACAATTATTTTATTAATCAATGTTGTTATGATCGACTGGTAAGAAAGATGTCATATTGTATCGTTGTGTAAATACAAGTACATTTTTTTATAAATGCTTGAAACTAACACGAAAACTTATTTGCAGGATGGCGACAATGTGGGAAAATATGCAAAAGCAACATGAACACCAGTCCACGATCATTCAAGCGTTACAAAACTTCAAAACCTTGGAACTGCGAGAAGAAACAAGTGCTCATGACTTGCACAACACGCGAAAACTCCATCATCATGTAAAAATTTGGTCAACCGAGTTCAAAAAACTCATGCTACACCAAAATAACTACATTAAGTCGCTCGAACATTGGCTTAATTATAACCTGGTTGTTAGCACAAATCACATCATAAAGTCTCAATACCCTAAAATCGAATCATTATTATGCTCATGGCTGAACGAACTCGAGAAACTTCCGGAAGAAGATACAATGACCGCTATGGAAGAATTTTCCACGGATATTCATACAATCGCTCAATTACAATCAAACAAGAGGAAAATGAAAAAGAAATGCGATGAAACGCGAAAAGAGTTGTTCAAAGTATTAGAAAATTTTGAAAGATGGTGCAATAAAGATATTGCTAAGAATCTATCGACTGTGGAGGCGTCAAAGCCGCGGTTGGTCGTGGAGGAGACTTACAAAAAGTTATGTGACGAGGTGAAACATAAGATGGTGGTGAATTTGACAACGCGGTTGCCTCAATTTCTTAAAGACGTGTCGGGGTTGGCTCGTGCTTGTTCGCTTATGTATAAGAATTTGAATATGTAATGTTAGTATGTATCCACTTAAAATTTTGAATGTCTCGGTATAAAACTTCCTGGCACAGTTATTTTGTAACGAAGAGTATACAACTATACAAGTAGTAGGCACAACAGCAAAACTTCTTGGCAGGCCGAGAAAGACGGAATGAACATCTAATACACATTGATTCATGCTAATGTATCTGTTGAGAAGTTAATACAGACAATAGCTGATTCATACGAAACATCATACAAAACATATCCTTTTTGACGGGGAGTCTTGAATACGTAATATATATTTTAAACGAAGTGAGGGTGAAATCATGCTTGCTACTGTTTTGGGGAGAGTCTAGTTATAGAGAACTATTCTGTTGTGTATATATTCAATTCCCTTTATATGTGGAATACCGGCTGTGACATCTTGCCTTAATTAAAACAAGTAATATAAACGCTAGAAGATGCATGTGGGACATCTATTTTAGATAGGAAACCTTTCTATCAGTTATAGTGAGACCAAAATGTGTAAACAGTCATCTTTGACGAGTCTTGATTGATGTATCCTATGAAGAAAGAGCATCTGTTGATACAAATAGTAGTTAACAACTTACAGACCCATAATATTAATTTACACCTTCATGAACGATAATATGTTCTCTTAACATCACTGGCTGTTGCAAATAACACTTGCTGTTGAACAATACAAAATTGGCTTTTATGGATTGGATAGTGTTTCTTTCGTACGGATATATAAATGGTTTCCTGGACCTTGTCTTTATTTGTCGAGGACTAGTTAGCTCTTTCAGAGAGCTGTGAAGCATGGTAATTTAAAAAACATAATATAAATATAAGCTTTTATCCTTTGCTCTTAGGCAAGTTACCAGACAGGAAAAGACGTAACAGTTCTGGTAAGGCTCTCATTGCTTGTATTTAGTAGGGGATGTGCAGGTTGCATGAATGTAGTTGCTTTTGGGAAAAGGTCACAAGTGATAGGAGAGCATCTTTATATACCAAACTAGTTTATTGACCCGTGAATATCATGGGTTTTAAATGTAAAACTTATTCTCCGTATCACATTCTAACCCAGTTTCGTTCTTTATTACCGTGATTGGAGAGCATCTTTATACACCAAATTTGGCTCTGATGTTTTACTTTCATATTATAACTAGTATCAACAATCTACATAAGAGGCATCTCTGCGGTATAAAAATTTACATTCTTTATTTACACTTTCTTGTACTTGGTAATAGCCATTGTATAATATCATAGGAAGTCGCTTGCAAAAGGTTACTTTTATGTAGAATGAACTGAACACCAGGTAGTCAAATTAGATGAACCAAAACTAGAGAGACATAAATGAAGACTCTTTTATGGTTACTAGAGAGCTGCACTTATTTGTCCTAAAAATCCTGGAATTTGTATTCTCTCAGTTTTTCGAATTTCACATTTCTCTTGATTCCACATATAGCATGAATGTAGGAAAAGTTTGCACCACTCATATTAAAGTGATGATAGCCACAAGCAGGATTTTCGTTCACTTTATTGTTTGCACCTAGCATGATTCTAACTTGAGACCTCTCACATTTTAGTGACGATAGTCACAAGCTTTTACCAACTTGGCTGACTCTGGGTGGTTAAGCATTAGTGATATTGAATTAAGCCCTAGAAGCTTTTAGATTGTACTTTTTATAATGCGTCTGTCTCCCATTCATCGGTTTTGACCAGTACAACATCATATAAAATGTTAGAAAGGACACATATGTAGGGTTATACTCTTATGTCCATGTCTTTACTTTGATTACCTCTTTCTTTGCTGCGGAGTAGTGTAATTCGTCTCCCCGCTTTCCATTTTCCAGTATTCTTTCATAAACCATTGCTTTCACATTCAAATTTCAATAGCTGCTGCATCATGACTTTGTTATGAGTGATAATGTGATAGTATCCACTGTGAACACAATAAAAACACCCACTGTGATACCCTTTATATAATGCCAACATGTCCCAATTCATTTATTTGTCCGTGTCAGTTATAAAACTACAGATACTCGATTTATAATATATCTTTGGCTTTATTTGACCAGGAATAGTTAGTTCTTCCAGAGAGCTATAATGTTGTGTATGCCCTTTTTCTGTCGGGTACCATCAGTTTGTGACTCTTAATCTTAATATCAAGTATGGTATTATAAACAACATAATATAAACCTTTGGAGCAATAATGGCGGTGTAGTATCCTTTGCGCTTGCGCAAGTTGTCAGACACAAGACTTGATCATGTGCATGAAAAACATAATAGCTGTGGTAATGTTCTCATTGCTTCTATTTAGTAGGGGACGTCTCATAAATTTCGGTGGCATGTGCCGTAAGCATAAGAAGCCCCGTTAAATACAAAATTTTCAACATGATTACTCGCGAGCAGAAAATTGATTTCTTGTAATATGGTAAATAGATTGATGTGGATGATCTAGTTAACAAAAATCGCTCAAATAAAATGAAAACTATTATATTTATACTCGTAATAATAATAATAATAATCAAATTAAAGGAAAGTTTGTACTGTTTCTTTTTTAAACTCATATAATGGTTATTAACTCTTGTATGTGGATGAGCTAGCATAAAAAAACCATGGGAACAACCTACGTAGGCCTTTAAACTTCGTATATACCAGATACAAATAGTGGATTAAATCAAAATTTTGTGGCCCTATTGAAAAGGAGCCCTGTGCCATTGCACATGTGGCACCTCCTTTTAGCCGGCCTTGTGTATTAGTTGTCATATTAGTTGTACACTGGTGTTTATCCAATGTATTAGCTTTCCATTAGGTGTCATTAGTTGTGATTAGTGTTTATCCCAATGTTTTAAAAACCGGGTTAAACCGGCCGGTTCAACCGGTTGAACCGGTCGAAGGACCGGTCCGGATGTCAACGGGTTTTTGTTATTTCGGAACCGGATTAAACCAGCGGTTTTTCAGTGACCCGGTTCGACCCGGTTCGACCCGGTTAAAAGAACCCGGCTGGGTCAAACGACTTTTGTTTCAGTTTTATGTTTAGAGTAATATTCATTTAATGCTTTTCTTTCTTAATGACTAACACAAAGTCCTAGGCCTTCCACTTTCCCATGCAGACCTTTTATATTCGTATTACAGTAATATGTTACTTTTTGTTTTACACATTTGCCAAGATCCTACTGCAATCAATAACTTCACGTTTTCTATTGCATTAATTTTGTTGCCTCAAATGTCGCCAATTTATTTAAGCAATCATAGGTATGACAAATATAAAATCTTTTTTTGTTTAGAAAAAGAAAGTATGAAATCTTTTTATCCTCGTTTGTTTTAATATGGTGTGTTAGAGTTATTTGTACAATAGATATATATCAAATTTTCCCTTTTTCATGAGACCGGTTTGACCCAGCGGTTCAACCGGTTGAACCGGTAACCCGGTGAACCAGTAACTTAACCGGGCCGATTAAAAAACCGGGTTTTAAAACATTGGTTTATCCTTTGTCTTCTAGTATCTATATATTGTGACTGGAGTTATGAAATAAACACACAGAGTTTCTATCATTCAACATGGTATCAGAGCAGTTTCAATGGTTGCTCTTCCTTTTTTTTAACCACTCTCAATCTCTTTTCTTTTTCGGCTACACATTCACTTCCTTGGATTTTTTAAGAGGTTACAGATCTTGAACGGATCTAATACAAAAACTTTAGGGTTTGAGAGATTGCTTTATTGAGAAGGTAATAGTGCACCAAATTCAGTGATGAATCTAAGAAAGATGAACATATAGGCTTTTTTTTAAAACATCGGAAGTTTATTGTGGATCTACCACCATGTATAATAATGAATAAACTCGTAGGACTACATTGAAACCCGTATCCTTCATTGTCTTATTTCACCACAATATATAGAGTACACATAATAGCAAACCCTAATGAACCTAACCCACAAACTGAGCTTAGCCCATATTTATTCTCTAACAATTTTAACTTGATACCTCTCACATTCTAGTGACGATAGTCACGAGATTTTACCAACTTGGCCATCCCTGGGTGGTTAAGCATTAGCGATGTTAAATTAGGCCCTAGAAGCTTTTTGGGTTGTACTTCTTCTCTTTTTATAATGCGTCATAATGCATCTGTCTCCCATTCATCGGTTTTGACCAGTACAAAACCATATAAAATGTTAGGAGAAAAACACCTACATTAAAAAAAATGCATATTTAGGGGTATAATCTTATGTTTGTGTCTTTACTTGGATAACCTCTTTCTGTGCTTGCGTAGTAGGGTAGTTTGTCTCCCCGCTATCCGTTTTGCCTCTTTCATCATTATCAAATATTGGAGTCACATTCAGTCTCGTTCAAATTTCAATTGATGTTGCATAATTTTTAAGTATATGGCAGAACTTTGTTATGAGTGATAATGTGATAGTATCATACTTGTTAGCTTGGTCTATGATTAAAAGCAATTCTATTAGTAAGTTTTATTGTAGTACTTAATCTTTTAGGCTCGATAATGGATTATAAAATATGGTGAAATTTACAAGTTTAAAATATGGCGACATGTGCAATCTTTTATTATTTTTTATGAAAATGTTTGAGGCATAAAGTACCCTAAGCACCTTGAACTTGGTTAAATCTTAAAATTTTTCATCCAACGAACACATTACACTTTTTTGACAGAAGATTATTATAAATTATTATACGTGATGTATTTTAGAAATTAAATTTGGTGATTGGATGTGATGAACAGGTGTGGGATCTTGGTGGGCAAGAAAGACTTAGGACATCATGGGCTACTTATTATCATGGGACCCATGCTGTAATCGCAATGATAGACAGCACTGACAGGGCTCGAATTTCTCTCATGAAAGACGAACTTTTTAGATTGCTTCTAAATGAGGAACTTCAAAATGCAGTGCTATTAGTATTTGCAAACAAGCAAGACTTGAAGGATGCAATGACCCCAGCTGAAATAACGGATGACCTTTCCTTTCACAGTATTAAGAACCATGATTGGCACATTCAAGCTTGTTCTGCCCTTACAGGTGACGGACTCTGTGATGGCTTGGGTTGGATTGCTCAAAGAGTTACCGGTAAAGCAACATAAAAAAGGAAAGAAATCACATGTTTTCCATGGAGCAAAACTCAAACACACACACAAACACAGAGCTCTGTTTCAATCTTGTTTCACTCGTTCCTAGTGTATTATGTCTAATTAAAATCCTTTTGAGATTCATGACAATGTATCATTATTCGACTCTTGGCTGCCGAGCTACATAGTGCTTGCTTATTTTCTTTCGTTATTTTTCATTTCAAAATGGGTGTTTACACATGCTGAAATGCTTTTATATTTTTGTGCTCTGTGGATGCTGTAAAGAGTACTTGTGAATGCAGATTCTTATCATTGTAAGCAAATGCTTTTTCTTACCGGCATTTATGCCCTTTCGCCTAGAAAGTGTGGTTTTTTCGTAACTGGGTTGTTGATGTAGTTAGTTTTAAGATCTTTTGGTTATGCACTACTACAAAAATCCCTTAGAGACCCCCCTAAAGAGACTGGTTACGTGAAAACAAGTGTCTATGACCTAAAAATGGTGGGAAGGGAATAAATAGAAACTTGTTTTCTTAAAAAAACTAGTCTCTATAAGGTGAATTCTAAAGAGACTAGTTTTGTAGGCTGCAACCACTCCTTTTATACACTTAAAGACACTGGTTTTTAGGTAACAATCTGTCTTTATGTGTTAATGTTAAGGACACCGTTTTATATTCAAAAACTAGTGTTTTTAGACATTTAAAAACACTTGTTTTTTAACAACCAGTCTTTTTTATGTAAATAAATTTTGTGCTTAATTTTTTTTAACTTAAAATCATAAGGACTCAACGGTATATACTTGTTTTTATAACATATTACGTTTTTAGTCTTTATAAACTTTATATGTGATTAAATTATAAGGACCATTAAATAAATAAAAAATTAAGAATCATAACTTGTGTAAAACTTATTTGTTATATAATATGAACCGGGATTATTTATCTTTTTAACACATATCATACAGATCAAAAACCTACGAAACACATAATAACAAGCCGATCATACGGATCAAAAACCTGCAAGTCTTTTGTTCCTGTAAGTCTTTGTTCTTCTCTGTTCTTCTCTGTTATTGTACTTTGTTCTCAAAATTGAATATCTTTTACCAAGATATTCTTCATTCATAATTTATGTATATATACATGATATAAACATTTAGTCTAAACCCTTTATAAAGGGTGTCAAAATAGATTACCTTGCAACTACATATGTTGCAATTACCTTCACCTAAGTAAGATATCTTAACCCTTTATAAAGGGTGTCAAAAGAGATTAGGTTGCAACTACCTATGTTGCAAGTAGGTGCACCTAACTATATATAGAGTACATGTTTTGCAAAAGCCCGAATAACATGTCTAGGATACCAGATAAGATAATTAAACAATTCTGTTGACAACGTTGGGTTTGATACATGGTAACCCAAGAATGCAATGCGACTGGTGGAGGTCTGTTGACAACGTTTTTCTTCTTTGATCGACTTGAACTGCCTGTTCTTCTTGTTTTTTTGGGAGTCCATGCCTGATCATCAGAATCATCGTCCTCATCTTGTTCATCTTCATCTTGGTCATCATCTTTTTCCATCTCAAATTCATCGTCCTCTGTTTGTTCCTTCTGTTTCTTCATCTCTTCAATGCCTGAACACTCTGGAACATCAACCTCACGATTTCCTACAATGTCAATTTGATTTCAATTAGTAACAAAGTACAAAATTATTGACTAAAGGTATGCACTAAAATTTAATTTCAAAATGGTCTAATTTAACTAGAAAACACCTAATAACAACAACCAAAGAGCCAAATCACAATTCAAATCACAATGTCAAAAGTATGCAGGTTTAGCACTAGAGATTACAACAGCAGATACAAATTGGTATGTTTAACTAATATCTATGATCAACACCTACCAATTCAAACTACAAATCTATGTATAGTGAATCAAAGTTGGCAAAGTTGCAAGAACTCTTGAGCTGTTCACTTACACAAGTCAAACTAATCAAACCAAATTTACAATAACCTGTTTCGTACTTATCACTATGAAAAGTAAATCTAAAGCTTATCTAGACAAACTGAATAGCTACACTAAAAACTATGTTATTTAACAATTAGAACCGCAAACTTTGCTTCCAAATCACAACGTATGATCAACCAAAATTCATCAAATGTCAAGAACACCTATCCTTTGACTTAGACAGTCAAAGTTAATAAAACTAAACACCACTATTAAGATCACAATCAACTAAGAATCTTAAGATCACAATCAACTAAGAATCTTAGCACAATCATTATCAGAACAAAACCAACATATAACAACTATACTTGACTTTTTCTAGTCAAACACAACATATCCAAAGACTCTTTTAATTGCATGCTAATCAAATCTAAAACTCAAAGTAAATGATTTCTGCAAACAACAATTAAATCAAAGATTATGATGATTTAATAGAAAACTTACTTGGACCTATTTCTACATGAAAACAAAGTTGTACTAACCAGTTTTAAGAATGTTAGTGTTTATAGAATGAATACTTTCCAAAAAAAGAAATGGTAATTTTGAATACATTTTGAATCTAACAAACAATTTCAAATACATAAATTTTGCCAAGAACGATATGATGTGCAAAGTGAATTAACTTTTATTACAATGAACATCATGTTGTTTTGGGAAAGTTTGTGTGTCTGAAATGATTTATTAGAGTAAAAAATAATTCAAAATAACCACTTCCCTTCCTTTGGAAAGCTTTCAAGCTATAAACATAAACAATATGTGATTGAAAGTTTAAGAGAGATGTATGTATTTATATACAGATAATATACATTGGATTTTGAAATTTTTTGAAATGTGTAATAAAACATAAGATAAGAAAAGAAAAGATAGGATGTTTTTTTTCTTGAAATGTGTGATACATATTATTATATGATGAAATAAATGTTCTGGTCTGATAACACACTACCACATGTACAAGTATCGGGTCGACCCGTTTGACAGCCCTACTTGCATACATAAATTAAGCTATCTAATAAACATATATTGAAAACTAAGTTGAAACAGATTTAGTATTTTATAAAAGAAGGTCAGAAAAGTTGATGATTACATACCTGGTTTAAAGGAACCTTTAGAATTGAATCTTTTTGGAATATTGAATTTATTTAAAACATCATCATCTATTTGTTATCCACTTTGAAAGTGGCAAAAAAAGTTGTTCTGACCACCCGTACTTGTCCTTAATGTAATCCCAAACTTCATCCCGGAGTTTTTCCGATCCAGGAACAGGTTCTACAAAACCAAAATATAATAGTTAGTCCTTTTCATATGATATTTAACTAAAAAATCATAACTGTGTACTCTAGTGAGCTTTTTGACTAATGTTTCAACTGAAAAGCTTATTTTTGGCTTATTAAAGCTTCTTGGACTAAACTGTTACAACTGTTACTAGATAATGAAAATCTCTAATAAGAAAAAATGAATTCCATAAGCTCTAACTGCAGCTTTTTATCAAAATGTCTAATATTGTTGGGCCAATGAAAGTTTTAACTATGGCCCAGTCTAGATTTTTTTAAATTGGACTAAGTGTTACTGATCGCTGAGAGGACCAGCGACAGAGACCAGACCAGTGGAAGGCAAAGCCTCAACTGGCACACCAGGAACATTCAAGTCAAAGACAACGTCAGAGAAGTCGAAGACAATCTGAAGTCATACTCACCAACGATTATGGATAGATGGGATGTAGAAGGAATGTGCTGGTGTTCAAGGATCTCTGAGTTGATAATACTCAGAGATCACTTAAGAACCCTAGAAGTTTGATACAAGCAAAGCTTGTCCAATCCTTTTATAGTTTAGGCGGGAGAATCTTCTACGTGTTTTGAGCGGGACAAAACAAGAGATTCAAGATAAAGCCTAGTACGACCTAGTGGGACAAAAGGTGAACAGTTGGCAGAACTGTTCACCTAAAGTTGTTTAAAGATATGTCTCGATTTGGACATGCATTTAATACATTGTACTCTTCCATTCAGAAGATGACATATATCAACTACCCCTACTAAGGAAGCAACCTCGTACCACTATAAATAGGAGTGAGAAAGAAGAATTAAACCAACCCTTGTGCTTGGATAAATTATCTAAGTTATTTCTCACTTTGGAACCGCTGAGCCCTCAGCTGTCTACCAGCGTCTCATTGGTTCCCTTGTAAACTTGAGTCTCGAATCTAGTTTACTTGTTCTAGGGTTCATTTATTATTGTCATTCAACGAGTGTATTCATAGCACTTTGTAATACTTTGTTTTATAACAATTAATAAAGCATTACGCATTTGAAAAGTATTTCATTGTGTTTTCGTGGTTATACGAGTTATAGTTTCAACAATTGTCATATTAAGAGACTTTCAATTGGTATCAGAGCGGTTTGATTTATAAAACATTTTATAAATCGTTCTTGTTTTTAAAATCAAGATCCTAATATGACTGATACTATACCTCCTCCACCCTTTGGTCAAACCAGTCAAGGTACCACTTCGACCACTGCACCGGCCACCACATCTACTACCATGCCTACACCGGTTGTAAGCACTGGTATTAATAATGATGACCTTCCCCAACTACTTGATGTTCGTGGGGGGTCACATGTGTCCAATGTTCCAGCGTTTGATGAAGAAGATTTTTCAAGTTGGAAAAGTGAATTTCTTATATATTTAGATGGCTAAGAACCCTACTTGATTGAAATCTTAGAAAATGGTCCCTAGGTACCACTGGTCGTTTCCTCTACCCCTGAGAGACCCATCAAGAAGCCTGTTAAGCAATGGTCTCCAGCGGATAGACGTCTGGCTAACCAGGACAAGAGACTCAAAAGTATCATAGTCTCTTGCCTACCCAAGAACATAATGAAGTCCATCATAAAATGCAACTCTGCTAAGGAGATGTGGACTGAGTTAGTTCTAGGGTATGAAGGTCCAGAGGAAACAAAAGAAACCAAAATCCAAGCCCTTAGACTTACGTTTAATGCTTTTAAAGCTTTGGAAACAAAAACTGTTGCTCAAACTTACATTAGGCTTAAGATTTTGTTGAATGATTTGGGAAACAATGGAGTTGTTCTACCTAAGGCTGATGTTAATGCTACATTTGTCAATATTTTACCTAGAAAATGGCTTAGCCTAAACCAGACCTTAAGAGCAAATAATGCTATCAAAAATGATACTTTATCCCAACTGTTTGGTAGATATAACTATGAAGAAAGGCTAATTGACTCCATTTACAAATCAGAGACTGATAGGTTTACCACCAATATCACTGGATCAAAAGCTCTTGTTGCTAACCATTATTTTCAGGACAACGACTTTGACATAGAAGAGGACACCAGAAGCAGTCAAGAATTTCTTGATGAATTACATGCTGAGTTCCATGACAAAGCCCTTCTAGCTGACCAAAAGAGGTACTACAAGAGATCTGGTAGAGTTGGAGCTGCTAAGGTTCATAAATCCAAGGTGTCATGCTACACTTGTGGAAAGACTGGTCACTTTCAGAAAGATTGCTGGTCAAACAAAACCTCCTCTCCAAGCTTCCCTTCATCCAGCAACAATCACAACAGCAAGAAGAAGTTTTCCACCTCACATTTCAAGCAAACTTCCCACTCTGACTCAGAGGGAAAGAAGGACTACAAAGTTAAGTACAAAGCCTTGAAAGCTGAGCTGTTAAAACTCAACCAGAAAGCTGAAGATGAAACCAAGAAAAAGGATGTTAAGAAGACTAAAAAAGGTCTGATTGCTGCTTCATTCGACTGGGATGATGAACCCCTTACATCTGAGGATGAAGGAACCACTACCGTCAGAGCCTTTATGGCTGTCACTGATGAAGAACCTGCTGTGGGAAAAAGCGAAGCAAGATCTGGTCAATGGGTGGACATCATCATGAAAAATGTACAAAGACTACTATCTATGCCTGAAGGTCCTGATAGAGACCATGTCAGTGACTATACCTTGGTTGACCTCCACTTTGTGGAAGAGCAAAGAAAAAACCTGTTAAACAAGTTTCATAGTCTTAAAACAGAGTTAAATCTTTGCCAATCTGAATTAACAAATCTTAAACCATTTGTGAATCTTGCAAATCAACTTCAAAATGAAGTAAGCAAATTGTCCATTGAAAATGAGTCTTTAACAGATGAAAACACTTAACTAAGAAAAACCATTGAAAAATGGAATTTGGCTCAATCCACAGTGGAAGAAATAGTTGCTGAAGCCATACCAGGTGATGTGGTTCAGGCTATTAGGGGAAAGGATAGATACAAAAATCATATACCTGTACCCAGTGTTAAATTTGTCCATTCAGATGTTTCTTCTCCATCTTCCACCTCTGTGGATGAGATAAACTTTGACAAGTAATCAGAGGTACCAGCCTTACCAAGACTCGCTTGTGCTAATCCATCTGATTCCTTGCTTGGCCCAAAACCTCGAACCAAAACCCCTGGGAATTCAATTCTCAAATTCGCTGATAAAGCGCACAAACATATTTTTGTGGCAAAGGAATCCAACAAACCCACTCCTCCCCCTGAAGAGCTTTCACCCACCAAAAAACTTCTCCTCACCTTGATGGAAGAAGTAAAGGGGCTGAAAGAACAAATCAACCCCAGAGTTAGCAGTCCATCTGTTAACTCTCTTGGTGAAGGATCTAGTAGCTCAAAGGTGAGAGCTTTATTCAGGCCTTGCAAGCATTGTGGTTTCAAAAATCATTCTTCTGAGGACTGCTCAAAGAAACCAAAATGTATCACATGCGAGTCTACTGAACACACCTCTAGAGAGCATAAGGAGACTATTGCTGCTCAAAGAACCAGAACTTGATTAAGGTCTAAAACTCCTCATAGGCCTTCTAGAAGAGCTAAGCCTAAACCTAGAGACAATTCTCAGGGTTACAGACCAAATCCCCCATGCAAGTACTGTGGTTTCTTTGACCATCACTCTGATGAGTGTGAGCATTATCCCGGATGTGACATCTGTGGCAGTATGCGTCATGAACCCAGAGATTGCAACCAAAGAGGGGGAGATAGAAACCATAGAAGACCAAATGTCGCTGGTCAGCGACAACATAGACCCACTGGAAAGTAGGTTCATCGTCGAAACTAATCTGGCTTTGTTATATCTATGCAGGAATATCTGAAGAAATCTGTTTGGTATCTAGATAGTGGGTGCTACAGACATATGACAGGGGTTAAACAATATCTGCATAGATATAAGAAGGAGTTTGGTCCAAAAGTAGTCTTTGGAGATGACTCCTCAGGGGCTACTGAGGGTTATGGCTCAGTGGATTGAAACGGAATAACCTTCACAAGGGTCGCTTATGTCAATGGATTGAAGCACAACTTAATCAGCATTAGTCAACTCTGCGATGATGGTTTCAAAGTTCTGTTCACCAAGACCCAAGGAACAATCTTCAATCAAAATGATGATGTTGTTCTAATTGAACCCAGAAGAAGGGATGTGTATGTCATTGACATGACATCTTGTTCAGAAGGGACAAAAACATGTCTCTATGCCAAAGCATCTAATAGGAAAATTGGCTATGTCATAAGAGACTCTCCCACCTCAACTTCAAAAACATCAACAAACTGGCCAAGAATGATTTAGTAGTTGGGCTTCCCTCTCCGACCTTCACCAAAGACAGACCCTGCTCAGCCTGCGAGAAAGGGAAGCACCACAGAGCCTCATTTAAGACAAAGCAATCATTCTCCATAAATAAGTGCCTCCATCTTATTCACATAGACTTATTTGGACCAGTAAAACCTCAATCCCTTAATCACAACAAGTATAGACTAGTCATTGTAGATGAATTCTCCATATTCACATGGGTATTATTTCTCAAAAGAAAGAGTGATGCTGCTGAAAGAATAATGTCTTTCATCAGAGAAATAGAGAACTTCAATGACTGCAGAGTTAAGGCTATCAGAAGTGACAATGGCACTGAATTCAAGAACCATGCCATGGAAGCCTTTTGTGAGGAAAAGGGAATATCACATAACTTTTCTAACCCAGGTACCCCTGAACAAAACGGTGTCACTGAAAGAAGAAACAGAACTCTCATAGAGGCTGCTAGAACCATGCTCAGCGAATCAAGACTTCTAAAACAATTTTAGGGTGAAGCTGTGAACACAGCTTGTTACACACAAAACAGATCTATTATTGTGAAGAGACATGGCAAGACCTCTTATGAAGTGTATAGGAAGAGAGACCCTGATGTAAGCTACTTCCATGTCTTTGGTTGCCCTGTTTTCATTCACAACTACAGAGATCACCAGGGAAAATTTGATGAAAAGTCTGATGATGGATTCTTTGTTCGCTACTCTCCCACCCCCAGAGCCTATAGAGTATTCAACATCCGCAGACAAGAACTAGAAGAATCCATCCATGTCACCTTTAATGAAGCAGATGTTGTTATTACTCACACCAACACAGAAGAATGTGACATTGATTTCAATGAAGTCAAATCATATCCAGAGGATGATTTCTCAAATCACAAGGAATCATCTCAGGCCTGTCACAAGAACTTTCCTTATGTTCATGCATTTGATCCACACTCAATCTCTGACATCACTCTATAGATTGAAAATGCTGAACCTATCACTCCACCCATTGAAGTGAATGTTGATCTTATCGAACCAATATCTCACCTTGATGAAGAGATTATGGATGAAGAAATAACATGTGAAGATCCCCCAGCATTCATTGAACATGCAGTGACTCCTGAACCCACAGAGACTCCTGCTCCTTAATCCAAATGGAGTAGGAACCAAGATATTCTTCTGGTGAATATTCTTGGTGAGCCCTCTGAGGGAGTCACCAATAGAGGCAAATTGAGATCTCTGGAAACCGCCTCAGGGAATGAATGCCTTTTTGCTGATTTTCTCTCTGAAGATGAACCTATGAATGTGGCTGCTGCGCTTCTAGATGAAGGGTGGGTTGTTGCCATGCAAGATGAGTTGAATCAGATCAAGAGGAACAAGCTGTGGACTCTGGTAAAATCTCCAGCTGGAAAACAAGTGGTTGGAACTAAATGGGTCTACAGAAACAAGAGGGATGAAGCTGGCATGATTGTTAAAAACAAGGCTAGGCTTGTGGTGCTGGGGTACAATCAATCTGAGGGTATTGACTACGATGAAACGTTTGCACCAGTAGCCAGATTGGAAGCTATCAGAATGTTCCTAGCCTTTGCAGCTTATATGGGGTTTACCGTATACCAGATGGATGTGAAGAGTGCTTTTCTTAATGGTAAGCTTGCAGAGGAAGTATATGTCTATCAACCCCCAGGGTTTGAAAGCAGTGAGTATCCTGATCACGTCTGCAGACTTCACAAAGCACTCTATGGGCTGAAACAAGCGCCTAGAGCCTGGTATGAAACCCTATCAAAATTCTTACTTGAAAATAAATTTGTCAGAGGTACCATTGATCAAACCCTGTTCACTTATAGGTCCAAGGGTGATGTCATTTTAGTACAGATTTATGTGGATGACATAGTTTTTGGTTCAACCAATATCACTTTGAGAAAACAGTTTGCCAAAATCATGACCAAAAAATATGAAATGAGCATGATGGGGGAATTAAATTTTTTCTTAGGTTTTCAAATTAAACAAAATTCAAAAGGAAATTCCATTTGTCAAGAAAAATATGTTAAGGATTTGCTCAAGAAGTATGATCTGTCTGATTGTGCATCAGTGAAATGCCCCATGCTTCCTCCCAACAACTTGGAAGCTGATGAATCAGGGGTCTATGTTAATGAGACCTTATATAGAGGCATGATTGGGTCACTAATGTACCTCACAACAAGCAGACCAGACATACAATTTGCCACATGTCTCTGTGCTAGGTACTAAGATAACCCCAAGGAATCCCACCTTGTAGCTGTCAAAAGAATTTTCAGGTACTTAAAAGGATCTCCCACACTAGGTCTATGGTATCCAAACGGATCAGGCTTCGACCTCAAAGCCTACTCAGAATCTAAATACGTTGGGTGCTGTCTTGATAGAAAGAGCACCTCTGGGAGCTGTCAAATCCTTGGAGGAAAGTTAGTATGCTGGAGTGCTAAGAAACAAAACTCTGTGGCCATGTCATCAGCTGAAGCTGAATATGTAGCGGCCGCTGGTTGCTGTGCTCAAGTTCTCTGAATGAAAAGTCAGCTGGCTGATTATGGGATCACTTATGAAAAGGTTCCCATTTTCTGTGACAACACAAGTGCTATAGCCATCTCTAATAATCCGGTACTTCATTCCAGAACTAAGCATATTGACATCAGGTATCACTTTATCAGAGACCATATTTTAAAAGGTGATGTTGAGCTTCATTTATACCCACTGAATACCAGCTCGCTGATATATTCACCAAGCCTCTGGCTGAGCCAAGTTTTACTAGGTTGGTTGCTGAGCTGGGTATGCTCAATATCGGTAAACAAATCTGATAAATGATCTCTGCCTCTGGGAATTTAAGTGAATTGAATGTAACGAGGTAGTTACATTCTAATGGGAGTTAATATATTCCCATATTTAATTCAAATGATTATCCTTTATTGTCAACAACTTTCCCACTTTCCAAGGGGACAGAAAAAATCACATGAAGAGTCAAGGGGTCCCACTTTTCCTAAAAGGTAAACTTTTGCATTAAATGCTTTAATTGAAAACGGCTAAACCTTTTATAAAAACCCTTGACTCATTTTCAAACATCACATTACTCATTTCTTTCACACACACATCCTATTCATCTTTTTCACATCCTCCATTTCTTCTTCCATCAACAATGGCGTCTTCATCAACAAACACATCTTTCACCGTCTTGGCCGCCTCAAACGTAGATTTTGGGATAACCGATGGAAAGATCGCCCTGAACAACTGTGTAGCACTTTTGGAACATAAGAACCCTCTCTACCATGCATTGTTATCCTTCCTCAAGAACTCCACCATTGTTGAAGCCATTACCAGAGAACCTTCCACATCCTACCACCAATACTTGAAGGAGTTTTGGTACAGCGCTGAAGTTGATCAAACCTCATCACACATCACCTTCAACCTTTCCACACATCGACAACCCCTCACCTTTGATTTCCACACTTTTGCCAAAGTCATTGGACTTCTAGTCAATGAAGGCATGTCCGCTGTGCCGCCAGCGCTACAGTGAAGAAGACTCTGGCTACCCTTCGTCCTCATGATGATGAACCACCCAAGGATTCCAAAACAAATCACTGATCAAAGTGAATTACTTTTCACCCATATGGAGGACGCTGATGCTATACATTGTGAAATGTCTGGGAGGAAACCAGGGGTCACATGATCATCTTAATGGTGCTCAGCAAGCAATCACTTACAGCTTAATTTGGGGGCAAGATATAGGGATCGCCCAGATACTTTACACTAAACTCATTGCTAAGCTGGAAAACAAAGGGAAGAAGAATCGACTGGCCACCATCTCCTACACAAGATATCTCTCTCTCTTTATAGAGGATATGCTTGGTTAAACCTACACAAATGATGAACTTCACTCCTTCTCTCCATATCGCATCACTCCAGCCTCACTGAAGACTCCCTTAAATGATGAAGTGCCTCTCAGCAGGCATATGATGTAGGGTGCTGGGTTACTCGCTGCTGATGGGGAGCCCTTGATCCCTCACAATAAGGTGAATGCTGAAAGACAAACTGACAAGTCTTTGTCCAAGACCTCTGTGCAGTCCATTCTTAGCCCAAGGCACCTAAGGACAAGAAGAAGAAGAGGAAAGGCATCCCCCTTTCCTCTGAAACCCATTTTGTTAATCCTTCCAAGACAAAGAAGACCAAGAAGAACCCATCCCCTGCTCTGGAGGATCTGGTTAAAGAGCCTGCCGCTGACAAACAACCAGAGTCTAGCGTCTCCTTGTCAGCAGAGACGTCTAAGAACCTTCTCCACGCTGATATCTCTCAGGTATTAGTTTGCCATTTTTTTTTCTCTTGGAGGTTCACATACAATCACTCTCAACATTCTGTAGGAGAGAGTGATGAAATCTTAGGGTTTGCCTCAACCCATAGAGTGTCGGTGTCAACACCTAGAACTCTTAGGATTATTTGTACACTCTGTCTTAACACAAGGATATGATTCACTTGTGCTCATAACGCACCCCGATGATCCTTCACCCTCTAGACTGTGCTCTTGTCCATAACAACTTGAGCATGTTATAGGTCCCGACCCAGAGTCTCTACACCTCACGTGGTATATGGGTCCCCTCATATGAAAAGAGTCCCAAAGAATTTATTCTTTTGGGGGGACTGAATAATCACCCTCAGTCTTCCTAGGGGCAGCGATAAAAGGCGACCATTACCTTCAAATATGTCACAACTAAAAGAGTCCCAAAGAATTTACTCTTTTGGGGGACTGAATAATCACCCTCAGTCTTCCTAGAGGTAGCGATAAAAGGCGACCTTAACTTCCATTAACTCACACTTAAAAAAGTCCCAAGGAGCAATCCTTCAGGGGGAGCTAGATAACACACCCAGCTATCCTAGGGGCAGCGAATGGCGACCATTCACCACATAGTTTTCACAAATCAAAAGAGTCCCAAGGAGTAATCCTTATGGGGGAGATGGATTATCACACCCAGCTATCCTAGGGGCAGCGAACAACGACCATTCACCACATAAGTTTCACAAATCAAAAGAGTCCTAAGGAGTAATCCTTATGGGGGAGCTGGATAATCACACCCAGCTATCCTAGGGGCAGCGAATGGCGACCCTTCAACATATATGATTCACACTAAAAGAGTCCCAAGGAGAAATCCTTAGGGGGGCTGGATAATCACACCCAGCTTTCCTAGGGGCAGCGAATGGCGATCCATGACTTCATATTTATTTCACGCTGGTTACTAACAAATGTCATAACAGGCTCATAATCTTCATGAAGAACAACAAAATGATGATGCCTATTCCATTGCTGGTGATGATAATGCTGAAGCCCCCCACATTGATCTGGATGCCATGTCAGACATTGACTCCTTGCCAGAAGATGAGGCCTTTATCATTGAAGATGACCTGACCATTTCAGACTATGCTGAAATGGATACTGATGATGACCAAGTCACATCCGAATTAAAACCCATTTCCTTCCCTTCAATGGAAAATGTTCAAGAACTGGCTGCCAAGCAGCTATGGGACCAGAGGCTCTGTACACCAACCCCAGTTCCCTTCCCCACCTTGCCCAATGTCATGAAACTGGGGGCAATAAAACACTTAGAACATTTACAAAACCTCAAGCCTTTCTATGTTCCTAGAATGAAAGATGTCCAGGAACTAGTCGCTGAGGATCTATGGGTCAAGAGGGGAGACATCAGTAAAACCAAGCCTAGAGTCACAAATGATGTCATCCTATCTGAATTAAAAACACTCACCCATGCTAATGAGGAACTCACCACCACCCTAGAGACTTCACTAACTTCATCTGTGGAATCCTCTATGACTGCACTGCTTCCGTAACTGCTGGGTAATGCCTTGCAAACTCACCTCCCAGTAGTTCTAGACCAAAGTCTTCAGCAATACATACCATCAGTCCTTACCACCATTGTGAAAGCAAATGTTGCTGCTATTGCCAAGGCATCTGAGCCTTTCAGGCAACTTCTTTAGGAGCTATTACAGGGGGAACTCAAAGAAATATGTTTATTTGTTCATCAAGAATTTGTTAAGTTCCTCAAACCTAGATCACGCACAGCTTCTGCCGGCGCTATTCCTGAGGGGGAGAATTCAGCAACCTCCACCTCTGAAGAAGATGCAGACACTTCTCCACCTAAGGGGAAGCAATCACTTAAACAACCAGCAACCTCAAAAGTGATCCCAACACCAAACCCCATCAGATCCTTCAACCAGCACAGGACAAGGGAAAAGGAATTGCCACTGAGGCACCTGAAACAACCCTACACTCCCTCTAAGAAGAAGGTGGATCCACAGCCAAGCACTCTGACTTGACCAAATTTAAGAGCGTTGATGAACCACCACTAACCCCAGAGCAGGCAAAGGCTCAAATCTTGGAACAAAAAAGGTTAGCAAACATTAGAGCTGCTGAAATCAAAAGCAAAGAAGCTCTGAACAAACTACTCTCTCCAGCTGTAAAGGAAGCTCAGCTGAATAAGCTTAAAGAACTTGAAGTTAAAAGGAGCAACCTTTAAAAGGAATATGAGAGAATAGTGGACCAAAGAGCAGAGCCCGGTCAAATCACCAAGTACGCATGTTACACTGACAAAGACAAAAGAGTAGTGATGACCTTATACAAAGAAAACCAACTGACCAACTACAAAGTATTCAGTAACTTTAAACTCAGAGATCTGGGCCTCTCTGAATGGTTAGAAATGTTATCTCTTGCCTAAAAGAAGACTGGGCCTGGTGCTGCCCAAATGATGAAAAACATTCAAGCTAAGCTGAATTGGGTAAGGGACACTACAAAGAAGCTGAAGGTACCTCTGCCTCCTCAACTATCACAAGAACAATCATCTCAAGGACAAAGAAAAAGGAAAACCCAAATGGGGCCTCTGGTAGAAAAGATGGTCATTGAGGATATTGTTGTAGATGGAATGCACAGAAACCTGGTACTGCCCAAAGAGATCACTAAACCAGTGGGTGGCCAAGTATACTCAGAACCAGAGACATGAATGGTCTTCATGAATGGTAATTGTGAGTATTTATTTCAGCGGATGAATGAACTACATCTGGTGTTAACTATCCAACTCATCAGACTCAAACAGGGCATCCTAAGGAACTGCAAATTAGCTGATGATTTTGAGTTTGAAGTTGAGTTGATCATCAACTCTAGGAGTGATAAAGTTGAAGCTCGGAGAATCTGTGATCAAGGCCTTGATTGCTGAAGAACCTTTTATTTTGTTTATGTTTACACCGCTGGGTGTTCTTGTAATAGACTAGGTTCTTTAGGTTTAATAAAACTCTGAGGTATTTTTGTTAAATTATATGTAAGAAGAAGTTGTGTACTCACTTACAATAATTTTAGACATAGTATAATTTTGTAAACAAATAAGGGCAGATTGTTGGGCCAATGAAAGTTTTAACTATGACCCAGTCTAGATTTGTTTAAATTAGACTAAGTGTTACTGATCGCTGAGAGGACCAGCGACAGAGACCAGACTAGTGGAAGGCAAAGCCTCAGCTGGCACACCAGGAACATTCAAGTCAAAGACAACGTCAGAGAAGTCGAAAACAATCTGAAGTCATACTCACCAACGATTATGGATAGCTGGGATGTAGAAGGAATGTGCTGGTGTTCAAGGATCTCTGAGTTGACAATACTCAGAGAGCACTTAAGAACCCTAGAAGTCTGATACAAGCAAATCTTGTCCAATCCTTTTATAGTTTAGGCGGGAGAATCTTCTAAGTGTTTTGAGCGGGACAAAACAAGAGATTAAAGATAAAGCCTAGTACGACCTAGTGGGACAAAAGGTGAACAGTTGGTAGAACTGTTCACCTAAAGTTGTTTAAAGATATGTCTCGATTTGGGCATGCATTTAATACGTTGTACTCTTCAATTCAGAAGAGGACACGTATCAACTACTTCTACTAAGGAAGCAACCTCGTACCACTATAAATACGAGTGAGAAAGAAGAATTAAACCAACACTTGTGCTTGAATAATATATCTAAGTTATTTCTCACTTTGGAACCACTGAGCCCTCAGCTGTCTACCAGCGTCTCATTGGTTCCCTTGTAAACTTGAGTCTTGAATCTAGTTTACTTATTCTAGGGTTCATTTCTTATTGTCATTCAACGAGTGTATTCATAACACTTTGTAATACTTTGTTTATAACAGTTAATAAAGCTTTACGCGTTAGAAAAGTATTTCATTGTGTTTTCCTGGTTATACGAGTTATAGTTTGAACAATTGTCATATTAAGGGACTTTCAAATATGATAAAATGAATTCCATAAGCTCTAACTCATATATTTTTGCCTTTTCAAAATCTTTACCTAGCTAGTCTATTAGTATGCAAAAACTTACACTCTAACAACAACTAAAAGCTTGGGGCATTGGCTAATGAAAATGACATGATTAAGAGTACAATTCTGAGTGCAGGTAAATGACAAATATTACTCAACAGATTAA
Organism: Glebionis coronaria; assembly: GCA_025667525.1. Lineage (NCBI taxonomy): Eukaryota > Viridiplantae > Streptophyta > Magnoliopsida > Asterales > Asteraceae > Glebionis > Glebionis coronaria. The sequence goes on from CM046880.1 coordinate 21,462,481, forward strand.
GCTAAACAAATGAAGTGTTAATACTAATCTTTTTGTGTAATTTGATAGCTAAACTAACTTTTCAATAAGTATCATGCTCTATTAATTACTCTTACCTAGGGGCTTTTTGTCAAGAAAATGCCTTATCACACTGAATGCTAAACTAATATGATCCTATGAATTTTACTAGCAGGCTTACAGCTACCAAACTAGCACAAGTAATGGACTATAACTATCATGTAAAAAGTATTACAACTATTGCTCCACTAATGAAAGCACTAAAACTAAATGTAGCCATCAGACCTCTAATTTCAAATATTATCCAAATTTTATAGAAAACTATGATATAACAGTCCAAACTTCTAGCATCTAAGAGTTGACTTTAATGAGTCAAACTATATGAAACAAACACTCCTAATACTACACTTTACACTAACAGATTACACTAAAAGTGAACTAATAAGCTCGAATAGGCTAAACAAGATAAAACATAATAAGTACAACAGATAACTAGCACATATAAGCTATACAAATCATTCAGAGCACAAGCTAGCAAATACAAGCTAGCAACTACAAGCTATCAAATCAGCTACCTTGGATATAGATTAGTGGAACAGAAAAGGTTTTTGTTGAAGACTCAGGGCCATCATCTCCAAATGCAGCGAACATAGCATCAGTAAATTCATCCAACATCTTTTGACTCTAATTCTTATTTGGTTTACCATACTTGGCGACACCCCACTTCCACATTTGATCAGTCACTAGTCGCACTTTTTTGTCATAGTGTGTGGTTCCTACACTATCAAAAACACTCGCTTAATAAAGGTACCAAAATATGTAAACTACAAAAAAAGGCTAAAAATGAAAATATAATTTGATGATTACATACCTTGCTTATAGAATTGTGGAAAATAAAATGTATTCGAAACGTAAGCATCCATAACTCTCCAAGTTTGTGGACTGTAATCCATTTCCTGGTAATTTGTTACAATGTAATCCTAAATTTGTTCGACTTTTTCTACAATGTCAACATCAATCCAGTTAGTAACAAATTAAGTGAAAGTGAGATTTCATTCAATGATACGAAGGTTTCACTTTTGCTAGAATAGGTTTAATACTCAAAATAGTGTTATAAAATTCTGGTACTGATGTTAAAATAGTGTTTGGATAGGCTGTTAATGGATGTTGTATAAGCTTATAAAAATCCAACACTAGTTTTACTAGTGTGACAACTACATTTATACATTAACTACCTAATGCAGATCAAAATAAGCTAAACCTTATATCTAATTTCACTTATTACCAGCTAATAACAAGATCTAGACAGTTAGCACTATGATATATAGAATAAATCAAACAGGTTCAGGTAAAATAAAACACTCAGAACAGTTAGCACTATGTGGGCTTATGAGCTTATTTCATTTCGGCTTATATAACATAGGCCCCAATTTTGTGGCTGATATCAAGAGTTTTGGGCTTATATAAGTTTATAATAAACTTATAAAATTCTGAGTCTCAAAATAAACCATAAAATTGGCGTTTATGTTTTATAAGCCAAAATCAAATACGCTCATAAGCCCTCATATAAGCCTAAAAAAACACCCCCTAATAAGCCTAAATATAAGCCGAAATTAACACCACCTAATAACCCCACATATAAGCCGAAACAAACAACCCTTTATATAATCATAAATCCCAAAATAAGCCGGAAATGGGGTAAAACTTACCAAACATTAGTGTCGATTTGTGAAAGATCGAATTAGGTTGATGTGTGTGTGAAATGATCCAATGTGTGTTTGATTGAAATGATCGGTATTAGTGTGTGTGAAATGATTAGTGTTAGGTGTGTTTTGTTTATGTGTGTTTGACTGAGTGCGTGAGTGGTGTATAAAAAAATATGTTTACAAAAAGTCTTGGCCAGGACTCGAACCTGTGCCATTTACACCACACACCAACACCTCAACCAACTGCCCTAGGGTCTTTAACTGGTAGACATTTGCACAATTTATTATTTAAGGGGTGTTGTGGTCTTGCTTATTAATTCAATTCGAAGCTTAATAAGCTGATTTCAGCTTATAAAGTTTGATTTTATTTAGCTTTTCATTTTTCCTTTGTCATTCAAGTACTTTAGGACTTTTTGGTTTAATTTTTTTACGTTTTTTATTAATTTTGTATTATATTTAAATTCCCAGTTTTTATAAAATAGTTTAAAAATAGTTAAAATTATTTTAAAATTTTATAAAAATTATTTTTAGGTTTCATTTAATATTTTTTAGGTTTACAATTGAAAAAAATTTCATTTTGGCTTATTTCTAATTTTATTTAATTTTGAAGTTTTTTATTAACTTTAAAAATTATTATAAAACTATTAAGTTAAGTTTTTGGAGAATTTGGTTTTCAATTTTGTCTTATTTGCATTTTTCTTAGTTTAACACCACCTAATAACCCCACATATATTATTATTATTATTAATTATTAATTTTAATATTATTATTATTATTATTATTACTAATTATTAATATTATTGTTATTATTATTAATTATTAATTTTAGTAATAATTATTATTAAAAAAATTAGGTCTTTAGCTACGGTTGATCGATTGTGTTGTGAGTGTGTCATGAAATGATAGATGTGTTATGAAATGATCGAGTTTTTGGTAGATGTGTGTGTGTTTTGTGTGGTTGAAGGAGTGGTAATCCGTTAATTAATAATAATAATAATAATAATAATAGTGAAATCGCTGTCCTAAAACTCATGAAGAAAATGGCAGATATATATTTCACAAAGGTTACAAAAAATGCAGAATCTAACTTTTCCTTATCTCCTCGTCAGATGGCCATATGGAAATCTCAAAGAGAGGATCATACCTCCAACTGGCTTAGGGCGGTTCCTATTTCTGGGTTGGGACAGACTATGAACGGTAAAATGTACCATTGTGTTTTGTGTTATCGGTTAGGTATCCCTTTATTTTCTGTCTCGAAGCCTTGTTCTGCTTGCTCAAGGGTTTTTACTGGGGATATTTACGGAGATCATGTTGTATCGTGTGCTGGGGTTGTTGGTATCAAACACCGTCATAATATTGTGCGTGATACCCTTGTTGACATATGTTACCGTTCAGGGATTTCAGTTGGTAAGGAAGTTGATATTGGGTTGGATAGAGGGAGTGATAAACTGCTTCGTCCAGCAGATATGCTACTTTACTCATGGGATGAAGGGATGGATGTGTGTGTGGATTTGACTAGATCTTTACCATTTACCCAATCCGGGATGGCTAATTTTGTGCCCGGTCGCGTAGTGGTCGATGCTGCAAAACGTAAACGTGCTAAGTATATGACTAAGTGTGCGACTATTGGATATGGGTTTCTCCCATTTTCTTTTTCTTCCTTGGGGGAATTAGAGGAGGATGCGGTTGCTTTGCTAAAACGGATCTGAAAATTCTCCATGGCTCAAGACATTGGGGCGCGTGCTGCTCTTCATATTTTTAATAGGATTAGCTTATCTATTGCTAAAGGAGTGGGAGCCCAGATAGTATCTAGCTTCCCACTAATTTTTTGTAAATCCTATTATTCTATTAAAGTGATGATTAAAAAAATAAAAATAAATAAATAATAAAACTAAATAATAATTAAAAAAACAACAATAATAATAATAATAATAATAATGATAATAATTATTATTCCTATTGATGGGCTGGGGCAGTGTATGAACCCACGTCAGTTTAGAGCTGTCCTGTGTTATCGTTTGGCGGTTCCTTTGTTTCATGATAGATCTTTTTGTCCGAGTTGTCACGTGCATCGGATGGACCAGTGGGGTGACCATGTTGTTCACTACTCTCGTGAGGTGGGTGTGAAGTTTCGGCATAATCTGGTGCGTGATATGTTGGTTGATATTTGTTCTAGAGTTGGTATTTCTGTGCAGAAAGAGGCTCCTATGGGATTTCTTCCAGCCGATGGACGAGACCTTCGTCCAGCGGATTTATTGTTGCATAATTGGTCCCAAGGTAAAGATGCTTGCTTGAATGTCACGGGCGTCTCACCGTTTGCTGGTGCGGGTTTGGATTTGTGGGACCCCGGGATTGCTTTGCGGAGTTCTGCTCAGAAGAAAAGGAGGAAGTATTCTTCTATTTGTGTAGAGTACGGTTATTCGTTCATCCCTTTTGCCTTCTCTACTTTTGGGGAGCTTGACGAGGAAGCCTTGGTTACTCTTTCGCGTCTCAAGCGTTTATCTGTTTGTCATTCTAATGATGCTAGGAGTGGCTCTTTTCTATTTTCTAGACTTGGTTTCTGTATTCAAAAGGGGGTGGGAGCGCAGCTTGTTTCGCGGCTCCCTTCCAATTTTATGTGATTAATAAATAAAAGGTTTTTTTTTAAATGATAATAATTATTATTATTGTTATTATTATTATTTTTATATATAACACATCTAACTTCATTATTTTTTCAGATGGATCGTGACGAATGGATGTATAATGTAGAGCGGTATTCCTCAGAATATTTGAAAGGATTGGCTGAATTTATGAAATGCGTTGAGGATCATCGAGAAAGTAAGAGAGGAACAAATATTTCTTGTCCGTGTAAAGTGTGCAGAAATAATGTGTCCATTGATGCGCCTAACATTATTAGACGCCATTTGATTGAAAACGGTTTTGGCCCAAACTATACTTGTTGGCATCTTCATGGTAAGACACAAGAGCCGCGGGTTGATAGTGACACAATTGGTTTAGACGCTAATCATGATGAGAATAATATTAATGACGATAATTATGATAACGAAAATTTGGATGCGATGCTACACGACGCGATAAATGATGCTGAGGAGAAGACTGCTAAAAAATACAGGAATTATGCGCCGAGGCAGAAAAACCATTGTTCGAATGTTGTAAGTTCACCAAACTTTGTTTAGTGGTCAAGCTATTGGACTTAAAAGCCAAAAATAATTGGAGTGACAGAAGATTTACTTCACTATTAAAGTTGTTGCAAGAAGCGTTCCCGAAAGATAATGACCTGCCTATTTTGACGTATGAAGCAAAAAAACTAACATGTCCGCTGGGATTGGAGGTTGAAAGAATACATGCTTATCGAAACGATTGTATATTGTACAGAAAAGAGTACAAAGACCTACACGAATGTCCTGTGTGTAAGGAATAAAGATACAAGAATAAGAATCTTACTGAACTTGATAGTGATGTGACAAAGAATGGTCCCCCTATGAAGATGTTGTGGTATTTTCCCGTCAAACCTAGATTGAAAAAGTTATACGCAAACCCAAATGATGCCAAATTGTTGCGTTGGCATGCTGAAGAACATAAAAACGATGGGAAACTAAGACATGCTGCTGACTCTCCTCAGTGGAAAAATTTCGACCGTGATTTCAAAAAATTTGGCTCTGAGATTAGAAACATACGCTTTGGACTTTGTTCAGATGGAATTAATCCGTTTAGAAGCTTAAGTAGTCGTCATAGCACTTGGCCTGTTCTTCTATCTATATACAATCTTCCACCTTGGTTGTGCATGAAACGGAAATACATCATGATGTCGTTATTAATTGCAGGTCCTAGAAAACCAGGGAACGACATTGATGTGTACTTGCGCCCGCTAACTGATGAAATGATAGATCTATGGGAAACAGGCGTTGAAATCTATGACACATACAGAAAGAGAGGTTTTGGCTATTTTCCATGATTTATTGTACCATAAATGATTTTCCAACGTACGGTAACTTGTCTGGGTATGGTACGAAAGGGGAGAAGGCATGTCCTGTTTGTGAAAATAACACCCACTCCCGATGGTTGCCTAACTCTCGGAAGACAATATATATGGGGCATCGAAGGGCGCTTGACAGATATCACCCTTACCGTAATAAGGAAATTTTGTTCGATGGTACAAGAGAGGATAGATCCATGGCCGCACCTATGGATGGATATGCTTCATTTTCTAAAGTTGCGGATTTAAACATCATTTTTGGAAAAAAAATAAAGCAGCTGCTAAATGTATCTAGAAAAAAAGGTCTATATTTTTGGAATTAAAGTATTGGACCAATTTGCGTGTCCGACATTGCTTTGATGTGATGCATATCGAGAAGAATGTTTGTGAAAGCTTGTTAGGGTTATTATTGAACATTCTTGGGAAAACAAAAGATGGGATCAATGCTCGAAACGACATGATCGAAATGGTAATTAGAAGTGAGCTTGCACCACAAGAGACGAACGGGAAAAAATGTATTTGCCGCCAGCTTGTTACACCTTGTCAAAGGCGGAGAAAACCTCATTTTGTCAATGCTTACTTGGTATTAAGGTTCCGTCTGGCTATTCTGCTAACATTAAGAGTTTGGTTTCAATGAAAGATTTGAAATTGCTTGGTATGAAATCCCATGATTGTCATGTATTAATGACGTAAATGATTCTGATTGCTATTCGAGGATTGATGCCACCTGCGGTTCGACAGACAATCACAAAGCTGTGTATGTTTTTTAACATGATTCATTCTAAAGTTTTGGATCATACAAAGTTAGAAGATTTGCAACGTGATATTATTCTTATTCTTTGTCAACTCGAGATGTATTTCCCTCCATCTTTCTTTGATGTCATGGTTCACCTTGTATCTCATATAATTGAAGAAATAAAGATAGCTGGTCTTGTTTTCCTACGGTATATGTATACATTTGAGAGGTACATGGGGTTTTTTAAAAGGATTCGTAAGGAACCGATTTCGACCAGAGGGTAGTATCGTTCAAGGATATGTTGCCGAAGAAGTGGTTCAGTTTTGTACAAACTATATGGCTGATGTCCCTGATACTTGACTTCCACAACCTCGACATAAAGGTAGACTTGCAGGGGTGGGAACTATTGGTCGCAAAGATGTTACCAACAATGTCGATTCTAATCAAGCACATTTACAGTATTGCAAAACATGACATGTGTTGAACCATACATACAAGAGCACATGACATACCTATCAAGAAATAACAATCATCGAGGCCAACGTTGGTTAGATACTGAGCATAAAAGAATTTTTTCAAAATGGTTAGAAGATAAAGTCGTTGGTACGTCTCAAGCAAATGTTGACATAGACATTTAACAGTTAGGGCGCGGTCCATGCCGTGTACTTCAATATCAAGGCTACGACATCAACGGATATACGTTTTATACCAAGCAACAAGATGATAAGAGTACCGTTCAAAATAGTGGAGTTACACTGATAGCCACAACAACAGATGCATCGAGGATGTCAATCGTAAAAGATTCGTATTATGGTGTCGTTGAAGAAATTTGGGAACTGGATTACACTACGATTATTATACCGTTGTTAAAGTGTAGATGGGTCAATCATTCGGGAGGTGTTAAAGTTGATAATGACGTTTTCACAGTTGTTAATCTTTCTACAAATGCTTATTTATCGGATCCATTCATTCTAGCAAAGCAAGCTAATCAAGTATTCTATGTAGAGGACCCGTCAAACAATAGATGGCACATTGTCCTGCAAAGTAAACGGAGTATAGTTGGTGTCGATGATGTTGTTGACAAAGACGAATACAATAAGTTTGACGAGCTACCTCCTTTCTCTATCGGTGTTCAGTCTCAAGATGATGTTCTTTCTGGTACGATTTACTTGAGATTCGACCACCAAGAAGGTCAAGAGTATTGAAAAAACCATTGTTTGTTGTACAGGTAATAAAATGAACATATAAAAACTAACGTTAATAAGAATGTTTTACTATGTAACGCAACTAATTATCTCATTTCTTTTTTTAATATTTCAGGAATTTGTTGTATAGTTTGTATATACGTATGTTTTTTTTTAATATCCGAGGGGTCATCGTTTGTACATCCACACGATTTTCGACAGCAATGTAAATTTTCAATATTTACTTATACTCAATATTTTATTTATTTTTTAAAACGAATTAGTTTTAAATAAATTACAATTGGTTTGTACTTAATATTTTTATTTTACAAACATTTTTATTTATTTAAAAAAAGAAAACAGTTTGAAAAGGATATTTTTATTACTTAAAAAAAGAATATAACTAATTTTTTTCTTTTAATGATTATTAAGAAAACAAAGATAAATAACATGTGTGTGTGTGTGTTCTTGTGGTTACCTCGCAGATCAACAACCTCTCAATCTCAATCCCTATAAAAGCGGATCAAAAAAATCAAATCATCCCTCCATTTTTTAATTCTCTCTCGCGTCCAAATTCTAATTCATTCCCACGTTCATTTTCATTTCCCCCCAAACAAGATGTATAAAAGGGGCGTAAATCCTAAACAAAAAAACATTAGTAACCTACCTCCACATCGATCAAATGGTATATCTTTCTACCCTAATTTGTCTTATTTTTCATTTCTTATTATTGTTTATGTTTTTTTGTATTAAATAGATGATTTTTAAGTGTTTTGTGTTAATTAGATGATGTTTAAGTGTTTAGTGTTAGTTAGATGATGTTTAAGTGTAAGGGATGCATAAAACAGTGTTTGGCATAGGCTTTATTGAATGAGTTAAGTGTAACGGATGCATAAATCAGTGTTTGGCATAGGATATATGCATAAAACAGTGTTCTTATTAGGTTAATTAGTGTAGATTATTGCAAAACTTTGATTTTGAGTTGTTTACGGTATCTCATATTGCTCATTTTCATTGTAGGACCCTCCCGCACCAAAAATAAAAAGAGAAATCAACAAAATCGAAGATCTTCCGGATGGTGAATCTGTCAAATTCAACCAATTCGGACAAGCTATAGGCACCTGCCAGTTTCTCTATGCAAAATATTGTGTCACTCGAAGCAGAAGGTTAATTTCAATTCTCAAAAAGACTTGGATGGAGGTAAAAAAGGAAGAAAGAGATTTTTTGTGGTCTGATATCAAGGTATGCTATTCACCATCAATAATCTTATTATAATATAACTTAAGTAATGTATTAACATATAATACTTTGATAACAGACACATTTTAGACTCGAAAATCATGAAGATCTTGAATTAATCAAAAGTCGTACATTCCTATCATGTGGTCAAAAGTGGAAGGCGTTTAAGACGAAACTACGAGTCAAATTCATGCTGAAGCAACTATATCCAACTAAATGGACATTCATACAGCCAGCAGTGTGGGAGGAGTTCTGTCAAAATGAAAACACAGCTATAAAAAATGTAAGATTGATAACTATTCTAGTAGAGCTTATAATATGTAGCTAGTTATCGTTGATTAGAATTAAGCTAGAAAATCATTTAGTGAAGGATTGAATAGTGTTTGGTAAAATTGGATATTAGGAATTATACAATTGTTCATCTAGTATTAGCATTTTTGTGAGATTTATTTAGACAATTTAAGATTAGCCATTCATACAGTAGCTAGTTTAGTTGAAAAACTTTTAGAAAAACCAAAAAAATTAGAGAAAATAGCTTATTAGATAAGGTTGTTAGTAGCTTATAATATTGTCATTTCACTTGTTTATAATTCTATTGTTACTCATAAATGTAGGAATTGCGTCTGAAAGCCATTGCGCGAGCAAAAAACCTATAAGTCGTTCTCGCCTAGGACCGAAAGGGTATCGGGGCTTTGAAAAGAAATGGCAAGAGGAGAGAGAAGACCCTCAGAAGGCGACCGAACTCCATTTAATACCAGATATTCGTGCAAGCAACTACTGTTTAGGCCATGCTCTCCGAGACAAGGACGGTGTCACGACAATGCCATCCGACTTACTTGATGTTTCAAAAAAATTGGTACTATAATCATTTACTTTTTCAAGTCATTAGCATGGTTTGTTAGAAAGTGTTTATTAATTAATTGTTGGGCTGTGACCAAATAGTTACAAGCAACCAAAGATTTAGCCCAAGATTCTCAGAAAGCTAAAGCTGGAGTAGATTCACTTATTGTGGTTTTCGGACCAGAGCACGGGGGCGCACAAGGGGTGTCGGGTGCGATGTTGGATACAAAAAGGGAATTCAAGGATATTGTAGAAACTAGAAGGGGGGGGGGGGGGGGTTGAATAGTTTCTTATATTTACTTGTTAAATGATGGTTTTCAAAAATCCTTTTTCTCAAAAAACTTAGATTTAAGGAAATAAATGAAATCTTCTTATGCACAATATGAACAATGATAGTGTAACTAAACTAATACTAACTAATATATATGCACAAAGAATAAAGAATGTAAAGAGTTAAGGGTAAAGAAAGATCAAACCAAACACCAAGGATTTATAGTGGTTCGGCAATGAAGCTCACTCCTCGTTCCTACTCCACTCCTCGAGTACTCCTTACTCGAGAGTTTACTACACAACAAGCTCTTTATGGTGGAGAAAACCGTACACGTCGCTTAACCAATTTCCGACTCTAAGCTAAAAGTCGAGCCCTATTCGTAGCTAGGACCAATCTACACAACTATACTTAGTACATACACAACTTCCAAATAGACACAACTACTTGGATCTTCACAACTATTACACAACAACAAATGTATAAGGTTTGATCTTCAAAGGATCTTTGGTGGTGGACTGAACACTTCACAAGGATAGTGTTCTTCTCTTTGCACTTGAAGAGGAAGGGATGGATGAGGTAGATTCACTTCTAAACAAATAGTAATCAATCAAATGATCAAGGATTTGAGTGATTTAAGAAGTATGTTTGAATCTGGAAATTTATGTGCAAAAGAGGCGAGAAGAAAATCTGAGAAAGGTCCACTATTTATAGGACAAAGGGCCAACGGCTATATCTGGCTGCGGTTTCGTATCTCAGTCGGCGGTACCTTATCGATAAGGAACCGCCTAGGCGCTAGGGAACCGCCGGAGTAGACTCCGCTCCCTTTTTGTCCTTTAGTGGTGGAGGTCTTATCTGATTATAAAATATCCTGAAAGAATATTCCAAATCAAAAAAGAATTTGCCATTTTCAAATTTTCAAATATTTAATTTAATAAAACATTTTCTTAAAAAGAAAGTTTAATTAAAAACTTGTCACACTTAATAAAAGGTGAGTTTTAAGAAAAGATTAAATCACTTGATCACTTGATTAAGGTTAGTACTTGTTTTTTCATACCTTAAGTGAAAATGGGTAAAATGAAAAATACTTGAACTCAAGAATTCATTTTTCATTGTTTTTGTAAATGCTTGTTTTTACATTTTGTCGTAATCAAAACTAAACGAGACCGAAAAATGCAAGTAACTTTTTTAGGCATTATTGCATTAACAGATATGTTCCGAAAAAGAGGACAAGGAAATATATTGAAGAGATAAGGCAAGAAGTTAAGCAACAAATGAAAGAAGAACTGAAATCAAGTGCCTTTTGGTTGGAAATGAGGGCGGAAATGAAGGCTGAAATAATGTATGAATTGGAATCGGGAAACAATATGTCTTCACCAACGGAAGACGATGGCAACACATCAAATCAGATGGTAATGAATGAACCGCAACGACATTTGAAAGCGAACTCCGTCCAGAAAATGTCCACCAAAAGAAACACAAAGGACAAGCAGAATGTGTGTAACACCCCACTTGGATAAATGGACCGTTACGTGTATTTATGGCGTGTCATCAAAGCATGCAAGGCAATGTATTAAACATTAACTGACCAAACGGAAATACCGGAATCAAACATCGGTAGTCCAACAAGCCCAAAATATAAAGATTAAAATACGGAAAGGAAAAGGACGAAACAGTGTCCAAACAACCAAAGTAAAGTAACGTAAAGTGTGCATAAAAATAAAGGAGTCTGGATAGCTCCCATCCAAATGCACGTACTCTCTTAGAAGTCCTAAGATCGTCCCTGTGTACCTGCCGTTGGGAAACATGAAAGGAAACTACGGCTGAGCATAACGCTCAGTGAACGGATATAGCATGATAAGAATGTACAGAAAGGTAATGCAATAGAAGTCAATAATGAAGCTATAAGACTGATATGTAACATGTGGTATGACCTTGCATAAAATCTGTAAAACCTGGTTCATAAAACTGATACTGAAATATAACTTTTGAATTCTGAAAACATGCATTTACTGTATTTTATTTGCCAGAGCTTATATAGGTCACGTGCTGTAACAACCGTGCATGAATAACTGGAGGGGTGACCTCGTCATGCTGTAGAGGGGTGACCTCTAAATAACTGTGCTGGGTGGAGGGATCAGCTCCAATGTGAAGGATGTAGAGCACACACCACATTCACCCTGATAACTTGTAACACATATAAGCCTAGGATGCATCCATACGCCCCACTAAAACATACATATAAAAATGGCCAACTGAACATGAGTGGGACGATGCAGGATATCACTCTCCTGCATGTGAGTCACGACACCGGTGCCTCTAGTGTCGTGGTTACGGTACCTCCGTAACTAGTACATAAACTGGTCGTGCTTGTATATAACGCTCAGGCAATTCCATTTAGTTATTAACATGATTACTGATAAATTAAACATATACTGGGGAAAACATTCGGCGGAAGACGGGGAATCCTAATCATGCATAGAAGGGAAGTCCTTACTGAAAGGACGGGAAATCCGTACCTCTAGTCCAGTACCGACTGAAAGGAAGACTGAACGAATACTACTCGGGCTTCACGCGTGCTACATAATTATAAGACGCGAGTAAGTTAACTGGTATCCGTTATCAAATTTTCTGGTCTTATTGGTTTCTTATATTTATTTTAATGTATTAACGTTATACTAATGGTTACGTACAATGTATATCTGTCGGTAATTAATTTCATAATAAATATTTCGCTAATATAAGTACGTTCTTAATTTGTTTAATTCGTTTTCCCAAAATATACCCTTTTTATATTTTTATAAAACCAGTTTATATTTAACTTACTAAATGCATTTTACAACGTTTATTTCAAGTAAACTCATAAAAAGAAATGAGATTTAACAGTCCCAAACGCACTCTTAACTGTTTTAAAACTGGTTGCCAAACAGCCCGTTACCCCTGTAGCCAAACAGCCCTTTACCCCTGTAGCCAAACAGCCCTATTTCCTGTTTAAAACCCACTGCCAACCACCCCGTTAGTGTAAACCCCAAACCAAACCCTAATGATTTGCGGCTGGTTGTGCAGTCAATCACCGAGAGTCTTTTGACTCTCGGTTTGTGTGCCAAACAACATAACAACATCCCGACATACAGCCCAGATCATAAAATTCATAAAACATGTTTAAAACCCAAATGAATCGGATTAAAAGAACTAAATAGAACGAATTAGGGTTTATGCAAGCTTACAAATCGTTTAGGGTTTTAGATAGCAACCCTCGTCTTTCTTGATTTCTGGATTAAACACACTATCAATCTTCTTGTTTCTTGGTTTGGGTCGTGGCAGGGAAGGAGAGAACACAAAGAAAAGATAGGCGGCTGCTTGTTTTGATTTTTAGGGTTTCTTATGTGTGTGTTTTGTGTCGGCATAGAAAAGAAAAAGGATACTCTCCCGTCTGTTTTATTTCCTTCACACGGGCTTGGCCCAGACTACGAGTTGCGGCGCAATACACATCAGTTGCGGCGCAACAGATGAAGGGGCTACGGATCATAGTGCTGCGGATCATGAGTTGCGGCGCAAGACACATCTGTTGCGGCGCAATTGAAGGGCCGACAGATCATGGTGCTGCGGATCAAGAGTTGCGGCGCAAGACACATCTGTTGCGGCGCAACATATGCTGCTGGCAATTATCCCGCGTAAAGTAATAATAAACCGCGTATTTATAAATTCTCGATTTAAAATACGGGTTTTACAATTCTTCCCCTCTAAAAGAAATAATTCGTCCCCGAATTAAAATGCGGCGTACTGGGTTTTACAATTCTTCTCCTCTAAAAGAAAAATTCGTCCCCGAATTACAAGGTATTTAAGCTGACTGAAGTAAAGGCTGAAATGCTGATAAATTGAACGACATAAAAGCTGAAAAGACATACCCGAATCAAAACTGAAAGTGAGGATAAGAAGTCCGTATAGACTCCTCTGTTTCCCAAGTGGCCTCTCGCTCTGTATGGTTCCTCCACAGGATCTTGACGAAAGGAATGGTCTTCCTTCTCATGACTCGATCCTGGCGATCTAAAACCGCTTCGGGTTCCTCGATATAAGATAAATCCTCCCGAATCTGATCGAGTGGATAATTTACTTTGTGAAGCTCATGATAGTTGTACCCCCTGAGTAATGAGACATGAAACACGTTGTGAACGTGTGAAAGCTGAGGCGGTAACGCCAATCGATATGACACTTCACCAATACGTTCAAGGATCTCGAACGGTCCGATGTAGCGAGGGCTAAGTTTGCCTTTGAGGCCAAAACGTCTGACGCCTCGTGCGGGTGATACTTTGAGGAACACACGATCCCCAGTCTGAAAAGATAGATCTCTGCGATGCTTGTCGGCGTAACTCTTCTGGCGAGTACGCGCTTCTTGCAGCTTCGCCCTAGCGATGGCGACCTTTTCATTGGTCAGTTCTATCAGTTCAGGTCCTTCAATTAAACGTTCTCCCACCTGATCCCAACAAATAGGAGCACGGCATTTTCTGCCGTATAACATCTCGAATGGAGCACGCTTGATACTAGCATGCCAACTGTTGTTGTAAGCAAACTCGACCAAGCAAATATAGTCATCCCAGTGTCCTGTCCATTCTAATGCACAGGCACGTAGCATGTCCTCCAAGGTCTGGATAGTACGCTCTGACTGACCGTCCGTCTGTGGATGGAAAGCTGTGCTGAGCTTGAGCCTAGTTCCCCAAGCTTTATGCAGGCCTCCCCAGAAATGAGAAGTAAACCGTGGATCTCTATCTGATATAATTTCGGAGGGTGTACCATGTAACCGTACAATCTCCTCGGTGAATAGTTTCGCCAATTTACTGACTGCGAAATCTTTACGAATAGGAATGAAATGTGCTGACTTGGTCAAGCGGTCGACAATGACCCAGATTGCATCATGTCGCCGCTGAGTCTGTGGTAAACCGGTAACAAAGTCCATAGAAATCTTGTCCCATTTCCACATTGGAATTTCTAATGGCTGAAGTAACCCGCTGGTACGCTGATGTTCTATCTTAACCTGCTGGCAGGTCAGACATTTAGACACAAATGTTGCGACATCCTGCTTCATGCCGCTCCACCAGAAATACTGCTTAAGATCATGGTACATCTTAGTGGAACCTGGATGAATGGAGAACGGAGAGCTGTGAGCCTCAGTCATCAAGGCTTCTCTAAGAGCAGGATCTTCTGGAACGCAGAGTTTGGTACCCTGCCATACAATACCGTCGTCATCGATGCGAAATTCGGTCTGACGGTCAATGTTCTGGATGATCGCCCAGATCTCACCATCATCCTTTTGGGCGTCTTTAATCCTGGAGAGTAAATCTGGTTCTACCCTCAAACTAGCCCAGTATCCCCTCTGTCCGCGTACTAAGAGCTCAATATCATACTGCTCTAAATCCCGAATAATTTCTTCCTGAACTTTGATGCCATTTACCATACCTGACTTTCTGCTAAGGGCATCTGCCACGACATTTGCTTTACCTGGGTGATACTGGATGTTAGTGTCATAGTCTTTCAGCAGTTCTAGCCATCGCCGCTGTCTCATGTTCAGCTCTCGCTGTGTAAATATATACTTG
Source organism: Glebionis coronaria (assembly GCA_025667525.1). Classification (NCBI taxonomy): domain Eukaryota; kingdom Viridiplantae; phylum Streptophyta; class Magnoliopsida; order Asterales; family Asteraceae; genus Glebionis; species Glebionis coronaria. Next base: position 21,478,021 of record CM046880.1, read on the forward strand.
AGACTTTTGTGATCGGTGAAGATATCACACGACTCACCGTATAAATAATGCCTCCAGATTTTAAGGGCGAAGACGACTGCTGCGAGCTCTAGATCATGAGTAGGATAATTTTTCTCATACGGCTTTAGTTGACGCGAAGCATAAGCGATGACTTTCCCATGCTGCATAAGAACACAGCCTAAGCCTTTTCCCGATGCGTCGCTGTATATCTGATAACCACCTGTACCGGATGGGAGAGTAAGTATCGGTGCTGAGATCAATCGATGCTTGAGTTCCTCGAAACTCTTTTCTCTCTCCTCGGTCCATATAAACTTCTCGCCTTTTCGCATAAGTTGGGTCAATGGTAACGCTAAGCGTGAGAAGTTTTCCACAAACCTGCGGTAGTAACCTGCCAACCCAAGAAAACTACGTATCTCTGTGACAGACGTCGGTCTTGGCCATTTGGTGATAGCCTCCACCTTTGCAGGATCCATGGTGATTCCGTCCGCAGACACAATATGACCTAGAAACGCCACTGTATTCAGCCAAAATTCGCACTTCGAAAATTTAGCGTATAGCTTTTCTTGTCTGAGAATCTGCAAAACTGTACGGAGATGATTCTCATGTTCCTCTTTGGATTTGGAGAAAATAAGGATATCATCGATGAATACGATCACAAACTTGTCTAAAAATTCGTGGAAGACTCTGTTCATTAAGTCCATAAATACTGCGGGCGCATTCGTGAGACCGAATGGCATGACAACAAACTCGTAATGACCGTACCTCGTGCGAAAAGCAGTTTTGGATATATCCTGCTCTTTTACACGCAACTGATGGTAACCTGACCGTAGATCGATTTTTGAGAAGTGCTTAGCACCCTGAAGTTGGTCGAATAAATCGTCAATACGAGGAAGTGGATAACGGTTACGAATAGTGAGCTTATTCAACTCACGGTAGTCAATACACAAACGCATACTACCATCCTTCTTCTTGACAAACAAAACTGGAGCGCCCCAAGGTGACACGCTGGGACGGATGAAACCCCTTTCGAGAAGTTCCTGAAGTTGATCCTTCAGTTCCTTAAGCTCTACAGGAGCCATACGGTAAGGAGCTTTAGATACTGGTTCTGCACCCGGAACGAGATCGATACCAAATTCTACCTCTCGCATGGGAGGTAAACCTGGAAGTTCCTCTGGAAAAACATCCTGAAAATCTGACACAACTGGCTGATCATGAATCGAAGGTGTTTCAGAAGTCGTGTCATGGACTGTAGCTAGGAAACCCTCGCAACCATGATATAGTAAGGTACGAGCCTGTAAAGCTGAAATGATCTGAACATGTTTTCTTGGTAGGAAGCCTCGGTGAATATACTCTGGTGTCTGGACATCACCAAAGATAACCTGGTGAGCATGGCAATCTATGGTGGCATGATGAACCGATAACCAATCCATACCCAGAATAATATCGAAATCACACATATCCAATGGAAGAGCACTGACTGGACGGATTTTATCATCAAACTCAAGAGGGAGATCCTTATATACTTGGGTAATGAGTACAGAGTCTCGCATGGGGGTAGATATACTAAGTGCACTGTCTAGTGGCGTAGGGGTCATGTTTATTCTAACCGCATATGAAGTAGATATAACCGAGTGCGTGGCGCCTGTATCGAAAAGCACGCATGCAGACTGTCCGTGTATAAACAAAATGCCAGTAATAGTACCTGTGGTCTTATTTGCTTGTTCACGGGTAGTAGTGTAGACACGACCGGTGGTTGGTGGTATCGGTGGTGGCGGAGGTAACATCTGAGGAGTCTGGCCTGAGGTACCGGCAACATCCCCGCTCTTGCAATCCCTCTTCAAATGGCCGGGCTGACCACACTGGTAGCAATTACCCGAACCACGACGACAAGGTCCCGAGTGTTTCTTCCCACACGTGATGCAAGTGGGGTAAGTAAACCCGGTGGAAGTAGCTCTGGTTTGCTGAGCACCTGATTTATGATGATATATACGTGTCACGATTCTGATAATTTAACTGAAGTAAGGCTGACTGACTAAATTTTAAAATTACCAGAATTTGCCGGTCGGGCAACCTGTTGACCCCTGTTGTTTTGGTCACGCCCCTGTCCAGCATCTCTGTTGGAATTTACAAATAAATTTTTAGATCTGTTTTACACGATAGCTTAGTATTCTTGGGGCTTAAAGGCTCACCTGTAGCTGCCAGAGGAGTTGGAACTACCGCGGTAATTATCACCGCCGTTCCTCCTATCTGACCGATTACGGTCATATGACTGACCGTGGTTCCTGTAGTTCTGATGCGGAGTAGCCGATTGGGATCGGTCTCCTCCTCTGTGTCTCTTCTCCGGGCGCTCTAAATTCTCGAGCTCGTCCCTCTCAAAAAGCATCTCGATGTCCCGAGCTGCATTAGCTACTTGTGACACATTAGTGAATGTGGCACTCATCAATCTATCTGCAGTCCTGGTGTGAAGAGCCCAGCGAAATTGCTTCACTTGCTCCTTTACGGTACCCGCAGCCTCCCCCAAGAATCCAGCCATCCTGAGGTATCGGTGCATGAACTCGATACTGTTCTCGCCATTATTCTGACGAATAACGTGAAAGTCCCTCTTCATCTTAGCTTGCTCCGCATGCGGGAAAAACTGGTCATAGAACATCGTCTTGAAACGTGCCCAGGTCAAAGCAAGCTCCCATGCATCTCCCCCGTTGGACTGTTTCTGAGACCTCCACCAATGTAGAGCAGGACCCTCCAGCTTATAAACTGCAAGCCTAACTTTGAAAACATCACCACAACCCATAGCTCCAAAAATTTTCTCTATATGGTAGATCCAGTCTTCTGCATCCGTTGGAGCTACAGTCTGCTCAAACAGTCGGGGCTTCTGCTTGTTGAACAGATCCAGCCAAGCGGGTAAAGTGGCAGGTGGTGGAGCAGGAGGGTTGTTATTCTGTTGGGGTCCATTCTGATATTCAGCTCGGATCTCGTCACGAATTTGGGGTAACATGGCTTGTATAGCAGCCTGAACAGCAGCAGCAATGGCAGCTGCGTTAGGATCATTCTCGGTTTCGCGTCTGGGTGGCATCTGAAATATAATAGAATGAGTTGATAAAACTGCAAAAATCTGGGGTAATATATCTGAATATGCTTAGTGAAATTCATGAAGGTATAGTTAACAAAACATGACATGAATACTAGTGAACGCCTAAGGTCAGTTCACAGAATGAAAATTTCTGAAACATAAATCTGACATGAGTAAGGATGAACGCCTATGGTCAGTTCATCCATACAAAATTTAAATAACAAGGGTGAACGCCTATGGTCAGTTCACCAAAACAAAATTTTGCTGAAATCACATGCGATTAAATATGGCCAGTCCTGTACCAGCCGTTTACTTAATCAAAATTTTGAAAAGCTGACTGATAAAATACATAAATAGCATGGAAGATAACGACGCCAAAATACAGGAAGTTCCTGATGACCACCCACTAGTCACAGGTCAAGTTTTAGAGCCTACAGGTCGAACCTTGCGCTCTGATACCATAATTGTAACACCCCACTTGGATAAATGGACCGTTACGTGTATTTATGGCGTGTCATCAAAGCATGCAAGGCAATGTATTAAACATTAACTGACCAAACGGAAATACCGGAATCAAACATCGGTAGTCCAACAAGCCCAAAATATAAAGATTAAAATACGGAAAGGAAAAGGACGAAACAGTGTCCAAACAACCAAAGTAAAGTAACGTAAAGTGTGCATAAAAATAAAGGAGTCTGGATAGCTCCCATCCAAATGCACGTACTCTCTTAGAAGTCCTAAGATCGTCCCTGTGTACCTGCCGTTGGGAAACATGAAAGGAAACTACGGCTGAGCATAACGCTCAGTGAACGGATATAGCATGATAAGAATGTACAGAAAGGTAATGCAATAGAAGTCAATAATGAAGCTATAAGACTGATATGTAACATGTGGTATGACCTTGCATAAAATCTGTAAAACCTGGTTCATAAAACTGATACTGAAATATAACTTTTGAATTCTGAAAACATGCATTTACTGTATTTTATTTGCCAGAGCTTATATAGGTCACGTGATGTAACAACCGTGCATGAATAACTGGAGGGGTGACCTCGTCATGCTGTAGAGGGGTGACCTCTAAATAACTGTGCTGGGTGGAGGGATCAGCTCCAATGTGAAGGATGTAGAGCACACACCACATTCACCCTGATAACTTGTAACACATATAAGCCTAGGATGCATCCATACGCCCCACTAAAACATACATATAAAAATGGCCAACTGAACATGAGTGGGACGATGCAGGATATCACTCTCCTGCATGTGAGTCACGACACCGGTGCCTCTAGTGTCGTGGTTACGGTACCTCCGTAACTAGTACATAAACTGGTCGTGCTTGTATATAACGCTCAGGCAATTCCATTTAGTTATTAACATGATTACTGATAAATTAAACATATACTGGGGAAAACATTCGGCGGAAGACGGGGAATCCTAATCATGCATAGAAGGGAAGTCCTTACTGAAAGGACGGGAAATCCGTACCTCTAGTCCAGTACCGACTGAAAGGAAGACTGAACGAATACTACTCGGGCTTCACGCGTGCTACATAATTATAAGACGCGAGTAAGTTAACTGGTATCCGTTATCAAATTTTCTGGTCTTATTGGTTTCTTATATTTATTTTAATGTATTAACGTTATACTAATGGTTACGTACAATGTATATATGTCGGTAATTAATTTCATAATAAATATTTCGCTAATATAAGTACGTTCTTAATTTGTTTAGTTCGTTTTCCCAAAATATACCCTTTTTATATTTTTATAAAACCAGTTTATATTTAACTTACTAAATGCATTTTACAACGTTTATTTCAAGTAAACTCATAAAAAGAAATGAGATTTAACAGTCCCAAACGCACTCTTAACTGTTTTAAAACCGGTTGCCAAACAGCCCGTTACCCCTGTAGCCAAACAGCCCTTTACCCCTGTAGCCAAACAGCCCTATTTCCTGTTTAAAACCCACTGCCAACCACCCCGTTAGTGTAAACCCCAAACCAAACCCTAATGATTTGCGGCTGGTTGTGCAGTCAATCACCGAGAGTCTTTTGACTCTCGGTTTGTGTGCCAAACAACATAACAACATCCCGACATACAGCCCAGATCATAAAATTCATAAAACATGTTTAAAACCCAAATGAATCGGATTAAAAGAACTAAATAGAACGAATTAGGGTTTATGCAAGCTTACAAATCGTTTAGGGTTTTAGATAGCAACCCTCGTCTTTCTTGATTTCTGGATTAAACACACTATCAATCTTCTTGTTTCTTGGTTTGGGTCGTGGCAGGGAAGGAGAGAACACAAAGAAAAGATAGGCGGCTGCTTGTTTTGATTTTTAGGGTTTCTTATGTGTGTGTTTTGTGTCGGCATAGAAAAGAAAAAGGATACTCTCCCGTCTGTTTTATTTCCTTCACACGGGCTTGGCCCAGACTACTAGTTGCGGCGCAATACACATCAGTTGCGGCGCAACAGATGAAGGGGCTACGGATCATAGTGCTGCGGATCATGAGTTGCGGCGCAAGACACATCTGTTGCGGCGCAATTGAAGGGCCGACAGATCATGGTGCTGCGGATCAAGAGTTGCGGCGCAAGACACATCTGTTGCGGCGCAACATATGCTGCTGGCAATTATCCCGCGTAAAGTAATAATAAACCGCGTATTTATAAATTCTCGATTTAAAATACGGGTTTTACAATGTGTCTATTCCAACAAATCAGATTCAACTCCAGAGCTCGGTCACATCAGACTAGATGGTAAGCAATGAACTGCAACATCATTTGAAACAAACTCGGTCCAGAAGATGTCCACCAAAAGCAACACAAAGGACAAGCAGAATGTGTCTATTCCAACAAAGCAGATTCAAGTCCCGAGCTCGGTCCTTATGAGGACCAATGTTAATTCGACTGCAAGCAACGTCCCGCTGCATCGCATAACGGTAAACCACTTCATATTCATATTTAATCCTTGTGTATGTATGAACTTTTAATCTTCTAAAAATTTTTTCACTCGTTACTATGGTTTATGTTGGAGGAAACATTTGGCTGCTTGTACGTCCCTAGTTCTATTTTATCCGGAGAGCAGGTCATATGTGCTACTACAACAGTGTATCCCGGTTTTGGATAAAATGGTACTATACACTTTATGAAATTAAGAAAGGGCCACATGGAAGTTTCTGTTATGGAAGTTTTTGCACATCATCATAATATGGAGCTCCTCATTCCTGATGACGAACTACATACTTTAGAGTCTGCAATTAATGGGTTCATTCAATGGCCAATTGTTGCGATTGGTCGCTATCTGGTATTATATTTGTTGTCTATGCCATTTGCCGTCATAATTTAATAGTTCATGTGAAAAATTTGTATTTAATAGTTGTTAATGTAATTTAATTGGTATTTGTAGGGAGGGTCTAAACCACCCGTAGCAGGAGTTCTAACCAAGCGTTTGAGGCCTCAACCTGAAACAACACCATTGAAAAAGATGGCAAAAGGAAACGAGACCGACACATAACCCAGAAATCTGGGAAAAGAATTGGAAGAAACCCCCAAGCAGCAAAACGTTATGAAGAAGATTCAGCCAGTTTCAGATCCACAAAACGCGATGAAGAAGATTCAGCCAACTTTAGATCCGGTAAGCCTAATACATTTATATTGAAGCTGTTTTAGTTACACGCAAGTGGTCTAAGTAAATTGTGCAAAGATAAGCGCAAAAAAAGTTTTGTAAAATACAAGAAACCAGTAGGAACACGCATAAATGAAGCTCAAGACCAGTTGTTATTTTGTTTTCACATCATGAGTCATGATGATTTTGAGTTGCAATGTTTTTGGATTTGAATATGTAGCTAGATTTTTGAGTTGTATAATGTAACTGAACGTGCTTAGATATAAGGTTGTTAATTGATAACTCTTGATCCTGTATATAGATTAAGATGCACCAGTTCACTTGGTTTAGTAGTGTTTGGATAGGATGTTAAGGGATGTTGTAGTTGCTGAATTAGATTGATACCATGCTAGTTCTTAGAGTAGGTTGATACCATGCTAGTTCTTGTATAGGCTGTTAAGGGATGTTGTAGTTGCTGAATTAGATTGAATTTCAGACTTGCTACAATAAAATGTGTAGGTTGAACATGAGAAAGCTTCCCACAAAAAAACGTTGGAAGATATGGAGAAGAATATAGAATCGAATAGGCCTCGGACCTTAATAGACGGATATAATCGATGGATGCTCCGTGTTGATATTGCTTAGCCGTGTATGTTTTTCACCAAGATGATGAATAAAATTTTGCAATTAATGCAACGAATATCATTGATCTGTTGACATACAAAGAACTAGAGTGTGGCGTCATGACTCTTTTTGAGATGTAAGTGCAATGTATGGATTACCATTTAAAAATGCATTTTTTTATATCACAAAATTTAGTTTTGGTTTATGTCATATGTCACTAGTACAAAAAAGTCCATGGAGACTGGTCCAAAAAGGCAATGGAGACTGGTTTTGTAGGACGTCTCTATGTGGAGGATCTCCTTGCTCGAAAAATAAAGAGACTGGTTTTTAAACCAGTCTCTATTAAAAGAAACGAAACTGGTTATCTTTATAAAAACAAGTCTCTTTAGAGATTGGTCTCCATACTAATCTCCAGAAAGCAATCTTTTTAATAGCATCTAACCAGTCTTTTTATGGAGTAAAAAAATGTGTTTTTTTCTAAAAACCAGTCTCTTTTTAATTAATTTTTTTTTAAAAAAAATTGGAATTTTTATTAAATTCCAAATTTTACAAATTTAACCCTCTACAATGAAATAATGTAAATACAAAAATTCTAAAAAAAACTAAATTAAAGGACTTGAATTGTCATAAACAACAAATGTATGTAAATAAAGACAACTTTATTAATTGGAAGGATTAAAATTGTCAAATACATATTTCGAATCAAATTTGTTTTTATTTAACTTGTAGCCACAATGTAAACCAAGCTCCAACAATCGCGTTCAACTCTTTCTTATCCAACGGACGGTCGTTATTCCACGGTACCTACAAGTAATTTAATCAATTAAACCACAAACCACCATGAATTTCAATCGTGCCCGGTAATTTAATCGTTGCAATCCCGCGTCTAAACGCACCCAAATTTAATAATCAGCAAACCAAACGCCCCTTTATAACTTTCTGCTAACCCCAAACACCCCCATAAAGCCTGTTGTTAATCCCCAAATTCACCCGCTGCGTTTCTGCCCGAACCAAACCAACACTCCCGTTACTTGTTGCTGTTCTGCAGTCCCAAACACACTCGCATTGTTGTTAACAGCAGATCCAAACAGCCTTTTTCTGTATGTTAACAACATATCCAAACAACCCCTTTTCTGCCTGTTAACAGCAGATCTAAACAACCCCTCGTGGCGCTGCTGCTGTAAACAAGCGCATCTAAGCTGACCTGAAGACCCTCGTTGTGTTACTGCTATAAACAGTCGCATATAAGCTGACCCGAACACGCCTCTTAGCGGTGTTTTTTGGCCGATATAACACACCCACGTGGTGTTCTTCCTGCTGAACTAATCACTCCTACATGGTGCTGGTACACAGGGCCGTCCCGTGAAATTTGGAGGCCCTGTGCCACAATTCTGATGAGGCTCCACTTTATCTCTGAAAATTAAAACATCAGTTCATATGAATTTTGAAAACTATATATGATAACCATAAAATCTAATCATTACAACATTAATGTATAGTATAAAGATGATTTTCAGTTTTTCTTTCCCAAAAACATATCATAAAACTATATACGAAAATCATAAAGTTTTTTTTCAATATTTCAAACTAATATAGTGCGCTATTTTCAAACTGTACAAACTCAAACAAACAAAGATAAGAACTAATATTTTAAATTACAAAGATATAACAGGTTGTATCAAAAAGTCCAAAAGCTATAAACAAATAATAAAAGATCAAAATGAAAGTTAGGCCCCACAAAGATATAACAGGTTATCTTCTCTAACATTGCAAACGCCATTATTCTTTGTAAAAACACAGTCTTACGTTTTTTTCTTTTTTTCTAAAAAATCTTATATTCTTCATATCCAATCTATTAACGAGATCTAAAGCTCTAACAATGAATGCACACCTCTACCGATGTCTTAGAAATTGGAGGCCCTTAAAAAACGGAGGCCCTGTGCGGTCGCACATGCCGCACATGCTTAAATTCGGCCTTGCTGGTACACCGCGAACCAAACGTACCTTCGCTGGTTGTTTTTATAATCAAAGCACCCTCGTGAATAAATAAATTAGAAACAACAAAACACCCTTGTGGCTGGACAAAGCAAAACAAACAAGCATTCTTTAGGGCTGATAAAACCCGAAACAAACAACATTTGGTGGTGGCAAGGTGGCTACATGGCTGAGACACGACATGGATGTGGTGGTTCGAAGGATGGCTGCGATTACAGTGGTGTGGAGGTGGGTTTGATGACGGCTGTAGGGTCTCGGCAGTGGGTGGTGGTGTTAGCTCGACCAAAGTTGTAGTGTTGCGTAGGTGGGAGGCCACGACGACAGATATGGTGGATTGAAATGTGTATAATGCAAGTTCGTTTTCTCAGTTCTTAACTAATAGAAAGTCCAATCAATATCAAATTTATAATTGTTTTTGGTTGTTCAAGCTTGCTTGGTAATCTATTGCTAATTCAAACAACACTAAGTAAAAATGAAAAATATAAACCTAATTATACGTAAAACAAATTGCAAATTCCAAATTTTATTCAAGTAAAATATAAAAATGCAAAATATAAAACTATAAGGACTGAAAATGTAATTTCTATGAAATGAAAATGCTTGAAATGTAAATTCTAAAAGTTATAAGGACTAAAAATATAAAACAGTTAACTATAAGGACTAAACTTGTAAAATTTTTAACAAACTAACCAAAAACTAACAAACTAACAAACTTGTAAACTGAATTTTAACAAACTAACAAATGCAAGGACTGATTTATGCAAATACCAGAAAATTAGGAAGATTAAGCTAGGTTTAAACACTAATTGAAAACCAGGGACTAAAGTGCAATTAACCAAACCTTTTAAGTAAAAACGGGCACAAAGAAAGATTAAGCTCGTTTGAGCTTAATACTCAACCAAATAAGCTGAAACAAATTGCAAACAACTTCAAATCCAAATCAAGAAACGTGTATTCAAGGATTTCAGCTAAAAGTCCAAAATAAGCAAAAGAGTGCTTATCAATAAGCTCAAAATAAGCTATAGCCTAATCCAAACATCCACAACTTGATTTTATTGTCAAAACTGATTAAGCACTTGATTTAAGGAAGGGGAAATCAAATTAGAACAATTTTCATCCAGTAATAAGCTAGATATCTGAAAATAAGCTCAAATGAGCTTATGTTGACCAAACGTTGACCAAATTTTGGAAAAAGCTCAAAATCTCAAAAACTCATATTCAATACTTTCTAAATGGAAATGTGAAAGAAAATTGCTACTTTTATGAAGAGGATTTAGAGAACTAGCAAAACAGTAAGCCTTTCACATCAGAGAATGCAAAATGCTCAAGCCTTAACTAATAAGCTGTTTTCTAGCTTATTTCTTGATACTGTAGAATTTCCTCTTAAAGTCTGAAAGATTATGTTATAAGCTAAGACTGGAAACTTGTTTGAGCAAATTTGATCAAGTAATGAAGGAGAAATAAGCAAGTGAATTTGGCAAGTTCTGAAATAAAAGCTGATAACAACTATGACCCAAACTTTTTGTTAACCAATTGCCTTTTTGACTAATTTTATGACTTACAAATGACTGAAAACTACTTATTACCACTTAATGACTAGAAACAATCTACTTAACACCAATTTCTAACACTTGAAATCTAATTAACAACTACTCCCAAACACTCCTTAAAAGGTTATGATCAAACTTTTTCAAAGACTTTTTGAGTAATGATTAAGACTGATTAAAGAGCTATAGCAGACTTGTTTTAATGCACAAAATGAAATGTATTCAAGCTAAAAACAAGTAATAACCAAGACTAGAACTGCAAGTAGCTATTATGCTAGAATAAGACTGAAAATGAGCAGAAACTATAAAAGGAGCTTAAAACAATGAACAAGAAAGCAAGTTTAAGCTACAAATGAACTCAAATCAATCAATCAACAACTTTATATCAAGAAAAACAGGCAGCCATCAAATTTATCTAGGAAATTGAGCAGGCAAGTACTTGTTTAGAGGAACTTAAAAACAGAAGCTATGAAACCTATTGTAGAGATCCTTTGGGTAGAAGAGGAGCGCTGAGCTCTCTTGCCCTAGTGATACCACCACCTATCACTAGCTATCAACTCAAATCAACAATCAATTCATCTACAAATCATCATTCTGCCATGAAACCTTCAAGAACAATGGAAATGCTAGATTTCTGATCAAACAGCAACAAGTCTTCAACAAAGTCAGTTATGATCAATGTATGATCATAACAAACTTCTAACAGCAACAATGGAATCACACAACAGCAGTAAAGTAGCAGGAATTGAAGAACAGAATTTGGCGGGAAAACTTGAATTTGAAATTTTATTGATGAAATCAGTTACAAAAGGTAGTTACAAGGTTCTAACTAACTAACTAACTCAAGAGTTTGTCAGACTCTTGAGTAGTTAGGTGGAAAGGAGGGAAAAAGGGAAAAGGAAAATTTAGAGAACTAGGTGTTTACAAAATTAAGCTACAATGAAAAATGAGGTGCAAGCTAAGTATTTATAGGCAAGAAAGGAAGATTCTGTTGGAGTTGTGACGTGTTCAGGCCAATCATATCTTGACACGTGGAGGAATTCTGCAAATCCACTTTGAAGGTGATGAACATCTTTTGGGGGTTTTTGATTCAATGGATTATTTGTTAATTGGATAACACCATTGGATTCGTCTCTTCAAAACGAGCAACTTTGATGTTTTGATCTTCACTTGAAATGCCCTCTATCAAAATCCCGTTCCTGGAAAATATTTTGTTGAAAGAGAAGGACACGTGGCAGCTTCTTATTGGTTGAAAAATTGTGTTGCGGATTGCACTGTTATGATTTGGCAATAAATGAAAGGCGGCAGTTAGTGGATATTTAATGCTTGAAGTGGCAATCCGTGTGAACTCTTTCCTTGTTTCTTATTGGTTGAGAGCTAAAGCACATGGATTAAACTTGCAATACTTTCCAAACTTGGCAAATTAAGTCCCTTGACTTGGCAGATTGCTATTTAGGGCTAATATCTTCATTCCTTTGACATTTTTGACCCTTCAACTTTGATTCTTCAACAAAATGGCCCTTTGACTTGAGTTGACTTTGTAGTTGACCAAATTTGACTTTAATCTTGACTTTCCATAATTTGCACTTTAAGTCCTTCAACTTTCACAAATTGTCAAGATAGGTCCTTTGACTTCAAAGTCTTTGTCACTTTTGATCCTCTTTTGTCTTTTTCATCCATTTGAGCTTGGTTTTTCCTTGTTTGCTTGAAATTGTATCCTTTTTCCTACATAAGATCACACAAACACAAACATACCACATAACACTGCTTTTTACAATATAAAAGGGTATTTTGCTTCATGTTTTAGGGTTATTTGTTAATAAAAGAATATGAGTTTAAGCTCATATCAAATTCCCCTACACTTGAGAATTGTCATGTCCTCATGCAATATTGTATTTCAAAGCTTAAAAATTTACATTTCCCTCATAATTAATCCACCTTGGCCATATGAGATGCATCTACACTACTCTAAACTAAATGATGCATGATTTTGACTTTTAACAATGCAATGGATTCAAAATACAATTCTATCTTATTCTTTTTGATTTTTCTTAAAATGGTTTTGATGGAAATAACTCATAAAGAACTCAATGACTTAGATTAGGGCTTGGGTACCATGGACACTTATCACCCTCAAGTTTCACTTTCCCCAAACCAAGCTAGTAAATGGGATCATTGCATTCACAAGTAAAAAGTGCATCAACTTATTCATGACAATTAAATGTGGAACCGGTTATTAATTGAGCAAATTGCTTGTGGGCAAATTTGTCATTATTAAAGTGTGAAATATAAGAAATGTAAAATCCAAAAATAAGGAAGGACGGTTTTAATCCTAAGTAATCTTCTCATCCATTACTTGAAAAACCGCTCACAATTAATATAAGTCCGTATTAAGAATAATAAGTCATTCGCCTTATGTGTAAAATCCTCATGTCATGCTTTCATAAGTAACTACACACTCGCTAAGGAAAGAAAAATAAAACTCACGCAATAATTTACATCCGCATCTTTTTGAGATTTTGGATCTTCAACCCCGCAACCCGTCAAGGTAATACTGGATTGGAGCAATCTATTGAATCCCCGCAACCCGTCAAGGTAATATTGGAACTCAATAGTCACTATAATTAACACCACACTGCCCCTCTTGGGAGTCTTGCATTATTTTTTTTATTTTATTTTTTTTTTTTTTTTCTTTTTTTTTTCTAGCCACTCATTTTTTTTTCATAAGCCGCTCTTATTTTTCTTTATTCCTCACCAAGAAATTTGCAAAGAAGAAAAGGAAAAACACCCGCTAAATATGGAGCATGACACAAGTCTAGTACACATAAAACGTGCTAACTTAGAATCTTAAGACGTACTCATATCAACCATAAATGATTAGTCAAAAATGCATAAGAGATTACAAACCAATTAAAACCGTACTTGATTATTTATTAACAATTATATACAAGCGAAGAAAATAGAGGTCAAGAAGAGAAGGGTTTAGCCACAAGTAATTGCCATGAAGTCTATCTAGCCCTTTTACACTTGCTTCAACTCTATCATTTCCCATTCTCCACAAATTTAAAATTTCAAAGAATGAAATTGGTGGAAGCTTAGCCTAATAGACCAATGAAGGACTACATGGTTAAGGATACTAGCTAGAGAGTGCTAAAATAAGCAAACTCGGGTTGAGTCAAAATATCCATGGCGGGCCTAATATGCCAAAGAAATCTAAACTTGTTAAAACCATGTTTTATTATATTTTTCCTTTTTATATATTTTTGATGAAAAATAAGAGAAGAAATATATACAATGCAAATGTGTTATGCAAATAAAAATGATTGATGCAAAAATTATGAATGCATATTTTTGTTGGCCAAAGTAGATCAAAAATTTGAAAAATGTTGAAAATCCAATTTTCCATGTTATCATGCAAGACAATGACAAGTTCTAGGTAAGGTCACTTCGATAGAAGACCCCCCTACACTTAAGCTAAACATTGTCCTCAATGTTTAAGAGCATGAAAGTATAAAAACTTCCCCTACACTTATGACAATGAATAGACTTTGCTTAACCCAAGTTAAGAAAAGGACTACTATTAGTGAAATCAAGTTTAAGCACAACGTGTCAATGAAAAATCACTAAAGTAACGAAGTGAACCGGATACAAGGGCCTCCTCCATAAGCTCCAAAGCATGAGATGAGTGAGCAACCCTACAAACAAGCATGAAGACAAAAGAAGGTCTCCCCTACACTTATCTCCAATTCTATGCCTTTATTTCTAACCTACAACACTCTAACCTAGTTATACGATGCTTGAGTTAATGAGTCTCTAGCTCGACTCGTCCCTCAATGAATTAATTCATGGGGAAAATGGGGACCTCTTGGACCATTTCAACGGAAATGTCCTCCCCAAAGTAATGCTTAACACGGTGACCATTCACTTTAAAATTTGGACCATCGGGTTGAGATAACTCAAGAGTTCCATATGGAAACACTTGAGCAATAGTGAATGGACCGGACCATCTCGACTTAAGCTTGCCCGCAAAAAGCTTCAATCTTGAGTTAAAGAGGAGAACCGGCTCTCCAACTTTGAACTCACGATTCTTGATCTTAGCATCATGCAATTTCTTAGTCTTTTCCTTATATAGCAAAGAATTCTCATAGGCATTGGCTCTCAACTCATCCATCTCATTGAGTTGATCTTTCCTATGTGAACCGGCTTGGTTTAAATCAAAGTTAGCCCACTTGAGAGCCCAAGATGCCTTATGTTCTAACTCAAATGGAAGGTGGCACGCTTTTCCATAGACAAGCCTATAAGGAGTACAACCAATTGGTGTCTTAAAAGCCGTCCTAAACGCCCACAAAGCATCATCAAGCTTATCCGACCAAGAAGCTCTATGCTCTCCCACCGTTCTCTCTAAAATTCTCTTTAAACCACGATTTGTGACCTCGGTTTGGCCATTGGTTTGAGGGTGATACGCGGTAGAAAGTCTATGATTCACTCCATATTTCTTCATAACTCTCGTGAATTGATCATTACAAAAGTGAGTACCGCGATCACTTATGATGGCCCGAGGTACACCAAATCTAGCAAACAATTGTTTCAAGAACTTTACAACCACTCTAGCATCATTAGTAGGTAAGGCTTTAGCCTCCACCCACTTGGACACATAATCCACCGCCACAAGTATATACTTGTTTCCCTTAGAGGATGGAAAAGGTCCCATGAAATCTATTCCCCATACATCAAATATCTCACACTCTTGGATAAAATTTTGTGGCATCTCATCACGTTGTGTAATTTTTCCTTGTCTTTGACAAACATCACAAAATTTCACCATCTCTTGGGCATCCTTGTAAATGGAAGGCCAATAGTAACCCGAATCAAAGACTTTCTTGGCGGTGTAGTTAGGCCCAAAATGTCCACCCGTAGGTCCTTTATGACATGCCTCTAAGATTTTAAATGCCTCGGGCCCATCTACACACCGTCTAATGATTTGGTCCGCACATTGTCTAAAAAGATATGGATCATCCCAAAAGTAATACTTAACCTCCTTAAGAAACTTTTTCTTTTGTTGGTAAGTAAGACCCTCAATAAGCACATTGCCCACAAGATAGTTTGCAATATCCGCAAACCAAGGTGTGGCATCCTCTTGGGAAGAGATAGACATGAGCTCCTCTAATGGAAAGGATTCATTGATTTCTTGATGTGGGAAATCTCCTTGAAAAGGATGCTCAAGTCTACTCAAATGATCCGCCGCTAAATTCTCGGCCCCTTTTTTATCACGAATCTCTATCTTAAACTCTTGAAGCAACAAAACCCATCTCAAAAGCCTAGGCTTAGCATCTTGTTTTGTCATAAGATACTTGAGAGCGGAATGATCCGTATACACTATGGTCTTGGAAAGCACAAGGTATGGTCTAAACTTCTCGAAAGCATATACTATAGCAAGCAACTCTTTTTCCGTGGTAGTGTAATGAAGTTGTGCACCGGTCATGGTTTTACTCGCATAGTGTATAGGTTGGAAATGCTTATTAACTCTTTGTCCTAAGACGGCCCCCACCGCATAATCACTAGCGTCACACATAAGCTCAAAAGGTAATTCCCAATTTGGAGAAACCAAAACGGGAGCCTTTGTCAATTTTTCCTTAAGTGTCTCAAAAGATTCTAAACAAGCTTGGTCAAAAATGAAAGGAGCCTCTTTCTCCAAGAGATGAGTCATCGGTCTAGCTATCTTAGAGAAATCTTGTATAAAGCGCCTATAAAAACCCGCATGACCTAAGAAACTCCTCACACCTTTAACTGAGGTGGGTGGGGGAAGCTTAGCAATCACATCAATTTTGGCTCGATCAACTTCTAATCCCTTATTGGATATCTTGTGTCCTAAAACAATCCCCTCTTTCACCATAAAGTGACATTTCTCCCAATTAAGCACCAAACGTGTTTCCTCACAACGCTTAAGCATTCTCTCAAGATTGGTGAGACACGAGCTAAAGGAGTTCCCAAATACGGAAAAGTCATCCATAAAAACCTCCATGGTTTGCTCTATCATATCATGGAAAATTGCCATCATGCACCTTTGAAACGTCCCCGGTGCATTACATAGGCCAAAAGGCATCCTCTTGTAAGCAAATGTACCGTATGGACAAGTGAATGTGGTCTTTTCTTGATCCTTAGGGTCAATTGGGATTTGGAAATAACCCGAAAAGCCATCAAGAAAACAATAGTACTCATTTCCCGCTAAGCGTTCAAGCATTTGATCCATAAAGGGAAGCGGGAAATGGTCTTTCCTAGTTGCCTCATTAAGTTTTCTATAATCAATGCAAACTCTCCAACCGGTTACAAGTCTCGTGGGAATAAGCTCATTGTTCTCATTAGGCACCACGGTGATTCCACCCTTCTTTGGAACACAATGAACCGGGCTAACCCATGGAGAGTCGGAAATGGGGTAAATCATACCCGCATCTAGGAGTTTAATCACTTCTTTCTTAATAACCTCATGAATTTTTGGGTTAACTCTCCTTTGGTTTTGAATGGCGGGTTTATAATCATCCTCCATAAGGATTTTGTGAGTACAAAAATGTGGATCAATTCCCCTTATGTCGGATATTTTCCATGCTAAAGCTTTCTTATGTTTCTTAAGGACTTCAATGAGTTGCTCCTTCTCATCCTCTTTCAATTCCTTAGCAATAATCACCGGTAATTGGTCTTTTCCTTCTAAGAAAGCATATTCTAAGTGGGATGGAAGTTCCTTAAGTTCAATGGGAGGTGGACTCTCTATGGAAGGTTTCACTATGGAAGGTTCCTCAATGGTAATATCTTGTGGAAAAGAAGAAGGAATAGGGTCCTCATTGAGCAACTTTTGGATTGTAAGAATATCTTCTTCCCAATTAATGGGAGAATCATCATCACCAAGAAAGTTGGACTCAAATTCCTCCAAGAGGAAATCACTCTCTCCAAAAGGTGTTAAAGAGGGAGCAATTGAGGCCACGGTTTCAACATGTGGAATCTCATCACTAGCATTCTTACAAGCATCATGAAAGTGTTCATTACACACTTCATCTAGCACATCCACAATGTTAATCGTCTCACAAGGTCTAGACTCCTTAACCTCTTTTCTATCACAAACTTTCCCTAACTTAAACACCACTTTCTCATCCTCTACTCTCATAATTAATTCTCCTTCCGCCACATCTATCAAGGTACGACCCGTTCTCAAAAACGGTCTACCAACAATCAAAGGCACTCTAGGATCCATGTCATAATCGACCACTACAAAGTCGGCCGGAAAGGTAAACTTATCCACACCTACAAACACATCTTCCGCTATACCTACGGGGTGAGCTATGGTTCGGTTGGCTAGTTCAAGAGTCATCCTAGTGGGGGTGAGCTCGGGAAGAGAGAGTTGTTTCCAAACCGATAAAGGCATGAGATTTATGCTTGCCCCTAAATCCGCCAAAGCCATGCAATTTTCAACACCGGGAAAATTACAAGGTATCAAGAAGCGCCCCGGATCTCCAAGTTTTGTTGGTAAGGTTTTAAGTAACACCGCGGAACAATTTTCATTAAGTGATGTGTTGGGCAAATCAACCAATTTCTCTTTGTTTGAGAGCAAATCCTTGAACATCTTAGCAAACTTTGGCATATAAGCAAGAGCTTCCGCAAAGGATATGTTGATATTGAGTTGCTTGAACATCCTTAAGAAATTGGAGACTTGTATGTCATCTTTGTTCTTTAACTTGTCCTTTTTCAACCTTGAAGGGTATGGAAGAGTAGGTTTGGGTGTAGGTGGAATAGGTGTTGTAGTGGAAGATTTGTCTTTGTTAGCCTCTTCATTGGGAAGTGTGGAAAGTGAAGGAGAAGTATGAGGTGGTTGAGAAGGTGTGTTTGAGTGAATAGGAGCACTTTGAGGAGGTGGAGTAGAAGTAGAAGGCTTATCACAAGTAGGAGCACAAGTGGGTTGAACAATAATAGGTTTAGGAGGTGAAGGATCCTTTGTTGTTGTACCACTCCTTGTTGTAATAGCATTGACATTGGCCCTAGGATTTGTTTGTGTGTTGGAAGGTAAAGCCCCTTGTGGTCTTTGAGTTACCGCCACTAAAACCCTATTGATTTGTTCCTCTATTGTACGTTTCACTTGGTCATTCATTCTCTTCTCAATGTCACGCATTTTCTTGTCAACATACTCTTGAGTCTCTTGCATCCCATATCCTTGAGTTTGATTTTGAGGGTAAGCTTGATTTGGTATTGGAGCATATGCTTGATTGGGAATAAATGGAAGTGGTTGATTAAATCCTTGTTGTGGTGGATAAAAGGTATTAGCTTGAGGTTGAAATTGATTGGGTGCCTTGTAATTATTTCCTTGGTATGGTTGTCTTTGCCCTTGATTCCTTGCTAAAATTTGAGGAGGATTTTGTGGAATTTGGGTGGGTGGTTGGGGTGGGAAGCCGGGTGGAGTAAGGTAATTTTGGGATTTGTAAGAAAGGTTATTTGGATTGATGTTAGGCTTGAAGTGTTCACGGTGTTCCTCTTGGTAAGCATAGCATTCCCCTTGATACCCTTGCACCTTATCACATTGTTCATAAGAGTGGGGACCTCCACAAGTAACACAAGAAATGGTGATGGCATTCACATTGTTTGAGGAATTGTTCAATGTCATGCTCTTAAAAGTTTGAAGCATGTCTTGTTGTGCTTGCAAATGCCTCTCACTTTCTCTATCCATCCTTTGAAAAATAGCTTCTTGAAACTTGAGGAGTTGGTTGTCAAAAGGGATTTGAGAAGTGTTTTGGATAACATGAACTCTTTCCTCAAATGGATCATTGGTTTGAACCATTGCCTTAGTCTCAATAATGGTCAAAGCCTCTTGGTATGTCTTGAAATGAATACTCCCTCCCGCGGAAGCATTTAGTGAATCTTGGTGGTGAGGTTTAAGGCCATTATAAAAAGTATTGATTTGGCTTAGATCATCCATTCCATGATTAGGGCATCGCCTCAACAACTCACTATACTCTTCCCAAGCATCACCAAAGGATTGACTAGGTTTTTGTGTAAAGCCCATAATCAAATTCCTCAAAGCCATAGTCTTTTGTGGAGGAAAGAATTTGTTCAAAAACTTAGTGGTAAACTCATCCCATGTGGTGATACTATCGGGTGGTTGGGTGTCTAACCAATGCTTAGCACTCCCATCTAGTGAAAATGACACTAACAACAATCTAATGACATCCGGTGGAACCCCATTATGCTTAATGGTATTGCAAAGTGAAAGGAATCTCTTAAGATGAGCATGGGGATCCTCATTTTGTTTTCCATAGAAAGGTGATGCAGCAACCATATTGATCATAGATGTATGTAGCTCAAATGTGTTAGCGGGATAGTCGGGAATCTTAATGGCACTAACAAATCCATGAATGTTGGATTGCATACGTTCAAACAAAGTACGGTTATCAACAGCCATGGCTCCTTGTGGTGGTGACAAAGCACGATTCTCGTGATCGGCTTGGTGAACGGTGGTGGTCTTACTCTTTCGCTTTTTCTTCCTTTTCGGAGGAAGAGGTTGTACACCAATCGGTATTTGTGCACGCCCGCGAGTGAGCATGCAACTCAATACGAGGAATGAGAGAGAAGCTCTCGTGTGACTTTGAAAAGAATAAGATTATCCTCTTCGAGTTTCAATATTAAATATCCACAAGAAAGTAACAATATATGTAATACTACTTTGGGTGCAAGACCCTCAATGAAGCTTTCCTTCTTAGAATACTCCCAAGTGAACAGGGGGTTAGGTGGCGCGAAGCACTTAAGTACCTATTGACCCTTAGATGGCATTTTATAGCACATCGCCTTTCTATTCACTTAAATGTTCGTATTCTTCGAATTATTGCTTATTGAGAGTATTTATCTATTCTTGCTTTATTTTGTTTGATCGATACGCGTGTCAAGGACCGGAGCGCCCCTCAACACGGTGTATTGCCTCGGCAATACTTATGGAAGATATGTAGATTGATTGTTCTTATACGTATACGTATGTACTTATAATAATATATGGAAAATAATTTTGTATTTATGAGTTTTTAAAGGAAAATACTATATGTACATAAAAACCGAGAGAATCCAATAATATATATTTTTGGGTGCAATCTCTTAGGAAAAAGATTGCTTTTTGGATTTTTTTAATTTTTTTGGTCAATTCTTTAGGAAAAGAATTGTTTTGTTAATTTTTTTAGTTTTTATATATTTTTATATTTTTGATTTGTTTTATTTGTTTTTGATTTATGATACGTAAAAATAACGTTCACAAAGTGAACGGATCCCAAAAGCCAATGAAAACCGTCAATCGATAGTCTCTCGTGTAGTCAAAGAACCGGCAGCGGCGCCATTTGAAATGTGTATAATGCAAGTTCGTTTTCTCAGTTCTTAACTAATAGAAAGTCCAATCAATATCAAATTTATAATTGTTTTTGGTTGTTCAAGCTTGCTTGGTAATCTATTGCTAATTCAAACAACACTAAGTAAAAATGAAAAATATAAACCTACTTATACGTAAAACAAATTGCAAATTCCAAATTTTATTCAAGTAAAATATAAAAATGCAAAATATAAAACTATAAGGACTGAAAATGTAATTTCTATGAAATGAAAATGCTTGAAATGTAAATTCTAAAAGTTATAAGGACTAAAAATATAAAACAGTTAACTATAAGGACTAAACTTGTAAAATTTTTAACAAACTAACCAAAAACTAACAAACTAACAAACTTGTAAACTGAATTTTAACAAACTAACAAATGCAAGGACTGATTTATGCAAATACCAGAAAATTAGGAAGATTAAGCTAGGTTTAAACACTAATTGAAAACCAGGGACTAAAGTGCAATTAACCAAACCTTTTAAGTAAAAACGGGCACAAAGAAAGATTAAGCTCGTTTGAGCTTAATACTCAACCAAATAAGCTGAAACAAATTGCAAACAACTTCAAATCCAAATCAAGAAACGTGTATTCAAGGATTTCAGCTAAAAGTCCAAAATAAGCAAAAGAGTGCTTATCAATAAGCTCAAAATAAGCTATAGCCTAATCCAAACATCCACAACTTGATTTTATTGTCAAAACTGATTAAGCACTTGATTTAAGGAAGGGGAAATCAAATTAGAACAATTTTCATCCAGTAATAAGCTAGATATCTGAAAATAAGCTCAAATGAGCTTATGTTGACCAAACGTTGACCAAATTTTGGAAAAAGCTCAAAATCTCAAAAACTCATATTCAATACTTTCTAAATGGAAATGTGAAAGAAAATTGCTACTTTTATGAAGAGGATTTAGAGAACTAGCAAAACAGTAAGCCTTTCACATCAGAGAATGCAAAATGCTCAAGCCTTAACTAATAAGCTGTTTTCTAGCTTATTTCTTGATACTGTAGAATTTCCTCTTAAAGTCTGAAAGATTATGTTATAAGCTAAGACTGGAAACTTGTTTGAGCAAATTTGATCAAGTAATGAAGGAGAAATAAGCAAGTGAATTTGGCAAGTTCTGAAATAAAAGCTGATAACAACTATGACCCAAACTTTTTGTTAACCAATTGCCTTTTTGACTAATTTTATGACTTACAAATGACTGAAAACTACTTATTACCACTTAATGACTAGAAACAATCTACTTAACACCAATTTCTAACACTTGAAATCTAATTAACAACTACTCCCAAACACTCCTTAAAAGGTTATGATCAAACTTTTTCAAAGACTTTTTGAGTAATGATTAAGACTGATTAAAGAGCTATAGCAGACTTGTTTTAATGCACAAAATGAAATGTATTCAAGCTAAAAACAAGTAATAACCAAGACTAGAACTGCAAGTAGCTATTATGCTAGAATAAGACTGAAAATGAGCAGAAACTATAAAAGGAGCTTAAAACAATGAACAAGAAAGCAAGTTTAAGCTACAAATGAACTCAAATCAATCAATCAACAACTTTATATCAAGAAAAACAGGCAGCCATCAAATTTATCTAGGAAATTGAGCAGGCAAGTACTTGTTTAGAGGAACTTAAAAACAGAAGCTATGAAACCTATTGTAGAGATCCTTTGGGTAGAAGAGGAGCGCTGAGCTCTCTTGCCCTAGTGATACCACCACCTATCACTAGCTATCAACTCAAATCAACAATCAATTCATCTACAAATCATCATTCTGCCATGAAACCTTCAAGAACAATGGAAATGCTAGATTTCTGATCAAACAGCAACAAGTCTTCAACAAAGTCAGTTATGATCAATGTATGATCATAACAAACTTCTAACAGCAACAATGGAATCACACAACAGCAGTAAAGTAGCAGGAATTGAAGAACAGAATTTGGCGGGAAAACTTGAATTTGAAATTTTATTGATGAAATCAGTTACAAAAGGTAGTTACAAGGTTCTAACTAACTAACTAACTCAAGAGTTTGTCAGACTCTTGAGTAGTTAGGTGGAAAGGAGGGAAAAAGGGAAAAGGAAAATTTAGAGAACTAGGTGTTTACAAAATTAAGCTACAATGAAAAATGAGGTGCAAGCTAAGTATTTATAGGCAAGAAAGGAAGATTCTGTTGGAGTTGTGACGTGTTCAGGCCAATCATATCTTGACACGTGGAGGAATTATGCAAATCCACTTTGAAGGTGATGAACATCTTTTGGGGGTTTTTGATTCAATGGATTATTTGTTAATTGGATAACACCATTGGATTCGTCTCTTCAAAACGAGCAACTTTGATGTTTTGATCTTCACTTGAAATGCCCTCTATCAAAATCCCGTTCCTGGAAAATATTTTGTTGAAAGAGAAGGACACGTGGCAGCTTCTTATTGGTTGAAAAATTGTGTTGCGGATTGCACTGTTATGATTTGGCAATAAATGAAAGGCGGCAGTTAGTGGATATTTAATGCTTGAAGTGGCAATCCGTGTGAACTCTTTCCTTGTTTCTTATTGGTTGAGAGCTAAAGCACATGGATTAAACTTGCAATACTTTCCAAACTTGGCAAATTAAGTCCCTTGACTTGGCAGATTGCTATTTAGGGCTAATATCTTCATTCCTTTGACATTTTTGACCCTTCAACTTTGATTCTTCAACAAAATGGCCCTTTGACTTGAGTTGACTTTGTAGTTGACCAAATTTGACTTTAATCTTGACTTTCCATAATTTGCACTTTAAGTCCTTCAACTTTCACAAATTGTCAAGATAGGTCCTTTGACTTCAAAGTCTTTGTCACTTTTGATCCTCTTTTGTCTTTTTCATCCATTTGAGCTTGGTTTTTCCTTGTTTGCTTGAAATTGTATCCTTTTTCCTACATAAGATCACACAAACACAAACATACCACATAACACTGCTTTTTACAATATAAAAGGGTATTTTGCTTCATGTTTTAGGGTTATTTGTTAATAAAAGAATATGAGTTTAAGCTCATATCATGGATCTTGTTATATATGGTGGCGGCTGGAGATATTGATAGTGATGATGGAGGTGGTTGCGATAGTGGTTTCAGAGTGGTGATGGAATAGTAACGGTGATGCTGGTTCCGGAGTGACGGATGGCAGCCGGATAAAGAAGACAGCGACATCCTGTGGTTGCTAGTGGTGGTGTGGTGGAATGTTTTTGCAAGACGAAAGTCATGGTGGTGGTTGTTTGTCGAAAAGAACAGTTTTTGGTGGCGGCTGGTTGAATGGTAGGTGTAGTGGCAGCGAGGTGGTGGTTGTAGTACGTGATGTTGATGAACGTTTTGGTTTGATGATGACAATTGATGGGTTAAATGATACATAGATAGTTCTATCTGATCTATAATATTAAAGTGGCGGCAGTAGTTTTCCGGTGGCCGAAAAAGCTGGCCGGAAAAGCTGGCCGGAAAAAGTGTAGTTGCCGAATAACTTAAGATGGCTAGGGTTATGTGTGTTTTTAGTTTTAGGGTTTGTGTTTGTTGTAAATGAATAAAAATGGAATTATTTTCTATTTATATCAATACAATGTGTAAGGTTGGGAATAGTTGGGGGTTAACATTGTAACTTTTGTCATAACTTTCGTTAGTTAACGGTTCGGGTCTCGTTTGAGCTCGCTAAAATCTTATCCGTTTTACGAAATTCACACCATTGATTTCAAAATAATCTTTACAGCAAAGTGGAGTATTTACTCGACTAGTTTTCGAAATCGTTTACATTTTTATTTAAAATAGTTACCGATTATCGGTTATCTCGAATAGCTTGCGTTCAAAGAAAATATAAGTTAAATTTAAGTGTTTCTCGTTTTATGTGTATGATATTAAACTAAAATAAAAGTATCAGATATTTTAATAAGACTTATTAAATATCTCTGAAAAATTAAATAAACCTTTAACTTGTATCGTGTCAGTTCTCAGATTTGCGCAGTGTTTTACAACATGTAAAATAACTCCCGTTTTCGAATCAAAAAGCTTAGATATCTCTCGAAAACGAAATTCGATTAATAAATAGTATAAATTTATTATTATTTAATGTTAAATTTGCGTTTTATAAAAAATTAATTTGTTGTAAAAAATATTTAAAAAAATATTGAATTTGTAAATAATTTCAAATTAATTTGTTGTAAAAAAGTATAACGAATGAGATTAACTGACTTACAAGTCTAAACGAATGAGATTAACAACCGAAAAAAAGTGATGTACTATACAAACTATACAACGCTTCCTGAAATATTAAAAAAAAAAAACAGATCAATTAGTTATGACTTTTATAATAATATATGATTATTATTAACTTGAATTTTTATACTTTAATCACATATATACTTTATAAAGTCTAAAAACGTAATATGTTATAAAAACAAGTATGTACCGTTTAGTCCTTATGATTTTAAGTTTAAAAAAAATTAACCACAATCTATTAAAATAAAACAAGACTGGTTTTTTAAAAACCAATGTCATAAAATGTGTAAAAACACTGGTTTTTTTAAAAAAAATAGTGTCCCTAAAACAAACACATAGAGACATGTTGAAACGTAAAAACCAGTGTCTTTACTTTTATAAAAAAGACTGGTTGCATTTTAAAAACCGATTTCTTTAGAATTCATATTATGGAGACTAGTTTTTTTCAAGAAAACCAGTTTCCATGCATTCCCTTCCCACCAGTTTTGGTCATAGATACATGTTTTTTCATAACCAGTCTTTTTAAGGGGGTCTCTTTAGCGTTTTGTGTAGTAGTGTGTTTACTTTTAGGTCATTGTATCATCAAAAGGGATGCTTTTCAAAAAACAAGGTTGGTTTTTTAAACCCCGGACTTATCACAGCAGATGCATGCTTCCATCAAAAGTTCAGCACCATAGACTACTTAACTCTCTCAATGACGGATTATGACTTCTATCTTGCACCGTTTCTACAAGGGTGCCATATCTTACCATTTAAACATCATTTAAATTTTGTTCATTAGGTTATTGTTTTTTAATATGCGTTCACAACATGCAGCCGACATTATGAAATATTCATAATATGCCCCAATCATGGAATGGGATTCATTTTAAATTCACAAAAGGGTTCAAAAACATATGAGCAATGTTACAGGCTGGCTGGACTTATGGAAATGTAAGTACCATAAAAAATATTTAACATTTCACGTTTGTTTCTATAAAATTTAGCTCACAGTATTATTTTCTTCTTAGGGTCGTTGGAAGTCTGAATTTGGAATTTCCAGTTGTGAATCTTCAGAAATATGATTGGGAGAGTGGATATTACGTCATGAAGTGGATGCAGGACTTCGTCTTGAAATTCAAACCGACAACTTCCCAAACAAAGTAAGTGTGCGTTTAGTTTTAACTTTACAGCTTATTATGTGGCTTATTCTGAACCTCCAGGTTGATTTTGAACTTTGTTTATTTAGTTTGCATCTGTACATTGTTAGATGCTTATCAGTTATATGTACTTTATTCCTAATGTTTACATTCGATTAAATTAATTATAGGTACCGTGGTATAACGAGCGCCCGTTGGATACCAAAAAGATAAACGCGATCATTGGCACATGGTTCACATTGCGGTGAGATTAGACATAGACGATTAAGCTAAATTCTAGTAATATTCTATATTGTTGTTAATTCTACTATGACTTTAATTTTAATAAAAATTATGTTTGGTTGCTTTAGTTTGTTGGTTTTACAGTTTTGGTCCTTCTAAATTAGTTTATATATATTCATTGTATTTGTATTTCTTCATTTTGGTGGGTTAAAATTGTAAAATTTGGAATTTACTAAAAATTCCAAATTTTTTTTAAAAAAATATCGATTTCCAAAGAGACTTGTTTTTCAGAAAATACACGTCTTTTTACTCTATAAAAAGACTGGTTAGATGTTGCTAAAAAGACTAGTTTCTTGAGGAATACTATGGATACCAATCTCTAAAGAGACTTGTTTTTGTTTTTAAAACAAGTGTCTATACGTATTATAGAGACTGGTTTTAAAACCAGTCTTTTTAGGATTTGCTAAAGAGACATCCCCCTTTGGAGAAATTTTGCAAAACCAGTCTCTAAGGGCTTTTTTGACCGTTCTCTAAGAGCTTTTTTGTAGTAGTGATGGTGCCGGAGGTCTACCCTTGGGTATTCCCAGAAGAAGGGGGCATGATCTGTTACATCCCACCTCCCCCATACCCGCAGGTGGGATTGGGTATTGTGGTTGTTTCTTTATTGTTTTGGTTTGGTGACATGGAGCTAAAGTGGAGAGTCTGGATCAATGTGCCGGAAGGTTGAGCTTGCATAAGGATTTCTTTTGGAAGAACAAAACTCGTATGCACGTAACTTTTTCAATTTGCATGTATCTTGCTTGGTTGTACTAAGGTCATAAAAAGCTTTGATATAATAACATGACCCGACTTTTAGTGTCATCAAGTAAGTTACTTTATCAGAATTTATTAGTTGTGTCATCAACTGTTTTACTTTATCGAAATATACTAAAAACTAATGAGGCTTTATATTTGGCTCAAGTATAAGTAAATATGAGTTACGAAAGTGTAAAGTACATACCTAGTAACTTTCAAATAGTAATCCAAAGTTAGACGGCTCCAAGACCTTAATCTAAGATACAAGAATTTCCTACAAACTTTCATCCGCAAGTCTTGAACTGAATAACAACACTGTATCACAGAAGGTGCAAAGGGCTGACAAGAACCTACAACACAAAGATAGTAAAGCAGATGGACCCAGTGAACAACTAAAGGGCACAAGAGGGGTTCAGAAAGGCCACCAGAAGCCCAATCCACATCACATGGAACAACTACGAGTCCTTCAAGAGATTCTAATCAACGTAAAGTGATAGCATCAACAGTTATAAAATCTTCTGCTAGAAAACCTTCTTCAAATTCATCAAAACCATTTGTTCCAGATAAGGCGAGAAATCTTGACACTGATAGTAAGAGGAAAAAAGACAATACTTCAAGCGATCATCCCCGAAATGGATATGCTTCCAAGAAGGCTAAAAAACTAGCAAAAGACCTTCCAAAATCATATTCCATGTTTGCCCTAAAATCGTCACATTTGAGCAAGTCCTCACATGCTCATGTTTCTAAGAAGAACTCTACTAATATAAAGGAATCTTAAATCGCGTCATCCTCTAAAACCTCTTTAGTCCAAAAAACTGCTGCTACTCCAGAATCCGATGACTCTGATAATTCAGAATTATCAGTGAGAGGCGATAAGATCAATCAGTTAAATAGACACCTTGCACCAAAGCATCATCCACCACATGTTCAGCCTCCTGCATCTTGATGGTTTATGACATTCATAACAATTATATAATCATAACAAAGATCAAAGCACGTTATAACGGAAGCGATTTAACAAGGTCATAATAACACAGTTATAATTAATCGATTAGGGTACATACCTTTATCCTAGCAAAGATCCACAAGATCACCGGCGAATCACCAATTAGGGTTTGTGAAGAATAATACCAAGATATTGTTTAAAGCAAAACTATATTACGCTCTTGTACGCACGTAATGCAACGGGCTAACCGGAACTTCAACACTTGTGGAATTTAGCAAAATCGTAAACCAAAGAACCCTAAGGGTGTGTTTGGTTCGGTGATCGCAAGAAGAGAGAAGGGAAGGAGTGGGGATAAATTATGAAGGCTTTGGGTGTTTATACAGGCTTGGCAAAACTTGATTTCCAAGTAACACTCAAATTAGGAAAACCAATATCTTTCCCTTTTCCCCTTTATAGGCCGACGCTCGGTTATACCCTAAGGGGCGTTTCCGGAACTTTCCATTTTCCTTTTTCTTCTATATAATTCCATAACGTTTGTTTAAATTAACTCTTAATTTATTTAACGATCGTTTAGTTAAGTTCGGTTTGATTTAATAAATATATAAAATATATTTAATAAATAATATTAACCCTTTACGTATTGTGTGCAATCCCATAATCTCGATTCGATCCTATCACACGACTATTAATTTTAAGTCCATAAACTTTCAGCTCCCACTTGGACAAAATTCAAATATCGTGATTACATTGACTAGAGTCTAGTTACACTAGCAATGTCACTAGTACAACTCGAGAAAGGTCTCCTGGAAAAACCTTTTAAATGATTCATCATTTATTATTATCCTTTCATTTCAAATACAACGTTAATAGGATATGGATCTCAGTCATTCCTTCCTTAACCATTCTGTTTCTCGTTTACGGATATAGCAAGATTACCAAAACACATTTGGGTGTGGCCACACAAACATCTTACTACTTCCCCGAGGGGCCCAACTGTATTATACTTCAAAATAATTTGAAGGAAACAAATCCCATTTTGACTACAAGCGAAACTTATGAACTTTGCAACACTTCTGAAAATAACCCTTATAGATACCAGTAACGTTTAGCGTTAAGTTACCTTACAGAAGTGCACTACATTCTATTCAGTTTCCTGGTATCTCAGGTCCAAGGATAACTATTTATGATTTACTTAATGACAAAGATCCATAAAGTAAAATCATATATTTGGGATAAGTCTAATATTTGATCCATCAAATATCATCCAAAATTGACCAATATACTTTCAAGTATACGTTGTCTCTATTTTGATTTGTCTTTGTTTAATAATATTCCCATATTATTAATTGACAACGAACGTTTAGAACATAACAATTATTCATGGATTAAAACATGTAAAATAGGATACAAAATCAAATAACAGTAAATAAACGAAACTCAATCTTTATTTCATCAATTCAATAATGTCTTAACATCCTTTATCCAAATACTAATCAAAGATTTATTGCATGAATTCGCTAGCTAGTTGCAACACAATCGCCTTGGCAAGCTTAACTACCTTTGGTCTAGGCAAAGCCTTAGTAAAAGGACCAGATACGTTATCATCTGTGTGAACTTTTATTAATTTTATTTCTCGAGCTTCAACTTGTTCTCGAACGTAGTGATATCTACGTTTAAAGTGTCTGGCGCCTTTCATGACTCCAGGATCATTGGCGAATATTATTGCAGCAGAATTGTCACAATATATATCAATAGGTTCTTTAACTGAAAGCATCACTCAAAGATATCCAATAAACTTCCTAATCCAAACAGCTTCCATTGCAGCTTCTGAAGCAGCCATGTACTCAGATTGAGTCACATGCATAGCAATGGTTGTCTGCTTCTTGCTCTTCCAGTCTACTGCTCCTCCATTGATGATAAACACGTAACCCGTCTGAGACATCGTATCGTCTTTATCACATTGCCAGGACGTATCACAGAAACCTGTAACTTTTAGTTTTGTGTCTCGTTTACCCCCAAATACCAAAAACATATCTTTCATATTCCTCAGATACTTTAGTATATGTTTAACAGCAGTCCAGTGAAGCTTCCCTGGATTCTGTTGGTATCTACTAAGCAAGTTCTGAGCAAACTCCACATCAGGCCTTGTACATATTACAACATACATAATAGATCCTACAGCCGAAGCATAAGGCACCTTCTGCATGTAAGCCACCTCTTCAGGTGTTGATGCATCTAACTATGACTTAATTCATGCTTAAATTCCATAGGTTGAAAACCTTTCTTGGAATTATGCATGCTATACTTCTTCAATATCTTATCAATATAAGCATCTTGACTTAGACCAATTAACCGTCTTTTCCTATCTCGATAGATTTTAATTCCCAGAATATATGCAGCATATCCTAAATCCTTCATAGAAAAACATTTACCAAGATAATCCTTAACTTCCTTAAGTATTGGAATGTTACTTCCCATGATTAATATGTCATCGACATATAAAATTAGGAACACTACATCACTCCCACTAGCTTTGCGATATACACATGGCTCCTCTCGATTTTGAATAAATCCAAACTTTTTGATTTCTTCATCAAATCGTTTTTTCCATTGACGCGATGCTTGCTTCAAACCATAAATAGATCTTTGAAGTTTGCACACGCGTTTTGGATATTTAGGATCAACGTACCCTTCCGGTTGTTGCATATAGATGTCTTCATCTAAGCGACCGTTCAAGAAGGCAGTTTTAACATCCATTTTCCATATCTGATAATCATAGTATGCTGCTATAGCTATGAGAATCCTAATAGCTCGTAAGTCTGCTACAGGAGAAACTGTCTCCTCATAGTCTATGCCAAAAGTTTGAGTAAAACCATTAGCTACTAAACATGTTTATAGGATTGTACTTCACCATCCATGTCGGTTTTCTTCTTGAAGCTCCACCTATTTTTCACTACTTTAGCATTCTTAGGTGTATCAACAAGAATCCAAACATCATTGATTTTCATGGATTTCGTTTCCTCATTCATCGCAACTATCCATTTTGACTTTTCTGGATCAAGCATTGCGGATCGATAGTTAGCAGGTTCACCAAGACCCCCTACCTCCTCCTCATCATCCTCTATGTTAAGACATAGTTTGCTTGGCGCACGTACGGTTCTTTTAGACCTACGTGGAGGAATTAATTCTGGTGGAGCTCCCAGACTTTCTGGCTCTATTGGAATTTCTTCGCTAGTATTTTCAGAAGGCAATGTATCTTCTTGAATTTATTCAAGATCATAATTTCTCCCACTGAATTTTTGATTTACAAGATCATTTTCAAGGAAGTTTCCATACCTAGCAACAATAACCTTGTTCTCAGGTGGATAATAAAAGTAGTAACCCATAGTTTCCTTAGGGTAACCTACAAAGATACATTTTACTAAGCGTTGTTGGAGTTTATCTCCAGAGTCACGTTTCACATACGCCTCACAACCCCAAATATTTAAATAAGAAAAATATGGCCTTTTTCCATGCCATAGTTCATATGGTGTCTTATAAACCTTCTTTGTGGGAACCATATTCAGAAAACGAACAGCAGATTCTAAAGCATAATCCCAAAAGGATAAAGGTAAAGTTGTAAGATTAAACATAGATCGCACCATATCTAATAATGTACGATTTCTCCTTTCGGATACGCCATTTTGTTATGGAGTATACGAAGAAGTAAGTTTTTGAACAATTCCGTTCTCACTTAAATAATTTTTAAACTCTTGACTTACATATTCACCACCTCGATCAGAACGAAGAGCTTTAATCTTCTTTCCTAGTTGCAATTCTACTTCCGATTTTAACACTTTGAATGTTTCAAATACCTCATGTTAATGCTTAAGTAAATAAACATAACCATAACGGCCGTAATCATCCATAAATGTTAATAAGTAGCTAGCAACTTTCCTTGACACATGTCTAAGTGGTCCATACACATCAGTATGTATCAAACCAAGTAGTTCAGTAGCCCTTTCAATATTGCTATTAAAAGGTTTCTTGGTCATCTTTCCAGAGATACAAGACTCACATTTATCAAATGATTCATCATTGATATGTTCCAAAAGACCATCACGTTGAAGCTTTTGTATGCGAGTCTTCCCAATATGGGCAAGTATACAATGCCAAAGATAAGAAGAGTTCTTGTCTAACTTCCTCTTCTTATTCATGCTAAAAACAAAATTAATCTTTCTCTTGGAATTATTATCATGCATGTTAATTTCAAGTACACCATTCACAGAAATTGCATCAAAATAGAATAAACCATCTTTGAAAACAGAAATTCTATTATTATCAATAGTGTGAATAAATCCAAGATCCAACATACATGAAAAGGAAATAACACCCCTAAAAATTGAAGAGGCATAATGACAATTATTTAATCTCAGTACTAGACCCGAAGGTAAAACTACATTAAATGTTCCTATAGCTTCAACCGTTACTTGTGCGCCATTGCCCACATGCAGAAATTGTTCCCCATAGGTAAGCTTCCTCTCCAACTCAAATCCCTGAACGGTATTGCAAATGTTAATACCACATCCCGTATCATATACCCATGAATTTTATTTGTATGTAAGATTAAATAACTCTATCAAATATAAGTTACCTGAAGATGCTGCAGCACTAAGCTCAGTCTTCTTCTTTATTTCTCGCAACTCCTCGAGATAAAGAGGACGGTTCCTCTTTCAGTGTCCACTTGCCTTGCAATGGAAACAAGTCTCATCCTTCTGAGATAGATTCTTCTTGACAAAGTTTTGCTTAGGTTTAGAATAAGTCGCAACTTATTTGCCCTTATCACCATTGCCTTTGCCTTTGCCTTTCTTGATGTTCTTGTGCAGTTTTGCCTTACTCACTCCACCCTTTTGTAAATAAATCACATGAGGAGTAGAAGTAGATGCTTTGTCCTTTAACCCCTTTTCAAAGTCATGAGCATTGCATGCAAATCATTAACTGTCTTCCCCGTGCAATGCATATTATAGTTACGAACAAAATCATTGAAGTCCTTGTTAAGGGACCTATTGATCAAGTTGATAGCCATATTATGATCCTAGGGTTGTCCTAGTGCAATGAGTTGTTCCATATAACCCCTCATCTCCATATAATGGGCACTTACAGACTTTCCAGGAGCTTGCTTGCAACTATGCAAAACATCTACCAAGTCGTAGATTTCCACAGCTTGTGGCTTTTCGAACATAGCCTTGAGCTCATCAAGCATTCTCTTAGGATAAAACAACTTGTAGAAACTAGAAGGGGTGATTGTGGTAAGATTACGACCTTTAGGAAAAGGTGCGTAAACGCGGTAAGTATTAAGTGATGATTTAGGAAAATCAAGCACTAATGACCCAATGAAGTTCGTTTCCCAAGGAGGTATATGTGTGTGAAAAACTTGTTAAATGTTTGTGATTAATGATTGGTTTAGAAGGGGATGAGAAAAGAAGATGACGAAGACGTGAAAATTATACTACGACGACAAAACGTAAAACCGTAAAAACTACAAAAATAAAAATTAATTCTAAAGATTACCAAAAATTCACCAAAAATCAAAATAAATAAACTAAGAGTTTACCAATGATCAAAACTTTTTCAAACCTTTTAAAAAATTAAATACTCAATTTTTAAATGCTAATTAAAGCCCTAAAAATCAAATAAATTATCAAAAATCCCAAATAAAGATTTTTCAATTGGTAAACCTCTAAAATGACCTAAAATGATTAAAAACTATTTTTAGAAATATTTAAACTAATAAAAACTATTTAAAATGATTTAGAAACTATTAAAACTTAAAATAATTATAAAAATTAATCTAAAAGTGATAAAATTATTCTAAAAGTTGCTAAATTCCTATTTTAATGTATTAAAGCTAAGAAAAATGTAAAAAGTTAGAGAATGTGAAATTTGAAAAATAATAATAAAATAATATTAAAATATTATTAAAAATCTAAAAATTATAAAAAATTCTAAAAACTTGCAAACTAGTTTATTTTAACCTAAGTAAACAGAAAATCAAAGTGAAATGACCAGAATACCTCTATTGGGCCCTCAAATGGGCCAAAATAAAAAACAGTCAACCTTAATGGGCTTTTTAGCCCAAAAAGTCAAACTTGGCCCAATTAACTTGGAAAAGCCCTATATGACTCAAAATTTGATTCTAAACACAAAACTCTAAAGGCCCAAAAGCTGAATGTGAGCTTATCACAGCTTATTGTGCAAACAGCTTATCCTTATTGGGCTTTTCAGCCCATTAAGCAATAAGCCAATGCCATAAGCTCTAATTTGACACACAACCTTCTTTTGGGATGCTTATGAGATCTGTAAAAAGAAATTTTGAAAAAGCACACTCAATAAGCCATAAATAAGCAAAGTAATATTTCACTAAAAGACAAAATAGTCATTTTTGAGAAATAAGGCACCTCAGGACTTGATTGAACTTGCAAAAGATCACAAATGGACTCAATAAGCCAAAACAATAAGCAAAATTCCAATAAGCAAAACCAATAAGCCAGAATAAGCACTTAAGCACTTATGAAAAAGTTAATCAAGTTGGTTTTCTAGTCAAACCCTAAAGTCAACCCACCAAATTCTCCAGTATGAACAAATGGGTCAAATAATGAGCACCTATTACAAAATCCAAGTTGTTGCTGGTTAAAATAAGCTATTATAGCTTATTGATAAGCTGACACCAATTTAACACTATCAGTGGTAACTAGTAGGGGAAAGGAGTTCCCACTGCTTTGACTTTTTGACCAAGCTTTTTAGAGAGTTTTAGGTGGATTCAATTGGAAACAAGGGCACCCTTGTGATCAATGAATCACAAGGAGTCAATAGCAACAAGAAAATCCAAATTTGGTTCACACAATAAGCCACAAATGATCAAACAGTCACCAGATCATGCACAGACATGGAAATAAGCAGTTATGCACTTAATAAGCAGATTTAGCAAGAATAAGCCAACCAAACTCAACAGGATGCATACACAAGCTATATTAACTATGAATAAGCACAAATCAACTTATAACAAACACTGAATCAAAGTAAACAACAAGATCAAAGCATAAACAGTTACTGATAAGAACATGAACAATATGCAGACAAGTTTGCTGACCTATTTGACACTAGATCC
The DNA here is from genome assembly GCA_025667525.1 of Glebionis coronaria. Lineage (NCBI taxonomy): Eukaryota > Viridiplantae > Streptophyta > Magnoliopsida > Asterales > Asteraceae > Glebionis > Glebionis coronaria. Next base: position 21,513,732 of record CM046880.1, read on the forward strand.
AATTTCAAGCAGTCAAATCTCTTCTCCTGGTGTAACTAACTAAGGTTTAGCACTTGTTAGCCCTAGCCTAAGCTTAGATCTAGGTGTCCTCAAAATCCTAGCAAATTTTACCAAGTACCAAAGATTTTATACCCTATTTTATGAATCTAGGTGTTTAAACCCTCAAAACCTGAAAACAGATGAACAATAGCACCCAATAAACAGATACCAATACTTGCAAACACAAAACCACCTCTTAACAGACCATAATTCCAACTTATGCAGTTAACCCAAACACCCCTTAAAAACTTGTTTTCACAATTTTTCAAAGTATTATCCAGATTTCCCCCACAAATCAGACTAACAACACCTCATAAACATCAAACAAAGCTAGATTAACAATAACAACCGCAATATCACAGATTCAAGAACAAATCAACAAAAATAACAAATATTCAGAAACTTAAAGAGGAAATGAAAAGGGAAGAAGGTGCAAACCTCCAAGACCTACATCCAGGCCTTGGATTGTTTGAGCTGAGGTACTAGCAGAACAAGTACCAGCTTCCAAGCTGCTAAGAAGAACAAACCACAAAAGTGAGATCAAACAATACCAACCTTTCTGATTTTTGAAGCAAAAGCCTTATCACTTAAAACCTTGCCTCAAAAACCTTCAAACATGAATATGGAACTCAGAATCAGGCTATTCTAACACCAACTTTTAACAAAATATAAAAGAGATTTTTCAAAATTCAGAAAATCAAATTTTATTAATTAAAAAGGAATTACAAAGATTTAATAGCCTAAAACTGGAACAAAGGGACTCTCACATGTTGAGGTCTCCTTTTATAGGCAAATGCTTGGCTAACACTATTCACAAACCCTAGCAAATGAATTTCCTATTCTATCCTTGCAGAATCTTCTAGGTGTGTTGCCAGCTGGTTTGGTTGAATCCTGGACGTTTGTTGGGTGCTTAGTGACCAAGTAATGATTTGAGGCCATTGATTTTTCCAGGTCATGATCAAATGCCAGGTGTCGTGTTGTGAGTGGGAATGGGGGTATCATTCTGGTAGTGGGATTCAAGGTTTTTGTTGTGGGATTTGATTGAAGTGATGTGAATCACACGTGGGTATAACCAATTTTGTTTTCCCCTTTGTTTTCCTTCTTTTTAATCTTGGGTAAAAGCTGTGTTCTTAATGGTAAAATCCAAACAGTAATTGTTACCCGCTTTTTTAGGAACTCAAACTTTGGGATTTGGCAGTTTTGGTCCTTGTGTTTTGGGAAAAGTTGTATAGCAAGTTTATTTTGCAATAAAACGTGTTTCCTTTGTTTTTAGCTTTCACAACTTGGCAGTTTTGGCACAAACTTTTGGAAAAAGGTTTCAAAGGATTGTTTTTGCCATTTTGAGATATTTCAAGGGCTGATCTTGGACAATGTTGATCTTCAAAGGTCTTCAATATAACTTTGACTTCATGAGGGACCATAATTGGCAATTTGGAATTGTTGAGGGACTAAACTTGCTATTTCTTCAAAGTTGAAGGACCATTTGTGTAATTTTGACAAACTTAGGAGACCAAACTTGTAATTATAAATATACAAGGGTTGTAAGTGTCAATTCTTCATTCAATGAGGATCAATCTTGCACATCTTCAAGTCTTCAAGGATAAATGTTGGATAAATCATGATCTAGGGCCCGGTTCTTTGTACGGCTTCGTTTCTCGTGTTCGTTTTTCCTTGTATCTTTTGATCTTTTGTCTTTTTCACGATATCCATACCTAAAATACACAAGTAAACAAACACAAGCATATATATGGTATTTTATGACATTTTTATGCATTTAAAGCCCGAAAAGAACGATGAGATCATGTATAAATGCCATCTCATCACTCCCCCATACTAATCCATTGCCGTGCCCTCACGCAATGCTAGAATAAAGTATCTAAGCATCACCAAAGTTCAATTTTATTAACCTTTATTGAAGAGTAAAAGACTTGCAACATACTACGAAGATGTGTAAAGACATAATGTATGATTTTCATCACGAAAGTGACTTTTAAGGTCAAAGAATAGAAACAAGCAAATGTCCCTTAGAGTAAACTTCGTCATCCTTGATTGTCATACATTCCATGCTAAGTGCAAAAACGAGATCATTGTTGGTACAAGTCACAATGCTAACACTACTCATACGTCCAAATTGTGTAATACTTTTTCTCCCCGCAATCCTAGTTATTATAAAAAGAAACGGGTTACTAGCATTTTTTAACTATTTGTCATGGATCACAAGTGATTCATATTGACTTATTTGAGTAGTTACTAGTTCGAAAGCAAAGTAGCACGATTTGATCGATAGTTAGCCGAAGGACAAAATCTTTTAAAACGGCTTCTCGTTAATCTCCTTAAGTTCATATCTTGGCATAACTCGTTTCACGATTTGAGACCTTTCTCGGACCGATATTTGGCATGTACTTCATACTTCAATTCTTGGGAAGACGTTCTTGAAATTATGGTCTTCTCTTCATATGTTTAGAATTTGTTCACTTGACGTTTTTGAGAGATTCTTCATATTTGGACCACGACTTCATCATTTTTCTTCAATATTTACTTTGGATTTTGATATACAACGATCCGCCTCCTTTTCGGACTTGGATATATTTATCCTCATACCTTGTAAGGGTCTTTTTGGATAGACTTTCTCCATGGTCTTTAGGGGAGTAATTGCTTTTCGTCGTGTGTCGCGATCCTTCATATTGATTTAGGAATAATGATACTTTACATTATCTTGGATCTTTAGCAAAAATAGAGATCCTCATGCCTTGTTTGGGCCTTTTCGTATGATCGCCAATCTTCGCGTCCCGCTTCAATAAGTTATGCCTTGGCTATGAACTCTATTCAACCCCGAGCAACTTTTAAACGATCTTGCGCTAGAGGCTAAGTAACCTTTCAAATCGTACGACCTTACTTATTGCAATTATGATTTATTCCTAATGCATTGATCTTATGGGAAGAAAAAGCCACAATTAAAGACATATGAGTTTTTGAAAGAACATTTTCATTTTCTACGTTTAGCACGATCACTTGTCTAACTCTATCATCTCTCGTTCTTCACTATATAAAGACCTCTAATTAAAGAGGCTCGTGAATACTTAGCCATGCAAGTAAAAATTAACCCAAATTTGGATTAGCTTTCATTAAGACTATATCAAATCAAAGTTTTGGGTTTTCAAGCCACCTATAGGATCTTGCACTTTCTTGGACTTTTTCAAGTTTAGAGAATGCATTTTATAGTTCCCTTGATAAGTGACTTTCTAGGATCAATTATAGGAACTTACGAAAAGTTCTTGTTCTTAACCCGTATGAGCTAAGACTTTCACGTTTTAATGTTCCCTATATAAAAGTCTAGCAAAACTTGAATTTAGCGGGTTAAGGAATGTAAATGGCTCCAAATGCCCATCAAGTCAAAAATTATCTCTTATTCTACCCATCGGAAAATATACATTCGTGTCTTAAAAACACTTATAAAAACTAAGAATTTTTTTTAAAATTTGGCTATTTTTAGCCTTATTAGCAACAAAAACAAAACATTGAAAGTTGGAAAGCGTGATGGCGTAGCAAAGCAAGTACCTATTCACCCCCCCATACTAAAAGTAAACATTGTCCTCAATGTTTCGAGTCTAAAGGTGGAGCACCCCCATACTAGAGACGAAGAGTCGAATGCTTAGGATCTAGCATGGAAAGGGTGATCAACAATATATCTAAAGCAGTTTATTAAGTATGCTAAAAGATAATTGTTAGAACCATCAAGGATATGTCATGGATTCGTGAAAAAACTTCTTCAAGCAAACGATGGAGGCTCACGTAAACGTACACGAGAGTCTTCAATCGTAGATGATGATGATGATCTAGATAACACAATCACAAACAACCACGAGACAACGAGTTGAAAGGGTACAAGTCCCCTTATTAGTGAATAGTAAGCATAACGGATAAGCATGGGATCTCCCTCACGAGGCACCTCGTTTTTGATTACCGAGTCATGAGCTCGACTCGATCCCCTCAATGCTAATTATCATTGGGGAAGGTGACTTGGTCGAGGGCAACCATTGAAGGAATTTCCCCACCAAAGTAGTGCTTAAGCCTATGTCCATTCACCTTGAAATTAGGACCATCATCTTGAGCTAGCTCGATGGTCCCATACGGAAACACTTGTGTAATGGTGAACGGACCCGACCAACGAGATTTCAATTTCCCGAAAAATATCTTAGGTCGAGAGTTAAAAAGTAACACTTGATCACCAACGTTAAAAACCCGGTTTTTAATCTTTGAATCATGAAACTTTTTAGTCTTTTCTTTAAAAATTAATGAATTTTCATAAGCATTATCTCTTAATTCATCCATTTCATTCAATTGTATTTTCCGGTGATCTCCCGCGGTCTTCAAGTCAAAGTTTGCATGCTTAAGGGTCCAATATGCCTTGGGCTCCAATTCAATGGGCAAATGACAATTCTTCCCATAGACTAACTTATAAGGGGTGCAACCGATAGGTGTCTTATAAGCGGTCCTAAAGGCCCATAAAGCGTCATCAAGTTTGTCGGACCATGAAGCACGGTTTTCTCCAATTGACCTCTCTAAAATCCTCTTCAAAGCTCGGTTCGAAACCTCGACTTGCCCACTCGTTTGCGGGTGATAAGCCGTAGAAAGACGATGAGTAACTCCATATTTCTTTAGAACCTTTTCGAATTGGTCATTACAAAAATGGGTTCCATGATCGCTTATAATAGCACGAGGGGTTCTGAACCGAGAGAATAGTTGCTTCAAAAACTTCACTACCACACGAGCATCATTAGTAGGCAAAGCCTTAGCTTCCACCCACTTAGAAAGGTAGTCCACCGCGACGAGGATATATTAGTTGCCATGAGACGATGGGAACGGCCCCATAAAGTCTATTCCCCATATGTCGAAAATCTCACACACTTGAATTATGTTTTGCGGCATTTCATCACGTTGAGACGATTTTCCTTGACGTTGGCACGAATCACACGACTTCACAAGTGCGTGTGCATCACGATAGATAGAAGGCCAAAAGAAGCCGGCATCGAACACTTTCTTAGCCGTGAGATTAGCACCATGGTGACCACCCGTGGGTCCCTCGTGACAAGCTCTAAGGATATTAGAAGCTTCGGCACCAAAAACACAATGTCGAACGAGTTGATCTGCACAAACCCGAAAGAGATAAGGGTCGTCCCAAAAATAGAACTTGACGTCACGAAAGAATTTTCGCTTTTGGTGTCGTCATACCCTTGATTATGAAACTGCCCGCATGGTAATTTGCAATGTCGGCAAACCATGGGCGGTGTCTTTAGAATTCACTACACCGAGAGTCTCGAGAGGAAATGTTTCGATGATTTCCTTGTTCTCGAAAACATCTTTGTGAGGATCTTCTAGACGAGAGAGATGATCGGCCGCTAGATTCTCGGCTCCTTTTTTGTCAAGCACGGTGACATCAAATTCTTGGAGGAGGAGCATCCAACGAAGTAATCTCGGCTTAGCATCTTACTTAGCTAAGAGATACTTGATAGCCGAATGGTCGGTATACACGATGCTTTTAGTCAAGACGAGATAAGGTTGGAATTTCTCAAAAGCATAGACCACAGCAAGGAATTCCTTTTCCGTTGTGGTGTACTTTAATTGAGCCTCGGTCATGTTGGGAATAAATTAAGGCCAGATCACTTGAGCGCTGACAAGAACAAAGCAAGCGTTGACAAGAACAAAACAAGCGCTGACAGCTCAAGCGTTGACAAGATAAAGTCAAGCGTTGACACATTGAAGACAAGCACTGATGGAAGATATACTCTACGCGTTTATTGTATTCTAGATTACTTCTAGTAAAGATAAGAACAACAATGTATTTTCTATATTTATCTTTACCTAGAATAGCTGATACGTAGATTATTGTACAAGGCTTCTTATGTCTATAAAAGAAGACCTTTAGGTTAATGTTTGATATAAGTTTTCATTCGTAAACTACTTTCATTGTAAGCAAGTTTGATATTGATAATCAAAGTGAAAGTTTGTTTACATCTTGTGTGTTCTTGTTTAAGTGTTAAATTCCGCATAACACTTAGATTCATAAACATATACAAAGGTTTCTCTAAGTGTATTACTTGATCTAATCTCGTATACATAAAGCTAAATCGATCTAAGTTTGGGATCAACAAGTGGTATCAGAGCTTGTTGAGGAACTTTTGATCATAAAGAACACAAGAACCCTAAAAATCACCAAAACCCTAATTTTCTCAAAAACCCTAACAACATCATGCCTGAAGCAATAACTTCCTCCTCCTCACCTTTACCAAACATCAAGATTCCCATGCTTGATGCAACCAACTTTGACTTGTGGAAGTTCAACTTTGAACAATATCTGGGGATCTATGACTACACACTCTGGGAGATTATTGAATATGGAAACACATTCAATAAAGCCCAAAAGATTGCTAATGCCATTGCTGGAAGAACAGCTGTTGCTGGATGTTCTGAAGAGGATAAGAGAGAAAAACCTGGAGATGGTAGAGCTGTGGCTACTGATGACATAACAAAGAGAAGGGTTGACATGAAAGCCCTAAATATTCTGAAAATCTCTTTGGGACAAGAAAACCAGCATAAATATAGAGGCTATGAATCTGCTAGGGATCTTTGGGCAGCTCTTGAAGTTGCACATGGTGGCAATGTAGACACTAAGGAAGAAAAGAAAAAGCAAATCATGCATGATTATGTTGTCTTCAAAGCTCAACCCAATGAGAAACTGAGTAGTGTGAGAAGTAGATTGCTTGACATTACAAGCAAGTTGTCCTTCATGGGGAAACAAGTTGGTGATGTTGACATTAATGCTACCTTTCTTAAAAGTCTTGGTGAGGCATGGAAGATTGAGGCAAGATTTATTCTTGCCAACAATACTTACAAGAGCTCCTTGTTTGATGACATCTACAACAAACTAAGGCTGTTGGAATATGAAACTCTGTTAGAGCATGGAAGCAAGTCTACCACCAGTAACATGGACTTCATCTCTCATAGTGAAGGTCAATTCAATCAGAAGGACTCTTACATACATCCAGTTACTGGATCATCATATGTCAGCGCTGAAACAAGTCCTGTCAACGTCTCCTATTCAGACGCTGACACATTTAAGACTGACTCCCCAAGAGTTAAACCTGCTAGTTTGGATTTGGATACTGTTTGTGCTTACATTTCTTCTTTGCCCAATGGTTCAGTGATTACATATGAGGACCTTGAGCAGATAAGTGATGAGTACTTGGAAGAGATGGACATTAAGTGGAACATGGCTCTTGCTAGTATAAGAGCAAATAGGTGGAACAGAAGGTTTAAAAAGAAGATGACCTTCAATGCTAAAAACACAGCTGGATTTGATAAATCCAAAGTTGAATGCTACAACTGTCATCGTATGGGGCACTTCATGAGGGAATGCAGATCTTCTAGAAGATCTGATGCTGGTAAACCCTCAAGTCAGGTTGTAAAAGCTCAGGATTCCAAAGCCATGGTTGTAGTTCAAGGAATTGATGGTATGGGATGGGATTAGAGCTATCTGGCTAAGAATGTTGAAGAGGATAAAGCTTTGGTTGCTGAGATTGAAGAAGAAGAGCATGTTGAATATGCTCTCATGGCACACTCCTCCTCTTCATCTGATAATGAGGTATATGATGACGCTTTTTGTAGCAAAGGTTGTAGGTTAAATACTGAAAGACTTAACAAAGAGGTGTTAAGATTATTAGATGATATGAGTACTAAAAGATGTAAATTGTCTAATTACCAACTAGCTCTCACTGAAACTGAGAAAACCGTTTCTGAATACAAGAAAATGGAATTTGATTTAAAAGATAAAATCAATATCTTAAAACATGAGTTAGATGCTAGTATGGATATTAGAAATATCATGGAAAGGGTTAATGGTGAGTTACAGGCTAAGTTAGATGAGGCCATTAAGAATAAAGATAATGTTAGCCTTAAAATTCAAAGATTTGATAGAGCCACCGAAACCCTAGGAGACTGTGTGGGTAAACAAAGGGATCCTAAGGACATGACTGGGATTGGGATGAATGATTACTCTTTGGTTCCACCACCAGCTGGTGACTTCTATGGTGTCTAACAAAAGGACATATCTTGGACTGGTTTGCCAGAGCTTCAAGAGGAGGAATTCATTCCTCCACCAAGAGCTGTCACTCCAGTTGAAGAGTATCAACAAAAGTTGACTGACCTGAATGAATGGAAGAAAGCTAACCCTACTTTATTTGTTAAGGGTGGCTTACTATGTGAAAGTCCCAATGAGTCAACACCCATTAAGGTTACTAACCCACACAGTGGTAAAGTTGTTGACCTAGGCTCAAACATTGATAGAAAACCTAACATTAAATATGCAGAGATGTATAGGAATACTAGGTCACCCAAGAGCCAAGTTAACAATCATGGAACAAGCTTCTTCTCTTCTAAACCTAAGGTTGTGTCTAGAAAAGCCTGTTACACTTGTGGTAGCTTTTCACACTTGGCATACAAGTGTGTCAACACTCCCAAAGCCAGCGCTGACAGGAAAAATTTCAGCGCTGACAGGAACAAAGTCAACGTTGTTAGGAAGTCAAACGTTGTCAGACCCAAACCTTGTGTCCAGCAAAGTCCACAAGTGATTAGACCTGCCCCATTCTTTACTAGAGGGTCTAACACTTATGGACAAAGACCATTTCAAAAGACAAACACCTGGTCAAATAGGCAATGGGTTTTTGTAGCAAACCCTAGGTTCAACGCTGACAAGGGTAATTGCAGCGTTGACAGGACAAATTCTAACGCTGACAGAAACGTACCCAGACCTAAATATTTGCAACCACAAGGTAAGGGGTCTAAAGCTTCTTCAAGCTTAACATGGAGACCCAAGAAAGATCAAAACCCTAATGATAATGGGATTTCAATGACTTGCAATAGATTTAATTACATTTCAAAGGTCATTACAAAACCTATTGTGAGAACTAAGTCTGTTCTTATTGAACAACCAGATGAATCCAAGTCTTTTAAGACTTGGGTTCCCAAAGAAAACTAATTTCTTTTCTTTATGTGTAGGGCATTCAAAGACAGGTCAATGATTATGGATATTGGGATAGTGGATGCTCAAGGCACATGACAGGGAAGGAATACTACTTAACCAACTTCACTCCCATTAAGGATGGTGATAAGGTTTACTTTGGAGGCGGATATGGTACTATCACAGGCAAAGGAACCCTTCTCACCAAGAATTTGCGTTTTGAGAACGTCTTTCTGGTAAAAGAACTTGATTACAACCTTTTTAGTGTATCACAAGTTTGTGATAACCAAAATAAAGTTCTGTTTACTGATACTGAGTGTTTGGTGTTAAGCAAGGATTTTAAGATCCCTGATGAGAAATATATTGAGTATAGAACACCTAGGCATAAGGACATATATAATGTGAATTTGAATGGGATTAAAATGAATAATAATATGTCTTGTTTTTATGCTAATGCCTCAGTAGATGAGAGTAATTTGTGGCACAGGAGACTAGGGCACATAAATTTTAAAAATATAAATAGACTTGTGAGACTTGGTTTAGTTGATGGTTTGCCTGAGAAGGCCTTCCACAATGACCACTCTTGTGTTGCATGTCTTAAAGGCAAGCAGCACAAGGTCTCATTCAAGTCCAAACAGGTGCACACTAGTTCTAGACCTCTTCATATGCTACACATGGACCTCTTTGGTCCAACCAATATAGAAAGTTTGAATGGTAAGTCATATTGCTTTGTCATCACATATGACTTTTCTAGGTTTACTTGGACATTCTTTCTAGCTATGAAGAGTGACACAGCTGATATCCTAATTAATTTTATCACTCATATTGAGAAGAGGTCTGGCAATGAGGTTAAAATGCTTAGGAGTGATAATGGTGGAGAATTTAGGAATAAGAAGCTAGATGATTTCTGTGCCAGGAAAGGAATTACCAGGCAATTTAGTATTGCTAGAACCCACAACAAAATGTGGTTGTTGAGAGGAAAAATAGAACCCTAATTGAAGCAGCCAGAACAATGTTGGCTGATGCTCACTTTCCTATAGCCTTTTGGGCTGAGGCTGTTAATACAGCTTGCTATGTGCAAAATAGAGCATTGGTTAACAAAATTCAGAACAAAACACCTTATGAGTTACTTTGGGGTAGAAAACCTAATATTGGTTTTCTCAGACCTTTTGGTTGTCATGTAGTAGTTTTAGACACTAGTGATGCCTTAGGGAAATTTAGTGCAAAAGGTGATGAGGGTTACTTCATGGGGTATTCAGTGCAGAGCAAGGGATATAGGGTTTATCTTAAAGAGGACAAACGTATACTTGAAAGAGTACATGTTAGGTTTTTAGAAAATAAACCTAGTGATCCTGAAAGTGGTCCTAATTGGTTGTTTGACTTGGAACCTTTATCTAAAACTTTAAATTATATGTCTGTCACTAATCCAGACATTGTGAAGGTAACTTCAAATGTTATGGAGGAACAAGTTGTTGATGTTTCAGGTACTCAGGTTCATGAAAAGGTTGGACCACAAGCAGAAAAGACATCTCCTATCTTAGAATATGTCACAATTCCCATTTGGACAGATGCCTTTGCTGCTGCTGATGTTGGAAAAGATAATGGTGGTTTCCATGTACCACCAGATACAAACATGCATGGTCCTTCAGGCGCTGACAAAGGCAAATCTAGCGCTGACAAGACCAATTCAGACGTTGATGGTTCAGACGTTAACAACCACACTTCAAGCGTTTTTAGCCCAAGCGCTGACAAACAAGATTCAGGCGTTGACAACAGTTCTGCACATCTTTTCTCTTCCATTTTTGAACAAGGTGAACCTTCCACTGTTTATGAAGAGGTTCATCCTCATGTTGATGAAAGAGAGTCTGATCAGGAAGACATTGGCAATATGGAGAATGAAGTTGAAGATACCAGCCTTTTTGAGGGAGGAGTACTTACTTCAGTCATGAAGAATCATCCTCCTTCACAAATCATTGGTAATGTTGATACTCCAGTTCAGACTAGAAGATCTCATCAAGGTCTTGGTGGGTTTATTGCCAATATACACAAGAAGGTTGATACCCCTCTTGTGCAAGCATGTTTGTTTGCCTGTTTTCTGTCACAACAGGAACCCAAGAAAATATTTGATGCTCTCAAAGAACCAAGTTGGGTGGAAGCAATGCAGGATGAGCTTCACCAATTTGCAATTCAGGATGTTTGGGTGCTGATTGATTGTCCCAGATATGTCAGACCTATTGGGACAAGATGGGTTCTAAGGAACAAAAGAGATGAAAGAGGCATTGTGGTCAGGAACAAGGCAAGGTTAGTGGCTCAAGGATATACACAAGAGGAGGGGATAGACTATGAGGAGGTCTTTGCACCAATTGCAAGGATTGAAGCTATTAGGATTTTTCTAGCCTAAGCATCCTGCATGGGCTTCACAGTCTATCAAATGGATGTCAAGAGTGCCTTCCTCTATGGAACTATTGTTGAGGAAGTATATGTAATGCAGCCTCCTGGTTTTGAGGATCCAGAGCATCCAGACAAAGTGTATAGAGTCAAAAAGGCTATGTATGGCCTTCATCAAGCCCCAAGAGCATGGTATGGTACTTTGTCTACTTATTTGGTGGAAAATGGATTCAAGAGGGGCACCATAGATCATACACTGTTTACAAAGAAGAAAGGCAAGGATGTGTTGCTTGTGCAGGTCTATGTTAATGATATCATTTTTGGGTCTACTGATCCAAAGATGAGTGAGGATTTCTCCAAGCTTATGACAGACAAATTCAAGATGAGTGCTATGGGGGAGATGAATTTCTTTCTTGGTTTACAAGTTCAGCAGAAAGAAGATGGTATCTTCATCTCCCAGGATAAATATGTTGCTGAGATCTTGAAGAAGTTTGGCTTTTCTCCACATGAAAAGAGGGCTACTACTCCTATGGATAGAGAACACCCTTGGGGAAAGATTGGAGATGGGAAAGATGTTGATGTCAGGCACTATAGATCCATGATTGGATCCTTGATGTATCTTACTGCCTCTAGACCTGACATCATGTTTGCTGTGTGTGCTTGTGCACGCCATTAAGTGACTCCCAAAGAATGTCACCTTTATGCTGTGAAGAGGATCTTTAGGTACCTAAGATGATATCCTAGTCTTGGTTTGTGGTACCCAAAGGATTCACCATTGGAGCTGATTGCATATTCAGATAGTGATTATGGAGGTGATAAATTTGATAGGAAATCCACAACTAGTGGATGTCAGTTTCTTGGGAGCAGGTTAATATCTTGGCAGTGCAAGAAACAAACAGTGGTGGCTAATTCTACAACTGAAGCAGAGTATGTTGCTGCAGCTGCTTGTTGTGGCCAAGTTTTGTGGATTCAGAACCAGCTGTTGGACTATGGGTATAATTTCATGCATACCAAGCTATTTGTTGACAATAATAGTACTTTATGCATCATTAAGAATCCTGTACATCATTCTAAAACTAAACACATAGAAATTAGACACCATTTTATAAGAGATTGCTTTGAAAAAGGTTTAATACAACCAGATAGGGTTGACACTGAGGAAAATGTGTCAGATTTACTAACTAAACCTTTTGATGCTGGGAGGTTTCAATACTTGGTAACAAGTATTGGGATGGTCAATCTCACATAATATGTGTTTTGGAGTCTTTTTGTAAAAGTATGTACAGTATGATGCATTATTATTGGTCTTATTGATGATTTAGATTTTCCACTATATTTTTCTAACACTGACAAAGGTTGCTTGAACGCTGATAAGTGTTTTTGCAACGTTGTCAGCAATATAATTGTCTAACGCTGACAAAGATTCCCTCAACGCTGTCATGTGTTATCGGGGCGTTGTCAGCAACAATGTTAGTTTTGTGGTTTTCAATCTAAATGTGCAAATGGTGTTAGCAGTATACCATTGGATACAGAGTTGCTTATGGATCAATGGAGAAGCATTTGGACAAGTTTTATTTATGGATGATGGTTGGAATGTTTCATTCCTATCTTGACATAAAATTTTTATGTTCATGCATGATTTTAGCAAACTTATGTATCATAGTTTAAGGGGAGGTTTTAGGAACCTTTAGGATGTTTGGGTATCCATATGATACTCTTATCACAATTCTAGATTGTGTCCACAGGTGAGTATGAGTTAGTTTTCCTAAATCATGAGGCACTGTAGCATGCAAAGTTGATATACTATGCATGCTGCCAAGACATTTTTGGCCTAGAATTGGTTGTGGTCTGTTGGGAGACTTGGGAATAATTTTGTTATGGGATTTACCTGGGAGTAACAAGGAGTTTTGTAAGGTAACTTGGTTGTTAAGAGTTTTTGTTAGCAAGGGACACTAGAGGACTGTTATGTCTATCTTGCTTAAGCAAGTGTGCATAACTGGACAGTGCTTGCCGCCCTATAATAATTATCAGCTTTTGGTTATCTTCTCTAGGATAAATTACTTGTTAAGGTCATTTTTCATTTTTAAAACATTTTTATTTTTGGACGCTGACAAGAATTTTCCAAGCGTTGTTGTGACCAAATTGGACGCTGACATGGCTATAGGCAAACGTTGACAAGATTATAGCCGTTGGGCGTTGATAGGTTATTTTTGATCGTTGACACTCAATGGGACCTACCTAGTTGTTACTTTTTGACATATTTTTAGGCCGTAATTTTGGGAGTTGTTACTTTACATTTAATGCATGAGATAAACTTCTAATTTTCAATATTTTCATGATTGATTTTTGAAAATACTTGCCTATCTTTGGGCCTATCACATGCATTTTCTTCTCCTATAAATTTGGCTCCTATTTTTAAACAGGGTATCTATAATTCTTGTCTAACACAATTTTCTCTTATCAACTTCATCTTCTTCACTTAAATTTAACAGCTTTCATCAATGGCACCAAAGTTTAAACCATCCGAATTGGAATTGGGGTTCAGATCTCAACACAACATGATTGCGTATCTTGAAGCTGATGATGCTCTGTTTCCCCAATACACACAAATGGTGGCGTATTTGAACGCATCCCCATTAAGGTATGCTCTTTCTCATGCACCACTCATTCCAGTCACACATATTAAGCAGTTTTGGAACACTGTCAGTTCCTCAACAGTGAATAGAGTGACTACATTGACTTCTATTGTTCATGGGAGACCTTGGGTGGTTACTGAGGCTTTGGTACGCCAAGCCTTGCATCTTGATGATGCTGATGGTATAGCCACCCTTCCCATTAATAAGATAGAACAAGGGCTTAGGGCTTTGGGATATCCTTTTCCTGATGAAGGTACCTTAAACAAGTATCATAAGCAGGAATTTCCCCCAGCCTGGAAGTACCTCATACATGTCCTCCTTCAATGTTTGAGTCCCAAATGCACTGCACACAATGAGATCAATAGATCCATTGCAAGTGCTATTGTGTGCATTGCAACAGGGCAAAAATTTAATTATTCTAAATGATTTTTGAGGGCATGTGTAAAAACAAGGGGAACAAAATGACTTTAGCTTATCCCTGTTTTCTACAAATGGTTTTTGATGTCCAAGGTTACTGCACAAGGGATCATAATGATTTTTATAAGATCCCTGAGCAAAAGAAAGATATTTTTATGAAGATGAACTCACCACCCCATCGTGACCTACCTTTGACCCAACCTATGCTTGCTGTTATTGCAGCAGTACAACCCCAACCAGACCCTCAACCACAAATTGACCCCCAACCACAACTTGAACCAATACCTGAACCCTTACCTTCCCCTGAACATATACAAATTGACTCAGAATCCTTCAACGCTGACACATCAAATGTTGGCGTTGATGTGCCTATTTCCAACGCTGACACACAACCTTCACAAACCCAAACACCCCTTAACCAACCCACATCCACCCATTCTTCCACACCATCTTCCACACCCCCTGAATATAGGTTGATGAAACGCCAAAGGAATACTGGAGTGTTCTCCTCTGGTGGTCCTAGCCATGTAGCAGAGAGAACCACCACCACAAGTGTGGCTGGTGACCTGGATGAGGCTGGGACTATTGGTTCTGGCTTAGAAGCTGGCCAAGGCAGTCCCACCATCATTAAGTCCTCATCCTTGCCCAAGGAATCTGACTTGGGAGGTCAAATCCCCATGTTAGAAGAGGGCAGACTAGAACCAATGACTCTTATGGAATTGACGGCAGTCTGTATAAGCTTGCAAAAGCAAAATGCAGACTTAGTACAAGTTGTCAGCTCACAAGGCCTTGAACTCAAGCAATTGAGGGAGAGGATTGTTGTTTTGGAGAGTGCTAGTGCAAGGAGGGGTATGGAGGAATCTTCCAAAGGGGAGGAAGATCCAATAAATCTGAGTGATAAGGGCAGCCATGATGGTCAATCAATGGATGTTGCTGAGGCCCTTACAACTTTGAAGAAACAAACAGGTTTTGATACGTCCTTAGTCTCTCCTACCAACTTAAATTTATCATTTACAGCTATGTTGAGAGAGGTTACAAAAGGCGCTGAGGGAGGATATTTGGGCGTTGACAAGGAGAATTTGGACGCTGACAGAAATATTTTGGGCGCTGATAGAACAAAATTGGGCGTTGACAGACCTGCACATGAAGGTGATGTATCCCAGTCATCATCTATCATCAAGGAGGTTTCTGCACAGGTATTACCATCTACCTTACCAACCATTGCACCATCAGATAAGGGTAATGGTATAATGGTAGAAGAGATTGTTCCAAAGGATGCAGCTCAAGTTGAATTTGATAGAAGATTGGCTGCACAAATCATGGAACAGGATAAAAAGGAAGAGTCACCATTTGTTGTGACTTCAGAAGAAGGAAGTGATGGAGCTAGCTCAGACTCAAGTGTGATGATTATAGAACCAGAAAGACTTGAGTATGGTGATGAGTTGGCTAAGGAGAAGCTGAGAGAATTGAAATTGTAGGTTGACTTTGACATGCCAGAGGTGGTTCAAATGTACAATGCTTGGGAAGAAAGATGTATGGAAAATCAAGACTTGACCATTTCAGATCAAATATGGGGTTTGGAGATTCTTCTTAGAGTTCAGAAGGATTGCCAGGTAATTTTGAAACACAAGGCAAGTAATATTCTCTCAGAGTTGAAAAGGGATAGAAGGGAGCTATACTTCATGTTGCTCAGATGTCATGGAGTTGGATGGACTTATCAGAAGTTGAAGGCTTTGACATTTGATGAGTTAGAAAGCAGGGCTTATCCCATTTGGGTGAGAGTGCAGGAAGCAAACACTCTCATACTTCTTTCTGATGAAAGAAAGGAAGAACTTGTAGAAGAAATGGAACTCAAGAAAGCTATGTTTGTTCCCAGGCCAGTGAAGAAGGGAATTTCATTTGAGTTTCCCAAAGATATGGATCCACTATATCCAAATGAAGCTGTTATAAGAAAGAGCCTCAAGCTCTCACCATTAGAAGCTTCAGATATGGTGCAAGTGTTACCATTAGATTCCAGGAATCCAATTGTAAGTTATGAAGAAGATGAATGTGGATTTTGGAAGATTGGCAGATATGGCAAAGAGGTACACACTTTTACCACTCTCATATCTTTGTTTGCAAGTTGTGATAGAGAAGACTTGGTGGACCTTTGGAGGTTACTGGAGACCAAGTATGAGGCTGAAGCACCAACTTTAGCTAATGGAATAAAACTTTGGACCACATTCAAAAGAATGTGTGGACCAAAAGATGAGGATCCTGCTATTTGGAAGGATCTTGAAGATGACCTCAGTGGTCTTCAATGGAGGTTATATTCAGCTGCTGGTGTTTACCATTTAAGTTCTACAAAGTTTGCTGAGTATCTACTTGTGGATGGTCAGTATTTCATATCCAAAGCTATTTTGGAGAAAATGAAGGACACTCAGGTGGAAATAGATTATTCAAGTGACATGGCAAAAGATTTGATCAGATTTATTCATTATCAATATGAGAAGGTTTGTAAGATTCCTCCTAGTCCTTAATGCTTATTCAGAAACTTGATCATAAGAGTGGATATCAAGTTTAGGGGAGGATTGTTGGGAATAAATTAAGGCCAGATCACTTGAGCGCTGACAAGAACAAAACAAGCGTTGACAAGAACAAAACAAGCGCTGACAGCTCAAGCGTTGACAAGATAAAGTCAAGCGTTGACACATTGAAGACAAGCACTGATGGAAGATATACTCTACGCGTTTATTGTATTCTAGATTACTTCTAGTAAAGATAAGAACAACAATGTATTTTCTATATTTATCTTTAGCTAGAATAGCTGATACGTAGATTATTGTACAAGGCTTCTTGTGTCTATAAAAGAAGACCTTTAGGTTAATGTTTGATATAAGTTTTCATTCGTAAACTACTTTCATTGTAAGCAAGTTTGATATTGATAATCAAAGTGAAAGTTTGTTTACATCTTGTGTGTTCTTGTTTAAGTGTTAAATTCCGCATAACACTTAGATTCATAAACATATACAAAGGTTTCTCTAAGTGTATTACTTGATCTAATCTCGTATACATAAAGCTAAATCGATCTAAGTTTGGGATCAACAGGTCATCGTCTTACTATCATAATGGATAGGACGGAAATGCTTGTCATAACGTTGCCCTAAGACGGCCCCTATAGCATAATCACTTGCATCGCACATGATTTCAAAGGGTAATTCCCAATTAGGAGCAACAAGAATGGGAGCTTCGGTAAGTTTCCTTTTGAGAGTTTCGAAAGCTCTAACACAATCCTCATTGAAGTTAAAAGGAGCATCCTTCTCGAGAAGTTGTGTCATAGGTCGAGAGATTTTCGAAAAGTCCTTGATGAAACGACGATAAAAGCCCGCATGGCCTAGGAAACTCCTAACTCCCTTAATGGTTTTGGGATGAGCTAACTTGGCGATGACGTCTACCTTAGCTTTATCGACCTCAATCCCCGCCTTCGACACCTTATGTCCTAAGACGATTCCTTGTTTACACATAAAATGACATTTTTCCCAATTAAGCACAAGATTGGTTTCTTCACAACGTTTTAACATTTGCTCAAGATTAGATAAACATGACGTGAACGAATTGCCAAACACCGAGAAATCATCCATAAACACTTCCATCGACTTCTCGATCATATCGTGAAAAATCGCCATCATACACCGTTGAAACGTACCCGGTGCATTACAAAGTCCGAAAGGCATCCTACGATAAGCGAACGTTCCATAAGGACACGTAAAAGTAGTCTTCTCTTGATCACGAGGGTCGATAGGGATTTGAAAGTAACCGGAAAAACCATCTAAAGAGCAATAGAATTCATTTCCCGCGAGTCGCTCCAACATTTGATCCATGAAGGGCAAAGGAAAGTGGTCTTTACGAGTGGCGTCATTTAACTTTCGGTAGTCAATACACACCCTCCAACCGGTCACAACACGAGTGGGAATCAACTCGTTGTTTTCATTAGGCACAACGGTCATTCCTCCCTTTTTAGGGATACAATGAATTGGGCTCACCCATGGGCTATCGGATATAGGATAAATCATTCCCGCGTCAAGGAGTTTAAGGACCTCCTTTTTAATGACATCGTGAATTTTGGGATTCACCCTCCTTTGACTTTGAATTGTGGGTTTGTAGTCCTCCTCCATTAAAATCTTGTGAGTACAAAATTTTGGGTCAATACCCTTAATGTCGGATATTTTCCACGCAATTGCCCCTTTATGAGCCTTAAGAACTTTCAAGAGCTCGGTTTTTTCATCATTGGCAAGACCTTTTGCAAAAATAACCGACAACTTGTCATCACCTTCCAAGAATGCGTATTCAAGGTGAGAAGGAAGATCTTTCAATTCAAGGATAGGTGGTTCCTCGATTGAAGATTTTGGTTCAACACTCATAACTTCCATCGGCGGAAGAAATGGTGGAATAGAAGTATCATCACTAATCAACACCTCATCTTCATTGTCGATTTCATTTGAAGTGAGATCGCCTCCTTGGAATGGAGTGAGATTTGGTGTGGAATTAGCAAGATTCGGATCCAAAATAGTGGGATTGCCACTTGACGAGCCATCTAACAGCCTAAGTTCTAAGAATTGAAGATCACGCAGTGTGTACTAATGCCAAACATCCTATAACAGACTTGAACTATAACTGGACAGTAACTAATAAAAAAACAATACGCACAGAATGATAGTAAACAAGCAACTAACTAAGATGAGAATATCAAGCAAGATTACACTAATCTTTATACTACAGAAACGATCTAACAGATTAATTCTAATAAATGCAGAAAATTGAATTCACGCTTGACCTTCACATCCGTAGTCTAGTCCGCTGATGGCGAGGGTTCAGCGCTGAGCTGCCCTTTCTATCTGCTACTGAAATCGAAGCTACTTGAACCACCAGTTACGAATCCTTTCTATCTCCAAATCTGATAACCTGTAAAATCAAAACAAAGCAAAGAAAAACTCGATAGATCCGTCGATTCTGAATCCGCATAAACTCCAAAATACACCTGCAAAATCAAACCGAAAACGAGAAACCAAATGTATGCTATCTACTGCTACTGCTGATATTAAAGGAAAAGAACGAGACAATTGGTATCTATTGTATCCAAAATTGAACTGAACTGAAAATCTTAACGAATTCGATCTACACAAAAAGCAACCTGCATAACCTGCATAACGAAACCTGCATAAACTATAACAAAGCAATGCACATCACGTGCACAATCTTATCTATTCAAAATTAAGCTCAATCTTAGAAACTACTAAAATTCCTTTCGGATGAACAGTAACTCGATCTAAACTGAAAAAGGTTAACAAACTGATTATCAAATCTAAAAAAAACTGAATAAGAGCTTCTAAAAAATCTTTTTCAATTGAATAAGAAAGTGTAAAAAAAACAAGTAAATCACAAGCTAAATGAGTAAATTTTTTAAACTGAATTACCAAAATCGGAACAACCTTTAAACGAAACTTAAACTGAAATCATCACAAAGCTCAAAACTTATGTAAAACAGTTTAGCTATCTGAGTAACACAACATAAGCTCGGTTAAGAGCTTACGAATACTAAAGTAACAGCTTTTAGAAGAAAAGATCAAAGCAACTCACGTTTATATAGAAAGATTATCGAAAGGTTTTAGATCAACCTCATAAGCTAATATGAGCTTATAATAGAACTATAAGCTGAAAACAGAATAGGAAGTAAATGAAGGAAGAAAAGCTTGAATTCATTAATGGCAGAAATCAAATTCGGTTACAAACTGAAAACTGAATCTAACTGATTTCTTAACTGAAAATCAAAAAGAACTTTGAGAGAAAATCTAACTAACTATTTCTACTCCTAACTAACTAGGTGAAACTACTCCTATGCTAACCGCTTGCAAATGAAGGCCTCGTCTTCTTTATATAGCCGTCGAGAAGAGGTGATGTGACGTGTATCCTCCAATCATTGAATGACACGTGGAAAATACGAGGATATACTCGTTCTTCATCTTTCTTCAAATTGGGGCTTTCTTTATCTTTAACTTTTGCTCTAATTGACTTGTATCTTCATGTAGAGAAGAAGGAGGGGAGTATTTTTGTAGTTATGATCTTCAATTGATTCACCTTGGATCGTCCTTGATATGGGTTTGCAGGTTTAGAGATAGAAAAGAGGAAGTCGGTTTTGATCTTTTCTCTCTCTTCATTTGGGAACGAAGACGTGTGTGGGTTTATTGTGTCTTTGACCGGTTTTGGTCAAATTGACCAAGATAAATAAATCTTTTCACTATTTTGCATTTTGGTCCTTTCTCTTTCATTCTTTCATCAAATGTTTATAAAACTTCTAAGTAATCACTTTTCCATCCTTTATCATTGTAGTAATTGCACTTTTGGCCCTTGATCTTTGAAGTAGTGACAAGTAAGGTACTTGAAAGCGTCTTTCGTCCTTTTCTTCGTCTTTTGATCAAATAAGTCCTTGAAAGCTCGTGTTTGTCTCAAATGTACCTATATTACCTGAAAATACACAAACACCAAATACACGCGTAATTCTGATAATTAACAGTTTAATATAATGTATTTGACAGTGTTTTTAATGGTTTTAGGATCATTATTGATGAGTGTTTTCACACTTATCAACGAGCTATCGGAAAAACCTAACACTTCTTGTGAAAACTCATCGCAAACCACATCAACGATGTCAATGTGATTGATGGTAGCGATTGCATAAACATGAGAAGGTTTCGAGTTTTGAGTAGCGTTTATAACAAGTTCCTCTTCGTTGAATCTTAAAGTGATAGTTCTTGCATGAACATCGATAAGCGATCTCGAAGTGTCTAAAAATGAACGACCTAAAATTAGAGGAGCTTGAGGATCCGCGGGGATGTCAACTACTATAAAATCAACGGGATAGTAGAACTTCCCCACTTTCACGAAAACATCTTCGGCTACTCCACATGCTAAAATCGTAGAATGATCGGCCATCTCGATAGACATGTTCGAAGGAATAAGAGCCGGAAGCGAAAGCGATTTCCAAATGGAAAATGGCATCAAATTAATGCTCGCACCAAGATTGGCCAAGGCGAGGCATTCTTTCATATCTTGTATATAACAAGGAATGAGAAACTTTCCGGGGTCACCAACTTTTTCCGGTATACGATTAAGATAAACCGAAGAACAATTAGCAAGCTTTGAAAGCTTTTCCTTATCGCTCATCATACTTTTAAAAGTGGAAGCGAAACGAGGCATATATAACAACGCGTCGGCTAAACTCACATCAAAATGCACTTGTTGAAACATTTTCATAAAAAGCTCGATTTGTTGTTTGTTACGTTCTTGCAATTTCTCTTTGTTTCGTCTCGAAGGGTAGGGTAAAGGTGGTGTGGGTTGGTCATTAGGCAACGACCTTGGAATCTCGGGTTCCATAATTGGTATTGGTTCAATCGTAGGTGTGGTTTGAGCGGTACTTCGTGGGATTGTAATGTGCTCCTTTTCGACCATCACCTCGGGTTCTTTCTCGATTTCCTTCTCCGTAGAAGTACTTAGACGAGAGATTGGTTCCTTGAAACTTTTACCACTTCGTGTAGTAATAACCTTCATTTCTCCCTTCGGGTTTGCAATGGTATCACTAGGAAGACCACCCGAGGAAGAGGGTTTACACATGATTACTTCAAACATCTTAGCCATTCGGTCCTCAAATTTTGATTGCCTAGCATCCGCTTTTAATAACTCTTGCTTAATCTCATGTTGTCCTAATTCCATCTTTTGTTGGTTTTGTTGAAGACGTTGGACATTTCCTTCCATTTTGTTTGCATGATTTTTAAGTTCATTAGCAAGTTCATTTTTTAGCTCGTTTTTCAACTCGGATCTTAAGCTAATCATCTCACGTTGCATGTTATCAAATTTAGCATCATTTGCTTTAGCATAATCCAAAACTTCTCCTTGAAGATTTTTAGTGTGAGCATTTTGAAAACCTTGTGTAGTGTTTTGAAAATCACGGTTTTGGTTTTGATTAGTGACTTGTCCGTTCCCATTTTGATAATTCCCCTTGTTGTAGTTACGTGAATTGCCTTGGTAATTACCACCTTGGTTGTTGTTTCAATAGTTATTAGCATTTTGATTTGGTGGAGCTTGATTTGGGCGGGAACCTTGACCGTTTTGGTTGCAAGTTCCCGTTGCTACATAAGCACTCGAAGTATTACCATCCACGGTAATGCACTCGGAAAGATCATGAGCTCCACCACAAGACAAACAACTCTTAGCAACCGCTTTAACCGAAGCGGAATTTGAAGCTTCTTGAGCTTTCCAATGGGACATAAGATTAGCAAATCTATCAAAAAACGATTTTCCTCATTAGCTACATCATGTAAGGCATTAATGCTACGAGACGATGATGACGAACCCAAATTGGCAACACTCGGTGTGTTACGAGGGCTATAAACCTTAGATCTATTCTCGATGATTTGTAAAGCCTCATTGGTCGTCTTGCACAAAAAATTACCACCCACGGCGGCATTCAAGTAATCTCGTTCATGATCATTAAGCCCATTATAAAAAGTATCAATTTGATGTAATTCCGAAAAATCATGGTGTGGACATTCATGTAACATTTCTTTAAAGCGTTCCCATGCCATTGAAAAACTTTCATTATTTCTTTGCACAAATCGTGAAATCTCATTATTCAAATGTGTTGTATTAGATGGTGGAAAAAACTTGTTCACAAACTTAGAAACGAGATCACCCCATGTCAAAATCGAATTTGGCGGTTCTTTCTCAAGCCAAATTTTTGCGGGCCCATCTAACGAGTATGGAAAAAACATCATCTTAATGGCGTCATGTGGAACATCCTTAAACTTGCTAGTAGCGGTGAGACGGTTAAAATTCCTAATGTGATAGTGCGGGTTGTCTTTCTCATGACCTCTTAACTTATTTGCTTGCAACATCGACATTAAACCCGTCTTGATCTCGAAGTTCTCCGCAAGGATGGCGGGAATCACAATGGCCTCTCCAAAACCCTCGGTGGGTGCTTATAGCAACTCCATCATAGTACGATTAGCCATGACGACTTCTTGTTCTACAATAGGTTCAACAATTAGAAGTTGTTCTTCAATCAACGTCTCTTGATTGGCTTGCTTTTGAAGACGTTTACGAGCTTGTTTTGCTTGATTATGAGTGATCATAAACTTCACGAAGAATGGGAGGTGAGCAAAGAAGATTCTTTTTGGGTGTTTTGTGAATTTTCATTTTTTTTTTGTGTTTTTGATTGTATTTAATTTTTTTGGATTTTGGTGTATCTTCGTAGACAACAATCTACAAAAATCTCTCCTTGAATCAAACTCTTGATTAAAGAAGCCTCAAAGGAATGAAAACGATCACGTGGAGTGAACGCCTTTGAATGACTTTAGAACTTTGGTGAAAACCAGATTGTTCAAGAGGGTTTAATCACAAAGAAACCAAGTAAATATATTATACGTAATAATACTTTGGGCGGCAAAACCCTCGATTAGCCTTCAATCTCAAAATACTCACAAGCAAGCGGGGAAACAGGCGGCGCGAAGCACTTAAGAGCCTTTTTCCTTAGGGTATATTTTATAATACCCGCCTTATACCCACCTTATAGTTTGTATTTTTCAAAATCGAGCTTCACGAAAGTATTTATCTATTTTTGCCTTTTTCTTTTTGTTTGAGATTCGAATACAATAATTAGGAGATCAAATCCCAATTAAGGTTGTGTTTTCACACTTTTGGAGATATTGTTTATTTGTTGTGATACTTAATACAATATAGTAATAATATTTTCACAAGAAAAACCAAGAAAACCGATAATACGTATTAGTAGAGTTCTACTAATACAAATACTATTTGGTTAATATTAAAAACAACAATACAAATTAAGCAGGACACACCTCCCCGGCAGCGACGCCAAAATGATTGTGGTAAGATTACGACCTTTAGGAAAAGGTGCGTAAAAGCGGTAAGTATTAAGTGATGATTTAGGAAAATCAAGCACTAATGGCCCAATGAAGTTCGTTTCCCAAGGAGGTATATGTGTGTGAAAAACTTGTTAAATGTTTGTGATTAATGATTGGTTTAGAAGAGGATGAGAAAAGAAGATGACGAAGACGTGAAAATTATACTACGACGACAAAACGTAAAACCGTAAAAACTACAAAAATAAAAATTAATTCTAAAAATTACCAAAAATTAACCAAAAATCAAAATAAATAAACTAAGAGTTTACCAAGGATCAAACTTTTTCAAACCTTTTAAATAATTAAATATTCAATTTTTAAATGCTAATTAAAGCCCTAAAAATCAAATAAATTATCAAAAAGCCCAAATAAAGATTTTTCAATTGGTAAACCTCTAAAATGACCTAAAAAGATTAAAAACTATTTTTAGAAATTTTTAAACTAATAAAAACTATTTAAAATGATTTAAAAACTATTAAAACTTAAAATAATTATAAAAATTAATCTAAAAGTGATAAAAGTATTCTAAAAGTTGCTAAATTCCTATTTTAATGTATTAAAGCTAAGAAAAATGTAAAAAGTTGGAAAATGTGAAATTTGAAAAATAATAATAAAATAATATTAAAATATTATTAAAAATCTAAAAATTATAAGAAATTCTAAAAACTTGCAAACTAGTTTATTTTAACCTAAATAAACAGAAAATCAAAGTGAAATGACCAAAATACCCATATTGGGCCCTCAAATGGGCCAAAATAAAAAACAGTCAACCTTAATGGGCTTTTTAGCCCAAAAAGTCAAACTTGGCCCAATTGACTTGGAAAAGCCCTATCTGACTCAAAATTTGATTCTAAACACAAAACTCTAAAGGCCCAAAATCTGGATGTGAGCTTATCATAGCTTATTGTGCAAACAGCTTATCCTTATTGGGCTTTTCAGCCCATTAAGCAATAAGCCAATGCCATAAGCTCTAATTTGACACACAACCTTCTTTTGGGATGCTTATGAGATCTGTAAAAAGAAATTTTGAAAAAGCACACTCAATAAGCCAGAAATAAGCCAAGTAATATTTCACTAAAAGACAAAATAGTCGTTTTTGAGAAATAAGGCACCTCAGGACTTGATTCAACTTGCAAAAGATGACAAATGGACTCAATAAGCCAAAACAATCAGCAAAATTCCAATAAGCAAAACCAATAAGCCCGAATAAGCACTTAAGCACTTATGAAAAAGTCAATCAAGTTGGTTTTCTAGTCAAACCCTAAAGTCAACCCACCAAATGCTCCAGTATGAACAAATGGGTCAAATAATGAGCACCTATTACAAAATCCAAGTTGTTGATGGTTAAAATAAGCTATTATAGCTTATTGATAAGCTGACACCAATTTAACACTATTAGTGGTAACTAGCAGGGGAAAGGAGTTCCCACTGCTTTGACTTTTTGACCAAGCTTTTTAGAGAGTTTTAGGTGGATTCAGTTGGAAACAAGGGCACCCTTGTGATCAGTGAATCACAAGGAGTCAATAGCAACAAGAAAATCGAAATTTGGTTCACACAATAAGCCACAAATGATCAAACAGTCACCAGATCATGCACAGACATGGAAATAAGCAGTTATGCACTTAATAAGCAGATTTAGCAAGAATAAGCCAACCAAACTCAACAGGATGCATACACAAGCTATATTAACTATGAATAAGCACAAATCAACTTATAACAAACACTGAATCAAAGTAAACAACAAGATCAAAGCATAAACAGTTACTGATAAGAACATGAACAAAATGCAGACAAGTTTGCTGATCTATTTGACACTAGATCCAATTTCAAGCAGTCAAATCTCTTCTCCTGGTGTAATTAACTAAGGTTTAGCACTTGTTAGCCCTAGCCTAAGCTTAGATCTAGGTGTCCTCAAAATCCTAGCCAATTTTACCAAGTACCCAAGATTTTATACCCTATTTTATGAATCTAGGTGTTTAAACCCTCAAAACCTGAAAACAGATGAACAATAGCACCCAATAAACAGATACCAATACTTGCAAACACAAAACCACCTCTTAACAAACCACAATTCCAACTTATGCAGTTAACCCAAACACCCCTTAAAAACTTGTTTTCACAATTTTTCAAAGTATTATCCAGATTTCCCCCACAAATCAGACTAACAACACCTCATAAACATCAAACAAAGCCAGATTAACAATAATCAACCACAATATCACAGATTCAAGAACAAATCAACAAAAATCACAAATATTCAGAAACTTAAAGAGGAAATGAAAAGTGAAGAAGGTGAAAACCTCCAAGACCTACATCCAGGCCTTGGATTGTTTGAGCTGAGGTACTAGCAGAACAAGTACTAGCTTCCAAGCTGCTAAGAAGAACAAACCACAAAAGTGAGATCAAACAATACGAAACTTTCGGATTTTTGAAGCAAAAGCCTTATCACTTAAAACCTTGCCTCAAAAACCTTCAAACATGAATATGGAACTCAGAATCAAGCTATTCTAACACCAACTTTTAACAAAATATAAAAGAGATTTTTCAAAATTCAGAAAATCAAATTTTATTAATTAAAAAGGAATTACAAAGATTTAATAGCCTAAAACTAGAACAAAGGAACTCTCACATGTTGAGGTCTCCTTTTATAGGCAAATGCCTGGCTAACACTATTCACAAACCCTAGCAACTGAATTTCCTATTCTATCCTTGCAGAATCTTCTAGGTGTGTTGCCAGCTGGTTTGGTTGAATCCTGGACGTTTGTTGGGTGCTTAGTGACCAAGTAATGATTTGAGGCCATTGATTTTGCCAGGTCATGATCAAATGCCAGGTGTCGTGTTGTGAGTGGGAATGGGGGTATCATTCTGGTAGTGGGATTCAAGGTTTTTATTGTGGGATTTGATTGAAGTGATGTGAATCACACGTGGGTATAACCAATTTTGTTTTCCCCTTTGTTTTCCTTCTTTTTAATCCTGGGAAAAAGCTGTGTTCTTGATGGTAAAATCCAAACAGTAATTGTTACCCGCTTTTTTAGGAATTCAAACTTTGGGATTTGGCAGTTTTGGTCCTTGTGTTTTGGCAAAAGTTGTATAGCAAGTTTATTTTGCAATAAAACGTGTTTCCTTTGTTTTTAACTTTCACAACTTGGCAGTTTTGGCACAAACTTTTGGAAAAAGGTTTCAAAGGATTGTTTTTGCCATTTTGAGATATTTCAAGGGCTGATCTTGGACAATGTTGATCTTCAAAGGTCTTCAATATAACTTTGACTTCATGAGGGACCATAATTGGCAATTTGGAATTGTTGAGGGACTAAACTTGCCATTTCTTCAAAGTTGAAGGACCATTTGTGTAATTTTGACAAACTTAAGAGACCAAACTTGTAATTATCAATATACAAGGGTTTTAAGTGTCAATTCTTCATTCAATGAGGATCAATCTTGCACATCTTCAAGTCTTCAAGGATAAATGTTGGATAAATCATGATCTAGGGCCCGGTTCTTTGTACGGCTTCGTTTCTCGTGTTTGTTTTTCCTTGTATCTTGTGATCTTTTGTCTTTTTCACGATATCCATACCTAAAATACACAAGTAAACAAACACAAGCATATATATGGTATTTTATGACATTTTTATGCATTTAAAGCCCGAAAAGAACGATGAGATCATGTATAAATGCAATCTCATCAGGGGGGGGGGGGGGGGGGGGTTGAATAGTTTCTCATGGGTTTATCTCTTAATTAAAATTCCTTTCAATTAGGTGAGTGCACAAAACTATCTTTTACTTAAAAGCTACTTGCATAATGATTAGGTTCAATTCTAATGCATTAAGAATGTATAGTAAGTGTAGTGATCATGAATGTAAGTAAAGAGTAAGGAAAGAAACAACCTAGTAGGAAGACACCAAGATTTATATTGGTTCAGCAACGAGGCTCTATCCTCGTTCCTACTCCACTCCTCGAGTACACCTTACTCGAGATTTCCACTCTATCCACAAGCTCCCTTCTTGGCGGAGAAAACCTTACAACGCCGCTTACATTATTTTCCGACACTAAGCTAAATGTCGAGACCAAATCTTAGCTAGGACCAATCTACACAACGTCGCCCACTTCACTCTTTTACGACACAAGGCTAGATGTCGATTTCTAATCTAAAGGTAGAACCAATCTTCATAACGTTGCCTTCTTAACCATTTTCCGACACAAGGCTAGATGTCGAGTTCTAATCCAAAGCTATAACCAATCTTCACGACTCTTCAGTTTGAAGCTAAGTGAGAACTTCACACAACACAACTACATATCACTTTATAGTTTAGTGATAACTCACAAGACACAACCACATCACTTTATAGTTTAGTGAGAACTCACAAGACACAACCACATCACTTTATACTTTAGTGAGAACTAACACAACTAATTAGAACTCAACTAATCATATCCAAGTACACACATGTAGCTTGGATCTAGACAACATGAATTCAAGCACTCATATGTGCAATGGATGTACACAACTCTAATCCAAGTATCGACAAATAACTTGGATGAACACAACTAGTCCAAGTATTCACAAATACATTGGAATTACACAAGACACAAATAAACAAATGATGAACATGACTAGATCTTTAGGAGAAGGTGATCTTCATCAATGTTACATCTTTAATCACATCACAAGTGTGTAAGTGATCTTCTCTTTGGACAAGGTAAAGAAGGATATCAAGAGGATAATCATGAGTAAACATACTTACCACATTAAGTGATCATTTACAAATGACTAGGATTAGAAAGGAGAAAGAAGGCTGAAGAAGATGTCCAAAAAGGGTTAATGAGAATGCAAATTTGATCCACTATTTATAGGACAAAACATCCAACGGCTATATCTGGCCGTGGTTCCTTATTGGAGCCCGCGGTTCCTTATCGATACGGAACCGCCGTAGGTGCTAAGGTACCGCCGGCGTAGACTCCGCTCCTTTTTGTCTTTTAGTGAATTTGAAATATATGAGTCTGTTTAAACCTTCAAAGGATATTCTTATGGCATTTGGAATATGCCATATTTAAATTTTCATTTTCATTTTAATAAAACATTTTCTTAAAAACAAAGTTTATTAAAAATATTTTGTAATGTTTGACAAAAGTGAGTTTTAAGGCTAATCACTTTTATGATCACTAAGCATGATTAAGATATATTAGTGTAGTGATTATTACCTTGATGATAGTGTTTGTTAGATAATGCGTTTTATGATTGTGTTTGATAATAAATGTCTTTGTAATATGTCGTGATCAAAACTAAGAAAGATTAATTAATACTAACAATATTTTTAGGCATTGCTTCGCATTACCAATCTCCCCCTTTTTGATTACAACAAACTATAAACTCATTTACATAAAATACAAGTTTATTCGAATTATTAACGAGTTTATGACTATCATTTCTCCCCCTTTGTCGAAGCAAAAAGGTTAGCACAAGTCTTTGAAGAAGAAAAGAACCGGACTTTTGCTAGTAGCTCCCCCTTGGTACTTACTCCCCCTTGCTTAGGGCACCAAGTCAATGAGCTAAGGTGACATGCTACACAAAGGTTAGAAAAAAGAAAAGAAATACCAATGTATATATGTGCACTACTTACTAACTAACTTGAGAGGGCGAAGGAAAAGAAATCTCAAATTAGAAGCAAGCATTTGCTAAGTATGTCAAAAGAGTGTGTATTGGCAACATCATAGTTCAATTGGTGGAATAAAGGAAAAAAAGAAACATCCAAACCAATCAAAGATGATTTAAAATGTCAATGGGTTAAAATTTAGAATTTATGGAATCACCCATAAATAATTTTATGTTTTAACCATGATCAACTCCTTAACAAATGTGTAAAATAGAATTAGAGGGAAAGATAACACACATAACATTCATATTACAAAAATATGAAATAACATACAAGATTGATATGTGTGTAAACACACATCTTTTCTACCACTTAATTACAATAATAGCCGGACCAAAACGTGTATCTTATGTCGGAATTATGCGTGGTTTGTGTTTTTGTTGTGATTTAGGACGAAAAGGTGAAAAGTGGAGAAAACACGGACATTCACGGGCATTTACGGACTTTTATTTAAGAAAAAGATGAAAGACGAAGTCGAGAAGTCAAGAGTGCAAAAATAACGGAAGTCCAAGACCAATTCTGAAGATTTATCGAAGAAAAAGTCAAAAGACGGAAGTTTATCAAAAGCCGAAGAACTCAATTCTATTTCATTAAAGAATTTAAAGACGAGTTCAAAGAAATCCCAAGCCAAAAAGTCCTTAAAGTCCAAGTTTAATGAAGATTAAAAGAAAGAAGGACTAATGATGCAATTAATGAAGATTAAAAGAAGGAGGGATCTAATGACGCAATTAAGAAGAAATGAAGGAGGGGAGGAAGCTTCCTTAATCCTCCCCTATAAATAGTCATTAGTTGATTAATCATTTTCTTTGTTGGATAATAGTAACAATTAGTCTTCCATTTTCTTTACCTTGTCATTTAAATACTTGTCAATTTAATTACCTTGTCTTGCACCTTAAATTCATTTAATTTCAAGTAAGTTTTCATTTAATTATTGTCAATCTTTACTTTATCTTGTTAATCTCTTATCTACCTTTCTTAATCTTTGATTTTCATGTTTATGTTGTGTTCATGTTCTTATTTTTATTTTGATCAAGTGGGTTTTTAATTATTGTGGTTAAATTTGTTAGTTTTGTTGATTTTAATTGTTTGTTTATGATTATTAGTTGTTTCGTTATTAGTTTGCTTGAAACGTTTGCTTGATTTTGGTTAAATTTGTGTTAGATCTGCTGCTACTGTTATCCCTTGTTCTTCGGGAAGTTTGTTTGTGTTTCTGATCTTTCCAGGTGAAATCTTCCGAGCCAAGAGTTCTTTCATTCGGAACTTCAAAGTTCAGGATCAAGGGCTTCATCCGGAACATTCAAAGTTCCGAACGAAGGACAACTTCCGACTCAAGCATACTCATTCGGAAGTCTCAAACTTCCGGACGAAAACTTCCGAACGAAGGGAAAGTTCCGGATCAGCAAGTGCTCATTCGGAAGTCTCAGAAGTTCCGGATCTAGAAGGTTCACTCGGAACTTTAAAAGTTCCGAGTCAAGCTAAAACTTCCGAACGAACTTCCGAACGAAGTTCCGAACGAAAGTTCCGGACGAACTTCCGAACGAAGTTCCGAACGAAACTTCCGAACGAAACTTCCGAATGAAGTTCCGAACGAAGGATAAGTTCCGAATCAGACGAAACTTCCAAACCAAGTTCCGACTCAAGCTTATTCATTCGGAAGTCTTCCGAATGAAAGTTCCGGATCAAGACTTCCGTATCAAGGAGTTCCGACTCAAGAGCTAGGTTCATTCGGAACTTAAAACTTCCGAATCAAGGATTTTTGTAAGTTAATTTTTCAGTCTTTCTTTTTAAATTTCAGTCTTTTATTTTCAAGCTTTATTTTTCCCGCCTTTATTTTAATTGCACTTTAAGTTTATTTGTCTTAGGTGGTGTTTGTTTCATTAAGATGTTTGAGGTCTGAATCTGACTACCGCATCTTACTGGTAAGAGGCGGTCATAAAGTCTGAATCTGAATAAAATAATGTTGTTTGTTTTTTCATAATTGTCTGAATGGTTTTTAATTACCTATTTTTAAGTATATTTTAAATAATAGCAATACGATGAATATATAGCGTGAATATGAACATTGAAAAGAATCATTTAGCAAAAAAAAA
The DNA here is from genome assembly GCA_025667525.1 of Glebionis coronaria. Taxonomy (NCBI): domain Eukaryota; kingdom Viridiplantae; phylum Streptophyta; class Magnoliopsida; order Asterales; family Asteraceae; genus Glebionis; species Glebionis coronaria. The sequence continues at coordinate 21,545,926 of CM046880.1, forward strand.
CTTTAATTTCAAAATCGGTTCACACAATGAACAAGAATAATACAATTATCACTTAATTTTGTCGATATCACGAAAACTAGCTCGGCAATTGACACGCACAACGTTAACATCCTACAAAATTGTACATGTTTTTTTTTGTGTATTATACTTTACACAACAATTACCCAAAATAGCAACATAAAAATTTGGCCCAATCTAATCAAACTATTAACCAAATAAAAAGCCCAACCCTAACTACATCACCCTAAACCTAGGTATATATACTATCCTTATCCTATATTCTTATCTTCGCTAACAGACGCCACACAAATCAATCATATGCCAAAAATTATTCTTCTCACTTTATCACTGTGTAACCTCAACTGTATAGTAGTGCTTGAATTTCTATTTTCTTTTACTTCAACGCACAAATCAAACAAACCTTTTAATTCAAATTATCATTTTTTCCTCGACTATTTCATGACGAGGTAGATGTTTTTGTTCTGGAGTTTTGATTTTTCATAGATCAATTACTGGTTTGTTTAAGATCTCTGTTTATCTATCTTTGTTTTTTACTTTTTTATAATCTTTTTGTTTGATTTTGTCAAGAGGTATACACAAGTTAGAGGCAGAGTCAGAGATGCTCTCCAAGTCTGATCCAGTCAGAGGGACAGCCTCTACCGACGTCTGACTCTTGAGAAAAAAACAAACAACTAGGACATCTGACCGCGTCTGACTGGTCAGACGTCAGACGCAATCAGACATTTTTTTCCAAAAACAAACACACCCTTAGCTTTATTTTAGCCTTGACTTAGTTTAAGTTTTAGTCGCGTTTTAAGATTGCCTTAGATAGATTTAAGTTTACGTTATTTACTTCAGTGCCCTTTAATTTTAGTCACGCTTTTAAATACTTGCACCATTATTTTAATTAGACTTAGATTTACTTTAACGCACTTTTACTTTAATTGGTCTGCACTTTTATTTTAAAAACAACGACCAAAAGATTTGTTTCACCAAAGAACGACTGAGTCACATAGGGAACCTAGATCAATTCGTTAAGATATCGAGACAAGAGAACTTTAATTTTTATACGGGCAAAAGCCTTGTATCAAATGGCGCCGCTGCCGGCTCTTTTCGTAAAGATTAACGGTTTTCTGTGAGAGACGCGTTGCTTTTTGGGATCCTTCACTTGTGAGCGTTATTTTTCTTGCATAAAAAAAATTCAAAAAACCATAAAAATTAAAAAATTCCTAAAAATACATAAAAATTAAAAATTTCAAAAATCCAAAAAGATTTTATCTTTATTGTGTATATATATTGTTTTTGTGTTTGGTTTCTTCTGCTTTTGTCTTTGTAGGTGCATGTGTACTAGATCTTCCAATTATCAAGAGCCCGGGCCTCAAGAAGATTTAGCTATGTCTGGTGTAAACAACAATAATCCACCGCACCCTAATAATAACAACAATGTTCTTCCACAGCCCGATCTTCGGACCATGGAGGAGCTTTGTCAACCTACAATGTTTGGACGAGGAGGACCGATTGCGCCGATGCAAATCAACGCTCCTGAGTTTTCGTTGAAGCACCACATGATTCAGCAAGTGCAAACAAACCCATTCCGTGGATTGCCTGATGATGATGCCAACAAACACCTCGACAAGTTCATTACAATCACCCAAAGCATGAAGTTGGCCGGTGCCACAATGGATGAACTTCGCCTACAACTCTTTCCACACACTTTATTACATCATGCCGAGAAATGGTTTGATCGTCTCCCGAAGAATTCAATTCACACTTGGGATGACATGACTCAACGCTTTTTATCGCGCTACTTTCCACCATCCATGGTCACAAGCCTTCGCAATCAAATCAGCGGTTTCATGCAAGACCCTGATGAATCACTTTTTGATGCTTGGGAGCGATATAATTTCTTGATCGATAGATGTCCAAACCACAACATGCTCCCTGTGACCTTAATAGATACTTTCTACAACGGTTTGACTTTTCGAGATCGTGATACGATTAATGCAGCCGCCGGTGGCACATTCATGAAAAGGAGACCCGAGGAGTGTAGAGAGTTAATTGAGAACATGACTACTCACCACAAAAACTGGGATTCCTCTGCTTCTTCAAGGAACAACCCGAGAGTCAATGTTTCCTCTACTTCAGCAAACCCTGAGATGACCGAACTCACCCGCATGATGACTGAAATGAGCAAAAGTATTACGCTTCTCGCTTCAAACCAACAACAACAACAAGTTAAAGCGGTTGCTAATCCTTATGAAACATGTGGCGGTCCTCACTCATACACCGATTGTCCTTCTACATAAGGAAATCCGGAAAATGTGTATGCGGCTTATGGTAATTATTCACCGGAAAATTACCAAGCTCGACAACAAGGGGATAGAAATCTGCTGAGCTACCGTTCCAACAACTACCTTTCACCCGGTTTTTCTCCTGAAAACCAAAACCCCGCCAACAACTACAATAGAAGCAACCAAATCCCACCAAGACCTTCTAATCCTTATCACCCACCCGCCCAACAAACACAACCCATTAATCCCGATGTTGAAGCCACAATGAGAACACAAGGTGAGCAAATCAAGAATCTGCAAAGCTAAATTATCAATCTTAAAGGAGATATCACGAAGCAAGGAAATGAGATTAGAACCGAGGTTCCTGATAATATTCAATCCTCCTTCAGCACTCAAATGACTGAATTAACGAATCTGTTGGCTAGTTTCTTGCCCGCCACTGAACCTTCTACTTCAAGTTCTCTACCTTCAAACACCGTCACCAATCCGCGAGCTAATGTGAGTGCTATTACTACCCGTAGTGGAGTTACCATCGTCGGACCACCAATCCCACCCCCATACTCTACACCTCCTCCACCACCATGTATCCCTACTCCTCCTACACCTAGTATTAGTGCACCATTACCGTCTCCGCCTCGTCATTACGACGTATCTCGGAAGGACCCTTCAACATCTCAACTTTTACCGACTACACCTTCACCTTCCACCTATAAACCCAGAATCCTATACCCTTCTCGCATAGGCAAGACCAATGATCTAACAAAGGAGGACTCTCAAGTGACAAAATATATCAATATGATTTCTCAAATGGGCTTCAGCATTAGTTTTCTTGAAGCACTTGTCCACATGCCCAAATTTGTTAAAGCATTTAAGGAATTGCTTAACAAGAAGGAGAAGCTGATTGAACTCGCCAACACACGCTTAAATGAAAACTGCTCTGCAGTTATTCTTAAAGAACTTCCGGAAAAGCTAGGAGATCCCGGTCGTTTTGTGTTGCCTTGCGTGTTCAACAAAACTGAAGAATTTACTGCCCTTGCTGATCTCGGGGCTAGTATAAATTTGATGCCACTGAGTGTTTGGAAAACACTATCATTGCCCGACCTCACTCCAACAAAGATGACTCTTGAACTTGCAAATCTCACTCTCGCTTACCCCGTTGGTATAGCCGAAGACGTGTTCATTAATGTTGGCGCATTTACTTTCCCGGTCGATTTTGTCGTAGTTGATTATGAAATGGACCCTCGTATTCCTTTAATACTTGGTCGGCCATTCTTGAGATCCGGACGTGCTTTAGTGGATGTTGCCGAAGGAGAGTTAATCTTAAGAGTCGGGAATGACTCATGTAGAAATGCTAAAAATTTTCTTCCCCCTGAGAGTTCAAGTTATGCATACGAGAAAGAATCAAGACATTTCTTCCCCCACATGGTTGAAGAAAGTAAATCAATCCCCATTATGAAGCTCAAATACTGAAGTAGACACTTTATCCCATTCATGAAGTTGACATCGTAACACCAGAGTCAATTAAGTCCCGGAAATGCACATATCTTCTTCCGGAGATGCACCAGAGTCAATTAAGTCCCGGGAATGCATATAGGATAATGATGATGAATAATTGCAACAAACAAACAATTAATCGTCGAATCAGTAGTGTACCGTTTAGAATTTGATAACGCCGCGAGTTAAAACACTGATTTTCTCTGCGGCTATGACAAATGTCATCCCGGAATGTCTTCAAATCAAAAGAAGGTATGAAGTTCATCACGTGTACTCGTTGTGCGTTCGATGTGTCTTCTTCTTCCCCCTTGATGGTTTCGAAACTTGGAACCATCAATAAATCGTAAGCACATAAACCTGAAAATCTCGAGAGAATAATAAATAAGCTTAATTATATTCGGTGAGAATCAGCTGGATTGAAAATCTCTTCTCGTAAACTCTCCATGGCCATCTTTACCAACCCACTTGAAGGCAATTTGAAGTGACCACTGATGGAATGAACCAGATACATCAAACATGAAACTGAATAAGATTCCTTCGATCTTGTGACTTAAGCTTGCACTATTGTTGAATGAAGAACGGTGGATAAAATTTTAAGTGCCCAATGCATCACTAAAGATGTCTATAAGCACAACCCCTCTTGAAATTATCCACGTCGACTATGCGCGTGACACTGAGTACAATAAAGTAACCCCTTTGAGTGATAGTTATCCGAGTCATCAACCATCCACCCCGAACCCGGAAAACAGATAAACAAGTCATCATTCAGAGATTAAGCACGAGCAAGTTATCTGTTCAAGGATAAAATAAGTACACGCCTTCGAAGAAATTCGTTTTCGTCTTCAAGTAATTAATATTCGATCAAAAAAAAATCTGTAGTGACTCAAAAATCGCCCTTTTTCCATTGGTCTCGTCTCAAATGAATTCTCGTCACATACGTCTCGTCACGTTGTCACGTCACTTGTTACTTTGTCTCGTTCCGATGATGACCAACGTATAACTTAATATACACAAAATTTATAAAAAAATACAAATTTGTTTAAAAAATTGTGTGTATGATCAAATCACACGGCCCATTTTAAATTAAAATGACCCGATCCATCACTAGTTTACCAGTTATGCTCGTCATCCACATAAGGCCCAATCTGCAACAAAATACAACCCGATCCATATGATTGGGATATAACTAACTCCACAACCCTAATTTTACTCATAACCTAATCTCATTCACTAAAACACGCAGCCAAGAAAAAATCTCTGGAACCTCCGCCAGTTTTCTCTCCTCATCTCAAATCTCAACCACCAAATCCATCTCATAACTCCATCTCAAAATATCCGCCCCCCATTTTCACCAAGTATCTCTCCCAAGATCATCACAATAGATTACCAATCTTGATCAATCAAACATCGAAAATCACGAAAAATCAATCTTGAACGAACATAGATCATTTCATATCATTTAATCACGAAAGTCAGTGATCAATTTATGTTGCTCAATTCGAAACTCATACAATTATTCAAGAACTGAGCACCAGACGAGAATAGCCACGTCTTCAAGATCATAGTATGGTCTCGGGTAGGTCCGATTAGTGATTGCATGTGATTGATCTAACCTTTTTCAGACGAATCAAAGATAGAAAATAACATATTTGTTATTGTTCTCTCTTTAATTTCGTATATTAATAATATGGGTTAACCATTTACATAAAGATCTATGATGATTTCTTATTTTCGTGTATGATAGATCTGTGAAAAGATCTAGACAAGTCTATGATAGACTGTAGCGAAAAAAAATCTGAGATCCTTTAAATTTGTTTGTTCGGTTCGAGTCTTAGATGGGATGAAGTGACGATGGGATGTAGATAGTTTTGTGGTTTTGATTATGGAGTTATAAGGTTGGAATACAAGTCAACTCAGTGAGTTAACTGAGTCAACTCGGTAATGACCGAGTTAACTCGGTTGAGATGGATATAGTTTTGGTCCAAGTTTTGTCACATTAAAACAACATGGGCATGAAATGTTACAACTGCATCGTAATAAATATGTAACCATCGCAGTCATAGTTTAGTACCATCGCAGTCAAAACAAGGACTCATCGCAATCAAAAAACCGTTGCAAAGTCAACCTTTTTTATTTTCCATCGCAATCTAAAAGAAACAGAGTCCATCGCAGTCACATGTCTCATTACGATGGTACTCATTGCGATGGTACTTATTGCGATGGTACCCATCGCAATGGTACCCATCGCAATGTTGGGAGAATTTGGGCAGCATGACGATATGACTACCATTGCGATGGGATCAAACCATCCATCGCAATGAGGACGGCCCTACCCATCGGAATGAGAAAAAAGAACCCCATCGGAATACATCCGAAAAAGAAGCCGTCGTAGTGAGAGCATCGTAATGTCCATCTCAATAGGGTTTTGACCAGTGAATTTGTACCCCCATAAAAAATGGTTGAGCCATGAAAACTTTTGTCTTTAACCCTATAAAGAAATCCAGATGAGATGAATATCAGGATAAAAACAACAAAAGTAAACGGGTATACAACTTGGACAAAAGTAATGAATTTCGAGACATGATGGGAATAAAGGACACAGAAATGATAAACTTCACCAAAAACATAACTTCGAGACATGGTATGTGACTTTTTTAGACAGATTGGACCAAGATTCTTATGAAATAAGACGTGACAAAAAAATTTTGTGACAAAATGGAACAAGAAAATATAACGAGACACAAAGAAAGATTAGACCACTAAATCGAATATATAAACACGATCCAAGGATCGAACCGTGGCTCTGATGCCAAATGTAGAAATGCTAAAATGGATCCGGTGGTCTAATGTGGTGGTAGATGGTGGTGGAAGCCATTGTTGGCTTAGAGAGAGAGAGAGAGGTTGAATGTGTGTGAAAAGAATAGAAAATGTATTAAGTGAAAATGTGACACAACCAACACCCCTCCTTGGAAGCTAAGGAGGGGTATATATAGTCACACACGATACGCTTAACAGTACAAGAACCTAGTCTAGTCTAAACGTGTGTGACTATGATAACTAATGGGAATTCTTAAATGTCGTCACATAAAGTGAGTTTCCAACAACTCACAAATTTTCAAAATGGGGAAGCTTACAGGCAAATACTATGGACAAGAATCAGTGAATATGATTAATGTGCTCGATGACTTTACCGTCTATGACAATCCTCTATTCGAGTCTTCCACTGATAATCCACTCTTTGAAGATAATGTGGATGATTCTCGCTCCACTTTGGACGCTTCTCCCAATTATGATTCTCCACCGGTCTTTGATGCTTATGATAATGATGATTCTAGCTCAGATTCGGATGATTTTGATTGTACTTCTGAGTATCCCGAGCTGCCCACTTTCGATGATTTTGATGAGGCCGATACTCTCTCGAGCGATTCTTCACATGATGAAGATCCTCCGCCATCACTCGATCCTACTTTGGACGATTACTCATTTGAGGAAGATTTCTCTGAATTTCTCAACCTTTACTTCCCTCATGAGAGTGATGCTCCTCCTTATGACTTTAAAGATTATCGTCGTGATCCTACTTTGGATTTGAAGAACATTCTGTCAAAGGAGAAGAAACCGGGCGACACCAATATCCGTTGCACATATGATTTGACACCTCTTTGTACCCCTTCTGAGGACGAGGTTGTGCTTCTTTGCGGATCGTCTTCACACTCTGCTGAGCCTGAGTGCTATTTTCCCCTAAAGGAAAAGGTGTTCGACCCCGGTATTGAAGTCTTTAAGCCATCTCAGTATCCACCTGATGAAATAAAAGGAAAAATCTTTGGAAATTTTGAAGACATACTTGTACCTCACCATACTTGCTTCCGCCGTGCTCCATCTTTGCTTAAGGGAACCTTGCCTACTCTTCTTTGGCTTGCCTTGTTCGCCTTAAGCTTGTGTTATTTGCTCGATGAAAACTACGTCTTTGATCCTGGTGGATATGTTTCATGCTTCTTCCGTTGATGATCAAGGTCGAGTCAGGCTCACGACTCGGTTAACAAAAACCAAGCGCTTCTTGGGAGGCAATCCATGCATCTATCTTTTCGCTTTATTTATGATAAGTGTAGGGGAGACCCTTTGGTTTGCTTTCCTCTCCTCACTTCTTAATCAGGGATTCGAGCTTCAATGGTCCATTCTTGATGATTCTTGACGACCCGTGATTCCGTGTTCCATTATCCCGGTTCTATCCTAAACTCTTTTCGATTCACTATTTTATATTTTCTCAATATTAAAATAGGAATCTCTTTAGTTGTCTTTCCCTTAGCAAGATTTAAACAAAGTGCACAATGTCCTAAGTGTAGGGGAGTTTACTCCCACATGCTTAAACATTGAGGACAATGTTTATCTTAAGTGTAGGGGGGACTTCTATCGAAGTTAAGTGGTCTTTTCCTTGTATTTGTCCTCATTTTAACCGGAAAATCAATTTTTTGACATTTTTCTAAATTTTTGATCTATTTTGGCCTATTAGTTTTTCCCTTTGTATAGTTATTTTCTTTCCTATTTAGAATAAATATTTAATAAAGTGGTTTTAATTTTCAAACGTTGTGAATCTTTTGACTCAATCCGAGTTTACTTATCTAAGTTTACTCTAGCTAGTATCCTTAACGTGTTTAAGTCAAGTTTTGCTAGGCTTTTATATAGGGAGCTATAAAACGCGAAAGTCTTAACTCTCACGGGTTAAGAACAAGAACATTTCGCAAGTTCCTATAATTGATCTAGAGAGTCGTTTATCAAGGGAACTTTAAAATGCGATTTCTAAACTTGAAAAAGTCTAAGAATTTGCAAGATCCTATAGGCGACTCGAAAACCCAAAACTTTGATTGTATAGGCTAAGCATCCACGAGTCTCATTACTTGAGATTTTAAACTGTGGAGAACGAGAGATGATAGAGCCAATTATAAGTCCGGTATTCTTTCGTGAATTTATGTGAGTTAATTATAAGCCTATTCTCCCATCGCTTGCTAATAAATTTATCTGCTAATAAATAAGGTTGTACGATTTGAAAAGTTACTTAGCTTCTAGCCCAAGATCGTTTAAAAGTTGCTCGGTATGGATTAGAGTTCATAGCCAAGGCATAACTTATTGAAGCGGGATGCGAAGATTGGCGAGTCCGAAAAGGCCCTAACAAGGCATGAGGGCTATATTTTGTTGCTAAAGATCCAAAGTGATGTGAAGAATCATTTATCGAAAATCAATATGAAGGATCGAGACACACGACGAAAAGCAAATACTCCCCAAAAGTCATGGAGAAGTGTATCTGAAAAGACCCTAACAAGGTATGAGGATAAATAGATCCAAGTCATAAAAGGAGGCGGATCGTTGTATATCAAAGTCCAAAATAAAGATTGGAGAAAAATGAAGAAGTCGTGGTCCAAGTATGAATCTCTCAAAACTTCAAGTGAAGAAATTCCATTATGAAGAGAAGACCATTATTTCATGAACGTCTCTCAAGATTTGAAGTATGAAGTCGCTGCCAAATATCGGTCCAAGAAAGGTCTCAAATCGCGAAGCGAGTTATGCTAGGATATGAACTTTATGAGGTCCCGAGAAGCAGTTTTAAAAGATTTTGTCCTTTAGCTAACTATTGATTAAATCGTTCACTTTATTTTCAGACTTAATAACTATCGAAATAAGTCAAAAATGCATCCTCGTGATCATTCAAGACAACAATAAAATATAAGAGATACACCTAGGAATAAGGGAGTCTAAGTGAATAATTGGCCCACATGAGTTCGTGATAGTTTACTAACTTATAATAACAATGATTTCGTTTTTAAGCTTGGTTTGGAGAAAGTGAAAACTTGAGGATGACGATTATTTATGACATTTCCAAAACCCAAGGTATGCTTTTTGATTTCTTTATTCTGAATGATTTTAATTTTCTATTTCTTTAATAAAGGCCAACGTGGATTAATTATGATGAAAACTGTAATCTTGCTTTGTAACTAATGCATTACATGAGGACATTGCAATGGTCAAGTGTAGGGGATTTGATATGTGTGTAAACACACATCTTTTCTACCACTTAATTACAATAACAACCGGACCAAAATGTGTATTTTATGTCTTTTATGTCGGAGTTATGCGTGGTTTGTGTTTTTGTTGTGATTTAGGACGAAAAGGTGAAAAGTGGAGAAAACACGGACATTCACGGGCATTTACGGACTTTTATTGAAGAAAAAGATGAAAGACGAAGTCGAGAAGTCAAGAGTGCAAAAATAACGGAAGTCCAAGACCAATTCTGAAGATTTATCGAAGAAAAAGTCAAAAGACGGAAGTTTATCAAAAGCCGAAGAACTCAAGTCTATTTCATTAAAGAATTTAAAGACGAGTTCAAATAAATCCCAAGCCAAAAAGTCCTTAAAGTCCAAGTTTAATGAAGATTAAAAGAAAGAAGGACTAATGATGCAATTAATGAAGATTAAAAGAAGGAGGGACCTAATGACGCAATTAAGAAGAAATGAAGGAGGGGAGGAAGATTCCTTAATCCTCCCCTATAAATAGTCATTAGTTGATTAATCATTTTCTTTGTTGGCTAATAGTGACAATTAGTCTTCCATTTTCTTTACCTTTTCATTTAAATACTTGTCAATTTAATTACCTTGTCTTGCACCTTAAATTCATTTAATTTCAAGTAAGTTTTCATTTAATTATTGTCAATCTTTACTTTATCTTGTTAATCTCTTATCTACCTTTCTTAATCTTTGATTTTCATGTTTATGTTGTGTTCATGTTCTTATTTTTATTTTGATCAAGTGGGTTTTTAATTATTGTGGTTAAATTTGTTAGTTTTGTTGATTTTAATTGTTTGTTTATGATTATTAGTTGTTTCGTTATTAGTTTGGTTGAAACGTTTGCTTGATTTTGGTTAAATTTGTGTTAGATCTGCTGCTACTGTTATCCCTTGTTCTTCGGGAAGTTTGTTTGTGTTTCTGATCTTTCCAGGTGAAATCTTCCGAGCCAAGAGTTCTTTCATTCGGAACTTCAAAGTTCAGGATCAAGGGCTTCATCCGGAACATTCAAAGTTCCGAACGAAGGACAACTTCCGACTCAAGCATACTCATTCGGAAGCCTCAAACTTCCGGACGAAAACTTCCGAACGAAGGGAAAGTTCCAGATCAGCAAGTGCTCATTCGGAAGTCTCAGAAGTTCCGGATCTAGAAGGTTCACTCGGAACTTTAAAAGTTCCGAGTCAAGCTAAAACTTCCGAACGAACTTCCGAACGAAGTTCCGAACGAAAGTTCCGGACGAACTTCCGAACGAAGTTCCGAACGAAACTTCCGAATGAAACTTCCGAACGAAGTTCCGAACGAAGGATAAGTTCCGAATCAGACGCAACTTCCGAACCAAGTTCCGACTCAAGCTTATTCATCCGGAAGTCTTCCGAACGAAAGTTCTGGATCAAGACTTCCGTATCAAGGAGTTCCGACTCAAGAGCTAGGTTCATTCGGAACTTAAAACTTCCGAATCAAGGATTTTTGTAAGTTAATTTTTCAGTCTTTCTTTTTAAATTTCAGTCTTTTATTTTCAAGCTTTATTTTTCCCGCCTTTATTTTAATTGCACTTTAAGTTTATTTGTCTTAGCTTTATTTTAGCCTTGCCTTAGTTTAAGTTTTAGTCGCGTTTTAAGATTGCCTTAGATAGATTTAAGTTCGCGTTATTTACTTCAGTGCCCTTTAATTTTAGTCACGCTTTTAAATACTTGCACCATTATTTTAATTAGACTTAGATTTACTTTAACGCACTTTTACTTTAATTGTTCTGCACTTTTATTTTAAAAACAACGACCAAAAGATTTGTTTCCCCAAAGAACGACTGAGTCACATAGGGAACCTAGATCAATTCGTTAAGATATTGAGACAAGAGAACTTTAATTTTTATACGGGCGAAAGCCTTGTATCAAAGATAAATATTCATACACATAATATGAATATTTAAAACAAAAAGGAATATGGAAAATAGACCACAAAGCATAAGATACTCTAATAGTGATAATCTTCCAAGATTGCTTAAAATTTATTGACTCAAACAACTAAAGTACAAAAAGCGCCTTAGTTGGAAAAGAAAGACGACGAAGCATCATTCGAAGTTTTGTTCACGGGAACGAAAACTTTGAGAGGAGGTCGAGTGAGGAGGAATTCAAGAAAATTTAGCTTGTCATAGATATGAGCAAGTTCAATTTGTTGAAAACGACAACAAGCACACAAGGAACCATGATGCAAAACAAAGTCGTTAGATGGGGGAGGTCCATCAAGATTAGTGGTTGGTGGGGAGGGAGATAATGGATAAGAGATGTTTTCACAAGGCCTAGTGAGGTTAGGGAAAGAAGATAGGTCATTGAGTTGAGGAGAGTTGAAAGGTTTAGGTGGTGGTGGAAGAATTATTTTTTCTCCGGTAATTGGATTTATAGAGTAAGTCTCATTCCAATATTGAATCGGAGAGAAAGAGAAATTCTTGGAGGATTTTGGAGAAGAAGAATCATGAGGATTCATGTTCTTTTTGATCCAAATGGGTTTAACAGAGATTTTCGGTTTCTTTGAAAGCTTAGAAGAAGAAGCTTTAGGTTGAGAAGTTTGTGACAAAGAAATGTCAAGGTTAGAAAATGAAGAATTAGGCATTATGAGGGATGAAGGAAAGAACTCCCAAAAGAGAAGAATTTAAAGAAAATAGACAAGGCAAAGATTTGAAATGAAAAAGAAATGTTTTAGAAAATGTTTAGTCAAATTGGGTAAACAAAGAACCTTAACCAAAACAGTGGTCAAAGAAGAAAGACAAAAAATAAGCCAATATCGGCTTTACTGGGCGCGGTTCTTTAAAGAAGCCCACGGATCCATATCGATATTGAACCGCCTGGAGGCTAGAGAACCGCGTCCAGTGGACTGCAAAACCAGACTTTCAAAAGATGGGAAATGGGAACACCCAAGAGAGGAGTCTTGTTGGTAGGAGGATGAGGAGAAGGCATGGTATCCAAAGATGAAATAGGTGAGATGGGTGAATTTGGTGGAGTGAAGGGAAGAGGCTCAAAAACAAAAGGAATCCTTTGATGAGGTTGTGGTTGAGCATTCACATTTAAGGGAGGGCTAGAAATGAGTGGAGAGGAAAACTCATTCATTCTTGATTGGAATGAAGAGGAGGTAGAACCATGTGAATGGTTAGTACCATGTGTTGAGGTTGTTTGCCATGAGGCAAGTGGTGGTGAAAGTGATGAGGAGATGAGGATAGGTGAGGCTTCACTTTTTGGTTTGAAAGAAGATGGAGAACCACGTTTAGAGGACTTGAGATTCACTTTAAGGCTTCTTTTGGATGAGGATGTTTTGGAGGAGTTGGATGTTCTAGTGGATACCATGGTTGAATGTTGAGGTTAATAGAAGAGTTGAAGGGATGAAGAACACAATCAACAAAAGAGGGTTTAACAAGAGAAGAGGATGATCCAAACTAGTAATAGGTTAAAATCATCTTATGTGAAAAATGAAATTAGGTAGCCTAGTTTAGGAAAGTGCAGGTTTTTGCAAAAGTTTTATCAAAGTTTTACACAGATTAAAGAAAACAGTGTAAAGTAAAGATTCTGTTGAAACAGTACTGGGTGGTTCCTTACGTAGGTCCGTTGCTCCTTATCGCTAAAGAACCGCGGCTTTGATATAGAACCGCGTCCAGAGGAGTTTAAAACTAGCACTTCCTTATACTTTTGCTAGCCCAGATTTTATACTAATGTTTATCAAGCCAACGAGAACTAATAATCAAAGACTAGGGGGCTATCTAATCACATAAGATGAAAAGAGCCATGTAAATCGAAAAATCGATACCATGGATAACTAGGATTTAATTACTAGGCAATCCAAACACAAATTGTTAGTTAAAAAAAATACACAACATCCTAAGAATAGAGATAAGAGAAGAGATAGAGTTCAACAATCCATACATGTTTACACACATGTTAATCTCACAAGAGTCGTATATATCATTCATCTATGATCATTTCCTCCTTTCCTTGATTCACTTCTGATTCGATCCTAAAGATGAAGATTGAGACAATACTGATAGTCTGAATCAATGTCTAGTGAAGACAATTGAGAGATAGATGATGAGAAATCATAACAAGAAATGATAGAATTGTCTTGAGAGACATTTTCATCTTCATTTGAGTCATGTGTGTGAATTAAAGGGATATTTCATTCAATGGGAAACATGACTCGAACCACGGAATGAAAAGAAGAGGGATTAAGAGGAGGATGATCAAGAAGAACTCTCTTAAGAAGTTGTGAGAGAATCATGGCATAAGGAAGAGTAGACCGAGATCCATTGAGAATAAATCTTATCCTTTTAGCAATGAAAAATGCAAGGTTGTATGGAGTAGTGGTAACAACACAATACAACATATGTGCAAGACAAGCAGGCAAATGGTTGCGATCACCAACCAAACACATTGCATTTTCCCTAATGATTTCGGCCCAAGGGACCATAAAATCACTAAGATCGCTAGTTAGTAATTCCCAAGGAGTGAGAGCACGAAATTCTCCTTCAAAATTACCAAGAATAGGATGTTCACGAGGTGAAGCAAGGGTACGAGAGATGGCTGAAGCCGAAGGAATCTCAGTCGAGTAATGCACATCAACAGGGGTTGATTCTAAGTTGTTTACACTCCAAGCATCGGTGAACCTACATTGACCTTCGTATGGAACTCTGAGAATCTCACCATATTCCTCGAGATTGTATACAAAGGTTTTCCCCTTGATGGAAAATCTTAAAGATAAACCATTGTTGATGTGTATTAACTTGAATGAGTTAAAGAATTCCATGAGGAAATAAGGAAAGATTGGCTCATCAATATCAAGCAAACAATCGAATCCAATGGTATTGAACATGAATCGAATAAAATCAAGTCCACAAAGATTAGAAGGAACAATACGTCCTTCATGGAAACAACGAGGCTCGAGATTATGATAAGTGTTTGAAAAGAGCGAGTTTGATTAGTAAATGAAAGATTAGGCATGTATCTTCTAGTGAGTAGATGGTCATTTTGATATCCTGTGGTCATGATGATAGTATCTATAAAATAACATATAAACATATTTCTCCAATTACTCATATGTTACATATAGATCAAAAATCAAGCAAAGTGAGAATGTGTTTTATCAATCTCTTGATAAATCAAGGTTTAATCCTTATAATTCTCATATTCACAATGTACCCATTTCACCATTGATCAAAACATATGAACTATGTAAGATCAACAATGAACTAGAACATTGGTTTTTCAAAACAAAGTTTTTAGGTAAGCATTTAACAATGCCATTACCAACTTGTTCATGGGTTCATATCAATTCCATCAATCAACCAAACTATTTAGTCAAAATTCGGATTTGTTCTACAAATGGGTTTTAGTGAAATCCCAATGAATATGAACCTAAGGAATCATAGTAACAATACTATGTCAACTCATATTCCTAATAAGGTTCTAATTCAATGTCAATTTCAAAAAGCCCCAATTATGAATGTATGAGCCCTAGAAGAAGTTAGATGAAATTGAAAGAAATAAATTACAATTAATTGATCTTGAATGATGGATGAGTGAAACCCACGAACTTGAATCATTTAATTTGAGTAATTGAAGGTTTTTGAAGCTTCAACAATGGTGGAAAAGCAAGAAAAAAAACGTCTGTTGTGTGTGAAGGAGAGAGAAGGTCTAGTTTGAAAAAGATATTTTAATAAAACTAGCACTCTAAAAAAAGCTACTGCCCGCGGTTCCTTATCGATAAGGAACCGCGCTATTGAGCCGCCGAGATAAAGAACCGCCTACAGAGGCAGGTTTTTATCAAAGAAAAACGATGAATTTTTGAAAACCAAAATTTTAAAATACTTAAAAATATATCTTAAACCTTTTAGGATATCATTGGACCACCACAACACTAGGTAATAATGCCTTGTCGAAGGATTACGAGTTGAATCGAGATAGGAAAAGACCAAAACGAACGAACGACTACTCGTAGCGAAAAGGAAAAGAGAGAGGAGTCAAGAGAAGTGAATCAAGACTAAGATCATTGCTCAAAGGACAAATGACATTCTTCAAAATGATGATGTGAAGAGCTTGTGTCATATATAGTGGTTTAAGACGTGCCTTTCCGGCGATAGTTTAAACGGCTTTGGTAATGAATTAAACCAAGCAATTTTGATGTATAGAATAAGATCATTTTCAAGAGTAGTCTTATTCTATTTCAAAATATGAGCAAAGTATAGATTCACTTTCTCTCCCACATGATTGGATAATTATTGCTAGAATTAAAAATAACAATATCCTTGGAATATTTCAATTCCAAATGTGTAAAATCCACCTACAACTTAATGAAGTAGTTTGGTATCTCAAGGGATTCACTAATCATCCTAGAGATTAGCTTAATTGCACAAGTTACACAGGATATAGGGCCTACTAACCGTAAGGGTGCAAACCATGGAAATCATGCTGGATACTTTAAGCTTCTACTAACTCACCCTACATCTCCATAGTGAGTCAAGTATCCAAGCAATGAAGGTTTGAGAGGGTAAAAGAAAACAATCACAAACCACAAATAAATGTAAAGGCAAGGATGCCAAGAACAAACATATAGTCAATTAATGATCAAAAGAATGATCAATAGGGTGTGTGGAAGAACGAGAGCGTACCTTGGCCACAAATTGCATTCCAAGCTTTCAAGGAATCGATGCGAAGCCCAACTATGACTAATAGTGACTACTAAGTCTTCAAAGACTAGTATCACTTCTACCCATCTTGATATCATCATTCAATGATGTTGTAAATCAAATTAGATGAGTCTTCTACAAGTGTAAGTAACTCAATCCACAATCAATAGAATGATTTATCTTCATGAGTCCTACACATAAAAAAATGCAAACTACTAGATACATTTCAAGAGTAAATCTAAAATGCATTAATACTACTAATTTAAGTAATATGCAATATTAACATTTTAAAAGGCTTATTTTCAACAAAAATTAGTTTTGACCAAAGAAAAACTTTAGTACAACTTAACCTTCTAATTTGAGGAGATAATGGATCGATCCAAGTTTTAAAGTACAATATACTTCAAAGATCTTGTGTAACCATCACTCTGATACCAATTGTAGAAACTAGAAGGGGGTTTAATAGTTTCTCATCGGTTTATCTCCTAATTAAAATTCCTTTCAATTAGGTGAGTGTACAAAACTATCTTTTACTTAAAAGCTAGTTGCATAATGATTAGGTTATATTCTAATGCATTAACAATGTATAGTAAGTGTAGTGATAATGAATGTAAGTACAGAGTAAGGAAAGAAACAACCTATTAGGAAGACACCAAGATTTATAGTGGTTCGGCAACGAGGCTCTATCCTCGTTCCTACTCTACTCCTCGAGTACACCTTACTAGAGATTTCCACTATATCCACAAGCTCCCTTCTTGGCGGAGAAAACCTTACAACGTCGCTTACATTATTTTCCGACAGTAAGCTAAATGTCGAGACCTAATCTTAGCTAGGACCAATCTACACAACGTCGCCCACTTCACTCTTTTACGACA
This sequence comes from Glebionis coronaria, assembly GCA_025667525.1. Classification (NCBI taxonomy): domain Eukaryota; kingdom Viridiplantae; phylum Streptophyta; class Magnoliopsida; order Asterales; family Asteraceae; genus Glebionis; species Glebionis coronaria. The sequence continues at coordinate 21,563,300 of CM046880.1, forward strand.
CAAGGCTAGATGTCGAGTTCTAATCTAAAGGTAGAACAATCTTCACAACGTTGCCTACTTCACAATTTTCCGACACAAGGCTAGATGTCGAGTTCTAATCCAAAGCTAGAACCAATCTTCATGACTCTTCACTTTGAAGCTAAGTGAGAACTTCACACAACACAACTACATATCACTTTATAGTTTAGTGAGAACTCACAAGACACAACCACATCACTTTATAGTTTAGTAAGAACTCACAAGACACAACCACGTCACTTTATAGTTTAGTGAGAACTAACACAACTAATTACAACTCAACTAATCATATCCAAGTACACACATGTAGCTTAGATCTACACAACATGAATCCAAGCACACACATGTGCAATGGATGTACACAACTCTAATCCAAGTATTCACAAATAACTTGGAAGAACACAACTAGTCCAAGTATTCACAAATACATTGGATTTACACAAGACACAAATAAACAAATGATGAACATGAATAGATCTTTAGGAGAAGGTGATCTTCATCAATGCTACATATTTAATCACATCCCAAGTGTGTGAGTGATCTTCTCTTTGGACAAGGTAAAGAAGGAGATCAAGAGGATAATCATGAGTAAACATACTTAACACATTAAGTGATCATTTACAAATGACTAGGATTAGAAAGGAGAAAGAAGGCTGAAGAAGATGTCCAAAAAGGGTTAATGAGAATGCAGATTTGATCCACTATTTATAGGACAAAACATCCAACGGCTATATCTGGCCGCGGTTCCTTATTGGAGCCCGCGGTTCCTTATCCATAAGGAACCGCCGTAGGTGCTAAGGTACCGCCAGCGTAGACTCTGCTATTTTTTTGTCTTTTAGTGAATTTGAAATATCTGAGGTTGTTTAAACCTTAAAAGGATATTCTATGGCATTTGGAATATGCCATATTGAAATTTGCATTTTCATTTTAATAAAAAAATTCTTAAAAATAAAGTTTATTAAAAATCTTTTGTAATGTCTTACAAAAGTGAGTTTTAAGGCTAATCACTTTTATGATCACTAAGCATGATTAAGATATGTTAGTGTAATGATTACTACCTTTATGATAGTGTTTGTTAGATAATTCGTTTTATGATTGTGTTTGACAATAAATGTCTTTGTAATTTGTCGTGATCAAAACTAAGAAAGATTAATTAATACTAACAATGTTTTAGGCATTGCTTTGCATTAACACAGCTCATACTTCTGTTGAAGTGGAGGATCCATTTTCTCTAACATTAAAGCAGCCACCTCAGAGTGCCTCTTAACATTAGTAGCATGTTCAAGCCTTTGCGTATCAGATGCTCCTTCAGCAAGATCCTCCAGAAAAGGAGTAGTCAAGATATCGATAGTACCCGCTACTCTCAGAACTATTCTTAGTGAGTGATACCAATCATTGAAGTTAGGGCCAGTAAGTTCAGGATGATAAAAGAAACCTTTGAACGCAGAACTTATAGTCATATTGTCTAACACCCCACCAAATGCTATGCGCAACGGAACTACAACATTTGGGTGCTAGGCAGTTATCATCGCACACAAGATATATCAAACGACTCCAAAGAGACGTAAAAGTTTTAACTTAAATTTTGCATTGTTAAAAACATACATGTCTACGGTTTTCCAAACCCAAATGATACAACACAGAGTTAGCGTTTCAGTCCCCATGAATCTCAACCCCCAAAAGATACAATTTTCACCACATGACATAAAGTTTAAAATATTCAAGTTAAGAATGGGTGGAAAAACAAGTAGACGCCAAGCCACACACAACTCACATCCAATGCATGCTCCATGCTACACCTCATCGGTTACCTGAAACACATGTTAAATTTGGTCAAAAAATAATGTTGAGTGGGATTCATAGGTTTTACAATCTCATTTTGAACATATGTGGTATAAAAATCATTCACGATCATTCATAGACTTGTCGATCAAACAATCTATTTTCAAGGTTATGAAAATTGTGTTTAAGCTCATGACACTAATCCGTTAACTCAATCACCCGCGTAATAGTTACCGGCGTGATTAAGATGAAACCATTTCCCCTTCTAAAGGCATCAGTTGCAATTATACCTTATCTCTTATCACAAGTTATCCGTCCGCAGGGGGTACTCAACGTACTAGCCTTCGTCTCGGATAGGGTCGTCAACCCCATAGTACTACCAATTGTATAAGCGGCTATTTTCAATCCACGCTAGGATTAAACAATAGTTAATAGTTCATGAATTTAGGGCCTTTTGCAACTAGGTACTCAACCCAATTTCTAAGGCAACATTCAGGTCCAACAATCATTCATGACATATGTTCATTTTAGAAAACTAGCATGCATTTCCATCGCGGGTAAAACAATTTAAAACAATAGTAAGCGAGGCTATAAATTCACACCTTATATATATAGAGTAGTGGACGATTCGAGTGATGATCACTGACGATGATGAGGATGCCCGAGAAAATCAACACCTAACAAACCAATAACGCGTAATGAGTAATCTCATTTAAAAACCTTAAGTACTGTATATATTACATACATATTAGTCAATTGTGATAATTACAACTCACGCCAAAACCAAACAAATAAGTGTTACTCGTTTTATACTATTCGTCCATGTTATTAACGTTATTACCCTTTTCACGTTTTTCGCCGATACCTACCAAAAGTATGGCCTGTTTTACTAGACTTAAACCTTTTTATAAAAATTGGGAAAATTCTCAAAAATACCTTAAGATCTGTAGAAAACACATTTTTAATCCCATTAAAATTTTTCGCTTTTACGACCCGTTACTCAACACTTTACTAAACCTACGTTTTTCGGACTGAATTTGCACATTGTCCAAGTCGGACTCATTTGACCCATTTAAAATATTCCATTGACCCATTTGATACCTAAGTCTAATAATAGACTCACATATGCAGGTTTGAGACAAAAAAACCTTTAACCATTTACCAAACTATATCTATGGTCCCCGGGATTTGACCTAAAACCAAACATAATTTCGGATTATGTAGGTTCTCATCTCCCGGTACACGATTTTCAAAACATCATAACTTTTGACTCGTTAGGATTCGTAAGCTCTATCTTATACCAAATCGAAGCTAAGAATACGCTATACAACTATATCCTAGTCCCATGACCTGTTTACAAAATAAATGTTATGAAAACATCCCAAACATTCTGCCTAAAATTACCTATCCCAAAATCAATCCAACACTCGTTTCCAAACCAATTTATCGACACTAGACATCAACTTAAACACTCCTAATCATATCTAACCATCCTAATCAGTCCTTAACCCCCTAATTATCAAATCTATCATAAAACCCAAACACCAAATCAAACATGCAATGGGTTTTACCCACTCAAAAACATCTAAAAACAAGTAATAACACATAATCCATGAACAAAAACAACAATCACCAAGATCCACCAAACACCCCCCTTGTGCCGTGGGGTGTGGGTGATCAAAACCCCCCAACCGAATTGATTTTGGTTGGTTTGTTGAGTGATTACACATCCCCTACACTTGAATTAAACATGCATATACATAATTAACATCAAAACAAACTTTTGAAAAATCTTTTAATTTTTGGAAAAATCATGTCAATGCATGTTGGATTAAACCTTGGATTAGTACTTACAAAAGGTTTTGAAAGTGTGGTCTTTGGTTAGAATTAATAAAAAACAAGAAAATTTGAATGTGGTGGTGGTGGTGGTGTGGTATGGCCGGCGGCCTAGAGAGAAAAGAGAGAGAGTTTGTGAAAACTTTTTGATTGTTTTTGTGTTGTGTGTGTCACTTTTTCCTTTTTGTAATTTTTGGAGGGACTTGTGGTGCAATAATAGCTTTCTTTTGGCCTTAAGTGAAAACGACCTCAAAAGTTTACGGGAATGACTCACTAGTTATTTTGGAAAATTTTACGGGAGTCGGGGATCATCCCGAACACTCCAAAATACTTTTAGGACAAATTTAATGTACCCGGAAAGCAATAAAAACTCACCCGACTCAACTTAACACAAACCAAAAGCAAAATTCTCGAAAAATTATAATATCGATAAAACGACAATAAACATAGAAATTTGGGCATCCATCGGGATCGTAGTCGTCATCGTTCTTCTTAAATCGTCAATCGTCAAAATTATGACCTCAAATATCGGTTTCAATCAAAATATATAGTAATTAAAATTTATTAAAAATTTCAAAAATAAGCGTAATTGTAAGTGACCTCGGTTCTAGGTATTACATCCACCCCTCCTTAAAGAGAGCGACGTCCCGGCGCTCGCCTCTTCTTATACTTACATTTCGTACCACTGGAACAGATGAGGATACCTTTCCTTGAAAAAGTCCTCACGTTCCCAAGTGTATTCTGGTCCACGCCTAGAATTCCATCGAACCTTCACAATGGGAATTCTACTATGCTTCAGCCTCTTGACTTCTCGATCCATAATTTCCACGGGTTCTTCCACGAAATGCATTTTGTCGTCCAGTTGAATCTCCTCCAAAGGAATCACCAATTCTTTATCCGCCAAACTCTTCTTCAGATTTGATACGTGAAACGTGTCGTGAATAGCACTAAGCTCGTTCGGCAACTCTAACTTATACGCTACCGGTCCAATTCGTTTAATAATCTTAAATGGTCCAATATACCTCGGACTCAAATTTCCTTTCTTCCCAAAACGAATCACACCCTTCCACGGCGAAACCTTAAGCATAACCATATCTCCGACCTCAAATTCCAACGGTTTTCTTCTGTTATCGGCATAACTCTTCTGTCGGCTTCTTGCAGCAAGTAATCGGTTCTTGATTTGCACAATCTTCTTTGTCGTCTCCAAAACCATTTCGGGCCCCGTCAACTGGCTTTCTCCTACTTCACTCCAACACACAGGTGATCTACACTTCCTTCCATACAACGCTTCGAATGGTGCACCCGTGATGCTCGCATGGTAACTATTATTATACGAAAACTCCACTAAAGGCAAGTGGCGTTCCCAACTTCCTCCAAAATCAATCACGCATGCTCGGAGCATGTGCTCCATCGTCTGAATAGTTCGTTCGCTTTGGCCATCAGTCTCCGGGTGATAAGCCGTGCTCAAACTCAATTCAGTGCCCATCGCACGTTGAAGTGATTTCCAAAATTCCGAAGTAAACCTACTATCGCGATCTGAAATGATAGATAAAGGTACTCCATGTCTGCAAACAATCTCCTTCACGTACACACTGGCCAGTTTCTCCATACTGTCCGTCTTCTTCATAGGTAAGAAGTGAGCAGACTTCGTCAATCTATCCACTATTACCCAAATCATATCGCATCCACTAGGAGTTCCGGGTAAACCCGTCAAGAAATCCATAGCGATCCTCTCCCATTTCCATTCTGGGATCTCTGGTTGTACCAACAGCCCAGACGGCTTCTTATGTTCGGCTTTAACCTTCGCACAAGTCAAACACTTACTAACGTAACGAGCAATATCCGCCTTTATATTCGGCCACCAATAGACTTTCTTCAGGTCATGATACATCTTATCCGATCCAGGATGTATCGAATACTTCGACTTATGAGACTCGTTCATAACCAAATCTCGTACTCCAGGCTTTCCTTCCTCGGATGGACACAACGGTAACCAAATCCGATTCTCGAAATATCTCAACCCGTCTGACCTAACCAAAAAAAAAGTTTTCAACAGTCTTCCCAAGTTCTCAGCACCAACATTCTCTTTTATTAAACCCTTCTCTTGAGCCTTCAGTATTGTTTCGGTTAAATCAACACCCTCAGTCATCACTAGCGCTCTGACTCTCAAAGGTTTCTCTCGATCCTTCCTACTAAGTGCATCCGCTACGACGTTCGCCTTACCAGGATGGTAGCGAATCTCACAGTCATAGTCACTCAGTAATTCTACCCATCGCCTCTATCTCATGTTCAACTCCTTTTGGTCTAAAATGTGTTGCAAACTCTTGTGGTCGGTGAATACAACACACTTCGCCCCATACAAGTAATGTCTCCACAGTTTCAGCGCAAAAACCACAGCTCCTAATTCCAAATCATGCGTCGTGTAGTTTTATTCATTCTTCCTCAATTGTCTCGACGCGTAAGCAATCACCTTCTCACGCTGCATCAACACAGCTCCATACCCCTTACGAGATGCGTCATAATACACTACAAAGTCTTCGGTTCCTTCTGGTAATGACAATATCGGTGTAGAACATAACTTGTCCTTGAGTGCTTTGAAAGCGAATTTCTCCTCATCTCCCCATTCATACACCCTATTCTTCTCTGTAAGCTTTGTCAATGGCTTCGCAATCAACGAAAATCCTTCAATGAATCTCCGATAATACCAAGCCAAACCAAGGAATTGTCGAACTTCAGTCGGCGTTGTCGGTTCCGACCATTCCCTGATTGCTTCGACTTTGGCAGGATCCACGCGAACTCCTTTGCTATCAATTACGTGCCCAAGGAATTGCACAGACTCTAACCAAAACTCACACTTCGAGAACTTCGCATACAGCTTCTCTTTCTTTAGCAGATTCAATATCTTTCTCAGGTGCTTCTCGTGCTCTCCCTTACTCTTAGAGTAAATAAGAATATCATCGATGAATACAATGACAAATTTATCTAGATACAGCTTGCATACTCGATTCATAAGGTCCATGAATACCGCAGGCGCGTTTGTCAGCCCAAAAGGCATCACTCGAAATTCGAAGTGTCCATACCGCGTACGAAAGGCAGTTATAGGGATATCCTCCTCTCTCACACGCAGTTGATGATACCCTGATCTCAAGTCGATCTTTGAGTATACACAGGAACAGATCAATTGCAAGGTTCAAACAAATCGTCAATCCTCGGCAATGGATACCGATTCTTAACCGTCAACTTGTTGAGCTCTCTATAGTCGATACACATCCGAAACGACCCATCTTTCTTCTTCACAAACAACACTGGCGCTCCCCATGGGGATGAGCTCGGTCGAATAAATCCCTTATCCATCAACTCCTTCCGTTGATCCGATAATTCCTTTAACTCTGATGGTGCTAATCGATAGGGTGCACGAGCAACTGGTGCAGCTCCCGGCATCAAATCGATTCGAAATTCGACTTCACGGGTGGGTGGTAAACCTGGCAACTCATCTGGAAAAACTTCCGGATATTCGCGAATTACAGGTACCTCTTCTAACTTCGCCTCTAAGTCACCATCACTAGAAACTTGTGCCAAAAACACATCACATCCATCTTCTACATATCTCATCATTTTCAAGCAAGATATCACTTTCAAACGAGAAGTGCATTCATCTCCCTTCACAATCAAGACTCTATTCCTCAACGGGATCTGAACTAATCTTTCTCCACAGACGATCACGGCACTATGCGCCATCAGCCAATCCATTCCAACGATCACATCGAACGATCCTAGCTCTATGGGCATTAAGTCGATATCAAAAGCGTAATTTCCTAACTTCAAGGTACACCCCTTCAGTATAGAATTTGTACTAACGATCTTCCCATCGGCTAATTCCACGTTATAACTAGTCGTTAACAATACCGGTTCTCTATCGATATGACGACTAAATTTAACATCTACGAAGCTCTTGTCGGAACCAGAATCAAACAATATACTAGCATAACAAGCGTCTAGCAGAAACGTACCGGTAACCACGTTAGGACCTTGTGGTTTATCAGCAGTCCCTACTCGATACACAGCAGCAGCATTATTTCCTCCTTGCCTGTTTCCAGCCTTTGGGAAATTCCCCTGCTTATGCCCTCTTTCTCCACATCCGAAGCAAACCATCACCTTCGTGGCATTTGCCCCAGTAGCTACCCCTTTAGCTCGACAATCTGACATTCTATGACCCGCTTTTCCGCACTTGCCACACGCAGGTGGGCAATTGCCTACGTGGTACAAATTACATCGACCACAGTGGGGATTCACCTTAGCTCCTCTAGGGTTAGTGACAGCCCTCATCCCATCATTTTTTCTCTGGTTGAACTACTGATTGCAGTTCTGACCTTGGTTGTTACGGTTTCCTCCACGATTTTGACCTTGGGATTGATTACTCTGAGCTGCCTCCCACTTTCTCTTGTTTCCTTCAGCAATGAAGTCCTTCTTATCTTGCAGTTTGACATCCATTAGCGCGTGAGCCATTTGGACTGCTTCATCGAATGACCCAGGCTTAGATGAAGTTGTCTCACCCTTGATATTACTTGACAAACCCTTGATGTACTGCTTCATCTTCTTGTTATCATCAGCAAAGGCATCGGGACACAAAAGGCTCAATTCATTAAACCTCCTTGTATACGTTGTAATATCATTGTTCTTCAAAGTCAAATGCCTTAACTCATCTTCCAGTTGACCCAGCTCCTCTTCAGGACAGAACTTTTTGGTCAAAAGAGCCTTAGTAGCAGTCCAAGTCCTCGCATTTGCTACTGCTAGTCCAACAGTGGCTACTTGATTGTTCCACCAACTCAAGGCGTCATCAAGAAATGTGGCAGCTGCAAACTTGACTTTATTTGCCTCTGAACATCCGCTAATCTCAAAAGTACTTTCGATCTTCTCTAACCACCTTCGGAGTTCTAGGGCTCTGCCAGTTCCACGAAACTGCGTGGGACCGCATTTCATAAAACCAGCATAAGTAGACTCCCTCGGGGCTTGCTATCTTCCTGCATTTCCACCTTGATCTGGGTTTCGGTTTGCACGATCCGCTTCGAGTGCATTTGCAATTACTTCTTGAATCATTGTGTTCACACGGTTAGTTGTTAACTTTGGAGGCATGGTGAGTTCTCAAGTACACCTCTCTGCAAAGACAGGGAAAACAGAAAAACAATGTAAGTATACACATTAAAATTAAGATGGATTTCTCTTTCAAGACATAATATAAGTACAACGACACATCACTACAAGGTTACTAATATTAATCAATTCACATCACAAAAGAGCAAATTAAAGACATATCATAGATTATGAAAGGTAAACATGGATTGTATTGATAAATCAACCAAAATTGTGACAAGTAATGCCACTACAACAATACACCATAAAACTTAAGTCATCAAGTTTTTCGTCACAATACCATCATACAAAAGTCTAAAATAGTTCGATTACAACGATCAAAGATAAAATAAAATACAAGCAACTAGTCATGTGGTGATCCACACGACCTCTTGGATGGCGGTTCATCTTCATCCTCCTCGGGCTCTTCGTCACTGTCTTCCTCGGGCTCTTCGTCCATCTTCCTCTTTCCTTTGTCATTCGGCCCACACTCAGTCGCCCTCTTCGTCCCAGAAGTAGATCCACACTCCACTGCTACCTGATTTCCTACAGTGATACACACACCTCTGGCAGGTGGCTGGACCATAAAATCATTAGCCTCCATTTCCAAGTCATCTACAAATCTCCAATCTGGTGGCAGTGATGCTCTAACTCGATGTTCCCAACTTTGCATCCTAGTCAACCTCGCCTGATCCTCCCTAACTTGCTCAAGACTAGCACTCAGGTTCGCTATCATCGATCTCAGACTGTTAATATCACTCTTATTTGCTACTCCATCAAATTCAATCCTTTCAGTTCTTGCCAAGAACCTCTGGTGTGCCCTCTCATTCTTATTGAACCTTCTGATTACTCTAGTTTCCACCACGTACCGCTCGTACATCAATCTATCCATTCTCCTCAAACGATTCTCAGGATCCCAATAGTTTCTTGGCCTCAAAAAGACCTTCACGATATTCTCATGAATAGATTGCGATCTAGATGCATTGCTGGATTCCGCACCACTCTCATTACTTACTCGAGTAAACCCTGGCACCGTCCTCAGGTAGTCCTTACAATTGTCCATCGGGGGACGAACGGATTGCTGATCATATCGGCCTGTCGGAGGCACTTCATATCCATTCGGTGAATTTGGAGATTGAAATAATTCAGGTTCGGTCTGACCGACAGCATTCTCGGGAATTTCATCATCCACCGGATACTCTTCCTTGGAATCCTCACTACCATCGTCACTAATGCTGAAGTTGTCCACATCACTTTCATCACTGTCATTTTCCGGCTCTATCGCTTCTTCTGGAGCGATCCATCCATTGTCATCATTCGGCGGGTTCGGAGGGAACGGTCCTCCTTCGTGTCCTACGACATATTCGTCTCCATTTCCGTTAGGCGGTACCTCGGCCATTCCTGCAATAACAGAGATTTTTGGAGGGTACGTAAGATTACTATTCAATATTTATAAATACATGCATGCAAATGCAATGCAAAGGTGGTACACATGCCCAAAATGCGATAATATGATGCTCATGCATATGTAATACAAGAATTACAGTATCGAGTACTCCACGTACAATTCCAACGTTTACATATAGTAGTTCAATATCTACGTAATAAATACCCACATATATTACTTCAACTCAAAGGTATACATCAATACCATGAATACAAAAATAAACCTTACCGGAGCCATGCAGGATAGTTGTGTGCTTGGACAATTTCTTACGACACCAAAAGTTATAGTTTAGGAATTTTCAAAATGACCTAGTTCTCTATAACTCATGGCTCTGATTACCAATCTCTAACACCCCACCAAATGCTATGCGCAGCGGAACTACAACATTTGGGTGCTAGGCAGTTATCATCGCACACAAGATATATCAGACGACTCCAAAGAGACGTAAAAGTTTTAACTTAAATTTCGCATTGTTAAAAACATACATGTCTACGGTTTTCCAAACCCAAATGATACAACACAGAGTTAGCGTTTCGGTCCCCATGAATCTCAACCCCCAAAAGATACAATTTTCACAACATGACATAAAGATTAAAATATTCAAGTTAAGAATGGGTGGAAAAACAAGTAGACGCCAAGCCACACACAACTCCCATCCAATGCATGCTCCATGCTACACCTCATCGGTTACCTGAAACACATGCTAAATTTGGTCAAAAAATAATGTTGAGTGGAAATCATAGGTTTTACAATCTCATTTTGAACATATGTGGTATAAAAATCATTCACGATCATTCATAGACTTGTCGATCAAACAATCTATTTTCAAGGTTATGACAATTGTGTTTAAGCTCATGACACTAATCCGTTAACTCAATCACCCGCGTAATAATTACCGGCGTGATTAAGATGAAACCATTACCCCTTCTAAAGGCATCAGTTGCAATTATACCTTATCTCTTATCACAAGTTATCCGTCCGCAGGGAGTACTCAACGTACTAGCCCTCATCTCGGATAGGGTCGTCAACCCCATAGTACTACCAATTGTATAAGAGGCTATTTTCAATCCACGCTAGGATTAAACAATAGTTAATAGTTCATAAATTTAGGGCCTTTTGCAACTAGGTACTCAACACAATTTCTAAGGCAACATTCGGGTCCAACAATCATTCATGACATATGTTCATTTTAGAAAACTAGCATGCATTTCCCTCGCGGGTAAAACAATTTAAAACAATAGTAAGCGAGGCTATAAATTCACACCTTATATATATAGAGTAGTCGACGATTCAAGTGACGATCACTGACGATGATGAGGATGCCCGGGAAAATCAACACCTAACAAACCAATAACGCGTAATGAGTAATCTCATTTAAAACCTTAATTACTGTATATATTACATACATATTAGTCAATTGTGATAATTACAACTCACGCCAAAACCAAACAAATAAGTGTTACTCGTTTTATACTATTCGTCCATGTTATTAACGTTATTACCCTTTTCACGTTTTCGCCGATACCTACCAAAAGTATGGGTTGTTTTACTAGACTTAAACCTTTTTATAAAAATTGGGAAAATTCTCAAAAATACCTTAAGATCTGTAGAAAACACATTTTTAATCCCATTAAAAGTTTTCGCTTTTACGACCCGTTACTCAACACTTTACTAAACCTACGTTTTTCGGACTGAATTTGCACATTGACCAAGTCGGACTTATTTGACCCATTTAAAATATTCCATTGACCCATTTATACCTAAGTCTAATAATAGACTCACATATGCAGGTTTGAGACTAAAAATCAACCTTTAACCATTTACAAAACTATATCTATGGTCCCCGGGATTTGATCAAAAACCAAACATAATTTCGGATTATGTAGGTTCTCATCTCCCGGTACACGATTTTCAAAACATCATAACTTTTGACTCGTTAGGAGTCGTAAGCTCTATCTTATACCAAATCGAAGCTAAGAAGACGCTCTACAACTATATCCTAGTCCCATGACCTGTTTACAAAATAAATTTTATGAAAACATCCCAAATATTCTGCCTAAAATTACCTATCCTAAAATCAATCCAACACTCGTTTCCAAACCAATTTATCGACACTAGACCTCAACTTAAACACTCATAATCATATCTAACCATCCTAATCAGTCCTTAACCCCCTAATTATCAAATCCATCATAAAACCCAAACACCAAATCAAACATGCAATGGGTTTTACCTGCTCAAAAACATCTAAAAACAAGTAATAACACATAATCCATGAACAAAAACAACAATCACCAAGATCCACCAAACACCCCCTTGTGCCGTGGGGTGTGGGTGATCAAAACCCCCCAACCAAATTGATTTTGGTTGGTTTGTTGAGTGATTACACATCCCCTACACTTGAATTAAACATGCATATACATAATTAACATCAAAACAAACTTTTAAAAAATCTTTTAATTTTTGGAAAAATCATGTTAATGCATGTTGGATTAAACCTTGGATTAGTACTTACAAAAGGTTTTGAAAGTGTAGTCTTTAATTAGAATTAATCAAAAACAAGAAAATTTGAATGTGGTGGTGGTGGTGGTGTGGTATGGCCGGCGGCCTAGAGAGAAAAGAGAGAGAGTTTGTGAAAATTTTTTGATTGTTTTTGTGTTGTGTGTGTCCCTTTTTCCTTTTTGTAATTTTTGGAGGGACTTGTGGTGCAATAATAGCTTTCTTTTGGCCTTAAGTGAAAACGACCTCAAAAGTTTACGGGAATGACTCACTAGTTATTTTGGAAAATTTTACGGGAGTCGGGGATCGTCCCGAACACTCCAAAATACTTTTAGGACAAATTTATTGTACCCGGAAAGCAATAAAAACTCACCCGTCTCAACTTAACATAAACCGAAAGTAAAATTCTTGAAAAATTATAATATCGATAAAACAACAATAAACATAGAAATTTGGGCATCCATCGAGATGGTAGTCGTCATCGTTCTTCTTAAATCGTCAATCGTCAAAATTATGACCTCAAATATCGGTTTCAATCAAAATGATAAAATATATAGTAATTAAAATTTATTAAAAATTTCAAAAATAAACGTAATTTAGGGTAAGGTAAGTGACCTCGGTTCAAGGTATTACATATTGTTTTCGGGTTGAGCCATTTCTACAGAAATAAGTTCAAACATTAGTATTTTTGATAATACCATTCAAGAAAATAAAATTACCACGGTAATAAAACCATAGTATTTTTCTTGAAACTAGAATCCATATTGACATAAACCTATCACATCAGTTGATCTGCTAGTGACAAATGTATTCAACATGGTAACTTGTTGAACAATAATTGACAAACAAATTTGCAATTTCTAGATATTTTGGGGATTTACATTGCCAAAAGTCTTTTTGCATTGTAAACATGTTTTATCCCTACTTTATGCCTTAAGTTTCCAGATCTCACTGAGTAACTTAATTAAGTCGACTAATCTAAAGAACGTAAAACCTTCATGTGCAATCTTATTCAGTCATGAAGTTTTCTCTCCATTACAACATCATCGAAAATCTCATATGACGACAATTATAACTTCAAGTGTTCGTCATTTAGATGGCATAAGACTTAAATAAGGGTATTGATTTTGGTGTCAAAATCATGTATGGAGAAGCATGCATACATCTCCATAGCAATAGTTTAATAAAACCGTTTAGTAAACCTTTTGGTGAGACTAAAAATTTCACCACATATTTGCAAGTTGAGGTATTGGTTAAACCAATTAAATATTCTAGCCACAACAATTCACGCCTCACGTTCCTAGAACTTTGCTAAAGCACAAAGCAATAACTTTATTCATTGTGTTTTGGATGTGAATTTACGGTTAAATCAACCTTAAGGAATTTTGTAAATAATAACCGTAGGTAATTCCAACTTTAACGCACCGGCAAGCCGGGAATTTGGTTAGCGCTGAAGCATAATAATAAGTGTGAAAACACTTATCCTTTTACCACTTATTTCCAATAATAACAAGACCAAAACGTGTATTTTATGTCGTAAAATTCGGAATTATGCGTGGTTTGTGTTTTTATTGTGTTTTAGGACCAAAATATGAAAAAGGAAGAAAACACGGGCTTTCACGGGCTTTTATCGAAGAAAACGAGAAAAGACGAAGTCAAAAGATCAAGAGTGCAAAAAGAACGGAAGTCCAAGGCCTATTCTGAAGATTTATCGAAGAAAAAGTCTAAAGACAGAAGTTTAATGAAGTCGAAGAACTCAAGTCTAATTATAGAAGAAAATTAGAAGACGAGTTCAATTTACATCGGCAAATCCCGAGACCACGTCGAGAAAGACAAAGAATTTAAATCGAGTCGGAAAGAAAGACAGATAGAAGGAAGCACATGCACCTCCCCATCTCCTATAAATACCCTCCTAATGACACATTAGGAGGGTGTTAGTTAAGTTAGCTAGTTTATTTTTCTTTCTTTAGTTTTATTTTTAGAGAGAGAAAGTGTTTAACTTTCTCTCACTAGAACTTCATCTTTTCTTTCTTTTCATGTTTAAGCTTTGATTTGATCTTGTATTTTCGAATCATTAATTTATAAGTTCAAGTTAACCTTCTTATCTTTAATCTTCTTCTACCTTTCTTTATTTTGATCTTGTAGTGATAATCGTTGATTTTGTTTCATCTTGATGCTTAATCTTTTTTTCTCCTCCAAGTTTTAATACGGATTAAGTTTTGAGCTTTTCATGCTTATTGACTTAGTTTATGTTTAGCTTATTTACGTTTTAAGTTTTCTTAAACTTTTAGTCTTTTTAAATTTGATTTAAAAGTTTTGCTTATTTAAAGTTTTGAAAAGTTCTTATTTTATGCTTATTAGTTCGGCTTATTAGTAATTTGTTTAAGTCTTGGTTTGAGCTTATCAAAAGTAGCTTAAAAACTTGGCTTATTTCGATGTGATAGTCATCAGAAAAGGGTAAACCCCTTTCCGATTATGCATTCCGATTAGAGTCTTATATTCCGACAAGCTTCCTTTTTATTCCGATCATCTTGATCGGAAAAGGGTTTTTGGGATTCCGACGCTGTGTTTTGGACATTCCGATACGCTTTGTTTTTAACATTCCGATTGTTGCCTTTTTCTTGTATTCCGATAAGCATTGATTCCGATCTGGATTCCGACCAGGATTCCTTTTGTCATTCCGATAGAACTAGTTTACTCACATTCCGATAGCTTTGTGATTATTTCGACTGCATTCCGATTTGGCCTCATTCCGATCACATTCCGATTGTAGCCTTTTTGGATATTCCGATTGGGTGCATTCCGATCACATTCCGACGGTTTATTCCGAATGGATTCCGATAAGGCATTCTGACTGGGTTATTTGTTTAGTTTTAAAAAATTTTCAAGTTTTAAATTCATTACGTTTTAATTTCCAAAAATTGCACGCTTCACGAAATCTCTGTTTTTACCAAGGGTTTTTCTTATTTTGTTTTTAAGTTTTCAATCATTTATTTTTAACTCGTCATTTTAGTTTAATTTTTAAAGCTTTTAATTTACTCAACGACACTTTTATATTTGCTATTAGTTTAAAATAGATAACCAAACCATTCTCTTTTCCACCAAGAACGTCTGAGTCGCACTAATTACTTGTAATCAATTCCAAAAGACTGGAACAACGAACTTTCATAACGAGGTGAAAACCTAGTTATTAAATGGCTCCGCTGCCGGCTCTTTTCGTTAAGATTAACAGTTTTTAGTGAGAGACGCGTTTTATTCTGGGATCCGTTCATTCGTGAATGTTATTTTCCTTGCTTAAAAATTTTCAAAGAAATCCATAAAAATTTAAATTTTTGTCAAAAATACAAAAACATTAAAAAATTATAAAAAGCATTTCTTTTTCAAAGTTTTGCACCAAAAAGATTTTATTTTTACAAGTACATATATATTCTTTGTTTCTTTGGTATCTTTTTCTTTTTATTTTGCATGTGTATGCGTACTAGATCTTCCTCTTAATCTGAGCCCGAGCCTCGTAAAGATTTAGATATGGATGGTGTGCATAACAATAATAACAACCCACCTCTACCCAGTTTGAATAACAATAACAACAACAACAATGTTCCCCCAGCCGACTTACAAACAATGGAGGAGCTTTGTCAGCCAATAATGAACGGACGCGGAGGACCGATTGCGCCGATGCAAATCACGGCTCCTGAATTTTCGTTGAAGCATCACATGATCCAGGAAGTTTAAAACGCTTGCCCATTTCTTGGATTACCCGATGATGATGCCAACAAACACCTCGACAAATTCATTACCGTCACCCAAAGCATGAAACTTCCCGGTGTTACTATGGATTTCCTTCGCCTACATCTCTTCCCACACACTTTATCCCACCATGCCGAGAAATGGTTTGATCGTCTTCCCAAAAACTCAATTCATACATGGAATGACATGACTCAACGCTTTTTGTCGCGCTACTTTCCACCATCCATGGTCACTAGTCTTCGCAACCGAATCAGTGGATTTACTCAAGAACCTGATGAGTCGCTTTTCGATGCTTGGGAATGTTATAATGTTTTGATCGACCGTTGTCCGAACCATAACATGTTCCCCGTTACTTTGATTGATACCTTCTACAATGGTTTAACTTTTCGTGATCGTGATACGATTAATGCTGCCGCCGGTGGTACATTCATGAAGAGAAGACCTGAGGAGTGTAGAGAGCTGATTGAGAACATGACCACTCACCATAAAAATTGGGATTCATCCGCATTCTCAAGATCAAACCCGAGAGTCAATGTTTCTTCTACTTCAACAACCCCAGATATGACTGAATTCACTCACATGATGGCCGAAATGAACAAAAATATTCTACTTATAGCTACGAATCAACAACAACAAGCTAAAGCTGTAGCAACTTTTTGTGAGATTTGCGGGGATTCTCATTCATACACCGATTGTCCTTATACTCAAGACAATCCGGAAAATGTGTATGCCGCCAACGGTAACTTTTCTATGGGAGGCTATCAAGCACGTCCTCAAGGTGACCGCAATTTGCTTAGTTATCGTTCGAATAACTTTCTTTCACCACCCGGTTTTCAATCCCATAATAGACCACCATCACCTCCACTGAACAACACACAAACCCACCAAGGAACCAAGGCCAAAGAAGCAACTACCAAGGGAATTCTTCTAATAATCAAAGGAATTACAACTTAAATCAAGGGACTTTTAATGGGAAAAACCAAGGGTTTCAAAATAACAACTTTAACCAAGGTTTTAATAATAAAAACGCTTATCAACAACAATATCCAAACCAAGGTTTTCAAAATCAAGGGCAAAACACGAATTCCCCTTCAATGGACTTGGTTCTTCAAAAGTTGACTAATAAGTTGAGTGAACATGAGAAAATCATGTCTACTATGCAAGAATCAAGTGATAAGAAATTTATGCTAATGTTTCAAGCCATTAATCCCCAAGGCCCACCCCAAGGTACTCTCCCTTCTAACACCGTGACCATCCCTAGGGCCAACGTTAATGCCATCACTACTAGGAACGGTAAGATCATCCTTGAACCTTCTTCTTCACCAACTAACCAAGGACCCGAGATTCCTTCTACTTGTGATATACCACCCGTTATGCCTTCGTCTGAACCTTATGTCCCACCGATACCTCAAGTTTATACCACACCTTCGGTTCAAAAACCGGTTCCTCCACCTTCCACATCTACCCCTCCACCACCCAAGGATGTGAGTGAGAATTCCATTCCAAAGCCTTCCCCTCAACCCAATATACCTTATCCCTCAAGGTTGAGGAAAGAGAAGTTGAAAAACAAGGATGATATTCAGGTTTCTAACTTTCTTAAAATGCTTAAACAAGTGAATTTCAGCATCTCCTTTGCTGAGGCTCTCACTCAAATGCCTAAATATGCTAAGATGTTTAAGGATCTTTTAAATGATAAAGAAAAATTGCTCGACATCGCCAATACCCAATTAAATGAGAATTGTTCTACCGTTCTTTTGAGAAAACTTCCAGTTAAGTTAGGAGATCCCGGTCGCTTTCTAATCCCTCGTAACTTTCCGGGTGCAGAGAATTGTATGGCCCTAGCCGATCTAGGTGCTAGTATCAACTTAATGCCTTTAAGCGTTTGGAAAAAAATATCTCTACCTGAGCTAGTCCCCACACGAATGACATTGGAATTAGCTAACCGTACGGTTGCTTATCCGGTGGGGATAGCCGAAGATGTCTTCGTCGGTGTCGACAAATTCACCTTTCCGACGAATTTTGTTGTCGTTGACTACGAGATGGATCCGCGTGTTCCATTAATCGTTGGACGTCCATTCTTGAGGACCGGTCGCACCCTCATTGATGTAGCCGCAGGCGAATTAATCATGAGAGTTGGTGACGATAAAATCGTCTTCAACATGGGTAAACTTTCCAAGCAACCTCAGGAAAACGAGAGCGTTAATTTCATTGACGTTCTTGATGAGGCTTGTGAAGAGCATTTCAAAGACGCTTGTAAAAGTGGTTCTTCTTCACTACCCATTGTTGAGACCGTTGCCTCTATTGCTCCTTCACTAACTCCATTTGGAGAAAGTGATTTCCTTTTCAAAAACATTGAAGCAACTTTGGGAGATGTGGACTTACACTATGACGATTCTCCCTCCAATTGGGATGAAGACATTATTACCATTGAGAAACTTCTCAATGAGGACCATATTTCTCCACCATCTCCTAAAGACATCTCTATCGATGAACCGAATTTGAAAACGCCTTCCATCGAAAATCCTCCGGATTTAGAGCTTAAGGATCTACCGTCTCATCTCGAGTACGTGTTCCTTGAAAAAAATAAGAAGTCACCCGTAATCATCGCAAAGGACTTGAAAGAGGATGAAAAGTATCGATTTATCGCCGTGCTGAAAAATCATAAGAAAGCGATTGCTTGGAAAATCTCTGATATTCGTGGAATTGATCCTCACTTTTGCACACATAAAATTCTCATGGAGGACGACTTTAAACCCACTATTCAAAATCAAAGAAGGGTGAATCCCAAGATCCATGACGTTATCAAAAAAGAGGTTATCAAACTTCTTGATGCGGGAATGATCTACCCTATTTCGGATTCACCATGGGTTAGTCCGGTCCAGTGTGTGCCTAAGAAAGGTGGAATCACCGTTGTGCCTAATGAAAACAACGAGTTGATTCCTACTCGTCTCGTTAAAGGGTGGAGAGTTTGTATAGACTATCACAAACTCAATGATGCTACGAGAAAGGATCATTTTCCTCTCCCTTTTATGGACCAAATGCTTGAACGTCTAGCGGGTAATGACTATTATTGCTTCTTAGACGGTTTCTCTGGGTATTTTCAAATTCGCAGCGATCCTAAAGACCAAGAGAAAACCACATTCACTTATCCTTATGGAACATTTGCTTACAAAAGAATGCCTTTCGGCTTGTGCAATGCTCCTGGGACTTTCCAAAGGTGTATGATGGCTATCTTCCATGACATGGTTGAAGAAACTATGGAAGTCTTCATGGATGATTTCTCGGTCTATGGTGACTCCTTCTCTTCTTGCCTTGCCAATTTGGAACGCATGCTTAAGCGGTGTGAAGACACTTGCCTTGTTCTAAATTGGGAAAAATGCCATTTCATGGTAAAAGAAGGCATTGTGCTTGGACATAAAATCTCAAAATCCGGTCTTTAAGTGGACCGTGCTAAAGTTGATGTCATAGCCAATTTACCTCCACCTTCAACCGTGAAGGGTGTGAGAAGTTTCCTTGGTCATGCGGGCTTCTATCGTCGATTCATTCAAGATTTTTCTAAAATCGCTCGCCCGATGACCCACCTTTTGGAAAAAGATACTCCTTTTATCTTTTCTAAAGAGTGTATTGAATCATTCAATCTTCTTAAGGACAAGCTAACTAAGGCACCGGTCTTGGTTACCCCTATTTGGAAGCTACCTTTTGAATTAATGTGTGATGCTAGCGACTTTGCTATTGGCGTGATTTTGGGCCAAATAGTGAACAAACACTTCCAACCAACCCATTATGCTAGCAAGACAATGACGGGGGCTCAATTGCATTATACCACTACCGAAAAAGAGCTTTTAGCTGTAGTGTATGCTTTTGAGAAGTTTTGCCCCTATCTTGTCCTTTCCACCATCATTGTCTATACCGATCATTCCGCGTTGAAGTACTTGTTGACTAAGCAAGATTCCAAACCAAGACTTCTTCGTTGGGTTTTACTCCTTCAAGAATTTAAAATTTAAATTCGTGACAAGAAGGGAGCCGAAAACCTAGCCGCGGATCATCTAAGTAGACTTGAGGATCCTTATCAAGGGGATCATCCGAATCAAGAGATCAATGAATCTTTTCCCCTTGAGGCCTTAATGTCTATCAGTTCCAATCTTGATGACACCCCGTGGTTTACGGACATTGCAAACTACTTGGCGGGTGGAATTCTTAAGGAAGGGTTAACGTCTCAACAAAAGAAAAAGTTCTTTAAAAACATTGAACACTATTTTTTGGACGACCCTTACCTTTTCAAAAAATGTGTGGATCTTGTCATTCGTCGATGTGTTGATGGGCCGGCAGCGTTACTAATCCTTGAAGCTTGCCAAAAGGACCCACCGGTGGTCACTTTGGTCCCAATTACACTGCGAAGAAAGTTTTCGACTCTGGATTTTATTGGCCCACCATTTATTATGACGCTCATGAAATGGTTAAACATTGTGATGCTGGCCAAAGACAAGGCAAGATCACACATAAAGATGAGATGCCTAAAAATTTCATCCAAGAATGTGAAATCTTTGACGCATGAGGCATCGACTTTATGGGGCCATTTCCATCATCTAAAGGGAACAAGTACATCCTCGTAGCCATTGACTACGTATCTAAATAGTTTGAAGCTAAGTCTCTCCCTACGAACGATGCGAGGGTGGTTGTGAACTTTTTGAAGCAGCTTTTTGCTCGATTCAGTGTTCCTCGTGCTATAATCAGTGACCGCAGGATTCATTTTTGCAATGATCAATTTGCTCGAGTCATGGCTAAGTACGATGTCAATCACCGTCTTTCCACCGCTTATCATCCCCAAAAAAATGGTCAAGCCGAGATATCTAACCGTGGACTGAAGAGAATTCTTGAGCGTACTCTGGGAGAGCATCGTGCCTCGTGGGCCGATAAGTTAGATGATGCTTTGTGGGATTTCCGTACCGCTTATAAGACCCCGATTGGTTGTACACCTTATCGTCTTGTGTACGGGAAAGCATGCCACCTCCCTATTGAGCTGGAAAATAAGGCGTACTAGGCCTTGAAGTGGGCTAACTTTGACATCAACAAAGCCGGCGATGTTCGGAAGATTCAACTCAACGAGCTCAAGGAACTGAGGAATGAAGCCTACGAGAATTCTTTGATCTACAAGGAGAAGACCAAAATCATTCATGATGCTAGGATTAAGAACTGAGAGTTCCACATCAGTGATAAATTCTTACTTTTTAACTATCGATTGAAGATCTTCTCGGGCAAGCTGAAGAGCCGTTGGTCTGGTCCATTCACCGTCGCCAAAGTCTTCCCATATGGCACCATTGAGCTTTCTCAGCCGAATGGGCCTAATTTCAAAGTGAATGGTCAGCGAGTGAAGTTGTACTTTGGTGAGGACATCTCTCATGAGATGACTCCATCCCTCACCAAGTTTCCCTTGAATTAGTTCTGGGTCGAGTCAAGCTCGTGACTCGGTTAACAAAAGCAAGCACTTCTCGAGAGGCAACCCGATTATCTATCTATCTTTATCCGTTTTCATAATAAGTGTAGGGGGAGCCCCGTATGTGTTTGTTGTCTTGTTTCTTATTCTATGCAGGGATTAAAGCTTCATAGAGCACTTTTGATGATATTTTACGAACCGTGATCCCATGTACTCGTCTTCCCGGTTCTATCCTAAACTGTCGTGATTCAATATTTCATATCTTATATGTTCACATTGAAATCACTATAGTTGTCCTTTCTTTAGGCAGATTTAAACAACATGCACAATGTCCTAAGTGTAGGGGATTTACTCCCACATGCTTAAACATTGAGGACAATGTTTATAAAGTGTAGGGGGACTTCTATCGAAGTAAGTGGGCTTTTCCATTAATTTGCCCTCATTTTTACCGGTAAATTTGATTTTTCGACATTTTACAAAGTTTTTAATCTATTTTGGCCTAATATTTTTTCCTTTGATTTCGTTATTTACTTTCTATGTTAGAATAAATTTTTAATAAAGTGGTTTTAAATTTTTCAACGTTGTGAATCTTTTGACTCAACCCGAGTTTACTTATCTAAGTTTACTCTAGCTAGTATCCTTAACGTGTTTAAGTCAAGTTTTGCTAGGCTTTTATATAGGGAGCTTTAAAACGCGAAAGTCTTAAATCTCACGGGTTAAGAACAAGAACTTTTCGCAAGTTCCTATAATTGATCCTAGAGAGTCGTTTATCAAGGGAACTTTAAAATGCGATTTCTAAACTTGAAAAAGTCTAAGAGTTTTCAAGATCCTATAGATGACTCGAAAACCCAAAACTTTGATTTAATTGGCTAAGCATCCACGAGTCTCATTCCTTGAGATTTTAAATTGTGGAGAACGAGAGATGATAGAGTCAATTATAAGTCTGGTATTCTTTCATGAATTTATGTGAGTTGATTATAAGCTTTTTCTCCCATCGCTTGTTAATAAATTTAACTGCAATAAATAAGGTTGTACGATTTGAAAAGTTACTTAGATTCTAGCACAAGATCGTTTAAAAGTTGCTCGGTATTAATTAGAGTTCATAGCCAAGTCATAACTTATTGAAGCGGGATGCGAAGATTGGCGAGTCCGAAAAGGCCCTAACAAGGCATGAGGGCTACATTTTGTTACTAAAGATCCAAAGTGATGTGAAGAATCATTTATCAAAAATCAATATGAAGGATCGAGACACACGACGAAAAGAAAATACTCCCCTAAAGATCATGGAGAAGTCTATCCAAAAAGGCCCTAACAAGGTATGAGGATAAATAGATCCAAGTCCTAAAAGGAGGAAGATCGTTGTATATCAAAGTCCAAAATAAAGATTGGAGAAAAATGAAGAAGTCGTGGTCCAAATATGAAGAATCTCTCAAAAACCTCAAGTGAAAACATCCTATTATGAAGAGAAGACCATCATTTCAAGAACGTCTCTCAAGATTCGAAGTATGAAGTCACTGCCAAATATCGATCCGAGAAAGGTCTCAAATCGTGAAGCAAGTTATGCCAAGATATGAACTTTAAGAGGTCCCGAGAAGCAGTTTTAAAAGATTTTTTCCTTTAGCTAACTATTGATTAAATCGTCCCACTTTATTTTCGGCCTAAATAAACTACCGAAATAAGTCAAACAATGCATCCTCATGATCATTCAAGACAAAATTAAAATATAAGAGATACACCTAGGAATAAGGGAGTCTAAGTAAATAATTGGGCCACATGAGTTCGTGTTAGTTTGCTAACTTATAATAACAATGATCTCGTTTTTAAGCTTGGTATGGGGAACGTGAAACTTGAGGATGATAAACATTCATGACAGCCAAAACCCCAATGTAAGTCTTTGATTTCTATCTTTTTAGTTTCTCTATTGTTTAGTATTTAATAAAGGCCAAGGTGGGTTATTTATGATGACAAATGTAAACCGTGCTTTGAAATTAATGCATTGCATGAGGACATTGCAATGGTCAAGTGTAGGGGATTTAATAAGTGTGAAAACACTTATCCTTTTACCACTTATTTCCAATAATAACAAGACCAAAACGTGTATTTTATGTCGTAAAAGTTGGAATTATGCGTAGTTTGTATTTTTATTGTGTTTTAGGACCAAAAGATGAAAAAGGAAGAAAACACGGGCTTTCACGGGCTTTTATCGAAGAAAACGAGAAAAGACGAAGTCAAAAGATCAAGAGTGCAAAAAGAACGGAAGTCCAAGGCCTATTCTGAAGATTTATCGATGAAAAAGTCTAATGACGGAATTTTAATGAAGTGGAAGAACTCAAGTCTAATCATAGAAGAAAGTTAGAAGACGAGTTCAATTTACATCGACAAATCCCGAGACGACGTCGAGAAAGACGAAGAATTTAAATCGAGTCGGGAAGAAAGAAAGAAAGAAGGAAGCACATGCACCTCCCCATCTCCTATAAATACCCTCCTAATGACACATTAGGAGGGTGTTAGTTAAGTTAGCTAGTTTATTTTTCTTTCTTTAGTTTTATTTTTAGAGAGAGAAAGTGTTTAACTTTCTCTCGCTAAAACTTCATCTTTTCTTTCTTTTCATGTTTAAGCTTTGATTTGATCTTGTATTTTGGAATCATTAATCTATAAGTCCAAGTTAAGTTTCTTAACTTTAATCTTCTTCTACCTTTCTTTATTTTGATCTTGATTAGTGATAATCGTTGATTTTGTTTCATCTTGATGCTTATGTGAATAAAATTTTTATCTTTTTATTCTCCTCCAAGTTTTAATACGGATTAAGTTTTGAGCTTTTCATGCTTATTGACTTAGTTTGTGTTTAGCTTATTTACGTTTTAAGTTTTCTTAAAGTTTTAGTCTTTTTAAAGTTTGATTTAAAAGTTTTGCTAATTTAAAGTTTTGAAAAGTTCTTATTTTATGCTTATTAGTTCGGCTTATTAGTAATTTGTTTAAGTCTTGGTTTGAGCTTATCAAAAGTAGCTTAAAAACTTGGCTTATTTCGAAGTGATAGTCATCGGAAAAGGGTAAACCCCTTTCCGATGCATAATTATGCATTCCGATTAGAGTCTTATATTCCGACAAGCTTCCTTTTTATTCCGATCATCTTGATCGGAAAAGGGTTTCTAGGATTCCGACGCTGTGTTTTGGACATTCTGATAAGCTTTGTTTTTAACATTCCGATTGTTTCCTTTTTCTTGTATTCCGATAAGCATTGATTCCGATCTGGATTTCGACCAGGATTCCTTTTGTCACTCCGACAGGACTAGTTTACTCACATTCCGACAGCTTTGTGATAATTCCGACTGCATTCCAATTTGGCCTCATTCCGATCACATTCCGATTGTAGCATTTTTGGATATTCCGATTGGGTGCATTCCGATCACATTCCGACGATTTATTCCGACGGGATTCCGATAAGGCATTCCGACTGGGTTATTTGTTTAGTTTTAAAAAGTTTTCAAGTTTTAAATTCATTACGTTTTAATTTCCAAAAATTGCACGCTTCCCTAAATCTCTGTTTTTACCAAGGGTTTTTCTAATTTTGTTTTTAAGATTTCAATCATTTATTTTTAACTCGTCATTTTAGTTTAATTTTTAAAGTTTTAATTTTACTCAACGACACTTTCATATTTGCTATTAGTTTAAAGTAGATAACCAAACCATTCTCTTTTCTACCAAGAACGACTGAGTCGCACTAATTACTTGTAATCAATTCGAAAAGACTGGAACAACGAACATTCATAACGAGGTGAAAACCTAGTTATTACATAACACCTCCTTCCTAAACCGGGTACATGACCAGCGGTGCGTTATACCCACTTTATAGTTTGTCAAAATTGAGTAGGCCGTTAAGTTATTATTGCAATTCCAATCAACGCAAATCATATGTAAATTAGATCTAAAAACAATTCATTAATTTTTATATGATTTAGTCCATATTATTTTTTCTTGAAAAAAATTACCCTTGTTTATAACATACAATTAATATAAAACGTATGAAAACAAGTAGGTACAAAAAAAACTAAATCAAATAGCCACATGCATAACAATTTATTCAAAGAACATAAAATATAGGGTTTTTATAAACATAAAAAGTCTTCCCTAATTTTAAAACTTTGAATCAAATAAAGCAAATAGCATATAAAATCCCATAATCCGTGAAAAACATGCATGTTCATCACGGATCTCCCACATATTCTTAACAATTAAAAAACTATGGATCGTAACCATACATGACATAAAAATTAATTCATGCAATCATCTAAAGATTTTTACCATGTAATTTTAGGGTTAAAAAAAAATTAAATAAAATTCGGCTAGGCCGATTTTTAGAAAACAAAAAAAACAAAAAAAAACAAAACCCTAATTTTTGTTAAAACCAAAAAAACAACATGTAATTTAACTCAAATCACCATTAGTTAAAAAAACTTTAAATCTGGATAATTATAACATGTTAAAACGACTCTCTGATACCACTGATGGTTTATGACATTCATAACAATTATATAATCATAACAAAGATCAAAGCACATTATAGCGGAAGTGATATAACAAGATCATAATAACACAATTGTAATTAATGGATTAGGGTTACATACCTTTATCCTAGCAAAGATCCACAAGATCACCAACGAATCACCAATTAGGGTTTGTGAAGAATAATACCAAGATATAGTTTAAAGCAAAACTATATTACGCTCTTGTACACACGTAACGCAACGGGCTAACCTTGAGTCTAGCACTTGCAAACCGGAACTTCAACACTTGTGGAATTTAGCAAAATCGAAAACCAAAGAACCATAAGGGTGTGTTTGGTTCGGCGATCACAAGAAGAGAGAAGGGAAGGAGTGGGGATAAATTATGAAGGCTTTGGGTATTTATATAGGCTTGGCAAAACTTGATTTCCAAGTAACACTCAAATTAGGAAAGCCAAAATCTTTCCCTTTGCCCCCTTGTAGGGGACGGTTGGTTATACCCTAAGGTGTGTTTTCGGAACTTTCTGTTTTCCTTTTTCTTCTATATAATTCCATAACATTCGTTTAACTTAACTCTTAGTTTATTTAACGATCGTTTAGTTAAGTTCAGTTTGATTTAATAAATATATAAAATATATTTAATAAATAAAATTAACCCTTAACGTATTGTGTGCAATCCCGTAATCCCGAGTTCGATCCTATCACACGACTATTAATTTTAAGTCCATAAACATTCACATCTACCAATACACCTGTAACCTTAAGTGATGAAGAGGTTTGTATGAATCAAAGATGGTTTTTTGTGTTTAAATAATATAGATGTCTTTGTTAACTAGTATTCATCCCTTTCAGCTTGCTTTACTTCATCATCAAGAGATCAATAGCTCTCTAAGAGTTCCTCGGGTGCCACGAATACGCAATGCTGGCAGCTTACCTCAGCTAAATTCTCTGCATCTACAAGCACATTACTGAAACGATCTTCTACCTCTGTAGGGAAGGATAATGGCTTGGTGAGATTTGTTGACATTGTATCTTTTTAGCATACTTGTAGGTGTGTACTGATATAACCTTTGTACTTTTGTATAGGTCTCTACAAAGAGAGCCAAGGATCCAGCAAATAATGGGCCAAGCAATTCTCGTGAGCTTGATAGAGCAAAAAAGGTGGTCAGATCGTCTTCTCTGACCAATTCAAGGAGACATGACCATGGGAAAAATAGATCCGGCAATGTGGTACAACCTCCTGGGTCAACAACAGCTAGCAGTGGTCGATCCTCTTCAACTGAACATAATCAAACTTCTGATGATGAAACTGGTGCAGTTACCCATGGCACTTTACCAGGTCTATCTACATAACAGAATCAAATTTTACATTGTTCTTAAGGGTGTTTAGATTTTTATTTAGGCACCGGTTCTGCTTCTGATTATTTGATTATTCGAGGATTAAATAACCATTTTTGGATAATCAGTTTCGTAGCAGCTGCAACAAAGCGATTATCGGATATCATATAATCACTTATTAGATGCACATCCAAACCCCCCCCCCCCCTGGTTAAATTTTGCTATCTGATGGAATAGATTATATGGTTTTGACATGGCTTCTTTTTCTAATCCAACCTTGCTTGCTGAAATTATGAGTAAAGTAAAGCGGATGACATATGAAGAACTCCGCAATGAAGTTTTACCGGTATAATTTTGTAATAAAATGTTTGTTCTTTTATTGTCTATTCAATTTGTATGTATGCTAATGATGGTCTACTTATTTTCTCAGCACTGGCCTAATCTGCGTAAGCATAATGGTGACCGTTATGCTTATTCGAGTCACTCACAAGCTGTTCTTGATTGTCTGAGGAACCGAAGTGAATGGTCCAGACTAATTGATCATGGTCCTAAGGTATGTCTATAGTAAATATGAATTGTTATACTTGTCGATACCCATGTTTATAATAAGTTCGTCATTATTTAATACTTGTGTTATAGACGAATGGGGGGAGGAAGAGACGCAAGCCTAAATGTGATACGTAGAACCTTGAATCAGAAGATGATTATAGCACTGACAGAAACTCAAAGGAAAATACCAGTGACTACCCAAAGCTGCGAAAAGCAAGAAAGCAACGGCGCCTTCAAAGAGGAATCAAGGATATCAGACGGAGACGAAAGGCTGAAGTTATTAGTGATGATACTGATTCATCTTCCGAATCCAGTGAAGAAAGTGAGTTTAATTATGAAGAAATGCAAGAAGAAGGAAGATCAGGTCCAAAAGAGGCCTCTGCTAGCTCAGATGAAACGGGGTCATAACGTTGTTTAAAACATAAAACACCATTTGACCCTTGACTTGGATTTTACTGTTAAGTGTAAGTATGTGAACAACGTTAGGAGTAGAGGATTGTTGTATTGTAGCATTAGGTACCGCCATATATTCAATATAGGAATGTAGAGGAGTAGTAGCATAGTGTGAATCTATTCAAGATTCTTAACTATAGCTTGTAATCATAGTTTTGCAAGCTAGTTTAGAGAACCCGTTATTACTCTGAGCTTTCAAACCCGTTGGGATTAGACTGTTTGTTGATAATATGAATGTTACATTTGAATTTGAGAAAATCTGCTCTCTGTAGGCTGTAGTTCCTGTTGTCAAACTATAAACAATATCTGTTTCAACATGTTCTGCTTACTATTCAGATTATGTATTTGTTTTTTTTCATTCGGAGGTCTTTATCAAGAAGATCAGGTGTTTCAGTAAGGCGGTCAACTAAATCTTTCCTAAACAATCCTAATGACGACGGATACGATGTTTCAAGAACAACAAGAGAATGTGCGGTGGTGACATTAATTTTTTTGTCTAGTTTAACGTTAATCAAAGCAGTATGTATACTCTATAACCAGAAGTAAACATCCAGAAAGAGACGTATCATTAAACATCAAAACTTCATTCCCAACAGCGATGGAAGTAATTTTCGTATCAGGAAGATAAGCTTGGACGTTGGTTTTGACCCATTCTTGAGCAGCATCAAGATCTTCTAGTTTTGTAACTACTCATTACCTATTCCAATAATGAACTCGATGTTTGTGTTTCCAAAGGCTGTAAGGACTTTAGGATGATCATCATAAAGTTTAACTTTGTTAGCACCAATGGATTTTACTAATGGGAAGACTTTATCTGGTTACGGGAGATTGTTGACTTTTTGGCCGTAGTTGATACCAATGCACGATATGGTCGGAAAGAGGAGGAGGAGGATTGCACATATGTGGAGTAGGGGTGAAATGGTCCATTGGTGGTAGTCGGATGGTGGTTAAAAGTGTTAGTGGTATTTGTAGAAACTAGAAGGGGGGGTTGAATAGTTTCTAGTTAGTTTTCAAAACAATTCGCCTTAATCCACTGTGCGCGGTTCTTTATTGTACCCGCGGTTCTTTATCAATAAAGAACCGCCGGTCCATTTAGGGAACCGCCGACAGTGGACGAAACCGTTTATTACATGTTAAACTTTAACAATCCTTTGTATCAAATTCTCGATCAAGCTTGACTAGATATGAGATGTGTTTGATTGAGAGATAAATACTACAAGTAAGAAAACACACAAGCACATCAAATCAAGAGTACATCAAGCAATAGTCTAAACACTAAGCACACACGTACTAAGCATAAGCTTTTCTGCAACTAGGATGTTTAGACTAAGTGATGTACACTTGACCATAATCTAAACATGAAGCACACACCTACTTAGCCATAGCTTTTCCGCAACTTAGATGTTTAGATTATGTGATGCACACAAAGAAACACAACACAAGTATGCAATTATAAATACATCTACAAAGGTAAAGACATAAATGTAAATGAAAGTACCGACACGATGATTTATAGTGGTTCGGTCACGAAGCTCCTCTTCGCCCTACTCCACTCCTCGAGTACTCTAATACAAGGCTTTTGTCCCGTATAAAAATTATCGTTCTCGTGGTCTAATCGAATTGATCTAGGTTCTCTATGTGACTCTATTGTCTTTTGGTGGAACAAATATTTTTGGTTGTTTTTAAATTAAAATGTGCAAAACTTAAAAGTAAATGTCGTTAAAGTAAAGTGGCGTGAAATTAAATCTAAATCTAATTAAAAGTAAAAGGGTGCGATATTTAAAAACTTTTGAAAAATAAAATAACTAAATGACCAAAACTTAAAGCGTAACGAAAATTAAAGTTAGACAAGAATTAAAATGTAAACTAAGAAAAATAAACAAAGTTAACTAGAGAAAAAAACCACTCCAATCGGAATATATTCCGATCAGATTCAATCGGAATATCAAACCTACCTGTCGGAATGTTGATCAGAAACCCAATCGGAATATGTCACCTTTCTCTGATCGGAATAACTAAGCTTAAACCCCCAGATCGGAATGTATACCTCTGATCGGAATATGGAGTGGACTTTGGTCGGAATGTTTATCGGAATCCCTAATCGGAATAGCTGTCACCTACCTGATCGGAATAACCCAATGAACAACTCGATCGGAATATGTAGAAATGGACTCAGATCGGAATGCTGTCACACACCTCCTGATCGGAATACCAAAAGCACCTCTAATCGGAATACCAACGTCCACCAATCGGAAAGTTAAAAACCTTTTCCGACCAAGCACGTAGCTATGATCGGAATGTAAAACCCCTTTCCGATTTCACCAATCGGAATACGAAGGAAAGATTGGAAAATAAGCTAAGCAAATACGCTATAATTCTAATAAGCACTAGACGAAATTTCTAAAGCAAACTGATTAAGAAAAAGCTATTAAACAGAAATTTGAAGACTTTTAAATCACGAAATGGAAAAGCTTTACGAAAAATAACTTTTTATACAAAAACAACTTTTATAAAAACTATATAAACTTGAAAATAAACAAAATAAGCTATGAAAATAAATGATTTAAAACAATCAAAAGCATAAAAATGTAATCTTTAAACAAATCAACAAGACAAAAAGCATATAAATCAAAGATTAAAGAAAGGTAGAATGAGATCAACAAGATAAAGTAAAGGTGCGAGAATTAAAAGAAACACTTACATGAAATTAAATGGTAAATAAAGTGCAAGACATGTAATTAAAGGTGCAAGTAATTAAAGGTGCATAAAATAAAAGTGGAAGAGCTAATTTGTCAAGTTAGCCAACAAGAACAAATGAATAAAAATGGGGTGTATTTATAGGAGATTAGGAGGGTGGTTAGAGGAAGCTTCCTCCTCTCCTTCCTTTCTTCTTAATTGCGCCCTTAAGTCCTTCCTTCTTAATCTTTTTGTTAATCTTGGACTTTGATGACTTTTGGCTCGGGATTTCTTTGGACTCGTCTTTTAATTCTTCGATAAATAAGACTTGAGTTCCTCGGCTTTAAGTAAACTTCCGTCTTTTGACTTTTTCTTCGATAAATCTTCAGAATTGGTCTTGGACTTCCGTTCTTTTTGCACTCTTGACTTCTTGACTTCGTCTTTCATCTTTTTCTTCAATAAAAGTCCGTAAATTCCCATGAATTGCCGTGTTTTCTCCACTTTTCACCTTTTCGTCCTAAATCACAACAAAAACACAAACCACGCATAATTCCGACATAAAAGACATAAAATACACGTTTTGGCTTGGTTATTATTGTAATTAAGTGGTAGAAAATATGGGTGTTTTCACACCTATCAAATCCCCTACACTTGACCATTGCAATGTCCTCATGCAATGCATTAGTTACAAAGCAAGTTTACATTTTTCATCATAATCAATCCACGTTGGCCTTTATTAAAGAGATAGAAAATTATAAAAATTAAAAGTAAAGAAATCAAAAAGCATACCTTGGGTTTTGGAAGTGTCATGAATAATCATCACCCTCAAGTTTTCACTTTCTCCAAACCAAGCTTAAAAACGAGATCATTGTTATTATAAGTTAGTAAGCTATCACGAACTCATGTGGGCCAATTACTCACTTAGACTCCCTTATTCCTAGAGGTATCTCTTATATTTAATTGTTGTCTTGAATGATCACGAGGATGCATTGTTTGACTTATTTCGATAGTTATTTAGTCCGAAAATAAAGTGAACGATTTAATCAATAGTTAGCTAAAGGACAAAATCTTTTAAAACTGCTTCTCGGGACCTCATAAAGTTCATATCTTGGCATAACTCGTTTCGCGATTTGAGACCTTTCTCGGACCGATATTTGGCTGCGACTTCATACTTCAAACCTTGAGAGACGTTCATGAAATTATGGTCTTCTCTTCATAATGGAATTTCTTCACTTGAAGTTTTGAGAGATTCATACTTGGACCACGACTTCTTCATTTTTCTCCATCTTTATTTTGGACTTTGATATACAACGATCCGCCTCCTTTTATGACTTGGATCTATTTATCCTCATACCTTGTTAGGGTCTTTTCGGATACACTTCTCCATGACTTTTGGGGAGTATTTGCTTTTCGTCGTGTGTCTCGATCCTTCATATTGATTTTTGATAAATGATTCTTCACATCACTTTAGATCTTTAGCAACAAAATATAGCCCTCATGCCTTGTTAGGGCCTTTTTGGACTCGCCAATCTTCGCATCCCGCTTCAATAAGTTATGCCTTGGCTATGAACTCTAATCCATACCGAGCAACTTTTAAATGATCTTGGGCTAGAAGCTAAGTAACTTTTCAAATCGTACAACTTAATTTATTAGCAGATAAATTATTTAGCAAGCGATGGGAGAATAGGATCATAATTAACTCACATAAATTCACGAAAGAATACCGGACTTATAATTGGCTATATCATCTCTCGTTCTCCACAGTTTAAAATCTCAAGGAATGAGACTCGTGGATGATTAGCCTATTAAGTCAAAGCTTTGGGTTTTCGAGTCGCCTATAGGATCTTGCAAATTCTTAGACTTTTTCATGTTTAGAAATTGCATTTTAAAGTTCCCTTGATAAACGACTCTCTAGGATCAATTATAGGAACTTGCGAAAAGTTCTTGTTCTTAACCCGCGAGAGTTAAGACTTTCGCGTTTTATAGCTCCCTATATAAAAGCCTAGCAAAACTTGACTTAAACATGTTAAGGATACTAGCTAGAGTAACTTAGATAAGTAAACTCGGGTTGAGTCAAAAGATTCACAACGTTTGAAAACTAAAACCACTTTATTAAAGATTTATTCTAACAACGAAAGAAAAATAACTATAACTAATAGGCCAAAATAGATCAAAATTTTTGAAAAATGTCGAAAAAATGATTTTCCGGTTAAAATGAGGACAAATACAAGGAAAAGGCCACTTAACTTCGATAGAAGTCCCCCCTACACTTAAGATAAATATTGTCCTCAATGTTGAAGCATGTGGGAGTAAACTCCCCTACACTTAGGACATTGTGCAC
This sequence comes from Glebionis coronaria, assembly GCA_025667525.1. Lineage (NCBI taxonomy): Eukaryota > Viridiplantae > Streptophyta > Magnoliopsida > Asterales > Asteraceae > Glebionis > Glebionis coronaria. The sequence goes on from CM046880.1 coordinate 21,597,052, forward strand.
GGTGTTTAAATCTTGCTAAGGAAGAGACAACTAAAGAGATTCCTATTTTAATATTGAGAAATATAAAATAGAGGATCGAAAAGAGTTTAGGATAGAACCGGGAAGAAGTGAACACGGAATCACAGGTGGTCAAGAATCATCAAGAGTGGATCATTGAAGCTCGAATCCCTGATTAAGAGAGGGGAGGAAAGCAAACCAACGGGTCTCCCCTACACTTATGATAAAGAAAGCTAAAAGATAGTTGCATGGGTTGCCTCCCAAGAAGCGCTTGGTTTTTGATTACCGAGTCGTGAGCCTGACTCGACCTTGATCATCAACGGAAGAAGCATGAAACATATCCACCAGGATCAAAGACATAGTTTTCGTCCATCAAATAGCAGAGGCTTAAGGCGAACAAGGCAAGCCAAAGAAGAGTAGGCAAGGTTCCCTTAAGCAGCGATGGAGCACGGTGGAAGCAAGGGTGAAGTGCAAGCATGTCATCAAAATTTCCAAAGATTTTTCCTTTTATTTCATCAGGTGAATACTGAGATGGCTTAAAGATTGCAATACCGGGGTCGAACACCTTTTCCTTTAGGGGAAAATAGCACTCAGGCTCAGCAGAGTGGGAAGAAGATCCGTGAAGAAGCACAACCTCGTCCTCAGAAGTGGGACAAAGAGGTGTTAACTCATACGTGCTACGGATATTGGTGTCGACCGGTTTCTTCTCCTTTGAAAGAATGTGCTTCAAATCCAAGGTAGGATCAAGACGATAATCTTCAAAGTCCAAAGGAGGTGCATCACTCTCATAAGGGAAGTAAGTGTTAAGAAATGCAGAGAAGTCTTCCTCAAATGAGTAATCGTCCAAAGTAGGATCGAGTGATGGCGGAGGATCTTCATCAAATGCAGGTGCAATGTCATCAGTAGAAGAATCGCTCGAAAGAGTATCGGCATCCTCAAAATCATCAAAGGTAGGCATGTCCGGATACTCAGAAGTAAGGTCATCATAATCATCCGAGTCCGAGCTAGAATCATCATCATAAGCATCAAAGACCGGTGGAGAATCATAAATGGGAGAAGCTTCCAAAGTAGATAGAGAATCATCCACATCATGAAAAAGTGGATTATCGATGGAAGAATCAAATAGAGGATTGTTGTACACGACAAAATCATCAAGCACATTAATCATATTTACTGATTCTCGGCCTCCAGAGAATTTGCCTGTAAGCTTTCCCATTTTAAAAACTTGTGCATCATCCCCGACTCTTAAGATTAACTCACCTTCGGCCACATCCACTAAAGCTCGTCCGGTTCTCAAGAATGGCCGACCAAGTATTAAAGGAATACGAGGGTCCATTTCATAATCAACAACGACAAAATCGACCGGGAAAGTAAATGTGCCAACTTTAATAAACACGTCTTCGGCTATACCAACGGGGTAAGCGAGAGTGAGATTTGCAAGTTCAAGAGTCATCTTTGTTAGAGTGAGGTCGGGCAATGATAGTGTTTTCCAAACACTTAATGGCATCAAATTAATACTGGCCCCGAGATCGGCAAGGGCAGTAAATTCTTTAGTTTTGTTGAACACGCAAGGCAACACAAAACGACCGGGATCTCCAAGCTTTTCTGGAAGTTCTTTAAGAATAACTGCAGAGCAGTTTTCATTTAAGCGTGTGTTGGCGAGTTCAATCAGCTTCTCCTTCTTGTTAAGCAATTCCTTAAATGCTTTGACAAATTTGGGCATGTGGACAAGTGCTTCAAGAAAGCTAATATTGAAGTTCATCTGAGAGATCATCTTCACATAGCGTGTCACTTCGGAGTCCTCCTTGGTTAGCATTTTGGACTTGCCTAAACGAGAAGGGTAAGGGATATTGGGTGTGGGTGGTGAAGGTGCAGGTGTAGCAGGTAAAGGTTGAGATGTTGACGGGTCCTTCCTAGAAACATCGTCGTGACGAGGCGGAGACGGTAATGGTGCACTAATACTGGGTGTAGGAGGAATAGGGATAAATGGTGGTGGAAGAGGTGTAGATGGTGGGGGTGGGATTGGTGGATCGACAATGGTAATTACACTACGAGTAGTAATAGCACTCACATTTTCTCGCGGATTAGTGACGGTGTTTGAAGGTAGAGAACTTGAAGTAGAAGGTTGAGCATGGGGCAAGAAACTAGCCAGCATATTCTTTATATCATTCGTTTGAGTGCTGATGGAGGATTGAAGATTATCTCGAGGTTCGGATCTAATCTCATTTCCTTGCTTGGTAATATCTCCTTTTAGATTGATAATTTGGCTCTGCAGGTTCTTGATTTGCTCACCGTGGGTTCTCATGATAGTGTCAACATCGGGGTTAATGGGTGGGAGTTGTTGAGCGGGTGGGTGATAAGGATTAGAAGCTCTTGGTGGGATTTGGTTGCTTCTAGTGTAGTTGTTGGCGGGGTTTTGGTTTTGAGGAGAAACCGGGTGAAAGGTAGTTGTTGGATCGGTAACTCAGCAGATTTCTATCCCCTTGAGGTCGAGCTTGGTAATTTTCCGGTGAATAATTACCATAAGCTGCATACACATTTTCCGGATTTCCTTGTGTAGAAGGACAATCGGTGTATGAATGAGGACCGTCGCATGTTTCACAAAGAGTAGCAACCGCTTTAACTTGTTGTTGTTGTTAGTTTGAAGCTAAGAGTTGCATACTTCTGCTCATTTCAGTCAGCACACGGGTGAGTTCGGTCATATCAGGGTTTGCTGAGGTGGAAGAAACATTGACTCTCGGGTTGTTCCTTGAAGAAGCAGAGGAATCCCAGTTTTTGTGGTGAGTAGTCATGTTCTCAATTAGCTCTCTACACTCCTCGGGTCTCCTTTTCATGAATGTGCCACCGGCGACAGCATTAATCGTATCACGATCTCGAAAAGTCAAACCGTTGTAGAAGGTATCTATTAAGGTCACAGGGAGCATGTTTTGGTTTGGACATCTATCGATCAAGACATTATATCTCTCCCAAGCATCAAAAAGAGATTCATCGGGATCTTGCATGAAACCGCTGATTTGATTGCAAAGGCTCGTGACCATGGATGGTGGAAAGTAGCGCGACAAAAAGCGTTGAGTCATGTCATCCCAAGTGTGAATAGAATTCTTGGGAGACGATCAAACCATTTCTCGGCATGATGTAATAAAGTATGTGGAAAGAGTTGTAGGCGAAGTTCATCCATTGTGGCACCAGCCAACTTCATGCTTTGGGTGATTGTAATGAACTTGTCGAGGTGTTTGTTGGCATCATCATTAGGCAATCCACGGAATGGGTTAGTTTGCACTTGCTGAATCATGTGGTGCTTCAACGGAAACTCAGGAGCGTTGATTTGCATCGGCGCAATCGGTCCTCCTCGTCCAAACATGGTAGGTTGACAAAGCTCCTCCATGGTCCGAAGATCAGGCTGTGGAAGAACATTGTTGTTATAGTTGAGGTGCGGTGGATTATTGTTGTTTACACCTGACATAGCTAAATCTTCTTGAGTCTCGGGCTCTTGATAAGTAGAAGATCTAGTACGCATACACCTGAAAATGAAAAAGAAAAAGAAACCAAACACAAAGACAATATATATACACAGTAAAGATAAAATCTTTTTGGATTTTTGAAATTTTTTAATTTTTATGGATTTTTATCAATTTTTAATTTTCTATGGTTTTTTTTAATTTTTTATGCAAGAAAAGTAACGCTCACAAGTGAACGGATCCCAAAAAGCAATGCGTCTCTCACAGAAAACCGTTAATCTTTACGAAAAGAGCCGGCAGCGGCGCCATTTAATACATGGCTTTTGGCCCGTATAAAAATTATCGTTCTCGTGGTCTAATCGAATTGATCTAGGTTCTCTATGTGACTCTATTGTCTTTTGGTGCAACAAATATTTTTGGTTGTTTTTAAATTAAAATGTGTAAAACTTAAAAGTAAATGTCGTTAAAGTAAAGTGGCGTGAAATTAAATCTAAATCTAATTAAAAGTAAAAGGGTGCGATATTTAAAAACTTTTGAAAAATAAAATAACTAAATGACCAAAACTTAAAGCGTGACGGAAATTAAAGTTAGACAAGAATTAAAATGTAAACTAAGAAAAATAAACAAAGTTAACTAGAGAAAAAAACCACTCCAATCGGAATATATTCCGATCAGATTCAATCGGAATATCAAACCTACCTGTCGGAATGTTGATGAGAAACCCAATCGGAATATGTCACCTTTCTCTGGTCGGAATAACTAAGCTTAAACCCCAGATCGGAATGTATACCTCTGATCGGAATATGGAGTGGACTTTGGTCGAAATGTTAATCGGAATCCCTAATCGGAATAGTTGTCACCTACCTGATCGGAATAACCCAATGAACAACTTGATCGGAATATGTAGAAATGGACTCAGATCGGAATGCTGTCACACACCTCCTGATCGAAATACCAAATGCACCTCTAATCGGAATACCAACGTCCACCAATCGGAAAGTTAAAACCCTTTTCCGACCAAGCACGTAGCTATGATCAGAATGTAAAACCCCTTTCCGATTTCACCAATCGGAATACGAAGGGAAGATTGGAAAATAAGCTAAGCAAATAAGTTATAATTCTAATAAGCACTAGACGAAATTTCTAAAGCAAACTGATTAAGAAAAAGCTATTAAACAGAAATTTGAAGACTTTTAAATCACGAAATGGAAAAGCTTTACGAAAAATAACTTTTTATACAAAACAACTTTTATAAAAACTATACAAACTTGAAAATAAACAAAATAAGCTATGAAAATAAATGATTTAAAACAATCAAAAGCATAAAAATGTAATCTTTAAACAAATCAACAAGACAAAAAGCATATAAATCAAAGATTAAAGAAAGGTAGAATGAGATCAACAAGATAAAGTAAAGGTGCGAGAATTAAAAGAAACACTTACTTGAAATTAAATGGTAAATAAAGTGCAAGACATGTAATTAAAGGTGCAAGTAATTAAAGGTGCATAAAATAAAAGTGGAAGAGCTAATTTGTCAAGTTAGCCAAGAAGAACAAATGAATGAAAATGGGGTGTATTTATAGGAGATTAGGAGGGTGGTTAGAGGAAGCTTCCTCCTCTCCATCCTTTCTTCTTAATTGCGCCCTTAAGTCCTTCCTTCTTAATCTTTTTGTTAATCTTGGACTTTGATGACTTTTGGCTCGGGATTTCTTTGGACTCGTCTTTTAATTCTTCGATAAATAAGACTTGAGTTCCTCGGCTTTAAGTAAACTTCCGTCTTTTGACTTTTTCTTCGATAAATCTTCAGAATTGGTCTTGGACTTCCGTTCTTTTTGCACTCTTGACTTCTTGACTTCGTCTTTCATCTTTTTCTTGAATAAAAGTCCGTAAATTCCCATGAATTGCCGTGTTTTCTCCACGTTTCACCTTTTCGTCCTAAATCACAACAAAAACACAAACCACGCATAATTCCGACATAAAAGACATAAAATACACGTTTGGCTTGGTTATTATTGTAATTAAGTGGTAGAAAAGATGGGTGTTTTCACACCTATCATACACCTTACTCGAGAGTTACTTCACTAGTCAACAAACTCCTTAAGGTGGAGAAACCATACACAACGTCGCTTATCCAATTTCCGACTCTAAGCTAAAAGTCGAGTCCTAATCTTAGGTAGGACCAATCAACACAATGTCGCCCACTTCACCATTTTACGACATAAGGCTAGATGTCGAGTTCTAATCGAAAGATAGAACCAATCTTCACGACTCTTCACTTTAAAGCTAAGTGAGAACTACACTAGACACAACTACATCACTTTATAGTTTAGTGAGAACTCACAAGACACAACCACATCACTTTATAGTTTAGTGAGAACTCACAACTCTTCACAACTACACAACTCTTCACCCAAGTTATATTTTATGGCCCAGCATAACAAACATTGTGTTTTATGGCCTAAACACATAAACCATATAGATCTAAGTACTTACCACTTAGATCTATAACTCTAACACTATATCCAAGTATTAACAAACTTGGATCTACACAACTAACACCTAATCTAAGGATACCCATCACTTGGATCTTCTACCCATACAAACACATCCAAGTGAACTCAACACTTGGATCTTCTACATATACATAGTAGGAAGACTAAAAACATAACTTAGATCTATAGAAGGAGAGATCTTCATCATGTAGTGAACCCAACACATCATGGTAATGATAGTGTTCTTCTCTTTGCACTTGAGAGGATGAGGAGATTAAGGATAGAATCACATCTTAAACAAGATTAATCAAAACTAACTAATCAAGGATCTAAGATGGTTTTGAAAGAAACTGTGCAAAAAGGGTTAAAAGAAAACCTGAAATGATCCACTATTTATAGGACAACATTGCAACGGTAAAAAACACTCGCGGTTCCTTATCTCTACCCGCGGTACCTTATCAATAAGGAACCTCCGCGTTGGAGTCCGTGCAAATCTGTCCTTTAGTGGGGATATGCCATCTGGGGTAGTTTATACCCCCAAAGGATATTCCTTTGGCATATGGAATATGCCAAATTCAAATTAAAGAATGTTCTTTGGAATATACCTTAGGGAATATTCTTTGAAATATTCCAAACTCAAATTTCCATTTTTCTTTTTAATAAAACATTTTCCTAAAAATAAAGTTAATTAAAAATTACTTTGTCACTTTGTATAAAAGTGAGTTTTAAGAAAATATTAATCCTTGATCACTTAGTTAGGTTAATGGCATGTTTGTACATACCTTGAGTGATTCATGCCGAATGCGATCTTGGAGGTGTCGAGAGAAGTATACAAATGTATTCTTGAGTGATTACGAGTACCTTAACATTTTACATAATGTATTGCGAATTATACGTTTGTCATCAACAAAACATAAAGAGATTATATCGACAAAGCATCGTAATGTTTGCACTAACAACCTCCCCCTTTTTGATGAGGACAAACAAGTAAATCGCAACACATATTAAAATGCATAAGTTACTCGTTTACACTTACTTCTCCCCCTTTTGTCGAATCAAAAAGGTAGTCTTCATTTGTAGAAGAGGAGGATTGACTTCGAGAGAACATGCATCCAAAAAGCTAATCATCCATAGTGGTTGTCATTTGAGAGACGAGAATCCAAACCATAAACCCATCATACAAAAGATATTGAGCTTGCGTCATCCTAGTGAAGTCTTCAATCACCATAGGTTAACCAACTCCAAGCTTAATAATATGCTTATCTACGAGTGTCCAAAATGCATTACTTGTAAGTGTTCGATGAATGCAATTTGAGTGAGTCAACGATCGCAAATGTAATGACTTGAACTCTTGCAAGTGCTCCCCCTTGATATGAGCTCCCCCCTTGCTTGAGGCACCAAAAAAGCAAGAATAGTGACGAGCTACAAAAATGGGTTAGAAGTGTCCAACAAAACAAGGTTAGTAGACAAGAGCATATATAAAAAGAGATGTCACCCAAACGTGGATGATAAACAAGTCGTTTGCACAAACAATGACAAGCAAAGAAGTGTGCATGTGATGCTATCAATCCAAAAACAAATCAAAGGAGATGATCTTGACAAGATCAATTCATAATTGTTGGAATAGAGATAGAAAAGAAACATCCATACCAATTGTAATGATAATATGTCAAAGGGTGATGTGACAACCCTGGTTTTGAGGTTCGTCACTTAGTTTTATTTTGTGCTAGTTACGTGTCTTTACGTGTTTATGTGCTAATTGGTGTGTATAGATTGCGGTTTGGATATCGTTTCCGGTACGGGGTACCTTAGGAGTGAAACGATGTGTGATGATTTCATGTTCATGAGTTCACATGGTAGTGACTATGAAATGAGATGGTGAAATTTAGTGGTTTTACGTATACGTATATGTATTATAGAAAATCATATTTTTACGATTTATGGTTTAGCATTTTGAGGTATCGGATGAGGTAATTAGTCATATGGATATTTTTCGGGATGGTTTTAAGTCATTTAGGACTTAGTTATAAAGTTTATTTCAAAATTTGAGATTTTTTATAAAAGTGTATATTTTACGTCTTTTTCGGTAAAACGCGTAAAAACTCACTAGTTTTACGGTTTTAAGGTTTTGGAGGCTTTAGGAGCTGAAATAAATTAAGTAAAATTAAGATAATATTATTAATACATATATTAATAATAAAAAAGAAAAAAAACGAAATTAGAGGGGGGGTTAGTCGGTTTTGGACGCAAGAGAAGGAAGGGAAAAAGGAAAAAGGGGAAAAAAAGGAAAGTGGGCAATTATACTTGGGCTAGGATTTTTATACTATATAAAGAACACAACACCTCATAACAAACGAAATTTTTCTTTCTCCTGGAGGTTTTGAGTCGGCCTTAATAGAAAAATTAGGGTTTCTTCTTAATTTTGGGGGTTTTCATAAATTAGAGGTAAATCTTAATAACCCTTTTCAATTAAATTGTTTTTATGTTTTCTTTAATCATCTTATGATGGATTTAGGTTAGGGTTTAATTTAAAAACAGTAAATTAATGTAATATTAATGATATCATGATGATTACATAAACTAGGGCTTGTATTTAATGGGGTTATGAGTAATTAATTAAGTTAATTTGATTAAACCCGTTTTTAAAACTGAGCAGAATTTTGAGTCAATGGTTTTGATCATATCAGGAGTTCTAGGAACATTAAAGATGCTATCCAAGTATCCATGAAAAGGTAATTGAAGTGGCTTTCCAATGCAAGAAACGAGAACTAAATTGGAGGTAGGGAAGTGGGTCAAAAATAGGTTACAACAGTCGGAGGTCAAAACAGTTTTGTAATCAGCCTGTTTTTTTTTTAAGTTTTGGGTTGTTTGGGGTACTTAGGGTTGCATTGGGATCTTATAATGGGCATGAGAGATGGTTTACATATTGTAGTAAGTATCTGCACTTGGGCTAAGGTTGTGGTTTAGGGTAAGACCCTCTATTGGTAACAAACTTTTCATACGTTTAAAACCATTGAATTCTGGATAGGTAGCAATATATATACATATATCGGGGCCTTAACAGTAGCTTTAAGGTTAGGGCAAGTGGGAGGTTTTATCTAACATATGTAAAAGTAGGAATATTCCTTTTTCAAAAACCATGGGTATGTTTAAGTGGACGTTTGACTTAATGTTTTGAGACCTAAAAACTGGGACTGTTTTGTGTAAAATATGAACGGGATAGTTATTAAACTTAACCAAGTTAAGGACTTGTTAAGGAAGGGTAATGGGGTGATTAGAGCTTATCAATGAGGTATTTGTATGGGAATAAGCTATATGTCCATCATAGGTTGATGAGCCATCTTAGTGATTGGTTCATGTATTGATTGCGTGTGTTTGGTTTGTTAGCTTGTTGCTAGTGCGAGGACTTGTGAAGAAGCAATCAGGCGAGTTTCATAGTCCCATGTTTACTATTGATTTTGACTTCCAGATGGGATGGAAGAGACACTGTGTTATGTTGTTTATAAATTGATTTTGTGAATGATTTTAAGGTTTGAGATGGACTTGTGTGTACATTATGTGATTAACTGCTATGTGATTCTTGTTCATGTATGATTTAGATGGGAAAGGTACATAGGTGTATGGGCGCCTATGGTACCATGGTTGTTGGTAAGGCGTGATGCCTTGGAAATTATGGTTGTTGGTAAGGAGTGATGCCTTGGAAATTATGGTTGTTGGTAAGGCGTGATGCCTTGGAAATTATGGTTGTTGGTAAGGCGTGATGCCTTGGTAATTGTGGTTGTTGGTAAGGCGTGATGCCTTTGAATTGTGATGATTGATTAATCTTGAATGCTAGTTGTTAATGCATACTTGTAGCACACTGTCCATATGTTATTGTGTTGATGGTTGGTATTCACAACTTATGGTTTGTTTTAGCGTTGGAGTCTAACCCTATGACTCTCACCAACTTTATGTTGACGTGTTTTAGTGTCTCTTTCAGGTGTGAATATGGTTAAGCTTGTGGATAGAAGTGGCTAGACTTGGATGCCTTAGGATTGCATATAGAAGGAGATCCCCGTTCCTACTTAGCTTACCTTTATGTTTTTTTTTATAAGTGATACATGTTGGCACTTATATGTTTGTTTGGTTTATATTTATTGTTTGTCTTGGGTAAGTGGTAGGACTGTTACCTACTTACCTAGACTCCTGCTATGTTGAGATATTGTCATGACCTTTGTGTCGCCATTTATGACATTATAGTTGCATTTTAGTTTTCTCTATAGAGACACCAGTTGTTGTGATGATATCCATACGTCGCGCCCTATATTCCGCCATGGTGGGGGTGTGACAGAATGGTTTCAGAGCCTGGTTATAGAGAATTAGGTTGCCTAGTCGCGTAGCCTAGTCTATAGCTTAAGGGTCCCTGCATATAGGCGTCATAGGAGCATGTGTGCATTTTATATTAATTGATATGTTTGGATGTTATTTATTGCGATGTTTTGACTAGTATGAATTGAACCATAGTATGTTCATACTTAGTCACATGTTATTTTCTTTTTGGGTTGTGACTAGTGCGGGTTGAACCATAATCGTCCACGCTAGTCATTGTTGTATTTTGCTTAAATTGTACATTATAGTACATAATTTGGTACAAGGTACTTTCTACCTTTTGTTGAGTTATTTTATATACCTGAGGTATGTTACTTTTCTTTTGATGTTTAAGTCATGTTACCTAAGAATTATGTGGTGGTTCGAGCTACTAGGAGTACACGGGTAGGAAGGATTTTAAGCTGTTTCCACTCTTACGGGCGACATGACTTATAACTGATTATGTTTTCGTTTTGGATTTAGTCTATGCTGTTTTAGCTAGACTATGGATTTACGTATTTCAAGAGTATTACTATGTTATTTTAATAGATGGAGTTTTGGACTTTATTGTTTATGTGGTTATGAGCTTATGTGAGTAGATGGATTTATGTGTTATATGTTGTATTGATTCTTATAAGTGTCATCATAGGAGGGAGTGCATTGGGGAAAGGGTAATTGTATAAGTATGGTGGCCAACATAGTTATACAAGTACCACAACTTCAATGGGTTCTCAAGTATGATTGGATGAAAGAGGGTTAGTACATGCTTGTATATGATGAGATGTAGAATTTGGGTATACGTATAATTTGTGGGTTTATGTAATGGCTGCCTATGCGATGGCTATCGTTCTTTTTGTGTTATATGTTTTGGGTTATAGTTGTGTTGTGTGATTATGGGGTCACACGATATGGTTCGGTTTTGGAGGTGGGCTTTATGCCTTGTTGTGGCACGGTGAGATGGTGATTACTCGTATGGAAAAAAACGAGCGTATAAAGCGATTGATTGACTTGACATGTATGATAACAAGTATGTTTGGGAGATTCGATAGGTATATATATGCGGATGTATATATACTACTACGTGTTAGGTTATGGTATATGGTCGTTCACTAGTTATTATAACTTGAACGTACCTTGTGTTTGTCGTGTTTTATGGTGTTGTAGTTTGTTGGAGTTCCAACGACGTTTTGAATCTTTTGAAGTGTGTCTTGTAGCGTATTCTTTGAGTCTCGTATTTCACGCGTACGTTTTAAAATGGTGTTTTTGGTTTCATGTCTACTGAAATAACTAGGGATTTCTTTTGAGATAATGAAATCTTTTGTGTTGGGTCTTGCGTTTCTTTTGGTCAGTATATATTGAGTTAGATGGTTGGTTGTATTCGGTAAATAAGGGTAACGTGTTGGAGTCGTGTTTGAAACAAGATGTAACATAAGATTTATTTTTAATCAACACTTATATATTTCAAATTCTAAAAGACTTTCTTTGAAATAAAGCGAAGTAAAAATTTCTTTCAACCTACATAGTCTATATAATTGAGTTTGACCGATTTATGTCATTTTTAATTATTTATACAAGGTTAAATTGAGTTTATGAATATTTCACATACAATTATATCTGTCATTTAAAAGGATTACATTGATCACTAAGTTTATTCTTTAGTTTTTTTAACAACTAGTATAAAATTGATTTGGTCATAACTTGTTCGTTTTTAGAGCTTTTTGAGTGATTCAAAAGCCAAAAATTATGTACTCGGAACGTACTTTTCAAATATTCAGAATATATAGTCATGGGAGGTCAGTATCTTGGCCGAAATTATTGTACAAGTGTCGGGTTAGAGGTTGAGTTTAAATAGTAGTTTATTTTTATGATTTGGGATGCACGGGATACCTAGTTTTTGAGTTGAGTTTTGAGTTCGTCAAGAGGGTTGTTTGTAGATTGTTTGAGTCACATAGATGTGGGAGGTAATAATAACTAAATAAAAAAGAAAAAGATATATATTCTTTGGTAAAGTCGATCTTTTGCACGGTTTAAAAAAATATGTCGCGGGGCGTAATATGTTTGGTTGCCATTGGGTGTTTCTTGGATTATTTTTAGTTGTCATGGGTCATTTTGAATTGATACACGTTTTGGGTGTGACTTTTCTTTTGAGACTCGTGGTTTTTGACTTGTTTTAAATGGTACACGTGAAATGTCGTTAGTTATCCGTGGGTTTGATTCGTTGATCGTATCTGACGGATTCAGATGTAATTTTGGTTTCGTATTGTTCGGGAGCGTTGAGGTCGTCATATGAAAGACTTGGTCGCGCCTACAAGCTTAAGTAGGTGGCCATGAGAGAACGGTCGGAATATCCTTAGCGGGGAGGAAAGAAGTTCGTAGACGAACTAATGTGGTTATAAGGTCTCTTAGGAGTACCAAGGAGATGAATAGAGATTTGTGGGATACCAGCACAAGTAACGTGCCATAGAGAGTGTTGGAAGGGGATATTGTTCGTAAGGCATGTATGTTTTCTAAAAACTTCCTGAAATTTAGTAGGTTTGCCTATTATTTTGAGGTGGAACCATAAATAGAGCAAGTAGGAGACGTGAGAGGAGTTGGAGTTAGTGTCTTTCCAAGGAAATTGTTGATGGAATGATTCCAAGAACAAGAGTTGATGGAAATTGCAACGGATGCAAGGTAAAAGTCGATTTGCTTAGTAGTAGATTGGATGTGGTAAGCGGTTGAGTGGTCTGATTAGAGGAAGCATTGGTTTTTTAAAATGCGTGTAGAATTTTGCAAGTAGAACGAGGTAGGAATTTATTCGTATTGCCGCTGAGAGAGGGTGGAAGGAGGACATAGTTGAAACTGCTAAGGATGTTGTATGAACGCTTTGGGATTACGGTTATGCAGTTGGCTTCGCCAAAGCACTAGCGGTTTTCATGGTGTCAATGAACCAAGTGTGCATGAACGTGTATAAACGAGTTGTCATCGGGAGCATCGACGACATCTTGATCTACTCAAATCTGAGAAGGAGAGTGAGGAGAATTATGTGTTGGTTTGGAGTGGAGTTATACGTGAGATTTTCAAGTGTGAGTTTTAGTATTATATTTACTATGGTGAGTAGTTAGAGATGATGGCGTATCATGGAACCAGCAAGGGGTGAAGTGAAGAAGGATGAGGGAGTGTTTTGGAGGCTGAAGAGGTGGATTGGATAATGAGCAGATCTTGGCATTATCGGAAGGACTGGCTGAATTCGCGAAGCATGATGATACGTGGAGCAAGGATTTGGACGCGTACGAGGACGACAAAGAAAGGCGATCGTTTATACGATGCAGGAACTGAAGATTAGGAAGAACTGGATAGACTTAGTTAGTGGAGCTAGACTGTTATATCTGTCTAGAATGCTAGAGGCATTTGGTATACGAGACGTAGAGAATGATCTATACGGATCATGAACGTCTCCCACACATATTCAATCATCTTGATTGAACTTTTGGAAAAGGTGATGGGTGGAGTTAATTGATGAAAGAAAAATTGCAAGGCCAAGTACCATTTGGGAAAGGCAAGCATGGTCGATGAGACATGTAATAAGAAGGATGAGGTGAAACTGAGACGAACTTAAACTATAGGGATGACCTATAAGGCGGTTTGGATAAAGGATATAGGTTGCACGAGTTGAGTTGTCTAAAGCAGAGAACGCGTCAACATGTATGTTGCGTGGCTTGGACAATCATATGGGGAACAGGGATGTAGACTATACTTCCTACATAGATAGGAGTAGTTTATAAAGGGCGATGTAAGGACGAAGTTGGTGGAAGGGATACATAATGCGGGGGAGGATTAAGTACGATGAGAGTTGGGTGATAGTTGATAGACTGACTAATTCATCTCATATTTCAAGAGGAATGAGAAGTCACGTAGTTGAGAAGTTGTAAGGATTGCGTACGGATGTGATGGAATAGAGTGTTTTGCGTAAGAGATAGCCTAATATGTATGGAATGCCTTATGAAGGATTATGGCAAGAGAAGAAACGATGGGAAGCATCACATCGTGATGTATGGTAGGAGTCGAGGAAGTAGAAGGAAGAGTGTATAGAAGCGAAGCATGAATGAAATAGGTCGAGTGTGACAACCCTAGATTTTGGATTTGTCACTTTTGACTGTTAGACTTTGATTATGTGCTTAGTGTGCGTTTACGGGCAATATGTTTATATTTGAGCCTTGGATTGGATGTTAGTCATCGTTCGTGTATTGCGTGGTACATTATATAATGTTATGATGGGGTTAGTTCGTGTTCATGAGTTCACATGGTGGTGACTATGAAGTGAGATGGCGTTATTTAGTGGTTTACGTATACGTATAAGTATTATAGTAATAATACTTTTTTAGGATTTACGGCTTAGCATTTGGAGGTCTCGAATGAGGTAATTAGTCATATGAATATTTTTCGGGATGGTTTTAAGTCATTTAGGACTTAGTTATAAATTTTATTGAAAAATTTGAGATTATTTTTAAAAGTGTATATTTTACGTCTTTTACGGTAAAACGCGTAAATTTGACTAGTTTTACGGTTTTGAGGTTTTGGAGGCTTTAGGAGCTGAAATAAATTAAGGGAAATTAAGGGAAATTAAGGTAATATTAATAATAAAAAGAAAAAAAATAAAAAAAAATATATGTGTAAGTCGGTTTTGGGACGCAAGGAAGAAAAAGAAAAGGGAAAAAAAGGAAAAAGGGGAACCGGGCTTTTGTAATGGGCCAAGGACTTGTTAGGAAAGTATATAAAGCCTTATTTTTATCAAAACACTCCATAAAATCCCTGGAGATCAAGTATGGGTCGACATCTATGGAGAAATTTAGGGTTCTTCATTAATTTTTCTTCTTTTAAAAATCTTAAGGTAAAACCTTCATAATCTCTTTTTAATTAATTTTTTTTAAGTTTATTTAATCATCTTATGATGGATTTAGGTTAGGGTTTAATATAAAAACAGTAAATTAATGTTGTATTAATCATAATATGATGATTACATAAATTAGGGCTTGTAATTAGAGGGATTAGGGTTAATTAATGAGGTTGATTTTGTTAAACCCGTTTTTAAAAACTAGGCAGAAATTTTGGGTCATTTTTTGATCATATAGGGAGTTCTACAAACTCTTATTTTGCGATCCACATATCCCTGAAAAGGTAATTGAAGTGGCTTTCCAATGCAAGAAACTAGAACTAAATTGGAGGTGGGAAGTGGGTCAAAAACAGGTTACAACAGTCGGAGGTCAAAACAGTTTTGAATTCAGCCTGTTTTCTTTTTAAGTTTTGGGTTGTTTGGGGTACTTAGGGTTGCACTGGGATCTTCTAACGAACCTGAGAGATGGTTTATATATTTTAGTAAGTATCTGCACTTGGGCTAAGGTTGTGGTTTAGGGTAAGACCCCCTAATTGTAACAAACTTTTCATACGTTTAAAATCAGTGAATTCTGGATAGGTAGTAATATATACACATATATCGGGGCCTTAACAGTAGCTTTAAGGTTAGGGCAAGTGGGAGGTGTTAGCTAACATATGTAAAAGTATGAATATTCCTTTTACAGAAACCATGGGTATGTTTAAGTGGGAGTTTGACTTATAGATTGGAGACCTAAAATTGGGACTATTTTGTGTAAAATATGAACGGGATAGTTATTGAACTTAACCAAGTTAAGGACTTGTTAGGGAAGGGTAATGGGGTATTTATATGAGAGGAGGTTAGATGTCCATCATAGGTTGATGAACCGTTTTAGTGGTTGGTTCATTTATAGATTTATGTATTTTTGGATTTTTAGCTTGTTGCTAGAGCAAGGACTTTTGGAGAAGCAATCAGGTGAGTTCATAGTCCCATTTTCACTTAGTTTTTAAATGTTTTCTTCTAGTATGGGATGGAGATGACACTTGTGGTATTCTTAAAATGTTTTGGTACTAAATTTTTATTAATGTGTGGACATAAATGTGCTATTGTGTGACTTGCGTGTTTATGTGTTCGCATATGTGCTTTGATATGTGTTCTGATATGTGAATCTTGATTGTGTTATGATCGGGATTGGTACATAGATGTATGGGCATCTATGGGACCAGTTGTGATGTGTGTGGAGCGTGGGGAACGATCGGTCCTGAGTTCTTGGTTCTGAGTTCTTGGTTCGTGGGGCAGGATCCGTCCTGAGTACTTGTGCATCGTCTCTTTTGTGGCAAGATATCTCGACGGGGATATGGTTCATCTTCCACAGGTGGTGTGGGAAAGATCCGGATAGTGTGGTGTGTTCTTGTGTGTGTGATGGGATACTTCTTGATTGTTATAGTATGCTTTGTGAATTGTAGATGTGATTGGTACTTGGCTTGAGTTTCGTTGTGGATGCATGTAGCATGATTATCACATTATGGTCCATTACTATAAATTGTTTTTCTTCAACTTATTTACAGCGGATGTCAAGGTTTCTTATGATGTTCTAGATAACTTAAACCTATGTTCTCACCAACTTTATGTTGACAGATTTTAGTGTCATTTTCAGGTGAGGTAGTTGTGCAAGATGATGTTAGAAGTGGCTAGAGTATAGAGGCTGCTAGGATTGCATTCGGAGGAATCCCTTTCCTCTTAGATTTTATTTTGTCTTTCGATTTAGTAAATTGTTTGATACCTATATGCTTGATGTGTGTTATTTGAATGTCTTTGGTAAGAGGTAGGCATGTTACCTACTTACCTAGACGCCTACATTATTTGAAATATTGTCATGACATTGTGTCACCTTTTTATGACATTTCTATTTCATTTATTTAACTCTATAGACACGCTATTGTTGTGATGATATCCATACGTCGTGCCCCATATTCCGCCATGATGGGGTGTGACAGAATGGTATCAGAGCCAATGGTTATAGAGAATTAGGTTGCCTAGTCGCGTAGCCTAATCTATAGCTTAAGGGTCCCTGCATATAGGCGTCATAGGAGTATGTGTGAATTTTATAGTAATTGATGTGTTTGAATGTTATTTTCATAGTATTTGTTAGGTTATGAACTACTATGGTTCATACTTAGCTACATGTTATTTTCTTTTCGAGTTTTGAATAGTGCGGGTTGAACTATAGTCGTATACGCTAATCATTGTTGGATTCCGTTTAATTACGTTTTCATGTTCTTTATACATTTTGAATTTTGTCTACGGTGGTTCAGTTGGATTACGAGTTTATATGTTTCATGCATTGGCTACGTTATTTTAATACATGGATTTTGGATCTTATTTTATGTTGTGGTTATGTGCTTATATGAGTTGTAGGATCTATGTGCTTATTTGAGTTGGTAGACCGATGTGTTATGTGTAGTATTAATTCTTATAAGTGTCATCATAGGAGGGAGTGCATTGGTGAAAGGGGACTTGTATAAGTATGGTGGCCAACATAGTTATACAAGTACCACAACACCAATGGATTCCTAAGTATGGTTGCATGAAAGAGGGTTAATACATGCTTGTAATAGTATATGTTGGATGGATTTGAGTGTATGTATGCATATGCCTATATATGTATAATTCCCTTCTACTTATCGGTTGTATTCTTGGGATGTTTTGCTAGCTCGTTCCTCTTCGAGATGTTTAACTTCCGTAGTAGTACATTTATCAAATTCTCATTTCTTGTGTTCTTTTGTACGGTACTTTTGGCGTGAAGGCTTTTGAGATGGTGGAGATTTCTTTTTGGGGTAACGATGTCTTTTGTTTCGAGTTATACATGGTAAAAAATAGAACTTGCAAATTGAAAAAAATAGTTGTTGGTAGTCGATGAAATAAGGAAGTGTCGGAAACATGTTTCAAATAAGGTGGAATATAAATTCTTTAACATATAAGCATGACTCGGTTATTTTAAAATATTTTGGTTTTGAGCACCTAAAGTTATTTTTCTTAAGTTAAAATTTTGTTCTTATTTAGTGAAATATGATAAAATCATGTAATTAATAGAGTTTTAATTTTCTGGAATTAAAATAAATTAGGTTTTAAAATTGGTAATTAATGAGGGGTTTTAGGGTTTAACAATCGTTTTTTTGGTATAAATCGGAGTAGGCAGAAACTGTCGCTAAACGGTCAAAATATGTCACTAACTGTCAGAAACTGTCGCTAATGCCTAGGCAGATTTTGAGAAAAATTGTTTTGGTTATAAATTATTCGTTTTTAAAGTTTTTTGGGTGATTCAAAAGCCTAAAATTATGTACTCGGAACATACTTTTCAAAAATTCAGAAAGTTTAGTAATTGGAGGTCAGTAGCTTGGTCGAGTTAATTGTGCAAGTGTCGAGTTCAAGATTAATTTTCAAACGATATGGTTTAAACTTGTGTTTTGGATATTTTGGGATAGTGAACATTTAGAGGGCTAACATAGGGCTTATCTGGGATAGGACTGATGTATCCATCATAAGGAATGTACATTGATGAAGGATGTGTGTTCCGGAGTCAATGTTGACGTGTGATATTGTGTTGTGTGCTTTAGACAATTGATCGTTCGTGAAGAGACTTTAGATTGATTTTCGTTAGATGATTACATAAATTACTAATGTGATACCATGGTATTAGAACAACTAATATACAATTATAGCACAAAATCCATTCTGGGGTAAAATTTGGTTTTCCACCAGGTTTTAATAGTATGTCGCCGGTCGTAACACATTTCAGTTGTCGTTGGGTGCTTGTTGTCATTGGTCTGTTTCCATGGTTCGTTGGGAGTCGATACATGTTTTATGTTGAGTATCTTTTGGAGTCTCATGGTTTTGGTTCATTCTTTTAAATTTGTTCACGTAAACGTCCGTTAGTTGTCCATGGATTTGATCTGTTATCCGAAGTTGGGGGTCCTAAAATTTGTCGTGAGCTTATATTCATTGAGAGTGTTGTTGTAGTCATGATCCGGTTACATTCTTATGAGAGAGATAGTGTGTTAGCTGTGAAATGAATTTATTGAGCTTATGGAGTAAATCTCGGGACGAGATTTCTATTAGGAGGGAGTGATGTGACAACCCTAGATTTTGGATTTGTCACTTTTGACTGTTAGACTTTGATTATGTGCTTAGTGTGCGTTTACGGGCAATATGTTTATATTTGAGCCTTGGATTGGATGTTAGTCATCGTTCGTGTATTGCGTGGTACATTATATAATGTTATGATGGGGTTAGTTCGTGTTCATGAGTTCACATGGTGGTGACTATGAAGTGAGATGGCGTTATTTAGTGGTTTACGTATACGTATAAGTATTATAGTAATAATATTTTTTTAGGATTTACGGTTTAGCATTTAGATGTCTCGGATGAGGTAATTAGTCATATGAATATTTTTCGGGATGGTTTTAAGTCATTTAGGACTTAGTTATAAATTTTATTTAAAAATTTGAGATTTTTTTTAAAAGTGTATATTTTACGTCTTTTACGGTAAAACGCGTAAATTTGACTAGTTTTATGATTTTGAGGTTTTGGAGGCTTTAGGAACTGAAATAAATTAAGGGAAATTAAGGTAATATTATTAATACATATTAATAATAAAAAAATAATAAAAAAATATATGTGTAAGTCGGTTTTGGGACGCAAGGAAGAAAAAGAAAAGGGAAAAAAAAGGAAAAAGGGGAACCCGGCTTTTGTAATGGGCCAAGGACTTGTTAGGAAAGTATATAAAGCCTTATTTTTATCAAAAAACTCCATAAAATCCCTGGAGATCAAGTATGGGTCGACATCTATGGAGAAATTTTGGGTTCTTCATTAATTTTTCTTCTTTTAAAAATCTTAAGGTAAAACCTTCATAATCTCTTTTTAATTAAATTGTTTTTATGTTTATTTAATCATCTTATGATGGATTTAGGTTACGGTTTAATATAAAAACAGTAAATTAATGTTGTATTAATCATAATATGATGATTACATAAATTAGGGCTTGTAATTAGAGGGATTAGGGTTAATTAATGAGGTTGATTTTGTTAAACCCGTTTTTAAAAACTGGGCAGAATTTTTGGGTCATTTTTTTGATCATATAGGGAGTTTTACAAACTCTTATTTTGCGATCCACATATCCCTGAAAAGGTAATTGAAGTGTCTTTCCAATGCAAGAAACTAGAACTAAATTGGAGGTGGGAAGTGGGTCAAAAATAGGTTACAACAGTCAGAGGTCAAAACAGTTTTGAATTCAGCCTGTTTTCTTTTTAAGTTTTGGGTTGCTTGGGGTACATAGGGTTGCACTGGGATCTTCTAACAAACCTGAGAGATGGTTTATATATTATATTAAGTATCTTCATTTGGGCTAAGGTTGTGGTTTAGGGTAAGACCGTCTAATTGTAACAAACGTTTCATACGTTTAAAATCAGTGAATTCTGGATAGGTAGTAATATATACACATATATCGGGGCCTTAACCGTAGCTTTAAGGTTAGGGCAAGTGGGAGGTGTTAGCTAACATATGTAAAAGTATGAATATTCCTTTTACAGAAACCATGGGTATGTTTAAGATGGAGTTTGACTTATAGGCTGGAGAGCTAAAATTTGGACTGTTTTGTGTAAAATATGAACGGGATAGTTATTGAACTTAACCAAGTTAAGGACTTGTTAGGGAAGGGTAATGTGGTATTTATATGAGAGGAGGTTAGATGTCCATCATAGGTTTATGAACCGTTTTAGTGGTTGGTTCATTTATTGATTTATGTATTTTTGGATTTTTAGCTTGTTGCTAGAGCAAGGACTTTTAGAGAAGCAATCAGGTGAGTTCATAGTCCCATTTTGACTTAGTTTTTAAACGTTTTCTTCTAGTATGGGATGGAGATGACACTTGTGGTATTCTTAAAATGTTTTGGTACTAAATTTTTATAAATGTGTGGACATAAATGTGCTATTGTGTGACTTGCGTGTTTATGTGTTCCCATATGTGCTTTGATATGTGTTATGGGCATCTATGGGACCAGTTGTGATGTGTGTGGAGCGTGGGGTACGATTCCTCCTGATTTCTTGGTTCTGAGTTCTTGGTTCGTGGGGCACGATCCGTCCTGAGTACTTGTGCATCATCTCTTTGGAGGCAAGATATCTCGACGGGGATATGGTTCATCTTCCACAGGTGGTATGGGAAAGATCCGGATAGTGTGGTATGTTCTTGTGTGTGTGATGGGATACTTCTTGATTGTTATAGTGTGCTTTGTGAATTGTAGATGTGATTGGTACTTGGCTTGAGTTTCGTTGTGGATGCATGTAGCATGATTATCACATTATGGTCCATTACTATAAATTGTTTTTCTTCAACTTATTTACAGCGGATGTCAAGGTTTCTTATGATGTTCTAGATAACTTAAACCTATGTTCTCACCAACTTTATGTTGACAGATTTTAGTGTCATTTTCTGGTGAGGTAGTTGTGCAAGATGATGTTAGAAGTGGCTAGAGTATAGAGGCTACTAGGATTGCATTCGGAGGAATCCCTTTCCTCTTAGATTTTATTTTGTCTTTCGATTTAGTAAATTGTTTGATACCTATATGTTTGATGTGTGTTATTTGAATGTCTTTGGTAAGAGGTGGGCCTGTTACCTACTTACCTAGACGCCTACATTATTTTAGATATTGTCATGACATTGTGTCACCTTTTTATGACATTTCTATTTCATTTAGTTAACTCTATAGACACGCTATTGTTGTGATGATATCCATACGTCGCGCCCCATATTCCGCCATGATGGGGTGTGACATCGAGATAGGAACCGAAGGTAAAACTTTGGTAGAGCCTAATGAGTAGAATAAAGCACAACGTAGGCTAATGCTGTCGTAGTGTGGAAAAAGGAAATGGCACTGACCTATACTGATTGTTTGGGAGGCTTAGTATCGATAATCGATTGGATGAGGAGTTATAGGTGTGATGTGACATAGGGACGAAGGGCTTGGTCTAACTGAGATAACCGTCCTTTTGATGATGTGTATAGCTCATAAGTTGATTTGGATTGGAAGAACTAATGGATATGTGAAAGACCGTCATAAGTCACTTTGTAAGGAAATTGGAAATTTTTAAGTAGTTTGGGGTACATAAAGGGAGTTGATGTAGAGTTTTGTAGTTCCATTTATGATCCTTGGAAAGATCGGACCATTAGCTTATGAGCATATAATTACCTGGGAAAATGAGTTGTATAAATGATACATTTCATGTATTGAGATTGGTAAATGTTGTTTGAGAATGCATTTTGCATGTACGGTTATTCGGGACTTGTGTTAATAAGAGTTTTTGTTTTATCAAAGAGTCATTTGTGAGATTTATTGACTGTGAGGTCAAGAGTTTGGCAATGAGTTTAATTATTTTTGGTTTGTATATGTGGTATTTTAAAACTTGAACTAAAGTTCACGTGGAAATGAGGGGAGTTCATTTAGAACAAGTATCCTCATGTGATTCGTTGGTTGTGTGTTGATCCTAAGGAGTAAATCTCGGGACGAGATTTCTATTAGGAGGGAGTGATGTGACGACCCTGGTTTTGAGGTTCGTCACTTAGTTTTATTTTGTGCTAGTTACGTGTCTTTACGTGTTTATGTGCTAATTGGTGTGTATAGATTGTGGTTTGGATATCGTTTCCGGTACGGGGTACCTTGGGAGTGAAACGATGTGTGATGATTTCATGTTCATGAGTTCACATGGTAGTGACTATGAAATGAGATGTTGATATTTAGTGGTTTTACGTATACGTATATGTATTATAGAATATCGTATTTTTACGATTTACGGTTTAGCATTTAGAGGTATCGGATGAGGTAATTAGTCATATGGATATTTTTCGGGATGGTTTTAAGTCATTTAGGACTTGGTTGTAAAGTTTATTTCAAAATTTGAGATTTTTTATAAAAGTGTATATTTTACGTCTTTTTCGGTAAAACGCGTAAAAACCGACTAGTTTTACGGTTTTGAGGTTTTGGAGGCTTTAGGAGCTGAAATAAATTAAGGAAAATTAAGGTAATATTACTAATACATATACTAATAATAAAAAATAAAAAAACGAAATTAGAGGGGGGGGTTAGTCGGTTTTGGACGCAAGAGAAGGAAGGGAAAAAGGAAAAAGGGGAAAAAAAGGAAAGTGGGCAATTATACTTGGGCTAGGATTTTTATACTATATAAAGAACACAATACATCATAACAAACGAAATTTTTCTTTCTCCTGGAGGTTTTGAGTCGGCCTTAATAGAAAAATTAGGGTTTCTTCTTAATTTTGGGGGTTTTCATAAATTAGAGGTAAATCTTCATAACCCTTTTCAATTAAATTGTTTTTATGTTTTCTTTAATCATCTTATGATGGATTTAGGTTAGGTTTTAATGTAAAAACAGTAAATTAACGTTATATTAATGATATCATGATGATTAAATAAACTAGGGCTTGTATTTAATGGGGTTATGGGTAATTAATTAAGTTAATTTGATTAAAGCCGTTTTTAAAAACTTGGCAGAATTTTGAGTCAATGGTTTTGATCATATCAGAAGTTCTAGGAACATTCAAGATGCAATCAAAGTATCCCTGAAAAGGTAATTGAAGTGGCTTTCCAATGCAAGAAACGAGAACTAAATTGGAGGTAGAGAAGTGGGTCAAAAACAGGTTACAACAGTCGGAGGTCAAAACAGTTTTGTAATCAGCCTGTTTTCATTTTAAGTTTTGGGTTGTTTGGGGTACTTAGGGTTGCATTGGGATCTTATAATGGGCATGAGAGATGGTTTATATATTGTAGTAAGTATCTGCACTTGGGCTAAGATTGTGGTTTAGGGTAAGACCCTCTAATGGTAACAAACTTTTCATACGTTTAAAATCAGTGAATTCTGGATAGGTAGTAATATATATACATATATCGGGGCCTTAACACTAGCTTTAAGGTTAGGGAAAGTGGGAGGTTTTAGCTAACATATGTAACAGTATGAATATTCCTTTTTTAAAAACCATGGGTATGTTTAAGTGGACGTTTGACTTAAAGTTTTGAGACCTAAAAACTGGGACTGTATTGTGTAAAATATGAACGGGATAGTTATTAAACTTAACCTAGTTAAGGACTTGTTAAGGAAGGAGTGATGAGACTGCTTTTATACATAGTCTCATCTTCCAAATCGGGCTTAAAATGCATTAAATATCATTAAAACTGCCAAATATATGCTCGTGTTTGTTGCTTGTGTATTTTAGGTACGGATATTGAGGAAAAGACAAAAAGATCACAAGAATCAATCAAAAACGAACACGGGAAACGAATCCGCACAATGAATCGGACCCGAATCATGAATTTCCAAAATGACCTTGAAGTTTGAAGATTGTACAAGTTTGGTCCCTCAAGAATTGAAGACTTGTCAATTTATACCCTTGCAAATCTCATTTATTGCATTTGGGCCCCTAAATTATCAAGAATTTACAAGAGAAGTCCTTGGAGAATGAAGAAATTGCATTTAAAGCCCTTGTTTAAAGTTGTGACAACTCTTGTGCCATATTTGACAAGTTACACAAACTTGTTATAAAGGAAAATGAACTTTGTGGCTGTTTATTTCAAAGTGAAGATAACAAGGAAGCAGAGGGACTGTTTTTGCTTGACACCACAATTACTCCCCACCAATCATCCAGCCATGTCATCCTCCAACACCAATCAGCACCCACCACCTCACAACCCCCATCCCAGTCACACCCCACTCACGAGTTTATTTATTAAACTCAGTCAAACAAAGTCAAACCCCATCTTTCCCTCCCTAACACTTTATTTAAATTTAACCACCCCCTAAACGGATTAAACACGCCCTAATTACCCCATAAACCCTATTTTGTCCAGTATCAATTGAATTAAAAACAAAGGTTTTTTTATTCAGCTTTTCCAGATCATTGATTCACTCTATCCTCACCTAAACCTACACAAAAACCGTGACCAAGACACACCCATGTGTCTTGTAGGGCCCTCCCCTGCACCCGTCACTTTCCCCAAACCCCAATACCAGACAAGGTTTGGTGAGAGGACACTTAATCCAAAGCCTTGAACTTTCTGTGATAGTTATAGGAGCTATTGGCTCATTTGGTGGATAACCAAATAAGCTACTAAGCTTGTATAAGCTATTTCATCAGTTTCAACTCTTTCCAAGTTTTCTAAATTTTCAATATTTCATTCAAGAAAAAATCAGTTCTTTAATATTTCTGCTTCATTTTTTAAGCTATAAGATATAAGTTGACTTGTCAATAAGTCAATCTTATAGCCTATAAGCTCTTGTACCAGGTTATTCTTGCTATTGGTTGTCTGTTTTTGGCAGGTTCAAAACAAGAATTCACACCATCATCTTCATTTCAAACAGCCAAAAAGGGTTCAGCTCAGGCCCCAGCCTGAAAGAGATGGCTATGCAGCCATTGTGGGACCTGGATGTGGGTCCCACAAGGTAACTAACTTGTACCTTTTTCACTTTCCAAAAAATTGTGATTTATATATGAATTGGTACACTTGTATGCAAGTAGTTTAAGTGTGTGTTATTTGGGTTGATTCTACTGTTTAGAGGATTGTATGCATGTTAGAAGTTATTATAATCAGTTTGGTTTGGATTTGACCTGATTTGGTTTGAAAAAATTCAGCTTCTGAAAATTAAGGGGTGTTTGGATTTGGTTTTTAACTGAGCTTGGTGAAAATTATTTGGGTTAAAATCTGTCTAAACACACTTATTAGGTTGTTAGTAAGTGATATTGGTGTTTGGTTTTCAGTTTGGTGAAGTTTAAAACAAATTGCATGTTAAAATTGGATAATATAGCTAGAAATCAGTAAGTGCCTTTATTGACTGATTTTTATGGATATGGTTCACCACCTTTTGAAATCTGTTAGGGTTAAGTGCTTAGTAGGATTGTGTATTGCTTATATGTCATTTGGTGGACTTGTGTGCAAGATTTGAGGCCTTAAAATCCACTCTTGTGCACTTTGAATAAGCAAAATACTCACATACCTACATTAGCTTAATCAGAAACTTTTTTTGGTCGTTTCGTGTGATTTTTGTGAAGAACTTGTGTGTTTTTTGTGATTCAATAGACTCCATACACTCCACTGAGTGTAGGGGTGCCCCATTGTCCAAAGAAATCCAAGCAAACAAGCTTTCCAAAGCTCTAAGGTCACCAGACCTGTTTTTAACACTACCATTGGGAACCAATTTCCCACTGCTAGTATTAAAGTTACCACTACTTTACAAAAAGACAAAAGCCTTTGACATGTCACTTTCAGTAAACTAAAATTTTGTCTTTTGTGGACTAAAATAGGATTTAGGGCTTGAAAATAGTTTCATAATTTTTCTTATTTAATTTTTTATTTTTCTGCTTAATTAGATTTTATGTTACTGTTCATTTTATATTTTTTAGATTAATTAGCATTTTTAATTAACTTTTTAACTTTCTGTTTTTGTCTTTTAGTGACAAAATTTTATAGTTTTCAGTTTTAAGAATTTTATTAGACTTAGAAAAATAATTTAAGATTTTTAGTTCAAAAAGTTTTTACTGTTCACCTTTTATTTATTTTTTAGAATTAATTTAGTTTAATTAGGTTTTTATTTCAAACTGTTTTTGTTTTTTAGTGAAAATTTTTATATTTTTCAAACTTTTTCATTTTTCAACTGTTCTTTAGTATAAATTAAGATTTTTAAAAGTGTCAAATTATTTTTAGCGTTATTTTATTATTTTTTATGATTATTTTAGTTTAAAAATAGTTTTTAGTGATTTAAAAATAGAAAAATAGCTTTTAAAATCTAGGAAAAATACTTTTTAGTCTTTAGATAATATAAGTAAGTTATTTGTTCAATAAAATAATATTTTGGACATTTTGATTAATTATATTTAATTTTAGGGCTTTAATTATCATTTAAAATTGAATATTTAATTAACAAAAGGTTTTAAAATATTTTTATTGGATTTTTATTCTTATTTATATTATTATAGACCTAGTTTTAACTTTTAATTAATTTTTAGGTTTAAAATTTTTTAATTTGTAGTTTTTTACGGTTTTACGTGAACGCCTTTTTCGTCTTAGTTTAATCCGTCTACGTAACCGTCATTCTCTTCTCACCCCATTTCTCCTTTCTCTTCTTAATCATATAATCACAAACCATTAATCAATTCATTACACAACGCACTAGCCTCCTCGAGAACGAACTCACTTCATTGAGTCATTTACACACGGTTTTCCTAAATCGTTGTGCTTACCCTATATTTTGGTCCTCTTTTTCCTAAAAGAGTGCTAATTTTACAACAATCATTTTGGCGCCGCTGCCGGGGAGGCGTGTTGTGTTTTGATTTGAACAATTGTTGTTTTTATATAGCCATATAAGTATTTGTATTAGTAGCACTCTACTAATACGTATTATCGGTTTTTCGTTTTTTGTGAATACTATTACTATATTGTATACGTAGAACAATAAATTCACAAGTACTCCAAATACGTGAGAAATCACAACCTTGACTTGGGAGGTCATTACCCAATCATTGTATTCGAATCTCAAACCAGAGAAAAAGGCAAAAATAGATAAATACTTTCGTGAAGCTCGATTTTGAAAAATATAAACTATAAGGTGGGTATAAGGCGGTTGTATTTCACGACCTAAAGGAAAAAGGCTCTTAAGTGCTTCGCGCCGCCTCGTTTCCTCCGCTTGCTTGTGAGTATTTGATTTTGAAAGCTAATCGAGGGTTTTGCCGCCCAAAGTATTACTAAGTATCATATATATTTTCTTGGTTTCATTTGATTAAACCCTCTTGAACGATTTGGTGTTCCACCATCGTTCTAAAGTCATCGAAGGCGTTCACTCCACGTGATCGTTTTCATTCCTTGAGGCTTCTTTAATCAAGAGATTTGATTAAGGAGGAGATTTGTAGATTATTGTCTACCTAATACAATTCCAAAATCCAAAAAAAAGTAAAAACAATCAAAAATCCAAAAAAAAAATTGAAAAAATACAAAACACCAAAAAGAATCTTCTTTGCTCGTCCCCTCGTTGTACGTCACGTTTATGCTAACTCGTAATCAAGCAAGACGTGCACGTAAACGAAAGAACAAAACTCCCACTCCCAATCTTTCTAGTGACGAGTCTCCTATTGACGAACCCATTGTAAGAGAAGCACCAACCATGGCGAATCGAACTATGATGGAGTTACTTCAAGCACCCACCGAGGGTTATGGAGAAGCTATTGTGATTCCCGCTATCCTTGCGGAGAATTTTGAGGTGAAAACGGGTTTGTTGTCGATGATCCAAAACAACAAATTCCGTGGTGATGAGATGGACAATCCACACAACCATATCCGCCAATTCAATCGTCTTACCGCTACTTGCAAATTTAAGGATGTCTCGAATTACTCGATTAAGATGATGCTTTTTTCGTATTCCTTAGCGGGGCCCGCTAAAATTTGGTTAGAGAAAGAGCCACCCAATTCTATATTGACGTGGAAGGATCTCGTTTCAAAATTTGTGAACCAATTTTTTCCGCCCTCTAAGACTACGCACTTGAAAAACGAGATTTCAAAATTTTCACAAGAGTGTAATGAAAGTTTTTCAACGGCTTGGAATAGGTTTAAGGAGATGTTACATGAATGTCCTCATCACGGTTTTTCCGACTTGCATCAAATAGACACGTTTTACAATGGACTAAATGATCATGAAAGAGATTATTTAAATGCCGCCGCGGGTGGTAATTTTTTGTGTAAAACGGTTGAGGAAGCTTTGGTGATAATTGAGAATAGGTCTAAGGTTTATAGCCCTCGTAACACACCGAGTGTTGCCAAATTGGGCTCGTCATCATCGTCTCGTAGCATTAATGCCTTACATGATGAAGCAAATGAAGAAAATCGGTTTTTTGATAGATTTGCTAACCTTGTGTCCCATTGGAAAGCTCAAGAAGCTTCGAATTCCGCTTCGGTTAAAGCGGTTGCTAAGAGTTGTTTGTCTTGTGGTGGAGCTCATGATCTTTCCGAGTGCATTACCGCGGATGGTAACACTTCGAGTGCTTATATAGCCACGGGAACTTATAACCAAAACGGTCAAGGTTCCCGCCCAAATCAAGCTCCACCAAATCAAAATGCTAATAACTATCGAAACAACAATCAACGTAGTAATTATCAAGGCAATCAACGTAACTACAACAAGGGTAATTATCAAAGTGGAAATGGGCAAATTTCAAACCAAAACCAAAACCGTGATTTTCAAACTACCACACAAGGTTTTCAAAATGATCACACCAAAAATCTTCAAGGAGAATTTTTGAATTATGCAAAGGCAAATGATGCTAAGTTTGATAATATGCAACGTGAAATGGTTAGCTTAAGATCCGAGTTGAAAAACGAGCTTAAAAACGAACTTGCTAATGAACTTAAAACTCATGCTAATAAAATGGAAGGAAATGTTCAACGACTCCAACAAAATCAACAAAAAATGGAGCAAGGTCAACATGAGATTAAGCAAGAGTTGTAAAAAGCGGATGCTAGGCAATCTAAGTTTGAAGACCGAATGGAAAAAATGTTTGAAGCTATCATGTGTAAACCCTCTTCTTCGGGTGGTCTTCCTAGTGATACCATCGTGAACCCGAAAGGAGAATTGAAGGTTATTACTACTCGTAGTGGTAAAACTTTCAAAGAACCCATTTCTCGTCCAAGTACTTCTATAGAGAAGGAAAAAGAGAAAGAACCCGAGGTGGTGGTAGAAAAGGAGCAAATTCCAAGCCCACGAAGTACCGCTCAAACCACACCTACGGTTGAACCAATACCAATCATGGAACCCGAGATTCCAAGGCCTTTGCCTATGCCCCAACCCACACCACCCTTACCTTACCCTTCAAGACGAGACAAGGAAAAGGCACAAGAACAAAATAATTATCAATTTGAACTTTTTATGAAAATGTTTCGTGACTTGCATTTTAATATAAGTTTTGCCGACGCCTTGGTCATGATGCCTCGATTTGCCGCGAACTTCAAAAGTATGTTGAATAACAAAGAGAAATTGCAAAAATCGTATAGTTGTTCATCGGTTTTTCTTAGCCGCATACCTCAAAAAGTCGGTCATCCCGGCATGTTTTTAATCCCATGTGCTATACAAGACATGGAGGAATGCTACGCCTTGGCCGATCTTGGTGTTAGTATTAACTTGATGCCTCTTGAGATTTTTAAGTCGCTCAATCTTCCCAATCTCACTCCTTCAAGAATGTCAATCGAGATGGCCGATCATTCTACGATTCTAGCTTGTGGAGTAGCCGAGGACGTCTTCGTGAAAGTTGGAAAGTTCTACTATCTCGTAGACTTCATTGTTGTTGACATTCCCGTCGATCCTAAAGTTCCTCTAATTTTAGGTCGATCATTTTTGGATACCTCGAGAGCACTTATCGATGTGCATGCTAGGAAAATCACTCTTCGTTTCAATGAGGAAGAACTCGTCATTAATGCAACTCAAAACTCCATACTTTCTCATGTGTATTCTATCACGTCTTTGAACAATGTTAGTCCTATCAAAAACATTTGCAAAAATATTTCAAAAAGAGTTTTAGGAGTTGATGATAAAAATGAAGTTCCGTCCCCTCCGCCGGTGGAGGTTAAGAGTGTTAAGCCTACGATTCCAATTGTGAATGATTCTTCGGATGATGAATATGTTGACCCCGATGGGGAAGTTTTCTTTGTTGACAAACGTTTTGAGAACTTACCACCACCTTTACCAAAACGGTTTTGAAATGTGAGAATTTTTAGTGTGACTAATATTGCTTTAGAAACGCCAAATATTTTTGACATAATTAAGTCGGGTTTTCATAAGGAGAGTTTAAAAGATGAAAAAGGAAAAGATTTTGAATTGAATTTAAAAGATTTTTCTACAACTCTAACTCCATCATCACCACGTGTTTTGAGTGCTACAAGCTCGTCTTCTCCTTTTGACGATGCTTTGTGTGGACCTAGTGTGGGGGAAGCCCCTTATGTTCCCTCCCCTTTCTCCACCGAGGACGAGATATTTGATCCCAGAATTGCTTATAAAGGGAAATCTCGGTCTTCCACCGATGCAATAAATGGAAAATCTTTCTATTTGATTGGTGTGAGTCTACCTCGAGTAGCTCAATGTTTTTATGACATACCCATTGTCCCACCCTTCTATTTCTTCTCATCTATTTTCTTGAAACCCTTTGGGTTTGTGTTGACACACGATGAAGTGGCGTTGATTTATTTTTCCAATGAAAACGAGAACGCCATCTTCGATCTCGGTATTTTGCACCATCAAAGGACTTAGTCCTTAAATACCGGTTATTTTTGGGCCTTGTTTATCACGTAAGCCCCACTAAAAATTGACCATACCATGATTATCACTAAATGATCATATTTATGGGGATTCGAGTCGACCTTTTGACTCGGTTATCAAAAACAAGGTGCCTCGTGGGGGAAACCCATGCTTATCCATGTACATATTATTGCTTTCTAATTAGTTTAATGTGAGGGGATTTGTGCCCTTCCAACCTTTGTTCCGTGGTTGTTTGTGCATTGTGGTTTTTTAGATCATGATCTTCACGATTGGAGCCTCTCGTGTTCGTTTATGGGAGCACTCGATCGTTTGCTTTGAAGACTTTCTCAATATCCATGATATATCCTTTGATGTTCTAACCTTAGGTTATTAGCACACTTCATAAACGGCTATTAATTTATTGGTTACACCCTTTCCATGCTAGATTAGGCATTCGACTACGTCTCTAGTATGGGGGTGTTTTTCACCCCTAGACTCGAAACATTGAGGACAATGTTTAACTTTAGTATGGGGGAGGGGGGTGAATAGATACTTGCCTTGCCAAACCTTCACGCTTTCCAAAGTTTATCTTTTTGTTTATCGTTTTATTGCAAAATAAGGCTAAAAATGGCCAAATTTTAAATATTTTTCTCATATTTTATAAGTGTTTGAAGACACGAATGTAGGTTTTCCGATGGCGAGAATAAGAGTAATTTTTGACTCGACCATGCGTGTTGAGCACTTAGCTTTGATTCCTTAACTTCACATTATGCTAAGTCTCTTAAATGAGGACGAGAAATGATAGGGTTAATTATAAGTTACTATGCTAAACGTAGAGTACTTGTATTCTTTCAAAAACTCATGTGTTCTCATTGTTTGCTTATTCTCCCTTCGCATGTAAATATTTTTTGCTTAATAAATATTGACTTAGCGGTTTAGTTAGGATTGTTGGGTTTCTAGTCTTTTCTAGTAGCTTCTGTGTAATTAAATTGGGAAGACATTAAGGTATCGCCAGCGTCACGGTTTTGAAGTATTGGCACCCGAATAATCAAAAGCTTCACCCAATAATAAGATTTCAAGTGCTCACCTAAATTAAGCAAAAATTTGAAGCTCACAAGGCCTAAAAATCTATGCAAAATTGAAAGTGAATCAAGCCTTAATCTTCGAAGCTTTAAAGATCCAAAATTCGCCTTAGCGTGAGGATATACGTCTTTGGCTAATAAAACTACCGATGAGGCGGATAATAAAAGGCAAGGCAAGACCGAAGTCATAATAAAAGCTTGATGGCGAAGTTGAATAAAAGATGGAGGTAAACCAAAGATAATAAGGCCCTTCCGTTAGGGGGCGTATAAAAGTCTTGGTAATAAGTCTCATGTTCAAAACCGTTATAAAACTGTGTTTATCGATTCTTCTTGTCAACTTAATTTTTTGACATCGTCGTCTATTAGGAGGGGTTATTGATTTGATGGTCTTGGTTACACCGTTAGGACTCTATTTTTAGACCTAAATCTCTAGTATCGCATAAGTCAAACAATGTATCCTCGTGAAACATTCAAGACAAAATAAAATATAAGAGATACAACTTAGGAATAATGGGAGGATAAGTACGTGATTAGGGCATATGAGTAGTGTTAGCATTACTAACTTATAATGACAATGATCTCGTTGCGCGCTTGGCATGGAATTGGGGTAAAAATCGAGGACGATGAAATTATTTCTAACGAAGCATTCACGTGTTCTTAGTCTATGAACCTAAACGTCCCATTTTGTGATGAAAATCATACATTATGTCTAAAACGCAAGTAGTAGTAATAGTAGTAGTGTAGCTAGTTTATCATTCAATAAAGTTTATAAAAAATGAATTCTGGAGGTGCTACGATACTTTATTCTAGCATTGCGTGAGGGCACGGCAATGGTTTAGTATGGGGGAGTGATGAGACTGCTTTTATACATAGTCTCATCGTCCAAATCGGGCTTAAAATGCATTAAATATCATTAAAACTGCCAAATATATGCTCGTGTTTGTTGCTTGTGTATTTTAGGTACGGATATTGAGGAAAAGACAAAAAGATCACAAGAATCAATCAAAAACGAACACGGGAAACGAAGCCGCACAATGAACCGGACCCGAATCATGAATTTCCCAAATGACCTTGAAGTTTGAAGATTGTACAAGTTTTGTCCCTCAAGAATTAAAGACTTGTCAATTTATACCCTTGCAAATCTCATTTATTGCATTTGGGCCCCTAAATTATCAAGAACTTACAAGAGAAGTCCTTGGAGAATGAAGAAATTCCATTTAAAGTCCTTGTTTAAAGTTGTGACAACTCTTGTCAAAAGTTACACAAACTTGTTATAAAGGAAAATGTACTTTGTGGCTGTTTATTTCAAAGTGAAGATAACAAGGAAGTAGAGGGACTGTTTTTGCCAGACACCACAATTACTCCCCACCAATCATCCAGCCATGTCATCCTCCAACACCAATCAACACCCACAACCTCACAACCCCCATCCCAGTCACACCCACTCACGAGTTTATTTATTAAACTCAGTCAAACAAAGTGAAACCCCATCTTTCCCTCCCTAACACTTTATTTAAATTTAACCACCCCCTAAACGGATTAAACACGCCCTAATTACCCCATAAACCCTAATTTGTCCAGTATCAATTGAATTAAAAACAAAGGGTTTTTGATTAAGCTTTTCCAGATCATTGATTCACTCCATCCTCACCTAAACCCACACAAAAACCGTGACCAAGACACACCCATGTGTCTTGTAGGGCCCTCCCCTGCACCCGTCACTTTCCCCAAACCCCAATACCAGACAAAACCAACGGATGGATCAAATTCCTTTGTCCCCAAGCACAAATGAACGAATGAGATCACTTTCAAACAGCTATCATCCAACAAGCATCACATGGGCGAATTTGACCAAGATTCCAAGAATTCAAACAAAGGGCTTTTCAGGAATTTCATGTATTAGGGTTTTAGGACTTCTAGACTATTCTATCTACTTGTATAAATAGCTTGGCCGTTTGTGGCACAAAGCTTTGTTCCAGATTTTTGCTTTTAAAAATATTGTAAACCCTTTTTAAAGTTATAAAAGTTGGTATTTGTGTTTATAAAGTAATTCCTTTTTATTGTTTAAAAGTTGGTGGTATTGTTTAAGCATAATCTAGGTTCCATAATCCATTTTGGTTTTATTAAGTGTAATTAAGAAAGTTAAGGTTTGGTGAGAGGACACTTAATCCAAAGCCTTGAACTTTCTGTGATAGTTATAGGAGCTATTGGCTCATTTGGTGGATAACCAAATAAGCTACTAAGCTTGTATAAGCTATTTCATCAGTTTCAAGTCTTTCAAAGTTTTCTAAATTTTCAATATTTCATTCAAGAAAAAATCAGTTCTTTAATATTTCTGCTTCATTTTTTAAGCTATAAGCTATAAGTTGACTTGTCAATAAGTCAATCTTATAGCCTATAAGCTCTTATACCAGGTTATTCTTGCTATTGATTGTCTGTTTTTGGCAGGTTCAAAACAAGAACTCACACCATCATCACCATCATCTTCATTTCAAACAGCCAAAAAGGGTTCAGCTCACGCCCCAGCCTGAAAGGAGATGGCTATGCAACCATTGTGGGACCTGGATGTGGGTCCCACAAGGTAACTAACTTGTACCTTTTTCAGTTTCCAAAAAATTATGATTTATATGTGAATTGGTACACTTGTATGCAAGTAGTTTAAGTCTGTGTTATTTGGGTTGATTCTACTGTTTAGAGGATTGTATGCATGTTAGAAGTTATTATAATCAGTTTGGTTTGGATTTGACCTGATTTGGTTTGAAAAAATTCAGCTTCTGAAAATTAAGGGGTGTTTGGATTCGGTTTTTAACTGAGCTTGGTGAAAAGTATTTGGGTTAAAATATGTCTAAACACACTTATTAGGTTGTTAGTAGGTGATATTAGTGTTTGGTTTTCAGTTTGGTGAAGTTTAAAACAAATTGCATGTTAAAATTGGATAATATAGCTAGAAATCAGTAAGTGCCTTTATTGACTGATTTTTGTGGATTTGGTTCACCACCTTTTGAAATCTGTTAGGGTTAAGTGCTTAGTAGGATTGTGTATTGCTTATATGTCATTTGGTGGACTTTTGTGCAAGATTTGAGGCCTTAAAATCCACTCTTGTGCACTTGGAATCAGCAAAATACTCACAGACCTACATTAGCTTAATCAGAAACTTTCTTTGGTCGTTTTGTGTGATTTTTGTGAAGAACTTGTGTGTTTTTTGTGATTCAATAGACTCCCTACACTCCACTGAGTGTAGGGGTGCCCCATTGTCCAAAGAAATCCAAGCAAACAAGCTTTCCTAAGCTCTAAGGTCACCAGACCTGTTTTTAACACTACTAGTGGGAACCAATTTCCCACTGCTAGTATTAAAGTTACCACTACTTTACAAAAAGACAAAAGCCTTTGACATGTCACTTTCAGTAAACTAAAATTTTGTCTTTTGTGGACTAAAATAGGATTTAGGCTTGAAAATAGTTTCATAATTTTTCTTATTTAATTTTTGATTTTTCTGCTTAATTAGATTTTATGTTACTGTTCATTTTATATTTTTTAGATTAAATAGCATTTTTAATTAACTTTTTAACTTTCTGTTTTTGTCTTTTAGTGACAAAATTTTATATTTTTCAGTTTTAAGAATTTTATTAGACTTAGAAAAATAATTTAAGATTTTTAGTTCAAAAAGTTTTTACTGTTCACCTTTTATTTTTTTTTTAGAATTAATTTAGTTTAATTAGGGTTTTATTTCAAACTATTTTTGTCTTTTAGTGAAAAATTTTATATTTTTCAAACTTTTTCATTTTCAACTGTTCTTTAGTATAAATTAAGATTTTTAAAAGTGTCAAATTATTTTTGCATTATTTTATTATTTTTTATGATTATTTAGTTTAAAAATAGTTTTTAGTGATTTAAAAATAGAAAAATAGTTTTTAAAATTTAGGAAAAATACTTTAGTCTTTAGATAATATAAGTAAGTTATTTGTTCAATAAAATAATATTTTGGACATTTTGATTAATTATATTTAATTTTAGGGCTTTAATTAGCATTTAAAATTGAATATTTAATTAATAAAAGGTTTTCAAATATTTTTATTGGATTTTTATTCTTATTTATATTATTTTAGACCTAGTTTTAACTTTTAATTAATTTTTAGGTTTAAATTTTTTTAATTTGTAGTTTTTTACGGTTTTACGTGAACGCCTTTTTCGTCTTAGTTTAATCCGTCTACGTAACCGTCATTCTCTTCTCACCCCATTTCTCCTTTCTCTTCTCAATCATATAATCACAAACCCTTAATCAATTTATTACACAACACACTAGCCTCCTCGAGAACGAACTCACTTCATTGAGTCATTTACACACGGTTTTCCTAAATCGTTGTGCTTACCCTATATTTTGGTCCTCTTTTTCCTAAAAGAGTGCTAATTTTACAACAATCATTATCAAAATGATTGTTGTAAAATTAGCACTCTTTTAGGAAAAAGAGGACCAAAATATAGGGTAAGCACAACGATTTAGGAAAATCGTGTGTAAATGACTCAATGAAGTGAGTTCGTTCTCGAGGAGGCAAGTGCGTTGTGTAATGAATTGATTAATGGTTTGTGATTATATGATTGAGAAGAGAAAGGAGAAATGGGGTGAGAAGAGAATGACGGTTACGTAGACGGATTAAACTAAGACGAAAAAGGCGTTCACGTAAAACCGTAAAAAACTACAAATTAAAAAATTTTAAACCTAAAAAATAATTAAAAGTTAAAACTAAGTCTAAAATAATATAAATAAGAATAAAAATCCAATAAAAATATTTTAAAACCTTTTATTAATTAAATATTCAATTTTAAATGCTAATTAAAGCCCTAAAATTAAATATAATTAATAAAAATGTCCAAAATATTATTTTATTGAACAAATAACTTACCTATATTATCTAAAGACTAAAAATTATTTTTCCTAAATTTTAAAAACTATTTTTCTATTTATAAATCACTAAAAACTATTTTTAAACTAAAATAATCATAAAAAATAATAAAATAATGCTAAAAATAATTTGACATTTTTAAAAATCTTAATTTATACTAAAGAACAGTTGAAAAATGAAAAAGTTTGAAAAATATAAAATTTTTCACTAAAAGACAAAAATAGTTTGAAATAAAACCCTAATTAAACTAAATTAATTCTAAAAAATAAATAAAAGGTGAACAGTAAAAACTTTTTGAACTAAAAATCTTAAATTATTTTTCTAAGTCTAATAAAATTCTTAAAACTGAAAAATATAAAATTTTGTCACTAAAAGACAAAAATAGAAGGTTAAAAAGTTAATTAAAAATGCTATTTAATCTAAAAATATAAAATAAACAGTAACATAAAATCTAATTAAGCAGAAAAATCAAAAATTAAATAAGAAAAATTATGAAACTATTTTCAAGCCCTAAATCCTATTTTAGTCCACAAAAGACAAAATTTTAGTTTACTGAAAGTGACATGTCAAAGGCTTTTGTCTTTTTGTAAAGCAGTGGTAACTTTAATACTAGCAGTGGGAAATTGGTTCCCACTGGTAGTGTTAAAAATAGGTCGGGTGACCTTAGAGCTTAGGAAAGCTTGTTTGCTTGGATTTCTTTGGACAATGGGGCACCCCTACACTCAGTGGAGTGTAGGGAGTCTATTGAACCACAAAAAACACACAAGTTCTTCACAAAAATCACACAAAACGACCAAAGAAAGTTTCTGATTAAGCTAATGTAGGTCTGTGAGTATTTTGATGATTCAAAGTGCACAAGAG
Source organism: Glebionis coronaria (assembly GCA_025667525.1). NCBI lineage: Eukaryota > Viridiplantae > Streptophyta > Magnoliopsida > Asterales > Asteraceae > Glebionis > Glebionis coronaria. The sequence goes on from CM046880.1 coordinate 21,635,373, forward strand.
TGGATTTTAAGGCCTCAAATCTTGCACACAAGTCCACCAAATGACATATAAGCAATACACAATCCTACTAAGCACTTAACCCTAACAGATTACAAAAGGTGGTGAACCAAATCCACAAAAATCAGTCAATAAAGGCACTTACTGATTTCTAGCTATATTATCCAATTTTAACATGCAATTTGTTTTAAACTTCACCAAACTGAAAACCAAACACTAATATCACCTACTAACAACCTAATAAGTGTGTTTAGACAGATTTTAACCCAAATACTTTTCACCAAGCTCAGTTAAAAACCAAATCCAAACACCCCTTAATTTTCAGAAGCTGAATTTTTTCAAACCTAATCAGGTCAAATCCAAACCAAACTGATTATAATAACTTCTAACATGCATATAATCCTCTAAACAGTAGAATCAACCCAAATAACACACACTTAAACTACTTGCATACAAGTGTACCAATTCACATATAAATCACAATTTTTTGGAAACTAAAAAAGGTACAAGTTAGTTACCTTGTGAGACCCACATCCAGGTCCCACAATGGCTGCATAGCCATCTCCTTTCAGGCTGGGGCCTGAGCTGAACCCTTTTTGGCTGTTTGAAATGAAGATGATGGTGATGATGGTTTGAGTTCTTGTTTTGAACCTGCCAAAAACAGACAACCAATAGCAAGAATAACTTGGTACAAGAGCTTATAGGCTATAAGATTGACTTATTGACAAGTCAACTTATAGCTTATAGCTTAAAAAATGAAGTAGAAATATTAAAGAACTAATTTTTTCTTGAATGAAATATTGAAAACTTAGAAAACTTGGGAAGACTTGAAACTGATGAAATAGCTTATACAAGCTTAGTAGCTTATTTGGTTATCCACCAAATGAGCCAATAGCTCCTATAACTATCACAGAAAGTTCAAGGCTTTTGATTAAGTGTCCTCTCACCAAACCTTAACTTTCTGAATTACACTTAACAAAACCAAAATGTATTATGGAACTCAGATTATGCTTAAACAATACCACCAACTTTTAAACAATAAAAAGGAATTACTTTATAAACACAAATACCAACTTTTATAACTTTAAAAAGGGATTACAATATTTTTAAAAGCAAAAATCTGGAACAAAGCTTTGTGCCACAAACGGCCAAGCTATTTATACAAGTAGATAGAATAGTCTAGAAGTCCTAAAACCCTAATACATGAAATTCTTGAAAAGCCCTTTGTTTGAATTCTTGGAATCTTGGTCAAATTCGCCCATGTGATGCTTGCTGGATGATAGCTGTTTGAAAGTGATCTCATTCGTTCATTTGTGCTTGGGGACAAAGGAATTTGATCCATCCATTGGTTTTGTCTGGTATTGGGGTTTGGGGAAAGTGACGGGTGCAGGGGAGGGCCCTACAAGACACATGGGTGTGTCTTGGTCACGGTTTTTGTGTGGGTTTAGGTGAGGATGTAGTGAATCAATGATGTGGAAAAGCTGAATCAAAAACCCTTTGTTTTTAATTCAATTGATACTGGACAAATTAGGGTTTATGGGGTAATTAGGGCGTGTTTAATCCGTTTAGGGGTGGTTAAATTAAATAAAGTGTTAGGGAGGGAAAGATGGGGTTTGACTTTGTTTGACTGAGTTTAATAAATAAACTCGTGAGTGGGGTGTGACTGGGATGGGGGTTGTGAGGTGGTGGGTGCTGATTGGTGTTGGAGGATGACATGGCTGGATGATTGGTGGGGAGTAATTGTGGTGTCTGGCAAAAACAGTCCCTCTACTTCCTTGTTATCTTCACTTTGAAATAAACAGCCACAAAGTACATTTTCCTTTATAACAAGTTTGTGTAACTTGTCAAATATGGCACAAGAGTTGTCACAACTTTAAACAAGGGCTTTAAATGCAATTTCTTCATTCTCCAAGGACTTCTCTTGTAAATTCTTGATAATTTAGGGGCCCAAATGCAATAAATGAGATTTGCAAGGGTATAAATTGACAAGTCTTCAATTCTTGAGGGACCAAACTTGTACAATCTTCAAACTTCAAGGTCATTTTGGAAATTCATGATTCGGGTCCGGTTCATTGTGCGGCTTCGTTTCCCGTGTTCGTTTTTGATTGATTCTTGTGATCTTTTTGTCTTTTCCTCAATATCCGTACCTAAAATACACAAGCAACAAACACCAGCATATATTTGGCAGTTTTAATGATATTTAATGCATTTTAAGCCCGATTTGGACGATGAGACTATGTATAAAAGCAGTCTCATCAAGGGTAATGGGGTGATTAGAGCTTATCAATGAGGTATTTATATGGGAATAGGCTAGATGTCCATCATAGGTTGATGAGCCATCTTAGTGATTGGTTCATGTATTGATTACGTGTTTTTGGTTTGTTAGCTTGTTGCTAGTGCGAGGACTTATGAAGAAGCAATCAGGTGAGTTTCATAGTCCCACGTTTACTATTGATTTTGACTTCCAGATGAGATGGAAGAGACACTGTGTTATGTTGTTTATAAATTGATGCTGTGAATGTTTTTAAGGTTAGAGATGGACTTGTGTGTACATTATGTGATTAACTGCTATGTGATTCTTGTTCGTGTATGATTTGGATGGGAAAGGTACATAGGTGTATGGGCGCCTATGGTACCATGGTTGTTGGTAAGGCGTGATGCCTTGGAAATTATGGTTGTTGGTAAGGCGTGATGCCTTGGAAATTATGGTTGTTGGTAAGGCATGATGCCTTGGAAATTATGGTTGTTGGTAAGGCGTGATGCCTTGGTAATTGTGGTTGTTGGTAAGGCGTGATGCCTTGGAATTGTGATGATTGATTAATCTTGAATGCTAGTTGTTAATGCATACTTGTAGCACATTTTTCATATGTTATTGTGTTGATGGTTGTTATTCACAGCTTATGGTTTGTTTTAGCGTTGGAGTCTAAACCTATGACTCTCACCAACTTTATGTTGACGTATTTTAGTGTCTCTTTCAGGTGTGAATATGGTTAAGCTTGAGGATAGAAGTGTCTAGACTTGGATGCTTTAGGATTGCATATAGAAGGAGATCCCCGTTCCTTCTTAGCTTACCTTTATGTTTTTTTATAAGTGATGCATGTTGGCACTTATATGTTTGTTTGGTTTATGTTTATTGTTTGTCTTGGGTAAGTGGTAGGACTGTTACCTACTTACCTAGACTCCTGCTATGTTGAGATATTGTCATGACCTTTATGTCGCCATTTATGACATTATAGTTGCATTTTAGTTTTCTCTATAAAGACACCGGTTGTTGTGATGATATCCATATGTCGCGCCCCATATTCCGCCATGGTGGGGTGTGACAGGTGAAAAGCTTAGAATTTTTTGGAATCACCCAAGAAAAGCAAGATTTAACCATCAACTCTAAAAAAACAAGGAGAGGATTTTGAGGAAATCAATTCAAAATTGCTGGAGTAGAGGTAGAAAAGAAACATCAAAGAATTTGAAGATATCATCTCAAGGGGTTAAAAACTTAGAATTGATGGAATCACCCCTACCAATTGTAAATTTTAACCGCAATCAACTCTCAAAAATAGGAACAAAAATATCTCAACCTAGAGACGTTTTTGACCAAAAAAAAATAAAAGAAAACCAAAAGCGGATAAATCGACGTTTTAAGAAAAAATTTGGGATATAGGACATTATAGGCAAAAATGAGTATGAATGTCGACACCAAATGGTGTTTAGCATACGATAAACTACATGCTCAAAGTTTCGTAGCTCTTCTCAATCATTATGGATGTTCAAAGAACAATTACATGATGAGGAAAGGGTAAGGCTCGACTCAACTTAGTTTAGAAAGACTAGAAGAAAGAGACTCGACTTAGAAGAGCATGATTAAAATGAATTGAGAGAGACTCAACAAAGAAGTTAAGGATAACTTCACGAAACTAGAGAAGAAACTCAAAAGAGAAGAAAAGAAGGAATCTTCAAGAAAACTCGTCAAAAGAGAAAAAGACCAAAACGAACAAAGGGACTTAATGGTCGCGGTTCGTTAAATAGGTCTGTGGTTCATTATCAATAATGAGACCCAAGGTTATTTGAGGAACCGTGGACATTGGGTGTCCAAAACCGATTATCGACTCAAAGGGAAATCACTTGGTCAAACATTTTAACATAAGATGCTAAATGGATTGAAGGTCAATGCTTCGGATATGACTTTTAACAATTGCAATTGCAGGTTAAAATTACTTGAATATTTCAAAAGAAATATTTAAGTTGTCAATCTTACTAGGAGAGGAATTAGATATAAATCTAACCTTCCTTGACAACCGAGTGAGAAAATAAATAAGAAAAGAAAGATCACGAGAAAAACGAGATCCAAGACTCAAAGAAAAATCATGTTGAAAAACATGAAAGGAAATACAAGAGAATAAATATCATACAAAGATGTATGAAAAACAAGCCTAAAACTTAAGCATAATTTTAATCTTAGTTACACTAGAATCCTAAGATTTGCTTAGATTGAGTGTCTTATTAATAAGCAATACACATGATTAATTAGAAGACAAGGTGGTGGCGGAATTTGGTGGGGTAAAAGGTGAAGTCACCAAGGGTTCAACAAAGGCATTCTCAAAGGGAATGCTTTGGATAGGTTGAGGTTGAGTAGTCACATCCAAGAGAGTACTAGGAGTGAAGGGTGAGGTTAACACATTCATTCTAGATTGGAATGAAAAGGAGGTAGAACCATGTGAATGGTTGGTACCATGGGTTGAGGTAGTCTTGCATGGTGCAAGAGGTGGTGAGGGTGATGAAGAGATGAGAATGGGCACAATCTCATTCTTAGGTGTGGCAAAAGGGTGAAGAGTTAAGTTTGGGTAACTTAATCTTAATTTTGAGGTGCCTCTTTGAAGAAGAGGTTTTGGATGAATTGGAGGTTCTTGTAGAAACCATGGTAGTAATGGGTGGTTTAAGGGGTAAGGATGAATGGTTTGAGGTGTGAAGAACATGGCTAACAAGAAGGGTTTAAAAGGGTGAGGGGATGATCCAAACTAGTAAAGAGTTAAAAAGGGAAAGCCCAAGATATTTTAGGAGTGATCAAAGGTTTGAAACAAAGATTCCAAAGGGTGTTGGAACAATTGGGAAGTTTCAGAAAACCCGAATTTGAGAGCTTCTACCCGCGGTTCTTTATCTCCACCGGCGGTTCCATATTGATATGGAGTCGCGGTCTATTTAAAGAACCGCCTACAGAGGCTTGGTTTAGGTGGTGAATGGAGGATTTTCCAATTCAGCAAATCCTAATGTTCTAGTCTAACTTATCATAAAGTCATGCTTAAGAGCAATAAAAACTAGAACACACACAAAGGAAAAACACATAGGTTCAATTAGCACGTAGGAAGAAAGTTAAGAAAAACCTAATGGCTACAAAAGAAAAAGACTCCTAATGACATACAAAGTTCATCAAAGTAAACTATCATTAGTCATATATAAGAAGAGCCATTTAGCCAATTTAGAGAATGAGTATGAGACTATCACTAGAGGTGCTCAATTAAGGCTAAACACGACCATTTTTACGAGTTATACACCAACTCAACTTCCCACATGGAAGTAATTCAACTGTTAGGTCAAATTAAGATCCTAGTGCATAAATTCTCTAGTAGTCATTCTCAAGTTAGACAAAATGTAATTCCAACATTTGCCTAATAAAGTTTAGCAAGGATGAAACTTGCATGGCGACACAATGCATGACCTAATGAGGGTTAAGAATGCACCATTGCATATCTTGTCAAACAAGTCTAGTTAAGGTTATTTACCTTAATAGAACTTGAGGCCAATAACTTTGAAGTGTATAAACAAAGTTTACACAAACCAAAGGAACACTCTTGATTGGTCTATCAGAAATGAAACATTTATAAATTGCATTGCAATGTAAATTACTTGAGTATTTCGGATGAAACATCCAAGTTATCATACCGACTCTATTGTGCATTATAAGTAATTATTAAACAAAATATGTCTAACAATTTGAACAAGTAGATTCAAATAACACCATCAACACAAGTGTGAGTTATGATCCGATGTATATTATTAATAAACCACATTCATGTCTTCACTAAAAAAACATTTCAATTAGATTCGATAATGATATCAATCATAATTTGAATAATGAATTGATATATATTTGAAATCTTTCTTGATTCCCACTAACACTCCTTTAAGAGAAAATAGCTAAGATTTTCAAAGGGTGTTTCATGTTTTATAGTGAGACATTAATCTACTTGATCTAATAAGACAATGATAGAGTAAGACGACCCATATCAAAAGATTTGACAAGCTCCCAAAGCTTTCAAACCTAAAAGTGTTAAAGAACATGCCAAGGTGTACAAACTGTTTATGTAACATTTGTAAACCAAGAGATGTTAATCCTATATGCAATGCACACATAATGTTGCAACTAAAATGCAAGAAATCTAGCATACATCCTAATTAGGAAAAACTAGATACTAACAAAAACCAAGCAAGGCACAAGAGACTAGACATATAAGCAATACTACTACAAATAACAAGGAACACTTAATAATGTCTACATAATAATAACACACAAGGAAACACACACAAACAATTAGCTTAACACATAAAAGCATTCGTCCATGTTTTGAGTGTTAGATACAACAAAGTATTCATAGCTTGATTTTATTTGAAAATAGTCTTTGACCCGTTTAAAATTTAATTAAGTTTAAAACTTTGAAAATATATCAATTTTCAAAGATATATCACCAAGAGATGTCTAACTTGATAGAAAAGAGTAAAACACAAGTTTTACGACAAACCGACGCTCAATACTTTGGACAAAGTATGGAACATAGAAACCATCCAAATTTTAAAGTTTGAATAAAGATTTGGAAGCATTTTTAATTGAAAGAAAATCCAGTTACGTTCGAAATGACGGGTGGCACGACTTCTACGGACTTACGGTTGATTTTATATGATTTTTCAAAGTTTTCAAAAATCTGTGTCAGACTGACCGCGGTTCCTTATTGATAAGGAACCGTGGGGAATAGATAAAGAACCGCGTCCAGAGGACAAAAATGGGGTTTTTGGTCAAAATCATTTGGTAACTTTTCGGAAGGACTTAGGACTCTAAAAATCATTTTAGACACATAGAACTCGTATTTTAGAGTTAATTATGACACAAATGATTTTTATACTTCTAATACAAGGTTTTTATGCTCGTATGAAATTTCGTTGTTCCGATTCTCTTCGAATTGACTATTGGTAGAAAGTGCGACTCAATTGTTCTTGGTGGAATAATAAATGGTTTGGTTGATTATCTATTTTAAACTAATAGCAAATATGTAAATGTCGTTGAGTAAATTAAGAGCTTTAAAGATTAAACTAAAATAACGAGTTAAAAATAAATGCTTGAAAACTTAAAGACAAGATTAGAAAAATACTTGAAAACTTAATGAATCTAAAACTTGGAAACTTTGTAAAAACAAGAAATTAAACAATCGGAAAACGATCGGAATACAGCCAAATCGGAATATCTAAAATGCTACAATCGGAATGTTTGGTCGGAAACACTGATCGAAATGCGTAAAAGAAATTCTGGTCGGAATATCAGTTAAGGCATGTTGTCGGAATAAGTTAAAACTTACTTCAATCGGAATATAGTTAAAACCTACAATCGGAATACATGAAATCGAGTCCGATCAGAATAGCATAAAAAAGGACACAATCAGAATAATGGGAAAACAACACTAATCGGAATGTCTTAAACACAAGGCTAATCGGAATGTCACAAAAACCTCCACAATCGGAAAGTGCCAAAACCCTTTTCCGATCAAAGGATCGGAATAAGGAGGTAGTAGTCGGAATGATCAATCGGAAAGGGGTTTACCCTTTCCGATGGTATCTACTCGAAAAAAAGCTAAGTTTTGAGCTACTAGGAATAAGCTCAAACCTAAACTTGATGGAATTAATGATAAGCCAAACTAGTAAGCACAAACTAAGAACTTTTTAAACTTTAAATAAACAATCTTTTAAATAAAACTATAAAAAGATGAACTTTTTAAGAAAACTTTAAAAGTGAATAAGCTAAAAAAGCGAATGAGCCAATAAGAACAAGAATCTTAAAGCTTAATCGTATGAAAGCTTAAGTATGAATAAAAAGATTAACTTTTTAAGCACGAAAACATCAAGATCAACACGGATCAAAAGTATTTCGCACCAAAATTAACTAAAAATAAAGAAAGGTAGAAAGAGATGAAAGATTAAAAGCTTAACTTGAACTTGATTAATGAAATCCAAATACAAAAGGCTTAATCTTGAAAGATTAAAAGAAAGAAAAGATGAAAACTTAGTGAGAGAAAGTTGAGAACTTTCTCTCTCTAAAACTAGAAAGAAAAATGAAAAATGAAACTGACTACTAAAAACTAACCAACCCTCCTAATGTGTATTAGGAGGGTATTTATAGGGAAAATGGGAAGGTGTGCATGTGTTGCCTCTTCTTTCTTTCTTCTCGACTCGATTTAAATCTTTTGTCTTCCTCGACGTCGTCTCGGGATTTGTCGATATATATTGAACTTGTCTTGTAATTTTCTTCTTCTATTAGACTTGAGTTCTTCGACTTCATTAAACTTCCCTCTTTAGAATTTTTCTTCGATAAATCTTCAGAATAGGCCTTGGACTTCCGTTCTTTTTGCACTCTTGATCTTTTGACTTCGTCTTTTCTCGTTTTCTTCGATAAAAGCCCGTGAAAGCCCGTGTTTTCTTCCTTTTTCATCTTTTGGTCCTAAAACACAATAAAAACACAAACCACACATAATTCCGACTTTTACGACATAAAATACACGTTTTTGTCTTGTTATTATTGGAAATAAATGGTAAAAGGATAAGTGTTTTCACACTTATTAACTTCCAAACATGAAAAGATCTAATTCAAGCTATTATACAAAGTTTATTTAACACCAAAACTTGTAGGAATGAAATAACAAAACACATTTCATAAGTAATCACTCTTCATGAACAATTTGATACAAAAATCGTCTTTATTTTTTAAAACCGTTTTTTTAAAAACCATTTGTTTTGAAAAAGAGAGCAAAGATCGATCCAAGCTTTAAAGTACAATATACTTCAAAGATCTTGAGTAACCTCGCTTTGATACCAATTGTAGAAACTAGAAGGGGGGTTGAATAGTTTCTAGTTAGTTTTCAAAACATTTCGCCTTAATCCACTGTGCGCGGTTCTTTATTGTACCCGCGGTTCTTTATCAATAAAGAACTGCCGGTCCATTTAGGGAACCGCCGACAGTGGACGAAACCGTTTATTACATGTTAAACTTTAACAATCCTTTATATCAAATTCTCGATCAAGCTTGACTTGATATGAGATGTGTTTGATTGAGAGATAAATACTACAAGTAAGAAAACACACAAGCACATCGAATCAAGAGTACATCAAGCAATAGTCTAAACACTAAGCACACACGTACTAAGCATAAGCTTTTCCGCAACTAGGATGTTTAGACTAAGTGATGTACACTTGACCATAATCTAAACATGAAGCACACACGTACTTAGCCATAGCTTTTCCGCAACTTAGATGTTTAGATTATGTGATGCACACAAAGACACAAAACACAAGTATGCAATTATAAATACATCTATAAAGGTAAAGACATAAATGTAAATGAAAGTACCGACACAATGATTTATAGTGGTTCGGTCACGAAGCTCCTCTTCGCCCTACTCCACTCCTCGAGTAAACCTTACTCGAGAGTTACTTCACTAGTCAACAAACTCCTTAAGGTGGAGAAACCATACACAACGTCGCTTATCTAATTTCCGACTCTAAGCTAAAAGTCGAGTCCTAATCTTAGGTAGGACCAATCTACACAACGTCGCCCACTTCATCATTTTACGACACAAGGCTAGATGTCGAGTTCTAATCGAAAGATAGAACCAATCTTCACGACTCTTCACTTTGAAGCTAAGTGAGAACTACACTAGACACAACTAAATCACTTTATAGTTTAGTGAGAACTCACAAGACACAACCACATCACTTTATAGTTTAGTGAGAACTCACAACTCTTCACAACTACACAACTCTTCACCCGAGTTATACTTTATGGCCCAACATAACAAACCTTGTGTTTTATGGCCTAAACACATAAACCATATAGATCTAAGTACATACCACTTAGATCTATGACTCTAACACTATATCCAAGTATTAACAAACTTGGATCTACACAACTAACACCTAATCCAAGGATACCCATCACTTTATACAAACACATCCAAGTGAACCCAACACTTGGATCTTCTACATATACATAGTAGGAAGACTAAAAACATAACTTAGATCTATAGAAGGAGAGATCTTCATCATGTAGTGAACCCAACACATCATGGTAATGATATTGTTCTTCTCTTTGCACTTGAGAGGATGAGGAGATTGAGGATAGAATCACATCTTAAACAAGATTAATTAAAACTAACTAATCAAGGATCTAAGATGGTTTTGAAAGAAACTGTGCAAAAAGGGTTAATAGAAAACCTGGAAATGATCCACTATTTATGGGACAACATTGCAACGGTCAAAAACACCCGCGGTTCCTTATCTCTACCCGCGGTACCTTATCAATAAGGAACCGCGGGTTCCTTTAAGGAACCTCCGCGTTAGAGTCTGTGTAAATTTTTCCGTTAGTGGGGATATGCCATCTGGGGTAGTTTATACCCCCAAAGGATATTCCTTTGGCATATGGAATATGCCAAATTCAAATTAAAGAATATTCTTTAGAATATACCTTAGAGAATATTATTTGGAATATTCCAAATTCAAATTTCCATTTTTCTTTTTAATAAAACATTTTCTTAAAAATAAAGTTAATTAAAAATTACTTTGTCACTTTTATAAAAGTGAGTTTTAAGAAAATATTAATCTTTGATCACTTAGTTAGGTTAATGACATGTTTGTACATACCTTGAGTGATTCATGCCGAATGCGATCTTGCATGTGTCGAGAGAAGTATACAAATGTATTCTTGAGTGATTACGAGTACCTTAACATTTTACATAATGTATTGCGAATTATACGTTTGTCATCAACAAAACATAAAGAGATTATATCGACAAAGCATCGTAATGTTTTCACTAACAGTATTTTTTGGGATTTAAGATACTACGTTAACCATTAACGCTAAAAGTACGTAGCGGATATGGATCTAGTTTGGCACATATGATTAACACATATAATTAAACGTAAAAAGGGTAAGAAAACTAACCTTTGTAGACCACATCAAATGAAACTTAGTGATTAATTTAGCACCTCTATGGTTGCTACACAGACACGTCAAACAAGTACGTTCGGAATGGTAGTCGTGTTTCACGTAAACCCAAACACCAAGTGTCTTAGCCCAAAATAGATCAAAAACCAAAACAGCCCAAAACTGCTTCTTTGACCGATATCCTTATCTGTCCAAGAAACCAGATCTCTTTATTGTCAGATGTCAGACAACATTAATCTGACAGAATACCGAATCTGTCCGAGAACTTAATCTATACTACCTATAAAGGAAAAACCCTCATTTCTTGAAAAGTGAAAACTTAAATTCTATAAATAGTTAAATGTGAAAACTTAACTTCCATAAATAGATTTAGTCATTAATTAGTCAAACTTCTTCCATAATTTCACTACACCTAATTTCGACCACCGGGTCACCGGTCGACCAACTGGTCAACGGTTCGACCACCGGGTCAACCCGATCGAGTCACCTGATTACCAGTTCGTTCACCGGGTGTAACAGGGTTTCGAAAATATAAGACCAGGTTTAATTTTGACCGTTTTTCTAACTGGTTGAACCGGTCGGGTCAAACTGGGTTTTCATAGTATTTGTGTTAGTGGGTCAAAACATGTTACTTCTACAACGGGTTATGAATGATAATTAAATTTTTTTATGTTGTTCTACTTTAACAAAAGGTGAATAACTTGATCTATACATGTATTTTTAGAACGGGCTGATCTGTACACGTTTTATTTTGAATGTTACACGAAACACTTACCACAATATAACATATCATTAATTATTTGTCGCTAGAAATTTCCGCCGCTATGCGCGGGTAATCGTCTAGTGTATTTAATGCTATCAATGTATTATGTTAACTTTTTGCAAAAAAATATTTTTATAATGGAAATCTTTTTTGCTAAATATTTTATAATAATAAAAAGCCTTTCTGTAACTTGATTTGAGTGTTCAATAATGACTATTTACTAGTGTATTTATTGCTAACCAAAGTACTAACATTGAAGTTAAGTGAAGTGAAGCTCGGCTTTAGAGCATATGAAGAGTAGTAGTTAGGGTGGGAATCGGGTTAGGTTTGAATTGTTCGGGTCGGGGTTAAAATTGGGTCGAGACTAAAACTAATTTACTTGAACCTAACCCGATTTCAACTCGAGTTAGTCGGGTTCGGGTCTATTTAGGTCAGGTCTAATCGGGTCGGGTTTATTCGTGTTCGGGTTAACTTGAGTTTGAATAAAATATAAAAAACAATTTTTTTTTACTTTTTTAATAGAAATTATATTAAATTAACTAAAAAATAAAAATATTCTTTATTCGGATCAATCGGGTTGACCCGGACCCGGATTAGACATAATTTGTTTACCTAAATTTTGACTCGATTTCGAATTCGGGTTAGTCGGGTTGACCCGATTAACCCGATATAACCCGACCCCGAATATCGGGTTAGAAATATTGACACCCCTAGTAGCTGCTTCAATTACACACGTGAGCTTAAAAAAAAAAAAAGTCTTATATAAAATCCTTCCGTATATAAACATCGTCGGTTGGTTTTGACCGACATATCTACCTATATAAACATCCGTACATGTATTCACTTAACTCCAACGAACCAAACCCAAGAGATTTATTAATCGACCCACTTTTTTACTAGCATGGGGTGTTTTGAATCAAAGATGGACCCATGCAAGCGCAGTAAAGCATATATGAGACGCTCGATATCCGCTCATGCCGCCTTTGCCGATGCCAATTCCGCCTACGCTTCGGCTCTCAAAAACACAGGCGCTGCCTTTAGTGATTACTTCGCCTCAATTGTGAATAAGAAAGATGTCAACTTATTCAAAGAGGTTGATGATTGTTTTATAAACGCTTCACAAAGTGCATATCAAGTTTCTAGGATTCTCGAGTATAATAAGTTACACCACCGCTCGAATTTTGGACATTTTCGAGGTAATTACTATAGATTATATGGCTGGTATACGTGTTCGTCTTTATTTGAAATTGCATTTGTTTTTCGAGTCATATTGATGCTAACAGCCTTGCTTATTATAGGTCTTACTGGTCATTCTACAAGATTCATGCGGGTCGTTACTCTCAACAATGACTGCTTTGTTCACGCAGAGAAAGAGACACTCGCTACGATACTAGACAAGATGTTAGAATGGGAGAAGAAACTATATAAGCAATCCAAGGATGCTAAAGATGTGATATATGCATACCAGAGAGAGATTGCATCATTGAATAAACTTGGAGGTGTTAGTAACGACTCGATGCCCGTAAAGCAGTTGAACCCAAGATACATTGTGGACATGCAGTCTATCAATTCCGCCATCAATTCCACCATCACAGAAATCAACCGTCTTCGTGATGAGCAACTGTATCCAAAACTTGTTCAACTTGTTCAAGAGTAAGTGATTCTAACTTTACAGTATTATTTCTATCATTAGTTAACCGAACGCAATTTCTTACAATTATTTTATTAATCAATGTTGTTATGATCGACTGGTAAGAAAGATGACATATTGTATCGTTGTGTAAATACAAGTACATTTTTTATAAATGCTTGAAACTAACACGAAAACTTATTTGCAGGATGGCGACAATGTGGGAAAATATGCAAAAGCAACATGAACACCAGTCCACGATAATTCAAGCGTTACAAAACTTCAAAACCTTGGAACTGCGAGAAGAAACAAGTGCTCATGACTTGCACAACACGCGAAAACTCCATCATCATGTAAAAATTTGGTCAACCGAGTTCAAAAAACTCATGCTACACCAAAATAACTACATTAAGTCGCTCGAACATTGGCTTAATTATAACCTGGTTGTTAGCACAAATCACATCATAAAGTCTCAATACCCTAAAATCGAATCATTATTATGCTCATGGCTGAACGAACTCGAGAAACTTCCGGAAGAAGATACAATGACCGCTATGGAAGAATTTTCCGCGGATATTCATACAATCGCTCAATTACAATCAAACAAGAGGAAAATGAAAAAGAAATGCGATGAAACGCGAAAAGAGTTGTTCAAAGTATTAGAAAATTTTGAAAGATGGTGCAATAAAGATATTGCTAAGAATCTATCGACTGTGGAGGCGTCAAAGCCGCGGTTGGTCGTGGAGGAGACTTACAAAAAGTTATGTGACGAGGTGAAACATAAGATGGTGGTGAATTTGACAACGCGGTTGCCTCAATTTCTTAAAGACGTGTCGGGGTTGGCTCGTGCTTGTTCGCTTATGTATAAGAATTTGAATATGTAATGTTAGTATGTATCCACTTAAAATTTTGAATGTCTCGGTATAAAACTTCCTGGCACAGTTATTTTGTAACGAAGAGTATACAACTATACAAGTAGTAGGCACAACAGCAAAACTTCTTGGCAGGCCAAGAAAGACGGAATGAACATCTAATACACATTGATTCATGCTAATGTATCTGTTGAGAAGTTAATACAGACAATAGCTGATTCATACGAAACATCATACGAAACATATCCTTTTTGACGGGGAGTCTTGAATACGTAATATATATTTTAAACGAAGTGAGGGTGAAATCATGCTTGCTACTGTTTTGGGGAGAGTCTAGTTATAGAGAACTATTCTGTTGTGTATATATTCAATTCCCTTTATATGTGGAATACCGGCTGTGACATCTTGCCTTAATTAAAACAAGTAATATAAACGCTAGAAGATGCATGTGGGACATCTATTTTAGATAGGAAACCTTTCTATCAGTTATAGTGAGACCAAAATGTGTAAACAGTCATCTTTGACGAGTCTTGATTGATGTATCCTGTGAAGAAAGAGCATCTGTTGATACAAATAGTAGTTAATTCTTGCTAACAACTTACAGACCCATAATATTAATTTACACCTTCATGAACGATAATATGTTCTCTTAACATCACTGGTTGTTGCAAATAACACTTGCTGTTGAACAATACAAAATTGGCTTTTATGGATTGGATAGTGTTTCTTTCGTACGGATATATAAATGGTTTCCTGGACCTTGTCTTTATTTGTCGAGGACTAGTTAGCTCTTTCAGAGAGCTGTGAAGCATGGTAATTTAAAAAACATAATATAAATATAAGCTTTTATCCTTTGCTCTTAGGCAAGTTACCAGACAGGAAAAGACGTAACAGTTCTGGTAAGGCTCTCATTGCTTGTATTTAGTATGGGATGTGCAGGTTGCATGAATGTAGTTGCTTTTGGGAAAAGGTCACAAGTGATAGGAGAGCATCTTTATATACCAAACTAGTTTATTGACCCGTGAATATCATGGGTTTTAAATGTAAAACTTATTCTCCGTATCACATTCTAACCCATTTTCGTTCTTTATTACCGTGATTGGAGAGCATCTTTATACACCAAATTTGGCTCTGATGTTTTACTTTCATATTATAACTAGTATCAACAATCTACATAAGAGGCATCTCTGCTGTATAAAAATTTACATTCTTTATTTACACTTTCTTGTACTTGGTAATAGCCATTGTATAATATCATAGGAAGTCGCTTGCAAAAGGTTACTTTTATGTAGAATGAACTGAACACCAGGTAGTCAAATTAGATGAACCAAAACTAGAGAGACATAAATGAAGACTCTTTTATGGTTACTAGAGAGCTGCACTTATTTGTCCTAAAAATCCTGGAATTTGTATTCTCTCAGTTTTTCGAATTTCACATTTCTCTTGATTCCACATATAGCATGAATGTAGGAAAAGTTTGCACCACTCATATTAAAGTGATGATAGCCACAAGCAGGATTTTCGTTCACTTTATTGTTTGCACCTAGCATGATTCTAACTTGAGACCTCTCACATTTTAGTGACGATAGTCACAAGCTTTTACCAACTTGGCTGACTCTGGGTGGTTAAGCATTAGAGATGTTGAATTAAGCCCTAGAAGCTTTTAGATTGTACTTTTTATAATGCGTCTGTCTCCCATTCATCGGTTTTGACCAGTACAACATCATATAAAATGTTAGAAAGGACACATATGTAGGGTTATACTCTTATGTCCATGTCTTTACTTTGATTACCTCTTTCTTTGCTGCGGAGTAGTGTAATTCGTCTCCCCGCTTTCCATTTTCCAGTATTCTTTCATAAACCATTGCTTTCACATTCAAATTTCAATAGCTGCTGCATCAGGACTTTGTTATGAGTGATAATGTGATAGTATCCACTGTGAACACAATAAAAACACCCACTGTGATACCCTTTATATAATGCCAACATGTCCCAATTCATTTATTTGTCCGTGTCAGTTATAAAACTACAAATAATCGATTTATAATATATCTTTGGCTTTATTTGACCAGGAATAGTTAGTTCTTCCAGAGAGCTATAATGTTGTGTATGCCCTTTTTTCTGTCGGGTACCATCAGTTTGTGACTCTTAATCTTAATATCAAGTATGGTATTATAAACAACATAATATAAACCTTTGGAGCAATAATGGCGGTGTAGTATCCTTTGCGCTTGCGCAAGTTGTCAGACACAAGACTTGATCATGTGCAGGAAAAACATAATAGCTGTGGTAATGTTCTCATTGCTTCTATTTAGTAGGGGATGTGCAGCTACTGCTGAATAGTTTAGATAGTTTTTGACTTGTTTACAGAGCTGGACATCGATGGTAGATATGTTCAGGTTTAACTTTCATAGTTTCATGTATAGGCAAAGTCAAGAGGGAGATGTACAAGCAGTATTATGCACAATTGAACAAACTAATTGGTAGATAGATTAAGCTTTGGCCAAAGTATATACAGGGCTGCATGAATCTAGTTGATTTTGGAAGAAGGTCTTGAACAAGTAATTTGCACCATAGCTTAATATCCGTGGACTAGTGTATAATTTAAAAAATGGTAGTAGATGACATATGAGAGTTTAACTTGTCACACATGGTACTGAGAAGCTTATATAGCGAGAAAAAGCTGGAATAAGCAACTTTGTGTACTTTTGATTGATTTGATCCGTGATAGGAGAGCATTTTTATATACCAAACGTAATTTATTGACCAACTTCGTATCGGTTTCTAACCATTTTCGTGGTTTTGTACCGTGACAGGATGTAGCATCTTTATACACCAAATTTGGTAGGGATGTCTTCTTACTTTTATAACAAATTGTAACTAGTATTGACAATCTGCATAAGAGGCATCTCTGCTGTATAAAAACTTACGTCTGCAGCAAGTCTATATTGTTGGAATCAGGTCCCTTACAACAGGTTGTATACTGTGAAAATAGCAGAAACAAGAAAGTAAATGGAAGATAGATGGGGCAATTTTCTGATTTTATTTCACTGACTGGAGAACACACAAAACAACTTGAAACTTTGACTCCTACTTATACTAGAAAACTTCCTGGAAATATGGCAACAAACTAAACACGTTATTCATGCTAAGAAAATGGGAAAGTGGCCAACATGGCCTATGACTCTTTCAATTACTTAAATATAAATAACAAGGAAATAAATATTTAAAAGATTCTGGATTATTACTTCAACAATTTCCCCCTTAATCCAGAACTTAGCAATTCCTTCACTCCAAGCAAACTCCTCATGTCTTCGAACTGATGCTTCGCCATGGATTTTGTGAGAATGTCAGCCCTTTGTTCTTTACTACACATGTTGAACCGTGATTTCGCCTTTCTCGACACACTCTCGGATGAAATGAAACTTAGTATCGATGTGCTTACTCCTGCCATGGAAAACCGGATTCTTCACCAAGTCTAGAGCTGATTTGTTGTCGATGAACAACACCGGTGGCTTTATCTCTCTTCCTGTTATCTCGCTTAACAAAGGTTTTATCCAAATCGCTTGACAAGTTGTTGTAGCAGCTGCCATGAACTCCGCTTCGCATGTAGAGAGAGCAACACAACGATGCTTTTGCGAAGCCCATGTTACTAGGTTATTGTTAAGATAAAAGACCATACCTCCAGTACTTCTTCTATCATTAACATCTCTTGCAAAATCGCTATCCGTATATCCGATGATGATATCTTCTCCACTGCTTTTGGTATATACAATACCATAATTAATTGTTCCCTTTATGTATTTGAGGATGTGCTTTACTGCTTTCAAATGTTGGGCTGTGGGTCTCTCCATGAACCTGCTTACAAGCCCGACTGCATACGAAATATCCGGTCGGGTATGGGTTAAATACCTCAATGCCCCGACAATGCTCCTGAACTCCGTTGGATCAACCGGGTCTCCAGCTTCATCTTTTGTTAACTCAAGCTTGGGCTCCATTGGATATTTACAAGCATTGCAATCCTCCATACCTGTTTTCTTCAATATTGTTTTCACATACGCTGCTTGCTTCAAAGTGATACGATCTTCATATTGACTAACTTCAATACCAAGATAGTATGATAACAACCCCATATCACTCATCTCGAATTCTTTGTTCATTTGCTCCTTGAAGTGCCTTATTTCACCGCCGCAACTTCCTGTAACGATTAAATCATCGACATACACCCCAACAATAAGAAGCTTTTCGGCCTTGTTTCTTGTGTAGACAGCGTACTCTTGTTGGCATCTCTTAAACCCGAGCTGTTTTAAACATCTATCCAGCCTCGAATTCCAAGCTCTCGGGGCTTGGCGAAGCCCGTAGAGGGCCTTGCTCAACTTGTAGACTTTTCCCGTTGATCTTTTTTTTTCATAACCCTCGGGTTGGACAACATACACATCATCTTCAAGTTCCCCATTAAGGAATGCAGATTTAGCATCAAGGTGGTGTATAAACCACCCATTCTTACTTGAAAGAGCAAGCAAAATACGTACCGTTTCGATTCTCGCCACCGGAGCATACACCTCATCAAAATCAATTCCAGCTTTTTGCACGCAGCCTTTTGCTACCAACCGAGCCTTGTACTTAATTACCTTTCCAGTTGGATCCTTCTTCACCTTGTAAACCCACTTGAGCGCTATTGCTTTCCGTCCCGGTGGGAGTTCAACTAGATTCAAAGTGTTGTTTCTTTCTATTGAATCATGTTCAGTCTTCATTGCCTTTTTCCACTCTTCATCTTTACAGGCCATAGAATATGAAGTAGGCTCTTCACCATCATTCAGTAACAAAACTTCATTAGTTTCATTATATAAATCAGTAAGTGTATGATACCTTTTCGGAGCTCCACCTCCGGTTGAACTTGAAATTGAGCTCGGCGATCCAACTGAACTAATCGGAGTTACAGGTTCATCTTCTGAGTTTGGTGCGTAGTGTTCATCAGTACCTTGGCCTGGAAATTCCAGTCCCGTTTGAGACTCCATATCATCATCTTGATGGTCATTTTGTGGGATAAACCCTTCGATTGTGAGGGTTGCACCTGGAGTTCCTTTGAACCTCTCTGACTTGCCCCATTGCCATGGTCTTTCTTCATCAAAGAAAACATCTCTACTGACCCGTATACTTCCCGTATCCGGATCAAATAATCTATAAGCCTTTGTCCCTGTTTCAACTCCAAGATGGACCAGTAGTTTGCTCCTGCTGTCAAGTTTTTGTAGGTGGCCACTCACTACTTTCACGTAGGCTACACAACCAAACACCCTTATGTGACCAATGCTTGGTTTACGACCAGTCCACATTTGATAGGGTGTTGAGTTGTGGAGAGCTTTCGTGGTCACCCTATTTAGGACATAAACTGCATTTCTCACAGCTTCCCCTCATAAACAATCTGGTACATTCATCCCTTTCATAGTACTTCTTGCCATCTCCATTACGGTTCGGTTTCATCTCTCTACAACGCCATTTTGCTGAGGCGAGTATGGAGCAGTGTAATGTCGTTTCAGCCCGGTTTCTTCACAATAAGATGAGAACTCCTTTGAGAGGAATTCCCCACCACGATCCGTCCTGAACAACATTACTCGGTCACCTGTTTCAGCCTCAACTTCTACTCGAAACTTTTTAAACATGCTGAGTGCTTGGTCCTTTGTTTTCAAAAAATAAACCCACATAACTCTAGTGTAATCATCAACAAGTAGAAGAAAATACCTGTTTCCAGCACGTGTAGGAGGTGAGATTGGACCACAAAGATCTCCATGCACCAATTCAAGTCTCTTGGTCGACATGAAATTCGAGTGCGTTGGAAACGTCTTTCTAGCATGCTTGCCTTCTAAGCACCCTTCACATAGACCATCTTGATTAGTAATCTTTGGTAGCCCTTGAACCAAATCCTTATCTGACATCAACTTTAGTGCAGCGTAATTTACGTGACCCATGCGAGTGTGCCACAACTTTGCTTCCTCATCACTTTTCCCAAGCAAGCATCTCGACTTCACTTCTTCGAGTTGGATTTTGTAAAGCCGATTTGGTGACCGTCTTACCTTCATCAGCAACTTTCCTTTGACGTCGTGAACCCACAAGAACGAACCATTCATAATGATTTGATCACCACCTTCTGCTAACTGCCCCAAACTTATAATATTGCTGCACAACCTTGGTATAAAGTACACTTCTTTCAAAAGACGATGCTCTCCATTCTTACATTTAAATAATATTGAACCTTTTCCTTCGATACGTACCTTAGAGCCGTCTCCAAATTTCACCGACCCTTGTATGGAACGATCAAGTTCTCGAAACTTATCTTCATATCCAGTCATATGGTTACTCGCTCCGTTATCAAGGTACCATAGACTTGTATCACTGCCCACATCCATTGCTGACTTTAGTCGCGGGTTTACATTCTCCTCATTCAAGAACACTTCTTGGACCCTATCATCATCATCAAACATAGAAAGTAACAACGCAGGTTCACCATCGTTGTTTTCTTGAGTCAAGTTGGCTTCTTGGTTTCGTTCCCGACGTGGATTTTGACATTCCGCAGAATAATGCCCATGTTGTTGGCAGTTGTAACATTGCACTTTACTTCTATCGTGGTTTCTATCGGACCCACGATACCCATCTCGCTGCTGGCTACCACCTCCTCTACCACGACCACCTCGGTTTCCTGACCCGTAACCTCTTCCACGGCCTCTTCCTCGGCCACGTGAGTGGGATGAACCTCCCCTATAATTCTTATTTCCAGACTTCGAATCATCTTCACTTTGTTTCTTGTTTCTTTCGGACCATTCTTGGTGAGTTAGCAATAGCTTTTTCTCATCAGCTTCGACATGTCCTTTGATCCTCTCTTCGTGCGTTTTCAGCCTGCCCACAACCTCTTCAACCGACATGTGATTGAGATCTCCAAACTGCTCAATTGTTGAAGCAATTTGAAGGAACTTGGATGGTACCGCTCGTAATAGCTTCTTCACTACATAAGTCTCCTCGATCTTATCTCCTAGGGCTCGTATGTTGCTAACAACATTACTTAATTTTGTAGCAAACTCATCGACCGACTCCGTTTCTTTCATACTTAATACCTCGAATTCAGCCTTCAAGGTCTGTACCCTTGCTGTCTTTACCCTGTCAGCCCCCATAAACATAGTCTTCAACGTGGTCCAGGTATCCTTTGCCGTTTCCTTCTCAGCCAACGACAACAACATATCCTCTGGAATCCCTTGATAGATAGCCGCCAAAGCCATCTTATCCATCTTCACATCAACCGCATCACCAGGTTTTTTAGGCTCGACAGCTTCCCAAACACCTTGAGCTTGCATGAACACCTTCATCTTAATTGCCCATGCAGCGTAGTTACTTCTTGACAGCATAGGATAGTGCAGTGTAATCTTCCCTTCCTTGTCGGTTTTGTTAGTCATTTGCCCTGATCGTGGTTGGTATTTTGGCATAAACAAGGCTCTGATACCAAATGTTGGAATCAGGTCCCTTACAACAGGTTGTATACTGTGAAAATAGCAGAAACAAGAAAGTAAATGGAAGATAGATGGGGCAATTTTCTGATTTTATTTCACTGACTGGATAACACACAAAACAACTTGAAACTTTGACTCCTACTTATACTAGAAAACTTCCTGGAAATATGGCAACAAACTAAACACGTTATTCATGCTAAGAAAATGGGAAAGTGGCCAACATGGCCTATGACTCTTTCAATTACTTAAATAAAAATAACAAGGAAATAAATATTTAAAAAATTCTGGATTATTACTTCAACAATATATAGTTACGTGAACTTGGTAATAGCCATTGTATAATATTATAGGAGCTCGTGCTTGCAAAAGGTTAACTTTTATGTAGTCAAGTTAGATGAACCAAAACTAGAAAGACACAAATGAAGTCTCTTTCATGGTTACCGGAAAGCTGCACTCATTTGTCTTGATCTCTTGTTCATCCACATATACCTTGTATGTTGGAAAATGAAGTTAGATAAACCCGTATTAAAATATACCCGAGTAGAGAATCAAAACTTTATACAGTATTAATTATTGATGATGGGCACAAGCAGGATTGTTTATCCACTTCAAGGTTATTCGAACTTGAGACCCCTCACATTCTAGTGACGATAGTCGCACGCTTTTACCAACTTGGCCATCCATGTGTAGTTAAGCATTAACAATGTTGAATCAGGCCCTAGAAGCTTTTTGAATTGTACATCTTATAATGCGTCTGTCTCCCATTCATCGGTTTGACCAGTACAACCTCGTCTAAATTTTAGAAAAAAACGCCTAGAATAAAGGATGCACATATAGGGGTATACTCTTATGTCCGCGACTTTACTTTGATAACCTCTTTCTCTGCTGCGGACTGCGGAGTACGGTAGTTTGTCTCCCTGTTTTCCCTCTTTTATCATTATCAAATATTGGATGATACATGATTAGGAAAAACATCAGTATACTTCATAAACCATTGCTCTCACATTCAAATTTCAATAGCAGCAGCATAAATTTCAGTATTTGGCAGGACTTTGTTATGAGTGATAATGTCATAGTATCATACAGAGTATTTGTTACCTTGGTCTTTGATTATAAGCAATTCTATCAGTAAGGTAAGTGTAGTACTTTTTATCTTTTTTGGATCGATAATGGATTATGAAATATGGTGAAATGAATCTAGTTGAAATATGGTGACCTTGAACTTTGTTAAATCTTTACATTTTTCATCCAACGAACACATTACACTTTTTTTACAGAACATTATTACGTATAAATTATTATACGTGATGTATTTTAGAAATTAAATTTAGTGATTGGATGTGATGAACAGGTGTGGGATCTTGGTGGGCAAGAAAGACTTAGGACATCATGGGCGACTTATTATCGTGGGACCCATGCTGTAATCACGGTGATAGACAGCAATGACAGGGCTCGGATTTCTCTTATAAAAGACGAACTTTTCAGATTGCTCCCAAATGAGGAACTTCAAAATGCAGTGCTATTAGTGTTTATCCTTTGTCTTCTAGTATCTATATATTGTGATTGAAGTTATGAAATAAACACACAAAGTTTCTATCATTCAACATGGTATCAGAGCAGTTTCAAGGGTTGTTTTTCCTTTTTTAACCACTCTCAATCTCTTTTCTTTTTAGGCTACACATTCACTTCCTTCGATTTTTTTAAGGGGTTACAGATCTTGAACGGATCTAATACGAAAACTTTAGGGTTTGAGAGATTGTTTTATTGAGAAGGTAATAGTGCACCAAATTCAGTGATGAATCTAAGAAAGATGAAGAGAAAGGCTTTTTTTTAAAACAACGGAAGTTTATTGTGGATCTACCATGGCTGATACCATGTATAATAATGAATAAACCCGTAGGACTACATTGAAACCCGTATCCTTCATTGTCTTATTTCACCATAATATATAGAGTACACATAATAGCAAACCCTAATGAACCTAACCCACAAACTGAGCTTAGGCCATATTTATTCTCTAACAATTTGAACTTGATACCTCTCACATTCTAGTGACGATAGTCATGAGCTTTTACCAACTTGGTCATCCCTGGGTGGTTAAGCATTAGCGATGTTAGATTAGGCCCTAGAAGCTTTTTGGATTGTACTTATTCTCTTCTTATAATGCGTCATAAGGCGTCTGTCTCCCATTCATCGGTTTTGACCAGTACAAAACCATATAAAATGTTAGGAGAAAAACGCCTAGAATAAAAAAAATGCATATTTAGGGGTATAATCTTATGTTTGTGTCTTTACTTTGATAACCTCTTTTTGTGCTTGCTAGTAGGGTAGTTTGTCTCCCCGCTATCGATTTTTCCTCTTTCATCATTATCAAATATTGGAGTCACATTCAGTCTCGTTCAAATTTCAATTGATGCTGCATAGTTTTTAAGTATATGGAAGAACTTTGTTATGAGTGATAATGTGATAGTATCATACTTGTTAGATTGGTCTATGATTAAAAGCAATTCTATTAGTAAGTTTAGTGTATTACTTAATCTTTTAGGCTCGATAATGGATTATGAAATATGGTGAAATTTACAAGTTTAAAATATGGCGACATGTGCAATCTTTTATTATTTTTTATTAAAAAGTTTGTGGCATAAAGTAACCTAAGCACATTGAACTTGGTTAAATCTTTACATTTTTCATCCAACAAACACATTACTTTTTTGACAGAAGATTATTACAAATTATTATACGTGATGTATTTTAGAAATTAAATTTGGTGATTGGATGTGATGAACAGGTGTGGGATCTTGGTGGGCAAGAAAGACTTAGGACATCATGGGCTACTTATTATCATGGGACCCATGCTGTAATCACAATGATAGACAGCACTGACAGGGCTCGGATTTCTCTCATGAAAGACGAACTTTTCAGATTGCTTCCAAATGAGGAACTTCAAAATGTAGTGCTATTCGTATTTGCAAACAAGCAAGACTTGAAGGATGCAATGACCCCAGCTGAAATAACGGATGACCTTTCCTTTCACAGTATTAAGAACCATGATTGGCACATTCAAGCTGTTCTACCCTTACAGGTGACGGACTCTATGATGGCTTGGGTTGGATTGCTCAAAGAGTTACCGGTAAAGCAACATAAAAAAGGAAAGAAATCACATGTTTTCCATGGAGCAAAACTCAAACACACAGACAAACACAAAGCTTTGTTACAATCTGATTTCACTCGTTCCTAGTTTATTATGTCTAATTAAAATCCTTTTGAGATTCATGACAATGTATCCTTGTTCGACTCTTGGCTGCCGAGCTACATAGTGCTTGCTTATTTTCTTTCGTTATTTTTCATTTCAAAATGGGTGTTTACACATGCTGAAATGCTTGTGCTCTGTGGATGCTTTAAAGAGTACATGTGACTGCAGATTCTTATCATTGTAAGAAAATGCTTTTTCTTACTGGCATTTATGCCCTTCCGCCTAGAAAGTGTGGTTTTTTCGTAACTGGGTTGTTGATGTAGTTAGTTTTAAGATCTTTTGGTTATGCACTACTACAAAAAAAGCCCTTAGAGACCCCCCTAAAGAGACTGGTTATGTGAAAAAAAGTGTCTATGACCTAAAAATGGTGGGAAGGGAATAAATAGAAACTTGTTTTCTTTAAAAAAACAGTCTCTATAAGGTGAATTCTAAAGAGACTAGTTTTGTAGGCTGGAACCACTCCTTTTATACACTTAAAGACACTAGTTTTTAGGTAACAACCTGTCTTTATGTGTTAATGTTAAGGACACCGTTTTATATCAAAAAACTAGTGTTTTTAGACATTTAAAAACACTGGTTTATTAACAACCAGTCTTTGTTATGTAAATAAATTTTGTGCTTAATTTTTTTTTAACTTAAAATCATAAGGACTCAACGGTATATACTTGTTTTTATAACATATTACGTTTTTAGTCTTTATAAACTTTATATGTGATTAAATTATAAGGACCATTAAATTAATAAAAAAATTAAGAATCATAACTTGTGTAAAACTTATTTGTTATATAATATGAACCAGGATTATTTATCTTTTTAACACATATCATACAGATCAAAAACCTACGAAACACATAATAACAAGCCGATCATACGGATCAAAAACCTGCAAGTCTTTTGTTCCTGTAAGTCTTTGTTCTTCTCTGTTCTTCTCTGTTCTTCTCTGTTCTTCTCTGTTATTGTACTTTGTTCTCAAAATTGAATATCTTTTACCAAGATATTCTTCATTCATAATTTACGTATATATATATAATATAAACGTTTAGTCTAAACACTTTATAAAGGGTGTCAAAATAGATTACCTTGCAACTACATATGTTGCAATTACCTTCACCTAAGTAAGATATCTAAACCCTTTATAAAGAGTGTCAAAAGAGATTAGGTTGCAACTACCTATGTTGCAAGTAGGTGCACCTAACTAATAAATAGAGTACATGTTTTGCAAAAGCTCGAATAACATGTCTAGGATACCAGATAATATAATTAAACAATTATGTTGACAACGTTGGGTTTGATACATGGTAACCCAAGAATGCAATGCCTGACTGGTGGAGGTTTGTTGACAACGTTTTTCTTTTTTGATTGACTTGAACTACCTGTTCTTCTTGTTTTTTTGGGAGTCCATGCCTGATGAGATGGCATTTATACATGATCTCATCGTTCTTTTCGGGCTTTAAATGCATAAAAATGTCATAAAATACCATATATATGCTTGTGTTTGTTTACTTGTTTATTTTAGGTATGGATATCGTGAAAAAGACAAAAGATCACAAGAAACAAGGAAAAACGGACACGAGAAACGAAGCCGTACAAAGAACCGGGCCCTAATCATAGAATTTTCATCAAATACCCTTGAAGACTTGAAGACAAGCAAGATTGATCATCATTTATTGAAGAAATGACACTTAAAACCCTTGTATAGTAATAATTACAAGTTTGGTCCCTTAAGTTTGTCAAATTTGCAAAATGGTCCTTCAACTTTGAAGAAATGGCAAGAATGGTCCCTCAACAATTTCAAATTGCCATTTATGGTCCCTCAAGAAGTTTAAGAGACATTGAAGACCTTTGAAGATCAAAATTGTCCAAGATCAGCCCTTGAAAAATCACCAAATGTCAAATTACATCCTTGATAACCTTTTATCAAAAGTTGGTGCCAAAATTGTCAAAGTGGGAAAGTTAATTACAAAGGATATCAAGTTTTAGGGCTGGAAACCTTAAAAGCCAAAAATAACAAAACATAAGGACCATTTGTGCCAAACCTGAAACATTTAAAAAAATAGTGCGCCTAACACCCAACCCTCCCCCAATTTCGGATCAAAATGGTACTATTCATCATTCTTACCACCCCAGATTTTACCCTCACATTTACTTGGGTAAAACTCAATTAAACTCTCACACACTTAATTCACACACTCACAAACCTTTCCCACTCCTAAAAACCTGCATCCCACTCATGTGCACCAAACCCCCAATTCCCCAATCCACCAATCACATCATTCCTTAGCCCCCAAGCATCATGACGTGGCAAAATGGACGTCCAAGATGCTATGCTTGCTCACAAAGCAAAATTTAAAGGCCAAGATCAAATGAGAGGACAAAATGCACTCAAAACCATTCAAGGGCACAATTGGGATTTTCTTATGATTAGGGTTTAGTTTTTTCTATTCTAGATTGTTCTTAGGACTCTATAAAAGGAGACCCAAGCTGTGGTGATCCCTTTGTTCCAGTTTTTAAGCTTGCACATGTAATACCTTTTTAAAGAAATAAAAAGTTTGGTTTTTGAAATATTCAAGTGTAATTCCTTTTTTATTGTTTTTAAAAGTTGAGTGTTGTGTTAAGCTTAATTCTGAGTTCCACACTTTTATTTGGTTAAGCAACTTTGATTTTCAAAGTTGTTTAAGGTTTTGAGATTTTGAGAGATTTTGGTAAAATCTTCTCAAAAGGTTTGGATGTTAAGAGGTTTTGATTAATTGGTGTTATAGTGTTAATAGAAACGTTTTTAAGAAGTTTGATAAGTTTTGGTAAAGTTTTAAAAAGAAAAGAAAAAAAAAAAGAATATTGTAAGCTTGAATTGTGTTTTCTTTGTTTTGTGTTCAAAACATGTTGAAGGCTTGTTGATTTAGTTCAGCACCAACCCGGGTTGGTTTGGAGGTGGATTCAACATCCACTAGGACCCTTGGATGTAGGGGTCCTAAGGTAACTCTCTTTTACTCTTTGAAAAGTTCATAAAAGTGCTTGTTACTTGATTTGCTTGATTGATTGATTAAGTGTGTTTAAGTTACTTGATTTGTGTTTATGTTATGTTATATACATGTTATGAAGCTTTGATAACAATTTGGTTAGGTTTCATAAGGTTTTGATTTGGAAAAATTGGTTTTCAAAAAGTTTAAAGGGTGTTTGGCAATACGTTTTAGCAGGAGTTGGATCTTAATTAATGAATTGTAAGGGTGTTATAGTTAGTGATTAAGGTTGATTTAGATTTTAACTAGTTGGTAACTTAGTTTGGTACAAGTTTTAGCTTAGTTTAAGAGGTAAAAGGTAAAAAGGGTGTTAAAAATCTGCATAAGTGTTATCTTGCTTGTTTTTATGATCTTTGGTGCATTTGATTTCTTGAATTTGAGTGCTAGGTGTTTGTTTCCTTGTTGTTATTGACTCCTTGTGCTTCATTGAGCACAAGGGTGCCCAAGTGTTCCAACATAATCACCAAACAAAGCATCAAGCCAAGACCTCTTGGCATCACAAGTGCACAAGTGTGCACTTGGTTGTTCATCAGTAACTTAGCAGTACCAGGCCACGTTTTGCATAGTATTGCGCCGCAAGACCTACTAGTTGCGGCGCAACCGAAGGAGCTACAGACCAAAGGTGCTATCGTTTCACTAGTTGCGGCGCAAGTAAAAAATGTTGCGGCGCAACTGAGTGATAAAAAGGGGGGGTTTCAGGATTCGAACCCTGGTCACCACGTTCACACCACACCACACTCACCACTGCGCCCTAGGGTCTTTGACTACTAGGGAGTGGTTTCCTTATTTACTTAACCTATTTTGGTTTCTAGCTTATTTAATAAGCCGTAGCCGTTTTTCCCATTTTCTAGCTTATTTTCTTAGCTTATTTTTCTTAGCCTATTTTTCTTAGGAAGTTAATAGGATTGTTGATTTTTCAAAATTGGTTTCATAATTTTCCATTCATTAGATTAATTTCTAGGATTTAATTAATAACCGTTTTTATTAAATCATTAAAAAATACCAAAAAGAGTTTTCATTTATAGGAAAAATAGTTTTTAGTTTTTAAAATATATTTTTGAGGTTTACATATAATTTTGGTTTCAAAAACATTTATTTTTAATTTTATAATATTTTAAGGTTTTTTATAAACTTTAAAGATTTTTATAAAATTATTAAAAAAGGTTTAGAAGCTCTAATTTGTGTTTTTCTCTTAGTTATAATATTTAGGATTTTTATAGATTTTTAGAATTTATTTTATAAACTTTTTATTTTTAGCATTATTTTAATATTATTTTATTAATTAATTTTCAAAATTTTATTTTTCTTTCTTTTTCATTTTTCCTAGGTTCTTTTTTATTAATTAGGACTATTTCCATTTTTAGAATAATTTTCTAGCTTTTAGATTTATTTTTATAATTACTTTAAGTTTAATTAGGTTTTTAATAATTTTTAATTTTTGTGGTTTTTTTTTTTTTACGGCTTTACGTTTACGTTTTTTTACGACATAGTGTAATTTTCACAAGACCGTCATTCCATCTCATCAATATTAATCTCAAAGAAATACAAGTTAATTCACAACACCTATACCTCCTCGAGAACGAACTCACTTTTAGGGTCATTCACACACGGTTTTCCTAAATCGTCGTGCTCGCTTACCCTATTTACGTTCTTTTTCCTAAAAGACGTATTTCTACAACTATCATTTTGGCGCCGCTGCCGGGGAGGTGTGTCGTGTCTTAATTTGGAAAATTTTGTTTTTGATATTATCCATAATAGTATTTGTGTTAAGTGGAACTCCCTTAACACGTATTATCGGTTTTCTCGGTTTTTCTTTGTGAATATTATTAATATATTGTATTAAGTATCACAACCAAAATACAATATCTCCAAAAGTGTGAAAACACAACCTTGATTCGGGATTTCATCACTCGATCATTGTATTCGAATCTCAAACAAAAAGAAAAGGCAAAAATAGATAAATACTTTCGTGAAGCTCGATTTTGAAAGATACGAACTATAAGGTGGGTATAAGGCGGGTATTATAAAATATACCCTAAGGAAAAAGGCTCTTAAGTGCTTCGCGCCGCCTCGTTTCCCTGCTTGCTTGTGAGTATTTTGATTTTGAAGGCTAATCGAGGGTTTTGCCGCCCAAAGTATTAATACGTATACTATATTTGCTTGGTTTTCTTTGTGATTAAACCCTCGTGAACAATTTGGTTTTCACCAAAGTTCTAAAGTCATTCGAAGGCGTTCACTCCACGTGATCGTTTTCATTCCTTTGAGGCTTCTTTAATCAAGAGTTTGATTCGAGGAGAGATTTTGTAGATTGTTGTCTACGAAGATACACCAAAATCCAAAAAAATTAAATATCATCAAAAACACAAAAAAAAATTGAAAATCCACAAAACAACCAAAAAGAATCTTCTTTGCTCACCTCCCATTCTTCGTGAAGTTTATGATCACTCGTAATCAAGCTAAACGAGCTCGTAAACGACTTCAAAAGCAAGCAAATCAAGGATCGTTGATTGTTGAAGAACCTCCAATTGTTGAACCTATTGTAGAACAAGAAGTCGTAATGGCTAATCGTACTATGATGGAGTTGCTACAAGCACCCACCGAGGGTTTTGGAGAGGCAATTGTTATTCCCGCCATCCTTGCGGAGAATTTCGAGATTAAGACGGGTTTAATGTCTATGTTGCAAGCAAACAAGTTTCGAGGTCACGAGAAAGACAACCCGCATTACCATATTAGGAATTTCAACCGTCTCACCGCCACTAGCAAATTCAAAGATGTTCCACATGACGCCATTAAGATGATGTTGTTTCCATATTCGTTGGATGGACCCGCTAAAATTTGGCTCGAGAAAGAACCGCCAAATTCGATTTTGACATGGGCCGATCTCGTTTCTAAGTTTGTGAACAAGTTTTTTCCACCATCGAAAACAACACACTTAAAAAATGAGATTTCACGATTTGTGCAACGTAACAATGAAAGTTTTTCAATGGCATGGGAACGATTTAAGGAGATGTTACATGAATGTCCTCATCATGATTTTTCGGAATTGCATCAAATTGATACCTTTTATAATGGGCTTAATGATCATGAACGAGATTATTTGAATGCCGCCGCGGGTGGTAATTTTTTGTGCAAGACGACAAATGAGGCTTTACAAATCATTGAAAATTGATCTAAGGTTTATAGCCCTCGTAACACACCGAGTGTTGCCAATATGGGTTCGTCATCGTCATCACAATCGTCTCGTAGCATTAACGCCTTACATGATGAAGCTAATGAGGAAAATCGGTTTTTTGATAGATTTGCTAATCTAATGTCCCATTGGAAGGCTCAAGAAGCTTCCAATTCCGCTTCGGTTAAAGCGGTTGCTAAGAGTTGTTTATCGTGTGGAGGAGCTCATGATTTATCCGAGTGCATTACCGCGGATGGTAACACTTCGAGTGCTTATGTAGCAACGGGAACTTACAACCAAAACGGCCAAGGTTCCCGCCAAAATCAAGCTCCACCAAATCAAAATGTTAACAATTATCGAAACAACAACCAAGGTAATTACCAAGGCAACACACGCAATTACAACAAAGGGAATTATCAAAGTGGGAATGGACAAATCTCTAATCAAAACCAAAACCGTGATTTTCAAAACACTACACAAGGTTTTCAAAATGCTCACACGAAAAATTTGCAAGGAGAATTTTTAGATTATGCAAAAGCAAATGATGCTAAATTTGATAACATGCAACGTGAGATGATTAGCTTAAGATCCGAGTTGAAAAACGAGCTTAAAAATGAACTTGCTAATGAACTTAAAACTCATGCAAATAAAATGGAAGGAAATGTCCAACGTCTTCAACAAAACCAACAAAAGATGGAATTAGGACAACATGAGATTAAGCAAGAGTTATTGAAAGCGGATGCTAGGCAATCAAAATTTGAGGACCGAATGGCTAAGATGTTCGAAGCAATCATGTGTAAGCCCTCTTCTTCGGGTGGTCTTCCTAGTGATACCATTGCAAACCCGAAGGGAGAAATGAAGGTTATTACTACACGAAGTGGTAAAACTTTCAAGGAACCAATCTCTCGTCCAAGTACTTCTACGGAGAAGGAAATCGAGAAAGAACCCGAGGTGATGGTCGAAAAGGAGCACATTACAATCCCACGAAGTACCGCTCAAACCACACCTACGGTTACACCAATACCAATTGTGGAACCCGAGATTCCAAGGCCGTTGCCTAATGACCAACCCACACCACCTTTACCCTACCCTTCAAGACGAAACAAAGAGAAAATGCAAGAACGTAACAAACAACAAATCGATCTTTTTATTAAGATGTTTCAACAAGTTCATTTTGATGTGAGTTTAGCCGACGCGTTGTTATACATGCCTCGTTTCGCTTCCACTTTTAAAAGTATGATGAGCGATAAGGAAAAGCTTTCAAAGCTTGCTAATTGTTCTTCGGTTTATCTTAACCGCATACCGGAAAAAGTTGGTGATCCCGGAAAGTTTCTCATTCCTTGTGACATACAAGAGATGAAAGAATGCCTCGCCTTGGCCGATCTTGGTGCGAGCATTAATTTGATGCCATTTTCCATTTGGAAATCGCTTTCGCTTCCGGCTCTTATTCCTTCGAACATGTCCATCGAGATGGCCGATCATTCTACGATTATGGCATGTGGAATAGCCGAAGATGTTTTCGTGAAAGTGGGGAAGTTCTACTATCCCGTTGATTTTATAGTAGTCGACATCCCCGCGGATCCTCAAGTTCCTCTAATTTTAGGACGATCATTTTTAGATACTTCGAGATCGCTTATCGATGTTCATGCGAGAACTATCACTTTGAGATTCAACGAAGAGGAACTTGTTATAAACGCTACTCAAAACTCGAAACCTTCTCATGTTTATGCAATCGCTACCATCAATCACATTGACATCGTTGATGTGGTTTGCGATGAGTTTTCACAAGAAGTGTTAGGTTTTTCCGATAGCTCGTCAAGTGGCAATCCCACTATTTTGGATCCGATTCTTGCTAATTCCACGCCAAATCTCACTCCATTCCAAGGAGGCGATTTCACTTCAAATGAAATCGACAATGAAGATGAGGTGTTGATTAGTGATGATACTTCTATTCCACCATTTCTTCCGCCGATGGGAGTTATGAGTGTTGAACCTAAATCTTCAATCGAGGAACCGCCTATCCTTGAATTGAAAGATCTTCCTTCTCACCTTGAATATGCATTCTTGGAAGGTGATGACA
The DNA here is from genome assembly GCA_025667525.1 of Glebionis coronaria. Lineage (NCBI taxonomy): Eukaryota > Viridiplantae > Streptophyta > Magnoliopsida > Asterales > Asteraceae > Glebionis > Glebionis coronaria. The sequence continues at coordinate 21,668,904 of CM046880.1, forward strand.
AGTTGCCGGTTATTATTGCAAAAGATCTTGCTAATGATGAAAAAACCGAGCTCTTGAAAGTTCTTAAGGCTCACAAAGGGGCAATTGCGTGGAAAATTTCCGACATTAAGGGTATTGACCCAAAATTTTGTACTCACAAAATTTTAATGGAGGAGGACTACAAACCCGCAATTCAAAGTCAAAGAAGGGTGAATCCCAAAATTCACGATGTCATTAAAAAGGAGGTCCTTAAACTCCTTGACGCGGGAATGATTTATCCTATATCCGATAGCCCATGGGTGAGCCCGATCCATTGTGTCCCTAAAAAGGGAGGAATGACCGTTGTGCCTAATGAAAACAACGAGTTAATTCCCACTCGTGTTGTGACCGGTTGGAGGGTGTGTATTGACTACCGAAAGTTAAATGACGCCACTCGTAAAGACCACTTTCCTTTGCCCTTCATGGATCAAATGTTGGAGCGACTTGCGGGAAATGAATTCTATTGCTTTTTAGATGGTTTTTCCGGTTACTTTCAAATTCCTATCGACCCTCGTGATCAAGAGAAGACTACGTTTACGTGTCCTTATGGAACGTTCGCTTATCGTAGGATGCCTTTCGGACTTTGCAATGCACCCGGTACGTTTCAACGGTGTATGATGGCGATTTTTCACGACATGATCGAGAAGTCGATGGAAGTGTTTATGGATGACTTCTCGGTGTTTGGTAATTCGTTCACGTCATGTTTATCTAATCTCGAACAAATGTTAAAACGTTGTGAAGAAACCAATCTTGTGCTTAATTGGGAGAAATGTCATTTCATGTGTAAACAAGGAATCGTCTTAGGACATAAGGTGTCGAAGGCGGGGATTGAGGTCGATAAAGCTAAAGTAGACGTCATCGCCAAGTTACCTCATCCCAAAACCGTTAAGGGAGTTCGTAGTTTCCTAGGCCACGCGGGCTTTTATCGTCGTTTCATCAAGGACTTTTCGAAGATTTCTCGTCCTATGACACACCTTCTCGAGAAGGATGCTCCTTTTAACTTTAATGAGGATTGTGTTAAGGCTTTCGAGACTCTAAAAAGGAAACTTACCGAAGCTCCCATTCTTGTTGCTCCTAATTGGGAATTACCCTTTGAAATCATGTGCGATGCAAGTGATTATGCTATAGGGGCCGTCTTAGGGCAACGTTATGACAAGCATTTCCGTCCTATCCACTATGCTAGTAAGACGATGACCGAGGCTCAATTAAAGTACACCACAACGGAAAAGGAATTCCTTGCCGTGGTCTATGCTTTTGAGAAATTCCGACCTTATCTCGTCTTAACTAAAAGCATTGTGTATACCGACCATTCGGCTATCAAGTATCTCTTAGCTAAGCAAGATGCTAAGCCGAGATTGCTTCGTTGGATGCTCCTCCTCCAAGAATTTGATGTCACCGTGCTTGACAAAAAAGGAGCCGAGAATCTAGCGGCCGATCATCTCTCTCGTCTAGAAGATCCTCACAAAGATGTTTTCGAGAACAAGGAAATTACCGAAACATTTCCTCTCGAGACTCTCGGTGTAGTGAATTCTAAAGACACCACCCCATGGTTTGCCGACATTGCAAATTACCATGCGGGCAATTTCATAATCAAGGGTATGACGACACAACAAAAACGAAAATTCTTTCGTGACGTCAAGTTCTATTTTTGGGACGACCCTTATCTCTTTCGGATTTGTGCGGATCAACTCGTTCGACGTTGTGTGTTTGGTACCGAAGCTTCTAATATCCTTAGAGCTTGTCACGAGGGACCCACGGGTGGTCACCACGGTGCTAATCTCACGGCTAAGAAAGTGTTCGATGCCGGTTTCTTTTGGCCTTCTATCTATCGTGATGCACACGCACTTGTAAAGTCGTGTGATTCGTGCCAACGTCAAGGAAAATCGTCTCAACGTGATGAAATGCCGCAAAATATAATTCAAGTGTGTGAGATTTTCGACATATGGGGAATAGACTTTATGGGGCCGTTCCCATCGTCTCATGGCAACAAATATATCCTCGTCGCGGTGGACTACCTTTCTAAGTGGGTGGAAGCTAAGGCTTTGCCTACTAATGATGCTCGTGTGGTAGTGAAGTTTTTGAAGCAACTATTCTCTCGGTTCGGAACCCCTCGTGCTATTATAAGCGATCGTGGAACCCATTTTTGTAATGACCAATTCGAAAAGGTTCTAAAGAAATATGGGGTTACACATCGTCTTTCTACGGCTTATCACCCGCAAACGAGTGGGCAAGTCGAGGTTTCGAACCGAGCTTTGAAGAGGATTTTAGAAAGGTCGATTGGAGAAAACCGTGCTTCGTGGTCCGACAAACTCGATGACGCTTTATGGGCCTTTAGGACCGCTTATAAGACACCTATCGGTTGCACTCCTTATAAGTTAGTCTATGGGAAGAATTGTCATTTGCCCATTGAATTGGAGCATAAGGCATATTGGGCCCTTAAGCATGCTAATTTTGACTTGAAGACCGCGGGAGATCACCGGAAAATACAATTAAATGAATTGGATGAATTAAGGGATAATGCTTATGAAAATTCATTAATTTTTAAAGAAAAGACTAAAAAGTTTCATGATTCAAAGATTAAAAACCGGGTTTTTAACGTTGGTGATCAAGTGTTGCTTTTTAACTCACGTCTTAAGATATTTTCCGGGAAATTGAAATCTCGTTGGTCGGGTCCGTTCACCATTACACAAGTGTTTCCATATGGGACCATTGAGCTAGCTCAAGATGATGGCCCCAATTTCAAGGTGAATGGACATAGGCTTAAGCACTACTTTGGTGGGGAAATTCCTTCAATGGTTGCCCCCGACCAAGACACCTTCCCCAATGATAATTAGCATTGAGGGGATCGAGTCGAGCTCATGACTCGGTAATCAAAAACGAGGTGCCTCGTGGGGGAGATCCCATGCTTATCTTTATGCTTTATTATTCACTAATAAGGGGACTTGTACCCTTCCAACTCGTTGTCTCGTGGTTGTTTGTGATTGTGTTATCTAGATCATCATCATCGTCTACGATTGAAGACTCTCGTGTTCGTTTACGTGAGCCTCCATCGTTCGTTTGAAGAAGTTTTTCACGAATCCATGACATATCCTTTATTGTTCTAACAATTATCTTTTAGCATAATTAATAAACGGCTATAGATATATTGTTGATCACCCTTTCCATGCTAGATCCTAAGCATTCGATTCTTCGTCTCTAGTATGGGGGTGCTCACCCTTTAGACTCGAAACATTGAGGACAATGTTTACTTTTAGTATGGGGGGGTGAATAGGTACTTGCTTTGCTACGCCCTCACGTTTTCCAATTTTCAATGTTTTGTTTTGCTAATAAGGCTAAAAATGGCCAAATTTTAAAATTTTTCTTAGTTTTCATAAGTGTTTTTAAGACACGAATGTATATTTTCCGATGGGTAGAATAAGAGTTAATTTTTGACTTGATGGGCATTTGGAGCCATTTACATTCCTTAACCCGCTCAATTCAAGTTTTGCTAGACTTTTATATAGGGAGCTTTAAAACGCGAAAGTCTTAATTCATTCGAGTTAAGAACAAGAACTTTTCGAAAGTTCCTATAATTGATTCTAGAAAGTCACTTATCAATGGAACTTTAAAATGCATTCTCTAAACTTGAAAAAGTCCAAGAAAGTGCAAGATCCTATAGGTGGCTTGAAAACCCAAAACTTTGATTTGATATAGTCTTAATGAAAGCTAATCCAAATTTGGCTTAATTTTGACTTGCATGGCTAAGTATTCGCGAGTCTCTTTAATTAGAGGTCTTTAAATAGTGAAGAACAAGAAATGATAGAGTTAGACAAGTGATCATGCTAAACGTAGAACATGAAAGTGTTCTTTCAAAAACTCATATGTTTTTAATTGTGGCTTTTTCTTCCCATAAGATCAATGCATTAGGAATAAATCATAATTGCAATAAGTAAGGTCGTACGATTTGAAAGGTTACTTAGCCTCTAGCGCAAGATCGTTTAAAAGTTGCTCGGGGTTGAATAGAGTTCATAGCCAAGGCATAACTTATTGAAGCGGGACGCGAAGATTGGCGATCATCCAAAAAGGCCCTAACAAGGCATGAGGAGCTCTATTTTTGCTAAAGATCCAAAGATGATGTGAAGTATCATTGTTCCAAAATCAATATGAAGGATCGAGACACACGACGAGAAGCTATTACTCCCCTAAAGAATGGAGAAAGTCTATCCAAAAAGACCCTAACAAGGTATGAGGATAAATATATCCAAGTCCGAAAAGGAGGCGGATCGTTGTATATCAAAATCCAAAGTAAAGATTGAAGAAAAATGATGAAGTCGTGGTCCTATATGAAGAATCTCTCAAAAACGTCAAGTGAAGAAATTCCAATTATATGAAGAGAAGACCATAATTTCAAGAACGTCTTCCCAAGATTTGAAGTATGAAGTACATGCCAAATATCGGTCCGAGAAAGGTCTCAAATCGTGAAACGAGTTATGCCAAGATATGAACTTAAGGAGATACACGAGAAGCCGTTTTAAAAGATTTTGTCCTTCGGCTAACTATTGATCAAATCGTGCTACTTTACTTTCGGACTAATAACTACTTAAATAAGTCAATATGAATCACTTGTGATCCATGACAAATAGATAAAAAATGCTAGTAACCCATTTCCTTTTATAATAACTAGGATTGCGGGGAGAAAAAGTATTACACAATTTGAACGTATGAGTAGTGTTAGCATTGTGACTTGTACCAACAATGATCTTGTTTTTACACTTAGCATGGAATGTATGACAATCAAGGATGACGAAATTTACTCTAAGGGACATTAACTTGTTTCTATTCTTTGACCCTAAAAGTCACCTTTTGGTGATGAAAATCATACATTATGTCTTTACACATTCTCGTAGTATGTTGCAAGTCTTTTACTCTTCAATAAAGGTTAATAAAATTGAACTTTGGTGATGCTTAGATACTTTATTCTAGCATTGCGTGAGGGCACGGCAATGGCTTAGTATGGGGGAGTGATGAGATGGCATTTATACATGATCTCATCGTTCTTTTCGGGCTTTAAATGCATAAAAATGTCATAAAATACCATATATATGCTTGTGTTTGTTTACTTGTGTATTTTAGGTATGGATATCGTGAAAAAGACAAAAGATCACAAGAAACAAGGAAAAACGGACACGAGAAACGAAGCCGTACAAAGAACCGGGCCCTAATCATAGAATTTTCATCAAATACCCTTGAAGACTTGAAGACAAGCAAGATTGATCATCATTTATTGAAGAAATGACACTTAAAACCCTTGTATAGTAATAATTACAAGTTTGGTCCCTTAAGTTTGTCAAATTTGCAAAATGGTCCTTCAACTTTGAAGAAATGGCAAGAATGGTCCCTCAACAATTTCAAATTGCCATTTATGGTCCCTCAAGAAGTTTAAGAGACATTGAAGACCTTTGAAGATCAAAATTGTCCAAGATCAGCCCTTGAAAAATCACCAAATGTCAAATTACATCCTTGATAACCTTTTATCAAAAGTTGGTGCCAAAATTGTCAAAGTGGGAAAGTTAATTACAAAGGATATCAAGTTTTAGGGCTGGAAACCTTAAAAGCCAAAAATAACAAAACATAAGGACCATTTGTGCCAAACCTGAAACATTTAAAAAAATAGTGCGCCTAACACCCAACCCTCCCCCAATTTCGGATCAAAATGGTACTATTCATCATTCTTACCACCCCAGATTTTACCCTCACATTTACTTGGGTAAAACTCAATTAAACTCTCACACACTTAATTCACACACTCACAAACCTTTCCCACTCCTAAAAACCTGCATCCCACTCATGTGCACCAAACCCCCAATTCCCCAATCCACCAATCACATCATTCCTTAGCCCCCAAGCATCATGACGTGGCAAAATGGACGTCCAAGATGCTATGCTTGCTCACAAAGCAAAATTTAAAGGCCAAGATCAAATGAGAGGACAAAATGCACTCAAAACCATTCAAGGGCACAATTGGGATTTTCTTATGATTAGGGTTTAGTTTTTTCTATTCTAGATTGTTCTTAGGACTCTATAAAAGGAGACCCAAGCTGTGGTGATCCCTTTGTTCCAGTTTTTAAGCTTGCACATGTAATACCTTTTTAAAGAAATAAAAAGTTTGGTTTTTGAAATATTCAAGTGTAATTCCTTTTTTATTGTTTTTAAAAGTTGAGTGTTGTGTTAAGCTTAATTCTGAGTTCCACACTTTTATTTGGTTAAGCAACTTTGATTTTCAAAGTTGTTTAAGGTTTTGAGATTTTGAGAGATTTTGGTAAAATCTTCTCAAAAGGTTTGGATGTTAAGAGGTTTTGATTAATTGGTGTTATAGTGTTAATAGAAACGTTTTTAAGAAGTTTGATAAGTTTTGGTAAAGTTTTAAAAAGAAAAGAAAAAAAAAAGAATATTGTAAGCTTGAATTGTGTTTTCTTTGTTTTGTGTTCAAAACAGGTTGAAGGCTTGTTGATTTAGTTCAGCACCAACCCGGGTTGGTTTGGAGGTGGATTCAACATCCACTAGGACCCTTGGATGTAGGGGTCCTAAGGTAACTCTCTTTTACTCTTTGAAAAGTTCATAAAAGTGCTTGTTACTTGATTTGCTTGATTGATTGATTAAGTGTGTTTAAGTTACTTGATTTGTGTTTATGTTATGTTATATACATGTTATGAAGCTTTGATAACAATTTGGTTAGGTTTCATAAGGTTTTGATTTGGAAAAATTGGTTTTCAAAAAGTTTAAAGGGTGTTTGGCAATACGTTTTAGCAGGAGTTGGATCTTAATTAATGAATTGTAAGGGTGTTATAGTTAGTGATTAAGGTTGATTTAGATTTTAACTAGTTGGTAACTTAGTTTGGTACAAGTTTTAGCTTAGTTTAAGAGGTAAAAGGTAAAAAGGGTGTTAAAAATCTGCATAAGTGTTATCTTGCTTGTTTTTATGATCTTTGGTGCATTTGATTTCTTGAATTTGAGTGCTAGCTGTTTGTTTCCTTGTTGTTATTGACTCCTTGTGCTTCATTGAGCACAAGGGTGCCCAATTGTTCCAACATAATCACCAAACAAAGCATCAAGCCAAGACCTCTTGGCATCACAAGTGCACAAGTGTGCACTTGGTTGTTCATCAGTAACTTAGCAGTACCAGGCCACGTTTTGCATAGTATTGCGCCGCAAGACCTACTAGTTGCGGCGCAACCGAAGGAGCTACAGACCAAAGGTGCTATCGTTTCACTAGTTGCGGCGCAAGTAAAAAATGTTGCGGCGCAACTGAGTGATAAAAAGGGGGGGTTTCAGGATTCGAACCCTGGTCACCACGTTCACACCACACCACACTCACCACTGCGCCCTAGGGTCTTTGACTACTAGGGAGTGGTTTCCTTATTTACTTAACCTATTTTGGTTTCTAGCTTATTTAATAAGCCGTAGCCGTTTTTCCCATTTTCTAGCTTATTTTCTTAGCTTATTTTTCTTAGCCTATTTTTCTTAGGAAGTTAATAGGATTGTTGATTTTTCAAAATTGGTTTCATAATTTTCCATTCATTAGATTAATTTCTAGGATTTAATTAATAACCGTTTTTATTAAATCATTAAAAAATACCAAAAAGAGTTTTCATTTATAGGAAAAATAGTTTTTAGTTTTTAAAATATATTTTTGAGGTTTACATATAATTTTGGTTTCAAAAACATTTATTTTTAATTTTATAATATTTTAAGGTTTTTTATAAACTTTAAAGATTTTTATAAAATTATTAAAAAAGGTTTAGAAGCTCTAATTTGTGTTTTTCTCTTAGTTATAATATTTAGGATTTTTATAGATTTTTAGAATTTATTTTATAAACTTTTTATTTTTAGCATTATTTTAATATTATTTTATTAATTAATTTTCAAAATTTTATTTTTCTTTCTTTTTCATTTTTCCTAGGTTCTTTTTTATTAATTAGGACTATTTCCATTTTTAGAATAATTTTCTAGCTTTTAGATTTATTTTTATAATTACTTTAAGTTTAATTAGGTTTTTAATAATTTTTAATTTTTGTGGTTTTTTTTTTTTTACGGCTTTACGTTTACGTTTTTTTACGACATAGTGTAATTTTCACAAGACCGTCATTCCATCTCATCAATATTAATCTCAAAGAAATACAAGTTAATTCACAACACCATACCTCCTTGGGAAACGAATCTTTCATCTCTTTTAAGTGATTGAGGGTCATTAGTGTTGATTTTTCCTAAAATCATCACTCGATACTTACCGCTATTTACGCTCTTTGTTTTCCTAAACAAGAGTTGTATTTCTTCTACAATCAATGCCTGATCATCAGAATCATCGTCCTCATCTTGTTCATCTTCATCTTCGTCATCATCTTTTTCCATCTCAAATCCATCGTCCTCTATTTGTTCCTTCTGTTTCTTCATCTCTTCAATGCCTGAACACTCTGGAACATCAACCTCACGATTTCCTACAATGTCAATTTGATTTCAATTAGTAACAAAGTACAAACTTATTGACTAAAGGTATGCACTAAATTTCAATTTCAAAATGGTCTAATTTAACTAGAAAACACCTAATAACAACAACCAAAGAGCCAAATCACAATTCCAATCACAATGTCAAAGTATGTAGGTTTAGCACTAGAGATTACAACAACAGATACAAATTGGTATGTTTAACTAATATTTATGATCAACACCTACCAATTCAAACTACAAATCTAAGTATAGTGAATCAAAGTTGGCAAAGTTGCAAGAACTCTTGAGCTGTTGACTTACACAAGTCAGACTAATCAAACCAAATTTACAATAACCTGTTTCGTACTTATCACTATGAAAAGTAAATCTAAAGCTTATCTAGACAAACTGAATAGCTACACTAAAACCTATGTTATTTAACAATTAGAACCGCAAACTTTGCTTCCAAATCACAACGTATGATCAACAAAAATTCATCAAATGCCAAGAACACCTATCTTTTGACTTAGACAATCAAAGTTCATAAAACTAAACACCACTATTAAGATCACAATCAACTAAGAATCTTAGCACAATCATTATCAGAACAAAACCAACATATAACAAGTCTACTTGACTTTTTCTAGTCAAACACAACATATCCAAAGACTCTTTTAATTGCCTGATAATCAAATCTAAAACTCAAAGTAAATGATTTCTACAAACAACAATTAAATCAAAGATTATGATGATTTTATAGAAAACTTACTTGGACCTATTTATCCATGAAAACAAAGTTGTACTAACCAATTTTAAGAATGTTAGTGTTTATAGAATGAATTCTTTCCAAAAAAAAGAAATGGTAATTTTGAATACATTTTGAATCTAATAAACAATTTCAAATACACAAACTTTGTCAAGAACAATATGATGTGCAGAGTGAATTAACTTTTCTTACAATGAACATCATGTTGTTTTGGGAAAGTTTGTGTGTCTGAAATGATTTATTAGAGTAAAAAATAATTCAAAATAACCACTTCCCTTCCTTTGGAAAGCTTTCAAGCTATAAACATAAACAATATGTGATTGAAAGTTTAAGAGAGATGTATGTATTTATGTACAGATAATATACATTGGATTTTGAAATTTTTTGAAATGTGTAATAAAACATAAGATAAGAAAAGAAAAGATAGGATTTTTTTTCTTGAAATGTGTGATACATATTATTATATGATGAAATAAATGTTCTGATCTGATAACACACTACCACATGTACAAGTATCGGGTCGACCCGTTTGACAGCCCTACTTGCATACATAAATTAAGCTATCTAATAAACATATATTGAAAACTAAGTTGAAATAGATTTAGTATTTTATAAAAGAAGGTTGGAAAAGTTGATGATTACATACCTGGTTTAAAGGAACCTTTAGAATTGAATCTTTTTGGATTATATTGAATTTATTTAAAACATCATCATCTATTTGTATCCACTTTGAAAGTGGCCAAAAAAGTTGTTCTGGCCACCCGTACTTGTCCTTAATGTAATCCCAAACTTCATCCCTGAGTTTTTCCGATCCAGGAACAGGTTCTACAAAACTAAAATATAATGGTTAGTCCTTTTCATATGATATTTAACTTAAAAATCATAACTGTGTACTCTAGTGACCTTTTTGACTAATGTTTCAACTGAAAAGCTTATTTTTGGCTTATTAAAGCTTCTTGGACTAAACTGTTAGAACTGTTACTAGATTATGAAAATGTCTAATAAGAAAAAATGAATTCCATAAGCTCTAACTGCAGCTTTTTATCAAAATGTCTAATATTGTTGGGCCAATGAAAGTTTTAACTATAGCCCAGTCTAGATTTGTTTAAATTAGACTAAGTGTTACTGATCGCTGAGAGGACCAACGACAGAGACCAGACCAGTGGAAGGCAAAGCCTCAACTGGCACACCAGGAACATTCAAGTCAAAGACAACGTCAGAGAAGTCGAAGACAATCATAAGTCATACTCACCAGTGATTATGGATAGCTGGGATGTAGAAGGAATGTGCTGGTGTTCAAGGATCTCTGAGTTGAAAATACTCAGAGATCACTTAAGAACCCTAGAAGTCTGATACAATCAAAGCTTGTTCAATCCTTTTATAGTTTAGGCGGGAGAATCTTCTAAATGTTTTGAGCGGGACAAAACAAGAGATTCAAGATAAAGCCTAGTACGACCTAGTGGGACAAAAGGTGAACAGTTGGCAGAACTGTTCACCTAAAGTTGTTTAAAGATATGTCTCGATTTGGGCATGCATTTAATACGTTGTACTCTTCCATTCAGAAGATGACACGTATCAACTACTCCTACTAAGGAAGCAAACTCGTACCACTATAAATAGGAGTGAGAAAGAAGAATTAAACCAACCCTTGTGCTTGGATAAATTATCTAAGTTATTTCTCACTTTGGAACCGCTGAGCCCTCAGCTGTCTACTAGCGTCTCATTGGTTCCCTTGTAAACTTGAGTCTCGAATCTAGTTTACTTGTTCTAGGGTTCATTTCTTATTGTCATTCAACGAGTGTATTCATAGCACTTTGTAATACTTTTTTTATAACAGTTAATAAAGCATTACGCGTTTGAAAAGTATTCATTGTGTTTTCGTGGTTATACGAGTTATAGTTTCAACAATTGTCCTATTAAGGGACTTTCAATTGGTATCAGAGCGGTTTGATTTATAAAACATTTTATAAATCGTTCTTGTTTTTAAAATCAAGATCCTAATATGACTGATACTATACCTCCTCCACCCTTTGGTCAAACCAGTCAAGGTACCACTTCGACCACCGCACCGGCCACCACATCTACTACCATGCCTACACCGGTTGTAAGCATTGGTAATAATGATGATGACCTTCCCCAACTACTTGATGTTCGTGGGGGGTCACATGTGTCCAATGTTCCGGCGTTTGATGAAGTAGATTTTTCAAGTTGGAAAAGTGAATTTCTTATATATTTAGATGGCTTAGAACCCTTCTTGATAGAAATCTTAGAAAATGGTCCCTATGTACCACTGGCCGTTTCCTCTACCCCTGAGAGACCCATCAAGAAGCCTGTTAAGCAATGATCTCCAGCGGATAGACGTCTGGCTAACCAGAACAAGAGACTCAAAAGTATCATAGTCTTTTGCCTACCCAAGAACATTATGAAGTCCATCATAAAATGCAACTCTGCTAAGGAGATGTGGACTGAGTTAGTTCTAGGGTATGAAGGTCCAGAGGAAACAAAAGAAACCAAAATCCAAACCCTTAGAATTAAGTTTAATGCTTTTAAAGATTTTGAAACATAAACTGTTGCTCAAACTTACACTAGGCTTAAGATTTTGTTGAATGATTTGGGAAACAATGGAGTTGTTCTACCTAAGGCTGAGGTTAATGCTACATTTGTCAATAGTTTACCTAGAAAATGGCTTAGCCTAAACCAGACCTTAAGAGCAAATAATGCTATAAAAATGATACTTTAGCCTAACTGTTTGGTAGATATAACTATGAAGAAGGGCTAATTGACTCCATTTACAAATGAGAGACTGATAGGTTTACCACCAATATCACTGGATCAAAAGCTCTTGTTACTAACCATTCTTTTCAGGACAGTGACTCTAACATAGAAGAGGACACCAGAAGCAGTCAAGAATTTCTTGATGAATTACATGTTGAGTTCCATGACAGAGCCGTTCTAGCTGACCAAAAGAGGTACTACAAGAGATCTGGTAGAGTTGGAGCTGCTAAGGTTGATAAATCCAAGGTGTCATGCTACACTTGTGGAAAGACTTGTCACTTTTAAAAAAGATTGTTGGTCAAACAAAACCTCCTCTCCAAGCTTCCCTTCATCCAGCAACAATCACAGCAGCAAGAAGAAGTTTTCCACCTCACATTTCAAGCAAACTTCCCACTCTGACTCAGAGGGAAAGAAGGACTACAAAGTTAAGTACAAAGTCTTGAAAGCTGAGCTGTTAAAACTCAACCAGAAAGCTGAAGATGCAGCCAAGAAAAAGGATGTTAAGAAGACTGAAAAAGGTCTGATTGTTGCTTCATTCGACTGGGATGATGAACCCCTTACATCTGAGGATGAAGGAACCACTACCGTCAGAGCCTTTATGGCTGTCGCTGATGAAGAACCTACTGTGGGAAAAAGCGAAGCAAGATCTGGTCAATGGGTGGACATCACCATGAAAAAGGTACAAAGACTGCTATCTATGCCTGAAGGTCCTGATAGAGACCATGTCTGTGACTATACCTTGGTTGACCTCCACTTTGTGGAAGAGCAAAGAAAAAACCTGTTAAACAAGTTTCATTGTCTTAAAACAGAGTTAAATCTTTGCCAATCTGAATTAACAAATCTTAAACCATTTGTAAATCTTGCAAATCAACTTCAAAATGAAGTAAGAAAATTGTCCATTGAAAATGAGTCTTTAACAGATGAAAACACTGAACTAAGAAAAACCATTGAAAAATGGAATTTGGCTCAATCCACAATGGAAGAAATAGTTGCTGAAGCCATACCAGGTGATATGGTTCAGGCTATTGGGGGAAAGGGTAGATACAAAAATCATATACCTATACCCAGTGTTAAATTTGTCCCTTCAGATGTTTCTTCTCCATCTTCCACCTCTGTGGATGAGACAAACTTTGACAAGTAATCAGAGGTACCAGCCTTACCAAGACTCGCTGGTGCTAACCGATCTGATTCCTTGCTTGGCCCAAAACCTCCAACCAAAACCCCTGGGAATTCAATTCTCAAAGTCGCAGATAAAGCGCACAAAAAGGTTTTTGTGGACAAGGACTCCAACAAACCCACTCCTCCCCCTGAAGAGCTTTCACCCACCAAACAACTTCTCATCACCTTGATGGAAGAAGTAAAGGGGCTGAAAGAACAAATCAACCCCATAGTTAGCAGTCCATCTGTTAACTCTCTTGGTGAAGGATCTAGTAGCTCAAAGGGGAGAGCTTTATTCAGGCCTTGCAAGAATTGCGGTTTCAAAAGTCATTCTTCTGAGGACTGCTCAAAGAAACCAAAATGTATCACATGTGAGTCTACTGAACACACCTCTAGAGAGCATGAGGAGACTATTGATTTTCAAAGAACCAGAACTCAATTAAGGTCTAAAACTCCTCACAGGCCTTCTAGAAGAGCTGAGCCCAAACCCAGAGACAATTCTCAGGGTTACAGACCAAATCCCCCATGCAAGTACTGTGCTTTCTTTGACCATCACTCTGATGAGTGTGAGCATTATCCCGGATGTGACATCTGTGGCAGTATGCATCATGAACCCAGAGATTACAACCAAAGAGGGGGAGATAGAAACCAGAGAAGACCAAATGTCGCTGGTCAGCGACAGCATGGACCCACTGGAAAGTGGGTTCATCATCGAAACTAATCTGGCTTTGTTATATCTATGCAGGAATATCTGAAGAAATCTGTTTGGTATCTGGATAGTGGGTGCTCCAGACATATGACAGGGGTTAAACAATATCTGCATAGATATAAGAAGGAGTCTGGTCTAAAAGTAGTCTTTGGAGATGACTCCTCAGGGGCTACTGAGGGTTATGGCTCAGTGGATTGCAACGGAATAACCTTCACAAGGGTCGCTTATGTCAATGGATTAAAGCACAACTTAATCAACATTAGTCAACTCTGCGATGCTGGTTTCAAAGTTCTGTTCACCAAGACCCAAGGAAAAATCTTCAATCAAAATGATGATGTTGTTCTAATTGCACCCAGAAGAAGGGATGTGTATGTCATTGACATGACATCATGTCCAGAAGGGACAAACACTTGTCTCTATGCCAAAGCATCTAATAGTGAAAATTGGCTATGGCATAAGAGACTCTCCCACCTCAACTTCAAAAACATCAACAAACTGGCCAAGAATGATTTAGTAGCTAGGCTTCCCTCTTTGACCTTCACCAAATACAGACCCTGCTCAGCCTGCGAGAAAGGGAAGCACCATAGAGCCTCATTTAAGACAAAGCAATCATTCTATATAAATAAGTGCCCCCATCTTCTTCACATGGACTTATTTGGACCAGTAAAACCTCAATCCCTTAATCACAACAAGTATACACTAGTCATTGTAGATGAATTCTCTAGATTTACATGGGTATTCTTTCTCAAAATAAAGAGTGATGCTTCTGAAAGAATAATGTCTTTCATCAAAGAAATAGAGAACTTCAATGACTGCAGAGTTAAGGCTATCAGAAGTGACAATGGCACTGAATTCAAGAACCATGCCATGGAAGCCTTTTGTGATGAAAAGGGAATATCATAGAACTTTTCTAACCCAGGCACCCCTGAACAAAATGGTGTCACTGAAAGAAGAAACAGAACTCTCATAGAGGCTGCTAGAACCATGCTCAGCGAATCAAGACTTCCAAAACAATTTTGGGGTGAAGTTGTGAGCACATCTTGTTACACACAAAATAGATCTATTATTTTGAAGAGACACGGCAAAACCTCTTATGAAGTGTATAGGAAGAGAGCCCATGATGTAAGCTACTTCCATGTCTTTGGTTGCCCTGTTTTCGTTCACAACTACAAAGATCACCTGGGAAAATTTGATGAAAAGTCTGATGATGGATTCTTTGTTGGCTACTCTCCCACCTCCAGAGCCTATAGAGTATTCAACATCCGTAGACAAGAACTAGAAGAATCCATCCATGTCACCTTTAATGAAGCAGATGATGTCATTACTCACACCAACACAGAAGAATGTGACATTGATTTCAATGAAGTCAAATCATATCCAGAGGATGATTTCTCAAATCCCAAGGAATCATCTCAGACCTGTCACAAGAAATTTCCTTATGTTCATGCATTTGATCCACACTCAATCTCTGACATCACTCTAGAGATTAAAAATGCTGAACCTATCACTCCACCCATTGAAGTGAATGTTGATCTTATCGAACCAATCTCTCACCTTGATGAAGAGATTATGGATGAAGAAATAACATGTGAAGATCCCCTAGCATTCATTAAACCTTTAGTGACTCCTGAACCCACAGAGACTCTCGCTCCTCAATCCAAATGGAGTAGGAACCAAGATATTCTTCTGTTGAATATTCTTGGTGAGCCCTCTGAGGGAGTCACCACCAGAGGCAAATTGAGATCTCTGGAAACCGCCTCAGCGAATGAATGCCTTTTTGCTGATTTTCTCTCTGAAGATGAACCTAAGAATGTGGCTGCTGCGCTTCTAGATGAAGGGTGGGTTGTTGCCATGCAAGATGAGTTGAATCAGATCAAGAGGAACAAGGTGTGGACTCTGGTAAAATCTCCAGCTGGAAAACAAGTGGTTGGAACTAAATGGGTCTACAGAAACAAGAGGGATGAAGCTGGCATGATTGTTAAAAACAAGGCTAGGCTTATGGTGCTGGGGTACAATCAATCTGAGGTTATTGACTATGATGAAACGTTTGCACCAGTAGCCAAATTGGAAGCTATCAGAATCTTCCTAGCCTTTGCAGCTTATATGGGGTTTACCGTATACTAGATGGATGTGAAGAGTGCTTTTCTTAATGGTAATCTTGCAGAGGAAGTATATGTCTATCAACCCCCAGGGTTTGAAAGCAGTGAGTATCCTGATCACGTCTGCAGACTTCACAAAGAACTCTATGGGTTGAAACAAGCGCCTAGAGCCTGGTATGAAACCCTATCAAAATTCTTACTTGAAAATAAATTTGTCAGAGGTACCATTGATCAAACCCTGTTCACTTATAGGTCCAAGGGTGATGTCATTTTAGTACAGATTTATGTGGATGACATAATTTTTGGTTCAACCAATATCACTTTGAGCAAACGGTTTGCCAAACTCATGACCAAAAGTATGAAATGAGCATGATGGGGGAATTAAATTTTTTCTTAGGTTTTCAAATTAAACAAAATTCAAAAGGAAATTCCATTTGTCAAGAAAAATATGTTAAGGATTTGCTCAAGAAGTATGATCTGTCTGATTGTGCATCAATGAAATGCCCCATGCTTCCTTCCAACAACTTGGGAGCTGATGACTCAGGGGTCTCTGTTAATGAGACCTTACATAGAGGCATGATTGGGTCACTGATTTACCTCACAGCAAGCAGACCAGACATACAATTTACCACATGTCTCTGTGCTAGGTACCAAGCTAACCCCAAGGAATCCCACCTTGTAGCTGTCAAAAGAATTTTCAGGTACTTAAAAGGATCTCCCACACTAGGTCTCTGGTATCCAAACGGATCAGGCTTCGACTTCAAAGCCTACTTAGAATCTGACTATGCTGGGTGCTGTCTTGATAGAAAGAGCACCTCTGGGAGCTGTCAAATCCTTGGAGGAAAGTTAGTATGTTGGAGTGCTAAGAAACAAAACTTTGTGGCCATGTCATCAGCTGAAGCTGAATACGTAGCGGCCGCTAGTTGCTGTGCTCAAGTTCTCTGGATGAAAAGTCAGCTGGCTGATTATGGGATCACTTATGAAAAGGTTCCCATTTTCTATGACAACAAAAGTGCTATAGTCATCTCCAGTAATCCGGTACTTTATTCCATAACTAAGCATATTGACATCAGGTATCACTTTATCAGAGACCATATTTTAAAAGGTGATATTGAGCTTCATTTTATACCCACTGAATACCAGCTCACTGATATATTCACCAAGCCTCTGGCTGAGCCAAGTTTTACTAGGTTGGTTGCTGAGTTGGGTATGCTCAATATCGGTAAACAAATCTGATAAATGATCTCTGTCTCTGGGCATTTAAGGGAATTGAATGTAACGAGGTAGTTACATTCCAATGGGAGTTAATATATTCCCATATTTAATTCAAATGATTATCCTTTATTGTCAACAACTTTCCCACTTTCCAAGGGGACAGAAAAAATCACATGAAGAGTCAAGGGGTCCCACTTTTCCTAAAAGGTAAACTTTTGCATTAAATGCTTTAATTGAAAACGGCTAAACCTTTTATCAAAACCCTTGACTCATTTTTCAAACATCACATTACTCATTTGTTTCACACACACATACTATTCATCTTTTTCACATCCTCCATTTCTTCCTTCCATCAACAATGGCGTCTTCATCAACAAACACATCTTTCACCGTCTTGGCCACCTCAAACGTAGATTTTGGGATAACCGATGGAAAGATCGCCATGAACAAATGTGTAGCACTTTTGGAACATAACAACCCTCTCTACCATCCATTGTTATCCTTCCTAAAGAACTCCACCATTTTTGAAGCCATTACCAGAGAACCTTCCACATGCTACCACCAATACTTGAAGGAATTTTGGTACAACGCTGAAGTTGATCAAACCTCATCACACATCAGCTTCAACCTTTCCACACATCCACAACCCTTCACCTTTGATTGCCACACTTTTGCCAAAGTCATTGGACTTCCAGTCAATGAAGGCATGTCCGCTGTGCCCGCCAGCGCTACAGTGAAGAATGTTCTGGCTACCCTTCGTCCTCATGATGACGATGACAAACCCTTCACCACCCAAGGCTTCCAAAACAAATCACTGATCAAAGTTAAGTACTGTTCACCCATCTGGAGGACGCTGATGCTGTACATTGTGAAATGTCTGGGAGGAAACCATGGGTCACATGATCAGCTTAATGGTGCTCAGTAAGCAATCGCTTACAGCTTAATTTGGGGGCAAGATATAGGGATCGCCCACATACTTTACACTGACCTCATTGCTAAGCTGGAAAACAAAGGGAAGAAGAATCGACTGGCCACCATCTGCTACACAAGATATCTCTCTCTCCTTATAGAGGATATGCTTGGTGAAACCTACACAAATGATGAACTTCACTCCTCTCCTTATCGCATCACTCCAGCCTCACTGAAGACTCCCTTGAATGATGAAGTGTCTCTCAGCAGGCATATGATGTAGGTTGCTGGGTTACTCGCTGCTGATGGAGAGCCCTTGATCCCTCACAATGAGGTGAATGTTGAAAGACAAACTGACAAGTCTTTGTCCAAGACCTCTGTGTAGTCCACTTCTAAGCCTAATGCGCCCAAGGACAAGAAGAAGAAGAGGAAATGCATCCCCCTTTCCTTTGAAACTCCTTCTGTTAAACCTTCCAAGACAAAGAAGACCAAGAAGAACCCATCCCCTTCTCTGGAGGATGTGGTTAAAGAGCATGCCGTTGACAAACAACTAGAGTCTAGTGTCTCCCTGTCAGCAGAGACGTCTAAGAACCTTCTCCACGCTGATATCTATCAGGTATTAGTTTACCATTTTTTTCTCTTGCAGGTTCACATACAATCACTCTCAACATTCTGTAGGAGAGAGTGATGAAATCTTAGGGTTTGCCTCAACCCATAGAGTGTCTGTGTCAGCACCTAGAACTCTTAGTATTATCTGTACACTCTGTCTTAACACAAGGATATGATTCACTTGTGCTCATAACGCACCCCGATGATCCTTCACCCTCTGGATTGTGCTCTTGTCCATAACAACTTGAGCATGCTATAGGTCCCGACCCAGAGTCTCTGCACCTCATGTGGTCTCTAGGTCCCCTCATATGAAAAGAGTCCAAAAGAATTTATTCTTTTGGGGGGACTGAATAATCACTCTCAGTCTTCCTAGGGGCAGTGATAAAAGGCGACCATTACCTTCAAATATGTCAAAACTAAAAGAGTCCCAAAGAATTAATTCTTTTGGGTGGACTGAATAATCACCCTCATCCTTCCTAGGGGCAGCGATAAAAGGCGACCTTAACTTCCATTAACTTACACTTAAAAGAGTCCCAAGGAGCAATCCTTCAGGGGGAGCTTGATAATCACACCCATCTATCCTAGGGGCAGCGAACGGCGACCATTCACCACATAGTTTTCACAAATCAAAAGAGTCCAAGGTGTAATCCTTATGAGGGAGCTGGATTATCACACCCATCTATCCTAGGGGCAGCGAACGGTGACCATTCACCACATAAGTTTCACAAATCAAAAGAGTCCCAAGGAGTAATCCTTATGGGGGAGCTGGATAAGCACACCCATCTATCCTAGGGGCAGCGAATGGCGACCCTTCAACATATCTGTTTCACACTAAAAGAGTCCCAAGGAGAAATCCTTAGGGGGGCTGGATAATCACACCAAGCTTTCTTAGGGGCAGCGAATGGCGATCCATAACTTCATATTTATCTCACACTGGTTACTAACAAATGTCATAACAGGCTCATAATCTTCATGAAGAACAACAAAATGATGATGCCTATTCCATTGCTGGTGATGATAATGCTGAAGCCCCCCACATTGATCTGGATGCCATGTCAGACATTGACTCCATGCTAGAAGATGAGGTCTTTATCATTGAAGATGACCTGACCATTTCAGACTATGTTGAAATAGATGTTGATGATGACCAAGTCACGTCCGAATTAAAACCCATTTCCTTCCCTTCAACGGAAAATGTTTAAGAACTGGCTGCCAAGCAGCTATGGGACCAGAGGCTCTGTACACCAACCCCAGTTCCCTTCCCCACCTTGCCCAATGTCATGGAACTGGGGGCAATAAAACACTTAGAACATTTACAAAACCTCAAGCCTGTCTATGTTCCTAGAATGAAAGATGTTCAGGAACTAGCCGCTGAGGATCTCTGGGTCAAGAGAGGAGACATCAGTAAAACCAAGCCTAGAGTCACAAATGATGTCATCCTCTCTGAATTAAAAACACTCACCCATGCTGCTGAGGAACTCACCACCACCCTAGAGACTTCACTAACTTCATCTGTAGAATCCTCTATGACTGTACTGCTGGGTAATGCCTTGCAAACTCACCTCCCAGCAGTTCTAGACCAAAGTCTTCAGTAATACATACCATCAGTCCTCACCACCACTGTGAAAGTAAATGTTGCTGCTATTGCCAAGGCATCTGAGTGTTCCACGCAACTTCTTCAGGAGCTATTACAGGGGGAACTCAAAGAAATATGCTTATTTGTTCATCAAGAATTTGTTAAGTTCCTCAAACCTAGATCAGGCACAGCTTCTACCGGTGCTATGCCTGAGGGGGAGAATTCAGCAACGTCCACCTCTGAAGAAGATGCAGACACTGCTCCACCTAAGGGGGAGCAATCACTTAAACAACCAGCAACCTCAAAAGTGATCCCAACACCAAAACCCATCAGATCCTTCAACCCAGCACAGAATAAGGGAAAAGGAATTACCACTGAGGCACTTGAAACAACCCTGCACTCCCTCTAAGAAGAAGGTGGATCCACAGCCAAGCACTCTGACTTGACCAAATTTAAGAGCGTTGATGAACCACCACTAACCCCAGAGCAGGCAAAGGCTCAAATCTTGGAACAAAAAAGGTTAGCAAACATTAGAGCTGCTGAAATCAAAAGCAAAGAAGCTCTGAACAAACTACTCTCTCCAGCTGTAAAGGAAGCTCAGCTGAATAAGCTCAAAGAACTTGAAGTTAAAAGGAGCAACCTTTAAAAGGAATATGAGAGAATAGTGGACCAAAGAGCAGAGCCTGGTCAAATCACCAAGTACGCATGTTACACTAACAAAGACAAAAGAGTAGTGATGACCTCATACAAAGAAAACCAACTGACCAACTACAAAGTCTTCAGTGACTTTAAACTCAGAGATCTGGGCCTCTCTGAATGGTTAGAAATGTTATCTCTTGCCCAAAAGAAGACTGGGCCTGGTGCTGCCCAAATGATGAAAAACATTCAAGCTAAGCTGAATTGGGTAAGGGACACTACAAAGAAGCTGAAGGTACCTCTGCCTCCTCAACTATCACAACAACAATCATCTCAAGGACAAAGAAAAAGGAAAACCCAAATGGGGCCTCTGGTAGAAAAGATGGTCACTGAGAATATTGTTGTAGATGGAATGCACAGAAACAGGGTACTACCCAAAGAGATCACTAAACCAGTAGGTGGCCAAGTATACTCAGAACCAGAGACATGAATGGTCTATTTGAATGGTAGTTGTGAGTATTTCTTTCAGCGGATGAATGAACTACATCTGGCGTCAACTATCCAACTCATCAGACTCAAATAGGGCATCCTAAGGAACTACAAATTAGCTGATGATTTTGAGTTTGAAGTTGAGCTGATCATTAGCTCTAGGAGTGACCAAGTTGAAGCTCGGAGAATCTGTGATCAAGGCCTTGATCGCTGAAGAACCTTTTATTTTGTTTATGTTTACACCGTTGGGTGTTCTTGTAATAGACTAGGTTCTTTATGTTTAATAAAACTCTGAGGTATGTTTGTTAAATTATGTGTAAGAAGAAGTTGTGTACTCACTTACAATAATATTAGACTTAGTATAATTTATAAACAAATAAGGGAGATTGTTGGACCAATGAAAGTTTTAACTATGGCCCAGTCTAGATTTGTTTAATTTAGACTAAGTGTTACTGATCGCTGAGAGGACTAGCGACAGAGACCAGACTAGTGGAAGGCAAAGCCTCAGCTGGCACACCAGGAACATGCAAGTCAAAGACAACGTCAGAGAAGTCGAAGACAATCTTAAGTCATACTCACCAGCGATTATGGATAGCTGGGATCTAGAAGGAATGTGCTGGTGTTCAAGGATCTCTGAGTTGACAATACTCAGAGATCACTTAAGAACCCTAAAAGTCTGATACAAGCAAAGCTTGTCCAATCCTTTTATAGTTTAGGCGGGAGAATTGTAACACTCTCAAAATCGGGTCACATTAGCGTAAGGGTCCTTGAGTGTTACTTACATGATACAATCACACAATTATAGAAAACGACTCAAAACGAGTCATTTTAATAAAATATCCATTCATTCATTCAAAAGATAATAATCCATACACGGTCCCAGATAATTTAAAAATAATTACAGTACACATCAAAAGATAAAAATTGTTTTGAATGGATATATTTTATAAGAGCGGGCCAAAGTCACCAAAATTAAGCAAGCTTCAAGAAACCACCTTCCTTGAGTACCTTCTTAATGGACCTGAGATAAAACATGCTATAAAATCAATAAAAATTGTTGAGTGAATCCATAGAGTTTAAAATATATAAATCGAACACAACTATCTGGATAAACCTTCATCGGTAACAATTATGTTGATCGGACATAATTATTGTGTTATTTCATAAGGCTCGTGACATTGAACGTTAACATATATATATTTCAGCCCACAAACACACCCAGCCAAGTGCGTATATTTCTCTTATACTAATGCATCCGATGTGCTCCAATACACATGTGCTTCACTACACATTGCGATAGCTAATCGCATCGGACTGGGCGTCACCCCGATAGATCTATCCATAGTATTAGCGTTAACTCGCACCAAGTAATTAACAATTCACGATAAGTGGGTCTTAGAGGCTATAAGCAAACTTATGTAAATAACATTCATCTGAGCATACAATCGGGTCCCTTGTGTTCTATTTTAAAAATAAGCATGTTATCCCCCTCGCGGGTTTTATAAAATAAGTAACTAAATAAAAGTGAGGCTATGAACTCACCTTAACGAAAGAAAAATGTGTACACGAAGCGAGCACAACAAATATTACTAAAAGAAATCCTTGGACGTATCTTTTATAACCTCTTTCAATCTTAGAACCCTCTCAAATATCTTTCCATTTGATGTATCTTTTATACTATCGCATAAAAGTGAATAGCAATTCGTATATTTATGTCTATTTAAAAAGAAAATATGACAAGTCAAAAATATATTTTGGTTTTATATGCTTACAACTAGCTTCGTCAATACACTAGTTAGATCATTAGAATTTCCACTGTCTTCTTATCTCATACGTGGAAGTTAAGTACAAAATATGTCATAAAGTAACTAGACTAGTCATTCTTATAATCTTATAGAGAAAGAAATTCGATTGTGTGTATACACGTACCCATAATTTGCCGTTTTATTGTTTCTTTTTGTTATTTCCTACAATTCAATTTGATATTTGATACTAAAATTGATGTTAATGTGTCTTATTTTGATGCATGTGTTGCAATTGTTATGTTAAAATGTGTATAGCTACAAAACTGCGTCTATTCATTTTTTAATATAAATTGTTGTCTCTTATATGTTTAGGGGTGTGATAATGGATAAAAAGAGTATTTAAATCATAAAGCGGGTATAATCGAAACCCGATATTTTAAAAGTTACGCGATTTGGAAAATACTCGTAAGACACAAAAAAATAAACGCTCAATATAAAATAAAAACATCGACATTCGAATGACATTTATATTTTGATAATTAAATGACTTAAAATAGTTAATGCGTCAAATGAACGAACGACACATAAAGGTTTAACGAAAAAATACTTTTAAAATTAAAATAATAAAATTAAAATAAAATAAAAATTAAACGACACCAATAGTAAATATTACTTTGTCATAACGAGAAATAAATATCGATGCCTAACGTATTTCTTGCCGGTTGTAATCTAAATGACATTCTTACGCTAAGTTTCAAACCCTAACCTTCCCGGTTAGTCGATAATTTAAATTTCTCAATAAAGTAAATACATAACACGTAATAGTCGAGATTAGAATAACAACCTGAAATCTACGGATTGTCACATCATCCCCACCAAATTAGGATATTCGCCCTCGAAGATCAACTTGCGTTCTTGCTCGGTCGCTTGTTGAAATCAAAGAGGTGAGGGTATTTCTTCCACATTTGATCTTCGCTTTCCCAAGTATACTCAGGTCCTCTCCGCGAATTCCATCGAACTTTGACAATAGGGATTCGGCTTTGCTTCAGTTGCTTGACCTCGCGATCCATGATCTCGATCGGTTCCTCAATAAAGTGCAACTTTTCATCAACCCTAACCTCGTCCAATGGTATAACGAGTTCTTCGTCGGATAAACAATTCTTCAGATTCGATACATGAAAAGTGTTATGAATTCCATGAATTTCTTGTGGTAATTCAAGTTGGTAAGCGACAGGACCTACTCTAGACATAATCTTGAATGGTCCGATATAACGAGGACTTAATTTTCCATGTTTTCCAAATCATACAACACCTTTCCATGGTGATACCTTCAGCATTACCTTATCCCCCACATTAAACTCCAATGGTTTTCGTCTTACATACGCATAACTCTTCTGTCGGCTTCGCGCGGTCACCAACCTATTTTTGATTTTCACAATCATATTCATCGTCTCTCTAATCATTTCCGGTCCAGTGAGTTGAGCATCACCAACCTCACTCCAACACACGGGCGATCTACATTTTCTCCCATAAAGTGCTTCAAAAGGTGCAGCTTTAATACTTGTGTGATAACTGTTATTGTTCGAGAATTCGGCCAAAGGTAAGTGCTTATCCTAGCTACTTCCAAAGTCTATCACACAAGCACGCAACATATCTTCCAAAGTTTGAATTGTTCTTTCGCTTTGCCCATCTGTCTGTGGATGATAAGCTGTGCTCATATCCAAATTGGTTCCTAAATAATTTTGAAGCGATCTCCAAAATCCAGAAGCAAAGCGACTATCTCTATCGGAAATGATTGAAATAGGAACACCATGCTTGCACACAATTTCCTTCAGATAAATGTCGGCGAGTTTCTGCATACTAAATTTCTCGTTGATTGGGATAAAATGAGCGGACTTAGTTAAACGATCGACTATAGCCCAAATTGCATCGTACCCAGACGGTGTCCTTGGGAGTTTTGTGATGAACATCGTAATTCGCTCCCATTTCCAGATTGGAAGTTCCGGTTGGACTAGTAATCCTGACGGCTTCTGATATTCAGTCTTTACCTTAGCATACGTTAAGCATTTCGCGACGTATGTTGCAATATTGGCTTTCATATTCGGCCACCAGTATAACTTTTTCAAGTCTTGGTACATTTTGTCCGATCCAGGATGAATAGAATACTTTGTTTTATGAGATTCTAACATGATCAAGTCTCTCAGTCCTCCATAGAACGGTAACCAGATTCGACCTCTCAAACATTTGATACCATCAGCTCGTGTTTCAAACGGCTCACCTTCTCCTCTAAATTTTTCGGCTGCAATATTCTCCTTTTTACACGCTTCGATTTGTGCGTTTCGAATCTGCTCGGGTAAGTTATTATGAACTGTCACCACCAAAGCACACACTCGAATCGGTTTTTCCCTTTCTTTCCGACTTAACGCATCGGCTACCACATTCGCCTTTCCTGGGTGATAACGAATTTCACAGTCTTAATCACTCAAGAGTTCAACCCATCGACGTTGCCTCATATTCAGCTCCTTTTGATCCAAGATATATTGTAGGCTTTTATGATCAGTGAATACTGTACATTTCGTACCATACAGATAATGACTCCAGATTCGTAGAGCAAAAACCACAGCGCCTAGTTCCAGGTCGTGGGTAGTGTAGTTCTCCTCATTCTTCCTTAATTGTCTAGAGCCATATGCGATCACTTTTTCACGTTGCATAAGAACAGCACCGTATCCTTTAAGAGATGCATCATAATAAACAACAAAGTCCTCACTTCCCTTGGGTAGCAACAAGATCGGTGCACTGCAGAGTTTGATTTTCAAGGTTTGAAAAGCTTCTTCTTCGTCATCGCCCCACACATACGGTTTATTTTTCTGAGTCATCTTAGTCAATGGTTTCGATATCAAAGAAAATCGTTTGATAAACCTTCGGTAGTAACCAGCCAAACCTAGATATTGTCGTACTTCAGTTGGAGTAGTTGGAGCACTCCAATTTTTGATGGCTTCAATTTTTGTAGGATCAACATGTACACCACTTTTATCAATCACATGTCCAAGAAATTGTACGGAACTAAGCCAAAAATCACACTTTGAGAATTTTGCGTACAACCTTTCGTTCTTTAACAAGTTCAAGATAGTCCTTAAGTGTTCAGCATGCTCTTCTTCGCTCTTAGAGTAGATTAGAATATCGTCAATAAACATGATCACGAATTTATCAAGATACGGCTTACACACACGATTCATTAAGTCCATGAATACAGCAGGTGCATTGGTCAAACCAAAAGGCATAACCCAAAACTCGTAATGACCATAACGAGTCCTAAATGCCGTAATAGGAATATCTTCCTCGCGTATGCGAAGTTGATGATAGCCAGAACGAAGATCAATCATGGAGAAAACAAGAGAACCTTCAAGTTGATTGTAAAACCCGCATGCTTTTACCATGAATAGTGCCCTTAAGATCGTACGTCCTAGATTAAAACTTACCTCATGTAGTATTGATCACATTCATGTGCTAATAATCAAGCAAGTGCATACGTGTATGACATGACAAGTATCGATTACGTACGAACTCATGATAAACAGTAATAAATATATCACGTGAACATAATTAAATCATGATCACCATTTAAAATACTAACTAAAATAATTACGTAAATACTCATAATATATTTACGAGCGTTAAGTTTACGATAAACGACACGTTAGATTAAACAGAAACACGTTAAACACGAGCACGTTTAACCACGAACGAACACGAAACATCGGGACACGAGAAAGGTACGGGTACCCCATGTGGGGCCCCCATACCCACGGCACACATATGAGAAATGGGCTTAGCCCATGGACTTTACAAGTAAAGGGGGGTAAAGTGTTAAACATGTTTTCACTTTTCACTTTCAAGAAAATAAACAAAAAACCCTAAAAGAGTTTTTCTCCTCTCCTTTTTGCTCTCTTGGTGCCGCCACCTCTACACCACCATAAGGGGGTGATTTGTTGATTTTGATCTTAAAAACAAGTGTAGGAACCGTGTTTGTTCATCCTTTTTCCAAGCTACATAGTGGTATACCTTTCTAACCTTTCTTTTTAATTCTTTTTGATTCTTTTGATCTTTGATTATTTTCATGAACATGTTATTTATTTTCTTATAAAAACAAGGTAATTAATCATTGATCTAACATGTTTTGGTATTAATTAAAATCAAGGAAGGATTTATAAGGGTGTTTGTTTTTAGCCGCCTAGCAAAACAAACCCGAGGGGGGTTTGGTTTGCTATTGCCGCCACCACCAAGACCACAATTGGTCTTGGTTGGCTCATGTGGGACCCACGGCAGCAAGGGGACACGTGTGCCCCGGGTTTGGCCCGGGGTACGGTGTCGAATTCATGCCCGATTCATGGTTCGTTGGTTAAAATCATGATCTATGTTACATGTAATTTTATGAATCATGAACTTAGGATATAATTAATTAATAACATGAAATATTAATTAAATCATGACTTAGGTTAATTTAATTATTAGTTTATCATGACATTAATTTAACCTAAGTACTTTATGTTATAAGTTATAATTAATTAATTATTAAAACATGCCTATAATTAATTAATTTAGACATGACTTAGGTTATATTATTATTAATAATAATACACATTTTAACCTAAGTATTTTATTTCATTTTAATTAATACATGTTACACTTTAATTAAAATGCTTAACCTATAGTTTAATTAAAATACATGAAATAATAATTAAACTATACACTATATCATATGACTTAAGAAATAAGCTTATAACACTTAGACTTATATGTTAGCTTATGTAATCAGCTTAATTCTAATTATGGAAACTTCTATTTATAGAAACTTAATTAAATAAGGCAACTAATCTAATTATGGAAACCTTCTATATATGGAAATCAATCTATTTCAGGCAGCTAATCTAATCATGGAAACTTTCTATATATGGAAACTTATTTAATTAAGGCAGCTGATCTATTTTTGGAAACTTTCTATTTTTAGAAACTAATCTATTTTAGGCAGTAAATTCTATTTTTGGAAACTTTCTATTTTTGGAAACTTTCTATTTTTGGAAACTTTCTATTTTTGGAAACTTTCTATTTTTGGTAACTTTCTATTTTTGGAAACTTTCTATTTTTTGGAAACTTTCTATTTTTGGAAACTTTCTATTTTTGGAAACTTTCTATTTTTGGAAACCTGCTATTTTTGGAAAGTTACTTATTATTACACAGTAAGTATATTAATACATGAAACACCAGTAATACTTAATCAGATAAGTCAGAATACAAGATAAACACAGTTTAAGGCTTTAAACAGTGAACCAGGACCTAAAACATACCAAATCAGCTAATATGAGACACAAAACCCAGTACGTAATCAGTGAATCGATACTTATACACGTGTGTATTCATGTAGCGTTAGTGATCCAGAGGTAGGAGTCTTTCTTCCGTTCATTCACTGGACTTGAGGTACGGATTCCCGTCCTTTCAGTATGGACATTCTTTCCTTATTAGGATTTCCCCGTATGCAGCCAACTGTTTTCCCCAGTATTTGTTTTATTGTTTTGAACTGCTTATGTTTAATCAGCATAATCTATAGCCATATACAAGCATGACCAGTTTCACCTAGTTATGGAGGTACCATAACCATAGCATTGGAGGCACCGATGTTATGACTTCCCCACGGCAGAGTGATTGCTCGTGGCGTCCCTTTTCAGTTTGGCCATATTATTATATCAGGTGGGGCGTATGGGTGCATCCTAGTTACATGTTTTATTCAGTTTATCATGGTGAATGTGGTGTGTGCCTTGCACCCTTCACAAGGAGCTGATCCCTCCTACCCAAACCAGTATATTGATTAGAGGCATCCCCTCTAATCAGCATGATGAGGTCACCCCTCCAAGTATTCATGCACGTGACCTTTTCATGACCTATATGAGCTATGGTATATACATGTTAAAACAGTTTTCACAAGATAAACATAAGGCTTTTCAAACTATAAAACCAGTTTTCTTGATACTTAACCAGTTTACTCAGTACTTAGTCTTCCGCTGTTATATGTTACATGCTTATCCTATTTCATGCTATATTGTACATCCGTGCACTGAGCGTCTTGCTCAGCCGTTTTCCTTTTCATGTTCCCAAAACGGCAGGTACTCAGGGACGCTCGTAGATCTCAAACGTAGGTGCATATGGACTGGAAGCTTTACTGTCTTTCTTTACTTTATGCATTTCCTTTACTTTGATACAGTTACTATGGACATTGTTTCGTCCTTTCCTTTTACAGTATTTATGTTTGTGTGTGATGAGCTTTACCTTGGGGTTACCGATGTTTGATTCCGGTATTTCCCTTTTATGGTTGAATAATGCTTAGACATTTATCCTTGTATGCTTTGATGACACACCATGATTATGCGTAATATTCCATTTCCAAAATGGAGTGTTACAATTATGGTATCAGAGCCTGGTTTCGACCTGTAGGCTCTCAAATATGACCTGTGATTAGTGGGTAGTCACTACGGTCTTCCTAGAACTGACAGTTGTTTTCATGCATTCATCATTTTTTAAGCATACATATACATGTCATTGTTACAGGGTTTTTGACTAAGTAATGGTTGGTACAGGACTGGCCCTATTTAGTCGCATGTGTTTTATCAAAAATTTTAGATTTGGGACCGACCCATAGGCGTCCCCTCGATATGTCTTTTATTTTGAGTGAACTGACCGGAGGCGTTCACTCTCGAGCATCAAAAAGTTTTCATAAAACTGCATCATGCATTCATACAAAGATTTTCTTGCATAAAATTTTTCTCGTGAAATTTTGGCATAAAATTTTTTTATATATTTTATGTTTGAACTGTTAATCATATGTTTTATGTTATACTGTCAGATGGTTCTCACACGCGAGCAAGAGCAGCTCAATGCTGCAATTCAGGCTGCCATGCAAGCCTTACTTCCTCAACTGAGGAATGACATTCGTGCTGAAGTCCAAGCTGCCAATAATCAGCAGCCGCAGAATCAGGCACCTCCTCCTCCTCCTCCCCCAGTGACACTAGCAGTGTGGTTGGAAAGATTTAACAAGCTCCGTCCTAGAGCTTTCGAAAAGACTGATAGCCCCAGCGATGCTGAAAGCTGGCTAACTCACATTGAGAAAATCTTCAATGCTATGGGATGTGACCCCGCCTTCAAGGCAAGATTGGCATGCTACAGGTTTGAAGGCGATGTACTCAACTGGTGGCTAGCTTTGACGCAGTCAGAAGGAGGTGATGAATGGGTCGCTGGTTTGACATGGGCCCAATTCAAGGAGAGAGTGATGGAACAGTTCTTTCCTAAGGCAGAGCAGGACAAACTCAAGCGTGAATACCACGGGATACGACAGAGACAGGGCGAGAATAGCAACGAATTCATGCAGCGCTTTCTTCGCCTAGCTGGTTTTCTAGGAGCAGCGGCTGGTACTCCTGAGGAGCAGGCACACCATTTTAGGTGGGCACTTCGCACCTCGGTCGCGAACAATCTAGTATGTGCTACGTTTAATACAGTAGCACAAGTGGCCGACGCAGCAAGGAAGCTTGAGATGTTGCAGGAACGCGATGAGTTCGGGGAAGCTGAAAGACCCGACAAGAGGTAAAACATTTCATGTTCTAGCGTTAACCAGACCGCATCCTATCGTTATATGTTCTATAATCATCTCTTAAACTGTATCTTCCAGGCAGAAAACAGGGGACCGGTCTCAGCCGGCTACTCAGCAGCAGCCCAATCAGCCCAAAGGAAACGGTCACTCTAACGACCGTTCTGTTGTGGAAAGGCGCAGCGGTAATGATAATTACCGTAACAATGCGGGACAATCCAACAACAGCAGGTCCTACTATTTATGCATCTTCTTATGATTTCATGTTATATCTCTAATGCTGACACTATATTAATCTCTACCAGGAACCACGGTAACGGAAGGGACCAGAACCACAGGGGTTCTCAGCCCAACCGTTCAGCTAACACTGGTAAACATCTTATGACGCTTACGTCCTATACTCGTGCATATACTTTATTCTTAACACGTATTGTCATCAGCAGGCCCTCAGCAAGCAAGGACTCCTGCTGGAGGATTCACTCATCCTCTTTGCAGCACTTGCCATCGCAGACACCCTGGCCCATGTCGTCGTGACTCCGACGCGTGCTACAAGTGCGGCCTCCCTGGCCATCGTATGAGAGATTGCCGTAAGGGTGAAATGGAGGGTACTTCGGGTCATGCTGATACTAAACCGCCTCCTACCACTGGGCGTGTCTACACGACATCGCGCGATCAGGCAAACAAATCTACAGGTACCATTACTGGAATTTTGTATATGTACGGCCAGGCTGCATGTGTTCTTTTCGACACGGGTGCCACTCATTCAGTTGTTTCCACTACTTATGCTAAGAACATCAGGACACTTCCCTTGCCATTAGAAAATAAGCTTACCATTTCCACGCCTCTGAGGGACTCTGTATTAATAACTCATGTGTACAAGAGTCTTCCTCTAGAGTTTGACGATAAAGTTCGTGCAGTAGATGCACTTCCTCTAGACATGATTGAGTTCGATATGATTCTCGGCATGGATTGGCTATCCAGGCACCATGCTACCATAGACTGCCACTCATATCGGGTGATCTTCGGCGACATTAATGCACCAGAGTACATCCACAACGGGTTCATACCCGGACGGTCTGTACAGGTCATATCTACCTTGCAAGCACGTGCATTACTGTCACATGGCTGCGAAGGTTATCTCGCTACAGTTCATGACATGGATGTTGAATCCCCATCGATTCAGGATCAACCAGTAGTTTCGGAATTTCAAGACGTCTTCCCAGATGAACTTCCAGGCATACCACCTGCAAGAGAAGTGGAGTTCAACATCGACCTTG
Organism: Glebionis coronaria; assembly: GCA_025667525.1. Lineage (NCBI taxonomy): Eukaryota > Viridiplantae > Streptophyta > Magnoliopsida > Asterales > Asteraceae > Glebionis > Glebionis coronaria. The sequence continues at coordinate 21,700,981 of CM046880.1, forward strand.
TTCCAGGAGTTGAGCCAATTTCTAAGGCTCCGTACCATATGGCTCCCATAGAGCTAAAAGAACTGAAGGACCAACTGCAGGAACTTCTTGAACGAGGGTTCATTAGACCGAGCGCATCTCCATGGGGCGCACCGGTCTTATTCGTTAAGAAGAAGGACGGCAGCATGCGACTTTGCATTGACTACCGTGAACTTAATAAGATTACCATCCGCAACAGATATCCACTGCCACGTATAGACGATCTGTTTGACCAACTTCAAGGAGCCAAACACTTCTCAAAGATCGATCTAAGGTCAGGCTACCATCAGCTAAGGGTTAAAGAGCAGGATATTGCCAAGACTGCTTTTCGTACCCGTTATGGCCATTATGAGTTTGTGGTCATGCCATTCGGCCTGACTAACGCTCCAACAGTATTCATGGATCTGATGAACAGAATCTTTCATGAATTCCTTGATAAATTTGTCATTGTATTTATCGATGACATCTTGATATTCTCAAAGTCCACGGAGGAACACGAAGATCATCTCCGTACTGTACTACAGATTCTTCGTCAGAAGCAGCTGTATGCGAAATTCTCCAAGTGTGAGTTCTGGTTAAACAAGGTGGCATTCTTAGGTCACATTGTATCAGCAGAAGGGATCACTAGGGACCCAGCGAAGGTTGAGGCTATCACTAAATGGCCAAGACCAACATCAGCGACAGAAGTCCGCAGTTTCTTAGGCTTAGCTGGATATTATCGAAGATTCGTGGAGAACTTTTCCCGGCTGGCATTGCCTCTCACCAAACTGATGCGTAAAGGAGAGAAATTCGTCTGGACGGAAGATCAAGAGAAGAGCTTCGAAGACCTAAAGCAGAAGTTAGTATCTGCACCTATTCTTACTCTCCCATCTGGTACAGGTGGATTTCAGATCTATAGCGATGCATCGGGGAAGGGACTGGGCTGTGTTCTCATGCAACATGGGAAAGTGATCGCGTATGCTTCACGGCAGCTTAAGCCCTATGAAGAAAACTACCCTACGCATGACCTGGAACTTGCTGCAGTGGTGTTCGCATTGAAGATATGGAGGCATTACTTATACGGAGAATCATGCGACATTTTCACGGATCACAAGAGCTTGAAGTATATCTTCACACAGCGAGAATTGAACATGAGACAAAGGAGATGGTTGGAACTGTTGAAGGATTATGATATTAACCTACAGTATCATCCCGGGAAAGCCAATGTAGTAGCAGATGCACTCAGCAGAAAGTCCGGAATGATAAACGGCATTGAGATCAAGGAACAAAACATAAGGGACTTGGAGCGGCTTGACATCCAAATCATGGTACGTGGGCAACACGGATACTGGGCGAATCTTAGGGTAGAACCTGAGTTACTAACTAGGATTAAGGAAGCGCAGAAGGATGACGGAGAGATTTGGGCGATAATTCAGAATTTAGAGAAGCAGCCGGAATTCAGAATGGACGCAGACGGTATCGTTTGGCAGGGCACGAGACTTTGTGTTCCTGACAATCCAGAACTCCGGGAAGCATTGTTAGCTGAAGCTCACAGCTCCCCATTTTCTATACATCCTGGGTCGACAAAAATGTACCATGACATCAGACAGCACTTTTGGTGGAGTGGTATGAAACAGGATGTAGCTACGTATGTCTCCAAATGTCTTACCTGTCAGCAGGTTAAGATTGAACATCAGCGATCTGGCGGTCTCCTTCAACCGTTGGATATTCCAGAGTGGAAGTGGGACAAAATCACCATGGATTTTGTTACCGGTCTTCCGCCTACCAAGAAGAAGCACGATGCTATTTGGGTCATTGTTGATCGACTCACCAAATCAGCTCATTTCTTACCGATACGCAAGGAAGATCCGGTAAGTAAACTCGCAGATACGTACAGAAGGGAGATCATGAGACTCCACGGCACTCCCTCCAGCATCGTCTCAGACAGAGATCCTCGTTTCACGTCGCGATTCTGGAAAGGTCTGCAAAAAGCTTGGGGTACACAACTTAAGCTGAGCACAGCCTTTCATCCTCAAACGGACGGACAATCGGAGCGAACAATTCAAACATTGGAAGATATGTTAAGGTCATGTGCGTTGGAATGGACAGGTGATTGGGACGATTACATCTGTTTAGTCGAGTTTGCATACAACAACAGCTGGCACGCAAGTATCAAATGTGCTCCTTTCGAAATGTTGTATGGCAGAAAGTGTCGCGCTCCAACTTGCTGGGATCAAGTGGGAGAGCGAACACTCGAAGGACCAGAGATTATAGAAATGACCAATGAGAAGATTGAGGTAGCTAAACAGAAGTTGCAAGAAGCACGGTCACGTCAGAAGTGTTACGCCGACAAGCATCGTAGGGACATACATTTTAATGTGGGAGATCACGTCTTCCTCAAGGTTTCGCCGGCACGTGGTGTTAAACGCTTCGGGATCAAAGGAAAACTCAGTCCTCGGTTCATCGGACCATTTGATATCGTTGAACGAATCGGCGAAGTATCTTACCGTTTGGCGTTACCTCCTCAGCTTTCGCACGTGCATAACGTGTTCCATGTGTCCTTACTCAGAGGGTACAATTATCATCCCCTTCACATGGTTCAGTATCCACTGGAACAGATACGTGAAGATCTCACGTTTATAGAAGAACCCGAACGAGTACTCGACAGGCAAGAACGAGTCATGAGAAGGAAGACGATTCCATTCGTCAAAATTCTTTGGAGGGACCATACCGAGCGGGAAGCCACTTGGGAAACAGAGGAGTCTATCCGGGCTTCTTACCCTCACTTCATATTTTGAGTTCGGGTATGTCACTTCTTTTCAGCTTACTTTATCTATAATTCGGGGACGAATTATTCTTTTTAGGGGGGAAGAATTGTAAAACCCGCATGCTTTTACCATGAATAGTGCCCTTAAGATCGTACGTCCTAGATTAAAACTTACCTCATGTAGTATTGATCACATTCATGTGCTAATAATCAAGCAAGTGCATACGTGTATGACATGACAAGTATCGATTACGTACGAACTCATGATAAACAGTAATAAATATATCACGTGAACATAATTAAATCATGATCACCATTTAAAATACTAACTAAAATAATTACGTAAATACTCATAATATATTTACGAGCGTTAAGTTTACGATAAACGACACGTTAGATTAAACAGAAACACGTTAAACACGAGCACGTTTAACCACGAACGAACACGAAACATCGGGACACGAGAAAGGTACGGGTACCCCATGTGGGGCCCCCATACCCACGGCACACATATGAGAAATGGGCTTAGCCCATGGACTTTACAAGTAAAGGGGGGTAAAGTGTTAAACATGTTTTCACTTTTCACTTTCAAGAAAATAAACAAAAAACCCTAAAAGAGTTTTTCTCCTCTCCTTTTTGCTCTCTTGGTGCCGCCACCTCTACACCACCATAAGGGGGTGATTTGTTGATTTTGATCTTAAAAACAAGTGTAGGAACCGTGTTTGTTCATCCTTTTTCCAAGCTACATAGTGGTATACCTTTCTAACCTTTCTTTTTAATTCTTTTTGATTCTTTTGATCGTTGATTATTTTCATGAACATGTTATTTATTTTCTTATAAAAACAAGGTAATTAATCATTGATCTAACATGTTTTGGTATTAATTAAAATCAAGGAAGGATTTATAAGGGTGTTTGTTTTTAGCCGCCTAGCAAAACAAACCCGAGGGGGGTTTGGTTTGCTATTGCCGCCACCACCAAGACCACAATTGGTCTTGGTTGGCTCATGTGGGACCCACGGCAGCAAGGGGACACGTGTGCCCCGGGTTTGGCCCGGGGTACGGTGTCGAATTCATGCCCGATTCATGGTTCGTTGGTTAAAATCATGATCTATGTTACATGTAATTTTATGAATTATGAACTTAGGATATAATTAATTAATAACATGAAATATTAATTAAATCATGACTTAGGTTAATTTAATTATTAGTTTATCATGACATTAATTTAACCTAAGTACTTTATGTTATAAGTTATAATTAATTAATTATTAAAACATGCCTATAATTAATTAATTTAGACATGACTTAGGTTATATTATTATTAATAATAATACACATTTTAACCTAAGTATTTTATTTCATTTTAATTAATACATGTTACACTTTAATTAAAATGCTTAACCTATAGTTTAATTAAAATACATGAAATAATAATTAAACTATACACTATATCATATGACTTAAGAAATAAGCTTATAACACTTAGACTTATATGTTAGCTTATGTAATCAGCTTAATTCTAATTATGGAAACTTCTATTTATAGAAACTTAATTAAATAAGGCAACTAATCTAATTATGGAAACCTTCTATATATGGAAATCAATCTATTTCAGGCAGCTAATCTAATCATGGAAACTTTCTATATATGGAAACTTATTTAATTAAGGCAGCTGATCTATTTTTGGAAACTTTCTATTTTTAGAAACTAATCTATTTTAGGCAGTAAATTCTATTTTTGGAAACTTTCTATTTTTGGAAACTTTCTATTTTTGGAAACTTTCTATTTTTGGAAACTTTCTATTTTTGGTAACTTTCTATTTTTGGTAACTTTCTATTTTTGGAAACTTTCTATTTTTGGAAACTTTCTATTTTTGGAAACTTTCTATTTTTGGAAACCTGCTATTTTTGGAAAGTTACTTATTATTACACAGTAAGTATATTAATACATGAAACACCAGTAATACTTAATCAGATAAGTCAGAATACAAGATAAACACAGTTTAAGGCTTTAAACAGTGAACCAGGACCTAAAACATACCAAATCAGCTAATATGAGACACAAAACCCAGTACGTAATCAGTGAATCGATACTTATACACGTGTGTATTCATGTAGCGTTAGTGATCCAGAGGTAGGAGTCTTTCTTCCGTTCATTCACTGGACTTGAGGTACGGATTCCCGTCCTTTCAGTATGGACATTCTTTCCTTATTAGGATTTCCCCGTATGCAGCCAACTGTTTTCCCCAGTATTTGTTTTATTGTTTTGAACTGCTTATGTTTAATCAGCATAATCTATAGCCATATACAAGCATGACCAGTTTCACCTAGTTATGGAGGTACCATAACCATAGCATTGGAGGCACCGATGTTATGACTTCCCCACGGCGGAGTGATTGCTCGTGGCGTCCCTTTTCAGTTTGGCCATATTATTATATCAGGTGGGGCGTATGGGTGCATCCTAGTTACATGTTTTATTCAGTTTATCATGGTGAATGTGGTGTGTGCCTTGCACCCTTCACAAGGAGCTGATCCCTCCTACCCAAACCAGTATATTGATTAGAGGCATCCCCTCTAATCAGCATGATGAGGTCACCCCTCCAAGTATTCATGCACGTGACCTTTTCATGACCTATATGAGCTATGGTATATACATGTTAAAATAGTTTTCACAAGATAAACATAAGGCTTTTCAAACTATAAAACCAGTTTTCTTGATACTTAACCAGTTTACTCAGTACTTAGTCTTCCGCTGTTATATGTTACATGCTTATCCTATTTCATGCTATATTGTACATCCGTGCACTGAGCGTCTTGCTCAGCCGTTTTCCTTTTCATGTTCCCAAAACGGCAGGTACTCAGGGACGCTCGTAGATCTCAAACGTAGGTGCATATGGACTGGAAGCTTTACTGTCTTTCTTTACTTTATGCATTTCCTTTACTTTGATACAGTTACTATGGACATTGTTTCGTCCTTTCCTTTTACAGTATTTATGTTTGTGTGTGATGAGCTTTACCTTGGGGTTACCGATGTTTGATTCCGGTATTTCCCTTTTATGGTTGAATAATGCTTAGACATTTATCCTTGTATGCTTTGATGACACGCCATGATTATGCGTAATATTCCATTTCCAAAATGGGGTGTTACATTGATCAAACAGATCATCAATTTTTGGAAGCGGGTAACGATTCTTAATCGTTAGCTTATTCAGCTCTCGATAATCGATGCACATACGGAACGAACCATCCTTCTTCTTCACGAATAAAATAGGAGCTCCCCAAGGTGACGAGCTTGGTCGAATAAAACCTTTATCAGACAGTTCTTGCAACTGCGCAGATAATTCTTTTAGTTCGGATGGTGCTAAACGATATGGCGTACGTGCCACGGGTGCAACACCAGGGATTAGATCGATTTGGAATTCTATTTGCCTTTGAGGCGGAAGCCCTGGTAAATCTTCTGGAAAGACTTCAGGATAGTCACGAATAATTGGAACATCTTCGACTCGCTTCTCCTTTGATTCCTTCTCCGATACTTGAGCTAGGAATAATTCACAACCTCTTTCGATATACTTACGAGCTTTAATGCACGAAACAATTTGCAGTTGGGAATTATTTTTATCGCCTTCGATAACTAAGGTCTTGTTATCTAAGGGAATCCTAACTTTCTTTTCTTCACACAAAATAGACGCTTTATACTTCGATAGCCAGTCCATTCCAATAATAACATCAAAACTTCCCAATTCGACGATCATTAAGTCTATTTAAAAAATACGGTTCAAAAGGTTAAGGGAACATCCTAAAAGCGCACTATTGGTACTCACTAATTTACCATCAGCTAGTTCTACTTCATAACTCGCGTCTAATTTGACCGGTTTGATATCAATTAAGGTACTAAAACTTGTAGACACAAAGCTTTTATCGGCACCAGAATCAAATAAAGCTGTAGCATAACGGTTATTTAGTAAAAATGTACCAGTGACAACTTTCGGGTTTTGCTTAACATCGGCATCACCCATTTGATAAGCTTTTCCTAGATTATTTCCACCACGTGCATTTTTTGGAGGTCGAGGGCACTCATTCCTCATGTGTCCTTTACCCTGGCAATTAAAACACGTCACCTCTTTCTTTCCTTGTCCCCAACAATCATCAGTCTTGTGACCTAATTTGTTACATTTCTCGCACTTAGCACATTCACCAGTATGAAACCTTTTGCATCGTTGACAACGGGGTCCATTGTCAGTTGGTGCAGTTTCAGTCATCGCCTTTGCATTACCCCTTCTGCGGTTTTGATTTCTATTGTGAGATTGACGGTTGTCACCTCGATCATCACTATAATCTTCTGCCTTTCTTTTACTACCTTCAGGAACACCATCAGCCTTATCCTGGATGATTTGCCCCATTAGTTGGTAGGCCATTCTGACAACTTCATCAATATTGGCAGGTTTAGATGAGGTCACATCACCACGGATATTAGTAGATAAGCCTCGAATATACTGCTCCACCTTCAAATATTCCGGGTTCACCTTATTTGGGCAAAGTAAAGCAAGTTCATGGAATCTGTGAGTGTATCCATCAATGTCAGTACCCCTCAGTCTTAGCTGATACAGTTCCTGTTCCAACATTTGAATAACACTTCTTGGACAGAATTCCTCGGTCAACCACCTTCTTACTTCAACCCATGGTGTGGCATAAGCAGCATCCATACCCATTGATGCCATTCTTCCATTCCACCAAGTTAATGCTCGCCCCTAAAGAGTAGCGGTGGCAAACATCACCTTATCTCCTTCCTCAGATTGACTAAATCGGAATACAGATTCCAATTTTTCAAACCAATGGATCAACCCAACGGCACCTTCAGTACCCTTGAAAGATGGCGGTTTGCATTTCATGAAACTAGTGTAGGTACACTTTTTATTTTCAGGAATTACTGGTCTATCAGCAACATCAGCTCGAACACCAACATTGTCTGCTCCAACACCAGCATTGTTAACTCCAGCATTGCCAGCTCCAACGCTGCCAGCTCCAGCATTGCCAGCTCCAACATTGCCAACTCCAACATTGCCAGCTCCAGCGTTTCCAGCTCCAGCGTTGCCAGCTCCAACATTGCCAGCTCCAACATTGTCAGCTCCAGCGTTGCCAGATCCACCGGATCCACCAGCTCCACCGGCTCCATTATTCATATTTGCCAAAAATACATTCATAGAGACCTGGAATTGGTCAGCTACTATAGCGCGTAGTTGCGCCTCAGTCATTGATTTTGGCGGCATTATCCTGTTATAACACAATTCAAATCATAATGAGTATTCATTCAATGGTTGTGATAACAAAACATGAATAACATGGATAAAGAACTAGATAGATGAAAAGAAACAAGAATGGAGATAGAACAAAGAACAGAATTTCAACAAGGAACAAAGATTCGCAAGGAATAAGTCAAAAGACAGGAATTTTCCTATTGTGACAATCTGCGACGTTTGTATATTACGTATTAGTATTATAAAAAATAAATAATTAACATTTATAATTAAATAAATGTAATCCATGCATTAAGCAGAAATAATAATTAATTATTTACAACATATATATACTATCTCGTATATATATAATTTTCTCATTCTTGTCCATTGGCAACTCGGAGGTTTCGCTTGCAATTGTTATAGTCAAAAGATTTCAAAATTTTATTTTTGGAAAATCTTTTCGTTCTCTATAACTTGAGCTCTTGATACCAATCTGTAACACTCTCAAAATCGGGTCACATTAGCGGAAGGGTCCTTGAGTGTTACTTACATGATACACTCACACAATTATAGAGAACGGCTCAAAACGAGTCGTTTTAATAAAATATCCATTCATTCATTCAAAAGATAATAATGCATACACAGTCACAGATAATTTTAAAATAATTACAGTACACATCCAAAGAAAAAAATTGTTTTGAATGGATATATTTTATAAGAGCGGGCCAAAGTCACCAAAATTAAGCAAGCTTCAAGAAACCACCTTCCTTGAGTACCTTCTTTATGGACCAGAGATAAAACATGCTATAAAATCAACAAAAATTGTTGAGTGAATCCATAGAGTTTAAAATATGTAAATCGAACACAAGTATCTGGATAAACCTTCATCGGTAACAATTATGTTGATCGGACATAATTATTGTGTTATTTCATAAGCCTCGTGACATTGAACGTTAACATATATATATTTCAGCCCACAAACGCGCCTAGCCAAGTGCGTATATTTCTCTTATACTAATGCATCCGATGTGCTCCAATACACATGTGCTTCACTACACATTGTGATAGCTAATCGCATCGGACTGGGCGTCAACCCGATAGATCTATCCATAGTATTAGCGTTCACTCGCACCAAGTAATTAACAATTCACGATAAGTGGGTCTTAGAGGCTATAAGCAAACTTATGTAAATAACATTCATCTGAGCATACAATCGGGTCCCTTATGTTCTATTTTAAAAATAAGCATGTTATCCCCCTCGCGGGTTTTATAAAATAAGTATTTAAATAAAAGTGAGGCTATGAAATCACCTTAACGAAAGAAAAATGTGTACACGAAGCGAGCACAACAAATATTACTAAAACAAATCCTTGGACGTATCTTTTATAACCTCTTTCAATCTTAGAACCCTCTCAAATATCTTTCCATTTGATGTATCTTTTATACTATCGCATAAAAGTGAATAGCAATTCGTATATTTATGTCTATTTAAAAAGAAAATATGACAAGTCAAAAATATATTTTGGTTTTATATGCTTACAACTAGCTTCGTCAATACACTAGTTAGATCATTAGAATTTCCACCGTCTTCTTATCTCATACGTGGAAGTTAAGTACAAAATATGTCATAAAGTAACTAGACTAGTCATTCTTATAATCTTATAGAGAAAGAAATTCGATTGTGTGTATACACGTACCCATCATTTGCCGTTTTATTGTTTCTTTTTGTTATTTCCTAAACTCAATTTGATATTTGATACTAAAATTGATGTTAATGTGTCTTATTTTGATGCATGTGTTGCAATTGTTATGTTAAAATGTGTATAGCTACAAAACTGCCGCTATTCATTTTTTTAATATAAACTGTTGTCTCTTATATGTTTAGGGGTGTGATAATGGATAAAAAGAGTATTTAAATCATAAAGCGGGTATAATCGAAACCCGATATTTTAAAAGTTACGCGATTTGGAAAATACTCGTAAGACACAAAAAAATAAACGCTCAATATAAAATAAAAACATCGACATTCGGATGACATTTATATTTTGATAATTAAATGACTTAAAATAGTTAATGCGTCAAATGAATGAACGACACATAAAGGTTTAACGAAAAAAATACTTTTAAAATTAAAAGAATAAAATTAAAATAAAATAAAAATTAAACGACACCAATAGTAAATATTACTTTGTCATAACGAGAAATAAATATCGATGCCTAACGTATTTCTTGCCGGTTGTAATCTAAACGACATTCTTACGCTAAGTTTCAAACCCTAACCTTCCCGGTTAGTCGATAATTTAAATTTCTCAATAAAGTAAATACATAACACGTAATAGTCGAAATTAGAATAACGACCTGAAATCTACGGATTGTCACAAGAATCTTCTAAGTGTTTTGAGCGGGACAAAACAAGAGATTCAAGATAAAGCCTAGTACGACCTAGTGGCACAAAAGGTGAACAGTTGGCAGAACTGTTCACCTAAAGTTGTTTAAAGATATGTCTCGATTTGGACATGCATTTACTATGTTGTACTCTTCCATTCAGAAGATGACACGTATCAACTACTCCCACTAAGGAAGCAACCTCGTACCACTATAAATAGGAGTGAGAAAGAAGAATTAAACCAACCCTTGTGCTTGGATAAATTATCTAAGTTATTTCTCACTTTAGAACCGCTGAGCCCTCAGCTGTCTACCAGCATCTCATTGGTTCCCCTGTAAACTTGAGTCTCGAATCTAGTTTACTTGTTCTATGGTTCATTTCTTATTGTCATTCAACGAGTGTATTCATAGCACTTTGTAATACTTTGTTTATAACAGTTAATAAAGCATTACGCGTTTGAAAAGTATTTCATTGTGTTTTTGTGGTTATACGTGTTATAGTTTAAATAATTGTCATGTTAAGGGACTTTCAAATATGATAAAATGAATTCCATAAGCTCTAACTCATATATTTTTTGCTTTTCAAAATCTTTACCTAGCTAGTCTATTAGTATGCAAAAACTTACACTCTAACGACAACTAAAAGCTTGGGGCATTGGCTAATGAAAAAGACATGATTAAGAGTACAATTCTGAGTGCAGGTAAATGACAAATATTACTCAACAGATTAAGCTAAACAAATGAAGTGTTAATACTAATCTTTTGTGTAATTTGATAGCTAAACAAACTTTTCAATAAGTATCAATCTCTATTAATTACTCTTACCTAGGGGCTTTTTGTCTAGAAAATGCCTTATCACACTGAATGCTAAACTAATATGATCCTATGAATTTTACTAGCAGGCTTACAGCTACCAAACTAGCACAAGTAATGGACTATACCTATCATGTAAAGAGTATTACAACTATTGCTCCACTAATGAAAGCACTAAAACTAAATGTAGCCATCAGACCTCTAATTTCAAATATTATCCAAATTTTATAGCAAACTATGATATAACAGTCCAAACTTCTAGCATCTAAGATTTGACTTTAATGAGTCAAACTATATGAAACAAACACTCCTAATACTACACTTTACACTAACAGATTACACTAAAAGTGAACTAATAAGCTAGAATGGGCTAAACAAGATAAAACATAATAAGTACAACAGATAACTAGCACATATAAGCTACACAAATCATTCAGAGCACAAGCTAGCAAATACAAGCTAGAAACTACAAGCTATCAAATCAGCTACCTTGGATATAGATTAGTGGAACAGAAAAGGTTTTTGTTGAAGACTTAGGGCCATCGTCACCAAATGCAGCGAACATAGCATCAGTAAATTCATCCAACATCTTTTGACTCCAATTCTTATTTGGTTTACCATACTTGGCGACACCCCACTTCCACATTTGATCAGTCACTAGTCGCACGTTTTTGTCATAGTGTGTGGTTCCTACACTATCAAAAACACTCGCTTAATAAAGGTACTAAAATATGTAAACTACAAAAAAAGGCTAAAAATGAAAATATAATTTGATGATTACATACCTTGCTTATAGAGTCGTGGAAAAGAAAATGTATTCGAAACGCCAGCATCCATAACTCTCCAAGTTTATGGACTGTAATCCATTTCCTGGTAATTTGTTACAATGTAATCCCAAATTTGTTCGACTTTTTCTACAATGTCAACATCAATCCAGTTAGTAACAAATTAAGTGAAAGTGAGCTTTCATTCAATGATACTAAGGTTTCACTTTTGCTAGAATAGGTTTAATACACAAAATAGTGTTATAAAATTCTGGTATTGATGTTAAAATAGTGTTTGGATAGGCTGTTAATAGATGTTGTATAAGCTTATAAAAATCCGACACTAGTTTTACTAGAGTAACAGCTACATTTATACATTAACTACCTAATGAAGATCAAAATAAGCTAAACCTTATATCTAGTTTCACTTATTACTAGCTAATAACATGATCTAGACAGTTAGCACTATGATATATAGAATAAATCAAACAAGTTCAGGTAAAATAAAACACTCAGAACAGTTAGCACTGTGTGGGCTTATGAGCTTATTTCATTTCGGCTTATATAACATAGGCCCCAATTTTGTGGCTGATATCAAGAGTTTTGGGCTTATATAAGTTTATAATAAACTTATAAAAGTCTGAGTCTCAAAATAAGCCATAAAATTGGCGTTTATGTTTATAAGCCAAAATCAAATAGGCTCATAAGCCCTCATATAAGCCAAAATAAACACCCCATAATAAGCCCAAATATAAGCCGAAATTAACACAACCTAATAACCCCACATATAAGCCGAAACAAACAACCCTTTATATAATCATAAATCCCAAAATAAGGCAGAAAATGAGGTAAAACTTACCAAACATTAGTGCTGATTTGTGAAAGATCGAATTAGGTTGATGTGTGTGTGAAATGATCCAGTGTGTGTTTGATTGAAATGATCGGTGTTAGTGTGTGTGAAATGATCAGTGTTAGGTGTGTTTTGTTTGTGTGTGTTTGACTGAGTGCGTGAGTGGTGTTTTAAAAAAAATATTTTTACAAAAAGTCTTGGCCGGGACACGAACCTGCGCCATTTACACCACACATCAACACCTCAACCAACTGCCCTAGGGTCTTTGACGGGTAGACATTTGCATAATTTATTATTTAAGGGGTGTTGTGGTCTTGCTTATTAATTCAATTCGAAGCTTAATAAGCTGATTTCAGCTTATAAAGTTTGATTTTATTTAGCTTTTCATTTTTCCTTTGTTATTCAAGTACTTTAGGACTTTTTGGTTTAAAAATTTTATTTTTACATTTTTTATTAATTTTTTATTATTATTTAAATTCCCGGTTTTTATCAAATAGTATAAAAATAGTTAAAATTAGTTTAAAATTTTATAAAAATTATTTTTAGGTTTCATTTAATATTTTTTAGGTTTACAATTGAAAAAAAAAATTCATTTTGGCTTATTTCTAATTTTATTTAATTTTGAAGTTTTTTATTAACTTTAAAAATTATTATAAAACTATTAAGTTAAGTTTTTGGACAATTTGGTTTTCAATTTTGTCTTATTTGCATTTTTCTTAGTTTAACACCACCTAATAACCCCACATATATTATTATTATTATTATTAATTATTAAGTTTAATAATAATAATAATATTATTATTAATTAATAATATTATTATAATTATTATTAATTATTAATTTTAATAATAATTATTAAAAAAATTAGGTCTTTAGCTGGTGTTGATCGATTGTGTTGTGAGTGTGTCATGAAATGATAGATGTGTTATGAAATGATCGAGTGTTTGGTAGATGTGTGTGTGTTTTGTGCGGGTGAAGGAGTGGTAATCCGTTAATTAATAATAATAATAATAATAATAATAGTGAAATCGTTGTCCCAAAACTCATGAAGAAAATGGCAGATATATATTTCACAAAGGTTACAAAAAATGCAGAATCTACATTTTCCTTATCTCCTCGTCAGATGGCCTTATAGAAATATCAAAGAGAGGATGATACCTCCAACTGGCTTAGGACGGTTCCTATTTTTGGGTTGGAACAGACTATGAACGGTAAAATGTACCGTTGTGTTTTGTGTTATCGGTTAGGTATCCCTTTAATTTCTGTCTCGAAGCCTTGTTCTGCTTGCTCAAGGGTTTTATTGGGGATATTTACGGAGATCATGTTGTATCATGTGCTGGGATTGTTGGTATCAAACACCATCATAATATTGTGCGTGATACCCTTGTTGACATATGTTACCATTCAGGGATTTCATTTGGTAAGGAAGTTGATATCGGGTTGGATAGAGGGAGTGATAAACCGCTTCGTCCAGCAGATATGCTACTTTACTCATGGGATGGGGGGATGGATGTGTGTGTGGATTTGACTGGATCTTCACCATTGACCCAATCCGGGATGGCTAATTTTGTGCCCGGTCGCGTTGTGGTCGATGCTGCAAAACGTAAACGTGCTAAGTATATGACTAAGTGTTCGACTATTGGATATGGGTTTCTCCCATTTTCTTTTTCTTCCATGGGGGAATTAGAGGAGGATGCGGTTGCTTTGCTAAAACGGATCCAAAAATTCTCCATGGCTCAAGACATTGGGGCGCGTGCTGCTCTTCATATTTTTAATAGGATTAGCTTAGCTATTGCTAAAGGAGTGGGAGCCCAGATAGTATCTCGGCTTCCCACTAATATTTTGTAAATCCTATTATTCTATTGAAGTGATGATTAAAAAATAATAATAATAATAATAATAAAAATAAAAATAATAATAATTAAAAAACAATAATAATAATAATAATAATGATAATAATTGTTATTCTTATTGATGGGCTGGGGCAGTGGATGAACCCACGTTAGTTTAGAGCTGTCCTGTGTTATCGTTTGGTGGTTCCTTTGTTTCATGATGGATCTTTTTGTCTTAGTTGTCACGTGCATCAGATGGACCAGTGGGGTGACCATGTTGTTCACTGCTCTAGTGAGGTGGGTGTGAAGTTTCGGCATAATCTGGTGCGTGATATGTTGGTTGATATTTGTTCTAGAGTTGGTGTTTCTGTGCAGAAAGAGGCTCCTATGGGATTTCTTCCAGCCGATGGACGAGACCTTCGTCCAGCGGATTTATTGTTGCATAATTGGTCCCAAGGTAAAGATGCTTGCTTGGACGTCACGGGCGTCCCACCGTTTGCTGGTGCGGGTTTGGATTCGTGGGTCCCCGGGATTGCTTTGCGGACTGCTGCTCAGAAGAAAAGGAGGAAGTATTTTTTTATTTGTGCAGAGTACGGTTATTCGTTCATCCCTTTTGCCTTCTCTACTTTTGGGGAGCTTGACGAGGAAGCCTTGGTTACTCTTTCGCGTCTCAAGCGTTTATCTGTTTGTCATTCTAATGATGCTAGGAGTGGCTCTTTTCTATTTTCTAGACTTGGTTTCTGTATTCAAAAGGGGGTGGGAGCGCAGCTTGTTTCGCGGCTCCCTTCCAATTTTGTGTGATTAATAAATAAAAGGTTTTTTTTAAATGATAATAATAATAATAGTTATAATTACTATTATTATTATTATTATTTATATATAACACATCTAACTTCATTATTTTTTCAGATGGATCGTGACGAATGGATGTATAATGTAGAGCGGTATTCCTCAGAATATTTGAAAGGATTGGCTGAATTTATGAAATGCGTTGAGGATCATCGAGAAAGTAAGAGAGGAACAAATATTTCTTGTCCGTGTAAAGTGTGCAGAAATAATGTGTCCATTGATGTGCCTAACATTATTAGACGCCATTTGATTGAAAACGGTTTTGACCCAAACTATACTTGTTGGCATCTTCATGGTGAGACACAAGAGCCGCGGGTTGATAGTGACACAATTGTTTTAGACGCTAATCATGATGAGAATAATATTAATGACGATAATTATGATAACGAAAATCTAGATGCAGTGCTGCACGATGCGATAAATGATGCTGAGGAGAAGACTGCTAAAAAAATACAGGAATTGTACGCCGAGGCAGAAAAACCATTGTTAGTATGTTGTAAGTTCACCAAACTTTGTTTAGTGGTCAAGCTGTTGGACTTAAAAGCCAAAAATAATTGGAGTGACAGAAGATTTACTTCACTATTAAAGTTGTTGCAAGAAGCGTTCCCGAAAGATAATGACCTGCCTATTTTGACGTATGAAGCGAAAAAACTAACATGTCCGCTGGGATTGGAGGTTGAAAGAATACATGCTTGTCGAAACGATTGTATATTGTACAGAAAAGAGTACAAATACCTACACGAATGTCCTATGTGTAAGGAATCGAGATACAAGAATAAGAATCTTACTGAACTTGATAGTGATGTGACAAAGAATGGCCCCCCTATGAAGATGTTGTGGTATTTTCCCGTCAAACCTAGATTGAAAAAGTTATACGCAAACCCACACGATGCCAAATTGTTGCGTTGGCATGCTAAAGAACGTAAAAACGATGGCAAACTCAGACATGTTGCAGACTCTCCTCAGTGGAAAATTTTCGACCGTGATTTCAAAAAATTTGGCTCTGAGATTAGAAACATGCGCTTTAGACTTTGTTCAGATGGAATTAATCCGTTTAGAAGCTTAAGTAGTCGTCATAGCACTTGGCCTGTTCTTCTATCTATATACAATCTTCCACCTTGGTTGTGCATGAAACGGAAATACATCATGATTTCGTTATTAATTGCAGGTCCTAGAAAACTAGGGAACGACATTGATATGTACTTGCGCCCGCTAATTGATGATATGATAGATCTATGGGAAACAAGCGTTGAAATCTATGACGCATACAAAAAGAGAGGTTTCGGCTATTTGCCATGATTTATTGTACCATAAATGATTTTCCAGCGTACGGTAACTTGTCTGGGTATGGTACGAAAGGGGAGAAGGCATGTCCTGTTTGTGAAAATGACACCCACTCCTGATGGTTGCCTAACTCTAGGAAGACAATATATATGGGGCATCGAAGGGCGCTTGACAGATATCACCCTTACCGTAATAAGGAAAATTTGTTCGATGGTACAAGAGAGGATAGATCCATGGCCGCACCTATGGATGGATATGCTTCATTTTCTAAAGTTGCGGATTTGAACATCATTTTTGGAAAAAACAAATAAAGCAGCTGCTAAATGTATCTGGAAAAAAAGGTCTATATTTTGGGTATTAAAGTATTGGACCAATTTGCGTGTCCGACATTGCCTTATTGTTATGCATATTGAGAAGAATGTTTGTGAAAGCTTGTTAGGGTTATTATTGAACATTCTTGGGAAAACAAAAGATGGGATCAATGTTCGAAACGACATGATCAAAATGGGAATTAGAAGTGAGCTTGCACCACAGGAGACGAACGGGAAAAAATGTATTTGCCGTCAGCTTGTTACACCTTGTCAATGGCGGCGAAAACCTCATTTTGTCAATGCTTACTTGGTATTAAGGTTCCGTCTGGCTATTCTGCTAACATTAAGAGTTTGGTTTCAATGAAAGATTTGAAATTTCTTGGTATGAAATCCAATGATTGTCATGTATTACTGACGTAAATGATTCCGATCGCTATTCGAGGATGGATGCCACCTGCGGTTCGACAGACAATCATAAAGCTGTGTATGTTTATTAACATGATTCATTCTAAATTTTTGGATCATACAAAGTTAGAAGAGTTGAAACGTGATATTATTCTTATTCTTTGTCAACTCGAGATGTATTTTCCTCCATCTTTCTTTGATGTCATGGTTCACCTTGTATCTCATATAATTGAAGAAATAAAGATAGCTGGTCCTGTTTTCCTACGGTATATGTATACATTTGAGGGGTACATGGGGTTTTTAAAAGGATTCGTAAGGAACCGATTTCGACCAAAGGGTAGTATCGTTCAAGGATATGTTGCCGAAGAAGTGGCTCAGTTTTGTACAAACTATATGGCTGATGTCCCTGATATTGGACTTTTGCAACCTCGACATCAAGGTAGACTTGTAGGGGTGGGAACTATTGGTCACAAAGATGTTACCAACAATGTCGATTTTAATCAAGCACATTTTACAGTATTGCAAAACATGACATGTATTAAACCATACATACAAGAGCACATGACATACCTATCAAGAAATAACAATCATCGAGGCCAACATTGGTTAGATACTGAGCATAAAAGAACTTTTTCAAAATGGTTAGAAGATAAAGTCGTTGGTACGTCTCAAGCAAATGTTAACATAGACATTCAATAGTTAGGGCGCGGTCCACGCCGTGTACTTCAATATCAAGGCTACGAAATCAACGGATATACATTTTATACCAAGCAACAAGATGATAATAGTATCGTTCAAAATAGTGGAGTTACACTGATAGCCACAACAACAGATGCATCGAGGATGTCAATCGCAAAAGATTCGTATTATGGTGTCGTTGAAGAAATTTGGGAATTGGATTACACTACGGTTATTAAACCTTTGTTAAAGTGTAGATGGGTCAATAATTCGGGAGGTGTTAAAGTTGATAATGACGTTTCCACACTTGTTAATCTTTCTACAAATGCTTATTTATCGGATCCATTCATTCTAGCAAAGCAAGCTAATCAAGTATTCTATGTAGAGGACCCGTCAAACAATAGATGGCACATTGTCCTGCAAAGTAAACGAAGTATAGTTGGTGTTGATGATGTTGTTGACGAAGGAGAATACAATAAGTTTGACGAGCTACCTCCTTTCTCTATCGGTGTTCAGTCTCAAGATGATGTTCTTTCTGGTACGATTTACTTGAGATCCGACCACCAAGAAGGTCAAGAGTATTGAAAAACCATTGTTTGTTGTACATGTAATAAAATGCACATATAAAAATTAACGTTAATAATAATGTTTTATTATGTAACGCAACTAATTATCTCATTTCTTTTTTTAATATTTTAGGAATTTGTTGTATAGTTTGTATATACGTATGTTTTTTTAATATCTGAGCGGTCATCGTTTGTTCATCCACACGTTTTTCGACAACAATGTAAATTTTCAATATTTACTTATACTCAACATTTTATTTATTTTTTACAACGAATTAGTTTTAAATAAATTACAATTGATTTGTACTTAATTTTTATTTTACAAACATTTTTATTTATTTAAAAAAAGAAAACAGTTTGAAAAGGATATTTTTATTACTCAAAAAAAGAATATAACTATTTTTTTTTCTTTTAATGATTATTAAGAAAACAAAGATAACTAACGTGTGTGTTTGTGTGTTCTTGCGGTTACCTCGCAGATCAACAACCTCTCAATCTCAATCACTACAAAACCGGATCAAAAAAATCAAATCACCCCTCCATTTTTTTAATTCTCTCTCGCGTCCATATTCCAATTCATTCCCACGTTCATTTTCAATTCCCCCCAAACAAGATGTATAAAAGGGGCGTAAATCCTAAGCAGAAAAACATCAGTAACCTACCTCCACATCGATCAAATGGTATATCTTTCTACCCTAATCTGTCTTATTTTTCATTTCTTATTATTGTTTATGTTTTTTGTATTAAATCGATGATTTTTAAGTGTTTTGTGTTAATTAGATTATGTTTAAGTGTTTTGTGTTAATTATATGATGTTTAAGTGTTTTTTGTTAATTAGATGATGTTTAAGTGTCTAGTGATAATTAGATGATGTTTAAGTATAAGGGATGCATAAAACAGTGTTTGGCATAGGCTTTATTGAATGAGTTAAGTGTAACGGATGCATAAATCAGTGTTTGGCATAGGATATATGCATAAAACAGTGTTCTTATTAGGTTAATTAGTGTAGCTTATTGCAAAACTTTGATTTTGAGTTGTTTACGGTATCTCATATTGCTCATTTTCATTGTAGGACCCTCCCTCACCAAAAATAAAAAGAGGAATCAACAAAATCGAAGATCTTCCGGATGGTGAATCTGTTGAATTCAACCAATTCGGACAAGCTGTACGCACCTGGCAGTTTCTCTATGCAAAATATTGTGGCACTCGAAGCAGAAGGTTAATTTCAATTCTCAAAAAGACTTGGAAGGAGGTAAAAAAGGAAGAAAGATATTTTTGTGGTCTGATATCAAGGTATGCTATTCACCATCAATAATCTTATTATAATATAACTTAAGTAATGTATTAACATATAATACTTTGATAACAGACACATTTTAGACTCGATAATCATGAAGATCTTGAATTAATCAAAAGTCGTACACTCATATCATGTGGTCAAAACTGGAAGGCATTTAAGACGTAACTACGAGTCAAATTCATGCTGAAGCAACTATATCTAACTAAATGAACATTCATATAGCCAGCAGTGTGGGAGGAGTTTTGTCAAAATGAAAACACAGCCATAAAAAATGTAAGATTGATAACTATTCTAGTAGAGCTTATAATCTGTAGCTAGTTATCGTTGATTAGAATTAAGCTAGAAAATCATTTAGTGAAGGATTGAATAGTGTTTGGTAAAATTGGCTATTAGGACTTATACAGTTGTTCATCTAGTATTGGAATTTTTGTGAGATTCATTTAGATAATTTAAGATTAGCCCTTCATACAGTAGCTAGTTTAGTTGAAAAACTTTTAGAAAAACCAAAAAAAATAGAGAAAATAGCTTATTAGATAAGGTTGTTAGTAGCTTATAAGATTGTCATTTCAGCTGTTTATAATTCTATTGTTACTCATAAATGTAGGAATTGCGTCTGAAAGCCATTGCGCGAGCAAAAAAACCTATAAGTCGTTCTCGCCTAGGACCGAAAGGGTATCGGGGCTTTGAAAAGAAATGGCAAGAGGAGAGAGAAGACCCTGAGAAGGCGACCGAACTCCATTTAATACCAGATATTCGTGCAAGCAACTACTGTTTAGGCCATGCTCTCTGAGACAATGACGGTGTCACGACAGTGCCATCTGACTTACTTGATGTTTCAAAAAAATTGGTACTATAACCATTTACTTTTTCAAGTCATTAGCATGGTTTGTTAGAAAGTGTTTATTAATTAATTGTTGGGCTGTGACCAAATAGTTACAAGTAGCCAAAGATTTAGCCCAAGATTCTCAAAAAGCTAAAGCTGGAGTAGATTCACTTATTGTGGTTTTTAGACCAGAGCACGGGGGGCGCACAAGGGGTGTCGGGTGCGATGTTGGATACAAAAAGGGAATTCAAGGATATGTTCCGAAAATGAGGACAAGGAAAGATATTGAAGAGATAAGGCAAGAAGTTAAGCAACAAATGAAAGAAGAAATGAAATCAAGTGCCTTTTGGTTGGAAATGAGGGCGGAAATGAAAGCTGAAATAATGAATGAACTGGAATCGGGAAACAATATGTCTTCACCAACGGAAGACGATGGCAACACATCAGATCAGATGGTAATGAATGAACCGCAACGGCATTTGAAAGCGAACTCGGTCCAGAAAATGTCCACCAAAAGCAACACAAAGGACAAGCAGAATGTGTCTATTCCAACAAATCAGATTCAAGTCCAGAGCTGGTCACATCAGACCAGATGGTAAGCAATGAACTGCAACATCATTTGAAAACAAACTCGGTCCAGAGGATGTCCACCAAAAGCAACACAAAGGACAAGCAGAATGTGTCTATTCCAACAAAGCAGATTCAAGTCCCGAGCTCGGTCCTTATGAGGACCAATGTTAACTCGACTGCAAGCAACGTCCCGCTACATCGCATAACGGTAAACCACTTCATATTCATATTTAATCCTTGTGTATGTATGAACTTTTAATCTTCTAAAATTGTTTTCACTCGTTACTACGGTTTAAGTAGGAGGAAACATTTGGCTGCTTCTATGTCCCTAGTTCTATTTTATCTGGAGATCAGGTCATATGTGCTACTGCAACAGTGTATCCCGGTTTTGGAGAAAATGGTACTATACACTTTAAGAAATTAAGAAAGGGCCACATGAAAGTTTTTGTTATGAAAGTTTTTGCACCTCATCATAATATGGAGCTCCCCGTTCCTGATGACGAACTACATACTTTAGAGTCTGCAAATAATGGGTTCATTCAATGGCCAATTGTTGCGATTGGTCGCTATCTGGTATTATATTTGTTGTCTATGCCATTTGTTGTCATAATTTAATAGTTCATGTGAAAAAATTGTATTTAATAGTTGTTAATGTAATTTAATTGGTATTTGTAGCGAGGGTATAAACCACCCGTAGCAGGAGTTCTAACCAAGCGTTTGAGGCCTCAACCTGAAACAACACCATTGAAAAAGAAGGCAAAAGGAAACGAGACCGACATAGAACCCAAAAATCTGGGAAAAGAATTGGAAGAAACCCCCAAGCAGCAAAACGTTATGAAGAAGATTCAGCCAGTTTCAGATCCACAAAACGGGATGAAGAAGATTCAGCCAGTTTTAGATCCGGTAAGCCTAATACATTTATATTGAAGTTGTTTTAGTTACACGCAAGTGGTCTAAGTAAATTGTGCAAAGATAGGCACAAAAAAAGTTTTATAAAATACAAGAAACCAGTAGGAACACGCATAAATGAAGCTCAAGACCAGTTGTTATTTTGTTTTCACATCATGAGTCATGATGATTTTGAGTTGCAATGTTTCTGGATTTGAATATGTAGCTAGAATTTTGAGTTGTATAATGTAACTGAAAGTGCTTAGATATAAGGTTGTTAATTGATAACTCTTGATCCTAGAGATAGATTAAGCTGCACCAGTTCACTTGGTTTAGTAGTGTTTGAATAGGCTGTTAAGGGATGTTGTAGTTGCTGAATTAGATTGATACCATGCTAGTTCTTAGAGTAGGTTGATACCATGCTAGTTCTTGTATAGGCTGTTAAGGGATGTTGTAGTTGTTGAATTAGACTGAATTTCAGACTTGCTGCAATTAAATGTGTAGGTTGAACATGAGAAAGCTTCACACAGAAAAACGTTGGAAGATAAGGAGAAGGATATAGAATCGAATAGGCCCCGGACCATAATAGACGGATATAATCGATGGATGCTCCGTGTTGATATTGTTGAGCCGTGTCCTACTACTGTTAACAAGAATGTTTTTCGCCAAGATGATGATGAACATTTTGCAATTAACACAATGGATATCATTTATCTGTTGACATACAAAGAACTAGAGTGTGGCGTCGTGACTCTTTTTGAGATGTAAGTACAATGTATGGATTACCATTTAAAAATGCATTCTTTTTTTTTATATCACAAAATTTAATTTTGGTTTATGTCATCTGTTTACTTTTAGGTCATTGTATCATCAAAAGGGACGCTTTTCAAAAAACAAGGTTGGTTTTTTGAACCCCGGACTTATCACAGCAGATGCATGCTTCCATCAAAAGTTCAGCACCATAGACTACTTAACTCTCTCAATGACGGATTATGACTTCTATCTTGCACCGTTTCTACAATGGTAGCATATCTTACCTTTTAAACATCATTTAAATTTTGTTCATTAGGTTATTGTTTTTTAATATGCGTTCACAACATGCAGCCGACATTATGTAATATTCATGATATGCCCGAATCATGGAATGGGATTCATTTTGAATTCACAAAAGTGTTCAAAAACATATGAGCAATGTTACAGGCTGGCCGGACTTATGGAAATGTAAGTACCATAAAAAATATTTAACATTTCATGTTTGTTTCTATAAAATTTAGCTCACAGTATTATTTTCTTCTTAGGGTCGTTGGAAGTTTGATGTGGGAATTTCCAGTTGTGAATCTTCAGAAATATGATTGGGAGAGTGGATATTACGTCATGAAGTGGATGCAGGACTTCGTCTTGAAATATCAAACCGACAACTTCCCAAACAAAGAGTATGCGTTTAGTTTTAACTTTACAGCTTATTATGTGGCTTATTCTGAACCTCCAGGTTGATTTTGAACTTTGTTTATTTAGTTTGTATCTGTACATTGTTAGATGCTTATCAGTTATATGTATTTTATTCCTAATGTTTACATTCGATTAAATTAATTATAGGTACCGTGGAATAGCGAGCGTCCGTTGGATACCAAAAAGATAAACGCGATCATTGGCACATGGTTCACATTGCGGCGAGATTAGACATAGACGATCAAGCTAAATTCAAGTAATATTCTATATTGTTGTTTATTATAGTATGACTTTAACTTTAATAAAAATTGTGTTTGGTTGCTTTAGTTTGTTGGTTTTACAGTTTTGGTCCTTCTAAATTAGTTTATATATATTCATTGTATTTGTATTTCTTCATTTTGGTGGGTTAAAATTGTCAAATTTGGAATTTACTAAAAATTACAAAAAAAAAAAATTAAAAATACCTATTTCTAAAGAGACTTGTTTTTTAGAAAATACACGTCTTTTTACTCTATAAAAAGACTGGTTAGATGTTGCTAAAAAGACTAGTTTCTGGAGTAATACTATGGATACCAATCTTTAAAGAGACTTGTTTTTGTTTTTAAAACAAGTGTCTATACGTATTATAGAGACTAGTTTTAAAAACAGTCTTTTTAGGATTTGGTAAAGAGACATCCCCCTTTGGAGACCTTTTGCAAAACCAGTCTCTAAGGGATTTTTTGACCAGTCTCTAAGGGCTTTTTTGTAGTAGTGATGGTGTCGGAGGTCTACCCATGGGTATTCCCAGAAGAAGGGGGCATGATTTGTTACATCCCACCTCCCCCATACCCGCAGGTGGGATTGGTTATTGTGGTTGTTTCTTTATTGTTTCGGTTTGGTGACATGGAGCTAAAGTGGAGAGTCTGGATCAATGTACCGGAAGGTTGAGCCTGCACAAGGATTTCTTTTGGAAGAACAACTCGTATACACGTAACTTTTTCAATTTGCATGTATCTTGCTTGGTTGTACTAAGGTCATAAAAAGCTTTGATATAATAACATGACCCGACTTTTAGTGTCAGTAAGTTACTTTATCGGAATTTATTAGTTGTGTCATCAACTGTTTTACTTTATCGAAATATACTAAAAACTAATGAGGCTTTATATTTGGCTCAAGTATGAGTAAATATGAGTTACGAAAGTGCAAAGTACATACGTAGTAACTTTCAAATAGTAATCCAAAGTTAGACGGCTCCAAGACCTTAATCTAAGATACAAGAATTTCCAACAAACTTTCATACACAAGTCTTGAACTGGATAACGACACTATATCACGGAAGGTGCAAAGGGCTGACAAGAACCTACAACACAGAGATAGTAAAGTAGATGGACCCGATGAACAACAAAAGGGCACAAGAGGGGTTCAGAAAGACCACCAAAAGCCCAATCTACATCACATGGAACAACTACGATTCCTTCAAGGGCTTCTAATCAACGTAAAGTGATAGCATCAATAGTTGCAAAATCTTCTGCTGGAAAACCTTCTTCAAATTCATCAAAACCATCTGTTCCAGATAAGGCGAGAGATCTTGACATTGATAGTAAGAGGAAAAAAGACAATACTTCAAGCGATCATCCCCGAAATGGATATGCTTCCGAGAAGGCTAAAAAAACAGCAAAAGACCTTCTAAAATCATATTCCATGTCTGCCCTGAAATCGTCACATTTGAGCAAGTCCTCACATGCTCATGTTTCCAAGAAGAACTCTACTGATATAAAGGAACCTTCAATCGCGTCATCCTCTAGAACCTCTTTAGTCCAGAAAACTGCTGCTACTCCAGAATCCGATGACTCTGATAATTCAGAATTATCAGTGAGAGGCGATAAGATCAGTCAGTTAAATAGACACCTTGCACCAAAGCATCATCAGCCACATGTTCAGCCTCCTGCATCTTGATGGTTTATGACATTCATAACAATTATATAATCATAACAAAGATCAAAGCACGTTATAGCAGAAGCGATTTAACAAGGTTATAATAACACAGTTATAACTAATCGATTAGGGTACATACCTTTATCCTAGCAAAGATCCACAAGATCACCGACGAATCACCAATTAGGGTTTGTGAAGAATAATACCAAGATATTGTTTAAAGCAAAACTATATTACGCTCTTGTACACACGTAATGCAACGGGCTAACCGTGAGTCTAGCACTTGCAAACCGGAACTTCAACACTTGTGGAATTTAGCAAAATCGAAAACTAAAGAACCCTAAGGGTGTATTTGGTTCGGCGATCGCAAGAACAGAGAAGGGAAGGAGTGGGGATAAATTATGAAGGCTTTGGGTGTTTATGCAGGCTTGGCAAAACTTGATTTCCAAGTAACACTCAAATTAGGAAAGCCAAAATCTTTCCTTTTGCCCCTTTGTAGGTCGACGGTCGGTTATACCCTAAGGGGTGTTTCCGGAACTTTCTGTTTTCCTTTTTCTTCTATATAATTCCATAACGTTCGTTTAAATTAACTCTTAATTTATTTAACGATCGTTTAGTTAAGTTCGGTTTGATTTAATAAATATATAAAATATATTTAATAAATAATATTAACCCTTTACGTATTGTGTGCAATCCCATAATCCCGAGTTCGATCCTATCACACGACTATTAATTTTAAGTCCATAAACTTTCAGCTCCCACTTGGACAAAATTCAAATATCGTGACTACATTGACTTGCGTCTAGTTACACTAGCAATGTCACAAGTTCAACTCGAGTAAGGTCTCCTGGAAAAACCTTTTAAATGATTCATCATTTAATATTATCCTTTCGTTTCAAATACAACGTTAATAGGATATGGATCTCAGTCATTCCTTCATTAACCATTTTGTTTCTCGTTTACGGATATAGCAAGATTACCAAAACACATTTGCGTGTGGCCACACAAACATCTTACTACTTCCCCGAGGGGCCCAACTGTATTATACTTCAAAATAATTTGAAGGAAAAAAATCCTATTTTGACTACAAGCGAAACTTATGAACTTTGCAACACTTCTGAAAATAACCCTTATAGCTACCAGTTACGTTTAGCGTTAAGTTACCTTACAGAAATGCACTACATTCTATTCAGTTTCCTGGTATCTCAGGTCCAAGAATAACTATTTATGATTTACTTAATGACAAATATCCATAAAGTAAAATCATATAGTTGAGATAAGTCCAATATTTGATCCATCAAATATCATCCAAAATTGACCAATATACTTTCAAGTATACTTTGTCATTATTTTGATTTGTCTTAGTTTAATAATATTCCCATATTATTAATTGACAATGAACGTTTTGAACATAACAATTATTCATGGATTAAAACATGTAAAATAGGATACAAAATCAAATAACAGTAAATAAACGAAACTCAATCTTTATTTCATCAATTCAATAATGTCTTAACATCCTTTATCCAAATACTAATCACATGTTTATTGCATGAATTCGCTAGCTAGTTGCAACCCAATCGCCTTGGCATGCTTAACTACCTTTGGTCTAGGCAAAGCCTTAGTAAAAGGATCAGCTACGTTATCATCTGTGTGAACTTTTATTAATTTTATTTCTCGAGCTTCAACTTGTTCTTGAACATAGTGATATCTACGTTTAAAGTGTTTGGCGCCTTTCATGAATCCAGGATCATTGGTGAATATTATTGCAGCAGAATTGTCACAATATATATCAATAGGTTCTTTAACTGAAGGCATCACTCCAAGATATCCAATAAACTTCCTAATCCAAACATCTTCCATTGCTGCTTCGGAAGCAGACATGTACTCAGATTGAGTCACATGCATAGCAATGGTTGCCTGCTTCCTGCTCTTCCAGTCTACTGCTCCTCCATTGATGATAAACACGTAGCCCGTCTGAGACTTCGTATCGTCTTTATCACATTGCCAGGACACATCACAGAAACCTGTAACTTTTAGTTTTGTGTCTCGTTTACCCCCAAATACCAAAAACATATCTTTCGTATTCCTCAGATACTTTAGTATATGTTTAACAGCAGTCCAGTGAAGCGTCCCTGGATTCTGTTGGCATCTACTAACCAAGTTCTGAGCAAACTCCACATCAGGCCTTGTGCATCTTCCAACATACATAATAGATTCTATAGCCGAAGCATAAGGCACCTTCTGCATGTAAGCCACCTCTTCGGGTGTTGATGCATCTAACTCATGACTTAATTCATGCTTAAATTCCATAGGTTGAAAACCTTTCTTGAAATTATGCATGCTATACTTCTTCAATATCTTATCAATATAAGCATCTTGACTTAGACCAATTAACCGTCTTTTCCTATCCTGATAGATTTTAATTCCCAGAATATATGCAGCATCTCCTAAATCCTTCATAGAAAAACATTTACCAAGATAATCCTTAACTTCCTTAAGTATTGGAATGTTACTTCCCATGATTAATATGTCATCGACATATAAAATTAGGAACACTACATCACTCCCACTAGCTTTGCGATATACACATGGCTGGTCTCGATTTTGAATAAATCCAAACTTTTTGATTTCTTCATCAAATCATTTTTTCCATTGACGTGATGCTTGCTTCAAACCATAAATAGATCTTTGAAGTTTTCACACGCGTTTTGGATATTTAGGATCAACGTACCCTTCCGGTTGTTGCATATAGATGTCTTCATCTAAGCGACCGTTCAAGAACGCAGTTTTAACATCCATTTGCCATATCTCATAGTCATAGTATGCTGCTATAGCTATGAGAATCCTAATAGCTCGTAAGTCTGCTACAGGAGAAAATGTCTCCTTATCGTCTATGCCAAAAGTTTGAGTAAAACCTTTAGCTACTAAACGTGCTTTATAGGATTGTACTTCACCATCCATGTCGGTTTTCTTCTTGAAAATCCACCTATTTTTCACTACTTTAGCATTCTTAGGTGTATCAACAAGAATCCAAACATCATTGATTTTCATGGATTTCATTTCCTCATTCATCGCAACTATCCATTTTGACTTTTCTAGATCAAGCATTGCGGATCGATAGTTAGCAGGTTCACCGAGACCCCCTACCTCCTCCTCATCATCCTCTATGTTAAGACATAGTTTGCTTGGCGCACGTACGGTTCTTTTAGACCTACGTGGAGGAATTAATTTTGGTGGAGCTCCCAGACTTTCTGGCTCTATTGGAATTTCTTCGCTAGTATTTTCAGAAGGCAATGTATCTTCTTGAACTTCTTCAAGATCATAATTTCTCCCACTGAATTCTTGATTTACCAGATCATTTTCAAGGAAGTCTCCATACCTAGCAATAATAACCTTGTTCTCAGGTGGATAATAAAAGTAGTAACCCATAGTTTCCTTAGGGTAACCTACAAAGATACATTTTACTGAGCGTTGTTGGAGTTTATCTCCAGAGTCACGTTTCACTTACGCCTCACAACCCCAAATATTTAAATAAGACAAATATGGCCTTTTGCCATGCCATAGTTCATATGGTGTCTTATCAACCTTCTTTGTGGGAACCATATTCAGAATACGAACAACAGATTCTAAAGCATAATCCCAAAAGGATAAATGTAAAGTTGTAAGATTAAACATAGGTCGCACCATATCTAATAATGTACGATTTCTCCTTTCGGATACACCATTTTGTTGTGGAGTATATGGAGAAGTAAGTTTCTGAAAAATTCCGTTCTCACTTGAATAATTTTTAAACTCTTGACTTAAATATTCACCACCTCGATCAGAACGAACAACTTTAATCTTCTTTCCTAGTTGCAATTCTACTTTCACTTTTAACACTTATAATGTTTCAAATACCTCATGTTTATGCTTAAGTAAATAAACATAATCATAACGGCTGTAATCATCCATAAATGTTAAAAAGTAGCTAGCACCTTTCCTTGACACGTGTCTAAGTGGTCCACACACATCAGTGTGTATCAAACCAAGTAGTTCAGTAGCCCTTTCAATATTGCTATTAAAAGGTTTCTTGGTCATCTTTCCAGAGATACAAGACTCACATTTATCAAATGATTCATCATTGATATTTTCCAAAAGACCATCACGTTGAAGCTTTTATATGCGAGTCTTCCCAATATGGGCAAGTCTACAATGCCAAAGATAAGAAGAGTTCTTGTCTAACTTCCTCTTCTTATTCATGCTTAAAACAGAATTAATCTTTCTTTTGGAATTATTATCATGCATGTTAATTTCAAAAACACCATTCACAGAAATTGCATCAAAATAGAATAAACCATCTTTGAAAACAGAAATTCTATTATTATCAATAGTGTGAATAAATCCAAGATCCATCATACATGAAAAGGAAATAACACCCCGAAAAACTGTAGGTGCATAATGACAATTATTTAATCTCAGTAATAGACCCGAAAGTAAAACTACATTAAATGATCCTATAGCTTCAACCGCTACTTGTGCGCCATTGCCCACATGCAGAGATTGTTCCCCATAGGTAAGCTTCCTCTCCAACTCAAATCCCTGCACGGTATTACAAATGTTAATACCACATCCCGTATCATATACCCATGAATTTGATTTGTATGTAAGATTAAATAACTCTATCAAATATAAGTTACCTGAAGATGCTGCAGCACTAAGCTCAACCTTCTTCTTTATTTCTCGCAACTCCTCGAGATAAAGAGGGCAGTTCCTCTTCCAGTGTCCACTTGCCTTGCAATGGAAACAAGTCTCATCCTTCTGAGATTGATTCTTCTTGACAAAGTTTTGCTTAGGTTTAGAATAAGTCGCAACTTGTTTGCCCTTATCACCATTGCCTTTGCCTTTGCCTTTCTTGTTGTTCTTGTGCGGTTTTGCCTTACTCACTCCACCCTTTTGTACATAAAGCACAAGAGGAATAGAAGTAGATGCTTTGTCCTTTAACCCCTTTTCAAAGTCATGAGCATTGCATGCAAATCATTAACTGTCTTCCCCGTGCAATGCATATTATAGTTACGAACAAAATCATTGAAGTCCTTGTTAAGGGACCTATTGATCAAGTTGATAGCCATGTTATGATCATAGGGTTGTCCTAGTGCAATGAGCTGTTCCATATAACCCCTCATCTCCATATAATGGGCACTTACAGACTTTCCAGGAGCTTGCTTGCAACTATGCAAAGCATCTACCAAGTCGTAGATTTCCACAGCTTGCAGCTTTTCGAACATAGCCTTGAGCTCATCAAGCATTCGCTTAGGAGAAAACAGCTTGTAGAAACTAGAAGGGGGGGGGGGTTGAATAGTTTCTCATCGGTTTATCTCCTAATTAAAATTCCTTTCAATTAGGTGAGTGCATAAAACTATCTTTTACTTAAAAGCTACTTGCATAATGATTAGGTTTA
Source organism: Glebionis coronaria (assembly GCA_025667525.1). Taxonomy (NCBI): domain Eukaryota; kingdom Viridiplantae; phylum Streptophyta; class Magnoliopsida; order Asterales; family Asteraceae; genus Glebionis; species Glebionis coronaria. The sequence continues at coordinate 21,732,102 of CM046880.1, forward strand.
ATTCTAATGCATTAACAATGTATAGTAAGTGTAGTGATAATGAATGTAAGTAAAGAGTAAGGAAAGAAACAACCTAGTAGGAAGACACCAAGATTTATAGTGGTTCGGCAACGAGGCTCTATCCTCGTTCCTACTCCACTCCTCGAGTACACCTTACTCGATATTTCCACTATATCCACAAGCTCCCTTCTTGGTGGAGAAAACCTTACAACGTCGGTTACATTATTTTCCGACACTAAGCTAAATGTCGAGACCTAATGTTAGCTAGGACCAATCTACACAACGTCACCCACTTCACTCTTTTATGACACAAGGCTAGATGTCGAGTTCTAATCTAAAGGTAGAACCAATCTTCACAACGTTGCCTAATTCACCATTTTCTGACACAAGGCTAGATGTCGAGTTCTAATCCAAAGCTATAACCAATCTTCACGACTCTTCACTTTGAAGCTAAGTGAGAACTTCACACAACACAACTACATATCACTTTATAGTTTAGTGAGAACTTACAAGACACAACCACATCACTTTATAGTTTAGTGAGAACTCACAAGACACAACCACATCCCTTTATAGTTTAGTGAGAACTAACACAACTAATTACAACTCAACTAATCATATCCAAGTACACACATGTAGCTTGGATCTACACCACATGAATCCAAGCACACACATGTGCAATGGATGTACACAACTCTAATCCAAGTATTCGTAAATAACTTGGATGAACACAACTAGTCCAAGTATTCACAAATACATTGGATTTACACAAGACACAAATAAACAAATGATGAACATGACTAGATCTTAAGGAGAAGGTGATCTTCATTAATGCTACATCTTTAATCACATCACAAGTGTATGAGTGATATTCTCTTTGGATAAGGCAAAGAAGGATATCAAGAGGATAATCATGAGTAAACATACTTAACACATTAAGTGATCATTTACAAATGACTAGGATTAGAAAGGAGAAAGAAGGCTGAAGAAGATGTCCAAAAAGGGTTAATGAGAATGCAAATTTGATCCACTATTTATAGGACAAAACATCCAACGGCTATATCTGGCCGCGGTTCCTTATTGGAGCCCGCGGTTCCTTATCGATAAGGAACCGCCGTAGGTGCTAAGGTATCGCCGACGTAGACTCCGCTCCTTTTTGCCTTTTAGTGAATTTGAAATATTTGAGGCTGTTTAAACCTTCAAAGGATATTCTTATGGCATTTGGAATATGCCATATTTAAATTTGCATTTTCATTTTAATAAAACATTTTCTTAAAAATAAAGTTTATCAAAAATCTTTTGTAATGTTTGACAAAAGTGAGTTTTAAGGCTAATCACTTTTATGATCACTAAGCATGATTAAGATATGTTAGTGTAATGATTATTACCTTGATGATAGTGTTTGTTAGATATTCTTTTTATGATTGTGTTTGATAATAAATGTCTTTGTAATTTGTCGTGATCAAAACTAAGAAAGATTAATTAATACTAACAATATTTTTAGGCATTGTTTTGCATTACCAATCTCCCCCTTTTTGATTACGACAAACTATAAACTCATTTATGTAAAATACAAGTTTATTCGAATTAATAATGAGTTTATCACTATCATTTCTCCCCCTTTGTTGAAGCAAAAAGGTTAGCACAAGTCTTTGAAGAAGAAAAGAACTGTACTTTTGCTAGTAGCTCCCCCTTGGTGCTTACTCCCCCTTGCTTGGGGTACCAAGTCAATGAGCTAAGGTGACATGCTACAGAAAGGTTAGAAGAAAGAAAAGAAATACCAATGTATATATGTGCACTACTTACTAACTAACTTGAGAGGGCGAAGGAAAAGAAATCTCAAATTAGAAGCAAGCATTTTTTAAGTATGTCCAAAGAGTGTGTATTGACAACATCATAGTTCAATTGGTGGAATAAAGGAAAAAAAGAAACATCCAAACCAATCAAAGATGATTCAAAATGTCAATGGGTTAAAATTTAGAATTTATGAAATCCCCCATAATTAATTTTAAGTTTTAACCATGATCAACTCCTTAACAAATGTGTAAACAGAATTAGAGGGAAAGATAACACACATAACATTCATATTACAAAAATATGAAATAATATACAAGATAAATGTTCATACACACAATATGAATATTTAAAACAAAAAAGAATATGGAAAATAGACCACAAAGCATAAGCTACTCTAATTGTGATAATCTTCCAAGATTGCTTAAAATTTATTGACTCAAACAACTAAAGTACAAAAAGTGCCTTAGTTGGAAAAGAAAGACGACGAAGCATCATTCGAAGTTTTGTTCACGGGAACGAAAACTTTGAGAGGAGTTCGAGTGAGGAGGAATTCAAGAAAATTTAGCTTGTCATAGATATGAGCAAGTTCAATTTGTTAAAAATGACAACAAGCACACGAGGAACCATGATGCAAAACAAAGTCGTTAGATGGGAGAGGTCCATCAAGATTAGAGGTTGGTGGGGAGGGAGATAATGGATAAGAGATGTTTTCACAAGGCCTAGTGAGGTTAGGGAAAGAAGATAGGTCATTGAGTTGACGAGAGTTGAAAGGTTTAGGTGGTGGTGGAAAAATAATTTTTTCTCCGGTAATTGGATTTATAGAGTAAGTCTCATTCCAATATTGAATCGGAGAGAAAGAGGAATTCTTGGAGGATTTTGGAGAAGAAGAATCATGAGGATTCTTGTTCTTTTTGATCCAAATGGGTTTAACCGAGATTTTCGGTTTCTTTGAAAGCTTAGAAGAAGAAGCTTTAGGTTGAGAAGTTTGTGACAAAGAAATGTCAAGGTTAGAAAATGAAGAATTAGGCATTATGAGGGATGAAGGAAAGAACTCCCAAAAGAGAAGAATTTAAAGAAAATAGACAAGGCAGAGATTTGAAATGAAAAAGAAATGTTTTAGAAAATGTTTAGCCAAATTGGGTAAACAAAGAATCTTAACCAAAACAGTGGTCAAAGAAGAAAGACAAAAAATAAGCCAATATCGGCTTTACTAGGCGCGGTTCTTTAAAGAAGCCCGCGGTTCCATATCGATATTGAACCGCCTGGAGGCTAAAGAACCGCGTCCAGTGGACTGCAAAACCAGATTTTCAAAAGATGGGAAATGGGAACACCCAAGAGAGGAGTGTTGTTGGTAGGAGGATGAGGAGAAGGCATGGTATCCAAGGGTGAAATAGGTGAGATGGGTGAATTTGGAGGAGTGAAGGGAAGAGGCTCAAAAACAAAAGGAATCCTTTGATGAGGTTGTGGTTGAGCATTCACATTTAAGGGAGGGCTAGAAATGAGTGGAGAGGAAAAATCATTCATTCTTGATTGGAATAAAGAGGAGGTAGAACCATGTGAATGGTTAGTACCATGTGTTGAGGTTGTTTTCCATGAGGCAAGTGGTGGTGAAAGTGATGAGGAGATGAGGATAGGTGAGGCTTCACTTTTTGGTTTGAAAGAAGATGGAGAACCACGTTTAGAGGACTTGAGATTCACCTTAAGGCTTCTTTTGGATGAGGATGTTTCGGAGGAGTTGGATGTTCTAGTGGATACCATGGTTGAATGTTGAGGTTAATAGAAGAGTTGAATGGATGAAGAACACAATCAACAAAAGATGGTTTAAGAAGAGAAGAGGATGATCCAAACTAGTAATAGGTTAAAATCATTTTATGTGAACAATGAAATTAGGTAGCCTAGTTTAGGAAAGTACGGGTTTTTGCAAAAGTTTTATCAAAGTTTTACACAGATTAACGAAAAACAGTGTAAAGTAAAGATTCTATTGAAACAGTATTGGGTGGTTCCTTACGTAGGTCCGTTGTTCCTTATTGCTAAAGAACCGCGGCTTTGATATAGAACCGCGACCAGAGGAGTTTGAAAATAGCACTTACTTATACTTTTTCTAGCCCAGATTTTATACTAATGTTTATCAAGCCAAAGAGAACTAATAATCAAAGACTAGGGGGCTATCTAATCACATAAGATTCAAAGAGCCATGTAAATCAAAAAATCGATACCATGGATAACTAGGATTAAATTACTAGGCAATCCAAACACAAATTGTTAGTTAAAAAAATACACAACATCCTAAGAATAGAGATAAGAGAAGAGATAGAGTTCAACAATCCATACATGTTTACACACATGTTAATCTCACAAGAGTCGTATATATCATTCATCTATGATCATTTCCTCCTTGCCTTGATTCACTTCTGATTCGATCCTGAAGATGAAGATTGAGACAATACTGATAGTCTGAATCAATGTCTAGTGAAGAAAATTGAGAGATAGATGATGAGAAATCATAACAAGAAATGAGAGAATTTTCTTGAGAGACATTTTCATCTTCATTTGAGTCATGTGTGTGAATTAAAGGGACATTTCCTTCAATGGGAAACATGACTCGAACCACGGAATGAAAAGAAAAGGGATAAAGAGGAGGATGATCAAGAAGAACTCTCTTAAGAAGTTGTGAGAGAATCATGGCATAAGGAAGAGTAGACCGAGATCCATTGAGAACAAATCTTATCCTTTTAGCCATGAAAAATGCAAGGTTGTATGGAGTAGTGGTAACAACACAATACAACATATGTGCAAGACAAGCAGGCACATGGTTGCGATCACCAACCAAACACATTGCATTTTCCCTAATGATTTCGGCCCAAGGGACCGTAAAATCACTAAGATCGCTAGTTAGTAATTCCCAAGGAGTGAGAGCATAAAATTCTCTTTCAAAATTACCAAGAATAGGATGTTCACGAGGTGAAGCAAGGGCACGAGAGATGGTCGAAGCCGAAGGAATCTCAGTCGAGTAATGCACATCAACAAGGGTTGATTCTAAGTTGTTTACACTCCAAGCATCGGTGAACCTACATTGACCTTTGTATGGAACTCTGAGAATCTCACCAAATTCCTCGAGAGTGTATACAAAGGTTTTCCCATTGATGGAAAATCTTAATGATAAACCATTGTTGATGTGTATTAACTTGAATGAGTTAAATATTCCATGAGGAAACAAGGAAAGATTGGCTCATCAATATCAAGCAAACAATCGAATCCAATGGTATTGAACATGAATCGAATAAAATCAAGTCCATGAAGATTAGAAGGAATAATACGTCCTTCATGGAAACAACGAGGCTCGAGATTATGATAAGTGTTTTGAAAAGAGCGAGTTTGATTAGTCAATGAAGGATTAGGCATGTATTTTCTAGTGATTAGATGGTCATTTTGATATCCTGTGGTCATGATGATAGTATCTATAAAATAACATATAAACATATTTCTCCAATTACTCATATGTTACATATTGATCAAAAATCAAGCAAAGTGAGAATGTGTTTTATCAATCTCTTGATAAATCAAGGTTTAATCCTTATAATTCTCATATTCACAATGTACCCGTTTCACCATTGATCAAAACATATGAACTATGTAAGATCAACAATGAACTAGAACATTGGTTTTTCAAAACAAAGTTTTTAGGTAAGCATTTAACAATGCCATTACAACTTGTTCATGAGTTCATATCAATTCCATCAATCAACCAAACTATTTAGTCAAAATTCGGATTTGTTCTACAAATGGGTTTTAGTGAAATCCCAATGAATATGAACCTAAGGAATCATAATAACAATACTATGTCAACTCATATTCCTAATAAGGTTCTAATTCAATGTCAATTTCAAAAAGCCCTAATTATGAATGTATGAGCCCTAGAACAAGTTAGATGAAATTGAAATAAATAACTTACAATTAATTGATCTTGGATGATGGATGAGTGAAACCCACGAACTTGAATCATTTAGTTTGAGTAATTGAAGGTTTTTGAAGCTTCAACAATGGTGGAAAAACAAGAAAAAAAACGTCTGTTGTGTGTGAAGGAGAGAGAAGGTCTAGTTTGAAAAAGATATTTTAATAAAACTGGCGCTCTGAAAAAAGCTACTGCCTGTGGTTCCTTATCGATAAGGAACCGCGCTATTGAGCCGCCGAGATAAAGAACCGCCTACAGAGGCAGGTTTTTATCAAAGAAAAACGATGAATTTTTTAAAACCAAAATTTTTAAAATACTTAAAAATATATCTTCAACCTTTTAGGATATCATTGGACCACCACAACACTAGGTAATAATGCCTTGTTGTAGGATTACGAGTTGAATCGAGATAGGAAAAGACCAAAACGAACGAACGACTACTCGTAGCGAAAAGGCAAAGGGAGAGGAGTCAAGAGAAGTGAATCAAGACCAAGATCATTGCTCAAGGACAAATGTGTAAAAGCCATATATAGTGGTTTAAGACGTGCCTTTCCGGCGATAGTTTAAACGGCTTTGGTAATGAATTAAACGAAGCAATTTTGATTTATAGAACAGGATCATTTTCAAGAGTAGTCATATTCTATTTCAAAATATGAGCAAAGTATAGATTCACTTTCTCTCCCACATGATCGGATAATTATTGCTAGAATTAACAATAACATTATCCTTGGAATATTTCAATTCCAAATGTGTAAAAGCCACCTACAACTTAATGAAGTAGTATGCTATCTCAAGGGATTCACTAATCATCCTAGAGATTAGCTTAATTTCACAAGTTACACATGATATAGGGCCTACTAACCGTAAGGGTGCAAACCATGGAAATCATGCTGGATACTTTTAAGCTTCTACTAACTCACCCTACATCTCCATAGTGAGTCAAGTATCCAAGCAATGAAGGTTTGAGAGGGAAAAAGAAAACAATCACAAACCACAAATAAATGTCAAGGCAAGGATGCCAAGAACAAGCATATAGTCAATTAATGATCAAAAGAATGATCAATAGGGCGTGTGGAAGAACCAGAGCGTACCTTGGCCACAAATTGCATTCCAAGCTTTCAAGGAATAGATGCGAAGCCCAACTATGACTAATAGTGACTACTAAGTCTTCAAAGACTAGTATCACTTCTACCCATCTTGATATCATCATTCAATAATGTTGGAAATCAAAGAAGATGAGTCTTCTACGAGTGTAAGTAACTCAATCCACAATCAATATAATGATTTATCTTCATGAGTACCTACACATAAAAAAATGCAAACTAGTAGATACATTTCAAGAGTAAATCTAAAATGCATTAATACTACTAATTTAAGTAATATGCAATATTAACATTTTAAAAGGCTTATTTTCAACAAAAATTAGTTTTGACCAAAGAAAAACTTCAGTACAACTTAACCTTCTAATTTGAGGAGACAATGGATCGATCCAAGTTTTAAAGTACAATATACTTCAAAGATCTTGTGTAACCATCACTCTGATACCAATTGTAGAAACTAGAAGGGGGGGTTGAATAGTTTCTCATCGGTTTATCTCCTAATTAAAATTCCTTTCAATTAGGTGAGTGCATAAAACTATCTTTTACTTAAAAGCTACTTGCATAATGATTATGTTAATGCAATAAATGCCTAAAAACGTTACTTTTATTTTTTGGTCTCGCTTTGTTTTGATTACGACAATATGTAAAAACAAGCATTTACGAAAACAACGAAAACGAATTCTTGAGTTCAAGTATTTTTCATTTTACCCATTTTCACTTAAGGTATGGATAAACAAGTACTAACCTTAATCAAGTGATCAAGTGATTTAATCTTTTCTTAAAACTCACTTTTTATTAAGTGTGACAAGTTTTTCATTAAACTTTCTTTTTAAGAAAATGTTTTATTAAATTAATTATTTGAAAATTTGAAAATGGCATATTCTTATTTGGTTAGGAATATTCTATCAGGATATTTTTTAAGCCAGATATGACCTCCACCACTAAAGGACAAAAAGGGAGCGGAGTCTAGTCCAGCGGTACCTTAGCTCCTAGGCGGTACCTTATCGATAAGGTACCGCGGGCTAAGATAAGGTACCGCGGGCAGATATAGTCGTTGGCTCCTTTGTCCTATAAATAGTGGACCATTCTCAGCTTTTCAACTCACCTCTTTTGCATATCCATTTCCAGATTCAAACCTCTTCTTTAATCACTCAAATCTTTGATCATTTGTTTGATTACTACTTGTTTAAGAAGTGAATATTGTTCTTCCATCCCTTCCTCTCCAAGTGCAAAGAGAAGAACACTATCCTTGTGAAGTGTTGAGTCCACCACCAAAGATCCATTGAAGATCTAATTTTATACACTTGTAGTTGTGTCATAGTTGTGAAGATCCAAGTAGTTGTGTCTATTTGGAAGTTGTCTATGTACTAAGTATAGTTGTATAGATTGGTCCTAGCTACGATTAGGGCTCGACTTTTAGCTTAGAGTCGGAAATTGGTTAAGCGACGTGTACGGTTTTCTCCACCATAAGGAGCTTGTTGTGTAGTGAACTCTCGAGTAAGGAGTACTCGAGGAGTGGAGTAGGAACGAGGAGTGAGCTTCGTTGCCGAACCACTATAAATCCTTGGTGTTCGGTTTGATCTTTCTTTACCCTTAACTCTTTACATTCTTTATTCTTTGTGCATATATATTTGTTAGTATTAGCTTAGTTACACTATCATTGTTCATATTGTGCATAAGAAGATTTCACATATTTCCTCAAGCCTAAGTTTTTGAAAAAGGATTTTTGGAAACCACATTTTAACAAGTAAATTAAGAAACTACTCAACCCCCCCCCCCCCTCCCCTTCTAGTTTCTACAATTGGTATTAGAGCGGGTTGCTCAAGAATTTTTAAATTATATTGTATTTTAAAACTTGAATCGGTCTATGGGTTCTAACAAATACCTAGAAGGGCAATCTATGCAAAGACCACCACTTTTTGAAACCGATAACTTTATTTATTGGAAAAATAGATTTGAAACTTATGTGAAATCAAAAGATTTAGATCTTTGGCATGTTATTACCAATGGTGATTTTTTACCTTATCAATTTACTGAAGTTTCTAAAACAAAAGAATTGGTCACTTTTGACAAAGCTAATGACGATACTAAAAAGAAACTTTCAAAAAATAATGAGGCTAAAATGGTGATTTATAATGCTTTGCCTAAGAAAGAGTATGAAAGAATTTATATGTGTGAAACCGCTAAAGATATTTGGAACACTCTTTTAGTAACCCACCAAGGTAATAGCCAAGTCAAAGAAAGCAAAATCGATCTTCTTGTCCAATAATATGAACAATTTGTCATCTTAGAAGATGAAACTATTGATAGTGCATTTGCTGGGTTTAACAACATTATTACTAGTCTAAAAGCACTTGATGAAGGTTTTTCTAGCAAGAACAATGTTAGGAAGTTTCTAAGGGCTTTACATCCAAAGTGGAGAGCAAAAGTCACGGTGATTGAAGAATCGAAAGATCTCTCAACTTTATCACTCGATGAACTCATAGGCAACTTGAAGGTTCATGAGATGATAATTTTGAAGGACTCGGAATTAGTGAAAACCAAGAGTGAAAGGAAATCTCTTGCACTTAAAGCCAAGAAGGCACAAAGTGACCATGATAGTTCCTCGGAAAGTGATGACGAGGAGTATGCATTGGCGGTGAGAGATTTCAAGAAGTTCTTCAAGAGACGAGGTCAACATGTTAGGCAACCCAACTATGACAAGAAACCATTGTCAAAGAATCGGTTTGCCAAGAACAAAAAAGGCGATAGGAATTGCTTTAGATGTGGTGATCCAAATCACTTCATTGGTGATTGTCCAAAGCCCGCTCGCGATAAGAACTACACGGCGTTCGTTAGTGGCGCTTGGAGCGATAGCGGTAAAGATGATGATGACAACCCCAAAGAGGAGAAATGTCTTATGGCTCACACTTCTAAAGAGGTACATTCCGAAACCGAATATTATAGCAATGATAGTTCCACTCTTGATGATATTGAATTTGAAGGAAAATATGATAGTTTACACAAACTTAGTCTTAAATTCATAGAAAAGAATAAAACCTTAAAATCAACCAAAACTAAGCTTGAAAATGAGATCAATGAACTTAGGGAGAAATTAGCTAAACTTGAGAAAAATAAAGAAGTTGATTTAGGTTGCATAAGTTGTAAGAAACTTAGATTAGAAAATGAAGATCTCAAGAGCACCTCCATTAAATTGGAAAAGTTCATGAAAGGCATTAGTGCTCTTGATGATATGTTAAACAAACAAGTTCATTCTAAGGAAAGACTTAGTCTAGGTTTTAACTCAAATGAAGCCTCAACTAGTGAACCAAAACAAGTCAGGTTTTCACAAAAAAATGCCCACTGTACGCGGTTCCAAATTGTATGGCGCGGTTCCTTATCACTATGGAACCGCCGCCATAGATAAGGTACCGCGGCCAGAGGATGATTTTGGTGAAAATCCTGAACTTTCTGAAAAGTCTAAGTTAGATGAAAAACCAAAGCATCTTATTGTTAATAAGGTAAAATTACCCATACTTGACGACAATGTTATTGATAAGTTCTACAAGCCATTAAGTAAACCTCTCATGGGAAATAGAAGTTTATTAAGACCATACTCCACCTAGAGTACGGAATGAGTCTAAGCCTAGAAGTAGAACGACAACGCCTAGAATAGATAATCAAAACAATTTACGACCTAGAAGTAAAACTCCAACACCTAGAAGGAATAATCGTAACTCTAAACCTAGATCAAATACACCTAGGAGAAATAATGAACAACAAAATGGTTACATGAATTACTACCCTCCTCCATTTTGTTCTCCATGGGGAACTCCTCCTTCATTCATGCATCCTAACCAAATGCAAGGGATGTTTGGAACTAACAATTTTGGACCCATGAGATATTGGGGACCAAATGTTTGATCTTGTGTGTTGTTACCTAGATATGCTTGGGAATTAATTTGGAGCCCGATGAGTGGATTAAGGATAGTGTATGTTCTAAACACATGACGGGTAATCGAAGTTTGGTCTCGCATTACAAAGCATATGATGGAGGTAATTTCACATTCGCTAGTAGTCTACGTGGTAATATCATTGGCAAAGGTACGGTTTCTCTTGACTCCATGACCATTGAAAATGTTGAGCACGTAGATAACTTAGGGTTTAACCTTTTAAGTATAGGTCAAATTTGTGATAATAAGTGTAAGGTTATCTTTTCGGAACATGACAGTGAAATGATAAAAGATGGAAAAGTCATTGGAAAAGGTGTTAGAAAGCATGGGCTTTATGTCATGAAGGTTAATAAGAAGTCAAAAGACAACATATGTCTTGCGACTATAGATGATAGTTCTACTCTTTGTCATAGGAGATTAGGTCACGCTAATATGCGTTTAATTCAATCTTTAGTCTCTAAGGAGTTGGTAAGACACCTCCCCAAGATTAAGTTTGATAGTCACTTTTGTGATGCTTGCAAAGTTGGAAAGCAAGTTCACTCAAGTTACAAAGCCAAGAATTTGGTTTCGACCTCTCGGTGCTTAGAGCTCCTACATATGGATCTTTTTGGACCTTCCGCCATACAGAGTTATGGAGGTAACCTTTATACCCTAGTTATAGTTGATGACTATTCTAGATTCACTTGGACTAGATGGCATCTAAGAATGAAGCTTTCGATCACTTCGAAATCTTTAGTCGAAGAATTCAAAATCAACTAGGATGTTCAATTGTCTCTATTAGGACGGATCATGGTAGGGAATTTGATAATGAAGTGCAATTTGGTGCCTTTTGTGAAGCTCATGGTATTACCCATAACTTCTCGGCTCCTCGCACTCCACAATCAAATGGGGTAGTTGAAAGGAAGAATAGGAATCTCCAAGAGATGAGTAGGACGATGTTAAACGAGCAATCTTTGCCTCAAAAGTTTTGGTGCAATGCCGTGGACACATCGACTTATATTCTCAACCGAATTCTTATTCAGCCTTTCCTTGGAAAGACCCCCTATGAGATTCTTAAAGGAAAGAAACCCTCATTGGAATACTTTAGGGTGTTTGGTAGCAAGTGCTTTATCCTCAACATTAAAGACTACCTTACCAAGTTTGACCCAAAGTCTTACGAAGGTATCCTTTTAGGTTTTTCCCAAACTAGCAAAGCCTACATTGTCCTAAATAGAACCTCGGGGGTTATTGAAGAATCACTCAACGTAACCTTTGATGAAACCCCTCCTTCACCCAAGACACCACCATTGGTTGATGATGACTTGGATGAATTAGAAGCAGTTAAAGCCAAAGAGGTTAGAAAAATAGGAGTTGAAGACCTTAGTGTTGAAAAGGAAGTAAACATTAAGGAGTCTAGGGATCATACTCTCAATAATGTCATTGGTGACTTAAATCAAAGGACCCTAAGATCTCAAGTCCAAAACCAAAGCAACTTCTTTTGTTTCGTCTCCTTGATTGAACCAAAGAATGTTTTTGAAGCTTTGTCGGACGAGAGTTGGGTCATTGCGATGCAAGAAGAATTGAACCAATTCATTGCCAATGATGTTTGGGAACTTGTTCCTCCACCTATAAGTTCTACCATTATTGGAACCAAATGGGTATTAAGTTAGATGAGAATGGTGTTGTGTCTCGTAACGAAGCTAGACTTGTAGCTCAAGGCTATAATCAACAAGAAGGGATTGATTATGACGAGACATATGCACCGGTAGCTAGATTAGAATCAATTAGAATCCTTTTAGCCTACGCTTGTGCCTTAGACTTTAAGCTTCAACAAATGGATGTAAAGAGTGCATTTCTTAACGGTTTGATCAGTGAGGAGGTATATGTAACACCCCCAAATTTATACAACTCAATACAGCGGAAGACTCGTTGGTGTTACGGGATAGCACATTACTCACATCATAGACAACGCTTAAAAATCGCGTCGTTTAATAATAAAGCATTTCCATTCATAAATATCAAATTTACATAGGTCCCAAGTCATTGTATTTCATACAAGTTTTACAAAGAATTTGAATGGAAATTATTATTTAAGTGCGGGCCATGAATTCTTGTTGTCTTCCCGAGAATTACCTTCAAGTACCTGAGATAAAACATGTTAAAAGAAAAGGTCAGCAATAACGCCGAGTGAATTCATAGAGTTTAATAAAATCCATCAATATAACATCGGTATAAAATTATTATCGAAAATCATTTTGTACAAATCATTGTAATAGGCCATAAAATAGCCAAAGTCATTTTATACGAATCCTGATCAAAATCATAATATAGGCTTTCGCCTTCAAAATCATTATACGAACCATTGTCGTTAAAAACATCATACAATACGTTTTATAACGTTGTATAGATTAAATAAAAACCGTTATATGAATATGGTTATATAAAACCAAAACACGAACATAATATCAATGATAAGACCCTGTATTGCTAGTCAGGCAATATATCGTAATTCAATGCATAAAGCAGTATTTTCGTTATTTGGATTATTATAAGCCGCATGACATTGTTACCTTACTATATCAAACAACGGGTAGCTAGCCCGAAACTCAATTTGCCCATCTAAATTAGCGTGTCGTCACAATAATCACGCTTGTGTAAATCTTCTCATACATAAATTCGCTTACCAATCAATGTGGCACGATGGGGATCAACCGTCAAGGCGCGAACTGGGGTGATCGTCCCCAAATAGTACTATTATATGCATAAGCGTCTACCAAATCCTGGTAGTTCACAATTCATGCTAATGGGACTTTTAGTGACATAACCTAACTTTAATAATCCATTTCATTTCATTTATCGGGTCATATAATCATTCATCGGGTCACATAATCATTCAGGTCCAAATCAATAATCAAACAATTGGGACAAATTATGTCCTATTTTATCAAAACTAACATGTTATCTCCCTCGCGGGTTTATAAAACATTTCATAAAAACATTCAAAAGAGTGCGAGGCTATGAACTCACGTTGATGTGGGAAAGCGGGTTATCGGCAATTCGGATGTACGGTACGTGCTTCAATCACGGAAACCTAGACAAATAATACTCGTCTTAGACTCTTGTCCAATAACTTTACAAAAATAACAATTATGTATACATATGATGATTTTATATATATGATGATCAAGTGGGTTTATATATTCTCATTTACTCAATTTAGTGTTATGTATTGGTAACTTTTATACTAGTGTACTAGTTTTACTTATTTACATGTTTTAGGTCCAATAAGCCTATTATAAGTCCATTACCTTATATTAGTCCATTTTAAACTTTTATTATCAGTATTATACTTTACATGTTGGGCCCAAATGGGTTAAGCCCAATAAGTAAGTTTATAAGTGTTTTACCAACTAGTCGGGTTTATAGTCCAATAAGGCTACTTTGGCCCGTTAATGTTTACATGTTGTAAAGCTCGGGTTTTATCGGTTTTTACTTGTTATATAAGTTTATATATCAGTATGTGAGTTTATAAGAGTTTACATTAGACGGGTCCGACCGTCTAAGTTTTATTTGACAAAAACGTTAATCTTTCGGTTTTAGCCGAAAAGACGTAAAAATCATGTTTATAGTTTTATAACTTATAAAACTTATCAAACTACCATTTTATAAAATGTCCATTTATTTATCCTTATACATATTTATATAAATGTAATATATAAGTTAGTGGGTTTTAATTCACATTTTATACTATATTTATTTGAGTGCTATTATAATATTATTATACTTTAATTTCCCAAAATCTGATTTTTACTTTCATTTTCACCATTTTTACCATATCTTGAGTTCTACAAAGAGATAGAAGCTCATTTTTGGAAAACATAAACTACATGATATGTGCTACAATTAACTTAGCTTTAGCTACTGCTCAATCCAAATCTAAATATCCCTAACAGTCCGTCCAAAACTGACTATTCAGATTGGTACTTCAATTTTGTTTTAATCATATCTCACTCATTATAATGATTCCATTGTATGGCCAACTCTCACATGTGTACAAGACCTAATACTTACTGTATATTTATTCCAATTTGCCATTTTATCAGTTTAACATGTGGTAAGTTACTGTTTTTATACAGCCACCATATTTAGCAAGATTTTAACCTTGTTACTTATGGTTTTCCATCTTTTTAACCATATTTATCAACACCAAATCCCCACACAATATTTTTATCATAATATATCCATCATATAAATATACAATAGGAAAGAAAATACATGATTAAATAATCAAAATAACAAGAGGATGGGAAGAATAATCTTTATACCACCAAGATGATGTAGGTTGTGATCAAGACATGGATTTTGATGGAAGAACTTGTGATAGATCAACACCAATCTTCAAGGCCACCAATACTTGTAAACTCCATGTAGAAATCAGCCTTTGGACATCACCAAATCACCTCCTTGGATGTTAGAATCGCCTCCAATCTTCAAGACTTCAAAGGAGCACCATCATGTGTATGAATAACACATGAATTTATGGTTAAAATAGATCAAATGAGGGTTGTTTTTGAGGATTGTGGGACGAAAATGAGAGAGAGAGGAAGGGAGGATTAGTGGTTTTGCATGTACAAATGAAGAAATGGTTAGTGTTAGATGGTTTTGTTTGTTTGATAGCTTACTTGTTAAGCTTAGGCTAACAAGTGTAGCTAGTAAGCTTACAAACTTGACACCTCATGGTGTTGAGTCAATGTTTTGGCCGTCTCATATTAGTGAGGTGGGACAAAATTTGTTTTATCTCATCCCACTAATTTACGGGTATTCCTCGATTCTAGTTTCCTCGATTTGCGTGCCCTTGGGTCGTTTTACGAAAAACGTTTTTATAAATTATGAATCAACGGCACAAAACGAATCTAATAAAAATTGTCTCATCAAAAACGGAGTTCGAAAACATAAATACGTAATCCTAAGGTTTCCGGTTTAGTCGTAAAGGATGTTAAATTATAATCATAAGTCCTAATATCTTCTCGTAAATTTGTGAGTTTATGAACCAACACAAATTTAAAATCTCAAAGTAATATTCACGGACAAATTTATTTTCTGATATGTCGGACTGTCACCAAAGACGGTGTATGTAAACATGAGCACGTAACGTAGAATTCTCCAGTTTAATGTAGTCGATGCTACTTCAAGCCGTAAATCCAAATTACTTCCCAAAAATAAGTGAGTTCATAATGTAACATTAAAATAATGTTTTCAAATAATACTTGAGAATAAAATATCAACCATAAATTGACGGATTGTCACAGCATTTACCCCTAAACAGGATCTTTGTCCTCAATAATCATCTTATCTTACTACTCGCTTCTTATAGAGTTAAAGCCATGTGGGTATTTCCTCCACATTCGGTCTTTTCTCACAAGTGTAATTCATTACAATACGCGAGTTTCATCAAACATAACTACGGGAATAAGATCAGGCTTAATGTTGGCTTACTTTCTCTATCCATGATGTTCACGGGTTTTTGATGAATGCAACTTTTCGCCGATCTAAACTTTACTAAGAAACAGTCAGATTCTTAATTGATAGACATTTCATCAAGTTCGATATACGAAACATAATTCACGCAGCTCTTGAAGTCCTAGGGTAGATCCAGCTTATATGTCTTTCAAACCAATCTTTTACATCATCTCAATGGTCCCATACAACGGGGACTTATATCTGATGACGTATAGTCCCCAGCCGGGTCATGAACCCGGCCCAAGGGTACTACCCGTATCCGGCCCATCACATATGGGTGGGATAAATGTCAGTTAGGCTTATGGGCTTGAATGAACAGTAACCGCACACACGTGTGCGGCCCACGGCCCGGTACGGCCGACATAGGGTTAGACAGAATAATATTCTGTCTAGGAATATCTTTACCCCAATAAGAGAGGATATTCACTACCAGAATTAGAAGATAACAATCATTCTAATTCTGGTGCTTATCTCTTCCTTGGGGCCGAAGGATCAGTGAAAGCCCACTAGGGTTTCACTGCCTATAAAAGGAACCCCCAAGGGTTCCACAAAGGTAACACAACTCTCTCTAAACTCACATATAACCCTAAATCGATTACTTACCCTCACGCCGGAGTCTAATCGTGGGATACCTTCCCACGGTAAGCTTAACGCGTGTTGTTTAGTGTGCAGGATCCCAACCAGACGATTCACTTGGTGCAGGAGCCGGTACCCAGTCAACCCGAATTAAGCCTAATTCGGGTCTAGCAAGGATCAACCAACTTTTGCATCAACAAGTTGGCGCCATCCGTGGGACCTTAACACTAAGCTAGAACAAAACCTTATCTCGATCTTTTCAATGACAAAGGGGCATCCGCCAGTTAACCCCAGGAACGTGAATCCTGGGAACCGGAAGTCCTCAGGGGAAGGAATTCTTATTCCCAACCAATCACCTAGTCGCCTCGCAGGCGGGCCAGGCAACCGTAGTGGTCTTCAGTCCGCAGGGGTGACGAGCACGATCTCGGTGACACCCCCGCCCACTTCAACCCTGGACAACCCCGATCCGGGAAGTGCGCCAGAGCCCCCCAACAAGGAGCCACGTAGACCCTTAATGGAGGAAGAAGTGGAAGCTCAACCACTCAGCGAGGATGAGCTCACTCGAGTTCTCACTCAGAATTTTGAAAGGATCGTCCCAGGGATCGCATCAAGATTGAGCCTGGGGAGGAACCTCCAAGCCCGACTCAACTTTGGCGATAGTGGACCATCCACCCCTTCCCGAAGTCGGAGAAAAAGGACTCAGCCTCGGGAGCGGGGAACCTTTGAGGAAGACCCTCAGCCCCGGAATGTGTTTGAACGCATAGGGGATCGCATTATGCAAGAATTAACGCAGTCCCAAGATGGAGAAAGGCCGGATGGCTCCCCCGAGCGGCCAGATCGAGAGCTGACCAGAACCACACGTCGCCCAAGTGTGTGGGATAGGATGAACACAGGGAGGGAGGCTCCTGGTTCATCTCAGAAAAGTGGTCCCTATTCAAAAGGTCGGGCACCACCGCCGTCCCCAGATCCGTCTGGGGAAGACTCGGATGACCATCCACCCAAGCGCCGCCGGCCTAGGCGCACGCCTCCGCCACCAAATAATGATGAGTATTATGGTGGCCCCTACTATCGGGATACGGAAGCAGAGGACCTCTCGCGTCCGTGGTGTGAACCGTGGGACGACCCTAGACTCACACGGCCATGGGCGGATCCCAGGGAAGATCCGTTTACCCTCCGCATACGGAATTATTCTGAGGACACCAAACGTCGCATGCCGGCATGTATCAAGACGTATGATGGGTCCGGTGATCCGGTCGATCACCTCAAAATATTCGATACTCAGGCTAAAATTGAACGATGGCCCATGCCTATATGGTGCCAAATGTTTAATTCAACCTTGATTGGAAACGCTCGTGACTGGTTCGAGGCACTTCCCCCACGCAGCATTGATAGTTTCACGGAACTACGCACTGCGTTTGAGAACAATTATACTCAAAGGAAGAAGTATAATAGGGATCCGGTCTCATTGGCAACTGTCAAGCAACGGCCGGGGGAGTCCACAGAAGCCTTCACTGAGCGCTTCAACGATGAGTGCACACGCACGAGAACCATGCCAGAGCTCCTGAAAATCTCTGACTATATGCATGCCATAACAGACAGAGAACTGATCAGGCGTCTCAACGACAAGCGTCCAGAAAGATATGATGACCTCATGGAGAGAGTGAGGAATTTCATAGAGGGAGAGACAGCGGTTGCCGCAGCCTACCCATCCCGAGGAAATGGGTACCGCTCAAATGACCAGTCCCGGAGACAGTCGGGCGGTCAAGGCAACCAGAACAATAACAAGGGCTCGGACTATAAGAGCCAGAGCAAAGGCGGACGGTCGGACGACACGTTCACCCCCCTAAAGATGTCCTACCGGGAGATCTTGTTGACTGAAGGGGCGAATTTTCCAAGGCCTCCCCCAATGACCACACCCCCGGAACGTCGGCAGGGAAGTCGCTTCTGCGAATTCCATAATGACAAAGGACACGGCACGGAGGAGTGTATCCAGCTGAAGAAGCATATTGAGTCGCTAATCAAATCAGGCAAACTCAAGCACCTGGTTAAGGATTGGAAAGACGGAAAGGACAACAACAAGAAGTATGATAAGAAGGATCCCCAAAAGGACAAGCCTTCCACCATATACATGATCCAATCCAGACAGCGTCGCACGAGACAGAAAATTGGCCAAAAATTTTCCCGCGGCAAGGAAATCTCATTCCCTCTCATCACAGCAAGTGACGTGGTTGATGCGCCTCTCACCATTGAGATAAGCATTGGAACACACAATGTCCGCCGCATGTATGTGGATGGAGGATCGTCAGCAGAGGTATTATATGAACACTGCTTTGTGCAGTTATGCCCAGAAATAAGAAGCCAATTAGTACCGGCCACGTCGCCGCTTACTGGCTTTAGTGGAGATACTATCTGGCCAATAGGGCAGTTGCGTCTGCTTGTCACCATTGGGAATGAGGAACATTCCACTACAACGTGGATGAACTTCATGGTGATACGTTCACACTCTCCTTATAATGGAATCATAGGCAGACCAGGCATTTTGGCTATCCGGGCAGTACCCTCTACGGCACACGGAATGATTAAATTCCCCGTTGATGGGGGAATCGTTACTATTTATAACACAGTCATGCCAACGTCCGAGTGTCACACTGTGACAACACCGGCACCACCTGTACCACCCAAGGATGGAGCACCACCACCCAATTGGAAGGTGGCCATTCACCCTGACTACCCGGAACAGGAAGTATCCATAGGAGGGGCGCTCTCAGATAGCGGCAAAAGGGCCATGTGTGCACTTTTAAGTGCAAACCTGGACATATTCGCATGGGAACCAAAACATATGACGGGTGTGCCACGTGCGATAGCAGAGCATAAGCTCCAGATCCGCCAAGGGTACCAACCCATCAAGCAAAAGAAGCGCGGCCAGGCGCCCGAGAGAAGTCAAGTTATATTGGAGGAAGTGCGGAAACTGGTGGACGCAGGCATTATGCGCGAGGTATACTACCACGAGTGGTTATCCAATCCAGTCATGGTCAAGAAACATGACGGAAGTTGGCGCATGTGCGTGGATTTCACGGACCTGAACAAGGCCTGCCCACAGGACTGTTACCCGCTACCAGAAATCGACTGGAAAGTAGAGTCCTTGTGTGGATACCCTTTCAAATGCTTCTTGGACGCATATAAAGGGTATCACCAAATCCAGATGGCGGAGGAGGATGAAGAAAAAACGGCGTTCCACACAAGCCAGGGCGTATATTGCTATACGAAAATGCCGTTTGGATTAAAGAACGCCGGCGCTACGTATCAGCGGTTGGTGGATAAAGCTTTCGAATCACAAATAGGACGCAACTTGGAAGTATATGTTGATGACTTGGTGATAAAAAGCTACACAGAGGAGGCACTCCTCCGGGATGTCCAGGAGACATTCGACACGCTGAGAAGGATTAATATGAAGTTAAATCCAAAGAAATGTACGTTTGGTGCAACAGAAGGAATGTTCTTGGGATATTTGATTGACCCAAACGGCATAAAACCTTGTCCAGAGAAGACGGACGCAGTGATACGGCTACCGTCCCCGCAGACACGGAAAGAGGTGCAGTCCCTGAATGGGAAGTTAGCCGGATTAAATAGATTTCTATCCAAATCCGCAGAGAAGTCATTGCCCTTATTTAAGACGCTCAAGAAGTGTATTAGAAAGGGAGACTTCCGTTGGACGAAGGAAGCTGAGGAAGCCTTTGCCCAACTCAAGCAGCATCTCGCATCTCTCCCCATGTTGGTAGCTCCCCGCCCAAAGGAGGAACTTGTTATGTATCTCTCGGCTACTCATGGCGCAATAAGCGCGGTACTTATGACGGATAGAGACACAATACAGACCCCGGTCTACTTTATAAGTAGAACATTACAAGGAGCGGAACTGAATTATTCCCCCATGGAAAAATTGGTGCTAGCACTAGTATTTGCTACAAAGCGGCTGCGCCGGTACTTTCAGGCGCACCCGATTGTCGTGATTACGGATCATCCAATCAAGCAGGTTATATCTAGACCAGACGTGGCAGGGAGACTAGAAAAGTGGAGCATCCTACTGGGAGGGCATAATATATCTTACAGACCAAGGACGGCTGTTAAAGGCCAGATCTTGGCAGATTTCCTGATCGAAAAGCCGGATGAGGAAGAACCAATCATTAAGCAAGAGGAGGTCCCAGCGGAACCTTGGGTGCTATTCACGGACGGATCCTCATGCACAGACGGGTCCGGGGCAGGCCTCATCCTCACAAATCCAGAAGGAATGGAATTCACGTACGCCCTCCGTTTTGAGTTCACGGCCACCAATAACGAAGCGGAATACGAAGCATTAATTGCGGGTTTAAAAATCGCCGCTAGAATGGGAGTCTGCAACCTTGAGGCCTACGTGGACTCACGGCTTGTCGCGAACCATATTCTAGGTGGGTATGTGGCTAAGGAGGACAACATGGTCAGGTATTTGGAAAAAGTCAAGACGTTAATCGCAACTTTCAGTAAGTTTTCCATCAAGCAGGTGCCAAGGGGCGAGAACAAGAAAGCGGACGCCCTCAGTAAAATCGCATCCACAAGCTTCGCCCACTTGTCTAAACAGGTTTTGGTGGAAATACTCAAGGAAAAGTCTATCACGGAAGGGGAAGTGACTGCTATAGTTGAAGAGGAGGGACCTACGTGGATGACCCCAATCATCAACTATCTGGCTAGTGAAACCCTCCCAGACGAGGAAAAAGCAGCAAGGCGCGTTAAAAGGAAGTCACAACATTTCGAACTCCGGGAAGGCATCCTTTACAAACGCTCTTTCTTGCAGCCGTGGCTGCGGTGTGTTGGACCACGCCAGGCGGCCTATGTGATCAGTGACATACACGAAGGGTTGTGCGGCATGCATGCAGGCCCACGATCCGTGGTAGCCCGAGCCTTACGAACAGGATACTATTGGCCCACTATGTACAGAGACGCGCGCGACATGATTCGCAGGTGCAATGATTGCCAAGTGCATAGGCCAGTACCGCGGCACCCGCAGCAGGAGCTTACACCTATCACGTCCCCATGGCCGTTTTACAAGTGGGGAATTGACATTGCAGGACCATTTCCTGTAGCTGCGGGAGGGGTTAAATTCTTGATTGTTGCAATGGATTACTTTACACGATGGATAGAAGCCAAGGCAGTAAAATCTATCACGGGTAAGCAGGTCAAGAAGTTCGTGTGGGAACACATCGTATGCCGTTTCGGTCTACCTGGAGAAATTATATCGGACAACGGCAAACAGTTCACGGATAACCCATTCAAAGACTGGTGTGCATCATTGAACATCAAGCGGCGCTTCGCGTCTGTTAAGCATCCACAAACAAACGGCCTTGTCGAACGAGCAAATAGGAGCTTGGGGAATGGAATCAAGGCGCGGCTGGATGAACGACAGGGCAAATGGGTCGATGAACTGTCGCACGTGCTATGGGCACATAGAACCATGATAAAAACAGCCAACGGAGATACTCCGTTTGCATTGGCTTACGGCACTGAAGCCGTTATACCAGCAGAAATAGGGATGCCTACCATCCGCACGGCGGAGGTTAATGCCGTCACAAATGATGAACAACTGCGAATCAACCTGGATCTGTTGGAAGAAAAAAGGGAAGTAGCAGCCATCAATGAAGCTAAGTCCAAGGCTAAGATGAAGGCTTATTACGACGCCAAGGTCAAGGGTGTTTCTTTTCGACCGGGAGACTACGTCTATCGTGCTAACGAAGCAAGTCGAGTGGAAAATACAGGAAAACTGGGCCCTAAATGGGAAGGACCGTATGAAGTCATTGAAACCTTGGGACGAGGCGCGTACAAGTTACGTGACATGGATGGCCGCGACCTAGAGCGCACATGGAACATCGCCAACTTAAAAAGGTGCTATCTTTGAAAGCTACGGCTCCCGCATGGATACTTCGCTATAGGCGGTCTCAATAAAGACCATGCGGGTTATTTGTCTTACTTGTTTTTCTTATGTTTGTTTTTAGTTTCCCTTATGGACCTTTTTTTTTAAGGACTTGTCGTCATTATTCAAACAAAAATGTAAATGTTCTAATAAAATGTCGTGGTGCCTAGCTAGCTCCACGGCCTGTTTCGTGCAAATTATTGTCCTCTTTGTTAGATTCTTTGTTAGCCGTATGAATTTTACTTGTGTTATAATATGCCATGTTTCTTTCATATGCATTCTCTCGGAATACCGTACATGTACCATACGCCTCCAGGTGGGGTAAGAGGATTAAGTGAACCTACTAATTCAACTTGCCGCGTAAGAGGGATGCAACCCTAGCCGCACGGATCACGTATCCTTACTAGACACCTTACTCACAAGACGTTGGGGTAAGTTTCATATGCTATAGCCATACCGTGCTCCGCATAATAAAGACGCACGTCGCACGTCTAGTAAATTATAGACTTGAATGTATTTTCTTTGTGAGTAAGACGTGGTATCATGCAGTATTGAACTACAATATTTCGAACACAAGCACAAATACACAAGTTTCTAAACAAATCAAAAATGCCGTGGTTACCCACGGACTTATATACAAAACATAAAAATTGTTAGCCGTGTACATACACGGACGAATCGAAACAATACATATTCATAGATTACAAAACAAGTGTTTGATTGTGGACAAAGGAGCATCCTAAATTGAGGGGAGAAACCTACCCATCTCTGCTTGTTCTTCCACCAGACGCGGCAACCATTCATCACGCTCTCCCCGCTTCTGGGCTTGGGCCGCGGTCCTTTCCAACACCACGTCTAGGGGTTCCTCGTCAAGTACGACCCTGGTTACGTCCTCATATACAGGAAGGGTTAGAGGAAAGTTAGCAGTGGAAGGCATGCTAGGACTAAGCTTCTCCATGATTTCAGTGTTCGGGGCATCTTTGGTGGCCTCTAGCTCATCCAGGAATGGGTAATGCAGATCTTGCATCGCGGCCATGGAGGCAGTCATCTTGCTGGCGGCTTCGGGCTTAAAGAAGGTATGACGGGCGATGTCCCCACCTTTGGTGATCAGTTCAGCAGCCTCAACCATTCCTTCGTGCCGTCCATGGTCGATACCATCAGATACAAGGTTGGCAAATTGTTGTACAAAGGATGGGGCCTCTAGCACCTTCGTCACGGCCAGGCGTGCTCCGTGCCCAACCATCCACCTACGGCCCGTAATGGCCGTTAGCAGTTGGGGGCACAGTACATTGTCACGCTCAGCGGTCAGGGCATCCATCACCAATTCTTTTTGGGCAACTGCCTCTTTCAGCTCTTGGGTGATGGCCCTTTCCTCAGCAAGGTCTGTCTGCATTTTTTCCATGTTTTGGACGGCCAAATGCGCGTCCTTCAGCTTCTGGTTCAGATCATCTACTTGGCTGGCGTAAGAATGGGCAGAAGCTTCGGCCGTGGTCACCTATAGTAAAAGACGTGTTAGTACATTCATTGTTTGGTATATATGGGTGGTGCGGCACGGATATGTACCTTGGTGTTTGCAGCATCTAGTTGAGACTCAAGGTGGGCTACTTGCCGATCGTGTTCACTCACACGGGCCGATTGTGTCTTGATGGTTGCCTCAGCATTCGCTAGTTTGGATTGGAGGTCAGCAATCATGGCTTCATTATCTTCAATCATTTTTTCCCTCCGTCCAACTTTCCTCTTGAGAGAGTCTACATGCCCAAGCGCAGCTTCAAACCTGACCCTCATCGAGGTTCCCATCGCCATCTGATGCACTAGCGTCCCATTATATTCATCTGCCAAATCCGCATGACTGAGCGAGTTTACCTCTTGCACCAAGCTTGGTGGTATACAGTTATTGAGGTACTCCCGGCACTCGTCAGCACTCCTCAATCGCGACGCCGTGGTAATAGTCCAAATAGGGTTGAAAGGTTGAGAGCGCCGGATGAAGGGAAGTCTTGGGAAACCAGCGGTGAGCCATCTTCAAAAACAGGTCCGGACTTTGTGGGGGCCGCGGGGTCTTCTTCGACAGCTTTTCCTTTCTCCTTATTCACTTGGGTGTCAGAAGGAGGCGCGGCACCAGCTTGGTTGTCCCTGCGACATGAGTATTACGAAATATCTTAAGTATGGCTTTCTTAAAAAAAAAAAAGAAGATGGGAAGCAGAAATTCTTGCATATTGAGATGGTTTCTTACATATTGCTTCTTGCTCCTTCGGAGGCGGTTGGGGCAATTTGTGTGACGGGATCGACATGAGCGGCCCGGTTAGCCTCGGAACCCTGCGTGGCACTCCCAACAGATTGGTACATGGGGTGATCCTCTCGAAGCCTCTTGGCGGGAGCATTGTGTTCACCAATCTCCACCGATGCAGTCCCTCTCGCACGGTTTCCTCTTTTCCGGGTGCGCCTGGTGAGGGGCTGCGTTGTGAGTTCAGCAACTTCCACTTCGGCTTCCTCCTCTTCGTCCAAGTTGACATGTTGTTGCACTTCATCATCATCATCATCGCCCATCAGTCGGCGGATGCTGGAGTCGGTTTGTTCAATGTTGTCTCCCTGTTGTTCTCTATGAAGTGAGGAGGGCCCGGCACCT
Organism: Glebionis coronaria; assembly: GCA_025667525.1. Lineage (NCBI taxonomy): Eukaryota > Viridiplantae > Streptophyta > Magnoliopsida > Asterales > Asteraceae > Glebionis > Glebionis coronaria. Next base: position 21,757,519 of record CM046880.1, read on the forward strand.
CCTTGGTTCATCTGGTTGTTACCATCATCATGGTCTCCATGTTCTTCGTCAGAATGGGGATCAGGCACGGCCTCCAAGGCAACCGTCACTGGTCGGGTGTGCTCGAGGAGGGGTTGTTCATTTTCACGAAGAGGACGGAGACCTTCCGGCACAAGTCTTGGATCGCCCTGGCGCAACAGTCCAAAAAAGTTCATCTCTGTCCAGCACAAAACAATAGATGTTAGTTATTATACAAACACATGTATACATTCTTATTGACGTATGGATGATTAGCCTACCTTCGCCCTGCCTTCTCCAAAAAACAGGATACCTATTGGAGGGACCAAAGTAATTGCGGCTAATTCCTAGCAAGCATAAGAATGATTCCGGTAGGTTTCTGTGGAATCCAGTCCTATTTAGATCTAACTCTTGAGAGTGAAGGGGATTGTATGTACTGGCGTGCGGCTTAGGGTCGTGCGGGAGTCTGGTCCTAATGATGAAATCACCCGGCCATACCACTGCGTCAATGAAAAAATAATGGTCATACCAGTTTTTCAGTGAATCCATTGGTTTGTTGTGTGATTGTGGGCTGTTGGAGGCTCGTTTTTTGAAAGATACCCAACCGTTCACTAAGTTTGGGGTGTAAAACAACCTAAATAACTCTACGGTTAGGGGGATTCTCCTAGCACGGCAAAGAATCTCAAATTGGCTAATTTTACAGGCACCTATGCAGTGGAGTTGACTAATGTGTACATTGTAATATCCTAACAAATCTACGAGAAAGTGGGTGAAAGGAATACGGTAATTCGCCGCGTCAAACAGGCGAGTATAGAGGCCTATCTTACCCGCTGGAGCCTCAGTTATGAGGTCTCCGACGCCAGGAAGTGAGGGGTGTAGGTTGGAAGGGATGAAGTAATTTGTACAAAAATGGTTTAACTGGTCTTGGGTCAAGACATTTAGCACGGATCCGATGGTAGGGCTGTTTCTATTGGCCATTACTAAAAAAGAGTGTAGGGACGTGGTATTCTAACCTGCGTGTGAAGGGATCCGTGCGTACTTGGTTCAAGATAAGAGGAAAGCTTTAATGGCAGAAATGGAGGTTGTGAACTGTGTGTTTCACACAGCCGTAGGGGTGGCTTATTTATAGGGTTACCTTGAGGGTCACAGCCTGTTGGATATGTGACACGTGTTGGCCACTATTCTTAATCGTGTGGCTAGGGGGCAAGTGGCAAGTGAAACGTCAGATGGGACCCACGGGTCATATCTGACCCACACGTTTGCACTGCTCAATGTTCTGATTGTCTGCACTTTTGTCAGTCAAACAAGTCAGATGAACAGTTGTTCATGTCGGGTTATGCGGCTCTAACGTAAGACTTGACATTTAATGATATATTTAATTTGTCTCGCCTACTATGTATCGAGCATCATTGTCCTTTGTTATGCATTCCTTGGTACGTCCGGGAGCATCTTTGTAGTCTAGAGGTTCCACCTACGGTTGTAACAACTAGACTGGGGGGACATGATGACGTATAGTCCCCAGCCGGGTCATGAACCCGGCCCAAGGGTACTACCCGTATCCGGCCCATCACATATGGGTGGGATAAATGTCAGTTAGGCTTATGGGCTTGAATGAACAGTAACCGCACACACGTGTGCGGCCCACGGCCCGGTACGGCCGACATAGGGTTAGACAGAATAATATTCTGTCTAGGAATATCTTTACCCCAATAAGAGAGGATATTCACTACCAGAATTAGAAGATAACAATCATTCTAATTCTGGTGCTTATCTCTTCCTTGGGGCCGAAGGATCAGTGAAAGCCCACTAGGGTTTCACTGCCTATAAAAGGAACCCCCAAGGGTTCCACAAAGGTAACACAACTCTCTCTAAACTCACATATAACCCTAAATCGATTACTTACCCTCACGCCGGAGTCTAATCGTGGGATACCTTCCCACGGTAAGCTTAACGCGTGTTGTTTAGTGTGCAGGATCCCAACCAGACGATTCACTTGGTGCAGGAGCCGGTACCCAGTCAACCCGAATTAAGCCTAATTCGGGTCTAGCAAGGATCAACCAACTTTTGCATCAACAATATCCCATGATCTTTCAGATCATCAATTCATTTTTCCATGGTTAAAATTTTTGGCATAACTTCGCTACTCATCTGGCACTTCAAGATCTACATTTCATATTCACATAACCTCCTGCCCACTACCGACAGTCAATAATCAGATCCTAATTTCAATAATCATTTCAGGTCTCGCGGGTTGGGTATTTTGCAAGGTTAGGTCCGCCATCATAGGAAACCTTAAACCTAAAAGACATGTCCAACTCACAATGGGTGTATGTCGGGTGTCTTCATCCCAACTCTTGCTTACAGATGCTCTAATATATATCCTCACAAGATTCGATCTTGATCCTAATACGATAACTATCAATGATAATCTCTCCAAAGGAAAACGATTTTACAGTTTACTACCAAAGGTCAATCATTCAAACATAAAACATCACTTATAGTGTTTTGTATCGTTACTTTACCTCGTCCCTTCGATTGGGGTGGTACACAGTACTCTCGTCAAGATTCGTTCTCAATGACTTCTGAGCAAATCTTTAGAAATTCGATGCGAAGCGAGGATCTTGATAGAGGTGATCGATACAGGCACACCATGTTTACACAACTCCTTTAAATACAAAAGAGTCAATTTCTTCATCAAGAATCTATCATTAACAGGAATGATATTAGCAGATTTGGCTGTCGACGATGACCCAAATCGAATCAAATTCAGATGATGACCATTGTAATAGTTAGACGTCTACTAATGTATGAGGCAATGTCTGCCTTCATAATTTGCCATTAGTACAACTTCTTCTGATAAAGATACATTAAATCGGAAATGACAGGAATAGAATACTTAATCTTATGAGATTCCAACATAACTAAATCTCACAAACCTCTATACTTAGGCAACCACAAACGGCCTTTAAAACATTTAACGTCATCGAATTCTTAATTCTGATGGTTCACATTAGCCGCGAACCCCTTTTTACAAACATCGTTTATTTTTATATTGTTCGGCAATTTATTTTGCACAGTCATTATTACGGAACACAATCCTAATTGATTCTTTATCCTTTCTATATTATGTGTCAGTATCTACATTCATCTTCCCTGATGAAATAATTATCATGACCATATTCATTCAATATTTATTTCTTCATATTTTCTAAGTTTTAGTTTCGTCTCAATTATCATTTTTATTAGTTTTTCTCAATCCGACGTTTTAAAGCGTCGATCGTTATTACAAGTAAATTAATAATAAATATTAAATTTTTGTGAAACGTAAACGAAAAAAAAAATTTAATTTCTTAGTTTGACCAATTATAATAAAATGTTCAAAGCAAATTTGAATTTAATTAACACGATTTTTGCTGATTTATCGAAAATAATTAATAAGATTCGTAAATGTTTGAAAAATATTTGGTTATACTTTGGTCAAAATTTTCTTAGTTGAAAAGCAAAAATTGTCGTTTCAAATTTCAAGTCATGATATAAATGGTTTTCCTCAATCCTTCTTAAGTTGTCTTAAGGTATGCAAAAACATTTACCCCTAAACAGGAGTTTAGTTAAATGTTTCGGGTATAAGGGAATAATCCCTCAAAAGTTCTTTTCGATAAATCATTTGTCAAAACACATTTACTTTCTTTTTGGTAAAACCCAAAGTCTTAAAAGGGCTCTAAATTTTTGAAGAGTCAATATAGATTCTATTTTCTTATTAATCACACGGTCAAATAATGTAAAGGATTAAGTCTTTAATCACATGTTAAATACTCAAGGTACAAGTTTTCATTGTTCGGCCAATTTAGGGAAGTCTATAACTAATTATTAACTCATTCTTATTCTTATAAACAAACAAATAGTTATTAATGATCACGAGCATGAATTTATCAAATTACAGCCTACACACGCGATTCACCAGATTTATGAATGCTACATGTGTAGTAGTCGATCCAAGCGACATCATGTGAAACTCATAATATCCATTACAAGTTCTGGATGTAGTGATTGGAATAGATAATCTTTTTCGCGGACGCGAAGTTGATAATAACCATGCCGAGGATCAAATCTTTAGAACATACGCTAGAACCTCGTAAATGATCGAACAATCTATCATCTTGGGTAGTGGATATAGATTTTAATCGTCAATTTACTTAGTTCACGGTAATCAATAAACATAAGGAATGATAACACCATAGCTCTTCATGATGACGATCTTGGTAGTATAAAAGCTTTCTCCGACAACTCTCTCAGTTGTACGGTAATTCTTTTAATCCAGATGGTGCTGACGTACAGTGCACACGCCACAGGTGCAGCACCGGGAATATAATCAATACCAATTTCAACTTGCCTTAATGGTGAAAGTCTAGGTAACTCACCAACAAATAATTCCTAAAGTTTTAAATAGCAGGAACATCTTTTAATAAATTTACTTTAAGTTCTTTCTAGATTACAAGGTCTATGACTAGTTCACAACCATTCACGGTATAATTTCAAGTCTAAATGCAGGATATGGTCATCCATCAAGAATTATTTAGATTACTTTTGATAATCAACATCTTATCTTTTAGGGGATTTCTACTCGAGTTCCCATCAATTAAGACAATGTCGTCATGTCATAATCAATCAATCCATTCTACTGGCACTATTAACTTTCCAGTTTCATTGTCATCGATAAGATGTGAACTTCTCAAAAGACTAATAATAACTCATAATCCTTCACAAGTTCAAGGATATCAGGAGACATAACTAACCTTAAAAGAGCAAGGTCAACGCATAATCTACGCGAGAGAATTTCAAATCAGATACAGACGAAAACATTTAACGAATATGAATATATCCCATGTTTTCATAATTTGAGTACGCATTCGAAAGCTCCTTGGATCGTTACCCAGGTCATTCAGATGAAATCTAATCAAAAGAAATGATAGGAACATCGATACATCCAGTCGGGTATCAACATTCGGCAATCAAATACTTTTCCTAAGAATCTCACCACGGGAGAATTGGACAAGAAGGAAATATCAATTGTCAAATAAAACAAATTCCAAAGATGAGTAAATTCGATTCAGAAGAATAATAGCATGGGCACATATGTAGGTGTCCCTAACACTATGTCCCTATCTTTCACTTCTTGCAGATCTCATAAAATTTAATCTTTCATAATCTTTAAAGAAAATGTAGTGTTTATTAATCAGTTTTATGGTGACTACTAATCAGCCTTGCATGGTCCATTCCAAATTGTATGTAGGCGCGCAACTATATACAATTTCAAGATTTTATCATCGTGTTTATAATAAAAACATTTTCATGCTTAATTCTTAAATAAGAATCAAAATGAATTTACAAAGATGTTCTTTGTTATGGAAACAATTAAGTTTTCCAAGGTATTTCATAATCAACTTTATTTCAATAATGATTATTTATAAGTCTCACTTTAAATAATCCATATAGTGATGAAAATTCAATTTTCTCAAAGGATATTGTTTTATCTTATAACAACAATGAGTGATCTACAAAAGAGTGATGAAGAGTTGTTTACCAAGAACTAACCACAATATAATAGGAAATGAGCTTAGCCAATTAATCATGAGGTGCATGACCTCGATGGCACTCAAAAAGAATAATCCACAACGTAACTCAAATCGAGATGAGTACTTGTTCAATGGTTGCATCACTAATGCGAACATTAGGATGAAGCAATAAAAGATAGATAACATCGATACATGTAGGATTTAGCAATCAAATGTAGTATTTTCCTTAATCACAAATAAGTCAGAATTGTACCGTAACACATTACGTGTTGCCATGTCATACAATTCCAAGAACTCATCCTACCAACTGATATTTCAGTTAAGTTAGGGATTTTTAAAAGATATCACAATGAATGTTAATCTATGAAATTCGTTAGGTATTCCACATGTCTCGAAAGATCCATCAGTCCCAATTCAGAAGAGATTGATGAGACTGCTGTTATACATAGTCTCATCGTCCAAAATGGGCTTAAAATGCATTAAATATCATTAAAAATGCCAAATATATGCTCGTGTTTTTTGCTTGTGTATTTTAGGTACGGATATTGAGGAAATGACAAAAAGATCACAAGAATCAATCAAAAACGAACACGGGAAACGAAGCCGCACAATGAACCAGACCCGAATCAAGAATTTCCAAAACAACCCTTGAAGAATTGAAGATTGGCAACATTGATCCCTCATCTTTGAAGATTTGTCATAATTGGTCCTTGGAGATCATATTTTGCAAGAGTAATCCTCCATGTTTAAAGAATTGACAAAGCAGGCCCTTGAAGAATACAATATTTACATATATAATCCTTGATATAAATTTGCAAAATACGTGTGCCAAATTTGACAACTTTGGCAAAGTTGTTATAAAGGAATTGGAAGTTGTTGGCTATTATTTACAAGTTGAAGAAAGTATGATACATGGGGGACCTTTTCTGCCCAGACAATCAAACATCACACCACCAATCAACCACTGCCACGTCACCCACCAGCCAATAGCATCCCACCACCTCACCACTCCCTCACACGTCACCCTCCACTACTCAGTTTATATTAATAAAACTGAGTCAACCCCCAGTCAAACCCCACACTTTTCCCTCTAAACACCCAGTTTAAACTAATCCCTCCCCAAATAAGATTAAAACTTCCCATTAAACCCTAAAAATCACCAGGTTGAATTAAACCCTAATCAAAGGGGTTTAATCTTTAAAACTCCAGAACCCTAATTAACCTTATACTAATCCAATCCCCACCCCAAAAATCTACCCATACATACCCATGTGTCCTGTGGGACCCTCCCCTGTCCATCACTTTCTTCCCAAAACCCAAAAACCCGACCAAATGAACGATTCCTAGCAACTCCTTGGTCCCCAATGTTCTACCAACAGTTCAAGATCAAGATATCATGCTGGCATGTCAACATCCATCACAAGAATCCATTTTGACTGAAATTCAAAATTTCATCCAAGGGCAGTTTAGGAAATTCATAGTTAGGGTTTTATGATTCTAGACTCTTCTGTGACCCATTATATAAAGGCATATAGGGTTTTCATTTTAGTTCTTGTTCCAGATTTTGCTTAAAAAATATTGTAATTCCTTTTTAATATATAAAAGTTGGTATTTTGATTTTAAAAGTAATTCCTTTTTATGTTTAAAAGTTGGTGTTGTTATTGAAGCAATGTGAGTTCCATTATCACTTTTGATTTTGTTAAGTTTCATTCAGAAAGTGAAGATTTTGGTGAGAGGACACTTAAACCAAAACCTTGATTTTCTGTGATTGTTATAGGAGCTTATCAGCTTATTTGGTGGACAACCAAATAAGCTACATAAGCTTGTATAAGCTATTTCATCAGTTTCAGTTTTTCCAAGTTTTCTAGGTTTTCAAATTTTCATTCAAAAATCAGTTTTTCAAATTTCTTTATTATATAGCCTATAAGCTATAAGCTTGCTTAGCCAATAAGTCAAGTTTATAGCTGCATAGGGTTGTTTATCAGATAACCTTGTGTTCTTGTTGGTTTCTTTGACTTTGCAGGTTATAAGAAGATCATTGTGTTCATTTGAAGATATATTGGGGTGGGTTTGACTGCAGTAGTCACTACCTAGCATCATCCACATTCAAACAGCTTCTTTGCACAAGCCATAAGCCCAGCTATAAGCAGATGGGAGATGGCATTGCAACCATAGTGGGGCCCGGATGTGGGTCCCACAAGGTATAAACCTTAAGGCTTGAACCTTCCTAGTAGATTATAACTGATTTTTTGTGCCTTGTGATTTGTGGAGTTGATTTTGTTTGCTAGTTAGAAAAGGGTTTTTTATGATTATTAGTCATTAGTTAGGCTTGATTAGTTGTTAAAATTCAGTTTTAACCTGGTTTGAATAGATTTGGTGTGTAAATTTATGATTTCTGAAATTTAGGGGGTGTTTGGCTTTGGTTTTTAAAGCAAGATTGTTGAAAGGATTTGGCTTAAAATCTGTTTGAACACACCTATTTCATTAGTTTCTAGTCATATCAGTAGTTGGTTGAGTTTTGTATGTTGGAAATCAGAAGTTGCATGATAAAAATTAGATAATATAGCTAGAAATCAGTAAGTGCCTTTGTTTGACTGATTTTTGTGGATTAGGTTCACCAAAGTCTGAAATCTGATAGGGTTAAGTGCTATATAGGATTTTTTATCAGTTATATGCTGTTTGATCAAGTTTTGTACAAGATTTGAGCCTTCAAAATTCATTATTGTGCCAATTGCACCAGACACTATTCATCAGACCTATAGCAGCCTTTACAGTAACTTTTTTTGGGCAATTTGTGTGATTTTATTGTGTTGTAACTGGTTAATTTTTGCTATAATCTGACTCCCCACACTTCCATGAGTGTGGGGGTGCCCTTGTTTCCAAGAAAAACCCAACAACAAGCTTTCCTAAGCTCTAAAACCATCTGGCCCGTTTTTTTGTGAAGTCAGTGGGAACTAAGTTCCCACTGCTAGTGCTTTGGTTTCCACTGCTCAGCAAAATGACAAAAGTCCTTCACATGTCACTTTCATTAACTTAGATTTTTGTCTTTAGTGGGTGAAAACAGGTTTTAGACTTTGATTCAAGTTTCATTATTTTTCTATTTTAATTTTTGATTTTTCAGTTTAATTAAATTTTCAGTTACTGTTCATTTAGTATTTTTTACATTTAATAGCTATTTTAAATTACTTTTTAATTTTTGATTTTTGTCTTTTAGTGGAAAGTTAAATATTTTTTAGTTTTAAAAATTTTCATAGACTTAGAAAAATAACTTAAGATTTTTAGTTTTAAAAGTTTTTACTGTTCACTTTTTATTTAATTTTTAGAATTAATTTAGTTTAATTAGGGTTTAATTTCAAACTATTTTTGTCTTTTAGTGGAAAATTTTACATTTTTCAAACTTTTTCATTTTTCTACTGTTCCTTAGCATAATTTAGGATTTTTTAAAATTGTCAAATTATTTTTAGCATTATTTTATTATTTTTATGATTATTTTAGTTTAAAAATAGTTTTTAGTGTTTTAAAAATAGAAAAATAGTTTTTAAAATTTAGAAAAAATACTTTTTAGTCTTTAAATAATATAAGTAACTTATTAGTTCAATAAAATAATATCTTAGACATTTTGTTAATTATATTTAATTTTAGGGCTTTAATTAACATTTAAAATTAAATATTTAATTAATAAAAGGTTTTAAAATATTTTTGTTGAATTTTTATTCTTACTTATATTATTTTAGACTTAGTTTAAACTTTTAATTAATTTTTAGGTTTAATTTTTTTAATTTGGTGCTTTTTACGGTTTTACGTGAACGACCTTTTCGTCTTAGTGTAATCCGTCATCGTAACCGTCATTCTCTTCTTACCCCATTTCTATTATCTTTCTCATAACAATAAAATCACAAAAGTTAATCATTTCATTACACAACGCACTAGCCTCCTCGAGAACGAACTCAATTTAGGATCATTTACACACGGTTTTCCTAAATCGTCGTGCTTACCCTATATTTTGGTACTCTTTTCCTAAAGGGTATACAAAAACTCAACCATCATTTTTGGCGCCGCTGCCGGGGAGGCGTGTTGTGTTTTGATTTGAACAATTGTTGTTTTTATACTAGCCATAATAAGTATTTGTATTAGTAGCACTCTACTAATACGTATTATCGTTTTTTGTTCTTTTGTGAATACTATTACTATATTGTATACGTAGAACAATAAATACACAAGTACTCCAAATACGTGAGAAATCACAACCTTGACTTGGGAGGTCATTACCCAATCATTGTATTCGAATCTCAAACCAAAGAAAAAAGGCAAAAATAGATAAATACTTTCGAGAAGCTCGATTTTGAAAATACAAACTATAAGGTGGGTATAAGGTGGATATTATAAAATATATCCTAAGGAAAAAGGCTCTTAAGTGCTTCGCGCCGCCTCGTTTCCCCGCTTGCTTGTGAGTATTTGATTTTGAGAGCTAATCGAGGGTTTTGCCGCCCAAAGTATTACTTAAGTATCATATATATTTTCTTGGTTTCATTGATTAAACCCTCTTGAACGTTTAGGTGTTCTACCAACGTTTGAAAGTCATCGAAGGCGTTCACTTCACGTGATCGTTTTCATTCCTTGAGGCTTCTTTAATCAATAGATTTGATTAAGGAGGAGATTTGTAGATTATTGTCTACTTAATACAATTCCAAAATCCAAAAAAAAGTAAAAACAATCAAAAATCCAAAAAAATTGAAAAAGTTAAAAACACCAAAAAGAATCTTCTTTGCTCATCCCCACGTTGTACGTGACGTTTATTCTTACTCGCAATCAAGCAAGACGTGCACGTAAACGAAGAAACAAAAAGGAGGCAACACCTACTCCTAATTTTTCTAGTGAAGAGACTCCAAGTGAGGAACCCGTTGTAGAACAAGAAGCTATCATGGCTAATCGTACTATGATGGAGTTGCTTCAAGCACCCACCGAGGGTTTTGGAGAGGCCATTGTGATTCCCGCCATCCTTGCGGAGAACTTAGAGATCAAGACGGGTTTAATGTCTATGCTTCAAGCCAACAAGTTTCGCAGTCACGAGAAAGACAACCCACATTATCACATTAGGCAATTTAATCGTCTCACCGCGACAAGCAAGTTTAAGGATGTACCACACGATGCCATTAAGATGATGTTGTTTCCATACTCGTTAGATGGACCCGCCAAGATATGGCTCGAGAAAGAACCCCCAAATTCGATTTTGACGTGGGGTGATCTCGTTTCAAAATTTGTAAATCAATTTTTTCCACCATCTAAAACAACACATTTGAAAAACGAGATTTCACGATTTACACAAAGATCTAATGAAAGTTTTTCAATGGCTTGGGAAAGGTTTAAAGAAATGTTACATGAATGTCCACATCATGATTTTTCCGAATTGCATCAAATTGACACTTTTTATAATGGGCTTAATGATCATGAACGAGATTACTTAAATGCCGCCGCGGGTGGTAATTTTTTGTGCAAAAAAACCGAAGAGGCTTTGAAAATCATTGAGAATAGGTCTAAGGTTTATAGCCCTCGTAACACACCGAGCGTTGCCAATTTGGGTTCGTCATCGTCTCATAGCATTAATGCCTTGCAAGATGAAGCAAATGAGGATAATTGGTTTTTCGATAGGTTTTCGACTCTTATGACTCATTGGAAAGCACAAGATGCTTTGAATTCCGCATCGGTTAAGGCGGTTGCCAAGAGTTGTATTTCGTGTGGTGGAGCTCATGATTTTTCCGAGTGCATTACTGTGGATGGTAACACTTCGAATTCTTATGTAGCCACGGGAACTTATAACCAAAACGGTCAAGGTTCCCGCCAAAATCAAGCTCCACAAAATCAAAATGCTAATAACTATCGAAACAACAATCAAAGTGGTGCTTATCAAAGAAATCAACGTAACTACAACAAGGGTAATTATCAAAGTGGAAATGGGCTAAATTTCAAACCAAAACCAAAACCGTGATTTTCAAACTATCACACAAGGTTTTCAAAATGATCACACCAAAAATCTTCAAGGAGAATTTTTGAATTATGCTAAAGCAAACGATGCTAAGTTTGATAATATGCAACGTGAAATGGTTAGCTTAAGATCCGAGTTGAAAAACGATCTTAAAAACGAACTTGCTAATGAACTTAAGACTCATGCTAATAAAATGGAAGGAAATGTCCAACGTCTCCAACAAAATCAACAAAAAATGGAGCAAGGTCAACATGAGATTAAGCAAGAATTGTTAAAAGCGGATGCTAGGCAATCTAAGTTTGAAGATCGAATGGGAAAAATGTTTGAAGCTATCATGTGTAAACCTTCTTCTTCGGGTGGTCTTCCTAGTGATACCATCGTGAACCCGAAAGGAGAATTGAAGGTTATTACTACTCGTAGTGGTAAAACTTTCAAAGAACCCATTTCTCGTCCGAGTACTTCTACGGAGAAGGAAAAAGAGAAAGAACCCGAGGTGGTGGTAGAAAAGGAGCAAATTCCAAGCCCACGAAGTACCGCTCAAACCACACCTACGGTTGAACCAATACCAATAGTGGAACCCGAGATTCCAAGGCCTTTGCCTATGCCCCAACCCACACCACCCTTACCTTACCCTTCAAGACGAAACAAGGAAAAGGCACAAGAACGAAATAATTATCAATTTGAACTTTTTATGAAAATGTTTCGTGACTTGCATTTTAATATAAGTTTTGCCGACGCCTTGGTCATGATGCCTCGATTTGCCGCGAACTTCAAAATTATGTTGAATAACAAAGAGAAATTGCAAAAGTCGTCTAGTTGTTCTTCGGTTTTTCTTAGCCGCATACCTCAAAAAGTCGGTGATCCCGGCAAGTTTTTAATCCCATGTGCAATACAAGATATGGAGGAATGCTACGCCTTGGCCGATCTTGGTGCTAGTATTAATTTGATGCCTCTTGAGATTTTTAAGTCGCTCAATCTTCCCAATCTCACTCCTTCAAGAATGTCAATCGAGATGGCCGATCATTCTACGATTCTAGCTTGTGGAGTAGCCGAGGACGTCTTCGTGAAAGTTGGAAAGTTCTACTATCCTGTAGACTTTATCGTTGTTGACATTCCCATCGATCCTAAAGTTCCTCTAATTTTAGGTCGATCATTTTTGGATACCTCGAGAGCACTTATCGATGTGCATGCTAGGAAAATCACTCTTCGTTTCAATGAGGAAGGACTCGTCATAAATGCAACTCAAAACTCCACACTTTCTCATGTGTACTCTATCACGTCTTTGAACAATGTTAATCCCATCTGTAAAAGGATTTCAAAAAGAGTTTTAGAAGTTGATGATAAAAATGATTTTCCGTCCCCTCCGCCGGTGGAGGTTAAGAGTGTTAAGCCTACGATTCCAATCACGAATGATTCTTCGGATGATGAATATGTTGATCCCGATGGGGAAGTTTTCTTTGTTGACAAACGTTTTGAGAACTTACCACCACCTAAACCAAAACGGTTTTCAAATGTGAGAATTTTTAGTGTGACTAATATTGCTTTAGAAACGCCAAATATTTTTGACATAATTAAGTCGGGTTTTCATAAGGAGAGTTTAAAAGATGAAAAAGGGAAAGATTTTAAATTGGATTTAAAAGATTTTTCTACAATGCTAACTCCGTCATCACCTCGTGTTTTGAGTGCTACAAGCTCGTCTTCTCCTTTTGACGATGCTTTTTGTGGACTTAGTGTGGGGGAATCCCCTTATGTTCCCTCTCCTTTCTCCATCGAGGACGAGATATTTGATCCCAGAATTGCTTGTAAAGGGAAATCTCGGTCTTCCACCGATGCAATAAATGGAAAATCTTTCTATTGGATTGGTGCGAGTCTACCTCGAGTAGCTCATGGTTTTTATGACTTACCCATTGTCCCATCCTTCTATTTCTTCTCATCTATTTTCTTGAAACCCTCTGGGTTTGTGTTGACACATGATGAAGTGGCGTTGATTTGTTTTTCCAATGAAAACGAGAACGCCATCTTCGATCCTGATATTTTGCACCATCAAAGGACTTAGTCCTTAATACCGGTTGTTTTTTGGCCTTGTTTATCATGTAAGCCCCACTAAAAATTGACCATACCAAGATAATCCCTAAATGATCACATTTATGGGGATTCGAGTCGAGCTTTTGACTCGGTTATCAAAAACAAGGTGCCTCGTGGGGGAAACCCATGCTTATCCATGTACATCTTATTGCTTTCTAATTAGTTTAATGTGAGGGGATTTGTGCCCTTCCAACCTTTGTTCCGTGGTTGTTTGTGAATTGTGGTTTTTAGATCATGATCTTCACGATTGGAGCCTCTCGTGTTCGTTTTATGGGAGCACTCGATCATTTGCTTTGAAGACTTTCTCAATATCCAAATGATATATCCTTTTGATGTTCTAACCTTAGGTTTTAAGCACAATTCATAAACGGCTATTAATTTAACGGTTACACCCTTTCCATGCTAGATTAGGCATTCGACTACGTCTCTAGTATGGGGGTGTTTGCACCCCTATACTCGAAACATTGAGGACAATGTTTAACTTTTGTATGGGGGGTGAATAGATACTTGCCTTGCCAAACCTTCACGCTTTCCAAAATTTATCTTTTTGTTTATCGTTTTTGTTGCAAAATAAGGCTAAAAATGGCCAAATTTTAAAATTTTTCTCATGTTTTATAAGTGTTTGAAGACACGAATGTAGGTTTTCCGATGGCGAGAATAAGAGTAATTTTTGACTCGACCGTGTGTGTTGAGCACTTAGCTTTGGTTCCTTAACTACACATTAGGCTAAGTCTCTTAAATGAGGACGAGAAATGATAGGGTTAATTATAAGTTACTATGCTAAACGTAGAGTACTCGTATTCTTTCAAAAACTCATGTGTTCTCGTTGTTTGCTTATTCTCCCTTCGCATGTAAATATTTTTTGCTTAATAAATATTGATTTAGCGGTTTAGTTGGGATTGTTGGGTTTCTAGTCTTTTCTAGTAGCTTCCGTGTAATTAAATTGGGAAGACATTAAGGTATCGCCAGCGTCACGGTTTTGAAGTATTGGCACCCAAATAATCGAAAGCTTCACCCAATAATAAGATTTCAAGTGCTCACCTAAATCTAGCAAACAATTTGAAGCCCCACAAGGCCGAAAAATCTATGCAAAATTGAAAGTGAATCAAGCCTTAATCTTCGAAGCTTTAAAGATCCAAAATTCGCCTTAGCGTGAGGATATACGTCTTTGGCTAATAAAACCACCGATGAGGCGGATAATAAAAGGCAAGGCAAGACCGAAGTCATAATAAAAGCTTCATGGCGAAGTTGAATAAAAGATGGAGGTAAACCAAAGATAATAAGGACCTTCCGTTAGGGGCGTATAAAAGTCTTGGTAATAAGTCTCATGTTCAAAACCGTTATAAAACCGTGTTTATCGATTCTTCTTGTCAACTTTGACATCGTTGTCTATTAGGAGGGGTTATTGATTTAATGGTCTTGGTTACACCGTTAGGACTCTATTTTTAGACCTAAATCTCTATTATCGCATAAGTCAAACAATGTATCCTCGTGAAACATTCAAGACAAAATAAAATATAAGAGATACAACTTAGGAATAATGGGAGGATAAGTACGTGATTAGGGCATATGAGTAGTGTTAGCATTACTAACTTATAATGACAATGATCTTGTTGCACGCTTGGCATGGAATTGGGGTGAAAATCGAGGACGATGAAATTATTTCTAACAAAGCATTCACGTGTTCTTATTCTATGAACCTAAACGTCCCATTTTGCGATGAAAATCATACATTATGTCTAAAACACAAGTAGTAGTAGTTAGTCGTAGTGTAGCTAGTTTATCGTTCAATAAAGTGAATAAAAATGAATTTTGGAGATGCTACGATACTTTATTCTAGCATTGCGTAAGGGCACGGCAATGGTTTAGTATGGGGGAGTGATGTGACTGCTTTTATACATAGTCTCATCGTCCAAAAATGGGCTTAAAATGCATTAAATATCATTAAAAATGCCAAATATATGCTCGTATCTGTTGCTTGTGTATTTTAGGTACGGATATTGAGGAAATGACAAAAAGATCACAAGAATCAATCAAAAACAAACACGGGAAACGAAGCCGCACAATGAACCGGACCCGAATCTAGAATTTCCAAAACAACCCTTGAAGAATTGAAGATTGGCAACATTGATCCCTCATCTTTGAAGATTTGTCATAATTGGTCCTTGGAGATCATATTTTGCAAGAGTAATCATCCATGTTTGAAGAATTGACAAAGCAGGCCCTTGAAGAATGCAATATTTGCATATATAATCCTTGATATAAATTTGCAAAATACTTGTGCCAAATTTGACAACTTTGGCAAAGTTGTTATAAAGGAATTGGAAGTTGTTGGATATTATTTACAAGTTGAAGAAAGTGTGATACATGGGGGACCTTTTCTGCCCAGACAATCAAACACCACACCACCAATCAACCACTGCCACGTCACCCACCAGCCAATAGCATCCCACCACCTCACCACTCCCTCACACGTCACCCTCCACTACTCAGTTTATATTAATAAAACTGAGTCAACCCCTAGTCAAACCCCACACTTTTCCCTCTAAACACCTAGTTTAAACTAATCCCTCCCCAAATCAGATTAAAACTTCCCATTAAACCCTAAAAATCACCAGGTTGAATTAAACCCTAATCAAAGGGGTTTAATTTTTAAAACTCCAGAACCCTAATTAACCTTATACTAATCCAATCCCCACCCCTAAAATCTACCCAGACATACCCATGTGTCCTGTGGGACCCTCCCTTGCCCATCACTTTCTTCCTAAAACCCAAAAACCTGACCAAATGAACGATTCCTAGCAACTCCTTGGTCCCCAATGTTCTACCAACGGTTCAAGATCAAGATATCATGTTGGCATGTCAACATCCATCACAAGAATCCATTTTGACTGAAATTCAAAATTTCGTCCAAGGGCAGTTTAGGAAATTTATAGTTAGGGTTTTATGATTCTAGACTCTTCTGTGACCCATTATATAAGGGCATATAGGGTTTTCATTTTAGTTCTTGTTCCAGATTTTGCTTAAAAAATATTGTAATTCCTTTTTAATATATAAAAGTTGGTATTTTGATTTTAAAAGTAATTCCTTTTTATGTTTAAAAGTTGGTGTTGTTATTGAAGCAATCTGAGTTCCATTATCACTTTTGATTTTGTTAAGTTTCATTCAGAAAGGGAAGATTTTGGTGAGAGGACACTTAAACCAAAACCTTGATTTTCTGTGATAGTTATAGGAGCTTATCAGCTTATTTGGTGGACAACCAAATAAGCTACATAAGCTTGTATAAGCTATTTCATCAGTTTCAGTTTTTCCAAGTGTTCTAGGTTTTCAAATTTTCATTCAAAAATCAGTTTTTCAAATTTCTTTATTATATAGCCTATAAGCTATAAGCTTGCTTAGCCAATAAGTCAAGTTTATAGCTGCATAGGGTTGTTTATCAGATAACCTTGTGTTCTTGTTGGTTTCTTTGACTTTGCAGGTTACAAGAAGATCATTGTGTTCATTTGAAGATATATTGGGGTGGGTTTGACTGCAGTAGTCACCACCTAGCATCATCCACATTCAAACAGCTTCTTTGCACAAGCCATAAGGCCAGCTATAAGCTGATGGGAGATGGCATTGCAGCCATAGTGGGGCCCGGATGTGGGTCCCCCAAGGTATAAACCTTAAGGCTTGAACCTTCCTAGTAGGTTATAACTTATTTTTTTGTGCCTTGTGATTTGTGGAGTTGATTTTGTTTGCTAGTTAGAAAAGGGTTTGTTTATGATTATTAGTCATTAGTTAGGCTTGATTAGTTGTTAAAGTTCAGTTTTAACCTGGTTTGAATAGATTTGGTGTGTAAATTTGTGATTTCTGAAATTTAGGGGGTGTTTGGCTTTGGTTTTTAAAGCAAGATTGTTGAAAGGATTTGGCTTAAAATCTGTTTGAACACACCTATTTCATTAGTCTCTAGTCATATCAGTAGTTGGTTGAGTTTTGTATGTTGGAAATCAGAAGTTGCATGATAAAAATTGGATAATATAGCTAGAAATCAGTAAGTGACTTTGTTTGACTGATTTTTGTGGATTAGGTTCACCAAAGTCTGAAATCTGATAGGGTTAAGTGCTATATAGGATTGTTTATCAGTTATATGCTGTTTGATCAATTTTTGTACAAGATTTGAGCCTTCAAAATTCATTATTGTGCCAATTGCACCAGACACTATTCATCAGACCTATAGCAGCCTTTACAATAACTTTTTTTGGGCAATTTGTGTGATTTTATTGTGTTGTAGCTGGTTAATGTTTGCTATAATCTGACTCCCCATACTTCCATGAGTGTGGGGGTGCCCTTGTTTCCAAGAAAAACCCAACAACAAGCTTTCCCAAGCTCCAAAACCATCTGACCCGTTTTTTTGTGAAGTCAGTGGGAACTAAGTTCCCACTGCTAGTGCTTTGGTTTCCACTGCTCAGCAAAAGGACAAAAGTCCTTCACATGTCACTTTTAGTAACTTAGATTTTTGTCTTTAGTGGGTGAAAACAGGTTTTAGACTTTGATTCAAGTTTCATTATTTTTTTAATTTAATTTTTGATTTTTCAGTTTAATTAAATTTTCAGTTACTGTTCATTTAGTATTTTTTACATTTAATAGCTATTTTAAATTACTTTTTAATTTTTGATTTTTGTCTTTTAGTGGTAAAATTAAATATTTTTTAGTTTTAAAAATTTTCATAGACTTAGAATAATAATTCAAGTTTTTTAGTTTAAAAAGTTTTTACTGTTCACTTTTTATTTAATTTTTAGAATTAATTTAGTTTAATTAGGGTTTAATTTCAAACTGTTTTTTTCTTTTAGTGGAAAATTTTACATTTTTCAAACTTTTTCATTTTTCTACTGTTCCTTAGCATAATTTAGGATTTTTTTTAAATTGTCAAATTATTTTTAGCATTATTTTATTATTTTTTATGATTATTTTAGTTTAAAAATAGTTTTTAGTGTTTTAAAAATAGAAAAATAGTTTTTAAAATTTAGGAAAAATACTTTTTAGTCTTTAAATAATATAAGTAACTTATTAGTTCAATAAAATAATATCTTAGACATTTTGTTAATTATATTTAATTTTAGGGCTTTAATTAGCATTTAAAATTAAATATTTAATTAATAAAAGGTTTTAAAATATTTTTGTTGAATTTTTATTCTTATTTATATTATTTTAGACTTAGTTTAAACTTTTAATTAATTTTTAGGTTTAATTTTTTTTAATTTGGTGCTTTTTACGGTTTTACGTGAACGACCTTTTCGTCTTAGTGTAATCCGTCATCGTAACCGTCATTCTCTTCTTACCCCATTTCTATTCTCTTTCCTCATAACAATAAAATCACAAAAGTTAATCATTTCATTACATAACGCACTAGCCTCCTCGAGAACGAACTCACTTTAGGGTCATTTACACACGGTTTTCCTAAATCGTCGTGCTTACCCTATATTTTGGTACTCTTTTCCTAAAGGGTATACAAAAACTCAACCATTAGAGATATTTCTTCAATTTACTTATTGGACACTGGGCATCCTCATCATTGGACAATGGCCTAGGAACAACCCTTAACACGATCTAACAATCATTTAAAACCTTATAATTCAATCACATGACTTAACGACTTCCTCTTAACAATCTCATATTCCATACGAGTTAAATTTTACTTCATTCAAGTTTCAATCAACTTATACTCAATGCGATATCCTACCTCATTTTCCAATACTTTCAAACTTATTCTTAGACCTTCAAAGTGCAATAAAAGCTTGATATGATCAACACTTAATTTCCAATCCTATATCTCTTACAACAAAAATTATCAAATGAGTCACTAGTATGAAATGACTCGATCATTCAATTAGACTTCTCGGAAAGGTACTTGTAGCATGAGGCTTTTGGGTAATGGTTCCAATGACAGCCTTAAGTGCAACATTCACCCTTTCGATTTCAAATTTAAGAATTGGGTGACAACGAATCAGATGACATCTTTCTAGGTGGTAACGTTTTGTCAAACTCCACTCTATAAGGAAAGATCGTCATGACATCGATATCGGTTTTAATCTTGCCAATTCTTCTTCAATATCACAATCAACTAATATCTATATTTCTACGAATATCAACCATTTTGTTGGGATCATAAATATCCACAACTTGGTTTAGATCTGGAATAGCTAGAATTCCTACGGGAATAGCTTCGATTGATTTGCTAGGGGAGTTAGGGATTCTTGTGACAATCTACGTCGTATAAATACCTCGTATAATATCAAAATAATCATCGAACAATCATGTAATCAAATTACAACATATATATATAATCCAAGTTATATATATATATAAATAACACTTCTCAGTCTGGCCTTGTCGGTAACTCGGGAATTCTTCGGCACCGTTATAGTCAAAAGATTTTTAGACATTTTAAGAAAAATGTTTATAGTTAAAAGATTTTGAAATGTTTTATTCAAAACCTTGGTTTTAAAAATCTTTCGTTCTCTATAACGAGAGCTCTGATACCAAACTGTAACACCCCCAAATTTATACAACTCAATACAGCGGAAGACTCGTTGGTGTTACGGGATAGCACATTACTCACATCATAGACAATGCTTAAAAATCACGTCGTTTAATAATAAAGCATTTCCATTCATAAATATCAAATTTACATAGGTCCCAAGTCATTGTATTTCATACAAGTTTTACAAAGAATTTGAATGGAAATTATTATTTAAGTGCGGGCCATGAATTCTTGTTGTCTTCCCGAGAATTACCTTCAAGTATCTGAGATAAAACATGTTAAAAGAAAAGGTCAGCGATAACGCCGAGTGAATTCATAGAGTTTAATAAAATCCATCAATATAACATCGGTATAAAATTATTACCGAAAATCATTTTGTACAAATCATTGTAATAGGCCATAAAATAGCCAAAGTCATTTTATACAAATCCTTATCAAAATCATAATATAGGCTTTCGCCTTCAAAATCATTATACGAACCATTGTTGTTAAAAACATCATACAATACGTTTTATAACGTTGTATAGATTAAATAAAAACCGTTATATGAATATGGTTATATAAAACCAAAACACGAACATAATATCAATGATAAGACCCTGTATTGCTAGTCAGGCAATATATCGTAATTCAATGCATAAAGCAGTATTTTCGTTATTTGGATTATTATAAGCCGCATGACATTGTTACCTTACTATATCAAACAACGGGTAGCTAGCCCGAAACTCAATTTGCCCATCTAAATTAGCGTGTCATCACAATAATCACGCTTGTGTAAATCTTCTCATACATAAATTCGCTTACCAATCAATGTGGCACGACGGGGATCAACCGTCAAGGCGCGAACTGGGGTGATCGTCCCCAAATAGTACTATTATATGCATAAGCGTCTACCAAAACCCGGTAGTTCACAATTCATGCTAATGGGACTTTTAGTGACATAACCTAACTTTAATAATCAATTTAATTTCATTTATCGGGTCATATAATCATTCATCGGGTCACATAATCATTCGGGTCCAAATCAATAATCAAACAATTGGGACAACTTGTGTCCTATTTTATCAAAACTAACATGTTATCTCCCTCGCGGGTTTATAAAACATTTCATAAAAACATTTAAAAGAGTGCGAGGCTATGAACTCACGTTGATGTGGGAAAGCGGGTTATTGGCAATTCGGATGTACGGTACGTGCTTCAATCACGGAAACCTAGACAAATAATACTCGTCTTAGACTCTTGTCCAATAACTTTACAAAAATAACAATTATGTATACATATGATGATTTTATATATATGATGATCAAGTAGGTTTATACATTCTCATTTTACACAATTTAGTGTTATGTATTGGTAACTTTTATACTAGTGTACTAGTTTTACTTATTTACATGTTTTAGGTCCAATAAGCCTATTATAAGTCCATTACCTTATGTTAGTCCATTTTAAACTTTTATTATCAGTATTATACTTTATATGTTGGGCCCAAGTGGGTTAAGCCCAATAAGTAAGTTTATAAGTGTTTTACCAACTAGTCGGGTTTATAGTCCTGATTGTAGGAAAATTATACACCTCTTGTTTAGGAAAACAAAAGAGCGTAAATGAGCGGTAAGTATTAAACAAATGATTTTAGGAAAAACCAAGTGTTAATGACCCTTATGGTGTGAAATGAAAGTTCGTTTCCCAAGGAGGTATATGTGTGTGAAAAACTTGTTAAATGTTTGTGATTAATGATTGGTTTAGAAGGGGATGAGAAAAGAAGATGACGAAGACGTGAAAATTACTACTAGAATGATAAAACGTAAAACCGTAAAAACAAATTAATTCTAAAAATTACCAAAAATTAACTAAAAATCAAAATAAATAAACTAAGAGTTTACCAATGATCAAAACTTTTTCAAACCTTTTAAATAATTAAATATTCAATTTTTAATTGCTAATTAAAGCCCTAAAAATTAAATAAATTATCAAAAAGCCCAAATAAAGATTTTTCAATTGGTAAACCTCTAAAATGACCTAAAAAGATTAAAAACTATTTTTAGAAATTTTTAAACTAATAAAAACTATTTAAAATGATTTAAAAACTATTAAAATTTAAAATAATTATAAAAATTAATCTAAAAGTGATAAAATTATTCTAAAAGTTGCTAAATTCCTATTTTAATGTATTAAAGCTAAGAAAAATGTAAAAAGTTGGAAAATGTGAAATTTGAAAAATAATAATAAAATAATATTAAAATAATATTAAAAATCCAAAAATTATAAAAAATTCTAAACACTTGCAAACTAGTTTATTTTAACCTAATAAATCAGAAAATCAAAGTGAAATGACCAGAATACCCCTATTGGGCCCTCAAATGGGCCAAAACCAAAAACAGTCAACCTTAATGGGCTTTTGGGCCCAAAAAGTCAAACCTGGCCCAATTGACTTGGAAAAGCCCAATCTGACTCAAAATTTAATTCTAAGAACAAAACTCTAAAGGCCCAAAAGTTGAATGTGAGCTTATCACAGCTTAATAAGCAAGCAGCTTATTCTTATTGGGCTTTTCAGCCCATTAAGCAATAAGCCAATGCCATAAGCTCTAATTTGACACACAACCTTCTTTTTGGATGCTTATGAGATCTATAAAAAGAAATTTTGAAAAAGCACACTCAATAAGCCAGAAATAAGCAAAGTAAAAATCCACAAAACGACAAAATAGTCGGGTTTGAGATTTAGGGCACCTCAGAAGCTCTAGTTTGTTGCAAAAGCTCACAAATAGCTTAACTAAGAATAATCAATCAAGAAAATCACAAAAATCCAAGTAGAATAAGCTGTGAGAGCAAATAAGCTGGCTGAAAAAGCCAAATAAGCTAGTTTTCTAGCAAAAGCTCAACCAAAAGACTTGTAACCTTCCAGATTTGATATTAAGCTAAAAAATGATTTCTATAACAAAAGCCAAGTTGTTGCATGTGCCAATAAGCAGTTCTAAAAAATAAGCCAATTTGTGCTTATTTGACCAAAAGTCAAAGTACTCCAAAGTTCACCAAATGATCAGGAATGGTCTATGGGCTTGTTATAAGCAAATTTTGTGAAGGACTCAAGGAGGAGGCCTTGTGAATCAAGAGGTCAGTTGACCTTTTGATTGCAGATTTTGGCAATAAGGGCTTAAAAAGCCAATAATCTTATAAGCCAGATACAAAGCACACCAAATAGCAAAATCCACTCACAAGCAGCACTTAATCAAGTTCCAAGCAGCAAAATCACAAGGCATACACTAGGACAACAAATGCAAGCAAAAAATGAGGTGGTCACTTTGCTAATGCAAATGACCACTTCAGAAACTTTTGATAAGCTATAACAATCACAATAAGCCACCAAATTCAACAACCAGATAACCAATAGATAGCTTATCACCCAAACTATTCCCAAACCTGATTTCAGACCTTAGATCCAAGTAACAAAGAAGTTATTGGATCTGATGTGTTTGACCAATTCCAAAACCACTTTTATCAGATTTTTGCAAAACTTCAAATCCCTTTTCCAAACTTTCAGAAACTTAACCAATGACTAAGACTTGTATATTAAGACTTGTTTAGACCTCCCAAACCCTAAGAACCAAGGGCTCAAGGCCACAAGGCCTTATGAACCAGTAATCCCAAACAATCCTTTATCAACCACTTTTCAAACAAACTTCTGATTTTCAAACACAACTTACTGATTTTATCCTTCAAATAGCTACACTAGGTGACAACTAGCAGATTACAACCATAAAACACAAAGCACAAACACAGAATCAACAAATCACATGCCAAAATACAAAACAGACAATATCATATGATTTTTGAGAGGAATCTTAACAAGAGGTTATACCTGCCCTCCATAACATCCTAGGAGGGCCAGCTATGCTCCTTGGACCTTGTTCAACAACTAGAACAAGACCAAGGTACTTCAGTAAGAAAGATGATGAATGCATTGGTTGATGTTTCAAAGCAGAAACTCAAGGGCTTGATTTCTTTAACATAATGAACAAACAGCCCAACCAAAGGCCCTAATCCCTTCACAAGCTTGGTGTCAACAAGCTTGCAAGAGCTTATAGCTTATGGTTAAGGATTAGTACACAAAATTAAGCAAATTCAGAAACCTTCTTTCAAGCTTTTTCAAACTTGAAAAACTTACCAAACATAAACGTCCTTGAACCAAATGATTCAAGCACACTTATAACAATCAATGGAACTCAGAATCACCTTTAACCAATATCAACTTTCAAAAACATAAAAAGGAATTACAATTTTTTCAAAATACCAACTTTTATAAATTTCAAAAAGGAATTACAAGTTTAAAAGGTAAAGACTGGAACAAAGGGACTCTCACATGTTGAGGTCTCCTTTTATAGGCAAATGCCTGGCTAAACACTATTCACAAACCCTAGCACTGATTTCTCTAAAATGCCCTTGAGTCTTCTAGATAATTCTTGGTTGTGAGCTGTCCAAAATGATCCTGGACGTTTAAAGTAGCTTTGGGGTGAAGCAAAGGATCTCAGCTGTTGATCTTGACACGTGGCAAGCCTTGGTGACGAAGTTGGCACATGATGGTGAAACGGTTTTGGTGCTGGGGCCTCTTGGTGAGTGGGAGTGAGGGTTTTAAGGTTGGGATGGGATTATAGGCGTGTGAATCAAGTGTGGGTAAGGGTAATTGAGTTTTACCCTTTGTCTTAATGAAGATAGTTACTGGGTTCATGGGGTGAACAGTAGTAACTTTTGATCCGATTTTGGGGGATTGGAAATGTTTGGCGCGTGTTTGTGTGTTTGAATGTTTGAGTGCACAACTTTAGCCCTTCTTCTATTTCTTTTCTTTCATTTGTGTTTAAAAATGTGTCAGCGCCCAATTCCTTTGTTGTCAACTTTCAAGACTTGACAATTTTGGCACAAAACTTTCCAACAAGGTTTATAAGGATTATTTTTGCCATTTTGAGATATTTCAAGGGCTGATCTTGGACATTCTTGATCTTCAAAGGTCTTCAATGTATCTTTGGCTTCATGAGGGACCATTGTTGGCAATTTGGAATTGTTGAGGGACTAATCTTGCCATTTCTTCAAAGTAGAAGGACCTTTTGTGTAATTTTGACAAACTTAAGGGACCAAACTTGTAATTA
Source organism: Glebionis coronaria (assembly GCA_025667525.1). NCBI lineage: Eukaryota > Viridiplantae > Streptophyta > Magnoliopsida > Asterales > Asteraceae > Glebionis > Glebionis coronaria. The sequence continues at coordinate 21,782,815 of CM046880.1, forward strand.
TCAATATACAAGGGTTTTAAGTGTCATTTCTTCAATAAATGAGGACCAATCTTGTATGTCTTCAAGTCTTCAAGGGTATTTGTTGAATATTCCATGAATTAGGGCCCGGTTCTTTATACGGCTTCGTTTCTCGTGTCTGTTTTTCCTTGTATCTTGTGATCTTTTGTCTTTTTCATGATATCCATACCTAAAATACACAAGTAAACAAACACAAGCATATATATGGTATATTATGACATTTTTATGCATTTAAAGCCCGAAAAGAACGATGAGATCATGTATAAATGCCATCTCATCACTCCCCCATACTAAGCCATTGCCGTGCCCTCACGCAATGCTAGAATAAAGTATCTAAGCATCACCAAAGTTCAATTTTATTAACCTTTATTGAAAAGTAAAAGACTTGCAACATACTACGAAGATGTGTAAAGACATAATGTATGATTTTCATCACGAAAAGTGACTTTTAGGGTCAAAGAATAGAAACAAGTAAATGTCCCTTAGAGTAAACTTCGTCATCCTTGATTGTCATACATTCCATGCTAAGTGCAAAAACGAGATCATTGTTGGTACAAGTCACAATGCTAACACTACTCATACGTCCAAATTGTGTAATACTTTTTCCTCCCGTAATCCTAGTTATTATAAAAAGAAATGAGTTACTAGCATTTTTTATCTATTTGTCATGGATCACAAGTGATTCATATTGACTTATTTGAGTAGTTATTAGTCCGAAATCAAAGTAGCACGATTTGATCGATAGTTAGCCGAAGGGAAAAATCTTTTAAAACGGCTTCTCGTGTATCTCCTTAAGTTCATATCTTGGCATAACTCGTTTCATGATTTGAGACCTTTCTCGGACCGATATTTGGCATGTACTTCATACTTCAAATCTTGGGAAGACGTTCTTGAAATTATGGTCTTCTCTTCGTATATTTGGAATTTCTTCACTTGACGTTTTTGAGAGATTCTTCATACTGGACCACGACTTCATCATTTTTCTTCAATATTTACTTTGGATTTTGATATACAACGATCCGCCTCCTTTTCGGACTTGGATATATTTATCCTCATACCTTGTAAGGGTCTTTTTGGATAGACTTTCTCCATGATCTTTAGGGGAGTAATTGCTTTTCGTCGTGTGTCCCGATCCTTCATATTGATTTAGGAATAATGATACTTCACATCATCTTGGATCTTTAGCAAAAAATAGAGCTCCTCATGCCTTGTTAGGGCCTTTTTGGATAATCGCCAATCTTCGCGTCCCGCTTCAATAAGTTATGCCTTGGCTATGAACTCTATTCAAACCCGAGCAACTTTTAAACGATCTTGCGCTAGAGGCTAAGTAACCTTTCAAATCGTACGACCTTACTTATTGCAATTATGATTTATTCCTAATGCATTGATCTTATGGGAAGAAAAAGCCACAATTAAAAACATATGAGTTTTTGAAAGAACACTTTCATGTTCTACGTTTAGCATGATCACTTGTCTAACTCTATCATTTCTCGTCCTTCACTATATAAAGACCTCTAATTAAAGAGACTCGTGAATACTTAGCCATGCAAGTCAAAATTAAGCCAAATTTGGATTAGCTTTCATTGAGACTATATCAAATCAAAGTTTTGGGTTTTCAAGCCACCTATAGGATCTTGCACTTTCTTGGACTTTTTCAAGTTTAGAGAATGCATTTTATAGTTCCCTTGATAAGTGACTTTCTAGGATCAATTATAGGAGCTTGCGAAAAGTTCTCGTTCTTAACCCGAATGAGCTAAGACTTTCGCGTTTTAAAGCTCCCTATATAAAAGTCTAGCAAAACTTGAATTGAGCGGGTTAAGGAATGTAAATGGCTCCAAATGCCCATCAAGTCAAAAATTAACTCTTATTCTACCCATCGGAAAATATACATTCGTGTCTTAAAAACACTTATGAAAACTAAGAAAAATTTTAAAATTTGGCCATTTTTAGCCTTATTAGCAAAAAAACATTGAAAGTTGGAAAGCGTGAGGGCGTAGCAAAGCAAGTACCTATTCACCCCCCATACTAAAAGCAAACATTGTCCTCAATGTTTCGAGTCTAAAGGTGGAGCACCCCCATACTAGAGACGAAGAATCGAATGCTTAGGATCTAGCATGGAAAGGGTGATCAACAATATATCTAAAGTCGTTTATTAAGTATGCTAAAAGATAATTGTTAGAGCAATAAAGGATATGTCATGGATTCGTGAAAAACTTCTTCAAGCAAACGATAGAGGCTCACGTAAACGAACACGAGAGTCTACAATCGTAGATGATGATGATCTAGATAACACAATCACAAACAACCACGAGACAACGAGTTGAAAGGGTACAAGTCCCCTTATTAGTGAATAGTAAGTATAAAGGATAAGCATGGGATCTCCCCCACGAGGCACCTCGTTTTTGATTACCGAGTCATGAGCTCGACTCGATCCCCTCAATGCTAATTATCATTGGGGAAGGTGACTTGGTCGAGGGCAACCATTGAAGGAATTTCCCCACCAAAGTAGTGCTTAAGCCTATGTCCATTCACCTTGAAATTAGGACCATCATCTTGAGCTAGCTCGATGGTCCCATAAGGAAACACTTGTGTAATGGTGAACGGACCCGACCAACGAGATTTCAATTTCCCGGAAAATATCTTAAGTCGAGAGTTAAAAAGCAACACTTGATCACCAACGTTAAAAACCCGGTTTTTAATCTTTGAATCATGAAACTTTTTAGTCTTTTCTTTAAAAATTAATGAATTTTCATAAGCATTATCTCTTAATTCATCCAATTCATTCAATTGTATTTTCCGGTGATCTCCCGCAGTCTTCAAGTCAAAGTTTGCATGCTTAAGGGCCCAATATGCCTTATGCTCCAACTCAATGGGCAAATGACAATTCTTCCCATAGACTAACTTATAAGGAGTGCAACCGATAGGTGTCTTATAAGCGGTCCTAAAGGCCCATAAAGCGTCATCGAGTTTGTCGGACCATGAAGCACGGTTTTCTCCAATTGACCTCTCTAAAATCCTCTTCAAAGCTCGGTTCGAAACCTCGACTTGCCCACTCGTTTGCGGGTGATAAGCCGTAGAAAGACGATGAGTAACTCCATATTTCTTTAGAACCTTTTCGAATTGGTCATTACAAAAATGGGTTCCACGATCGCTTATAATAGCACGAGGGGTTCCGAACCGAGAGAATAGTTGTTTCAAAAACTTCACTACCACACGAGCATCATTAGTAGGCAAAGCCTTAGCTTCTACCCACTTAGAAAGGTAGTCCACCGCGACGAGGATATATTTGTTGCCATGAGACGATGGGAACGGCCCCATAAAGTCTATTCCCCATATGTCGAAAATCTCACACACTTGAATTATGTTTTGCGGCATTTCATCACGTTGAGACGATTTTCCTTGACGTTGGCACGAATCACACGACTTCACAAGTGCGTGTGCATCACGATAGATAGAATGCCAAAAGAAACCGGCATCGAACACTTTCTTAGCCATGAGATTAGCACAGTGGTGACCACCCGTGGGTCCCTCGTGACAAGCTCTAAGGATATTAGAAGCTTCGGCACCAAAAACACAACGTCGAACGAGTTGATCCGCACAAACCCGAAAGAGATAAGGGTCGTCCCAAAAATAGAACTTGACGTCACGAAAGAATTTTCGTTTTTGTTGTGTCGTCATACCCTTGATTATGAAATTGCCCGCATGGTAATTTGCAATGTCGGCAAACCATGGGGTGGTGTCTTTAGAATTCACTACACCGAGAGTCTCGAGAGGAAATGTTTCGGTGATTTCCTTGTTCTCGAAAACATCTTTGTGAGGATCTTCTAGACGAGAGAGATGATCGGCTGCTAGATTCTTGGCTCATTTTTTATCAAGCACGGTGACATCAAATTCTTGGAGGAGGACCATCCAACGAAGCAATCTCGGCTTAGCATCTTGCTTAGCTAAGAGATACTTGATAGTCGAATGGTCGGTATACACTATGCTTTTAGTCAAGACGAGATAAGGTCGGAATTTCTCATAAGCATAGACCACGGCAAGGAATCCCTTTTCCGTTGTGGTGTACTTTAATTGAGCCTCGGTCATCGTCTTACTAGCATAATGGATAGGACGGAAATGCTTGTCATAACGTTGCCCTAAGACGGCCCCTATAGCATAATCACTTGCATCGCACATGATTTCAAAGGGTAATTCCCAGTTAGGAGCAACAAGAATGGGAGCTTCGGTAAGTTTCCTTTTGAGAGTTTCGAAAGCTCTAACACAATCCTCATTGAAGTTAAAAGGAGCATCCTTCTCGAGAAGGTGTGTCATAGGTCGAGAGATTTTCGAAAAGTCCTTGATGAAACGACGATAAAAGCCCGTGTGGCCTAGGAAACTCCTAACTCCCTTAACGGTTTTGGGATGAGGTAACTTGGCGATGACGTCTACCTTAGCTTTATCGACCTCAATCACCGCTTTCGACACCTTATGTCCTAAGACGATTCCTTGTTTACACATAAAATGACATTTTTCCCAATTAAGCACAAGATTGGTTTCTTCACAACGTTTTAACATTTGCTCGAGATTAGATGAACATGACGTAAACGAATTTCCAAACACCGAGAAGTCATCCATAAACACTTCCATCGACTTCTCGATCATATCGTGAAAAATTGCCATCATACACCGTTGAAACGTACCCGGTGCATTACAAAGTCCGAAAGGCATCCTACGATAAGCGAACGTTCCATAAGGACACGTAAAAGTAGTCTTCTCTTGATCACGAGGGTCGATAGGGATTTGAAAGTAACCGGAAAAACCATCTAAAAAGCAATCGAATTCATTTCCCGCGAGTCGCTCCAACATTTGATCCATGAAGGGCAAAGGAAAGTGGTCTTTACGAGTGGCGTTATTTAACTTTCGGTAGTCAATACACACCCTCCAACCGGTCACAACACGAGTGGGAATTAACTCGTTGTTTTCATTAGGCACAACGGTCATTCCTCCCTTTTTAGGGACACAATGGATTGGGCTCACCCATGGGCTATCGGATATAGGATAAATCATTCCCGCGTCAAGAAGTTTAAGGACCTCCTTTTTAATGACATCGTGAATTTTGGGATTCACCCTTCTTTGACTTTGAATTGCGGGCTTGTAGTCCTCCTCCATTAAAATCTTGTGAGTACAAAATTTTGGGTCAATACCCTTAATGTCGGATATTTTCCACGCAATTGTCCCTTTATGAGCCTTAAGAACTTTCAAGAGCTCGGTTTTTTCATCATTAGCAAGACCTTTTGCAATAATAACCGGCAACTTTTCATCACCTTCCAAGAATGCGTATTCAAGGTGAGAAGGAAGATCTTTCAATTCAAGGATAGGTGGTTCCTCGATTGAAGATTTTGGTTCAACACTCATAACTTCCATCGGCGGAAGAAATGGTGGAATAGAAGTATCATCACTAATCAACACCTCATCTTCATTGTCGATTTCATTTGAAGTGAGATCGCCTCCTTGGAATGGAGTGAGATTTGGTGTGGAATTAGCAAGAATCGGATCCAAAATAGTGGGATTGCCACTTGACGAGCTATCGGAAAAACCTAACACTTCTTGTGAAAACTCATCGCAAACCACATCAACGATGTCAATGTGATTGATGGTAGCGATTGCATAAACATGAGAAGGTTTCGAGTTTTGAGTAGCGTTTATAACAAGTTCCTCTTCGTTGAATCTCAAAGTGATAGTTCTTGCATGAACATCGATAAGCGATCTCGAAGTGTCTAAAATTGAACGACCTAAAATTAGAGGAACTTGAGGATCCGCGGGGATGTCAACTAATATAAAATCAACGGGATAGTAGAACTTCCCCACTTTCACGAAAACATCTTCGGCTACTCCACATGCTAAAATCGTAGAATGATCGGCCATCTCGATAGACATGTTCGAAGGAATAAGAGCCGGAAGCGAAAGCGATTTCCAAATGGAAAATGGCATCAAATTAATGCTCGCACCAAGATCGGCCAAGGCGAGGCATTCTTTCATATCTTGTATGTCACAAGGAATGAGAAACTTTCCGGGGTCACCAACTTTTTCTGGTATGCGGTTAAGATAAACCGAATAACAATTAGCAAGCTTTGAAAGCTTTTCCTTATCGCTCATCATACTTTTAAAAGTGGAAGCGAAACGGGGCATATATAACAACGCGTCGGCTAAACTCACATCAAAATGCACTTGTTGAAACATTTTTATAAAAAGCTCGATTTGTTGTTTGTTACGTTCTTGCAATTTCTCTTTGTTTCGTCTTGAAGGGTAGGGTAAAGGTGGTGTGGGTTGGTCATTAGGCAACGTCCTTCGAAACTCGGGTTCCACAATTGGTATCGGTTCAACCGTAGGTGTGGTTTGAGCGGTACTTCGTGGGATTGTAATGTGCTCCTTTTCTACCATCACCTCGGGTTCTTTCTCGATTTCCTTCTCCGTAGAAGTACTTGGACGAGAGATTGGTTCCTTGAAAGTTTTACCACTTCGTGTAGTAATAACCTTCATTTCTCCCTTCGGGTTTGCAATGGTATCACTAGGAAGACCACCCGAGGAAGAGGGTTTACACATGATTGCTTCAAACATCTTAGCAATTCGGTCCTCAAATTTTGATTGCCTAGCATCCGCTTTTAATAACTCTTGCTTAATCTCATGTTGTCCTAATTCCATTTTTTGTTGGTTTTGTTGAAGACGTTGGACATTTCCTCCCATTTTGTATGCATGAGTTTTAAGTTTATTAGCAAGTTCATTTTTTAGCTCGTTTTTCAACTCGGATCTTAAGCTAATCATCTCACGTTGCATGTTATCAAATTTAGCATCATTTGCTTTAGCATAATCCAAAAATTATCCTTGAAGATTTTTAGTGTGAGCATTTTGAAAACCTTGTGTAGTGTTTGGAAAATCACGGTTTTGGTTTTGATTAGTGACTTGTCCATTCCCATTTTGATAATTCCCTTTGTTGTAGTTACGTGAATTGCCTTGGTAATTACCACCTTGGTTGTTGTTTCGATAATTATTAGCATTTTGATTTGGTGGAGCTTGATTTTGGCGGGAACCTTGACCGTTTTTGTTGTAAGTTACCGTGGCTACATAAGCACTCGAAGTGTTACCATCCGCGGTAATGCACTCGGAAAGATCATGAGCTCCACCACAAGACAAACAACTCTTAGCAACCGCTTTAACCGAAGCGGAATTTGAAGCTTCTTGAGCTTTCCAATGGGACATAAGATTAGCAAATCTATCAAAAAACCGATTTTCCTCATTAGCTTCATCATGTAAGGCATTAATGCTACGAGACGATGACGACGATGACGAACCCAAATTGGCAACACTCGGTGTGTTACGAGGGCTATAAACCTTAGATCTATTCTCGATGATTTTCAAAGCCTCATTTGTCGTCTTGCACAAAAAGTTACCACCCGCGGCGGCATTCAAATAATCCCGTTCATGATCATTAAGCCCATTATAAAAAGTATCAATTTGATGCAATTCTGAAAAATCATGGTGTGGACATTCATGTAACAATTCTTTAAAAGCGTTCACATGCCATTGAAAAACTTTCATTGTTTCTTTGCACAAATCGTGAAATCTCATTTTTCAAATGTGTTGTTTTAGATGGTGGAAAAAACTTGTTCACAAACTTAGAAACGAGATCGGCCCATGTCAAAATCGAATTTGGCGGTTCTTTCTCAAGCCAAATTTTTGCGGGTCCATCTAAAGAGTATGGAAACAACATCATCTTAATGGCGTCATGTGGAACATCCTTAAACTTGCTAGTAGCGGTGAGACGGTTAAAATTCCTAATGTGATAGTGCGGGTTATCTTTCTCATGACCTCTAAACTTATTTGCTTGCAACATCGACATTAAACCCGTCTTAATCTCAAAATTCTCCGCAAGGATGGCGGGAATCACAATGGCCTCTCCAAAACCCTCGGTGGGTGCTTGTAGCAACTCCATCATAGTACGATTAGCCATGACGACTTCTTGTTCTACAATAGGTTCAACAATTGGAGGTTGTTCTTCAATCAACGTCTCTTGATTTGCTTGCTTTTGAAGACGTTTACGAGCTCGTTTTGCTTGAATATGAGTGATCATAAACTTCACGAAGAATGGGAGGTGAGCAAAGAAGATTCTTTTTGGGTGTTTTCTGAATTTTCAAATTTTTTGTGTTTTTGATGATATTTAATTTTTTTGGATTTTGGTGTATCTTCGTAGACAACAATCTACAAAATATGTCCTCGAATCAAACTCTTGATTAAAGAAGCCTCAAAGGAATGAAAACGATCACGTGGAGTGAACGCCTTCGAATGACTTTAGAACTTTGGTGAAAACCAAATTGTTCAAGAGGTTTTAATCACAAAGAAACCAAGCAAATATATTATACGTAATAATACTTTGGGCGGCAAAACCCTCGGTTAGCCTTCAATCTCAAAATACTCACAAGCAAGCGGGGAAACGAGGCGGCGCGAAGCACTTAAGAGCCTTTTTCCTTAGGGTATATTTTATAATACCCGCCTTATACCCACCTTATAGTTTGTATTTTTCAAAATCGAGCTTCACGAAAGTATTTATCTATTTTTGCCTTTTTCTTTTTGTTTCAGATTCGAATACAATAATTGAGTGATGAAATCCCAATTAAGGTTGTGTTTTCACACTTTTGGAGATATTGTTTATTTGTTGTGATACTTAATACAATATAGTAATAATATTTTTACAAGAAAAACAAAGAAAACCGATAATACGTATTAGTAGAGTTCTACTAATACAAATACTATTTATGGTTAATATTAAAAACAACAATACAAATTAATCACGACACACCTCCCCGGCAGCGGCGCCAAAAATGATTGTAGGAAAATTATACACCTCTTGTTTAGGAAAACAAAAGAGCGTAAATGAGCGGTAAGTATTAAACAAATGATTTTAGGAAAAACCAAGTGTTAATAACCCTTATGGTGTGAAATGAAAGTTCGTTTCCCAATGAGGTATATGTGTGTGAAAAACTTGTTAAATGTTTGTGATTAATGATTGGTTTAGAAGGGGATGAGAAAAGAAGATGACGAAGACGTGAAAATTACTACTAGAATGATAAAACGTAAAATCGTAAAAACTACAAAAATAAAAATTAACTCTAAAAATTACCAAAAATTCACCAAAAATAAAATAAATAAACTAAGAGTTTACCAATGATCAAAAAAATTTCAAACCTTTTAAATAATTAAATATTCAATTTTTAATTGCTAATTAAAGCCCTAAAAATTAAATAAATTATCAAAAAGCCCAAATAAAGATTTTTCAATTGGTAAACCTCTAAAATGACATAAAAAGATTAAAAACTATTTTTAGAAATTTTTAAACTAATAAAAACTATTTAAAATGATTTAAAAACTATTAAAACTTAAAATAATTATAAAAATTAATCTAAAAGTGATAAAATTATTCTAAAAGTTGCTAAATTCCTATTTTAATGTATTAAAGCTAAGAAAAATGTAAAAAGTTGGAAAATGTGAAATTTGAAAAATAATAATAAAATAATATTAAAATAATATTAAAAATCCAAAAATTATAAAAAATTCTAAAAACTTGCAAACTAGTTTATTTTAACCTAAATAATCAGAAAATCAAAGTGAAATGACCAAAATACCCCTATTGGGCCCTCAAATGGGCCAAAACCAAAAACAGTCAACCTTAATGGGCTTTTGGGCCCAAAAAGTCAAACCTGGCCCAATTGACTTGAAAAAGCCCAATCTGACTCAAAATTTAATTCTAAGAACAAAACTCTAAAGGCCTAAAAGCTGAATGTGAGCTTATCACAGCTTAATAAGCAAGCAGCTTATTCTTATTGGGCTTTTCAACCCATTAAGCAATAAGCCAATGCCATAAGCTCTAATTTGACACACAACCTTCTTTTAGGATGCTTATGAGATCTGTAAAAAGAAATTTTGAAAAAGCACACTCAATAAGCCAGAAATAAGCAAAGTAAAAATCCACAAAACGACAAAATAGTCGGGTTTGAGATTTATGGCACCTCAGAAGCTCTAGTTTGTTGCAAAAGCTCACAAATAGCTTAACTAAGAATAATCAATCAAGAAAATCACAAAAATCCAAGTAGAATAAGCTGTGAGAGCAAATAAGCTGGCTGAAAAAGCCAAATAAGCTAGTTTTCTAGCAAAAGCTTAACCAAAAGACTTGTAACCTTCCAGATTTGATATTAAGCTAAAAAAATGATTTCTATAACAAAAGCCAAGTTGTTGCATGTGCCAATAAGCAGTTCTCAAAAATAAGCCAATTTGTGCTTATTTGACCAAAAGTCAAAGTACTCCAAAGTTCACCAAATGATCAGGAATAGTCTATGGGCTTGTTATAAGCAAATTTTGTGAAGGACTCAAGGAGGAGGCCTTGTGAATCAAGAGGTCAGTTGACCTTTTGATTGCAGATTTTGGCAATAAGGGCTTAATAAGCCAGTTAGCTTATAAGTCAGATACAAAGCACACCAAATAGAAAAATCCACTCACAAGCAGCACTTAATCAAGTTCCAAGCAGCAAAATCACAAGGCATACACTAGGATAACAAATGCAAGCACAAAATGAGGTGGTCACTTTGCTGATGCAAATGACCACTTCAGCAACTTTTGATAAGCTATAACAATCACAATAAGCCACCAAATTCAACAACCAGATAACCAATAGATAGCTTATCACCCAAACTATTCCCAAACCTGATTTCAAACCTTAGATCCAAGTAACAAAGAAGTTATTGGATCTGATGTGTTTGACCAATTCCAAAACCACTTTTATTAGATTTTTGCAAAACTTCAAATCCCTTTTCCAAACTTTCAGAAACTTAACCAATGACTAAGACTTGTATATTAAGACTTGTTTAGACCTCCCAAACCCTAAGAACCAACGGCTCAAGGCCACAAGGCCTTATGAACCAGTAATCCCAAACAATCCTTTATCAACCACTTTTCAAACAAACTTCTGATTTTCAAACACAACTTACTGATTTTATCCTTCAAATAGCTACACTAGGTGACAACTAGCAGATTACAACCATAAAACACAAAGCACAAACACAGAATCAACAAATCACATGCCAAAATACAAAACAGACAATATCATATGATTTTTGAGAGGAATCTTAACAAGAGGTTATACCTGCCCTCCACAACATCCTAGGAGGGCCAGCTATGCTCCTTGGACCTTGTTCAACAACTAGAACAAGACAAAGGTACTTCAATAAGAAAGATGATGAATGTCTTGGTTGATGTTTCAAAGCAGAAACTCAAGGGCTTGATTTCTTCAACACAATGAACAAACAGCCCAACCAAAGGCCCTAATCCCTTCACAAGCTTGGTGTCAACAAGCTTGCAAGAGATTATAGCTTATGGTTAAGGATTAGTACACAAAAATAAGCAAATTCAGAAACCTTCTTTCAAGCTTTTTCAAACTTGAAAAACTTACCAAACATAAACGTCCTTGAACCAAATGATTCAAGCACACTTATAACAATCAATGGAACTCAGAATCACCTTTAAACAATACCAACTTTCAAAAACATAAAAAGGAATTACAATTTTTTCAAAATACCAACTTTTATAAATTTCAAAAAGGAATTACAAGTTTAAAAGGTAAAGACTGGAACAAAGGGACTCTCACATGTTGAGGTCTCCTTTTATAGGCAAATGCCTGGCTAAACACTATTCACAAACCCTAGCACTGATTTCTCTAAAATGACCTTGAGTCTTCTAGATAATTCTTGGTTGTGAGCTGTTCAAAATGATCCTGGACGTTTAAAGTAGCTTTGGGGTGAAGCAAAGGATCTCAGCTGTTGATCTTGACACGTGGCAAGCCTTGGTGAGGAAGTTGGCACATGATGGTGAAACGGTTTTGGTGGTGGGGCCTCTTGGTGAGTGGGAGTGATGGTTTTAAGGTTGGGATAGGATTATAGGCGTGTGAATCAAGTGTGGGTAAGGGTAATTGAGTTTTACCCTTTGTTTTAATGAATATAGTTACTGGGTTCATGGGGTGAACAGTAGTAACTTTTGATCTGATTTTGGGGGATTGGAAATGTTTGGCGCGTGTTTGTGTGTTTGAATGTTTGAGTGCATAACTTTAGCCCTTCTTCTTTTTCTTTTCTTTCATTTGTGTTTAAAAATGTGTCAGCGCCCAATTCCTTTGTTGTCAACTTTCAAGACTTGACAATTTTGGCACAAAACTTTCCAACAAGGTTTATAAGGATTATTTTTGCCATTTTGAGATATTTCAAGGGCTGATCTTGGACATTCTTGATCTTCAAAGGTCTTCAATGTATCTTTGGCTTTATGAGGGACCATTGTTGGCAATTTGGAATTGTTGAGGGACTAATCTTGCCATTTCTTCAAAGTAGAAGAACCTTTTGTGTAATTTTGACAAACTTAAGGGACCAAACTTGTAATTATCAATATACAAGGGTTTTAAGTGTAATTTCTTCAATAAATGAGGACCAATCTTGTATGTCTTCAAGTCTTCAAGGGTATTTGTTGAATATTCCATGAATTAGGGCCCGGTTCTTGGTACGGCTTCGTTTCTCGTGTCCGTTTTTCCTTGTATCTTGTGATCTTTTGTCTTTTTCACGATATCCATACCTAAAATACACAAGTAAACAAACACAAGCATATATATGGTATATTATGACATTTTTATGCATTTAAAGCCCGAAAAGAACGATGAGATCATGTATAAATGCCATCTCATCAAGTCCAATAAGGCTACATTGGCCCGTTAATGTTTACATGTTGTAAAGCTCGGCTTTTATCGGTTTTTACTTGTTATATAAGTTTATATATCATTATGTGAGTTTATAAAAGTTTACATTAGACGGGTCCGACAGTCTAAGTTTTATTTGACAAAAACGTTAATCTTTCGGTTTTAGCCGAAAAGACGTAAAAATCATGTTTATAGTTTTATAACTTATAAAACTTATCAAACTACCATTTTTATAAAATGTCCATTTATTTATCCTTATACATATTTATATAAATGTAATATATAAGTTAGTGGGTTTTAATTCACATTTTATACTATATTTATTTGAGTGCTATTATAATACTATTATACTTTAATTTTCCAAAATCTTATTTTTACTTTCACTTTCACTATTTTTACCATATCTTGAGTTCTACAAGGAGATAGAAACTCATTTATGGAGACCATAAACTACATGATATGTGCTACAATTAACTTAGTTTTAGCTACTGCTCAATCCAACTCTAAATATCCCTAACAGTCCGTCCAAAACTGACTATTCAGATTGGTACTTCAATTTTGTTTTAATCATATCTCACTCATTATAATGATTCCATTATATGGCCAACTCTCACATGTGTAAAAGACCTAATACTTACTGTATATTGATTCCACTTTGCCATTTTATCAGTTTAACATGTGGTTAGCTACTTTTTTTATACAGCCATCATATTTAGCAAGATTTTAACCTTGTTACTTATGGTTTTCCATCTTTTTAACCATATTTATCAACACCAAATCCCCACACAATATTTTTATCATCATATATCCATCATATACATATACAATAGGAAAGAAAATACATGATTACATAATCAAAATAACAAGAGGATGGGAAGAACAATCTTTATACCACCAAGATGATGTAGGTTGTGATCAAGACATGGATTTTGATGGAAGAACTTGTGATAGATCAACATCAATCTTCAAGGCCACCAATACTTGTAAACTCCATGTAGAAATCAGCCCTTGGACATCACCAAATCACCTCCTTGGATGTTAGAATCACCTCCAATCTTCAAGACTTCAAAGGAGCATCATCATGTGTATGAATAACACATGAATTTATGGTTAAAATAGATCAAATGAGGGTTGTTTTTGAGGATTGTAGGACGAAATGAGAGAGAGAGGAAGGGAGGATTAGTGGTTTTGCATGTACAAATGAAGAAATGGTTAGTGTTAGATGGTTTTGCTTGTTTGATAGCTTACTTGTTAAGCTTAGGCTAACAAGTGTAGCTAGTAAGCTTACAAACTTGACACCTCATGGTGTTGAGTCAATGTTTTGGCCGTCCCATGTTAGTGGGGTGGGACAAAACTTGTTTTGTCTCATCCCACTAATTTACGGGTATTCCTCGATTCTAGTTTCCTCGATTTGCGTGCCCTTGGGTCGTTTTACGAAAAACGTTTTTATAAATTATGAATCAACGGCACAAAACGAATCTAATAAAAATTGTCTCATCAAAAACGGAGTTCGAAAACGTAAATACGTAATCCTAAGGTTTCCGATTTAGTCGTAAAGGACGTTAAATTATAATCGTAAGTCCTAATCTCTTCTCGTAAATTTGTGAGTTTATGAACCAACACAAATTTATAATCTCAAAATAATATTCACGGACAAATTTATTTTCTGAAATGTCGGACTGTCACCAAAGACGGTGTATGTAAACGTGAGCACGTAACGTAGAATTCTCCAGTTTAGACGTAGTCGATGCTACTTCAAGACGTAAATCCAAATTACTTCCCAAAAATAAGTGAGTTCATAGTGTAACATTAAAATAATGTTTTTAAATAATACTTGAGAATAAAATATCAACCATAAATTGAAGGATTGTCACAGTATATGTGGCTCAACCTCCCGGCTTCATTGATTTTGAGAAACCGGATCATGTTTACAAGGTTAAGAAAGCACTTTATGGACTCAAACAAGCACCCAAAGCTTAGTATGATAGACTTAAAGCGTTTCTTGTTAAACATGAGTATACCATGGGAATGGTAGACAATACACTCTTTACAAAGAAGAAAGGTTCTCACCTCATAATCGTACAAATATATGTTGATGACATTATATTTGGATCAACTTGTCAAGAATTGTGTGATGACTTTGCCAAAATCATGCATGATGAGTTTGAAATGAGTATGATGGGAGAACTTAACTTCTTTTTAGGACTCCAAATTAAACAAATGGACGATGGTATTTTCTTTAGTCAATCTAAGTACGCTAAAGAAATGCTAAAGAAATTTGGATTAGAAGAATCTAGACCAATGAAGACCCCTATGGCCTCGGATACTAAACTCACCGTAGATGATGATTGTGAGTCGGTAGACAACACCAAATATAGAGGTATGATTGGTAGTTTGTTGTACCTAACGGCAAGTCGATCGGATATCATGTTTAGTGTTTGCCTTTGTGCTCGCTTCCAAGAGGCTCCCAAAACCTCTCACCTTGAAGAGGTTAAGCGTATCTTCCGATACATTAAAGGCACTACACATTTAGGATTATGATATCCTAAAGGGACCGGCGTAGAAACGATTGTCAACGCGGACTCGGATCATGCGGTAGACTATGTGGACCGGAAAAGCACTAGTGGAGTTTGTACCTTCATGGTTTGTTGTTTAACTTCTTGGTTCTCCAAGAAACAAACCGCTCTTGCAATATCCACCATGGAAGCCGAGTATGTGAGTGCCGGAAAAGCATGCCAACAAGCTCTATGGATGAAGCAAGCGCTTGTTGATTACGGGATTTCTCTTGATGATGTTCCCATCATGTGCGATAATAAAGGCGCTATAGACCTAAGCAAGAATCCCGTGCAACACTCGCGAACCAAACACATAGAAATTAGACACCATTTCCTTACGGATAATGTTCAAAAGGGGAACATTTCTATTGAAAAGGTGCCCTCCGAGGACAACTTATCCGACATCTTCACTAAGCCACTTAAGAGGGAACCTTTTAATTACTTGCGTCTAGGTCTAGGATTAATGGAACATATTCCTTAATTTCCTTTCTCTTTGTGTGTTTTCTTTTACCACTTTGAGTCATTGAGTCTTCCAAACTCTTTTTGAAAAACCCTCTTTTCTCCTTTTCAAAATTCTCAAAGTCTCTTTCGAAAATGGTTGAG
The DNA here is from genome assembly GCA_025667525.1 of Glebionis coronaria. Taxonomy (NCBI): domain Eukaryota; kingdom Viridiplantae; phylum Streptophyta; class Magnoliopsida; order Asterales; family Asteraceae; genus Glebionis; species Glebionis coronaria. The sequence continues at coordinate 21,798,751 of CM046880.1, forward strand.
AAATTCGTTTGACATTGTTAATTCAATCTAAAAACAATTTTTCATAGATTCTCGCTATTAATCTAGAGCTTAAATAATTCATATGTATGATTCTCTCAAACATAGCAAGAACAAGATAGAATCATGGAGGATCATTGTGTCATGACTTAAGGTCTTGTCTTACACACCTCCTACATCGATTTTTAATCCATGTATTTTGGTCAAATCTCTATTTGGTAAGTTTGCATATGTTTTCTTTGTCTATCTTTGCTTTTAAGCATATCCCTATGATAAGTTAGACTAGAAAAATAAGATTTGCTGAAAAATCTTCCTCCAAACACCAAACACTACCTCTGCAGGTGGTTCCATATGTGAACCACGGTACCTTATTGATAAGGTACCGCCAGCCTAGATAAGGAACCGCCTACAGTGCCTTCCTTTTTCGGGTTTTTTTCTGAAACCCCAGATTTGCTCCAACAGTTTTGAGAATCTTTGTTTCAAACCCTTTTGACCACCCCAAAAATACCCTAAGCCTTCCCTATTTAAACCATAAGCATTTTGCATTACTTCACATCCAAAATGTCTTATTCTCCCAATGAAAGCCTTGAATCTCCTCCATTTTCTCCAATTGCTTTCAACCCAAACCCACCCAAGAACACTCTTAATCACATCTCTCCTACCAAGAATGTTGATTGTGGAACATCTTTTCTTCCACCACCACCCTTTAGTGTTCTTCCTCCTTCTCATGATAATGTCATGCACCATGGAACATATTGTCAATGTTGTCAATATCAACATCTTGCTATGGCATACATCTATGAGGAGTTGAGCTACATCAAGAGTCTCTTAATCAAACCTCCTCTTCACTATGATTATGAGATTTCCAACAAGCCACCACCACCACCCTCCGCCATTACCTTGTCTTTCATATAAGCATTGGTTGCTTATCCACAAGACACCAAATTCAAGCAAATCTTAGAATTCTAGAATAACTAGGATTAGATTTATGCTTTTGGCTTGTTTCTTTTTCGATACTTCTTTGTATGATGATCTTTTAGTAACCTATCTTGGATCTTTGTCTTTGTGTTTTCTTCTCTTTTATTTTTTGTGACCTATTGCTACATATTGTTGGTTGTTTCTTTTGTTCAACTAACCCTTCTATGTATCTTGTCACCATATCTCGGTGCCCCAAGCTAGGGGAGTAAGCACCAAGAGGGAGTCTTTGCAAAGTCCGTCTCTTCAACACCGACTTGTGCAACCTTTTTGCTTCTGCAAAGGGGGAGAAATGAATAAACTCGTCTTCGAAAATCTTGTTTTTTGTGTGATTGAGTTTATGTATTGTCGGAATCAAAAAGGGGGAGATTGTTAATGCAATAAATGCCTAAAAACGTTACTTGCATTTTTCGGTCTCGCTTTGTTTTGATTACGACAATATGTAAAAACAAGCATTTACGAAAACAACGAAAAACGAATTCTTGAGTTCAAGTATTTTTCATTTTACCCATTTTCACTTAAGGTATGGATAAACAAGTACTAACCTTAATCAAGTGATCAAGTGATTTAATCTTTTCTTAAAACTCACTTTTTATTAAGTGTGACAAGTTTTTTATTAAACTTTCTTTTTAAGAAAATGTTTTATTAAATTAATTATTTGAAAATTTGAAAATGGCATATTCTTATTTGGTTAGGAATATTCTATCAGGATATTTTTTAAGCCAGATATGACCTCCACCACTAAAGGACAAAAAGGGAGCGGAGTCTAGTCCAGCGGTACCTTAGCTCCTAGGCGGTACCGTATCGATAAGGTATCGCGGGCTAAGATAAGGTACCGCGGGCAGATATAGCCATTGGCTCCTTTGTCCTATAAATAGTGGACCATTCTCAGCTTTTCAACTCACCTCTTTTGCACATCTATTTCCAGATTCAAACCTCTTCTTTAATCACTCAAATCTTTGATCATTTGTTTGATTACTACTTGTTTAAGAAGTGAATCTTGTTCTTCCATTCCTTCCTCTCCAAGTGCAAAGAGAAGAACACTATCCTTGTGAAGTGTTGAGTCCACCACCAAAGATCCATTGAAGATCTAATTTTATACACTTGTAGTTGTGTCATAGTTGTGAAGATCCAAGTAGTTGTGTCTATTTGGAAGTTGTGTATGTACTAAGTATAGTTGTGTAGATTGGTCCTAGCTACGATTAGGGCTCGACTTTTAGCTTAGAGTCAGAAATTGGTTAAGCGACGTGTACGGTTTTCTCCACCATAAGGAGCTTGTTGTGTAGTGAACTCTCGAGTAAGGAGTACTCGAGGAGTGGAGTAGGAACGAGGAGTGAGCTTCGTTATCGAACCACTATAAATCCTTGGTGTTCGGTTTGATCTTTCTTTACCCTTAACTCTTTACATTCTTTATTCTTTGTGCATATATATTTGTTAGTATTAGCTTAGTTACACTATCATTGTTCATATTGTGCATAAGAAGATTTCACATATTTCCTCAAGCCTAAGTTTTTGAAAAAGGATTTTTGGAAACCACATTTTAACAAGTAAATATAAGAAACTATTCAACCCCCCCCCCCCCCCCTTCTAGTTTCTACACATTAGGTTCAATTCTAATGCATTAACAATGTATAGTATGTGTAGTGATAATGAATGTAAGTAAAGAGTAAGGAAAGAAACAAGCTAGTAAGAAGACACCAAGATTTATAGTGGTTCGGCAACGAGGCTCTATCCTCGTTCCTACTCTACTCCTCGAGTACACCTTACTAGAGATTTCCACTATATCCACAAGCTCCCTTCTTGGCGGAGAAAACCTTACAACGTCGCTTACATTATTTTCCGACACTAGGCTAAATGCCGATACCTAATCTTAGCTAGGACCAATCTACACAACGTCGCCCACTTCACTCTTTTATGACACAAGGCTAGATGTCGATTTCTAATCTAAAGGTAGAACCAATCTTCACAACGTTGCCTACTTCACCATTTTCCGACACAAGGCTAGATGTCGAGTTCTAATCCAAAGCTAGAACCAATCTTTACGACTCTTCACTTTGAAGCTAAGTGAGAACTTCACACAACACAACTACATATCACTTTATAGTTTAGTGAGAACTCACAAGACACAACCACGTCACTTTATAGTTTAGTGAGAACTCACAAGACACAACCACATCACTTTATAGTTTAGTGAGAACTAACACAACTAATTACAACTCAACTAATCATATACAAGTACACACATGTAGCTTGGATCTATACAACATGAATCCAAGCACACACAAGTGCAATGGATGTATACAACTCTAATCCAAGTATTCACAAATAACTTGGATGAACACAACTAGTCCAAGTATTCACAAATACATTGGATTTACACAAGACACAAATAAACAAATGATGAACATGACTAGATCTTTAGGAGAAGGTGATCTTCATCAATGCTACATCTTTAATCACATCCCAAGTGTATGAGTGATCTTCTCTTTGGACAAGGTAAAGAAAGAGATCAAGAGAATAATCATGAGTAAACATACTTAACACATTACGTGATCATTTACAAATGACTAGGATTAGAAAGGAGAAAGAAGGCTGAAGAAGATATCCAGAAAGGGTTAATGAGAATGCAGATTTGATCCACTATTTATAGGACAAAACATCCAACGGCTATATCTGGCCGCGGTTCCTTATTGGAGCCCGCGGTTCCTTATCCATAAGGAACCGCCATAGGTGCTAAGGTACCGCCGGCGTAGACTCTGCTATTTTTTTGTCTTATAGTGAATTTGAAATATCTGAGGCTGTTTAAACCTTCAAGGGATATTCTTATGGCATTTGGAATATGCCATATTCAAATTTTCATTTTCATTTTAATAAAACATTTTCTTAAAAATAAAGTTTATTAAAAATATTTTGTAATGTTTGACAAAAGTGAGTTTTAAGGCTAATCACTTTTATGATCACTAAGAATGATTAAGATATGTTAGTGTAATGATTATTACCTTGATGATAGTGTTTGTTAGATAATTCGTTTTATGATTGTGTTTGACAATAAATGTCTTTGTAATTTGTCGTGATCAAAACTAAGAAAGATTAATTAATACTAACAATGTTTTTAGGCATTGCTTTGCATTAACACAGCTCATACTTCTGTTGAAGTGGAGGAGCCATTTTCTCTAACATTAAAGCAGCCACCTCAAAGTGCTTCTTAACATTAGCAGCGTGTTCAAGCCTTTGCGCATCAGATGCTCCTTCAGCAAGATCCTCCAGAAAAGGAGTAGTCAAGATATCGATAGTACCCGCTACTGTCAGAACTATTCTTAGTGAGCGATACCAATCATTGAAGTTAGGGCCAGTAAGTTCAGGATGATAAAAGAAAACTTTGAACGCAGAACTTATAGTCATATTGTTTTCGGGTTGAGCCATTTCTACAGAAATAAGTTCAAACATTAGTATTTTTGATAATGCCATTCAAGAAAATAAAATTACCCCGGTAATAAACCATAGTATATTCCTTGAAACTAGAATCCATATTGACATAAACCTATCACATCAGTTGATATGCTAGTGACAAATGTATTCAACATGGTAACTTGTCGAACAATAATTGACAAACAAATTTGCAATTTCTAGATATTTTGGGGATTTACATTGCCAAAAGTCTTTTTGCATTGTAAACATGTTTTATCCCTACTTTATGCCTTAAGTTTCCAGATCTCACTGAGTAACTTAATTAAGTCGACTAATCTAAAGAACGTAAAACCTTCATGTGCAATCTTATTCAGTCATGAAGTTTTCTCTCCATTACAACATCGTCGAAAATCTCATATGACGACAATTGTAACTTCAAGTGTTCGTCAATTAGATGGCATAAGACTTAAATTTAAGGGTATTGATTTTGGTGTCAAAATCATGTATGGAGAAGCATGCATACATCTCCATAGCATTAGTTTAATAAAACCGTTTAGTAAACCTTTTGGTGAGACTAAAAATTTCGCCACATATTTGCAAGTTGAGGTATTGGTTAAACCAATTAAATATTCTACCCATAACAATTCACGCCTCACGTTCCTAAAACTTGGCTAAAGCACAAAGCAATAACTTTATTCATTGTGTTTCGGATGTGAATTTGCGGTTAAATCAACCTTAAGGAATTATGTAAATAATAACCGTAGGTAATTCCAACTTTGACGCACAGGCAAGCCGGGAATTTGGTCAGCGCTGAAGCATAACACCTCCTTCCTAAACCGGGTACATGACCAGTGGTGCGTTATACCCACTTTATAGTTTGTCAAAATTGAGTAGGCCGTTAAGTTATTATTGCAATTCCAGTCAACGCAAATCATATGTAAATTAGATCTCAAAACAATTCATTAATTTTTATATGATTTAGTCCATATTAATTTTTCTTGGAAAAATTACCCTTGTTTACAACATACTATTACTATAAAACGTATGTAAACAAGTAGGTACAAAAAAAACTAAATCAAATAGCCACATGCATAACAATTTATTAAAAGAACATAAAATATAGGGTTTTTATAAACATAAAAAGTCTTCCCTAATTTTAAAACTTTGAATCAAATAAAGCAAATAGCATATAAAATCCCATAATCCGTGAAAAACATGCATGTTCATCACGGATCTCCCACATATTCTTAACAATTAAAAAACTATGGATCGTAACCATACATGACATAACAATTAATTCACGCAATCATCTAAAGATTTTTACCATGTAATTTTAGGGTTTACAAAAAAAAACTTTAATAAAATTCGGCTAGGCCGATTTTTAAAAAACAAAAAAAACAAAACCCTAATTTTTGTTAAAACCTAAAAAAACAACATGTAATTTAACTCAAATCACCATTAGTTAAAAAAAACTTTAGATCTGGATAATTATAACATGTTAAAACGGCTCTCTGATACCATTGATGGTTTATGACATTCATAACAATTATATAATCATAACAAAGATCAAATCACGTTATAGCGGAAGCGATTTAACAAGATCATAATAACACAATTTTAATTAAGGGATTAGGGTTACATACCTTTATCCTAGCAAAGATCCACAAGATCACCGACGAATCACCAATTAGGGTTTGTGAAGAATAATACCAAGATATAGTTTAAAGCAAAACTATATTACGCTCTTGTACACACGTAATGCAACGGGCTAACCGTGAGTCTAGCACTTGCAAACCGAAACTTCAACACTTATGGAATTTAGCAAAATCGAAAACCAAAGAACCCTAAGGGTGTGTTTGGTTCGGCGATCACAAGAAGAGAGAAGGGAAGGAGTGGGGATAAATTATGAAGGCTTTGGCTGTTTATATAGGCTTGGCAAAACTTGATTTCCAAGTAACACTCAAATTAGGAAAGCCAAAATCTTTCCCTTGCCCCCTTGTAGGGGACGGTTGGTTATACCCTAAGGGGTGTTTCCGGAACTTTCCGTTTTCCTTTTTCTTTTATATAATTCCATAACATTCGTTTAACTTAACTCTTAGTTTATTTAAAGATCGTTTAGTTAAGTTCAGTTTGATTTAATAAATATATAAAATATATTTAATAAATAAAATTAACCCTTTACGTATTGTGTGCAATCCCGTAATCCCGAGTTCGATCCTATCACACGACTATTAATTTTAAGTCCATAAACTTTCACATCTACCAATACAGCTGCAACCTTAAGTGATGAAGAGGTTTGTATGAATCAAAGATGGTTTTTTGTGTTTAAATAATAGAGATGTCTTTGTTAACTAGTATTCATCCCTTTCAGCTTGCTTTACTTCATCATCAAGAGCTCAATAGCTCTCCAAGAGTTCCTCAGGTGCCACGAATGCGCAATGCTGGCAGCTTACCTCAGCTACATTCTCTGCATCTACAAGCACATTACTGAAACGATCTTCTACCTCTGTAGGGAAGGATAATGGCTTGGTGAGCTTTGCTGACATTGTATATTTTTTAGCATACTTGTAGGTGTGTACTGATATAACATTGGTACTTTTGTATAGGTCTCTACAAAGAGAGCCAAGGATCCAGCAAATAATAGGCCAAGCAATTCTCGTGAGCTTGATAGAGCAAAAAAGGTGGACAGATCGTCTTCTCTGACCAATTCAAGGAGAAATGACCATGGGAAAAATGGATCCGGCAATGTGGTGCAACCTCCTAGGTCAACAACAGCTAGCAGTGGTCGATCCTCTTCAACTGAACATAATCAATCTTTTGATGATGAAACTGGTGCAGTTACCCATGGCACTTTACCAGGTCTGTCTACATAACAGAATCAAATTTTACATTGTTCTTAGGGGTGTTTAGATTTTTATTTAGGCACCGGTTCTGCTTCTGATTATTTGATTATTCGAGGATTAAATAACCATTTTTGGATAATCAGTTTCGTAGCAGCTGCAACAAAGCTATTATCTACGGGTAAAATAGACTTGCTTATCTGTGCCCTTTCTTCAACCTATTCTCTTTCCACTTATGTGACAAATATAACATTTTCAGGTAGTGAAATATTTTCTCGTATAATATTTTGAAACTTATTTTTGTGTTGGTTGACGAACTCACAATTTACGGATTTAAATTTGGGCTTACGTGCATAATTTGGCGTCTTTTACGACTAAACCGGAAACCTTAGGATTACGTATTTACGTTTTTGAACTCCGTTTTTGATGAGACAATTTTTATTGGATTCGTTTTGTGACGGTGATTCATAATTTATAAAAACGTTTTTCGTAAAACGACCCGAGGGCACGCAAATCGAGAAAACTAGAATCGAGAAATACCCGTAAACTAGTGAGATGGGACAAAACACTTTGCCCCACCCCACTAGCATGATATGGACGGCAATATGACACCACCACACATATGTGGCATAAGTCTTAGCTAGTTTACACAAGTGTAAGCTTGTGCTTACACCTTATGCTAACCATTACCACTTACAACAAAAACTAGCAACTTGTTTCATTCTTACCATTTCCTACATGCAAACCACCCCAAAAACTCTCTTAACTCTCCTCTCCTTGCCGTCCCAAATAAGCCAACAAACACCATCATTGATCTTTTCTAGCCATAAACCACATGTTTACTAGTCCTATTAAGGTGTTCTCTTGAAGCCTTGATCATTTGGTGGCCATATTAACAACTTTGGAGGTGATTTGCTTGTGTCCTAGGGCTGATTTTCCAACCTATGTTCTTGATATTTGATGGTCTTGGAGATACTTGTTGTGTTCATCAAGTTCTTGTCTTCCTAAAACAAGAAATCCACTTGGATTGGTAAAGAAGATCATCCTCTACATTTTTCTCTTATTATTTTGTAAAGAACAAATGTATTTTCTTTCATTTTGTATATGTATATGATGTATATATGATGATAAAAATGTTGTGTGGGGATCAAGTGTTGATAAATATGCTTAAAAATGATGATAACTATAAGAAATGAAGCTAAAATCTTGACTATTTAGTTGGCTGTATAAAAACAGTAGATAACTAAAAGATGAACTGATAAAATTGCATGGTTTGATCCATTTACAGTAAGTAGATGATGTTATACACATGTGAGAGTTGGCCATGCAATGGAATCAAAATAATGAGTGAGATATGATAAAAACAAGTTAGGTGGTGTAATCTGAATAAGCAGTTTTGTAGGGACTGTTCAGGCAACTTAGACTCAAAATGGGCAGTATCTATAACTAAGTTATATGTAGCACATATTATGAAGAATTTGTCATCCAAAAATGAGCTTCTAAGTCATTGTAGAACTCTAGATATGATAAAAATGGTGAATATGAAGTTAAAAATCAGATTTTTGGAAATAATGTTTATTATTATTATATAAGCACTCACAATATAATCTATAAAATGTAAAATGTAAACCCACTAACTTATAGAACTTAATTATATAAATGTATAAAAGGTTAATTAAATGGGTAAATTATATAAATGGAGGTAAAATAATATTTATAAGTAATAAAAACTATAAACTTGATTTTTACGACTTTTTCGGCTATCGCCGTGAAATTAACGTTTTTCGCCAAATAAAACTTAGACGACCAAACCCGTCTAATGTAAAGTTTATAAAAGTTATATACTGATGTATAAGTAACTAATACAAGTAAAAACCGATAAAACCCGAACTATAAGAATTACGAACATTTACGAGCTAACTAAACACTTTAGACTAATAATTGGACTTAATAAGATAAAAACTTGTAAAAAGAATTATTTGGGCTTAACCCATTTGGGCCCAACATGAAAAGTATATATATACTGATAATATAGGTATAAAATGGGTAAAAACAAGTTAAAGAACTTATAAAAGAATTAATGGACTTAAAATAGGTAAAATCGATAAAACTAGTGAACTAGTAAGACGTTACCAAAACGTAAACGCTAAAATGAGTAAACGAGGATTTATAAACCCACTTGATCATCATCATATGTACAAAATCATATATATGTATATTGTTATTTTGATAAAAGTCATTGGACCGAGTCTAAGACCGATTATTATTTATATAGGTTTCCGTGACCGAAGCACGCCCGTAGCCGATAATCCGCCTTTCATTAACAACGTGAGTTCATAGCCTCGCACTCTTTTAAATGTTTTATAAAATGATTTGTAAACCCGCGAGGGAGATAACATGCTAGATTTTTATAAAAATAGAACACAAGTAGTCCCGATTATATGCTTAATGATATGGACCCGAATGATGCTATGACCCTATATTCGAGACTAAAAGGATTATTAGTAGTTAGGTTATGTCACTTAAAGTCCCATTAGCATGAATTGTGAACTACTGGGTTTTGGTAGACGCTTATGCATTTGATAGTACTATTTGGGGACGATCACCCCAGTTCGCGCCTTGACGGTTGATCCCCGTCGTACCACATTGATTGGTAAGCGAATTTATGTATGAGAAGATTCCATAGCGTGATTTTTGTGACGACACGCTAACTTAGATGGGCAAATTGTTTGTCGGGTTCGCGGCCCGCTGTTTTCACAGTAAGGTAACAATGTCATGCGGCTAATAATAATCCTAATTCAGATACCATGTATCCTAATACAATATAAGACATAAATAATAAACGATAACGACGCTATTATGATGAATATATTACCTAACATGGTAATATAGATACTACGGTCTCATGGACGGTTTCAGATGTATGCTTGATTTATATATTGCCTGACTAGCAATATGTGGACTTACTTCCGATATTATACTTGTGTTCTGATTTTAAATGAATGTAAATGATTGTTTTATATAACGGTTTTCATTAAACTCTATGAATTCACTCGGCATTCGCTGATATGATTTTTGCATGTTTTCTATCTCAGGTGCTTGAAGGTAATCCGGATGGAGATCGACTCTGATGGCCCACACTTAATATTAAAAATGTTCATTCGATCTGTGTTTTGTAAACTTAATGACCTGTATAAATTGGGACCTGTTGTACACTTTTAAACCTTTTTATCGAATGAATGTTTGTTAAACCTTGTACAACCATTTTTATGTGTTGTCTATGATTGGAGTTATTGTGCTATCCCGTAACACTCTGAAAGACCCTTCCGCTGTACCGATACGAAAAATGAGAGTGTTACAGTTTGGTACCAGAGCTCTCGTTGTAGAGAAAAAAAGATTTTAAAAACCAAGGTTTTGAACAAAACTTTTCAAAATCTTTTGACAATGAACATTTGAGAAAATATTTGAAAAATCTTTTGACTATAACGGTGCCAGAGATCTCCGACGTTACCAACAAGCCCTATTGAGAAGATATATATTTTGATATATATAATTTAATTTATATATATGTATATATCGTGATTTCATTATGTAATTGTTTAACTAGTATGTTATCCTAATACGAGATATATATATAAATGCAGATTGTCATGGCTGACCCTAATATTCCTGTAGAAAACCATGCTATTCCCGAACCTAATATAGAAGATGATCCTTATTTAGACTTAGTAGATTTTGATATTGATGATGAGGAGGAACCATTTGAGGATCCCGAGCCCGAGTTAGGACTAGGAGATCAGATTGCCCCTCAGGTAGACTTAGTAGAGAATGAGATTGAGAATGTGGATATTGAGAATGTGGATATTGAGAATGTGGAGATTGAGAATGTGGATATTGAGAATGTGGATATTGAGAATGTGGATATTGAGAATGTGGATATTGAGAATGTGGATATTGAGAATGTGGAGATTGAGAATGTGGATATTGAGAATGTGGAGATTGAGAATGCTGATATTGAGAATGAGGATGAGATTGGGTTAGATGAGTTAGATGATGAGATTGGCGACGAGGATGTCGAGGAGGACGTAGGTATAGATGTTGAGGTTGATGACGATGAGCAAGCTGAGCTTATTTATCCGTATAATGTTCCAGAGGGTGAGCCTTTTCCCCCACCAGTTTGTTTGTCTGATTCTGAGGATGATTTACCTAGGGATGAAATGTCTGAATCGTCTGAATCTGATTCTGAATCAGAGGAGGATGAGGATGACGATGCACCTGACGGTAGTGATGGTATTGATACTCGTAGACGTGAGATAGGAGAGTCGTCTAGTACTCGAGAGGCTACTCATATTGATGGTCTTGCACCATGGGCCTTGAGACGTGATCTAGATGCTTCCCGTGTTAAGAGTTGTGTGACAGAGGTTGGATTAGGTGTTGTTCAGACTCAGGTTGCTTATTTGGAGTCGAAGGCTAAGATTGGCGAGAAAGAGCGATAATTGCTTAGTTTGGATTTGAGTGATGTAGAACGTGGTTTGAATGAGGCCTTTAGGAGGTTATCGGTTTTGGAAAGTGGTGAGTATGCTGCAATGAAGAAAAAAGTGAATTCTATGGAGATTCAGTTGAGTGTGGCTCGTGCGATGCGTGAGAAAGCTGAAAAGGAGTTGAATATATCTGTGGGTTGGAACAGTAGATTTTATGCCGACATGGTTGAAAGAGGAGTAATCCGTAAGCGCCCAGCTGAAGATGTGTCTAGTGATCGTCCGGCGAAGATCCAGAAGACGATGGATGATGGACCATCTGGCGGTTCTCAGTAGACCAGTTTGTGTTTAGTAGTGGCCTTTATATCTTTTGTGCTTGTAGCTTTGACTGAACCGACTTGTTAGTAATAGACTTGGCACGAATTTTGAGTGTATATAGTGTTAGAACTTTGATATGGATGTACTAAGACAATACTTTTGTTTCAGATCGAATGAAATACGTATCTTGTCTTGAATTCCATATTGTGCCTTATTTTGTATCTTGATTATGAATTCGATCCATATTATATGAATCCTTTGTTGGATGAATGCTTAATGCTTTGAAATTGTGGAATTATAGAACTATGCCGCCCAAGAAGGCTGTGACTGAGGATGATGTACGTAGGATTATTACGGAGCAAGTTACCGCATCTATGACTGAATTTATGGCTAATGCTAGAAATGAAGCTGGCGGTAGTGGAGCTGGCGGTAGTGGAGCTGGCGGTAGTGGAGCTGGCGGTAGTGGAGCTGGCGGTAGTGGAGCTGGCGGTAGTGGAGCTGGCGGTAGTGGAGCTGGCGGTAGTGGAGCTGGCGGTAGTGGAATTGGCGGTACTAATGTGAATGTGAATGCTAATAATGTGAATGCTAATGCTGGAGGAAATGTAGGAGGACTTGGAACGAATGCACCTGAAGTTGGTGGCTGTACTTATGTGACGTTCATGAAGTGTGAACCTCTACCTTTTAATGGAACTGAAGGTGCTGTAGGACTAAGCCAGTGGATCGAGAAGATTGAATCGGTGTTTAGGATTAGTAAGTGTAAAGAGGAAGATAAGGTGACTTTTGCTATGGCTACTCTTAAAGGTCGTGCGTTGACTTGGTGGAACGGGAGAATTGCTTTCATGGGTCTTGATGCTGCTAATGCTACTCCTTGGGCTGAAATCAAGAAGTGGATGACTTTGGAGTTTTGTCCTCGTAGTGTGATAATTAGGTTAGAACAAGAGTTGATTCATCTGAGAATGAAAGGTGTGGACATTGATAGTTACACGAATTGATTCCATGAGTTGGCCTTGCTATGTCCTCGATTGGTTGAACCTGAAGAGATCCGAATTGAGCAATATGTGAAAGGGTTGACCAGGAATATCCGGGGGGACGTGACATCATCGAAACCACTGACCATTGATGATGCTGTTCGAATGGCTTACCAACTCATTGGACAGATAATTCAGGATAAGGAAGATGAAGCCCGTGTTGGTGAGAAAAGAAAGGGAGACGGTGAGCGTGTAGATAGAGGTGATAATAGGAAGAATTTCAATCGCCGTCAGAACAAGAGAAAGGGAAATGCAAATTCTCTTACCAACAATGCACCGCGCAACGATGATAGATGTCCTAAGTGTGGCAACAAGAGGCATCCTGGCGACTGCTGGAAATGCCGAAATTGCGGAAAGCTTGGACACAAGGTTGAAAGGTGTAAGAAGGGAACCATTTGCTTCAACTGTAATGAAGAAGGTCATAGGAAATCGGAATGCCCCAAGTTGAAAGCGATTGTACCTGGAAGAAACCCCCAGGGTGGTATCTACCAACTTGGAACAATTGAGGTGAAGAAAGAGGATCCGAATGTCGTTACCGGTACGTTTTTACTCAACAATCACTATGTTGTTGCTTTATTCGATTCGGGTGCCGATAGGAGCTTTGTATCCACTAAATTTAGTGCCCTTATTGATATTGAACCTGTTGAGATAAGTACCAGTTACGAGGTGGAATTGGCTGATGGTAAATTAGTGAAAACTAATAAGCTATTAGAAGGATGCTCTCTAAATCTCTTGAACCATTCCTTTCCGATTGATTTGATGTTGATAGAATTAGGTAGTTTTGATATTATTATTGGTATGGATTGGTTGTCGTTGAACAATGCTACTATTTTATGTGGAGAGAAGAAGGTTAAGATTCCTCTTAGGAATAGAACGCTAGTAATTGATGGTAGTCGAGGTGAATCCCGTTTGAAAATCGTTTCATGTATTAAAGTCCAAAAGTACATCAGGAACGGTTGTGAGTTATTTTTAGCTCAAGTGACCGGGAATGAGTCTAGGGAGAAACGATTGGAAGATGTACCTATTATTTGTGAATTTCCTGAGGTATTTCCTAAAGATTTACCCGGACTTCCATTGATAAGGCAAGTAGAGTTTCGAATCGATTTAATTCCTGGTGCTGCACCGGTGGCACGTGCGCCTTACCGATTAGCCCCTTCTGAATTAAAGGAGTTATCTGAGCAACTTAAGGAGTTGTCTGATAAAGGTTTTATTCGACCGAGCTCGTCGCCTTGGGGAGCTCCAGTCTTGTTCGTTAAGAAGGATGGATCTTTTCGTATGTGCATTGATTATAGGGAACTGAATAAGTTGACAATTAAAAATCGATATCCTTTACCTAGGATTGATGATTTGTTTGATCAACTGCAAGGATCTAGTGTGTATTCTAAGATAGATTTGCGATCAGGATATCACCAACTTCGCGTCCGTGAAGAAGATATTCCTATAACTGCATTTAGAACTCGTTATGGACACTATGAATTTCAAGTAATGCCATTTGGGTTAACTAATGCACCTGTGGTTTTCATGGATTTAATGAATCGAGTGTGCAAGCCCTACTTGGATAAATTTGTGATTGTGTTTATTGACGATATTCTAATCTATTCCAAGAATGAAGATGAACATAGAGAACATTTGAGGATTGTTTTGAAGTTGTTGAAGGATGAAAGGTTGTATGCTAAGTTTTCGAAGTGTGATTTCTGGTTAGATTATGTGCAATTTCTTGGTCATGTGATTAACAGAGATGGAATTCATGTTGATCCTGCAAAGGTTGAAGCTATTAAGAATTGGTCTGCACCGACAACGCCAACGGAAGTGCGACAGTTCTTAGGATTAGCTGGCTATTATAGGCGATTCATTAAAGAATTTTCTTTGATAGCTAAACCCTTGACTAAGCTTACTCAGAAGAATAAACCTTTCGTTTGGGGAAGTGATGAAGATGGAGCATTTCAGACATTGAAGCAAAAATTATGTAGTGCGCCAATCTTATCATTACCCGACGGGAGTGAAGATTTCGTAGTGTATTGTGATGCATCTCTTAGAGGTTATGGAGCTGTTTTGATGCAGAGAGAGAAAGTGATAGCTTAGGCTTCTAGGCAATTAAGGAAGAATGAGGAGAATTATGCTACTCATGATCTTGAGTTAGGAGCTGTAGTATTTGCTCTTAGGTTATGGAGACATTATATGTATGGCACCAAGTGTACGGTATTCACCGATCACAAAAGCCTACAGTATATTCTCGACCAGAAGGAATTGAACATGAGGCAACGAAGATGGATAGAGTTGTTAAGTGATTATGACTGTGATATAAGATATCACCCAGGAAAAGCCAATGTTGTTGCTGATGCGTTGAGTAGGAAAGATAGAGAGCCTATCAGGGTGCGTTCTCTAGTCTTGACCGTGCACAATAATTTGCCTGAGCAAATTAGAAATGCGCAAATAGAAGCTTGTAAGAAGGAGAATTTTGTTAATGAAGGGTTCCGAGGAGAAGGAGATCCTTTAGAGGTTAGAGCTGATGGAGTGAAATGCTTAAGAGGTCGTATGTGGATACCTAAGTTTGGAGGCTTAAGAGACTTGGTTATGTTAGAATCCCATAAATCTAGGTATTCCATTCATCCGGGATCTGATAAGATGTACCATGATTTGAAGAAGTTGTACTGGTGGCCGAATATGAAAGCTGACATAGCTATGTATGTTCTTCAATGCTTGACTTGTGCTAGAGTTAAAGCTGAACATCAAAAGCCATCAGGACTACTTCAACAGCCAAAGATTCCTGAATGGAAGTGGGAGCGAATTACGATGGACTTTATCACCAAGCTTCCTAGAACATCATCTGGAAACAATTCGATTTGGGTTATTGTCGATAGACTGACCAAATCAGCACACTTCATTCCGGTTAAGGAGCAGTTCTCACTGGAGAAGCTGACTCGAATATACCTTGATAATGTTGTATGCAAGCATGGAGTGCCTGTATCGATCATTTCAGATCGAGATCCTAGATTCGCATTGAATTTTTGGAAATCTCTCCAAAGATCTTTGGGAACGAATCTCGATATGAGCACTGCTTATCACCCCCAGACTGATGGGCAGAGCGAAAGGACGATACAAACACTTGAAGATATGTTGAGAGCTTGTGTGTTAGACTTTGGTAAGAATTGGGATAAACATTTGTCGTTAGCAGAGTTTTCGTATAACAATAGTTACCATTCTAGTATTAAGGCTGCACCGTTTGAAGCTTTGTATGGTAGGAAGTGTAGATCTCCTGTATGTTGGAGTGAAGTTGGGGATACCCAGCTCACGGGACCGGAATTGATCCGGGAGACTACGGAGATGATAGTTCAGATTAAGAAGAGGTTGTTGACTGCCCGTAGTAGACAGAAAAGTTACGCGGATGTGCGGCGGAAGCCAAAGGAGTTTGAAGTGGGTGACCAAGTAATGTTGAAAGTATCGCCATGGAAAGGCGTTATAAGATTTGGAAAACGAGGAAAATTGAATCCCCGTTATATTGGACCCTTTAAGATTTTGTCTAGAGTAGGTCCGGTGGCTTACAAACTAGAGTTACCCCCAGAACTTCATGGTGTTCACAACACATTCCATGTATCTAATCTGAAGAAATGTCTAGCAGTGAGTGATGAGAAAATTCCGTTAGGTAAGGTTCGAATAGATGGGAAGTTGCATTTTATCGAAGAGCCCGTAGAAGTTATGGACCGTGAGGTAAAGAAACTGAAACAAAGTCGGATACCTATTGTCAAGATCCGATGGAATTCAAAGCATGGACCGGAGTATACTTGGGAACGAGAGGATGAAATGTGGAAGAAATATCCGCACCTCTTCGATTTCAATAAGAAACGGATATCCAAATGAAATGGATCACGAGGACGTTGATCCCTTTTAGGAGGAAAAGCTGTGACAAATCTAACATTTTCAGGTAGTGAAATATTTTCTCGTATAATATTTTGAAACTTATTTTTGTGTTGGTTGACGAACTCACAATTTACGGATTTAAATTTGGGCTTACGTGCATAATTTGGCGTCTTTTACGACTAAACCGGAAACCTTAGGATTACGTATTTATGTTTTTGAACTCCGTTTTTGATGAGACAATTTTTATTGGATTCGTTTTGTGACGGTGATTCATAATTTATAAAAACGTTTTTCGTAAAACGACCCGAGGGCACGCAAATCGAGAAAACTAGAATCGAGAAATACCCGTAAACTAGTGAGATGGGACAAAACACTTTGCCCCACCCCACTAGCATGATATGGACGGCAATATTACACCACCACACATATGTGGCATAAGTCTTAGCTAGTTTACACAAGTGTAAGCTTGTGCTTACACCTTAAGCTAACCATTACCACTTACAACAAAAACTAGCAACTTGTTTCATTCTTACCATTTCCTACATGCAAACCACCCCAAAAACTCTCTCAACTCTCCTCTCCTTGCCGTCCCAAATAAGCCAACAAACACCATCATTGATCTTTTCTAGCCATAAACCACATGTTTACTAGTCCTATTAAGGTGTTCTCTTGAAGCCTTGATCATTTGGTGGCCATATTAACAACTTTGGAGGTGATTTGCTTGTGTCCTAGGGCTGATTTTCCAACCTATGTTCTTGATATTTGATGGTCTTGGAGATACTTGTTGTGTTCATCAAGTTCTTGTCTTCCTAAAACAAGAAATCCACTTGGATTGGTAAAGAAGATCATCCTCTACATTTTTCTCTTATTATTTTGTAAAGAACAAATGTATTTTCTTTCATTTTGTATATGTATATGATGTATATATGATGATAAAAATGTTGTGTGGGGATCAAGTGTTGATAAATATGCTTAAAAATGATGATAACTATAAGAAATGAAGCTAAAATCTTGACTATTTAGTTGGCTGTATAAAAACAGTAGATAACTAAAAGATGAACTGATAAAATTGCATGGTTTGATCCATTTAAAGTAAGTAGATGATGTTATACACATGTGAGAGTTGGTCATGCAATGGAATCAAAATAATGAGTGAGATATGATAAAAACAAGTTAGGTGGTGTAATCTGAATAAGCAGTTTTGTAGGGACTGTTAAGGCAACTTAGACTCAAAATGGGCAGTAGCTATAACTACGTTATATGTAGCACATATTATGAAGAATTTGTCATCCAAAAATAAGCTTCTAAGTCATTGTAGAACTCTAGATATGATAAAAATGGTGAATATGAAGTTAAAAATCAGATTTTTGGAAATAATGTTTATTATTATTATATAAGCACTCACAATATAATCTATAAAATGTAAAATGTAAACCCACTAACTTATAGAACTTAATTATATAAATGTATAAAAGGTTAATTAAATGGGTAAATTATATAAATGGAGGTAAAATAATATTTATAAGTAATAAAAACTATAAACTTGATTTTTACGACTTTTTCGGCTATCGCCGTGAAATTAACGTTTTTCGCCAAATAAAACTTAGACGACCAAACCCGTCTAATGTAAAGTTTATAAAAGTTATATACTGATGTATAAGTAACTAATACAAGTAAAAACCGATAAAACCCGAACTATAAGAATTACGAACATTTACGAGCTAACTAAACACTTTAGACTAATAATTGGACTTAATAAGATAAAAACTTGTAAAAAGAATTATTTGGGCTTAACCCATTTGGGACCAACATGAAAAGTATATATATACTGATAATATAGGTATAAAATAGGTAAAAACAAGTTAAAGAACTTATAAAAGAATTAATGGACTTAAAATAGGTAAAATCGATAAAACTAGTGAACTAGTAAGACGTTACCAAAACGTAAACGCTAAAATGAGTAAACGAGGATTTATAAACCCACTTGATCATCATCATATGTACAAAATCATATATATGTATATTGTTATTTTGATAAAAGTCATTGGACCGAGTCTAAGACCGATTATTATTTATATAGGTTTCCGTGACTGAAGCACGCCCGTAGCCGATAATCCGCCTTTCATTAACAACGTGAGTTCATAGCCTCGCACTCTTTTAAATGTTTTATAAAATGATTTGTAAACCCGCGAGGGAGATAACATGCTAGATTTTTATAAAAATAGAACACAAGTAGTCCCGATTGTATGCTTAATGATATGGACCCGAATGATGCTATGACCCTATATTCGAGACTAAAAGGATTATTAGTAGTTAGGTTATGTCACTTAAAGTCCCATTAGCATGAATTGTGAACTACCGGGTTTTGGTAGACGCTTATGCATTTGATAGTACTATTTGAGGACGATCACCCCAGTTCGCGCCTTGACGGTTGATCCCCGTCGTACCACATTGATTGGTAAGCGAATTTATGTATGAGAAGATTCCATAGCGTGATTTTTGTGACGACACGCTAACTTAGATGGGCAAATTGTTTGTCGGGTTCGCGGCCCGCTGTTTTCACAGTAAGGTAACAATGTCATGCGGCTAATAATAATCCTAATTCAGATACCATGTATCCTAATACAATATAAGACATAAATAATAAATGATAACGACGCTATTACGATGAATATATTACCTAACATGGTAATATAGAGACTACGGTCTCATGGACGGTTTCAGATGTATGCTTGATTTATATATTGCCTGACTAGCAATATGTGGACTTACTTCCGATATTATACTTGTGTTCTGATTTTAAATGAATGTAAATGATTGTTTTATATAACGGTTTTCATTAAACTCTATGAATTCACTCGGCATTCGCTGATATGATTTTTGCATGTTTTCTATCTCAGGTGCTTGAAGGTAATCCGGATGGAGATCGACTCTGATGGCCCACACTTAATATTAAAAATGTTCATTCGATCTGTGTTTTGTAAACTTAATGACCTGTATAAATTGGGACCTGTTGTACACTTTTAAACCTTTTTATCGAATGAATGTTTGTTAAACCTTATACAACCATTTTTATGTGTTGTCTATGATTGGAGTTATTGTGCTATCCCGTAACACTCTGAAAGACCCTTCCGCTGTACCGATACGAAAAATGAGAGTGTTACAACTTATTTTCACAAAAATGTTGGTTTTGGTCATTTTATTTATAAATTTTATAAAAATAATCATATTATCTAATTATTACACCCGATTATCCATAATCACTTATTAAATGCACATCCAAACACACCCCCCCCCCCCCTCCCTTGTTAAATTTTGCTATCTGATGGAATAGATTATATGGTTTTGACATGGCTTCTTTTTCTAATCCAGCCTTGCTTGCTGAAATTATGAGTAAAGTAAAGCGGATGACATATGAAGAACTCTGCAATGAAGTTTTACCGGTATAATTTTGTAATAAAATGTTTGTTCTTTTATTGTCTATTCAATTTGTATGTATGCTAATGATAGTCTACTTATTTTCTCAGCACTGGCCTAATCTGCGTAAGCATAATGGTGACCGTTATGCTTATTTGAGTCACTCACAAGCTGTTCTTGATTGTCTGAGGAACCGAAGTGAATGGTCCAGACTAATTGATCGTCGTCCTAAGGTATGTCTATAGTAAATATGAATTGTTATACTTGTCGATACCCATGTTTATAATAAGTTCGTCATTTTTTAATAATTGTGTTGTAGACGAATGGGGGGAGGAAGAGACGCAAGCCTGAATGTGATACATAGAATCTTGAATTAGAAGATGATTATAGCACTGACAGAAACTCAAAGGAAAATACCAGTGACTACCCAAAGCTGCGAAAAGCAAGAAAGCAGCGGCGCCTTCAAAGAGGAATCAAGGATGTTAGAAGGAGACGAAAGGCTGAAGTTATTAGTGATGATACTGATTCATCTTCCGAATCCAGTGAAGAAAGTGAGTTTAATGATGAAGAAATGCAAGAAGAAGGAACATCAGGTCCAAAAGAGGCCTCTGTTAGCTCAAATGAAACGGGGTCATAACGTTGTTTAAAACATAAAACACCATTTGACCCTTGACTTGGATTTTACTGTTAAGTGTAAGTATGTGAACAACGTTAGGAGTAGAGGATTGTTGTATTGTAGCATTAGGTACCACCATATATTCAATATAGGAATGTAGAGGAGTAGTAGCATAGTGTGAATGTATTCAGGATTCTTAACTATAGCTTGTAATCATAATTGTGCAAGCTAGTTTAGAGAACCCGTTATTACTCTAAGCTTTCAAACCCGTTGGGATTAGACTGTTTGTTGATAATATGAATGTTACATTTTAATTTGAGAAAATCTGCTCTCTGTAGGTTGTAGTTCCTGTTGTCGGACTATAAATAATATTTGTTTCAACATGTTCTGCTTACTATTCAGATTATGTATTTGTTTTTTTTCATTTGGGGGTCTTTATCAAGAAGATCAGGTGATTCAGTAAGGCGGTCAACTAAATCTTTCCTAAACGCTCCTGATGACGGCGAATACGATGTTTCAAGAACAACAAGAGAATGTGCGGTGGTGACATTAATTTTTTTGTCTAGTTTAACGTTAATCAAAGCAGTACTCCATAGCCGGAAGTAAACATCCAGATAGAGACGTATCATTAAACGTCAAAACTTCATTCCCTACAGCAATGGAAGTAATTTTCGTATCAGGAAGATAAGCTTCGACGTTGGTTTTGACCCATTCTTGAGCACCATCAGGATCTTGTAGTTTTGTAACTACTCGTTACCTATTCCAATAATGAACTCGACGTTTGTGTTTCCAAAGGCTGTAAGGACTTTAGGATGATCATCATAAAGTTTAACTTTGTTAGCACCAATGGATTTTACTAATGGGAAGACTTTATCTGGTTACGGGAGATTGTTGACTTTTTGGCCGTAGTTGATACCAATGCACGATATGGTCAGAAAGAGGAGGAGGAGGATTTCACATATGTGGAGTAGGGGGTGAAATGGTCCATTGGTGGTAGTCGGATGGTGGTTAAAAGTGGTAGTGGTATTTTTTGGGATTTAAGATACTACGTTAACCATTAACGCTACAAGTACGTAGCGGATATGGATCTAGTTTGGCACATATGATTAACACATATAATTAAACATAAAAAGAGTAAGAAAACTAACCTTTGTAGACCACATCAAATGAAACTTAGTGATTAAATTAGCACCTCTATTGTGACAACCGTGGTTTTGAGGTTCGTCACTTGGTCTTATTTTTAGGTTATTTTATGTGTGATTACTTGATTTGTGTGTTTACGTGTTTATTTTGTGTGAACGAGGTTGGTGTGGTTATCGTTTATGAGTATAGAGTACTCATAAGTAAATCGAGGAACGGTTATTTCATGTTCATGAGCTCACATTTAGTGACTATGAAATGAAATGGTGATATTTTGGTGTTTACGTATACGTATAAGTATTATAGTAATAGTATATTTTTTTTAGGATTTACGGTTTAGCTTTTGGAGGTCTCGGATGAGGTAATTAGTCATATGAATATTTTTCGGGATGGTTTTAAGTCATTTAGGACTTAGTTATAAAGTTTATTTCAAAATTTGAGATTTTTTTTAAAAGTGTATATTTTACGTCTGGTAAAACGCGTAAATTTGACTAGTTTTACGGTTTTGAGGTTTTGGAGGCTTTGGGAGCTGAAATAAATTAAGGAAAATTAAGGTAATATTATTAATACAAATATTAATAATAAAAAGGAAAAATAAAACGAAATTAAATGGGTATAGGTCAGTTATGTGAAAAAAGAAAAGAAAAGGGAAAAAAGGGGAAAAAAAGGAACCGGGCTTTTGTATTTGGGCTAGGACGGGTTAGGATTAATTATATAAGGTTTTTATTTATCAAAACACTTCATAAAATCCCTGGAGATCAATAAGGAGTCGAAATATACAAACGGAGGAATTAGGGTTTTCATAAAAATCTTGGTTTTTCATAAATTAAAGGTAAATCTTTATAACCCTTTTTAATTAAATTGTTTTTATGTTTTCTTTAATCATCTTATGATGGATTTAGGTTAGGGTTTATTATAAAAACAGTATATTAATGTTATATTAATCATAACATGATGATTACATAAATTAGGGCTTGTAATTAGAGGGATTAGGGTTAATTAATGAGGTTGATTTTGTTAAACCCGTTTTTAAAAACTGGGCAGAATTTTGGGTCATTGTTTTGATCATATAGGGAGTTCTATAAACTCTTATTTTACGATCCAAGTACTCCTGGAAAGGTATTTGAAGTGTCTTTCCAATGCAAGAAACTAGAACTAAATTGGAGGTAGGGAAGTGGGTCAAAAACAGGTTACAACAGTCGGAGGTCAAAACAGTTTTGAATTCAGCTTGTTTTCTTTTTAAGTTTTGGGTTGTTTGGGGTACTTAGGGTTGCATTGGGATCTTCTCACGAACATGAGAGATGGTTTATATATTTTAGTAAGTATCTGAACTTGGGCTAAGGTTGTGGTTTAGGGTAAGACCCCTTAATGGTAACAAACTTTTAGTACGTTTAAAATCAGGAAATCTGGAATGACAAAAGTAGATATATATATATCGGGGCCTTGACAGTAGCTTTAAGGTTAGGTCAAGTGGGAGGTGTTAGCCAACATACGTAAGGGTATGAATATTCCTTTTACAGAAACCATGGGTATTAAGTGGACGTTTGACTTAAAGTTTTGAGACCTAAAAACTGGGACTGTTTTGGGTAAAATATGAACGGGATAGTTATTAAACTTAACCAAGTTAAGGACTTATTAAGGAAGGGTAATGGGGTGATTAGAGCTTAACAATGAGGTAATTATACGGGAATAGACTAGATGTCCATCGTAGGTTGATTAGCCATCTTAGTGATTGGTTCGTGTATTGATTTCGTGTTTTTGGTTTGTTAGCTTGTTGCTAGTGCGAGGACTTGTGAAGAAGCTATCAGGTGAGTTTCATAGTCCCATGTTTAATATTGATTTTGACTTCCAGATGGGATGGAAGAGACATTGTGTTGAGTTATTTTCTAAATTAATGCTGTGAATGTGTTTGTGATTTGAGATGGACTTGTGTGTACATTATGTGATTAACTGCTATGTGATTTTTGATTGTGTATGATTTGGATCGGGGGACACGAGTCGTCTCAGTTATTGTGGTTTGACAAGGTAGTGGCCTTGTGGTTTGACAAGGTAGTGGCCTTGTGGTTTGACAAGGTAGTGGCCTTGTGGTTTGCCAAGGTAGTGGCCTTGGGATAGGTACATAGTGTGATCATCTATGGTACCATGATGTTGTTTGGCAAGGTAGGAGCCTTGGATTGGTTTGGTATGATTAATCTTGATTGATAGTTGTTAATGCATATTTGTAGCACATTGTCCATATGTTATTGTGTTGATGGTTGTTATTCACAGCTTATAACTGATTTAACGTTAGAGTCTAAACCTATGACTCTCACCAACTTTATGTTGACGTGTTTTAGTGTCTCTTTCAGGTGAGAATGTGGTTAAGCTTGAGGATAGAAGTGGCTAGACTTGGATGCCTTAGGATTGCATATAGAAGGAGATCCCTGTTCCTTCTTAACTTTGTTTGTTCATTTATCTAGTGATACTGTTGGCACCTATATGTTTGTTTGTTTGTGTTATTTGTTTGTCTTGGGTAAGAGGTAGGACTGTTACCTACTTACCTAGACTCCTGCATTGTTGAGATATTGTCATGACATTTGTGTCACCATTTTATGACATTTCTTATATCATTTAGTTATCTCTATAGACACGTTATTGTTGTGATGATATCCATACATCGTGCCCCATATTCCGCCATGGTGGGGTGTGACAGAATGGTATCAGAGCCAATGGTTATAGAGAATTAGGTTGCCTAGTCGCGTAGCCTAGTCTATAGCTTAAGGGTCCCTGCATATAGGCGTCATAAGAGTATGTGTGCATTTTATATTAATTGATGTGTTTGGATGTTATTTATTGCGATGTTTTGACTAGTATGAATTGAACCGTAGTATGTTCATACTTAGTCACATGTTATTTTCTTTTCGGGTTTGTGACTAGTGCGGGTTGAACCATAATCGTCCACGCTAGTCACCGTAGTATTTTGCTTAAATTGTACATTATAGTACATAATTTAGTACAAGGTAGATTCTATCTTTTATCGAGTTATTTTACATACCTGAGGTATGTTATTTTCTTTTGATGTTTAAGTCATGTTCCCTAAGAATCGTGTGGTGGTTCGAGTTACTAGGAGTAGGTGGATAGGAAGGATTTTAAGATGTTTCCACTCTTACGGGCGACATGACTTATAACTGATTATGTTTTCGTTTTGGACTTAGTCTATGCTGTTTTAGCTAGACTATGGATTTACGTATTTCAAGAGTATTACTATGTTATTTTAATAGATGGAGTTTTGGACTTTATTGTTTATGTGGTGATGAGCTTATGTGAGTAGATGGATTTATGTGTTATATGTTGTATTGATTCTTATAAGTGTCATCATAGGAGGGAGTGCATTGGGGAAAGGGTAATTGTATAAGTATGGTGGCCAACATAGTTATACAAGTACCACAACTTCAATGGGTTCTCAAGTATGATTGCATGAAAGAGGGTTAGTACATGCTTGTATATGATGAGATGTGGATTTTGGGTATATTTATAATATATGGGTATATGTAACGGCTGCCTACGATATGGATTTTTTTTAGTGTGTTATATGTTTTGAGTTATAGTCGTGTTATGTGATTATGGGGTCACACGATATGGTTTGGTTTTGGAGGTGGGCTTTATGCCTTGTTGTGGCACGGTTAGATGGTGATTACTCGTATGGAAAAACGAGCATATAAAGCGATTGATTGACTTGACATGTATGATAACGAGTATGTTTGGGAGATTCGATTGGTATATATATGCGGATGTATATATACTACTACGTGTTGGGTTATGGTATATGGTCGTTCACTAGTTATTATAACTTGAACGTACCTCGTGTTTGTCGTGTTTTATGGTGCTGGAGTTTGTTGGAGTTCCACCGACGTTTTGAATCTTTTGAAGTGTGTCTTGTAGCGTATTCTTTGAGTCTCGTATTTCACGTGTACGTTTTAAAATGGTGTTTTTGGTTTCAAGTCTATTGAAATAACTTGGGATTTCTTTTGAGATAATGAAATCTTTTGTGTTGGGTCTTGCATTTCTTTTGGTCGGAATATATTGAGCTAGATGGTTGGTTGTATTCGGTAAATAAGGGTAAGGTGTTGGAGTCGTGTTTGAAACAAGATGTCACATAAGATTTCTTTGTAATCAACACTTATATATTTCAAATTCTAAAGGGCTTTCTTTAAAATAAAGCGAAGTAAAATTTCTTTCTACTTACATAGTTTATATAATTGGGTTTAACCGATTCACGTCATTTATAATTATTAATACAAGGTTAAATTGAGTTTATGAAAGTTACACATACAATTATATATGTCATTTAAAAGGATTACATTAATCACTAAGTTTAATCTTTAGTTTTTTAAAAACAACTAGTATAAAACTGTTTTGGTCATAACTTGTTCGTTTTTTTAGAGTTTTTTTTAGTGATTCAAAAGCCAAAAATTATGTACTCGGAACGTACTTTTCAAATATTCAGAAAGTATAGTCATGGGAGGTCAATGGACTGGTCGGAATTGTTGTACAAGTGTCGGGTTCAAGTTTGAGTTTTGAATAGTAGTTTATTTTTATTTGGGGTGCACGGGATACCTAGTCTTTGGGTTGAGTTTTGAGATCGCCTAGAAGGTTGTTGGTATATTGTTTGAGTCACATGGATGTGGGAGGTAATAATAAAAAAAAGATATATATTCTTTTGGAAAAGTCGATCTTTTGCACGGTTTAAATAATATGTCGCGGGGCGTAATCTGTTTGGTTGCCATTGGGTGTTTCTTGGATTATTTTTCGTTGTCATGGATCATTTTGAATTGATACACGTTTTGGGTTTGAGTTTTCTTTCGAGTCTCATGGTTTTGACTTGTTTTAACTGGTGCACGTGAAATGTCGTTAGTTATCCGTTGGTTTGATTTGTTGATCGTATCTGATGGATTCAGGATGTAGTTTTGTTTTCGTATTGTTCGGGAGCGTTGAGGTAGTCATATGAAAGACTTGGTCGCGCCTACACGCTTAAGTAGGTGACCATGAGAGAATGGTCGGAATGCCCTTAGTGGGGAGGAAAGGAGTTCGTAGACGAACTAAGGTGGTCATGAGGTCTCTTAGGAGTACCAAGGAGATAAATAGAGATTTGTGGGATACTAGCACAAGTAACGCGCCATAGAGGGTGTTGGAAGGGGATGCAATACCTCAAAGGTATTTATGATTGTTCGTAGGGTATGTAAGTTTTCTGAAAATTTCCTGAAATTTAGTAGGTTTGCCTATTACGGTGAGGTAGAACCATAAATAGAGCAAGTAGAGGAGGTGGGAGGAGTTGTAGTTAGTGCCTTTCCAAGGCAAATCGTTGATGGAGTGATTTGAAAACAAGAGCTGTTAGAAATTGCAGGGAATGCCGGATAAAAGTTGAGTTGCTTAGTAGTAGATTGGATGTGGAAAGTGGTTGAGTGGTCTGATGAGAGGAAGCATTGGTCTTTTAAAATGCGTGTAGAATTTTGCAAGTAGAACGAGGTAGGATTTTATTCGTATTGCCGCTAAGAGAGGGTTCAAGGAGGACATAGTTGAAACTGCTAAGGATGTTGTATGAACGCTTTGGGTTTACGGTTATGCATTTGGCTTCGCCAAGCACTAGCGGATTTCATGGAGACAATGAAGCGAGTGTGCATGAACGTATATAAATGAGTTGTCATCGGGAGTTTCGACGACATCTTGATCTACTCAAAGTCTAAGAAGGAGAGTGAGGCGAAGTATGTGTTGGTTTTGGAGTGGAAGTATACGTGAGATTTTCAAAGTGTGAGTTTTAGTATTAAGTCTACCATGATGAGTAGTTAGAGATGATGGCATATCATGGAACCAGCAAGGGGCGAAGTGAAGAAGGATGAGGAAGCATTTTGGAGGATGAAGAGGTGGATTGGATAATGAGCGGATCTTGGCATTATCGGAAGGACTGGATGAATTCGCGAGCATGACGATACGTAGAGCAAAGATTTGGATGCGTACGAGGACGACAAAGAAAGGCGATTGCTTATACGTTGCAGGAACTGAAGATTTGGAAGAACTGGATAGACTTAGTTAGTGGAGCTGGATTGTTATATCTGCCTAGAATGCTAGTGGCATTTGGGGTACGAGACGTAGAGAATGATCTATACGGATCATGAACGTCTCCAACACATATTCAATCACCTTGATTGAACATTTGGCAAAGGTGGTGGGTGGAGTTAAGTGACGAAAGAAAATTGCATGGCCAAGTACCATCTGGGAAAGGCAAGCATGGTCGATGAGACATGGAATAAGAAGGATGAGGCGAAACTAAGACGAACTTGAACTATAAGGATGACGTATTAGGGCGGTTTGGATAAAGGATATAGGTTGCACGAGTTGAGTTGTCTAAAGCAGAGAAAGCGTCAACATGTATGTTGCGTGGCTTGGACAATCATATGAAGAAAAGGGACGTAGACTATACTTCCTACATAGTTAGGAGTAGCTTAGAAAGGGCGATGTAAGGACGAAGTTGGTGGAAGGGATACATAATGCGGTGGAGGAATAAGTACGACGAGAGTTGGGTGATAGTCGATAGACAGACTAATTCATCTCACATTTCAAGAGGAATGAGAAGTCACGTAGTTGAGAAGTTGGAAGGATTGCATACGGATGTGATGGAATAGAGGGTTTTACGTAAAAGTTAGCCCGATATGTATGGAATGCCTTATGAGGGATTATGGAAAGGGAAGAAACGATGGGAAGCATCACATCGTGATGTATGGCATGAGTTAAGGAGGAAGAAGGAAGTGTGTATAGAAGCGAAGCATAAATGAAATAGGTCGAGATAGGAATCGAAGGTAGAACTTTGGTAGAGCCTAATGAGTAGAATAAAGCACAAAGCATGCTACTAATGTGGTAATGGTGTTTGTGGACGGGATGAGAGCAGCAAGGGATGCTATGTAGAGATGGAGGAAACCACTAGAGTTAGTGACAAAGTTGTGTATGAAGTTTCACCCATAGTAACGGCTGGTATGTTTTGGTAAAATGGAAGAGTTGATGTAGAGTTTTGTAGGTCCATTTATGATCTTTGGAAAGATCGGACCATTAGCTTATGAGTATAGAATTACCTGGGGAGAGTGAGTTGTATACATGATACATTTCATGTATTGAGATTGGTAAAGGTTGTTTGAGAATGCATTTTGCCTGTACGGTTATTCGGGACTTGTGTTAATAAGAGTCTTTGTTTTATCAAAGAGTCATTTGTGAGATTTATTGACTGTGAGGTCAATAGTTTGGCAATAAATTTAAATATTGTTGGTTAGTATATGTGGTAATTTGAGACTTGAACTAAAGTTCACATGGAAATGAGAGGAGTTCGTTTAGAACAAGCATCCTCGTGTGATTTGTTGTTTGTGTGTTTGATCCTAAGGAGTAAATCTCGGGACGAGATTTCTATTAGGAGGGAGTGATGTGACAACCGTGGTTTTGAGGTTCGTCACTTGGTCTTATTTTTAGGTTATTTTATGTGTGATTACTTGATTTGTGTGTTTACGTGTTTATTTTGTGTGAACGAGGTTGGTGTGGTTATCGTTTATGAGTATAGAGTACTCATAAGTAAATCGAGGAACGGTTATTTCATGTTCATGAGCTCACATTTAGTGACTATGAAATGAAATGGTGATATTTTGGTGTTTACGTATACGTATAAGTATTATAGTAATAGTATATTTTTTTTAGGATTTACGGTTTAGCTTTTGGAGATCTCGGATGAGGTAATTAGTCATATGAATATTTTTCGGGATGGTTTTAAGTCATTTAGGACTTAGTTATAAAGTTTATTTCAAAATTTGAGATTTTTTTTAAAAGTGTATATTTTACGTCTTTTACGGTAAAACGCGTAAATTTGACTAGTTTTACGGTTTTGAGGTTTTGGAGGCTTTGGGAGCTGAAATAAATTAAAGAAAATTAAGGTAATATTATTAATACAAATATTAATAATAAAAAGGAAAAATAAAACGAAATTAAATGGGTATAGGTCAGTTATGTGAAAAAAGAAAAGAAAAGGGAAAAAAGGGAAAAAAAGGAACCGGGCTTTTGTATTTGGGCTAGGACTGGTTAGGATTAATTATATAAGGTTTTTATTTATCAAAACACTTCATAAAATCCCTGGAGATCAATAAGGAGTCGAAATATACAAACGGAGGAATTAGGGTTTTCATAAAAATCTTGGTTTTTCATAAATCAAAGGTAAATCTTTATAACCCTTTTTAATTAAATTGTTTTTATGTTTTCTTTAATCATCTTATGATGGATTTAGGTTAGGGTTTATTATAAAAACAGTATATTAATGTTATATTAATCATAACATGATGATTACATAAATTAGGGCTTGTAATTAGAGGGATTAGGGTTAATTAATGAGGTTGATTTTGTTAAACCCGTTTTTAAAAACTGGGCAGAATTTTGGGTCATTGTTTTGATCATATAGGGAGTTCTATAAACTCTTATTTTACGATCCAAGTACTCCTGGAAAGGTATTTGAAGTGTCTTTCCAATGCAAGAAACTAGAACTAAATTGGAGGTAGGGAAGTGGGTCAAAAACAGGTTACAACAGTCGGAGGTCAAAACAGTTTTGAATTCAGCTTGTTTTCTTTTTAAGTTTTGGGTTGTTTGGGGTACTTAAGGTTGCATTGGGATCTTCTCACGAACATGAGAGATGGTTTATATATTTTAGTAAGTATCTGAACTTGGGCTAAGGTTGTGGTTTAGGGTAAGACCCCTTAATGGTAACAAACCTTTAGTACGTTTAAAATCAGGAAATCTGGAATGACAAAAGTAGATATATGTATATCGGGGCCTTAACAGTAGCTTTAAGGTTAGGTCAAGTGGGAGGTGTTAGACAACATACGTAAGGGTATGAATATTCCTTTTACAGAAACCATGGGCATGTTTAAGTGGACGTTTGACTTAAAGTTTTGAGACCTAAAAACTGGGACTGTTTTGGGTAAAATATGAACGGGATAGTTATTAAACTTAACCAAGTTAAGGACTTGTTAAGGAAGGGTAATGGGGTGATTAGAGCTTAACAATGAGGTAATTATACGGGAATAGACTAGATGTCCATCGTAGGTTGATGAGCCATCTTAGTGATTGGTTCGTGTATTGATTTCGTGTTTTTGGTTTGTTAGCTTGTTGCTAGTGCGAGGACTTGTGAAGAAGCTATCAGGTGAGTTTCATAGTCCCATGTTTAATATTGATTTTGACTTCCAGATGGGATGGAAGAGACATTGTGTTGAGTTATTTTCTAAATTAATGCTGTGAATGTGTTTGTGATTTGAGATGGACTTGTGTGTACATTATGTGATTAACTGCTATGTGATTTTTGATTGTGTATGATTTGGATCGGGGGACACGAGCCGTCTCAGTTATTGTGGTTTGACAAGGTAGTGGCCTTGTGGTTTGACAAGGTAGTGGCCTTGTGGTTTGACAAGGTAGTGGCCTTGTGGTTTGCCAAGGTAGTGGCCTTGGGATAGGTACATAGTGTGATCATCTATGGTACCATGATGTTGTTTGGCAAGGTAGGAGCCTTGGATTGGTTTGGTATGATTAATCTTGATTGATAGTTGTTAATGCATATTTGTAGCACATTGTCCATATGTTATTGTGTTGATGGTTGTTATTCACAGCTTATAACTGATTTAACGTTAGAGTCTAAACCTATGACTCTCACCAACTTTATGTTGACGTGTTTTAGTGTCTCTTTCAGGTGAGAATATGGTTAAGCTTGAGGATAGAAGTGGCTAGACTTGGATGCCTTAGGATTGCATATAGAAGGAGATCCCTGTTCCTTCTTAGCTTTGTTTGTTCATTTATCTAGTGATACTATTGGCACCTATATGTTTGTTTGTTTGTGTTATTTGTTTGTCTTGGGTAAGAGGTAGGACTGTTACCTACTTACCTAGACTCCTGCATTGTTGAGATATTGTCATGACATTTGTGTCACCATTTTATGACATTTCTTATATCATTTAGTTATCTCTATAGACACGCTATTGTTGTGATGATATCCATACGTCGTGCCCCATATTCCGCCATGGTGGGGTGTGACATCTATGGTTGCTACATAGACACGTCAAACAAGTACGTTCGGAATGGTAGTCGTGTTTCACGTAAACCCAAACACCAAGTGTCTTAGCCCAAAATAGATCAAAAACCAAAACATGCCAAAACTGCTTCTTTGACCGATATCCTTATCTATCCAAGAAACCAGATCTCTTTATTGTCAGATGTCAGACAACATTAAACTGACAGAATACCGAATCTGTCCGAGAACTTAATCTATACTACCTATAAAGGAAAAACCCTCATTTCTTGAAAAGTGAAAACTTAAATTCTATAAATAGTTAAATGTGAAAACTTAAATTTCATAAATAGATTTAATCATTAATTAGTCAAACTTCTTCCATAATTTCACTACACCTAATTTCGACCACCGGGTCACCGGTCGACCAACTGGTCAACGGTTCGACTACCGGGTCAACCCGATCGAGTCATCCGATTACCAGTTCGTTCACCGGGTGTAACAGGGTTTCGAAAATATAAGACCAGGTTTAATTTTAACCGTTTTTCTAACTGGTTGAACCGGTCGGGTCAAACTGGGTTTTCATAGTATTTTTGTTAGTGAGTCAAAATATGTTACTTCTACAACGGGTTATGAATGATAATTTAAATTTTTTATGTTGTTCTACTTTAACAAAAGGTGAATAACTTGATCTATACATGTATTTTTAGAACGGCTGATCTGTACACGTTTTATTTTGAATGTCACACGAAACACTTACCACAATATAACATATCATTAATTATTTGTCGCTAGAAATTTCCGCCGCTATGCGCGGGTAATCGTCTAGTGTATTTAATGCTATCAATGTACTATGTTAACTTTTTGCAAAAAAATATTTTTATAATGGAAATCTTTTTTGCTAAATATTTTATAATAATAAAAAGCCTTTTGTAACTTGATTTGAGTGTTCAATAATGACTATTCACGAGTGTATTTATTGCTAACCAAAGTACTAACATTGAAGTTAAGTGAAGTGAAGCTCGGCTTTAGAGCATATGAAGAGTAGTAGTTAGGGTGGGAATCGGGTTAGGTTTGAATTGTTCGGGTCGGGGTTAAAATTGGGTCGAGCTGAGACTAAAACTAATTTACTTGAACCTAACCCGATTTCAACTCGAGTTAGTCGGGTTCGGGTCTATTTAGGTCGGGTCTAATCGGGTCGAGTTTATTCGTGTTCGGGTTAACTTGAGTTTGAATAAAATATAAAAAAACAATTTTTTTTACTTTTTTTAATAGAAATTATATTAAATTAACTAAAAAATAAAAATATTCTTTATTCGGATCAATCGGGTTGACCCGGACCCAGATTAGACATAATTTATTTACCTGTATTCCGACTCGATTTCGAATTCGGGTTAGTCGGGTTGACCCGATTAACCCGATATAACCCGACCCCAAATATCGGGTTAGAAATATTGACACCCCTAGTAGCTGCTTCAATTACACACGTGAGCTTAAAAAAAATGTCTTTTATATAAAATCCTTCCGTATATAAACATCGTCGGTTGGTTTTGACCGACATATCTACCTATATAAACATCCGTACATGTATTCACTTAACTCCAACGAACCAAACCCAAGAGATTTATTAATCGACCCACTTTTTTACTAGCATGGGGTGTTTTGAATCAAAGATGGACCCATGCAAGCGCAGTAAAGCATATATGAGACGCTCGATATCCGCTCATGCCGCCTTTGCTGATGCCAATTCCGCCTACGCTTCGGCTCTCAAAAACACAGGCGCTGCCTTTAGTGATTACTTCGCCTCAATTGTGAATAAGAAAGATGTCAACTTATTCAAAGAGGTTGATGATTGTTTTATAAACGCTTCACAAAGTGCATATCAAGTTTCTAGGATTCTCGAGTATAATAAGTTACACCACCGCTCGAATTTTGGACATTTTCAAGGTAATTACTATAGATTATATGGCTGGTATACGTGTTCGTCTTTATTTGAAATTGCATTTGTTTTTCGAGTCATATTGATGCTAACAGCCTTGCTTATTATAGGTCTTACTGGTCATTCTACAAGATTCATGCGGGTCGTTACTCTCAACAATGACTGCTTTGTTCACGCAGAGAAAGAGACACTCGCTACGATACTAGACAAGATGTTAGAATGGGAGAAGAAACTATATAAGCAATCCAAGGATGCTAAAGATGTGATATATGCATACCAGAGAGAGATTGCATCATTGAATAAACTTGGAGGTGTTAGTAACGACTCGATGCCCGTAAAGCAGTTGGACCCAAGATACATTGTGGATATGCAGTCTATCAATTCCGCCATCAATTCCACCATCACAGAAATCAACCGTCTTCGTGATGAGCAATTGTATCCAAAACTTGTTCAACTTGTTCAAGAGTAAGTGATTCTAACTTTACATTATTATTTCTATCATTAGTTAACCGAACGCAATTTCTTACAATTATTTTATTAATCAATCTTGTTATGATCGACTGGTAAGAAAGATGTCATATTGTATCGTTGTGTAAATACAAGTACATTTTTTTATAAATGCTTGAAACTAACACGAAAACTTATTTGCAGGATGGCGACAATGTGGGAAAATATGCAAAAGCAACATGAACACCAGTCCACGATAATTCAAGCGTTACAAAACTTCAAAACCTTGGAACTGCGAGAAGAAACAAGTGCTCATGACTTGCACAACACGCGAAAACTCCATCATCATGTAAAAATTTGCTCAACCGAGTTCAAAAAACTCATGCTACACCAAAATAACTACATTAAGTCGCTCGAACATTGGCTTAATTATAACCTGGTTGTTAGCACAAATCACGTCATAAAGTCTCAATACCCTAAAATCGAATCATTATTATGCTCATGGCTCAACGAACTCGAGAAACTTCCGGAAGAAGATACAATGACCGGTATGGAAGAATTTTCCGCGGATATTCATACAATCGCTCAATTACAATCAAACAAGAGTAAAATGAAAAAGAAATGCGATGAAACGCGAAAAGAGTTGTTCAAAGTATTAGAAAATTTTGAAAGATGGTGCAATAAAGATATTGCTAAGAATCTATCGACTGTGGAGGCGTCAAAGCCGCGGTTGGTCGTGGAGGAGACTTACAAAAAGTTATGTGACGAGGTGAAACATAAGATGGTGGTGAATTTGACAACGCGGTTGCCTCAATTTCTTAAAGACGTGTCGGGGTTGGCTCGTGCTTGTTCGCTTATGTATAAGAATTTGAATATGTAATGTTAGTATGTATCCACTTAAAATTTTGAATGTCTCGGTATAAAACTTCCTGGCACAGTTATTTTGTAACGAAGAGTATACAACTATACAAGTAGTAGGCACAACAGCAAAACTTCTTGGCAGGCCGAGAAAGACGGAATGAACATCTAATACACATTGATTCATGCTAATGTATCTGTTGAGAAGTTAATACAGACAATAGCTGATTCATACGAAACATCATACGAAACATATCCTTTTTGACGGGGAGTCTTGAATACGTAATATATATTTTAAACGAAGTGAGGGTGAAATCATGCTTGCTACTGTTTTGGGGAGAGTCTAGTTATAGAGAACTATTCTGTTGT
Organism: Glebionis coronaria; assembly: GCA_025667525.1. Classification (NCBI taxonomy): domain Eukaryota; kingdom Viridiplantae; phylum Streptophyta; class Magnoliopsida; order Asterales; family Asteraceae; genus Glebionis; species Glebionis coronaria. The sequence continues at coordinate 21,834,496 of CM046880.1, forward strand.
GTATATATTCAATTCCCTTTATATGTGGAATACCGGCTGTGACATCTTGCCTTAATTAAAACAAGTAATATAAACGCTAGAAGATGCATGTGGGACATCTATTTTAGATAGGAAACCTTTCTATCAGTTATAGTGAGACCAAAATGTGTAAACAGTCATCTTTGATGAGTCTTGATTGATGTATCCTGTGAAGAAAGAGCATCTGTTGATACAAATAGTAGTTAATTCTTGCTAACAACTTACAGACCCATAATATTAATTTACACCTTCATGAACGATAATATGTTCTCTTAACATCACTGGCTGTTGCAAATAACACTTGTTGTTGAACAATACAAAATTGGCTTTTATGGATTGGATAGTGTTTCTTTCGTACGGATATATAAATGGTTTCCTGGACCTTGTCTTTATTTGTCGAGGACTAGTTAGCTCTTTCAGAGAGCTGTGAAGCATGGTAATTTAAAAAACATAATATAAATATAAGCTTTTATCCTTTGCTCTTAGGCAAGTTACCAGACAGGAAAAGACGTAACAGTTCTGGTAAGGCTCTCATTGCTTGTATTTAGTATGGGATGTGCAGGTTGCATGAATGTAGTTGCTTTTGGGAAAAGGTCACAAGTGATAGGAGAGCATCTTTATATACCAAACTAGTTTATTGACCCGTGAATATCATGGGTTTTAAATGTAAAACTTATTCTCCGTATCACATTCTAACCCATTTTCGTTCTTTATTACCGTGATTGGAGAGCATCTTTATACACCAAATTTGGCTCTGATGTTTTACTTTCATATTATAACTAGTATCAACAATCTACATAAGAGGCATCTCTGCTGTATAAAAATTTACATTCTTTATTTACACTTTCTTGTACTTGGTAATAGCCATTGTATAATATCATAGGAAGTCGCTTGCAAAAGGTTACTTTTATGTAGAATGAACTGAACACCAGGTAGTCAAATTAGATGAACCAAAACTAGAGAGACATAAATGAAGACTCTTTTATGGTTACTAGAGAGCTGCACTTATTTGTCCTAAAAATCCTGGAATTTGTATTCTCTCAGTTTTTCGAATTTCACATTTCTCTTGATTCCACATATAGCATGAATGTAGGAAAAGTTTGCACCACTCATATTAAAGTGATGATAGCCACAAGCAGGATTTTCGTTCACTTTATTGTTTGCACCTAGCATGATTCTAACTTGAGACCTCTCACATTTTAGTGACGATAGTCACAAGCTTTTACCAACTTGGCTGACTCTGGGTGGTTAAGCATTAGTGATGTTGAATTAAGCCCTAGAAGCTTTTAGATTGTACTTTTTATAATGCGTCTGTCTCCCATTCATCGGTTTTGACCAGTACAACATCATATAAAATGTTAGAAAGGACACATATGTAGGGTTATACTCTTATGTCCATGTCTTTACTTTGATTACCTCTTTCTTTGCTGCGGAGTAGTGTAATTCGTCTCCCCGCTTTCCATTTTCCAGTATTCTTTCATAAACCATTGCTTTCACATTCAAATTTCAATAGCTGCTGCATCAGGACTTTGTTATGAGTGATAATGTGATAGTATCCACTGTGAACACAATAAAAACACCCACTGTGATACCCTTTATATAATGCCAACATGTCCCAATTCATTTATTTGTCCGTGTCAGTTATAAAACTACAGATACTCGATTTATAATATATCTTTGGCTTTATTTGACCAGGAATAGTTAGTTCTTCCAGAGAGCTATAATGTTGTGTATGCCCTTTTTTCTGTCGGGTACCATCAGTTTGTGACTCTTAATCTTAATATCAAGTATGGTATTATAAACAACATAATATAAACCTTTGGAGCAATAATGGCGGTGTAGTATCCTTTGCGCTTGCGCAAGTTGTCAGACACAAGACTTGATCATGTGCAGGAAAAACATAATAGCTGTGGTAATGTTCTCATTGCTTCTATTTAGTAGGGGATGTGCAGCTACTGCTGAATAGTTTAGATAGTTTTTGACTTGTTTACAGAGCTGGACATACATCGATGGTAGATATGTTCAGGTTTAACTTTCATAGTTTCATGTATAGGCAAAGTCAAGAGGGAGATGTACAAGCAGTATTATGCACAATTGAACAAACTAATTGGTAGATAGATTAAGCTTTGGCCAAAGTATATGCAGGGCTGCATGAATCTAGTTGATTTTGGAAGAAGGTCTTGAACAAGTAATTTGCACCATAGCTTAATATCCGTGGACTAGTGTATAATTTAAAAAATGGTAGTAGATGACATATGAGAGTTTAACTTGTCACACATGGTACTGAGAAGCTTATATAGCGAGAAAAAGCTGGAATAAGCAACTTTGTGTACTTTTGATTGATTTGATCCGTGATAGGAGAGCATTTTTATATACCAAACGTAATTTATTGACCAACTTCGTATCGGTTTCTAACCATTTTCGTGGTTTTGTACCGTGACAGGATGTAGCATCTTTATACACCAAATTTGGTAGGGATGTCTTCTTACTTTTATAACAAATTGTAACTAGTATTGACAATCTGCATAAGAGGCATCTCTGCTGTATAAAAACTTACGTCTGCAGTCTATATACAGTTACGTGAACTTGGTAATAGCCATTGTATAATATTATAGGAGCTCGTGCTTGCAAAAGGTTAACTTTTATGTAGTCAAGTTAGATGAACCAAAACTAGAAAGACACAAATGAAGTCTCTTTCATGGTTACCGGAAAGCTGCACTCATTTGTCCCTAGTTTCATGGAATATATATTTTCTCAGTTCTTAAAAATTTTCATTTGTCTTGATCTCTTGTTCATCCACATATACCTTGAATGTTGGAAAATGAAGTTAGATAAACCCGTATTAAAATATACCCGAGTAGAGAATCAAAACTTTATACAGTATTAATTATTGATGATGGGCACAAGCAGGATTGTTTATCCACTTCAAGGTTATTCGAACTTGAGACCCTTCACATTCTAGTGACAATAGTCGCAAGCTTTTACCAACTTGGTCATCCATGTGTAGTTAAGCATTAACAATGTTGAATCAGGCCCTAGAAGCTTTTTGAATTGTACTTCTTATAATGCGTCTGTCTCCCATTCATCAGTTTGACCAGTACAACACCGTCATCGGTTTGACCAGTACAACACCGTCTAAATTTTAGAAAAAAAATGCCTAGAATAAAGGATGCACATATAGGGGTATACTCTTATATCCGTGACTTTACTTTGATAACCTCTTTCTCTGCTGCGGACTGCGGAGTAGGGTAGTTTGTCTCCCCATTTTCCCTCTTTTATCATTATCAAATATTGGATGATACATGATTAGGAAAAACATCAGTATACTTCATAAACCATTGCTCTCACATTCAAATTTCAATAGCGGAAGCATAAATTTCAGTATTTGGCAGGACTTTGTTATGAGTGATAATGTCATAGTATCATACAGAGTATTTGTTGCCTATTAGTTGATTGTATTACAGGCTGTCATTTGTATGTAGGCCTAGCCCATTTGTAGCTATTCTAGAACCATCTCTGTATCCTATATATATGTGGCATGTTTATGGAATAAATCAATCAAGGAATTATACCATTCAATATGGTATCAGAGCTAAATAAAATCTCGATCCTAAAAATATTCTCCCTGTTCTCCCTCCCACGTCTATCTCCTATCTCTTCTCCCTACACTTAGGCTTCAACCCATCAAACCAAATGTCTGGGGATGACACCATCATAACAAACACAACACCTACATCCACCAATAAAATCATTCCGTTTAATATACCTATCAGGTTGAGCCTTGAAAAACATAACTACACCTCCTGGTGTTCTTTCCTCAAAATCCATCTAGGAAGCCTAGGACTAAAAACTCACATCGAGGGCTCCTCTACAAACTCTAGTGATCCAGAATGGGACAAACAAGATGTCCTTGTGAAGGTCTGGATCCTAGGCACCCTAGAAGAATCACTTCAAGATCAAGTTGTCGCAACCCCTGGGAATGCAAAAGCTTTGTGGGATCACATTAAGGATCTCTTTCACGACAACAAAGACGCCCGCGCAATAACCCTTGATGGCGAGCTTCGATCTATCAAGCTTGGCAACCTCACCATAAACGCTTATTGCACCAAAATAAAAGCAATGGCAGACCGTCTGGCCAATCTTGGAGAAAAGGTCAGTGATAAAAACCTGGTCATGTATGCTTTAAATGGACTTGACACACGGTATAAGGGTATAGCTCGACTCATTCGTCACAGCCAACCTTTACCAAAATTTGAAACTGCTCGCAACATGTTGTTGCTTGAAGAATCCAACATGCAAGAAGCAAATGACCAGGCCAACACCTACGATAGCAGTAGCTCGTCCCCTACTGTCCTTATGGCAACCAAAATGGACACGAAAGGTACCCACACTAAAACCCAGTCTTTACCTCAAATATGTAATCACTTTAACAAAGGTTCGTGTAAATTCGGGGACCGATGTAAGTTCATACATGACCATAGGAATCGATCTGGCTTGACAACCAAAGGAAATACTACCCGATCGTACCGCCCCAATCCCCTTCCCTGGACTCCTCCAGGCCTATACCAGGCTCGCCAATCCCTTGGCCAAAGTTACACTCACTCACAACCCTTTGCAAACCCACGACAGCAGCAAACAAGCCCATATCCAGCCACTGCTTATGCACCAGCCCATAATCAGGCCCAATCTTACCCACAAGCCCATCATGTCCAGCCCTTGTACGCTACACCACAACCCAATCCAAACAGCGGGCTTCTTGGACCCGCACCAGGGTACTATCCAACTCATGCTACAACGTTACCAAGCGCGTTTATCACAATGACCTTGCAAGATCCTACGTGGAACATGGATACAGGTGCGTCTTCCCATTTAAATTCCAATGCAAATAATTTAAGTACACTTTTTAACACACGCTTATTCCCATCTGTACACGTTGGCGACGGGAATTCTATTCCCGTCACCAACACTGGACATAGCATTATTCCATCCTCTAACCGCCCACTTCATCTACATAATGTTCTTGTAACCCCTAACATCATTAAAAATCTCATTTCAGTCCGTCAGTTTACTAGAGATAACAACTGTACAATTGAATTTGATGCCTTTGGTTTTTCTGTGAAGGACTTCTGGACTCGCCATATCCTCCTTCGATGTGATAGTTCCGGAGATCTCTATCCTGTCACCAATCCATCAACAATCCCTACTGCCCTCGTCTCCAAAAGCTCCTCCACGTGGCACCAACGTCTTGGTCATCCCAGTAACGAAGTACTAAAGTCTCTTGCTTCTAATAAATTCATTTCGTGTAATAAAGAAAAGTCTCCTCATGTTTGTCATGCATGCCAACTTGGCAAACATGTGAAGCTCCCTTTTCATAGTTCCAAGTCTATTGTTAAACATTGTTTTGATATTATTCATTCCGATTTATGGACATCTCCAATTACCAGTAAAAGTGGTTTCAAATATTACGTATTATTTCTTGATCACTACTCTCATTACTTATGGATTTACCCACTTCGTCATAAATCTGACATGCTTGATAAATTTCTGTATTTTCGTAATTATGTTAAGAACCAATTCAAATGCGAAATAAAAAGTTTCCAATGTGACCATGGCGGTGAATTCGATAATAACCGTTTACATAACCTTTTTGCCAAATACGGTATAGAATTTCGATTCTCTTGCCCAAAAACCTCTCAACAAAACGGCAAAGCAGAACGCATGATTAGAACCATCAACAATGTTATCCGTACGCTCTTGTTTCAAGCTCACCTTCCCCCCACTTTTTGGGTCGAGGCTCTTCATATGGCCGCTTATCTCCTCAACCTTATACCATCAACAGCCATCAACAATGAAATTCCCTACACACGTCTTTTTAACAAAACACCCGACTACTCCAACCTCCGTATCTTTGGTTGTCTTTGCTATCCTCACCTTCAGTCACCACACAAACTTGCCCCACGCGCAACACCATGCATATTCTTAGGCTATCCCGCCTACCACCGTGGCTTTCGATGCCTAGATCTTGAAACAAATAAGATCTTTCTGTCCCGCCATGTCACCTTTGACGAATCCCAATTCCCCTACCGCTCAATGACACCCGATTCCCCACCCTCCTACACCTTCTTAGACACTACAGTACTCACTCAATCCTCATCACCATCTCCGTTACAAACCGACTCTCAAACTCATACCGAGCCTACTACACCCGCCAGCGCAACTCCCATCAATTCTCCACAACTCAACAGCCCCCAATCTGAACCATCAAATCCACCATCACCAATCCAACAGCCTTCTCCCCAACCACTCGACATTCCAAACCAACCTCCAACTGAACCACCTCGTACTCACCACATGGTCACTCGGTCACAATCAGGCATTGTCAAAACCATTGATCGTCTCTCCCTTCACACTACTTCTATCTCTCCATTACCTAAATCTCCATTCCTCGCTCTCCAAAACCCTCATTGGAATAATGCTATGCATGATGAGTATAATGCGTTAGTTAAAAATGGTACTTGGATTCTTGTACCACGGCCCGCTGGTATTAATTTGGTGCGATCCATGTGGCTATTTAAACATAAATTTCATGCTGATGGAACTCTGAGCCGTTATAAGGCTCGTTTAGTTGCCAATGGTAGTAGTCAGCAACTTGGTATTGACTGTGACGAGACTTTCAGCCCAGTGGTCAAGCCAGCCACTATCCGCACAGTCCTTAGTCTTGCGGTCTCTCGCAAGTGGCCCATTCATCAGCTTGACGTCAAGAATGCTTTTCTTAATGGGGATTTATCTGAAACTGTATACATGCACCAACCACCTGGTTTTGTGGACCCCCGGTACCCTCACCATGTTTGTCTTCTGCAGAAGTCTTTATATGGTCTGAAACAGGCACCTCGTGCTTGGTTTCAGCGATTTGCAGGTTATGCCACTCGTGTTGGATTCTACCACAGTCGTTGTGACTCTTCCCTATTCATTCTTCGTAAGGGATCTCATGTTGCTTATTTACTTATCTATGTGGATGACATTATTCTTACAGCTTCCTCTACATACCTACTACAGCAAGTCATTTGTTCTCTACACAACGAGTTTGAGATGACTGACCTTGGGGAACTTAATTATTTTCTTGGTATTTCTGCTACTCGTCACTCTACAGGGCTATTTCTGTCTCAGAAGCAGTACGCTATTGAGCTCCTTGCGCGTGCTCACATGACCAACTGTAACCCTTCAAGAACTCCAGTTGATACCGAATCCAAACTGGGTCCTGAAGGTGTTCCAGTTGAGGACCCTACTATATATCGCAGTCTTGCAGGTGGTCTTCAGTATCTCACATTCACTCGACCAGATATATCCTATGCAGTTCAACAGATTTGCCTCTACATGCATGACCCTCGTGAACCTCATCTTGCTGCCCTTAAGCGTATACTACGCTACGTTCGAGGAACTCTGGATTTTGGATTTCACCTATACACTTCTACTACCACCTCTCTTGTTGGGTACACAGATGCGGATTGGGCAGGCTGCCCCTCAACAAGGCGGTCTACTTCAGGATATTGTGTGTTTTTGGGAGACAATCTCTTGTCTTGGTCTTCTAAGCGCCAGCAGACTATCTCTCGTTCCAGTGCTGAGGCTGAATATCGGGGTGTTGCCAATGTCGTAGCTGAGACTGCATGGCTTCGCAACCTTCTTCGAGAGCTACACTCTCCATTGTCCGCTGCAACTCTTGTCTACTGTGACAATGTTAGCGCCATATACCTGTCTGCTAATCCAGTTCAACATCAACGAACCAAACATATTGAGATTGACATACATTTTGTTCGTGACTTGGTTACTGTTGGTCAAGTTCGAGTTCTCCATGTGCCCTCCCGCTATCAGTACGCAGATATCTTCACCAAGGGTCTACCATCTTCATTATTTGAAGATTTTAGATCCAGTTTGAGCGTCCGCCTTCCTCCCGCTCCAACTGTGGGGGAGTATTAGTTGATTGTATTACAAGCTGTCATTTGTATGTAGGCCTAGCCCATTTGTAGCTATTCTAGAACCATCTCTGTATCCTATATATATGTGGCATGTTTATGGAATAAATCAATCAAGGAATTATACCATTCAATATTGCCTTGGTCTTTGATTATAAGCAATTCTATCAGTAAGGTAAGTGTAGTACTTTTATCTTTTTTGGCTCGATAATGGATTATGAAATAGGGTTAAGTCCATATATTGGTAATCTACTATCCGTCGTTTACACATCTTGTACCATTTTTATTACTAATATCGATATAAAAACCGGCTATACTTTTCTATTATCGGTAATAAGCTTTTTCTTTTTTTATTAGTTGCATATTACACATCACTAATATATTACACATCACTCTTTATAAACACCTATCCAAACACACTTATTAAACCAATCCCATCTCTTTCACCCATAACTTGTTTCTTACTTTGGATAAGATTTTAAGGCAAAATGGAGACACACATAACAACTACATCAGACAATAGAAGCACCCACTGGTGTTACACTTGCTGCCAATTAGTCACACTCACAAGAGAAAACAAAGTTTGTTCTGAGTGCAGACTGGAGTTTGTTCAATGATAGATTAGTTGAGCTCTTTAACGAGGTTCTTGGATTAAGACGAGAAAATGGTGGTACAGATTTCTTTGTGGGACCTGAAGTTGAAGAGTTTTTGAGCAATTTAATGCTCCTGATCAAGAAGTTGCTCCACCATCTACGAAATCGTTAATTGATGGAATTCCAACTGTTAAAGTCTCAAAGAAAGATATAAGTCCATTCTGATTGCATCGCCCCCTGGTTGGCACAGGTGAATATTGGGAGCCTGTTGAAGATTCCAAGAAAAAGATGTGGATCCCAAGAGGATCTGACAACGGGGAATGGGCTAATCCTCAAGTTTGTGTTCTTGATAAAAAAGAAATAATTTTGGATAAAAGATATTTGACTTAAGTTTTTTTTTTGATGAATTAGAAACCTAGATAACCTATGTAAAACTTTAAAAAATATTTTAGAATGAAGAAGATGAGGGCATTATAGTAATATCCGTATAGGTGGAATTGAAAATAAAAGTCTACATGAAAATTCAACCGGTCATGTTACCTATAATAGAAAAGTATAGTCGGTTTTTACGTCGATATTAGTAATAAAAATAGTACATTACCTAGATGTGTAAACGACGGATAGTACATTACCAATATATGGACTTAACCCTATGAAATATGGTGAAATGAATCTAGTTGAAATATGGTGGTGATATGGACTATCTTTTATTATTTTTTAGAAAAAGTTTGAGGCATAAAGTACCCTAAGCACCTTGAACTTGGTTAAATCTTTACATTTTTCATCCAACGAACACATTACACTGATTATTATAAATTATTATACGTGATGTATTTTAGAAATTAAATTTAGTGATTGGATGTGATGAACAGGTGTGGGATCTTGGTGGGCAAGAAAGACTTAGGACATCATGGGCTACTTATTATCGTGGGACCCATGCTGTAATCACGGTGATAGACAGCACTGACAAGGTTCGGATTTCTCTCATGAAAGACGAACTTTTCAGATTGCTCCCAAATGAGGAATTTCAAAATGCAGTGCTATTAGCATGGTTCTAAAAGGCTCGCAAAGGCTTCGCAATGGCCTCGTAAAGGCATAAGGCTCCACCTTCACGCCACGCTATAGGCCAAGGCGTGAGGTAAAGGCTTGACGTGCAACGAGAAGCAAAAAGTATCATAAGGTGTGATAAGTCATGATGGATCGAGGCTTTCTTCATTTTGATTTCGATAAAATCGATCTCTTTTATATAGAAATGAAAACGATTACATGTAAATATAGTTTTTTTACTTTAGTTTGTATGTAAGACGCTTTCGTAAACTTAATACATTTGAAATATGATATAAATACTAATAATTTATAAATATTTTCGTATTTTGTGCCGCCTTACTTCACGCCTTAAAAACGCAAAAGTTTCGCCTTAGCCGCTAAAGCTTGAGGCTTGATCATGCCGCCACGCCACGCCTCACGTTATTTAGAACCTTGGATATTAGTATTTGCAAACAAGCAAGACTTGAAGGATGCAATGACCCCAGCTGAAATAACGAATGCCCTTTCCCTTCACATTATTAAGAACCATGATTGGCACATTCAAGCTTGTTCTGCCCTTACAGGTGACGGACTCTATGATCGCTTGGGTTGGATTGCTCAAAGAGTTCCGGTAAAGCAACATAAAAGGAAAGAAATCACATGTTTTCCATGGAGCAGAACTCAATCTGATTTCACTCGTTCCTAGTGTATATTATGTCTAATTAAAATTCCTTTTGAGATTCATGACGATGTATCATTATTCGACTCTTGGCTGCCGAGCTACATAATGCTTGTTTATTTTCTTTCGTTATTTTTCATTGCAAAATGGGTGTTTACACATGCTTTTATATTTTCGTGCTCTGTGGAGTGTGGATGCTGTGAAGAGTATATGTGACTGCAAATTCTTATCATTGTAAGCAAATGCTTTTTCTTACCGGCATGTACCCTTCCACCTAAAAAGTGTGGTTTTTTCGTAGCTGGGTTGTTGATGTAGTTAGTTTTAAGATCTTTTGGTTTTGGTGTCGTAGGTCTACCCTCGGGTATTCCCAAAAGAGGGGGCATGGATCTATTACATCCCACCTCCCCCATACCAGCAGGCGGGATTGGGTATCGTGGTTGTTGTTTCTTTATCGTTTCGGTTTGGTGGCATAGAGCTCAAATGGAGTCAGAATCAATGTGTCGGAAGGTTGAGCCTGACGTGCACAAGGATTTCTTTTGGATATATAAAACTCGTATGCAGATGAGAGTACCATGCTCCTAGCTTGTGTGATTTCATTTCCATAGTATTTGTCTTGTTATATCAAGCAAATGAAAAAGCTTATATCTGTTCGTTGAATATTCCCATGATAACTATTAGAGATACTACAGTCAACAAGTCAACAGCATTATCTTAGGAGGAAATTACGTTCAAATATAAATGCAATTGTACTCATAATAGGAATGTAAATATTGGTAGAATAATTCTCGTTGTAATTGATATCCTCCATTATTGTACATGGCCCATATAAGGCATACAATCACTGTATTCAGAAACAACTTATTCAATACAATATTCCATATGGTATCAAGAGCCACAAAGCTCCTCTGAGCAATTCTTCTTTCTTTTTCCCTGTGATTCAATCACCATGTCCAACACTATTGTGGAAGTCACTGCTCATATGCACTTCCCAATCAAACTTACACCAAACAACTACCCTTCTTGGAGAAAACAGGTTATGGCTACATTAATTGGCCTTGGCCTTGACAGCTATGTTACCGACAAACAAACCGTACCACCAAAAAACCTCCCTACTGACGCCACAAAACCAAATCCAGCGTACACTCAATGGCTCCGTCAAGATCAAATACTTCTCAGTGCTCTACTCGGAAGCTGTTCTGACACAATCCAGCATATTGTCGCCTCTGCCGACACATCATACCAAGCTTTTAATTGTCTGTCTGCCAGTTTCGCGAGTCACTCTCGATCTCGCATCATCTCCTTGAAGTCACGACTGGCTAACAATCCCAAAGGTTCTCGATCAGTGGCTGAATTCCTTCATGAAATGAAGACTATTGCTGATGATCTCGCGTTAGCCCAAAGCCCAGTTCACGATGATGATCTTACTGTGACAACCCAAAATCGAGGTCATTGCTTAATCTTATTTTACGATTATTTTTGAAATTTTAGGATGAGTTTGAACGATATTTATTTTTGGAGGTTTAAGTTTAAACCGATGTTGGAAGGTCTATATTTAATATTTATTAAGTATGAGGAGTATTAGCAAGCGTGATGTCGATGGATGCCAAATATTTTACGTTTTATTGTCGGTTGTTCGATTTTTATTATTTTCGAGGTTTTATTTTAATTGACGTGTTAAGTCGAGTCGAGAATCGATATTATTATTTTTGAGGTACGTTTTAAATTTTTAAAAGTATCTTTATGAAACCCGAGCCCTGTAAATATTTTGAAAATTGACTAATAGTTATTTCCCGCTTTTTAGCTAACTATTTACATTTTTAGCCATAACTTTCACCAAATTGCAACTAGGTACCTACCCCACTATATATAAACTTCAAACACACACACACTCTCTCTTATTTTTCATTTTAAAATTTTCACTTCCACTCTCTCTCTCTCTTGTGTTTGCCGAAACCCACCCACACCACCAAAACACAATCAAACTTCAATTTTTCTTTAGTTTGAGGTTGATTCAAGCTAAACTAACACAAGACCCAACCTTATTTTTGATCAAGGATCACATTGGTGTAAGAATTTTACACATGCAAGCAACTTTTTTTTTTATGTTGGTAGGTAGGAGCTATGATCATGCATGGCATTATCATGATGATCCATCGTGGTTTGTGCTAAAAATCTTGTTAGAAACTTCAATTTGATCTTATGATTTTTATTTTGATTATGATTTTGATGTTATGGTTGATGTATGATGATATTAGGGTATAGTAATGATCATTTCCATGGTTGGTTTTTATCAAAAAGTTGATTTTGTACAAGTTTTGAGTAGTCATTTTATAACAGTAAGTAAAAGGTAAAATCTGAATTTTTATGTTTTGAAAATGGCTTAACTTATAGCCTAGGGTTGTAGATAATTTTCTTAGCTTCGATTTGATATAAGGTAGAGCTTCTAGCTCAAAACGAGCGCGAAGTTATGATGTTTTGAATGATTATGTACCGGGAGACGAGTATCGGCACTACAAGTAGTTGATGTCGATATTTGGATCGAATCTCGGGGACTCTAAATGGATGTTTTGAAAAATTTAACCTACTGATAATGAGGTGTTTACTTATTAGGTTGAGTTTACTTTAAAACCCGAGTGTCGGTTTTGTAAACGGAGTCGTTTAAATAAGTTAAAACGGTTGTATGGAAAATTAATGTAAATCTGTCCGGATTTTGTAGTTTGAAAATGAGTTGGGTAAAGTACTTTAAAAGTAATTTCATTTGATAAACTTTTAAGAGGACTTTCTATATATAGTAAGTTAGTTTATCGAGTCGTTTCATAAACGGTTGACGAGTTTAAAAGGGGTAAATGAGCTAGTACATGTAGTATGTACCGGCGGACTTTGTGAAAAGTGTAAAATGGTTAAGTAAATGTGTAGTAAAGTATAATGAAGTTATTTATATCGTTTTCTCTCGAGTTTATCGTGACTTTATGAGTTTGAGTTTGATGTTGTTATGTATGATTTATTTCTCGAGTCATTATTAATGAACGCGCCTTATTTGATAGGTAGTGGTTCTCGTGTTTGAAAGGCATCCATTATCATCGACGATCATCTCGCTAGATCTGTTATACTAAGGTGAGTCTATGGCCTCGCTTTCTACTCGTTTTAATGATTTTAATACCCGCGAGGGGGATACATGCTATTTGAAAATAAATGAACACAATCATGAGTAATTGTTAGACCCGAATGTTGCCTAAAGTTGATTTCATTGTATTGAGTAACTTGTTGCTAAAGACCCTAAATTCATGAGCTGTTAACTATCTTCTGACTTGATGTTGTGAGTCGGGAATAGCCGCTTATTCTAATGATAGTACTATTGGGTTGACCACCCTATCTGAGACCAGGGCATTACGTTGAGTAACCCGCTGGGAAGGATAATTTTACGTGAATAAGATTGTTGTATTCTAGCAACTGATACCCTAGAGGGGCAATGGTTTTATTCTAGCCATGTCGGCATTTGGCGTGGATGACTATTTGGTTAAGGGGTCGGTGTCATGAGCTTAAATACAATTTTTGTTTAATAATATCATTATTATTACTGCCTTGAATATAGATTGTGTGTACGACAATTCTATAAATGATTATGATTGATTTTCTTCTTGTGTTCAAATGTGATTTAATAAACCTATAGATTCGCTCAACATTATTGTTGATTCATTTTATGCATGTATTTCAGGTAATAGGAAGTGATGGAGCATGGAGCTTTGCTATGGAGGTTGTGGCTTGGCTTTTGGAAGAATGTTGGTCTAAACTGTTTCTACCTTTTAATGTTTGAACAATTTACTTTATGTTGATGTACTGTACTAAACTTGTTGGTTGTTGGTCGAGATCCATAGGGACAAAACGCTTTACTCTGGTATCGTGTCAGTACAATTTGGGTTGAAATTTATGTTTTAGACCATTTATGAAAATCTTGTTTATATTTATGTGTAAACGTCTCACTTTTGAGTCGTTCAATATATCTTGTGTGATGATGCTTGTGTCTAGCACCCAATTGTGTATTTCCGTTGCGCAATGTAAATTGGGGGTGTTAGAGATTGGTAATCAGAGCTGCAAGTTATAGAGAACTGGGTCGATTTTGAAAATTTTCCTAAACTATAACTTTGGTGTCGAAAGTATTTATTCTTCAAAAGCACACAACTCCTCTGCAACGCTCCGGTAAGATCACTTTTAGTTTTGTTTTGCATTGTAGATGTATCCCTCATAACTGAAATGATTTCCCGAGTATTTATTAAGTAAATACCACGATATTGTATTGGAATTATTGAAAGTACGCTTAGTGCTTGTCAGTATCATATTTATTTTTTTTTGCGAGCATTGCATAAACATCATTTGCATTGTGTTGCATAGCATGGATAATGTATGACATTTGCATGAGCATTGCATACTAATTATTATTTTATTAACGATGACCTTAAGTATCCTTGAACCCTTATTATTGTAGAAAATGGCTGGTTTACCTCGTGAGGATGGATGGATTGATTTGACTAATGTAGTGGATGATGAGGAAGTAGATAACTTTGGTGCTAGTGACGATGAGGAGCCTTTTGAGTTTTTAGATGATGGGATTCCACTTACTGCAGTTGGTCAGACAGAGCCTGAGTTGATACAAGGTATTCATGTTCCAAGGGTCAATGTTGTGCCACAGACTGTTCCAGATTGTCAGCGACCGGTTGTTCGTTCTTCGACTCCTACTTGTGATGCTTATATTAGTAGTTTGCCTGGGATTGCATTTGTTAGGGGTGATGTTCCTGTTGAGTCGAGTAGGGCTGCTAGTACTCGATCTATTCATGATGGTATTCCTAAGGTTTATTGTCCAGGTCCTAGGTCTTATGATGATATTTTCTGGTTTCTTAAGAAGTTTGATAGGTCTTTGTTCGAGAGGTATTTGGTTGAGACTCGTGTGATTAGGAGGTTTGAGCAGAATGAGAAAAAGTTTGAAAGGTTTGTTGGTAGTGTGAGGAGATCAGAGTTTGTTAGGGTAAGGGAAATGGATGAGGTTGTTAGATTGAGATCTATGGTGTTGAATTTGAGTGGGCAAGCTGAAAGGTTGCGTAGGGAGCAAGAAAGGAATGCTAGGTTGAGTGTGTGGGGTTTGCCGGTGAGATCTTTTCCTAGTCATGGTGTTGTGATTCGTGATGTGCCGAATCAGGTTGAAGCTCAAGTGTCGGTGAAGCCGAGTGAAGGAGGTAGTCGTAAAGGGAAGGAAAAGTGGAGGAAGAATCTGAGGATGACGATAGCAGCAGTGATGACGAGCCGATGTACAAGAAGCTGCGGGGATTTGATGTTTAGTTCTTTTCTGTTGTTTTTATTTGGCTTTGTTGTATAGAACTTATGTAGACTCCTACTCTAATTTGTGATGAAACTTAATGACCTTTAAGTTGTTGTGATGAAGGATTGTAGTGACATTACTTGTCACAATTTTGTGGAGATTTTCCAAAGAAATCCAAAATTACCTTCATGACTTATGATTTGTCTTATTAGTTCTTTTGTGTGATTGGTTAATGATTCATTGTGAATTGTGTTGTTGGTACATGTAGTATCCATGTTACATCTTGATAGAGAAATCCTTCTTCTTATCTTGATATGAATACTTACTTGTTCTTTTTCTGTTATGGTGACAGGAAGGAGTTGGGAGGCATTTTTCTGACTTTACTAAATTATTGTTTGGTTAGTTTTCCTGTAAACATGCCGCCTAAATTGACGACTGCTATTGTTAATACCATGATTGAGCAAGCTATTGGTAGAGCTTTGGAAGCTAAACGTGCTGCGAGGAACCAAGAGGCTGAGAATAGGAATGCTGCCGGTCAGGTTGGAGGGAATGTTGGAAATCAGGCTGGAGGTAATGCTGATGAACAAGCATAAGGAAATGTTGCGGGACAAGTTGGAGGTAATGCTGCTGTTCAGCAGGTTCAAAAGGAATGTTCTTATGCTAGTTTCATGAAATGTGGACCTACCCAATTTCGTGGTACTGGTGGTGCATTGGAATTAAGGAGGTGGATTGAGAAGGTTGAAAGTACTTTTGAAATCAGTGGATGTTCAGAAGCCTGTAAGGTGAAATTTGTTGCGGCTACTTTTCAGGATGATGCGTTGAGTTGGTGGAATAGTCAAGTAGCTACTGTGGGATTGGTTGAAGCTAATGCTAGAACATGGACTGTGACTAAGGGACTGTTGACTGCTAAGTTTTGTCCTGAGAAAGAGTTAGGTCAGTTGGAAGATGAATTGAGGAATTTGGTGTTGAGGAATAATGATATTGTAGCTTATACAAGGAGGTTTTCTGATTTATGTTTGTTGTGTCCTGATGCGTTTGCTGATGACTGAAAGAAGATGAAGCAGTATATTAGGGGTTTATCTAGTAATATCAAGGGAGAAACTACTTCGTCGAAACCCAAGTCATTTGATGAAGCTGTTCAAATGGCTCATGCTTTAATGGATGTAAAGCTGCAGGATCGAAAGGATAGTATTGCTGAAGGGAATAAGAGAAAGTGGGAAGCTGCACACTCAAGTCAAGGGCAGAATCGTGGTGGTTATCGTAATAACAATAACCAAGGACCGAATAGGAATCAGCAATACAATTTGAGAAGGAATGATGGTGTTCGTGCTGCTATAGGAAATCAAGGTAACAAGGTGAATCCGAAGTGTGGTCGATGTAATCTGTATCATGTTGGAAATTGTCCACCTGCTTGCAACAAGTGTGGGAAGGCCGGACATAAGAGGGCAGATTGTAGAAACAAGGGTGTAGCCACTGGGGCTAATGCTGTCAAGGTAGTTTACTGTTCTGGATGTGGAGGTCGTGGACATAAGCAGGGGAACTGTCCGAGGGTTGGCATACGACAGGGAGGCAATGTTGTTGTTGTTGCTGCTGGGATTGCTGCTCCAGCCTATGTCGTGGGAGATGCTCACAAACCTCAAGGGCCGAACGTGGTGACTGGTAAGTTCTTACTTGATGCTTGTTATGCTAGTGTGTTATTCGATTCTGGATCCGATAGAAGTTTCGTAGATGCTAGATTCAGTCAGTTATTGGATAGAGAACTAGTGAGATTGACAACTAGTTATAATGTGGAGTTAGCTGATGGTAAGGTTGTAAGCACTAGTTCTATACTGAAAGGTTTTTCCTTGAAGTTAGGTAATTATGTGTTTAGTATTGATTTGATGCCCATAGAATTAGGATCTTTTGACGTGATTGTTGGAATGGACTGGCTAGTTGGTAATGGTGCAGTAATTGTTTGTGGAGAAAGATTAGTTCAGATACCGCTAAGGAATAGGGTATTGACTGTGAAAGGTGATGAATGTACGTCTCGTTTGAGAGTTGTTTCTTGTTTAGAGATGATGAGGTATATAGAAGCAGGTTGTGATGTGTTTCTTGCACAGATAAGTAATGATGGTGTGAATGAAAGGAAATTGGAGGATGTGCCTGTGATTAGAGAGTATCCTGAGGTTTTCCCTGAGCAATTGCCAGGATTACCGCCGCATCGTGAAGTGGAGTTTCGTATCGATTTAGTGTCGGGTGTTGCTCCTGTTACTCGTGCACCGTATCGTTTAGCTCCATCTGAGATGAAAGAATTATCTGATCAATTGAAGGAATTGATGGATAAGGGATTTATTAGACCAAGTTCGTCGTCGTGGGGTGCGCCTGTTTTGTTTGTTCGGAAGAAAGATGGTTCTTTTAGAATGTGTATTGATTACAGGGAGCTTAACAAATTGACTGTCAAGAATCGGTATCCACTGCCGAGGATTGATGATTTGTCCGATCAGTTGCAAGGATCTAGTGTATACTCGAAGATAGATTTGAGATCTGGGTATCATCAACTGAGAGTTAGGGAAGAAGATATTCCTATAACAGCTTTCCGTACTCAATATGGACATTTCGAATTTCAAGTGATGCCTTTTGGATTAACAAATGCGCCTGCTGTATTTATGGATTTGATGAATCGTGTATGTAAGCCGTATTTGGATGAGTTTGTTATCGTATTCATTGATGATATTCTCGTTTATTCCAAGAGTGAAGAGGAACATGAGAAGCATTTGAGAACAATTTTGGAATTGTTGAAGAAGGAGAAGCTGTATGCGAAATTCTCTAAGTGTGAATTTTGGTTGAGATCAGTGCAATTTTTGGGGCACGTGATTGATAGTGAAGGTGTTCGTGTGGATCCTACTAAGATTGAAGCAATTAAGGATTGGTCAGTGCCAAAGACGCCGACTGAAGTTCGCCAATTTCTTGGTTTGGCTGGGTATTATAGAAGGTTTATTGAGAAGTTTTCGTTAATTGCTAAGCCCTTGACTAAGCTTACGGAGAAGAATCGAGTGTTTGAATGGGGATTGGAAGAGGAACATGCATTTAGTATGTTGAAGGATAAGTTGTGTTCTACGCCGATATTGTCTTTGCCAGAAGGATCTGAGG
This sequence comes from Glebionis coronaria, assembly GCA_025667525.1. Lineage (NCBI taxonomy): Eukaryota > Viridiplantae > Streptophyta > Magnoliopsida > Asterales > Asteraceae > Glebionis > Glebionis coronaria. The sequence continues at coordinate 21,853,222 of CM046880.1, forward strand.
ATTTTGTAGTGTACTGTGACGCGTCTCATAAAGGATTTGGAGTTGTATTGATGCAAAGGGAGAAAGTAATAACGTATGTGTCGAGACAATTAAGGAAGCATGAAGAGAATTACACTACGCATGATTTAGAACTTGGGGCTGTTATTTTTGCTTTGAAGTTGTGGAGACACTACTTGTATGGAACCAAGTGTGTGGTTTTCACTGATCATAAGAGTGCAATATATTTTGGATCAAAAGGAATTAAATATGAGGCAAAGAAGATGGGTTGAGTTGCTGAGTGATTATGACTGCGAGATTCGTTACCATCCTGGTAAAGCGAATGTGGTAGCTGATGCACTTAGTAGAAAGGAAAGAGATGAGTCTATAAGAGTTAGAGCTTTGACGATGTTGGAAAGTGTTGATTTGACAGAAGAGATATAGAAAGCCCAAGCTAATGGATTGATGAAAGAGAACGTTGAGGCAGAAAATTTGGGTAGAATGTTGAAACCATTGTTTGAAGTAAGGCCGAATGGATTGAGGTATTTTAAGAATAGGATTTGGTTACCGTTGTGTCCGTCTGAGAAAGATTCGTTAGGGGTGCGAGATTTGGTGATGAATGAATCTCATAAGTCGAAGTATTCAATACATCCTGGATCGGACAAGATGTATCAAGATCTTAAGAAAGTTTATTGGTGGCCGAATATGAAGGCAGATATAGCACAGTATGTTAATAAGTGTTTAACTTGTGCGAAGGTGAAGGCTGAACATAAGAAACCGTCGGGATTATTAGTGCAACCTGAGATTCCTGAGTGGAAATGGGAGAAGATTACTATGGATTTTGTGACATGTTTGCCAAGGACTGCAAATGGTAGTGATATGATATGGGTGATTGTAGATAGATTGACTAAGTCTGCTTACTTTTTGCCGATGAAGAAGACAGATAGTATAGAGAGGTTAACAACAGTGTATGTGAAGGAGATTGTTTGTCGACATGGTGTGCCTTTGTCGATAATTTCTGATCGTGATAGTAGGTTTACTTCAGAATTTTGGAAGTCTTTGCAGAAAGCGATGGGAACGGAGTTATGTTTAAGTACAGCATATCATCCGGAAACTGATGGACAAAGTGAGAGAACGATTCAAACGTTAGAGGATATGTTTCGTGCATGTGTGATTGATTTTGGAAATGGTTGGGATAAGCATTTGCCATTGGTTGAATTTTCGTACAATAATAGTTATCATTCAAGTATTAAAGCCGCTCCATTTGAAGCTTTGTATGGACGTAAGTGTAGATCTCCAGTGTGTTGGAGTGAGGTAGGAGAAAGTCAATTGACTGGGCCTGAAATGATATTTGAGACGACTGAAAAGATCGTACAAATTAAGAAGCGTTTGTTATCTGCCAGAAGTAGACAAAAGAGTTATGCTGATAATAGAAGGAAACCGTTGGAGTTTGAAGTAGGAGACATGGTTATGTTGAAAGTATCTCCATGGAAAGGAGTAATACGCTTTGGAAAGAGAGGAAAGTTGAGCCCGAGATTTATTGGACCATTTAAGATTATCCAAAGGATTGGATTGGTGGCTTATAAGTTAGAATTGCCTGATGAGCTTAAGGCTATTCATAACACTTTTCATGTGTCTAATTTGAAGAAGTGTTTAGCTGAAAGGGATGTGGTGATTCCATTGGAGGAGATTCAACTTGATGATAAGTTGCATTTTATATAGGAACCTGTAGATATAATGGATAGGGAAGTTAAGAAGTTGAAGCATAGTAGAATTCCGATTGTGAAGGTGAGATGGAACTCTAGACGTGGGCCAGAGTTTACGTGGGAACGTGAGGATTTCTTTAAGCACAAGTATCCTCATTTGTTTAGGAAGGATTAAGCGCCGCGGACGTCGCTTCTTTTAAGAAGGGGGGGGATGTGACAACCCAAAATCGAGGTCATTGCTTAATCTTATTTTACGATTATTTTTGAAATTTTTGGATGAGTTTGAACGATATTTATTTTTGGAGGTTTAAGTTTAAACCGATGTTGGAAGGTCTATATTTAATATTTATTAAGTATGAGGAGCATTAGCAAGCGTGATGTCGATGGATGCCAAATATTATACGTTTTATTGTCGGTTGTTCGATATTTATTATTTTCGAGGTTTTATTTTAATTGACGTGTTAAGTCGAGTCGAGAGTCGATATTATTATTTTTGAGGTACGTTTTAAATTTTTAAAAGTATCTTTATGAAACCCGAGCCCCGTAAATATTTTGAAAATTGACTAATAGTTATTTCCCGCTTTTTAGCTAACTATTTACATTTTTAGCCACAACTTTCACCAAATTGCAACTAGGTCCCTACCCCACTATATATAAACTTCAAACACACACACACTCTCTTATTTTTCATTTTAAAATTTTCACTTCCACTCTCTCTCTCTTGTGTTTGCCGAAACCCACCCACACCACCAAAACACAATCAAACTTCAATTTTTCTTGAGTTTGAGGTTGATTCAAGCTAAACTAACACAAGACCCAACCTTATTTTTTATCAAGGATCACATTGGTGTAAGAATTTTACACATGCAAGCAACTTTTTTGTTTTTTTGATGTTAGTAGGTAGGAGCTATGATCATGCATGGCATTATCATGATGATCCATGGTGGTTTGTGCTAAAAATCTTGTTAGAAACTTCATTTTGATCTTATGATTTTTATTTTGATTATGATTTTGATGTTATGGTTGATGTATGATGATATTAGGGTATAGTAATGATCATTTCTATGGTTGGTTTTTATCAAAAAGTTGATTTTGTACAAGTTTTGAGTAGTCATTTTATAACAGTAAGTAAAAGGAATCCGAATTTTTATGTTTTGAAAATGGCTTAACTTATAGCCTATGGTTGTAGATAATTTTCTTAGTTTCTATTTGATATAAGGTAGAGCTTCTAGCTCAAAACGAGCGCGAAGTTATGATGTTTTGAATGATCGTGTACCGGGAGACGAGTATTGGCACTACAAGTAGTTGTTGTCGATATTTAGATCGAATCTCGGGGACTCTAAATGGATGTTTTGAAAAATGTAACCTACTGATAATGAGGTGTTTACTTATTAGGTTGAGTTTACTTTAAAACCCGAGTGTCGGTTTTGTAAACGGAGTCGTTTAAATAAGTTAAAACGGTTGTATGAAAAATTAACGTAAATCTGTCCGGATTTTGTAGTTTGAAAATGAGTTGGGTAAAGTACTTTAAAAGTAATTTCATTTGATAAACTTGTAAGAGGACTTTCTATATATAGTAAGTTAGTTTATCGAGTCATTTCATAAACGGTTGACGAGTTTAAAAGGGGTAAATGAGCTAGTACATGTAGTATGTACCGGCGGACTTTGTGAAAAGTGTAAAATGGTTAAGTAAATGTGTAGTAAAGTATAATGAAGTTATTTATATCGTTTTCTCTCGAGTTTATCGTGACTTTATGAGTTTGAATTTGATGTTGTTATGTATGATTTATTTCTCGATTCATTATTAATGAACACGCCTTATTTGATAGGTAGCGGTTCTCGTGTTTGAAAGGCATCCATTATCATCGACGATCATCTCGCTAGATCTCTTATACTAAGGTGAGTCTATAGCCTCGTTTTCTACTCGTTTAATGATTTTAATACCCGCGAGGGGGATACATGCTATTTGAAAATAAATGAACACAAGTCATGAGTAATTGTTAGACCCGAATGTTGCCTAAAGTTGATTTCATTGTATTGAGTAACTTGTTGCTAAAGACCCTAAATTCATGAGCCGTTAACTATCTTCTGACTTGATGTTGTGAGTCGGGAATAGCCGCTTATTCTAATGATAGTACTATTGGGTTGACCACCCTATCTGATACCAGGGCATTACGTTGAGTAACCCGCTAGGAAGGATAATTTTACGTGAATAAGATTGTGGTATTCTAGCAACTGATACCCTAGAGGGGCAATGGTTTTATTCTAGTCATGCCGGCATTTGGCGTGGGTGACTATTTGGTTAAGGGATCAGTGTCATGAGCTTAAATATAATGTTTGTTTAATAATATCATTATTATTACTGCCTTAAATATAGATTGTGTGTACGACAATTCTGTAAATGATTATGATTGATTTTCTTCTTGTGTTCAAATGTGATTTGATAAACCTATAGATTCGCTCAACATTATTGTTGACTCGTTTTATGCATGTATTTCAGGTAATAGGAAGTGATGGAGCATGGAGCTTTGCTATGGAGGTTGTGGCTTGGCTTTTGGAAGAATGTTGGTCTAAACTGTTTCTACCTTTTAATGTTTGAACAATTTACTTTATGTTGATGTACTGTACTAAACTTGTTGGTTGTTGATCGAGATCCATGGGGACAAAACGCTTTACTCTGGTATCGTGTCAGTACAATTTGGGTTGAAATTTATGTTTTAGACCATTTATGAAAATCTTGTTTATATTTATGTGTAAACGTCTCACTTTTGAGTCGTTCAATATATCTTGTGTGATGATGCTTGTGTCTAGCACCCAATTGTGTATTTCCGCTGCGCAATATAAATTGGAGGTGTTAGACTTACTGTTCACATCTTGGGACAACTTGGTGATGACTTTGCTTCTATCTCGGCTGCATTGAAGGCTCGAGACACCTCCATCACCTTTCCAGATCTCTTTGACAAATTGGTAGATCATGAGCGTTCGCTCAAAAATACCCAACCAGCCCTAGAAGTTGCTATCTGTTAACAACACTCAACGAAGTTCGTCTAGATCCAACTCCAGGTTCAGCCAAGACACCTGTGGTACAAATCGGTTCTCGTATCAAGGTTCAAAGTCATATCGTCCTCCAGGACAACAAAGTGGGAATCACTCCAGGTTCAGCCAAGACACTCGTGGTACAAACCGGTTCTCGTATGAAGGTTCTAACTCATCTTTTTGTCAATATTGCAATATACCTGGTCACGAAACTTAAGATTGCAGGAAGCTTGCTCGTTTTCTCAAAGAAAATAACATCACTATATTGATGCCTTCATCGAAAACTCCCATGATCAACACCACATCGGCACAACCATGGATGTTTGACTCTGGTGCTTCTCACCATACTGCCTCGGAACGCTCGGCAGTGCACACCCTATCCGAATATGGCGGGCTCGATGAAATTGTGTGAGGAAACGGTAAACGTCTCTCTATAACTCACACGGGCCATTCCACCCTTCCTACTTCTTCTCGTCCATTAAATCTCGATAATATTCTTTTTGTCCCTCGATTACGTAACAATCTGGTCTCTGTTGCTAAACTTTGCAAAACTAACAACGTTTCTGTTGAATTTTTCCCTTTTCATTTTGTGGTTAAGGATCTTCGCACGGGGGCGGATCTTATGCGGGGAGAGAACATTGACGATATCTACTATGTTGCGATCGATTCACTTCGCCGTCTTCCACAAATACATGCTACCACCACATCAAACGGGTCACTTCTATCATGGCATCACAAAATAGGACATCCATCCATCAAAGTTCTAAAACTTCTTCTTAAGAACCTAGGACTTGATTCAAATAAAATGTCGAAAAATTCTTTTCATTGTGATGCTTGTTCAATCAATAAAAGTCATAAATGTCCTTTTGGTGCGAATTCGTTTAAAGCTAACAAACCATTAGAGCTTGTGTATTCAGATGTTTGGGGGCCGGTACAAACTTCGAATGATGGTTATAACTATTACGTCATTTTTGTTGATTATTTCTCAAAATATACTTGGCTTTACCCCATAAAACGAAAATCAAAAGTTTCTATCTTGTTTCCACAATTTAAACTCTTGGTTGAAAAATTCTTTCATACCCCTCTCATCTCATTATTCACAGACAATGGAGGCGAATTCATTGGTCTCATTCCATATCTACAAAAAAATAGAATCTCACTTCACCACTGCTCCATACACCCCTGAACAAAATGGGGTGGTCGAACGACGTCATTGACACATTGTCTAAACGGGATTATCACTCCTACACCATGCCAAATTACCTCTTTCTTTTTGGTCTCACGCCTTCCAAACCGCAGTTTATCTTATCCATCGCCTACCCACCCCGATTCTTGCTCTCAAATCTCCATTTGACATATTGTACAAAACCGAACCGACTTACCTAAAACTCCAACCGTTTGGTTGCCTATGTTTTCCGTGGTTACGTCCCTATGCTTCCTCTAAGCTTCACCCTCGGTCCATCAAGTGCATTTTCCTCGGCTACTTCGTCTCCAAGTCCGCTTATAAATGCTATGACCCGGTCACTCACCGACTATATCATTCTCGACACGTTCACTTTGTACAACATATTTTTCCATATGCCACTGACACCTCTCCCGTATCTCCTCTACCTACTGCTCTCAATTTTCTTCAACCTCACAATACCAAACCATCTGTATCTTCACATGATACTACAAGCTCACCCCCTTCCAATGCACATGTTCCTATGCACCCTACTGGATCCATACATCTTAACTCACCTACATCTCCATCTATTTCTACACCATCGCCTACAAATGGATCCTCTTCCACTCCATCTACCTCCTCAACTCAATCTCCATTGTCGCCAACATCCACTTAATCCCAAACGCCTTCTAATAATTCTGACCAATCACCTCCATCTACCTCCCCATCTTCAACCACCAGTTTATCACCTCTTCCCACTCCTAACATCTTACCACAGACCCGAACACGCAAACCAAACCCCAAATACTTCAATAAAAATCTCGTTAACATCACCATCCTTCACCCATTCCCACCCTCTCTTGAACCGTCGACCCATAACCAAGCCTTAAAGGATCCGAAATGGCGTCATGCCATGGACTTAGAGTTTAATGCTCTTATCCAAAACCACACATGGGAACTTATACCAGCTCCTTCTCAAACACCTATCGGTTGCAAATGGATATTTCGTATCAAAAGAAACCCCGATGGATCAATTGCTAAATATAAGGCCCGACTTGTGGCTAAGGGTTTTCTTCAAAAATATGGCACAAACTACTTTGACACCTTTAGCCCCGTCACAAAACCTATCACAATCCGCACTATCCTCTCTATTGCGTTATCTAAAAATTGGTCGCTTCGGCAACTTGACGTTAACAATGCGTTCCTTCATGGCACTATTCATGAAGATGTATTCATGACCCAACCACCTGGATACGTAAACCCTCAGTTCCCAAATCATGTTTGCAAGCTGAAAAAATCTTTATATGGCCTAAAACAAGCTCCGCGTGCTTGGTATCTTGAGCTTGCTACTTTACTTCTTCAGTTTGGCTTTAAAAAATCTTTATCCGACGCCTCATTATTTATTTATCAACATCGTGAGGTAACTTGCTACTTCATGGTCTATGTTGATGATATTGTTCTTACGGGTAACGACCAAAACTTTATTGATAAATTTATCCATGCATTAAGTACCAAATTCTCGATCAAGGATCTTGGCATGCTTCACCACTTCCTTGGTGTTGAGGTCCTTCCAACATCATCAGGCCTTTTTCTCTCTCAACATAGACATATTCAAGAGGTTCTCACTCAGTTTCACATGGAAGGTGCTAAGGATGTTCATACACCCCTTAGCACTGAACCTTTGTCTCTCAACGACCCCTCACCTTTGGTTTATGCCACTCCGTATCGTCGACTCGTTGGATCTCTCCAATATCTAGCCTTCACTAGGCCTGATATCTCATTCGCTATCAACAAACTGTCTCAATTCATGCATGCTCCACGTCAAGCCCATTGGCAAGCCCTCAAACGGGTCCTTAGATATCTCAAAGGTACCATCCATCATGGCCTCTTTCTCAATCGTCATTCCTCCCTCACACTCTCGGCCTTCTCAGATTCGGATTGGGGTGGTGTTCATGATGTTGGAAGATCCACTACAGCTTATTTATTATATATTGGCAACAATGTTATATCTTGGAAGTCTACTAGGCAAAATTATGTCTCTCGTTCATCAACCGAGGCAGAGTACAAGGCCATCGCAAACATAACGGACAATATCGTGAAACCAATTCGCCATACGGTCTTGTAGTTGCTCGAAAGTGTGATCAAGAAGGTTTTAAAGACGCCAACAATGCGAGTAAAACGTTGGAGCGCTATGCAATGCAAGTAACTTTTTAATGTACATGTATCTTGCTTGTTGTACTAAAGTCATAAAAAGCTTTGATACAACAACATTACCCAATTCTACGTAAACAAGTAGGATACAGATATCTCTGCTCAAAGGTAAAAAACTGTTTATAGAAAGACTTCCGATGAATGTTTTAAAACCTGGGTTGACTCTATCAGTCGAACTGGTTGAACAGTGAACTACGGTGACGGTTTAAAAAAAAACCCTGATTGAACCGGTTAAACCACGATTCGATTGTTCAACAGAACCGTGTTTTAAAACATTGCTTCCAACAAATCCGTCTTTAGAAGCTTTAATAATAGTGGAAAATCTCTTTACCAAGTTCAGAAAATGCTCTACAGACTTTATATGTCAATCGTCAAAGTTTCGTTCTTTCTCTTTTTTTTCTCTTTTTTTTTCTTTTCTTTTTCTTAATGGCACCTCAATCTCACTGAAATCCGACCCCTAAATTATACTATCTATAACGGACAGGCCCCGAACCACTAAAAGAAACCCATAAAACTCACGGCTTCATTAACATGTTTGTTTTTAGAAAATTCCTATACATTGTATGTTATCCAATTCCACAATGAAACACATCTTAATTGAATATGATGGATTCATTTATATATATACATACCATCAGATGAGGAGGAAGCTACATGTGTATGAAAACGTCAACAAAACAACATTTTGCATGCTCTACAAGTGTCACCTTCATCAACACATTACCCATCTACACATCCTCAACAAATACTGTGTAGTATATATCCATTTCAGTACTTCACCTTTTATAATCAATCCCTTTGCCAAATAAAATGACTTCTCTAGTTTCAGCTAATCTCTTAAAGAAGTGCATCCCATCATGTCCTGCAATCTACTCACTCACCACAATACCCAAAACCAACCCTTTTCTACCAAACATTGCCACTATAAAACTAGCCAGAAATCCGCCACAAGTACACCTAACAACCCAACCCGAACACGAATTTAGTGTACCACAAGAGCTGCCATCAACACCTAATGTCCCAGATTTCGACCCAATTCCTCCTGAAAAACCTTCTGATCCTCCTCCTTTGTCACCAAATCCGGCCCCGGAGTTTCCAGGGCCGCCAAAGCCCGACCCTGAAATCCAACCACCAGGGCCGGATATGCCGGTCCCACCAAATATGCCTCCTACTGGTCCTGAAGTTGTCCCACCACCAACAGTACCTGAATGGATGCCTCCCACCCCTCCAGAAAATCCATTACCAAATATGCCTCCTAGTGGTCCTGAAGTTGTCCCACCAACTGTACATGAATGGATGCCTCCCACCCCTCCAGAAAATCCAATACCTTATGCTTGATGTATCTATCTAATTCAATAGTTCAATAAAATTAATGTCATGTAAATTGTATGTACAAATCTTTAATCGATATTTGTTTCTACCCTGTTGTTTGGTGCATTAGTTATTTATCATTACCAGTTTACTAATGATGCATAGCCTTTTTCAAGGCTTAGCAAATAGGATTATCTAGTTATATAAGTGATCCTATATTGTCTTATCATGTTTAGCATAGGTAACTTGACAGAATACACGAAAACAAACCGTACGAGCATGTTAACTCAGTGTGAACATGAGGAATACACATAAAAGACATTAAATTTGGTCATTTCGATCAGACTCTTAATCTCCCGTAATAAAGCTCTTTTTGAAGTTGCAGATAGCAGAAAATGCTACTGTGTAATACCTAAATTCAACAAGGAAAGGCAATATGTTCTACCAACATATTTGTATGGGAAACTGCAAGCTGGTGAACAATATGTTCTACCAACACAAGTGTTCAGGGCTGATCACGGTCCAAAACTGGAAACCGGACCGGTCCAAAAACCGGGCTGACCAAGACCAGACAGAAAACTGATTCAGTTTAGAAAACCGGACTGACGACGGACCAAAATGTTCGGGCCGGTTCTTTCATAATGGCCATTTTGTGTAAAACCAAGTCAGACAGAAGGAAAAGATGGACAGAGGACCAGAACAGACCAAAGATGTCCCGTTTGGTCCGTGGTCTATTGGTTGATGCATCATGATAGTTCTTATTCCATTACCAGCAACAACTAAACAGTGAACACTTTCATTACTTTCATTGAATCCGCATAAATGCATAGCTTTTATCACAATGTACAGAAGCAGGAAGCTAATCAGTTTTTTGTTCCATGTCTACGTCCAGTACATGTAGGCTTGGATATGCACATATACTAAAGGTGACAACCGATGCTAAACTTAGTTGGTTTCTATTACACTTCCTAATACCTCGGTTTAAAAGGCTATTGGACAAAAAGTTGGTAAACTGAGAGCAAACATTTGGCCATGTCAACTTTGGAAAAGTTGAACTTACAGATTTTGATCATAGAAGTCCGAGTGTCTGACTAATTATCCAAGTATCTGTTTCACCGCACCCCTACTTATATGGCCATATCAAGTTAGGTGAAGTTGAACTTACAGATTTTGATCATAGCAGTCGGAGTGTCTGACCAATTATCCAAGTATCTGTTTCACCGCACCCCGACTTAAAATCATAGTTTCCAAGTCCAAACTGAATGCATTTTTATAATCTTAAGAATCCAACAGTAAAAAACCAAAAAACAAAACTTTAGCCTTCTATTCTTTTTTCCCATAGCATACAACTAGTTGGTACTACGCAGAGTACAAAACGGATAAAAACGAGTTACAATAGAAAGGATCAGGCAATTAATTACCAATCAGTCTTCCTCAAGGTTGATGGACTCCTTGAATTTGGCATACAAGAGCTTCTTCAACTCTGCCATCTGAGCAAGTATCGACTCTTTCTCCTCCTTAAGTTTCTCCAAATGTTTGGCCGTCGTCTCTTGCATTTGTTCTATTCTGGTCTCGACCTCATCTTTGGGTACATGAGCAAATACCTCCCCTATTTGGAATCTAACCACCTCTTCATCTGTCAAGATCAATTCATTGCTTGCATCTTCGAAGTTTTCATTCGCTTCCTGTACAGGCCAATCATGAGAATATTAACATGCAAGTTCAATTTTCAGATTACAGATCGCATCAAGAAATGATTCTTTCCACCGAAAGTGCATTTGAATTACATAAAACCTTGTAAAGTCATTGGGTTCAAACAACTGGATTAATGTTGATCGTTGAGAGAAACTAAGTTTGTTATATTTCACACCCTAGTTTGTTTTTTTGTGACCAGATGTACTGCAGGACAAGCCATACAGATAGCACAACCTAATTTGATTTTACCAGATTCTCTCTCTGTATCTTTAAAATCGTTTTCTTTTCCAAATGGAACTGCTTGGTTTGCCAGCATCATTCAAATTTATGCCATTGGTTCTCGGGTCTAACCCATTCAGACCTTTATAGCTTATGGTGTCAAATATGATAAGCTTGAAATCTACGATAGAGATGATCTTACAGATAGAAGTTCTCTGTCTATTCGAACGGATTAAATTCGACAGTACAGTTTCGATTTTACTGTAAGGACTAGTAACAGGTCATCAATTTTCTTTTTGGCTTAGACATTGGTCTATCAGGATGGCGACAAATATGGCGAAAGAGGACTGTGTATGGAAAGGCCTTTTTTTCCCTCAAAGGGGCAACACAATCAAACAAAAGCGCACACAAGAAAAAAAAGGCTTAGGCCACTCCTTATGCGATTTTCTGCTTTGTAAGCACCAGAAGGTAAAATAAAAAATGACCTACATTTTATCAAAAGCAAGCAAAGCCAGTGGAAAAAGTCCTTACAAACCTACATTCAATATACAGTGGAAAACGCGACTTACCATCAATTTTATAAAAAGTCGTCATTTTACTGTCCACATTGGAGAACGTACATAACTGAAAACAAAGAGCCTTACATATATAAATCAAGTAGTTTGATGTCCATGACATGATAATTTTTATTGTTTAGATCTTGGTTTAAAAAAGCGCGCCTTTTTGCGCCTGAGGCGTGAGGCGAGGCGAGGCAATGGGGTCATCGCCTCGGGACCCTTGATGAGCAGCCGTTACATAAAGCGATTGGAGGAGGTGCTTTTTTACGCCTTAAAGGAACGCTTTTTACCGCCTCCAAGTGTTTTTTGCTCTAACAACGACATTTAAACTCGAAGGGTTTGAGTGGACTTTTAAACGCAAAGGGTTTTTTGTTCTAAAAATGACATTTGGACTTATTAGTCTAAAAATGACATTTAAGCTCAAAGAGTTTGAATTATGGGTTTTAACAAAGTCGCAATCGTTGTGTATAAAGTAAGCGCCTGGCCTACGAGAGGCGTGCGCTTTTGCCTCATCGCCCGGCGCTTCTCGCTTCGGGCCCTAAGCGCAACAGACCGCTTCTCGCTTTTTAAAACCAAGGTTTATATAGACACGGGTTTATCTGGTTACAAAACACAAACATTATAATGACATGGCAGGCTTCGTATAACAGCAAACCAATAATGACTTACGAAGCTGAAGCTATATAAATTTGGGACAGTATAATTTCTAAGACATTCCAACCAGCAAATAGTTGCAAGAATACTATAACTAGCAAATAAAAAGTGTAGAGGGATCGAACACCATTTTAGTATTTGACGCAAATAAATGTAGCTTTATCGAGCATAATGGATAAGTACAGGATGAAAGACAACCTGGAACCTGTCAACCTTACAACTAATTAGGGATAAGAATCTATCAGAAAGATTGAGCATTGAAATGTAACAATGACACAAGATAGAAAGCTTGTTCTTATGACACTTCTACTTTGTGAGCTACTTAAGAAACAATACCCCCGATTTGCGGCACTCGCACTAGTTCTAGTTGCCATCAGAAGATGTCAAACAAAGAGAAAACGTACTGCGAAAACCAAAAGAAAAGAAATCTAAGCACCCAATAGACTAGACAACTCGTAAGAAACGTGTGTTCATTTTGCATAACTAAACTAACCTCCATGATACAAGCACAGACTCTGAATTTTTAAACATGGGGGTTTGAACTACAAATAGCACTTCCCAAATGAAGATACATACAAGAAGGCAGAGCTGGAAGCACATCCATTGCGATCTGGGGCCCCTCCTAGACTTAGGTGCATACCGTGTGTTCGTTTTATTTTTTATACACCACCAAGAAGAATATAGTTGTAAGTAAAAGAAATGACATGGTCTTAAAAAGGGTACCTTGGCAATCTTAATTTCATCTTCAACTTCATGAAAACGGTTGTTCAATCTCCCAAATTTGTTGATGTTCTGCTGATCCTCCCATGTCACTTCTGTTTCAGAACCGCTACCAGACTTGGATTTTCACAACAATAGAAAGTCACGCAAATTATCACAACAGTCAATATACTTCATAACGTTGACGTAAAACAAAGAAAGCATATAATACGTAAGTACTATAGGTATAACTCTCACCTGCTGCATGATTGATGGTGGAAGATGACACTTAACGAGAGCAAAATAAAAGCTTCAGGTTTTTTGGCACCTGGAACAAATGATAGCTTAAGGGTCTTTGGTAAGAGCTATTTTGAAGCTTTTCTAAAACTGTTAGTTTTTTTGTTAAAAAAATAATCTAATAGCTCTGTTTGGTGCAATAATTTTTTAAAGCTGTTAGCTTTTTGTTTTAAACAAGTAGCTCTTAAATAAAAAGCTGATTCATATAGCTTTTTAAATTGTCGAAGAGCTATGAATTACTGATATACCCTCCAATTATATTATAATTTATTTAAATATGTCCGTTTAAGTCATTTTACATTTTAAAAATACAATCAAACAGCCAATCTACCAAACACTTTTATTTTATTAACAGCTAACGGCTTACAGTTAAACTTACAGCTAGTTTTGCCAAACATAGCCTAAGTGTTAGATAGTTGTACAAACCTTCAACGCTCTGATGCTATTAATATCGGCTATCGCTAATCGCCTAAAGAATACATATTTAATTTTTATAATATTTTTCCATAATCCAAATAAATGGTGTAGAACAATAATAAGTTATTGTTGCATATATCATTATTAGCTTATTTACCACTCACTAGTTATAAGCTATTTGGATTTGAAAATTAGGGTTCTAAAGCTAAAGTTTTAATTTTTTATTATTTACAAATCTAATGCATTAGTAACCCAAATACAGAAAGAATATAGAAATGAATTCAGTAAAAAAACAATTACTTACTGATCGCCGTTACCGGAGGAGAGAAGCAATCTAATGAAACTAATGTCTTTCCACCAGGTAGGTCTCATCTCTCTTATGTTATTTCTAAATCTAACCTTTACTTTTACACCTATTTACACATACACCCTTTCATTTAGTGAAACAGAAAAGTTTATGAATCGGGTCGGGTCGGGTCGGGCTGATCGGGTTTAATTCGGGTTATAGGGTTGAAAATAATATAGTCGAACTTGATTTTATTTCAATTCGGGTTAGTCGGGTCCATATCAGGCCGGGTTAATTTGAGTTTAGATCAACAATCTGATACGAGTAAAAATAAAATAAAAAGATGTTTTTTTATATTTTACTCGTTTTAAATAGAAATTATATAAAAATTATATTAAAAATAAAAAACTCTTATTTGAGTCAATCAGTTTGACCCAAACTCGAGTTAGACAAAATTTTCATATCTGATATTCGACTCGATTATGAATTTCGGTTAGTCGAGTAGACTCAATTCAACTGAGTTACAATTTGAACCCAAGTAACTTGATCCGAATATACTCGAGTCGGGTTCGAGTCCGTAGTGATCAATGAATGGAGTGGTATACCAAACCCACTATCCAACTCATCGCCGACTCATCTTTTTTCTCAACTCACTCATATTCATTTAGAGCACACGGTACGGTTCAAACCGTGGGCAAAAAGTGATGCCACATCACCACTTTTTTCCATAACCCCACAAACACCCTTCCCTCGTTAACACCACAATTTCTCGTGTTATCGTGACACCCTTTTTTTTTAAATTCAACAATGAATTAACTAAAACTTAATTTTTTCATTAAATAAAAATAAAAATACAATTAATAAAAACATTACACGAATAAAAAAACACGAAACTGAAAAAAAAACACGAAAAAAAAACTTAAAGTTCAACCACTTCTAGTCTTGCCGCCACCTCTCGTTCTATTCGGTCTTTTTTGCATCACGGTCCGATATTATTTGTTGTCGTAGCATTTCGACCAATTGCTCTTTTAGAGACCCCAAAGTGGCGGATGAGCTTGTGGAGCGTTGAACCTTTGACTTTCTTGGAGTACCAAATGGACAAGGGATCTCATCATCATTGAAGAGATCCGGATCTTGATCGGCTATCTTTCCGCGTTGACGCCGTGATCGAGTTGAATCGGGATTTTTCCATTTATACTCGTCTTTCAAAACAAGCCAAGCACTTTTATGTGGAAACTCCTTGTTTCCGTTTTCATCTCGATACAAACTCATCACACGAGTCATCAAATTGTGATGTAGACTAAGAAACAAAGTAACAAAGATAAGTAATTGGATCTGTTGCTTCAATAAGAATGCCAGAAACAATTCTGCTAATAATCGTTGATTCTGAAGAATGCCTGAAAATTAGGGTAAAACACGGCAACACAACGGCCAGTGGTTTAGCTTTTATTAAACTGATAACTGTCTTGCTAGGGTTACAGCAGCTTCATTAAATAATGACTGCAAACAAAGAAAAACCCTAAAAATCCAACGGGCTGGACCGTAGCCCAATGACAAAGTCCAACTGAAAGTGAAAAAAACATAAAAATGCAAAAAACTGATAGTAAAAAGGCTTTTCGGGCCTTGAAAAATCCGCAACCAACTAGTTGGTTACAACGTCGTCGGTCTCCTTTTTACGCACGTTTTGACAGGTCACGGGCTGAAAACGGACTTAGGATGCAAAAGTTAAGCCCATTTTACTAAACCCCTCTTCGTCACGCGATCTCGGGCCTCCAGAAACAAGTCAGCCCGTTCTTCAATACTTGGGCCTCCATCAAATTGTCTTCATTTTCGCCACTCAAAAGTTTGGCTTTATCATAAAAGTGATTAAACTTGAATACCTCGCGGTTCAACGTCGTCCACTTTCCGGTCAACATATTTTTGTTTTGAGCTTTAAAACCCTCATCCTTAAGTCGATCGTTATACAAATCAAGAAGTTGGTACCAAAACGTATCGTGTGGTTGATCGGTCCCGACCTTCGGGTCTTCTGAAACTTCAATCCAACACTCGGCCAAAACTTCTTCTTCACGTTGGGTCCAAAATGAACGGTCCGACTTCGGGTTCGGGTTTTGCTTAGCAACACTTTTCTTTCTCCATTTTTTCTTCAAAAGACCCGCGGCTTGTTCTTCGGGCTCTTGAGGTTCTTGAGACGAGTGTTGAGGAAAGTTTTGTTAATTTTGTTGTTGAGATTGTTGGAAGACTTGCGACTGTTGAGATTGTTGGAACCATAAATTGAATGTCTCGGGTGTACAATTAACAAACGGGGTTTGTTGTGGGAAGTTAGCGAAAGGATTTGTTATTTGATTATAGTTGGTGTATGAGGAAAATTGATTAGTTCTTAAAGTTTTAGATGTTGCGGATGAGAGAGTATTTGGGTTAGACGAACTAGACGAATTTGGTAGTTGAGTAGTCGGAATTTTATTTTCAGGATCGGATAAAAAAGTGTTTATCCATTGGTTCAGGTATCGGTTTGGATTTTGACTCATGGTGGATGTAAAAAAATATGGAAATTAGAAGTAGTGATAATAGAAGATTGTGTAATTTCTTGGTAGTTTGAAAGAGAATTTATAATGAAAATAATTGATAAAATGAGGTATTTAATCCCTTCAAACTTTTAAAAAAATAAGCCTAAAAAAATTAGTCGTTGGCCAACGATCAATTAATTCAAATTTTCAAAAAAACTAATAACTCAGGCCATGGCGCGAGTCACGGTGTGGTTAACTGCGCCATGGTGTCGCGACATGGGTCATAACGTCAGCTGGCAGTTGCGAGCAAACCTCCTTAACACGAGGCGTAGTGTGATTGGTGACGTCATGGTGTCGCGCCATAGTGGCCAGCCCAGCCCACCGTACCGTGTGCTCTTAATGATCAACTCAAAATTATCAGTTGTTAAAATACCACTTTATACAAAATAAATCTTTACACACTTACAAAACAAATAATATTAAAATATAAAGAGAGACCTATATTTTTATAGTTTTATACTTTTATACTTAACTAAATTTTTAGCCTTTTGAATATATGATTTATATTTAAACTAGCAAGGTACCCGCGCGATGCGGTGACGGGTACCCTGTGAATAAATTCTTCGGTGTGATGAAATGTTTTTCTTGGTTATAACTTCTGAATCGATAATTTTCATATAAAAATATGTTCTAAAAACGTAATTTGTTGGAAATACGTTTTTACGTATTTAGGAAGATTCGGTCACTCCGACAATATATTAAGTAGTAGCTCGTAGTCTAGATATCTTTATTAAACAAACAAGGCCCAGCCTAGCCTACAACATGTGTAGGCCGGCCCAATATTGTAAACCCAAGCCCATCACAAGGCTTGGGTATATAAACCCTCTCCTTTGATGGAGAGGGTGGTGATTTCATTTCAATACACATAGTTCTTAAACTTTCTCTTTCTAGAAGTGTGAAATCATCTATCTCTTTCTCTCTCTAAAACATAAGCAAGATTTACATAACCTACAAATGGTATCAAGAGCCATGGGATGATTGTATTGTTTATGTGTTTGTGTTCTTGATTCATACGCCTATTTTGATCCATTTTACACGAACCAATTTTTTTTTTGTGTTTTTATGGGTTTTTCTTGATACAAATCTTCTACATAGTTGTGGTAGAGATTTGGTATAGTTACTTTGGCTAAAAACACAAAATTTTTGGGTGTTTTGATCATTTTTTGGCTTAAAATCTCGAATTGGTTGAGTTTTGTCCGAGAAAAGTGGGATATATTCCGATCAGGGTCATCGGAAAAGGGTTTAAGGAGTCTAATAGTTATTCCGATTTGTGTCATCGGAAAAGGGTTTAAGGTTTCCGATCACATTCCGACGAAGGGATTCCAATTGCATTTCGATTTGAGTATTCCGATTTGGGTATTCCGATTTGGGACATTCCAATATGGGACATTCCGATTTGGTACATTCCGATTTGGGACATTCCGATTAGGGACATTCAGATTAGGGACATTCCGATTAGGGACATTCCGATCAGGGGTATTCCGATAGAATTATTCCGACGGTTTTCCGACTAGTATTCCAATAGCTTTCCGATCCTTTATTCCGATCAACATTCCGACAACCCAAAAATTATTCCTTAAAAAATTTTGAATCGTGTGTAATTTTGACTTGAAATTTTTGGTTTATCGAGAACATAATTTAGGGGATTTCAACATTATTTCTCGGATTTAACACACAACAACATATACATTTACTTTCTCTTATTGTTCGATCAATAATTGTAAATCTTAACTTATCGAAATGGAGTACACATCTCTTACGGATAAGTCCATCCTCTCGGGTACGGATAATCGTCCACCAATGTTGGAAAAGTCTATGTACGAGGATTGGACTTCCCCAATGGAACTTTACATGTTGAACAAAGAGAATGGACATCTCATTTGGGCATCGGTGCTCAATGGACCATTAGATTAAGGTACAGTGACGGAAGGTACGACTACTCGTCCTCGCACAACGGGTGAATTAACTGGAGATATGAAGATTCAATACAAATGTGATAAGTATGCTACAAACATCATTCTCCAAGCCCTTCATCCAGATGTCTACAAACTCGTCAGCAAACATAAAGTTGCCAAAGATTTATGGGATAGAATTCGTGTTCTAATGCAAGGCACCTCGTTAACTAAACAAGAACGAGAGTGTAAGCTTTATGATTCTTTTGATAAGTTTGCCTATGTGCCAGGGGAGACTCTCAATGACTACTATCTGAGATTTACCCTATTGTTGAATGAGCTAAATATCTATGGCATGGCAATTCCTACGTTTCAATTAAACACCAAGTATTTGAACACTCTTCCTTCAGAAGGGAAAAAGTACGTGACGGATGTTAAATTGGCTAAGGACTTGCATAACACCAATGTGGATCAACTTCAAGCTTTTCTTCAACAACACGAATGCCATGTGATCGAGGCTCGGTTGTCTAAACCTCAAGTCCATGATCCACTTGCCATGTATGCTTCTCAACAAAACATGGCTTATACTTATCAACAACCATCATACTTGCAGCAGCCATCACCACACACCTATCAGCAACCACATCAACCATCTTATCAACCACCAATGATGCCACAACAAGCATTTCAACAAAGTGTTCATCAACAATCTTTTCCACAGCAACCACCATATCAGACATCACCATCACAAGCCAACACTTCTCCAATGGGCTATACTCCTCAGCAAGGATACTTTCCAATTGAAGCACAACCAGCACAAGCCTTCTACTCTAATGAACTTCCACCAATCCAAGCACCGGTCTTTACTCCAAATGATACGCCAGCTGATGTTCTAAACCATCTCACTACCTACTTGTCAAAACTTGTTGCAACTAGAGGATTTCCACCAACAAACAATCAGCTCCGCACCTCTTCAAATCCTCGACAACAAGCTATTGTTTAAGATGGTCAAGTAACAGTGCAACCTATTCAGGGAAGGCAAAATTCATATGGACCTCCTACAAGGATTGTGAATGCTCAAACTGTGAATTCTCAAGCTAATGGAAATGGAAGCCCCATTGGTCCTCAAAAGGTTGTGACTTGCTACAATTACCGAGGACAAGGTCATATGGCTAGGCAATGCACTCAGCCGAAAAGGAGAAGGGATGAAGCGTGGTTTCGTGAGAAAATGTATTTGGTTGATGCTCAGTCTAAGGGAAATATTTTGGATTCAGAGGAGTTAGCATTTCTTGCAGACCCAGGGGCAGCAGATACTGAAGGCATTGCAGTCGTTTTCACTTCTAATGCAGCTTATCAAGCAGATGATCTTGACGCATATGATTCGGATTGTGATGACATTCACTCTGCCCAAGCTGCTCTCGTTGCTAATCTCTCTCACTACGGTTCTGATGTCGTCAGTGAGGTACCCACCACAACCAATCTTGGTAATGATGATAACCCACATCAAGTTGGGCATAAAAATGACAACCTCGAACAACATTCGGGAACTAGTAACTCAAATGATGTGGTACCCAATCCTACACATTTGAGTGAACTTCAACCAAATGCTACGACGGGTATGGAATCTCATGCTCAACATGATTTGGTCATGGTGCCTAAACATATTATTGATCAAATGCATATGGCTCTCAGATAATCCGTAGATACGAATTCCACCCTAACTGCTGAGCTTGCGTTGCATAAAGAAAAGGTCAAATTTTTTGAAATGGTCCCTCAAGCAGAGAAAATAACATGTTCTGAATTTGACCAATTTCCTTTTGAAAATATTGAACACTTGAAAGAAATAGAATCATTAAAAGCTAATATTTCCAATGAATTAAAAGCAAAAGAGTCGGTTGTCAATGATTTTCAGAAACTTAAAATGGATTTCGAAACTCTCGAGTCTAAAAAGTTTGAATCAGAAATTAATGCTACCAAACTTCTTAAATTCAAGGAACAACAGCTTTTAAAACAATACGCTTCCACAGAAAAGGTTCATCTTTTAACTAAATCATTTAAAGAACTCGAACTTAAGCGTCTTCAAAATTTACCACCTAATCCCGGTTATGCAAAACAAGCTCAGGAATATATTCTCGGTCTTTATGATATGACCATAATTGGCAAATCGAAAGAAGCACCTTATGTTTGTAGTTCTGAGGAGACACAGTCACTTATGGGAGATACTCATTCTAAAATGTTTTCAAAATTCCATACGATTGATTATGATAAGCATAATAAGGATCAACTCTCTAAAAAGATACGTATTCGCTTACAAAAGAAATTAGCTGAACTTACAGTTCTTGTGCCTCAAAGTTTGTCAAATAAAAACCCTCCTAGTACGTCTCCTACACTTGTCAAAACGGATTTAACAAAGTTAATTCCACCGGTAAGTAAGGCATCCGTTAACTTAAAAGCGGTACACCAACACTTAGCCGATTTTGATAAGGTCATTTTGGAACGTACGACGGCCACGGCCATAACGGAAGGTGAATGGAACTTTGAGCACACTAGAGCTGCGTTCCGAGACGAAATTGTTCCGTTTGTAAAGAATGTTAAAGCTTGTCTTAGTAATCTTGATCAAGATTTGTGTTTAGAAATAGAAGAAGTTAAACGTGTTTTCAATGAAATGGATGATGCTTATGAAAACAGTTTACTTGAAATAGAACGGGTTTCTCGCCAAAATGATCAGCTTCTGAAACAAGTGATGTCTCATGATATAGTTTACGTCTGTGTGAATAAAAGTGTTGATAATGATTCTATTGTGCATAATGTTGAATCTGTGGATAATGTGGTAGATAGTACTCGTCACGAATCTGACGCTGAATTTTTAAAGCTTCAAGATTCATATTCCTCGCTTTCAAAACGTTTTGATGAGATTCAAACACATTGTATTTCGCTTGAATGCAAGCAACAATTTATTCAAGAAATCTTTGAAACGTCATTCGAAGGTGTTAATATCGATGATGCAAACTTTGAAAAGAATTTTCGATTGAATTTACAATCAAAACAACGTCAGCCAAGTGACAAAGTTGCTAAATCTTTGCCGATAGACATAGAGAAATCTAAGGAGCTTAACTGTGTGAACGTATTTGAGGCCGCTGAGAATTTTAAACTTGATCTAGATAATCGAGTTTCCAAGATTTTGTCCAAAGTTGATAACTTAAAACAGAAAGATACACGACTCTTCGATTCAGTAAAGCCCGCATGTGTTAATTCCACTGCACAGAATCAATCATTGATTGAACAATTGAATCGGAAGTCGGTGGAAATATCTGATTTGAGAGAACAAATTTGTGATAAGAATCTGGCCTTGGCTGAGTTAAAGGAAATACTTCGTACTCTAAAAGGTAAGAATGTTGTGGATAACGCAGCCACTGTCTCAGCATCGTCCTCTAGTGCAATCAAAAGGAATCTCATAGCCGTCACACCATTTAATAAGGGCCCTAGGACTAAACCATCTCAAACTTTGGTCACTAAAGATAAGGCGGAATCAAAACCAGCTTCTAATATTCCCGTGTTGCCTTCTACAGGAGTAAGCACCACTACTAAGGCTAAAAGATCTAAGCTTAAAAGAAACAAGAAGAATGATAGGATCTTGCTTCCATCTAGTAGTCCAGTGAAGAAGAAAGTAGAAGCCCATCCTAGGAATGTTATTTCTGTTTTGAATAAAAAGAATCATGTAGCTAAACCTAAAGGCTCTGCGGTTGTGCAGCGTTCTAAGCCTACTGTGAATTCTAATTTGAAATGTTGGAATTGCAATGAATGTATGTTTTCTAGTCGTCATGATTCTTGCCTTATTGACCATGTGAATGAGATAAATGCCCGGAAAAATGGATTAGAACGGAAACCGACTGGGAAAGTGTTAACCCATGTTGGTTGGATGTGGCGCTCCACTGGTAGAACTTTCACTATAGTAGGAAATGCGTGCCCTTTAACTAGGATCACTCCCACTACAGTGAAGAAAGCATGCCCTTTAACTAGGAGTACCAAGGCTACTAAAACACAAGCGTGTCCTTTAACTAGGAACACCAACACCACCATAG
This sequence comes from Glebionis coronaria, assembly GCA_025667525.1. Lineage (NCBI taxonomy): Eukaryota > Viridiplantae > Streptophyta > Magnoliopsida > Asterales > Asteraceae > Glebionis > Glebionis coronaria. The sequence continues at coordinate 21,875,989 of CM046880.1, forward strand.
GAACCAAGTGCCCTTTAAATAGTTCTACTCCCACTGTAGTGCCCGCTAATACTCCAAAACCTAAGAAAGTTGGAACAGTAAAACATGTTAGAGCTAAAAATCACATTAGAAAAAGCAGGAAATCTAAGGGTCACACAAATGTTAGCCCTTCTGGTAATCTTATATCTGTATCTGCTAACACTCAGGAACCAATAGTTTCCAATGCATTGTCTACTGTTGTTATTGAAAACAGGTGGTCCAATTTGTCGTCTGGTATTTGGACTCTGGTTGCTCCAAGCATATGACCGGAGATCGCTCTCAACTCAGAAATTTCGTCAGCAAGTTTCTTGGTACGGTTAGATTTGGAAATGATCATATTGCAAAGATAATGGGTTACGGTGAATATCATATTGGGAATGTTATAATTTCAAGAGTGTATTGCGTGGAAGGTCTCGGTCACAACTTATTTCCTGTGGGACAATTTTGTGATGCAAACCTAGAAGTTGCTTTTCGAGAGCATACCTGCTTCATTCGTAATTTGGAAGGGGTTGATTTATTGAAAGGTACTCGAGGGAATAATTTGTACACTTTGTCTCTACAAGACATGATGGCCTCTTCTCCCATATGTCTTCTCTCCAAAGCATCGAAGACTAAGTCATGGTTATGGCATCGACGGTTATCTCATCTTAACTTTGAGGCTATTAATCATTTGGCGAAAAACGAACTTGTTCGTGGTCTTCCTAAACTTTCATTTCACAAGGATCATTTGTGTTCCGCGTGTACAATGGGGAAAAGCACTAAGAAATCATACAAACCCAAGACTGAAGACACCAACCAAGAGAAACTTTATCTGTTGCATATGGATCTTTGTGGGCCAATGCGTGTTGAAAGTCTTAGTGGCAAAAAGTACATCCTCGTAATTGTCGATGATTACTCTTGGTTTTCATGGTTGAAATTTCTTACAACAAAAAATGAGGCACCTAAATTCATCATCGGATTTCTCAAGATGATTCAAGTGCGCCTCAACAATATTGTATGACGCATTCGTACAGATAATGGAACCGAATTTGTGAATCAAATTTTGCGTGATTATTATGAAGAAGTTGGCATATCTCATGAAACATCCGTTGCTCGTAGTCCACAACAAAACGGTGTCGTTGAAAGGCGAAATCGCACACTTATGTAAGCTGCTCGAACGATGTTAATTTACGCAAAGGCTGCATTGTTTTTATGGGCAGAAGCAGTATCTACAGCAGTGTACACCCAAAACTGGTCACTAATTCGTAAACGCCATGGTAAAACACCTTATGAGCTTCTCCATGGAAAAGTACCAGATTTATCATATCTTCATGTATTTCGTTCTCTTTGCTATCCAAATAATGATGGTGACAGTTTGGGAAAACTTCAACCAAAGGCTGATATTTGTATTTTCATTGGTTACGCACCCGCAAAGAAGGCATACCGAATCTACAATCGTAAGTCTCGTAAGATCCTAGAAACTATGAATGTTGATTTTGATGAGCTGACAGCGATGGCTTCTGAGCAAAGCAGCTCTGAACCCGCACTTCATGAAATGGGACCCAGTAACATTAGTTCTGGTCTTGTCCCAAACAACCCCACTTTATCATCATTTATACCACCTACTAGGAATGAATGGGATACGTTGTTTCAATCGTTATTTGATAAATTCTTTACTCCTCCAAGTATTGTTGCTCCAGAACCTGAGGTAATAGCTCCGGTAACCGAAGTTGTCGCTCCAGCAACCGAAGCACAATCTGATACGTCTGCACCTACAATTGGTCAAGATATACCATCAACTAGTAATTCTCAACCAACAACCGAATAAACTACCCATGTCATGCCTATTGATGATGAAGAGGATGATGATGATCACGATTTAAAATTCACTCAAATGCGTGAACTTCCATTCTTTGGTGTACCAATTCCCGTTCATAATCAAGCCAGGTCATCCACCTCAGAGGAAGCTCCTACTATAGTTTACTCCAATCCACGGATTCGTGAACATGACAGCAAGTGGACAAAGGATCATCCTATAGATTCTATTATTGGTGACCCTAATCGTCCGGTATCCACGCGAAGTCAGTTACAAGAAAATGCAATGTGTTTGTCATTTTGCTGCTTTTCTCACTGAAGTTGAACCTAAGACATGGCAAGAAGCTTTTACTCAATCTTGTTGGATAGAAGCTATGCAAGAAGAACTTAATGAATTTATAGGTCTTGAAGTATGCGAACTTGTCCCATGCCCGGATCAGGTGCAATTACTCACTTTGAAATGGGTTTACAAGGTGAAACTCGATGAGTTAGGCAGAATATTGAAGAACAAAGTTCGACTAGTAGCTTGTTATTACAAACAATTATTGGGCATCGACTTTATGGAATCCTTTGCACCTGTTGCCCGTTTGGAAGCTATTAGACTATTCCTCGCTTATGCAGCCCATATGAATATGATCGTCTATCAGATGGATGTGAAGATGGCATTTCTTAATGAGGAAATCAAGGAAGAGGTCTATGTTCAACAGGCGGATGGTTTTGTGAATCCTAATTATCTTAATCATGTGTACAAGCTTAAGAAGGCTCTCTATGGGTTGAAGCAAGCTCCACGCGCATGGTATGATCTATTGTCACAATTCCTCATTACACAAGGCTTCGCTAAAGGCAAGGTGGATCCCACGCTGTTCATTCAGAAACGAGGTAAAGATATGATGATGGTACAAATATATGCTGATGATATTATATTTGCAGCCTCGACCCAAACCTTATCCGACGAATTTGGGAAACTCATGTCTTCCAAGTTTAAAATGTCAATGATGGGCATGGTATCATTCTTCTTAGGTCTTCAGATATCTCAGAGTCCCAGAGGCATCTTTATCAATCAATCCAAGTATGCCCTTGAATCTCTTAAGAAATATAAGATGGAATCTTGCGACCCCGTGGATACTCCAATGGTGGAACGAACTAAGCTTGATGCAGATCCACATGGAGTTGCCGTTGATCCGACACTTTATCGTGGAATGATCGGTACTCTTCTATATATCACAGCTAGTCGACCTGATCTTCAGTTTGCTATATGTATGTGTGCTCGGTATCAAACTCGACCTACTGAGTTACACTTGGCCACTGTGAAACGGATCTTTCGATATCTTAAAGGAACCATTACTCGGGGACTTTGGTATTCGAAGGACTCTTTGTATGCACTTATGGCATATGCAGATGCGGATCACGCGGGTTGTCAAGATACAAGGTGTAGCACGAGTGGAACTTTGCAACTACTAGGAGATCGACTAATCAGTTGGGCATCGAAAAGGCAGAAAAGCGCTGCAATTTCAAGTATGGAAGTAGAATACATAGCTACGTTTGGTTGCTGTGCTCAAATTCTTTGGATGAGATCGCAATTAACCGACTATGGTCTAGGTTTTAACAAAATTCCGATGTACTGCGACAACAAAAGTGCAATTGCCTTATGCTGCAACAATGTTCAATTCTCTCGGTCGAAGCATATTGACATTCGCTACCACTTCATCAAGGAGCAAGTGGAAAATAGAGTGATCGAGCTTTACTTTGTCCGATCTGAGTATCAATTGGCGTATATTTTCACGAAGGCTTTAGATCGCGCTCGAATGGAATTTTTGGCCGACAAGCTAGGAATGAGAACTTTTTCGCCTGAGACTCTAAAGGAACTGGCAGATGAAGCGAAAGAATAGTGGTGGTAAATTATTCTCTGTATCCTTGGTGATCATTTGTATATATTGTTTATATTTTTATCCACAAAAGCAAAATACAAAAATATAAAACCTTATAAAAACCATAAAAATTGAAAAATTCATAAAAATTCAAAAATATTTTTACTTTATTTTTCAAAGGCATGTCTTTTGGTGCGATAATATTTACGCCCTTAGAAATGTTGATTAATATTGACACGGCGCCATAAATAGAGTTCGTACAAAAGTTGTAAATATTTCATAAAACATGCCTATATGGCTTGTAGTTATTTCAGACTGCAACCCGGTTTTCACATTAAAGTAAAGTATTTCTTATGAAAGCTTTGGCTCACAACGGGAATTAATTTTCTCGGGCAAGGTTCACTTTAAAACCTTGTAAGGGATCAAGTTTACTTTATAACTTGGTCTAACACAAATATATGTACGTTTCAATGCATTTATTTGTTAAAACAAGAGAAGTCTTGTTTTTATGAAGTTATCATCTCTACAACCATAGCTATCTACATTTGGTATCTACATACTTGACGATGCGACTACTCAAACGACGAATACAACTCTTTCAATAGAACACGGGTCAACAATTGAGGGGGAGAAATTGTCAAGCATTCAGAATCTTCGATGCCGAAAGTGCCAAGCTCACTAATTGGTGTCAAGACAACCTTACCAATCATACACGTGGTGTCAAGAGATGACTTCAGACGTGACGAGGTGACCAACATTTGCTGACAAGAACCATTTGATCTTATCATATGATGTTCTCATCTATCAGGTCCAACCTTATCTATTCTTTTCTAATATGGTGAATATGTGATCATGTTACAAATCGTTATCATATCTCATACATTTGATATCATGAAGATAAAACGGACTTGCATTTTTCTTCCCAAAACCTTTGTTCAAACTTCATTAAATCAATTGATATTGAAAACATCGATTGGGTTAATATTTTTAATATGGGGGAGAAAATGTGATTTAATATGAGAAATTATCACAAATGGTTTGACTTAGTGTGCTGGCTCATCCCGACATATGTGAAATGTTTTCGAATATCGTGGCATATGTTAAGGGGGAGCAAAACGGATTTGCATATCAAAATGGATTTTCATGGTGACATATACTTATCCAAAACCCATTTATTTCACGACGATGAAGATTGTGGTGTCATAAGGATGGTATGATAGGTTAAGTCCAATGATTCTTCTTAAACCGGAGGAATCTTCCCAAGGACATTCCATAGCTAGAAATAGTAGTCCTTAGGAAAGATGGAGAAAGATTGTGAACGTAGCTGAATGTCGACCAAGTACTTAAGTTAGCACTGGAGCAATCACAACAAGATGCTAGTTATGGCGTATTGGTAAGCATTGAAGGGGTTGAAGAATGAAAAAGAATTGTAAAGATAAAGGGTGTAAAGAAAGAAGCCCTCCTTACAACCTTAGGCAGAAACCGGGTCAACACATATGCTATTGAGATCATTTTAATGATGCTCGATATTGAAGATAGACATCATGGACCCAGTGATGCAATGCACAACCCATCCCAACTAACTCAGATATCTCTCAAAAGATATTTGTTTTAATCACACGGAGACAACGCATTATCTATTGATTTATTCACTCCGAATAAATTGGCATTAAAAAAGGTGGCACTCCTCTCCAGCCTCCGATCACTAAAATACAAAATGCACGATCGAGTCTAGAGACATTTGAGATCATCAAATATCTCATTAGGACACACTTTCATAATTCCTTGCTTCTTCACATACTGTGAAAAGTAAGAAAGATATTAAGAGTCATACGCAAAATCTTCATGATCATGCCTGAACATCCGAGTAATACGAAAGTATTTACAATGAAGATGGAAATCCTTCTTGAGCGAATATCAAAAAGCTTATGGTAGGTGACTTGTGCAATTCTTTATGAATCAAACTTGTGATAACTGGAAAGCAACAGTGGTTTAATTCTTAGTTGAACTTAAACACGTTCCAGGCCTCTACGCAATATCTAAGTGATCTTGCCAGAACACTCAGAGTGATACCTTAGTGTTCACAGTGATGAGTGGAAATCCTTCTAGTATTAACCTTAAACAGCACTTGGTAGGTAACTTGCAAGATTCAATATGAATCAAGCTCGTGACAACTGGAAAACAACGATGGTGCGATTCTTTAATGAATCAAACTTGTCCCAAGAATCAGAATTGACGGCTTCAATCATGCGGATAATTTTATCCAAATGATTCACTCTTTACGTTCGCAGTCAGCTTTGGACGGTCGAGTAAAGAGAACGGGTTTACCCGCGAAATCTTGTCAAGGAGATTTTTAATTAAATCTACCTTCCGAAAGTACGATATTTTATATCGTCCAACGGTCTTCACCGACCGGAGGTAAAATGCTACCGAATTAGAATGAAATGTTAAAAGCCATTTCGTTCGTGTCTACTTATGTTGCGGCATTTGAAGACGGTGGCGTTGCGGAAACCGAGAAGAAGTCGTCCCCGCATGCTTATACTTTATGCACTTAATACCTCATCTAATTCAAGAAAGCCTAAAAGTTAAGTCTTCCGCTGTATCGAACTCTGAAGCTTTCAAGAATTACAAAGGTATAAGTATGTGGGACATGAAGTCACGAAGAGGCGAAGATCACAAGTGATGGATGCACAAGATCAAGGCAAGAGATTAATGCTAAAGATTGATATCAAAGATCACATCAGCATGTTCACCAGAAAAGAAAAAGAAAAGAAAGGCGAAGACTACGAGCTCAAGACAAGCATAGTATGCTAGCTTTATTTTATTATTGTAACTAGGGTAACACCCTTGTTTGGAGTGACCTGCCTTAGGGGGAGATTGTTGGAAATACGTTTTTACGTATTAGGAAGATTCGGTCACTCCGACAATATATTAAGTAGTAGCTCGTAGTCTAGATATCTTTATTAAACAAACAAGGCCAAGCCTAGCCTACAACATATATAGGCCGGCCCAATATTGTAAACCCAAGCCCATCACAAGGCTTGGGTATATAAACCCTCTCCTTTGATGGAGAGGGTGGTGATGTCATTTCAATACACATAGTTCCTAAACTTTCTCTCTCTAGAAGTGTGAAATCCTCTATCTCTTTCTCTCTCTAAAACATAAGCAAGATTTACATATCCTACATAATTTTAATCGAGGGATATTAATTACTTTTGGCGTTATAGTAGGGTACTTGCGCAATGTGACGGCGGATACACAGTAATCAAATCTTTTGTCGAAAAATATTTTTCAATCAAATGTTTTCAGTTATAATAGTTTTGCGTATGGCGAGAATTTTTGTGGATTCTTAAAACCATTGATCTCGATCTCGTCAAATAATCTCGTCACTTTGTCGCGTCTCTTTGTCATGTCACATTGTTTTAAAACTCGACATCTATAAATACCTGGCTCAATCCAAAACATTTGTCATCATAATCATCAACATCAATGTCTTTAAAAAATACGAGCATCCTATTTTTTGGAATAAGAAAAATTGAATTTTGTTTTCAACGAAGTACAAAATTGAATTTTGTTTTCAACGAAGTACAAAATTGAATTTTGAATACGTGCATCTCATATTTTGACTTGTATGAGACCAATATACGTCCCTCCTATATGAAAAAATATGCAGGGACCAAACACCATCAGCTACATTGAATTGGTGCAAATTACACAAACCAGCCCAACACCAATGATCACACAATTTACATATATGTCGGGTCAAGCTACCAAGTTAGATCTTGGTCCATTCATAAGATTTAGAAGTATAAGAATCTCTTCATTGTGGCATTGGTGAAATTAAATAAAAGATAAAGACATTACCTATAAAGTCAAAAGAGTATTAATGAAATTTCATATATTTAACTTTAACCTAAAAAACTCTTATAATTTTGTTTACCAGTCGCTATTCTTTCATCTTAGTTTCTCTCTCTCAGTAAGTCATAACCACCAATCATCTTTTAGTCACTTCCCTATTTTTTAAATTATTAATTTATGAAACAAAAATCAATGAATGATCATTACCACGTTTATGGATCTAAATTGCAACTCCAATTCTCTTTTTATTCATAGTTTCACACAATCGTTGGGTGACAAGAGTTTCAATGGTCGGTTCTTTATATTTTTTCGCGGATCTAATCTACAATATTAGTTAACTGTTCCGCTTCTACTTTTCAAGGTTAATTTTTTTCTCAACATTTTTAATAAACAAAATTGATCAAAGATATAACAAGAGTGGTTTTTTAATCACAAAGTCGGCGATTATACATATATAAAATAATAAAAAGTAGACACAGACATGTTTAAATTGTACATGTATAAAGCAATAAAAAATAAACCCACAGACATGTTTAAATTGTAGATGTTTTAATAATCACTTGCAGTTGAAGTAACACTTTCTTTAATTTTTTCGACTACAGTTGAAGTTGTCATACCATGTAGCGGCTATACTCTCTGGTGCAATAAATGATGCTGCACCAAACATATATGATTTGCAAGCATATTTCCTGCATCTGCCACTTGCAGAGAACTCGTGTCGTGCTCAAACCATGTCTAACTGTTTCATAGTATAAATTCCAAGAATAATTAGCATGTCAAAGTCTCATAACGGACCCATCCATAAGTTAAGCTACTGTTTTTTATCCTTGTAAGCGAGATCAAAGTCTCAGAACCGACCCATCCATAAGTAAGTGGGTCAAAATTGCAAACTCAACCTAACAAATTTCCAACCATATCTGCTTGCTGATTCTGAGTTCTAGTTTTTAATGTAACAGGCGGACAATGAGATCAAGCAATACTTATAAAAATAATAATCCATACAAGTACAACTATATGTAATTAGATCAAGTTTAAACTGCTGTATTGTTTTGAAGATTCGGATAGTATTTAAAATAACAATTGGTGGTGTTCATTATGACGCTCACTATATTTACCACTGACGCATCTCCCTGTTGTTGTTTCACCAAACAATGTGTTGCTGCAACTTACAGGTACCACCCTTTGTTATAAACAATTTGTCCATCTTTGAAATCAAAATCTTCAAACTAAACGCTCTAAAGTTCCATATAAGGGACATTAGCGAAACAAAATGACACGATGACAGGCCCAGCCAGTTCACCAAGCAAACATCCTACAAAACAACGCAAACATGTTAAAAAAAACAAATCATAAGTAAATAATTAGATGCTACGACTGCAGGTAATTTAAGTCGTGAATCAGTAAAGAAAGGCAAAGGTGTTTTCTGTTTTAAGGCAGTTATTGTAAATACGATTTGCACCAAAATGCAAAGACGTTACATACAATGGAAGAACAAAAACGTTCATTTATATTTACATTTTGGTAGATTTATTTCTAATCATATGATCCAAACATCAAGAATTAAGCTGCAAAAAATCTGATAATCAGTTTAGAAACACATTTCCATTCACCCCTAGAAACAATCAAACATGCATGACAAGTGGTACGGTGCTTACCAACGCGTTGACCAGTTCTTGGGCGGACGAGGGTTGCTCCGATCCCGGCTCCTATGCAGGCAAAAGCTAGTGATGCGCCACATTTAACCGTGACACCACACACCCTTTTACCAAGAACTTTGGCTCGTTCTCCTTGGTGAACAACAACATCAACATCTTTCCCTTCATCTTTAGATTTTATGATGTCACGAACACAACGGTAACATTCAATCCCAACTTCAACCAGCCATGATGCTGCGACTCCTAGAATATGGCCTGCTCACCCAAGTTAAGTTTTTAGATATTATCATGCATGAAAACAAATTAAAAGGTTCACAAACTTAAAAGGCTTTAACCAGTCAACTCATGGCACGTAACTGACCTCTAAATGTTGTTTTGCCAACACAAACGGTGTAAGTATAAAATGGCATCCCCCTGTTAGATTTGCGCAATGCAGACTCTGAAACATCTAGCAGAGCAAAAACATAATTGGTCATTAGATAGTACATTATGTTAGATTAAGTTAACATGTCGTGGGAAAGAAAGGGTATATACCTTTAAGAAGCTTCCATGCAGCACGTTGTGAGCAATGCTGAACAGCAAATCGTTCTAGAACATATCTAGTAGTAATAACACTATTCTGATGTACAAAAAATATAGATCAAAAGATTATTTTATTACAAACCATATATAAATGCTAAAAATTATAGAAGGGCCAGACCAAAAGGTAACTCCTTTTGGCTGGCAAGTTTAGATTAAGAAAAAAAAAACTCAGAACACAAAATGCTCTTAAGCTTACAGAAACTTTTAGTTTAAACAAACGAACAAACAATTTTACACTTACTTGACGTAGGATTTGCTTTACTGATTTCTTGAAGGGTATGACCAAATCCACTTGACGCTTGTCGGATTCGACATCATCATCTTCAGCATTAGGTGCCAAAAGAGGCAAATAGTACAATAAGAAAGAGCGTATTGTAGTCAAGGCCAACGGTTTCATATTGAAAGCTGGTTTAAGCTCAACGGAGTATTCTTTGGTTATGTAGTTCAAAGTATTGTGATGGAATATGGTCTGAGACGCGGTTCTTAAAAGAGTGAGGTAGTCTTCAGTTAAAATAGGGGACGTAGGGCACGAATTACAAGAAGCAACTTTTGTTCCATTACCCCTGTTTCATTGAAATTGTATAGCATTAGTACCTTAAATAAAGGTGCGAGATTCACTATCCATGCCATGACTCAATAATTATCATCAAATAACCAATAACTTATTAATGCAACAGACAATATGATCCTGTACTTGATTCAAAAGTCTCAGAGTCTAGATGATATGCTTAATTTAACAGCTTACACTTTTTATGATAATTAACAATAACATGTCCGGGGTCAAAACATAATGCTGGACATATCAACTTAATCCAGAGAGAATTCAGACACAGCAAGAACCTAAACAATTTTTAGACCACACAAAAGCAATAACACAATTGTCTTGGATCAGAAGGCAAATGTAACTTATATCTACAAAATCCATCGGAAAGCATAAACTAGTAGGAATCCGCAGATTGTGTGATGCAAACAATGATGACATTGTCTTGTCAGACATCTATTTAGGCTCTAAATGAATGCTAAAAAAAATCCGAATGATGAAAGACTAGCAACTCATCCTCTTAACTAAGACCGGCTAAATAGTAACGTACCAACAAGCAACAACAGCTGATGAACAGCATACAGTTTGTAAGGCTCCTAAAGTCCAACTTCCAATCATACAAAGAATCATATGGGCTACTCAAATCTAAAACAATTGTTAGAAAGTGACTTAAACTCTTATGGTAAATTTGGTATTTAGTTTCTAGTATCCTAGTTTGAGTCAATTTAGAATTTGGCTGCTTCTTATAAATAAAGATCAATGACATTAGTTTTCCTAAGCTAGCGTAAGAGTCTAAAACAACTTAGAGAGCAATCTACCCCATAACACTACAATAACTAAAACACTCTCGTCGCCTGTAACTATAAGTCTATAACTGTTATCATCGGTGCATGTGGGTCTCGTAGCCCACCACAAAAAGTACCTAACTCCCTAAAAAAAAGACATTACAAGCGGTGAAGTATGGCTATGCATGTCGTAGGGCACCAAAAATCACAATAACACGTTATTCATCGTCGTATGACTCAAAAAAATCCAATCTATAATACCATGCAAAAAGAAAAAAGAAAAAAAGACATATACCCATTTAAAAAAGACTTAGCCGCGAACGGGATACCAGCAGTAGCAGCCAGACCAGCAGCAGCAGATATACCAGAACCACCAGTGGAACTATAACAACCTTTAAGACAGGGTAGAATTACATTCCTGATTAAACCCATTATTCTTAAAAGCTAGTATCAATCAGTTTTGCCTTTGTGTATCTTCAAATCCGGTTTTTTTTCAGTAACTCCTAAAAGTAACTCGTTTGTTTAAGGTTGTGTGTTTGTTTAAGGTTTGTGTTTTTAGGTTCTGTTTTTTTTTTAACTTCCAGTAACCAACCATGCGATCGATCCCCTTTTATACGTAATAATTTAAGGGTTTTAATTCAAAATCTATCTTTTATTTTAACATCTTTTATTATTGTTAAACGCTTAGATAAGCAACCAAGCCCATAATCGGTTTTGGGCCCTCGTCTAATATATGTCTTGGACAATAAGATATCCAATATGATTAAGCCTCATAATATTATTCTACTAATATTTATAATTATACCCTCAAACTATTCTTATTTTTGAATACATCATTCACGAAAAACTATACATACACACGTTTTAGGTAGTGTTTGATAAGGACTTATAGAGTCTTAATTAAAAAATAGAAATATGAATTAAATCATAAGTAGTTTGTTTGTTTTGTGCTTAAAATAAACTAACGACTTTCTGGAAAAAGCCAGCAGGAGGGTGTTTTCTGTATTAAGTCATGACTTATTATATTTATTTTACAAATTTACCCTCTAACTTCCTCACTTAACTAATTTAAAAGGACACAATAGTAAACTTCTATGATTCAGACTTTATATTCAGCACACAAAACAAACAATCATATATCCGTCTACAAACAGACAACATATATTTTTACAGACACTTTAATTTTACAGGACTTAATAAAAAGACTAAACAAACAGGCCCTTAGCCATATTAAAAGCACAAATTTATGTTTTATATTAGGACTAGAGGTGACAATTCAGGTCAGGTTCGCAGGTTTTGTCAAGTTCGCGGGTCATAAAACCCCAAACTTAAACCTAATCTGTTTAAATGATCATGTCAAACATCTCAACCGTAACCTGTATACTTAAATCCAAACCTGTTTAACCTGTATATTGTTTGTTGCACAAATTGATGTTTTACATTACGACTAGGGGCCACAATACGGGTCGAGTTCGTGGGTTCTGTTGTGTTCGCGAGTCACAAATCTCCAACTTGAACCTAACACTTAAATAATCATGTTAAAAATCTTAAATCTCAAGTTTTCCTCAACCTTGACGTGCATACTTACAATAAACTTGGCCCATTTAACCCGTATAGGGTTAAGCAGGTTAGCGTTTTGCCTAAACCCTAGCCTGCCCTGTTTATTTTTGTGTTGGTTTCAAGTCTTGTTTCATATCGAATCAGAAATTGTCACCCCAATGTACTACATCTCGGAGACCTATTGGTTCCATATAACTGGAATAACGTATTGCAGCTATATAAAATGCATACATTAAAAGATAAATTACATTTTACTTGTTATCTATTTTCGGTAGTTACGATTCTATCCAAGTTTTAAAAGTTTGCTTATACATTTAGATTTTTCTTTTATTCTTTTTTTAAATGTTGTGAAATCGCCCTCACAAATAATGCCTGCATTCATAGTCATGCCACTTTATCAAATAACTCGAACCATATGATTCAATAGAAAAAAGATCCTCATATACCCTTAATTAATCACAACCACCTATTTTTATAATGTAACAAAAAAATTTATTTTTTAAAAATTAAATATCTCACAAACCGTTCATCATTACGTAAAACAAAACATATCATCGCGACGAGAATTAAATCATCTATCTATCGAGGGGCACATGTATATACTTTTGACGAACTTTTTTTTCGACTTCTTTTCTTAAATCACGTCTGAGAGGAATCATGTATGATTCGTCACGAAACATATATGATTTTCAAAAAATCATATATGATTCATATCACAAATCATATATGACTTTCTGAAAATCATATATGATCGTGACGAATCATACATGATTCGTGATGAATCATACATGATTCCTCTCAGACGTGACTTAAGAAAAAAAGTCGAAAAAAAGTTCGTCGAAAGTATATACACGTGGCCCTCGATAGACAGATGATTTAATTCTCGTAGTAATGGTGTATTTTTTTTTCGTTTGACGATTTACCGTTTGACATATTTAATTTTTAAAAAAATTGTGGAAAATGGGTTTTTTTTTTAAATGAATGATTATGATTGGTTAAATAGGTCTAAACTAATTTAAGGGTTTACATAGATGTTAACTCTGATTCAATATCACATATATTCTTGTTACTAGCTTAGACACACAAAACTGGTTTGCCCTAAATATCATATGTACATTTAGCTAGATGGCCAATTATATTGAGATGTTCTACTTTATGTTGAGGTCAAGTCAACCCGATAACAACTCGACAATCTAACCCGTTTGGACCCGAAACATGATAATTCAATATCTTATAGGGTCGGGTTTGGTCAATTTTTTGAACACCAAACTCGAATCATTCTGGCCCGACCAACTCAAAATCCCAACACCCCAACCCGACAACACATCTAACCTGTTAAATAGGCAAACTAGTATCCTTTTTCCTAGATAGTAAAACTAGGAAGAAATTTATCTGGATTGCCTTACAAGTCACAAGTCATGTCAAAATTTTCTTCCAACCCTAATTTGTAAATTTTAGGGATTATTTTGGTTAGGTTGTCGGTATAAGTATCATTGGAACGAAAAAAGAAACCCAACCCTTTCACAGGTTAGAATGCCTACTTTATCGGGTTTCATTGCTAAAATCCGAATCTAAACCAACCAACCAAACACATTAGCAAGTAATCAAACGCATTCGCTAGATCCCATGCCTATAAAACAAACACACCCTTATAGATATTATGGGTGTTGCACAAAAGAGACAGAGTGCAGTAATCACTACATGTGCTGCACCACTTTCTACTCATAATCTGCTCCTCCTATTTCTTTGTATTGTATATATAACTTTATAGATACAACTAACAAAAATGTTCCACTAATCTACTCGATATATTCCCCCGGAAAATCTGTATTTTCTCTGCAACAGGTTATATTTGTATGATTTGACATTATGACACCTAAAAAACCGTCACGAAAGAACCAATCTTCTCATATGAGCTCACCATTTTCGACATAACTTAGTAGTGTTTTGTATTTTAATATTGCGCATTCCAGAGAGCGGCAGGATCTTCACCACATCTCTTGTGAACATCTTTTAGTCTTTCTACTGACTTACAAATGCCACTGCAACTCCAATCGAATGATGCAATGCACACATTACCAGCTTCTGCCTTCCACTCACAATCTACATCCATTCAAACAAAGTTAAAATCAAACTTTAGGTGATGGCCTGGACAAACTCCCCCCACAAGGAAAAAATGAAAAGACAAAAAGACGTACCTGGAGGTGTTCCACAACACATGTTGCGATCATCAATGTGTTCGACGTCTAGACCGATAAACCATGCACCAAGTGACACATCTTCATTTGCATACTTGTGCAAAATGGGCCTAACCATCAATTTATAAAACCAAGGTTAATGAAGACAAGTGACCAACTGTTGCCCTATGTTAGTCTTTTCAAAGTCAAATGAACCACAATTAATGCACAATACTTACGAAAAAAGCACCAACTTCTATAATCTATATACATATACAAGAAAGATATACGAAACAAAAAGTAGAGTCTTACTGGTTAGTGGAGATGTATGCAGCAAGATCACTAGAGATAGCATAGATCTGTCCAGTTGCATGCCGAAAATACTTGTTTCCTTCCTCTCCAAACTTCCAGTATTCAGGTTCGTGGTATTTCACATTCCTACGCAACAAAGATTTGAATATTATTGCTAACCTCAGTGGACAAGAAGAATGACATACAGATGATAAATAAGATGCATCAGTGGAATTTACTTCTGGGCAAGAACAGGACCGGATTTCATACATCCTGTATAAACCCTCGGTTTTGACTGATGTCGTCCAAGAGTTGCAGCTAGCATGCCTGGCAAATAAAAATTATCAAAATAATTAATTTCCGATTTGCATTGACAGTAAGATAATGTTAGGAGCAAAATACACCCGTACACAACCTGTACCCAGACTATTTTGTAGGTAGCACCTATGATATCAATTATTCATGCATAGAAACCTCATAAATTGTTGGGTCTTAAACCTATCCAAGTTGGCATTGATGCAAGTTCCTAAAATAGGTGCCCTGTCTTAGATAAGGATATTTTAGCCATTGTATATATAGCCATCAAAAAGCCCACTCATACCTGTTAAGGCTCTTGGCTCGTCTAGCTGTGGGTTCAAAGTAAAAAATTTCTATAATTCATCAAATGCAGAAGGCGAACCCAAACAGATATTTAAGCAGAAGCATTCAGCATTGCACTCTGATACACACACACGCACCCTACTTTTTCCAGATTATGGGAACACGTTAAAGTTAGTTTACCTCGATTATCATTTGAAATAAAGACTTTAGATGTTGAATTCCATGTAGTTATCACTATTCAAAAGAAGCCATAAAACTCTTAATTTTAATAATCCTCGTTTATATATATAAGCATATAGAAACAATCGTAATATCACCCCAAGTGACTATGCCGACAATAGTTGGCTCCATGTAAGAATTCCAAGATAGATGAAAACATCTTGATACCATTAAGAAACCGTACAATCCCTAATCAATATACACTTCCGTCTTCCGGTGATAGTAAAAAGTGGGGTAAATAGGTAACTTTAACTAGAAAGCTTATGCAGAAACGTGAAGTTTGCATTTTTAGATACATCCCAAAATGCCTATTGCAATTTATGCGATAAAAGAGTGCAACAATGTACAGATTACTTGAGAAAAAAGGTAGAAAACATTGTACCAAGATTGACATGAACATCATCATCCACCTTGACATAAAACTTTGCATCCCATTTCGCATATGCCGTAGAAAAAAATATTCTTGTTTTAGCAGTCAGCTCATGGTACCCTTCAACATGTTCCTGAACGGTAATAAGGTTAGATTCTTTCATCTTTGAAGTCAAATGCATTTACAAATTACTCATATCTTGTTTAATGGTCTTACAAGTCTAAAGAAATCCTTATGCTGAGCTTCTTCTGAGTCAATGGCTCGGTCTAGAATGCTCTTAGATGTTGCGCTGTAAAAAAGAACAAACGGGTTGGATTTAAGGATGCTTAACTGATTAAGTACACTTTTCTTGCTTGGATAGGCAAACATTTCAACCAGTGGTTTGAAAATATGACTTAATGGGATAGAATTTTTAGCTAATAAATTTCAAGTGTCAACCAGTTTTGCGCGCGAATAACTTTCTGCCTATAGATAAGTCTCATCTATAAATATGTGTTTCAAGAGACAAAAGAGACCCTGGTAAATGTTTCAAGCATATTCTAGCAAATGTCGTAATTTAAATCCATTTGAAGACTTCTTAAAGATAAAGCTACCGATAAACCAAGAAATGAACATTGCTTTATTGAGCAATTAGCAATAAGCTTCCTTGATCGAGTGCCAAGACAACATAGTAAACTGATCTCAATAACATTCCAAGTATCTACTTGAAAGGAATACAAGAGACTCAGAATTTACGATAACAACTGATGCAGGACCAGGGGTCTTGTAAAGAATCACTAGCTAGATAATGATAACCAAAAAACCACACGAACTTTTAGATCAACCGAACTGGAAATATATTATTTTCTTGGTTTGGTTCGGTTGATTGATCATGAAAAAAAAATGTTTCTAGTTCCATTAAGCCACTAAAATATAAATCACCTGGCCATAATTTGTCAACTAACTACTAAATTATCAACGATTTCATCAACTAAAAATCAGTTCCATTAGCTTGGCAAAGTTTCTTCTATGTTTGTAGAACTCTAAAGCTGGTGCAAGTTGATTTAAGGTTTTCCTTGTAGTTTCACTTGTTTCTTTTAACTTAATCTAGTCTTAAGGGTGCACTCAAGACCAAATACCTTAAGACGCCAACACGGTTTTATCAGTTGTGGTGAACCAGGATAAAAAAGTTATGCGCTACCAAACCCCCCAATAAGAAGGAAAAGTTGTAATGCTCATGTTTGTGTTCACTGTATTTCTGTCTTATTATATGAGCCCTTTGGCCTTTACACTGTGACAAGTGTGGGAGACTTGCACCATAATCATGTAAAAACGCGCTTGCCAATTATGAAAAAGAAAGACAGAATTACCTGTGACCAATCATGAAACGAACAACAATACCCTTTTCCCTCTCAAGCTGAAGTAACTTTTCACCTAGTCGAGAAACATAAAGATTTAGCCATTTTCAACAAAATAAAAGGCGATAGATAAGAAGAAATTCAATCAAGAAAAAGGTAAAGAGGGGATTACCCCTTGGCATCCATGTTTCTCTAATGGAATCACGTCTCCTTCTGCTGCTAAAAGCAGTGTTAATCCCAATAACCATAAACGCCTTTTTCCTTTCCTCACTCTTGATTCCATCTGTCTTGTTAGCATGCACATTAGTGCGGTTCACTTCAACTGTACTTTGATTGCTGGGAAGCTCCAGTCTCAGGTCAGAGATTGAGTTTTCAAGTGACCTGATAGACATCCGAGAATCAAACAGTTAACACTTCATCGGAAAAAACTTAAGCCATAGCATTCAAACAGATGAAAATCCAAGATTTTGATCCAGGATATTGCACTTCCATATCAAATCTTAACTTGATAATCTTTTTAGCCAACAATGGTTATTCACGGTATGCATAATATATCCAGTGATAATAGAGCCCCGCACCAATTTTTATAGTTGATATAAATGGTTTAGAAGATATAGCATAAAATTGAAAAATTAATAAACTTTTTTCCTTTGAAATTAAGATCATTGGTAGACGCTAAGATCATCAATTTTTATCTTATACAGTGACCCAACCATTTGAACCAGATTGATCCTCTAATTTTAAGTGGGTGTTTGTGTAAGCATATATGTGGGCTTATGAGCTTATTTGATTTCGGCTTATACTTCACAAGCCCCGATATTCCGGCTTATTTTGAGTCTTATGGGCTTATATAAGTTTATCGTAGCGTAGTAAACTAATATAAGCCCACAAGTCTCAATATAAACCGGAAAATTGGGGCTTATGGAAATATAAGCCTAAAAACAAATAAGCTTGAAAGCAGATTCTATTCTTACTACACTTATTGCATAAGAACAATTTGATCTACAACTGTAATCACATAAAAACGAATACTACACGTCTCAAGAGGACAATAAGAGTAAGTATAATTTTTCAAAGAAAAAGAAAGTAGTACTCACTGGATTGCTTGTTGGGTTTTATGAACTTCTCCCATCAATTGATTATCCTGAACCAAAACACAAGAAAAATCAATAAACTAAAAAAAACAAAAATTAAAACCCATGTTTCAGCTTATATGTGGGCTTATGAGTCGGGGTGGAAACGAGCCAAGCCGAGCCTGAGCTCGCCACGTTTAAGTTTTACAAAGCTCGAGCTCGGCTCGTTTTAAGCCTTATTATTTAGAATCGAGCTCGGCTCGTTTTATGGTAGACAAGCTCGGGCTTGGCTCGTTTATACGATTTGGCAATGCAAAAATAAAACTTGGCTCGAGCTCGGCTCGTAATATATCTAAATTAGGCTCGTTAATAAGCTTGTTATTAAGCTCGTTAAGAAAAACATTAGGCTCGTTTATTTGTACGTAAAGCTCGGGCTCGAGCTCGTTTGATAAACGAGCTTCAACTTAGGCTCGAGCTCGTTTAGGCTCGGCTCGTTCGAGCTTTTACCGATCCGGTCTCGAGCTTTTCACGAGCAGCTCGGCTCGTTCCAATCCCTACTTATGAGCTTATCTGATTTCGGCTTATATCTCATAAGCCCCAATTTTCCGGCTTATTTTAAGACTTGTGGGCTAATAGTATAAGTTTATCATATCGTAATAAACTAATATAAGCCCATATGTCTCGAAATAAGCCGGAAAAAAAGGGGCTTTATGATATATAAGCCGAAATCAAAGAGTCTCATAAGCCTACATATAAGCCGAAACAAACACCCCTTCGTGGATTTGTATATCATATCGTAAAAAACTCATATAAGCCCACATGTCTGGAAATAAGCCGGACAATCGGGTCTATAGCAGAAACAAACAGCTAAGAAAAAAAAAGATACTGTACCTTTTTTGTAAGACAATCATCATCATGAGTAACAACGTTGTCCAACAACTCTTGTTCTCTCCTTCTCATAATCCTTCCATCAGATTCAAGTGGGACCCACACCCTACAATAATAATAATAATAATAATAATAAAACAACCTTATAAAAAAACATGAATATAAATGAAACCTTAATAAACATATATAAAAAAAAAAAACCTTAAACAAACCTGTTAGTAAAGAACATGCCTAAAACAAAACTAAAGATGCTGAAAATGATGATCCATTTAGGTGACACTTTCCCACCACCACCACCACCATTTCTGTTGCTCTTCATCTTCTGCGTCTTCTTATCATTCGCGCCTAAAAATAATTGATTTGTGTGATTTTAGGAGGTGGTGAAGAAGAAGAAGAAACGTGTAGAATGGTTTGTAAGTTACTACAAAAAAAAAAGTCAGAAAGTCAAAGTTGGTTGGTTGGTTTGCGAATCATAAATAAATAAATAGTCAAAAGTATATATGCACCTCTTCGTCCTTTCCATCTTGTTTTTCTTTGCTCGGAGTCGGAGATGCCAAATGCTTACTTTTCGATTTAGACCTTGTCAACTACTCTTAACGAGAATAAGGGGTGTTTGTTTTAACTTAAGAGGGTGTTTGTTTTAGCTTATATAGTGGGCTTATAAGCTTATTAGCTTATATAAGCTTATAAGTCGAAATCAAGTGTTTGGTTAAGCTTATATAAGTTGGCTTATAAGCTTATATAAGGGGGTTTTGGTAAGCCTCACATTTGTGGCTTTTATAAGGAATGGTTGGCTTATATAAAAATAATATATAAAAGACTTTTATACCCACATTTAATAACTACAACATTTAAAATTTATGTGTTTTTTTGTCATTTTACTTTGTTAATTTTAATAAGCTAAACCAAACACTAAACATGAGCTTATAAGCTTGTATCATATAAGCCATAAATGGCTTACATAAAATAAGCTAAGCCCAACTTATAAGCTTAACCAAACACCACCTTATATAATGAGTTTATAAGCTTATTAGTTTATATATGCTTATAAGTCAAAATTAAGTGTTTGGTTAAGCTTGTATATATTAGGCTTATAAGTTTATATAAAAAAAATTTGGTATGCCAGACATTTGAGGCTTTTATAACAAATGATGGGTTTATATAACTTTTACATATAAAAAGACTTTTATACTCTCATTTAATAACTACATAATTTAATATTCATATGTTTTTTATTGTCATTTTACTTTATTAATTTTAATACGCCTAACCAAACATTTAACATAGGCTTATAAGCTTATCATATATAAGTCATAAATGACTTATATAATATAAGCCTAACCTCACTCATAAGCTTAACCAAACGCCCCCTAAGAGTTTGTAAATCATAGTGGATATGTTTATAAGTAAATTTATGATCTAAAATATTATATCTCTTCAAAATTAAATGCATGTATAAATATTAGAAAAAGATTGAGATGCCTAAAATGTATGTCTAATTTTATGCTTAATCTATGTGTCATAAGTTTATTGGATTGTGAAGATGTGGGTCCGGTTGATACAACCAATGATTTTTTACCAAACATGTTTAGAAATAAATTTAGGCATGATTTTTAGGCATGCCAATCACTTCTTATAAATATTTAAAATTTATAAACTAAGTTTATATATACTGTAAAAAAGTTTATGAAGCTACAACCTTTATAAATTAATGATATTATTAAATTTTAGACTTTTAAAAATTCAAACCATTGTGAATGCTCTAAATTACAATATTATTCTCAACAAAAACACATTTATTATAGCTTTATTTCGCTTACCTTTTAACATAAAATAATTTCATCTTTACCTAATTAATTAAATTAATTTAAAATTTCGTAATAACAATTTCAAGCAAGTAATATGTTAAAGGGTAAAATGCAATTTTCGTCCATCGATTTTGCGAAAACAATAATTTTGCCACCGAATACAAACTTCAATCAATTTTGTCACTATACTTGAAATTATCGTGAAAAGTAGCCATTGAGTTTTTTTTTTTACTTTTCGTCGTTTTTCTCCGTTAAATCCCACACATGCCTGACACATGTGGGTATTTTAGTCATTTCCACTTGTTCCAGTCACGCTAGCTCTCTTCCACCTTTACCTTCGTGCAAAAAACATCCCCGAAACAAATGACCCACTTTCCATTCCCGTCATTATTACACTGACATCTTTTGTTTCGGGGACTTTTTTGCATAGAATCAAACTTTCCATCTTCTCCATGTTAGAACTAGTAATAAGGGCCCGACTCATTAGTTAACATAGCTTAGCATCAAGCTAAGAAAGTCTTATTTATACTCCTGTATTTTTAGTCTTTTATTATCATAGTTAAAAGGTATTTGACTATATCTACCTAGAACACTTTGATTACTTTTTGGAAATAGGTGTTTGGGATAAGAAGGTCTAGGTTGATATTGAGTGTTTTTAGTTCTAGCATTTGTTTCCACATTTCTAAAACTTGTGTTATATCTTTCTGGATTAAATGGTTTAGGTTTTCTAGACACAACAACAAATTCAGCGCGATTTTTCTTTTGCTCATCAGACAGACCCACGGACCCTTTGACAGGGTCTGGACTCTTGTGCCAAGGGGTCCGACGGGGTTCGTGGCTCTCTGTGACAGCAATTTTTGGAATGTTGTTTTGTGGTGTCGTCTTTAAGCTAGAAGCAATATTTGGTTTGTCAAAGCCCAACCCCGTTCTAATCTTGTTATCTCTTTGATAGTTGAGCATTTCATCGATGCAAATTGTGTTTTTGCTAAATTTTACAAATTTTAGACTTTGTTTGGTAAGCGCTTCGTAACTAGTTTTTAGTTTCTCCATTTCACTATTTAGCTCTTCACACTTTTCACATTTGTCTTTGGATAATTTACCTTTGGGTTAAGTCCATATATTGGTAATGTACTTTCCGTCGTTTACAGATCTAGGTAATGTACTAATTTTATTACTAATATGGCTATAAAAACCAGCTAATGGTTTTCTAATATAGGTAATGTGACCGGCTAGGACAGGTTACAACTTGAAAATAACCGCCACGTCATTTATTTATTTATTTTTATCGGACGTGGATATACCACATGTGTTATTAACTGATGGCATGGATATACCTTATATAAATCCAATGCGCAGACACCTTTTTGGTGAGTACAATCGATATGCGTCATCGAAAACTTGATCTTCGTAGCCTTGTATGAATCTCAACTTAAAAATCCCCGACGTGATAGTTTCCCGTGTTCATTTAGATAACTTTTTGATATCACACGTTACCCATTGGACACTAAAATCTGAAATCGAGCTGGCTTGACGTTCCAACCTCAAACTTGTATTTGTAACCACTTTATAACTTTCTGTTGGAAATCTGAACTCTATATCCCTTTCAATTTGTAACCACCATATTTGTTGCAGGCTTGCAATTGAGTGGAATCCATGTACACCATAACCTTCAACTATTATTAACTTTTAATTGTGTAGAAACTAGAAGGAGGGGTTGAATAGTTTCTCTTCGATTGGTGACCAAATTAAAATTACTTTCAATTTGGTTTGTATCAAAACTATCTTTTACTTGAGGCTAAGTTGCATAATGATTAGGTTCAATTCAAATGCACTAGCAAGGATAATAGGTAAGTATAATGATAATGAAACAAGTAAAGAGTAAGGAAGGAGACAACCTGTTGAATCCAAGATCGTTAGACTCAAACGGTCGAAACCATTTTATCTAGGATAACCATTATTCATATGATGAATCATAGCGGAATAGAACAATGATTAGAATAAGATGTTTAACAAGATGAATAATTCCCAAAGGGTTTGTATTATATATGATTAACACAAACCACTCTAGGCATGTATACATTGAATCCCATGCCTAGAGATCTAAAGAACAGTAGGTTACATTTTTGTATGATGAAGTAATAAATAAACCTACGGTCTAGTGTTCCTTTTATAACTTAAGGAACCAAGGGATACATGGAAACTAAATAAGATAATAATGACTAAATCAAAACAGAATTATTCATTCTTATCACTACTTGACCAAATCTCCATCTTTTTAGTATATAGCAGGGGAATCTTCACAGCAGTGAAAAGTTTTGTAGCAGGGGAAACTTTCTTGTATTTTGTCCACCAGCTTGAAGTTTCTCCTAATGCCATATTTGGTCCTTCTTGTTTCCATAGTGATTTGACTCATCAACTTTTGACCCAACAATCTTCCTCTAGTTGATGATGTCAAAACACTTCCCCTTAAACATACAACACCAAAGATCAACAGGCTGAACATTCTTAGTAGACAACTTCCCCTTTTTGACATGATCAAATAGGGGTCTTCTATGTGAACAACCTTGATTTTCAACTACTACTAACCAATATCATACATCAAACCCAAGTATTCCACCTTTTAAAATACCATCCATGAAGCACATAGGCCTGACTCCTAATAAAAAGTGATTTTGAGCAGTAGATACTCTCATTAGTTGTAGTAATACCAATGAGTAATAGCAAAAAAAAATCTTCACCTTATGTGAATGACTAACACTTTATCAAATAAGCTTCTCCTTAAAGTATGCTAGTCATTGATGAATCTTCAATTCTGTAGGCTTTATGTAATGATTACATATGAAGAAAACTGATTGTAACTTACTTGATGATGAAGAAGAATAACCCGAACTTGCGTTCTATATCTTGCACTAACCACATGACAAAATGGCCTATATACAAAATCCTCATTTTTTTTCTGAAAATGAGACACTGAGCACTATAATGTAACTCCTTCAAGTGATAGAAAATATGTGCATAGAGTACCATAAGAGAAATCACATATTCCTAGATCTTGTATCACTTTGTCACTAAGCGTGTAAGCATAAAACCCATACCCGCAAAAATCTCCTTCATCTTCAAATAAATAATAAAAACTTTTCTTCGTAATCAATAAAATTAAAACAAGCCTTTATACCTTTAAACCAGTTGCTGTGAATAACCAAACTCCAAAATACTGCTGTCCCAAAACTCATATCTGACAGCAGGGGGAACTTTCAAAAATAGTGGGAATTCTTTAATGAAAGCAGGGGAACTATTGAAGGCAGGGGGATCGTAGCAGGGGCTTCTTTTAATGAAAGCAGGGGGAACTTTTTCAAAAGCAGTGGGAACTTTTAATGCCCCTGTTTTTGTTATTAACTGTGTCAAACCCAAACTTAATGGGAATGAATTTATAACAGTTTAAATAAATAACAAAAACAGAGACGACTAAAAATATCCTACTGTGAGAAGTTTGTACCTGCTCAACCATCATTCGGTGCAGACAGCCAGCTGTTATACTCACTGTATGCGTCCAGACCTTCTGTAGCATCATACCCTTTACCTTTGTCTTTATGTGAATCATTTTAATGAAACACATTAGACAAAAACAAATGCCATAGCAAAATCACTAATATGTGAAAATGATTCCTACGTGGCCAATATCATATTCACAAAGCACTTCTTTATTGTGTCTTTGTCATTGCTATACCCCACGCACCCTCACACAAATTAAACGAAACGCATATAGCGAATCATGTGAATATAATACAATACTTGACCGTGTGAACGCATTTACTTATTGGTTTGTGTTGCCTAAATATAATGATCAATTTAATGATCATGTGTGACCAATCATCATCCGAAACAAACAAACCATACCCCAACTGTTGCTTCTGACACCACGAATCTTTAACATTCGAACATTATTTAACATTCGAACATTTTATTAATGTACGAATATTTAATCCAACAGCAACAGTATTATTTCCCCACAGCAAAAATTAATTACCTAGGGTTTTAACATAAACCCTAGATCTTCACAGCAACAAAACTAAACACCTTCTTCTCCTAGATATCGAGCCACCCGCTGTGATACCACATGTTGAATCCAAGATCGTTAGACTCAAACGATCGAAACCATTTTATCTAGGATAACCATTATTCATATGATGAATCATAGCGGAATAGAACAATGATTAGAATAAGATGTTTAACAAGATGAATAATTCCCAAAGGGTTTGTATTATATATGATTAACACAAACCACTCTAGGCATGTATACATTGAATCCCATGCCTAGAGATCTAAAGAACAGTAGGTTACATTTTTGTATGATGAAGTAATAAATAAACCTACGGTCTGGTGTTTCTTTTATAACTTAAGGAACCAAGGGATACATGGAAACTAAATAAGATAATAATGACTACATCAAAACAGAATTATTCATTCTTATCACTACTTGACCAAATCTCCATCTTTTTAGTATATAGCAGGGGAATCTTCACAGCAGTGAAAAGTTTTGTAGCAGGGGAAACTTTCTTGTATTTTGTCCACCAGCTTGAAGTTTCTCCTAATGCCATATTTGGTCCTTCTTGTTTCCATAGTGATTTGACTCATCAACTTTTGACCCAACACAACCTAGTGGGAAGACACCAAGATTTATAGTGGTTCGACAACGAGGCTCTATCCTTGTTTCTACTCCACTCCTCGAGTACACCTACTCGAGATTTCCACTATATCCACAAACTCCCTTCTCGGTGGAGAAAACCTTACATCGTTGCTTACATTATTTTCCGACACTAAGCTAAATGTCGAGACCTAATCTTTAGCTAGGACCAATCTACACAACGTTGCCTACTTCACAATTTAACGACACAAGGCTAGATGTCGGGTTCTAATCTTAAGGTAGAACCAATCTTCACGACGTTGCCTACTTCACCATTTTACGACACAAGGCTAGATGTCGAGTTCTAATTGAAAGCTAGAACCAATCTTCACGACTCTTCACTTTGAAGCTAAGTGAGAACTTCACACAACACAACTACTAATCAAAAGTTTTAGTGAGAACTCACAAGACACAACCACATCACTTTATAGTTTAGTGAGAACTCCTAATCAAATCTATTACAACTCAACTAGACTTATCCAAGTACACACATGTAGCTTGGATTTACACAACACAAATCCAAGCAAACACATATGTAATGGATGTACACAACAAATCCAAGTATCCACAAATAACTTGGATGAACACAACTTGTCCAAGTATTCATAAATACATTGGATTGACCTAAAACAAAAAGGGTATCATGATGAATATGACTAGCTCATAGATTCATCTTTATCACAACACTAGTGAGTGAGTGATCTTCTCATTGGACAAGGTAAAGGAGGGGATCAAGAGGATAATCATATGTAAACATCCTTAACAATTTAAGTGATCATTTACTAATGATTATGCTATAGAAAATAGAAAGAGGGCTGAGAAAAACGTCCAAGAGGCTTACTGGAAAATGAGATTTGACCCACTATTTAAAGGAGACAAAGTATAACGGATCTATAACGGCTAGCTGTGCGCGGTACCTTATCTCACCACGCGGTACCTTATTGCTAAGGAACCGCGTAGGTACTTAAGGTACCGCCACTAGACTCCGCTCTGTTTTTTGTCTTTTAGTGGGGTGGGAATATCTGAGGTATTTGAAACCTTCAAAGGATATTCTAACAGCATTTGGAATATGCTATTTTCAAATTTTCATTTTCCATTTTAATAAAACATTTTCTAAAAAAGAAAGTTTATTAAAAAGTCTTTTGTCATATTAACAAAAGTGAGTTTTAAGGATAATCATTTTGATGATCACTAAGTATGATTAAGAAAGGTTAGTGATATGATTATTACCTTGATGATGGTGTTAGTTAAATAATTCATTTTGTGTTTTACACTAAATGTGTTGTATGGTTTGTTGTGATCAAAACTAAGAAAGATTAGTTAACACTAATAATGTTTTTAGGCATCACTTGCATTAACAATCTCCCCCTTTTTGATTACGACAAACAATAAACTCATTTACGTAGAAACACAAAATATGGAATTATTAACTAGTTTATCACTATCATTTCTCCCCCTTTGTCGTAGCAAAAACGTTAGTACAAGTCTTTGAAGAACATCGAACTTTGGTAGTAGCTCCCCCTTGGTGGTTGCTCCCCCTTGCTTGGGGCACCAAGTTTGTGAGCAAAGGTGACATGCTACACAAAGGTTAGTAGAAAGGAAAGAAACACCAATGTATATATGATCACTACCTACTAAGTAACTTGAGAGGGAGAAAGAGAAGAAATCTCAAATTAGAAGCAAGTATTTTGCTAAGTATGTCCAAAAGAGGTAATTGACAAAATCAAACTTCAATCCAATGAAGATGATAGGCTTGTCAATGGGTTAAAGCTTAGAATTGATGGAATCACCCATAAGCAATTGTAAAAATTAACCATGATCAACTCAAAATAGAACTAATGAAATAGCACACAAACAACACAAATGTTACAAAAAAAAGAGACACAACAAAGAAGATAGTCATACACACAATATGAGTATCTAAAAGCAATGAATATGGAAAATAAATCACTAAGCATAAGCTAGTCTAATAGTGATACTTTCCAAGATTGCAAAAAAAAATAAAAGACTAAAAAGACGACGATGCATCATTCGAAGTTTTGTCCACCGGAACGAAAACTTGAATAGGAGGTCGAGTGAGGAGGAATTCAAGAAAATTTAACTTCTCATACACATGAGCAAGTTCAATTTGTTGAAATCGACAACAAGCACACGAGGATCCATGATGCAATACAAAATCGTTTGATGGGGGTATGGCATCAAACTTAGGGTTTGGTGGTGGTGGGGTAATGGGTTTGGGAATGTTTTCACAATGCCTTGTGAGGTTTGGGAAGGTTGAAAGGTCATTGAGTTGAGGGGTATCGAAGGATTGTGGTGGTGGTGGAACATTTTCTTTAGCTCCGGTGATGGGGTTTATGGTATAAGTCTCATTTCAATACTTGATTGGAGAGAAGGTAGGGTTTTTGGGTGGTTTGGAAGAAGATGGCTCATTCTTCTTAACCCAAATAGGTCGAACCGAGATTTTTGGTTTCTTTGAAAGCTTGGATGAGGAAGCTTTGGGTGAGTGGGGTTGTGACAAAGAAATGTCAAGGTTAGGAATGTAGGAGTTAGACATTGTGAGAGTGTGAGAATGATATCTCAAGGTTATGTGAGAATAAATTCTCAAGGTTGGGAAGGTGTGAGAATGAAATCTCAAGGTTGTGTGAGAATGAATTCTCAAGGTTGGGAAGGTGTGAGAATGAAATCTCAAGGTTTGGGTATAAGTAAAATGTAAACAAGGTAAGAGTTTGAATGCAAAATGTGTAGTGTCAAGAAATGTTTAGTCAATTTGAGTAAACAAGGAATCTTGACAGGGTAAAGGGTTTTAAAAGTTTTGACCAAAAGTTCGTCAAAAGCCACTTACTGTCCGCGGTACCTTATAGGGACCGGCGGTTCCATATCGCTAAGGAACCGCGGGACTTTAAGGAACCGCGTCCAGTGGTTTTGAAACGATGTTTTTCCTGGGTTTTGGGAAAAACTAAGACTTTTTCAAAAAGTTGCAAATCTTGGAATTTTACCTCTATTAGCACCAAAATATGCTAGGGTTGCACAAAGCAACACATTCACAAAGAATGTCTTGACAAAGGGTGACAAAATAATTTAGATATCATTTTGAACCAATTTTAGTCAAGTTTAGGGGTTGCGATAGATTTAGGTTCAATTTTAATTTCAAATTAAAGTTGATTAGTGTGCACAAAAGGATAGAAGCACACAAAGCTAAATCCATAGATCAACAACATGAAACATTCATTAAGGAAGAAAGTACAAAGACAAATAAAAAACTAACTAATACATAGCTAGCTTAGCATTAAATCTAGATAAGTAGTTTTCTTTGGCTTGGTTTTGTTGAAAACTCTTATTAAGAAAACTCCATCATTCATCTCCTAGGAGGAGGCATGGAGAACAAGGCAAGCAAGAACTCTTGGAACCTCCTATGTAGCCCATACATGTCCATCCTAAGGTTATGGATGATGTAGTGGTTGTAAAGACAACATGGACAACTAGGACCATGAGTTTGTTGAAACCCATAGTATGGATCACCCAAAAGGAGGGAAAGTGGAACACCCAAAATTGGAATGTTTGAGTTGGGTGGAGGTGGAGGAGGCATGTTCTCCAAGGGTGATGTTGGTGAGAGTGGAGGCATGTTCCCTAAAGGGGAAATGGGTGAGTGTGGAGGTAAATTCTCCAAGGTTGGTGAAATGGGTGAGTTGTGAGGGGTAAATGGTGAAGTCACCAAAGTGTCATCAAAGTCATTCACAAAAGGAATGCTTTGGATTGGTTGGGGTTGTGTGGTCACATCCAAGGGTGCACTTGGAGTGAAGGGTGAAGAGAGCTCATTCATTCTTGAGTTGAATGAAGAGGAGGTAGAACCAATGGAGTGGTTAGTACCATGGGTGGATGATGTCTTGCATGGTGAAAGAGGTCGGGAAGGTGATGAAGAAATGAGTATAGGAGCCATCTCATTCTTTGGTGTGTGGAAATGTGAGGAGTTAGGCTTGGCTACCTTAATCCTTATTTTGAGTGTTTTCCTTGGGGTGGAGGTCTTGGAAGTGTTTGAGGTTTTGGTACACACCATGGTTGATTAGGGTGGTTTAAGGTTTAGGGAAGTATGTTTGATGTGTGAAGAACATGGCAAACAAGGTGGGTTTAAATGGGTGAGGGGATGATCCAAACTAGTAATGGGTTAAAATCATTTTAGGTGAATAATGAATTTAGGTAAGCTAGTTTAGGAAATGTGCAGTTTATTACTGAAAATCATGCAAGGTTTACACATATTTAAGAAAACAGTGTAAAGCAAAGATGTTGTCGTGCACAGTGACCGGCGGTTCCTTATCTAGGACCGGCGGTACCTTATCGATAAGGAACCGCGGGTCGATATGGAACCGCGACCAGAGGGTATTCAAAAATTTCCCATCCCAGATTTTGATAAACCCAGATTTTTCCCAAAAGTTTCACAAGCCAAAGTTAACTACAGATCATAATCTAATAAGCTAACTATCATAAGGCATGCACAAAGCTATGTAAATCACAAACATTATTGCATAAGCAACATTAAGGATCAAAATAAATAATAATCCAAACATGCAACACAAGTTAATAAACAACTAAACCAAATTGTTGATAAGCAAATGTTTAAGCTGCAAATGATAACCAAACTTTGACACAACTCAAAGTCTTTACCTCCTTTTCTTGCCTAAATCCTTGATCATTTTTCCCAAATACTTGATTCCCTTTCTTGACTCAATCCGCTGTTCATGCAAATCACCTCGGGTTCGAAGATTTTGATGGTAAAGTTCCTCTAAATTGAGATTATTAGGAACTTCACTAGAGGAATGGTGGGGAGGGGAAGCAATGTCATCTAAACCATCCACGAATGAGTTTGTGGAGTGGTGAGAAGAACTCGAAGAGTCAATGGGAGCACTTGTGCCAATGCCATCACCATCACTTGTTGCCATGTCCATGTCCTCATCATTGAACTCTTGTTGGTCGAATTTACGATCAGATCTTGTCTTTCTTATATATACCTCTTGAATAGGTAGCATGACCCGTTTGACCGGTTGAAACTGAGAAAGATCAAGATTTGGAAAATCACGGCCAACCCTTTTAAAAAGGCGAGTGAGAAGCATTGCGTAAGGGAGGTTTGTTTTAGGCTTGTGAATAGCATAATTGATCCGTTGAGCGATAAAATATGCCAAATTGTACTTGGTGTTGGTAAAGATGCAATATAACATATGCACTAAACACGCCGGAACATGATCCCGGTTTCCACCAAGACAAAACACATTTTCCCTAAGAATATTGGTCCATTGAACCATATTATCAATAAGGTCGCTCAAGAGAACCTCATGACGTTTCACCGAACGTACCTTAGTACGAAGGCTTCTCTTAACGGGTCGATTACGCTTTTTGGAGACAATGTCGAAAATGAAGTCAAGATCAATTTCCTCATGATCATTTGGAGGACAATTGTAGGATTCAAGGAGAGCACTAAGCTTCCATTTATCCGTGAAGCGACAAGTGCCTACAAATGGGACATCAAGAATTTGACCAAACACTTCGAGAGAGTATTGAATGAGTTGATCTTTCAAGATGAACCTAACAAATATTCCATCATTTTTTTCAATGACGGAGTATGTGCTAAAGAACTCCAATAGGAATCGAGGATAGATGTCTTCCTTAATGTTCAACAAACAACCAAATCCAATGTTTTCAAACATGGACTTGATGTAGACATAATCCTTCATATCTTTTTGGACAACTCTACCCTCATGAAAGCAACGAGATTGAAGAGAGGAAAAAGTATGGGCAAGGTGAGTTGAGTGAGAAAAGTCGGATAGGTTAGGCATATATTGTTTGGTGAGTTGATGATCCTTTTGGTATTGTGGAGGCATGATTAGTACCTAAATAAACACAAGACAATATTTCTCCAATCACTCATATGAAAAATAAAAATAAAAGATCAAAAATATGAGAATGTGTTATATCAATTTCTTGACAAACATAGGATTGAATCCATATCATTCTCATGTTCACAATGTGTCTATTCCATCATTAACCAAGAACACATGATCTATGTTAGATCAACAATGCATTAGAACATTGGTTTTTTCAAAACAAGGTTTTTAGGTAAGCATTAACAATGTCATTACCTACTTGTTCATGGGTTCATCTCAAATCCATCATTCAACCAAAATCATTTAGCCTAAATTCGGATTTGTTCTACAAGTGGGTTTTAAAATCTTAATGAATATGAACCTAAGGAATCATAGTAAAATAACTATGTCAACCCACATTCCTATTAAGGTTTTAATTCAATTTCAATTTTAAAAATCCCCAATTATGAAAGGATGAACCCTAGAACAAAATATATGAAATTGAAAGAAAATACTTACAATTAATTGATGTTAGATGAAGGATGAGTGAAACCCACAACTTGGAATCAATTAATTTGAGTGATTGAAGGTTTTGGAAGCTTCAACAATGGTGGAAAACAAGAAAACTGTCGCTGTGTGTTTTTGGGAGAGATAGAGGTTTGAAAAGAATAAAATAATCAAACTGGCGCTCTGACAAAACTTACTACCCGCGGTACCTTATCGATAAGGTACCGCGCCTTTGAGCCGCCTAGATAAGGAACCGCCTACAGAGGCAGGTTTTTATCTATGAAAAACGCCAAATTTTGAAAACCAAGTTTTTCTAAAATACTTAAGATTAAATCATGAGCCTTTTAGAATATCATTGGATCATCATAACACTAAGCAAAATGCCTTAACGAAGGATTACGAGTTAAATCAAGATCGAAAAGAACCGAAACGGACAAACGACTACTCGTAGCAAAAACGACTAAGTGGAGAGAAGTCAAGGGAAGTGAATCAAGACTAGGACCAATGCTCAAGGGATTAATGACAATCTTCAAATAGTTGTAACGAAGAGCTTATGTCATATATAGTGGTTTAAGACGTGCCTTTTCGGCGAAACGTTAAACGGCTTTGGTAATGAATAAGCACAAAACAATTATTCAAGTATAGACTAAGATCACTTTCAATAATAGTCTTAGTCCAAACCAAAATATGAGCAAGGTATTAATTCACTTTCTCTCCCACAAAGGGCCTACTAACCGTATGGGTGCAAACCATGAAAATCATGCTTGATACTTTAAGCTTCTACTAACTCACTCTACATCACCATAGTGAGTCAAGTATCCAAGCAATGAAGGTTTGAGAGGATAAAGGAAAAGAAGAAAAAACCACAAATAAATGTCAAGGCAAGGATGCCGAGAACAAGCACATAGTCAAGTAATGATCAAAAGAATGATCAAAGGGAGTGTGGAAGAACGAAAGCGTACCTTGGCCACAAAGAGCAATCCATGAAGGAATAAGTGCTATGCCCAATCAATGACTATGATGAGTACTAAGTCTTCAAGGCCTAGTATCATTCCCAATCATCTTGGTATCATCATTCAAAGATGTTAAAGATCAATGAAGATGATTCTTCTACAAGTGCAAGTAACTCAATCCACAACCAATTAAGTGATTGATCTTCATGAGTACCTACACAAAGCAAGATGCAAACTAGTAGATACATTTCAAGAGTATATCTAAAATGCATAAAGGCTAATAATCTTAAGTAGGATGCAATATTATCAATTAAAAGACCTATTTTCAAGGAAAACATAGTTTTGACCAAAGAGAAACTTTAGTACAACTAGACCTTCTAATTTGAGGAGACAATGGATCAATCCAAGTTTCAAAGTACAATATACTTCAAAGATCTTGAGTGACCATCGCTCTGATACCAATTGTAGAAACTAGAAGGGGGGGTTGAATAGTTTCTCTTTGATTGGTGACCAAATTAAAATTACTTTCAATTTGGTTTGTATCAAAACTATCTTTTACTTGAGGCTAAGTTGCATAATGATTAGGTTCAATTCAAATGCACTAGAAAGGATAATAGGCAAGTATAATGATAATGAAATAAGTAAAGAGTAAGGAAGGAGACAACCTAGTGGGAGGACACCAAGATTTATAGTGGTTCGACAACGAGGCTCTATCCTCGTTTCTACTCCACTCCTCGAGTACACCTACTCGAGATTTCCACTATATCCACAAACTCCCTTCTCGGCGGAGAAAACCTTACATCGTTTCTTACATTATTTTCCGACACTAAGCTAAATGTCGAGACCTAATCTTTAGCTAGGACCAATCTACACAACGTTGCCTACTTCACAATTTAACGACACAAGGCTAGATGTCGGGTTCTAATCTTAAGGTAGAACCAATCTTCACGACGTTGCCTACTTCACCATTTTACGACACAAGGCTAGATGTCGAGTTCTAATTGAAAGCTAGAACCAATCTTCACGACTCTTCACTTTGAAGCTAAGTGAGAACTTCACACAACACAACTACTAATCACTTTTAAGTTTAGTGAGAACTCACAAGACACAACCACATCACTTTATAGTTTAGTGAGAACTCCTAATCAAATCTATTACAACTCAACTAGACTTATCCAAGTACACACATGTAGCTTGGATTTACACAACACAAATCCAAGCAAACACATATGCAATGGATGTACACAAAAAATCCAAGTATCCACAAATAACTTGGATGAACACAACTAGTCCAAGTATTCATAAATACATTGGATTGACCTAAAACAAAAAGGATATCATTATGAATATGACTAGCTCATAGATTCATCTTTATCACAACACTAGTGAGTGAGTGATCTTCTCATTGGACTAGGTAAATGAGGGGATCAAGAGGATAATCATATGTAAACATCCTTAACAATTTAAGTGATCATTTACTAATGACTATGCTATAGAAAATAGAAAGAGGGCTGAGAAAAACGTCCAAGAGGCTTACTGGAAAATGAGATTTGACCCACTATTTAAAGGAGACAAAGTATAACGGATCTATAACGGCTATCTGTGCGCGGTACCTTATCTCACCCCGCGGTACCTTATCGCTAAGGAACCGCGTAGGTACTTAAGGTACCGCCACTAGAATCCGCTCCGTTTTTTGTCTTTTAGTGGGGTGGGAATATCTGAGGTATTTGAAACCTTCAAAGGATATTCTAACAGCATTTGGAATATGCTATTTTCAAATTTTCATTTTCCATTTTAATAAAACATTTTCTAAAAAAGAAAGTTTATTAAAAAGTCTTTTGTCATATTAACAAAAGTGAGTTTTAAGGATAATCATTTTGATGATCACTAAGTATGATTAAGAAAGGTTAGTGATATGATTATTACCTTGATGATGGTGTTAGTTAAATAATTCATTTTGTGTTTTACACTAAATGTGTTGTATGGTTTGTTGTGATCAAAACTAAGAAAGATTAGTTAACACTAATAATGTTTTTAGGCATCACTTGCATTAACAAATTGGTTTCATCAAATTATGTTGGTAAATGAATATAGCGCGACATATCTTAGCCAATAATGCAAAAGGACTCAACGAGTGAACTAATAGTTAATTGGTATTTATTTATATAAGGTATATCCATGTCATCAATTAATATTACATGTGGTATATCCACGTCAAATAAAAATAAATAAACAAATGACATGGCGGCTATTTTCGAGTTGTAACCTGTTCTAGCCGGTCACATTACCTATATTAGAAAAGATTAGCCGGTTTTTATAGCCATATTGGTAATAAAATTAGTACATTACCTAGATGTATAAACGACGGAAAGTACATTACCAATATATGGACTTAACCCTTTACCTTTCTCTAGTCTTAGCAATTTAGCCTTTAAGTCTTAAAATTCTTTTTCTAAGCTTTCATTTTTAAGCTTTAAGAGTTAATTTTTGTTTATATTTTTAAGGCTTAATTCACACATTTTGTTATACTCAATTTGTAGTGTATCTTCATCTAGTGAAGAAGTGTAGTAAGAAGAGTCGGAATGTACCTCATTAGTTTTGTGTGCCATAAGAGCTAGCTCTTCCTTTTTGGATTTGTCACCTTCATCATCACTAGCGCTTCATTCTCCACTCACGAAATCTCTTTGTGTCTTTTGCTTCGCCTTTGGACAACTACCAATAAAGTGACTAGGAACATTGGAAGCATTTTCTTTCATCTTTAAGCTTCTTGATATCAAATGGATTTCGAGACACTTTCTTATTGTCGAGTGGTTGCCTTACGAGTCTTCCTCGCCTTTTGAAAAATTTCTTAAAGTCACGTACGACCATGGCATATTCTTTGTAAAGCCCGCTTTAAAAGCCATGAAAATACATTAAGGACACGAAACCAAACATTTAAGTAAAGTATTCATAAACTTAGTATACGACAAGGATAATCAATTTACGTACCATAGTAATGATTCACGAAAATAAAAAAATACAAAATCATCAATCACGAATGTAACGCACGGTAATTATAAAGTTAAAAAAAATAACATATGTTGTGAGAGGCTTTGGGCAGCAGCATGTTAATAAAAAAAATGGGCCTTGAGCCTAGCCGGGTTTTGGAAACAATCACAGGAAGAATAATACTCCCTCACTGTAGCAGTTCACAAAATAATTTAAAAAAAGAACGGGGCTAGGTTTTTGAGTTGGGTGCCGCCGGCTAGAAAACAACCACAAGAAAAAGGAGTTTTAATCTCGTGTTGATTTAGTTTATGTGTTTTAATCCATCTCTAATCACGAATTAAGGTAATCATGTTCTTTTCTTTATCATTTCCGAATCCATCTTAAATATTTCTTGAACACACGAAGGTGTAGGGTAAACATGAATTAAATCATAGGTTAGTCGGGCTTGGGGTTTAATCACGAAAAACGATTCGGTGGGTTTTGGTGTACACAACCGGGACCATAAGGTCTCGGTGGTGTGTTTTGGTGGCCAGTCGAAACCAAGATCATAAAAACAGGGGTGTTTTGTTCGTATATAGTGGGGATAAAAATGATTCGGTGGTGTTTTGGTTGCCCAGACCCGAATCAAACATGAACAGGGGCTGTTTGGGATAGTCGCAGGGGTGTTTGGCATAAGCAGTGGGGACAGAAAACATAACAGTGGGTACTTAAATAACAAACAGTGGGAACTCGACCAACAGTGGGAACGATAAAACAAACAGTGGGAAACGTGACATAAACAGTGGGAATAATAACAAACAGGGGGGAATAATAGCAAGCAGTGGGTACTGCTTTGCCAACAGTGACAACTGGCACAAGGCCAGTGGCGGCTGTTTGGCTTACGTCAGCAGGGGGCCATGTAGTGGGCCCGGTTTGGTTTAACCCGAGACATGGGTGTCTCGGGGAGGATTTTAGCATGGTTTTCGGGATCGCATGTATTAATAAACGCGAGAAATTATTTAAAGTAATTAAATCATTTTATAAAGGAGTTTCATAAATAAACTAATTAAATGGTTAGTTTTATAAATTTAATTAGTAAAAATAGATTGCTATCGTTTTATTCTTTTGATTACTTTAAAATGTATGATTTAATTAACAATTATTTTTTTAGAAACGAGTTTGGAAACCTTTCTAAATTAGAAACTTTCTATTCATAGCAGGTTACTATTTATAGTAATATTATTATATCAGAATACATATTATATCATAATCAAGAATACAGAGAATACGTTAATCAATAATAATATTAGAACAGTCAGATGTTACCAGATTATACACAAACCGTAATACAAGAATAAAATAAATCAAACTAAGAACAATTAAGAATCAGTAACAACAAACAATAATCAGACAACTCATACCACGTCCCTTATTTATGTAGTAACCATGAACTCGGAGGAGATCTTTCAGCTTTTATTCTTATTTCATTACTGGACACGAGGTACGGATTTTCCGTCCTTTAGTAAGGACTTCCTTCTATGCATGATTAGGATTTCCCATCTGCGGCCAAATGTCTTCCCTAGTATATGTTTAAGCTTATCAGTAATCATTTTAATAACTAAATAAATTGCCTAAGCCTTATATACAAGCATGACCAGTTAGTTGTACTAGTTACGGAGGTACCGTAACCATGACACTTGAGGCACCGGTGTCATGACTCACCTGTAGGAGAGTGATATCCTGCAGCGTCCATTCAGCTTAGCTTGACCATTTTTATCAGTATTATTGGTGGGGCGTATGGATGCATCCTAGGGTATCAGTTTACAATTATCAGGTGAATGTGGTGTGTGCTCTACATCCTTCACATTGGAGCTGATCCCTCCACCCAACACATTATTTAGAGGTCACCCCTCTACAGCATGACGAGGTCACCCCTCCAGTTATTCATGCAATAGTTGTTTCAGCACATGACCTATATAAGCTCTTGGCAATTAAAATACAGTAAATGCATGTTTTTAGATTTAAAAGATAACAATTTAGCTTTATTAATTATAAATCAGACTTTTCAGAATTTTACACAGATTTTTGCTGCAACTTTACTTATCAGTCTTACAGCTTTAATATTTTGTCATCTGTTTCATTTCAGTATTTCTTACCATGCTTTATATCTGTTCACTGGGCGTTATGCTCAGCCGTAGTTCCTTTCATGTTCTAACGGCAGGTACACCAGGACGCTCTTAGGATTCTGAGAGCATGTGCATTGGATGGAAGCTATCCAAACTTCTTACTTTGTGCACTTCTTACATTATTCTGCTTATTTGGACATTGTTTAGTCCTTTCCTTCAGTATTTTACTTTTCATGTTTTGAGCCTATGTTTGGATTACCGATGTTTGATTCCGGTATTTCCTTTATGGTCAATTAATGTTTTAGGACATTTATGCTTTGATGACACGCCATAAATACATGTAACGGTCCACTTATCCAAGTGGGGTGTTACATTCTTCGTCATCTTTGTTCGAATCTTCATCATCACTGGATTCCACTCGAGCTTTCAAAGCTAGTGATCTGTGTTTGTCTTTCTTACCTTTGATGATTTTAGAGTCTTTTTCCATCACCATTTCGTGTACTTTGAGGTTGCCAATGAGTTCGTCTAGTAATTGGCTTGAAATATCTTTAGATTCTTCAATTGCCGTGACTTTAGCTCGCCATTTTGGATGGAGCGCCTTTAGAAATTTCATAACAAAGTTCTTGTTGGAAAAATATTCGTCAAGTGATTTTATGATAGTGTTAAATCGAGCAAATCGCACATCAATTGACTCTTCTTCAAGGAAAGAAAATTGTTCATATTGTTGAACAAGTAAGTCAATTTTGTTATCCTTGACTTGCGAGTTTCCTTGATGTGTGACTATGAGTGAGTGCCAAATTTATTTGGTGGTTTGACACATAAATATTCTTTCATACTCCTATTTAGGTAGAGCAGTGTAAAGCATCATTTTGGCTTCATTATTTTTAGCCAACATTTTCTTTTGATCTTCGATTTGCACTTCGCAAGGAACCGATTCAAGTTGGTTAGAGGTAACATTTCTAACCGTTGGTGTATAATCACCTTCAATAATTATATACCAAAGGTCTATATCCTTAGATTTCACATAAGTTTCAAAACGGTTTTTCCAATAAATAAAACCATCCGTATCAAAGAGTGATGGTCGTTGCATAGATTGACCTTCTTTGTAATTTTCAGAATCCACGGATCGATCAAGTTTTAAAGTACAATATAATTTAAAGATCTTGAGTACGTAGCTCTTGATGCCAATTGTAGAAAACTAGAAGGGAGGTTGAATAGTTTTTACCGATTAGTTTTAAATATTTAGAAACTTTTACTTGATTGCTAATGTATACAGATGACGTGTGAATTAACAATGTAAATGACTTGAGCAATAAGTAAACAAACCACAATGCATGATGATTTATAGTGGTTTGGCCTAGCAAGATCTCACTTATCTTGCCCCTACTTCCACTTCTCGAGTATCCACTCGAGAGTTCTATTTCACTAGTAAATGAATCTCCTTTACATCGGTGGAGAAACCTTCACACATAAACTTGCAATCTTTAACGACACCTGAGTTTAAGATGTCTCGTTCTTTACAAAGGTACAAAAACGCCTTATACACTTCTACACTTGTGGTAATAACACCAACCACACTTTATACAAGAGATAGATGAATGGGTACAACAATGGTGATAGTGTAGGTAACACATAGCACTTTCACGCAATGTGAAGCATTGAAGGATCAAAGCTTAGAGTTGAGAATTCTCGTGACCGATCTGTAGAAACTAGAAGGAGGGGTTATATACTTTCTTAAATTTACTTGTTAAAGTTTGGTTTTAAAAAATCATTTTTTAAAAACTAAAGCTTGAGTAATTATGTGAAACCTTCCTATACACAATATGAACAAGGTATAGTGCAACTAACTAATAATCACAAGTATAAAGAATAATGAATGTAAAAAGATAAGGGAAGGAAAGATCAAACCAAACACCAAGGATTTATATTGGTTCGGCAACGAAGCTCACTCCTCGTTCCTACTCCACTCCTCGAGTACTCCTTACTCGAGAGTTCACTATCAACAAGCTCCTTAAGGTGGAGAAATCATACACAACGTCGCTTAACTAATTTCCGACTCTAAGCTAAAAGTTGAGCCATAACCTTAGCTAGGACCAATCTACACCGATCTACTTTGAGGACTAAGTATTAACCCTTAATACATACACAACTGCCAACTAGGCACAACTACTTGGATCTTCACAATAATGACGCAACAATGAATAAATAAATTTGGATCTTCAATGGATCTTTGAGTTAGACACAATTCTTCAAGAATGATAGTGTTCTTCTCTTTGCACTTGAGAGGAAAAGATGAGAGGAGAAAGATTCACTTCTAAACAAGTAGTAATCAGACAAATGATCAAGGATTTGAGTATTTTAAGAAGTATGAAAGAATCTAGAAATGTATGTGCAAAAGAGGTGGATTGAAAGTCTGAGAATGGTCCACTATTTATAAGACAAATGTCCAACGGCTATATCTGCCTGCGGTTTCTTATTGGAGCCCGCGGTTTCTTATCGATAAGGAACCGCCGTAGGCGCTAAGGAACCGCCGGCGTATAGTCCGATCCCTTTTGTCTTTTAGTGGGTTGGATCGAATCTAGGGATTAAAATATCCTGAAAGGATATTCTAAACCAAGATAGAATATGCCATTTTCAAATTTCAAACTTTCAAATAATTAATTTAATAAAACATTTTCTTAAAAAGAAAGTTTAATAATAAAACTTTGTCACACTTAATAAAAAGTGAGTTTTAAGAAAAGATTCAATCCTTGATCACTTAATTAGTATAATTACTTGTTTGTTCATACCTTAAGTGATAATGGTTGAAATGAAAATTACTTGAACTCAAGAATTCGTTTTTCATTGTTTTCGTAAATGCTTGTTTTTACATATTGTCGTAATCAAAACAAAGCGAGACCGAAAAATGCAAATAACGTTTTTAGGCATTATTGCATTAACAATCTCCCCCTATATGATTCCGACAATCCATAAACTCAATCATCTAATAAAACAAGATTTTTGAAGACGAGTTTATCATTTCTCCCCCTTTGTTGAAGCAAAAAGGTTGCAAAAGTCTTTGAAGAAGAAAAGAACCGGACTTTGCAAATGCTCCCCCTTGGTGCTTACTCTCCCTTGCTTGGGGTACCAAGGAATCGATATATGGTGACAAGTTACATAGAAGGATTAGTAGAAGAGAAGAGACACCCAACAAGATATAGCAAAGATCACACAAAAAAAGAAACAAAAGATCCAAGATAAGTCATGTTAAAAGAAAACATGATAAAAGATACAAGGAAATAAATCATACAAAGATGTATGAGACACAAACACAAGCCAAAAATAAAAAGCATAAATCTAATCATAGTTAAGCTAGAACCCTAAGATTTGCTTGAACTAGAAGTCTTGAAGATAAGCAACCAAGGCTTAGATAAAAGACAAGGTAGTGGCGGAAGGAGGTGGCGGTGGCTTGGTAGAGATCTCATAGTTACAGAAAAGAGGAGGTTTGACTAAGAGACTCTTGATGTAATTCAACTCTTCATAGATGTGAGCCATAGCAAGATGTTGATATTCACAACATTGACAATATGTTCCATGATGCATGACATTATCATGTGAAGGAGGTAGAACACTAAAGGCTAGTGGTGGAAGATAAGAAGTTACACAATTAACATTCTTAGAAGGAGAAGAGATGTGATTTTGAGTGTTCTTGGGTGAATTGGGGTTGAAAGCAATTGGAAAGAATGGAGGAGAATCAAAGCTTTCATTTGGGGAATAAGACATTTTGATT
This sequence comes from Glebionis coronaria, assembly GCA_025667525.1. NCBI lineage: Eukaryota > Viridiplantae > Streptophyta > Magnoliopsida > Asterales > Asteraceae > Glebionis > Glebionis coronaria. The sequence continues at coordinate 21,918,271 of CM046880.1, forward strand.
TGAGAAGGAATGCAAAATGCTTAAGGTTAAATAGAGAAAGTCCAAGATAATTTGGGGGTGGTCAAAGGGTTGAAACAAAGATTCCAAAAAGTGTTGGAACAAATTTGGAGTTTCAGGAATACCCGAAAAGTAGGGTATTGGGCGCGGTTCCTTACCTCAGTCGGTTGTTCCTTATCACTGGGGAACCGCGGTATCAATAAAGAACCGCCCACAGTGGGTTGAGTTTGGTGATGAGGGAGGATTTTCCAATTCAGCAAATCCAATTTTCTAGTCTAACTAATCATGAGGATATGCTAGGAAGCAAAGATAGACATAGAAAACATACAAGGGCTCACCAAACAAGGTTTAGACCATAATACATAGATTTTTTTAATAAAATCAATGTAGTAGGTGTGTAGAACTAGACACAAGGTCATGCCACAATGATCCTCCATAGTTCTATTTTGTTCTTGCTATATTTGAGAGACCCATACATAAAAATTATGTAAGCTCATTATGAATAGCAAGAAGCTATGAAAAACATTTTTAGATTGAATTAACAATGCCAAAACATTTCTTGATCATTTTCGAAAGAACTTTGAGAATTTTGAAAAAGAGAAGAGAAGTTTTCCAAAAAGAATTTGTTAAACTTAAAAGCTCAAAGAAAGAAAAGACTCAAAAGATAAAAGATAATAAGAATGCATAATTAAGGAATATGTTTCATTAAGCATAGACCTAGACGCGAGTAATTCAAAGGTTCCCTCTTAAATGGCTTAGTGAAGATATCATCTAAGTTTTCTACCGAGGGTACCTTCTCTATTGAAATGTTCCCCTTTTGAACATTATCCCTAAGAAAATGGTGGTGAATCTCTATGTGCTTAGTTCACGAATGTTGCACGGGATTCTTGCTGAGGTCTATTGCACCCTTGTTGTCGCATATGATGGGAACATCATAAAGAGAAATCCCGTAATCAACAAGCGCTTGGTTCATCCATAGAGCTTGTTGATAAGCTTTACCACATACTCGGCTTTCGTGGTGGATATAGCAAGAGCGGTTTGTTTCTTGGAGAACCAAGAAGTTAAACAATAAACCATGAAGGTACAGACTCCACTAGTGCTTTTCTGGTCCACATAGTCTCCTACATGATCCGAGTCCGCATAGACAATAGTTTCTACGCCGGTCCCTTTAGGATACCATAATCCTAAATGTATAGTGCCCTTAATGTATCGGAAGATACGCTTAACCGCTTCAAGGTGAGAGGTTTTGGGAGCCTCTTGGAAGCGAGCACAAAGGCAAACACTAAACATGATATCCGGTCGACTTGCCGTTAGGTATAACAAACTACCAATCATACCTCTATATTTGGTGTTGTCTACCGACTCACAATCATCATCTACGGTGAGTTTAGTATCTGATGCCATAGGGGTCTTCATTGGTCTAGTCTTCTAATCCAAATTTCTTTAGCATTTCTTTAACATACTTGGATTGATTAAAGAAAATACCATCGTCCATTTGTTTAATTTGGAGTCCTAAAAAGAAGTTAAGTTCTCCCATCATACTCATTTCAAACTCGTCATGCATGATTTTGGTAAAGTCATCACACAATGATTGACAAGTTAAACCAAATATAATGTCATCAACATATATTTGTACGATAATGAGGTGAGAACCTTTCTTCTTTGTAAAGAGTGTATTGTCTACCATCCCCATGGTATATTCACGTTTTACAAGGAACGCTTTAGGTCTTTCATACCAAGCTTTGGGTGCTTGTTTGAGACCATAAAAAGCTTTCTTAAGCTTGTAAACATGGTCCGGTTTCTCAAAATCAATGAAGCCGGGAGGTTGAGCCACATATACCTCCTCATTGATCAAACCATTAAGAAATGCACTCCTTACATCCATTTGTTGAATCTTAAAGTCTAAAGCACAAGCGTAAGCTAAGAGGATTCTAATGGATTCTAATCTAGCTACGGGTGTGTATGTCTCGTCATAATCAATACCTTCTTGTTGATTATAGCCTTGAGCTACAAGTCTAGCCTTGTTACGAGACACAACACCATTCTCATCTAACTTATTCCTATATACCCATTTTGTTCCTATGATGGTCGAACTTCTAGGCGGAGGAACAAGTTCCCAAACATCATTAGCAATGAATTGATTCAATTCTTTTTGCATAGCGATGACCCAACTCTCATCCATTAAAGCTTCTTTAACATTCTTTGGTTCAATCAAGGAGACGAAACAAAAGAAGTTACTTTAATTTTGGACTCGATATCTTAAGGTCCTTTGATTTAATTCACCTATGACGTTATCAAGAGCATGATCCTTAGACTCCTTAATGTTTACTCCCTTTTCAACACTAAGGTCTTCAACTCCTATGTTTCTAACATCTTCGGCATTAACTATGTCTATTTCATTTAAGTCATCATCTACCAAAGGTGGTGTCTTAGATGAAGGAGGGGTTTCATCAAATTTCATGTTAAGTGATTCTTCAATTACACCTGAGGTTCTATTGAGGACTATGTAGGCTTTGTTAGTTTGAGAATAACCTAAAAAGATGCCTTCGTAAGACTTTGGGTCAAACTTTGTAAGGTAATATTTGGTGTTGAGAATGAAGCACTTGCTTCCAAACACCCTAAAGTATTCCAATGAGGGCTTCTTACCTTTAAGAATCTCATAGGGGGTCATTCCTAGAAAAGGTCGAATAAGAATTCGGTTGAGAATGTAAGTCGATGTGTCCACGACATTGCACCAAAATTTTTGAGGCAAAGATTGCTCATTTAACATCGTCCTACTCATCTCTTGGATGGTCCTATTCTTCCTTTCAACTACCCCATTTGATTGTGGAGTGCGAGGAGCCGAGAAGTTATGGGTAATACCATGAGCTTCACAAAAGGCACCAAATTGCACTTCATTATCAAATTCCCTACCATGATCCGTCCTAATAGAAACAATTGAACATCCTAGTTGATTTTGAATTCTTTGACTAAAGGTTTCGAAGTGATCGAAAGCTTCATTCTTAGATGCCAAAAATCTAGTCCAAGTGAATCTAGAGTAGTCGTCAACTATAACTAGGGTATAAAGGTTACCTCCATAACTCCGTATGGCGGAAGGTCTAAAGAGATCCATGTGTAGGAGCTCTAAGCACCGAGAGGTCGAAACCAAATTCTTGGCTTTGTGACTTGAGTGAACTTGCTTCCTAATCTTGCAAGCATCACAAAAGTGACTATCAAACTTCATCTTGGGGAGATGTCTTACCAACTCCTTAGAGACTAAAGATTGAATTAAACACATGTTAGCGTGACCTAATCTTCAATGCCAAAGAGTAGAACTATCATCTAAAGTCGCTAGACATAAGCTGTCCTTTGACTTCCTATTAACCTTCATGACTTAAAGCCCATGCTTTCTAACACCTTTTCCAATGAATTTTCCATCTTTTACGATTTCACTGTCATATTCCGAAAAGATGACCTTACACTTACTGTCACAAATTTGACCTATACTTGGAAGGTTAAAACCTAAGTTATCTACATGCTCTACGTTTTCTATAGACATAGAGTCAAGAGAGACCGTACATTTGCCAATTATATTACCACGTCTATTACTTGCGAATGTAACGTTACCTCCATCATATGCTTTGTAGTGCGAGAACAAACTTCGATTACCCGTCATGTGTTTAGAACAACCAATATCCTTAATCCACTCATCGGGCTCTAGGTCGATTCCCAAGCATATCTAGGTAACAACACACAAGATCAAACATTTGGTCCCCAATATCTCATGGGTGCAAAAATTTTAGTTCCAAACATCCTTTGCATTTTGTTGGGATGCATGAAAGAAGGAGACATTCCTCATGGGGAAAAGTATTTTTGTTGAAAATTATTCCAATTCATAAGGCCATTTTGTTGTCCATAGTTTTTCCCTAGGTGTCCTTGATCTTGATCTATTATTATTATTCCTCCTAGGTGTTGGGATTTTACTCCTAGGTCGTGGTTTAGCTTGATCATCTCTTTTTGGCGTAGGTGTTCTACTTCTAGGTTTAGACTCATTTCGTACTCTTGGAGGAGTAGATGTTTGTCTAGATAAGTTTCTAGTTCCCATTAGAGGTTTAATCAAGGGCTTGTAGAATTTATCTCGAGTATGCTTTTCGATTATAGGTACTTTGACCTTGTTAATAAGAATATGTTTTGGTGCTTTACCTAAAATTGACTTTTCAGAAAGTTCAGGATTTTCACAAGAATCTTCTTCTGGACGCGGTTCCTTAGCTCCATCGGCGGTTCCATAGCGATAAGGAACCGCCCCATATATTGGAGCACCGCGTACAGGGGACTGTTTTTCTGAAAACCTAACATGTTTTGGTTCACTAGTTGATGCTTCATTAGTGTTATATCATAACCCAAGTCTTTCCTTAGAATGAATTTGTTTGTTTAACATATCATCAAGAGCATTAGTACCTCTCATGAAATTTTCAAGTCTAATGGAGGTGCTCTTAAGGTTTTCATTTTCTTGTCTAAGGTTTTAACATTGTAAGCATCCTAGATCTATTTCTTTATTTTTCTCAAGCTTAGCTAATTTCTCTTTTAGCTCACTAATCTCGTTTTCAAGCTTAGTTCTAGTTGATTCTAGCACTTTGTTATTTTCAATAAATTTTAGACTAAGCTTATGCAAGTTATTGTATTGACCTTCTAATTCACTATCATCTTGAGAAGAACTATTATTGCTATAATACTCGGTTTCAGAAAGTACCTTTTTAGAAGTGTGAGCCATGAGACACTTCTCATCTTTGGGGTTGTCATCAACATCTTCACCGCTATCGCTCCATGAACCTCCAACGAATGTCGTGTGGTTCTTGTCACGTGAAGGCTTAGGACAATCACCGATGAAATGATTTGGATCACCACATCTAAAGCATTTCCTATCACCTTTATCATCTTCGGCAAATCGGTTTTTGGAGAAGGGTTTCTTGTAGTTGTTTGGTCGCCTCACGTATTGACCTCGTCTTTGAAGAACTTCTTAAAGTCTCTAACCGCCAAGGCATATTCCTCATCATCACTATCCGAGGAGATTTCATGGTCACTTTGTGCCTTCTTGGCTTTGAGTGCAAGAGACTTTCTTTCACTCTTAGTTTTCACCATTTCCGAGTCCTTCAAAATTATCATCTCATGAACCTTTAAGTTACCAGTGAGTTCATCGAGTGATAATTTGGTGAGATCCTTTGATTCTTCAATCGCCGTGACTTTAGCTCTCCATTTGGGATGCAACGCCCTAATAAACTTCCTAACATCGTTCTTGCTAGAAAAACCTTCATCAAGTGCTTTTAGACTAGTAATAATAGTGTTAAATCTAGCAAATGCACTATCTATGGTTTCATCTTCTAAGATGACAAATTGTTCATATTGTTGAACAAGAAGATCGATTTTACTTTCTTTGACTTGGCTATTACCTTGGTGGGTTACTAAAAGAGTATTCCAAATGTCTTTAGCGGTTTCACACATAAAAATCCTTTCATACTCTTTCTTTGGTAAAGCATTAAAAATCACCATTTTAGCCTCATTATTTTTAACAAGTTTTCTTTTAGTATCATCATTAGCTTTATCAAGAGTAACTATCTTCTTACTTTTAGAAACTTCATTATATTGAAATAGCAAAAAATCACCATTGGTAATAACATGCCAAAGATCTAAATCTTTTGATTTCACATAAGCCTCAAACCTATTTTTCTAATAAATAAAACTATCGGTTTCAAAAAGAGGTGGTCTTTGCATGGATTGCCCTTCTAGATACTTGTTGGAATCCATAGATCGATTCAAGTTTTAAAATACAATATATTTTAAAAAGACTTGAGCAACCACGCTCTGATACCAATTGTAGAAACTAGAAGGGGGGGAGGGGGGGTTGAATAGTTTCTTAAATTTACTTGTTAAAGGTTGGTTTTAAAAATCCTTTTTCAAAAACTAAAGCTTGAGTAATTTTGTGAAACCTTCTTATACACAATATGAACAAGGTATAGTGAAACTAACTAATAATCACAAGTATAAAGAATAATGAATGTAAAAAGATAAGGGAAGGAAAGATCAAACCAAACACCAAGGATTTATAGTGGTTCGGCAACGAAGCTCACTCCTCGTTCCTACTTCACTCCTAGGGTACTCCTTACTCGAGAGTTCACTAATCAACAAGCTCCTTAAGGTGGAGAAACCGTACACAACGTCGCTTAACCAATTTCCGACTCTAAGCTAAAAGTCGAGCCCTAATCTTAGCTAGGACCAATCTACACCCATATACTTTGAGGAATAAGTATTAACCCTTAATACATACACAACTTCCAACTAGACACAACTACTTGGATCTTCACAATAATGACACAACAATGAATAAATAAATTTGGATCTTCAATAGATCTTTGAGGTAGACACAACACTTCAAGAATGATAGTGTTCTTCTCTTTGCACTTGAGAGGAAAAGATGAGAGGAGAAAGATTCACTTCTAAACAAGTAGTAATCAAACAAATGATCAATGATTTGAGTGATTTAATAAGTATGAAAGAATCTGGAAATGTATGTGCAAAAGAGGTGGATTGAAAGTCTGAGAATGGTCCACTATTTATAAGACAAATGTCCAACGGCTATATCTGCCCGCGGTTCCTTATTGGAGCCCGCGGTTCCTTATCGATAAGGAACCGCCGTAGGCGCTAATGAACCGCCGGCGTAGAGTCCGCTCCCTTTTGTCTTTTAGTGGGTTGGATCGAATTTGGGGATTAAAATATCCTGAAAGGATATTCCAAACCGAGATATAATATGCCATTTTCAAATTTCAAACTTTCAAATAATTAATTTAATAAAACATTTTCTTAAAAAGAAAGTTTAATAATAAAACTTTGTCACACTTAATAAAAAGTGAGTTTTAAGAAAAGATTAAATCCTTGATCACTTAATTAGTATAATTACTTGTTTATTCATACCTTAAGTGATAATGGTTGAAATGAAAAATACTTGAACTCAAGAATCCGTTTTTCATTATTTTCGTAAATGCTTGTTTTTACATATTGTCGTAATCAAAACAAAGCGAGGCCGAAAAATGCAAGTAACGTTTTTAGGCATCATTGCATTAACACGAGCTTTATATGAACAAGGATCTAAATCATAAACAAGAAGAGAATAGACAAGATAGATTATAAGGTTAGATATATACTGATATTAGAGAGAAGATATATAGAAAGGGGTGAGTGATAAGCTTCGGCAAAGGTTCTATTTTTAGGCAAGCTGCCAGACCCCACGGCACCCGTCGGGCCTTTCACCTTTGGGTCCGCCGGGGTCTGGTAGGTCTGACTTTTGTTGCCTCATAAATGTTTGTCCAAGATCACAAGAGATAATTATATCTTGCTTGGTTTGACTTAATAAATCGGACAACATAAGTCAATTTTAGCTTATACAATCCATTTTTTTATTTTTCTTTTCATGGTTAAATAAGTTGTGTACATTTATAAAAGGCTTTAGTTTATAAGTTCATGGACTAAGACACCTTATATGATGCTTATAGTTCAAACATAAAAATATATTTGATGTTTTGTTGTTAACAAAACGTTAAGTATGATTAAAATGTAAATATCGTGTTAGTTCGACATTTTCATTTATAGATTTGACTCGTGATGCCACTGTTGGGATTTTATAATACTAGTTAAACCATTAACTACGAGTACGCATCGGAATGGATCTAGTATGACATACATAGTTAAGCACATAAGAAAAACAATTTAACAACAACCTTTATTAATTGACGAGGCTTGTCGATCCCGGGCGATGCCCCGGTTGTGTTTTGAAGTTGATAACGTGTATCGGGTTTTTTTTACAATAAATGTTAAAGTCTATGTTTTGGTCAACGTACGCCGTGCGTGTTAATAACTTCGTTGGGAAATAATCAAATTGTTTGGTCGTGTTGTTTGTATTGTGGTCTGGTCAATGTTGTTTGTGTTAAAGGTGTGTTAATTGTTACCTATATGTTCTTATCCATGCGTTGCACATATAATGGGTCTAAGTGTTTATGGCTTAATTAAAATTTGTCTTGTAACTAGAGGTGATAAATCTTGCCCATTTTGATACACATGGTTACTTTTTGCCCATTTTCAAAAAAGGATGAGATACTTTTTGCCCATTCTTTATAATGAATGAGATAAATGAGCGCATATGTAAGAATCTAAATGGGCTTAACGGACGCACTTGTCTAACACAAATTAGTATACTCGACATATATTTTTTATTATATTTTTTCTCCCGGTTTTCAAACAAATATTTTATTTTTTATTTGTAGGTTTTTATATGTTTTTTTTCCTTTTTTAGCTTGCGCCCGTTTAAACCGCCCGTTTCGCCCGCACCCGTTTAGCCTGTGCCCGTTTAGCCCGCCGCCCGTTTAGCCCGTTGCCTGTTTAGTCCGCCGCCCGTACCCACCCGCCCGCCCATTTTGCCACCTCTACTTGTAACGTATAGTTTTTGCACGTAAGATTCAAAGAAAAATGACATTTCTACAATTACTTAAACTTATTTCTACTTGCAAGTTATGGGCATTCTTGTTGCCATTAAATACTCCTCAAAGAGTTTTATAATCAAAGTAGAATGATCGTTCTTAATGTTAACTAAAGTTTATCGGTATATAATAGTTATATACATTTTCGATGCAGGGAATATAATTGGATCATTTGGTTGCATAATGCCGTAAAATAGATTAAAGGAAATACATTCTTTGCATTTTACATTAGCTTCTTATAGATTGTTGGAGCAACACCGAAAGTGCTTGGTACGATGGTGAATATATAGTAAAAATGTATGTTGGGTTTATATAAAAGTTAGCAAATATCTAAATTGTGCTTTAAAGTCAATAATAATGGCCACAAAAAAGCAACACTATACGTACTTGTAAACCTTTTATCAATCTATCATTTCATTTTTCTTTTGTCTTTCATGAGAATCTCTTATATGCATATATGACCATATACTACACATGTATACAAATTTAATATTCAGCAATAATATTTGATTTTAATAAATCCAAATATATTGAGGCTATAATAATTTGTGCCTCACTTCACAACAATAAGTAAAATACATTTTAGATATAATTGGGCTCACTTAAAAATATAGTAGTTGCTGTAAAAACCCATTCGGCCTTACATCACAACCCTAATTTATCTCAAACCTAGCCACAATCATCTCAAATCAACCGCCTTATCTCCTACGAATTATCTCCAAGCACAAAAATGGAGGTGTAACCTTTCTTTTTAAAACCATTGCTTCCCCTACAATGCCTTCTTTAAGGATTTCTCCATGACCTTTTCCGTCTCGCTTAATTCCACATCTACAAACTTAACCATCTTCTTTGAATAATGAAGGCATTGCCCCTTTTTTGGCCTGAATCAGATCCGACAGACCCGTCATTTGAAGAGCTTTTGGGTCAGGGGTGAATCTGTTTTGACCGAGAGCCCTACACCTACTGGTGTCTCGGGTGCATTAGATATTCCAAGATTAGGAGTATTATTGTAAATCTTTAAAGTTCATCTCATCCTACCTATTCGGGCAATCTCAGTAACACGATTTTTTTTCTTTGCTTAAACCAATCATCACCTAAACCACCCTTTCATATTTATCTTTGTCATTACCAATCAAATTTCAATGGTTATAATTAGAGGTGGCAAATGGGTTGGTTTGGTTGGGTTTGGTTCATGGGTCAAATGGGTTGTGGGTCAAATGGGTTTTAGGTCAAATGGGTCATCATTTAATAATGGGTCAAATGGGTTATGGGTCAAATGGTTTGGGTCGGGTCAACCCACTAACTTACAATATTTTCCTATCTTTTAACATGTTCAAACGTTTTTATTTGTATTCGTTCGATTTTTACGTTTTAAACTTTTCATCAGTATTTTTACGTTTTCTTCAGTAAATATACATTTTTGTCAGTAAATTTACGTTTTCGTCTGTAAATATACGTTTTAGTCAGAAAATTCACGTTTTCGTCAGAAACTCACGTTTACGTCAGTAAATTAACGTTTTCCTCAGAAAATTTTACGTTTTCGTCAGTAAATTTACGTTTTCGTAAAAAAATTACGTTTTCGTCAGAAAATTTACGCTTTTCGTCAGAAAATTTATGTTTTCCTCAGTAAATTCATGTATTCGATAGAAAACTAACGTTTTACTCAGAAATTTACGTATTCGTCAGAAAATTTACGTTTTCGTCAGTAAATTTACGTTTTCGTCAGTAAATTTAAGTTTTTGCCAGAAACTTTACGCTTTCGTCAGTAAATTTACGTATTCGTCAGTAAATTTACGTATTCGTCAGAAAATTTACGTTTTTGTCAGTAAATATACGTATTCGTCAGTAAATTTTCATTTTCGTGGGTAAATTTTCGTTTTCGTCAGTAAATTTTCGTTTTCGTCAGTAAATTTACGTTTTCGTCAGTAAATTTACGTTTTCGTCAGAAAGTTTAAGTTTTCGTCAGTAAATTCACGTATTCGTCAGAAAATTCACGTTTTCGTCAGAAAATTTACGTTTTCGTCAGTAAATTTACGTTTTCGTCAGAAACTTTACGTTTTCGTCAGTAAATTTACGTATTCGTCAGAAAATTTACGTTTTCGTCAGAAAATATAAGTTTTCGTCAGAAAATTTACGTTTTCGTCAGAAAATTTACGTTTTCGTCAGAAAATTAACGTTTTCGTCAGAAAATTTACGTTTTCGTCAGTAAATTCACGTATTCGTCAGAAAATTCTCGTATTCGTCAGAAAATTTACGTTTTCGTCAGTAAATTTACGTTTTCGTCAGAAACTTTACGTTTTCGTCAGTAAATTTACGTTTTCGTAAATAAATTTACGTATTCGTTAGAAAATTTACGTTTTCGTCAGTAAATTTAAGTTTTCGTCAGAAAATTTACGTTTTCGTCAAAAAATTTACGTTTTCGTCAGAAAATTTTCGTTTTCGTCAGTAAATTTACGTTTTCGTCAAAACGTGAATTTTCTGACGAATACGTGAATTTACTGACGAATACGTGAATTTACTGACGAAAACGTAAATTTTCTGACGAAAACGTAAATTTACTGACGAAAACGTAAATTTACTGACGAAAACGTAAATTTGCTGACGAAAATGAAAATTTACTGACGAATACGTATATTTACTGAAGAAACGTAACTTTTCTGACGAATACGGAAATTTACTGACGAAACGTAATGTTTCAGGCGAAAACTTAAATTTACTGAAGAAAAAGTAAATTTACTGACGAAAACGTGAATTTTTAACGAATACGTGAATTTACTGAGGAAAACATAAATTTTCTGACGAAAACGTAAATTTTCTGACGAAAACGTAAATTTACTGAAGAAAACGTAAATTTTCAGACGAATACGTAAAATTTCTGACGAAAACGTAAATTTACTTGCGAAAACGTAATTTACTGACGAAAACGTAAATTTTCTGACGAATACGTAAATTTACTGACGAAAACGTAAATTTACTGACGAAAACGTAAATTTTTTGACCAATATGTAAATTTACTGACAAAAACGTAAATTTTCTGACGAAAACGTAAATTTACTGACGAAAACATAAAATTTGGACGAAAACGTAAATTTACTGAAGAAAACATAAATTTACTAACGAAAACGTAAATTTACTGACGAAAACGTAAATTTACTGACGAAAACGTAAATTTACTGACGAAAACTTTAAATTACTGACGAAAACGTAAATATATTGACGAAAACGTAAATTTATTGACGAAAACGTAATTTTACGGACGAAAACGTAAATTTTCTGACGAATACGTAAATTTACTAACGAAAACGTAATTTTTCTGACGAAAACGTAAATTTATTGACGAAAACGTAAATTTTCTGACGAAAACGTAAATTTACTGACGAAAACTTAAATTTACTGACAAAAACGTAAATTTTCTGACGAATACGTAAATTTACTGACGAAAACGTAAATTTTCTGACGAATACGTAAAATTTCTGACGAAAACGTAAATTTACTGACGAAAACGTAAAGTTTCTGACGAAAACGTAAATTTACTGACGAAAACGTAAATTTTCTGACGAAAACGTGAATTTTCTGACGAATACGTGAATTTACTGACAAAAACGTAAATTTACTAAAACGTAAATTTAGTGACTTAATAATAAAAACTAACTTTTTACACTATTGGGTTTTTGGTACAATAATAGGAACTATGTGACCTATTTTTAAACCCATTTGACCCATTCTCAAACCCATTTGACCCAAACTTCATTTTACACAAAGAAAGGGGTTGACCCATTTGACCCATCACTCTATTTTTTGCTCAACCCATTTCAACCAATAAGGTTATGAAATTGAACCCAAATAGCCTACTTTTGGTGGAATGGGTTGAAATTGCCACCTCTAGTTATAATCATCTAAGCCCACTGAATAACCTCGTACCATTCTTTTCCTTCAATTTCACAAACACGAACACTCTTGTAAATACTTAGTAGCACTACTTTCTTGACCACATGAAGTTTAGAACAAAGAAGATATCCTTTGGCTTCAAGATCTTTATAAAGAAAGGTAGGATAAGGTGACACTAAGTCACGTTCTGGAGTTTCTTTTTATGTGTTATTCGAAATAAAGAAGGAATGTCAACTTATTTGTTGTTTTCCTTTCTTTTTAAATGTCGAATATTGAAAAAAAATTACATGTTTCGGTTTGGATAGATTGTTTAAACACTCGAAAATCTGAGATTCTATTTTTCAGTTTTCTTTTGAATCTTAATCAGAGGAGGTAAGGTTTTTTGTGATGTGGTGGTAATATTTTGGAGTTTATATAGTGATTCGTAGGGAGATATCAAGAGTCTTCATGCTTTTATTTTTTATAACCGAAACTAACCCATTCCAAAGAGACTTATAAAGTTTAATATTTTAAGTCATTAACTAATGGTCAATTAATACACACGTATGTAAGTAACTTGCAAGTGTATGTGTTTTGTATAATTAGTTGGGTCATTATTATTACCCATTCAATATAGAAAACTCATATAAGATACTTTGTATGAGCTTTTTTGTCATGAATACACACATTTAATGCCATGACAACTCAATCCTATATTATATAAGATTAAATCAGTTATTGCGTTTTGATCTTTATCTTGAACTTTAATGGTTAAATTACCGTCTCTATCGTTTTCTTACACGACACGTCAAACGATCATTAGTGTATAATCTTGTAACTAGAAACCCTAGATCCAAAACCCTAAGGGGATTACATAAGGATCGGTTTATAAATCGTTACAAGATTGATTACCCAAAAATCACGTACACCCTAATTAAGGTTTATGTATGTCGAACCACCAAGGGGAATAAAAACAAACCAAAACTTTGACACGAGGATCAAGGGTTTATTATTAGGTTTAGAAACTTCACAAGGGAGTACCAAAAGGCAGTCGATTTTACAAAGGTTTACACTTTAGGTGATTTAGGGTTTTGAGGGAATGTTTGAATGAAAATTGGTTGTAAGAGGAAAAGATGGGACTAAAATTATGAGAGGTGTGGGAGGGTATTTATAGCCTTCTAACCTTCGTAATTTTCTTGGTCCTTACTCCAAGTTAAGGCCCATAATATATTTAGTTAACTTATTAGCTAATCAAAAAATCTTTTAGAATATCCTATAGCTATAGTCGGCCGACTAGGGCCTATAGGTTTTTAGAATCGACTTTTTGATCCCTCAATTTAATTAAACACATATCTTAAATTAATTAAACATTTAACTAGTTTAAATACCGTTAATTAAATAATTAAGTGAAGTTTTTATTTAAATGTTTAATATAAATAATAAACGTGTAATTGTGAAAACCCGTACTTTCCCAGCATTATTTTATTCTGTTTATTTGTGCTTCTTGCATTTTTCCAACGTATTTCGTTTTCTTTTATTTTATATGTAAATCCTGAGATTATATTAATTTTCAATAAATTATACTTTACAAGTATTTTCGGATCATTGATAAATGCTTTATCGGGAATTATAAAATCTTTATTTTATTTTTCCATATTTAATTTAAATCAAAGTTTTTTATTTAAAATCACCCGCGTGCGTTTTACAACGAGTTTATTCAAAAACAATGTACAACGAGAATTCCTAGTGATCGCGATACCGACGGATGCCCAAAATATTACGTTTATTTATCGATTGTTTCGATAATTAATATTTTCGACGATTTCGTTTTAATTACGTATTAAGTCGTGTCGGGAAATCGTATAATCATTTTTATGATGCATTGTAACTTTTGAAAAGTATTTTTACGAAACCCGAGCCCCGTAAATATTTTCAATATTTACCAATAACCATTTTCTACCCTTTAAAACTATTAATTGTTTTTAGGTCCACAAGTTTGCAAATTGACAACTTAGGTCCCTCCACTTAACTAGCCATATATAAACCATTTCTTTACTTCCACTACACACACTTTCACTTAAACAAAAAAAAACACATCTTCTCCCACCACCACCTATTGCCGCCACCTTCACCACCACCAAACACCATCAACCACCATGATTCAATCAAAATAATTTAAAGACCATATCATAGATTTTTATGGTGGTTCTTTTGATACTAAAATCACCCACATGCATCAAAATTTCAAGAACTTTTGATTTCATGATTGTATGATGATTTAATCATCTTGCATGAATTGTTTTTGGTAAGAACATCACATTTTAATCCTTAAAAGTCTTGTTTTTAATCTTTGATTTTGTTAGATTTTACATGCAAGTGTTTTTAGGAGTGTTTGGATGATGGGTATGATAGTATAGTGATCCTAGAGGTATGTGAATGAGTGGTTTTGTTTGAAAATGGATTTGTTATGTTTTCAAAAGGCCAATTTGGGACAGCAGCCTTAAACAGTTTGTTTCGTGGGTTTAAGGTCTGTGAAAGGCTAAGATTATTTGAAATTGTTGTAGAGTTTTCCGAGACGGTCGTTTTGATATAAGATAGAGCTTCTAAGTCATTACGAGTCAAAAGTTATGCTAGTTTTAGTTTTCGTGTACCGGGAGACGCAAGTCGGCACAATCCGAAATTGTGGCTGATTTTGGGTCGACTCTCGGGGACTTTAGGCTTGGTTAGATAAATGTATCTACTGGTTTTTAAAGTTTACAAACTGAGTTTGATGATTCTAGTAGTGGTTTCAAAAGTCGAATTGTCGAGTTTGTACTTTTAAAACGGTCCAAACGGTGTTACAAAACAAGTATACAAATCTGTCCCAAATTTTGGAATCGAGTAAAGTGTCGAGCTGATGGGTTTTAAAGTGTGAACTTTGGATCAAATTTTGGTGAGGTCTTATACAGGTTATAAGTGACCTTGACACCAATTTTCATGTAAAACGGACAAGTCTAGATAGGGTAGATCGGTGTGTACATTCGGGGTGTACTTGCTGATTTTATTTTGGACACTTAGTTCAATGTTTGTGTTGCGTGAGTTTGAGTATTCACCATCGGACATGGTGACATACTCAAGTGCTTAGTCATTATATAAATGAATTAGCTACTGGTCCAAATAAGGGTAAATAATAGTTTGACTTGCGTTAACTTGGCGTCGTATAACGGGTCATTTTTCAAGTGTTCAAGTATTTTAACGTGTAACGTTGGCTAAATGTATTCATTTGATTCGTGTCAATGGTTTTGAAACGTGTATACTTTGAAAACATTTGAGTCATATTATATTTGGTACATATCGATATTCGAGTTCGAGTCTTAACGCGCGCCTTATTTTGATAGGTTGCGGTTTTCGTGTTTCCCCGGGCATCCATATCGTCGGTGATCGTCTACCACTACCATTTCTACTCAGTTGCTGAGTACGTGATTGACTTACCTCGTGGCTAAGGTGAGTTCATAGCCCCCTTTTTACTTATACATGGTTTCTAAAGACGGGGTGAGATTTTACATGGTGGAACCCAACTAAATATAAAACTGTATTGCTATCCAGAACTCGTATGTTATTCTGAACGTGTATGCTTTACAGATGATATCAATGGTATTATTGCTTTTAGACGTTAGCCTTGAGTTTCCTCTCCTATCATGAATCGTTAATTGTCCCGTATGCTTTGCGCTAAGCGCGAATGTTGTGGGTGGATCCATCGGGATTGACAATCCCCGTCCCAATTTTGACGCACTAATATTCGTTTATACTTGAGTATTTAGGCTGAATACTCCCTAGAGGAACTTATATTTGAGTTAAGCTTCGGTTCATGAGACTAAACAACAATAATATGCATCGTGACTATGGACGTACATAGTTAACCCCCATTACGTGTTTTAAAAATTCTATTGTGTTCCACACGTTTACTGCTAACCTATGAATATCACTCAACTTTATGTTGACGATTTTACATGTTTAATCTCAGGTATTATTACTTAGCTTTGCTTGGATGGGAGCCCGCAGGATATTATCGCAGCTTGGAGATTTCTGTGATGCTTTTAAAAGACTATTTTTAGTAAAAACTGTCAGGATTTTATTCTATCTTTTGGGCAACTTTATGTTACAAATCGAGACGAAATAATATAATTTTCCGCTTCTAAAACTCTGGGACCTATGTTTAAAAACTCTGACCTTTTATGATGTAATATACATGTTTTTATTTCGTCAGCTTTGTATGAACTGTAATTCATTGTTTCTTGTACTATGACGTGTTACCCCCTCGTTGCCTAGTTGTTCCATGTCTGATTTTGGGGGTCTCACATAGTGGTATCAGAGCGATGGTTATAGGGAACTGAGTCATTTTTCAAAAACTTAGTCTATAACCGAAAGTTTAAATATTTCATGTTTTAAGTGTCAACCACATAATCTGCCAATGTTGTTCGATATCTGCGCGGATAACTCTCTAATCCTTATTATTTACGTTTAATTATCGTTATAGTATTTCATCTCTTGATTACATGTTGAAATATTACGTTACCCTGATGACGATAATTACTGTGTCTTTTCAAAGCCTTGTGCTTCATGAGTTATCATTGAATATTACTGTGATTACATCTGCCTATACTGTATTTCTTGAATTCTTATTCTTGTGACTTGATCTTATTGCAATGATTCTATATCGTTATGACGTTACGTACTTGTATTCAGAGCGCGTATGCTGCAGACTTTTCATACTCATTTTTCTGAGTACTATTGCTATTTCATTTATGCGTGATACGACTGACTTCATATACTCGTTCGTTTTGAATCATTTGTTTTTCTCGATTCGTTGTTACATGCCGTGTATACTCTCGTGATACCATTGTTCGGAATTGAATAAGTGTTGTTTTCGATGAACTTCTGATTTTCATTCTACTACCGCGCGTGTTGCTTTCATTGTTTATTTCCCATAAAATATCTATTTAGATACGCAGATTTTCTTTCCGACCGTTCGTGATTGAATGTCTAGTCTATAGACCATTGTGTAGCTCAATGGGTCTCCGGAAAAAGACTAAAGGACATCGTGTGAGTCACACATCTCGAAGAATTCGTTGAATCAGTATTGAATAATATCGTGGGTTTTCGTAATCTTGATTGACCTTTACGTCACAGTTTTACACGACAATTGTACATGGATTACATCTTATTTCATTGACCGTTCTACGTTTCGACTTCGACTTACAACATCCGTTGTACCTTGAACACATGATCGTCATTTATTATGTGACGATTATTTGGAATACGATCCTACTTGTATCTTCTTTTTTTTATTAAACCTCCTCGCCTCAGGAGTGTGACTTGTTAATATTTTGTTTCATTCTCGGTATGTCTTGTGATTTTGGAAAATCACGCCGCCAGGAGACTTTCCTGCATTGCATTTTGCAGCCGAAGACACGGATGATATGCGTCGTTTTTGATCCCTCAGATTACCGTTGGCATTCTTGAACCAGTTCCATACTGTGTTTTTTTGACATGATTAATTATACAGTTTATCTTCTTTCGTCTTTATGGAATCCACAAGTCTTGTGTGTACATTAATTCTGAGTCATTATGAAATTTGGATTTAATTTCAAGCTGTGTCGAAAAATATACTTTGTACAGAGACCTTATAGGAAATTTAATAGTATCGAGAAAATATTTTTATAACTTTAGACATAAAAATATATATTTCTACTTGTTGAGACGTCCGTTTAGGACATGAAATTTGACCAGTAAATCTTAAAAACAAGCAAGTTACGCTCATTTGAAATTGTAAAATTTAAGAACTTATTTTTGCGTAGTTTTAAAATATCGTTTTGCTGGCAGATTTAATGCAAGGGCATTTTCGTCCATTTATGATCCGTTTCAAGTCTCGAGTAAAACTAGAAAGTTGTTCAAAACATCGTTTTACACCAAATTGCATTAGACTTCGAGTCTTAAAAATATCGTTTAGCGAATTAATTGGTCTGGTCGAACCCAAAAAGTCAAAGTTGACTGAAAAAGGGACAAAACTGATAAAATTTAAAAATATGGATTGAAGCGTTTTTGAGTTCGTTTGAGCTCGTAAAACTTTAACTAATGATATTTTGCAAACTAAAAACAATGATTGCGTTGGAACAAGTATAAAATAGTAACTTTGAGTTCGGTCATACATGTACAATTTGTTAACTGATATCGTACTTTCTTAAAAGTATATTTTTGTCAAATATATTACAATGTACACATACGGATTTTATCCTTTCTTTTTTATTTATGACTTATTTGTCATTCTATTTTCTTTCTCTGCTTCTATCGTACCACTGAATTGGACCGAGGTTGAAGTTCTTGCTTTCGTATCGTTCGTTACCATCTTGACACGTGTCTCCTGACGATTTCGGCTAAACCTCTTGAAACCTTATCACCTTGTAACCATTTCGTTGATTGTCTTGAACTACTCCTTATTTCCCTCTCGTAACCCACTCGCTACTTTATAAATTATTGTCATGTTACCATATAACTCAAACAGATATTGTTTGTAAATCATTTTACAAAAGGTTTCATTTGGGCTTTCTTAAATAATTGAATGCTATCTTATAAAATTAATTTATATTAATTTTACAATGTATTAATACTTGATTTTTAGGCCAGGTATAAAATCTTATCGTCTGAATCTTTTCGAATTGAAAACCGGTCTTAAGTGCGACTCAATCGTCTTTTGGTGAATCAAGAGAATGGTTTGGTTTGTTTGTCTATTTTTAAACTAATAGAAAGTAATTAAAGTGTCGTTGAGTAAAATGGAAGAATAAAAATTAATATTTAAAATGACGAGTAAGAATAAATGATTGGAAACTTAAAGGCAACAATGGAAAAGTACTATCACACTAAATAAAACTAACACTTGGAAAATTCTCTAAAAATAAGAACTTAGTTGAAAAGTACTAAAAGAAAGTAAAATCGGAGTACATTAAAACAACTCAATCGGAATAAGCCAAAACAATCCCAGATCGGAATGTATTCCGATCTGGTGGTCGGAATATGGGGAAATGCACAATCGGAATATGAGAAGGCCACTGATCGGAATATGGCTAAACAAAGATCACAATCGGAAAGTGGTATAGAAGACTCAATCGGAATAACAGGGAATAGCCCTAATCGGAATGTGTACAAACCAAGGTCAATCGGAATGTTAGCAAATCATCCAGATCGGAATAACCATGAATAGCATCTGTCGGAATATTGGGAATACACCCAATCGGAATACACAGAAAGGGTACAGATCGGAAACTCAAAACCCTAATTCGATCACTTTGATCGGGATAAGGGGTGTTCAATCGGAATCACTCAAAACCCTCTTCCGATTGATCAATCGGAAAGAGAGGGTTGGAAGGCTGCTCGGAAAAGGCTTCAATCGGAAAAGGGAATTGTACCCTTTCCGAAAATAGTGGAATTCGGTTAAGCTAGGTAATAAGCTAACTTTATTAAGCTAATACCCGAAACTTAACAAACCAATAATAAACCGGATCAAATAAGCACTTATCAACTTATCTAACTCGAAATTAAAACAACTTCTAGATCAAACAATAAAAACATAAACTTTTTAAAGCAAACTTTTATAAGCCAATAAGCTAATCATAAAAATAAGCCAATAAGCACAAAAGTCTTAAAGCTTAATCAAATGAAAACTTATGAAATGATCAAAAGATTAACTTTTTGAGCACGAAATCAATAAGAACAACACGGATCTATTGATAATCGCACCAAAATCAATCTTAAATCAAAGAAAAGTAGAATGAGATTAAGGATTTAAAGCTTAAAATAGAACTTTGATTAATAAAAATAAGCAATACAAAGGTGTTTAATCTTGAAAGATTAAAAGAAAAGATGAAATTTAGTGAGAGAAAGTTTAAGACTTTCTCTCTCTAAAAACTAGAAAAGAAAAATGAAAAAGTGAAAACTAGCTAAAACTATCTAACCACCCTCCTAATGACTATTAGGAGGGTATTTATAGGGAAGGAGGAAGGAGTGCATGTGTTGCATCTTTTTTCTTGCTTTCTTCACGTTTTCTCGACTCGACTTTAATTCTTTGTCTTTGTCGTCTCGGGATTTGAACTTGTCTTTTAATTTTCTTCTTCTATTAGACTTAAGCTCTTCGACTTCGTTAAACTTCCGTCTTTAGACTTTTTCTTCGATAAATCTTCAGAATAGGCCTTTGACTTCCGTTCTTTTTGCTCTCTTGATCTTTTGACTTCGTCTTTTCCCGTTTTTCTTCGATAAAAGCCCGTGAAAGCCCGTGTTTTCTTCCTTTTTCATATTTTGATCCTATGGCACAATAAAAACACAAACCACGCATAATTCCGACTTTTACGACATAAATCACACGTTTTGGTCATGTTATTATTGGAAATAAGTGGTAAAAGGATAAGTGTTTTCACACTTATTAAATCCCCTACACTTGACCATTGCAATGCCCTCATGCAATGCATTAATTTTAAAGCACGGTTTACATTCTCCATCATAAATAACCCACATTGGCCTTTATTAAATACTAATCATAAAAGATAGAAATAAGTAAAGAAATTAAAAACTTACATTGGGTTTTGGCGGTCCATGAACGTTTATCATCCTCAAGTTTCACGTTCCCCATACCAAGCTTAAAAACGAGATCATTGTTATTATAAGTTAGCAAACTATCACAAACTCATGTGGGCCAATTACTCACTTAGACTCCCTTATTCCTAGGTGTATCTCTTATATTTTATTTTTGTCGTGAATGATTACGAGGATGCATTGTTTGACTTATTTCGATAGTTATTTAGTCCGAAAATAAAGTGAACGATTTAATCAATAGTTAGCTAAAGGACCAAATCTTTTAAAACTGCTTCTCGGGACCTCATAAAGTTCATATCTTGGCATAACTCGCTTCACGATTTGAGACCTTTCTCGGACCGATATTTGGCAGCGACTTCATACTTCGAATCTTTGAGAGACGTTCTTGAAATAATGGTCTTCTCTTCATAATAAGAATTTCTTCACTTGAAGTTTTGAGAGATTCTTCATCTTTAGACCACGACTTCTTCATTTTTCTCCAATCTTTATTTTGGACTTTGATATACAACGATCCGCCTCCTTTTAGGACTTGGATCTATTTATCCTCATACCTTGTTAGGGTCTTTTCGGATAGACTTCTCCATGACTTTTGGGGAGTTCTTGCTTTTCGTCGTGTGTCTCGATCCTTCATATTGATTTTCGATAAATGATTCTTCACATCACTTTTGGATCTTTAGCAACAAAATGTAGCCCTCATGCCTTGTTAGGGCCTTTTCGGACTCGCCAATCTTCGCATCCCGCTTCAATAAGTTATGCCTTGGCTATGAACTATAATCCGTACCGAGCAACTTTTAAACGATCTGGGGCTAGAAGCTAAGTAACCTTTTAAATCGTACAACCTTATTTATTGCAGATAAATTTATTATCAAGCGGAGGGAGAATAGGCTTATAATTAACTCACATAAATTCACGAAAGAATACCGAACTTATAATTGACTCTATCATCTCTCGTTCTCCACAGTTTAAAATCTCAAGGAATGAGACTCGTGGATGCTTAGCCTATTAAATCAAAGTTTTGGGTTTTCGAGTCATCTATAGGATCTTGCAAATTCTTGGACTTTTTCAAGTTTAGAAATCGCATTTTAAAGTTCCCTTGATAAACAACTCTCTAGGATCAATTATAGGAACTTGCGAAAAGTTCTTGTTCTTAACCCGTGAGAGTTAAGACTTTCGCGTTTTATAGCTCCCTATATAAAAGCCTAGCAAAACTTGACTTAAATTCGTTAAGGATACTAGCTAGAGTAAACTTAGGTAAGTAAACTCGGGTTGAGTCAAAATGTTCACGACTAAGAAAAATCTAAAACCACTTTATTGAAAAACTATTCTAGCAATGGAAACATAACAAAGGCAAATACAACTATACAACTAGGCCAAAATAGATTAAAATTTTTTGAAAAATGTCGAAAAATCAAATTTTCCGGTTAAAATGAGGGCAAATTCATGGAAAAGACCACTTACTTCGATAGAAGTCCCCTCTACACTTGAGATAAACATTGTCCTCAATGTTTAAGCATGTGGGAGTAAACTCCCCTACACTTATGACATTGTGCACTTTGTTTAAATCTTGCTAAGGAAAGGACAACTAAAGTGAATTCAATGTGAACATATAGAATATGAAATATTGAATCACAAGAGTTTAGGATAGAACCGGGAAGATGGGAACACGGTATCACGGTTCGTCAAAAGTCATCAAGGTGGATCTTTGAAGCTTTAATCCCTGCACAGCACAAGAAACAAGACAACAAACATATGCGGGGCTCCCCCTACACTTATTATGAAAGCAGTAAAGGATAGATCACGGGTTGCCTCCCGAGAAGCGCTTGTTTTTGTTTACCGAGTCACGAGCCTGACTCGACCCAATTTTAGTTCATGGTGAACGTGGTGAGGGATGGAATCATCTCTTGATAGATGTCCTCACCAAAGTACAGCTTCAGACGCTGGCCATTCACCTTGAAATTGGGCCCATTCGGCTGAGAAAGCTCAATGGTCCCATAAGGAAAGACTTTGGCGACGGTGAATGGACCAGACCAGCGGCTCTTCAACTTGCCAGAGAAGATCTTCAACCGAGAGTTAAAGAGTAAGACTTGATCACCAACGTGGAACTCTCGGTTCTTGATTTTAGCGTCATGAATGATCTTGGTCTTCTCCTTGTAGATCAGCGAGTTCTCATAAGCTTCATTCCTCAGTTCATTGAGCTCGTTGAGTTGAACCTTGCGATGATCACCGGCTTTGTTGATGTCGAAGTTAGCCCACTTCAAGGCCCAATGCGCCTTATGTTCCAGCTCAAATGGGAGGTGGCAGGCTTTCCCGTACACAAGATGATAAGGTGTACAACCGATCGGGGTCATATAAGTAGTACGGAAAGCCCACAGAGCATCATCTAACTTATCGGCCCACGCGGCGTGATGCTCTCCCACAATACGCTCCAAAATTCTCTTCAAGCCACGGTTGGATATTTCGGCTTGCCCATTGGTTTGGGGATGATAGGCGGTGGAAAGACGGTGATTGACGCCATAATTAGCCATGACTCTTGCAAATTGATCATTGCAAAAATGAGTCCCGCGGTCACTGATGATAGCACGAGGAACGCCAAATCGAGCGAAAAGCTGCTTCAAAAAGTTCACAACCACCCTCGCATCATTCGTAGGGAGAGCCTTAGCTTCAACCCATTTAGAAACATAGTCGACGGCGACGAGGATGTATTTGTTCCCTTTGGAGGATGGAAATGGCCCCATAAAGTCGATGCCCCATACATCAAAGATTTCACATTCCTGTATGAAATTTTGAGGCATCTCATCCTTATGTGTGATCTTGCCTTGGCATTGGCAAGCATCACAATGCTTAACCATTTCGTGAGCGTCACGATAAATGGTGGGCCAATAGAATCCAGAATCAAACACTTTCTTAGCGGTGTAGTTGGGACCAAAGTGACCACCGGTGGGTCCTTTGTGGCAAGCTTGGAGGATGTCAAAAGCTGTCGGTCCGTCAACACATCGACGAATAATCAGATCAGCACACTGTTTTAATAGATAAGGGTCATCCCAAAAGTAAGTCTTAACATCATTCAAGAACTTCTTCTTTTATTGGGATGTTAACCCTTTTATGAGAATACCACCCGCTAAGTAGTTTGCAATGTCCGCAAACCACAGGGTGCCATCAAGATTGAGATTTATAGACATTAAGGTCTCAAGGGGGAAAGAGTCATTGATCTCTTTGTTCGGATGATCCCCTTGATATGGATCCTCAAGTCGACTCAGATGATCCGCGGCCAGGTTTTCTGCTCCCTTCTTGTCACGAATTTCAATGTTGAATTCTTGAAGGAGTAAAACCCAGCGAAGAAGTCTTGGCTTAGAATCATGCTTTGTCATCAAGTACTTCAACGCGGAATGGTCCGTGTATACGATGGTGGGAGATAAAACAAGATATGGGCGAAATTTCTCAAAAGCATAGACAACAGCTAAAAGCTCTTTTTCGGTTGTCGTATAATGCAATTGAGCCCCCGTCATTGTTTTGCTAGCGTAGTGGATTGGTTGGAAGTGTTTATTCACTCGTTGGCCCAAAACCGCACCAATAGCAAAGTCGCTAGCATCGCACATCAATTCAAACGGCAGCTCCCAATTAGGGGTAACCAACACCGGTGCCTTAGTTAGCTTATCCTTAAGAAGGTTGAAGGCTTCGAGACACTCTTTATAAAAGATAAAAGGAGTATCTTTTTCCAAGAGGTGGGTCATCGGGCGAGCGATTTTAGAGAAATCCTGAATGAAGCGACGATAGAAGCCCGCATGGCCCAGAAAACTTCTCACACCCTTCACGGTTGAAGGTGGAGGTAATTTGGCTATGACATCTACTTTAGCACGGTCGACTTCAAGACCGGCTTTAAAGATTTTGTGTCCTAGCACAATGCCTTCTTTTACCATAAAATGGCATTTTTCCCAATTCAGAACAAGGCGAGTGTCTTCGCACCGCTTAAGCATACGTTCCAAATTGGCAAGGCAAGAAGAGAAGGAATCCGCAAAGACCGAGAAATCATCCATGAAGACTTCCATGGTTTTCTCAACCATATCATGAAAGATAGCCAACATGCACCTTTGGAAAGTCCCGAGGGCATTGCATAAGCCAAAAGGCATTCTTTTGTAAGCAAATGTGCCATAGGGACAAGCGGAAAAGAACAATGATCATGAACAAGGTGTTTAGGCACAAAGAACACATGAATTAAAACAATTGGGATGTTCATTATATTAATAACAAACATCCACTAGACGTGTATACATTGAATCCCACGTCTAGTGCGACACACACTTTAGGTTTACATTGTGAATGAATAATATGAATAAAACCTAAGACTCTTGTTCCTTTTATAGTGGAAGGAACAGAATCTACAAGAGATAATATCAAATAAACATCTAAATCTTCTATTTAGATAAACTATATATTGTGTATATCATAAATAATATACTCAATATATTCCCTAAATAGAATTCTCCATCAGCGTGTAAACATCTGTCAGCGTCTCAACACTTTCCGTCAGCGTCTCAACTAGCCGTGTCAGCGGCTTTGACAAACGTCTTGATGTTTTCTTCGTTTTGAGTTTCTGCCACATCAACTCATATAATTTTAGACCCAACAATCTTCCCCTAGTTGATGTCGGCAAAACTCTTATGTGTATCTCTTGTAAGTTGTACATGATCTTCAAATTGCTTCCCCTAAAGTGTAGCATGTATTTTCTTCCCCTTTTTGTCACATCAACAAGGAAGTAAACAATGTTGCAATGTTGAAGATTCTCCAAATGTAGGCTCTGTGTAATGATCCTGAAGAAAAATAAATAAAGTATTCTTGATGTAGAAGTAAAATAACCCAAACTTATGTTCCATGTCTTGTACTATCCACGTGACTAAGAACTTATATCAGACCAATTATAAGTAGACCTCGATCCCTTGTCAATATTCTCATCCTATGTGAGACACTGAGCACGATAATGTAACTCTTTCAAGTGTTATGACAAGTCTTCATCACCAACCATGTAAGCACGAACAAGTTACCTTGAAAGTTAGTTGTCATGCTAATTACTTTCAAGATATGATAGAACATAACCTCGCGAAAATCTTCTTCAAACATCAACTTACCATAAGAATTCTTCCCCTTAAGTCAACACCTCTTCATGATGAATTTAATGGAATAACATCTTCATACCATATGTAAAAGTCTTGTGATGAATAACTCTTTTACAAGGCTATCCCGATTACATAGTTTAAAATATCCATCAAATCCCACGAATAATTGCTAACTCGCTTTAAGATCATTAATTCCTTTTAAAATATCCGAGCCATAAATATCATCATGATATTCTAAATTAAAACGGAGATTCCATGTACCTTTGTGTGTATAATCCTCCTTTTTGTGTGCTTAAAACGTCCAATTTTCTCAAACAGCAGCAAACAGTGTGTTACCCGAGATCTTCCTTTGTCCAATATCTGTCCATGTGTATTGCCCAATATCGGGCAACACGTATCAGCGTTTGAAACACATATCTCGGACAACACTGTCAACCTGTCAGCGTTGACTTATTCCTTGTCAGCGTCAAACTTCCTTCTGTCAGCGTCCATTCAGCCCTTGTCAGCGTCAATACCATACTTTGTCAGCGTCCACTTTTCCCTGCTGACGTCATCTAGGGCAACATGGCAGAGCAGTTTATGATAAATAAATATAATAGGATAAAGATATTATCCATGTGATTATCTTTTAAATCAACCCCACATCAAGCTAGATCAGCTCCAAAGCGTGAGTTATCATAACTGTTCTCATAAATAGAACAATCTTTGACCAAAGCGTGTCTTTATCTTCTGCTCAAAATAGAATATTAGCAACTCACGTCTCAATAATCAGCTGAGAATAAACAGCAAATGATATATTCTATATTTGTAAAACTGACGTGATTATCTCCAAAAAAAATCAGCAAAAATACCACGCTGATTTCACGTCCAACATTAATATCAAAGATTTCTTTTCGCATATGATTTGACCAATCATAGTTGAGGAGCCGTGTGAACACAAAACTTCCAAACAAGTGATTCTCTGGACCGTGTGAACATAACTTTCCCAACCAATGAAAATCCTTGCTTCGTGTGAACACATATCTTGAATAGCCAATCATAATCTTTCCACCATGTGAACACAAATGCAAATAACTCACGTTGTATTTGCTCCTTTGCAGCTTCATATACGCGAATGATAATTGTTCTCAGTTACAAGACCATGAAGAGAACCAACTGAACATCACCATCAGTCCTTGTATTTAATCGTAACAAGGAAGACTTTCTGCTACTGCTATCCATCTTGTCATTTAATGAACAGCATATCATCATTCTAGGGTTTATTCATAAAACCCTAAAAAAACAAATCATTAAATCACAGCCTTAACTTCGATCTTAGGATTTTGGACGAAACCCTAATAATTTCTCTCCATCATAACAGCCAAAAGCTACATAATATTCTGCTTTTCATGTAGATCTAGGGTTTGAGAAACCCTAGGTCATGATTTTATGTGAAAGCAAAACATTAATACCTTTAAACATCAATCTTCGACCTTGAATAACTTTTTCATTAGGGCTCAGATCGAAAATCCCTTCGGTGAGATTCTAGACACAAGTGCCAAGAATCTACAGTTCAAAAATCACGAAGATCCAACGGTTAACGAAGGAGAAAACGTGTTTTGAACATGGCTGTCCACAGAAAACTGCATATACTCACTGCTGACTTTGACGCTTAATAACTTTTGCCTGGGGATAAAACTTGACAATCCCTCCGGTGGATGTTTAGATCTATGTATGTAGAACACACATATAAAATTTCGTGACGATCCAACGGTTCAATCAAAAGTTATGACCTTATGAATACTGCTGCGCACACAAAAACGTCCAGAAAAACTCCATACGAATTTTTCTTCTTCACCATACACGAACACCTCGTCGGACCTAGATATCACGAGCCTTAGGCTCTGATACCAATTGTGGTGTCCTATTGATCGTTAGACTCAATGGTTATGAACCATTATATCTAGGTTGATCATCGTTCATATGATAACATAGCGGAAAAGAACAATGATCATGAACAAGGTGTTTAGGCACAAAGAACACATGAATTAAAACAATTGGGATGTTCATTATATTAATAACAAACATCCACTAGACGTGTATACATTGAATCCCACGTCTAGTGCGACACACACTTTAGGTTTACATTGTGAATGAATAATATGAATAAAACCTAAGACTCTTGTTCCTTTTATAGTGGAAGGAACATAATCTACAAGAGATAATATCAAATAAACATCTAAATATTCTATTTAGATAAACTATATATTGTGTATATCATAAATAATATACTCAATATATTCCCTAAATAGAATTCTCCATCAGCGTGTAAACATCTGTCAGCGTCTCAACACTTTCCGTCAGCGTCTCAACTAGCCGTGTCAGCGGCTTTGACAAACGTCTTGATGTTTTCTTCGTTTTGAGTTTCTGCCACATCAACTCATATAATTTTAGACCCAACAAATGTCGTCTTCTCTTGATCTTGGGGATCGATGGGTATTTGAAAATAACCCGAGAAACCATCAAGAAAGCAGTAATATTCATTATCCGCTAAACGTTCAAGCATTTGGTCCATAAAAGGTAGACGGAAATGATCCTTTCTCGTGGCATCATTGAGTTTGCGGTAGTCTATACAAACTCTCCACCCAGTAACGAGACGGGTACGGATTAACTCGTTGTTTGCATTGGGCACAACGGTGATTCCGCCCTTCTTAGGCACACAATGGACTGGACTAACCCATGGTGAATCCGAAATAGGGTAAATCATACCCGCATCAAGAAGTTTGATAACCTCTTTTTTGATGACTTCATGGATTTTAGGATTCACCCTTCGTTGGCTTTAAATTGTGGGCTTAAAGTCGTCCTCTATGAGAATTTTATGTGTGCAGAAGTGAGGATCAATTCCACGGATGTCGGAGATTTTCCAAGCGATAGCTCTTTTACGCTTCTTCAACACGGCGACAAGTCGGGCTTTTTCGTCTTCTTTCAGATCCTTTGCGATGATGACCGGTAGCTTCTCGTTGTCTTCTAGGAAAACGTACTCAAGATGAGGGGGTAGGTCCTTAAGCTCGAGAGTGGGAGGATCCTCAATAGATGGTGAAACTAACGACGGATCATCATTAGTCACCTCTTTAGGAGAAGGAGGGGATAACGGGTCCTCATTGAGAAGTCTCTCAATAGTACGAATGTCTTCATCCCAACTGGTGGACAAATTATCATACTTAATATCGAGAGGACCCAAGCTAGCTTCGAAATCATCCAAGTCACTTTCTCCAAAAGGAGTCAATGCTGGAGCAATTGAGGCAACGGTCTCAACATTGGGTAGAGAAGAAAGAGTACTTTTGCAAGCATCATGAAAATGTTCTTCACAAGCCTCATCGAGAACATCAATAGCATTAACACTCTCATATGAATAAGGTTGCTTAGAAATCTTACCCATGTTGAAGACAATTTTATCGTCACCAACTCTCATGATTATTTCGCCCGCGGCTACATCAATGAGAGTGCGACCGGTCCTCAGGAATGGACGTCCAACGATTAATGGAACACGGGGATCCATCTGGTAGTCAACGACGACAAAATCCGTCGGGAAGGTGAATTTATCAACGCCAACAAAGACATCTTCGGCTATCTCCAATGGATAAGCAACCGTACGGTTGGCTAATTCCAAAGTCATTTTGGTGGGGACAAGCTCGGGGAGAGATAATTGCTTCCAAACACTTAAAGGCATTAAGTTTATACTGGCACCTAGATCGGCTAGGGCCATGCAATTCTCTACTCCCGGGAAGTTGCAAGGAATCAAGAAGCGACCCGGATCACCAAGTTTGGTGGGTAATTTCCTTAAGAGCACTGTGGAGCAGTTCTCATTAAGTTGGGTCTGAGCGATGTCAAGAAGCTTTTCCTTATCACTTAGAAGATCTTTAAACATTTTAGCGTACTTGGGCATGTGAGCGAGAGCCTCGGCAAAGGAGATGTTAAAATTCAATTGTTTAAACATTTTTAGAAAGTTTGAAACCTGAATATCATCCTTGCTCTTTTGCTTCTCTTTCCTCAACCTTGAAGGATAAGGTATATTGGATGAAGAAGAAGGCTTTAAGGGAATAGGATCACTCACAACCACGGGTGGTGGGGAAATGGGGATAGAAGGTGAAGGAGGTGGGGAAAGTTGCTCTTTTTCCTTGTTCACAATCACGGGTGGAGGTGTAGGAAGCTCGGGTTCCATATAACCTTTTCCACTACGAGTGGTGATTGCTTTCATCTCCCCTCTTGGATTCGCAACGGTATTACTCGGAAGAGTACCCGAAGAAGAGGGTTGATTACCTTGGATGAGCGAACCAATCATATCACGAAGGTGAACCGCTTGATTATTAAAAGAGTTTTGCATGTTGGCATTAATTTCATTGCTGTGTTTGGCCATATCATTCCTTAGCTCGGCTCGAATATCGCTCCCTTGTTTCACCATGTCATTCTTCAAGTTGACAAATTGACTCTGAAGATTCGTCACCATCTCACGATTAGTCTTCATGAACGTCTCGACGTCTTGGTTTACTGCCATCGGTTGATTGAGAGGTGGAGCTTGGTAAGCTTGAGAATTTCCTTGAGTTGGGTATGGGTTTCTTTGGGATTGATATTGATTTTGAGCACGAGGTTGGGATTGGTTGTTTCGGTTATAGCTTTGTTGTTGGTTTTGGTTTGCAGGAGGGAAACCGGGAGGAGCAAGATAATTGTTGGAACGATAACTTAGCAAGCCACGGTCTCCTTGAGGGCGGGCTTGATAGCCTCCCGTGGGATAAGTGCCGTAAGCCACGTTAACGTTTTCACAATAATTGCCTTGGGTAGAAGGACAATCATTATAAGAATGAGGACCACCACATGTGTCACAAGAAATAGCAACGACTTTAGCTTGTTGAAATTGGTTTGTGGCTATGGACATGAAATCCTTGTGCATACTCGCGATTTGTCGGGTAAGTTCGGATATCTCAGGATTGGAAGTAGTAGAAGAAACATTGACTCTCTGATTAGATCTTGAGGATGCGGATGAATCCCAATTCTTGTGGTGAGTAGTCATGTTTTCAATCAACTCTCGACACTCCTCCGGTCTCCTTTTCATAAAAGTACCACCGGCGGCGGCATTGATCGTGTCACGATCACGAAAAGTGAGACCATTGTAGAAGGTGTCAATGAGAGTGACGGGGAGCATATTGTGATTTGGACAGCGGTCGATCAAATCATTGTATCGTTCCCAAGCATCAAAGAGCGATTCATCATTCTCTTGCATGAATCCACTGATTTGGTTACGAAGGCTAGTGACCATGGATGGAGGGAAGTAGCGCGATAAAAAGCGTTGAGTCATGTCATTCCACGTATGAATAGAATTCTTAGGAAGACGGTCAAACCATTTTTCGGCATGGTGAGAAAGCGAGTGGGGAAAAAGTTGGAGGCGAAGGTCATCCATAGAAACACCGGAGCACTTCATGCTTTGAGTAATGGTAATGAATTTGTCGAGGTGTTTGTTGGCATCATCATCCGGAATTCCACGAAATGGGTTCGTTTGTACTTGCTGGATCATGTGATGCTTCAACGAAAACTCCTGAGCCGTGACGTGCATTGGCGCAATCGGGCCTCCGCGTCCGTTCATGGTGGGTTGGCACAATTCCTCCATGGTTCGTAAATCAGGTAGGTGGAC
This sequence comes from Glebionis coronaria, assembly GCA_025667525.1. Taxonomy (NCBI): domain Eukaryota; kingdom Viridiplantae; phylum Streptophyta; class Magnoliopsida; order Asterales; family Asteraceae; genus Glebionis; species Glebionis coronaria. Next base: position 21,950,037 of record CM046880.1, read on the forward strand.
ATTGTTGTTGTTGTTGTTGTTGTTGTTATTCAAATTGGTTTGAGGTGGGTTATTATTGTTGTTATTAACACCAGCCATATATAAATCTTCACGAGTCTCGGGCTCAGAATAGTTCGAAGATCTAGTACGCATACACCTGCAGAAGAAAAATATACACAAAGAGAATATCTATATAATCTTTTTGGTGCAAAACATTTTGAAAAGAATTGCTTTTTAATGATTTTTTAATGTTTTTGTATTTTTGAAGAGTTTTATAATTTTTTTTTTGGATTTTTTTTGAAAATTTTTAAAGCAAGGAAAATAACGTTCAAAGAACGGATCCCAAAATTCAATGCGTCTCTCACTAAAAACCGTTAATCGTAACGACAAGAGCCGGCAGCGGCGCCATTTAATACTTGATTTTTAGGCCAGGTATAAAATCTTATCGTCCGAATCTTTTCAAATTGAAAACCGGTCTTAATTGCGACTCAATCGTCTTTTGGTGAATCAAGAGAATGGTTTGGTTTGTTTGTCTATTTTTAAACTAATAGCAAGTAATTAAAGTGTCGTTGAGTAAAATGGAAGAATAAAAATTAATATTTAAAATGACGAGTAAGAATAAATGATTGGAAACTTAAAGGCAACAATGGAAAAGTACTATCACACTAAATAAAACTAACACTTGGAAAATTCTCTAAAAATAAGAACTTAGTTGAAAAGTACTAAAAGAAAGTAAAATCGGAGTACACCAAAACAACTCAATCGGAATAAGCCAAAACAATCCCAGATCGGAATGTATTCCGATCTGGTGGTCGGAATATGGGGAAATGCACACAATCGGAATATGAGAAGGCCACTGATCGGAATATGGCTAAACAAAGATCACAATCGGAAAGTGGTATAGAAGACTCAATCGGAATAACAGGGAATAGCCCTAATCGGAATGTGTACAAACCAAGGTCAATCGGAATGTTAGCAAATCATCCAGATCGGAATAACCATGAATAGCATCTGTCTGAATATTGGGAATACACCCAATCGGAATACACAGAAAGGGTACAGATCGGAAACTCAAAACCCTAATCCGATCACTTTGATCGGGATAAGGGGTGTTTAATCGGAATCACTCAAAACCCTCTTCCGATTGATCAATCGGAAAGAGAGGGTTGGAAGGCTGCTCGGAAAAGGCTTCAATCGGAAAAGGGAATTGTACCCTTTCCGAAAATAGTGGAATTCGGTTAAGCTAGGTAATAAGCTAACTTTATTAAGCTAATACCCGAAACTTAACAAACCAATAATAAACCGGATCAAATAAGCACTTATCAACTTATCTAACTCGAAATTAAAACAACTTCTAGATCAAACAATAAAAACATAAACTTTTTAAAGCAAACTTTTATAAGCCAATAAGCTAATCATAAAAATAAGCCAATAAGCACAAAAGTCTTAAAGCTTAATCAAATGAAAACTTATGAAATGATCAAAAGATTAACTTTTTGAGCACGAAATCAATAAGAACAACACGGATCTATTGATAATCGCACCAAAATCAATCTTAAATCAAAGAAAAGTAGAATGAGATTAAGGATTTAAAGCTTAAAATAGAACTTTGATTAATAAAAATAAGCAATACAAAGGTGTTTAATCTTGAAAGATTAAAAGAAAAGATGAAATTTAGTGAGAGAAAGTTTAAGACTTTCTCTCTCTAAAAACTAGAAAAGAAAAATAAAAAAGTGAAAACTAGCTAAAACTATCTAACCACCCTCCTAATGACTATTAGGAGGGTATTTATAGGGAAGGAGGAAGGAGTGCATGTGTTGCATCTTCTTTCTTGCTTTCTTCACGTTTTCTCGAATCGACTTTAATTCTTTGTCTTTGTCGTCTCGGGATTTGAACTTGTCTTTTAATTTTCTTCTTCTATTAGACTTAAGTTCTTTGACTTCGTTAAACTTCCGTCTTTAGACTTTTTCTTCGATAAATCTTCTAAATAGGCCTTTGAATTCCGTTCTTTTTGCACTCTTGATCTTTTGACTTCGTCTTTTCCCGTTTTTCTTCGATAAAAGCCCGTGAAAGCCCGTGTTTTCTTCCTTTTTCATATTTTGATCCTATGGCACAATAAAAACACAAACCACGCATAATTCTGACTTTTACGACATAAATCACACGTTTTGGTCATGTTATTATTGGAAATAAGTGGTAAAAGGATAAGTGTTTTCACACTTATTATGTATTTTCACCAACTGTTCTAATACGGTATTATAAAGAACCCTCGTAACTATACAAAATTGTTGATTTAAACAGTTAGCCAGTAACTTATAGGCGAAAAGTTTCATATGTTATTTTGATTCCTGTTTTTACAAATACTATTATATATATATTTTAAATCATATGATATGTAATACTGGTTTGACGAAGCTGAGCATCGCATTGCTAGTCCTAAATTATGCATGGCCTGATCATCTATGCCTAATTCAGAAGGAGCCATGCAAGGCCAAATAGTAGTCGCCCTAAATATTTGACCAACAATCAACTTTTTAATATGTTCCTTAAAAAGTTAGATAAATAAAGTTTAGAAAACTTTTACTTCTTATGCGAGTATCAACAGTTCGCAACATACACATATGAACCCTTATCTTTTCTTGAACAAAGTACATGCCTCAAGCACATATTTCTTTACTCAACGACCTTTGTTTTACCTGTTACCTCATCATCCTCATGATACGATTTTCGTTACCATTTGCCTAAATTCTTACCATTTGAAGTTTCAACGTTGTTATGCTTCTATGATCGGCCATCTCTATCTATCTTGGTAGAACTACGAAACGTCTCTGGACGCGATTAATGATTTACGACTGGACGTGAACGATGATTTCGTGTAATTATCATGATGTGTGTTAAGACACTATCGCCTTGAAAATTCATTCGTGTGAACCATGTGTTGATTTTGCCTTTCATTGCTAATGTTTTCATTTTACTGAATTTACTCGCAAGTGACTTCTTAAGGATTTCTTTGATTCGAAAATTTATTGTGTGGCTTTTCTCTTTCGATCGTATGTCGACCACCGAGAAATTAATAAGCCGTTATTGGTGTCACCAACTGCACTCAAGAAGTGATTACTTGCTATAATCCTTGTTTCTTATTGTCCTTATCATCGATGCATCTATTCTATCATGTTCTTTAAGAGTTGATACGACTTCCGTTTTATTCCCTCGTGCTATTGCTTGTATACTAATTGTTGATCGATATTCGTTTCATAATCGTTTGTTATTTTGTCACTTTCTGAAAACCAGAAACTGTTACGTGTTTATCGTTTGATATCTTAAACACTTTCTTGGATTTCTAAAAATTATTATTAATTTTTAAGAACGTTTTATACATTTTACCAAATGTTTAAATTGTCAAAATACCCACTTCAAGTTTAATATCGAATCTGTACATCCTCTTGGGTAAATTTATAACTTATGTTTAAAAAGTGTCAAGTTGTATCTTTTAAAGTAATTGAATTTATCATACTTTACTGTCAACCTAATGAAATTATTAAATTAATTTATAATTTCTAACAATGATTCTAAATAACTTGGAAAATCTGATTTTTCCTAATGGTAACGATAAACCTGAATTTTAACGATAGTTTCATGTAGTCACCTAAAAGTTCTTAAGCCGATCAGGATAACTATTTTGAACTGAGTTACTTTTACCTTGAAGTTCGATCAAGAAAAAGATTTGACAACTGTTTACCCACTCATTTTATATAGAGTTTGATTTTTATTAATCACTACACCTTGTAAAATTTTCTTTTAATCAAGAAAATTTATAAACTGAGTTTTAAGGTAATACCAAAATACTAAACAACTGATTTTGACAGCCTATATTTTGAATGATCATATGTAATTCATTTTTCCCTTCTAGTTCTTTTGTAACTGGATTATCACGTTTTAAAATTTCCATGTTTTACAGCTGCGCGAATTGCGACCCCTTGTTGATTTACAATCTTGTCTCATTTTATCGCACTTTGCCTGTTTAAGCGATTCTTGTGTTCATTCTTGTTAGTTTATCGCGCGTATTTCCAACAACTCTATCTCTCGATGTATCCCCGTATTGAAAGATCTTTATCCTAATCCAAGACTGAAAAGTTATTCGTAAAGGAGTTAATAAAACTGAAGCATAGTGAATTCTAACCGTTAAGATTCGTCGTGGTGCAGAAATTACCTGGGAAGCAATGAATTTTGTTCTACACTTTGTACCTCCTCTTGTTTGCATCTTCTACTGCTTTCAGGAGAACTCTGGGGACCAGAGTTCCTTACGGGGGGAAGACTGTGAGAACCCGTACTTTCCCAGCATTATTTTATTCTTTTTATTTGTGCTTCTTGCATTTTTCCAACGTATTTCGTTTTCTTGTATTTTATATGTAAATCCTGAGATTATATTAAATTTCAATAAAGTATACTTTTCAAGTATTTTCGGATCATTGATAAATGCTTTATCGGGAATTATAAAATCTTTATTTTATTTTTCCATATTTAATTTAAATCAAAGTTTTTGATTTAAAATCACCCGCGTGCGTTTTACAACGAGTTTATTCAACAACAATGTACAACGAGAATTCCTAGTGATCGCGATACCGACGGATGCCCAAAATATTACGTTTATTTATCGATTGTTTCGATAATTAATATTTTCGACGATTTCGTTTTAATTACGTATTAAGTCGTGTCGGGAAATCGTATAATCATTTTTATGATGCATTGTAACTTTTGAAAAGTATTTTTACGAAACCCGAGCCCCGTAAATATTTTCAATATTTACCAATAACCATTTTCTACCCTTTAAAACTATTAATTATTTTTAGGTCCACAAGTTTGCAAATTGACAACTTAGGTCCCTCCACTTAACTAGCCATATATAAACCATTTCTTTACTTACACTACACACACTTTCACTTAAACAAAAAAAACACATCTTCTCCCACCACCACCTATTGCCGCCACCTTCACCACCACCAAACACCATCAACCACCATGATTCAATCAAAATAATTTAAAGACCACATCATAGATTTTTATGGTGGTTCTTTTGATACTAAAATCACCCACATGCATCAAAATTTCAAGAACTTTTGATTTCATGATTGTATGATGATTTAATCATCTTGCATGCATTGTTTTTGGTAAGAACATCACATTTTAATCCTTAAAAGTCTTGTTTTTAATCTTTGATTTTGTTAGATTTTACATGCAAGTGTTTTTAGGAGTGTTTGGATGATGGGTATGATAGTATAGTGATCCTAGAGGTATGGGAATGAGTGGGTTTGTTTGAAAAATGGATTTGTTATGTTTTCTAAAAGGCCAATTTGGGACAGCAGCCTTAAACAGTTTGTTTTGTGGGTTTAAGGTCTGTGAAAGGCTAAGATTATTTGAAATTGTTGTAGAGTTTTCTGAGACGGTCGTTTTGGTATAAGATAGAGCTTCTAAGTCATTACGAGTCAAAAGTTATGCTAGTTTTAGTTTTCGTGTACCGGGAGACGCAAGTCGGCACAATCCGAAATTGTGGCTGATTTTGGGTCGACTCTCGGGGACTTTAGGCTTGGTTAGATAAATGTATCTACTGGTTTTTAAAGTTTACAAACTGAGTTTGATGAGTGTAGTAGTGGTTTCAAAAGTCGAATTGTCGAGTTTGTACTTTTAAAGCGGTCCAAACGGTGTTACAAAACAAGTATACAAATCTGTCCCAAATTTTGGAGTCGAGTAAAGTGTCGAGCTGATGGGTTTTAAAGTGTGAACTTTGGCTCAAATTTTGGTGAGGTCTTATACAGGTTATAAGTGACCTTGACACCAATTTTCATGTAAAACGGACAAGTCTAGATAGGGTAGATCGGTGTGTACATTCGGGGTGTACTTGCTGATTTTATTTTGGACACTTAGTTCAATGTTTGTGTTGCGTGAGTTTGAGTATTCACCATCGGACATGGTGACATACTCAAGTGCTTAGTCATTATATAAATGACTTAGCTACTGGTCCAAATAAGGGTAAATAATAGTTTGACTTGCGTTAACTTGGCGTCGTATAACGGGTCATTTTTCAAGTGTTCAAGTATTTTAACGTGTAACGTTGGCTAAATGTATTCATTTGATTCGTGTCAATGGTTTTGAAATATGTATACTTTGAAAACATTTGAGTCATATTATATTTGGTACATATCGATATTCGAGTTCGAGTCTTAACGCGCGCATTATTTTGATAGGTTGCGGTTTTCGTGTTTCCCCGGGCATCTATATCGTCGGTGATCGTCTACCCCTTCCGTTTCTACTCAGTTGCTGAGTACGTGATTGACTTACCTCGTGGCTAAGGTGAGTTCATAGCCCCCTTTTTACTTGTACATGGTTTCTAAAGACAGGGTGAGATTTTACATGGTGGAACACAACTAAATATAAAACTGTATTGCTATCCAGAACTCGTATGTTATTCTGAACGTGTATGCTTTATAGATGATTTAAATGGTATTATTGCTTTTAGACGTTAGCCTTGAGTTTCCTCTCCTATCATGAATCGTTAATTGTCGCGTATGCTTTGCGCTAAGCGCGAATGTTGTGGGTGGATCCATCGGGATTGACAATCCCCGTCCCAATTTTGACGCACTAATATTCGTTTATAGTTGAGTATTTAGGCTGAATACTCCCTAGAGGAACTTACATTTGAGTTAAGCTTCGGTTCATGAGACTAAACAGCAATAATATGCATCGTGACTATGGACGTACATAGTTAACCCCCCCCATTACGTGTTTTACAAATTCTATTGTGTTCCACACGTTTACTGCTAAACCTATGAATATCACTCAACTTTATGTTGACAATTTTACATGTTTAATCTCAGGTATTATTACTTAGCTTTGCTTGGATGGGAGCCCGCAGGATATTATCACAGCTTGGTGATTTCTGTGATGCTTTTAAAAGACTGTTTTTAGTAAAAACTATCAGGATTTTATTCTATCTTTTGGGCAACTTTATGTTACAAATCGAGACGAAATAATATAATTTTCCGCTTCTAAAACTCTGGGACCTATGTTTAAAAACTCTAACCTTTTATGATGTAATATACATGTTTTTATTTCGTCATCTTTGTATGAACTGTAATTCATTGTTTCTTGTACTATGACGTGTTACCCCCTCGTTGCCTAGTTGTTCCATGTCAGATTTTGGGGGTCTCACAGTAATAAAGTTTGTCTCCGTATTGACTGTGTGAACTCGATACGCTCATGCATTTCCGATAGCTAAACGATCGCATATCCCGACACTTTCCTGATAAAAAAACAGAAAATAATAATAATATTAGAACTTCATTACATGGTTAGAGAAACTATCATCGTCCTAATTGAAACACTAACCACATGATAAAATAATCACTATTATCGGCATATGCTTCCACATACATGTAGTTAAGGGCCATGATAACTTACATAATGAAAAGAAAAATCCTCACTGAATGGTGTTAACAACTAATAAAAGCAATCATATTAAAAGCATACATATGCAATCATTAAATCATCAATTGTAGTTAGGGTGCGTTTGGTGTCCAGGATTAAGGAGGTTTGGGATAATACGCAGACAAAATTACATGTTTGGTTTACTCTCTTTAGTCTTACACACGGGCATTGTTCCCGAATCTTAATTCCAACATGGATCTTGAGTTTTCTAACTCAAACCTTTGAAATGCATTTTTTTAATTCTTATAAATTCTGCAGCCGCATGATATTGTTGACTTTTGCTTTATCACTATTTGTTTATTAAGGAAAATGCATATGTATTGCACATAATTTATATAATATACATATAATTTATTTTTCTCTATCCCCACTTACTTTTAAACCTCTCATAAACCCAACTATAAATCTAAACGCGTTTATAAACCAAAGGCACCCTAATATTAACCGAATTCAATATTGTGATTTAACTAAAACTAATTCAATTAAAACACTTATTAAACTAAAAAAATAGATACTTGATGTAAAACCTGTAAATTTCAGGTTTTGACTATGACCTCATTGTATACGTCACCTCATGATATCTATATATATTACCACCTTTGCATGAAATTTTTTGAGCAATCATATGCATCATACAAGAGCATACATCAGTTAAATTATTAGAACATGGAAATATTTGATCACATGACATTAAATTATGATTATGAGTATTTAATCATAAGGACATTTGTATGGCTACATTATATGAGCACACAAGGATTTAAACAATCATATATTGGGACTATTAAGTCACCTAAAACACTTGATCATAAGCATTCATCATATTAATTTATAAAAATCTAAACTCATGATCACAATTAATAACACTTACCTAGGAACTATTTTAAGCTTCAAAATATATATTTATATATTTTCCTCACCTCATAAACAATACTACGATATGACATCAACTACCTTTTATTATTAAACATCACAAATATCCACTCTAACTCATTTTCACTAAGTCTCTTACATTTTAATAAAGTAAATAATACTTTTATTTAATTATGACTATACTTTCACCAAGGATCCCAAAACTTAACCAAAACAAATTAGGACTTGAACCTACTTCTACTATATTATACCTAGACTCCTAGTAACCATATTCCAAGACACAAAATTTAAACCTAAAACTACCCTAGACTTATATATCTAGCCGAATACTATATCATACAACTATACCTACCTAAAACCTCTTTCAAATATACATTTGACTTTATAAACCTTGTACAACACACTCTAATTAAACCATACACTATTTAACCCACTCTTTTCCTTTGACTAGCTAAAAACCGTCGGCCATATTCAAAAACCAAGATCATATGTAGTTATGTACAACTTTACATTAATGGGAAGTACTAGCAAATATTAAGGCTTAGATATGCAAGTATATAAAACTAAGACACCTAGCACTTGTGCCTTTCCCTTAGACGTGTGATATGAACACACCACACAAACCAAATGCAATGTACAACCTTCCCTTAATTGCAAATACTATGCAAGTCCAATTTGTTCCCTTAGAATGCATGTATGCGATGGCTAAAAACACACCAAAAGCCAAATGTACCAACATTTGCATTAACAACCTAGTACCTCCAAGTACTTTGCAAATCACCTCAAATCTTGGGTGTTTCTCTTACTTGCCGTGGCTTAACCCTAGACTACATCCATCCTCTTCATACTTGGATATTTAGCAAACTACACTCCCACTTCTCATTTACTTCACTCCAAAATTCGGATCACCACTTCACAAAACACCTAGAAAAAACGAAACATTTACTCCTACAAGATCTTAGTCTTCTCAAAGCATTTAGTGCAAGTCTACACAAGATATCTAGCATCCAAGTCAAGACAAGACCTCCACAGGTCATGTTTAGGACAAACCCGACACGTAGGAGCCTTGAAACTTGATCATCCACCATCCTTTCTTGAAACAAGTAAGTATGAGACCTCCCTAACCTCATTTCAATCTTTTCATACCTTTTATCACTTGTCATGCATCTATAAGCCATGGAAATGAAGCTAGGATTGCATGCACACGTAAAATACCCTAAGACAAACCACTAACAACATATAAGCCCACGGCTTATATTGTGTTCGTGGACAAACTTGCTTCAAAACACTATGAACTAGTAAGAAACTTGCTTATAGGAACCTAATGTGAGCCCTAGTAAATGACTTAGTCATATAAGCCCATAAACTTATATAAGCCGAGACATATAACCTCATATTAGCCAAGTCATAAAAGCCCATAAGCTTATATAAGCTGAGACATATAAGCTCATATAAGCCAAGTCATATAAGCCCATAAACTTATATAAGCCGAGACAAATAAGCCATATAAACTTATATAAGCCGCGACCTATAAGCTCACATATAAGCCTAAATTAATAAGCCCATAAGCCTACATTAACTAGTATATAATTAGTATGCTTATTAAGACTAGTCAAGCCCAAAATGTTAGCCCATTAGGCCCATGAAGCCCAAATCGAGACCCTATTGGGCCAACTAAGCCCAATCCCATTTTGGGAGACTTTTCGGGCCATCTTGCTATTTGTTGAAAGTTATAAGTAAAAAACATAAATATATAAAACATATACATACATTTCGTGACTTTAAAGAAGTTAGAGGACCAAAAATGCCATTAATGAAAATATAGGGTGTGTTTGTGTTTAAACCGTGAACCAACCAAACCATAAGGACTAAATGCGCCACTTTAGAAACTTAATACAAGCCCTAGAAACCTTATTATATGTTTTCGAGACTTAAAGGACTAAAGGTGTCATTTTTGAAACTTAATACAAGCCCTAGAAACCCTATTATATGTTTTCGAGACTTAAGGGACTAAAGGTGTCATTTTGGAAACTTAATACAAGCCCTAGAAACCCTATTATATGTTTTCGAGACTTAAGGGGCTAAATGTGTCATTTTGGAAACTTAATATAAGCCCTAGAAACATTAATATATATTTTCGAGTTATGAGGGACTAGTTATGTCATTATCCAAACTTAATTCGAGCCCTAACCCCTATTTTTATTATATTCGAGACTTGAGGGGGGTGTTTTGCCAATTCATAAAGTTAAACCGAGCCCTAGGGACTCGGTTTGTTAATATTTTGAGATTAGGAAACCCTAGGGACTTAAATCGCCATATAATGAAAGGATTATAAGCCCTAGGGGCGTGTTTTGGAAATAAAGTTAACAAACGAGGACTAACGAGGTGAAATACTTAACGAACTAAACTTTAAGGGTTGTTTTGAAAATTATTATATTACGAGGACTTACTAGTAATTTTAATTTAATTAAAAGTATTAATAAATTATTTTATTAATAAATTAAATTAAGTCATTTTAGATAATTAAATAAATTATTAAGATTTATTTACGAAACCTTATAAACCGACAAATCATATTAAATATATTTAGAGCCTTAAGAAAATTAATAGAATATTAATTTCTTACAATTATTTAAATTAGATACAAAGCTATTTATTTAATTTATTACCCTTTTATTAGAGAATCTAAATATATTTTTAGAAACTAAAAATATATTATATTATTGACAGCACATTATAAATTGAAACACTTAAACCATAGTAACAACTTATTTAATTCGTGATCATGCATTTTCATCAGTACATTTATCATGCATTATTATTTTGCATCTACTGAGTCATCTAAATTACTTAGGTAATTTCATCACTTCGTGATCATAGTGTGCCAGTTTATTCAGTGACATCATCACTACATCATTACCACTGAGGTGAGTTCATCTCTACTGTATTTATAACTGGGGGAGAAAACATACTTAACTTTTGATATGCAAACATGCACGAGTAACATCAACATATAAACAACTTATTGTCTATTGTTTGCCCCACTCCCATGGACTGTAATAGTTAGTAGTGTAGCGCGAAATGTTATGAATAGATCTATTCGGGTATTGACAACACCCGGCCTGCATGACTTGCTATCACAAAGCGCTTAGGCCAAGCAACAGGTTTATTTCATTGTCGAACTAAGGGATACAACATCAAGATAGACCCAATGGGCGTACTGAGCATCATGTCTAGCTTCTATTACAGGGCAATAGGAACTACTATAGTATTGGCTGTGATTGTCCTACTATGATCGTGGTGTTTGGCATATCAATACTTTATATTTAGTTAAACCTATGAATTCACCAACTTCGTGTTGACCCCCACATTTTATTTTATATGTTTTCTCAGGAAAATAAACATGTTCATGCATGGGTAATAAGTGTGAAAACACTTATCCTTTTACCACTTAATTATAATAATAACCAAGCCAAAACGTGTATTTTATGTCGTAAATGTTGGAATTATGCGTGGTTTGTGTTTTTATTGTAATTTAGGATCAAAATGTGAAAAGGGAAGAAAAAATGGGCTTTCACGGGCTTTTATCGAAGATAAAGACAAAAGACGAAGTCAAAAGATCAAGAGTGCAAAAAGAACGGAAGTCCAAGGCCTATTCTGAAGATTTATCGAAGAAAAAGTCTAAAGACGAAAGTTTAATAAAGTCGAAGAACTCAAGTCTAATTAATGAAGAAATTACAAGACAAGTTCAATTTATCCATCGACAAATCCCGAGACAAAGTCGAAAAAGTCGAAGAATTTAGAAGACGAAAAGACGTGAAGAAGAAGAAAGAATCAACACATGCTAATCTCCCTATAAATACCCTCCTAATGTGTCATTAGGAGAGGTTGACTATTTGACACATATTTCTTCCATTTAATTACTTGCACTTTCATATTGTCATTTACTTAATTGTCATTTAAATTCTTGCCTTTATTTCAAGTAAGTTTAATTTTATTGTTGAATCTTATTTTTAATCAAGTATTTCTTTAATCTCTCATTCTACCTTTCTTGTTTTGATTTAATCTTTATGCTTATTTGCTTATTGTCATGCTTATTAAATTGTTTGTTATGTTTTTATGTGTTTGATTGTGTTAGCTTATTGTTCTTATAGCTTATTGTGTGCTTTTCTTAATTTTAATTAAGTGTTTTAAAAAGTTATTTTTATAAAAAGTTGATTTTAAATATTTTTATTATTTAGTGTTTTTAAAAGTTTTTAAAATTTTGGCTTATTAGCTTTTTCTTAAACATGGTTTTGGTTAAACTTTTAGTTAAGTGCTTATTGACTTTTTAGCTTTATTTTAGTATTGCTTATTTTTGTTTCTAGTTCGGGTTATGCTTAAAACCCTAGTTTCCCTCATTAGGTTGGAATCTTGCCTTATTCCGAACTGAATACACTTTAATTTTCCCGAATTACGTTAAGGTTTCTCATTCCGAACTAGGTAAGTGACATACCTATTCCGAATTAAGTCCTTGATGCTGTATTCCGAACTAGTTCATTTTTGGTGGATCCCGAATTGCTTGATGCCCAGGATTCCAAATTAGGTGGATTGTCTACATTCCGAGTTAGGTTCTGTATCAGCTTATTCTGAACTAGGTGGAAACCTAGCTCATTCCGAATTACGTTGAGAAGTCCTACATTCCGAACTAGGTCAAGAAGCAGGGATTCCGAACTACATCAGTAATTGTATTCCGAATTAGGTTGGTTATGTACATTCCGAACTAGGTGGTTTTTGTGTATTCCGAACTATATTCAAGACGGATTCCGAACTAGGTTGTCAATCTACTTTCCGACCTGTGTATAGAACTTGTATTCCGGATTATGTGAGTGACACACATTCCGAACTAGTCTCTTGACACGGATTCCGAATTAGGTAAGGTATTTGGTTTCCAGACTTATGTTTTATTTCTGTTTCCTGTTTTAGTTTTTAAATATTTAATTTTTCCCGCCATTTTTTTTAAGCATTATTTTTAGGTTTTTTTATCTAAAATTTATTTAAAGTTTTCATTTTTATTAGATTGTCAAATCTACTTTTCGTCAAGCTTTAATTTTTCATCATTTAACTAATTTACTTTTCAAGCCTTTATTTTTACCATTTACTTTTTAATCAATTTCAGCTTTATTTACTTTACCATTTACATTAAAGTTTTACAATTTAATTTTAAACAACGACCAAAAATATTTATTTCCACCAGAAGACAACTGAGTCGCACGTAAACCAGTAATCAATTCGAATTGAATCAAGATGATTTCAACTTAGTAATTTTTCAGTTTTTAAAATGGCGTTGCTGTCCGCTCTTTCGTGAAGATTAACGGTTTCCTGTGAGAGACGCGTTGAATTTTGGGATCCGTTCACTCGTGAACGTTATTTTTCTTGCTTAAAAATTTTCAAAAATCCATAAAAATTAAAAATTTTCAAAAATACAAAAACATCTAAAAATCATAAAAAGTAATTCTTTTTCAAAAGTTTTACACCAAAAAGATTTTATTTTTACAAGTACATATATATTCTCTATTTCGTTGGTATCTTTTTCTTTTTCTTTTGCAGGTGTATGCGTACTAGATCTTCATCATATTCTGAGCCCGAGACTCGTGAAGATTTAGATATGGATGGTGTGCACAACAACAATAACCCACCTCACCTCAACATGAATAATAACAACAATGGTCCTCAACCAGACCTTCGAACAATGGAGGAGCTGTGTCAACCTACGATGAATGGACGCGGAGGACCGATTGCGCCGATGCAAATCACGGCTCCAGAGTTTTCATTGAAGCATCACATGATCCAACAAGTTCAAAATACTTGTCCATTTCGCGGATTACCGAATGATGATGCCAACAAACATCTCGACAAATTCATTACTGTTACTCAAAGCATGAATTTGCCCGGTGTTACTATGGATTTTCTTCGCCTTCACCTATTTCCACACACCTTATCCCACCATGCCGAAAAATGGTTTGATCGTCTTCCGAAGAATTCAATTGATACTTGGGACGAGATGACTCAACGATATTTGTCGCGCTACTTTCCACCATCCATGGTCACGAGCCTTCGGAATCAAATCAGTGGATTTACTCAAGAACCTGATGAATCACTTTTCGATGCTTGGGAACGATATAATGTTTTGATCGATTGATGTCCAAACCACAACATGCTCCCCGTTACCTTATTTGATACTTTCTACAACGGTTTAACTTTTCGTGATCGTGATACGATTAATGCAGCCGCCGGTGGCACATTTATGAAAAGAAGACCCGGGGAGTGTAGAGAGCTTATAGAGAACATGACTACTCATCACAAAAACTGGGATTCATCCGCATCTTCAAGGAATAACCCGAGAGTCAATGTTTCTTCTACCTTATCACACACCGAGATGACCGAATTCACCCGCATGATGGCCGAAATGAACAAAAGTATCCAACTTTTAGTTACAAATCAACAACAACAAGTTAAAGCTGTAGCACTTTCTTGTGAGATCTGCGGCGGTCCTCATTCATACACTGATTGTCCTTCTACTCATGACAATCTGAAAAACGTGTATGCGGCTCATGGTAACTATTCAACGGAAAACTACCAAGCCCGACCTCAAGGTGATCGTAACTTGCTAAGTTACCGTTCCAACAACTTTCTTTCACCCGGTTTTTCTCCTCAAAACCACAACCCCAACAACTACAGTAGAAGCAATCCAAACCCACCTCGAGCTTCTAATCCTTATCACCCACCCGCTCAACAAGCACCACCCATTAATCAAGATATTGAAACTTTCATGAGGACCCAAGGAGAGCTACTTAAGAATCTGCAAAGCCAAATCATCAACTTGAAAGGAGATATCACTAAGCAAGGGAATGATATTAGAACCGAGCTTCGACATGATATGCAAACCTCTTTTAGCAATCAAACAAATGATTTGAAGAATATGCTGGCTAGTTTTATCCCAAGTACTCAACCTTCTACTTCGGGCTCTCTTCCTTCAAATACCGTCCCCAACCCAAGAGCGAATGTGCGTGCTATTACTACACGCAGTGGAGCAACCTTAGTAGGACCATCTATCCCTCCCCCAGTTACTCCATCTACACCTACTCCACCACCATTTATCCCTCCTACTCCCATGCCTAGTATTAGTTCTCCATTACTGTCTCCACCTCTTACTGAAGTAGTACCCAAGAAACACCCTTCACTAACCCCACCTTCCACCTTTAAACCTTCAACATCTCAACCTTTACCTTCTACACCTACACCACCTAAACCCAATATCCCTTATCCTTCTCGGTTAGACAAGAGCAAATTGTTTACTAAAGAGGATGCTCAAATCACTTCTTTTCTGAAGATGATATCACAAATGACCTTCAACATTAGCCTCGTTGAAGCACTTGTCCAAATGCCGAAATTCTTCAAAGCATTCAAGGAATTGCTTAACAAGAAGGAAAAGATGGCTGAGTTTGTCAACACACACTTAAATGAAAATTGTTCTGTAGTCATTCTTAAAGAACGTCCGGAAAACTTGGAGATCCTGGTCGTTTTGTGTTGCCTTGCATTTTTAACAAAACCGAAGAATTTACTGCCTTAGTCGATCTCGGGGCAAGTATAATTTTGATGCCTTTAAGTGTTTGGAAAACACTATCATTACCCGACCTTACTCCAACAAAGATGACTCTTGAGCTAGCAAATCACACTCTCGCTTACCTCGTTGGTATTGCCGAAGATGTGTTTATTAAAGTTGGTACCTTCACTTTTCCGGTCGACTTTGTTGTTGTTGATTATGAAATGGACCCTCGTATTCCGTTAATACTTGGTCGGCCATTCTTGAGAACTGGAAAAGCATTAGTCGATGTTCCAAAGGGGAGCTAATCTTAACAGTCGTGAATGATGCTCAAGTGTTTAAAATGGGGAAGATCGCAAACAAATTCAATGGACGAGAATCGGCGAATATGATTAATGTGCTTGATGATTTTGTCATCTACAACAATCCTCTTTTCGATTCTTGATATGATAATCCACTTTTCCAAGATGATGTGGATGATTCTCTCTCCAATTTAGATCCCTTACCAATTTATGAGTCTCCACCAACCTATGATGATTATGATGATGATTCTAGTTCTGACATGGATGATTCTGATGATTTTTCTTCTGAGTATAAAGACATGGCAACTTATGATGACTTTGATGATGTCGATACTCTTTCGAGTGATTCTTCACATGATGACCTTGTTCCTACTTTTGATGAAGATCCTCCACCAACAAGGCTTGATCCTACTTTGGATGACTACTCATTTGAGGAAGACTTTGCTACTTTTCTCAACACTTACTTCCTAAATGAAAATGATTCTCCTCCTTTGGACTTTGATGATGCTCTTTATCCTCCTTTGGGTATGAAGAAAACCGTTTCAAAGGAGAAGAAGCCGAAAGACACCGATATCCGTAGTACCTATGTCTTGACACCTCCCTATCCACCTTCATCGGATGAGATTGTGAGATTTATGAGCGGATCCTCTTCAAGGTCTACTGAACATGCGTGTTATTTTCCCCTAAAGGAAAAGGTGTTCGATCCCGGTATTGCAATTTTTAAGCCATCTTAGTATCCATCTGATGAAATAAAAGGAAAGATTTTTGGAACTTATGGAGATATGCTTGTACTGCATCATACCGTCTACCACCGTGCTCAATTTTTGCTTAAGGGAACCTTGCCTACTCTACTTTGGCTTGCCTTGTTCGCCTTAAGCTTGTGCTACTTGATGGATGAAAACCATGTATCTGATCTCGGTGGATGTTCTTCTAGCTTCTTACCATGCTAATTAAGGTCGAGTCAGGCTCACGACTCGGTTAAGAAAAACAAGCGCTTCTCGGGAGGCAACCCGATTATCTATCCTTTTTTTATAATAAGTGTAGGGGAGACCCTAGTATGTGTTTGTTCTTTTCTTTCTTATCATGTGCAGGGATTCGAGCTTTCAAAGACCAATTCTTGATGACTTTTGACGACCCGTGATTCCGTGTACCCGTCTTCCCGGTTTTATCCTAAACTCTTTTGTATCACTATTTTATATTCTTCAATATTAAAATAGGAATCACTTTAGTTGTCTCTTCCTTAACAAGATTTAAACAACGTGCACAACGTCCGAAGTGTAGGGGAGTTTACTCCCACATGCTTAAACATTGAGGACAATGTTTATATCAAGTGTAGGGGGGACTTCTATCGAAGTTAAGTGGGATTTTATATGCAGTTGTCCTCATTTTAACCGGAAAATTGATTTTTCGACATTTTTCAAAATTTTTAATCTATTTTGGCCTAGTAGTTTTTCCTTTGTTATCGTTATTTTTCATTGCTAGAATAAATTTTAATAAAGTGGTTTCAATTTTTAAACGTTGTGAATCTTTTGACTCAACCCGAGTTTACTTATCCAAGTTTACTCTAGCTAGTACCCTTAACGTGTTTAAGTCAAGTTTTGCTAGGCTTTTATACAGGGAACTTTAAAACGCGAAAGTCTTAACTCTTACGGATTAAGAACAAGAACTTTTCGCAAGTTCCTATAATTGATCCTGGAAAGTCGTTTATCAAGGGAACTTTAAAATGCGAATTCTAAACTTGAAAAAGTCTAAGAATTTGCAAGATCCTATAGATGACTTGAAAACCCAAAACTTTGATTTAATAGGCTAAGCATCCACGAGTCTCATTCCTTGAGAATTTAAATTGTGAAGAACGAGAGATGATAGAGTCAATTATAAGTGTGGTATTCTTTCATGAATTTATGTGAGTTAATTATGAGCTTTTTCTCCCATCGCTTGTTAATAAATTTAATTGCAATAAGTAAGGTTGTACGATTTGAAAAGTTACTTAGCTTCTAGCCCAAGATCGTTTAAAAGTTGCTCGGTATTAATTAGAGTTCATAGTGTTGGGAATTATTTGTTAAGTGTCAAGTACCGTTAGTGTATTCCAAGTACTGTTAGTGTTATGTAAGTACCGTTAGTATTAACGCGGTACATAGTAAGTACTGCTACTTATAAAGTAAGTACTACTATGATGATTAGGACGAATATATCTTTGTATAAGATATGTCATAGTTATAGTTAGAGTATATGTTATGTGATATACCTAAATAGTTAGAATATTGATAATATATCGTCTGTGATATAGTTATCTTTATAGAATATTCTAAGGTTTCTAGGGTTCCTTACTCTATAAAAAGAACATAGGTACAATGTCTTTCATGTACCTCATACAAGTCGATTAATAAGAGAATCGAATAGTTAAAAGTAATTCTGTTCTTCTGTGCTTTATAAGTTAGATTCCGCATAACTTATTTAGTAAGTGTGCTCAAAGTGTTTTAATTTGATTACAAACTATTATACTAATTCTTAACAGAATATAGATCCAACCAAAGGGATCAACAAGTGGTATCAGAGCTTGTTGAGAAACTCTAAAAAAGAAGATCATGACCCCATACACTCCACACATACCAAATCTCAATGTCTCAACCAGATGGTGATAATGCTCACTTGGATAATGTTCAGAACACTGATCCCGTTCTGCCACAAGGACAACCACAAGTTGTGCGTCCTGCACCAGCACAAGGTGCTCAAGTCGTGAATGATGTAGCTACCTCTACACCAACACCTTCTCATACTCTATCTGCTGTTAAACTCCCAGTTCTCAAAGGTGACAATTATGAGACTTGGGCTATGCAGATGGAACATTACTTGAATCACACATATCATACTGTGTGGCAAGTTATCAAGAATGGGAACACATCAAAGAAGCTACACTGGTTGCCAGACGGTACATGCTATGCTCTACCTGCTGTGACTGCTGAGCAGATACAAGCAGAGATCAGAGAAAGAAAAGCAAGAACTGCTTTGGCTATGACTCTTTCTGAAGACATTCTACCAAGCTTTAATCATTATAAAGATGCCAAAGCTATGTGGGATGCTATAAAACTTAGATTTGGAGGCAATGACAAATCTAAGAAAATTAAGAAGATTGTTCTTAAGCAAGAATTTGATAACTTCTCAATTACCAGTATGGAGGGAATACATGGTGGATATGTAAGGTTCAGCAAGTTGCTTATTTAGTTAGCAGTTTATGGACAAGTAATCCCTAATGAAGAAGCTAATCTAAAATTCTTAATAAGTGTTCCACCAGAGTGGAAAGCAATGGCTATGCACTTCATCAGAAGAGATGATTTGGAAACAATTCCGTTTGATCATCTCTACAACAATCTTAGAGCATATGAGATAGATGTGAAAGACACTGAAGTAAAGACAACAACTGCTTCAAAGTCTAATTTGGCTTTTGTGTCAGATGGGAACAGCGGCACTTACTTTCAAAATACCGATAGTGGATCTAGCAGCGATACATACTTCACAAATACCGCTGGAGGACTTACAAGCAGTACTTGCACACAAAGTATTGAAAGCAGTCCTATGATCTCTCAAAATCCACATGGAAGGTCTTCACCATTGTTTAGTGACAATGATGCCTTCTCATTCTTTGCTGGACAAGACAACAGGCCAAGATTAACTCTCAATGACTTGTTCCAAATGAATGATGCTCATGTTGAAGAGATGGATCTTAAATGGCAAGCTGCTATGGTGTCAGTAAGATCTAATAGGTTCTTCAAGAAGACTGGAAGAAAAATGACTGTTGATCCTAATGAGCCATTAGGATATGACAAGTCTAAAGTTGAATGCTATAACTGTGGAAGGAATGGACACTTTGCAAGAGAATGCAATATAAAGCTGAGACTAGCAATCTGAAGTCCAAGAACAGCTATAGAACCAGTCCAAGAATAACTGAAAGCTTTCTAAAAGGAAACAGCAGGAGTCCTAAAGGAACCAAAGCATTGGTTACTGTAGATGGAGTGGTGAATTGGGCATAAGAAGAAGAAGAGCTTGGATTAATGGCTCTCTCACATGAAGATACTGAGGTACACCCTTGTTCTAAAGATTGTATTCTTAAATTTAATAGTCTAAAAGTAGACCTAGAGGAACAGTATCAAAAGCTTAACACATGCACTGTAGAAGTAGAGGCTTTCAAACAGGGTGTTGTTAAACTAGAAGATAATATAGTTTTGTACAAAAAGGCTCAACAAAACTATGAAGAGAAAATAAGGATTTTGACTCTTCAAATGAGGGAAAAAGATGTGGAAATAAAAGCTTTTGAAAGACAACTTTTGAAAATAAATTCAGAAAATGAAGCTTCAAAAACCAGTCTTTGTAAAGAGAGGGAAGTGATTAGTCATTGGAAACAATCCTCTAAGGGATTGGGAAAATTGATTAATTCACAAATGGGGTATTATGATAAAACAAGCCTAGGATATATTGAGGATCAACCTGGGATAACCTTAACTAACAAGGACTTATCAAAAGGGATTTTTGATAGTTCTAGTGAGGTAAATGATACACCTGAAAATGATAGATATGCTGAAGGAATGAAGGCAGTTCCTCCACCAGTATCAGGAATTTTCATGCCCTATGGTAATGATATTAGTATAGAGTCCGAAGAACCTAAGATTAATAATGTCTTTAACTCTAGTACTGTGTCTCAAGAAAATACCGATGTGACCAAGAATATTTTTTATCCACCTTTAATGAACAACTTTGTTTCTGAGGAATCTAAGACTAGTTCTGCTCCTAAGTAGGTAAAAACTCCTAGCAAGATATTGGAAAACAATGAACAACATACTAAAACCAAAAGGGGTGGGCTAGGTTTTGAAAAAGTAAAGTCAAAACAATATTTTGGGTCTTCTTTAAGAAGAAAAGGATGTTATGTTCGTGGTAATCTAAGTCATTTTATCAAAGACTGTACATTACATGAAGATAAAATTGTGAAACAGAAGGCTACACAAAGGGTAATGAAAAACAGTAATGGGAAAAGTGTACATGTTTATAGGAATCAGAAACTTAAAGATGACAAACCTAAGTTTGATCACACAAGGGTAGTTAAACAGGTTAAAAATAATCCTAACAAAAGTTTTGTTCCTAGGGCAGTACTTATGAAGCAAAGACTTGTATCCTTAAAGTCTGGTAAACCAAGTACCGGCAAGCCTAAATCTACAAGTACTGCTAGACCAAACTCAAGTACTGTTGGTTTAAAGTCTGTAAAACCAATGTTCTCCAAGACTTCTAAGAATTTTTTTGACAAAGTTAAAACACCTAGAAGTAAGGACAAGAACAAACCAGTACAAATGTGGGTTCCTAAAAGAGATATATCATGTGTTAAAGCAAGTACCGCTAAAGCAGTACTTAAGTCAAAGAATTCAAAACACATAGTCACCCTATGAATTTGACTACATAAATGAAACCATGAAGTATAAGAGTAAAAGAAGCATCACTGGAAATGCTTCAGTACAAACTCTTAAATGTGTAGGTCCCACAAGATCTGAGCCAAATGTGGCTTGGGTCCCTGTTAAAAACTAAAGAGTTTTATTTGTGTACAGGGGCATCTCATTGATGAATTAAAAGATAAAGGAATTGTAGATAGTGGATGCTCAAGACACATGACAGGGAACAAAAATTTTCTTGCTGAACTTGAAGAATTCAGAGGAGGTCCAGTAGCCTTTGGGGGTAGCAAAGGTAGAATCACTAGCAAAGGGAAAATCAACACAGGAAAGTTGGAATTTGAAGATGTTTTCTTTGTAAAAGAATTGAATGAGTTTAATCTCTTTTCTGTATCACAAATGTGTGATAAGAAGAACAAGGTGCTATTCACAGACAAAGACTGCTTGGTGTTGTCCAAAGACTTTGAGATGCCCAAGGAATCTCAAATACTGCTTAAAGTACCCAGGCAAAAAAATATGTACACCTTTAATCTTCATACTATTACTCCAACATGTGGTATTACATGTTTGCTAGCTAAGGCTTCTTTAGATGAGTCAAACTTATGGCATAGAAGGTTAGGTCATGTGAATTTCAAGAATCTTAACAGATTGGTAAAAAGGAATTTGGTTAGAGGTCTACCTAACAAATCTTTTCAAAATGATTTCACATGTGCTGCTTGTCAAAAAGGTAAACAACATAGAGCCTCTTGTAAGACCAAGACTACAAATACTGTGACAAAACCTTTGCATCTCTTGCATATGGATTTATTTGGTCCAGTTTCTATCAGAAGCATTAGCCATAAGACCTTTTGTCTAGTCATAACTGATGATTATAGTAGATTCAGTTGGGTTTTCTTTTTAGCCCTTAAAAGTGAGACAAGTGAATTACTAAAGGAGTTTATCACTTTAGTTGAAAAACAGTTCACTAAACAGGTTTTAATCATTAGGACTGATAATGGAACAGAATTTAAGAATGCTGATTTTGATGAATTCTGTAGGTCTAAAGGAATTAAGAGACAATTTAGTAATCCTAGAACTCCACAACAGAATGGAGTAGCTGAAAGGAAGTATAGGACATTAATTGAGGCTGCTAGAACTATGCTGACAGATTCACTTTTGCCAAATACCTTTTGGGCAGAAGCAATCAATACGGCATGTTATGTGTTAAATAGAGTCCTAGTAACTAAGCCTCAAAACAAAACACCTTATGAACTCTTGACTAATGTAAAGCCAAACATAAGTCATTTAAAACCTTTTGGGTGTCATGTGTCCATACTAAATGCTCTTGATTATTTGGGAAAGTTTGATGGAAAGTCTGATCCAGGATATCTTGTAGGATATTCATTGCAAAGTAAAGCATATAGGGTTTACAATTTGGCAACTAAGAAAGTTGAAGAAAATGCTCATGTCAATTTCTTAGAAAATAAACCCAATGTTCCCGGAATAGGTTATGCTTGGATGTTTGATTTAGATTATCTAACTAACTCCATGGATTACTACTCTTTGCAAAAGGATTGTCAAACTAACAATGCAGGTGAGGATTCAAGTGCAACTAATGCAGGTACTCAAGAAGATGTTTCTTCATCAGATGAAGATGTTCACATCTATGTGCCAAACATGCCTACTGTTACTCCCATGTCTGCAACTCCCAAGAAGCAAACCATGCCATCAAATGATGATCAAGCCTCCCAGGAGCTTCAGAGGCTTCAAGATCAAGAAAAGAATGCTACATCTGCTAATAAGCATTCAGGAGAAGTGTCTATTGAGTCACAACACTCAGCAATACATACTATACCTAGCGGTACTTCATCTGCAAGTACTGCTAAGTCAAAATCTGCCAAATCTGCTGACTCACTAGAAGAGATTTTGCAAGCATTGGACGATGAAGACTTACATGCCAGTCCAGCTGAAGGAATCTTCTCCAAAGCTTCCTATGATGAGTAGGGTGTAGTAACTGATTTCAATAATTTGGAATCAGAAATTCCAGTCAGTTCTATTCCCACTCATAAAGTCAACAACAACCATCCTGCTACACAGATTATTGGTGATCCAAAATCTGCTGTACAAACCAGAAGACAACTGCAAACCAATATTGAAACTCATGCACTAGTGAGTTATGTCAAACAACAACAGAGAACAAATCATAAAGATACTCAGCATTGTTTGTTTGCCTGTTTCTTATCTCAAGTAGAGCCCAAAATATCTCTCAGGCTCTTGATGAAGAAAGTTGGGTAGATGCCATGCAAGAAGAATTAACACAATTTGAGCTACAAAAGGTTTGAATTCTTGTGGATCTTCCATCAGGTAAAAGAGTCATTGGTACTAGATGGGTCTTCAGGAACAAGAAGGATGAAAGAGGGGTTGTTGTGAGGAACAAGGCAAGACTTGTTGCTCAAGGCTATAGACAGGAAGAAGGGATAGACTATGATGAGGTTTTTGCACCAGTGGCAAGGATAGAAGCCATTAGGTTATTTTTGGCCTTTGCATCATATAAGGGATTTATAGTCTATCAAATGGATGTGAAAAGTGCCTTTCTATATGGTACTATTTCAGAGGAGGTATATGTCGCACAACCTCCAGGTTTTGTAGATCCTAAATTCCCCAATAGAGTCTACAAAGTTATCAAAGCACTATATGGTCTGCATCAAGCTCCAAGAGCCTGGTATGCAACTTTATCCAACTTTCTGCTAGAACATGGATATAGGAGAGGAACCATTGACAAAACTCTGTTCATCAAGAAAAATGCCAAATACATCATTCTAGTTCAAGTCTATGTTGATGACATCATTTTTGGTTCTACCAAGAAAACATGGTGTGAAGAGTTTGAAGCTTTGATGAAAGGAAGATTTCAAATGAGTTATATGGGAGAACTAACTTTCTTTTTGGGACTACACGTCAAACAAAGGAAAGATGGAATATTTATCAGCCAAGATAAATATGTTGCTGAAATCTTAAAGAAATTTTCATGTATGGATACAAGGAGTACAATCACACCTTTTGAAGCTAAGAAATCTTTATCAAAAGATGAACATGGAGAAGATGTTGACATTCATCTCTATAGGTTAATGATTGGTTCATTGATGTATCTTACTGCTTCAAGACCAGATATAATTTTTGTTGTGTGTGCCTGTTCAAGATTCCAATTTCATCCAAAGGTGTCACATCTATATGCTGTGAAGAAGATTTTTAAATATCTTAAAAGTCAACCTAATTTAGGATTATGGTATCCTAGAGATTCTACCTTTGAATTGGAAGCTTACTCAGATAGTGATTATGCTGGAGCAAATCATGATAGGAAATCCACAACAGGAGGTTGTCAATTCCTAGGCAGAAGACTCATATCATGGTAGTGTAAGAAGCAAACCATTATTGCTACTTCTACAACTGAAGCTGAATATGTAGCTGCTGCTCATTGCTGTGGACAAGTACTTTGGATTCAAAATCAATTGTTGCACTATGGGTTTAACTTCATGAACACCAAGATTTACATTGATAATGAAAGTACTATATGCATTTTCAAGAATCCAGTATTTCACTCCAAGACTAAGCATATTGAAATAAGACATCACTTTATAAGAGATGCTTATGACAAAAAGCTTATTCAAGTCTTGAAGATTCATACAGACAACAATGTAGCTGATTTGTTGACCAAGGCATTTGATGCAAAGAGATTCGAATTTTGGTGACACATATTGGTATGCTCAACCAATAACATGCTGCATATGTTGAGGGGAGGTAATAGCTGTACAAGTTTTATATAATTCTCATTGTATAGTCTATGTTTTGTGTTTTTGATGTTATTGCAGGTTTATAGAAAAAGATAAAAGAGGTTACATGTCTAGTGGAAAGCATAAACTGGTCAAAATTGTGAGGTACCGTTGTCACTCCAAGTACCGCTAGCACAAAACTAAGTACCGCTTATGTTCCATGTACCGCTACATGTTCGTTGTACCGTTAAGGGTCTATTTCGTAAATTTGGCGGTTTCTTCGCGCTTGGGTTTGTTATTTACTTAAATACTTACCCCAATTACACAATTGATTCACCTAATCTTTTATTTTTATCTCTTGATTCTATAACCTTCTCTCTAATCTTTCGATCATCAAAAATACTAATGGCTGCCTTACAAGTAATCTCTAAGCATACTTTGGTTGCGAACCTTGCTACGAATGATGACTCTCTTGGTTTCCATGAGATGCTTGGTTTCCTATCTCGAAGTCATGTTCGCTTCATACTCACTGTAAGTCCAGTTGTCTCTATACCCATTGTTGAACAATTTTGGGATACTGCTGTGTTAGGTACTCGTTTTGATCAACCTTGCATTAAGGCTAGGGTAAATCATAGGAACATATATGTCACTGAGGTACTGCTACGAGCAAGTTTGAGACTAAATGATGAAAATGGACTTAGTATGCTTAATAATACAGAGATTCATGATGGCCTTGCAGCCATGGGCTATGGGGGTGGTAGGGAAAGTCTTACTTTCTTTAAAGCATTATTTTCACCTCAATGGAAATTGCCTTTTCATGCTATTATTCACTATTTAAGTTCAAAAAGTACATCTTTTGATCAAATACCTGCTGCATTGGCATCTGCTTGTATTTGTCTAGCAAATAACAGGGTTTTTAATTTTTCAAAATTTATTTTTGAAGGCATGACTAGAAATTTGGAAGGGACTAAGAAGTTTTTAATGTATCCTAGATTCATTCAGAATTTAGTTAGTGACCAAATACCTAACCTACCAGCATTAACTAATACATGGGATGTTCCTTCATTCACAAAGAGGACTTTCTCTTTCTTGACCAAACAAGGCAATGCCTTTACAGGAACAGTAACACCATTGTTTGCTCATATGTTAGCCCAACCTGCCAATCAAGAAGGTAAGGAACCTAGCAATGCTAGTGCTTCTCAACAAACTCCTTCTCACCAGAGCTCCCACTCTCTAGAAGATTCACAATCTTCTTCTCACAATGTTGGTGTTCCACCAAACACTGATGAGATGATCCACACACCTGCTGCTTCTATTGCTGCTAGTGGTTCACCACAAGCACAAGCACCAGAGGTGGTGGATGTGCAAAATTTAGCTGCTTTGTGTACAAGTTTGTCCCAACAGGTACAGATGTTGCAGAAAGATAAGCTTGTTCAAGACAAGAAAATTGCTGAATTAGAAGCTAGCCTACTCAAGTTAAGGAACAAAGTGTCATCTTGGATGAGGCAATATAGATCTGTTCAGAAATCTGCAATTAAGAAGCAAAAACTCAGGAACAACAAGAAAAGGCAACTGAATGCAACCAAACAGGGGAGGAATAATGAAGAACAGGGAAGGAATAATGAAGAACAACCACTTTCTTCTGATAATCAAACAAGGATCTCTGGAAATGAAATCAATTTTGAATTGGATGAAGATGTCATGGGGACTTTTAAAGATGGAACTGGTTTAGAGACTGGTGTGGATGGACCTTCAGATATGGAGATTCAACAGCAAGACCCACAACCTACTCCAGAGGAACCACAAATTC
Organism: Glebionis coronaria; assembly: GCA_025667525.1. Classification (NCBI taxonomy): domain Eukaryota; kingdom Viridiplantae; phylum Streptophyta; class Magnoliopsida; order Asterales; family Asteraceae; genus Glebionis; species Glebionis coronaria. The sequence continues at coordinate 21,977,243 of CM046880.1, forward strand.
AAGAAATGTTGGTAAATCAACCAGATGAGCCACAAGTTGCAGAAACATTGGCAACTCAGCCAGAACCATCAGTTCAGTCACCACTTCAAGCAAATTGGAGTGCTTTCTATGAGAAGTTGGAGGAAATTTCTAATCAGTTTCCTGATCCATTACCACAAAGCAATAAATCAGATAATACTGAAGAAGTGCAAGTTGATATGATGGCCTCTATGGAAGATAAAGTATCTGGGGATACACAAGTGATTGAAGAAACAAGTGTGTCTAATACTGGTGAAGTCAACTTTGTTGAAGATCCAAGTACTGCTAAGCCAACTAAGCCGACTGCAAGTATTGCTGACATTGTTGAAGACCCAAGTACTGCTAAGCCAATTGCAAGTACTGCTAAGCCAATTGCAAGTACCGCTGGTGATTATCCTTCACTAGAAAGTCAAATTTCATTTGGAGAAAATGAGACTTTAGCCCAATTAATGCTTGATTTAAAGAAGAATTTAGTTGAGAAGACTAAGCAAGCAGAAGTGGAGAAAAAGACACAACAAGAAGTTCTTACCACAAAGGATTAAATTCAAGGTAAGAAAGTTCAAGCTTCACACCCTACAAAAGGTATAGTCATTCAACAGCTAGCTAATGAAGAAGTAGCTGCCAAGCTGAAGAAGAAGCTACCTAAGATAAATGCAAAAGATAAGGGGAAGAAGCAATTATTGTCAGAATCTGAAGATAAAAGTGATTCAGATGATGATATAAACAAAGTCATGTACAGATTTAATCAAATAGACCATGATGAGGAATTTGCTTATAGAATGCAAGCACAAATTCGTTAAAGTGAATTGCAGGAAGAACTTGCAGAAAAGCAAAATTTGCTAGAAGCTAAAAGGATACAGCAAGAATGGAACATGTGAGAATCTAACATTTTCAGGTAGTGAATTATTTTCTCGTATAATATTTTGAAACTTATTTTTGTGTTGGTTGATGAACTCACAATTTACAGATTTAAATTTGGGCTTACGTGCATAATTTAGCGTCCTTTACGACTAAACCGGAAACCTTAGGATTACGTATTTACGTTTTTGAACTCCGTTTTTGATGAGACAATTTTTATTAGATTCGTTTTGTGCCGTTGATTCGTAATTTATAAAAACGTTTTTCGTAAAACGACCCGAGGGCACGCAAATCGAGAAAACTAGAATCGAGGAATACCCGTAAATTAGCAGGATGGGACAAAACTAGTTTATCCCACCCCACTAAAAGGGACGACCAAACTAGGGACACCACATCAAAGATGTGGCATCCTTACACTCTACAAGTTAACACTTGTAACATTAGCTTCAATATGAAGCTACTCATATCCCACTAACCACAAAACCAACTAGCTAAACCATTTGCTTCCATTTCTCACATGCAAACTACTCAAAACTCTCCTCCCTCTCTCTACCCTTGCCGTCCCACTTCACCATCATACACCATCATTTGATCTTTTCTAGCCACAAGTTAGTTGTTATCTAGCCATATTATGGAGAAACCTTGAAGCCTTGATTGATTGGTGGCCATTTTAACAACAAAGGAGGTGATTTGCTTGTGTCCTAGGGCTAATTTTGTAACACCCCATTTTGGAAATGGAATATTACGCATAATCATGGCGTGTCATCAAAGCATACAAGGATAAATGTCTAAGCATTATTCGACCATAACAGGGAAATACCAGAATCAAACATCGGTAACCCCAAAGTAAAGCTCATCACACACAAACATAAATACTGTAAAAGGAAAGGACGAAACAATGTCCATAGCAACTGTATCAAGGTAAAGGAAATGCATAAAGTAAAGAAAGGCAGTAAAGCTTCCAATCCATATGCACGTACTTTTGAGATCTACGAGCGTCCCTGAGTACCTGCCGTTTTGGGAACATGAAAAGGAAAACGGCTGAGCAAGACGCTCAGTGCACGGATGTACAATATAGCATGAAATAGGATAAACATGTAACATATAACAGCGGAAGACTAAGTTCTGAGTAAACTGGTTAAGTATTAAGAAAACTGGTTTTTATAGTTTGAAAAGCCTTATGTTTATCTTATGAAAACTGTTTTAACATAAATATACCATAGCCCATATAGGTCATGAAAAGGTCACGTGCATGAATACTTGGAGGGGTGACCTCATCATGCTGATTAGAGGGGATGCCTCTAATCAATATACTGGTTTGGGTAGGAGGGATCAACTCCTTGTGAAGGGTGCAAGGCACACACCACATTCACCATGATAAACTGAATAAAACATGTAACTAGGATGCACCCATACGCCCCAACTGATATAATAATATGGCCAAAACTGAAAAGGGACGCCACGAGCAATCACTCCGCCGTGGGGAATTCATAACATTGGTGCCTCCAATGTTATGGTTATGGTACCTCCATAACTAGGTGAAACTAGTCATGCTTGTATATGGCTATAGATTATGCTAATTAAACATAAGCAGTTCAAAACAATAAAACAAATGCTGGGGAAAACAGTTGGCTGCATACGGGGAAATCCTAATAAGGAAAGAATGTCCATACTGAAACGACGGGAATCCGTACCTCAAGTCCAGTGAATGAACGGAAGAAAGGCTCCTACTTCTGGATCACTAACGCTACATGAATACACACGTGTATAAGTATCGATTCACTGATTACGTACTGGGTTTTATGTCTCATTTTAGCTGACTTGGTTTGTTTTAGGTCATGGTTCACTGTTTAGAGCCTTAAACTGTGTTTATCTTGTATTCTGATTAATCCGTTTAAGTATTACTGGTATTTCATGTATTATTATACTTACTGTGTAATAATAAGTAACTTTCCAAAAATAGCAGGTTTCCAAAAATAGAAAGTTTCTAAAAATAGAAAGTTTCCAAAAATAGAAAGTTTCCAAAAATAGAAAGTTACCAAAAATAGAAAGTTTCCTAAAATAGAATTTACTGCTTAAAATAGATTAGCTTCTAAAAATAGAAAGTTTCCAAAAATAGATCAGCTGCCTTAATTAAATAAGTTTCCATATATAGAAGGTTTCCATAATTATATTAGCTGCCTGAAATAGATAGATTTCCATATATAGAAGGTTTCCATAATTAGATTAGTTGCCTTATTTAATTAAGTTTCTATAAATAGAAGTTTCCATATTTAGAATTAAGCTGGTTACATAAGCTAACATATAAGTCTAAGTGTTTATAAGCTTGTTTCTTAAGTCATATGATATAGTATATAGTTTAATTATTATTTCATGTATTTTAATTAAACTATAGGTTAAGCATTTTAATTAAAGTATAACATGTTTTAATTAAAATGAAATGAAATACTTAGGTTAACATATGTATTATTATTATTAATAATATAACCTAAGTCATGTCTAAATTAATTAATTATAGGCATGTTTTAAATAATTAATTAATTATAACTTATAGCATAAAATACTTAGGTTAAATTAATATCATGCTAAATTAATAATTAGAATAACCTAAGTCATGATTTAATTAATATCTCATGTGATTAATTAATTTATATCCTAAGTTCATGATTGATAAAAATTAACATGAAGCATAAATCATGATTTAACCAACGAACCATGAATCGGGCATGAACTCGACACCGTACCCCGAGCCAAACTCGGGGCACGTGTGCCCCCTTGCTGCCGTGGGTCCCACATGAGCCAACCAAGACCTAAAATGGTCTTGGTGGTGGCGGCAATAAGCAAACCAAACCCCCCTCGGGTTTGTTTTGCTAGGCGGCTAAAAACAAACACCCTTTTAAATCATTCTTTGATTTTAATTAATACCAAAACATGTTAGATCAATGTTTAATTATCATGTTTAAATAAGAAAAACAATAACATATTCATGAACATAAACAAAGATTCAAAAGAATTAAAAAGAAGGGTTAAAAAGGTATACCACTATGTAGCTTGGAAAATGATGAACAAACACTGATTATAGCAATAGTTTTTAAGATTAAAATCAACCAATCACCCTCCTATGGTGATGCTAAGGTGGCGGCACAAAGAGAGAACAAGGAGGAGGAGAGAAAACTCTTTTAGGGTTTTTGTGTTTATTTCTTGAAAGTGAAAAATGAAAACTAGTTTTACTCTTTACCCCCCTTTACTTGTAAAAGTCCATGGGCTAAGCCCACCTTGGTATATGTGCCGTGGGTATGGGGGCCCCACATGGGGTACCCGTACCTTTCTCGTGTCCCGATGTTTCATGTTCGTTCGTGGTTAAACGTGCTCGTGTTTAAAGTGTTTCTGTTTATTTTATCATGTCGTTTATCGTAATCTTAACGCTCGTAACTATATTATATGTATTTACGTAATTATTCTAGTTCGTATTTTAAATGGTGATCATGATTTAGTTATGTTCACGTGACATATTTATTAACTGTTTATCACGAGTTCGTACGTAATCGATACTTGTCATGTCATACACGTATGCACTTGCTTGATTATTAGCACATGAATGTGATCAATACTAAATGAGGTAAGTTTTAATCTAGGACGTACGATCTTAAGGGCACTATTCATGGTAAAAGCATGCGGGTTTTACAATTCTTCCCCCCCTAAAAAGAATAATTCGTCCCCGAATTATAGATAAAGTAAGCTGAAAAGAAGTAACATACCCGAACTCAAAATATGAAGTGAGGGTAAGAAGCCCGGATAGACTCCTCTGTTTCCCAAGTGGCTTCCCGCTCGGTATGGTCCCTCCAAAGGATTTTGACGAAAGGAATCGTCTTCCTTCTCATGACTCGTTCTTGCCTGTCGAGCACTCGTTCGGGTTCTTCTATAAAAGTGAGATCCTCACGTATCTGTTCCAGTGGATACTGAACCATGTGAAGGGGATGATAATTGTACCCTCTGAGTAAGGACACATGGAACACGTTATGCACGTGCGAAAGCTGAGGAGGTAACGCCAATCGGTAAGATACTTCACCGATTCGTTCAATGATATCAAAAGGTCCGATGAAACGAGGACTGAGTTTTCCTTTGATCCCGAAGCGTTTAACACCACGTGCCGGCGAAACCTTGAGGAAGACGTGATCTCCCACATTAAAATGTATGTCCCTACGATGCTTATCGGCGTAACTCTTCTGACGTGACCGTGCTTCTTGCAACTTCTGTTTAGCTACCTCAATCTTCTCATTGGTCATTTCTATAATCTCTGGTCCTTCGAGTGTTCGCTCTCCCACTTGATCCCAGCAAGTTGGAGCGCGACACTTTCTGCCATACAACATTTCGAAAGGAGCACATTTGATACTTGTGTGCCAGCTGTTGTTGTATGCAAACTCGACCAAACAGATGTAATCGTCCCAAACACCTGTCCATTCCAACGCACACGACCTTAACATATCTTCCAATGTCTGAATTGTTCGCTCCGATTGTCCGTCCGTTTGAGGATGGAAGGCTGTACTCAGCTTAAGTTGTGTACCCCAAGCTTTTTGCAGACCTTTCCAGAATCGCGACGTGAAACGAGGATCTCTGTCTGAGACGATGCTGGAGGGAGTGCCGTGGAGTCTCATGATCTCCCTCCTGTAAGTATCTGCGAGTTTACTTACCGGATCTTCCTTGCGTATCGGTAAGAAATGAGCTGATTTGGTGAGTCGATCAACAATGACCCAAATAGCATCGTGCTTCTTCTTGGTAGGCGGAAGACCGGTAACAAAATCCATGGTGATTTTGTCCCACTTCCACTCTGGAATATCCAACGGTTGAAGGAGACCGCCCGATCGCTGATGTTCGATCTTAACCTGCTGGCAGGTAAGACATTTGGAGACATAAGTGGCTACATCCTGTTTCATACCACTCCACCAAAAGTGCTGTCTGATGTCATGATACATTTTTGTCGACCCAGGATGTATAGAAAATGGGGAGCTGTGAGCTTCAGCTAACAATGCTTCCCGGAGTTCTTGATTGTCAGGAACACAAAGTCTCGTGCCCTGCCAAACGATACCGTCTGCGTCCATTCTGAATTCTGTCTGCTTCTCCAAATTCTGAATTATCGCCCAAATCTCTCCATCATCCTTCTGCGCTTCCTTGATCCTAGTCAGTAACTCAGGTTCTACTCTAAGATTCGCCCAGTATCCATGCTGCCCACGTACCATGATTTCGATGTCTAGCCGCTCCAAGTCTCTTATGTTTTGTTCCTTGATCTCAATGCCGTTGATCATTCCGGACTTTCTGCTGAGTGCATCTGCTACTACATTAGCTTTCTCGGGATGATACTGTAGGTTAATATCATAATCCTTCAACAGTTCCAACCATCTCCCTTGTCTCATGTTCAATTCTCGCTGTGTGAAGATATACTTCAAGCTCTTGTGATCCGTGAAAATGTCGCATGATTCTCCGTATAAGTAATGCCTCCATATCTTCAATGCGAACACCACTGCAGCAAGCTCCAAGTCATGCGTAGGGTAGTTTTCTTCATAGGGCTTAAGCTGCCATGAAGCATACGCGATCACTTTCCCATGTTGCATGAGAACACAGCCCAGTCCCTTCCCCGATGCATCGCTATAGATCTGAAATCCACCTGTACCAGATGGGAGAGTAAGAATAGGTGCAGATACTAACTTCTGCTTTAGGTCTTCGAAGCTCTTCTCTCGATCTTCCGTCCAGACGAATTTCTCTCCTTTTCGCATCAGTTTGGTGAGAGGTAGTGCCAAACGGGAAAAGTTCTCCACGAATCTGCGATAATATCCAGCTAAGCCTAAGAAACTGCGGACTTCTGTCGCCGACGTTGGTCTTGGCCATTTAGTGATAGCCTCAACCTTCGCTGGGTCCATAGTGATACCTTCTGCTGATACAATGTGACCTAAGAATGCCACCTTGTTTAACCAGAACTCACACTTGGAGAATTTCGCATACAGCTGTTTCTGACGTAGAATCTGTAGTACCGTACGAAGATGGTCTTCGTGTTCCTCCGTGGACTTTGAGAAAATCAGGATGTCATCGATGAATACAATGACAAATTTATCAAGGAATTCATGGAAGATTCTGTTCATCAGATCCATGAATACTGCTGGAGCGTTAGTCAGGCCGAATGGCATGACCACAAACTCATAATGGCCATAGCGGGTACGAAAAGCAGTCTTAGCAATGTCCTGCTCTTTAACCCTCAGCTGATGGTAGCCTGACCTTAGATCGATCTTTGAGAAGTGTTTGGCTCCTTGAAGTTGGTCAAACAGATCGTCTATACGTGGCAGTGGATATCTATTGTAGATGGTAACCTTATTAAGTTCACGGTAGTCAATGCAAAGTCGGATGCTGCCGTCCTTCTTCTTAACGAACAAGACCGATGCGCCCCATGGAGATGCGCTTGGTCTAATGAACCCTCGTTTAAGAAGTTCCTGCAGTTGGTCCTTTAGTTCTTTTAGCTCTATGGGAGCCATACGATACGGAGCCTTAGAGATTGGCTCAGCTCCTGGAACAAGGTCGATGTTGAACTCCACTTCTCTTGCAGGTGGTATGCCTGGAAGTTCATCTGGGAAGACGTCTTGAAATTCCGAAACTACTGGTTGATCCTGAATCGATGGGGATTCAGCATCCATGTCGTGAACCGTAGCTAGATAACCTTCGCAGCCATGTGACAGTAATGCACGTGCTTGCAAGGTAGATATCACTTGTACAGACCGTCCGGGTATGAACCCGTTATGAATGTACTTAGGTGCATTAATGTCGCCGAAGATCACCCGATATGAGTGGCAGTCTATGGTAGCATGGTGCTTGGATAGCCAGTCCATGCCGAGAATCATATCGAACTCAATCATGTCTAAGGGAAGTGCATCTACTGCACGAACTTTATCGTCAAACTCTAGAGGAAGACTCTTGTATACATGAGTTATTAATACAGAGTCCTTCAAAGGCGTGGAAATGGTAAGCCTATTTTCTAATGGCAAGGGAAGTGTCCTGATGTTCTTAGCATATGTAGTGGAAATAACTGAATGAGTGGCACCCGTGTCGAAAAGAACACATGCAGCCTGGCCGTACATATACAAAATTCCAGTAATGGTACCTGTAGATTTGTTTGCCTGATCGCGCGATGTCATGTAGACACGCCCAGAGGTAGGAGGCGGTTTAGTATCAGCATGACCCGAAGTACCCTCCATTTCACCCTTACGGCAATCTCTCATACGATGGCCAGGGAGGCCGCACTTGTAGCACGCGTCGGAATCACGACGACATGGGCCAGGGTGTCTGCGATGGCAAGTATTGCAAAGAGGATGAGTGAATCCTCCAGCAGGAGTCCTTGCTTGCTGAGGGCCTGCTGATGACAAAACGTGTTAAGAATGAAGTATATGCACGAGTATAGGACGTAAGCGTCATAAGATGTTACCAGTGTTAGCTGAACGGTTAGGCTGAGAACCCCTGTGGTTCTGGTCCTTCCCGTTACCGTGGTTCCTGGTAGAGGTTAATATAGTGTCAGCATGAGAGATATAACATGAAGTCATAATAAGATGCGTAAATAGTAGGACCTGCTGTTGTTGGAGTGTCCCGCATTGTTACGGTAATTATCATTACCGTTGCGCCTTTCCACAACAGAACGGTCGTTATTGTGACCGTTTCCTTTGGGCTGATGAGGCTGCTGCTGGGTAGCCGGCTGAGACCGGTCCCCAGTTTTCTGCCTGGAAGATACAGTTTAAGAGATGATTATAGAACATATAATGATAGGATGTGGTCTGGTTAACGCTAGAACACGAAATGTTTTACCTTTTGTCGGGTCTTTCAGCTTCCCCGAACTCATCGCGTTCCTGCAACATCTCAAGCTTCCTTGCTGCGTCGGCCACTTGTGCTACTGTATTGAACGTAGCACATACCAGATTGTTCGCGACCGAGGTGCGAAGTGCCCACCTAAAATGGTGTGCCTGCTCCTCAGGAGTACCAGCTGCTGCTCCCAGAAAACCCGCCAAGCGAAGAAAGCGCTGCATGAATTCGTTGCTATTCTCGCCCGCTCTCTGACGTATCCCATGGTATTCTCGCTTGAGTTTATCCTGCTCTGCCTTAGGAAAGAACTGCTCCATCACTCTCTCCTTGAATTGGGCCCATGTCAAACCAGCGACCCATTCATCACCTCCTTCTGACTGCGTCAAAGCTAGCCACCAGTTGAGTACATCGCCTTCAAACCGGTAGCATGCCAATCTCGCCTTGAAGGCGGGGTCACATCCCATAGCATTGAATATTTTCTCAATGTGAGTCAACCAGCTTTCAGCATCGGTGGGGCTATCAGTCTTTTCAAAAGCTCTAGGACGGAGCTTGTTAAATCTTTCCAACCATACCGCTAGTGTCACTGGGGGAGGAGGAGGAGGAGGTGCCTGATTCTGCTGCTGCTGATTGTTGGCAGCTTGGACTTCAGCACGAATGTCATTCCTCAGTTGAGGAAGTAAGGCTTGCATGGCAGCCTGAATCGCAGCATTGAGCTGCTCTTGCTCGCGTGTGAGAACCATCTGACAGTATAACATAAACATATGATTAACAGTTCAAACATAAAATATAACTTATATATATACATGAAAAGAAAAAAAAAAATTTATGCTAAAAATTTCACGAGAAAAAAAAAATAATTTTATGCAAGAAAATCTTTGTATGAATGCATGATGCAGTTTTATGAAAACTTTTGATGCTCGAGAGTGAACGCCTCTGGTCGGTTCACTAAAAACAAAAGACATATCGAGGGGACGCCTATGGGTCGGTCCCAAATTTAAAAGTTTTGATAAAACACATGCGACTAAATAGGGCCAGTCCTGTACCAACCATTACTTAGTCAAAAACCCTGTAACAATGACATGTATATGTATGCTTAAAAATGATGAATGCATGAAAACAACTGTCAGTTCTAGGAAGACCGTAGTGACTACCCACTAATCACAGGTCATATTTGAGAGCCTACAGGTCGAAACCTTGTCTCTGATACCATAATTGTAACACCCCATTTTGGAAATGGAATATTACGCATAATCATGGCGTGTCATCAAAGCATACAAGGATAAATGTCTAAGCATTATTCGACCATAACAGGGAAATACCGGAATCAAACATCGGTAACCCCAAAGTAAAGCTCATCACACACAAACATAAATACTGTAAAAGGAAAGGACGAAACAATGTCCATAGCAACTGTATCAAGGTAAAGGAAATGCATAAAGTAAAGAAAGGCAGTAAAGCTTCCAATCCATATGCACGTACGTTTGAGATCTACGAGCGTCCCTGAGTACCTGCCGTTTTGGGAACATGAAAAGGAAAACGGCTGAGCAAGACGCTCAGTGCACGGATGTACAATATAGCATGAAATAGGATAAACATGTAACATATAACAACGGAAGACTAAGTTCTGAGTAAACTGGTTAAGTATTAAGAAAACTGGTTTTTATAGTTTGAAAAGCCTTATGTTTATCTTATGAAAACTGTTTTAACATAAATATACCATAGCCCATATAGGTCATGAAAAGGTCACGTGCATGAATACTTGGAGGGGTGACCTCATCATGCTGATTAGAGGGGATGCCTCTAATCAATATACTGGTTTGGGTAGGAGGGATCAACTCCTTGTGAAGGGTGCAAGGCACACACCACATTCACCATGATAAACTGAATAAAACATGTAACTAGGATGCACCCATACGCCCCACCTGATATAATAATATGGCCAAAACTGAAAAGGGACGCCACGAGCAATCACTCCGCCGTGGGGAAGTCATAACATTGGTGCCTCCAATGTTATGGTTATGGTACCTCCATAACTAGGTGAAACTGGTCATGCTTGTATATGGCAAAAGATTATGCTAATTAAACATAAGCAGTTCAAAACAATAAAACAAATGCTGGGGAAAACAGTTGGCTGCATACGGGGAAATCCTAATAAGGAAAGAATGTCCATACTGAAAGGACGGGAATCCGTACCTCAAGTCCAGTGAATGAACGGAAGAAAGACTCCTACTTCTGGATCACTAACGCTACATGAATACACACGTGTATAAGTATCGATTCACTGATTACGTACTGGGTTTTATGTCTCATTTTAGCTGACTTGGTATGTTTTAGGTCATGGTTCACTGTTTAGAGCCTTAAACTGTGTTTATCTTGTATTCTGATTAATCCGTTTAAGTATTACTGGTATTTCATGTATTATTATACTTACTGTGTAATAATAAGTAACTTTCCAAAAATAGCAGGTTTCCAAAAATAGAAAGTTTCCAAAAATAGAAAGTTTCCAAAAATAGAAAGTTACCAAAAATAGAAAGTTTCCTAAAATAGAATTTACTGCTTAAAATAGATTAGCTTCTAAAAATAGAAAGTTTCCAAAAATAGATCAGCTGCCTTAATTAAATAAGTTTCCATATATAGAAGGTTTCCATAATTATATTAGCTGCCTGAAATAGATAGATTTCCATATATAGAAGGTTTCCATAATTAGATTAGTTGCCTTATTTAATTAAGTTTCTATAAATAGAAGTTTCCATATTTAGAATTAAGCTGGTTACATAAGCTAACATATAAGTCTAAGTGTTTATAAGCTTGTTTCTTAAGTCATATGATATAGTATATAGTTTAATTATTATTTCATGTATTTTAATTAAACTATAGGTTAAGCATTTTAATTAAAGTATAACATGTTTTAATTAAAATGAAATGAAATACTTAGGTTAACATATGTATTATTATTATTAATAATATAACCTAAGTCATGTCTAAATTAATTAATTATAGGCATGTTTTAAATAATTAATTAATTATAACTTATAGCATAAAATACTTAGGTTAAATTAATATCATGCTAAATTAATAATTAGAATAACCTAAGTCATGATTTAATTAATATCTCATGTGATTAATTAATTTATATCCTAAGTTCATGATTGATAAAAATTAACATGAAGCATAAATCATGATTTAACCAACGAACCATGAATCGGGCATGAACTCGACACCGTACCCCGAGCCAAACTCGGGGCACGTGTGCCCCCTTGCTGCCGTGGGTCCCACATGAGCCAACCAAGACCTAAAATGGTCTTGGTGGTGGCGGCAATAAGCAAACCAAACCCCCCTCGGGTTTGTTTTGCTAGGCGGCTAAAAACAAACACCCTTTTAAATCATTCTTTGATTTTAATTAATACCAAAACATGTTAGATCAATGTTTAATTATCATGTTTAAATAAGAAAAACAATAACATATTCATGAACATAAACAAAGATTCAAAAGAATTAAAAAGAAGGGTTTAAAAAGGTATACCACTATGTAGCTTGGAAAAGGATGAACAAACACTGATTATAGCAATAGTTTTTAAGATCAAAATCAACCAATCACCCTCCTATGGTGATGCTAAGGTGGCGGCACAAAGAGAGAACAAGGAGGAGGAGAGAAAACTCTTTTAGGGTTTTTGTGTTTATTTCTTGAAAGTGAAAAATGAAAACTAGTTTTACTCTTTACCCCCCTTTACTTGTAAAAGTCCATGGGCTAAGCCCACCTTGGTATATGTGCCGTGGGTATGGGGGCCCCACATGGGGTACCCGTACCTTTCTCGTGTCCCGATGTTTCGTGTTCGTTCGTGGTTAAACGTGCTCGTGTTTAAAGTGTTTCTGTTTATTTTATCATGTCGTTTATCGTAATCTTAACGCTCGTAACTATATTATATGTATTTACGTAATTATTCTAGTTCGTATTTTAAATGGTGATCATGATTTAGTTATGTTCACGTGACATATTTATTAACTGTTTATCATGAGTTCGTACGTAATCGATACTTGTCATGTCATACACGTATGCACTTGCTTGATTATTAGCACATGAATGTGATCAATACTAAATGAGGTAAGTTTTAATCTAGGACGTACGATCTTAAGGGCACTATTCATGGTAAAAGCATGCGGGTTTTACAAATTTCTCAACAAACTATCTTGGTGATTGATGATCTTGGAGATATATTTGGTGTTCATCAGGTTGTTGTCTTCCAAAAACAAGATATAATCTTGGTTGGTAAAGAAGATCATCCTTTCCATTTCTCTTGTTATTTTTGTAAAGATCAAATGTATTCTCTTTCTTGTTGTATATGTATATGATTAATATATGATGATAAAAATGTTGTGTGGGGATCAAGTGTTGATAAATATGCTTAAAAAGATGAATAACCATAAGAAACAATGTTAAAATCATGCTTAAATTGTTGGCTGTATAAAAACAGTAAGTAACCAAGACTTAAACTGATAAAATTGCATGGTGGAATCCATTTACAGTAATTATAAGATGTCATACACATGTGAGAGTTGGCCATGCAATGGAATCATCAAAATGAGTGAGATATGATCAAAACAAGATGAGTATGCTAATCTGAATAGTCTGTTTTGTAGGGACTGTTAGGGATAGTTAAACATAGAATGAGCAGTAGCTATAACTAACTTAATTGTAGCACATAATATGAAGTTCATGCCATCCAAAAATGAGCTTCTAACTTATTGTAGAACTCTAGATATGATAAAAATGGTGAAGATGAAACTAAAAATCAGATTTTGAAGAATTAATGTTGAATACTATTATATAAGCACTCAAATAATATAGTATAAAATATGAAATTAAAACCCACTAACTTATGAATTTCATTTATATAAATATATATAAGGTTAAATACATAGACACTTTATAAAAATGGTAGTTGAATAAGATTTATAAGTTATAAAAACTATAAACATGATTTTTACGACTTTTTCGGCTATTACCGTAAAATTAACATTTTTCGTCAATTAAAACTTAGACGATCAAACCCGTCTAATGTAAAGTTTTTAAAAGTCATATACTGATATATAAATATCTAATACAAGTAAAAACTGATAAAACCCGAACTATAGGACTTACGGACATTAACGAGCTAAGTTAGTATATTGGACTAATAATTTAACTAAATAAGTTAAACACTTATAAAAAGTATTTATTGGGCTTAACCCATTTGGGCCCAACATGTAAAGTATAAATACTGATAATACAAGTATAAAATGGACTAATACAAGTTAAAGAACTTATAATAAGCTTATTGGACTTAAAACATGTAAATAGGTAAAACTAGTAAACTAGTAAAAAGTTACCAATACATAAACACTAAAATGAGTAAATAAGAATATATAAACCCACTTGATCATCATCATATGTACAAAATCATCATATGTATATTTGTTATTTTGATAAAGTCATTGGACAAGAGTCTAAGACCGATTATTATTTATATAGGTTTCCGTGACCGAAGCACGCCCGTAGCCGATAATCCGCCTTTCATTATCAACGTGAGTTCATAGCCTCGCACTCTTTTAAATGTTTTATAAAATGATTTGTAAACCCGCGAGGGAGATAACATGCTACATTTTGATAAATTTAGAACACAAGTAGTCCCGATGGTATGCTCAATGATATGGACCCGAATGATGCTATGACCCTATAAACGAGATAAAAAGGATTATTAGTAGTTAGGTTATGTCACTTAAAGTCCCATTAGCATGAATTGTGAACTACCGGGATTTGGTAGACGCTTATGCATATGATAGTACTATTTGGGGACGATCACCCCATTTCGCGCCTTGACGGTTGATCCCCGTCGTACCACATTGATTGGTAAGCGAGTTTATGTATGAGAAGATTTACATAGCGTGATTTTTGTGACGACACGCTAACTTAGATGGGCAAATTGTTTGTCGGGTTCGCGGCCTGTTGCTTTGATAGTAAGGTAACAATGTCATGGGCTAATAATAATCCATAATGTATTCCAATACGATTTAATATTGATGCTAATAACGATATAATATTACCTATAATGGTAATATTGAGGCTACGGTCTCATGGACGGTTTATGATGTATGCTTGATTTATATATTGCCTGACTAGCAATACGAGGACTTACTTCTGATATTATACTTGTGTTCTGATTTCAACGATTGTTTTATATAACGGTTTTATTAAACTCTATGAATTCACTCGGCATTCGCTGATATGATTTTACATGTTTTTATCTCAGGTGCTTGAAGGTAATCCGGATGGAGATCGACTCTGATGGCCCACATAATATTAAAAATGTTCATTCGATCTATGTTTTGTAAACTTAATGACCTGTATAATTTGGGACCTGTTGTACACTTTAAAACTTTTTATCGGATGAATGTATATTAAACCTTGTACAACCATTTTTATGTGTTGTCTATGATTGGAGTTATTGTGCTATCCCGTAACACTCTAAAAGACCCTTCTGTTGTACCGATACGAAAATTGAGAGTGTTACAGTTTGGTATCAGAGCTCTCGTTATAGAGAACAAAAGATTTTAAAAACCAAGGTTTTGAATAAAACTTTTCAAAATCTTTTAACTATGAACATTTGAGCAAATATTTGAAAAATCTTTTGACTATAACGGTGCCAAAGATCTCTGACGTTACCAACAAGCCCTATTGAGAAGATATATATTTTGATATATATAATTTAATTTATATATATGTATATATCGTGATTTCACTATGTAATTGTTTAATAAGTATGTTATCCTAATACGAGATATATATATAAATGCAGATTGTCATGGCTGACCCTAATATTCCTGTAGAGAACCATGCTATTCCTGAACCTAATGTAGATGATGATCCTTATTTATACTTAGTAGATTATGATATGGATGATGAGGAGGAACCATTTGAGGATCCCGATCCCGAGATAGGACTAGGAGATCAGATTGCCCCTCAGGTTGATATGGTAGAAAATGAGATTGATAATGTTGATATTGAGAATGATGATGAGATTGGGTTAGATAATTTAGATGATGAGATTGACGACGAGGATGTCGAGGAGGATATAGGTATAGACGATGAGGTTGATGATGATGAGGAACCCAAGCTTATTTACCCTTATGATGTTCCAGAGGGCGAGCCCTTACCCCCACCAGTTTATTTGTCTTATTCCGAGGTTGAGCTACCTAGGGATGAAATGTCTGAATCGTCTGAATCTGATTCTGAATCAGAGGAGGATGAGGATGATAACGCACCTGACGGTACTGATGGTATTGCTACTCGTAGACGTATGATAGGAGAGTCGTCTAGTGCTCGAGAGGCTACTCATATTGATGGTCTTGCACCATGGGCCTTGATACGTGATTTAGATGCTTCCCGTGTTAAGAGTAGTATGACAGAGATTGGATTAGGTGTTGTTCAGACTCATGTTGCTTATTTGGAGTCGAAGACTAAGGTTGGTGAGAAAGAGCGGGAATTGCTTAGTTTGGATTTGACTGATGTAGAGCGTGGTTTGAATGAGGCTTTTAGGAGGTTATCTGTTTTAGAAAGTGGTGAGTTTGCTGCTATGAAGAAAAAGGTGAATTATATGGAGATTTAGTTGAATGTAGCTCGTGCGATGCGTGAGAAAGCTGAGAAGGAGTTGAATATATCTGTGGGTTGGAATAGTATATTTTATGCTGACATGGTTGAAAGAGGAGTGATCCGTAAGCGCCCAGCTGAAGATGTGTCTAGTGATCGTCCGACAAAGATACAGAAGACGATGGATGATGGACCATCTGGCGGTTCTCAGTAGACTAGTCTGTGTAGTAGTGACCTTTGTATCTTTTGTACTTTTGTAGCTTTGACTGAACCGACTTGTTAGTAGTAGACTTGGCACAAATTTTGAGTATGTATAGTGCTAGAACTTTGATATGGGATGTAATTAAGACAATGCTTTTGTTTCAAATCGAATGAAATATGTATCTTGTCTTAAATTCCATATGGTGCCTTATTTGTATCTTGATTATGAATTCAATCCATATTATATGAATCCCTCGATTGGGTGAATGCTTAATAATTTTAAATTGTGAAATTATAGAACTATGCCGCCCAAGAAGGCTGTAACTGAGGATGATGTACGTAGGATTATTACGGAGCAAGTTACCGCATCTATGACTGAATTTATGACAAATGCTAGAAATGAAGCTGGCGGTAGTGGAGCTGGTGGTAGTGAAGCTGGCGGTAGTGGAGCTGGTGGTAGTAGAGCTGGCGGTAGTGGAATTGGTGGTACTAATGTGAATGTGAATGCTAATGCTGGAGGAAATATAGGAGGATTTGGAACTAATGCACCTGAAGTTGGTGGTTGTACTTATGTGACGTTCATGAAGTGTGAACCTCTACCTTTTAATGGAACTGAAGGTGCTGTAGGATTAAGCCAGTGGATTGAGAAGATTGAGTCGGTGTTTTGGATTAGTAAGTGTAAGGAGGAAGATAAGGTGACTTTTGCTATGGCTACTCTTAAAGGTCGTGCGTTGACTTGGTGGAACGGGAGAATTGCTTTCATGGGTATTGATGCTGCTAATGCTACTCCTTGGGCTGAAATTGAGAAGTGGATGACTTTGGAATTATGTCCCCGTAGTGTGATCATTAGGTTAGAACAAGAGTTGATTCATCTGAGAATGAAAGGTGTGGACATTGATAGTTACACAAACCGATTCCATGAGATAGCCTTGCTATGTCCTCGATTGGTGGAACCCGAAGAGATCCGAATTGAACAATATATCAAAGGGTTGACCAAGAATATCTGGGGAGGGGGACGTGACATCATCTAAACCACTGACCATTGATGATGCTGTTCGAATGGCTTACCAACTCATTGGACAGATAATTCAGGATAGGGAAGATGAAGCCCGTGTTGGTAAGAAAAGAAAGGGAGACGGTGATCGTTTAGATAGAGGTGATAATAGGAAGAATTTCAATCGCCGTCAGAACCAGAGAAAGGGGAATGCAAATTCTCTTACCAACAACACACCGTGCAACGATGATAGATGTCCTAAGTGTGGCAACAAGAGGCATGCTGGCGACTGCTGGAAGTACCGAAATTGCGGAAAGCTTGGACAAAAGGTTGAAAGGTGTAAGAAGGGAACCATTTGCTTCAACTGTAAGGAAGAAGGTCATAGGAAATTGGAATGCCCCAAGTTGAAAGCGATTGTACCTGTAAGAAACCCCCAGGGTGGTGTCTATCAACTTGGAGCAATTGAGGTGAAGAAAGAGGATCCAAATGTCGTTACCGGTACGTTTTTACTCAACAATCATTATGCTGTTGCTTTATTTGATTCGGGTGCTGATAGGAGTTTTGTATCCACTAAATTTAGTGCCCTTATTGACATTGAACCTGTTGAGATAAATACCAGTTACGAGGTGGAATTGGCTGATGGTAAATTAGTGAAAACTAATAAGCTATTAGAAGGATGCTCTCTAAATCTCTTGAACTATTCCTTTCTGATTGATTTGATGTTGATAGAATTAGGTAGTTTTGATATTATTATTGGTATGGATTGGTTGTCGTTGAATAATGCTACTATTTTATGTGGAGAGAAGAAGGTTAAGATTCCTCTTAGGAATAGGACGTTAGTAATTGATGGTAATCGAGGTGAATCCCGTCTGAAAATCGTTTCATGTATTAAAGTCCAAAAGTACATCAGGAACGGTTGCGAGTTATTCTTAGCTCAAGTGACCGGGAATGAGTCTAGGGAGAAACGATTGGAAGATGTACCTATTATTTGTGAATTTCCTGAGGTATTTCCTAAAGATTTACCCGGACTTCCACCGATAAGGCAAGTAGAGTTTCAAATCGATTTAATTCCTGGTGCTGCACCGGTGGCACGTGCGCCATACCGATTAGCCCCTTCTGAATTAAAGGAGTTATCTGAGCAACTTAAGGAGTTGTTTGATAAAGGTTTTATTCGACCGAGCTCGTCGCCTTGGGGAGCTCCAGTCTTGTTCGTTAAGAAGAAGGATGGATCCTTCCGTATGTGCATTGATTATAGGGAACTGAATAATTTGACAATTAAAAATCGATATCCTTTACGAAGGATTGATGATTTGTTTGATCAACTAGAAGGATCTAGTGTGTATTCTAAGATAGATTTGCGGTCAGGATATCACCAACTTCGCGTCCGTGAAGAAGACATTCCTATAACTGCATTTAGAACTCGTTATGGACACTATGAATTTCAAGTAATGCCATTTGGGTTAACTAACGCACCTGCGGTTTTCATGGATTTAATGAATCGAGTGTGCAAGCCCTACTTGGATAAATTTGTGATTGTGTTTATTGACGATATTCTAATCTATTCTAAGAATGAAGATGAACATATAGAACATTTAAGGATTATTTTGAATTTGTTAAAGGATGAAGGTTGTATGCTAAGTTTGCGAAATGTGATTTTTGGTTAGATTCTGTGCAATTTCTTGGTCATGTGATTAACAAAGATGGAATTCATGTTGATCCTACAATGGTTGAAGCCATTGAGAATTGGTCTGCACCGACAATGCCAACGGAAGTGCGACAGTTCTTAGGATTGGCTGGCTATTATAGGCGATTCATTAAAGAATTTTCTTTGATAGCTAAACTCTTGACTAAGCTTACCCAGAAGAATAAACCTTTCATTTGGGGAAGTGATGAAGATGGAGCATTTCAGACATTGAAGCAAAAATTATGTAGTGCGCCAATTTTATCATTACCCGACGGGAGTGAAGATTTTGTAGTATATTGTGATGCATCTCTTAGAGGCTATGGAGCTGTTTTGATGCAGCGAGAAAAAGTGATAGCTTATGCTTCTAGGCAATTAAGGAAGAATGAGGAGAATTATACTACTCATGATCTTGAGTTAGGAGCTGTAGTCTTTGCTCTTAGGTTGTGGAGACATTATCTGTATGGCACCAAGTGTACGGTATTCACCGATCACAAAAGCCTACAGTATATTCTCGATCAGAAGGAATTGAACATGAGGCAACGAAGATGGATATAGTTGTTAAGTGATTATGATTGTGATATAAAATATCACCCAGGAAAAGCCAATGTTGTTGCCGATGCATTAAGTAGGAAAGATAGAGAGCCTATCAGGGTACATTCTCTAGTCTTGACCGTGCACAATAATTTGCCTGAGCAAATTAGAAATGCGCAAATAGAAGCTTGTAAGAAAGAAAATTTTGTTAATGAAGGGTTTCGAGGAGAAGGAGATCCTTTAGAGGTTAGAGCTGATGGAGTGAAATGCTTAAGAGGTCGTATGTGGATACCTAAGTTTGGAGGCTTAAGAGATTTGATTATGTTAGAGTCCCATAAATCTAAGTATTCCATTCATCCGG
Organism: Glebionis coronaria; assembly: GCA_025667525.1. Lineage (NCBI taxonomy): Eukaryota > Viridiplantae > Streptophyta > Magnoliopsida > Asterales > Asteraceae > Glebionis > Glebionis coronaria. The sequence continues at coordinate 21,997,347 of CM046880.1, forward strand.
GATCTGATAAGATGTACCATGATTTGAAGAAGTTGTACTGGTGGCCGAATATGAAAGCTGATATTGTTATGTATGTTCTTCAATGCTTGACTTGTGCTAGAGTCAAAGCTGAACATCAAAAACCATCAGGACTACTTCAACAGCCAAAGATTCTCGAATGGAAGTGGGAGCGAATTACGATGGACTTTATCACCAAGCTTCCTAGAACATCATCTGGAAATAACTCGATTTGGGTTATTGTCGACAGACTGACCAAATCAGCACACTTCATTCCGGTTAAAGAGCAGTTCTCACTGGAGAAGCTGACTCGTATTTACCTTGAGAATGTTGTATGCAAGCATGGAGTGCCTGTATCGATCATTTCAGATCGAGATCCTAGATTCACATCGAATTTTTGGAAATCTCTCCAAAGATCTTTGGGAACGAATCTCGACATGAGCACTGCTTATCACCCCCAGACCGATGGGCAGAGTGAAAGAACGATACAAACACTAGAAGATATGTTGAGAGCTTGTGTGTTAGATTTTGGAAAGAATTGGGATAAACATTTGCCGTTAGTAGAGTTTTCTTATAACAATAGTTACCATTCTATTATTAAGGCTGCACCGTTTGAAGCATTGTATGGTAGGAAGTGTAGATTTCCTGTATGTTGGAGTGAAGTTGGGGATACCCAGCTCACGGGACCGGAATTGATCTGGGAGACTACGGAGATGATAGTTCAGATTAAGAATAGGTTGTTGACTGCCCGTAGTAGACAGAAAAGTTACGCGGATGTGCGGCGGAAGCCGATGGAGTTTAAAGTGGGTGACCGAGTAATGTTGAAAGTATCGCCATGGAAAGGCGTTATAAGATTTGGAAAGCGAGGAAAATTGAATCCCCGCTATATTGGACCCTTTAAGATTTTATCTAGAGTAGGTCCGGTGGCTTACAAACTAGAGTTACCCCCAGAACTTCATGGTGTTCACAACACATTCCATGTATCTAATCTGAAGAAATGTCTAGCAGTGAGTGATGAGAAAATTTCGTTGGATAAGGTTCGAATAGATGGGAAGTTGTATTTTATCGAAGAACCCGTAGAGGTTATGGATCATGAGGTAAAGCAACTGAAACAAAGTCGGATACCTATTGTCAAGATCCGATGGAATTCAAAGCATGGACCGGAAAATACTTGGGAACGAGAGGATGAAATGTGGAAGAAATATCCGCACCTCTTTGATTTCAATAAGAAACGGACATCAAAATGAAATGGATCACGAGGACGTTGATCCCTTTTAGGAGGAAAAGCTGTGACAATCTAACATTTTCAGGTAGTGAATTCTTTTCTCGTATAATATTTTGAAACTTATTTTTGTGTTGGTTGATGAACTCACAATTTACGGATTTAAATTTGGGCTTACGTGCATAATTTAGCGTCCTTTACGACTAAACCGGAAACCTTAGGATTACGTATTTACGTTTTTGAACTCCGTTTTTGATGAGACAATTTTTATTAGATTCGTTTTGTGCCGTTGATTCGTAATTATAAAAACGTTTTACGTAAAACGACCCGAGGGAACGCAAATCGAGGAAACTAGAATTGAGGAATACCCGTAAATTAGCGGGATGGGACAAAACTAGTTTATCCCACCCCACTAAAAGGGACGACCAAACTAGGGACACCACATCAAAGATGTGGCATCCATACACTCTACAAGTTAACACTTGTAACATTAGCTTCAATATGAAGCTACTCATATCCCACTAACCACAAAACCAACTAGCTAAACCATTTGCTTCCATTTCTCACATGCAAACTACTCAAAACTCTCCTCCCTCTCTCTACCCTTGCCGTCCCACTTCACCACCATACACCATCATTTGATCTTTTCTAGCCACAAGTTACTTATTATCTAGCCATATTATGGAGAAACCTTGAAGCCTTGATTGATTGGTGGCCATTTTAACAACAAAGGAGGTGATTTTCTTGTGTCCTAGGGCTAATTTCTCAACAAACTATCTTGGTGATTGATGATCTTGGAGATTTATTTGGTGTTCATCAAGTTGTTGTCTTCCAAAAACAAGATATAATCTTGGTTGGTAAAGAAGATCATCCTTTCCATTTCTCTTGTTATTTTGGTAAAGATAAAATGTATTTTATTTCTTGTTGTATATGTATATGATGAATATATGATGATAAAAATGTTGTGTGGGGATCAAGTGTTGATAAATATGCTTAAAAAGATGAATAACCATAAGAAACAATGCTAAAATCATGCTTAAATTGTTGGCTGTATAAAAATAGTAAGTAACCAAGACTTAAACTGATCAAATTGCATGGTGGAATCCATTTACAGTAAGTATAAGATGTCATACACATGTGAGAGTTGGCCATGCAATGGAATCATCAAAATGACTGAGATATGATCAAAACAAGATGAGTGTGCTAATTTGAATAGTCTGTTTTGTAGGGACTGTTAAGGATAGTTAAACATAGAATGAGCAGTAGCTATAACTAACTTAATTGTAGCACATAATATGAAGTTCATGCCATCCAAAACTGACTTTCTAACTTATTGTAGAACTCTAGATATGATAAAAATGGTGAAGATGAAACAAAAAATCAGATTTTGAAGAATTAATGTTTAATACTATTATATAAGCACTCAAATAATATAGTATAAAATATGAAATTAAAACCCACTAACTTATGAATTTCATTTATATAAGTATGTATAAGGTTAAATAAAAGGACACTTTATAAAAATGGTAGTTGAATAAGATTTATAAGTTATAAAAACTATAAACATGATTTTTACGACTTTTTCGGCTATTACCGTAAAATTAACGTTTTTCGCCAATTAAAACTTAGACGATCAAACCCGTCTAATGTAAAGTTTTTAAAAGTCATATAATGATATATAAGTATCTAATACAAGTAAAAACCGATAAAACCCGAACTATAGGACATACGGACATTAACAAGCTAAGTTAGTATATTGGACTAATAATTTAACTAAATAAATTAAACACTTATAAAAAGTATTTATTGGGCTTAACCCATTTGGGCCCAACATGTAAAGTATAAATACTGATAATACAAGTATAAAATGGACTAATACAAGTTAAAGAACTTATAATAAGCTTATTGGACTTAAAACATGTAAATAGGTAAAACTAGTAAACTAGTAAAAAGTTACCAATACATAAACACTAAAATGAGTAAATAAGAATATATAAACCCACTTGATCATCATCATATGTACAAAATCATCATATGTATATTTGTTATTTTGATAAAGTTATTGGACAAGAGTCTAAGACCGATTATTATTTATATTGGTTTCCGTGACCGAAGCACGCCCGCAGCCGATAATCCGCCTTTCATTATCAACGTGAGTTCATAGCCTCACACTCTTTTAAATGTTTTATAAAATTATTTGTAAACCCGTGAGGGAGATAACATGATAGATTTTGATAAAATAGAACACAATTAGTCCCGATGGTATGCTTAATGATATGGACCCGAATGATGCTATGACCCTATAAACGAGATAAAAAGGATTTTTAGTAGTTAGGTTATGTCACTTTAAGTCCCATTAGCATGAATTGTGAACTACCGGGATTTGGTAGACGCTTATGCATATGATAGTACTATTTGGGGACGATCACCCCAGTTCGCGCCTTGACGGTTGATCCCTGTCGTACCACATTGATTGGTAAGCGAATTTATGTATGAGAAGATTTACATAGCGTGATTTTTGTGACGACACGCTAACTTAGATGGGCAAATTGTTTGTCGGGTTCGCGGCCCGTTGCTTTGATAGTAAGGTAACAATGTCATGAGGCTAATAATAATCCATAATGTATTCCAATACGATTTAATATTGATGCTAATAACGATATAATATTACCTATAATGGTAATATTGAGGCTATGATCTCATGGACAGTTTAAGATGTATGCTTGATTTATATATTGCCTGACTAGCAATACGAGGACTTACTTCTGATATTATACTTGTGTTCTGATTTCAACGATTGTTTTATATAACGTTTTTATTAAACTCTATGAATTCACTCGGCATTCGCTGATATGATTTTGCATGTTTTTATCTCAGGTGCTTGAAGGTAATCCGGATGGAGATCGACTCTGATGGCCCACATAATATTAAAAATGTTCATTAGATCTATGTTTTGTAAACTTAATGACCTGTATAATTTGGGACCTGTTGTACACTTTAAAACTTTTTATCGAATGAATGTATGTTAAACCTTGTACAACCATTTTTATGTGTTGTCTATGATTGGAGTTATTGTGCTATCCCGTAACACTCTAAAAGACCCTTCCGCTGTACCGATACGAAAATTGAGAGTGTTACAGAACATACAAGAGTATGACAAGATTCAAGCTGAGATACATGCAAGTGAGCTTCTTGCAGACTCATTGACAGCTGAAGAAAAAGATGCATATGATGAAGAAGAGAAATCAAGATTGATTGATGATCTGGTAAGGGAGCAACAAAGATTCTTTGCTGAAAAGAGAAGGAAAGAAAAGATTAAGCCTCCAACTACTATGCAGATTAGAAATCAGATGATGAACTTTCTAAAGAAAGTAAAAGGATTTACTCATATTCAGTTGGTCTAGAAGAATTTTGAAGAAATCAAGACTTTGTATGAGCAAAGTAAGAGGACTGAATTGAATTTTGTTGATATTGGATCTGAAGCAGACAAGAAAGCTGTTGAAGAATTCAAGAAACATCTGCAACAACAAAGACAATTTGGTAGTACTCCTAGAATTGAGCCAAGTACTGCTGAACCTACAAGTACATCTCCACCTATGAAGACCACTTATGTGAGGAAGAATAGAAAGGAGAAAGTAAGTTCAAGGGAGGAAGAGACTGCTCAAAGAATGAATACTGGAGTTGAAACTCAAGGTATTGCTTAGACTGAAAATGTACAAGCAGTAAATACACAGTCAATAGTACATACAACAGTACATACTGAGAAAACGGTACATACAAGCTTGGAAGAGGGTTCAACAGAACTTGAGGGAATTTCTAAGAGTGTTAAAAGGAAAGGATCAACAAAGCTAAAGAAGAAAGCTAAGAGAGCTAAGACAACATCAGAAGATAGTGATGATGAAGAGAGATTAAAGAAGTACTTGAAGATTGTGAAATTTGAAGATCAATGTATTGATACAGAGATTTTTGGAAAAAGGGCATCCATTGCTAAGTGGATTTACTCTACAGGTCAAGGACTTGAAGCTCATGGAATTCAGAGAACTGATGGCACAAAATGAATATTCAGACTTTTGGAAGATATTCTTCATATTCTTGACAGACAAGATATTCAAGATCTTTCAAGGTTAGTTCAAGAAGGAAGTGCGGGTAAAACTGAAGTATCATTATTACACTGGGAATTTCTCTTTATGTATGAGCCACACAACTGTGATCAAGAAATATTAAAGGTGTTAGAGGATCAGGTTCCTAGTTACTAGAGATATTACAGGTCATGTGGATTGCATATTTTGGATGTAGATGATGTTACATATTATATGCTGCAAGAGAAAACTTACCCCTTCAAAAGAAAATTATTGGAAAGGATGTTAGAACAACAATTAGAAGTTACAGAAGAGTCTGCTGATGCTTTGGAATTGATCAGAATGGTTAAACAACAAATCAAGGATTTGAAAGATGAGGAAGAAGCTGAGAAAGAATCTTAAGTGTTTGACTTTCAGTCACACTTCATAAATGGTTCTCAGTTCACCATGTCTAACACACATAAGAACTGGCTAGTCCATAAGCAAACGGTTTGTGGTAAAGACTTATCAAATCCATTGAAAGCTGATAGTTTGCTAAAAACTATATGGTTCTAACTCACCTTGTTTCGAGACAAAGAGTTGGCTAGTCCTAGACAAACGGTACTAGGTAAAGACTTCATCAAATCCATTGATGGTTGACAATTTACCAAAAATTGTAAGGTTTTCATTACACCTTATTCTTTGTGAATAAAGTATTGGCTATTCCAGAGTGTACGGCTAACTGGTAAAGAATTTATCAAATCCGTTGATAGCTGGTGATTTGCTAAAAATCATGAAGCCAATATAGATTAGTGTTTGTTGTTAACTGTTTTATTTTAGGTATGAAGATTGCAGGCAAAGAAGTATTAAAAGATATAATACTTAGAAGGTTTTGTTATCATCAAATCAAGAGAAAGATTTATGATCAAGAGTTCAAGGACTAAACTCAAGAAGACAAATATTGATGCTGCAAAGATAGATGAATGTTTAGAAGACACAAGAAGATCATAGTTTTAAGACAAAGAAGATACTCATAATGTTTGAAGATTGTCTTATCAGAAGAAGATCTACATTTGAAGTGTTTGGCTACATTCAGTTGGATACAAAAACAAATTACCAAGTTCAATCCAAGGATGAAGGAAAGACTGAAGACATGTATTTTTAATACATCCAGTACAAGGGAAACAAGAAGACAACAAGTTATCATTTCTTGTTTAGGGGAGGATTGTTGGGAATTATTTATTAAGTGTCAAGTACCGTTAGTGTATTCCAAGTACTGTTAGTGTTATGTAAGTACCATTAGTATTAACGCGGTACATAGTAAGTACTGCTACTTATAAAGTAAGTACTGCTATGAGGATTAGGACGAATATATCTTTGTATAAGATATGTCATAGTTATAGTTAGGGTATATCTTATGTGAACCTAAATAGTTAGAATATTGATAATATATCGTCTGTGATATAGTTATCATTATAGAATATTCTAAGGTTTCTAGGGTTCCTTACTCTATAAAAGGAACATAGGTACAATGTCTTTCATGTACCTCATACAAGTTGATTAATAAGAGAATCGAATAGTTAAAAGTAATTCTGTTCTTCTGTGCTTTATAAGTTAGATTCCACAAATCTAATTTAAACCAAACTTGTATTAATTAAAATAAACTGCCAGTTAAGTACTAAACCTATATTAATCAAAAAGCGCGTAAACAAACAAAAATGAAGGAGAGAAGAGATGGTTATGGCTGTTGACAGTTAAGCGTGAGGTCGAGGGTTCGAAACCCTCGACAGACAAAATTTTTGCTAATATTTTTTTTGGGAACTTAATAGCAAAACAGAACAAATGGATCTGTTTTCAGCAGTAACAATAATACGAAAAAAAACAAATAAGTAGTCAAGCAAATAAGCAGAAACAAAAAGCAATAAGCTAATTAAACCAAATAAGCCAAATAAGCAGATACAGTAAAAAACAGTAAGCAAGAGAGTCTAAAGGCAGTTAAGCAAATTAGCAAAATAAGCAAACATTAAAAGTTAAAATAAGCCATACAGCCGAGACAAATAAGCTAAAGCAACTAAACAATAAGCAAAACGAAACTAAATCAAAATAAGTCGAATAAGCAATAAAAAACTGAAACGCAATTAAGCTGTTACAAATCAAACGCATAGTAGATAAGAAAAATCTAACAAGCAGATATCTTCTAAAACAAAAAATAAGGCAGGCAGATTCAAACTACTTTAATACCCAAACAATAAACTCAACAAATAAAAAAAACAGATTAAATAATCACCCAATAACACAAATATTAATCTAAAATAAACTTAACATAAAAATTAAAGGAGATCAAACCTGATGTAGAAACCGTTGTGACGAAGACGCGGCGCTGAGCCGTCTTATCGAAACCGAACAAACACCACCTTCATCATCTCGAATCCAACCCGAACCATCAACAGTAACCAGGAAAGTCTCGAACCAAACACAATTCTTACGAACAGTAACTTTTATAACTTTCCAGTAGTGAAAGTTATTTCACTTTCTTTTTATTCTTTTTTTATATTATATTAATAATAATCATATGAACAGTAATATATAAAAAAGAAGAAAGCAGATTAAACTTTGACAGAAATTTAAAGGAGACGAATATTAATTAAAATAACTTTTCATTAATAATTAAAAAGTACAATTACTGGAAAATTAAAAAATTACATTAAACCTAAACTAATTTGCAGAAAATTAAAATAAAAGGAAAGGTGCTCCTCATTACAGATTTAGAGGGGGTTTTTATAGGCAAAACCCCTGAAACCCTCTTGGTGGCTTAATGAATAAGCAATTAATCTTGGCCCTTCTTTCTTCTCTTCTCTCTCTTCTCTTCGATAAAACGGTTGAAATAAACTCATCATCACACGGATTGCCCACCTGTCATGGGGGTGTGTTTGTTGTGTTTGTTTAGGCTGAGGCGGAGGTTTTTTATTGGTGGATGGGTATTGGTGATTTGTTTTCACCAATCAAAAGCAAGGGGTTGGCCACGTTTGATAGGACCACCACTAGTTCTTCCCGGTTTTCATGGGGATTTATTTCCCCTTTGTGTGAATTAACCAATAAGGGTAAAAGCCCCAAAAATAATGGTGTAATTTTTGTGTGATGGGTAAATTAGGGTTTGGAGGTGGCTGTGTAACTTTGGGAGAGAGGGATGGAGATAAACAGTAAGGGAACTTTGTTTGTAACATAAAATGGGAGTGAGTGGGGTAATTAAATATTAACGTGAGGGGTGAGAGTATATTAAAAAAGTTAAACGTGTGAGGTAAGAGTGAGATGGTAGACCGAGTTGTGTTTGTTGACTGAGTGTAAGTGAAGTAACTTTTCACATTAACAATTGCAAATTGTCCCATGTTTAGAAAATGGGCTAGGCCCAATTTGCTTTCTTTTTAATCCGCCTTTTGCTTGATTTGTGTAATGGGCCATATTAGGCTTTCATCCGTTTATTTGATAAAGGAAAATGGTTATTGGGCTTTTAAGCCCAATACCCAAATGTGGGACCCACTTTGCTCGAATATCTTCAAAAATATTTAATCCGCTAAAAGCGAACTTGATTTCGGCTTCTTTGATCATTTCTTCAAAACCGTGTCGGTTTAGCCGGTTTTCGTGAATTTGGGCACACTTTTGGTCTTTTGACTTTGTCTTCGTCCCTTTTTGGACTTTTCTTCAACATTTGACCGTGAAATCCCGTGTTTTCTTTCCTTTTGATCATTTGTACCTATTTTAACACAAAAACACAAAACCACGCGTAATTCCGACTTTTACGACATTAAACACATGATTAGGTCTTGTTTTTCCTTGATTTTATTGGCAAACGGATAAGTGTTTGCACACTTATTAAATCCCCTACACTTGACCATTGCAATGACCCCATACAATGCATAGTTTTAAAGCATTAAGTTACATTTTTCTGATAATTAATCCATCTCGGCCTTTATTGTTATTACTACTACTACTACGATAAACAATTTAAAAGGAGACAAAAGTTATAATGATTTATTAACTTGGAAATTATTTCATGGAAGAAACTTGTAAAGAAATCTAAGACTTAGATTAGGGCTTTGGTGTCATGAATATTAATCATCCTCAAGTTTCACGTTCCCCATACCAAGCTTAAAAACGAGATCATTGTTTACCATAAGTTTTCAAGTTAAAACCACTTATATAAGATAATTGTGTAAAACTCTTTCTCCAATTCCTACGTTGTATCTCTAGATTTTATTGATTATCATTCACCCGTAGGCTCATATGACTTATTTGATAATTATTAGTCCAAAAATGAAGGCCAAAAGGTGCAAACCCGACACTCAAAACCTAACCTCGTCCTCAAAAACGTTGTCACTAAAGTAAGCCCACATCAAGGATGATTTAACACGATTTGGGGAATAAATTCCCGGACCCAAAATTTGGCCAATAGTACTACTTATTAATTATTCCTCCAAAGTCATGTAGACTTTATGTGGAGTTTAGCAAGTTCACATCATATACCCTTAGGCTCTTTAAGATGTAAAAATGCTCCCCGTCTATTGTCCACACCCTAAGGCTCCTTGAACGATAAACGAGGGAATTGATTTTTGATCAATTTTTATTCAACACTTACCATGCCATACACCCTAAGGCTCTAATGACAAGGTTCGTGCTACATGCCCCACACCCTAAGGCTCCTTGAGGTCATGTTTTAATCTTATTCTTTTTATTATGATATATATAGTAGGCCAAATTCCGCGGTCCCATGGTCTGAATACCTCCTACTTAGTGGTTATGAGCCACCTTAGTCGGAAGTCCACAATGCTGGCACCCTCAATGTGTTCATGCTTTAATTAGAAGGAGAATAAAGATTTGGCTAAGAGTTAAGATATCGAATCGACACCGCAAAAATCCTCATTTATTAAGCAATTAAATATACAAGCGGGAAGAAAGAGCCACAAAAACCATATAAGCAAAAATTAACCCTTAAACTTATTATCAACTCTATCATCTCTCGTTCTCCACAATTTAAAATCTCAAGGAATGAGACTCGTGGATGCTTAGCCGAATAAACCAATTAAGGTCCATATGGTTAAGGATACTAGCTAGAGTAAACTTGGATAAGTAAACTCGGGTTGAGTCAAAATATTCACGACAGGCCTAATATATCAAAGACATCTAAACTTGTTAAAACCATTTTTATTCATTTATTTATTTTTAACTTTATTCTTGAAATGGAAAATATAAATATGATGTAATGATAAAAGGAAAGAAAATAAAAGAAAAATACTACTAGGCCAATATAGATCAAAAATTTGAAAAATGTTGAAATTTTTTTAAATTTTCCGGTTAAAATGGGGTCAAATTCATGGAAAAGTCCACTAAAATTTCGATAGAAATCCCCCCTACACTTAATATAAACATTGTCCTCAATGTTTAAGCATGTGGGAGAATAAACTCCCCTACACTTAGGACATTAAGTACGTTGTTTAAAATCAAGCTAAGGAAAGGACAACTAAAGTGATTACATTTATTCGTTTTATTTATATACAAGATTGAATCACAATAGCAAAAACTTATCGAAGGAACCGGGTACACGGGAAACATGGGAACACGGGTCGCGTCAAAAGCACCAAAAGTGGATCATTAAAGCACATGTCCCTGCACACAACATCACAACACAAACAACCTACTTGGCTCCCCCTAAACTTATTGGTGAAAATAGGTGAAGGTGAAAAAGGGTGGAAAAGGGTAAAAATCTAACCTAGTTAAACGATGCTTGATTTATTTAACACGAGTCTCTAGCTCGACTCTATTTCCCGAATGTCATCATTCAAATGGGAAAATCATGTAAAACCGAGATTTCTAAGGGAGGAAAATATCTCCATGATAAAGGGGTGAAACAAAGTCATATAAGGCATACACCATGAAAATCCACCCGTGTCGAACACATAATTTCCATCACAAAAGGAAATAAACCCCGAGGTGGTAAAATCACGCAAGTCAAAGCATAATGGGTTATCCTTAGGCAAAAGTCTCTTACAAGGAAAGGTAAGGTGATTTGGAAATGATAGCACTAAAGTCTCTATTCCGGGATCAAACACCGGTTCCTTAACGGGAAAATAGCAAGAGGTGTTGACATTTAAGCTCAAAATATCATCAAAACCCAAAGTGGGAAAGTCGTCCTCTTCCAAACTCGATGTGAAAACATAATTATCATCGGAGTCATAGGAAAACTCTTCCTCATGAGGAAAATAGGTATTTAGAAAGATATCTAAATCCTCCTCAAATGGAATAACCTCTAAAGTTGGAATGATCTCTAAGAGTGAAGGATCCTCCTCAAAAGTCATGACTTTTAAAATAGGAGTATAAAAGTCAAAAGGAGTCTCCATAGAAGAATCACTCATAGGGATATGAGGTGCATTAAGATCATGGGGTGGGTCATCAAAGTTAATGAGATCACTTAAAGAAGTGTCATCATCGTAGGTATCAAAGATTGGGGTATCAAAAATGGATATGTCAAAAGTGGGTGGGTCAAAAGACGGGTCATCTAAGCCGAAGATAGTGTGATCACTTGAAGAAGTGTCATCACTGTAGGTGTCATAAATAGGAGTTTCAAAAATTTGAGGCTCTAAGGGAAGGGATGAATTTATCACATCATTTTGATTAGACTTTTCAATTCCATAAGGATTAATAAAAATCTCTTCATTGTCATAATTAAGAACATCAATCATATTGACCGACTCTTTTCCATTTGATTTTGTTGTGATTTTTCCCATTTTAAAAATTTGTTGTTCATCCCGAACCCTAAGAATTAACTCCCCTTCGGCCACGTCAACTAAGGCTCTTCGGATCGTAAGAATGGTCTACCAAGTATTAACAGAATACGAGGATCCATCTCATAGTCGACGACGACAAAGTCCACGGGAAAAGTGAATGTACCAACTCGAACAAAAACATCTTCGTAAATACCAACGGGGTATGCGAGAGTTCGATTAGCTAACTCTAAAGTCATACGAGTCTGTACAAGGTCGGGTAATGACGATTATTTCCAAACCGAAAGTGGCATAAGATTGATGCTAGCGCCGAGATCCGCTAAAGCCATACAATCATCGATTTGAGGAAACGAACAAGGTAACACGAATCGTCCGGGATCTCCTAGCTTTTCGGGAAGCTCTTTGAGAAGAATCGCGGAACAATTCTCATTTAAACGGGTGTTAACGAGCTCAACCATTTTTTCTTTCTTATTAAGCAAATCTTTAAACATTTTGACAAATTTTGGCATTTGAGCAAGTGCTTCAATAAGACTAATGTTAACATTGACGTTGGAAATCATTTTCAAAAAGTTGGAGACATGAACGTCATTTTTGGTGAGCACTTTAGCCTTGTTTAACCTAGATGGATAAGGGATATTAGGCTTAGACTTTGAAGGTTGAGAAGGAGAAGGACTCGCTTCTTGAACAACCTTATGGTTAGGCTCATTAGGCAATGGAGCACTAGTACTAGGAGTGGTAGTGGGAGGAATCACCGAAGGGGGAGTAGGATTACTCATTATGACCTCCGGGCCTTGTCTCTCCTTTATGGGCGAAGAGATGGAAGGTCCCACTAAAGTGGCTCCACTTAGAGTATTGATAGCACTCACATTAGCACGAGGGTTAATCTTGGTATTTGAAGGTAAGGCTCCTTGGGGTCTAAGGGCTTGAATCATTGTCAAAAATTTCTTATCGGTTGATTCTTGCATTTCTTTCATAATTCGCTCATGGTCGGTCAATTTTTGTAGAACCAATTACATTTGAGGATTATGCATATTCATTTGATTGAACCCTTGATTAGGAAAACCTTGATTAGGAAAACCTTGGTTTTGATATTGAGGTTGAAAACCGTTGTTGTTATGAAAACCTTGGTTATGATTTTGAAACCCTTGATTTTGACCATTAAAATTCCCTTGATTAGCATTCCCTTGAAAATTACCCATTTGAGGACCTTGGTTCCTATTTTGGTATTGGGTATTTTGGGCGGGTGAGGGTGGTCTTTGCGGTGCTACAAAAGCCGGGGGAGCCAAATAATTAGTACTCTTATAAGACAAATGGTTAACATCAACATTAGGTTTAAATGGAACCCGTTCATTAGCATTAAAAGCACAAACTTGTTGTTGTTGATTGTAAACCTTGTCACAATTGAAATATGAATGTGGTCCACCACAAGTCTCACACGTTTCACTAGTTTCTTTCAAGGCATTCACTTGACCATTGAGGGCTTGGGTTTTTAAAGCAATTGATTCAACAAGCGAAGTGAGTTTATCGATTCTCTTGTCACTCTCACTAGAACTAGCACTCGCCATAGTGGCCCTAACACTCTTGGTTTGTACTTTAGCCTTGTTTTCAATTATGGCCCAAGCCTCGTTCACGGACTTCACAAGAATATTACCCCCCGCGGCACTATTAAGTGAGTCTTGGTCATTTAGAGTTAAACCATTGTAAAGCGTATTAATTTGATGCACTTTAGTGAAACCGTGTTGTGGACATTTTCTTAAAAGCTCTTTAAATCGATCCCAAGACTCACTAAACGTTTCCTCATATTTTGCTCAAAAGTAATGATTTCATTCCTTAAAGAGGTGGTCCGTGATGGTGGGAAAAAGTAGTTTATGAACTTGGTCTCTAAATCAATCCATGTAGTAATACTTTGGGGTGGTTCCTTATCAAGCCAAATCCGGGCTTGTCCCTCGGGGGAAAAAGGAAAGAGTTGTAAATGAATAGCCTCTTGTGGCACCCCACTTTATTTGACGGTATTAGCCAATTGTATGAAACGTTTGATATGAGCGTGTGGATCATCATTAGTACGGCCTAAAAATGGTGTAGCGGAAACCATTTGAATAAAACCCGTTTTAAGTTCAAAATGATTAGCTCCAATATCCGGCACCACAATCGCGTCATCGTTTCCTTCAACGTGAGATTTTAGAATCTCAATCATTGGTCGATTATCCGTTGTCATCGTATTGTCGAAAGCTCGATTCTCGGGATCGGCTTGAATGACGGTCTTTTTGTTTTTCTTCTTCTTCTTCTTCTTGGAAGAATTGGAAGAATTTGGTACACCAATCGGTATGTATGTATGCGCGCGAGTGCGCATACAATTAAAAACCTTGGAATAAGGTAGGTGACCTCGGTCGACTTTGAGAGGAAAAGGATTTTCCCTCTCGAGGTGCTATACTAAAAATCTACAAAAATATATACTTAAGTACTACTTGAGTTGGCAAACCAATAATCGGTCGTCCCTCTCAATATACGCACAAGCAAGTGGGAAAACGAGGTGGCACAAAGCACTTAAAAACCTTTTTCCTTAGACGGACTTTTATAGCGCGTCGCCTTATACCCACCTTATAGTTTGTATATATCGAGTTCAAACGTCTTACTAGTATTTATCTATTTTGCCTTTTTATTTCGTTATGGATGCGAATACAATAGTTAGGTGATGAAATCCCAACTAAGGCTTATTTGAAAAGTAGGTAAATTAATGTTCTACGGAATATAATATAATAAATGAAAAATCTTTTTGTATTTTTTTAGAAAAATATATATTCACAATAAAAACGAAAGAAATCGAACTAAGAAAAATAACACTAATACGTAATATTTGGTGTAATACTTTTAGGAAAAAGTATTACTTTTGTATTTTTTTTAATTTTTTTGGTGCAAATCTTAGGAAAGAATTTGCTTTTGTGATTTTTTAATTTTTTTGTATTTTAATCTTTTTGATTTTTTTGTATTTTTGATTTTGTTGCAAGAAAATTAACGTCCAAAGCGAACGGATCCTAAAATCCAAACGTCTCACGAAAAATCAATCGTACGAGCGAAGCGGCAGCGGCGCCATTTTAATACTAGGATTTTTCAATCCTTTTTAGCAATTATTGTTCGTTTTTCCTCGACTCAGTCAAAATTGATTTCCGATTAAAACGTAAGACTTACTTTGTTTTTGGTAAATAAAACTTTGGTATTTTTAAAACTAAAACTATTTAGACTAAAGACTATTTAATTAAAACTAATTTAAAACTTATTTAAATAATATTTGAAAACTAATTTTAAACTAAAACTTAAATAGAATATTTAAATGTAATTAATTTTAAACTAATAACTTAAAAAAATAATAAAAGAAATCTATTTTAAAATTATCTTAAACTAATGTAAAAAACTATTTTTAAAAATAAAACTTTAAATCTAATTTTCAAAAACTAAAATAAAGACTTTTAAATATAAATTAATTAAAAAAAACTTAAATCTAAATTTTAAATCTAATTACTCTAAATGAAAACTAATTTAAAATTATAAAAGTAATTAGAATTAAAATATATTTTTTTATCTTTTTCTTTTTATTTAAAACTAGGTAAAACGAAATTTAAATAAAACAATTAATTAAATCTAATTTAAACCAAACTTGTATTAATTAAAATAAACTTCCAGTTAAGTACTAAACCTATATTAATCAAAAAGCGCGTAAACAAACACAAATGAAGGAGAGAAGAGATGGTTATGGCTGTTGACAGTTAAGCGTGAGGTCGAGGGTTCAAAACCCTCGACAGACAAAATTTTTGCTAATATATATTTTTTTATTTGGAACTTAAAAGCAAAACAGAACAAATGGATCTGTTTTTAGCAGTAACAATAATACGAAAAAAACAAATAAGTAGTCAAGCAAATAAGCAGAAACGAAAAGCAATAAGCTAATTAAACCAAATAAGCCAAATAAGCGGATACAGTAAAAAAACAGTAAGCAAGAGAGTCTAAAGGCAGTTAAGCAAATTAGCAAAATAAGCAAACATTAAAAGCTAAAATAAGCCATATAGCCGAAACAAATAAGTTAAAGCAACTAAACAATAAGCAAAACGAAACTAAATCAAAATAAGTCGAATAAGCAATAAAAAACTGAAACGCAATTAAGCTGTTACAAATCAAACGCATAACATATAAGAAAAATCTTACAAGCAGATATCTTCTAAAACCAAAAATAAGGCAGGCAGATTCAAACTACTTTAATACCCAAACAATAAACTCAACAGATAAAAAAAACAGATTAAATAATCACCAAATAACACAAATATTAATCTAAAATAAACTTAACATAAAAATTAAAGGAGATCAAACCTGATGTAGAAACCGTTGTGACGAAGACGCGGCGCTGAGCCGTCTTATCGAAACCGAACAAACACCACCTTCATCATCTCGAATCCAACCCGAACCATCAACAGTAACCAGGAAAGTCCCGAACCAAACACAATTCTTACGAACAGTAACTTTTATAACTTTCCAGTAGGGAAAGTTATTTCACTTTCTTTTTATTCTTTGTTTATATTATATTAATAATAATCATACGAACAATAATATATAAAAAAGAAGAAAGCAGATTAATCTTTGACATAAATTTAAAGGAGACGAATATTAATTAAAATAACTTTTCATTAGTAATTAAAAAGTACAATTACTGGAAAATTAAAAAATTACATTAAACCTAAACTAATTTGCAGAAAATTAAAATAAAAGAAAAAGTGCTCCTCATTACAGATTTGGAGGGGGTTTTTATAGGCAAAACCCCTGAAACCCTCTTAGTGGCTTAATGAATAAGCAATTAATCTTGGCCCTTCTTTCTTCTCTTCTCTCTCTTCTCTTCGATCCAACGGTTGAAATCAACTCATCATCACACGGATTGCCCACCTGTCATGGGGGTGTGTTTGTTGTGTTTGTTTAGGCTAAGGTGGAGGTTTTTTATTGGTGGATGGGTATTGGTGATTTGTTTTCACCAATCAAAAGCAAGGGGTTGGCCACGTTTGATAAGACCACCACTAGTTCTTCCCGGTTTTCATGGGGATTTATTTCCCCTTTGTGTGAATTAACCAATAAGGGTAAAAGCCCCAAAAATAATGGTGTAATTTTTGTGTGATGGGTAAATTAGGGTTTGGAGGTGGCTGTGTAACTTTGGGAGAGAGGGATGGAGATAAACAGTAAGGGAACTTTGTTTGTAACGTAAAATGGGAGTGAGTGGGGTAATTAATATTAACGTGAGGGGTGAGAGTATATTAAAAAAGTGAAACGTGTGAGGTAAGAGTGAGATGGTTGACCGAGTTGTGTTTGTTGACTGAGTGTAAGTGAAGTAAATTTTCACATTAACAATTGCAAATCATCCCATGTTTAGAAAATGGGCTAGGCCCAAATTGCTTTCTTTTTAATCCGCCTTTTTCTTGATTTGTGTAATGGGCCATATTAGGCTTTCATCCGTTTATTTGATAAAGGAAAATGGTTATTGGCCTTTTAAGCCCAATACCCAAATGTGGGGCCCACTTTGCTCGAATATCTTCAAAAATATTTAATCCGCTAAAAACGAACTTGATTTCGGCTTCTTTGATCATTTCTTCAAAACCGTGTCGGTTTAGCCGGTTTTCGTGAATTTGGGCACACTTTTGGTCTTTTGACTTTGTCTTCGTCCCTTTTTGGACTTTTCTTCAACATTTGACCGTGAAATCCCGTGTTTTCTTTCCTTTTGATCATTTGTACCTATTTTAACACAAAAACACAAAACCACGCGTAATTCCGACTTTTACAACATTAAACACATGATTAGGTCTCGTTTTTCCTTGATTTTAGTGGCAAAAGGATAAGTGTTTACACACTTATTAGAGACACACGACGAAAAGCAAGTACTCCAAGTAAAGATCATGGAGAAGTCTATCCAAAAAGGCCCTAACAAGGTATGAGGATAAATAGATCCAAGTCCTAAAAGGAGGCGGATCGTTGTATATCAAAATCCCAAATAAAGATTGGAGAAAAATGAAGAAGTCGTGGTCCAAATATGAAGAATCTCTCAAAAAGTTCAAGTGAAGAAATTCCTATTATGAAGAGAAGACCATTATTTCATGAATGTCTCTCAATATTTGAAGTATGAAGTCACTACCAAATATCGGTCCGAGAGAGGTCTCAAATCGTGAAGCGAGTTATGCCAAGATATGAACTTTATGAGGTCCCGAGAAGCAGTTTTAAAAGATTTTATCCTTTAGCTAATTATTGATTAAATCGTCCTACTTTATTTTCAGCCTAAATAACTATCGAAATAAGTCAACAATGCATCCTCGTGATCATTCAAGACAATCATAAAATATAAGAGATACACCTAGGAATAAGGGAGTCTAAGTGAATAGTTGGGCCACATGAGTTTGTGTTAGTTTGCTAACTTATAATAACAATGATCTCGTTTTTAAGCTTGGTTTGGGGAACGTGAAACTTGAGGATGATAAACATTCATGACAATCCAAAGCCCTAATGTAAGTCTTTGATCTCTTTACTTGTTTTCTTCCTTTAAATAATTTGCAATTTTCTGTCTCCTTTAGTTTACTTGTCTTGTGTTTAATAAAGGCCAAGGTGGATTGATTATGATGGAAAATGTAAAACTTGCTTTGTAACTAATGCATTGCATGAGGGCATTGCAATGGTCAAGTGTGGGGGATTTAATAAGTGTGAAAACACTTATTCTTTTACCACTTAATTATAATAATAACCAAGCCAAAACGTGTATTTTATGTCGTAAATGTCAGAATTATGCGTGGTTTGTGTTTTTGTTGTAATTTAGGATCAAAATGTGAAAAGGGAAGAAAACATGGGCTTTCACGGGCTTTTATCGAAGATAAAGACAAAAGACGAAGTCAAAAGATCAAGAGTGCAAAAAGAACGGAAGTCCAAGGCCTATTCTGAAGATTTATCGAAGAAAAAATCTAAAGACTGAAGTTTAATAAAGTCGAAGAACTCAAGTCTAATTAATGAAGAAATTACAAGACAAGTTCAATTTATTCATCGACAAATCCCGAGACAAAGTCGAAAAAGTCGAAGAATTTAGAAGACGAAAAGACGTGAAGAAGAAGAAAGAATCAACACATGCTAATCTCCCTATAAATACCCTCCTAATGTGTCATTAGGAGGGGTTGGCTATTTGACACATAGTTCTTCCAGTTAATTACTTGTACTTTCATTTTGTCCTTTAGCTAACTATTGATTAAATCGTTCACTTTATTTTCAACTTAATAAATTATCGAAATAAGTCAACAATGCATCCTCGTGATCATTCAAGACAACAATAAAATATAAGAGATACACCTAGGAATAAGGGAGTATAAGTGAATAATTAGCCCACATGAGTTCGTGTTAGTCTACCAACTTATAATAACAATGATCTTGTTTTTGCACTTGGCATGGAAAAGTGAAAAGTCGAGGACGATGAATCTATTTGAGTTTTATGATCCTTAAAGTTATTTTTCAATAATGAAAGCAATACATTATGTCTTTACAAAATAAATGTCAAAAGTTGAATAATGGTGTAGTTAGTGATTTATTCTATCATTGCGTGAGGACACGGCAATTGCTTAGCATGGGGGAATTTGATATGAGTGTAATTACTCATATCATTTGTATCAAATAACAATGAAATATTACACAAAATGTATCAAATATGCCTTGGATATGTTGTTTTCTTGTTTGAATGTGTGTAGGTACCAAGTTCGCGAAAATCGGCAAAATCGACACGAGAATGAAGAAAAAGATCATAGAAGCCAAAATCGAGCTCGACTTGAGTGGATTTAATAAGTATGCAAGTTAACGGGCCAAGTGGGTCCCACATGAGCATATTGGGCCTGAAAAGCCCAATATTGGATTTAAAGTAAATAACTCTTGAAAAAAAAGAAAACATACAAAGCCCATTTCATTAAACATTTGGACGAATTGAGTGTTGGGCTGCAAGCCCAATTCAGTAGAACAAGAGAAACGATGGAATGAATTGTATATGGGCCTGTTTAGGGTTTACTTTTGTCAAAAGCGTGTGTATACACGTTATAACTCACACCCATTTAATATTCACCCACTCATTCACGATTTATACAACGCTTTCATCCATTCAACAAATAAAGAAAGAATTTATTTTCTCAGTCAAACGTGTGAAGACACGTTGCTCTCACCAAATTTTTATCCACTCACATAAATAAATAAATAAACGACCCCTCCACTCATTCACTTGTTTACATCATTCACCCACACACATTAATTTACTCCTTTCGATGTTATCTATGTTAACCTTTCTTCTCCATTTTTCACCCTAAAACCAGGCACCCAAATTACTATTCACAAAAACCCTAGGTTAATAAATAGTCCATTTTACAAAGGGCTTTTTATTTATTCAGATAATTCACAAAAAGGGGAATAAAACCCCCATAGTTATAGGAAGAGAAAGGCTGGAAGAAAAGGCTACGTGGCGTTTTTCTATAGGGTGAAACACCTCATTCCTCCTTATCAACCAATCAAATGGCTTCAAAGAAGCACAACTAGCACACACGGATGCCACGTTGGCAATCCGTGTGCTAGTTGTGCTATATTCACCATCCGATCAAAGAAAGAAAGAGAAAGAAAAGATCAAAGGCCAGAAATCAAATGGAATATTCCAAAGAGATCCGAATATCCTCCTCAGCAAGCCTTAGGGGTGGCTATAAAAACCCCCAATTATCTTGTATTTTTTATCCTTTCTTTACTTTTAATGTTATTCTGTTGAAATAGTTGTAGAATAAATTCTTGTATTTTTCATTAAATCTTGTAATCTCTTTGAAATTTAATAAAAGTTCAGTTAATTTCATTTAAATCGTGTCTCGTTTTATTATTGATTGAAGTTTATATGAATTAATTTTATTTACTGTTTCACATAATACCATTTGAGATGTTAAACTTAAACTAATTAATAGTTTTAGTTTAATGTTATAAGTAAAAATTGGATCAAAGTTCGTTTGATGATGGTGGAACGATTAATGGTGATTTATGGTGGTATTGATCTCGGTTCTTAGGCAGTACAGCGCTGACCTACTTCCCAATGGGTTCATCAAAAGGTGCTAATCCCTTTTAATTTTATGTTTTATTTTATAAGTTAATTAAATCTGCTTCTTGATTTTCCTGTGATGCTGATTTTATGTTGTTTGATTATAAGATGTTATATGTTTATACATTTGAATGATTAAGGATTATACGTTTAGTTTTAATGACTTTAATTGATTAAACTGATTTTACTGTTTGTTTGCAATGGAATTTTACTGAAAGTTTCATAGGGTTTGTTTGATATTGATTTGATGATTTTGGGGGGTTAACTGTTCAGAGAAGGATTGGGGTTTTGTTTTATACCTAATAACAAGCTGCTTAAGTTATTTTTAAGTTAGTTAAAACTAATGAAAGTTTCATATAGAAGTTTCCTTTTTAAATCTATTAAGAAAATCAGTTAAGCTGTTTAAATGGGAACTGGATGAAATCAAGTCTGCATATCAGTAATATTGAATCTGTTTGATTTGAGCAGATTAATTGGATTGAGATTATCTTTTAGGAAGGGTTGAGTTTAATTATCTGTGTATGAAATATTTTGAGATTTTGTTGAACACTTGCAGAATGATGATAAGATAAGTGTAAGTTCAAGATTGAATGCTGATTGTGGTGTAATTTGATTGCGTTGTAATATTTATCTGTTATTAGTTTCGTTTTATTGATCTTTGCTGAGTTAGTTTTACTCATATTTGATTTGCTTGATATTGTTGGTCTGAGAGTTATTTGACTGCTTACTGAATAATCGTTCAAGCATTCAAGCTTATCAGATTCCATTAATCTGATAAGCCCAAATAAGCTGTGTCCTCACAACTTATAGCATGATAAGCTTCCAAAGTCTTTCCTGAGACTTCTTTTGCATAATCTGTCAAAAAGAAATATTTTCCAAAAATATATGTCACTTATGGGGCTCGAACTCGAGACCTCCCCTTTAGATGTGATGTGTGATAACCAACTGGGCTAAATGCCTTTTTGATTTTACTCTCAGAAAGTTAATTAATATAGTCTGGTTAAATTTGGCAGTTTATTTTTATTTAGTAACTTTTAATTTTCTTTCATCACGTTTTTTTATAATAACCCTTTGATTATTTTTGTTAAAGTATATTTTAGCTAAATTAATAAATAAAATAATATAAATATAATATAAAATTAGTTTTAAAAAAATAAAAAATAAAAAATAAAATAAAAATGTTTTTGTTAAATTTAAATAGTTTAATTAGTTTAATTTTAATTAATTAGATTTTTATAACATTAGATAAAAATAGTGTTTAAATAAATTTGTTTAAAGTAATTTTTAATAAAGTAAATTTGTTTTAAAAAGTTTAATTAGACTTTTAATTAGATTAAAAGTTATTTTTATTAAATAGATTTAATTTTTATAGAATTTTTAATTAGATTAATTTTTAAAATAGTTTTAAATTTTAAGTAATTAATTGTTTTTAGATTAAAAAATAGCGGGTTTTATGATTCATGCACTTTAGGCTTAATTTTAATAGCTTAAAATTGGTAGATTTAAATTGTAGTTTAAAAACCGAAAACCAATTCAAATCAATTGTCCAAATTAAAGCAAAACGTCTCAAATTCATAAGATCTTCGTGTACAACGAACTCGACTCACCCACGTGTTTAATTGAATTCGTCATTGGTATTATTAGTCTATTACTTTTTCCTAAAGGTAATTTTCTAATTTACCCTATAACGTAATATCAAATAAATCACTATACTATCCACAACATATCAAAAATTTTGGCGCCGCTGCCGGGGATCTTGTTTACGATTCGCTTTTGTGGAGATTTGTTGATCGTTGATTTGAAGACCCTTTCCGTCCTCGGAAAGTTTTGTATTTTTCTATTATATAGTATGTATCGGTTTTCTCGTTTTTTGTGAATAATATATTGTATTACGTAGAACAATAAATTTACATATCTTTCAAATAAGCCTTAGTTGGGATTT
Organism: Glebionis coronaria; assembly: GCA_025667525.1. NCBI lineage: Eukaryota > Viridiplantae > Streptophyta > Magnoliopsida > Asterales > Asteraceae > Glebionis > Glebionis coronaria. Next base: position 22,020,454 of record CM046880.1, read on the forward strand.
CATCACCTAGCTATTGTAGTCGAATCCAAAACAAAATAAAGGCAAAATAGATAAATACTAATAAGAAGTTTGAACTCGATTTATACAAACTATAAGGTGAGTATAAGGCGACGTGCTATAAAAGGCCGTCTAAGGAAAAAGGTTTTTAAGTGCTTTGTGCCACCTCGTTTCCTCGCTTGCTTGTGCGTATATTGAGAGGGACAACCTATTATTGGTTTGCCGACTCAAGTAGTAATAAATCTTATTTTTGTTGTTTACTTATTGAACCTCGAGACGTTTAGGTTTTCACCTATCGTTTCAAAGTCAACCGAGGGTAATTTACTTCCATAGTAGTTATCCTTATTCCTTGTTTTTTATCGATCATAATTGATTGAGCAATACCAAATAAAATACCAAAAATAATCTTCTTCTTGTCTAATTTCTTTTCTTCAATCCTCTAAATTCTCGTTTTTATGAAAAATACCAAAAATAATCGTCTTAATCCTCTATCATGTTTAATTCTTTTTCTCCTCACCCTCTAAATTTTAATTCTTCTTTCGACAATTGTGAAGGGTGTGGAGAACCGTTATATGGTTTTTCCACCATGTCGGTGGTGCACGTGTGAGCGTTGTGGGAATGACTTACGTCACGATATACGAGTTGGATTTTGTCCTTATTGTAATGATATTACTTCATGTGAAAATCCGAATTTTTCGAATAATCCTCTCGATTTCAATCCACCTCCACACCCTACATACGAGACACCCTCGTGTGAGTTTTGTGGAAACGATTCTCATTTTGGTAATGATTGTTCGCATCGATTCTCGCTTAATTACGAGCAAGAACCGAGCTACAATCAAAACTTTAATGATAATTGTTATCCACAAGATTTACCGAGTTTATCACAACAATATCTTTGTTGTGAGTATTGTGGAGGTCCTCACGAGAGTTTTTGTTGTCAACCGAGAGATCAAAATTTTTATGAGCCTAATCCTTGCTATAATTCGATTCCTTCCGGTTTTGACCAATCTCCACAATATTCTTTCGATATTGAACGATTTGAAACAACGAATCAAAGAAATGTTGAAATTGTTGAAAAAAGTATTGAAGATTTGTTGCTTGAAAAGAAACAAATTAATCAAGAGATTAATGACATTACAAATGAATTAGGAAGTCGTCGATTTCATGGAGAAATAATTGATGAGGGATTTAGACGAGATTGTGAGCTTAAGATTCGACAACTTTCGCAAGATTATAATGGTTTGAGCATTGAGATTTGAAAGAAAGAAAAAATTCAAGAGGAAGAAAAATATCTTGCTAATCGTGAAATCGAGCGTTCTCTTCTTTTGGATGATGATGAGGATAGTACTCTTTCTTTGAGAGATCTTATTGCTCTACATCCTTCGTCTAGTGCTATCATGTTTCCTATTCGTATCTTGCCGGCTATTGAGCCCGAGGATTCTCCCATCCTAGATGATGAGGAAATCTCTCATGACATCACCACTCCTATTCATGATTCTTCCATCGTGGAACCCGAAAATTCTCTAAGCAAGGGGGACAAGCATATTAGCACTATACTTGTCCAAAACCCAAGAGAGTTTGACGGTATTTCCAATGAGATGTGTGATTTGCCACATTGTGATGACTCGATTTTTCCATTCACTTTGATGTTTTCTCCAATTCTAATGATGAAAATTGTGATGGAAATGAAGATTTTGAGAATCATTCTACTTCTAGTGAATTTTCTAATGAGGAGTTCTCCGATGAACTTTCTTATAAAGATGATATTCACGAATCGGATTTTGAGGGGTTCGTCGATGAACCTACTCTTCTTCACCCATTTCCACCGGGAAATGAGGATGATAGTGATCCGTTTTATAAGAGGTTCACTTTTGAACTTGCTCTTTTAGACCCATTTCCATCGGGAAATGAGGTTGATTTGACTATTCCGATCCTTGAGAAGTTCTCCGATGAACTTACTCATTTAGATGTGGAGGATGTGATTCTTCGTAAAAAATTATCCAACGTCTATCTTCTCATTTCTAGGATCGAGGCTTTGAATTCTAAGCCTAATGCCAAGTCTTTCTCTCCATCTCCTATTCCCGTTGAGGATAGTGATCCGCTTATGGAGGAGATTGACACTTTTCTTGCTTCTCATGATTCGATACCACCGGGTGTTGATGATATCGACCCGGAGGGGGACGCTATCTTTTTAGAGAATTTACTTGATGATGATTTCGTCCCAAGTCCTCCTCCCACCCATTTTGACCTTAATGTGAGGGTTTTTCATGTGTCTCATATTGAGTACCATGACCCTATTGATCACATTTCTAAGGGTGAAATGGTCGTTAAAGCAAAGAATGTTGATTCCATTTTGGATGAAACTTTTATCCCACCATTACCATGTGCTTTATATGATCTTGGATTAGCATGGGGGGACGACACCGTGTTATCCTTTCCTTTCTCCACCGAGGACGAGGTATTTGATCCCGGAATAGTTGATTTAGGGAAATCTCGGCTTTTCACCGATGTAATAATTGAAAGATTTTTCGATCATCTTGGTGCGGGTTTATCTCAGGGAGCATGCTTTTTCCATATCGTGCTTTCTGACTTCTATCTCTTTTTGGAGATTCATGTTGGAGTTTTATCCTTTCGTTTGTCATTCGACAACGAGGATGAGATCTTTGACCCCGGCATTGTGCTTTATCATGGATTCTATTCCATTATGCCAGTTTTCACCATTTTCCCTAAGGACCAATGAATGCGGGGATCGAGTCGATCTCATGACTCGGTGAACAAAAACGAGTGCATTCTATCTTCTTTCTATTTTCTAACACCTAATAAGGCTTGATCTTTCAAGCTCGTGTTCGTGTTTTGTTGTGTTGTGATCTTAGGTATGACCCTAAGATTTGAAGACTCTCGTGTTCGGTTTTTGCCGGTCCACTTGATCTTCTATTCTTTGAATGCCAAAAAGGGGCACACTCTTTATCCCTTGATTTTTATCGACTAACGTTTTATCTTGAGGCATAATTAATAAACGGCTTATAGATTTGCGTGCTCTTTCCATGCTAGGAATTTGCATTAGACTCTTTGTGTCTTAGCAAGGGGGTGTTACTCTTGAGCTAAGAAACATTGAGGACAATGTTTGGTTTTAGCATGGGGGAGTCATTCGATATAATCGCTTGCATTTGCTTTTGTCGTGTCCAAACGTATTGTTTTTCTCATTTTTCAATAAAATTTTAAATTTTAGTGTTATTTTTAAGTTTTAATAAATAAAATAAGTGTTTTTGACACAAATGTAGGCTTTCCGTTGGTGAAAATAAGAATAGTTTTTGACTCGACTCGGTTTTTAACCTTAGCTTTTCCTTAACATATTTGAATTAAGTTTTGCTAGGCTATTATATAGGGAGCTTTAAAACGCGAAAGTCTTAATTCATACGAGTTAAGAACAAGAACTTTTCTTAAGCTCCTATAATTGATCCTAGAAAGTCGTTTATCAAGGGAACTTTAAAACGCAAATTCTAAAACTTACAAGAGTATAAGAAGATGCAAGATCCTATAGATGACTTGAAAACCCAAAACTTTGATTTAATAGGCTAAGTATCCATTGATTTCACATTTTTGAAATTTTACAATATGGAGAACAAGAGATGATAGAGCCAATTATAAGTTTGGTATTCTTTCGGGAATTTATGTGAGTTAATTATAAGCCTATTCTCCCATCGCTTGCTAATAAATTTATTTGCAATAAATAAGGTTGAACGATTTGAAAAGTTACTTAGCTTCTAGCCCAAGATCGTTTAAAAGTTGCTCGGTATGGATTAGAGTTCATAGCCAAGGCATAACTTATTGAAGCGGGATGCGAACATTGGCGAGTCCAAAAAGGTCCTAACAAGACATGAGGGCTATGTTTTATTGCTAAAGATCTCAAGTGATGTGAAGAATCATTTATCAAAAATCAATATGAAGGATCGAGACACACGACGAAAAGCAAATACTCCCAAAAAGTCATGGAGAAGTCTATCCAAAAAGACCATAATAAGGTATGAGGATAAATGAGGCCAAGTCCAAAAAGGAGGCGGATCGTTGTATATCAAAATCCCAAATAAAGATTGGAGAAAAATGAGGAAGTCGTGGTCCAAGTATGAATCTCTCAAAACTTCAAGTGAAGAAATTCCTATATGAAGAGAAGACCATTATTTCATGAACGTCTCTCAAGGTTTGAAGTATAAAGTCGCTGCCAAATATCGGTCCGAGAAACGTCTCAAATCGCGAAGCAAGTTATGCCAAGATATGAACTTTATGAGGTCCCGAGAAGCAGTTTTAAAAGATTTTGTCCTTTAGCTAACTATTGATTAAATCGTTCACTTTATTTTCAACTTAATAAATTATCGAAATAAGTCAACAATGCATCCTCGTGATCATTCAAGACAACAATAAAATATAAGAGATACACCTAGGAATAAGGGAGTCTAAGTGAATAATTAGCCCACATGAGTTCGTGTTAGTCTACCAACTTATAATAACAATGATCTTGTTTTTGCACTTGGCATGGAAAAGTGAAAAGTCGAGGATGATGAATCTATTTGAGTTTTATGATCCTTAAAGTTATTTTTCAATAATGAAAGCAATACATTATGTCTTTACAAAATAAATGTCAAAAGTTGAATAATGGTGTAGTTAGTGATTTATTCTATCATTGCGTGAGGACACGGCAATTGCTTAGCATGGGGGAATTTGATATGAGTGTAATTACTCATATCATTTGTATCAAATAACAATGAAATATTGCACAAAATGTATCAAATATGCCTTGGATATGTTGTTTTCTTGTTTGAATGTGTGTAGGTACCAAGTTCGCGAAAATCGGCAAAATCGACACGAGAATGAAGAAAAAGATCATAGAAGCCAAAATCGAGCTCGACTTGAGTGGATTTAATAAGTATGCAAGTTAACGGGTCAAGTGGGTCCCACATGAGCATATTGGGCCTGAAAAGCCCAATATTGGATTTAAAGTAAACAACTCTTGAAAAAAACGAAAACATACAAAGCCCATTTCATTAAACATTTGGACGAATTGAGTGTTAGGCTGCAAGCCCAATTCAGTAGAACAAGAGAAACGATGGAATGAATTGTATATGGGCCTGTTTAGGGTTTACTTTTGTCAAAAACGTGTGTATACACGTTATAACTCACACCCATTTAATATTCACCCACTCATTCACGATTTATACAACGCTTTCATCCATTCAACAAATAAAGAAAGAATTTATTTTCTCAGTCAAACGTGTGAAGACACGTTGCTTTCACCAAATTTTTATCCACTCACATAAATAAATAAATAAATGACCCCTCCACTCATTCACTTGTTTACATCATTCACCCACACACACATTAATTTACTCCTTTCGATGTTATCTATGCTAACCTTTCTTCTCCATTTTTCACCCTAAAACCAGGCACCCAAATTACTATTCACAAAAACCCTAGGTTAATAAATAGTCCATTTTACAAAGGGCTTTTTATTTATTCAGATAATTCACAAAAAGGGGAATAAAACCCCCATAGTTATAGGAAGATAAAGGCTGGAAGAAAAGGCTACGTGGCGTTTTTCTATAGGGTGAAACACCTCATTCCTCCTTATCAACCAATCAAATGGCTTCAAAGAAGCACAACTAGCACACACGGATGCCACGTTGGCAATCCGTGTGCTAGTTGTGCTATATTCACCATCCGATCAAAGAAAGAAAGAGAAAGAGAAGTTCAAAGGCCAGAAATCAAATGGAATATTCCAAAGAGATCCAAATATCCTCCTCAGCAAGCCTTAGGGGTGGCTATAAAAACCCCCAATTATCTTGTATTTTTTATCCTTTCTTTACTTTTAATGTTATTCTGTTGAAATAGTTGTAGAATAAATTCTTGTATTTTTCATTAAATCTTGTAATCTCTTTGAAATTTAATAAAAGTTCAGTTAATTTCATTTAAATCGTGTCTCGTTTTATTATTGATTGAAGTTTATATGAATTAATTTTATTTACTGTTTCACATAATACCATTTGAGATGTTAAACTTAAACTAATTAATAGTTTTAGTTTAATGTTATAAGTAAAAATTGGATCAAAATTTTTCCCTACTGGATAATTTTAAATTATAAATCTGCTCGGTTCGATGGTGTTCGTTTTGGGTTCGTTTGATGATGGTGGAACGATTAATGGTGATTTATGGTGGTATTGATCTCGGTTCTTAGGCAGCACAGCGCTGACCTACTTCCCAATGGGTTCATCAAAAGGTGCTAATCCCTTTTAATTTTATGTTTTATTTTATAGGTTAATTAAATCTGCTTCTTGATTTTCCTTTGATGCTGATTTTATGTTGTTTGATTATAAGATGTTATATGTTTATACATTTGAATGATTAAGGATTATACGTTTAGTTTTAATGACTTTAATTGATTAAATTGATTTTACTGTTTGTTTGCAATGGAATTTTACTAAAAGTTTCATAGGGTTTGTTTGATATTGATTTGATGATTTTGGGGGGTTAACTGTTCAGAGAAGGATTGGGGTTTTGTTTTATACCTAATAACAAGCTGCTTAAGTTATTTTTGAGTTAGTTAAAACTAATGAAAGTTTCATATAGAAGTTTCCTTTTTAAATCTATTAAGAAAATCAGTTAAGCTGTTTAAATGGGAACTGGATGAAGTCAAGTCTGCATATCAGTAATATTGAATCTGTTTGATTTGAGCAGATTAATTGGATTGAGATTATCTTTTAGGAAGGGTTGAGTTTAATTATTTGTGTATGAAATATTTTGAGATTTTGTTGAACACTTGCAGAATGATGATAAGATAAGTGTAAGTTCAAGATTGAATGCTGATTGTGGTGTAATTTGATTGCGTTGTAATATTTATCTGTTATTAGTTTCGTTTTATTGATCTTTGCTGAGTTAGTTTTACTCATATTTGATTTGCTTGATATTGTTGGTCTGAGAGTTATTTTACTGCTTACTGAATAATCGTTCAAGCATTCAAGCTTATCAGATTCCATTAATCTGATAAGCCCAAATAAGCTGTGTCCTCACAACTTATAGCATGATAAGCTTCCAAAGTCTTTCCTGAGACTTCTTTTGCATAATCTGTCAAAAAGAAATATTTTCCAAAAATATATGTCACTTATGGGGCTCGAACTCGAGACCTCCCGTTTAGATGTGATGCGTGATAACCAACTGGGCTAAATGCCTTTTTGATTTTACTCTCAGAAAGTTAATTAATATAGTCTGGTTAGATTTGGCAGTTTATTTTTATTTAGTAACTTTTAATTTTCTTTCATTACGTTTTTTTTATAATAACCCTTTGATTATTTTTGTTAAAGTAAATTTTAGCTAAATTAATAAATAAAATAATATAAATATAATATAAAATTAGTTTAAAAAAAAAATAAAAAAGAAATAAAAAAAATAAAAATGTTTTTGTTAAATTTAAATAGTTTAATTAGTTTAATTTTAATTAATTAGATTTTTATAACATTAGATAAAAATAGTGTTTAAATAAATTTGTTTAAAGTAATTTTAAATAAAGTAAATTTGTTTTAAAAAGTTCAATTAGACTTTTAATTAGATTAAAAGTTATTTTTATTAAATAGATTTAATTTTTATAGAATTTTTAATTAGATTAATTTTTAAAATAGTTTTAATTTTTAAGTAATTAATTGTTTTTAGATTTAAAAAATAGCGGGTTTTACGATTCATGCACTTTAGGCTTAATTTTAATAGCTTAAAATTGGTAGATTTAAATTGTAGTTTAAAAACCGAAAACCAATTCAAATCAATTGTCCAAATTAAAGTAAAACGTCTCAAATTCATAAGATCTTCATGTACAACGAACTCGACTCACTCACGTGTTTAATTGAATTCGTCATTGGTATTAATAGTCTATTACTTTTTCCTAAAGGTAATTTTCTAATTTACCCTATAACGTAATATCAAATAAATCACTATACTATCCACGACATATCAAATACACTTTAATTTTCCCGAATTACGTTAAGGTTACTCATTCCGAACTAGGTAAGTGACAGACCTATTCCAAATTAAGTCCTTGATGCTGTATTCCAAACTAGTTCATTTTTGGTGGATCCCGAATTGCTTGATGCCCAGGATTCCGAATTAGGTGGATTGTCTACATTCCGAGTTAGGTTCTGTATTCCGAACTAGGTGGAAACCTAGCTCATTCCGAATTACGTTGAGAAGTCCTACATTCCAAACTAGGTCAAGAAGCAGGGATTCCGAACTACATCAGTAATTGTATTCTGAATTAGGTTGGTTATGTACATTCCGAACTAGGTGGTTTGTGTGTATTCCGAACTATATTCAAGACGGATTCCGAACTAGGTTGTCAATCTACTTTCCGAACTGTGTATAGAACTTATATTCCGGATTATGTGAGTGACACACATTCCGAACTAGTCTCTTGACACAGATTCCGAATTAGGTCAGGTATTTGGTTTCCAGACTTATGTTTTATTTCTGTTTCTTGTTTTAGTTTTTAAATATTTAATTTTTCCCGCCATTTTTCTTAAGCATTATTTTTAATTGTTTTTATCTAAAATTTATTTAAAGTTTCATTTTTATTAGATTGTCAAATCTACTTTTCGTCAAGCTTTAATTTTTCATCATTTAATTAATTTACTTTTCAAGCCTTTATTTTTACCATTTACTTTTTAATCAATTTCAGATTTATTTACTTTACCATTTACATTAAAGTTTTGCAATTAAATTTTAAACAACGACCAAAAATATTTATTTCCACCAAAAGACGACTGAGTCGCACGTAAACCAGTAATCAATTCGATTAGACCGATTTCACCGAACTTTTTAACTGAGTAAAATCCAGTTATTAATGGGATTCCAGCATCATTGAAGCATCATGTTACCAACGGGCTGGGATATTTTTCACATTATTAATAAATGCTGTTTTGAGACAAGATACTAAATGTGTACAATTTAATTCATATGATATGTTTTTAAATGACTATTATGATCATTGCTCTATATACTGTGTGCTATCGATCCACCAAAGTAACACCCCGCGTACTATTCCGCTGCATTTGACCATTATGGGGGTGTTACAAAATGGTATCAGAGCGCATAGTTATAGAGAACCAGATCAAAAATAAAATTTTTTAAATAATAAAATTTTAAATTGGACTATAACTGAAATTTTAAATCAATTAAAGAGAAAATTGATTTTCGGGAACCCTTATAGTTAGGCATATAGCATATAGAGCATGCATATTATGTGGACTAACTGTACGCTGATTTATAACCTCCGTGTTATTAAGTCACTTAAGTATCTACACATATTTTTAACAAGCATTGTTAAAAAGAGTCATAAACCGCATTGCATATGCATTTTGAAAACTTTTTGAATTGTTCAAGCTAAAACTTACTCAACTTTGAAATGCTACTATTTTCAGATATCATGACGACACCTACTGTAAAACCCACATGCTTTTACCATGAGTAGTACCCTTAAGATCGTACGTATAGGATTAGAACTTTCCTTTTATAACATGTTTACGTTTCACGTATAAGAATTTTAAGTATTACGTACGTGTTCGAACACGATAAGTATTTAATACGTATGAACACACGATAATTATTCAAATAATAATTATAATCACGAGCATACGAACATGAAATCATGAATGTAAATTAATCACGAACTAATATTACGTATGCATATATATATTTATTACGAACACGAATAAATATATTAAGTCACGATCGATAACTAATTAAAACGCGTAAAACACGAACACGAGAACACACTTAATTAATTAGACACGGAAAATGTTCGGGTTACCCTATGTGGGCCCCATACCATGAAATTAGGAAGAGAAACGGGCTTAGCCCATGCAAAATTAGCTAACTTGGAAAAAGGAGGAAAACATGTTTCATTTTTACAAAAATTAGAAAACAAAGAAAACCCTAATCCTCCTTCTTCCTCTTCTTTTAGCCGCCACCTATAAACACCATGAAGGGGTGTTCGGGTTGATTTTGATCTTGGAAATTATGCAAGGATTCGTGTGTGTTCATCCTTATTTGATCCACGTATTCGGTATAGCTTTTTTAACCTTTTCTTTTATGTTTTGATTTGTTGAATCACATGAAATCATGATGTTTTTAAAAACTAATTAAAAATATTTATTAAAACATGTCTATGATAATGGGGTGAATCAAAACAAGGGTTTTTAGGGGTGTTTGTTCTAGCCGCCGCCTAAACCGAACCCCCAAGGGGTCTCGGCTTGGCTTATGAACCACCACCGAGACCTCATGGTCTCGGTATGGTGGTGTGGGTCCCACGATAGCAGCAAACAAGGGGTACCCCAGCCTTGGTTCGGGGTATGGTGTTGATTACGGGTCCGGTTCATGGTTTCTAGTCACGATCCGGTTCATTGATTATGTTAAGGTTTATGATTTTAATAGTTATATGTTAAAAACTAAATTAATAAAACATGACATAATTAATTTAATTAACATGACTTAGGTTATAAGTTTAATTATTAGATCATGAATTTTAACCTAAGTATTTATTTGTAATTAGACTTTATAATTAATTAATTATTAAAAATCATTACTATAATTAATTAATTAACATGACTCAGGTTATATTATTAGTAATTAATAATACATGTTTTAACCTAAGTATTTTACTTTATTTAATTAAAAACATGATATAGTTAATTAAATACTTTTAACCTATAGTTTAATTAATTTACATGTAATGATTAATAAACTATACCTTATATCAATATGACTTACAAAATAATCAGAAAATACTTAAGCTTATATAAGTAGCTTATTTAACCAGCTTATATCTAATTATGGAAACTTTCTATTTTTAGAACCTTATTTAATTAAGGCAGCTAATCTATTTATGAAAACTTTCTATTTTTAGAAACTTATCTATTTTAAGCAGTAATTCTATTTTTGGAAACTTTCTATTTTTGGAAACTTTCTATTTTTGGAAACTTTCTATTTTTGGAAACTTTCTATTTTTGGTACCTTTCTATTTTTGGAAACTTTCTATTTTAGGAAACCTGCTATTTTTAGAAAGTTACTTATTATTACACAGTAAGTATAATAATACAAGCATGTGCGTTGATAGCGATGGTCGCTAAAATCTTCTAGCTGTCAGTAAGACACGACTACTTAAGTCCTTTTACGCATAGCCAGTTGATTATTCCAAAATCTTCCCATTTATTCCAAAAGAACCTTCAAGGAGAAGGACGATAACATAAGATTATGTGTCGACTACCGTCGATTTTAAACAAATCACCATTTACAACCGTTACTCTCCTCCACGTATTGACAAGATCGGATTCATGATCATGCTGCCAATAGTGACGAGTGAAAGAGCAGGACATGTCCATGACTGCTATTCGTGCACGACTCGGTCATGCTAGATTTATGATTTTGAATTAGTCTCATCAATGCTCCAACGGCATTATAAGAATGAGTTTCCATGAACTCATAGGCAAATTTATCTGTGTTTTCATTGAGGATAACCTGATTTCCTTTAAAGCCTAGAGAAGAACAGGAAGACCATATCTGCACTATGTTGCAAATTCTATGACAAGAGAAATTTTACCCTAGAAAATTTTCCAATATCAATTCTGTTTTATTATAGTGACACGCTGAATCACATGGGTTTCTACGGTTAATCTTACCATGACTCAGCTTATGCGTAAAGGAGAGAACCCTACACTACATTAGGTGTTCTAGAAAATCCTACGCTAGGAGAAGTCTAGATTCAGAGACTCAGAGTTTCGCAAACTCCTATGTATCAAGTTCTACGAAGCAAGATACAGTTACGTTCATATCTAAGTACTTGACATAGCAACAGGTTAAGATAGGACACTAACAGACTAGGATGCCTATCCATCATCAGAAATGGTGAACAGAAATAGGACAAGATCTCCATGGATTTTGGTTACCAGATTAACGCAAGCTCAGAAGAAGCAAGATGCTATCTGTGTTATTGCCAACAGTTTGATCAAGTCTGTAGAATCCTTACATCCGCAAGGATTTCAAAACCAACAGATTGATCGAACATGTTCCAGCCAAGGCTCATCCGATCACTTGGCAATCCCTCAGTTATCGGGTCAGACAAAGATTCGCAATTGTGCTCCTTATTTACTTCACGTCTTCATTCTAATTCCACGACTTGCTTTCACGATCGCGTTCATGACACTATCCACGTTCATGATGGTATCTTGGCTTACGATTTTACGTTTTTTTGTTCTCATTCTGGGAAGTTTTGCAAGAACTTGAGAGACCAGGCTCAAGCTTAGTGTAACTCCCTATACTCAGATAGACGTTTCACGTCACAATCCACGTCTCACCTAATGGCATTTGGCGATACCGCCATTATATTCTATGTTCACGATATGTTTCACATGTCATGTTCATTCCACGTTCCCCATATCATGATCAAGATATGTTACACGTATCATGGATCACGATATGTTTACTCATACTAAACTCACCATATTTCCACGTATCACGTTCAAAATTGTTCAACGTATCATGTTCACAATTTTTCATGTACTACGTTTCTATATGTCTCGCATATCGTTGCAAATTTTCGGTTAAGTTAGAGTGTTTTGCACGATAACGTTTCAGTGCCTTTACACGTCAATTCTTATTCCCTCGATCAAATTTAGGGGATGTACCTTACGTTGATAACCAAGAACTTCTTCGTATTTCAAGTCAAGGTCAGGAGGACCAAGATTTATCATTCGTGTCAAAATCTGGTGAAGGAACCGTTCCAAGAGGGAGGCCGCTTGGAAACCGACATGTTCATCCGGACTTCTTATCCGTTTTTCTCTTATCAATTAGATATGTCCTTTCAGTCGCGTCATGTTCCATGTCCTTTCAAGACATGTCACGTTCCACGTTCCCTTCTACCATGTCATTTTCATGTCCTTTTATCGTACATACCCTTTCAGTTTGATTCGGGTATTTTCTTCTTTTCCGGTTTACTTTATCTATAATTCGGGGACGAATTATTCTTTTTAGGGGGGAAAAGTTGTAAAACCCGCATGCTTTTACCATGAGTAGTACCCTTAAGATCGTACGTATAGGATTAGAACTTTCCTTTTATAACATGTTTACGTTTCACGTATAAGAATTTTAAGTATTACCTATGTGTTAGAACACGATAAGTATTTAATACGTATGAACACACGATAATTATTCAAATAATAATTATAATCACGAGCATACGAACATGAAATCATGAATGTAAATTAATCACGAACTAATATTACGTATGTATATATATATTTATTACGAACACGAATAAATATATTAAGTCACGATCGATAACTAATTAAAACGCGTAAAACACGAACACGAGAACACACTTAATTGATTAGACACGGAAAATGTTCGGGTTACCCTATGTGGGCCCCATACCACGAAATTAGGAAGAGAAATGGGCTTAGCCCATGCAAAATTAGCTAACTTGGAAAAAGGAGGAAAACATGTTTCATTTTTACAAAAATTAGAAAACAAAGAAAACCCTAATCCTCCTTCTTCCTCTTCTTATAGCCGCCACCTATAAACACCATGAAGGGGTGTTCGGGTTGATTTTGATCTTGGAAATTATGCAAGGATTCGTGTGTGTTCATCCTTATTTGATCCACGTATTCGGTATAGCTTTTTAACCTTTTTCTTTTATGTTTTGATTTGTTGAATCACATAAAATCATGATGTTTTTAAAAACTAATTAAAAACATTTATTAAAACATGTCTATGATTATGGGGTGAATCAAAACAAGGGTTTTTAGGGGTGTTTGTTCTAGCCGCCGCCTAAACCGTACCCCCAAGGGGTCTCGGCTTGGCTTATGAACCACCACCGAGACCTCATGGTCTCGGTATGGTGGTGTGGGTCCCACGGCAGCAGCAAACAAGGGGTACCCAGACCTTGGTTCGGGGTATGGTGTTGATTACGGGTCCGGTTCATGGTTTCTAGTCACGATCCGGTTCATTGATTATGTTAAGGTTTATGATTTTAATAGTTATATGTTAAAAATTAAATTAATAAAACATGACATAATTAATTTAATTAACATGACTTAGGTTATAAGTTTAATTATTAGATCATGAATTTTAACCTAAGTATTTATTTTTAATTAGACTTTATATTTAATTAATTATTAAAAACCATGACTACAATTAATTAATTAACATGACTTAGGTTATATTATTAGTAATTAATAATACATGTTTTAACCTAAGTATTTTACTTTATTTAATTAAAAACATGATATAGTTAATTAAATACTTTTAACCTATAGTTTAATTAATTTACATGTAATGATTAATAAACTATACCTTATATCAATATGACTTAGAGAATAATCAGAAAAAACTTAACCTTATATAATGAGCTTATTTAACCAGCTTATATCTGATTATGAAAACTTTCTATTTTTAGAAACTTATTTAATTAAGGCAGCTAATCTTTTTATGGAAACTTTCTATTTTTAGAAACTTATCTATTTTAAGCATTAATTCTATTTTTGGAAACTTTCTATTTTTGGAAACTTTCTATTTTTGGAAACATTCTATTTTTGGAAACTTTCTATTTTTGGTAACTTTCTCTTTTTGGAAACTTTCTATTTTAGGAAACTTGCTATTTTTAGAAAGTTACTTATTATTACACAGTAAGTATAATAATACATGAAATACAAGTAATACTTAATCAGAACAGACAGAATATAAGATAAACACAGTTTAAAGCTTAAAACAGTAAAACATGACATGAACGTATAAAATAAGCTAAGACATGATATAAAATCAGTTACGTATTTAGTAATCAGATACTTTTACACGTATGTATTTATGTAGCATTAGTGATACCGAAGTAGCTATCTCTTCTGTTCGTCTTCTTCGTTCACTGGACATAAGGTACGGATTCCCGTCCTTTCAGTATGGACATTCTTTCCTTATTAGGATTCCCCGTATGCAGCCAAATGTTTTCCCGTAGTATAAGTTTATATGTTTGGCTTGCTTATGTTTAATTTAGAATACCTATAGCCATATACATGCATGACCAGTTTCACCTAGTTATGGAGGTACCATAACCATAACATTAGAGGCACTGATGTTATGACTTCACCACGGCGGAGTGATTGCTCATGGCGTCCCTTCAGCTTTTGGCCATATTATTATATTTATCATGTGGGGCGTATGGGTGCATCCTAGTTACATGTTTTTCAGCAGATTACTCAGTGTGAATGTGGTGTGTGCCTTGCATCCTTCACAAGGAGCTGATCCCTCCTACCCAAACCAGTACATTAAATTAGAGGCAGCCCCTCTAATTTGCATGATGAGGTCACCCCTCCAAGTATTCATGCACGGTGGATTTTCATGACATATATTGGTTAATGGTAAAATTATGTTAAACAGTTTTCATAAGATAAACATAAGGCTTTTCAAACTATAAAACCAGTTTTATGAACATGTTCTAGGTTTTCCAGGACTTATACATTTCTGCTGCTATTAAGTCTTTATTATGTTTTAGTCATTTATACTATGTCTATATCCGTGCACTGAGCGTTTTGCTCAGCCGTTACTTTCCTTTCCATGTCCCAAAACGGCAGGTACCCTAGGAAAGACTCGAGCATTTGGAGGACGTGCATATGATGGAAGTTGCTAGAGACTTCTTTTCCTTTTTGCCTTCATACACTTATGCTTTTTTAGTCTTTCATTCATTTCTTTTGCTTTATTATGTTTTGGGCTTATGTTTGGGAACCGATGTTTGATTCCGGTTATCCCTATGGTCATGTAATGTTTTAGACATTTATCCTTGTATGCTTTGATGACACGCCATAATTACGCGTGACATTCCATTTATCAAAATAGGGTGTTACAATTATGGTATCAGAGCCAAGGCTTCGACCTGTAGCCTCTCAAACTCGACCTGTGACTAGTGGGTAGTCACCAGGAGCTTCCTAAGCCAACGTCTGTTATTCTACGTATTGATGTTTTCAGCGCATTGTTGTTTTAACCATGATGTTTTCAGCACCTTGAGGTTTTAACCTTGATGCTTTTCATCGATATTGTTTTACTAATATGGATGGACAACCGTCATTCATATTTAGTTATGTGTCATTGTTTCATGCATGACGTTCCTCGTGAACTGTGACTATGTGGACTGAACCTCAATAGTTCATAATTAGTCACATAAAAAAAAATTCTGATAAGTTTTACAGATGAGTTTCACTTATTTATGTTTCATGTATTATTGTTGCAGGGATTATGACTAAGTAATGGTTGGTACAGGACTGGCCCTATTTAGTCGCTTGTGCTTTTATCAAAACTTTTAACTTTGGGACCGACCCATTGGCGTCCCCTCGCCATGTCTTTTGTTTTGGGACCGACCCATAGGCGTCCCCTCGCACATATAAAGTTTTTTTATAAACTACATTACGCATTCATGCACTGTTTTTTTTTCATGCATAAAATTTTTCTCATGATTTATTGGCATAAATTTTTTTTTCATGTCCCCTCATATGTTATTTTTTTTATTATTTTTTTTATGTCAAGTATGTTTTCATACTATCATGGTTAACTTCAGTTTCATGCTGATTATGTTATACACTCCTTCATGATAGATTGTTTCATGTATCTTCATGATAATTCCGTCTTCATGTTGATTACGTCTTACGCCTCTTTTGTTATTTATGCTTTCATGCAAGACATAGTTGGATTTCATTGAATTCTGCTTTCATGATAGTCATGGTTGGTTTTCATTGATCATGTTGTCAGGCAAATCATCGTTGAATTTTGTGTAACCACACTTTAACGTTTCTCGATATAACCAAAATGATGTCTATGCTAATACTGCCAGGTTATCATGATGGTTTTCCTAACCGTTTAACCGATATACTTTCCTTAAATCATGATAAATGATCGACCCCATACCGATCATTTCATGTGCATTCCACGTGTACTCCACGTATCATATTTCATGTGTATTACATTGATAGGTGTGTAAACACCCATCCTTTTTACCACTTAATTACAATAATAACCGAGCCAAAACGTGTATTTTATGTCATTTATGTCGGAATTATGCGTGGTTTGTGTTTTTGTTGTGATTTAGGACGAAAAGGTGAAAAGTGGAGAAAACACTGGCATTCACGGGCTTTTATCGAAGAAAAAGACGAAAGACGAAGTCAAGAAATCAAGAGTGCAAAAAGAATGGAAGTCCAAGACTAATTCTGAAGATTTATCGAAGAAAAAGTTAAAAGACGGAAGTTTACTAAAAGCCGAAGAACTCGAGTCTAATTTATTGAAGAATTACAAGACGAGTTTAAAGAAATCCCGAGACAAAGTCAATAAATTCCAAGATTTAAGAAGATTAAGGACTTAATGGTACAATTAAAGAAAGAAGAAAGAGGGGAGGAAGCTTCCTAAGCACCTCCCTAATCTCCCTATATATAGTTTTCATTTTCATTCCATTTGTTTTTGTTGGCTAATAGTGACAATTAGTTCTTCCATTTTAATTACCTTGCACTTTAATTACATGTCATTTAATTAATTGTCTTGCACCTTAAATACCTTTAATTTCAAGTAAGTTTCCTTTTAATTATTGTCAATCTTACTTTTATTGTTTGATCTCCTATCTTCCTTTCTTGTTTGATCTTAATCTTCATGCTTTATTGTTTATGTTTATGTTCTTGATTTTTATTGATTTAATTAAGTGGGTTTTGATTATTTTGGTTATATTTGTTAGTTTGATTGTTTTGGATTGTTTGTTTATGATTAATAGATGTTTATTGATTAGTTTGATTTAATCTTGTGGTTGATTTTGTTTAGTTTTGATTAGATCCGTAGCTTTTTGTTTCTTCCTTGTTCTTCGCTTCATTCTTTTCCCAGGTATATTCCGAATCAAGGACCAGCTAAGCTTTTGTTCCGAATCAAGGTGATCTTGTGATTGTTCCGAACAAGCAAATTATTCCGGATCAGTAGTGTTTATTCGGAATAATTTATTATTCCGGATCAAGCTATTCATTCGGAACATTTATTGTTCCGAATCAAGGAGGTGTTCATCCGGAATATATTCCGGATCAAGGATTGAAGAATTATTCCGAATCAAGCTGTGCATTCCGAGTGAAGCTGTTCATTCGGAACATTCCAAATCAAGACATCATTCCGGATCAAAGTGATTCATTCGGAATATATTCTGAATCAAGACAAAGTTCCGATTCAGTGGAGTTCATTCGGAACATTTATTGTTCCGAATCAACAGAGTTCTGAATCAAAGGAGTTGATTCGGAATATTCCGAATCAAGCTTTTATTTCATTTATTCCGGATCAACAATTGTTCCTAACCAAGGTATTCATTCGAAATAGTGAATATTCCGGATAAGTGACATATTCCGGATGAACCATTATTCCGAGTGAGCATATTATTCCGGATCAAAGGTTTTTGGTAATTATTCCGAGTGAAGAAGAAATTATTCCGGACGAAGGTGACATTCCAAACGAGTGATTTATTCCGAACGAAGGATTATTCCGAATGAGCTGTTTTCAGGTTCTTTTTAGTTTCTGTTTTTAATTTTTAATTTTCAAGCTTTACTTTTCCCGCCTTTTTCCTTAGTTGCACTTTAAGTTTACTTGCCTTAGATAGTTTTAAGTTTGCGTTATTTACGTTTAGTGCCCATTTACTTTTCGTCACGCTTTTAAATTCCCGTCATTTATTTTAAATTAGATTTAGATTTAAATTAACGTCGTTTACTTTTAAGTCTTGCACTTTTTAATTACTACAACGACACAACTATTTGTTTCACCAAAGAACTACTGAGTCGCATAGTTAACCAGGATCAATTCGATTAGACCACAACAACGAACTAGAACTTTATACTTGGTGTTAAAAGCCTTGTTATCATACATGTACCTTAATCCATGTGTATTCCACTTGCAATACTTCACGAGTATTCGCTAGTCGATTCTGAATCATCTCAGGCGTATTTTCAATTGATGATATTCTACAAGATTGCTGCCGCTCATAACTTGGATATGTTACTAAAGGTTGATGCTGCTGACGTTCGGAGACGCTATGAGATGCGGATGCTGTTCACAACCTGGAGATCCTACAAGACGAAGACAAAGGCGTCAAAGCAAAGCAATTGGACGAGAAGATGCTTCACCAACAGACGATTTCCATCAATCATTGTCCCTAATTCTTAGTTACATGTCACACGTCATTCGGCTGTCATTCCAGCCATATGAGTGCAAACCGGTACCAGCCGGCCACTCAGCTGAATAGTTACATGAATCACGGTCATGAGAATGACCGTCATGGAACTGACAGACAGGACGATAGTAACTACTACTATGACAAAAACTATCCTAGAAATCGCAACCGAGGCTCCGGCCGCGGACATGATCAGACATACAAAGGATCAGTAGTCCAACCGATCCGCCAAGTCTGGCATAATAACCTAATATTGTAGTTCTATTGTTTTACGTCTCGAGACACATGTCAAGACATCAGTCAAGACACATGTCTCACGTATACTTTCTGAATACATATGTCAAGACACCAGTCAATACATATGTCATGCTTATAGTTCCAAGACACGAGTCAAGACACATGACTTACGTCCAACTATGGAACATTTTTAGAAATTTAGGGTACCCTCCGAGGGTATATCCATTTTGTTGTGCCATGTATTAATCAGGCCACAAGAATTTCAATACCATTACCGGCGCATCAGTGAGAACTGTCATGTTGCGGATGTCACTTTCATTTCTTTCACCATATTTCATATATTCATGACCGCGAAAAACGCCTTTCGTATTCCCACGTATACGAAGGTTTTCCTTCAGCTTAATGATGAGTTCCAAGCTGCTAACGTATTTCCTCGGACAGACATGAGATGAATTTTATCCTAATTATGGACTATGAACAGCACACCATGCTACGATTCATAATTATGTACAGTAATGTTCAGGCTCCTGAATACATTCAGCTTGATTTTCCATCAGGAAAATCTGTAAAAATTATCTATGCTTACAATCATGTGCGTTGATAGCCATGGTCGCTAAAATTTTCTAGCTGTCAGTAAGATATGACTACTTAAGTCCTTTTACGCATAGCCAGTTGATTATTCCAAAATCTTCCCATATATTCCAGAAGAACCTTCAAGGAGAAGGACGGTAACATAAGATTATGTGTCGACTACCGTCGATTTTAAAAAAATCACCATTTACAACCGTTACTCTCCTCCACGTATTGACAAGATCGGATTCATGATCATGCTACCAATAGTGACGAGTGAAAGAGCAGGACATGTCCATGACTGCTATTCGTGCACGACTCGGTCATGATAGATTTATGATTTTGAATTAGTCTCATCAATGCTCCAACGGCATTATAAGAATGAGTTTCCATGAACTCATAGGCAAATTCATCTGTGTTTTCATTGAGGATAACCTGATTTCCTTTAAAGCCTAGAGAAGAACAGGAAGACCATATCTGCATTATGTTGCAAATTCTATGACAAGAGAAATTTTACCCTAGAAATTTTTCCAATATCAATTCTGTTTGATTACAGTGACACGTTGAATCACATGGGTTTCTACGGTTAATCTTACCATGACTCAGCTTATGCGTAAATGAGAGAACCCTACACTACATTAGGTGTTCTAGAAAATCCTACGCTAGGAGAAGTCTAGATTCAGAGACTCAGAGTTTCACGAACTCCTATCTATCAAGTTCTACGAAGCAAGATACAGTTACGTTCATATCTAAGTACCTGACATAGCAACAGGTTAAGATAGGACACTAACAGACTAGGATGCCTTTCCATTATCAGAAATGGTGAACAAAAATGGGAAAAGATCTCCATGGATTTTGGTTACCAGATTAACGCAAACTCAGAAGAAGCAAGATGCTATCTGTGTTATTGCCAACAGTTTGATCAAGTCTGTAGAATCCTTACATCCGCAAGGATTTCAAAACCAACAGATTGATCGGACATGTTCCAGCCAAGGCTCATCCGATCACTTGGCAATCCCTCAATTATCGGGTCAGACAAAGATTCGCAATTGTGCTCCTTATTTACTTCACGTCTTCATTCTAATTCCACGACTTGCTTTCACGATCGCGTTCATGACACTATCTACGTTCATGATGGTATCTTGGCTTACGATTTTACGTTTTTTTGTTCTCATTCTGGGAAGTTTTTCAAGAACTTGAGAGACCAGGCTCAAGATTAGTGTAACTCCCTATCCTCAGATAGACGTTTCACGTCACAATCCACGTCTCACCTAATGGCATTTGGCGATACCGCCATTATATTCTATGTTCACGATATGTTTCACATGTCATGTTCATTCCACGTTCACCATATCATGATCAAGATATGTTACACGTATCATGGATCACGATATGTTTACTCATACTAAACTCACCATATTTCCACGTATCACGTTCAAAATTGTTCAACGTATCACGTTCACAATTTTTCACGTACTACGTTTCTATATGTCTCGCACATCGTTGCAAATTGTCGGTTAAGTTAGAGTGTTTTGCACGATAACGTTTGAGTGCCTTTACACGTCAATTTTTATTCCCTCGATCAAATTTAGGGGATGTACCTTACGTTGATAACCAAGAACTTCTTCGTATTTCAAGTCAAGGTCAGGAGGACCAAGATTTATCATTCGTGTCAAAATCTGGTGAAGGAACCATTCCAAGAGGGAGGCCACTTGGAAACGGACAAGTTCATCCGGACTTCTTATCCGTTTTTCTCTTATCAATTAGATATGTCCTTTCAGTCGCCTCACGTTCCATGTCCTTTCAAGACATGTCACGTTCCACGTTCCTTTCTACCATGTCATCTTCATGTCCTTCTATCGTACATACCCTTTCAGTTTGATTCGGGTATGTTCTTCTTTTCCGGTTTAATTTATCTATAATTCGGGGACGAATTATTCTTTTTAGGGGGAAGAGTTGTAAAACCCGCATGCTTTTAACATGAGTAGTACCCTTAAGATCGTACGTATAGGATTAGAACTTTCCTTTTATAACATGTTTACGTTTCACGTATAAGAATTTTAAGTATAACGTATGTGTTAGAACACGATAAGTATTTAATACGTATGAACACACGATAATTATTCAAATAATAATTATAATCACGAGCATACGAACATGAAATCATGAATGTAAATTAATCACGAACTAATATTACGTATGTATATATATATTTATTACGAACACGAATAAATATATTAAGTCACGATCGATAACTAATTAAAACGCGTAAAACACGAACACGAGAACACACTTAATTAATTAGACACGGAAAATGTTCGGGTTACCCTATGTGGGCCCCATACCACGAAATTAGGAAGAGAAATGGGCTTAGCCCATGCAAAATTAGCTAACTTGGAAAAAGGAGGAAAACATGTTTCATTTTTACAAAAATTAGAAAACAAAGAAAACCCTAATCCTCCTTCTTCCTCTTCTTATAGCCGCCACCTATAAACACCATGAAGGGGTGTTCGGGTTGATTTTGATCTTGGAAATTATGCAAGGATTCGTGTGTGTTCATCCTTATTTGATCCACGTATTCGGTATAGCTTTTTAACCTTTTTCTTTTATGTTTTGATTTGTTGAATCACATAAAATCATGATCTTTTTAAAAACTAATTAAAAACATTTATTAAAACATGTCTATGATTATGGGGTGAATCAAAACAAGGGTTTTTAGGGGTGTTTGTTCTAGCTGCCGCCTAAACCGAACCCCCAAGGGGTCTCGGCTTGGCTTATGAACCACCACCGAGACCTCATGGTCTCGGTATGGTGGTGTGGGTCCCACGGCAGCAGCAAACAAGGGGTACCCAGACCTTGGTTCGGGGTATGGTGTTGATTACGGGTCCGGTTCATGGTTTCTAGTCACGATCCGGTTCATTGATTATGTTAAGGTTTATGATTTTAATAGTTATATGTTAAAAATTAAATTAATAAAACATGACATAATTAATTTAATTAACATGACTTAGGTTATAAGTTTAATTATTAGATCATGAATTTTAACCTAAGTATTTATTTTTAATTAGACTTTATAATTAATTAATTATTAAAAACCATGACTATAATTAATTAATTAACATGACTTAGGTTATATTATTAGTAATTAATAATACATGTTGTAACCTAAGTATTTTACTTTATTTAATTAAAAACATGATATAGTTAATTAAATACTTTTAACCTATAGTTTAATTAATTTACATGTAATGATTAATAAACTATACCTTATATCAATATGACTTAGAAAATAATCAGAAAATACTTAACCTTATATAATGAGCTTATTTAACCAGCTTATATCTAATTATGGAAACTTTCTATTTTTAGAAACTTATTTAATTAAGGCAGCTAATCTTTTTATGGAAACTTTCTATTTTTAGAAACTTATCTATTTTAAGCATTAATTCTATTTTTGGAAACTTTCTATTTTTGGAAACTTTCTATTTTTGGAAACATTCTATTTTTGGAAACTTTCTATTTTTGGTAACTTTCTCTTTTTGGAAACTTTCTATTTTAGGAAACCTGCTATTTTTAGAAAGTTACTTATTATTACACAGTAAGTATAATAATACATGAAATACAAGTAATACTTAATCAGAACAGACAGAATATAAGATAAACACAGTTTAAAGCTTAAAACAGTAAAACATGACATGAACGTATAAAATAAGCTAAGACATGACATAAAATCAGTTACGTATTTAGTAATCAGATACTTATACACGTATGTATTTATGTAGCATTAGTGATACCGAAGTAGCTATCTCTTCTGTTCGTCTTCTTCGTTCACTGGACATAAGGTACGGATTCCCGTCCTTTCAGTATGGACATTCTTTCCTTATTAGGATTCCCCGTATGCAGCCAAATGTTTTCCCATAGTATAAGTTTATATGTTTGACTTGCTTATGTTTAATTTAGAATACCTATAGCCATATACATTCATGACCAGTTTCACCTAGTTATGGAGGTACCATAACCATAACATTAGAGGCACTGATGTTATGACTTCACCACGGCGGAGTGATTGCTCATGGCGTCCCTTCAGCTTTTGGCCATATTATTATATTTATCATGTGGGGCGTATGGGTGCATCCTAGTTACATGTTTTTCAGCAGATTACTCAGTGTGAATGTGGTGTGTGCCTTGCATCCTTCACAAGGAGCTGATCCCTCCTACCCAAACCAGTACATTAAATTAGAGGCAGCCCCTTTAATTGGCATGATGAGGTCACCCCTCCAAGTATTCATGCACGGTGGATTTTCATGACATATATTGGTTAATGGTAAAATTATGTTAAACAGTTTTCATAAGATAAACATAAGGCTTTTCAAACTATAAAACCAGTTTTATGAACATGTTCTAGGTTTTCCAGGACTTATACATTTCTGTTGCTATTAAGTCTTTATTATGTTTTAGTCATTTATACTATGTTTATATCCGTGCACTGAGCGTTTTGCTTAGTCGTTACTTTCCTTTCCATGTCCCAAAACGGCGGGTACCCTAGGAAAGACTCGAGCATTTGGAGGACGTGCATAGGATGGAAGCTGCTAGAGACTTCTTTTCCTTTTTGCCTTCATACACTTATGCTTTTTTAGTCTTTCATTCATTTCTTTTGCTTTATTATGTTTTGGGCTTATGTTTGGGAACCGATGTTTGATTCCGGTTATCCCTATGGTCATGTAATGTTTTAGACATTTATCCTTGTATGCTTTGATGACACGCCATAATTACGTGTGACATTCCATTTATCAAAATGGGGTGTTACACCTACCATCGTGACTACTTTCGAGGAGCTTATGGTTCCTACCATCACACCGCCATTGCCGACATCGGTACTTGCCGGGCATGCATCCGACACCGAGTCCAGAGATGACCAGCCTGATGGAGTTATCATCTTATCAGATTCTCCTACCCCATCACCACCTGCTATTTCTCCTGCATCACCACTACTGGTTGTACCTACATCTCCACCTAGGGAGGCGGATCAGGTTGTACCTACTATACCACCCTTGCCACCACCTTCTGCACTCCACACTTATCCCACCAGTGCCTTGCCACCTCGCAAGAGGAGGCGCGACTTTAATCCTGACTCGACCTTCGAAGTAGGAGAAGGTTCGGGAGCTAGCCAGGCCAGACTTGGCGCACTACAGGCACAGGTCGATGCTCTTGTAGCCCGACAGGTACATGATGCCGCACTCATCCATGCCTTACTTCAGACCAACAGGGTCGTGCCGTACTTTAGGAGAGATTTAACTCTCTCTATTGGACTGTGGCTGGTGAGTCACATACCACTCAGAGTTCTATGGGTATAACCCTGGGAACCATACAGTGGCTGTTGGATGAGGTTTCTTACCTCCGATATTTCCTAGATTCACTAGAGGGTTACTCGTACGAGACCCAGCCTGCCATACTCACACATGAGGAGACCTTCAGGACCTTCATACACCTGGCAGATCTTCGTCACCAGGGAGTCACTGCAGAGACGGATCTTCTTCAGAGTGCCGATACTGCACGCCAGCTTCAGTTGCTCGAGACTATGAGATTCTCCTGGGAGACCAGGAGAGCTATGACTCGCATGCAGGATGATCGTGTACCCACACCACCAGCTGGATCATCCGCACCTGCAGGTAGCCATACTAGTGTAGTCTAGATTTCTTTGTACATCGTGACAAGCATTGAGTTGCATCTCAGCTTGCATGATTTAGGTCTTTTGTACTTATATTTCATTTCAGTTGTATCCGTATCATTAGCACCTAACCTTAGTAGGTAGGTTATCTTTTGTTGTATTACAAACATGTGTACCACTATTTCAGACAGGATTGTTGTATCTCTGTCTTAAATTGGTTGTACTTGTATTATATTGTTATTCACCAAAATTGACATGTTATCACCTACTTGTTTGTTTGTATTTATATTATTATGAACTCTTGACAGGTTATCTAATTTGTTGTGAATTCTATGCATACACATTTTTCATGCAGCTTAATATAATAATCTTATTGACCAACTAATAAATCTCATCTTTGTGTATGCTAGAACAATGGCACCAAGAGTTACTCGACAGAATCCTGACGCTGCTCCCTCAGCAACTATTTCAGAAGCACAACTTAGAGTTTTTATCGGTCAAGGCATTGCTGATGCCTTAGCTGCCAGGGAAACACATCCTAGCGGGAACCAGGGTGACAGTCAAAACTAAAATGCCAGAGATCGAAATGCCAGAGGGTGTACCTACCCCGACTTCCTGAAATGCAAGCCTAGTTACTTCAAGGGCAAGGAAGGGGTAGTAGAACTTATGCAATGGTTCGAGAGGACCGAGACCGTGTTCCGCATTAGTGATTGTATCGAAGAAAACAAGGTTTAATTTGCGACCTGTACTCTTTTGGAACATGCTCTCACCTCGTGGAACTCTCTAGTTGCTACCCTTGGGCATGATGAAGCCTATGGGATGACCTAGACTGCATTGAAAGAAAGGCTTACCACGAAATACCGTCCTTGTAGTGAAATCAAGAAACTAGAGATTGACTTGTGGAACCTCAAATGCTCATATCATGACATCACGGCTTACAATCAGAAGTTTCAGGAGTTGACTTTGATGTGTACTCGAATATTCCCTGACGTGAAAGACAAGCTAGAGAAGTACGTCAGTGGACTTTCTGGTTCTGTTCATGACAGTGTACTCACATCCCGACCCACTACGGTCGAGAGTGCCATAGAGTTTGCCACAGAGTTGATAAACAAACAGGGACGTGATCAATTACTTAGACAGTTAGAGTACAAGAGGAAAATTGATGAGAACTACCGTAGTCATCACCAGACCCAGCAACCAAAGAGACAAAACTTGGGTCAGGTCTGTAGTGCAGTTTCCTCAGCACCACCTCCATATATAGGCAACAAGCCAAAGTGCTCCAAGTGCAATTTCCATCACTACCCTACTGCTGAATGCCGAAGGCCCGGACAGGGCAACCCACATGCTCCAGCCATCCAGAACAACTCTAGTACCAACTACAGGCCCAACAATGGCAATAGTCAGAACTTCCGTGGAAGTGGACATCAGGGAAACCGCTAGCACACTGGCAGTGGTAGCATGGCTCGTAGGGAAGTTCGTTGCTATGGTTGCGGGGAAGTCGGACACATCAAGCCTGAGTGCCCAAAGCGAGCAGTTAGGAACGAGAACAGAGGAGGAGCACCATCCCGAGTTTATGTTATAGGAGATACCAAGACCAACCTCGACTCCAATGTGGTTACCGGTACGTTTCTTCTGAACAATTGTTATGCAACTATTTTGTTTGATACGGGAGCCGATAGAAGCTTTATATCCACCGAGTTTAGTAGTTTACTATGCATTACTCCTTCACATCTAGACGACTGTTACAAAGTCGATTTAGCAGACGATAAAATCATCGAAACTAACACTATTCTAAGAGGTTGTACCTTAAATCTTCTAAATCATCCATTCGATATTCATTTGTTACCTGTAAATTTGGGTAGTTTCGACGTTATTACTGGTATGGACTGGTTAGCCAAATATCACGCAACCATTGTGTGTGGCGAAAAGCTAGTCCGTATATCGTGGGGAAAGGAAAATCTAATTGTCCAAGGAGAAGTAAATTCAGATAGAACTGGCACCAGACTGAGTGTTATCTCATGCACCAAAGTCCAGAAGTATATACTAAAAGGATGCCCTATCTTTTTAGCACATATATCAAAGACAGACAAAGAAGAGGAACCAGAGAAGAAAAAAATCAAGGACGTGCCGATTGTCCGTGATTATCTCGAATTTTTTCCAGACGAATTACCTGGTTTACCTCCGACTCGTCAAGTGGAATTTCAAATTGACTTGATACCGGGAGCTGCACCTGTAGCTAAAGCACCATACTGATTAGAACCGACCGAGATGAAAGAACTCGCTGAACAACTTCAAGAACTATCAGACAAAGGTTTTATCCGACCCAATTCCTCACCTTGGGGAGCTCCATTGCTTTTTATCAAAAAGAAAGACGGTTCTTTCCGAATGTGCATCGATTACAGGGAACTGAATAAGTTAACTGTAAAGAATCGTTATCCGCTACCACGAATCGACGACCTATTTGATCAACTACAAGGATCAAGTGTGTATTCCAAGATTGACTTAAGATCTAGATACCATCAACTGAGAGTCATAGAGGAGGACATACCAAAAACAGCCTTCAAGACTCGTTACGGTCATTACAAATTTCAGGTCATGCCATTTGGATTGACCAACGCACCAGCCATATTCATGGACCTCATGAATCGAGTGTGCATACTGTATCTGGATAAATTCGTCATCATGTTCATCGATGACATACTCATCTATTCTAAGAATAAGTAAGAGCACGGAGAACATCTTGCTCAAGTACTAAAATTGCTTAAGGAGGAGAAGCTATAAACCAAATTCTCCAAATGTGATTTTTTGATTCCTAAAGTACATTTTCTTGGTCACGTGATTGACAGCAAAGGAATTCAAGTAGATCCCGCAAAAGTCAAATCCGTAAAGGATTGGGCAGCACCCACTTCGCCAAAGGAAATTCGCCAATTCTTAGGTCTTGCCGGTTACTACCGGAGATTATAGAAGGATTTTCTAAGATAGCTAAATCTATGACGAATCTTACTCAAAAATGCATGAAATTTGATTGGGGAGAAAAAGAAGAAGCCGCATTCCAAACCATAAAACAGAAATTGTGTAGTGCACCTATCCTAGCCTTACCAGAAGACAACAAAGACTTCGTTGTCTATTGTGATGCCTCACACAAAGGCTTAGGAGTTATGTTAATGCAGAGACAGAAAGTTATTGCTTATGCTTCAAGACAACTGAAGAATCACTAGCATAATTACTCTACTCATGATCTAGAGCTTGGATCTGTATTTTTTGCCTTAAAAATTTGGAGACACTACCTATATGGAACAAAGTGCACAGTGCATACCGACCACAAAAGTTTGCAACATATCCTAGACCAGAAGGAGTTGAACATGAGGCAACGTCGTTGGATAGAATTGCTTAGTGACTACGACTATGATATCAAATACCACCCAGGTAAAGCCAACGTAGTTGCAGATGCACTAAGCCGAAAGGGAACTGATCCTCCATGAGAGTTCGAGCCCTAGTTATGACCATTAGCTTGGACCTACCCAAGCAGATATTAGAGGCTCAACTCCAAGCACAAAAGCCTGAAAACATTGGAAAGGAAGTGTGACAACCGCGGTTTTGAGGTTCGTCACTTAGTTTTATTTTGTGCATATTTCGTGAAATTATGTGTCTTTATGTGTTTATGTGTTAATTGGTGTGAGTACAGTGTGGTTTGGACATCGTTTACGGGTACGCTATAAGTGAAACGATGTATGGCTATTTCATGTTCATGAGCTCACGTGGAAGTGACTATGAAATGAAACACTGTTATTTTAAGTTTTTATATATACGTATATGTATTATAGTAAATCGTATATTTACGATGCGATGGTTTAGCGTTTAGAGGTCTCGGACTAAGGATTTAGTTTCGAGAGTAATTTACGTGTTAGATTTAGGTTATTTTAGACTTATTTATTAAGTCACTAACTTATTTTAAGAGTCTCCATAAAATTATGTATTTTACGGTAATCGCGTAAGAAGACGAAAAATTAACGTAAGGCTTTCGGGCTTTGACCTGGAGGTAACCAGAGGGTACCACTAAGTTTAGTTACGAATAAATAACAATAGGTGGAGTATAAAAGTCGGCCAAATAGGGGTTTTGAGCTTTGGGTTGGGCGGCTAAAAGAAAGAAAGAAGGAAAAGCACAAAACAAGCCCAATGGACTTGTAATGGGATTAGGGGGCCTTTAGGACTTAACAAAACCCAACCCATAACCAAAATAATCAGATTTTTAACCTCCATAACAGCTCCTATCCGAAATTCGACAATGGTGGCCAATTAGGGTTTCAAAAATAAAGATCTTCCATTGATTTCTAAGGTAAAATCTTCAAAATCCTTGTTCTATTAAAGATTTTAATCAATTTAATCATGTAATTGATCTTATGATGGATTAGGGTTTGTGAGTTTTCTGAGATTAGTGAGATTAGGGTTCATATGAATTGATTACTTTTGTTATTATGAAGATTAGTGATCGTAATTAGGGTTTAATCATGTTTAAATTCGTTTTTAAAAACTGGGCAGAATTTTTGGTCCATTGTTTTGATCATATCTAGAGTTCTACACACTTTTAAATTTCGAATCTTATGTCCCTGGTAAGGTAATTGAATTAGCTTTCAAATGAAAGAAACTAGAACTAAATTAGAGGTAGGGAAGTGGGTCAAAAACAGGTTACATCAGTCGGGTGTCAAAACCGTTTTTGGATCAGCCTGTTTTCATTTTATGTTTTGAATTGTTTGGTGTACTTAGGGTTATAATTGGAGCTTCAAATGAACATGATATTTAGATTATATATTAAATAAAAGATCTGGAGAAGTTCTAAGCAAATGGGATAGGGTAAGACCCTCTGGTCATAACAAACATTTCATATGTTCAAAATCGGTAAAATATGGATAAGCGAAAGTATAAGTTGTATATCAGAGACTTAAGATTAGCTTTCATGTTAGGGCAAGGGCTGAGATTTTAGATAACACATATAAGTTTATTGGGTTTTCATTGCAAGGAATGTGGTTTAGGTTTGGTGGACGTTTGGCACATAATACGGAGTGTGAAAAACGGAACTGTTTTGGGTTAAATGTCAACGGGACGAATTATGAACTAAACTAAGTTAAGGGCTTTATAGAGTGGTGTAATGAGATGATTATGGCATATAAATGGGGTTAAGTTGTAGGAGAAGGTTATATATCCATCATAGATTGATGAGCCATTTTGGTATGTGGTTCATGTCTTGATTTTATATGTTTGTGTGTTTAGATTTTTGCTAGAGCGCGGATACTTGGAGAAGCTTGTTCAGGTGAGTTTCATAGTCCAATGTTTCTATGATTTTAAATGTTTTGACTTCCAGATGGGATGGAAGATACACTGTATGGTTTTGTAACTAATTTGTGAATGTTTTTATGGTTTGTGATGGACTTGTTTGTGAACTTATGTGATTAACTACTATGTGATTCTTGATTGTGTTTATGATTTGGATCGGAGGACACGTACCGTCTCAGTTATTATGGTTTGACTTAGTACCAAGGGGATGTTGACAAGGCGGGGCCTTTGGATTGGTTCATAGGTGTATGGGCGCCTATGGGACCAAATTCTCGGCTTCAACATTCCCTTTCATTAAACCTCTCTCCTGAGCCTTTAGTATGGTTTCGGTTAAGTCAACGCTCTCACTCATCACTAAAGCTCTAACCCTCAAAGGTTTCTCCCGTTCCTTCCTACTCAATGCGTCCGCTACAACATTCTCCTTCCCAGGGTGGTAGCGAATTTCGCAGTCATAATCACTCAATAGTTCAACCCATCGTCTTTGTCGCATATTCAACTCCTTTTGATCTAAAATATGCTGCAAACTCTTGTGATCAGTGAATACAACACACTTTGTCCCATACAGATAGTGTCTCCACAGTTTCAACGCAAAAACCACCGCTCCTAATTCCAAATCGTGCGTCGTGTAGTTCTCCTCATTCTTCCTTAATTGCCTCGACGCGTAAGCTATCACCTTTTCACGTTGCATTAATACCGCTCCATAACCTTTACGAGACGCATCACAATACACTACGAAATCTTCGGTTCCTTCAGGCAATGATAAAATCGGCGCGGAACATAACTTATCCTTGAGCGTTTCGAAAGCAAGCTCTTCCTCATTTCCCCATTCATACACCCTATTCTTTTCGGTAAGCCTCGTCAATGGTTTCGCAATCAACGAAAACCCTTCGATAAACCTTCTATAATACCCAGCTAAACCCAGAAATTGTCGAACTTCAGTCGGCGTCGTCGGTGCTGACCATTCCCTGATCGCTACGATCTTGGCAGGATCCACACGAACTCCCTCACTATCGATCACATGACCTAGAAACTGCACTGATTCCAACCAAAACTCACACTTAGAGAATTTTGCATACAGCTTCTCCTTCCTTAACAACTCCAAAATCTTTCTTAGGTGCTTCTCGTGCTCCTCCTTACTCTTAGAGTAAATAAGTATGTCGTCGATGAAAACAATAACAAACTTATCTAGATACGGCTTGCACACGCGATTCATAAGATCCATGAATACAGCAGGCGCGTTTGTCAACCCAAACGGCATCATTCGAAATTCAAAGTGTCCATACCGCGTACGAAAGGCGGTTACAGGAATATCCTCCTCTCTTACACGCAGTTGATGATACCCTGATCTTAAATCGATCTTTGAGTATACACTGGAACCTTGCAATTGATCGAACAAATCATCAATCCTCGGTAATGGGTACCGATTCTTAACCGTCAGCTTATTGAGTTCTCTATAGTCGATACACATCCTAAACGAACCATCCTTCTTCTTTACGAACAACACTGGCGCTCCCCAAGGTGATGAGCTCGGCCTAATAAATCCTTTGTCCATCAATTCCTTCAATTGATCCGATAACTCCTTTAACTCAGATGGTGCTAAGCGATAGGGTGCACGTGCAACCGGCGCAGCTCCTGGCACTAAATCAATTCGAAACTCGACCTCACGGTTAGGCGGTAAACCTGGCAACTCGTCTGGAAAAACGTCCGGATACTCTCAAATAACTGGTACCTCTTCAATCCTCGCCTCTACATCACCATCGCTCGAAACTTGTGCCAAGAACACATCGCATCCGCTCTCTACGTACTTCATCATCTTCAAACACGAAATCACCTTCAAACGAGAAGTGCATTCGTCTCCCTTTACCGTCAAAACCCTATTCCTCAGCGGAATCTGCACCAATCTCTCACCACAGACGATCGTAGCACTATGCGCCATTAACCAATCCATTCCCACAATCACGTCAAACGATCCTAGCTCTATAGGCATCAAGTCGATTTTAAAAGCGTAGTTTCCTAACTTCAAGGTACACCCTTTCAGTATAGAATTCGTACTAACAATTTTTCCATCGGCTAATTCAACATTATAACTAGTCGTTAACAACACCGGTTCTCTATCGATATGACGACTAAATCTAACGTCTACAAAACTCTTGTCGGAGCCAGAATCAAATAAAATACTAGCATAACAAGCGTCTAGCAAAAACGTACCGGTAACCACATTTGGACCCTGTGGCTTATCAGCAGTTCCCACTTGATACACAGCAGCCGCATTATTACCTCCCCGCCTGTTTCCTGCCTTCGGGCAATTCGCTTGCACATGCCCTCTTTCTCCACAGCTATAACATCCTCTCATCCTGATAGCATTAGCCCCAGTGGCTACTCCTCCCGTTCGACAACTAGCAGTCCTATGACCTGCCTTTCCACACTTGCCGCATGCCGGCGGGTAATTTCCAACATGATACAAATTGCACTTTCCACAATGGGGATTTACTTTCACACCTCTAGGGTTCGTCACTGCCCTCATCCCTTCGTTCCTTCTCTGATTAAACTGTTGATTATGGTTCGGCCCATGGTTGTTTCGATTTCCACCTCGGTTCTGGCCTTGGGATTGATTACTTTGTGCTGCCTCCCATTTCCTTTTGTTGCCTTCAGCAATGTAATTCTGCTTGTCCTGAAGCTTAACGTCCATCAAAGCGTGTGCCATTTGAACCGCTTCGTCAAACGTTCCAGGTTTTGACGAAGTTGTTTCACCTTTGATGTTGCTAGACAAACCCTTTATATACTGCTTCATTTTCTTGGCATCATTGGCAAATATGTCCGGACACAAAAGACTTAACTCATTGAATCTCCTGGTGTAAGCAGCTATATCGTTGTTCTTTAAGGTCAAATGCCTCAATTCGTCCTCCAATTGCCCCAATTCCTCCTCTGGGCAAAACTTCTTTGTCAACAAAGCTTTGGTCGCATTCCACGTCCTTGCATTCGCCACAGCCAATCCAACCGTAGCTACGTGGGTATTCCACCAACTTAACGCATCATCCAGAAACGTAGCTGCTGCAAACCTTACTTTATCTGCTTCTGCACAACCACTGATTTCAAACGTGCTTTCAACTTTTTCCAACCACCGTCTAAGTTCTAAAGCTCCACCCGTTCCACGGAACTGCGTGGGACCGCACTTCATAAAGCTAGAATAGGTACACACTCTCGGGGCTTGCTGTCTCCCCGCATTCCTTCCTGGATCCTGATTTCTCCCAGCTCGGTCCGCTTGCAACGCATTTGCTATAGCTTCCTGAATCATGGTGTTAACACGATCGGCAGTCAACTTTGGAGGCATCGTGTTATCGAATATCTCTTTCTGCAAGACAAGGAAAATAGAAAAACAATGTAAGTATTCATATCAAGTTTCCCAGACATAAAATACATACAACGACACATCACTACGGAGTTACTAATATTCATCAATTCACACCACAAAAGATCAAATTTAAGACATATCACAGATCATGAAAGGTAACATAGATTGTATTGATAATTAACCAAAATCCTGACAAGTAATGCCACTACAATCGTTCACCACAAAACATCAAGTACTTGAGTTTCTCGTCATAATACCATCATACAAAGGTCTAAAATAGTTCTATTACAATGATCAAAGAAAATACAAAACAAGTAACTAGGCATGTGGTGATCCACACGGCCTCTTGGATGGCGGCTCGTCGTCGTCTTCCTCGGTTTCCTCATCACTTACGTCCTCATCCACATCATCCACTTTCCTTTTTCCTTTCTCATCTGGCCCACATTCTGTTTCCTTTTTCGTCCCTGATGTGGATCCATACTCAATCGCTACCTGACTTCCCACCGAAATACAAGCACCTCCAGTAGGCGGCTGAACCATGAAGTCGTTCGCCTCCATCTCCACATCGTCCACGAATCTCCAATCCGGGGGCAATGAATCCCTCACACGATGCTCCCAACTCTGCATCCTCGACAACCTCATCTGATCTTCCCTCACACGGTCAAGACTAGCACTTAAATTTGCAACCATTGATTTCAAACTGTTGATGGCACTTGTGTTCATCATCCCATCATACGCAATTCTTGAAGTCCTTTCCAACAGTCTTTGGTGTTCCCTTTTAGTCTTATCAAACTTCTTAATCACCCTAGTCTCAACTACAAACCGCTCATACATCAACCTTTCCATCCTCCCCAAACGACCTGCGGGATCCCAGTAGTGTCTCGGTCTCGGAAAATAGACCCTTGCAATATTCTCATGAATCGATGGCGACTTGCTGGACTCTCCACTGCTCCCATCACCTTCTCGAACAAATCCTGACACTGATCTCAAATAATTCTTACAATTGTCCATCGGGCGATCAAAGGGTTGCTGCTCATAACGACCGGTCGGTGGTACCTCATAACCCTTCGGCGAATTCGGGGACTGAAACAAATCGGGTTCGGTCTGGCCTACGGCATCCTCGGGAATACCATCATCCAATAGCTCCTCGGGCTCTTCTTCGGAATCCTCATTGTCGTCACTACTCATGCTGAAATTATCCACCTCACTTTCGCCATTGTCGTTTTCCGGCCCTATTTCGTCTTCTGGAGCGATCCATCCATTATTATTGTCCGGCGGGTTCGGAGGAAACGGTCCCCCTTCGTGACCTACGACGTAATCGTTTCCGTTATCGTTGGGCGGTACCTCGGCCATTCCTGCAATAACAGCGAATTTCGGAGGGTACATAAGTAATTATACAATAATTATAAATATATGCATGCAAATGCAATGCAAAGGTGGTACATATGCCCGAAATGTAATAATATGATGCTCATGCATGATTAATACAAAAATTACGATGTCGGATATTTCACGTAAAATTCAACGTCTACATATAGTAATTCCATACTTATATAATAATTACCCGCATATATATACTTTACTCAAAAGTATACGTCAAATGCCATAAATACAACAATAAATCTTACCGGAGCCATGCAGGATAGTTGTGTGTGCTTGGACCCCTTCTTACGACACCAAAAGTTATAGTTTAGGATTTTCAAAAACGACCTAGTTCTCTATAACTCGTGGCTCTGATTACCAATCTGTAACACCCCCACAATTGCTATGCGCAGCGGAACTACAACAATGGGTGCTACACAGTATTCATTGCACACAAGATATATCAAACGACGCTAAAAGACGTCAACTTAAAACTTGAAATTTAAAAATTGTTAGATAATACATGTCCACAGTTTTTCCAACCCCAAATAGTGCACAGAGTTTAGCGTTTTCGGTCCCCATGAATCTCAACCCCAAAAACTTCAGTTTACAACCACATGACATTAAACATAAAAATTGTTTAAGTAGAAAAGGAGGGAAAAACAAGCGGACACCAAGCCGTACACACAACATCCATCCCATGCATGCTCCATCCTACTTCTCAACGGTTACCTGAAACACATGCCAAAAATTTGGTCAACGAAAACGTTGAGTGGAATTCATAGGTTTTTCAATCCATTAGAACGTATATATAATAAAAACCATTCGTGATCATTTATAGTCTTGTCGATCAAACAAACTATAATCAGGATACTGACAATTGTGTTTAAGCTCATGACACTAATCCGTTAACTCAATCACCCGCGTAAATATACCGGCATGATTCAGATGAAACCAGTGCCCCTTCTAAAGGCATCAGTTGCAATTATACCTTATTTCTCATACAAAATAATCTACCGCAGAACTTACTATAAGTACAGCTTCTCGGCTAGCATTGGGTCGTTAACCCCGTAGTACTACAAATTGCATAAGCGGCTATTTCCCCCTACTCGAGGGCAAGACAATAGTTAATAGTTCATGATTTTAGGGACTTTTGCAACTTTGGTACTCAACACAATTTCTAAGGCAACTTTCGGGTCTAACAATCATTCATGATATACGTTCCTTTTAAAAACTAGCATGCATTTCCCTCGCGGGTAAAACAATTTGAAATAATATAAGCGAGGCTATAAATTCACACCTTAGGTATTAAGTAGTCGGTAGTTCGAGGAGTGATCACTGACGACGAAACGGATGCCCGGTTAAATCAACACCTATCACAAATAACGCGTAATGAGTAATCTCATTTAAATACTTACGGTACTGTATAAAATATATATATACAAGTCACTTAGGACAAATATAACTCACGCCAAAAACAAAAACAACAAGTATCATTCATTTTATTCCAATCGTTCTCAATACTTACGTTGTCCATTTTTACTCGTTCTCGCCGGTACTTGACTAAAGTACGGGCTGTTTTACCTTATTAAACCATGCTTATAAAATTTGACAAAATTTCCAAAAATCCTATATGACCTGTAGATAACATGTTTTTAAGCCCAATAAAAGTTTTTACTTTTTCGACCCGTTACGCAACTCATTTCCACGACTACATTTTACGGGCTGAAATTGCGCTTCGACCAATTTTGACCTCTTTGACCTATATGAAAAATACCTTTGACTTCCTTGACACCTAAGTAAACATATATACTCATTTACACAGGTTAGGGACCAAATTTTGACCCTTGACCATTTACCAATTTATACTTGTGACCCTCGGGATTTGACTAAAACTTTGCACAAATTCGGATTGTGAAAGTCCTCGTCTCCCGGTACCCGATCTTTAAAATGTCATAACTTTTAGCTCGTTTTGAGTCACGGGCTCTACCTTATACCAAATTAAAGCTAGAAAGACCCTCTATCACTACATTTAGCTTTCAAGACCTGGAACAAAAATCATTTTTATAAAATGGACCAAATGTTTCTGCCTAAAAATGACCATACCAAAAACATGCTTAGACTCGATTCCAAGACTTCTAATTACCACTAAACATCATCCTAAGCCTTCCCAAACATATCCTAACATCAAACTTCAATCCTACCCCTATTGATCAATCAAACTCAAAATCAAGAATCAAAGAAAATGAACATGCAACCACTAACACCCATGTAAAACACCCTTAAACATCAAACCAAACACAAGATTAACATGCAAAACCAACAACCACCATGGCTCCCCAAACACCCCCTTTGCCGTGGGGTTTGGGTGACCCAATCACCACAACCAAATTAATTTTGGTGGGTTTTCATGGTGTTTATACTTCCATAACACTTAATATCAACATGCATTAGCTCATTTAGCCTCAAAAACGAATTTGGATCATATGGAAAAATCTTGAAAAATTTTTATCAATGCATGTTGGATTTGAGCACATGAATAGGTGGGGAATGACCAAACTAAGTGTGGTCTAACCTTAGATTTTTGAAAAATCAAGTGGAAGAAGATTTTTGGTGAATTTTTGGGTGGGTTTGGGGTGTCCGTCGGATAGAGAGACAAGGGAGAGAGAGGGTGTTTGATTTTTGTGAAATATTTTGTATGTGTTTGTGTTTATGTCCATTTTGGCCCTTTTGATGGGTTAGGAGGGACCTTTGTGCAATTTTTGGCTTCTTTTGTCCTTAAATGAAAAACGTCCTCAAAACTTTGCGGGTTCGACTCATTTGTCAATTTTGAAAATTTTACGGGAGTCGGAAATCTTCCCGAACGCTCCAAAATATTTTTGGGATACTTTAAATGTACTCGGAAGGCTATAAAACTCACCCGACTCAACTTAACACGAACCGTAAATAAAATTCTCGAAAAATTACATTATCGATAAATCGTCAAAAATTATATGAAATTGGGCATCCCTCGGGATCGTAATCGTCATCGTCCTTCTTAAAACGTCAACCGTAAAAATTATAACCTCGAACATCGGCTCTAACCAAAATACTTATAAATTATAGAAATTATAATTTAATAAAAATTTCAAAAATTAGCGTAATTTAGGGTATCGTTAATGACCTCGATTCTAGGGTGTCACATCCACCCCTCCTTAAAGAGAGCGACGTCCCGGCGCTCGCCTCTTCTTGTACTCACATTTTGTCTACTGGAACAGATGAGGATACCTTTCCTTGAAAAAGTCCTCACGTTCCCAGGTGTATTCCGGTCCACGCTTAGAATTCCATCGGACCTTCACAATAGGAATCCTACTATGCTTCAACCGCTTGACCTCCCGGTCCATTATTTCCACAGGTTCTTCCACAAAGTGCATTTTGTCGTCTAGTCGAATCTCGTCCAAAGGAATCACCAATTCCTTGTCCGCCAAACTCTTCTTCAGGTTCGATACGTGAAACGTGTCATGAATAGCACTAAGCTCGGTCGGCAATTCTAACTTGTACGCTACTGGTCCAATTCGTTCAACGATCTTAAACGGTCCAATATACCTCGGACTCAACTTTCCTTTCTTTCCAAAACGAATTACACCCTTCCATGGCGATACCTTGAGCATAACCATATCTCCAACTTCAAACTCCAACGGTTTCCTTCGGTTATCGGCATAACTCTTCTGTCGGCTTCTCGCAGCAAGTAGTCGGTTCTTGATCTGCACGATCTTCTCTGTCGTTTCTAAAACCATTTCGGGTCCAGTCAATTGACTTTCCCCTACTTCACTCCAACACACCGGCGATCTACACTTCCTTCCGTACAATGCTTCGAACGGTGCCGCTTTGATACTCGCATGATAACTATTATTGTACGAAAATTCCACCAGAGGCAAGTGGCGTTCCCAACTTCCCCCAAAATCAATCACGCAGGCTCGGAGCATGTCCTCCATCGTTTCAATCGTTCGTTCACTCTGGCCGTCAGTTTCCGGGTGATAAGCCGTGCTTAAACTCAGTTCAGTGCCCATCGCACGTTGAAGCGATCTCCAAAATTCCGACGTAAATCTACTGTCGCGATCCAAAATGATCGATAACGGCACTCCATGTCTACAGACGATCTCCTTCACGTACACGCTGGCGAGTCTTTCCATGCTGTCCGTCTTCTTCATAGGTAAGAAATGAGCAGATTTCGTCAACCTATCCACAATTACCCATATCATATCGCTTCCACTAGGAGTCCTAGGTAAACCCGTCACAAAATCCATTGCGATTTTCTCCCATTTCCATTCTGGGATTTCTGGTTGTACCAACAATCCAGATGGTTTCTTATGTTCTGCCTGAACCTTCGCGCAAGTCAAACACTTACTGACGTAACGAGCAATATTTGCCTTCATATTCGGCCACCAATAGACTTTCTTCAGGTCGTGGTACATCTTATCCGATCCAGGATGTATCGAATACTTCAACTTATGCGACTCATTCATAACCAATTCTCGAACTCCAGGCTTTCCTTCCTCAGATGAACACAGTGGCAACCAAATTCGATTCTCAAAATATCTCAGTCCGTCAGACCTAATCACGAAAATAGGTTTCAACATTCGTCCCAAATTCTCGGCTTCAACATTCCCTTTCATTAAACCTCTCTCCTGAGCCTTTAGTATGGTTTCGGTTAAGTCAACGCTCTCACTCATCACTAAAGCTCTAACCCTCAAAGGTTTCTCCCGTTCCTTCCTACTCAATGCGTCCGCTACAACATTCGCCTTCCCAGGGTGGTAGCGAATTTCGCAGTCATAATCACTCAATAGTTCAACCCATCGTCTTTGTCGCATATTCAACTCCTTTTGATCTAAAATATGCTGCAAACTCTTGTGATCAGTGAATACAACACACTTTGTCCCATACAGATAGTGTCTCCACAGTTTCAACGCAAAAACCACCGCTCCTAATTCCAAATCGTGCGTCGTGTAGTTCTCCTCATTCTTCCTTAATTGCCTCGACGCGTAAGCTATCACCTTTTCACGTTGCATTAATACCGCTCCATAACCTTTACGAGACGCATCACAATACACTACGAAATCTTCGGTTCCTTCAGGCAATGATAAAATCGGCGCGGAACATAACTTATCCTTGAGCGTTTCGAAAGCAAGCTCTTCCTCATTTCCCCATTCATACACCCTATTCTTTTCGGTAAGCCTCGTCAATGGTTTCGCAATCAACGAAAACCCTTCGATAAACCTTCTATAATACCCAGCTAAACCCAGAAATTGTCGAACTTCAGTCGGCGTCGTCGGTGCTGACCATTCCCTGATCGCTACGATCTTGGCAGGATCCACACGAACTCCCTCACTATCGATCACATGACCTAGAAACTGCACTGATTCCAACCAAAACTCACACTTAGAGAATTTTGCATACAGCTTCTCCTTCCTTAACAACTCCAAAATCTTTCTTAGGTGCTTCTCGTGCTCCTCCTTACTCTTAGAGTAAATAAGTATGTCGTCGATGAAAACAATAACAAACTTATCTAGATACGGCTTGCACACGCGATTCATAAGATCCATGAATACAGCAGGCGCGTTTGTCAACCCAAACGGCATCACTCGAAATTCAAAGTGTCCATACCGCGTACGAAAGGCGGTTACAGGAATATCCTCCTCTCTTACACGCAGTTGATGATACCCTGATCTTAAATCGATCTTTGAGTATACACTGGAACCTTGCAATTGATCGAACAAATCATCAATCCTCGGTAATGGGTACCGATTCTTAACCGTCAGCTTATTGAGTTCTCTATAGTCGATACACATCCTAAACGAACCATCCTTCTTCTTTACGAACAACACTGGCGCTCCCCAAGGTGATGAGCTCGGCCTAATAAATCCTTTGTCCATCAATTCCTTCAATTGATCCGATAACTCCTTTAACTCAGATGGTGCTAAGCGATAGGGTGCACGTGCAACCGGCGCAGCTCCTGGCACTAAATCAATTCGAAACTCGACCTCACGGTTAGGCGGTAAACCTGGCAACTCGTCTGGAAAAACGTCCGGATACTCTCAAATAACTGGTACCTCTTCAATCCTCGCCTCTACATCACCATCGCTCGAAACTTGTGCCAAGAACACATCGCATCCGCTCTCTACGTACTTCATCATCTTCAAACACGAAATCACCTTCAAACGAGAAGTGCATTCGTCTCCCTTTACCGTCAAAACCCTATTCCTCAGCGGAATCTGCACCAATCTCTCACCACAGACGATCGTAGCACTATGCGCCATTAACCAATCCATTCCCACAATCACGTCAAACGATCCTAGCTCTATAGGCATCAAGTCGATTT
The DNA here is from genome assembly GCA_025667525.1 of Glebionis coronaria. Classification (NCBI taxonomy): domain Eukaryota; kingdom Viridiplantae; phylum Streptophyta; class Magnoliopsida; order Asterales; family Asteraceae; genus Glebionis; species Glebionis coronaria. The sequence goes on from CM046880.1 coordinate 22,062,584, forward strand.
TAAAAGCGTAGTTTCCTAACTTCAAGGTACACCCTTTCAGTATAGAATTCGTACTAACAATTTTTCCATCGGCTAATTCAACATTATAACTAGTCGTTAACAACACCGGTTCTCTATCGATATGACGACTAAATCTAACGTCTACAAAACTCTTGTCGGAGCCAGAATCAAATAAAATACTAGCATAACAAGCGTCTAGCAAAAACGTACCGGTAACCACATTTGGACCCTGTGGCTTATCAGCAGTTCCCACTTGATACACAGCAGCCGCATTATTACCTCCCCGCCTGTTTCCTGCCTTCGGGCAATTCGCTTGCACATGCCCTCTTTCTCCACAGCTATAACATCCTCTCATCCTGATAGCATTAGCCCCAGTGGCTACTCCTCCCGTTCGACAACTAGCAGTCCTATGACCTGCCTTTCCACACTTGCCGCATGCCGGCGGGCAATTTCCAACATGATACAAATTGCACTTTCCACAATGGGGATTTACTTTCACACCTCTAGGGTTCGTCACTGCCCTCATCCCTTCGTTCCTTCTCTGATTAAACTGCTGATTACGGTTCGGCCCATGGTTGTTTCGATTTCCACCTCGGTTCTGGCCTTGGGATTGATTACTTTGTGCTGCCTCCCATTTCCTTTTGTTGCCTTCAGCAATGTAATTCTGCTTGTCCTGAAGCTTAACGTCCATCAAAGCGTGTGCCATTTGAACCGCTTCGTCAAACGTTCCAGGTTTTGACGAAGTTGTTTCACCTTTGATGTTGCTAGACAAACCCTTTATATACTGCTTCATTTTCTTGGCATCATTGGCAAATATGTCCGGACACAAAAGACTTAACTCATTGAATCTCCTGGTGTAAGCAGCTATATCGTTGTTCTTTAAGGTCAAATGCCTCAATTCGTCCTCCAATTGCCCCAATTCCTCCTCTGGGCAAAACTTCTTTGTCAACAAAGCTTTGGTCGCATTCCACGTCCTTGCATTCGCCACAGCCAATCCAACCGTAGCTACGTGGGTATTCCACCAACTTAACGCATCATCCAGAAACGTAGCTGCTGCAAACCTTACTTTATCTGCTTCTGCACAACCACTGATTTCAAACGTGCTTTCAACTTTTTCCAACCACCGTCTAAGTTCTAAAGCTCCACCCGTTCCACGGAACTGCGTGGGACCGCACTTCATAAAGCTAGAATAGGTACACACTCTCGGGGCTTGCTGTCTCCCCGCATTCCTTCCTGGATCCTGATTTCTCCCAGCTCGGTCCGCTTGCAACGCATTTGCTATAGCTTCCTGAATCATGGTGTTAACACGATCGGCAGTCAACTTTGGAGGCATCGTGTTATCGAATATCTCTTTCTGCAAGACAAGGAAAATAGAAAAACAATGTAAGTATTCATATCAAGTTTCCCAGACATAAAATACATACAACGACACATCACTACGGAGTTACTAATATTCATCAATTCACACCACAAAAGATCAAATTTAAGACATATCACAGATCATGAAAGGTAACATAGATTGTATTGATAATTAACCAAAATCCTGACAAGTAATGCCACTACAATCGTTCACCACAAAACATCAAGTACTTGAGTTTCTCGTCATAATACCATCATACAAAGGTCTAAAATAGTTCTATTACAATGATCAAAGAAAATACAAAACAAGTAACTAGGCATGTGGTGATCCACATGGCCTCTTGGATGGCGGCTCGTCGTCGTCTTCCTCGGTTTCCTCATCACTTACGTCCTCATCCACATCATCCACTTTCCTTTTTCCTTTCTCATCTGGCCCACATTCTGTTTCCTTTTTCGTCCCTGATGTGGATCCATACTCAATCGCTACCTGACTTCCCACCGAAATACAAGAACCTCCAGTAGGCGGCTGAACCATGAAGTCGTTCGCCTCCATCTCCACATCGTCCACGAATCTCCAATCCGGGGGCAATGAATCCCTCACACGATGCTCCCAACTCTGCATCCTCGACAACCTCATCTGATCTTCCCTCACACGGTCAAGACTAGCACTTAAATTTGCAACCATTGATTTCAAACTGTTGATGGCACTTGTGTTCATCATCCCATCATACGCAATTCTTGAAGTCCTTTCCAACAGTCTTTGGTGTTCCCTTTCAGTCTTATCAAACTTCTTAATCACCCTAGTCTCAACTACAAACCGCTCATACATCAACCTTTCCATCCTCCCCAAACGACCTGCGGGATCCCAGTAGTGTCTCGGTCTCGGAAAATAGACCCTTGCAATATTCTCATGAATCGATGGCGACTTGCTGGACTCTCCACTGCTCCCATCACCTTCTCGAACAAATCCTGGCACTGATCTCAAATAATTCTTACAATTGTCCATCGGGCGATCAAAGGGTTGCTGCTCATAACGACCGGTCGGTGGTACCTCATAACCCTTCGGCGAATTCGGGGACTGAAACAAATCGGGTTCGGTCTGGCCTACGGCATCCTCGGGAATACCATCATCCAATAGCTCCTCGGGCTCTTCTTCGGAATCCTCATTGTCGTCACTACTCATGCTGAAATTATCCACCTCACTTTCGCCATTGTCGTTTTCCGGCCCTATTTCGTCTTCTGGAGCGATCCATCCATTATTATTGTCCGGCGGGTTCGGAGGAAACGGTCCCCCTTCGTGACCTACGACGTAATCGTTTCCGTTATCGTTGGGCGGTACCTCGGCCATTCCTGCAATAACAGCGAATTTCGGAGGGTACATAAGTAATTATACAATAATTATAAATATATGCATGCAAATGCAATGCAAAGGTGGTACATATGCCCGAAATGTAATAATATGATGCTCATGCATGATTAATACAAAAATTACGATGTCGGATATTTCACGTAAAATTCAACGTCTACATATAGTAATTCCATACTTATATAATAATTACCCGCATATATATACTTTACTCAAAAGTATACGTCAAATGCCATAAATACAACAATAAATCTTACCGGAGCCATGCAGGATAGTTGTGTGTGCTTGGACCCCTTCTTACGACACCAAAAGTTATAGTTTAGGATTTTCAAAAACGACCTAGTTCTCTATAACTCGTGGCTCTGATTACCAATCTGTAACACCCCCACAATTGCTATGCGCAGCGGAACTACAACAATGGGTGCTACACAGTATTCATTGCACACAAGATATATCAAACGACGCTAAAAGACGTCAACTTAAAACTTGAAATTTAAAAATTGTTAGATAATACATGTCCACAGTTTTTCCAACCCCAAATAGTGCACAGAGTTTAGCGTTTTCGGTCCCCATGAATCTCAACCCCAAAAACTTCAGTTTACAACCACATGACATTAAACATAAAAATTGTTTAAGTAGAAAAGGAGGGAAAAACAAGCGGACACCAAGCCGTACACACAACATCCATCCCATGCATGCTCCATCCTACTTCTCAACGGTTACCTGAAACACATGCCAAAAATTTGGTCAACGAAAACGTTGAGTGGAATTCATAGGTTTTTCAATCCATTAGAACGTATATATAATAAAAACCATTCGTGATCATTTATAGTCTTGTCGATCAAACAAACTATAATCAGGATACTGACAATTGTGTTTAAGCTCATGACACTAATCCGTTAACTCAATCACCCGCGTAAATATACCGGCATGATTCAGATGAAACCAGTGCCCCTTCTAAAGGCATCAGTTGCAATTATACCTTATTTCTCATACAAAATAATCTACCGCAGAACTTACTATAAGTACAGCTTCTCGGCTAGCATTGGGTCGTTAACCCCGTAGTACTACAAATTGCATAAGCGGCTATTTCCCCCTACTCGAGGGCAAGACAATAGTTAATAGTTCATGATTTTAGGGACTTTTGCAACTTTGGTACTCAACACAATTTCTAAGGCAACTTTCGGGTCTAACAATCATTCATGATATACGTTCCTTTTAAAAACTAGCATGCATTTCCCTCGCGGGTAAAACAATTTGAAATAATATAAGCGAGGCTATAAATTCACACCTTAGGTATTAAGTAGTCGGTAGTTCGAGGAGTGATCACTGACGACGAAACGGATGCCCGGTTAAATCAACACCTATCACAAATAACGCGTAATGAGTAATCTCATTTAAATACTTACGGTACTGTATAAAATATATATATACAAGTCACTTAGGACAAATATAACTCACGCCAAAAACAAAAACAACAAGTATCATTCATTTTATTCCAATCGTTCTCAATACTTACGTTGTCCATTTTTACTCGTTCTCGCCGGTACTTGACTAAAGTACGGGCTGTTTTACCTTATTAAACCATGCTTATAAAATTTGACAAAATTTCCAAAAATCCTATATGACCTGTAGATAACATGTTTTTAAGCCCAATAAAAGTTTTTACTTTTTCGACCCGTTACGCAACTCATTTCCACGACTACATTTTATGGGCTGAAATTGCGCTTCGACCAATTTTGACCTCTTTGACCTATATGAAAAATACCTTTGACTTCCTTGACACCTAAGTCAACATATATACTCATTTACACAGGTTAGGGACCAAATTTTGACCCTTGACCATTTACCAATTTATACTTGTGACCCTCGGGATTTGACTAAAACTTTGCACAAATTCGGATTGTGAAAGTCCTCGTCTCCCGGTACCCGATCTTTAAAATGTCATAACTTTTAGCTCGTTTTGAGTCACGGGCTCTACCTTATACCAAATTAAAGCTAGAAAGACCCTCTATCACTACATTTAGCTTTCAAGACCTGGAACAAAAATCATTTTTATAAAATGGACCAAATGTTTCTGCCTAAAAATGACCATACCAAAAACATGCTTAGACTCGATTCCAAGACTTCTAATTACCACTAAACATCATCCTAAGCCTTCCCAAACATATCCTAACATCAAACTTCAATCCTACCCCTATTGATAAATCAAACTCAAAATCAAGAATCAAAGAAAATGAACATGCAACCACTAACACCCATGTAAAACACCCTTAAACATCAAACCAAACACAAGATTAACATGCAAAACCAACAACCACCATGGCTCCCCAAACACCCCCTTTGCCGTGGGGTTTGGGTGACCCAATCACCACAACCAAATTAATTTTGGTGGGTTTTCATGGTGTTTATACTTCCATAACACTTAATATCAACATGCATTAGCTCATTTAGCCTCAAAAACGAATTTGGATCATATGGAAAAATCTTGAAAAATTTTTATCAATGCATGTTGGATTTGAGCACATGAATAGGTGGGGAATGACCAAACTAAGTGTGGTCTAACCTTAGATTTTTGAAAAATCAAGTGGAAGAAGATTTTTGGTGAATTTTTGGGTGGGTTTGGGGTGTCCGTCGGATAGAGAGACAAGGGAGAGAGAGGGTGTTTGATTTTTGTGAAATATTTTGTATGTGTTTGTGTTTATGTCCATTTTGGCCCTTTTGATGGGTTAGGAGGGACCTTTGTGCAATTTTTGGCTTCTTTTGTCCTTAAATGAAAAACGTCCTCAAAACTTTACGGGTTCGACTCATTTGTCAATTTTGAAAATTTTACGGGAGTCGGAAATCTTCCCGAACGCTCCAAAATATTTTTGGGATACTTTAAATGTACTCGGAAGGCTATAAAACTCACCCGACTCAACTTAACACGAACCGTAAATAAAATTCTCGAAAAATTACATTATCGATAAATCGTCAAAAATTATATGAAATTGGGCATCCCTCGGGATCGTAATCGTCATCGTCCTTCTTAAAACGTCAACCGTAAAAATTATAACCTCGAACATCGGCTCTAACCAAAATACTTATAAATTATAGAAATTATAATTTAATAAAAATTTCAAAAATTAGCGTAATTTAGGGTATCGTTAATGACCTCGATTCTAGGGTGTCACAGTGGCAGAAACTCAAAAACGAAGAAAACATGAAGATATTGTCTAAGCGTTGTCAAGAGCAATTCAAGCGTTGACAAGAACAAACTAAGCGTTGTTGGCTCAGGAGTTGTCGTGTGCAATCCAAGCATTGTCACATGCAATTTAAGAGTTGATAGAAACGTAGACAAGAAGCTTATGGAAGCTTCTATTTAGATAAACATGCAAGATATATTCTGCATAAGTTTATTTAAATAGAAGATTTACTTGTTTATTTGTTATTATCTCTTGTAAACCCTAATCCTTACACTATAAAATGAACCAAGGGTCTTAGGTTTTAATCATAAGTTCATTCACAATGTAAACCTAAAGTGTGTGTCGACTAGACGTGAGATTCAATGTATACACGTCTAGTGATTGTTGATTATCAATATAATTAGCAATCCAATTGTTTTTATTCATGTTCAATGTGTCTAAACACCTTGTTAATGTATCATGTTCTAATTCCGCTTTGATTATCTAATCATATGAACATGATGCATTCCTAGTAGCTTAAAGATCCGGAAACCAAGGTTTCCACAATTGGTATCAGAGCCTCGTGGCTCGTGATGCTAGGACCAACAAGGTGTTCGTGTATGGTGAAAAGAAGAAAAATCCGTCTAGGGTTTTTCTGGACGTTTTTGTGTGCGCAGCAGTATTCAGAAGGTCATAACTTTTGATTGAACTGTTGGATCGTCACGAAATTTCTTATGTGTGTTCTATACACATATATCTAGACATCCACCGGAGGGATTGTCGAGTTTTATCCTCAGGAAAAAGTTATTAGGCGTCGAAGTTGGCTGATGAGGTGATTTTCAGATTTCATGTTTCACATAAAATAATGAATTAGGGTTTATGTAAAACCCTAGGATTGTTTATACGGAAAAAGAATTATGTTGTGTGATTCAAGGATGTTTCAGTAGGGATGAAAACGTGAAGTCATGGCTCTCATGCATAATTTTCGTTTTTAAGGTTTTGTAATAACAAACCCTAGATCTGTGACTATGAAGATATGTTGCTGGACGTTTGATATGCTGCTATTGAATCAGATCTGCTATTCATTGTACATAGCGTGGCTATGTTACTTCTTGTTTGTTTCGTGGGGTCCCAGGCAAAAAAGACAAAGCAATGTGAGGATATGGTTGCAAACAGAATCACGTCAAAAATATTACTGATCTCCAAAGGACAAATTCTTCAAAGACGTGAGTTAAGGTACATAATATTCAAAGACGCGAGTTAAGTTACAAAATCTTCAAACAGACGAGATCTTTTCTTACCAAGATACATCTTATTTGAATGATTTTCGATTCTTATTGGTGGAGAATATTAGTGTTCACACGGTGCTTCAAACATGATTGGTCAGAATCATGTGTTCACACGGCAATGATTTATCATGTGTTCACACGATTGTTTTCTGTTCACATGGTTATCATACCTTGTGTTCACACGAAGTTGTGATAATGATTAAACATTGATGTGTTCACACGAAGGCTTTAAATCAGATTCATTCATGGTTCGTCTTTATTGGTCAGAAGTTATCTTGTTTAGCATCTTAAAGACGTGGGATGTCTAATGTGAATTTAGACATGATTTATTCCAAATTTTAAATAAGACGCTGACAAGAGTGGAGTAAACGCTGACAAGCTTTGTTTGGACGCTGACAAAATAAGTCAACGCTGACAGCGTTGACAGTGTTGTCCGATATATGAGAATTCAAACGCTGACATGTATTGTCCGATATCGGACAATACATCTGATAAAGATCTTGGATAAGAGAGGATGTCGGATAACACACGGATTGCTGCTGTTTGAGAAAATTGGTACGTTTTTAGCACACAAAAAGGAGGTATTTACACACGAAGGTACATGGAATCTCCGTTTTAATTTAGAATATCATGTTGATATTTATGGCTCGGATATTTTTAAAAGGAATTAATGATCTTATTGCGAGTTAGCAACTATTCGTGGGAATTTGATGGATATATTAGATTATGTAATCGAGGTAGCCTTGTGAAAGAGTTATCCGACTTCTAACTTTTACATATGAAGATATTGGTTCATTAAGACTCGTCATGAAGAAGTGTTGGCTTAAGGGGAAGAATTCTTATGGTAAGTTTGATGTTTGAAGAAGATTTTCGCGAGTTTGTGTTCTATCATATCTTAAAGTCATGCACTTCCAGCCACTGACTTTAAAGGTAACTTGTTTATGCTTACATGGTTACTGATGAAGTGATACAAGATCTAGGAATATGTGATTTTTCTTATGGTTCTCTATGCACATATTTTCTATCACTTGAAGGAGTTACATTATCGTGCTCAGTGTCTCACAAAGGATGAGGATTTTTGTATCAGCCACACACTTCATCACATCATCGTACAAGATATGGAACATAGGTTTGGGTTACTCTACTTCTACATCAAAAATATTATATTAATTGTTCTTCAAGATCATTACACAGAGCCTACATTTGGAGAATCTTCAACATTGCATACATTGTTTAATTCCCTGTTGATGTGACAAAAAAGGGAAGAAATACATGCTACACTTGAGGGGAAGCAATTTGAAGATCATGTACAACTTATAAGAGATACACATAGAGTTTTGCCACCATCAACTAGGGGAAGATTGTTGGGTCAAAAAGTTGATGTGGCAGAAACTCAAAAACGAACAAAACATGAAGATATTGTCTAAGCGTTGTCAAGAGCAATTCAAGTGTTGACAAGAACAAACTAAGCGTTGTTGGCTCAAGAGTTGTCGTGTGCAATCCAAGCATTGTCACATGCAATTTAAGAGTTGATAGAAACGTAGACAAGAAGCTTATGGAAGCTTCTATTTAGATAAACATGCAAGATATATTCTGCATAAGTTTATTTAAATAGAAGATTTACTTGTTTATTTGTTATTATCTCTTGTAAACCCTAATCCTTACACTATAAAAGGAACCAAGGGTCTTAGGTTTTATTCATAAGTTCATTCACAATGTAAACCTAAAGTGTGTGTCGACTAGACGTGGGATTCAATGTATACACGTCTAGTGATTGTTGATTATCAATATAATTAGCAATCCAATTGTTTTTATTCATGTTCAATGTGTCTAAACACCTTGTTAATGTATCATGTTCTAATTCCGCTTTGATTATCTAATCATATGAACATGATGCATTCCTAGTAGCTTAAAGATCCGGAAACCAAGGTTTCTACATTTATTTATGTTTGAATAGGTGATACTTTGTAAACACCTATATGTTTGTTATTTGTTAATTGTATGTCTTTGGTAAGAGGTAGACTTGTTACCTACTTACCTAGACGCCTGCATTGTTTGAGATATCTTCATGACATTGTGTCACCATTTATAATATTTCCATTTCATTTAGTTATCTCTATAGACACGCTATTCTTATGATGATATCCATACGTCGCGCCCTATATTCTGCCATGGTGGGGTGTGACAGAATGGTATCAGAGCCAATGGTTATAAAGAATTATGTTGCATAGCCTATTCTATAGCTTAAGGATCCTTGCATATAGGCGTCACAGGATTACGTGTGGTCTTGATTATGTTTTCCTAAATTTTATTTTTATGAATTTTGACTAGTATGAGTTGAAGTGTAGTTGCCCATACTTAGTCACCTGTTAATTTTTGTTTTGCTTTTGATATATAAATTACTTTGACCATAGTAAGTTATTTGGTGTACCTAATGTATAGTATTTTTCTTTTGATGTTTAAGCCATGTTCCCTAAGAATCATGTGGTGCTTCGAGTTACTAGGAGTAGGTGGATAGGAAGGATTTTAAGTTGTTTCCACTCTTATGGGCGACATGACTTATAACTGATTATGATGTTGTGTTGGAGTTTGTCTATGCTGTTTTAGCTAGACTATGAATTTATGTATTCCAAGAGTTTGCCTATATTATTTTAATAGATGGAGTTTTTGACCTTATTGTTTATGTGGTTATGAGCTTATGTGAGTAGATGGATTTATATGTTATATGTTGTATTGATTCTTATAAGTGTCATCATATGAGAGAGTGCATTAAGGAAAGGGTAATTGTATAAGTATGGTGACCAACATAGTTATACAAGTACCACAACTTCATTGGGTTCTTAAGTATGATTGCATGAAAGAGGGTCAATACATGATTGTATAATATATGGGTTTATGTAATGGTTTCCTACGATATGGCTATTTTTTAGTGTGTTATATGTTTTGGGTTATACTCATGTTGTGTGATTATGTGGTCACACGTTATGGACTGGTTTTAGTGGTGGGTTTGATGCCTTGTTGTAAGATGGTGATTACTCGTATGGAAAAACGAGTGTATGACGCGATTGATTGTTCTGACATGTATGGTAACGAGTATGTTTTGGGTGATTTAATAGGTATATATATGCGGATGTATTTATACTAGTATGTGTTAAGTTATGATATATGGTCGTTCAGTAGTTATTATAACTTGAACGTACCCTGTGTTTGCTCGTGTTTTATGGTGCTGGAGTTTGATGGAGTTCCAACGATGTTTTGAGTTTTTTATGTGTGTCTACATTCGGGTATGTATTTTAATTAATGAGAAATACTAAAATTTCTTGCAAATAAGTCTGGCTAATTACAGGAAATCGATTTTGAAAATAATTTGTAAGTGTATGGTATGATATTGTGACTTACATATCTTTTTGAAGTTTGTGGTAGTAAGTTAAAAAAAATCTTGAAAATGATTGGATTAGTTTTCTGGGTAACATGTGATAATACATTTTAAAGGGGTAAAGAAATTTTACAAAACTTTTCTTAAGTGGAGTTAAAATTTTAGAAGTATTTAAATAGACGGAAAAAGTAAAAAGGGAGATTTTATTATAGTAATGATAATAATAACACCACACCTTGTAAACGTGTAGTAGTTTAGTTATAACCAGCCTAAATGGATTTTATAAAATAATAATAATAATAATAATATAGAATAAAATGAAAAAAAACACACTATATTTTATAAACATGTATTGGTTTCATAATAACAAGTGAAATAAGTTTAATATGAGTAAACAAGATAATGGTTAGAATAAGATTGTAGTATACTAATAATTGATATCTTTGATAAAATAATGAATATAAAAGATAAGTTTATGGTTAAAAATGAGTATGATTGATTTTAGTATTATTGAAGTTTGGTTCTTACGAGAAGTAACTAATTGAGGCGAAAGTTTAAAATTTTCTAAGGTATCGAAATTTGGTGATACTAATCGTGACGAGTCTAATTTTTCGTTGTTGGCACACTCCATTGATCTTTCGGATTACATTGTTTCGTTTTGAGCTGTTTTGGCAAGGGTTTATTATGGTTGATCTTTTGGTTTACCCTATATTTATTATGTGACACGATTGTTTGGAATTATTTTGGTACACATCATGGTTGATTTAGTTATGCGGTTGCGGAAATGTTAGGATGAGATGATAGAGTTGGGTAGTATTACTTATGGTTAGATATTAGAATGGAGAGATGTCTTTTGGTTTAAAGGTTGTGGTGAGACAATAATTAAGATTTATGGAGTTTTGAAACTTAGATTGGTTACGGGAATAAGGGAGTAAGTAAAGTTAGTTGACTGGTCGTGGGAACGAGATGTCATGCTATGAGAAGTTGGTTAAAGTACCATTAGGAGATTGATGAAAGTACCAGCGGATGTGAGGGTAGAGTAGAAATTTTCTACTAATGGAAAGGTTGGCCAAATAACACGCAAGAGAATTGATATAGTTATGGAGGCGAGGTAGTAGTAGACACGTGAAGGAAAACATGGATGTGAAAGAATGATTGGTAGGTGGATGATTAATGGTGATTACAACAAGTAAGGAAGAGTGAGCCATTGAGGGGTTGAAGTACCTTTAGAAATATTGTGGTAGATGAGTTGAAGTTAGAGGCTACTGGGTAGTGTGAAGTTCCTAGGTAACATCATATAGACGAGAAGGAGTGCGTGAAGAGGTACATCGTGAATCGAGGAGCTGAAAGGACTACGTGCCTGCTGCTAGAAGGAAGCAAGAGATTTTGAAGGAGTCATAGAAGTTGCAAGGACTGGAAAGGTGACAAGCACTATGATGGGAATCTCCGTATGGTTCGTGACGAAGAAGGACAGATCGAGTACCGGAGTGGAGTTACAAAGAGCTGAACTAGTGGATCGTGATGAATTGTATACATAACATGGGAGATTAAGAACTCGTGCAGGTAACAAGGGGAGTCGAGTGACTACGCAGATAGAATTTTTGTGGCAATAAATATCGAGGGATGAGTAGTGAAGCTGAGTTGAATAAGTTCAGGGAGAAGTGATTAGAGAGTCGGTTTTGTGAAGGTGTTATGAAAGATCTTTGGAAGAGACAGTTATACATTATTCAATGCACTAACAATTTTGATAGAATTGATGAATGAAGTATGGAATTTCTGTTAGACGGGATAGTGTAGGAACTAGGGAGAACCATGGAAGGAGAGAACCATGTATTCCTAGAAGATGATGATTGAAAGTACCTCATGTTGGGTGCAAGATCAAAATAGAAGTATGAGATTTGAATAAGAATTTAAAATATGGCTTAGTTTAGACAAATGGAAACTAATATGGGTATAAGATGAGAGTGTGATCCGCATGGGATCACATAAAACTCTAGTCTGTCCCTATTAGGAGGGAGTAGGATAACTGATTGTGAGGAAAAACTAGTGAATCTACTTGGAAAATTTTTGAGGTATAGATGACTTGAAAGACGGGAAGCTTAACATCGTGATGTATGTCATGAGCTGAGGAAGAAGAAGGAAGTGTGGATAGATGCGAATCATGAATGAAATAGGCCGAGATAGGAACCGAAGGTAAAACTTTGGTATAGCCTAATGAGTAGACTAAGGCACTAAGCATGCTAATATTGTTGTAGTATGGAAAGGAAATGGTACTGACCTATACTGTTTGATTGGAAGGCTTAGTATCGATAGTCGAATGGTTGAGGAGTTATAGATGTGATGTGTCATGAGAGACGAAGGGCTTCGTCTAACTGAGAAAAGATGAGGAGCACTATGACCTTGAAGGTAAGACATTGTGTAGGTATAAAGGAAGTGTTGAGTATCAGGGAAAAAAAATCTTTCATGGAGAAAAGTGAGAAAGAAGTGTATAGGTGCTACTAATGATCTATTCAATTTTTATGGAAGTAGTTGTAGCATGGGTTTGGATGGCAGTTGATAGACTAACTGAGATAACCGTCCTTTTGGTGATGTGTATAGATCATAAGTTGATTTGGATTAGAAGAGCCTCTTTGTGATAAACTAATCAATATGTGAAATATCGTCATAGGTCACTTGTGTAAGGAAATTGGAGTTTTTAAGTAGTTTGCGGTATGGACTAACGAGAGTTGATGAAAATGATTGGATATGAGTATATCCAGCTAATTAGAAAATGATTGACGAAGTGGGAAATTGATACAAGTATAGGAGTCGTGTTAAGAGCTTGGGTGACTAATTTAGAGGGATGTGGGAAACTCGTTAGCGATGTCGGAGTTTTCATATAATGATAGTTATCATACTAGAAGTCTATGAATGCCATTTGAGGCACTATATGGAAGGATAGGGTGAGTTGTCCTTATGGTGGACTAAAATTCGTGAGAGAGACTACTAATGTGGAAATGGTGTTTGTGGAAAGGATGAGAGTAACAAGAGATGATATGTTGAAAAAGGAAATCACTAGAGTTTAGTGACAAAGTTATGTAGGAAGTTTCACGTATAGTAATGGGTGGCATGTTTTGGTAAAAGGGAAAAGTTGATGACGAGTTTTGTAGGTCCATTTATGATATTTGGAGAGATTGGACCAGTATCTTATGGGTATAGAATTACCTAGGAAATTGAATGGTATACATGATATATTTCATGTATTAAGATTGGTAAATGTTGTTTGAGAATGCGTATTTGCATGTATGGTTATTCGGGATTTGTGTTAATAAGAGTCTTCGTTCTATCAAAGAGTCATTTGTGAGATTTATTGGTTGTGAGGTGAAGAGTTTGGGAGTGAATTTAAATATTGTTGGTTAGTATATGTGGTATATTGAGTCATGAACTAAGGTACACATGGAAATGAGAAGAGTTCATTTTGAACAAGTATCCTCATGTGATTTGTTGTTTGTGTGTTTGATCCTAAGGAGTAAATCTCGGGACGAGATTTCTATTAGGAGGGAGTGATGTGATGTAGAAATTAATAACCTATGAATCTATGAAGTGGGTTGATGTTTTTCTAGTGAGAGAAACTAGAGAGAGAAAGTGAGAGAAATATGTGGAAGATTTTATTACTATGAAATGTGAATGAAACAACAACCAACCCCTTTCCTTAGTGGAAAGGGGTATTTATAGTCCAAGCCATACATTGGGCTTGGGCCGGTCCATGACAAGCCCATGGACCGGTTCTTACTTAAGTTAATAAGCGAATAACAACTAATATCTAACTACGAGCTATTACAACATGAATATTATTGTGGAGTGACCGATACTTCTAATATACGTAAAAACGTATTTCTAACAATCTCCCCCTAAGGGAGGTCACTCCACGTTACAAAGTTCTAAACCTAGCATACTATACTAAGTCTTCGTTCTTTAGCTCGTAGTCTTTTCTTCTTTTCTTTCTTTTGTTGTGAATATGTTGATTTGATCTTTTTGGCTTTGACTTGAGAGCATTGTTCTTTGGCCTTTCACGTTCGATCTTTGCCTTTCTTGTGAACTTTGCCTCCTCGTGACTTCATGTTCCACACACTTACGTCTTTTTGTTGGATTCTTGAAAGCTTCAGAATTTGGTACAGCGGAAGACTTCATCTTGTACTTTCTTGAATTTTTGTTGCAAAAGACATAAGCATGTGGGAACGACTTTTACAGGTACACCGCAACACCACCGTCTTCACTGGTACACAGCAACGCCACCGTCTTCAACAGGTACTCAGCAACGCCACCGTCTTTAGCAGGTACACAGCAACGACACGAATAAAATGGCTTTGAACATTTTATTCTAATTCGGTAGCATTTTACCTCCGGTCGGTGAAGACCGTTGGACGATATTAGATATCGTACCCGTGACGGATAGTTTCAATTAAGTAACTTCCTGACAGGATTTCGCGGGTAAACCCGTTCTCTTTATTCGACCGTCCAAAGCTGACTGCGAACATAAAGAGTGAATCACTTGGATAAATTATCCTTGTGATTAAAAGCCGTCAATTCATGAAACCTGGAACAAGTGAATCTCAATTAAGATTTTCACCATCGTTGCTTTCCAGTTGTCACGAGCTCGATTCATAAGGAATCTTGCGCGTTACCTACCAAGTGCTGTTTGATGTTGACACTAGAAGGATTTCCACTCGTCACTGTGGTCAATAAAGAGTCACTCTGAGTGTTCTGGCAAGATCATATGATAATGCGAAGAGGCCTGGAACGAGTTTAAGTTCAATTAAGAATTAAACCACTGTTACCTTCCAGTTTTTCACAAGATTGGTTCTAAAAGAACCGCACGTGTAACCTACCATGAGCTTGTTTGATGTTGGCTCAAGCAGGATTTCCATCTTCATTGTAATACTTGCGTATTACTCGGATGTTCTGGCAATATTACAGGAATACTGCGTAGGACTCATGAAAATCTCTTACTTTTCACAGTGTGTGAGAAAGCAAGGAATAAATGGAAAGTGTCCTAATGAGACTTTTGATGATCTCTTGGCTCTAGACTCGATTGTGCGTTTTGATTTAGTGAGCGATGGCTGGAGAGGAGTGCCACCTTTTCAATACCAGTCTATTCGGAGTGAATAAACCAGTAGATAATGTGTTGATCTCCGTGTGATTAAAACAAATACCTTTTGAGAGATATTTGAGTTAGCTGGGGAAGGGTTGTGCATTGCATCACTGGGTCCATGATGTCTTTCTTCAATACCGAGAATCATTAGCAAAAATGACCTCAATAGCATATGTATTGACCCGGTTTCTGCCTAAAGTTGTAAGGAGGGCTTCTTTCTTTACACCCTTTATCTTTACATTTCTTTTTCATTCTTCAACCCCTTCAATGCTTACCAATACGTCATCACTAGCACCTTGTTGTGATTGTTCCAGTGCTAGCTTAAGTACTTGGTCGGCATTCAGCTACGTTCACATTCTTTCTCCATCTTTCCTAGGACTTCTAATTCTAACTAGGGAATTGTCCTTGGGAAGATTCCATCGGCTCTGATGAATCATTGGACTAAACCTATTCCTACCACCCTTTTGTCACCACATCCGTCGTGAATTAAGCGTGTTTTGGGAAGGAATTGCCACCATGAAAAATCATTGAAAATCACCTAAAGTACTTGTGATATTGAAATCAAAAGTTTTGTACCTTAGGTGTTTTGTTCATCAAAAACGCTCCCCCTTAACACGTGCTTTACACATATTAAGTTGGATAATCTTTAAGTCTTTTTCATCTTTTAGCCAAGTATCATTTACGTCTCCTTAATCCCATTTTCTCCCCTTATCCAAAATGTTAACCATTAATATTTGGGATATTGAATGGATTAACCGGTCTTTGGGTAAAAATGAAATTGTTGTTTGGCCATAGAACAACTGATTGCTCCCCCTTAAGTTAATAAGGGGTAGTTGTAGTGCTTTAATATGATATATTTTGAAAGATTTAGAATCTCGTGAGAAATTCTTGAAAAATTATCATACTTTAACACTACAACAAGCCATTAACGCACATTATTCACAAATATACATATTCACAAATAATACCAATATAGAGTGACCTGAAATGTACGACCCTTCAGATGGATCGTTGCAGTGTCCTGTAGTGCACTCCATATGGTCTACCACCCACAAATCTTTCCAAGCTCCTCATCAATCTACGTTCACGGAGCTTCTGATCGATCTTCTTGATGACATACTTCGCCATCTGCCGGTAACCTGGATGCCAATCCTCCGTCATTTCTGGCAAAGTCCCACCCGAGTTCAGATGCTCCAACTTGTCTCTGACTTGTATAAGAGTGCCATCACTATACTTGTGGAGCTCCCCCACCCTCATAAACTTCATCAATCCTCGACTGTTCAAGTAGAAGATGCCGGAATTCGGAACAGAAATGCCGGTATAGGGACATCTTGCTACATGTTGAGGTAACACTTGGTTCACAGGACGGGTTAAATTGAGCTTCCTCTGATAGCTTTCGACTCCCAATTGAAGATCTTCAACTCGTGTTTTGATGACAACGCTTCGTGTGAACATGCGAAGTGCTGTATTCAACGCAATCAGGTCTTCACGAGGAATATGTGTCAGTTGATCTCTGGTCATCAGAAGCAGCATATCTTCGATATCCTCAAGGCGAATGATGGAAAAATCTCCCTGCTGGATTCTGTATTCCCTGTCATCCTCCCTTTTCAAGCGAATCTCCGTCACATGATAGTAGCCATTCTTGGCTTCTGTTTTCATCCCTAAAATGCTGGAGATGCGGATATCGGATCTAACTGAGCTTCCAGAATTGACTAAGCAGCAACACCTGTACGCCCTTCTGACTCGTTCGTCTCAATGAGATGCACCTATGACAGCATACATATCATAATTACGATTTATCTTAGGGACCCAGAGTCGGTTTACCTTTTCCTCGATGAAGGGTATTGTCCCCCAGTTGGCAGCTTTCAGCAATGTCAGGGATGTTGCGTACTTTGATGACCCCTTCAGTAGATACACCAGATCATTGGTGACAAAGAAGTCAAGAGCAATCTGATTATCTTGATCCATTGGAGGTGGAGCTCTTTCTGATTCATGAAGACCTGGCCGTTGAACGGTATTCAGAGCCTTCAGGATCTCCTCGGCATAATATTCGAACTCCATTTGGGGCAACCGGGTTTTGGCGCGAAGTCTTTTATCCTTCAGTACTTTCTTCACCAATGATGGAGTAACCGAAGTCTTATACTCATGAGCAAGAAATGCACATAAGTCAATCGGACTTCGGATACGAAGGTACAAGACATCTTTGTCGGCGTCGGTGATCGGATCATACTGCGCCGCTGCCATGATCCAAGCCTGTGGTGGAGCAGTCTCGTCGATTTCCAACGTGTCCTCACAGTTCCTTGTGCTTGGTTCAAGAACAGTGGATTGTGGGTTTTGTTGCAGAGGAGTCGAGATGTGAACATCTGCTTCAGATTCAGGCATTTCAGCAGTGTCATGGATGGGTGAGTGTTGAGCAGCTTCTGGTTCTGTAACCGATTCTGCAATCACAGGAGTAACAACACAAGAACTAACGGGGTTAGTGGTAACAGGTATTGATTTATGGATAAATGTACCAGGAATAGATGACCCTGTAGTGGCATTCACGTCATGGCGCCACTTCGATCGTCTGGATTCCGTGGATGTAGACTTCTCCTTTGGTGCTGCATCCTTCTTTGACTTGGTGCCAGACTTAACCACTTTCTTTGAGCTGGCGCCTTTATCCCCTTTCTCACTCTGTTCACCTTTATCCGCATTGCTCCCCTTAACACTCTCCTGGTGACCATCACCACCATCATTACCATCATTATCATCATCTCCATCCTCATCATCATCATCCTCATCATCCTCATCATCATCTTCATCATCCTTATCATTATCATCATCCTCATCATTCTCATCATCCTCATCATTATTCTCATCCTCATCCTCCTCCTCGTTCTTATCTTCTTCTTCTTCTTCTTCCTCCTCTCCACCAGTACCCTCGTCTTCCTCACTCTCTTCCCGTTCTTCTTCAGGGAGAATGTGGTAGGGTACCACACTTCCAAACGTCTTGAACAACCTATCATCCTCCATGATAGCGTCATTCAGGGATTTGAAGAGAGCTCGTTGTTTCCTTGATTTATCAAACGAACCAAGTTCCTTCATTCGAGCCTTAAGGATCTT
Source organism: Glebionis coronaria (assembly GCA_025667525.1). Lineage (NCBI taxonomy): Eukaryota > Viridiplantae > Streptophyta > Magnoliopsida > Asterales > Asteraceae > Glebionis > Glebionis coronaria. The sequence goes on from CM046880.1 coordinate 22,081,371, forward strand.
CTTCAGTTCAAAATCCGTCAAGTCATATGCGATCTTGTAGGCGGCTTCTGAAGGATTGGATGACTTGATCATCAAGTTATCAGCAGCAAGCGTCTTCAAGTCATCACGCAGTTTAGGCATTAAGGATTCAACTGAGTCTTTTACTTTCTGCTCAATAGTAGCTTCAAGAGCGTCGTTTTGCTCTTTAAGGTCATCCTTAATAGCTTTAAGTCTTGCAATTCGTGCTTTATGCCTATTAGCTTCATCCCTTTTTACCTGAGCAAGTTCCTCTGCATGAGCGTTACGTGTAGCTTCCATGTCTGCAGCGAACTTGGCAATCAACTCTTCTTGAGCTTTCCTTGATGCTTCTTCACTTTGAGCTCTTTTATTTAACTCTTGGCGAAGTTCATTCATTTCTCTCTTGTGAGCATCCACATGTTTATCCAACATCTCGCCCAACACTATTGCTGCCATTGCAGATGTTGCAGATGTTGCAGATGTTGATGGAATAGGCTCGGTTGTGACTGCGGTGCTAAGGATGGGCTTTGGTGGTGGTGGAGGAAGTGGTGTAGAAACCTGTTTGGTTGGTAAGGGTTGAGTTGGTGGAGGTTGAGTTGTTAAAGGTTGAGTAGGTGGAGGAGGTGGTGTAGAAACAGGGATTGATTGCTCCTTCGAAGTGGAATAATTTTCAGGTGACCCAAACTCATCAACATCATGAGGTTCAATATACTCATCCTCAACGTCTATTCTTACACCTGAACCACTACCACCAGTATCTTTCCTGCTCCTTTGAATGGCTGTCTTCATCATTTGTTTCTCAGTTTTCTCAATATCAGGATCAGCAATATTTTCTTCGTCACGCAGACGCATCAAGTCCTTACCCTTTCCCTTCTTACCCTCTGTCTTCTTCTTCTTGGTTTTGGGCTCAGGTAAATCTGCTTGCTTCCTTTTACCTTTGCTTTTAACCGTGGTAGATGAGTCTTCACCTGCTAGAAGGCTTGCTCGTTGTTTCTCAATTTCCGTGAGCAAGTTCTTGTAATCATCAGATTCAATGATCTCATCGGTCAGAAGATGACTGGGAATGGGACCAGGAATAACCGTATTCGAATGAGTCTCCTGCCTTAAGTCTACCAAATCATCATCATCTATCATGTGGTGACGACTACCTGCAAGCTTGTTAATGGATGCATCGTTTTCCATAAAGTAATGGATGATCAACTTAATAAACCTAGGGTACTGATAAGTTTTAATTTTACCCTTGGTGTTAGTGAAGAGTTGAAAAGTAAACTCCTCCCACAGCAGTGATGCATAATCAATACCCATACCTTTGAACATACCATAAAACATCTTGATGATTGGTGGGCGAACAGCATCATACCCAGTTGTTTTGGGTGTCAAGCATCGGCTAAGAATCCCAAAAATAGCTTTCCATGGTTGACCAATTTTGGCAGTAGTAAACTCAGACGGGGTTCGAATGTCAAGACATCCAATGGCGGTGAACATCTCCATCATCTGGTCCTTGGTTGGGTTGGGTGAGTATGATGGTAGACCTTTGAGTAATGGTCGAAAGCCAAAGATCTTCCTGAAGTCTGACACAGTAAGTGTCTGCTGCTTGTTGTCCAAAGAAAAAGTGATCTTGTTCGACGTCCTCTCTTTGGTAGCCCAGAATTCGTAAAGGTAGTCATATGGCACCGAAGCACTTCTCCTTAGCGCATACTTGAAGTGAGATTTATCAAGCATGGCTGTAGCTACCTTAAAGCCATTATGGGTAGAGTGAGATACCTCCTTCAGACGGTAGTTGTTTGGAACAAACTTAAGAGTCTTGGCTTCAGCAATGGCGGCGGCTCTGTTGTCTTGTAGTTGTTGTACGGTAGGGTTAGTCATCGTTTCTGCTTAAGATAAAACACAAAGGTTGATACAAACAAGTATAATTATCATTATGACTTTAAACCTAAGCATTGTACATATGACATAATCCCTTAAGCTTTGAAATCATGCAAACATCTTCTATTCGGAACATTCACTCAATTCGGAATAATAGTCCTATGCTGAATATAAGTCCTATTCGGAACATATAGCCTTATGCGGAAAACATTCCTATTCTGAATAAAAAGGCAATTCGGAACTTTTGACCTTATGCGGAATAAATTCCCTATGCGGAACATTTGGGCTATGCGGAACATTTGGGCTATGCGGAACATTTGGGCTATGCGGAACATTTTCCTTATTCGGAACATTTTCCCTATTCGGAACATTTTCCTATTCGGAACATTTTCCTATTCGGAACACTTTCCTATTCGGAACATTTTCCTATTCGGAACATTTTCCTATTCGGAACATTTTCCTATTCGGAACATTTTCCTATTCGGAACATTTTCCTATTCGGAACATTTTCCTATTCGGAACATTTTCCTATTCGGAACATTTTCCTATTCGGAACATTTTCCTATTCGGAACATTTTCCTATTCGGAACATTTTCCTATTCGGAACATTTTCCTATTCGGAACATTTTCCTATTCGGAACATTGCCCTATGCGGAAAAATTATCCTATGCGGAACATTTTGCCCTATGCGGAAAATTTGCCTTATGCGGAACATTTTGCCTTATGCGGAACATTTTGCCCTATGCGGAACTTTTGCCCTATGCGGAAAAACAGTTCTATTCGGAAAAAATGCTCCTATGCGGAAAGTGACAAGCAGTAACGATTTTCTAATTAGGCATGAGATCGTTTGATTCACATGTTCTAAAGGCCAAATTAGTGCATTTAAACCTATTCCGAATATACCCCAAGCAAAACCCCCAAATTATTTAACCCTAATTAATCAGTAATTTGATTCGAATTGATTTTCCAATTAAGCAGTTAATTAATCTTGTTTTGCATGAAGGATTAAACCGTTTTAGTACCTTTTTGATGATCTTGGATTGAAAGATGTTGATTTTGAGATGAGTGATTAACGTGTGTTTGTTTTGTGTGGAGGTTTATCAATGGCGGCAAGAATAAACAGAAACAGTGAATGTGAATAGTGAAACGGGGGGGGGGGGAAGGTTTTGACTAGGTCAACTTTTCCACAAGTTTGACATATTGTCAACTTTTCCCCCTCAACTTTTCTTTTTGCTTCATTCATTATTCTTTTGTTTACTAAGTTTTAACACTTGCCATTTTTACCCTATCTTATGTTAACTATTCGAGTCTTAGTGATTAGCTTAACTTAACACAAGCACAAAACTCTCCACGACAAGCTTATAAGCAACAACACTACAAATGCCAAAGCAATCCAACCATTAACATTTTAAGCTTTATGAATTTCCTTGAAAACTTTTTGAAGATCTTTTTGATGTGAAAGATGACGAAACATTTTCTCCCCCTTAAACGATGACCCGTTTTCTATTTAAAGAGCTGTAGTCATTGTTTAACGAGGCATATGATGATGAAAAACATTTCCCAATTGATTTCTTGAAAAAGTTTGATTCGTGGTGTCAATAAGATTTCTCTTATTTTAACAAATTAATGCACTGAGACGTACACAAATTCGTGTCAGACCAAGTTATAAAGTAAACTTGATCCCTTTGCATGATTTGGCTTGTAAATCACGCCCGAGAAAATTAATTCCCGTTCTGAGCCAACGTTTTCCAAAGAAATACGTGACTTTAATATGAAAACCGGGTTGCAGTCTGAAATAACTACAAGCCATAATGGGCATGTTTTCAAAAAATGTACAACTTTTATACGGACTCTATTTATGGCACCGTGTCAATATTGATCGACATTTCTAAGGCCGTAAATATTACCGTACTAAAAGACATGCCCGTTTTAAAACGAAAAATATTTTTGGTTTTTCTTGGTTTTATATTTTTTATGGTTTTTCTAGGTTTTATATTTTTTATGGTTTTTGTTGGTTTTATATTTTTTATGGTTTTTCTTGGTTTTATATTTTTTGTATTTTCTTTTTGTGGTTTATATATTTACGATAATATACATGATCACAACCAAAGGATACTCTGAATAGTTTACCACGACTATTCAGCTGATTCTTCTGCCAACTCTTTGAGAGTCGCTGGAGTGAATGATTTCATGCCAAGCTTGTCGATCAAAAACTCGATTCGTCCTCGATCTAAGGCTTTGGTGAACATATCCGCCAGCTGGTACTCAGTAGTGACAAAATACAGCTCGATCACTCCGTTCTCCACCTGCTCTTTGATGAAATGGTAGCGAATGTCTATGTGCTTGGCCCGGGAGTGTTGAACATAGTTGCAGCAAAGGGCAATGGCGCTCTTGTTGTCACAATACATCGGAATTTTGTTAAATCCAAGACCGTAGTCAGTTAATTGTGATCTCATCCAAAGGACTTGAGCACAACAACCGGACATGGCGATGTATTCAGCCTCCGTGCTAGAAATTGCAGCGCTTTTCTGCCTTTTTGAAGACCAACTGATCAATCTATCTCCTAAGAGTTGCACAGATCCAGAAGTGCTACGCCTCGTATCTTGACATCCAGCATGATCGGCATCTGCGTATGATATTAAAGCAATCGAGGAATCTTTCGGATACCATAGACCACGATGAAGTGTTCCTTTTAGATACCGAAAGATCCTTTTCACAACATGTAAGTGCTTTTCGGTAGGCCGAGCCTGATACCGGGCACACATGCATACAGCAAATTGCAAATCAGGCCTGCTAGTAGTCAGATAGAGAAGGGTGCCAATCATTCCACGGTAAAGTTTCGGATCGACAATAATCCCATCCCTATCTTCATCTAACTTGGTTTTCTCAACCATTGGAGTGTCTACGGGGTCACAATTCTCAAAGTTATATTTCTTAAGAGATTCTAGAGCATATTTGGATTGATTTATAAAGATGCCTCTGGGATTCTGAGAAATCTGTAATCCTAAGAAAAATGAAATTTTTCCCATCATCGACATCTGAAAGCGTGTGGACATTATCTTCTCAAATTGTTTAGACAATTCTATGTTAGTGGCAGCAAAAATTATATCATCAACATAAATTTGTACCAGAAGCATGTCGTTGCCGTCTTTGAGAGTGAATAGAGTGGGGTCCACTTTGCCTTTGGAGAAGCCTTCCGACATGAGATATGTTGACAGGAGATCATACCACGCGCGTGGAGCTTGTTTCAACCCATAGAGAGCCTTCTTAAGCTTGTACACATGGTTAGGAGACTCCGTACTCACGAACCCATCCGGTTGACTAACATAAACCTCTTCCCTTAGTTCACCGTTCAAAAATGCCGTCTTCACATCCATTTGATAGACGATCATGTTCATATGAGCAGCAAACGCAAGGAATAGTCTAATCGCCTCCAATCTAGCCACAGGAGCAAAAGATTCCTCAAAGTCTATACCCAAGGCTTGTTTATATCCTCTAGCGACCAATCTTGCTTTGTTCTTTAATACCGAACCCATCTCATCAAGTTTAACCTTATAAACCCATAACAAGGTAAGGATGTTAACCTTGTCAGGGCGAGGAACCAATTCCCATACTTCTAGTCGTTTGAATTCATTGAGTTCCTCCTGCATAGCTTCAATCCAAGATGATTGGGTCATAGCCTGCTGCCAATTTTTGGGTTCAACTTCAGAGAGAAATGCATCAAAGTAACAATATAGTGCACTCTCTTGTAGTTGATGGCGTGTAGAGACTGGTCGATCTAGATCTCCAATAACATTCCTAATTGGGTGATCTTTTGTCCATTTAGTGCTATGTTTTTCAATCCTAGGTGGTCTGGAGTGAACAATAGATGGAGCTTCTTCTGAGGTAGAGGCTGCTGAAGGGTTTTCAGGGATCACTACACCAAAGAAAGGAAGCTCTTGCAAGTGAGCATATTCCAGGTCGTGATCAGTAGTATCCTCTTCTACATCATTAGGCACAAGTAGGGGTGATGATTCAGGTGTAGTTTGAGAATCACTTGGTGAAGGTGCATCCGGTTCATTGTGAATTGTAGATGCATTAGATAAAGGTTCATTGACTTGAGCAACCACTTCAGGTATTGGAGCAATTACTACAGGTACTGGAACTTCATCAGTCGGGGGATCGAAGAATTCATCAAACAACGGTTGAAACAGTTTATCCCACTCGGGCCTTGATGGTGGTAAAAATGATGTAGAAGTAGGATTGTTGGGAACTAATCCGGAACTTATAGCACCGGGTCCCATCTCATGAAGCGCGGGTTTAGAGCTGTGTTGCTCAGAAGCCATCGCTGTCAGCTCGTCGAAATCAGCGTCCATAGTTTCTACAATCTTGCCAAGACGACGGTTATAGATTCGGTATGCTCTTTTGGACGGTGAGTAACCAATGAAAATACCTATGTCGGCTTTTGGTTGAAGCTTACCCAAGTTCTCACTATTGATGTTTGGATAACACAGAGCACCAAACACATGGAAAAATGAAACATCGGGTTTGCGGTCATGTAGAAGCTCATAAGGTGTTTTTCCATGGCGTTTCCGAATGATTGAACGGTTTTGGGTGAAACATGCAGTAGAAATAGCCTCTGCCCACAAGAACAATGGAGCGTTCGCATAAATAAGCATGGTCCTAGCAGCTTCCATAAGTGTGCGATTTCGTCTTTCAACGACACCGTTTTGTTGTGGAGTGCGTGCAGCGGATGTTTCATGTGATATACCAACTCCTTCATAATAATCACGAAGAGTCTGGTTGACGAACTCTGTACCATTGTCTGTACGAATACGGCGGACAGTGGTATTCAAACGTACCTGAATGAACTTCAGAAAAGTGATGATAGCCTTCGGAGCTTCATTCTTTGTACGTAGAAATCTAACCCATGTAAACCTTGAAAAATCATCCACAATGACGAGAATGTATTTCTTACCGCTCACACTTTCAGTTCTCATCGGTCCACAAAGATCCATATGCAAAAGATGAAGTTTTTCTTGATTAGTGTCTTCAGCTTTGGGTTTGTAAGATTTCTTGGTGCTTTTCCCCCTTGAACACGCGGAACATAAATGATCCTTGTGAAATTTAAGCTTGGGAAGACCACGAACTAACTCGTTTTTAGCCAGATGATTAATAGCATCAAAATTAAGATGAGATAATCTGCGATGCCATAACCATGACTTGGTCTTAGAGGCTTTAGAGAGAAGACATACTGGAGAAGCGGCCATCATGTCTTGTAAGGACAAAGTGTAAAGATTTGCACCACGAGATCCCTTCAACAAGTCTTTTCCTTCCAAGTTGCGGATGAAACAAGTATGTTGTCGAAAAGCAACCTCAAGGTTGGAATCACAAAACTGTCCTACTGAGAATAAGTTATGACCAAGACCTTCAACATAGTATACCCTAGAAATCGTCACGTTTCCAATCTGATATTCACCATACCCCATAATCTTTGCTATATGATCATTCCCAAATTTAACCGTACCAAGAAACTTGCTGACGAAATTTCGGAGCATCGAGCGATTTCCGGTCATATGTTTTGAACAACCGGAGTCCAAATACCACAGGATGATTTGGACCACCTGAAAATATCACCACACAAAGACAATGTAGAGGTATCGGAATCTGAGTGTTCCTTGTTATTAGCAGGTACAGATTTAATAATCTTAGATTTGCTAACTCTAGGTTTCTTAGATTTCCTAGCCTTTTTCTTCTTAATTGGTGGTGTAGATTCTAATTGGCTCAAATCCTGAGGTATTTCTACACTGATAGGCACTATAGTGGGGGCTGACCTAATTAAAGGGCGCTGTTTCCTTACTTGAGTGCGAGTGTTCCTAACTAAAGGACGCTCAGACCTAACCTCAATGGATGCATTCCTAGTCAAAGGGCACATTTTACCATCGAGAGTAAAGGTCCTACCAGTGGGACGCCATTGCCAGCCAACTTGGGCACGAGTTCTACCCGTTGGCTTCCATGCAAGACCATTCTTAATAGCATTCATTTCATTAACGTGATCAATCAGACACAAATCATGACGCTGTGAAAACATACATTCATTACAATTCCAGCAATTTAAATCAGAATTCACGAATGGTTTAGGCTGCTGCACAGGCGCAGAGCTTTTAGTCTTAACATGATTCGTTTTATTTAAAACTGAACTAGCATTCCTATTGTGGACTTCTACTTTCTTCTTTGTGGCACTACTAGTGGCGGGCTTGATCTTATCTTTCTTGAGTGGCGATCCTTTAGCCTTAGTAGTCGCTTTTAATCCTGTAGAAGGCAAATTGGGAATATTAGCAACAGATTTTAAAGGTGTCTTACTTGATTGTGCCAATGACGGTTTCGCTCCTGGAGTCTTATTAAATGAAGTGACAGCAATGGGCCTATTGTTAAGTAGTGCAGAACCTGGTGTACCTATGTATTGTAAATAAGCCAAGCAATATTGAACTCGCTTAACATATTCATGAGCCGAATAATAGTCGCTACTTGAGGGATCTAAGGCATAAAGATCGTCTAAAATATCCCTAAGAAGATCGACATGCTTAATGGCATTCTTCATATAATCATCATAGGTAAGCTGGTTTCTCTTATGAAGCGGATTCTTATAAAGCACTACTTTCTTGGTTGTTGGAGCACTAGTGGACGGTGCAGAGTCGGTAGCTAAGTTATCAACAACTTCTTGTCGGGTGAGAAGAAGTGTCTCCTTTAACTCAGCCAAAACCATATTTTTGTCTATGAGCAGGATGTTCAAGTCAGAGATTTCTTCGCACTTTTGGTTCAGTTGTTCAACATAATATTGTTGTTGTGTCGCATTAAAAGCGAATCGATCTTCTAGTGAACCATAAAGAGCGGATAGTCCCTGCCTTGTCCGATCCATCTCCCCTAGAACAGTTGATAGTCTAATTTCTAAGACCTGGTTTTTAGACTCTGCGGCCTCTAGTTCCATTCTTAATGTTTCCTTTGATGATATCTCTCTCTTCAATCTCATGATTTCTTCCTCTAATGTCTTAACAATTGCAATCATCTTGTCACTTGTCTCAACACCGTTTTCACAAACATTTGATATCAAAAGATTTTTATTTTGAGCTTGTTGTTTTAATTCTAAAGATATACAATGTTGTTCTAGTTGATTAAAGCGTTGAGAAAGTAAATTATAAGAATCTTGTAGCTTTAAAAACTCAGCGTTAGATTCGTGACAAGAATGATTATCTACCTCATTTACAGTTTCAGCAACATTTACAGAAATATCACAAACATCATCACAAATATCATTACAAATATTCACAGCATCACAATTCATCATAGCGGATGTAAGCTCATTCGAATATTTAACATTTACAATAGTAAGCACATCACACGAGATTACTTCGGACAAGAATCGGTCATATTCGGTTGAAATCTTTTCCTTTTCAATTAGTTGCAGTTCGTAAGCGGTGTCCATTTCATAAAACACTTTTTGAACTTCACCAATTTCAAACTGAAGATTTTCCTTAAGAGATGCAAAACTTCCTTTTAGACTTTCGACAAACGGATTGATCTTAGTTTTAAACACCTCGTTCATGTGTTCGAAAGCCCATTCTCCGGCGTTTAAGCCATTTGAAGTCGTACATTCCAAAATGACCTTGTCAAAGTTAGTAAAGTATCGATTAATCTCTTTCAAGTTTAACCATACACTGCTAACAGGTGGAAGATTCTTTGGAATTTCCTTAGGACCTTCATGTTGACAAGTGTAGGAAATGTACTAGGGCGTTCTTCCTCTAACATGTAGGTTGGTGCTGTAATGAGATCTTTATCCATATGGAAGCGAACTCTAAAATCAGTTTTAGCAAGCTCCTTATTCATTTTAAAATAATCACACTCAGGATATTTTTCTGAATTGTATGACCGATCCTCATCAACTGGAGCCTTACTTGTTCGATCATTGGGAAAAACAATCGGGTCTAAAGCCAATCCTAATTGAGTTGCATTATAAAGTCTAGGACTATGTCTTAAAGCTTGTTTTGCATATCGTGGATTAGGGGGAAGGCCTTTTAGACGTGATAAGTTAAACTCTTTAAACGAAGCATCAAATAAGTGAACTAGTTGTGAAGCAGCGTATTGTCTTAACAGCAAGTAGTCTAGACTTCTAATCTTATTAGTAGCATTAATCTCCATTTCAGTCTTCTTAGATTCGAGTAATTCAAAATCAGTTTGAAGTTTTTGAAAATTAGTGACCACTAACTCCTTTTCTTTAAGTTCACTAGACAGATTTGCTCTTAAGTTTTCGATTTCTTGCAAGTGACTCATTTGTTTGTTTCTAAAATGATCATATTCGAGATTTGTGAGAACACTAGACGAAGGCACTAATTCCAAAGTTTGTACTTTCTCATTGCTTAAGGCAAGCTCATCAGACAAATTCTTGTTCTTAGCTAAGGTTTCTAAGAGTGCAGCATTCATTTGGCTAAGTAATGTAGCAGGAACCATGACCAAATCTTGTTGAGCAGGAGTAGGCGTATGCGAAATGGATCCCGGTTGTGATTCACTCAAAGTCTGGGGACTCACATTGATATTGCTATCATTGTTTGTCTCTTCGTTTGAGAGACTCACCACCGAAGATTCATTCGAATCAGCACTCTCTTGCCCAACTTGATGTGGTTGAATACTAGCATCAGTGGCATTATCGGTGTTATTAATAAGTACCTCAGATTTCTTATCTGGCCCTAAGCTGGAGAAAGTTGCCATGAAAGCAGCCTTTGCAGTTTGAAAGTCATCACAGTCGGAATCATACGCATCAAGATCATCGGCTTGGTAAGCTGCATTTTGCGTGGTGACAACGTCTTGTTCAGCAATCCCTGGGTCAGCAAGAAATGCAAGCTCCTCTTCATCAAGTTCCCTTCCTTGCGCCTGAGCATTTACCAGATAGATCTTTTCTGCAAACCACTGTCCATCCCTTTTCCTTTTGGGTTTCTTACAATCCCTGGACATATGACCCTCTTCCTTGCAGTTGTAGCATGTGATCATTCTCAACTTGCCTGTATTAGCCCGTGGAGGATTGTTGACCATAGGAGCAGGAGCAGGAGTAATCGTGCGAGCATTGGTTGAAGTGGAAGATCTCCCCTGATACGGTTGAATTGGCTGAACCATGACCCTGCCATTCTCAATTGTAGCTTGTTGGCGAGAATTGGATGAGTTCCTCAACTGATTGTTGGTAGGAGCTGATCCTCTGTATCCTCGTTTGCTTAAAGTTCTTGTGAGATATGCAGACATAGTAGTAAGCACTTCAACTGGGTCAGCTCCTTGTTGAAAAACAGGAACAGGGACTTCTTCATCATCACAATACAGTGCTTGATCTGGATGAGCCGCATAATCAGTAGAAGGAATACTCATTTGATCAGGGTAGCTTGTTTGATATGCTGCATTCTCTTGATAAGACGAATATGAAGGCTGAGCATAAGGTGCAACATTTGCTGGATGAAGTTGTGAACCATACTGTGGTGAAGGTGCATTGAACCGATACTGTTGCTGATGTGAGGTGGGAGGTTGTGGTAAAATCGAGTATTGTGGAAAAGTTGTTGTTATGTAAGGTGATGGATGATAGGCTTGATGTCCCAAAATATAAGGTGTGTTGTTGTGTGATAAGCTTGGTTGATTCGCCATCAAAGCTAAGGAATCTGGGTACATACCGCGAGGAGAACGGTGCATAATCACATGCTTCTCATGTTGCTGAAGAAAAGCATAGATTTGATCTAAGTTGCACTTATGCAAATCCCGGGTTAACTTTACATCGGTAATATACTCACCCCATTCAGCTTGAGGTAAAGTATTCAAGAACTTGGTGTTAACCTGGAATGGAGCAATTACCAGATTGTATACATTCAGATCATTCATTAAAGTAGTGAATCTGAAGTAGTAATCGTGTAGTGTTTCCCCTGGGCTGTATGTGAATCGATCAAACAAATCATACAGCTGACACTCCCTTTCTTGTTTGGTGAGCGACGTGCCTTGTAGCAACACCTTTAACCGTTCCCATAAATCTTTTGCCACTGTATACTGACTTACCATCCTATAAATATCATGGGGAAGAGCTTGAAGAATTGTTTGAAGAGCTTTTTCATCTGCATCTGCAACAAGTTGTTGAGCTGGAGTGAGTTCTTCAAATTCTCGTGGTCTAGTCACGTTGTCAACCGTAATGGTACCATAGTCGAGTGGACCATTCAAAATCGATTTGACCATAAGCCTTCCGTATGTCGGTTTCCCCTTTAGATATTGCATCATTCGACCTTGCCATGCCTCAAACACCTCTTTAATAAGCATCGGTGGACGACTATCAGTCCCCGTTATGATCGATATATCCGTAAGAGATGTCATCTGAGGCATTAATGAACTTGGATTCATTGTGATCACTTGAAGACTCAAAGATTATCGTTTGATCGAGCAGTGAAGAAAGGTTGAGAATTTGTGTTGTGTTGGTTAACTCAAGATTAAATCCACGAAAGATCGTCGGAAAAAACTCAAATATCCCTTGAACTTGCTTATACGGAATAACCCAAACTCAGAATAAACCCTTATTCGGAATAATGCCTATTCGGAATAATCCTATGCTGAAAAATACCCTATTCAGAATAAACTCTATGCAGAATAACCCTTATGCGGAAAAACCCCTATTCGGAATGTTTTCTTCAATTCGGAATATTTTGGCAATTTGGCCTATTCGGAAAAAAACTGGTCTATTCGGAATATTTCCTAATTTTGGCTATTCGGAAAATTGGTGTCTATTCGGAAAAATTGGCTATTCGGAAAATTGGTGTCTATTCGGAAAGATTGGCTATTCGGAAAGTTTGTTGCTATTCGGAAAAAACTTCTATTCGGAAAAAAAATGTGGCTATTCGGAAAGTTTCTTCTAAACGGAAAGTCTATTCGGAAAAACCCTTCTATTCGGAATACTATCCTATTCGGAACTTCTATTCGGAATAAACCCTCTATTCGGAAAACCTTCCTATTCGGAACTTCTATTCGGAATAACCTGTCTACTCGGAAAACCTTCCTATTCGGAAAATCCTATTCGGAATAATCTGGTGAAATGTTTCCGAGACTTCTAAAACAGCTTAAAACCCCGATTTTTGATCCAAAACCACAAAAAGTTTTATGATTTTTACCAAAATAAGCTAAACCCAATCCTTATCAATCAATCCCAATAACAAAAACACCAAAAATAACAAGATTCAAGATTGATTTTTCCTAAAGATCACTAATAGATTCAAAAACTAAAAAAGCAACACAATCCTTACCTTAAATCACCCCATAGCTCTTGATACCAAATGTAGAAATTAATAACCTATGAATCTATGAAGTGGGTTGATGTTTTTCTAGTGAGAGAAACTAGAGAGAGAAAGTGAGAGAAATATGTGGAAGATTTTATTACTATGAAATGTGAATGAAACAACAACCAACCCCTTTCCTTAGTGGAAAGGGGTATTTATAGTCCAAGCCATACATTGGGCTTGGGCCGGTCCATGACAAGCCCATGGACCGGTTCTTACTTAAGTTAATAAGCGAATAACAACTAATATCTAACTACGAGCTATTACAACATGAATATTATTGTGGAGTGACCGATACTTCTAATATACGTAAAAACGTATTTCTAACATGTGACAACCGCGGTTTTGAGGTTCGTCACTTAGTTTTATTTTGTGCATATTTTGTGAAATTATGTGTCTTTATGTGTTTATGTGTTAATTGGTGTGAATATAGTGTGGTTTGGACATCGTTTACGGGTACGGGTTACGCTGTAAGTGAAACGATGCGTGGTTATTTCATGTTCATGAGCTCACATGGTAGTGACAATGAAATGAAACAGTGTTATTTTAAGTTTTTATATATACGTATATGTATTATAGTAAATCGTATATTTACGATGCGATGGTTTAGCGTTTAGAGGTCTTGGACTAAGGATTTAGTTTCGAGAGTAATTTACGTGTTAGATTTAGGTTATTTTAGACTTATTTATTAAGTCACTAACTTATTTTAAGAGTTTCCATTAAATTATGTATTTTACGGTAATCACGTAAGAAGACGAAAAATTAACGTAAGGCTTTCGGGCTTTGGCCCGGAGGTAACCCGAGGGTACCACTAAGTTTAGTTACGAATAAATAACGGTAGGTTGCGTATAAAAGTCGGCCAAATAAGGGTTTTGGGCTTTGGGTTGGGAGGCTAAAAGAAAGAAAGAAGGAAAAGCCCAAAACAAGCCCAATGAACTTGTAATGGGATTAGGAGGTCTTTAGGACTTAACCAAACCCAACCCATAACCAAAATAATCTGATTTTTAACCTCCATAACAGCTCCTAGCCGAAATTCAACAATGGTGGCCAATTAGGGTTTCAAAAATAAAGATCTTCCATTGATTTCTAAGGTAAAACCTTCAAAACCCTTGTTCTATTAATGATTTTAATCAATTTAATCATGTAATTGATCTTATGATGGATTAGGGTTTGTGAGTTTTCTGAGATTAGTGAGATTAGGGTTCATATGAATTGATTACTTTGGTTATTATGAAGATTAGTGATCGTACCCGCGCAATGCAGCGACGAGTATCTGATAACTACTTTTTTAGCGTACAAATATTACAATTTTACTAAGGTTCAAATTAAAGCTAAAGTAGTAAAAAAATTAAATTAACTTAAATAAACTCATTAAAAACGAAAAAACTAAAATTTAATAAATTTATATCAAAATGTATGTTGAATTAAAGAGCACAAAATTTTAGAAAATATGATGAAATTAGATTATAAAAATATATATATATATCAAAAGATATTTCAATTTAAAGACAAATTTTTTTGAATTGTTTGTTACTAAGGTTGTTACAAAAGTTTGTTATAAAAATATATGGATGGATGAGATCAATTTAACAAAATATGATCTAAGGGTTTAAATTTAACCTTCATATCATAATTTTTGGTTTGGAGTTAGGTTTGGAAATTTTAGGTTCGAGATTAAGATCGGAGTTAGCCGCTTTATATAATAGTATATAGATTAGTGATCATAATTAGGGTTTAATCATGTTTAAATTCGTTTTTAAAAACTGGGCAGAATTTTTGGTCTATTGTTTTGATCATATCTAGAGTTCTACAAACTTTTAAGTTTCGAATCTTATGTCCCTGAAAAGGTAATTGAATTAGCTTTCAAATAAAGAAAGTAGAACTAAATTGGAGGTCGGGAATTGGGTCAAAAACAGGTTACATCAGTCGGGTGTCAAAACAGTTTTTGGATCAGCCTGTTTTCATTTTATGTTTTGAATTGTTTGGGGTATTGAGGGTTATAATTGGAGCTTGAAATGAACATGAGATTTAGATTATATATTAAATAAAAGATATGAAGAAGGGCTAAGCAAATGGGATAGGGTAAGACCGTCTGGTCATAACAAACATTTCATATGTTCAAAATCGGTAAAATATGGATAGGCGAAAATATAAGTTGTATATCGGGGACTTAAGATTCGCTTTCATGTTAGGGCAAGGGCTGAGATTTTAGATAAAACATATAAGTTTATGAGGGTTTCATTGCAAGGAATGTGGTTTAGGTTTGGTGGACGTTTGGCTCATAATACGGAGTGTGAAAAACGGGACTGTTTTGGGTTAAATGTTAACGGGACGAATTATGAACTAAACTAAGTTAAAGGCGTTATAGAGTGGTGTAATGAGATGCTTATGGCATATAAATGGGTGTAAATTGTAGGAGAAGGTTAGATATCCATCATAGATTGATGAGCCATTTTGGTATGTGGTTCATGTCTTGATTTTATATGTTTGTGTGTTTAGATTTTTGTTAGAGCGCGGATACTTGGAGAAGCTTGTTCAGGTGAGTTTCATAGTCCCATGTTTCTATGATTTATAAATGTTCTGACTTCCAGATGGGATGGAAGAGACACTGTATGGTTTTGTAACTAATTTTGTGAATGTTTTTATGGTTTGTGATGGACTTGTGTGTGCACTTATGTGATTAACTGCTATGTGATTCTTGATTGTGTTTATGATTTGGATCGGGGGACACGTATCGTCTCAGTTATTGTCGTTTGACTTAGTAGCAAGGGAATGTTGAGAAGGCAGGGCCTTGGGATTGGTTCATAGGTGTATGGGCGCCTATGGGACCATGGTTATTGGTAAGGCTTGGAGCCTTGGAATTGTGGTTATTGGTAAGGCTTGGAGCCTTGGATTTGTGGTGATTGGTTAATCTTGAATGCTAGTTGTTAATACATAATTGTAGCACATTGTCCATATGTTCTTTTGTTAATGGTTGTTATTCACAGCTTATAACTGATTTGACGTTGGAGTCTAAACCTATGACTCTCACCAACTTTATGTTGACGTGTTTTAGTGTCTCTTTCAGGTGAGAATATGGTTAAGCGTAAGAATAGGAGCGGCTAGTTGGAAGGCTTAGGATTGCATTTGGAGGAACCCCCTTTCCTCTTAGTCTTTATTTATGTTTGAATAAGTGATACTTTGTAGACACCTATATGTTTGTTATTTTTTAATTGTATGTCTTTGGTAAGAGGTAGACATGTTACCTACTTACCTAGACGCCTGCATTATTTGAGATATCTTCATGACATTGTGTCACCATTTATTATATTTTCATTTCATTTAGTTATCTCTATAGACACGCTATTGTTGTGATGATATCCATACGTCGCGACCCATATTCTGCCATGGTGGGGTGTGATAGGAAGACATAGGAGGGATGTTTAGGACAGATCTAAGCAAGGATAAGTTAGAAGCCAAAGCAGACGGAACGTTATGTTTGCACGGGAGAAGTTGGTTACCATGCTACGGAGACTTGAGAAACGTGATCATGCACGAATCTCATAAGTCTAAGTACACCATACATACTGGATCTAAAAAGATGTATCAGGACGTGAAGAAATTATATTGGTGGCCAAACATGAAGGCAGACATTGCCACATATGTGAAGAAGTGTCTGACTTGTGCCAGAGTGAAGACAGAACATCAGAGACCATCCGGTTTGTTAGTCCAACCCGAGATACCGAAATGGAAATGGGACAATATCACTATGGACTTCATTACCAAACTCCCTACTTCATCTCACGGTTACGATACAATTTGGGTAATCGTCGACTGACTCACAAAATCAGCTCATTTCCTGCCCATCAAAGAAAATGACTCTCTGAACAAGTTGGCAAACTATACCTCAAGGAAGTTGTGACTAGACACGGTATACCAATCTCAATAATCTGTGATCGAGATGGTAGATTTACGTCAAACTTTTGGAAAGCTTTTCAACGATCCTTGGGAACAAATTTGGACATGAGTACTGCTTATCACCCTCAGACTGACGGTTAGAGTGAACGAACAATCCAAACATTGGAAGACATGCTAAGGGCATGTGTGATCGACTTTGGAAAAGGATGGGTCGAACATATACCATTGGTTGAATTCTCCTATAACAACAGCTACCATGCCAGCATCAAAGCAGCACCATTTGAGGCCCTCTATGGCCGCAAGTGCAGATCACCCATGTGTTGGGCAGAGGTGGGGGAATTTCAGATGACTGGACCCGAACTGATCCAAGAGACTACTGAGAAGATCACTCTCATCACACAAAGAATTCAAGCTGCACAAGACATGCAAAAGAGCTATGCAGATCGCAAACGGAAACCTATGGAATTCGCAGTAGGTGACCGTGTTATGCTCAAGGTAACGCCTTGGAAGGGCGTCGTACGATTTAGAAAATGTGGGAAATTAAATCCACGTTACGTAGGACCCTTCAAAGTGATCGCCAAAATCGGTGAAGTCGCTTATCGTTTAGAGTTACCCCTGCAGTTGAGCCGCGTACACTCTACATTCCATGTCACAAACCTGAAGAAGTGCTACGCGGATGAGCCGTTAGATATGCCATTAGAGGGTGTCCACTTTGATGACAAACTCCAGTTCATAGAAGAACATCTAGAAGTCATGGAGAGGGTAGTCAAGAAACTAAAGCGAAGCCAAATCCGGTTAGTTAAGATACGTTGGAACTCTAGGAGAGGTCTTGAGTTCACCTGGAACGCGAAGACTCATTCAGCGAAGTACCCACACCTGTTCACCTGAGCAGTAACGTCATCTTAAGCTTTGAGGACAAAGCTAAAATAACGAGATAGTGCTGTAAAACCTGTAAATTTCAGGTTTTGACTATGACCTTATTGTACACGTCACCTCATGATATCTATATATATTACCACCTTTGCATGAAATCTTTTGAGCAATCATATGCATCATACAGGAGCATACATCATTTAAATCATCAGAACATGGAAACATTTGATCACATGACATTAAATTATGATTATAAGTATTTAATCATAAGGACATTTGTATGACTACATTATATGAGCATACAAGGCTTTAAAACAATCATATATTGGGACTATTAAGTCACCTAAAACACTTGAGCATAAGCATTTATCATATTGATTTATAAAAATCTAGACTCATGATCACAATTAATAACACTTACCAAGGAACTATTTTAAGCTTCAAAATATATATTTATATATTTTTCTCACCTCATAAACAATACTATGATACGACATCAACTACCTTTTATTATTAAACATCACAAATATCCACTCTAACTCATTTTCACTAAGTGTCTTACATTTTAATAAAGTAAATAATACTTTTATTTAATTATGACTATACTTTCACCAAGGATCCCAAAACTTAACCAAAAAAAATTAGGACTTGAACCTACTTCTACTATATTATACCTAGACTCCTAGTAACCATACCAAGACATAAAATTTGAACCTAAAACTACCCTAGACTTATATATCTAGCCGAATACTATATCATACACAACTATACCTACCTAAAACCTCTTTCAAATATACATTTAACTTTATAAACCTTGTACAACACACTCCAATTAAACCATACACTATTTAACCCACTCTTTTCCTTTGACTAGCTTAAAACCGTCGACCATATTCCAAAACCAAGATCATATGTACAACTTTACATTAATGGAAGTACTAGCAAGTATTAAGGATAAGATATGCAAGTATATAAAACTAAGATACCTAGCACTTGTGCCTTTCCCTTAGACGTGTGATATGAACACACCACACAAACCAAATGCAATGTACAACCTTCCCTTAATTTCAAATACTATGCAAGTCCAATTTGTCCCCTTGGAATGCATGTATGCGATGGCTAAAGACACACCAAAAGCCAAATGTACCAACATTTGCATTAACAACCTAGTACCTCCAAGTACTTTGCAAATCACCTCAAATCTTGGGTGTTTCTCTTACATGCCGTGGCTTAACCCTAGACCACATCCATCCTCTTCATACTTGGATATTTAGCAAACTACACTCCCACTTCTTATTTACTTCACTCCAAAATTCGGATCACCACTTCATAAAACACCTAGACAAAACGAAACATTTAATCCTACAAGATCTTAGTCTTCTCAAAGCATTTAGTGCAAGTCTACACAAGATATTTAGCATTCAAGTCAAGCCAAGATCTCCATAGGTCACGTTTAGGACGAACCCGACACGTAGGAGCCTTGAAACTTGATCATCCACCATCCTTTCTTGAAACAAGTAAGTATGAGACCTCCCTAACCTCATTTCAATCTTTTCATACCTCTTATTACTTGTCATGCATCTATAAGCCATGGAAATGAAGCTAGGATTGCTTGCACACGTAAAATACCCTAAGACAAACCACTAACAACATATAAGCCCACGGCTTATATTGTGTTCGTGGACAAACTTGCTTCAAAACACTATGAACCAGTAAGAAACTTGCTTATAAGAACCTAATGTGAGCCCCAGTAAATGACTTAGTCATATAAGCCCATAAACTTATATAAGCCGAGACATATAAGCTCATATAAGCCAAGTCATAAAAGCCCATAAGCTTATATAAGCCGAGACATATAAGCTCATATAAGCCAAGTTATATAAGCCAAGTCATATAAGCCCATAAACTTATATAAGTCGAGACAAATATGCCATATAAACTTATATAATCCGCGACCTATAAGCCGACATATAAGCCTAAATTAATAAGCCCATAAGCCCACATTAACTAGTATATAATTAGTATGCTTATTAACACTAGTCAAGCCCAAAAGGTTAGCCTATTAGGCCCATGAAGCCTAAACCGAGACCCTATTGGGCCAACTAAGCCCAATCCTATTTTGGGAGACTTTTCGGGCCATCCTTGCTATTTGGATAAAGTTATAAGTCAAAAACATAAATATATAAAACATATACATACATTTCGTGACTTTAAAGAAGTTAGAGGACCAAAATTGACATTAATGAAAATATACAGTGCGTTTGTGTTTAAACCATGAACCAACCAAACCATAAGGACTAAATGTGCCACTTTGGAAACTTAATACAAGCCCTAGAAACCTTATTATATGTTTTCGAGACTTAAGGGACTAAAGGTGTCATTTTTGAAACTTAATACAAGCCTTAGAAACCCTATTATATGTTACTAAAGGTGTCATTTTGGAAACTTAATACATGTGAGATCTCGTATTTTCATGGTAATTATTTTACTCGTATTCATTATTTTAATCATTGTCGGTACTTATTCGAAATTATAAAATTATTTTTATTTTATAATTCCATATTTATTTAAATCAAATATTTTGGTTTAAAATCACCCACGTGCATTTTTACAGACGTTTACTTGAATCAACGAAACGAGAACCGAGGGCAAAATCTTTCGACTTAAAGATATTTATCTTTACATCTTATTAAGTCTAGACTGATAACGGGCACAATAATAAATTCTTATATTTCATATTTTTACTGTCGATTGTTTCAATGTTCGATGTTTTCGATGTTTTCTTTTAATGTCGTGTTAAGTCGAGTCGGGAGTCAATATTATCTTATTTTGGGTGCATTTTAACTTTTGAGAAGTATTTTTACGAAACCGAGCCCCGTAAATATTTGTAAATTTGACTAATAGTCATTTCCCATTTTTTAACAAAATATTTATTTTGTGGTCCTAACGTTTCAAAAATTGCCACAATAGTCCTCCACTTAACTAGACATTTAAATACATCTTTTTACTTCCACTACCACTCACACATATCATTTTTAATAAAAAAAAATCCACCACCCCTTTCTTCTTCACCCTTGCCGTGAACCCCATATCCAATAAAAAGCCATTATCGTTTGAGTTTTTAACCCCAAAACCCCCCAAATCCTAATAAAAGAAGCGCCATTTTTTCATTCTGAAATTTCGATGAAAAGTTTGAATTCCCTCCCAATCAATCACTTTTCTTGATTTTTCTCTAAGTCACAATCATCAGCCTTCATTCTTTGGTCACGTGCTTTCACTTTCCAAAGGTATTTACATAAAAAAATTCGAATTAAACTTCCAAAATAAGTGTTGGATCATAATAATTGTGTAATATCTAGATTTGTTGTTGTTATTTGATGATATGTTTTTACTTTTTTTCTTTAACACAAGGCGTTTGATTAAAATCCCCAGTAAGAGCAATAATAACTACTTGTTTTAGTAGAACAAATCAACAAATGATTCTTATATTAGGTTCAGCTGTTGAATTTATGATGCTCATATCTTTGTTATTGTATTACATTAATATTAAATACCTCTATCAAACCATGTGATTAAAGGTTTGAACTTGATACTCATGGTTTAAATATAAACTAATTTTTGATAAATGCATTGCTTTAGAAAGTAAATATGCCATAAGCTCAAGTTAATACGCTCATTGGTTTTAGTCTTAGCATGGTTTGTGATAGATTTTGATAATAGTAGGTCCTTCTTTTAAGGTTGATACATGGACACTGATATAATGTGTACTATCACCTCATACTTTAGCACTTGTATGGTAAGTGGCGTTTAAGTTGCTCTATTCAGTAAAACAACTGACATGTCTTGGTTGTAAGGAGAGACATACTGATTTTCGCCGCGGTTCTCAATCTTGTGTTCTAACAGGAATTTTAGGACTCTGAATATTAGAACATGATCATACAGTTTAGTGCTTGATAAGATTGTTTATTTTCTAAATGCTAATGTCTTATAATTCATACGCGTAAATCATGTGATGAGAAATGTAACTTATTTCAACTGTGGACTGGAATCTTTTCATGCTCAGAAGTCGGGGAATACTGAAAATCGGGCTGATATTTGTGCTTATATCTCTATGCAAGATACTAAAAACAAACAGAATAAGTTTTTCTAAACTTAAGGCCAGTTAATAGGCTTCCTATGTTTTAAGTATCTTCGGCCTTTTAGATTAGCAACCAATGAGTTTTTCTAAACTTATGTTCCTGAACTCAGTTCCTGCTTTGATTAGAGAAGTAATTGTATAAACTCTAGTCCTCGTATGTCTACATAATCTAAAGATAATTATTCTGTACTCGAAATCAACCACTTGTAGTTTTGCTCAGACACCTGCTTAATCTCGCCGCTTAGGTGATTCCATTGCTAGAAGATTACTTAAATGCGTAGTGCTGCATAACAATGACGAGGGCCTATTTCAACATTTTGTTTGGTTCAATATCTTTCGAGTCTTGCAAGCACATTGTCACTTAAAGCGACTCAATGAATAGGGCTGGTATGGCCAGTTGATCAAGCATTGTCAACTAGTTAATCATAGTTATATAAAAATAAGGCGAATGTCTTTGTTTACGAAAAGGCGTAAAGGTTGTGACCAGGCTGTTTGGGATTACTTATTAGTGATAAGAATGTTCTTACTCATATAATGAACTCGAACTGACCCATTCTAACATTTTAAACATTTTTGTCATATTGTGTTCTTATTGCTCTTTTATATATGTCTGTGATTTGCACTGTTCTGTATTGAACTCGAACTGACCCGTTCTGACATTTTAAACATTTTTAACATTTTTAACGATGAACTCAAACTGGCCCATTTTACCATTTTAAATAGTTTGACCCATTTAAAATATTATAAAAATATGAACTCGAACTGACCCGTTTTAACATTTTTATGTGTAACCTAACAAGTCCATCTTGGTTTGCAGATTACGACGAGCTTTTATCTTTATCTGTCTGCATAAAGAAGAAAGTGATCCCATATGAGTTTGAGGAGGAGATGAAAATGTTTAGCATTGAGTTTAATGCTAATTTAGATGGAAGGCCGTAGGTGATGCTGACATATATTATTGCTCAATATGTTTCACGCCATAGTGCATGCGTGTCTTCCAGGTATTACGTCTCTCTTTATGTGTTCGTATTTAGAAAATTGGCAAATGTTTCCATCCAATAACTATTATGTTAGGATCCACTTGTGGATATCTTTAGAATCAAATAATTGTTTAAGTAAAGAAACCCTATGTTTCTTGGTTCCACATTATTAAAATGTACTATTAGTTAAGCTATTATCTAAATCAGATACAATATAAGCATTACTCGATTATACCTATTTCTGAAAGACTTGGTCTTTTGTAAGAAAGTCATTGAATTGAAGTGTTAAACCGGTCGGTGGATAAAAGTCGATAATCAGAATTTATGTTCGTGTATATGATGACTTAAAATAATGGGCTGCACCACTGGGTTGATTACACTCTTATGTGTGCCCTACGACGGTCTATTTGTCTTTATTATATCTAATATTGTTAATGAATGTTTCTTACGGCTCTGTGGTGATAGAATCATGGATCAAGATAGGGAATAAGTAGTCACAAGAATTTTGTGCATAGGGCATATATAATTACTTAGACATACTATCCATATTGTGGCAGGACACCATATATATCCGACTTACGGTTTAACTGGTTTTGAGCTGACGCAACACCCTCAACCTTAATGAAGCATGCCCATTGAACATTCATCCTAATCTTTAACAAAGTTTGGACCTTTTTTTTTATGAGTGATATATTCTTTAGCATGTTCTCATGAAAACTGTAATATGTCACGAGACATGTAGCTTTAGATGATTGTTTTTGCTTAGATGTCATATTTTTATAATTCTCTTACAAGAATAACAATATATTTATGGTTATCATTTTGCCAAGTTATTAGTATTATCCTTCTTTTAACTATGACGATGAGCAGATAGATATTAATGGTTTTATGGGTATGTGGGATCTTACTCATTTGTCTGATGGGGTTTTCAAGTGGGGTAGTAGTAACGGGCTTACATGTCTATTAGAAATAAATTATAACGCCGTGTAAATATAAGTCGTAACATGAAATTATAAATGAGATGAGATGCTAAATTGAGTTAGACGATATTTGTCTAAGGGCGGAGAAAATCCAAAGGTGGAAATTAATTATTTCATGTTTGCTGCATATATGCTTTATCCTTGAATCGGTGCTCCGTGTTTAACAGGAATGTGAAGAACTTATGGCTAAAGGAATAACGGGGAGTGGTCTAGGATTTGATCTTCGTGGGAAAAGATTGGGTGGATATTCATGTCAACCCCCTCTGTCATCACTACTACACAAGGCCCTTTTTGCTTCCGAAAATAGATTTCAGCGAGGAACTTTGTTGCCATCGGGGGGTGGTGATAGCAGCATGAGGGATGTCCTTAGTCCAATCCAAGCTGCTGTCATGGCTGCTGAGAGAAGACTGCATGATGATTTGTGGTGTTCTTCTCAGTTTGAGGAACTTCCTAAAACTTCTAAAGCACATGTCTCACAAGAATTGAGTTCTAGTGAAGTGTTACCGTCTAAATTGGCAAGCAGTCGTGGAGAAGGAGAACCAAAAGCATCATTGGAACGTGGTACCTTTGCTCATCTGAATTTAGTTATATGAAGCCAAATAGATAGTTTGACGGTATAGAAGAGCAAAAAGAGTCATCTATGGCGCATATACTTGTAACTGTAATATGCAGGAACGCACACCAGCGAGATTCAAATACAAAGAAGACGATGGAATCTCTTTGCATGTGACTTGCTACGCCTGTATCAAATGAGAGAGCACTAAAAAGGATGAACATATACAGGTGTGAGGTGTGTCAGAAGTCATGTTATTGATGAAAATAATGGATCGTTGGATACGGTTGGCTCTCTCATGACCAGCGTGCCTGAAATGACAGGATCAAGTGTCGTTGGTGCTCGAGATTAGCAATCTGTACTATGCATTTGGTGTGTGACATTCTATTTATTCCAATCTATACCTTCTAGTGTTGTTTTCTTAATTTGTTTTTGTAAACAATCTCATGCAGGCGCGGTTGTATCTTTTAATCTGTTGTCCCATAAGAGAAGCTTCTAAAACACACTAATGGCGGATTAAGGGCTACCTTCTGCTTGAGAGCTATTAGCCCGACATTGGCTTATTCAGAGGGTGCATCAACATCAGCAAACACACTTGAAGCAAAATAAGCCTCGAATGATCAAGTTACTGCTGCAACAGATTGTTGCACTTGGAAACGTCAACTTTTTGTGAAATATAAAAATACCATTATTGCACATATCCTTTTTAGGGTATCGAAATGACAGATTCCATTTAATGTAATATACCCTTTCATTAGTTTCTGATGTTCACTACCGGATTCTTTGACAGATTGCATAGGATATATTCTAATTTTTTTTCTATTGTTATTTTCAAATAAATTTAAAATAAGAAATAAGTTTAAAAATCTAAGTATTTTCTTTATTGGTGTCACAGAAAGGGTTCAACAATATGTGAAGATTAAGTTAAAATGTGCACTGTTATGGATGTGATGGCCAGAGGGTAGCATTGATCATGGCTACAATTGGAGAAAGGATGACAGAAAGACATTTTGGGTGCCAAATTTCCAAGGTAAACATCTTTTTAAGTTTTAACTATGGATCGTTTTACTTTTAAGACACATGAATGAAATATAACGATAATAAATGGAAAACACCAGAATCCACTAAATATGACACAAGTACGACCGGTTTAGCTCTAAATGGTTGGATTATATTTAGTTTAAACCACTTAATTGTTTCATTAGAAGTAGTAAAAGTCAGTTGGTCCTGCAGTATAGACGTATAATTAATGGGTCAAAATAGGTGGTTTTACACGGGCTGTCACTCTTACTTGTTATCAAAACATGATATTATATTCGATTGTTGATAGTTAATTTCACATTGGAACCTTATTATTTACATTTTAAAATGTTTTGATAATAATTTGTAATGCAAATTTTATTAATGTTAATGGTTTGAAATCAACTTGATGAGATTAATGTCGAGTTTGACCAATTTAAGGGGGTGTTTGGATTAGCTTATTTTTCGGGCATATGGGCTACTGAGTTTATTTGATGAGCTTTAGAAAGTAAATATGCCATAAGCTCAAGTTAATATGCTCGTAAACCGAAAAAAGTTAAGATGATGACTTACTGATAATAAGATAATCCCGTAGAATAAGATAATACATACAACAGTAAGTTAAGATGATAACTTACTAAAAAAACTAACAGATAACAGAGGAGTAGCGGTTAATAGTTAATTTGTCAAAAAAGGCCAGTCGGCCGCTTACCCGCTGATATGGTTGTTTGGTATTTTTTTTTATGTAGTATGGTATTAATCTGTATTAAACTCACACCCTTGTCGGCAAAACATAACTGGAACCACTATGCTGGCATGCAGCTGATGAACCAAGTGAAATGATGCCCCATCTTCTTAAGTATCCAGTGGAGGTCGATTACAAGGATCATGTGAACCCTTTCCAGGCTGCCCAGTTTTTCCAGATATGGCGGCAACATTAGACTTATGAGTGTTTAGTACTTCTTACAGTTTTCTTTCTTCTTGTGTTTTTTTAATAATTACCCAATTTTTGTAGATATGGCTTTGATAGTTTTCTTTATTTAAAGTTCCACAACTATAGATAGTAACATTTCTCTCATGATATAATAGTTGATGCATTGATATACAGACTTGTAGTGTATAGCATTATGAATTATGAATGCAAAGAACAGAATCTCTATATATCGAATATAAGTGTTGTAGTGGATTTTGTTAAGTGCTGCACTCATACAACACATTTTGATTGTTGCTTTAGCGTCATTTTATAGTAATGATTCGCATAGAATTTTTATTTCGAGCATACAGAATGCACAAGTGTTGATAAAATAAAATTAACTAAAAGGTTTTAAGAAGATACCTTACTTCGATGGATGAATACATGTTTAGCTACCAATGTATTTCGTATGATCGATACAAAGTAAAATCTTTAACGTGTTCAAATCTGCGGTAAAAACCTAAACACGTATCTCTATTTAATGGTTACAACACTAATAGTAGAAATATATTTTTGATCTAAAAAGATGGTTACCTTATATGAATCTTGTAGGATCTTGAATTTCTCTAGTTGCTTTTTGGAAGCTTTTATGGTGTGTTTGAAGTTCTGTAAACAATTAATGGTAATCTTCATCTATTTATGGAGTAAATTGTTAAACTTTTCCTAGAATCAAGTATTAGCCAGTTGTGTGCATTCAAAAAAAAAAGATAACATAGACCGGTGTTCTCTATAACAACCAGTGCTATATTTGGAAAATTAATTGAAACCGGTTTTAGAAACAAACTGGTGTCTTTGCACATGTTTTGAGACCGGGTTTTAGGACTGAACCGGTTTTTTTACATTTTCATATTATTGAAACTGGTTATTATTTGACAACCGGTTTAGAACCCGCTAATAAGACCAGTTATTATACAACCGGTTTCTATTAAGAGGTGTCCGTGTGCTTTTTTGTAGTAGTGATTGTGTGTAGTGCTGATGATTGAGATTGGACTAATCTTCACTATAAATTGATAGCTGCTGGTTTAGATTTTGCTGCGAAGCTGAGTGTTGACTATGAGAGATGATGAGTGAATTTTTCTGTTTGAGAAGTATCTTGTTTGGAAACAAGGAAGTATGTGGAAGAGGAATGTGATGTATTCTTAGCTCAGGTAATTAGTGATAGGGTGGTTGAGGAGAAGTTGAGAGATCTGTTAATGACACGAGAGTATTCTGAAGTTTTTCTGAAGTTTTTGCAGAGTTGCTGCCGCCTCATGAAGTGGAGTTCGTGTCGATTGAGTGTTGTCAACAATAGGTGTAGTGCTTTTGCGTTTCGTTATGTAGTGCTTCTGTGTTTTGTTGAGTAGTAATTGTATGCCTTATCATTTGGCACCGTCAGAGTGGAATGAGTTATTCGGTCAACTGCGAGAAGTGATGGATGAGAGATGTATTATATTAAGTTTCGTTGCAATGACAATCACCTGTACTGTTTTCAAGAAAGATGGATTGTTTCGGACGTATATTGATTATCGAGAGCTTAACAATTGACAGCCAAGAATCGGTATCCATTACCGAGGATTGATGATTCGTTTGATCCTTCAACTTGCCTGGATCCAATGTGTACTCAAAGATCGCTTTGAGTTCAGGTTATCATTAACTGAGAGTTAGGAAGGAAGATGTTCCTATAGTTGTTCTTCGTACTTGATGTGGGTACTTTAAGTTTCAAGTGATGTTTTTGGAATTGACGAACGCGTCTGCCATATTCATGGACTAGGTGAATAATGTGTGTAAGATGTGCTAGGATGAGTTATTCATTATAACTATTGAAGATATTCTATATTATTCCAAGAGGAAAGGAGGAACATAAGTAGCATATGAGGATAAATTTTGGGATGGTTGGAAAAAGAGAAACTGTATGTAAAGTTCTGTGTGTGAATGTTAGTAGAAATATTTGCGTTTTAAGACAGTTGATTGACAACAAAGGTATTCGTGAAGATCTTGCCAAGATTGAAACGATTAAGGATTGGTCGGTACCAACGACGCTGACGGAAATCTGTTAATTCCTTGGTTTAAGCTGGGAATAATCGGAGGTTTATCGAAAGGTTTTCACTGATTGTTAAACCATTGATTAAGCTGACTAAGAAGAATTGGATGTGTGAGTCCCACTTATACATCTAAATTGTAAGTTTCGAGATCTGATCCTTATCAGATGAGGAAGCTGTATCCTGAACACTGAAGGGTAGGTTGTGTTCTGCACCGATGTTGTCACTGTTGGAAGAACTTGAAGGAATTATAGTTTGTTGTGATGTGTTTTGTAAGGGTTATGTAGTTGTGGTGTTTGCTTTGAGATTGTAGAAATATTACTTGTATGGAATCAAGTATGTAGTAATCAAGGATCATCAGAGTGCTTCATAATTAATTTCATAGGATGATAAAGGAAATGAGTAGAGGATCACCAGTTATATTGTTTTGAGTACTTGAGTAGGTTGATGGTTATGACTGTGAGTGATTATGACAACGAGATTCGCTGCCATCCGGAAAAGGCGAATGTGATAGCTGATGTACTTATCAGGAAGAAAAAGGAAAAAGCTTTGGGATATGAGTTTTCGTGATGACAAAAAAGTGTGGACTTGATAGAAAGGATATTGAAATTTTAAGTTAGTGGTCTGAATTGAGAAGGATGTCAAAGTAAGTGATTTCGACATTTTGTTAACTTATGGAAAGGATTTTGTTGAAAAGCCAAGTTAGGTATGGTATATTGAGCACTCCTAACATACCTAAGTTGAGAGAGTGAGACTTAGTGATGAAGGAATTCACAAGTCAAGTAATCGATACGATTTGGTTTGGGTAAAGATGAGAGTTGAGTTGAGTACTGTGTGTTATACAGAGACTGATGGACAGAGTGAAAGGATGATTCGAACATTGGACGATATACTTGTGCGTGTGTGATTGATTTAGGCCTTGTTCGAATTCTTATATGATGATGATTATCATACTAGTAGTAAGGTTGTACTATTGATGGTACATAAAGAACTTCAATTTGTGAAGGTTAAGATAGTGAGTTATGGACGTAAGATTAGGCTTTTGGTGCATTGTAGAAATGTAGGTGGAATAGAATGAGTAAACTAGAAGTGATATTGGCAATATTGATAAGATTGTATGGGTTAAAGATCGTTTATTAAGTAACAAGGAATGGTCAGAAGGGTTATGTTGGCAATCGAAGGAAATCAATGGAGTTTGAAATTGGGAAACGTGGTTATGCTTAAGGTGTTGTTATGGCGGGTGAAATTTGTTTTGAGAACAACAAGGAAGGAATTCAACTTGAAGATAAGTTGCTTTTGAAAGAAAGAACTGTGAAGAGTTTTTATGAGGACGAAACATAATGAGAATTATATTGTGAAGATACAAGAATTCCAGGAGTAGAATCTGAAATTGTGAAGGAAGCATGAGGATTTGTTTAAGGAAAAGAATTATCTTTTGTTCTGGAGGTATGGGATGTGAGTATAAGAGGGGCCGAGCGCCAGGACGTCGCTCTCTTTTAGGAGGGTAGGATGTGACAACCCAAACCCGAGGTCATTTATTTAATATTATATAATATTATTTTTACGAATGATTTTGAAATTTTTGATGAGATTGAATGATATGACGATTGATGGTTTTATTTAAACCGGCATTGGAGGTCTTATTTTTATCTTTTTACTAATAGCGAGGATTATTAGTGACCACGATATCGACGGATGCCCGAGATTCAATGTTTTATCATTTGTTGTCTCGATGTTTATATTTTGGACCTTTTTATTTTAAGTTCGTATTAAGTCGAACCGGGATCATATTATCATCATATTTTGAGTGCGTTTTAACTTTTGAAAAGTATTTTTACGAAACCCGAGCCTCGTAAATATTTTCAAAATTCACAATTTATATTTTCTACCTTTACAACTATTTAATTGCATTTTGGACCAAAACTACCACAAATTGGCAAAAACTACCCCTCCATCCCACTATATATAATTTTTCCACTAACCATTTTAAATATAAAATTCATTTTAAGAAAAAAATCCATCTCTCTCTCTCCTTGTTCTTGTTTGCCGTCCACCACCATAGCAAAAAACACCCTCATTTTTGATGATCAACTTTGATTCATGAGAAACTAAAACAAGTCCCATCTTGCAAACTTGATGGTGATTCTAACAGTATAATTTTTACCCACATGCATTAACTTTTCAAAAAGTTATTTTTCTTGATGAACTAGTGATGTTTGATCCATTTTAATGATGATATATGTGTTATTGTTATTTTATTCAAGAATTATTGGTTGCATGTTCATTATTTTTGAGTGGGTAATTTTTGTATGATCATTTAAATGAGTTATGGGTTAGTTAAGTTGTTGGTAATGATTTTTAGGGTGATATTAGGCATATGAGAATGATTAAAATGTGGTGAAAAATTAATTTTGAATGATTTTTAAATATATATTTTAAAACAGATTATTAAACTTAATTTTCTAAAAATATGAGTTTGAGTTTGAGATGAACTAATTAGATATTGTCGTAGAGGATGTTTTTAGCTTCGTTTTGGTATAAGGTAGGGCTTCTAGCTCCAAACGAGCGAAAAGTTACGTTAGTTTGATTATTCGTGTACCGGGAGACGAGTATCGTCACAATATGTAATTATTGTCGATATTTGGATCGAATCTCGGGGACTATAAAATGGATTTTAAAAATGAGTTATAGACTGATTTTGAATGATAAGTATGATGATGTTGAGTTATTTTCAAAGTTGAGTGTCGGTTTTGTAACCGGAGAAAAATAAATGGTTTAAAAGACTATATGAGTTGTTGACGTAAAACTGTCCGGTTTTTGTAGTTCAAAGATGCGTCAGACAGGGAACTTTAAAAGTAAAATCTTTTGATGAGATTTTAACAGGTCTTTCTATATATAGTAAGTGACATTTCTGACTAGTATCATAAGTATTTGATGTGTTTAAGTGGGGTAAATGAGCTCGTACGTTTGGTATGTACCGACAGATTTTTATTGAAAGAATTAACTAATACAATAAACGTATAGAATGAAGTAAAAGGTCACTTGTATTGTCTTCATTTTGGGTTGAGTGTGATTTTATGATTTTGAGTTTGATGTTAGTAAGTATGGATTTTATTCGAGTTTATTATTGATGAACGCGCCTTATTTGATAGGTTGCGGTTTTTGTGTTTATCGGGCATCAACTATCGTCGAATATCGTCTTGCTACTGCTATTACTCCAGGTGAGTCTATAGCCTCGCTTTTGTAATTGTTTTGAATGATTTTAAAACCCGCGAGGGGGATACATGCTATTTGAAAGTAAAATTGACACAAGTCATGATTGATTGTTTGGACCCGAATGTTGCCTTTGTTGTTTGAATTATATAAGTACCTAATTTGCAAAAGTCCCTAAATTCATGAGCCGTTAACTATCTTCTGACTTGATGTTGTGAGTTGGGAATAGCCGCTTATTCTAATAATAGTACTATTGGGCTGACGGCCCTATCTGAGACCAGGGCTTTACGCTGAGTAACCCGATGGGAAGGATAATTTTACGAGAATGAGAATTGGTATTCTTGCAAATGATACCCTACTAGGGGCACTGGAATTTCATCTAGTCGTGCCGGCTTTAGGCGTGGGTGACTAAGTTAAGGGGTCGGTGTCATGAGCTTAATACAATTCAATAGCTATTGCTATATGCCAGACTTCCTGACTAATAGATTGTATGCGCACAATTCTATTAAATGATCTTGATTGATTTTTCTCTTGTGTTCAAATGTTGATTTGGAAAACCTATAGACTCGCTCAACCGTTGTGTTGATGATTTTAAGCATGTATTTCAGGTATTGAAGACAATGAATTGCGGAGCTTGCTGGAGAAGGATTGCGGATTGCTTTTGTGGTGATGGGTCTAAAACGAATATCTTTCCCTTTTGGTCATAAAAATAATAATGTACGGTCGAGTACTTTGGTAAAGTGTTTGTGGATTTGATCAAGTCTTTGGGGGACCTAAATGATACTCTGATATCTTTAAAATTGTTTTACATGGGATCGAAAGTTTTAGACAATGGTTAAATTATTTCCTTTTATATTCCAAATGTATCATTTTGAGATTGTTCAAAGTGTCTTGTATAACAATGTTTGTATTTAGCACCCAAATGTGTATTTCCGCTGCGCAATATAATTTTGGGGTGTTAAAGAGTGACTACAAAGAGGAGTCGGATGACGATGATCAAAATGACGATACAGTTAAGAAAGAGCCTGGGGTAAAAAAACTTCCCCGAAAAGTGAAGGTTGAAAAGTAGGAATCTGATGAGGAATATGTCAAAGATGAAATTGACGAGGAAGATGAAGAGGGTGTTAAGAAACATGGGAAGAAGTAGAAGAAAACTTCTGAAGGTGGAGAGGTTGTGTTGAGTGAAAAAGATAAGTATCTACTCAAGTTTCTAATTATAAAATCTAGGACAGTGCCTACTTCTTTCTTCGCAGCAATTCGAGATAGTAGAGTGGACATTGATAAGTTTTTGGGAAGTATGGGGTTTTATGCATTTTGTTCTATTAAAATAGATACCTTACTTGGGCGTTTAGGGAGGTTTGCTGTTAGAACGTTTGATAAGGAGAGCTATCATTTTAAGCTTTTAAACGGGGCTTCGATTCTTGTAACTCCTCAAAAGATTAAGGATATTTTAGGACTTCCCATTGGTGGAACTTCTATATATGATTTACCTGAGAGAGCTTTGGATGACCCGTTTGTGTTGTTGTGGTTAAAACAGTTTGATAAACCATGGAAACTACTTCATGCTTATGATATTCAAGAGTAACTTAATGAAGCAACAAAAGTTGACTTGATGTATAAAGTCAATTTTCTTACTCTATTTTCTGTTGGGTTGTGTACAGCTTACACGATGAAAGCAATACCTGATCTAACTATTGTTCGGTGTATTCGTGAGGATACGGATATTGCTGGAATTGATTGGTGTGAGTTCTTATACAAGTGTCTTGGAAATAGTACGGAACCGAATACTTTGGCTGGTTTTTACATTGGGCCGTTGTGTTTTTTAATTGTAAGTGTGTGTATATATATATATATATACATTTTTGCGTTTTTTTGTGTTTTTGTATTTTATGTTATATTGTTTATAACTTTTAACAAGAAATAATTTTTATTTTCCTAACAGCTGCTGTATTTGGATTCAACAAAATTTGATCGTTATCCTGTTCTTCGGTCTAGACCTGCTATACTGAATTGGAATACAACAAACATGCATCGCAGACAGGATTTAGAGGTCCAAGATAAAGTAATTGGGATGTTGGAGTGGCAGCCGGAATGGACTGCGTCCGAAGAAAAACAAAGTGAAGGTTTTTTTGATGTGGGTAAACAAACTGAAGAAAAACAAAGTGAAGAAAAACAAAGTGGTTTTTCCGGTAAACAGGTGTGTTGTCGTATCTTTTTACGTTTTTTTATTGTTTTTTCAATTATTTTTGTATCATCTAAAGTGTTATAATAATTTGAGTTTGCATGATTCAACTGAATCATGCATGATTCAACTGAATCATGCATGATTTAACTGAATCATGCATGATCCAACTGAATCATGCATGATCCAACTGAATCATGCATGATCCAACTGAATCATGCATGATCCAACTGAATCACGCATGATCCAACTGAATCATGCATGATCCAACTGAATCATGCATGATCCAACTGAATCATGACTTTTTCTACATGAATCAAACATGATTTATATATTTCATTTTTGTAGGTCTTTTGCACAAAGATCAATGAAAAGCTTTCAAGCATTGCCAAAGACAAGGCCGAACTTGAATGCATTTTAAGAGATGCGAACAATGAATTTACAAATGATGAGAACATTCGTCAATTGATTGAGAAATATGAGGGAGTTTTAAAGGATACTGTTTTGTTTCAAGATGAACCTACTCATATTGATGATTTCAATGCTTCCCCTGACGAGAATGTTGATTTAAACAAGCCAAAAGAGTTGGCTGCAAAGGAGTCACCTACAAAGGACATTGAGCCCGAGAACGAAGCAACAACAGACGAAGCAGCAGATGAAGGAGCAGACGACGCAGCAGTCGATGATGTTGAAGAAACTTACACGCAGTGGCTTGAAAGAAATATTCATTGGGTTGGAGAGGTGATTGATCTGCTTTCAGATGCATTTTATGACGTATATTTTTAACTTTTCCTCATGAGTTGTATAATGATATGTTCATAAGTATGTTTTTAATTAAAATTTTTGAACTTTTTGTAGGAAAATTTGTTTAATATGATTATGAATGAACCTACTAACGTTTCGCCTCCTAAGACGCCTCCACGAGTTTCTACTCGTTCATCTCCCAAGAAAAAAGTTAGGAAGCCATCTTCTATGTTGTCGTCTCCTTTTATGAACAAGAGAACTGAAGTTGGTCATGATCTAAAGAGGCTTGAGTTTATACTGGGGAATAGTTTTTTCACTATGCAAGGCGATACATAGTAAGTTCTCTATTTCAGTTTTTGCTTTCGATTTGTAGTTAAAGAATGACGTATCGTAATTTGTTTGTTATTTCTAATTGTAGTGAAACTGTTTTCCAAACTAATTCGGGTTATGAGCAAAAATCTGTACGAGTGAGCATGGAGACATTGACACCTAGATTATGGTTAGACCACAATGTTAATGATAGTTGGAGTGCATTATTGAACCTAGAGGAGCGGGCTACATTGTTGAAGCTGGTGGAAGCGGGTAAAGTTAATGAGCGGTTAAGAAGGCTTTTTTTTACAACTGGTTGTATTGCAAGTTTCTATTCACATGTAGCGATGTTTTTTTTCATTCTGTAAATCATGCATGATTCATCTTGAATCATGCATGATTCATTTTGAATCATGCATGATTCATCTTGAATCATGCATGATTCATCTTGAATCCTCTCTAATTTTGTTTCATTTGCCTGTAAACAGCCAGAAGGAACTATTAAAAATACTCTTGATCCAGATGGACAGTGGAAAGTCTTTTCCGATTCCATTTCAACTCAGTTGCAACATGATGAGGATGCACTTCGCCTCTCGGATGTTGATTTGGTGTTTTTTCCTATTTGTTATTCTGGACACTTTTATGTTGTTGTTTTTAACTTGGAGAATCCTTCAATGTTTATCATTGATAACATTTATGCTGGACCATATTCCTATACTTCAAGATACAAAGCAGCTTGTGATCCTTTGGTAAGTTTAAAATCATTTTGTTTATTAATGTATTGAGTTTTGTTAATGTATCGAGTTTTATTAATGTATTGAGTTTTGTGATCCTTGTATCTTTTATTGACTTTTATATTGTTTCAATTTTTTTTGTAGAAAAAGTTTTTTATTAGGCATCTAAAAGAGCATGGACATGACAAACTATCGGCCATGATGAAAGTCAAAGCACGCATTCTACGTTTGAATTGGAGTACAAAGAGTAACTATGAAGATTGCAGAATATTTACTATGATCCATATGGAATCTTACACTGGTAATCCTGTTGATTGGGATGTTGGGTTAGATGAAGAATCAAAGGAACAACACTCACAGTTGTTATGTATGAGGTATAGGATTGCTACCAAGCTTTTGTTGCATGATTTTAACATTCATAAACAGAAGATGTTTGAGTTGGCCTTCAAGTTTGAGACTGAGAATGAACACCAGAAAAGGGTTGATATTATTCAAGAGGCAATCAAAAACAGGAATGAGCGTGATCCACCGAAGACTATGCCTGGAAAAGAAGATCCGGCAGAAGGGAAGGATGTTAAATCTACAGAAGGAAAGGAGGAGGTTGGGAAGGAGGTTCGGAAGGATGTTAAAGTTGCAATATCGGTGCTAAAAAAGAAAACGATGTTAGTTTGTTAAACTTTTGTTCGTAAAATGGATGGTAGTTTTATGAGAAGGGTATTTTTATGTTATATTCTGGTGTAATATGTTGGTAATCTTTTGTTGGTAAAACTGATGGTACTTTTATGTAATATTGGATGTTATCTTGTAACTGTTACATGACTGTCTTTTTTATGTTATCTTTTTTACTGTTATGTAACTGTTTGCATGATTCATCTATGAATCATGCATGATTCATCTATGAATCATGCATGATTTATATATGAATCATGCATGATTCATCTATGAATCATGCATGATTCATATATGAATCATGCATGATTCATCCATGAATCATGCATGATTCATATATGAATCATGCATGATTCATCCTTGAATCATGCATGATGCATCCAATATTTTATGGCAGATATCTTTTCACTAAGAAATCACAATGGATTCAACATTGCATGATTCTTTATGATGACTCATGTGCATGATTCTTGTAAGATTTTCCAAAAGTTTTGTAACAGTTTAACTACATTCAATAGAACATTAATCCCACACATTTTAACCAAATTAAGGAAGAAATCTAAGAATAATTATAAGTGAACTACAAAAACAATTCAAGGACCACCCGCACCACTTGTTCCTGTTTGTAGTGCATCAGCAGTAGTTACCTTGCTGACTCATATGCATGATTTTTGGATGAGGTGATGATTCCTTATGAATCATGCATGATTCACTGATGAATCATGCATGATTCATTATGAATCATGCATGATTCATTATGAATCATGCAGGATTCATTATGAATCATGCATGATTCATTATGAATTTCATTATGAATCATGCATGATTCATAAAGAATCATGCATGATTCATAATGAATCATGCATGATTATCCAGAACTTTTGTAACAGTTTCACATTCAATTGAATATTATATGAACATTAAACAAAGTACTTCAATCTCAGAGTTTTAATACAGTTAAATCAAATTAAAAAAGAAATCTAACGAATATTATAAGTGTACTACAAAACAATTCAAGGAGCACCCGCACCAATTGTTGTATTCCTTGCTTACTTTTCAGCAGCAGCCGCAATAGATGCATTCTTTGCTGCATTTGCAGCAGCAGCCGTAGCAGCCGCAGCACCCGCAACACCCGCACCAGTTGTTCCTGTTTGTAGTGCATCAGCAATAGTTGTATTCCTTGCTTCCTTTTCAGCAGCAGCCGCAATAGTTGCATTCCTTGCTTCCTTTGCAGCAGCAGCCGCAACAACAATCTTTTGGACTTTAGCAATGTATTTTGGATTTTCCGGACATGTTGTTTTTGTATGTTTGTTAGTCTTCACTCCACATTGTACACACTTCCGCGCTTACTTTTATTAGCATTGATAGCTACTTCTCTTGCACTTTTTCTACGTTCTCCTTTCTTAGCACCTCTTATTGAAGCAACATGAGGATTGTTTACAGTATTCGTTTTCGGCTTTTGAACTACATAAATATCTTCAATCATGTCTGCCGTTTTCTGTGAAGGAGGCCTTGGCACTAGAACCTCAAATTCCTTCTTTATAGTTTTGAGCTTTTCCACAAATTGCGACAACTTTTCTTTATCTTTACTCAACAAAAACAGACACTCATCTACTACATAATTAGCCTCATTTGTTAATATTTCCATTTCTTTGTTTTTCTCTCCATATCTGTTTGTGCTTCTTCTTAATGAAAGTGGTATCAAATCCCTCCTCCAACGCCTTAAAACGTACTTCTCCGGAATCATTTGAACATTACGGTTCTTCAAAACACAAAATACATGTCTACATAAAAATCCGTAACGCATGAAATGTCTACAAGTACACTCAACTGATCCATCTTCAAGAGAACGCAAAACCTTGTTTTGATGCAAAAAAACGTATTAATACCTGATTCTTACTAAGTCATGCATGATTCACTAATGAATCATGCATGACTCATTATGAATCATGCATGATTCATCAATGAATCATGCATGATTCATCCATGAATCATGCATGATTCATCCATGAATCATGCATGATTCATCCATGAATCATGCATGATTCATCCATGAATCATGCATGATTCATTGTTGATTATATATGAATTATGCATGATTCACTAATGAATCATGCATGATTCATCAATGAATCATGCATGATTCATGATGAATCATGCATGATTCATTGTTGATTATATATGAATTATGCATGATTGTTAAAAAAAATCCACTAACCTTGTAGTCTATTACTTTGTCTTCTTCCTGCACAACCATCTCTTTTCCTTCTTCTGTGAATAGTGTCCTATAAGCACCCGCCTTTGTGTCTCTAACTAAAACCATCTCAACTCCCTCGTCCTTTTTAAACTCTTCTATTTGACAAGACCAAATAGATTCATACATTTCTGTTTGAACAAGCAGAAATATTGTCCTTGTATAAACTTTAGCCGCATGTCTTTCCATTTCTAACATTGTTTTATATCTTGGGGCAGCATCAAAAGTTCTAAAATCTAGATGTTCTTGTCTATTCGTTTGCCTTTCCATTGTTGATTCATAGCACATCATGAAGTTGACCAATGTTGACCCGTGATTTGTGAAACCTTTAAAAAACGCGTTTTCACTCTCTGATCTTGAAGTAGTTCTCATTAAGCCAAACAGAGGTGACGTAATAAAATAAGCTGGTAACCACATTTTTCGAAGGTCATACATCTTTGTCATCCACTTGTGTTTTTCCAACTTAAAGTCTTCAATAAGTATTGACCATCTTGCTTCAAATTCTTTTGGCTCTATAAACATATTCCACACCAATTTGTTGAAATGTTCTTTGAAATTAGTTTTATCATAAATTTCTTCACATATCTATAAGTAAATCATAATAGATTATTTATAAGAATCATGAATGATTCAAAAAAGGTTATGAAAATGGCAATACCTTTGATGGGATTTTTTGCATGATATGCCACATGCATAATCTGTGTTTTGATTCTTTCAGAACAGCTTCAATTGCCCTTTTCATTGCCCCATCTTGATCCGTTACAATCATTGTTGGTTGTTTTTCGTGAGCAGTCATGAACGATGTTAGAAGCCACGTATAAGCTTCTGTGTCCTCTCTTAGTAGCATTCCTGATCCAACATTCACGCACTTTCGGTGATTATCTATTCCAGTGAATGGAACAAAGACCATATCGTACCTGAAAATAATGTACGATTACAAAATAAATAACAGATTATGCAAAAAAGACAGAGTCAACATGAATGATTTATGATGAATCATGTATGATTTATCTTGAATCATGCATGATTCATGATGAATCATGCATGATTCAACTGATGAATCATGCATGATATATGTTGAATCATGCATAATTCATGTTGAATCATGCATGACTCATGTTGAATCATGCATGATTCATGTTGAACAGAATCAGCAGAATCATAAGGTTTCATATTCAACAGAATCATAAATAACTTACTTGTTTGTTCAGAAGGTAGCATCAAAAGATATAATATCTCCAAACTCTTCATAGTTGCGTTTATCTACTTCGTCCGCCCAAAACATTACAACTAATTCGCTGTTTTCAACCTTATACTGAAACGTAAAGCCTGGAACAAACTTCTTCCTGTTTTCCATCTTATTTATAAGCA
Source organism: Glebionis coronaria (assembly GCA_025667525.1). Lineage (NCBI taxonomy): Eukaryota > Viridiplantae > Streptophyta > Magnoliopsida > Asterales > Asteraceae > Glebionis > Glebionis coronaria. Next base: position 22,121,463 of record CM046880.1, read on the forward strand.
TCTACGCATCACTTTCTCCTATATATTCATTAACGTCCCTTATCTGATTCTTAAAATCATCACTAGTTCCATGCACATACTCATCACCCCCTTTGATACTAGAATACACGGCATGTGCCTTGGTTGCCCCAAGTTTCATTGTTGAATCTTTCACAAGAAACACTCTTTCTGCATGAGTCATTTTTCTTTGTTTCTTTGTTAAATGCTTATACTCTTTCGGAAGCATTTGATGGTTGTGCTTAGCAACAAATTTGGTTATTTCATACTTTCTCTTAACATAATCCAAATCAACCTTTATTTGTCCTGTTACACGATATCTTGTATTCCTTGTTTGATTTCCACTATTTGCAGGATCCAAGGTGTTAACATTTATGTCTTTTGGAACCCCTTGCCGGTTACACATGATGTATTTTGATTTAACGGCGTGGACTTTTTAACTTCAAATCCTGATTTTTCAGCATACGCAGAATAAAACTCAATACATTCCTCCATTGTATCAAATCTTTTTCCCTGCTTAGGTAACAACTCGTCTGGAACAATTGGTTCCCAATATACAGATCCTCCGGGTGTCTCACTATGAATGTATAAACTTGGTCTTGGAGTGCTGGTAGAACCTGTTAGAGAATAACAATTGTTAAAGTGCTGGTATAAACTTGGTTAAAAATTTTTAATAATACTAAAAATTATTCATCATGAATCATGCATGATTCATCATGAATCATGTTTCATTCAACATGAATCATGTTTCTACATAAATCATGCATGATTTTACATGAATCATGCATGATTCATGATGAATCATGTATGATTCATGATGAATCATGCTTGATTCCACATGAATAATGCTTGATTCTACATGAATAATGCTTGATTCCACATGAATCATGCATGATTCCACATGAATCATGCATGATTCCACATGAATCATGCTTGTTCCACATGAATCATGCTTGTTCCACATGAATCATGCATGATTCCACATGAATCATGCATGATCGACATGAATCATGCATGATCCACATGAATCATGCATAATTCATCATGAATCATGTTTCATTCAACATGAATCATGTTTCATTCAACATGAATCATATTTTTACATGAATCATGCATGATTTTACATGAATCATGCATGATTCATGATGAATCATGCTTGATTCTACATGAATGATGCTTGATTCCACATGAATCATGCATGATTCCACATGAATCATGCTTGTTCTACATGAAGCATGCTTGTTCCACATGAATCATGCATGATCCCACATGAATCATGCATGATCCACATGAATCATGCTTGTTCCACATGAGTCATGCATATTCAACATGAATCATGCATATTCAACATGAATCATGCATGATTCGACATGAATCATGCATGATTCGACATGAATCATGCATATTCAACATGAATAACACATGTTCAATATGAATTATGCAGAATCAGCATGATTCAACATGATTTCGACAAGAAAGATTTATTACTGCATTTGTATTCAAATCATGCCTGATTCTGTTTTCAAAGAACTCAAACTAATTATTTACCTATATTTTCGACAAGATTAGCTTCTGGATCTGCATCTTCATCAAGTACGTGACGTTATGGATCTAGATCTGCATTATTAGTTTGCGTAACTAGAACCACAACAACATCTTCTTCGATTTGAGCTTCAATTCGTCTTTGTATTTGAGTTTCCATGTCTGTTTTTTCGCTGTGGGAAGTCGCCGGAAAAGATTGCCTGAAAAGATGGAAGGTAGGTGGTTGTGGAAGGTTGTTTGCGGTGGAAGGTAGATGTGTTGTCGGTGATGTCGCCGGAAAAAGGTAGGTGGTAGGGGTGGTTGTTGGTGGAAGGTAGGTTGTTGGGGGTGGTCGCCGGAAAAAGTTGTTGGGGTGGTTGTTGGAGGTGGTCGCCGGAAGGTAGGTGGGTGGGAGACCCGACCTAATTTTTGTAGATAAAAATGGTTGTGTGTGTAAAATATTGTTATTTATATGGGGACCATTTTACCCCTCTAGTGTTGGAGGAGGGTATAATCTGGACCGTTAGATGAAAAGATGATGGATGGTTGAGATTGATCCATTGGGATTTTTTAACATAAAAGGTTGTTGGGGAACCCAAACCGGTATCACCATATTTCAACTAGATTCATTTCACCATATTTCATAATCAATTATCGAGCCAAAAAAGATAAAAGTACTACACTTACCTTACTGATAGAATTGCTTATAATCAAAGACCAAGGTAACAAATACTTTGTATGATACTATGACATTATCACTCATAACAAAGTCCTGCCAAATACTGAAATTTATGCTGCCGCTATTGAAATTTGAATGTGAGAGCAATGGTTTATGAAGTATACTGATGTTTTTCCTAATCATGTATCATCCAAAATTTGATAATGATAAAAGAGGGAAAATGGGGAGACAAACTACCCTACTCCGCAGTCCGCAGCAGAGAAAAAGGTTATCAAAGTAAAGTCACGGATATAAGAGTATACCCCTATATGTGCATCCTTTATTCTAGACGTTTTTTTATTGTACTGGTCAAACCGATGAATGGGAGACAGACGCATTATAAGAAGTACAATTCAGACGGTGTTGTACGGGTCAAACTGATGAATGGGAGACAGACGCATTATAAGAAGTACAATTCAAAAAGCTTCTAGGGCCTGATTCAACATTGTTAATGCTTAACTACACATGGATGGCCAAGTTGGTAAAAGCTTGCGACTATTGTCACTAGAATGTGAGGGGTCTCAAGTTAAAATAACCTTGAAGTGGATAAACAATCCTGCTTGTGCCCATCATCAATAATTAATACTGTATAAAGTTTTGATTCTCTACTCGGGTATATTTTAATACGGGTTTATCTAACTTCATTTTCCAACATTCAAGGTATATGTGGATGAACAAGAGATCAAGACAAATGAAAATTTTGAAGAACTGAGAAAATATATATTCCATGAAACTAGGGACAAATGAGTGCAGCTTTCCGGTAACCATGAAAGAGACTCCATTTGTGTCTTTCTAGTTTTGGTTCATCTAACTTGACTACATAAAAGTTAACCTTTTGCAAGCACGAGCTCCTATAATATTATACAATGGCTATTACCAAGTTCACGTTACTGTATATAGACTTGCTGCAGACGTAAGTTTTTATACAGCAGTGATGCCTCTTATGCAGACTGTCAATACTAGTTACAATTCGTTATAAAAGTAATAAGACATCACTACCAAATTTGGTGTATAAAGATGCTACATCCTGTCACGGTACAAAACCACGAAAATGGTTAGAAACCGATACGAAGTTGGTCAATAAATTACGAAAATGGTTAGAAACCGATACGAAAATGGTATATAAAAATGCTTTCCTATCACAGATCAAATCAATCAAAAGTACACAAAGTTGCTTATTCCAGCTTTTTCTCACTATATAAGCTTCTCAGTACCATGTGTGACAAGTTAAACTCTAATATGTCATCTACTATCATTTTTTAAATTATAAACTAGTCCACGGATATTAAGCTATGATGCAAATTACTTGTTCAAGACCTCCTTCCAAAATTAACTAGATTCATGAGCCGTGCATATACTTTGGCCAAAGCTTAATATATCTACTAATTAGTTTGTTCAATTGTGCATAATACTGCTTGTACAGCTCCCTCTTGACTTTGCCTATACATGAAACTGTTATGTATTAGTCTTTATTAGCCTAAGTCGCGTCTAGGGGTAGTATCGAGTGTCCTAAATAGCCTATAGCAATAAAGGTCGGTTGGCTGTGTCAAAGCCCAACCCGACCCGTAGTGTATGTAACAGTCGGTTCCCCCTCATCTCTATAAAAGGAGATGAGGGGGGACGAGATTCACAACGCTTCTTTATCAATAAACTAATCGGGATGATTAGGGATCGTACCTTGTGTGTTGCTTTTCTGTCGTAGCTTCATAGATCGTATTTATTCCGCTCTAGTATTCCAGGTTGTAGTGATCAAATCCTACAAGTGGTATCAGAGCTTTGGTTCTCGAGTCTCGGCTGGTTATCTAGGATCGATCTAGCAGCAGGGTGTTCGACAGTTAAGGGTTGTTAGTTTTCGTTGTTTGAAGATTGACAAGAATCGGCGGTGTTGGTTGATCTTGTTTTCTTCTTGCCGCCATTGATGTAACGAAGAAAGAAGACTGTTCTTTCTTTTGTTTGTGTAAAAAGAGAACAAAGAAGACAAGGAGAAAAGGATTGAAAAGTCAACCAACCACACTTCAAGTTATATTATTATACGTAGACAATTTTATTTTTTTGGGGCCAAGGGTTTAAAGATTGGACCAAGAATTAAGATTGGACTACTAACTTATGTTTGTTTTGTTTTTATAAAACAAAAGTGTATTTCATATAATTTGAAGGGTTTATACACAAGGTGACTTCGTAATTCGTGATTGTGAGGTTTAACGTATCACAAGGTTTAGCGAATTATCGAAGGGGACTTTGTTAGTTTGTGATTGTGGGGTTTTTCACAAGGTTTAGCAAACTAATAAAGGGGCTTTGTCGGTTTGTGATTGTGAGGTTTTTCACAAGGTTTAGCAAATCAACAAAGGGATAAAGAAGCGTTCAAGACTTGTCGAGGTTGCAAGATTTCTTAGGTTATTAGAAATCGGTTTGCAAAATTAAAAGTACGACAAGGGTTACTTCAAAAGGCGCCGGGTACTTTCTTGATTCAAGGATTGTCGATTTATTGGATAGGTAAATTTCCAAGGTTCAGTCGATATTTGAGTAAGAAAGGGGTTTTCTTTTGAAGGGTTACTTGGTTTGATCGATTACTAAGATTTTTATCTTAGGGTTATATCAATAAATCAAGGGGTGTTTTATACACGGGATACTTTGCTAGATCGTGGTTTTTTGTGTAGGTAAATTCACAAAAGGTTAAACGGTTAGCAAAGGGTTAAAAAAAAAGATGACGCTGAGCAAATTTGACATCGAGAAGTTCGATGGGAAGAATGACTTTGGGTTATGGCAGGTAAGGATGAAGGCTTTGCTGGAACATCTGGATTTAGATGCAGCATTGGAGGAATTACCCGCCACCACAATAGTGGCTTACGATAACGTCATTCAGAAAAAGGCTTACAGCGCATTGATCTTGTGTTTGGATGATCGGGTCCTACGGGAGATCACCAAGGAGACGACTGCAGCGGGGATTTGGAAAAAGTTAGAGTCTTTATACATGACAAAGTCTTTAGCTAATCGTTTGTACTTGAAGAAAAAGTTATATACTTTTCAAATGCATCAAGGTAAGAGTCAGTCTGAACATATTGATGAGTTTCACAAGCTCGTTGGTGACTTAGCGGCTATAGATACTGCTATATCGGATGAGGATCAGGCATTATTATTACTCACATCTTTACCATCGTCTTACGATAATCTCGTGGAGACTTTGCTATATGGTCGGGATACTTTGAAGCTAGAAGACGTGCTCGCGACACTTAACTCTAGGGAACTTCAAAAGATGACGGAAGCAAAGGGTGATGGTGGTGAAGGGTTGTATGTGAGGGAGAGATCTAATCAGATAGATATGGAGCAGGGTGAAAATAGTTCGTGGTCAAGGTCACAAGGAAGGAGCAACAAACTCAAGTGTTATATATGTCAGTCTAAGGATCATTTGAAGAGGGATTGTCCCAGGTATAATTACAAGAAATCTCAAGGTTTTGTCAGGAGTAAAGATCAGGTATCCGGTTCTGGAGCTGATGGGTATGACAATGCTGATGTTATGATGGCTATGAGTGTTGATGAACTTTTGGACTGGATCATGGATTCAGGGGGCTCATACCATATGACACACAGGAGAGATTACTTGGTTGATTTTAAAGAGTATGACGGTGGTAATGTACTGCTAGGTGATGGCAGGGAATGCCGTGTACGAGGGACAGGAAAGGTTCGAGTACGAATGAGGGATGGATCAACTTTCATGTTGGACAACGTCAGGTATGTTCCGGAATTAAGACGAAACTTGATATCGCTGGGCACTCTTGAAAAAGAGGGTTTTACCGTGAAGATGCAGTTGGGCAAGATCAAGGTTATAAAGGGTTCACTGGTGGTACTATCAGGAACCAGAAGGGCTAATTGCATATATACCCTGAACGGTCAGGCTATGACCGGGAAGACAATGAAGGGTAGGAAGCAGTTAGGAAAGTTTCAGACTGGGTGGAAGATCAAGACAGGTGATGTTCTTGATTCTTTTAATTAGAAGTCTACACAACAATGTATGAAGAGTGGGGTCGCCGAACATTTGGATGTTGCAGGGTTACAGCAGCATAATGGGTTGGTTGAGGAGACAAACGTGACACTCTTGGATATGGTACGTTGTTTTCTGATTCAGTCTGGTCTGTCCAAGGTTTTTTGGACAGGGGATACAACCATGTCTACATATCTAGATAATAGGTCACCATCAGCAGCAATTGGATTCAAGAAGACTATAGATATGTTGAGGTTTTTTTGTTGGCTTGCTAGTATTGAGCAAGAGATGCTTGAACCGGTTAAGTTTAAGTGCATATTCCTGGGATACCGTAAAGGTATGAATGTTTATCAACTTTGGAGGTTAGATGACGTTACTTCAAAGGGAGTGCTTTACAGGAATATGGGTTTCAATGAAAGTGGGCAATACAAGAAAACTTTCATTGGTTCTGGTGTATGTACAAGTTCAGTGCAGGTGTTGCAAGGAGTTGAGTTTGAGGTGGAATATCGGGAGGATCATGCATTTGAGGTGGAACCTCAGGGGAATGTTGATCATGTAGATGTTTCAAAGAAAGTACAAACTCAAGTTTTGATATACTATCATCTAGCACGTGATAGGGAGCAACACTTAGCACGGGAACTATTCAAGTATAGAGAAGACAGTAATGATACTACATTTGCAGTTGTTGTAGTGAAGAAGATATATGCACACGAGTCATTGACTTTCAATGATATAGTTGCTTGTGAGGTTCTTTCCAAGTGGATGACTGGATTGAAGGAAGAAATGGATACTCGGTTAGATGTGCATGTGCTCAGCAACGGTTGCAGGAAAAGCAGTGACGACAGATACGGTTATTACTGGGAGGATACACCAGGTATGTTCATACATCTATTTCTCTATATAGATTGTATGGTATTTTCTTGCGGATGCAAGGCTGAGATCTCGGTTACCAAGGGTTTGCTGGTTAAAGCAAAGGGAAATATACTTGGTATTAAGATCATCAGGAATCGGAGTGGTAATACTCTGAGGGTGTCACAGTCCAGGTTTTATAACAGAAAGTTGGTACAGACTTTGTTGAAGGGACACTCCATACTGTCGTTGGAGGATAGTCTATCAGGGGACTGTGATGTGGTAAGGAATAGTAAGTGGTCATATATATATGCTGTTGGAAGCCAGGAGTATCAGGTGGTCTGCACGAGACCTGACATAGCATCTGCAGATGTGAGTATGTTGGATAGGTTTGATCGTGGATTACAGACATACGTACAAGTTTTTGTGGATTTTGACTACACCATGGGTAGATCGATCACTTTCATGGGTAGATCAATCACAGGGTACGAGTTGCTGATACATGGATGTGCGAGGAGCTGGGAAGCTAAGTTGCAGCACAAGGAGGCTTTGCGGACAACTAAAGCGGAGTATATGACATTTACGGAGGTTGTGAAAGGAGCTATTTTGCTAAGGGGATTCTTGGAAGAGTTAGGCGTGAAGCTTAACACTGTTGCAGTTAATTGTGATAATCAGGGCACGATTCATTTATCGCGGAATCATGTTTTTCATGATAGGACTAAGCACATCAATGTGCGTTATCACTTTATCACAAAAGTCTTGGATGCAAAGACGGTTGAAGTTCTGAATGTGGGTGCTGAACACTATGCTGCGGATGCCTTGACGAAGGTGATACCTAGACGCAAGATACAACACTGCTTGGAGCTGCTGAGTGTTGGGATAGGGTAATGTAAGCCTAAGGTGGAAATTGTTATGTATTAGTCTTTATTAGCCTAAGTCGCGTCTAGGGGTAGTATCGAGTGTCCTAAATAGCCTATAGCAATAAAGGTCGGTTGGCTGTGTCAAAGCCCAACCCGACCCGTAGTGTATGTAACAGTCGGTTCCCCCTCATCTCTATAAAAGGAGATGAGGGGGGACGAGATTCACAACGCTTCTTTATCAATAAACTAATCGGGATGATTAGGGATCGTACCTTGTGTGTTGCTTTTCTGTCGTAGCTTCATAGATCGTATTTATTCTGCTCTAGTATTCCAGGTTGTAGTGATCAAATCCTACAGAAACTATGAAAGTTAAACCTGAACATATCTACCATCGATGTCCAGCTCTGTAAACAAGTCAAAAACTATCTAAACTATTCAGCAGTAGCTGCACATCCCCTACTAAATAGAAGCAATGAGAACATTACCACAACTATTATGTTTTTCCTGCACATGATCAAGTCTTGTGTCTGACAACTTGCGCAAGTGCAAAGGATACTACACGGCCATTGCTCCAAAGGTTTATATTATGTTGTCTATAATACCATACTTGATACTAAATGTTATTTGAAACAGCCAGTGATGTTAAGAGAACATATACAGGGGCTATTATCGTTCATGAAGGTGTAAATTAATATTATGGGGTGGTAAGTTGTTAGAAAGGCATAACCACGATTTGTATCAACCGATGCTCGCTCTTTCTTCACAGAATAGATCAACCGAGAGTAATCAAAGATGACTGTTTGCACATATTGGTCTCACTTTAACTAATGGAAAGGTGTAGATAAAACCGAAACCTATCTAAAATAGATGTCCCACATCTTCTAGCGTTTATATTACTTGTTTTAATCAAGGCAAGATTATCTTAAGATGTCACAGCTGGTATTCCACATATAAAGGAAATACACAACAGAATATTTCTCTATACGGACTAGAACTAGACTCTCCCCAAAACAGTAGCAAGCATGATTTCACCCTCACTTCGTTTAAAATATATATTACGTATTCAAGACTCCCCGTCAAAAAGGATATGTTTCGTATGATGTTTCGTATGAATCAGCTATTGTCTGTATTAACTTCTCAACAGATATATTAGTATATATGAATCAATGTGTATTAAATGTTCATTCCGTCTTTCTCGGCATGGCAAGAAGTTTTGCTGTTGTGCCTACTACTTGTATAGTTGTATACTCTTCGTTACAAAATAACTGTGCCAGGAAGTTTTATACCGAGACATTCAAAATTTTAAGTGGATACATACTAACATTACATATTCAAATTCTTATACATAAGCGAACAAGCACGAGCCAACCCCGACACGTCTTTAAGAAATTGAGGCAACCGCGTTGTCAAATTCACCACCATCTTATGTTTCACCTCGTCACATAACTTTTTGTAAGTCTCCTCCACGACCAACCGCGGCTTTGACGCCTCCACAGTCGATAGATTCTTAGCAATATCTTTATTGCACCATCTTTCAAAATTTTCTAATACTTTGAACAACTCTTTTCGCGTTTCATCGCATTTCTTTTTCATTTTCCTCTTGTTTGATTGTAATTGAGCGATTGTATGAATATCCGCGGAAAATTCTTCCATAGCGGTCATTGTATCTTCTTCCGGAAGTTTCTCGAGTTCGTTGAGCCATGAGCATAATAATGATTCAATTTTAGGGTATTGAGACTTTAAGATGTGATTTGTGCTAACAACCAGGTTATAATTAAGCCAATGTTCGAGCGACTTAATGTAGTTATTTTGGTGTAGCATGAGTTTTTTGAACTCGGTTGACCAAATATTTACATGATGATGGAGTTTTTGCGTGTTGTGCAAGTCATGCGCACTTGTTTCTTCTCGCAGTGGTTTTGAAGTTTTGTAACGCTTGAATTATCGTGGACTGGTGTTCATGTTGCTTTTGCATATTTTCCCACATTGTCGCCATCCTGCAAATAACTTTTCGTGTTAGTTTCAAGCATTTATAAAAAAATGTACTTGTATTTACACAACGATACAATATGACATCTTTCTTACCAGTCGATCATAACAACATTGATTAATAAAATAATTGTAAGAAATTGCGTTCGGTTAACTAATGATAGAAATAATACTGTAAAGTTAGAATCACTTACTCTTGAACAAGTTGAACAAGTTTTGGATACAATTGCTCATCACGAAGACGGTTGATTTTTGTGATGGTGGAATTGATGGCGGAATTGATAGACTGCATGTCCACAATGTATCTTGGGTCCAACTGCTTTACGGGCATCGAGTCGTTACTAACACCTCCAAGTTTATTCAATGATGCAATCTCTCTCTGGTATGCATATATCACATCTTTAGCATCCTTGGATTGCTTATATAGTTTCTTCTCCCATTCTAACATCTTGTCTAGTATCGTAGCGAGTGTCTCTTTCTCTGCGTGAACAAAGCAGTCATTGTTGAGAGTAACGACCCGCATGAATCTTGTAGAATGACCAGTAAGACCTATAATAAGCAAGGCTGTTAGCATCAATATGACTAGAAAAACAAATGCAATTTCAAATAAAGACGAACACGTATAACAAGATTAACCAGCCATATAATCTATAGTAATTACCTCGAAAACGTCCAAAATTCGAGCGGTGGTGTAACTTATTATACTCGAGAATCCTAGAAACTTGATATGCACTTTGTGAAGCGTTTATAAAACAATCATCAACCTGTTTGAATACCTTGAACAAGTTGACATCTTTCTTATTCACAATTGAGGCGAAGTAATCACTAAAGGCAGCGCCTGTGTTTTTGAGAGCCGAAACGTAGGCGGAGTTGGCATCAGCAAAGGCGGCATGAGCGGATATCGAGCGTCTCATATATGCTTTACTGCGCTTGCATGGGTCCATCTTTGAGTCAAAACACCCCATGCTAGTAAAAAATTGGGTCGATTAATAAATCTCTTGGGTTTGGTTCGTTGGAGTTAAGTGAATACATGTACGGATGTTTATATAGGTAGATATGTCGGTCAAAACCAACCGACGATGTTTATATACGGAAGGATTTTATATAAAAGACTTTCTTCTTTTTTTTCTTTTTTTTTTAAATTTTTTTTTTTAATTTTTTTAAGCTCATGTGTGTAATTGAAGCAGCTAGTAGGAGTGTTAATATTTCTGACCCGATATTCGGGTCGGGTTATATCGGGTCAACCTGACTAACCCGAATTCGAAATCGAGTGAGAATTCGGGTAAACAAATTATGTCTAATACGGGTCCGAGTCAACCCGATTGATCCGAATAAAGAATATTTTTATTTTTTAGTTAATTTAATATAATTTCTATTAAAAAAGTAAAAAATTTGTTTTTTTATATTTTATTCAAACTCAAGTTAACCCGAACACGAATAAACCCGACCCGATTAGACCCGAGCTAAATAGACCCAAACCCGACTAACTCGAGTTGAAATCGGGTTAGGTTCAAGTAAATTAGTTTTAGTCTCGACCCAATTTTAACCCCGACCCGAACAACTCAAACCTAACCCGATTCCCACCCTAAATACTACTCTTCATATGCTCTAAAGCCGAGCTTCACTTCAGTTAACTTCAATGTTAGTACTTTGGTTAGCGATAAATACACTCGTAAATAGTCATTATTGAACACTCAAATCAAGTTACAAAAGGCTTTTTATTATTATAAAATATTTAGCAAAAAAGATTTCTATTATAAAAATATTTTTTTGCAAAAATTTAACATATTCCAAATCATTGATAAAAACTTTACTATCATTATAATACATTGATAGCATTAAATACATTAAGTTCTCGGACAGATTCGGTATTCTGTCAGTTTAGTGTTGTCCGATATAGACAATAAAGAGACCTGGTTTCTTGGACAGATAAGGATATCGGTCAATGAAGCAGTTTTGGGCTGTTTTGGTTTTTGATCCATTTTGGGCTAAGACATTTGGTGTTTGGGTTTACGTGAAACACGGCTACCATTCCGAACGTACTTGTTTGACGTGTTTGTGTAGCAACCATAGAGGTGATAATTTATTCACTAAGTTTCATTTGATGTGGTCTACAAAGGTTAGTTTTCTTACCCTTTTTACGTTTAATTATATGTGTTAAGCATATGTGCCAAACTAGATCCATATCCGCTAGTGTACTTGTAGCGTTAATGGTTAACGTAGTATCTTAAATCCCAAAAAATACCACTGCCACTTTTAACCACCATCCCACTACCACCAATGGACCATTTCACCCCCTACTCCACATATGTGCAATCCTCCTCCTCCTCTTTCCGACCATATCGTGCATTGGTATCAACTACGGCCAAAAAGCCAACAATCTCCCGTAACCAGATAAAGTCTTCCCATTAGTAAAATCCATTGGTGCTAACAAAGTTAAACTTTATGATGCTGATCCTAAAGTCCTTACAGCCTTTGCAAACACAAAGGTCGAGTTCATTATTGGAATAGGTAACGAGTACTTACAAAACTACAAGATCCTGATGCTGCTCAAGAATGGGTCAAAACCAACGTCCAAGCTTACCTTTCTGATACGAAAATTACTTCCATTGCTGTTGGGAATGAAGTTTTGACGTTTAATGATACGTCTCTATCTGGATGTTTACTTCCGGCTATGGAGTATACATACTGCTTTGATTACCGTTAAACTAGACAGAAAAATATTACTGTCACTAACACACATTCTCTTGTTGTTCTTGAAACATCGTATCCGCCGTCATCAAGAGCTTTTAGGAAAGATCCGTCATCAGGAGCTTTTAGGAAATATTTAGTTGACCGCCTTACTGAAACACCTGATCTTCTTGATAAAGACCTCCAAATGAAAAAAAAACAAATACATAATCTGAATAGTAAGCAGAACATGTTGAAACAGACATTATTTACAGCCCGACAACAAGAACTACAGCCTACAGAGAGTAGATTTTCTCAGATTCAAAAGTAACATTCATATTATCAACAAACAGTCAATAATCCCAACGGGTTTGAAAGCTCAGAGTAATAACGAGTTCTCTAAACTAGCTTGCACAATTATGATTACAAGCTCTAGTTAAGAATCCTGAATACATTCACACTATGCTACTACTCCTCTACATTCCTATATTGAATATATGGCGGTACCTAATGCTACAATACAACAATCCTCTACTCCTAACGTTGTTCACATACTTACACTTAACAGTAAAATCCAAGTCAAGGGTCGAATGGTGTTTTATGTTTTGAACAACGTTATGACCCCATTTCATCTTTGGACCTGATGTTCCTTTTTCTTGCATTTCTTCATCACTAAACTCACTTTCTTTACTGGATTCGGAAGATGAATCAATATCATCACTAATAACTTCAGCCTTTCGTCTCCTTCTAACATCCTTGATTCCTCTTTGAAGGCGCCGCTGCTTTCTTGCTTTTCGCAACTTTGGGTAGTTACTGGTATTTTCCTTTGAGTTTCTGTCAGTGCTATAATCATCTTCTGATTCAAGATTCTATGTATCACATTCATGCTTGTGTCTCTTCCTCCCCTCAATCGTCTATAACACAAGTATTAAAAATGACGAACTTATTATAAACATGGGTATCGACAAGTATAACAATTCATATTTAATATAGACATACCTTAGGACCACAATCAATTAGTCTAGACCATTCACTTTGGTTCCTCAGACAATCAAGAACAGCTTGTGAGTGACTCGAATAAGCATAACGATCACCATTATGCTTACGCAGATTAGGCCAGTGCTGAGAAAATGAGTAGACCATCATTAGCATACATACAAATTGAATAGACAATAAAAGAACAAACATTTTATTACAAAATTATACCGGTAAAACATCATTGCAGAGTTCTTCATATGTCATCCGCTTTACTTTACTCATAATTTCAGCAAGCAAGGCTGGATTAGAAAAAGAAGCCATGTCAAAACCATATAATCTATTCCATCGGATAGCAAAATTTAACAGGGGGTGTTTGGATGTGCATTTAATAAGTGATTATCTGATATCCGATAATCGGGTGTAATAATCAGATAATATGATTATTTTTATAAAATTTATAAATAAAATGAACAAAACCAACATTTTTGTGAAATTAAGTGGATAGAGAATAGGTTGAAGAAAGGGCACAGATAAGCAGGTCTATTTTACCCGTAGATAATAGCTTTATTGCAGCTGCTACGAAGCTGATTATCCAAAAATGGTAATTTAATCCCTGAATAATAAAATAATCAGAAGCAGAACCGGTGCCTAAATAAAAATCTAAACACCCCTAAGAACAATGTAAAATTTGATTCTGTTATGCAGACAAGACGATCTGTCCACCTTTTTTGCTCTATCAAGCTCACGAGAATTGTGCGGCCCATTATTTGCTGAATCATTGGTTCTCTTTGTAGAGACCTATACAAAAGTACCAATGTTATATCAGTACACACCAACAAGTATGCTCAAAAAGATACAATGTCAGCAAAGCTCACCAAGCCATTATCCTTCCCTACAGAGGTGGAAGATCGTTTCAGTAATATGCTTGTAGATGCATAGAATTTAGCTGAGGTAAGCTGCCAGCATTGCGCATTCGTGGCACCCGAGGAACTCTTGGAGAGCTATTGAGCTCTTGATGAAGAAGTAAAGCAAGCTGAAAGGGATGAATACTAGTTAACAAAGACATCTCTATTATTTAAACACAAAAAAAACATCTTTGATTCATACAAACCTCTTCATCACTTAAGGCTGCAGGTGTATTGGTAGATGTAGGAGGCTGAACATGTGGCGGATGATGCTTTGGTGCAAGGTGTCTATTTAACTAACTGATCTTATCGCCTCTCACTGATAATTCTAAATTATCAGTCATCGGATTCTAGAGTAGCAGCAGTTTTCTAGACTAAAGAGGTTTTAGAGGATGACGCGACTGAAGGTTCCTTTATATCAGTAGAGTTCTTCTTGGAAACATGAGCATGTGAGGACTTGCTCAAATGTGACGATTTCAGGGCAGACATGGAAGATGATTTTGGAAGGTCTTTTGCTGGTTTTTTAGCCTTCTTAAAAGCATCTCCATTCGGGGGATGATAGCTTGAAGTATTGTCTTTTTTCCTCTTACTATCAGTGTCAAGATCTCTCGCCTTATCTGGAACAGATGGTTTTGATGAATTTGAAGAAGGTTTTCCAGCAGAAGATTTTGCAACTGTTGATGCTATCACTTTAGGTTCATTAGAAGCTCTTGAAGGACTCGTAGTTGTTCCATGTGATCTGGATTGGACTTCTGAACCCCTCTTGTGCCCTTTAGGTTGAGTAGGTTGTTCATCAGGTATTTACTATCACTGTGTTGTAGGTTCTTGTCAGCCCTTTGCACCTTCCGTGATATAGTGTCGTTATTCAGTTCAAGACTTGCGGATGAAAGTTTGTTGGAAATTCTTGTATCTCGGATTAAGTTCTTGGAGCCGTCTAACTTTGGATTACTATTTGAAAGTTACTAGGTATGTACTTCACACTTTCGAAACTCATATTTACTCATACTTGAGCCAAATATAAAGCCTCATTAGTTTTTAGTATATTTTGATAAAGTAAAATAGTTGATGACACAACTAATAAATTCCGATAAAGTAACTTACTTGATGACACTAAAAGTCGGGTCGTGTTATTATATCAACAGTTCTCCGGCCCGTCGTAAACTCATTTCGATGGTCCTTCACACGTCGTAGCGACATAAAAAAATTATGATTCTTCAACAATTTAATGTTTGTCCTATCACTTAAATTTTTTTTGCTTAAAATATATATAGAGGGTGGTAGGGGTTGGAAAGTCAGACAAGCAAAGGTACAACCAAGCAAGATACATGTAAATTGAAAACGTTACGTGCATACGAGTTTTGTTCTTACAAAAGAAATCCTTGTGCACGCTCAACCTTCCGGCGCATTGATCCAGACTCTCCACTTGAGCTCCATGTCACCAAACCGAAACAATAAAGAAACAACCACGATACCCAATCCCGCCTGCGGGTATGGGGGGAGTGGGATGTAATCATGCTCCCACCTTTTGGGAATACCCGAGGGTAGACTTTCGGCACCATAACCAAAAGATCTTAAAACTAACTACATCAACAACCCAGTTACGAAAAAACCACAATTTTTAGGTAGAAGGGTACATGCCGGTAAGAAAAAGCATTTGCTTACAATGATAAGAATTTGCAGTCACATATACTCTTCACAGCATCCACACTCCACAGAGATATAAAAGCATGTGTAAACACCCATTTTGCAATGAAAAATAACGAAAGAAAATAAACAAGCACTATGTAGCTCGACAGCCAAGAGTCGAATAATGATACATCGTCATATAAATCTCAAAAGGAATTTTAATTAGACATAGTACACTAAGAACGAGTGAAATCAGATTGAAACAGAGCTCTGTGTTTGTGTGTGTATTTGAGTTCTGCTCCATGGAAAACATGTGATTTGTTTCCTTTTATGTTGCTTTACCGGTAACTCTTTGAGCAATCCAACCCAAGCCATCATAGAGTCCGTCACCTGTAAGGGCGAAACAAGCTTGAATGTGCCAATCATGGTTCTTAATACTGTGAAGGGAAAGGGCATCCGTTATTTCAGCTGGGGTCATTGCATCCTTCAAGTCTTGCTTGTTTGCAAATACTAATAGCACTGCATTTTGAAGTTCCTCATTTGGGAGCAATCTGAAAAGTTCGTCTTTCATGAGAGAAATCCGAGCCCTGTCAGTGCTTTCTATCACCGTGATTACAGCATGGGTCCCACGATAATAAGTATCCCATGATGTCCTAAGTCTTTCTTGCCCACCAAGATCCCACAAATGTTCATCACATCCAATCACTAAATTTAATTTCTAAAAGGGTTAATTACCCAAATAGACCACTTTTTAAGTGGATTTGCCAAAATACCCTAAGCGACTTTAAAGTTCCATATATAGACCAAGCGACCTCAAGCTACCTTATTCAACCTTATGCTACATTAAACTACTCTAAGCAACTTTAAGCTACCTAAGCGACTTTAATATTAAATTAATAAAATTACTATTCATCCTAAGAAAGTACTCTTTTCTTTTTTGTGTAAGAAATGTGTAAGTGTACTTTTTTATGCTACTTTTATTTTAATTAATTAAAATTGAATTTTATTTATATTATAATTAAAAAAAACTATTTTATATTATGTAAAACTAAATTTATTTTTATGCGACTTTCGGTTGCACAGTGATTTGCACAGTATTTTTGCCAGGGATTTTGAACAGTATTTGCACACTAGGTCTGCCACCTTTCACCCAACCCACACATTAATCTCACCACATTAATCTCACACAAACACATTTCTCTCAAAGGATTTATGCTACATCTGACAATCCATCCACCGTTCATCTCCTAACCTTACCCCAATCCTTACCCCAATGACCCAATCCTTACCCCACTATTCATCATTCAAGAAGTTTGATAATTGTTAATCTGCCTAATTAATATCGATATCCCCAAATCTCTATCCACACATATTAACCAGACTATCATTTTCAACACTTAACCCACCCCACCCCACCCCACCCCCTGTGAATTTATTTTATCTTCAAATCACACTCAAGGGTGAATTTATTTTATTTGCAAATCACAGTCACCTTGCTACCCATTTGTACTCCATCTCTAACAGTAATAATGGATCTTATTGAATCAAGATGCGAAGAGTTGGTTGGAGAAATGCCTCTGAAGGTTTGTTATCCGGCTATTGAAGGTCATGATTGGAAAATAATTATTGGCTGTGATCCGAAGAATCCGAGACAGAGGGAGTACTTGATAACTAGATTTGTTATTTTTCAATTTTTAGTTTTCAGTTTTCAAGATTTTTTGTTTTGGCCTTTAGATTTGTTATTTTTCATTTTTTTTTGGAAACCCATTATTTATTCATACTTAATTTCAATACCCAGAAGGGAATTTGAAAATTATTCAGTTTTCAGTTTTCAAGATTTTTTGTTTTGACCTATAGACTTATCAATTTTCAACTTTTTTTCAAAACCCATTATTTATTTATGCTTAATTTCAATACCTAGAACTGAATTTAAAAAATATTTAGTAATCAGTTTTCAAGATTCTAGACTTATTATTTTTCAATTTTTTTTTAAAAAAACCATTATTTATTTATGTTTAATTTCAATACCCATAAGTGAATTTGAAATTATTAAGATGTTAATTTTCATAAATTTTTGATCAATTTTCAGTTTTGATCAATTTCAATACCTAGAAGTGAATTTGATTAAAATTAGGGATGTCAATATACAAGACTAATTTTTTTATCCACAATCAGCTGCTGAAAAAGCTGTGTCAGTAATTGGGTATGGATATGATCTCACATGTGATATCCGGTTAACCGGTTGTAAACCAGTTCCATCCGGTTCAACTCTGATTGAGCTTAATGAAACAGTAACTAAAGATCTTGTGGTACCTGGTGGTGTTGTTGTTCCTAATGTTTCGCCTGCGATAAAGGCGGAAGGACTAGGTTTCATTTTGATGTTCTTACCTTTAATCAAGTAAGTTGTTTGACTTTTTAAAATATGTAGATTGATATGAATTTTGGATTGATAGGTAGTAGGTTCGACTTTAGGATTCAATGCGAAGGTGATCCTTATGTTTGTGTGTCACTACTACAAAAAAGTTCATAGAGACCTGCCAATAAAGACTGGTTATAAAATGACCAGGTTTTCAAAGAAGAAATTAGATGAGGATTGAAAATTTCAAAATACAAAAAACAGTGATTTTGTTAAACCCGGTTTCTATCTTCAGAAAATTTAGCGGGGGTTTTCCCTCTTTGACTTTTCTAAAAGTTTTTAGTCGTCCATTACAAATTTTGTTGCGATTACGGGACAATTCCACCGTTGTGAGGACCATCAAATTTTGTAAGGCATTGTTTATTTTCATAACTTGATAATATTTCAAAGTATTGGTTGAATAATATATATTTAATTTCCTTTCTAAAAGGGGCGTTTAGATTTACTTTTAAGTGACGCCGCAATACTGAATTTTAAGTGGCCCTTTTAACTGATTTTTGTCTCACATTTGCCGATTATAAGGTCAACACAATCACGTTTGGATAATAAGGGAAGAAGCTTTGTTAAGAGGCCTAATTATCGATTAAATTAACAATAATGTATTCTTTCTTTTCGGAAACTAGTTATCAATATACTGACATTTCAATGATCACTTTGAAACTATACACCCAAACACTCTTTGGATAGGTAATCTCCCATGCTCTCAAAACAGCTTATCTACTATGGGTATACGCTTGTATTAACGGGCCATAGGTTAAGTAGCTATAAACTTCTAATAAGACATCCCCGTTATATTCATTTTTCTGTAGCTGTTTGGTTCTTGCGGTTTTAGTTCCTAGACCATCAACTAAGTTTTGTTATTTATGATATCACAGCAATACACAATTTTTATTTACTAATTTTGCTTTCTCTGTAGTGACTAGTAAGGTATCAGTCATGTTCATGGTACAATCTTATGTGTTCTAGTTGTGTATATATTTGTAATTAACTCACTCATAAACTAGTTTTACATACTTTAAGATTAACTTACAAATTTGTTAATGTCTAGAATGATTGCTTCAAATTAGTTTTTCTTATGTTGTAGTTAGTAGCTGTGGGTGTGATTGGTTTTGGCGTGTGGATTAGTACTCATCATGATGGTTGTCGAAAATCACTTACTCTTCCGGTCTTGGTTCTTGGTGCTTTAATATTCTTGATGTAAGTTTCCGCCCACTTTTCTCCATCATATCATACATCCTATTTAGGCATACTTTGACTTTAAGGACAAATGAGGTCAATGTACTGATATTCATGTTACTCTGAGTTTCAGATCAATTATCGGGTTTTTTGGCGCGCTAAAGAACAACTCTATATTATTATGGTTATTTATATAGGAATAGGAAGGTCATATGCTTAATCTGAGACTGTATCCAAGAAAGAAAAGATTTGAAGTCTCTATTATATAGGAGAAAAGTTGCTGAGACAAGAAATAAAGACTTATGCAAAGGGGTAGTTGAAATCACTATTACCCTTGGATGCTTAAAAACTACTGTATATTCTAACTCAAATATGTTAGTTATCAAATTTTGACAAAATGACAGAAAAATGCAAGTTTTACATCTAATGAATGTGAAGTGGTGGGTCAAAGATAGGTTGGACCATGGAAAACGCTAGTGGTTAAATGTGAATAACTGAATACCAAAGCCATAGGTCGTAGGACCAGGAATATATACTTATTCCTGAATCCCGATTAATCCCATACTTGGTATCCGCAAATTGTTAGTTTTGAGTGACTATTTAATTTAATGAAGTGTTTATGAGATTGATTGTAAATGGTATTTGTGAATTCCAGAGTACGTGTATAACAAAGCCCATAATACTGTTACGAAGGAGCATGAGTCTACTGAGTCGGATTTTTGTGTACCTGAGTTTTGTACTTCTCAGAACGTGACTCCTAGGACACCGTTTCAGCATTTGGGCTATGTTTTATTCGTTGTGATAAGTAAATTCGTTAAGCTATTGATTGTTGATTGTTGACGTTTTTTTCTTATCTTGTAAGGTACATTCCTACACAAGGGTCTTCTCATGTAAGATATGTAAACGATGTTATGTCAACTGGAAGGTACATTCCTGCGCAAGGGTCTATTAACCGTGAAATGATGTTTGGGACAAATGCGCAGAGCTTTGGTATGGTTCATGTGAATAAGCTGTTATATCCTAATGTTCAGTACATGAATCAGTTCACTCCTATGATGCCGAGTCTTCCTTAGCTAGTGGGAATTATTCTTCTGTGGGTTCGGTTTATTGGAATGGTTCGCCAGTCACCCCAGTGACTCTGTTTGGTGGGCCGGAAGTTGATGAATCTAATCAAATGTATCAAAATACCATTCACTAGAATACATTTTAACATTTTGATCCATGCTCGTCTGGAATGCTTAAACTTTATAGGGTCGATGTAATGGATATATTTTCTTTTTTTGTTGATAGGTGGATCTTTTGTCCAGCTCCTTGCCAGCTTTATAAGTTTTCATTTTGATAAAATGTTTCTGCTTCCGAAACACTAGGTCCAAAGTCCGGATACTCCAAGTTTATACTCTGTCACATCATCAACTGTAAAAAAGTACCAGTACTTAAGTACTCACCAAGATGGATTTAGTTTATCTTTTTATGATACTTTCAAAAAAACTATACTGAAGTATGCTATATGTCGTGTATAAGCAAATACCTAGTCCATGGCAAAGCAACATTGGTAACGATGCTGCTCGTCTTGCAGCTTCCTGTGATGCTCCCACTCTATTCCTTAAATTCCTAAAAAAGGCTGTTGGCTAAGCAAAATTGTAACTTTTCAAAGAACAAAAAGTTTAAACCTGGAACACGGAAGCCAACCACTAAGAGCGACAACTGCACTGAGG
Organism: Glebionis coronaria; assembly: GCA_025667525.1. NCBI lineage: Eukaryota > Viridiplantae > Streptophyta > Magnoliopsida > Asterales > Asteraceae > Glebionis > Glebionis coronaria. The sequence continues at coordinate 22,142,859 of CM046880.1, forward strand.
TTGATCGGATATCTATTTCCATTCCCAAATTGCCCAAGAGCTTGACAGGTTGCACAATAGAGAGCGACAGATGCACCCATGCTGAATCTTGCAACGCCTACTTTTACTGTAAAAAATGCAAGAAACATTACTTATCTTAAGTAGGAGAATGTCTATGCAAAAGGGGTTAACAATATAAGCAAGAACTGTCTGATAATAATAAGTATAAAATGTATAGTTTTGGAACAAGTGAATATTTCCGTTTGATGAAAGAACAAGGGCACATAATTTGGACCCGTAGATACTTATTGTTAAAATGTGCAGTGTATCTAGCAATCCTCATGATTTAGACCCCACGCATATTAACTCAAAGGCATACCATTAGCAGGCTCACTAAATAAAGATTTGCAACATGTGTTTTTGAAGCATCCAAACTCATCGTATTTAAAACTTGGCACTTGTGATGTTGAGTGTCAACTGCAGCCTGCAGGAGGCTTTGATAGTCCATTCGGCGTCAAAGACTTAAAGTTTACATGACTTACATAACTCGAAAACGTTGAGCAAGATATAATGACACTGAAAGTTTGGTACACTAAGAATTCAAACTATAAAACATATGGAAATGAGAACTTATTTTTTATTAACAGTCTCCCATCAAAATTTCACATCAGCCATGAACAAAAAAAGACACTTGATATATATCGAAATCGAAAGAGCTTTGGGTAGTATGTCAAACCAAATAATTTTGTACATCGAAAATATTATAAGTACATAACAATAACTAGCTGAATAAGATCATCTGTACGTTACAATGTAAACTATCTTGTATGACTTGATAATCTAAGTCAACATGAGAACAAACATTACTCCTTTTATTCTTTCATCTCGCCGCACCTTTTCGCGCCAAAGCAATCAAATCAAGAAGCTTTTTTTAGCTATGTCGCCATTAATTAGCTATGAATATGAATGTTAAGATTTTGTGCAGCCCGACAAAAGATTTGTTTATCAGGGGACGCAGCACGTGCACGAGCCCTCAGAATGTAATTATGATCATCTATTACTGCAGCAACTAACAACGTATACTCACCTGGAATTAGGAAATAAAGAGAATGAAGGTTTAATCTCCTCGAGTTTTGGAGGAATTTCCACATTACCAAACACATTATGCACTTGTTAAACCATGGATATTTAGGAAAATTACAAATATAGCTCTTACCAACCCATAGCAGTGTAGGATTGTTGCCTTCGATACAGTTTTGACCCGCTACATCTCGACATGTAATGCTAAGACGCGTCTATTTGATTGTGCACTGTTAAGTTTATCTGCCTAATACAATTACAGTGTGGTTATTCATATAAAGAAAGCCATTTAGGCCGTTACCTTTCTCTAATATATGTACTATTGAGTATTGACAAAGATCGTATACAGCGAATACCAAGCTTGTAGACAAGAACATGAACCAGGTTAAGTATTTAGGCAATAAAAGAGTACAAGAGGAATCAATCCCGCTATCAATTACTAATAAAAAAAAGTCAGTCAGAGGTTGGAAAAATTACCAGTTGATTGGACGCGTCACTAATCCCGCTATCAATTGCAGATGCCATATCTCAAAATCATCTACATGCACAAAAATGCGTTTGATTATTAAAAAATGTATATTTTTATGTAGTCGTTTTGTGGGTCCCACTCAGCTTATTTAGTGTATGGTCGTATGGATATGATATTATACCTACAAATTTAAGCATATAGTTAGATTGAAAAGTTTAGATGATATTTGAGACGAGCAATCAGCAATAGGCCATCCTTGTGATGATGCGAAATGAGAGCCCTGCAAATGAAGAAAACTAGTTTTCAATAAGCACCGGAATGGCAAAATTGGCTCAAAGGCAGATTGAGTGATGGGTCAAATGAGTCCGGGTGAAGATGGGTAATTTTACGTTCAGGGAGCAATGGGTCAGATCGGGTTTTAAAGATAAAGGTACTGTACTAAACATGTTTACAAAATCATGACTAATCATAATCGCTTTCCTATTTTACTACTTTAAACACACATACAAGCACGTTCTCCTTCAACCCATATGAAAGTTACCCGTTTAGACACGTTCTCCTTCGACCCATATGAAAATCACCTGTTTAGACCTGTTATCCAACGCACAGATATTGCTACTCTTATAATATTTTCATAATTAAAACTGTTAAGTATAAGATTAAACTATTTAAGACATTCCACTTGGTTGTAGTCATATGGACATAATAGCAGAACATAAACATACCCTAAAGAATTTGCTGGCTGGAATTTTTGAATGTATGGTCGTTGATACTTCAAACCTATTAAAAGAACTTTTTGGACATATCTTTTGCTCAAATAATATAAGAGGTCCAGGGTTCAAACCCCACTAGATTCTCTCATTTGGGGATGGTGGGGAAACGGTCGGAAAAGGTTTCACAGTCATAGATACCTCGGTTAGTCCATGTACATTTGAGTCAAAGACTTGCCCTCCCCAGATAACCAGAACTAGTAAACTTTATCCGTTTGGTTATATATTTTTGTGGAAATTTTGACCAGTTATAGATGAAATAAAAATCAAATCAACATACCCTCCTTCACGAAAGAAAACTATATCCCACACATTTCTAGCCCTAACTCGCACACTAAGGGGGTGTTTGGGTTAGCTTACTTTTCGAGCTTATGGGCTTAATTGATTTTGAAGAAGCTTTTAAGCCCATCTTTTTCGCTTATCATTAACTTATGAACATCCGTAAGTCATGAGCGATAAGCTCATAAGCTGAAAAAATGAGCTTATCCAAAATCAAATAAGTTAATAAGGTCGAAAAATAGGCTAATCTGAGCACAAAACAACTTCTTGGCTTGTGATATTATTAATGAAATACAACACTGTAAACACATGAATACATTTTTCTAGCTTATGAGTTTTTCAAGTTCAGCTTATTGGCAAAAAAAAATGTTGCATGCGTGTGTATGTATGCGTTTTCTACATTTTTGTAATATTTTATCAAGATTCAGGGGAAGCTATAAACGATAAAATCTAAAAGCTTGTTGCTAAACAAGCATACAATCCTAAAAGCTAAACGCTCTAGTTGTCGTAAAACACAACTTCAAATCCATCTAAGTGAATGGTAAAATGTTATTCATGGTCAACAACACACAGCCCTAAAAAATAAGCTAAACCAAGCACCCACCTACAGGGGCGGAGACAAAGGGGGGTGACAAGGGTCATTTGACCCCCAAGCAAAAAAATTGTAGTGGAAATTCTTGAAAATGTTCGTGTTTTCTTTTTTATAATCTGCCCCTCCCCCCCCCCCCCCCCCCCCCAAGAACCATTTCGTAGTGTAGTTTATAAAAACAGCGATACCCCCGAGCGCCCCTGCCCACCAAGCTACTAGGTCCTTTAAAAAACATTGACACATAAATAAACAAGTAGCCGGAACAAAATTAGGTAAAGAAACTTACAAAGAGCAAGCAAAAAACAGGCTGAACAAAGTAGCATAGTTCTGACAATATCGTTTATTATTCTCAGTAACCCTCATAGCTCCTTGACTCCTAGACTTAGGAAAGGAATACGAATCAGAATACCTAATAAACCCCAAAGTCCAAGGTGGCGTATCACCTGCAAAATCCTCATTAGTCAGCTTAGAAAAAGGGTTTATAGTCACATACTGAAAAAACACCAAACCACATTTCAACACATACCCATGACACTGCCTCCCAAACACCACCTCCCCTACATTCCCACACGCCGAGAAAACATTCGCAAATATAAACTCATTCCCCCCAAAACCCATCGTTTTAAAGAGCTTCAAAACCTCGTAATCATACCCATTTTGGTAAAAAAAATAGACATAAGCGAGCTATACGAAACAACGTTTCGTTGAGGCATTTTCTCAAACTCTTTCTGGGCATAGTTTAGATATATGCTTCAAACAGATCATAAATCACATTTTAAACACAACTATTGTAATCAATTTTAAATATATCTAAAATAAAGATTAATGAGAGACGAAAAGTGTTGATTTTGTACTAACCTGTGCCCACAACATGTTTGGATCGAACTACGAAAAAGATGGATTAAGAAAATGAAGGATCTAAAAACAAGAAGTTGGCGTTGGATTTTCTGGGTTTGAATTATTAATGGAGGTGAGGATGGTCGAGTTAATGAGGATGTGGGTTTGAACTAGATGTATTGGGTTATCAGTAAATGAAATTGAGGGGTATTAGTCCAATGTACAAGTCAATATGAGCAAATGTACAACTAACTAATGCATTTATTTTATATTTGTTAAAAATAAATACTATAAAAATAATTATTAAATTATAAAAATTATAAATTTTAATATTTAATTATAAAAGTACAAGTCGCTTAAATTGTACACTTACACATTCTTACACAATAGTGACAAGTCGCTTAAAGAGTACAATGACACATTCTTACACCAAAAGCATAAGTCGCATAAGTTTAATTAAAGTAGCATAATATTTTTAATATATAAAATATAATAAAAATATGTTACAAAAATAATATAATTAAAAAGTTGCATTAAAAATATTCTGAGTCGCATAAAAAGGTTCCTTACACAATTGTACTTGTTTCTTACACAAATAGTACTTTTTTTGAAAAAAACACAAGTCGCTTAAGTAGCATAAGGTAGCATCGGTTGCATAGTGTAGCATAAGTCGCATCGGTCTATTTTGGGAAAATGTCAAAAACTTGGGTTATTTTGGCAAAATGATTTAGTAACAAGTCTATTTGGGTAATTATCCCTTTCTAAAATACATCACGTATAATAATTTAGAGTAAAATGCATAAACCATCCTGTGCTTTGTCGATTTTGCATTTCTAGTTACTGGTTTTTTGAAAGTGCATATGGCCTTACTGTTCTTTTGGTTTGATTTTCATACTTTCACTTAACATTCGTTAAACGTTGATCGTTACTAAAGGGCCGATTTTATCTTTTTCTTTGTCTTTCTTCCTCAAAACACCACAAACACTAATCTATCAAAACCGCCACCACCACTCAGATCCAAACCCATATACCAAATTTCATTAATACTGTATCAAATTTCAATAAAGGTTTTGATGTTCAGATAAGGAAGGAACATTTATTAAACATTATCAAAACATTATCAAAACGTGACATTAATTACCAAATCACAATAAGCTAGTGGAGTGTGTGATTTTATAGTAGCTGATAATCATTTCTCTTCTTTAATTTATGTGGGATAATTGGATAAATGTTATCATGGCTTTCATGACAATAAGGTATTATCTAGATGCACATTAAAGACGTATATCTTCTAAAGTTATTTTGATTATTGATACTAAGATCTATAATAATCATTAAGCAACACGCAATTAGATACAAAGATCGTCCATGGATCTCCCTATCACGAACACCTAAATTCATTCTTCCAAACAGTACCGAATCGAGTAATCTACTCATTTGTACGAAGTCTTTACATAATTTTACTTTGTGACCAGCTGCCTTTGAACCAACATTGCTATTTGATAAGTTTTGCTCATCCTTACGACGATTTCATTAGCAGTTATACAAAAAAGTCAAAATATGAGTTAGCTTTCACTAAATATATAGATTAAAAAGTTTTTTAATGAATTCTGCCTTTGTTTCTACTTTTTTTATTTACCGATATTATAGTTATTTGTATATTCAACAGAAAAGTTCAGAATCTTTTTGACTCCTTCATGGGTCGAAAGTGAAGCATTTTATCATCATTTTAGTATAACAAGCCTGCATATATAAGATTTGGAACTTAGATATATGTGCAGTTGTGTTCTAAGGCTTCATCTTGTTCATTTTATTGTATGGCTAGTATTATATAATTAGGCGCAATGGCCGTTACAGATTTAGTAATTGTAGAATAGTCACTCAACCCTAAACTGACGATGTGTTATGGGGTATAATTTGATGAGAGAGCAAATGGAATTCGACTTTTATCAGTGTTATTCTCAAACCTAAACGGGAGTTGGATCTGAGTTATGTTAGAGTGGTGTTTGTTGTGTTTTGGAAGAAGAAAGACAAAAATGCCCCTTTAGTAACGGTCAACATTTAACGAATGTTAAATCAAAGTATGAAAATGAATCAAAACCCAAAGACCAGTGAGGTTGTCTGCATTTTCAAAAGACCGGTAACTAAAAATGCAAAATTGACAAACCACAGGTATGATTTATGCATTTTACTCAATAAATTATAATGTAACACCCCCAAATATTCATACTTTAGTTCAGCGGAAGAGTCGTTGGTGTTACGGGATGGCACATTACTCAAATCATAGACAACGCTTAAAAATCGCGTCGTTTAATAATAAAGCATTTTTCATTCATAAATATCAAATTACATAGGTCCCAAGTCATAGTATTTCATACAATTTTACAAAGCATTTGAATGGAAATTGTTATTTAAGTGCGGGCCATAAATTCTTGTCGTTTTCCCGAGAATTACCTTCTACCTTAGATAAAACATGTTAAAAGAAAAGGTCAGCGAAAACGCCGAGTGAATTCATAGAGTTTAATGAAAACTATGAATATATCATCGGTATATATAATCGGTACCGAAAATCATTTTATACAATTCCTTGTCGTAGGCCATAAAATAGGCAAAAAACACTTTATACAAATCCTTGTCAAAATCATAATATAGGCTTTTGCCTTCAAAACCATTATACGAACCAGTGTCGTAAAAACATCATACAATACGTTTTATGACGTTGTATGAAGTTAAATAAAAACCGTTATATGAATATGGCTATATAAAACCAAAACACGAACATAATATCAATAATAAGACCCCGTATTGCTAGTCAGGCAATATATCGTAATTCAACGCGTATAGCAGTATTTTCGTTATTGGATTGTGTTGTTGGATTATTATTAGCCGCATGACATTATTACCTTACTATCACAAACAACGGGTAGCTAACCCGAAACTCAAGTTGCCCATCTAAGTTAGCATGTCGTTACAAAAATCACGCTATGGAAATCTTCTCATACATAAATTCGCTTACCAATTAATGTGGCACGACGGGGATCAACCGTCAAGGCGCGAACTGGGGTGATCTTCCCCAAATAGTACTATTATATGCATAAGCGTCTACCAAATCCCGGTAGTTCACAATTCATGCTAATGGGACTTTTAGTGACATAACCTAACTATAATAATCCATTTCATTTCATTTATCGGGTCATATAATCATTCATCGGGTCATACAATCATTTGGGTCCATATCAATAAGCAAATAATCGGGACAACTTGTGTCCTATTTTATCAAAACTAACATGTTATCTCCCTCACGGTTTTATAAAACATTTCATAAAAACATTTAACAGAGTGCGAGGCTATGAACTCACGTTGATTGGGAAAGGCGTGTTATCGGCGATTTGGATGTACGGTACGTGCTTCAATCACGGAAACCTAGACAAATAATACTCGTCTTAGACTCTTGTCCAATGACTTTATAAAAACAATAAATATGTATATATATGATGATTTTATAAATAGGATTATGATCAAGTGGGATTGTACATCTTTATTCACTCATTATAGTGTTATGTGTTGGTAAATTTTTATACTAGTTTCACTAGTTTATCTTGTTTACATGTTAAGGCCCAATAAGCCTATTATAAGCCCATTACATTATATTGGCTCATTTTATACTTTTAACATCAGCCCTATACTTACATATTGAACCCAAGTGGGTTAAGCCCAATGAGTAAGTCCATTAGTCTTTAGCCAAATTAGTTGGATTAATAGTCCAATAAGGCTAATTTGGCCCGTTAATGTCCGTGTGTTATAAAGCTCGGGTTTTATCAGTTTTTACTTGTAATATGTACTTATATATCAGTATATGAGTTATAAAAAGTTTACATTAGACGGGTCCGACAGTCTAAGTTTTAATTGACGAAAACCTAAATTTTACGGTTTTAGCCGAAAAGACGTAAAAATCATGTTTATAGTTTTATAACTTACAAAACTTATCAAATTGCCATTTTTATAAAATGTCTCTTTATTTATTATTGTACATACTTATTATTATGTAATATATAAGTTAGTGGGTTTTAAGTTTACATTTTATACTATATTTACTTGAGTGCTATTATAATAATATATACTTTAATTTCACAAATCTGATTTTTAGTTTCACTTTCAACATTTTTATCATATCTTGAGTTCTACAAGGAGATAGAAGCTCATTTTTGGATGACATAAACTTCATATTATGTGATACAATTAACTTAGCTTTAGCTACTGCTCAATCCAAGTCTAAGTGTCCCTAACAGTCCCCACAAAACAGACTATTCAGATTGGTACTTCAATTTTGTTTTGGTTATATCTCACTCATTATAATGATTCCATTGCATGGCCAACTCTCACATGTGTACAAGTCTCAATACTTACTGTATATCAATTTATCTAAACTATTTTATCAGTTTAACATATGGTTGTTTACTGTTTTTACACAGCCTACTAAATTAAGTAAGATTTACCACTTTTACATGTAGTTTTTCATCTTTTTAATCAAATCTATCAACACATGATCTCCACATAATATTTTTAATCATCATTCATCATCATATACATATACATAAATAAATAAAATACAAGATTACATAATCAAAATAACAAGAGGATAGGAAGAAACAATCTCTATACCACCATTAGTGATGAAAAGATGAGTTTTTGATGAACAAGGCTTGGATTTTAATGGCAAAACTTGTGATAAACCAATATCAACTTCAAGTCCACCAATATTTATAAATTCCTTGTGGGAAATCAGCCCTATGACACCAAGAAATCTCCTCTTTGGATGTTAGGAACACCTCCAATCAACAAGACTTCAATAGGCCTTCAACATATGTAGATTGTAGCCTTTGTTTATGGTAAATTTTTGATGAACATGGTGGTTTATGATGGTGATATGGACGGCCAAAATGGAGTAGAGAGAGAGATGAGAGTGTTTTGCATGTTGAAATGGAAGAAATGGTTTTAGTTTGCTAGTTTTGTGTAGATAAATGGTTTGGTGGAAGCTTATGGGACAAGTGTCCCTAAGTTACTTAATAACTTGCCACATCTTTGATGTGGTGGTGGTATGTTAGCCGTCCCATAGTGGGGTGAGGCAAGTGTAAACTTGTCTCATCCCACTAATTTACGGGTACTCCTCGATTCTAGTTTCCTCGATTTGCGTGCCCTCGGGTTGTTTTACGAAAAACGTTTTTGTAAATTATGAATCAACGGCACAAAACGAATCTAATAAAAATTGTCTCATCAAAACCGGAGTTCAAAAACGTAAATACGTAAACCTAGGGTTTCCGGTTTAATCGTAAAAGACGTTAAATTATTCACGTAAGTCCTAATCTCTTCTCGTAAATTTGTGAGTTTATGAACCAACACAAATTTAAAATTCTAAAATAATATTCACAAATAAATTTATTTCCTGAAATGTCGGACTGTCACCAAAAACGGCGTATGTAAACGTAAGCACGTAACGTAGAGTCCTCCAGTTTAGACGTAGTCGATGCTACTTCAAGAAGTAACCCCATATTTCTTCCCATAAATGAGTGAGTTCATAATATAACATTAAAATAATGTTTTTAAATAATACTTGAGAATACAATATCAACCATAAATTGACGGATTGTCACAGCATTTACCCCTAAACAGGATCTTTGTCCTCAAAGATCGATTTATCTTACTACTCGCTTCTTATAGAGTTGAAGACATGTGGGTATTTCCTCCACATCCGATCTTTTCTCACAAGTGTAATTCATTACAATACGCGAGTTTCATCAAACATAACTACGAGAATACGATCAGGCTTAATGTTGACTTACTTTCTCTATCCATGATGTTCATGGGTTTTGATGAATGCAACTTTTCGCCGATCTAAACTTTATCAAGAAGTAATCAGATTTTCACTTGATAGACATTTTATCAAGTTCGATATACGAAACATAATTCACGCAGTCCTTGAAGTCCTAGGGTAGATCTAGCTTATATGCCTTTCAATCCAACTTTTACATTATCTCAGTGGTCCCATACAACGGGGACTTATTTCCCATGATCTTTTAGATCATCATTTCATTTTTCCAAGGTGAAATTTTTTGGCATAACTTCGCTACCCATTCTGCACTTCAAGATCTACATTTCATATTCACATAACCTTCTGAACACTACTGGCAATCAATAATCAGATCCTAATTTCAACAATCAATTCAGGTCTCGCGGTTCGGTTATTTTGTAAGGTTAGGTTTGTCATCATAGGCAACCTTAAACCTAAAAGACATGTCCAACTCACAATGGGTGTATGTCGGGTGTCTTCATCCCAACTCCTGCTTACAGATGCTCTCATATTTAGATCCTCACAAGATTCGATCTCGATCCTAATATGCTAATTATCAATGATAATCTCTCCAAAGGAAAATGATTATACGGTTCATTACCAAAGGTCAATCATTCAAGCATAAAACAACACTTCTAGTGTTTTGTATCATTACTTTACCTCGTCCCTTCGATTTGGGGTGGTAAACAGTACTCTCATCAAGGTTCGTTCCCAATGACTTCTGAGCAAATCTCTAGAAATTCGATGCGAAGCGAGGATCTTGATAGAGATGATCGATACAGGCACACTATGTTTACACAACTCCTTTAAATACAAAAGAGTCAATTTCTTCATCGAGAATCTATCATTAACAAGAATGATATTAGTAGATTTGGTCAGTCTGTCGACGATGACCCAAATCGAATCAAATTCAGATGATGACCTTTGCAATAGCTAGACGTTTACTAATGTATGAGGCAATGCCTTCATAATTTGTCATCAGTACAGCTTCTTCAGATAAAGAAACATTAAATTAGAAATGGCATGAATAGAATGCTTAAACTTATAAGATTCCAACATGACTAAATCTCAAAATCTCCATATTTAGGCAATTACAAGTGGCCTTTAAAACATTTAACGCCATCGGCTTCTCAATTCTAATGGTTCACATTAGCCGCGAACCCCTTTTATTATCTATATTATCCTTTTTACAAGCATTGGCTGTATTTTAAATTGCTCGGCAATATATTTTGCACAGTCCTTATTAAGGAACACATCCTAATTGATTCTTTATCCTTTCTACATAATGTGTCAGTATCTACATTCACATTTCCTGATGAAATAATTATCATCACCGTATTCATTCAAAAATTCATTCTTCATATTTTCTAAGTTTTAGTTTCGTCTCAAATATCATTTTTATCCGTTTTACTCAATCCGACGTGTAAAGCGTCGATATTTACTACAAGCAATTAAATAATAAAGATTCAATCTTTAAGAAACGTAAACGTAATATTTTTTTTAATTTCTTAACTCGACCAATTATATAAAAATGATCTAAATAAATTTGAATTTAATTAATACGATTTTTGTTGATTTACTGAAAATAATTAATAAGATTCGTAAATGTTCGAAAGAATCTTTGTTTATACTTTTGTCAAATATTTCTTAGTTGAAAAGCAAAAATTGTCGTTTCAATTTTCAAGTCATGGTTTAAATAGTTTCCTCAATTCCTCTTAGGTTGTCTTGAGGTATACACAAACATTTACCCCTAAAGGAGTTTAGTTAAATAAATTGGGTATGAGGGAATAATCCCTTAAAAATTCCTTTGATAAAACATTTGTCAAAACATATTTTCACTTTCTTTTTGGTAAAACCCAAAGCCTTAATGGCTCTAATATTTGAAGAGTCAATATATATCTTACCATCATTAATTACACGGTCATATAATGTAAAGGGGCAAGCTTTAAATCACATGTTAAATACTCAAGGTACCGGTTTTCATTGCTCGGCCAATTCAGGGCAGTCTATAAATGATTATTAACTCCTTCTTATTCTTATAAACAAACAGATGGTCCTTAATGATCACCAGCATGAATTTATCAAATTACAGCCTACACACATGATTCACCAAATTTATGGATGCTACATGAGCATTGCTCAATCCAAACGACATATCATGAAACTCATAATGTTCATTACAAGTTCTGGATGTAGTGATTGGAATAGATAATCTTTTTCACGGACGCGAATTTGATAATAACCATGCCGTGGATCAATTTTAAATATACGCTAGAATCTTGTAAATGATCGAACGAATCTTCCATCTTGAGTAATGGATATAAATTTTGATCGTCAATTTACCTAGTTCACGGTAATCAACAAATATAAGGAATAATAAGACCATAGCTCTTCATGATGACGAGCCTGGTAGAAGAAAAGCCTTCTCCGACAACTCTCTCAGTTGTACGGTAATTCTTTTAATTCAGATGGTGATGACGTACAGTGCACACGCCACGGGTGCAACATCGGGAATATAATCAATACCAAATTCAACTTGCCTTAATGGCGAAAGTCTAGGTAATTCACCAGCAAATACCTCCTAAAGTTTCAGATAATAGAAACATCTTTTAATAAATTTACTTTAAGTTCTTTCTAGATTACAAGATCTATGGTCAGTTTATAACCATTCACGGTAAAATTTCAAGTCTAAATGCAGGATATGATCATCCATCAGGATTTTTTTTTAGATCTCTTTTGATAATCAACATCTTATCTTTTAGGGGATTTCTACTCGAGTTCCCATCAATTAAGACAATGTTGTCATGTCATAATCAATCAATCCATTCTACTGGTACTATCAACTTTCCAGTTTCATTACCGTTGATAAGATGTGAACTTCTCAAAAGACTAACAATAACTCGTAATCCTTCAGAAATTCAAGGATATCTGGAGACATAACTAACATCAAAATAGTAAGGTCAACGCATAATCTACGCGAGAGAATTTCAAATCAGATACAAACGAAAACATTAACGAATATGTATCTATCCCATGTTTTCATAATTTAAGTACGCATCCGAAAGCTCCTCGGATCGTTACCCAGGTCATTCAAATGAAATCTAATCAAAAGAAATGATAGGAACGTCAATACATCCAGTCGGGTATCAACACTCGGTAATCAGATATTTTTCCAAAGAATCTCACCACGGGAGAATTGGACAAGAAGGGGATATCAATTGTCAATTAAGACAATTACACAGATGAGTAAAATCGACTCAGAAAAATAAATGGTATGGGCACATATGTAGGTGTCCCTAACAATATGTCCCTATTTTTGCACTTCTTGCAGATCTCATAAAATTTAATCTTTCACAATTTCAAAGAAATGTAATGTTTATTAAAAATTTCATGGTGACTACTAATCAGCCTTTCATGGTCCCTTCCAAATTGTATGTAGGCGCGCAACTATATACAATTTTAGGATTAACGATACAATACTCAGTTCGTCAAAATTTTGTCATCATGTTTAAAAACAAATATATATATATATTCGTGCTTAATTCTGGAATAAGAATCAAAATGAATTTACAGAGATGTTCTTTGTTATGGAAACAATTAAGTTTTCCAAGTTGTTTCGTAAACAACTTTATTTCGATAAGGACTACTTATAAGTCTCACTTTGAATAATCCTTATGGTGATGAAAATTCAATTTTCTCAAGGGACACCGTTTTAACTTTATAAAAACAATGAGTAATCTGCAAAAGAGTGATGAAAATTTGTTCACCAAGAACTAACTACAATATGATAGGAAATGAGTTTGCCAATTAATCATGATATTCATGACCTCGATGGTACTCAGGAATATAAAGATAATAATTCACAACGTAACTCAAATCGAGACGAGTACTTGTTCAATGGTTGCATCACTAATGCGAGCATTAGGAAGAAGCAAGAAAAGATAGATAACATCGATACATGTAGGATTTAGCAATCAAAGGTAGTCTTTTCATTAATCACAAACAAGTCAAAATTGTACCGTAACACATTACGTGTCACTATGTCATACAATTCCAAGAACTCATCCTACCAACTGATATCTCAATTAAGTTAGGGATTTTTAAAAGATACCACAATGAATACTAATCTACAAGAGTCATTAGGTGTTCCACCTGTCCTGGAAGATCCATCGGTCCTGATTTAGAAGAAGATTTCTCCAATTTATTTCTTGGACACTGGGCATCCTCGTCATTGGACAATGGCCTAGGAACAACCCTTAATACGAACCAACAATCATTTAAAACCTTATAATTCAATCACAGGACTTAACGACTTCCTCTTAACAACCTCATATTCGATACAGGTTAAATTTTACTTTCTTCAAGTTTCAACCAACTTATACTCAATGCGATATCCTACCTCATTCTCCAATACTTTCATCCTTGTTCTTACACCTTGAAAGGGCAATAAAAGTTCGATATTATCAACACTTAATTTCCAATCCTATATCTCTTACAACAATAGTTATCAAATGAGTCACTAGTATGAAATGACTCACACATTCAATTATACTTCTCGGAAAGGTACTAGTGGCATGAGGCTTTTGGGTAATGGTTCCAATGACAGCCTCAAGTGCAACATTCACCCTTTCGATTTCAAATTTAAGAATTGGGTGACACTGAATAAAATGACACCTTTCCAGATGGTAACGTTTTGTCAAACTCCACTCTATAAGGAAAGATCGTCATGATATCGATATCATATTTAATCTCGCCAATTCTTCTTCAAGATCATAATCAACTACTATCAACATTCCTACGAATATCAACCATTTTGTTGGGATCATAAATAGCCACAACTTGGTTTAGATCTAGAATAGCTAGAATTCCTACGAGAATAGCTTCGATTGATTTGCTAGGGGAGTTAGGGTTTCTTGTGACAATCTACGTCGTATAAATACCTCGTATAAGTATTAAAATAATCATCAACAATCATGTAATCAAATTAAAACATATATATATATATATATATATATATATATATATATATATATATATATATATATATATATATAATCCAAGTTATATATATATTAAAATAACACTTCTCAGTCTGGCCTTGTCGGTAACTCGGGAATTCTTCGGCACCATTATCGTCAAAAGATTTTTACATTTTGAGAAAAAAGTTTATAGTTAAAAGATTTTGAAATGTTTTATTCAAAACCTTGGTTTTAAAAATCTTTCGTTCTCTATAACGAGAGCTCTGGTACCAAACTGTAACACCCCCAAATATTCATACTTTAGTTCAGCGGAAGAGTCGTTGGTGTTACGGGATAGCACATTACTCAAATCATAGACAACGCTTAAAAATCACGTCGTTTAATAATAAAGCATTTTCCATTCATAAATATCAAATTACATAGGTCCCAAGTCATAGTATTTCATACAATTTTACAAATCATTTGAATGGAAATTGTTATTTAAGTGCGGGCCACAAATTCTTGTCGTCTTCACGAGAATTACTTTCAAATACCTGAGATAAATCATGTTAAAAGAAAAGGTCAACGAAAACGTTGAGTGAATTCATAGAGTTTAATGAAAACTATTAATATATCATCGATATATATAATCGTTACCGAAAATCATTTTATACAATTCCTTGTCGTAGGCCATAAAATAGGCCAAAAACATTTTATACAAATCCTTGTCAAAATCTAAATATAGGCTTTTGCCTTCAAAACCATTATACGAACCATTGTCGTAAAAATATCATACAATACGTTTTATAACGTTGTATGAAGTTAAATAAAAACCGTTATATGAATATGGTTATATAAAACCAAAACACGAACATAATATCAATAATAAGACCCCGTATTGCTAGTCAGCCAATATATCGTTATTCAATGTGTATAGCAGTATTTTCGTTATTGGATTGTGTTGTTGGATTATTATTAGCCGCATGAAATTGTTACCTTACTATCACAAACAACGGGTAGCTAACCCCAAACTCAAGTTGCCCATCTAAGTTAGCGTGTCGTTGCAAAAATCACGCTATGGAAATCTTCTCATACATAAATTCGCTTACCAATCAATGTGGCACGACGGGGATCAACCGTCAAGGCGCGAACTGGGGTAATCTTCCCCAAATAGTACTATTATATGCATAAGCGTCTACCAAATCCCGGTAGTTCACAATTCATGCTAATGGGACTTTTAGTGACATAACCTAACTATAATAATCCATTTCATTTCATTTATCGGGTCATATAATCATTCATCGGGTCATACAATCATTCGGGTCCATATCAATAAGCAAATAATCGGGACAACTTGTGTCCTATTTTATCAAAACTAACATGTTATCTCCCTCACGGGTTTATAAAACATTTCATAAAAACATTTAAAAGAGTGCGAGGCTATGAACTCACGTTGATTGGGAAAGGCGGGTTATCGACGATTTGGATGTACGGTACGTGCTTCAATCACGGAAACATAGACAAATAATACTCGTCTTAGACTCTTGTACAATGACTTTATAAAAACAATAACTATGTATATATATGGTGATTTTATAAATAGGATGATGATCAAGTGGGATTGTACATCTTTATTCACTCATTATAGTGTTATGTGTTGGTAAATTTTTATACTAGTTTCACTAGTTTATCTTGTTTACATGTTAAGGCCCAATAAGCCCATTATAAGCCCAACATTATATTGGCCCATTTTATACTTTTAACATCATCCCTATACTTACATATTGGGCCCAAGTGGGTTAAGCCCAATGAGTAAGTCCATTAGTGTTTAGCCAAATTAGTTGGATTAATAGTCCAATAAGGCTAATTTGGCCCGTTAATGTCCGTATGTTATAAAGCTCGGGTTTTATCGGTTTTTACTTGTAATATGTACTTATATATCAGTATATGGGTTATAAAAAGTTTATCTAAGTTTTAATTGACGAAAACGTAAATTTTACGGTTTTAGCCAAAAAGACGTAAAAATCATGTTTATAGTTTTATAACTTACAAAACTTATCAAATTGCCATTTTTATAAAATGTCTTATTTATTTATTATTGTACATACTTATTATTATGTAATATATAAGTTAGTGGGTTCTACAAGGAGATAGAAGCTCATTTTTGGATGCCATAAACTTCATATTATGTTCTACAATTAACTTAGTTTTAGCTACTGCTCAATCCAAGTCTAAGTGTCCCTAACAGTCCTCACAAAACAGACTATTCAGATTGGTACTTCAATTTTGTTTTGATCATATCTCACTCATTATAATGATTCCATTGCATGGACAACTCTCACATGCGTACAAGTCTCAATACTTACTGTATATAAATTTATCTAAACCATTTTATTAGTTTAACATATGGTTGTTTACTGTTTTTATACAACCTACTAAATTGAGTAAGATTTACCACTTTTACATGTAGTTTTTCATCTTTTTAATCAAATCTATCAACACATGATCCCCACATAATATTTTTAATTATAATTCATCATCATATATATATATATATATATATACATAAATAAAGAAAATACAAGATTACATAATCAAAATAACAAGAGGATAGGAAGAAACAATCTCTATACCACCATTAGTGATGAAAAGATGAGTTTTTGATGAACAAGGCTTGGATTTTGATGGCAAAACTTGTGATAAACCAATATCAACTTCAAGTCCACCAATATTAATAAACTCCTTGTGAGAAATCAGCCCTATGACACCAAGAAATCTCCTCTTTGGATGTTAGAATCACCTCCAATCAACAAGACTTCAATAGGCCTTCAACATATGTAGATTGTAGCCTTTGTTTATGGTAAATTTTTATGAACATGGTGGTTTATGGTGGTGATATGGACGGCCAAAATGGAGTAGAGAGAGACATGAGAGTGTTTTTCATGTTGAAATGGAAGAAATGGTTTTAGTTTGCTAGTTTTGTGTAGATAAATGGTTTGGTGGAAGCTTATGGGACAAGTGTCCCTAAGTTACTTAATAACTTGCCACATATTTGATGTGGTGGTGGTATGTTAGCCGTCCCATAGTGGGGTGAGGCAAGTGTAAACTTGTCTCATCCCACTAATTTACGGGTACTCATCGATTGTAGTTTCCTCGATTTGTGTGCCCTCGGGTCGTTATACGAAAAACGTTTTTATAAATTATGAATCAACGACACAAAACAAATCTAACAAAAATTGTCTCATAAAAAACGGAGTTCAAAAACGTAAATTCGTAAACCTAGGGTTTCCGGTTTAATCGTAAAAGACGTTAACTTATTCATGTAAGTCCTAATCTCTTCTTGTAAATTTGTGAGTTTATGAACCAACACAAATTTAAAATTCCAAAATAATATTCACAGATAAATTTATTTCCTGAAATGTCAGACTGTCACCAAAAACGGCGTATGTAAACGTAAGCACGTAACGTAGAGTCCTCCGGTTTAGACGTAGTCGATGCTACTTCAAGACGTAAACCCAAATTTCTTCCCATAAATGAGTGAGTTCATAATATAGCATTAAAATAATGTTTTTAAATAATACTTGAGAATAAAATATCAACCATAAACTGACGGATTGTCACATATAATAATCAGTGTAATGTGTTGGTTGGATGAAAAATGTAAAGATTGAACCAAGTTCAAGGTGCTTAGGGTACTTTATGCCTCAAACTTTTTCATAAAAAATAATAAAAGATAGTCCATATGCCAAAAGTTCAACATAGTACCACTTTTTAGCAAAGTCCCAATGGACTCATCTAAGCCCTTCATTTTTTTACATCCAACTGTCCAGATTAAATAAACTAAAAAAATAAATAAACGGTAAGCCAAAAAAAAGCGTATATTAATTTTACCCTACCCTTACCCACACAATCATCTCAGTTTACACACACACAATCATCTCGCTTAATAAACCCTAACCGCCACCACCACCACCACCCCCAATCATCTCCGCCGCCACCACCACCACCACCCCCAATCATCTCCTCCTCCACCACCACCACCCCCAAATCATCTCCGCCACCCCCAATCACTCTCCAATCGATCTTTGATAACGATTTAAACTCCATTTCCGATTGAAACACTAACAATCGATCAGATAGGGATTCTATTCTTAAAGATGGCGGCTTGGCTCCTGGTAATCCTTTTCATTTTTATTTTTAATTGTTTTATGCTTTTTTATGCTTATTTTTGAGTTTATATTGCTTATTTTTATTCTTATTTTTGTTCTTGTACTTTTTTAAAGATTTTTAGGTTTATTTTTGTTATTAATAGCTTTAAATTACTGGTTGTTAATTAGGCTTATTTTTATGATTTTAGGCTTATTTTCTGCTTATTTTTGTTTTTATGCTTTTTAACGATTTTAGGCTTATTTTTGTTATTAATGGTTGTTTTATGCTTTTTAAAGATTTTTAGGTTTATTTTTGTTATTACTGGTTGTTAATTAGGCTTATTTTTATGATTTTAGGCTTATTTTTATAATTATCAAGTTATTTTAGGCTCATTTTACTTCATATTTGTTTTCTGTAAATAATCACGTATATAAGTGAAAAAAGCAGTAAAAAGCTGAAAACAGCCCTGAAAAAGCTATGAAAAGGCATGAAATATGAAGAGGCTCATTTTACTTCATATTTATTTTTTGTAAATAATCACGGATAATGGATATGGTTAGTGATGCGACAAAGCTAGTTCGTTTTCTTGTAATGATTCATGTAAGACGTGTGCTAGCCTATGGTTAGGTGTATGGGCTGTTTTTGTGTATCTCGTGAACTTCTGATCCATAGCTTCACGCCAGTTTCTTATACATTTCTTTTTTTTACCGCTAAAATAATTGAAGTTGATCAATATGCTATAATTTTCTAGTAGTCGTGTGCATCATTAAAGTTTAATACTCGTAATACATATCATCGAAGTTTTTGCATACACTACGTAATACAGAATGAAACATCATCAGGCGATGACCATGGCAATTATGACATGACAAAAATGAGAATACCTTTGTCAATAATAAAACGAGTTTCAATAACAGATTAAAAGAAGCGCGGAGTGGTGGTGATAATGCTAGTTGTAGTTTAAATAGAAGGACATGGAAGTTTGGAAGCTTTCCCTTACCTTTAAATGTGTTATTCTTTTGTTCGTTGCCATTTTGGGATCTTGGTTTCGTTAGTTCTATGATGCTATACTTTTCTTGCTAAAAACTGACTGTTATTTATGTGCACTCTTGGACGCTTCAAAAAGGTCTTGGAATTTTGCTCAGATTGTTGGAAAATTTATCCAAAAAGATACGTAAAATCCCCTTACTTGAAGGAAATACTTACTTCTTGAAATATCTATTGCAAATTGAAAATTACAAACTGAATGTTATCTACTTCCTTAAATGACTGTACGGAATAAGTGACATATGTATTGAAGTAGACAAAGGTTACAAGTACAAGTTCCGTTATTCTCGTGTATCCAAAATGCAATAACTAAATGATCCAAGCTTAACCTTTTCTGAACGTACATAAATGCACGTGTCTCCTCCTTATTCTTCTCATTCGTTTGGTTTCTTTTTGCATGAAAAACAGTACTATTATCTGAGAATAAGATCTGCACATTTTGAATGCATAGGATGATAGGAATATAGGATTATGTCCCTATGGACGCGTTACGTGGCATTTGTTAGCTAACTCTTCTGATGGAAAAATATAAAACTCGACCCCTTGATGAATTTTAACAACTATCCAAAAAGATTGTATTTGCTTGTAGTGTGATATCAGATATCAACTATATGATTAGAATTTTATGTTCAGTTTTTGAAGAAGTTAATCACGAAGATAGAAACTTTAGGTTGCTCTTATGTGTCGTGTTTAAATGATCGGTATATGTAATGTTAGATGCTCTGCTAGGTTTTATTGTTCGGTTTATGTAGGTATTTTCAATAAGTCACTTTCATCATGCTCATCATCGTTGTTCGGTTTATGTAATTTTTTAGATAGCTGTGTATTTGTTTTCATCATGAATCATGCATGATTCATGAAGAATCATGCATGATTCATGAAGAATCATGCGTGATTCTTCATGAATCATGTTTGTTAAATCATGCATGATTTATGTTAAATCATGCATGATTTATGTTAAATCATGCATATGTTTTTTTGTATTTGTAACTTTTTAGTACTTAACTGATTGTGTTCTTACTTTTTGTAGTTCATCGTAATACGAACAAGCGTTAGAAATCTTTAGGTCATAAAGGATCTAATTCACCTCCACTCGCTGAAAAAAAAACAAGAACTAGTGCAATGCCAAAGTCAAAAGCTCCTTCACATAAGTATAGTGCTGCTATTAAAAAAGAACCCTCTGCTATTAAAAAAGAAGCTATTGTTAAGAAGGAACCAGTTGGGAAGAGGAAGAGATCTACTGATTTTGTAGATAGTATAGTGTCGGAGGTTGTGAGTGTGTGACAACCCAAACTCGAGGTCATTTATTTAATATTATATAATATTATTTTTACGAATGATTTTGAAATTTTTGATGAGATTGAATGATATGGCGATTGATGGTTTATTTAAACCGACGTTGGAGGTCTTGTTTTTATCTTTTTACTAATAGCAAGGATTATTAGTGACCACGATATCGACGGATGCCCGAGATTTAATGTTTTATCATTTGTTGTCTCGATGTTTATATTTTGGACGTTTTTATTTTAAGTTCGTATTAAGTCGAACCGGGATCATATTATCATCATATTTTGAGTGCGTTTTAACTTTTGAAAAGTATTTTTACGAAACCCGAGCCTCGTAAATATTTTCAAAATTTATAATTTACATTTTCTACCTTTACAACTATTTAATTGCATTTTGGACCAAAACTATCACAAATTAGCAAAAACTACCCCTCCACCCCACTATATATTATTTTTCCACTAACCATTTTAAATATAAAATTCATTTTAAGAAAAAAAAATCCATCTCTCTCTCCTTGTTCTTTTGCCGTCCACCACCATAGCCAAAAACACCCTCATTTTTGATGATCAACTTTGATGATCAACTTTGATTCATGAGAAACTAAAACAAGTCCCATCTTGCAAACTTGATGGTGATTCTAATGGTATAATTTTTACCCACATGCATTAACTTTTCAAAAAGTTTATTTTTCTGAACTAGTGATGTTTGATCCATTTTTATGATGATATATATGTGTTATTGTTATTTTATTCAAGAATTGTTGGTTGCATGTTCATTATTTTTGAGTGGGTAATTTTTGTATGATCATTTAAATGTGTTATGGGTAAGTTAAGTTGTTGGTAATCATTTTAGGGTGATATTAGGCATATGAGAATGATTAAAATGTGGTGAAAAATTAATTTTGAATGATTTTTAAATATATATTTTTAATCAGATTATTAAACTTAATTTTCTGAAAATATGAGTTTGAGTTTGAGATGAACTAATTAGATATTGTTGTAGAGGATGTTTTTAGCTTCGTTTTGGTATAAGGTAGGGCTTCTAGCTCCAAACGAGCGAAAAGTTACGTTAAGTTTGATTATTCGTGTACCGGGAGACGAGTATCGTCACAATATGTAATTGTTGTCGATATTTGGATCGAATCTCGGGGACTATAAAATGGATTTTAAAAATGAGTCATGGACTGATTTTGAATGATAAGTATGATGATGAGTTATTTTCAAAGTTGAGTGTCGGTTTTGTAACCGGAGAAAAATAAATGGTTTAAAAGACTATATGAGTTGTTGACGTAAAACTGTCCGGTTTTTGTAGTTCAAAGATGCGTCGGGCAGGGAACTTTAAAAGTAAAATCTTTTGATGGGCTTTTAACAGATCTTTCTATATATTGTAAGTGTCATTTCTGATAAGTATCATAAGTATTTGATGTGTTTAAGTGGGGTAAATGAGCTCGTACATTTGGTATGTACCAGCAGATTTTTATCGAAAGAATTAACTAATAGAATAAACATATAGAATGAAGTAAAAGGTCACTTGTATTGTTTTCATTTTGGGTTGAGTGTGATTTTATGATT
Source organism: Glebionis coronaria (assembly GCA_025667525.1). Lineage (NCBI taxonomy): Eukaryota > Viridiplantae > Streptophyta > Magnoliopsida > Asterales > Asteraceae > Glebionis > Glebionis coronaria. Next base: position 22,165,722 of record CM046880.1, read on the forward strand.
TTGAGTTTGATGTTAGTAAGTATGGATTTTATTCGAGTTTATTATTGATGAACGCACCTTATTTGATAGGTTGCGGTTTTTGTGTTTATAGGGCATCAACTATCGTCGAAGATCGTCTTGCCACTGCTATTACTCCAGGTGAGTCTATGTCACACTCCTAAAATATCAGAGTATAAAGGCAACAAGGGAGTAGTGACGTCATGATTATCATACACACACAGTTACAAAGAACGACCTCTAAATGAGACGTTCGGAAAATTGATCACTTGCATTTGATAAAATAAGTAGTTTTAACATAGTGCGGAAGCATGAAACTGGTCACAGTTACAAAACATAGTTTCCAAATAGTACAAATGATCTTTGTTTTCAATAGAAATGACGGCAGTGCATGAGACCTCACATAGCATCTTCCTTCTTAATACATGAGAAAAACATTGCTAAAGCGTCAACATAAAGTTGGTGAGTTCATAGGTTTAGTTAATTTGAAGTGTTTAATGAACCACAAGATTTTCCCATACGTGATGACAATATAACAAATACAAAGTCATCATAAAAGCATTTATTACAGTCTAAGCTCGTGACACCGAAGCGTTAACAACACCGGTAGTATAATCATATAAATGTAGCCCAACTGGATGCCTAAACCCACGACATCCTATCTCAGACTCAAATGAAACTGTGCCCGCTTGTCCCTTGTTGGACCAAGACAGACATGGGCGTCAACCCCGATAGATCTATCCATAACATTCGCGCTTACACAAAGTAATTAACGGTTCACGATTCACGGGCCAAAGCAACTGGGTTTTTAGTGGGACTTAGACTAGTATATAAATCAGTAAATGAACTTGTGTTCATACGTTAAATCAAGCAATGTCTCACCCCAAAAAGCAGTAAAAGCAGTCAAAAAGTGGGGCTATAAACTCACCTCGTTAAATCAGCAAAGTGACGAAATGTAAATGTAGCTCGAGAATACGGTTACGCTAGCCGCGACCTATTTGAATATAAGGACTGTGTTACGACATCTAAAATTATACTAATAAAAAGCATGACATCCTAGTTGTGCTTGACGGTATTTTTTGTTTACGGAAAACACGACACTTAAAACTCGGGTATTTAACAAATGGGGTTTTGGGCTAAATATTACCCTTTATATTAATATTTCGGTTTGGGCTTATATAATAACTCAATACCAACCGAATGGCCCAAGACCAATACACCATTTCAACCTTTAATAGGGTTCGGCCTATGCATGTTACCCAACCCGGCCCAGTGGCAATATAAACAAGGAAAGGGGGCATATAATTGTTTTATTCATCCCAAAACTCACAGACACATACTCACTCTCGAAAAACACTCCCCACCGCCCCTCTCATCTCTCTCTTTCTTTCTGATTGAAAAGTATATTCAGTTTCAATTTATTCTTCATCAAATCCAAGCTATGATTAATAAAAAACCGATTATTGTACATCTACAGGAGGTTTCTTGATCACTATTTTCGTGAGATGGGGTTTTTATCCCCACATCACCTCTAATCCGATTCATTTGTGGTTCCAGTGTGCTCCCCTTATGATGATTCGATGATCCTCCTTTACAAAGATAAGTTTTGTTTTCTTCTTTTAATAGAAAATGTTTTCTCACATATACTTGGTTAATCTGTCGGAAATAAGGGTTTTATCTTGATTAAAAACATTTGGTTTCACCTAAATTAAATGATCCAGATTCGAATTAAAAATTAGGGTTTCTTATAAATTGGGGGTTTTGATAGATCTTGCGTTCAATTGAAATTAATTAGTGTTTTGAAGACTAATTGATATTAATTACCAAATGAAATCATTTTATAAAAATTAGGGTTTCGAAAATATTGGGCGTTTCTTTAATATTACGATTCATTATAATTAACTAGTGTTGTCATGCTCCTCTTGTGATTAATTATCAGATAAATATAAGTTTCGAAAATTAGGGTTTATATAAATTTGGGGGTTTTTATATTCGGTTGTTTATTTATAATTAAATAATGTTTTTTGGGTAATAAATTGTGTTAATTTCATAAATAAAAACGATTTACAAAATTAGGGTTTCGAAATAATTAGGGGTTTTTATACCCGCGTGTTTAGTTAAAATAGATTAGCATTTTTATGAGATAAATTGTGTTTCTTTTATGTTAGTACTGATTTTTGACTAAGTTATGGTTTTGGCCGATTGGTGAGGGTTTCAAATGGGGTCTTTATTTGATTCTGAAATTAACAGTATTAGCCAACAATAAATAAATAAATAATTAAATGCGGTCAAATATAAAATGGTAACAAGAATAGGTCTGGACTCGACAGAGAAGGTGGGGGTTTCGGTTTGTGGGTCAAAGTCCAAGTTGATAGTACTATCCTATATCATTACATTTTTGCTTAATCCGAACAGTTTGAAAAAGACTAATCAGTTTGTTTTATTTTCGCAGGTTATTTTAAAATGACAAGCACAACCAATTAGACGCATAGAGAAAAGAGAATGGGTAAAAGACTCACAACGAACGTTTTGTTTTCGGCTCGTGTATTCGGACAAGAATTGAGGTTGCGGCTGGACTGGCTCAAGACTAGCACTTGCTCCTTAAAGGCTTTCCCAGAATTTTATTAAGTTTTTATGTTTGTATGTTATAAACTTTGTAAAATTGGACTGTATTTAACTTTGTAATAATTGTATTAGGGTTAGTCCTAATCTGGAATTGGTATGCTTGTGATGTACCCATTTTGGGTAAACTAGGCATGTGTGCTGGACTCTTGTGGTGAGTGGGAGAGCATAAAATAACTTAGTATATTGTGGGTTTGACGTGGGTTGACTGAGTTTTGAAATTATGAATAAAAGTTTATTAAGTTTGATTTTTATTCACTGATGTGTTGATTTAGTTTGTAGTAAATGGCCCATCAAGGGTTTATCAAATGACATAGTTTAGACGCGGATACTTAACCACCAGAATAACATAATACAATCTCGACACACAACTAAAACAAGGATGGATACGTGTATTCTCGAAGGATTTAGCAAACATTCATAACCGGCGCAACCGTTTATACATAAAACGTTTAATAACTAACACGTCTCTTTCACAATATATAAGACGCGAAAATTCGAGTTGTTACATTCGCTCTCCCTAAAGAGGGCTTTGTCCGCAAAGCAAAACAAACAATACACTTACGTTGACACCACATTGGTAAACAATAAGGATACTTCATAAATATGAGATAACTTCTCAATTCGTTAAAGCCACAAGGTTCAATGCTCACATTAAATCATTACATGGAGAAATAAGGATGAAAAATTGACGGATGTCACAATATTCCCATGTTTTAGAGATTTCGTCACGAAATCAAGACGTTGTTGTGGTAGGGTGATTAGCAAAAAGATGAGAATACTTGCTCTTGAATTGGTCTTCACGTTCCCATGTGTATTCTGGACCTCTACGTGCATTCCAACGGATTTTTACGATAGGTATACGACTTTGCTTGAGCTGTTTGACCTGACGGTCCATGACCTCCACCGGTTCTTCTACGAAGTTGATTTTGTCTTCGAGTTGGATTTCTTCTAAAGGAATAACGAGTGTCTCGTCGGCTAAGCATTTCTTCAGATTGCAAATGTGGAACACATTATGCACTCGGCTAAGTTCTTGAGGTAAGTCCAAACGATAGGCTACGGGGCCAATCCTCTCTATGATCTTGAATGGTCCAATGTAACGAGGGTTCAACTTTCCACGCTTTCCAAAGCGAATCACACCCTTCCAAGGTGAGACCTTCAACATGACTCTATCGCCAACCTCAAACTCAAGAGGTTTGCGTCTCATGTCAGCATAATTCTTTTGTCGATCTCTTGCGGCTTGCATACGGCTCTTGATCTTAAAGATCTTCTGAGTAGTCTCGTGTATGATCTCGGGTCCAGTGAGTTGGGCCTCACCAACCTCTGCCCAACACACGGGTGAACGACACTTTCTACCATACAATGCTTCGAACGGTGCTGCCTTAATGCTAGTGTGATAACTATTGTTGTATGAGAACTCCACCAGAGGTAGGTGCCTATCCCATCTATTTCCAAAGTCGATCACACAAGCTCTCAGCATATCTTCTAAGGTTTTAATGGTCCTTTCACTTTGACCGTCGGTTTGGGGATGGTACGCAGTGCTCATATCCAACTGCGTTCCCAACGCTTTCTGCAGCGACTTCCAAAACTGTGAAGTAAATCGGCTATCTCGGTCAGAGATTATAGACACAGGCACACTATGCCTCGTGACTACTTCCTCCAAGTATGTTCTTGCTAACTTATCCATCCCATCTGTCTCCTTGATTGGTATGAAGTGAGCCGATTTGGTGAGTCGGTCGACGATGACCCAAATAGTGTCAAATCCAGCTGAGGTTTTAGGTAGTTTTGTAATGAAATCCATAGTGATCCTTTCCCACTTCCATTCTGGCAGTTCGGGTTGGACCAGTAATCCTGATGGTTTCATGTGTTCAGCCTTGACCTTGGCACAAGTCAAGCACTTGCCAACATATGTAGCAATGTCCGCCTTCATGTTCGGCCACCAATACAACATCTTAAGATCATGATACGTCTTGTCAGATCCTGGATGTATGGAGTATTTTGACTTATGCGACTCATGCATAATCAAAGGTCGTAGGTCACCATGGCACGGTAACCAACTCCTATTATCAAGGCATAATGTCCCATCCGAGCGAGCTTCTAACTTCTTTATCATGCCTTCAACATCTTCAGTCTTGAGAATTTCCTCCTCAACTGCCTCCTTCTGAGCCTTGAGAATTAAGGATGGAAGATCTAAGTCAATGGTCATCACCAAGGCTTTCACCCTAAGAACTCTCTCCTTTCGACTCAAAGCGTCAGCCACGACATTTGCCTTGCCCGGGTGATAACGGATCTCGCAATCGTAATCACTGAGCAACTCTAGCCAACGTCGTTGTCTCATGTTGAGTTCTTTTTGATTTAAAATGTGTTGTAGACTCTTATGATCAGTGAATACAACACACTTTGTGCCATAAAGGTAGTGTCTCCAAATCTTCAGGGCAAACACCACTGCTCCTAACTCTAGATCATGAGTTGTGTAGTTCTTCTCGTGCACTTTTAGTTGTCTTGATGCATAAGCAATGACCTTAGTCCTTTGCATCAACACCGCACCTAACCCTTTTATGGATGCATCACAATACACCACAAAGTCTTCATTACCCTCGGGTAGGGCTAGTATAGGTGCTTCACACAACATCTGCTTCAATGTTTGGAATGCCAAATCCTGATCCTCTTTCCACTCAAACTTCTTGTCCTTTTGAGTTAACTCCGTCATTGGTTTAGCTATCTTGGAGAAACCCTCAATGAATCTCCTATAGTAACCAGCAAGACCTAAAAATTGGCGGATCTCCGTGGGTGTTGTAGGAGTCGCCCAATCTTTCACAGCCTCGATCTTAGCAGGATCAACGTGAATACCACTGCTATCGATTACATGCCCAAGGAATTGCACCGTGTTTATCCAAAACTCACATTTGGAAAACTTTGCATATAATTTCTCCTTCCTCAGCAGCTCTAGTATGGTCTTCAAATGCTCTTTGTGTTCTTCTTCATTACGAGAGTAGATGAGAATATCATCGATAAATACAATCACAAACTTGTCCAAGTATGGTTTGCAAACTCGGTTCATGAGATCCATGAATACCGCGGGTGCGTTTGTCAAACCAAAAGGTATAACTTGGAACTCGTAGTGTCCGTACCGGGTTCTAAAAGCCGTCTTGTGGACGTCTTCTTCTCTAACCCTTAGCTGATGATATCCCGATCTTAAATCAATCTTCGAGTATATGCTAGATCCTTACAGTTGGTTGAAAAGATCGTCAATTCTTGGCAATGGGTAGCGGTTCTTTATCGTCAGCTTATTCAACTCTCGGTAATCAATACACATCCTAAAGGATCCATCTTTCTTTTTGACAAATAGGACCGGTGCTCCCCAAGGTGAGGAACTCGGCCTAATGAAACCTTTGCCAGAAAGCTCCTTTAGTTGTTCAGCTAACTCTGTCATCTCGGCTGGTGCTAAGCGGTATAGGGCTCTAGCAACAGGTGCGGCTCCTGGTGTAAGCTCTATGTGAAACTCCACTTGTCGTGTTGGTGGTAATCCCGGTAAGTCTTCTGGGAATACGTCTGGAAAATCTCTAACGATCGGTACATCTTCAACTTTCTTCTCATGATCTTCTTCTTCCTCCTTTCGCGTTACTTGCACCAAGAACACTGGACATCCCTTATCAATGTATCTTTGGGTCCTAATACACGAGATGACTTCCAGTCTCGATCCATTCTTCACTCCACTTCTTTCGCCTTGTATGATTAGTACATCGTTTCCATAAGGAACACGGACGCACTTCTCATGACATACAATTTACGCGTGATGCTTCGACATCCAATCCATTCCAATGATGACATCAAAACTTCCCAAGTCTATGGGGAGTAAGTCAATACTGAACGAACGATCTTGTAACCTTATACTACATCCTTTCAGAATAGCATCGGTGGTTACTGACTTCTCATCGGCTAGTTCTACATTATACTTAATATCTAACGCAGTAGGGGTAATATTTAGGCGTTCACTAAATACAGATGACACAAAACTCCTATCCGCACCAGAATCAAATAGTACTGAAGCATAGTTGTTATTGACTAGGAACGTACCAGTCACAACATTGTTGTCTTGCACCTCAGCCTCAGCACACAAATGATACACCTTGCTAGGTGTCGTGAATCCTCCAGGAGCACTAGTTGTGGCTCGGTTATTTCCTCCCCGGTTCCCTGGTTCTGTTTCTGGTTTGCCTGGTTGTGGTTTTGGTTGCCTCGGATTTGATTACCACGACCTTGGTTCCCACTGTTTGGACACTTATTCTTGTAATGCCCTTTCTCTCCACACCCAAAACAAGTGACATTCGCTCCTTGGCCACCTTGAGTTCCCGATCCTCTTTGGTTAGCAGGACGGGGTGGTGCTCGACATTCCTTTGCCTTATGTCCAGCCTTTCCACAGTTGTAGCATGTAGGGGGACATGCTCCCTCGTGGTGTCGGCCACACTTTCCACAGAAAGGAAGTCTTCCAGCATAGTTTCCAGCATTACTTTGCCCAGCAGTAAACACTCTAGCCACCTCTTGACGCTTGTTCTGACTGTAGTTGTTAGTGTTGTTGCTGTTGTTGCTATTGTTGTTATTGTTGTTGTAGTGATTGCCAGACCACTTCCTCTTGTCTCCAGTATTTTCTCCCAACTCTTGTACCACTTGGTACATCAAACTCTGAGCCATATCGATTGCCTCATGCAAATCAGTTGGCTTTGATGAAGTCACATTCCCCTTGATACTCAAAGGTAAGCCCTCAATGTATCGCTCCAACAATCGGTCGTCGTTGGGCACCATTTCGGGACATAGCAGGATTAGCTCTTGAAAGCGCTTATTGTAAGCACTAAGGGCGGTACCCTTGACCATCAAGTTCCATAGCTCCACCTCCATTTGCTTGACTTCATTTAGTGGGCAGTACTTCCTAACAAACATAGCTTTGAACTCACTCCAGGGTGTCGCTTGGGCAACATCAATGGTCACTGCACGAGCATAGACGTTCCACCAAGTCAAAGCACCATCCACCAATGTGCTTGACGCAAACTTTACCTTATCAGCTTCAGCAACATTGCTAATCCCAAATTGGGATTCCAACTTCTCAAACCATCTAGTCAAACCTACTGCACCTTCAGTACCGTGGAAACTCACTTGTGTAACCGCACGGAATTCCTTGTAGGTGCAGATCCGTGCAATGGCAACAGTGGCTCCTTGGTTTGTCTCCTCTTGCGTGCTCGCTGTACGATTCGCTTCAGCTGTTGCGAGTGCCTCAGCCACTCGTTCCACGATCATTTGATTGAGCATGACAGGGTCAATCCCACCGGTAGCAGCTGGTGGATTCTGTGTCTCAGATCTTCTAACTGGGGCCATAGTCTAAAAGGTAAACAAGATAATGAGTTTTGCCAGACATAACATTCATGGCACGCACAATACAATTATGAAATGCTCAACGGTATAATAAACAATATATAATGATCTCACAATTTTTGTAACCCAAATAACATAATGTCATCCATAGAAATGTTTTGCAATACATCATAATTCGACATACATAATAAAGAAAAGGAAAATGCCAACTAGCTGAGATAAACCTCATAGCTTAGTGGTCGTACAACAATGAGTCAACAGTACATGGTAAGTCTAACTAGTGCCCTCACGGCGCTGGTGAAGTGCTCTCTCTAACTCTGCCAACCTCCTCTCAACCACAATATCACGAGCCTGGGAATCCCTAAGTCTGACATCGGTATCATAACAAGCGGCCCTAAACCTGCGATCCAAATCAGCGATAGGGTCCTCAACAGGTGCCTCTAGTCCACCTGTCTCAACCAATGGCTCTACTCCCCAACGGGTCATCAGACTCTCGATCTCCTCAAGGCGAGCATTCGGCATGGTGTCCATATGGTCGAGAACAGCATGGAGCTGTCCTCGTAGACGGGTCACACAAACCATCAATGTCGTCTCATCCTCCACTGGGCTCTTCTTCGTCAATGCCTCTAGCTTATCCTGCACCTCATTATACTCCTCACCCAAAGTCTCCACAGCATCCTCCAACCTGTTCAAACGGGTCGTCACACATCCATCCGCTGCTCCAAGCATCACAACTGTCGACGTAGCTCTCCTAGGAAGAGGGGTCGCAGCTCTCGGTCCAGTAGAGATGCCAACATCGGCAAGCATCTCCTGCTACACAGCAGGTACAGTCTCTGGTGGTGGTGGTAGTGACGCCTCTGGGGCAGGACTGGCAGGTGTGCGGGCTGCATGCCTGTCAGTGGCAGAGAAGGGTATGAGGGGTCGGTAAGGTGAAGGTGGTGGTCGGGCGGCTCTCCCTCGGAGACGTCGCCTAACATAGTAGAAAGGCAGAGTGCCATGTGCTGGAGTAGGGATGTCTGTCCTTTCCCCTTCGTCTTCAGACGAAGACGAGGAGATGAGTGCGATGGAAACCTCAGGAGTAGCAGCATATGTAGCAGGGGGGGTCCTCAGTGTCAGTGACCTCCATGGGTTCACCTTCTCCATCGGTGAACTCCATATCATCATCCTCAGTATCCTCCATCGATTCACCCCTAGTGACTGATGCCTGCCCTGGTGACTGCACCACATCAGCGGCTAGGTCGTCCTCTCCTCTGCCTTCTAGGCTAAGTACGTCATCTGCCGATGCATCAGGGATATGGATCGGTGAACAGTAAACCTCCTCAGTCTCTCTCTCAGTCTCATCATCTGAAATCATCCGGTACCACGGATATCCTGATGGTGATCCTCTAGGTAATCCTACCGATGAACTGATAGTCGACTGTGAACTGCGGTTGTAGTATGCCCCTGTAGACGTGGAATCATCAGAAGAAGACATCGCTGTAACATAAACAGAATAGATGTGTGTAAATATCTCATATAATCAGTCCGTGAAAGGGACATCGACATGACATATAGCAATCATTGTTCAAACCACATGTAACCCATATAACATAACTCAGATTTTGTTGTTGCACATGTACCCCATGTAAATATATCTCGAAATTGTTAAATCACATGTATCCCATTTATTACATATTTATATATCCATGTATATATATACTTAATACTTACAATCCGTATGATAATCAACTAAACACATAACAGTTATAGTCTAGAGTTACTAAATGCAACCTAGTTCTCTATAACCTGGCTCTGATACCAATCTGTCACACTCCCAAAATATCAGAGTATAAAGGCAACAAGGGAGTAGTGATGTCATGATTATCATACACACACAGTTACAAAGAACGACCTCTAAATGAGACGTTCGGAAAATTGATCACTTGCATTTTAAAAAATAAGTAGTTTTAACATAGTGCGGAAGCATGAAACTGGTCACAGTTACAAAACATAGTTTCCAAATAGTACAAATGATCTTTGTTTTCAATAGAAATGACGGCAGTGCATGAGACCTCACATAGCATCTTCCTTCTTAATACCTGAGAAAAACATTGCTAAAGCGTCAACATAAAGTTGGTGAGTTCATAGGTTTAGTTAATTTGAAGTGTTTAATGAACCACAAGATATTCCCATACGTGATGACAATATAACAAATACAAAGTCATCATAAAAGCATTTATTACAGTCTAAGCTCGTGACACTGAAGTGTTAACAACACCGGTAGTATAATCATATAAATGTAGCCCAACTGGATGCCTAAACCCATGACATCCTATCTCAGACTCAAATGAAACTGTGCCTGCTTGTCCCTTGTTGGACCAAGACAGACAGGGGCGTCAACCCCGATAGATCTATCCATAACATTCGCGCTTACACAAAGTAATTAACGGTTCACGATTCACGGGCCAAAGCAACTGGGTTTTTAGTGGGACTTAGACTAGTATATAAATCAGTAAATGCACTTGTGTTCATACGTTAAATCAAGCAATGTCTCACCCCAAAAAGCAGTAAAAGCAAACTCACCTCGTTAAATCAGCAAAGTGACGAAATGTAAATGTAGCTCGAGAATACGGTTACGCTAGCCGCGACCTATTTGAATATAAGGACTGTGTTACGACATCTAAAATTATACTAATAAAAAGCATGACATCCTAGTTGTGCTTGACGGTATTTTTTGTTTACGGAAAACACGACACTTAAAACTCGGGTATTTAACAAATGGGGTTTTGGGCTAAATATTACCCTTTATATTAATATTTCGGTTTGGGCTTATATAATAACCCAATACCAACCGAATGGCCCAAGACCAATACACCATTTCAACCTTTAATAGGGTTCGGCCCATGCATGTTACCCAACCCGGCCCAGTGGCGATATAAACAAGGAAAGGGGGCATATAGATGTTTTATTCATCCCAAAACTCACAGACACATACTCACTCTCGAAAAACACTCCCCACCGCCCCTCTCATCTCTCTCTTTCTTTCTGATTGAAAAGTATATTCAGTTTCAATTTATTCTTCATCAAATCCAAGCTATGATTAATAAAAATCGATTATTGTACATCTACAGGAGGTTTCTTGATCACTATTTTCGTGAGATGGGGTTTTTATCCCCACATCACCTCTAATCCGATTCATTTGTGGTTCCAGTGTGCTCCCCTTATGATGATTCGATGATCCTCCTTTACAAAGATAAGTTTTGTTTTCTTCTTTTAAAAGAAAATGTTTTCTCACATATACTTGGTTAATCTGTCGGAAATAAGGGTTTTATCTTGATTAAAAACATTCGGTTTCACCTAATTTAAATGATCCAAATTCGAATTAAAAATTAGGGTTTCTTATAAATTGGGGGTTTTGATAGATCTTGCGTTCAATTGAAATTAATTAGTGTTTTTGAAGACTAATTGATATTAATTACCAAATGAAATCGTTTTATAAAAATTAGGGTTTCGAAAATATTGGGCGTTTCTTTAATATTACGATTCATTATAATTAACTAGTGTTGTCATGCTCCTCTTGTGATTAATTATCAGATAAATATAAGTTTCAAAAATTAGGGTTTATATAAATTTGGGGGTTTTTATATTCGGTTGTTTATTTATAATTAAATAATGTTTTTGGGTAATAAATTGTGTTAATTTCAGAAATAAAAACGATTTACAAAATTAGGGTTTCGAAATAATTAGAGGTTTTTATACCCGCGTGTTTAGTTAAAATAGATTAGCATTTTTATGAGATAAATTGTGTTTCTTTTATGTTAGTACTGATTTTTGACTAAGTTATGGTTTTGGCCGATTGGTGAGGGTTTCAAATAGGGTCTTTATTTGATTCTGAAATTAACAGTATTAGCCAACAATAAATAAATAAATAATTAAATGCGGTCAAATATAAAATGGTAACAAGAATAGGTCTGGACTCGACAGAGAAGGTGGGGGTTTCGGTTTGTGGGTCAAAGTCCAAGTTGATAGTACTATCTATATCATTACATTTTTGCTTAATCCGAACAGTTTGAAAAAGACTAATCAGTTTGTTTTATTTTCGTAGGTTATTTTAAAATGACAAGCACAACCAATTAGACGCATAGAGAAAAGAGAATGGGTAAAAGACTCACAACGAACGTTTTGTTTTCGGCTCGTGTATTCGGACAAGAATTGAGGTTGCGGCTGGACTGGCTCAAGACTAGCACTTGCTCCTTAAAGGCTTTCCCAAAATTTTATTAAGTTTTTATGTTTGTATGTTATAAACTTTGTAAAATTGGACTGTATTTAACTTTGTAATAATTGTATTAGGGTTAGTCCTAATCTGGAATTGGTATGCTTGTGATGTACCCATTTTGGGTAAACTAGGCATGTGTGCTGGACTCTTGTGGTGATTGGGAGAGCATAAAATAACTTAGTATATTGTGGGTTTGACTTGGGTTGACTGAGTTTTGAAATTCTGAATAAAAGTTTATTAAGTTTGATTTTTATTCACTGATGTGTTGATTTAGTTTGTAGTAAATGGCCCAGCAAGGGTTTATCAAATGACATAGTTTAGACGCGGATACTTAACCACCAGAATAACATAATACAATCTCGACACACAACTAAAACAAGGATGGATACGTGTATTCTCGAAGGATTTAGCAAACATTCATAACCGGCGCAACCGTTTATACATAAAACGTTTAATAACTAACACGTCTCTTTCACAATATATAAGACGCGAAAATTCGAGTTGTTACATTCGCTCTCCCTAAAGAGGGCTCTGTCCGCAAAGCAAAACAAACAATACACTTATGTTGACACCACATTGGTAAACAATAAGGATACTTCATAAATATGAGATAACTTCTCAATTCGTTAAATCCACATGGTTCAATGCTCACATTAAATCATTACATGGAGAAATAAGGATGAAAAATTGACGGATGTCACAGTCTATAGCCTCGCTTTTGTAATTGTTTTGAATGATTTTAAAACCCGCGAGGGGGATACATGCTATTTGAAAGTAAAATTGACACAAGTCATGATTGATTGTTTGGACCTGAATGTTTCCTTTGTTGTTTGAATTGTATAAGTACCTAATTTACAAAAGTCCCTAAATTCATGAGCCGTTAACTATCTTCTGACTTGATGTTGTGAGTTGGGAATAGCCGCTTATTCTAATAGTAGTACTATTGGGCTGATGACCCTATCTGAGACCAGGGCTTTACGCTGAGTAACCCGCTGGGAAGGATAATTTTACGAGAATGAGAATTGGTATTCTTGCAAATGATACCCTAGTAGGGGCACTGGAATTTCATCTAGTCATGTCGGCTTTAGGCGTGGGTGACTAAGTTAAGGGGTCGGTGTCATGAGCTTAATACAATTCAATAGCTATTGCTATATGCCAGACTTCCTGACTAATAGATTGTATGCGCACAATTCTATTAAATGATTTTGATTGATTTTTCTCTTGTGTCAAATGTTGATTTGGAAAACCTATAGACTCGCTCAACCATTGTGTTGATGATTTTAAGCATGTATTTCAGGTATTGAAGACGATGAATTGCAGAGCTTGCTAGAGAAGGATTGCGGATTGCTTTTGTGGTGATGGGTCTAAAACATATTTCTTTCCCTTTTGGTCATAAAAATAATAATGTACGGTAGAGTACTTTGGTAAAGTGTTTGTGGATTTGATCAAGTCTTTGGGGGACCTAAATGATACTCTGATATCTTTAAAATTGTTTTACATGGGATCGAAAGTTTTAGACAATGGTTAAATTATTTCCTTTTATATTCCAAATGTATCATATTGAGATTGTTCAAAGTGTCTTGTATATTAATGTTTGTATTTAGCACCCCAAATGTGTATTTCCGCTGCGCGATGTAATTTGGGGGTGTTAAAGATTGGTAATCGGAGCTTTTTAGTTATAGCGAATTAGGTCGATTTTTGAAAAATGTCCTAAACTATAACTTTGGTGTTGAAAATATTTTACAAAAGCAACGCAACTTCTCCGCAAGGCTCCGGTAAGATTATTTGTTTTGTATTGTTTTATAGTTAGATGTATCCCTTAGAATTGAAATGATTTCTACAGTATTTATTAAGTAAATACTATGATGATGTATTGATGATGTATTGATGTTGTTGAAAGTACGTTGAGTACTTGTTATCGTATATTTTCTTTATGTAATGCATATGTGTATAAGTTTAAATAATGACCTTGTATACTACCGAGGGTCTGGGACAGTAGACCAGATGATGAACGATTTTACAACTGATTTCTTGTGACTTATATCGGGATTGAGGAATTTTGATTAGTTGATGTATGATAGATATGTGGTTGAAATTGGTGTGATTTGAGGTTGATGTGAAAGAAAAGTGGTTTTAAAAGGTTGTATTTGGTATGTGAAGAATTGAGTTTGTTAGGACTTGGAAGATGGATGAGATTGCTAGCCTTGGGTCGATTGTGATGCATTCGTATGCTTGAATTGATAGGTTTAAAGAGAAGTAGGTAAGCTTTGAAAGGATAAGTGAGTGGGAGTCTCATGTGAGATTGATTCTGAGTCAAGCTTGGAAGTTTAGGAATGTTGAAAGTCGTACTGAGATTTGCCTTGTGATTAATCTGCCGTGTAGCATCGAGTATTTGGATTTTGAGAATGAGCTGCCATCAGGTTATGGATTTAACCTTGAGGTGTGAAAAGGGAAATAGACGAGTGTGATGTAGCTGACAACAATGTTAAGGAGGATGAGGAGCTGTTGTCTAAGGAACTAATCGCGTAACGGATTTCTTTGTATCTTATTTTCTTTTATGATCGGTCTTATTTAAACCATGTGTCGTAGCATTGTGATGGAACTTATTATCTTTTAAGTTTGTTCGGTAGATGATTGTAGTGACAGACACTGCCACTGTCTTGTTGAATCCTCAACGCAATCTGAATTACCCTCATGATCTATGATGTGCCTTTATTAACTCTTTTGAGTTTTGGTTGATGAACCATTGTAGTTTGTGTTGTTCGTGCATGTAGTATCCATGAGATATCCTGATAAAGAATTCTTCTTTTATCTTGATATGTATACCTAACATGTTTCCTTCTTCCGTGATGATGGAAGAAGGAGTAGGGGAATCATATTTTTGTCATTAGTAGATCGCTACGTGACTAAGTTTCTTGAAATATGTCGCCAAAACTAACGACTGCTACTGTGAACACTATGATCGAACAAGTTATTGCTAGAGCATTTGAAGTTGATCGTGCTGTAAGGAATCAAGATGATGGGGTTAATTGTGTTGGAGATAATGGTGCTGCAGTAGATGCTGCTGAGAATAATGATGATGCTGCTAAGAATAATGATGATGCTGCTGAAAATAATGGCGATGTTGCTAAGAATAATGAGGATGCTGCTGATCCAGATGATAGTGTTGCTGATGTTCTGCAAGTTCAAGAGAATGTACTTATGTTAGTTTTCATAAGTGTGGTTCTGCGTAGTTTTGTGGTATTAGTGGTGCACTAGAATTGCATAGTTGGATTGATAAGATAGAGAGTACTATGAGATTATTGGGTGTTCAGAAATTAATAAGGTGAAATTTGCTGCTGCTATATTTCAGGATGGTACACTAAGATGGTGGAATACCAAGTGACTACTTAGGATTTGTTGTGACTAATAGTAAGGCATGACCCATGATGAAAGGACTATTGACTGCTAGGTTTTGTCCTAAGCAGGAACTAGGACAGTTGGAATCCGAATTGAGATAATTCGTGCTGAGGAACGATGTTATCACTGCTTACTGGGAAATTTTATGAGCTATATTTGCTATGTCCTGATACTTTTGTGAATGACCTAAAACAACGAGGCTGTACATTAGAGGATTGTCTAGTAATATCAAGGGTGAGGTTATTTCTTTAAGACCTAAATCTTTCGATGAAGCTGTTCAGATGGCGCATGATTTAATGGATGTGAAAGTGCTAGATAGGAAAGATAGTATTGTTGAAAACAATAAGAGAAAGTGGGAATCTGCTCAGTCCAACCTAAATCAAGGTCAGAACTGTAAGGATTACAATACTAACAATAGCCAAAGACAGAACCAAAATCAGTATTTAAACTCTGGAAGGAATGAGGAAATTTGTGCTGTAACTGTGTCTGAAAGTAACAAGATAAATCTCAAGTGTGTCTGCTGTACTCTATACCATGTAGGTAATTTTCCACAATTGCGACTAGAGTTAGGAAAACCTGGTCATAAAGCTGCTAAGTGCAGAACAAGAGGATTAGTCATTGTAATTAGTACCCCTGGAATAGTGATATGTTTTAGCCGTGGTGAGAAAGAATACAAACAAAGGAATTGTCCAAGGAAAGGAAATTGACAAGATAGGAATGCTGCCGCTCCAGCTTACATTTGAATGATGCTGACAAACCTTAAGGTCTGAATGTTGTAAATGGTATATTCTTACTTGAGATTATTTATGTCAGTATGTTGTTTGGTTTCAGATCGGGTAGAAACTGTAGAAATGTAAATTTAGTTGTTTTATCAACGGAGAGTCAATGAGATTGACAATTAACTATGATGTGGAGTTAACCGATGGAAAGGTTGCTAGTATTAGTTCTATACTAAGAGTGTGTTCCTTGAATTTAGGAAGGTAGGTGTTTAGTATCGGCTAGATGCTCTAAGAGTTGGGATCTTTGGATGTGGATTATTGATATTGAATCGGTTAATTCACTACTACAAAAAATCTCATGGAAACTGGTTAAAACGGCTCATAGAGAGTGGTTTATGAACCAATCTAGGCAGGGGGTATTTCTATACCCAAAACATATAGAAACTGGTTTCACAACCGGTGTTTATTATGAGCACCATAACCGGTTTGCTAGTAAAAACGGGTGCCTTAAAAGATGTCTGCAAGTCTCTATTATAGAGTAAGAAGACCTGTTATTATTAAGAACCAGTCTTGTTGATAATTTTTTTTATTAAAAAAAATGATTTTTGCCTTTGCAAAAAATATAAAAAAAACATTATAATGCCTGAAAATACAACTTAACTAAAGTGAAAAAATCTTATACATGCCAATATAACCAACTACAACTACAGTATATCAAATCTCTAAACTTGAATCTAAAACTTGTTCAACCTGCTGTAATACTTAAGCTAGAAACAAATGCAGTAGCACTGAGCTCGCCCTCAAGGCTCCAACAAAAGCTTCACCATTTTCTATTGCAATTTCTTCCTACATCTGCATGTTTAAAAGGAAAGACAATAACTAAATGACAGGAAGAGGCTACACAATAAGACATGACCACATGCAACAACCTAAAATAACTGTCAAATATAGTGGGCAAATAGTTCCTTCTATTGACTAGACAGGTTTACAAATTTCTCATATGCCCGATCATAACAGCAGTGTCCAACAATACACAACAAGCATCATGGTGTGTGAAGTAATTCTAGTGGTGTACAGATCATTTATCTTATATAAAATCCTCACGCACCTGACAATCCATTCTGTCCATCATCCCACCATGTCCAGGAATGCTATCCCCAAAATCCTACAGCAAAGACAAATGAAACAAATTAAGACCATGTGCAATTATGGCACGAATCACAAAGCTTATAAAATGTAGACACGCTGCAGCACCTTGATCTTAAAGGCTCTTTTGAATCCACTAGCAAAGAATCCTCCGAAAGGTGCGATGATTGAAGCAAAAAGTCCAAGACCCAAAGCATGCCATTGCAAAGGCATAATTTCCATTTTTGTCCATAGGAACTGTAATAGACCAACGAAAAAACCGTTCATTATTAAATAGTACATGAATTTACCACAATCCTATACATAAAGTAAGACGCTTGTTGATCCCAAACTTAGATCGATTTAGCTTGTGTAAACGAGATTAAATCAAGTTAAACACGTAGAGAAACTTTGTTGTGTATAAAACAATTTAAGTATTATGCGGAATTATTACTCAAACAAGAACACACAAACAATTGTAAAACAAACTTTCACTTGATTGATTATAACAAACTTGCTTACAATGAAAGTGTTAAACGTATGAAAACTTATATGAAACAAAACCTAAAGGTCTTCTTTTATAGACATAAGAATCCTTGTACAAGAGTCTACGTATCAGCTATTCTAGGTAAAGATAAATATAGAAAATACATTGCTGATCATATCTTTACTAGAAACAAACTAGAAACATAATACGCGTAGACTAAATACTTCTATCAGTGCTCGACTTCAACCTATCAACGCTTGACTTCTTCCTGTCAACGCTTGATCTGTCAACACTTGTTTTCTTCTTATCAACGCTTGTTTTCTTCTTGTCAGCGTCCAAGTTTACTGGCTAAATTTTTTTCCCAACAATCCTCCCCTAAACTTGATATCTACTCTAGTAATCAAGTTTCTGAATAAAAATTAAGAACTAGGAGGAATCTTACAAATCTTATCATATTGGTAATAAACATGCCTAATCAAATCTTTGGCCACGTCACTTGAATAGTCAATCTCCAGCTGTGTTGTCTTCATCTTGTCCAAAACTTATTTGGACATGGGATACTCAGCATCTACAAGAAGATACTCAGCAAACTTTGTAGAGCTCAAATAATACACACCAGCAGCTGGATACAAACGCCATTGAAGTCCACTAATATCATCCTCAAGATCCTTCCAAACAGGATCTTCTTCTTCTGGTGCACACATTCTCTTGAATGATGACCAAAGCTTTATTCTATTGACTGAAGTAGGTGTTTCAGTCTCATACTTGGCCATCAACAACCTCCAAAGGTCTGCCAAGTCTTCCTTATCCATACTTGCAAAGAGAGACATAAGAGTAGTAAATGTGTGTACCTCTTTCCCATATCTGCCAATCATCCAAAACCCACTTACATCTTCTTCATAGCTAATGATAGGGTTTTTGGCATCAAGAGGTAACACTTGTACCATATCTGAAGCTTCCATGGGTGAGAGCTTAATGCTCCTTATAAGAACAGCTTCACTGGGAACCACTTTATTTAAATCTTTAGGAAACTCAAGTGGAACTCCCTTCTTCAAATGCCTTGGAACAATCATTGCCTTTTGAATCTCCATCTCTTCTGCAAGTTCTTCTTTCCTTTCATCTGAAAGAAGTCTAAGAGTATTCATTTCCTGCACTCTTGCCCAAATGGGATAAGCCTTGTACTCCAATTCTTCAAAGGATAATCCCTACAATTTCTTGAAGGTTCATCCAGGTCCATGACATCTGAGTAACATGTAGTAAAGCTCCCTTCTATCCCTCTTTAGCAGTGAGAAAACATTGCTAGCCTTATGCTTCAGAATTACCTTGCAGTCTCTTTGAACTCTTAGAAGAATTTCCAAACCCCAAATTTTATCTGATATAGTTAAATCTGGATTCTCCATAATCCTATTCTCCCAAGCATGGTACATCTGAGCAACTTCTGGCATATCATAATCTACTTGCAATTTTAACTCTCTAAGCTTCTCTCTTGCCAAGTCATCACATATTCAAGTCTTTCTGGTTGTTCAATTATCATAACACTTGAATCTGAACTCCCTTCATCACTTCCTTCTTGTTCCTCTGAAGTAACGACAAATGGTGATTCACCAACCTTCTTCATTTCTTGTTCCACAAGTTGTGCAGCCAACCTTGAATCAAACTCTACTTGTGCTGTATCCTTTGGAACTTCTGTTTCTACCATGATTCCTTTACCCATATCTAATGGATCAATGATGGGTAAAGATGATAATGGTACCTGAGAAGATACTTCTTTGATGATAGCTGATGACTGGAATACATCAACCATATCTGCAGGTCTGTCAACGCTCAAATTCTGTGTATCAGCGCCCAACTTACTCTTGTCAGCGCTTGGTGTGTCAGCGTCCAAATTTTGCTTGTCAACGCTCACCTTACTTGTCTCAGCGCCTCTTGTAAACTGCTCCATCATTGCTGTAAAAGACAAGTTCAAGTTTGTAGGAGTAACCAAAGATGTATCAAAACCTGGTTGCTTCTTCAATTCAGTGAGGGCTTCAGCAACACCTAAAGATTCTCCATCATGTGAGCCTTTGTCACTCACATGGATCTGCTCATGCTCCCCTTTGGAAGATTCCTCCATACCACGCCTAGTGTTAGCATCCTCCAAAATGACAATCCTCTCCTTCAATTGCTTGAGTTCAAGGCCTTGTGTACTGACTGTTTGTATCAGGTCTGCATTTTGCTTTTGCAAGCTAATGCAGACAGCCGTCAATTCCATCATTGTATATGGTTCCAATATGCCCTCCTCTAGAATGGGTATTTGACCTCCCAAAGTAGAGTCATGGGGCCTGGATGAGGTCTTAAAGATGTTAGGACTGGCTTGGCCTGCATCTAAGCTAGCACCAATAGTCCCAGCCTCATCCATAGCACCAACCACACTTGTGGTGGTGGTTCTCTCTGCAACATGGCTAGGACCACTAGAGGAGAACACTCCAGTAGACCTTGGGCGTTTAATCAACCTATATTCAGGGGGTGTAGAAGATGATGTGGACTGGGTGGTAGTTTGAAGGTCAAGGGGTGTTTGGGTCTGTGAAGGAAAGGTGTCAACGTTTTGATTACTAGTGTCAACGCCAACATTTAACGTGTCAGCGTTGAAGGATTCTTGGTCAATTTCCATGTGTTGAGGTGAAGTCAAAGGTTCTGGTTTTGGGTCAAGTTGTGGTTGTGGGTCTCGTTAGGGTTGTGCTGCTGCAATAACAGCAAGCATAGTTTGGGTAAGGGGTAATTTACGGTGAGGGGGTGAGTTTATCTTACTAAAAATAGCTTTCTTTTGCACAGGGATCTCATAAAAATTATCATGATCCCTTATGCAGTACCTTTGTTCATCATAAACCATTTGTAAAAATCTGGGATAAGCCAAAGTCATCTTATTCCCCTTGTTTTTACACATGCCATCAAAAATTAGTTTTGAAAAATTATACTTTTGCCCATTTGTAATGCACACAATTGCACTAGCAATTGATTTGTTAATTTCATTATGTGCAGTACATTTGGGACTCAAACATTGAAGGATGACATGTATGAGGTACTTCCAGGCTGGGGGAAATTCTTGTTTATGATATTTATTTAAAGTACCCTCATCAGGGAAAGGATACCCCAAAGCCTGAAGTCCTTGTTCTATTTCATTAATGGGGAGAGTGGTTATGCCATCTGCATCATTAAGATGCAAAGCCTGGCGAACCAAGGCTTCAGTAACCACCCAAGTACGCCCATGAACAATAGCTGTTAATGTAGTCACATTATTAAGCGTTGAGGAACTAACAGTGTTCCAAAACTGTTTAATATGAGTGACAGGGATGAGAGGAGCATGAGAAAGTGCATACCTAAGAGGAGATGCATTCAAATACACCACCATCTGAGTGTATTGTGGAAACAAAGTATCATCAGCCTCCAAATAAGCAATCATGTTGTGC
Organism: Glebionis coronaria; assembly: GCA_025667525.1. Classification (NCBI taxonomy): domain Eukaryota; kingdom Viridiplantae; phylum Streptophyta; class Magnoliopsida; order Asterales; family Asteraceae; genus Glebionis; species Glebionis coronaria. Next base: position 22,187,136 of record CM046880.1, read on the forward strand.
TAACTCCTGAAACCCAATACCAAGTCACTTGGTTTAAACTTTGGTGCCATTGTTGAAGAAAGCTGTTTGTGAAAGATTGATGAAAGATGAATTATAGGAGAAAAAGTGTTAGACAAGAATATGATAGTACCCTGTTTAAAATAGGAGCCAAATATATAGGAGAGATAGGCACATGTGATTGGTCAAAAATATGGCAAGTATTTTCAAAATATAATGATGAAAATATTGAAAAGAAAATAAGTTATCTTGTGCATTAAGTAAAAGTTATCTACTCCCAAAATTACGGCCCCAAAATTTGTCAAAAATAATAACTGGGTAGGTCCCAATGAGTGTCAACGGTCAAAAACAACCCATCAACGCCCAACGGCTATATTCTTGTCAACGTTTGCAAAAGTCATGTCAGCGTCTAAATTGGTCACAACAACGCTTGGAAAAATATTTGTCAGCGTCCAAAAATAAAAGTAATAAAAATGAAAAAGGACCTTAACAAAGTAATTTATCCTAGTGAAGATAACCTATAAACTGAAAATTATTATAGGGCGGCAAGCACTGTCCAGTTATGCGCACTTGCTTATGCAAGATAGACATAAGAGTCCTCTAGTGTCCCTTGCTAACCAAAATTCTTAACAATTAAGTTATCTCATAAAATTCCTTGTAACTCCCAGGTAAACCCATTATAAATCATTCCCAAGTCTCCCAAAAGACCACATCCAATTCTAGGCCAAAAAGGTCTTGGCAGTATGCATAGTGTATCAACTTTGCATGCTACAGTGCCTCATGAGATAGAAAACTAACTCATACTCACCTGTGGACACAACCTAGAATTGTGATAAGAGTATTATAAGAATACCCAAAAGTCCTAAAGTTTCCTAAAACCTCCCCTTAAACTATGATACACAAGTTGCCAAATAATATGCATGTAAATAAAAATTTATGTCAAGATAGGAATATAAATATTCCAACCATCATCCATAAATCGAAACATGCTCCAATGATTCTCCAAGGATCCATAAGCAACTCTGTATCCAATGGTACAATGCTAACAACACCTGCACACTTAGATCAAAAACCACAAAACTAACATGTTGTTGACAACGTCACGATAACACTTATCAGCGTTAAGATAACCTTTGTCAGCATTAGACAAATATAGTGGAAAATCTAAGTTTTCAAAAAGACCAATAACAATGCATATCCTGTACATACTTTTACAATAAGACCCCAAAACACATATTAAGTGAGATTGATCATTCCAATACTTGCAACCAAGTATTGAAACCTTCCAGTATCAAAAGGTTTAGTTAATAAATCAGACACATTTTCTTATGTGTCAACCCTATCTGGTTGTATTAAACCCTTTTCAAAACAATCTCTTATAAAATGATGTCTAATTTCTATGTGTTTTGTTTTAGAGTGATGTACAAGATTTTTAATAATGCATAAAGTACTGTTATTGTCTACAAAAATCTTGGTATGCATGAAATTATACCCATAATCCAACAGTTGGTTCTGAATCCATAAGACTTGTCCATAACAAGCAGCTGCTGCAACATACTCTGCTTCAGTTGTAGAATTGGCCACCACTATTTGTTTCTTGAATTGCCAAGATATCAACCTACTCCCAAGAAACTGACATCCACCAGTTGTGGATTTTCTATCAAATTTGTCACCACCATAATCACTGTCTGAATATGCAATAAGCTCCAATGGTGAATCTTTTGGATACCATAATCCCAAGTCTGGATAACATCTAAGGTATCTAAAGATTCTCTTGACAGCATGAAGATGACACTCTTTGGGAGTCACTTGATGGCGTGCACAAGCACACACAGCAAACATAATGTCAGGTCTTGAGGCTGTGAGATACATCAATGAACCAATCATTGATCTATAGTGCCTGACATCCACATCTTTTCCATCTCCAACTTTTCCCCAAGGGTGTTCTCTATCCATAGGAGTACTATCCCTTTTCTCATGTAGAGAAAAGCCAAACTTCTTCAAGATTTCTGCTACATATTTATCTTGAGAGATGAAGATATCATCTTCTTTCTGTTGAACTTGTAACCTTAGAAAGAAGTTCATCTCCCCCATTGCACTCATCTTGAACTTGTCTGTCATAAGCTTGGAAAAGTCTTCACTCATCTTTGGGTTTGATGATCCAAAGATGATATCATCCACATAAACCTGAACAAGTAAGACATACTTACCAGTCTTCTTTGTAAATAAGGTCTGGTCTATGGTGCCTATTTTGAATCCATTTTCCACCAGATAGGTGGACAATGTGCCATACCATGTTCTTGGGGCCTGATGAAGTCCATACATAGCTTTCTTGGCTCTGATACCACTTGTTGATCCCAAACTTAGATCGATTTAGTTTGTGTAAACGAGATTGAATCAAGTTAAACACGTAGAGAAACTTTGTTGTGTATAAAACAATTTAAGTATTATGCGGAATTAATACTCAAACAAGAACACACAAACAATTGTAAAACAAACTTTCACTTGATTGATTAGAACAAACTTGCTTACAATGAAAGTGTTAAACGTATGAAAACTTATATGAAACAAAACCTAAAGGTATTCTTTTATAAACATAAGAAGCCTTGTACAAGAGTCTACGTACCAGCTATTCTAGGTAAAGATAAATATAGAAAATACATTGTTGATCCTATCTTTACTAGAAACAAACTAGAAACATAATACGCGTAGACTAAATCTTTCTATCAGTGCTTGACTTCAACCTATCAACGCTTGACTTCTTCCTGTCAACGCTTGATCTGTCAACACTTGTTTTCTTCTTATCAACGCTTGTTTTCTTCTTGTCATCGTCCAAGTGTACTGGCTACATTTTATTTCCAACAACACTGACCAATGAGGTTAAAGCAAATGTTAATTTACCCAAGTTATACATACAAAGTGTAATTATCTATCAGAGACCAAGTTTGTGCATACCAACTAACCTAGAGTGCTAGTAATTGCAAGTCTTGTATTGTTATATAAACATTTCTTAAATTCACCATATTTTAAATTTATGCTAGCTCAAAGTTTCAGTTACACATACACCATCTTCACCTTTTGTTAATAGATGAAGTTCAACGGCTATGATTAGAACAAACATTTAAAGATATGAAAATGTATATATTCCATGATAAGCTTTTCTATCAAGTTAGAGATATAACAGTTAATTAACAATGTATGTATTAAGCTAGCAGAGACAAAGTTATTTCTATCGACTTACCCATTCATGAATCCATCCAGGTAAAATGAAGTTCTCTGGTGTAAACAGAGGGCCAGGGTCGCATTGAAGCCAACCAGTTGATAGGTCCTGCGATCCAATTCACAAAAGTTAATGCCTTAAAAAATTACAATCTCGCTTCATTGTCGAAAATGATTTCTTAGCCATATGAAGTACTGATAGGTGTGAAAACACCCATCCTTTTTACCACTTAATTACAATAATATCCGAGCCAAAACGTGTATTTTATGTCATTTATGTCGGAATTATACGTGGTTTGTGTTTTTTTTGTGATTTAGGACGAAAAGGTGAAAAGTGGAGAAAACACGGCATTCACGGGATTTTATCGAAGAAAAAGACGAAAGATGAAGTCGAAAGATCAAGAGTGCAAAAAGAACGGAAGTCCAAGACCAATTCTGAAGATTTATCGAAGAAAAAGTCAAAAGGCGGAAGTTTACTTAAAGCCGAAGAACTCGAGTCTTATTTATGAAGAAATGTCGAGACAAGTTCAAAGAAATCCCGAGACAAAGTCATTAAGTCCAAGATTAACAAAAGATTAAGAAGAAAAGGACTTAAGTGTGCAATTAATGAAAAGAGGAAAGAGGGAGGAAGCTTCCTAAGCTCCTCCCTAATCTCCACTATAAATAGGCCATTAGTTATTTCATTTCAAGTTGTTGGTGGCTTGACAAACCACTCTTCCACCATTTTTCATTTCTTGTTATTTCATTTCTTGCACTTTAATTACTTGTTATGCACTTTTAATTTCTTCAATTCAAGTAAGTCTTTTAATTTTGGAATCTTTTCTTTTAATCAAGTTCTTATTTTTAATCATCTTCTTCTACCTTTCTTACTTTGCTTCTCTTTGATTCATGTTCATCCTTGATTTTATTTTCATCTTAATGCTTATTTGATTTAAAGTTTTCTTAAAAAGTTCATCTTTCTATAGTTTGATTTGAAAGTTTGCTTATTTTTAAGTTTGATAAGTTGTTATTCATGCTTATTAAGTCCGTTTCGATTTAGATTCGTGCGAGTTTTAGTTTGAGCTTATTAACCATAGCTTATTGCTTTTGCTTATTTCGGATCCCATATAAATCGGAAAGGGAAAATCCCTTTCCGATCACTCTTTCCAACCAAGCACCCCTTATTCCGATCGTCTGATCGGAAAAGGGTTTATATCATTCCGATTTGGCCCATTTTGATATTCCGATTGATTTCATTTTGCTTATTCTGATTGTGCTTTGTTTTCCCTTATTCTGATTATGATGTTTTAAGATATTCCGATTAGCAACATTGTTCTATATTCCGATTGCTTTGTTTTCTAGTATTCCGATCATGCTTACTTTCCGATCAATGCATTCCGACCGGGTGGAGTTGAAAAAGTTCGTTTCTCGGTATCTTCTCGAATTGATTTCCGATTTAATGTGCGACTCAGTTGTTCTTGGTGAAAATAATATTTTTGGTTTTGATAAAATAAATGTGCAAGACTTAAAAATAAATGACGAGTAATTAAAATTAAAACTAGTTTAAACGTAAACGGTGCAATATTTAAAACGTTAAAAATAAATGACGAGAATTTAAATGACGTAAAATTAAAACTTAACAAAAAGTAAATTGACAATTAACTAAAAATGTAAAACGAAATTAAAATAGACTAAGAATAAGACGAGAAAAATTGACACTTTAACTAAAACAAAATAACAAATCAAAAACACCCAATCGGAATACACCCGATCGGAATCCTATCGGAATGCGATCGGAATGTACCCATCGGAAAGCTGCAATCGGAATGCCTAAAATAGTCCAGATCGGAATATATTCCGATCAAATATTGCACCGTTTACGTTTAAACTAGTTTTAATTTTACGTCATTTAAATTCTCGTCATTTATTTTTAACGTTTTAAATATTGCACCGTTTACGTTTAAACTAGTTTTAATTTTAATTACTCGTCATATATTTTTAAGTCTTGCACATTTATTTTACCAAGACCAAAAATATTATTTTCACCAAGAACAACTGAGTCGCACATTAAACCGGAAATCAATTCGAGAAGATAACGAGAAACGAACTTTTTCAACTAATAAAATCTTAGTTATTAAAATGGCGCCGCTGCCGGCTCTTTTCGTGAGGATTAAAGGTTTTTTGTGAGAGACGCGTTGGCTTTTGGGATCCGTTCACTTGTGAACGTTATTTTTTGTGTCCAAAAATTTTCAAAAATCCAAAAACATTTGAAAAATCATAACAAGCATTTCTTTTTCAAAGTTTTGCACCAAAAATATTCTTCTTGCTTCTCTATCTTTCTTTATGGATTTTTATGTCCATTGCGTCAGGTGTGCGAGACGATTGTACGGGAACGACTCTTGTCAATGGTGTACATGTGAGCGGTGCGGAAACGATATCGACAATACACAATTCCTATTCGGATTTTGTCCTTTGTGCAACTCGACTAATTCGTCCTTTTTGAACCCACCTCCTCCTGTTCCCCCGTGCATCTATTGTGGAAGCGATTCTCATTGGCATGTTTCATGTCCGGTTCAATACCCGTATGGACACGTGCAAGAACCGGGGTACAATTATGACAATGAAAATAGCTATCCACAAGAAGCACCCAGTTTCTCTCCATACCCATGGTGCTATATTTGTGGGGGCCCTCACGATGCTTCTTTTTTTGATCCGTCGCAAGTCTTTGAGAAAGTACCGTGCTATCATCCTAGTGTCTATAACTTTGAGCCCCCACATCACACCCTCAATCATCAATCCTCTCATCAAACTAGTCTTGATCAACAGTTCACTTCTTTGAATGTCATTCTAGAAAGTATAGCTCAACTTCGAGCTGACTTGCATCCGGAAAAGCAACCTTTGCTTGATGTGGACGAAACCTTGAAAACCACCGACACCTTTTTGAGCCAATTTAGTCGTTTTCCCTTCTTTTCTACACCAAAATGTTTAATTACAGCGTGGGATAGAATTGGTGAAATTGAACATACTCAGGGCGATGAACAACAAAAGTTGTTGCATGAGCTTCTTAAAGATGTGGAGGTTATCAAGGAAGAGTTAGCCGACTATGTCACTCCTAATTGGACTCGTCCCATCTATTATGATGATGACGACGACGATGATGTCTACACTTTCAACCAATCTTCTGAAGTTGCTGCTCCTACTGTCGATGTTCCTACTGCATCTAAGGATCTAGATTCGTTGAATGAGCTTAGTGATGTTGGTCTCGACAAAGTATTGGATGATGAGGTTTGTGACTTACCTACTATGGAGCTTGAGGACGACGTTACTCTTACGGAAGAGGTCGATCCTAGTGATGACGATTCTTCTCTCTGCTATGAGAATTTCACTTTTGAAATTTCTCAATCTCCACCGGGAGATGCAGACGATGACGATTTATTCTCTCCAGTTTACGAGAAGTTCACCGATGAACATGATCTTGTGGATAAGGTGGAAGACGTGCTTCTTCACGATAGATTACGGAAAGTTCATCTTCTTATTGCTCAAATCGAAGAGTTGACTTCTCCTTCTCTTTCCAAGTCTTTACCTCCATCTATTCCTCCCGTTGAAGATAATGACCCATTGCTGGAAGAAATCGATATCCACTCCATCCCTCCAGGTATTGATGATTCTGACACGGAGGGGGACATTATTTTTGATAATTTGCTGCAGGAAAATATTGTCCCAAGTCCCCCTCCCGAGCACCTTTCACCCTCCCCTTTAGCAACTATTACGGAGGATGAGTGCTTTGACCCGGGAGGTGACATTGACTATGCTCTGATTGATACCATTACGGCTTTGCCGTTTGCTCAGCATCCATTGTCTTTGGGGGAGGACAGGTGCTTACTTTACCCAACCCACCTCCCGTGGATCTTGAATTCACATACTTCTCGTATGTCGAAAGGGTTTTTCTCCCATTCAAGACTTATCCCCCCGCCTCTCCTTTGTTGATGTCAACCGGGAACGAGGACAAGGTCTTTGATCCCGGTATCATATTCGAGGCTTCCCTATGGACTATTTAATTCGGGGACGAGTCAGGCTCGTGACTCGGTTAATATAAACAAGCGCTTTTTGGGAGGCAACCCAAGTATCTATCTATTTTCACCATAAGTGTAGGGGGGAGCCCCGTGGTGTTTCTTGCTTTCTTTCTTATCATGTGCAGGGATTAGAGATTCAAAGACACACTCTTGATGACTTTTGACGAACCGTGATTCCGTGTTCCCTTCTTCCCGGTTCTATCCTAAACTCTTTTCGATTCACTATTTTATATTTTCTCAATATTAAAATAGGAATCTCTTTAGTTGTCTTTTCCTTAGCGAGATTTAAACAAAGTGCCCAATGTCCTAAGTGTAGGGGAGTTTTACTCCCACATGCTTAAACATTGAGGACAATGTTTATGTTAATTGTAGGGGGGACTTCTATTGAAGTTAATTGGCCTTTTCCTTGTATTTGTCCTCATTATTAACCGGAAAATCAACTTTTCAACATTTTTCAAAATTTTTGATCTATTTTGGCCTATTAGTTTTTACTTTTGTATAGTTATTTTCTTTCCTTATTAGAATAAATTTTAATAAAGTGGTTTTAATTTTCAAAAGTCGTGAATATTTTGACTCGACCCGAGTTTACTTATCTAAGTTTGCTCTAGCTAGTATCCTTAACTTGTTTAAGTCAAGTTTTGCTAGGCTTTTATATAGGGAGCTATAAAACGCGAAAGTCTTAACTCTCACGGGTTAAGAACAAGAACTTTTCGCAAGTTCCTATAATTGATCCTAGAGAGTCGTTTATCAAGGGAAATTTAAAATGCGATTTCTAAACTTGAAAAATTCTAAGAATTTGAAAGATCCTATAGATGACTCGAAAACCCAAAACTTTGATTTAATAGGCTAAGTATCCACGAGTCTCATTACTTGAGATTTTAAACTGTGGAGAACGAGAGATGATAGAGCCAATTATAAGTTCGGTATTCTTTCGTGAATTTATGTGAGTTAATTATGAGCCTATTCTCCCATCGCTTGTTAATAAATTTATCTGCAATAAATAAGGTTGTACGATTTGAAAAGTTACTTAGCTTCTAGCCCAAGATCGTTTAAAAGTTGCTCGGTACGGATTAGAGTTCATAGCCAAGGCATAACTTATTGAAGCGGGATGCGAAGATTGGCGAGTCCGAAAAGGCCCTAACAAGGCATGAGGGCTACATTTTGTTGCTAAAGATCCCAAGTGATGTGAAGAATCATTTATCGAAAATCAATATGAAGGATCGAGACACACGACGAAAGCAAATACTCCCCAAAAGTCATGGAGAAGTCTATCCAAAAAGGCCCAAACAAGGTATGAGGATAAATAGATCCAAGTCCTAAAAGGAGGCGGATCGTTGTATATGAAAGTCCAAAATAAAGATTGGAGAAAAATGAAGAAGTCGTGGTCCAAATATGAAGAATCTCTCAAAACTTCAAGTAAAGAAATTCCTATTATGAAGAGAAGACCATTATTTCATGAACGTCACTCAAGGTTTGAAGTATGAAGTCGCTGCCAAATATCGGTCCGAGAAAGGTCTCAAATCTCGAAGCGAGTTATGCCAAGATATGAACTTTATGAGGTCCCGAGAAGCAGTTTTAAAAGATTTTGTCCTTTAGCTAACTATTGATTAAATCGTTCACTTTATTTCGGACTAAATAACTATCGAAATAAGTCAAAAATGCATCCTCGTGATCATTCAAGACAACAATAAAATATAAGAGATACACCTAGGAATAAGGGAGTCTAAGTGAATAATTGGCCCACATGAGTTCGTGTTAGTTTGCTAACTTATAATAACAATGATCTCGTTTCTAAGCTTGGTTTGGAGAAAGTGAAAACTTGAGGATGATGATCATTCACGACATTTCCAAAACCCAAGGTATGTTTTTAATTTCTTTACTTTGAATGTTTATAATTTTCTATCTCTTTAATAAAGGCCAACGTGGATTGATTATGATGAAAAGTGTAAACATGCTTTGTAACTAATGCATTGTATGAGGACATTGCAATGGTTAAGTGTAGGGGATTTGATAGGTGTGAAAACACCCATCCTTTTTACCACTTAATTACAATAATATCCGAGCCAAAACGTGTATTTTATGTCATTTATGTCGGAATTATGCGTGGTTTGTGTTTTTGTTGTGATTTAGGACGAAAAGGTGAAAAGTGGAGAAAACACGGCATTCACGGGCTTTTATCGAAGAAAAAGACAAAAGATGAAGTCGAAAGATCAAGAGTTCAAAAAGAACGGAAGTCCAAGACCAATTCTGAAGATTTATCAAAGAAAAAGTCAAAAGGCGGAAGTTTACTTAAAGCCGAAGAACTCGAGTCTTATTTATGAAGAAATGTCGAGACAAGTTCAAATAAATCCCGAGACAAAGTCATTAAGTCCAAGATTAACAAAAGATTAAGAAGAAAAGGACTTAAGTGTGCAATTAAGGAAAAGAGGAAAGAGGGAGGAAGCTTCCTAAGCTCCTCCCTAATCTCCACTATAAATAGGCCATTAGTTATTTCATTTCAAGTTGTTGGTGGCTTGACAAACCACTCTTCCACCATTTTTCATTTCTTGTTATTTCATTTCTTGCACTTTAATTACTTGTTATGCACTTTTAATTTCTTCAATTCAAGTAAGTCTTTTAATTTTGGAATCTTTTCTTTTAATCAAGTTCTTATTTTTAATCATCTTCTTCTACCTTTCTTACTTTGCTTCTATTTGATTCATGTTCATCCTTGATTTTATTTTCATCTTAATGCTTATTTGATTTAAAGTTTTCTTAAAAAGTTCATCTTTTTATAGTTTGATTTGAAAGTTTGCTTATTTTTAAGTTTGATAAGTTGTTATTCATGCTTATTAAGTCAGTTTCGATTTAGATTCGTACGAGTTTTAGTTTGAGCTTATTAACAATAGCTTATGATAAGTTGTTATTCATGCTTATTAAGTCAGTTTCGATTTAGATTCGTGCGAGTTTTAGTTTGAGCTTATTAACCATAGCTTATTGCTTTTTCTTATTTCGGATCCCATATAAATCGGAAAGGGAAAACCCCTTTCCGATCACTCTTTCCGACCAAGCACCCCTTATTCCGATCGTCTGATCGGAAAAGGGTTTATATCATTCCGATTTGGTCCATTTTGATATTCCGATTGATTTCGTTTTGCTTATTCCGATTGTGCTTTGTTTTCCCTTATTCCGATTATGATGTTTTAAGATATTCCGATTAGCAATATTGTTCTATATTCCGATTGCTTTGTTTTCTAGTATTCCGATCATGCTTACTTTCCGATCAATGCATTCCGACCGGGTGGAGTTGTCTACATTCCGATCAACCGATCGGAATATATTCCGATCTGGACTATTTTAGGCATTCCGATTGCAGCTTTCCGATGGGTACATTCCGATCGGATTCCGATAGGATTCCGATCGGGTGTATTCCGATTGGGTGTTTTTTATTTGTTATTTTGTTTTAGTTAAAGTGTCAATTTTTCTCGTCTTATTCTTAGTCTATTTTAACTTCGTTTACATTTTTAGTTAATTGTCAATTTACTTTTTGTTAAGTTTTAATTTTACGTCATTTAAATTCTCGTCATTTATTTTTAACGTTTTAAATATTGCACCGTTTACGTTTAAACTAGTTTTAATTTTAATTACTCGTCATTTATTTTTAAGTCTTGCACATTTATTTTACAAAAACCAAACATATTATTTTCACCAAGAAAAACTGAGTCGCACATTAAACCGGAAATCAATTCGAGAAGATACCGAGAAACGAACTTTTTCAACTAGTAAAATCTTAGTTATTAAGTACCTTTCGCGGGCATGTTAACCAGTGGAAGCCCATATAATTGGCAAGCTGCAGATGACCAATGGCACGCAAATCGTTATTATGATATCATATAAAAAAACAGTTTACGAATTTTCCTTAGTTAAGCTTATGTCACAATCGTAAATCAATAAAAGCCATTTGCTGACAGTTCAGATGTAATAGAATAAAATTTTTCTTTAAAAATATATAAAATTCCAAAATAAGGTACAGTAGTCAGTTTACATAAAATATTAACGTGAATGAGCAAATTGAAAGAAGGGTATGCTCACCACGAAGGCAGATATGATTGTTGTAACTGATGCTCCAATAAATCCTTCCCAAGTCTTTTTTGGGGATAGCTTGATCAACGGAGTTTTTCCAAAGAAGAAGCCAAAGAAGTAGGCAGCAATATCATTGATGACAATCAGCGATGCATGGAGAAGGAACCTGCATAAGGCAATCCCCAAGTTTGATTTGACCCATGAATAAAATTTAACTACATCAACACCGTGAAACATATAAACGAACTAATGAACATAAGACGATCCACAAGTATGATTACCAGAAAATCCCTTCTAAGATATTGGTGACCGTAATGGAGTTAAGATAAATGAAAACGGGGCCAAAAGTTTTCTTTCATATCTCTCCTTCTTCAAACTTCAGAACTAGATCGATTTTGCTATAATGTGCACTCGCAAACATCTGAATTTCATAAAATAGAAGGCTACGATGAACAATGACTCAAACGTTCAAACACATAAAGAGAACTATAAGATGTCAAATATATTTAGTTACTCTAGCTTACAGCTAAACTTGTAGGGCCAGCGGGTAACTTCCTAATGGAGCTACATATAAGTTGAGATCTAATTCATGTCACTATTTATCATGAAAGATAACAAGCCTGCCCAACTATATCTGTAATAAATTCATGCAAGTTAGTGGTATATACTTACCCGTTGCAAAAAGTACAATAGCTGCCATTAGTTCTTCACCATGATTTGTGGTAACTTTTATGTCGTCATCTGTTTTCACCAGCTGCAATTCAATTTAAATCAAAAGTAAGACTCGGGAAAGCTTGAACGGTAAAATCATTTATTAGTGGCAATTGTGGAAACCTTGGTTTCCGGATCTTTTAAGCTACTAGGAATGATCATTGTTCATATGATTTAAACAATCAAAGCGGAATTAGAACAACAACCATTAACAAGGTGTTTAGGCACGAAACATGAATTAAAACACATGGATTCCTAATTATATTAATAATCAACAATCACTAGACGTGTATACATTGAATCCCACGTCTAGTCGACACACACTTTAGGTTTACATTTTGAATGAATTGAATGAATAAAACCTATGACCCTTGGTTCCTTTTATAGTGTAAGGATTAGGGTTTACAAGAGATAATGATGAATAAACAAGTAAATCTTCTATTTAAATAAACTTATGCAGAATATCTTTTGCATGTTTGTCTAAATAGAAGCTTCCATAAGCTTCTTTGTCTACGTTTTGTCAATGCTTGAATTGCATGTGACAATGCTTGGATTGCACACGACAATGCTTGATTCCATCAACGCCTAAATAACTCTTGTCAACGCCTGGAATGCTCTTGTCAACGCCTAGACAAATACTTCACGTTTTCTTCATTTTTGAGTTTCTGCCACATCAACTTTTTGACCCAACAATCTTCCCCTAGTTGATAGTGGCAAAACTCTATGTGTATCTCTTGTAAGTTGTACATGATCTTCAAATTGCTTCCCCTCAAGTTTAGCATGTATTTCTTCCCTTTTTTGTCACATCAACAAGGAAGTAAACAATGTATGCAATGTTGAAGATTCTCCAGAAGTAGACTCTGTGTAATGATCTTGAAGAACAATTAATACAATATTTTTGATGTAGAAGTAGAATAACCCAACCTTGTGTTCCATGTCTTGTACTATCCATGTGACTAAGAACTTATATCATACCAAGTATAAGTAGACCTCAATCCCTTGTCAATATTCTCATCCTATGTGAGACACTGAGCATGATAATGTAACTCCTTCAAGTGTTATGACAAGTCTTCGTCACCAAACATGTAAAGCACGAACAAGTTACCTTTAAAGTTAGTGGCTGGAAGTCCACGACTTTAAGATATGATAGAACACAAACTCGCGAAAATCTTCTTCAATCATCAAACTTACCATAAGAATTCTTCCCCTTAAGCTAACACCTCTTCATGACAAGTCAATATCTTCATATGTAAAAGCTGTTAGCGAATAACTCTTTCACAAGCCTATTCCGATTACATAATCCAATAAAATTCTTCATGAATGGTTGCTAACTTACTTAAAAATCATTAATCCCTTTCAAAATATCCGAGCCATTAATATCATCATGATATTCTAAATTAAAACGGAGATTCCATGTACCTTTGTGTGTATTTTCCTCCTTTTTGTGTGCTTAAAACGTCAAATTTTCTCAACAGCAGCAAACCGTGTGTTGTCCAATATCCTCTTCTGTCCAATATCTTGGTCAGATGTATTGTCCAATATCGGACAATACCTATCAGCGTTGAAGTTCATATATCGGACGACACTGTCAACCTATCAACGTTGACTTATTCTGTCAGCGTCAAACTTCCTTTTGTCAGCGTCTACGTAACAACTTGTCAGCGTCTTAATCTGCTGACATCACCAAGTGACTACAACCTTTTGACAGCAATGAACAGCGATATAATAACTTTTCTTCTTCTGTTCCATATTATAAGCTATCAAAGTATATCTAAGGATAATGACAATCCCTAAAAATCAGCTTCATTATACACACGTTTATAGAATTCCCTGTAGATTAGGAAACCACCTTGTATTCACGTATCATATAACGTCCAAAATAAGAACATATATCACGCAGCCATCTTTGACCCCATATCTGTGTATATGCTGAACTTTTGACTTGCTCCCCACGTGAATAAAATCATGGCATCAATAACAGATTACGTTTAGAAAATAAATACCTAATTAAAGCCCACGTGAGAATCAAGCAATCTCACATCTCTGATTTACGTAACCAAAACGCCAAACCGTGTGAACACAAAAGATTTAGACCAATCATAATCCAAGAACCGTGTGAACACAAACTTTTGAGCGTGTGAACTGAAAGTCTTCCTTTGGCCGTGTGAACATAAACATGTCATCCAATCAGAATTCGCATACCGTGTGAACACAATTGTTTCTCTAGCTGCCCTTGGACGTACAACATTCGTAGTAATAAACAATGCATATTTTGTCAACGTTCATGCATATGTTGTCAACGTCAGACCATAGAAAACCTTGATTCGAACAGCAACCAAGCTTTAGGACCATTCAATAGCAGCTCATGTTCACAGATGTAAACTTTCTTCACGTCCCATCACATCAGCAATGATTATTCTAGGGTTTATTCATAAAACCCTAAAATCGAATCTTAGATCTAGGGTTTTGGATGAAACCCTAATACTTTATCACCTCCAATTCGTCATAAAACATCAGATCTTCTGTTATATGCAATGATCTAGGGTTTTCAGAAACCCTAAATCATGATTTCATGTGAGTATAAAAAAATCTGAAAATCACCTCTGCTGCCTACTTTGACGCCTAATAACTTTTGCCTGGGGATAAAACTCGACAATCCCTCCGGTGGATGTTTAGATCTATGTATGTAGAAAACACATATAAAATTTCGTGACGATCCAACGGTTCAATCAAAAGTTATGACCTTCTGAATACTGCTGCGCACACAAAAACGTCCAGAAAAACCCTAGACGGATTTTTCTTTTCTTCACCATATACGAACACCTTGTTGGTCCTAGCATCACGAGCCACGAGGCTCTGATACCAATTGTGGAAACCTTGGTTTCCGGATCTTTTAAGCTACTAGGAATGATCATTGTTCATATGATTTAAACAATCAAAGCGGAATTAGAACAACAACCATTAACAAGGTGTTTAGGCACGAAACATGAATTAAAACACATGGATTGCTAATTATATTAATAATCAACAATCACTAGACGTGTATACATTGAATCCCACGTCTAGTCGACACACACTTTAGGTTTACATTGTGAATGAATTGAATGAATAAAACCTATGACCCTTGGTTCCTTTTATAGTGTAAGGATTAGGGTTTACAAGAGATAATGATGAATAAACAAGTAAATCTTCTATTTAAATAAACTTATACAGAATATCTTTTGCATGTTTATCTAAATAGAAGCTTCCATAAGCTTCTTTGTCTACGTTTTGTCAATGCTTGAATTGCATGTGACAATGCTTGGATTGCACACGACAATGCTTGATTCCATCAACGCCTAAATAACTCTTGTCAACGCCTGGAATGCTCTTGTCAACGCCTAGACAAATACTTCACGTTTTCTTCATTTTTGAGTTTCTGCCACATCAACGTTTTGACCCAACAGCAATGATCACTTAAGTTGGCGCCTTCTAAAAGGATGCCACATTATATTTAAACACGCGTATACCCATGGTTCAAGGGTAAGGATGTAAGTTACCTTTAAACTCGTTACCAATGCATAAAAGCAGCAATCTTCCTTGAACCTGCTCTGCACTCATCGTTTCAGTCTTTTATCAACTCTGAAAGGAACTTGATCAATGTTCCTTATCTTTATCAACTCTGAAAGGAACTTGATCAATGTTCCTTATCCTTGATCCTGTTCATAAAAAAATCGCATTTGCACATAATATAAAGTGATCTAAACCGACTAATAATGTTGTAGAAAAAGTTGAAATCAACAACCTATATTTACATAATACATCAATCCATCCATATAAATTGGAACCAAAATCCAAATCCACAAATCAATTCGGCCGAACATAATTCTGAATTCAACACACAAATTAGTTCTACTTTTCAAAAGAAAACAACAAACAAATGGGTTCAAAAACACTACGTTTAAACATAACTGAAACATCAAACAAAATTCAACCGCGCCACAATGTAAACCACGCACCAACGACAACATCCATTTCTTTATTCTCTAAACGGCGCTCATCATTCCAAGGGATCTATAAGTAATTCAATCAAAATAAAGAGTGTTACCTCACAAACGACGAGATGTACTTTCAGTTTAACAAAAAAAAATGCAAAGCTGATTAAAATTACTTACAGTATCTGGGAAACTATCATTCTGATACTTAAGTACGAAATCATGCATCCACTTCATTACGTAGTATCCACACTCCCACCCGTATGGCTGCCGATTTACAACAGGTAGTTCCCACCTCAAGCTACCACCAAGAACAATAAAAAGAAAATATGTCAACATGTGTAAAACCACAAATGAAACCTAAAAACAACCTAGAAAAATGCTTACAAATCCACTAGTCCAGCAAGCATGTAGTTGTCTTCCGTATGAAACACGGATGCCTTCTGAGAATCCAAAATGAACCCCCTTCCATGGTTGGGGCAAATTATGAAGAGCACGTAGTGGCCACTGCATTGTGTGTAAACATGTACGTTTAAAACAATAAATATATCAACAATAACAATAAAAATAGTAGTGCATGGTACCTTTGAAGATATGGTGCAACATAAAACTCATATCCATCCAATGCACGGGCCAAGTAATCTAAGGTAACCCCTTTATCAACCCCGTATACATCTGGCAGATCAACTCAGGGCGCAAGAAGCCAACCTTGTTTTGTTGTGAACGTCCTTTAAGTTGATATAGTGACCTATTAAAAACATAAAACTAACGTGATCATATAGAAAAAAGCATCGTCTTAGCAGCATATGCAAAATATTAATGTACTTACATCTCAAAGCAAGTCAGAATGCCAAGCTCAAGCTTTTTATTACTCAACAACTCAATTATGTCGGTTGGGTTAATTGCAAAGTATGAATCTTTAGCTTGTCGAAAAACATCCTTATCAACACAAAGATTGTATGGCTCAACACAATCTTTACCCCTACTCATCCATCGATTGTATCCTTCTGACACACTCTTAGGTCTATGTAACGTTATAGCAGGTCTTAGATCGTTTAACTTCTTTCTATACTCATCTTTTCTTTTTTCATCCTGCACATACAATGGTATTAATATGAACTCCTTATACCCAAGAATTGAAAGGTCTAGTCGAGCTTAAAAACAAGTATGCCCTTTAGTATTAGATAAGACTTTCTACTTTATTTAAGAATTAAGAGGAAAATGCAGATTTATAAGATATTGTTATATTTTAATACATATAGTAGCTATAAGGTTTCAGAATTTACCCGCTCCTTAGCTTGATTTTGTTCTGCAATCTTAGCCAGCGCCATTTTGTGCTTGGTTGTTTCTTCCAAGGCTTTTTTCTTGTTCGCAGCTTCTTGAGCGGTATCTTTTGCCTTTCCTTGCTCAATAGCATGTACTTTTTGATGTTGAGGCAGTATACTATTGGTTGGCGCTCTTGATATTGGGGGTTTCGTCGATCCCTACAAAGTCATTTTTATGTGTGTTAGTAATTATTTAGTTTCATACTACAATGACACAGAGAGAAATTCCTTTCATTTAATACCTTAAAACGAGCAATAGCACTAATCGGCCATTGAATGAAGCCCTTTACTGCGTTCAATAAAGTAGGAAATTCCTCATCAGGCACAGGAAGCTCCATACTTTTATGGACGTCAACAACTTTGATAAGTGACACCTTCATGTGCCCATGTAATAATTTTTTCCATGTATAAGACCGTCTCCTATCGGAAATACAGTCGAAGTAGCGCATGTAACCTTCTCTTGAGAGGAAACAGAACTAGGGACGTACAAACAGCAATAGGTTTCCTCCTATATAAAATGTAACCAGTATTAAATTAGACATGTGTAAGTAAGTATGTACACTATTTATTATATAAACAATCAAGGCTTATATTCTACATATGACATTTTAGGATTACCAAATCGATTCTAAATGTGTCATTCTGATATTTTTCTTGCATTATGCAATATACAAATTTATAGAAAACAAAAACAAAAAACAACTCTTACCTTTATGCAACTTAACTTGACGATGCTTGCGGTTGAGGCGACACTCTGTCTCGGGAAATCGACCTCATTTTGCCCTGCTGAAAGCCTCTCATTAGACTCCGACTCTAATTCCCTCCTCACTTCCACCCTCACTTCCACCTTCATCTCCTCCCTCATTTCCTTCCAAAACTCTGTTGACTTGATAAAAGCTTTCATTTTTTGCACCACTCGATCCTCCATCTCTTCAGATTGATAGGTCCTCTTTTTTCTTATATAGCCTTTAATTCCCTTTTTATATCCAACATTAGTCCCTACCCCCTGGTGCGACCACTGTGCTCTGGTCCCTCCACCATTATTAATGAATCTACTCCTGCTTTCGATTCACTTGTCCGTTCAGACAACTGTTGGCTTGCTTTGTTCTGTTACATATGAGTATATAGCTATATATCAGACAACATATTCATATTAGAATTCTTTTTATATAGTTCTGATGTAAAATGGAAAAAGAATTACCAAGTCTTTTGAAAGATCAACCAACACAGGAAGCACAATCGGATTCCCATCTTCATCACGGGGAGCCCTAGCCAAACAATAATTACTCCCACGAAGGTCTGGTATTTTATGCAGTTCTGTGGCTTTCTCCGGGTCATTTCTTTCCTTTTCCCACTTTTCTTCAAAACCGCGATACCCTTTTGGTCCTAAGCGAGGGTGATCCATTTGATATTGTTTTCCACGTTCACTCGCTTCTGCACGCAGTTTCTTCAAATAGGAGTAACAATGAATTAGAACATGGATAAAATAACAATATATCACAATAATATAGTAAAGTAAATGGAACCTACAATCTTTCAGGTATGTTTTCTTTCCTTCAGAATTCTTCCCACACACCAGGCTCTAAATATGTCCACTTGTCTATAGGAGATTTGTTCTTAAGCATGTATTCACCTCGTAGTTGTGTCTTCCATGCCTTCCACTTAGTGCCACATGATAAAAGTGTAGGTTCTTTGACATCATTATTCTAAAGTCTAAAATGTGTCTGAATGATACGACAATAAGGTTATTGATTGTTAGTACATGTACTAGTTAGAATGTATTGTAACTAACAGTCGTTTATATTATACCTTGATATCCAACCATAAAAAGTCTTTCTGTTCTTTTGTCACATGCTTCCAGTCCTCTATGTTCATGAAAATTAACCTTCGGGTACGAGTTCCGATGTACTTTCCATATAAGTTTTGCCATTTACCTACAGCTTGACCAAACTTGTTGAATTCAACAACTTCACCAGGTGGAAGATCTTGGATCTTATTGAAACCTCTTGTTTTTCGTGGAATTATGGGGGGATCCTAAAAAACATGTTAACATTTGTAAGACAATAGAAATAAGAAGATGCAGCAATACAACATTGAGAGAAATATGTTTATAGAACTATCAACTTATATGTTTATTAGATCAAGCTCTTCTATAACGGTGAGACGTTCTCAAATATATCCATGGAGCCTGTTATACAAGTATGTATTTATACTATATCATCGTATTGAAATCTTTTTGATGTGATAATGTCAGATCGTTCTAAATGAAGCTTTCAAACTTGCTAACTTCCAAACTATAAGCCAACTCACTTCTGAGTTTGAGATATATGTTTGTCTCTATTACTGGCTAAACTAAAAGGGCATATCATCAAACTTTGATGCATACAGATGTTAACAAGAACAAAGGTGTAAAAGACAACCAAATAATAGGGTCCATTTTGAATATAAGGCATAAGGGAACATGTTGCCGACAGTTACATTGCCATGTTGCTGGAGCTAGAGGAAAGGTACTCTCATTTGTATAGATATTTTTAAGCGTAACTAGATCAGATTGTGAACACTTCTAGTTTTCTATTATTGAGATCTTTTTGGACACAATTAGATTAAAAAGTTCATATTATCAGGGGTCAACATTGCATCTTCTGGTGTGTTTTTTTCTAGTTAAAGATGGAGTGTAGTATTAGAGGATTCCATTTGGTTTTAGTAATGCAATAAAGTACACGTGACGAGTGCGTAGTTAAAAAAATAAATAATTAATATAGTAAATGAGACTTGTATAAAATTTTGTTAAAATCTATATAGACTTAGGGGGTGTATGCGAGCAGCAACTATTGTTCTCATTCACTACTAGAGAAAGTGATATACAGCCCCTAGTTAAAGCCCTCATTCATTACAAGACACGGATTCGTAGAAGAATGGCTGCGCATGAGCTAAAATACCCTGATGAACAAATGATACGCCTTGCCATGATATAACTAAGCCCATTCCAGAAGTTAACTCTTCCACCATGGCTACGGCAGGGTTAATTCTTATCATGTATTTCTGTTTTGTGTAAAAATCATGTTATGTATATTAATACTAGAAAATATGTGTCATATTAATGCATACATACACATGAAGTTTTACAAGCTACATTTTTACGCAGCATGATAGAGGGCAATGGCCTAATCATGTTGAGGTTACACTAGTTATGCAGCTGAACAAGGAGAAAATGTATGTATAATTTACTAGTCATGTATGCTAATTTTGATTTGGTCCTATATATATCAGAACATAACTTAGACTTACTATATATATATATATATATATATATATATTTTATACAGGTTGCATAAAAATCAATGACATTTTTAAGCAATGCAACCAATCTTATTCACGCGGATAATAGAAACATGGAATGAGTACTCCAATGTTACAAAAACATATAAATTGAAAATGTAATAGGCTGTTTAGAAAGTAGCAACAGGTACTTGAACACTGTCCTCTTAGCCACAAAATTAAATATCGCCAACATCCTAAATATCATAAATTGTTTCGAATTTTCAGATCTTCAGATCATGTGAAAACTCTGCTTATCATCCGATAAGCAACTTGTTGTCTTCCAAGAATCCGTAAGTCGGAACCTCCAAGTTGTAAGGTGCTGGACCCTTGCGGATCCTGCCAGAAATGTCATAATGAGAACCATGACAGGGGCAAATCCACCCTCCAAAGTCACCAGCGTTTGGCAGTGGGATGTAACCCAGATGGGTGCATACACCAAGCACAATAAGCCATTCAGGGTCCTTCACCCTAGCAGCATCCTCTTGTGGGTCCCGAAGAGATGCAACATCAACACTGTTAGCCAACTTCACATCATCATCTGCTATGCGCCTGATAAAAAACGGGCTTTCCATGCCACTTAACTGTCACAGTGGTTCCAGGCTTGATGCTAGCGAGATCAACCTCAAGAGAGGCAAGGACAATAACGTCTTTACTAGCAGACATGCTGAGAAAAAATTTTAGTTACAAAAGCCTAATCAGGGAAGCATACACAAACCTGCCACCAGTCAAGAAGAAATAGACAAATGCTCGCTTGCTTGGGTCACCAGGTGGGTAACGCTCGTGATTGTACTGATCATAGACAATTTTAGAAGTAGGGTTCGTGATGGCTACTACTGTTGGTGGAACTCTGTCCTCAAAATTGGGGGTGATCGAATTCGAATCAAACCCTCTGGAAATAAGGTTGGAGCGATAGATCAATCGGACATCATTGTCGGCGACGGTGTTATTGTCGTTGGAGATCTTGGGGGAGATGACGGAGGCGGAAGAGGCTGTTTGTCTCCATGGAGATGTCAGGGAGGCTGCTAATCTCCAGCTTCCGGCTCTCAACATCTTTTTTAGTGTTCTTTCTTTCGATTGAATTAGACTTACTAAGTTACTATATTGCACCTTACTTTGATAGTTATTAAATTCATGTTTTTGAAGCTCGAAAGAATGGTAAAATGTGTTTATTTTAGTTTGTTCAGGTGGTAAATGTGGTTTGTTCGAAGATTTTACCTGGATCGTGTCCCATGATTCACAACTTTAAAGGCAAGGCAGATAGGAGACGAAACCATCTTCACTAAACCCCATATTTTTTTGTCGAGTTATTCTAAGACATTGACGATAATGAGACTTACACTGACGTTTATGGTGTATGTTTTACTATCATTTCTGTTCAAGTACTCCTAGTAAATAAAGTTGGCTTGCTTTTTTTTAGATAGGTTGAGTACAGAACCTCAATGTATCAATAAACTAATTGTAAACATGTAATGTGAATAGATCTTCCTTGTTTTTCAAACAGGGCTCTATATGCATTCGAATAGATTCCCCTCCCTTTTAAGACCGCATGTAAAAACGGGCACTATGACCATTTTCAACCAGGCTCTATGCCCTTTTTTTGTAGTAAAGAAATCTTAACTTTATGTTTCGATCTGTAATGTTCTTTAAATCACTCCACATTCAGATAACAGTATTTCAGGTAGACCAATGACTGTTACATTCCATTCGATATTGATGTACATGATCATGGAGGGTTCAAAAGTTTATACTTTATAGGGTTATGTTAGAACATTATTGTATACTTCTACACATACAAAAGTTGACCGCCAGTCTAAAAAATATCATAATCCCTCTTAATTGCAAGTAAAAACCAAACTCTACTCTTTTTTTATGGAACTATCAAGAGTTTAAGACCTACTTATTCAAGCTACGTGATTATAGTCGTATCTTCGTGACTTGACTTAAAACTGGTGACAAATTAAAACACACAAATAACAAAGGTGTGGTAACAAGCAAACACATATGGTACCAGTCGCTCACCCCTAAACCCGAAACATACATATTTCACTTAATATATGTTAAATAACAACACATACTAAATACATAATCAAACACATATGCATACAACATTGATTGATAAACCTAAATCCAACCCTAATCCAAATTAATAACGCTTATCAACATAAATTAACCTTAAAAGAGTAACAATTGCATATCAAAATTAAATTAAGAAGAGGAAAAATACCATTTTATGAGCTCAAAACGCAGATGAATGCCTTAAATCGAGCTTTGTTGTGATGGCAGAGGTGGGTGGTAATTTAAGATCTGATATTATTAAAAATGATGCAAACAACATCATATATGATGGGGAGTGGCGGGAGATTGAGAGTGTAGATGGATAACGTGGGGCGGTTATGGTAAGATTGGCGGTAAATATTGGGGGGAAGAAGAACTGGAGAAGTGGAGAGGTAGAGAGATGGATATCGTGTGTTTGATTTTTTCCTATAATGTTTTTTTTGTGTTTTTTTGTTACCGGTATCTTGTGTTGTGTTTTATGTTTTTTTTTGTTACAAAAAATATAAGTCATTATTAGAGTATAAAATAAATATAGCATAAGCTATTTATTTCATTATTCGCTTGTCGTACCTGCAAAAAATATAAAAATTGTAAGTGGATTAAATTATATAAAGTATATTATCAAAAATTTAATTATAATGTGAAAAAAAATTATTTAATTAACTCACTCGTCATTCTTCGTGTCCTTCTTGATGATCTGATCTTAAATAGACAGTATCATCAAGAATATCATTTAAAGTATGATTGCTACTAGAAAATGAAGGTAGCTCGTCAAACTGATTATAGTCCTCCTCGTCCACAACATCATCAACACCAACTATATTTCGTTTACCAGGCATGACAATGTGCCATCTCTTGTCTTTTGGGTCGTCAACATAAAATACTTGGGTGGCTTGGTTTGCTAGAATGAACGGGTCAGATATGTAGCTCTCGGTGGAAAGATCGACACATGTGAAACCATCTCGATCAACTTTAACACCTCTCCTATCATTGACCCATTTACACTTGAACAGAGGTAAAACAAACAAATTATAATCCAACTCCCATATTTCTTCAATGACACCATAATATGACTTTTTCGAACTAGTCATCCCTGATGAATCTGTCGTTGTTGCTATGAGCGTCACTCCGCTATTTTGCACTGTACTCTTATCATCTTGTTGTTTGGTATAGAACGTGTATCCATTAATTTCGTAGCCTTGATATTGAAAAACACGACGTGGTCGGTACCCCAGCTGTGCGACTTCTGGATCAACGCTTGAAAATATACGACTAATTTTATCTGCAAACAACTGTGAAAATGTTCTCTTATGCTCAGTTTCCAACCAAAGTTTACCTCGATGATTGTTATTTTGGTTTAAATGCGACATGTGCTCGTGTATGTATGCGTCAACACACGTCATATTTTGCAATACGGTAAAATATGCTTGCTCTAAATCACGGATATTCGGTGTGACATCTTTGCGCCCAATTGTCCCTTTCCCATCAAGTCTACCAGCGTGGCGGGATTGTGGAATTCCAGTATTTGGGACACTTTCCATAGAGTTTGTACAAAACTGAACCACTTCTTCGGAAGTATACCCTTGAATAATACTACCTTCTGGTCGTGATCGGTTCCTTACATATCCTTTTAATAAACCCATATACCTCTCGAATGGATACATGTATCGCAAAAATACGGGGCCACAAGCCTTTATTTCTCCCACAATATGAGAAATGAGGTGAACCATGACATCAAAAAAGAAGGTGGGAAGTACATCTCGAGTTCACAAAGAGTAAGAATAATATCATTTTGCCAGTCATCCAACTTTCCGGATCAATAACTTTGGAATGAATCAGGTTAAAAAAGCGACAAAGCTTTGTGATTGTATGTCTTACTCGAGGTGGCAAGACTCCACGAATAGCGATTTGAATCATTTGTGTCATTAAAGTATGACAATCATGGGACTTCATACCAAGCAACTTCAGGTCCTTCATCAAAACCAACTTTTTAATGTTAGAAGAATATCTAGATGGAACCTTAACACCATGCAAGAATTCACAAAATATGGTTTTCTCAGCCTTTGACATGGTATAACAAGCCACCGGCAAATACATTCGTTTACTATCCGTCTCTTGTGGTGTCAGCTCTTCTCTAATTCCCATTTCAACCATGTCTTTTCGAGCATTAACTCCATCTTTAGTTTTCCCCAAAATGTTTAATAATAACCCTAATAAGCTTTCACAAACATTTTTCTCGATGTGCATAACATCAAGACAATGTCGGACTTGCAGATGATTCCAGTAATCCAGTTCCCAAAATATTGACTTCTTTTTCCAAATAGTTTTTTGAGGAGTCTTAATTTTTTTTCCAAAAACAATATTTAAATCCGCAACTTGGGAAAGTGCATCGTACCCGTCCAATGGTTCTGCCATCACTCTACGCTCTATAGTACCATCAAACAAACTTTTTTCTTACGGTATGGGTGATTTTCTTCTAGCATACTTCGATGTCCCATGTATGCCGTTTTCCTGCAATTAGTTAACCATTGAGAGTGGGTGTCCTTTTGACAAACAGGACATGCCTTCTCCCCTTTCGTGCCATAACCTGACAAGTTACCGTACGCTGGAAAATCACTTATGGTACAATAAATCATGGCAAACAATTTGAAACTCTCTTTCTTGTACGCATCATAAACTTCAACACCTAAATCCCACAATGTTTTCATGTCCTCAATTAATGGTTGCAAGTACACATCAATATCGTTCCCAGGTTGTTTCGGACCTTGAATTAACAATGACATCATGATGTATTTTCGTTTCATGCACAACCAAGGTGGGAGATTGTATATGCATAAAAGAACCGGCCAAGTGCTATGACGAGTACTCAGACTTCTAAATGGATTAATTCAATTTGAACTAAGCCCAAACCGTATGTTTCTAATCTCTGATCCAAATTCGTCAAAATCCTTATCAATATTTTTCCATTGAGGAGAATCAGCCACATGTCTCATTTCCCCATCTTGTTTTCGCTCTTCAGCATGCCAACGCTACAATTTAGCATCCTTAGGGTTTGAATACAACTTTTTTAATCTAGGTATGATGGGAATATACCACAACAATTTAGCGGGAGGCCCATTCTTTGTCACATCACTGTTAAATTCTTTCAAATTCTTGCGCCTATACCTCAATTCATTACATACAGGACATTTGTGTAGGTCTTTGTAGTCTTTTCCGAATAATATACAATCGTTTGGACATGCATGTATACGTTCGACTTCCAATCCCATCGGACACATCAATTTCTTTGCTTGATACGTTGAAACGGGTAACTCATTATCTTCAGGGAACGCTTCGTGTAACAACTCTAATAGGGTGGTGAAGCTTTTGTCACTCCAACCATTTTTTGCTTTCATGTCTAACAGTTTCACCACTATAGAGAGTATGGTGAACTTTTTGCATCCTTTATACAATGGTTTTTCTGCATCGAGAAACAGTTGTTGTAACTTTTTAATATCCTTTTCACAACCATCACGTTCCACATCATGTTCCACATCACGTAACATCTCATCTATATTACCATGATGGTTATCGTTAGAACTATCATTCTCCTCGTGATCCATGTCTGAAACAAATGTGTGACTCTCAACTGGTGTTTCACCGTGAAACTTCCAACAAGTATACTCTTTGTCAAACCCTTTTTGTAGGAGATGACGTCTAATTATTTTAATATCAGAAATGGACACATTATTTCTACACTCTTTACAAGGGCAAGAAATTTTTGTCTCTCCCGTCTTTTCTCGATGTTCCTCGGCACATTTAATAAATTCTGACAACCCTTTCATGTATTCAGGGGTAAAACGTGATTTCGCGTACATCCATGTACGATCCATCTGAAATATATAAACAAAAAAGTATGTATTTTATTATTAATTTTGCATATGAGTCTCAAGTGTTATTAGTTGTGCGTAGGTCACTATGTCAAAAACAATTATAAATCGAGTTTGTTTAAACCCGATTCTTGGGCATTATACAAAATTTCATTTTCAACGGGTTTCGTAATTCGCTTGACCGAGTCACCGAATCACGATTTTAACAGGTTTTATGCCGAAACCAGTTTTCGATCATTGGACCGATTTACAATCATTCAATCGATTTATGATTGAACCGGTCAGTCAAGTCTAGGGGTGTCGAAAAAGTTGACCCGACCCGAACCCGAATAAACCTATTCGGGTCGGGGCACTCGGGTTCAAAAACATATTCTGGTCAATTCGGGTTGACCCGAGTTCTAATTAGGCTTGGGTTCGGGTTTATACTTTTTAGCATTGACCCAAATTGACCCGACCCAACTTGATCCGAACCCGACCAACTCAACTTCACCTGAGTTTTTTTAACACATTTTACCTTGTAAATATACTTAAATAAGCCAATTTTTAATTTTTTTACTTATACTCGGGTTGACCCGAACCCGAGTTGACCCGAACCTGACCGACCCGAGTTCTAACTAGGCTCGGGTTCGAGTATGATTTTTTTGGTCTTAACCCGAACTGATCCGACCGAATTGACCCGAACCCGGTTGAGCCGACCCTATTCCCACCACTAGTCAAGTCAACTCACTTGGAAACATTGACCAGAACCACATATCTAATAAAAAGCCATTTTCGTTTGAGTTTTTAACCCCAAAACCCCCCAAATCCTAAAAAAAGAAGCGCCATTTTTTCATTCTGAAATTTCGATGAAAAGTTTGAATTCCCTCCCAATAAATCACTTTTCTTGATTTTTCTCTAAGTCACAATCATCAGCCTTCATTCTTTGGTCAAGTGCTTTCACTTTCCAAAGGTATTTACATAAAAGAATTCGAATTAAACTTCCAAAATAAGTGTTGGATCATAATAATTGTTTAATATCTAGATTTGTTGTTGTTATTTGATGATATGTTTTTACTTTTTTTTCTTTAACACAAGGCGTTTGATTAAAATCCCCACTAAGAGCAATAATAACTACTTGTTTTAGTAGAACAAATCAACAAATGATTCTTATATTAGGTTCAGCTGTTGAATTTATGATGCTCATATCTATGTTATTGTATTACATTAATATTAAATACCTCTATCAAACCATGTGATTAAAGGTTTGAACTTGATACTCATGGTTTAAATATAAACTAATTTTCGATAAATGCATTGCTTTAGAAAGTAAATATGCCATAAGCTCAAGTTAATACGCTCATTGGTTTTAGTCTTAGCATGGTTTGTGATAGATTTTGATAATAGTAGGTCCTTCTTTTGAGGTTGATACATGGACACTAATATAATGTGTACTATGACCTCATACTTTAGCACTTGTATGGTAAGTGGCGTTTAAGTTGCTCTATTCAGTAAAACAACTGACATGTCTTGGTTGTAACGAGAGACATACTGATTTTCTCTGCGGTTCTCAATCTTGTGTTCTAACAGGAATTTTAGGACTCTGAATATTAGAACATGATCATACAGTTTAGTGCTTGATAAGATTGTTTATTTTCTAAATGCTAATGTCTTATAATTCATACGCGTATATCATGTGATGAGAAATGTAACTTATTTCAACTGTGGACTATAATCTTTTCATGCTTAGAAGTCGGGGAATACTGAAAATCGGGCTGATATTTGTGCTTATATCTCTGTGCAAGATACTAAAAACAAACAGAATAAGTTTTTCTAAACTTAAGGCCAGTTAATAGGCTTCCTATGTTTTAAGTATCTTCGGCCTTTTAGATTAGCAACCAATGAGTTTTTCTAAACTTATGTTCCTGAACTCAGTTCCTGCTTTGATTAGAGAAGTAATTGTATAAACTCTAGTCCTCGTATGTCTACATAATCTAAATATAATTATTTTGTACTCGAAATCAACCACTTGTAGTTTTGCTCAGACACCTGCTTAATCTCGCCACTTAGGTGATTCCATTGCTAGAAGATTACTTAAATGCGTAGTGCTGCATAACAATGACGAGGGCCTATTACAGCATTTTGTTTGGTTCAATATCTTTCGAGTCTTGCAAGCACATTGTCACTTAAAGCGACTCAATGAATAGGGCTGGTATGGCCAGTTGATCAAGCATTGTCAACTAGTTAATCATAGTTATATAAAAAAATAAGGCGAATGTCTTTGTTTACGAAAAGGCGTAAAGGTTGTGACCAGGCTGTTTGGGATTACTTATTAGTGATAAGAATGTTCTTACTCATATAATGAACTCAAACTGACCCATTCTAACATTTTAAACATTTTTGTGATATTGTGTTCTTATTGCTCTTTTATATATGTCTGTGATTTGCACTGTTCTGTATTGAACTCGAACTGACCCGTTCTGACAATTTAAACATTTTTAACATTTTTAACGATGAACTCAAACTGGCCCATTTTACCATTTTAAATAGTTCGACCCATTTAAAATATTATAAAAATATGAACTCGAACTGACCCGTTTTAACATTTTTATGTGTAACCTAACAAGTCCATCTTGGTTTGCAGATTACGACGAGCTTTTATCTTTATCTATCTGCATAAAGAAGAAAGTGATCCCATATGAGTTTGAGGAGGAGATGAAAATGTTTAGCATTGAGTTTAATCCTAATTTAGATGGAAGGTCGTAGGTGATGCTGACATATATTATTGCTCAATATGTTTCACGCCATAGTGCATGCGTGTCTTCCAGGTATTATGTCTCTCTTTATGTGTTCGTATTTAGAAAATTGGCAAATGTTTCTATCCAATAACTATTATGTTAGGATCCACTTGTGGATATCTTTAGAATCAAATAATTGTTTAAGTAAAGAAACCCTATGTTTCTTGGTTCCACATTATTACAATGTACTATTAGTTAAGCTATTATCTAAATCAGATACAATATAAGCATCACTCGATTATACCTATTTCTGAAAGACTTGGTCTTTTGTAAGAAAGTCATTGAATTTAAGTGTTAAACCGGTCGGTGGATAAAAGTCGATAATCAGAATTCTGTTCGTGTAATTGATGACTTAAAATAATGGGTTGCACTACTGGGTTGATTACACTCTTATGTGTGCCCTACGACGGTCTATTTGTCTTTATTATATCTAATATTGTTAATGAATGTTTCTTACGGCTCTGTGGTGATAGAATCATGGATCAAGATAGGGAATAAGTAGTCACAAGAATTTTGTGCATAGGGCATATATAATTACTTAGACATACTATCCATATTGTGGCAGGACACCATATATATCCGACTTACGATTTAACTGGTTTTGAGCTGACGCAACACCCTCAACCTTAATGAAGCATGCCCATTGAACATTCATCCTAATCTTTAACAAAGTTTGGACCTTTTTTTTATGAGTGATATATTCTTTAGCATGTTCTCATGAAAACTGTAATGTGTCACAAGACATGTAGCTTTAGATGATTGTTTTTGCTTAGATGTCAGATTTTTATAACTCTCTTACAAGAATAACAATATATTTATGGTTATCATTTTGCCAAGTTATTAGTATTATCCTTTTTTTAACTATGACGATGAGCAGATAGATATTGATGGTTTTAGGGGTATGTGCGATCTTACTCATTTGTCTGATGGGGTTTTCAAGTGGGGTAGTAGTAACGGGCTTACATGTCTATTCGAAATAAATTATAACGCCGTGTAAATATAAGTCGTAACATGAAATTATAAATGAGATGAGATGCTAAATTGAGTTAGACGATATTTGTCTAAGGGCGGAGAAAATCCAAAGGTGGAAATTAATTAGTTCATGTTTGCTGCATATATGCTTTATCCTTGAATCGGTGCTCCGTGTTTAACAGGAATGTGAAGAACTTATGGCTAAAGGAATAACGGGGTGTTCAAGGATTTGATCTTCGTGGGAAAAGATTGGGTGGATATTCATGTCAACCCCCTCTGTCATCACTACGATACAAGGCCCTTTTTTCTTCCGAAAATAGATTTCAGCGAGGAACTTTGTTGCCATCGGGGGGTGGTGATAGCAGCATGAGGGATGTCCTTAGTCTAATCCAAGCTGCTGCCATGGCTGCTGAGAGAAGACTGCATGATGATTTGTGGTGTTCTTCTCAGTTTGAGGAACTTCCTGAAACTTCTAAAGCACATGTCTCACAAGAATTGAGTTCTAGTGAAGTGTTACCGTCTAAATTGGCAAGCAGTCGTGGAGAAGGAGAACCAAAAGCATCATTGGAATGTGGTACCTTTGCTCATCTGAATTTAGTTATATGAAGCCAAATAGATAGTTTGACGGTATAGAAGAGCAAAAAGAGTCATCTAAGGCGCATATACTTGTAACTGTAATATGCAGGAATGCACACCAGCGAGATTCAAATACAAAGAAGACGATGGAATCTCTTTGCATGTGACTTGCTACGCCTATATCAAATGAGAGAGCACTAAAAAAGGATGAACATATACAGGTGTGAGGTGTGTCAGAAGTCATGTTATTGATGAAAATAGTAGATCGTTGGATACGGTTGGCTCTCTCATGACCAGCGTGCCTGAAATGACGGGATCAAGTGTCATTGGTGCTCGAGATTAGCAATTTGTACTATGCATTTGGTGCGTGACATTCTATTTATTCCAATCTATACCTTCTAGTGTTGTTTTCTTAATTTGTTTTTGTAAACAATCTCATGCAGGCACGGTTGTATCTTTTAATCTGTTGTCCCTTAAGAGAAGCTTCTAAAACACACTAATGGCGGATTAAGGGCTACCTTGAGAGCTGTTAGCCCGACATTGGCTTATTCGGAGGGTGCATCAACATCAGCAAACACACTTGAAGCCAAATAAGCCTCGAATGATCAAGTTACTGCTGCAACAGATTGTTGCACTTGGAAACGTCAACTTTTTGTGAAATATAAAATTACCATTATTGCACATATCCTTTTTAGGGTATCAAAATGACGGATTCCATTTAATGTAATACACCCTTTCATTAGTTTCTGATGTTCACTACCGGATTCTTTGACAGACTGCATAGGATATATTCTAATTTTTTTTCTATTGTTATTTTCAAATAAATTTAAAATAAGAAATAAGTTTAAAAATCTAAGTATTTTCTTTATTGGTGTCACAGAAAGGGTTCAACAATATGTGAAGATTAAGTTAAAATGTGCACTGTTATGGATGTGATGGCCAGAGGGTAGCATTGATCATGGCTACAATTGGAGAAAGGATGACAGAAAGACATTTTGGGTGCCAAATTTCCAAGGTAAACATCTTTTTAAGTTTTAACTATGGATCGTTTTACTTTTAAGACACATGAATGAAATATAACGATAATAAATAGAAAACACTAGAATCCACTAAATATGACACAAGTACGACCGGTTTAGCTCTAAATGGTTGGATTATATTTAGTGTAAACCACTTAATTGTTTCATTAGAAGTAGTAAAAGTCAGTTGGTCCTGCAGTATAGACGTATAATTAATGGGTCAAAACAAGTGGTTTTACATGGGCTGTCACTCTTACTTGTTATCAAAACATGATATTATATTCGATTGTTGATAGTTAATTTCACATTGGAACCTTATTATTTACATTTTAAAATGTTTTGATAATAATTTGTAATGCAAATTTTATTAATGTTAATGGTTTGAAATCAACTTGATGAGATTATTGTCGAGTTTTACCAATTTAAGGGGGTGTTTGGATTAGCTTATTTTTCGGGCATATGGGCTACTGAGTTTATTTGATGAGCTTTAGAAAGTAAATACGCCATAAGCTCAAGTTAATACGCTCGTAAACCGAAAAAAGTTAAGATGATAACTTACTGATAATAAGATAATCCCGTAGAATAAGATAATACAGACAACAGTAAGTTAAGATGATAACTTACTAAAAAACTAACAGATAACAGAGGAGTAGCGGTTAATAGTTAATTTGTCAAAAAAGGCCAGTCGGCCGCTTACCCGCTGATATGGTTGTTTGGTAACTTTTTTTACGTAGTATGGTATTAATTTGTATTAAACTCACACCCTTGTCGGCAAAACATAACTGGAACCACTATGCTGGCATGCAGCTGATGAACCAAGTGAAATGATGCCCCATCTTTTTAAGTATCCAGTGGAGGTCGATTACAAGGATCATGTGAACCCCTTCCAGGCTGCCCAGTTTTTCCAGATATGGCGGCAACATTAGACTTATGAGTGTTTAGTACTTCTTACAGTTTTCTTTCTTGTTGTGTTTTTTTAATAATTACCCAATTTTTCTAGATATGGATTTGATAGTTTTCTTTATTTAATGTTCCACAACTATAGATAGTAACATTTCTCTCATGATATAATAGTTGATGCATTCATATACAGACTTGTAGTGTATAGCATTATGAATTATGAATGCAAAGAACAGAATCTCTATATATCGAATATAAGTGTTGTAGTGGATTTTGTTAAGTGCTGCACTCATACGACACATTTTGATTGTTGCTTTAGCGTCATTTTATAGTAGTGATTCGCATAGAATTTTTATTTCGAGCATACAGAATGCACAAGTGTTGATAAAATAAAATTAACTAAAAGGTTTTAAGAAGATACCTTACTTCGATGGATGAATATAGGTTTAGCTACCAATGTATTTCGTATGATCGATACAAAGTAAAATCTTTAACGCGTTCAAATCTGCGGTAAAAACCTAAACACGTATCTCTATTTAATGGTTACAACACTAATAATAGAAATATATTTTTGATCTAAAAAGATGGTTACCTTATATGAATCTTGTAGGATCTTGAATTTCTCTAGTTGCTTTTTGGAAGCTTTTATGGTGTGTTTGAAGTTCTGTAAACAATTAATGGTAATCTTCATCTATTTATGGAGTAAATTGTTAAACTTTTCCTAGAATCAAGTATTAGCCCGTTGTGTGCATTCAAATAAAAAAGATAACATAGACCGGTGTTCTCTATATCAACCAGTGCTATATTTGGAAAATTAATTGAAACCGGTTTTAGAAACAAACTGGTGTCTTTGTACATGTTTTGAGACCGGGTTTTAGGACTGAACCGGTTTTTTACATTTTCATATTATTGAAACTGGTTATTATTTGACAACCGGTTTAGAACCCGCTAATAAGACCGGTTATTATACAACCGGTTTCTATTAAGAGGTGTCCATGTGCTTTTTTGTAGTAGTGATTGTGTGTAGTGCTGATGATTGAGATTGGACTAATCTTCACTATAAATTGATAGTTGCTGGTTTAGATTTTGTTGCGAAGCTGAGTGTTGACTATGAGAGATGATGAGTGAATTTTTCCGTTTGAGAAGTATCTTGTTTGGAAACAAGGAAGTATGTGGAAGAGGAATGTGATGTATTCCTAGCTCTGGTAATTAGTGATAGGGTGGTTGAGGAGAAGTTGAGAGATCTGTTAATGAC
The DNA here is from genome assembly GCA_025667525.1 of Glebionis coronaria. Lineage (NCBI taxonomy): Eukaryota > Viridiplantae > Streptophyta > Magnoliopsida > Asterales > Asteraceae > Glebionis > Glebionis coronaria. The sequence goes on from CM046880.1 coordinate 22,221,217, forward strand.
ACGAGAGTATTCTAAAGTTTTTCTGAAGTTTTTGCAGAGTTGCTGCCGCCTCATGAAGTGGAGTTCGTGTCGATTGAGTGTTGTAAACAATAGGTGTAGTGCTTTTGCGTTTCGTTATGTAGTGCTTCTGTGTTTTGTTGAGTAGTAATTGTATGCCTTATCATTTGGCACCGTCAGAGTGTAATGAGTTATTCGGTCAACTTCGAGAAGTGATGGATGAGAGATGTATTATATTAAGTTTCGTTGCAATGACAATCACCTGTACTGTTTGTCAAGAAAGATGGATTGTTTCGGATGTATATTGATTATCGAGAGCTTAACAATTGACAGCCAAGAATCGGAATCCATTACCGAGGATTGATGATTCATTTGATCCTTGCAACTTGCCTGGATCCAGTGTGTACTCAAAGATCGCTTTGAGTTCAGGTTATCATTAACTGAGAGTTAGGAAGGAAGATGTTCCTATAGTTGTTCTTTGTACTTGATGTGGGTACTTTAAGTTTCAAGTGATGTGTTTGGAATTGACGAACGCGTCTGCCATATTCATGGACTAGGTGAATCTTGTGTGTAAGATGTGCTAGGATGAGTTATTCATTATAACTATTGAAGATATTCTATATTATTCCAAGAGGAAAGGAGGAACATAAGTAGCATATGAGGATAAATTTTGGGATGGTTGGAAAAAGAGAAACTGTATGTAAAGTTCTGTGTGTGTGTGTGAATGTTAGTAGAAATATTTGCGTTTTAAGACAGTTGATTGACAACAAAGGTATTCGTGAAGATCTTGCCAAGATTGAAACGATTAAGGATTGGTTGGTACCAACGACGCTGACGGAAATCTGTTAATTCCTTGGTTTAAGCTGGGAATAATCAGAGGTTTATCGAAAGGTTTTCACTGATTGTTAAACCATTGATTAAGCTGACTAAGAAGAATTGGATGTGTGAGTCCCACTTATACATCTAAATTGTAAGTTTCGAGATATGATCCTTATCAGATGAGGAAGCTGTATCCTGAACACTGAAGGGTAGGTTGTGTTCTGCACCGATGTTGTCACTGTTGGAAGAACTTGAAGGAATTATAGTTTGTTGTGATGTGTTTCGTAAGGGTTATGTAGTTGTGGTGTTTTCTTTGAGATTGTAGAAATATTACTTGTATGGAATCAAGTATGTAGTAATCAAGGATCATCAGAGTGCTTCATAATTAATTTCTTAGGATGATAAAGGAAATGAGTAGAGGATCACCAGTTATATTGTTTTGAGTACTTGAGTAGGTTGATGGTTATGACTGTGAGTAATTATGACAACAAGATTCGCTGCCATCCGGAAAAGGCGAATGTGATAGCTGATGTACTTATCAGGAAGAAAAATGAAAAAGCTTTGGGATATGAGTTTTCGCGATGACAAAAAAGTGTGGACTTGATAGAAAGGATATTGAAATTTTAAGTTAGTGGTCTGAATTGAGAAGGATGTCAAAGTAAGTGATTTCGACATTTTGTTAACTTATGGAAAGGATTTTGTTGAAAAGCCAAGTTAGGTATGGTATATTGAGCACTCCTAACATACCTAAGTTGAGAGAGCGAGACTTAGTGATGAAGGAATTCTCAAGTCAAGTAAGCGATACGATTTGGTTTGGGTAAAGATGAAAGTTGAGTTGAGTACTGTGTGTTATACAGAGACTGATGGACAGAGTGAAAGGATGATTCGAACATTGGACGATATACTTGTGCGTGTGTGATTGATTTAGGCCTTGTTCGAATTCTTATATGATGATGATTATCATACTAGTAGTAAGGCTGTACTATTGATGGTACATAAAGAACTTCAATTTGTGAAGGTTAAGATAGTGAGTTATGGACGTAAGATTAGGCTTTTGGTGCATTGCAGAAATGTAGGTGGAATTGAATGAGTAAACTAGAAGTGATATTGGCAATATTGATAAGATTGTATGGGTTAAAGATCGTTTATTAAGTAACAAGGAATGGTCAGAAGGGTTATGTTGGCAATCGAAGGAAATCAATGGAGTTTGAAATTGGGAAACGTGGTTATGCTTAAGGTGTTGTTATGGCGGGTGAAATTTGTTTTGAGAACAACAAGGAAGGAATTCAACTTGAAGATAAGTTGCTTTTGAAAGAAAGAACTGTGAAGAGTTTTTATGAGGACGAAACATAATGAGAATTATATTGTGAAGATACAAGAATTCCAGGAGTAGAATCTGAAATTGTGAATGAAGCATGAGGATTTCTTTAAGGAAAAGAATTATCTTTTGTTTTGGAGGTATGGGATGTGAGTATAAGAGGGGCCGAGCGCCGGGACGTCGCTCTCTTTTAGGAGGGTAGGATGTGACAACCCAAACCCGAGGTCATTTATTTAATATTATATAATATTATTTTTACGAATGATTTTGAAATTTTTGATAAGATTGAATGATATGACGATTGATGGTTTTATTTAAACCGACGTTGGAGGTCTTATTTTTATCTTTTTACTAATAGCGAGGATTATTAGTGACCACGATATCGACGGATGCCCGAGATTCAATGTTTTATCATTTGTTGTCTCGGTGTTTATATTTTGGACGTTTTTATTTTAAGTTCGTATTAAGTCGAACCGGGATCATATTATCATCATATTTTGAGTGCGTTTTAACTTTTGAAAAGTATTTTTACGAAACCCGAGCCTCGTAAATATTTTCAAAATTGACAATTTATATTTTCTACCTTTACAACTATTTAATTGCATTTTGGACCAAAACTATCACAAATTGACAAAAAATACCCCTCCACCCCACTATATATAATTTTTCCCCTAACCATTTTAAATATAAAATTCATTGTAAGAAAAAAAATCCATCTCTCTCTCTCCTTGTTCTTGTTTGCCGTCCACCACCATAGCAAAAAACACCCTCATTTTTTATGATCAACTTTGATTCATGAGAAACTAAAACAAGTCCCATCTTGCAAACTTGATGGTGATTCTAATGGTATAATTTTTACCCACATGCATTAACTTTTCAAAAATTTATTTTTCTTGATGAACTAGTGATGTTTGATCCATTTTTATGATGATATATATGTGTTATTGTTATTTTATTCAAGAATTGTTGGTTGCATGTTCATTATTTTTGAGTGGGTTATTTTTGTATGATCATTTAAATGAGTTATGGGTTAGTTAAGTTGTTGGTAATGATTTTAGGGTGATATTAGGCATATGGGAATGATTAAAATGTGGTGAAAAATTAATTTTGAATGATTTTTAAATATATATTTTAAAACAGATTATTAAACTTAATTTTCTAAAAATATGAGTTTGAGTTTGAGATGAACTAATTAGATATTGTTGTAGAGGATGTTTTTAGCTTCGTTTTGGTATAAGGTAGGGCTTCTAGCTCCAAACGAGGGAAAAGTTACGTTAGTTTGATTATTCGTGTACCGGGAGATGAGTATCGTCACAATATGTAATTGTTGTCGATGTTTGGATCGAATCTCGGGGACTATAAAATGGATTTTAAAAATGAGTCATAGACTGATTTTGAATGATAAGTATGATGATGTTGAGTTATTTTCAAAGTTGAGTGTCGGTTTTGTAACCGGAGAAAAATAAATGGTTGAAAAGACTATATGAGTTGTTGACGTAAAACTGTCCGGTTTTTGTAGTTCAAAGATGCGTCGGACATGGAACTTTAAAAGTAAAATCTTTTGATAGGATTTTAACAGGTCTTTCTATATATAGTAAGTGACATTTCTGATTAGTATCATAAGTATTTGATGTGTTTAAGTGGGGTAAATGAGCTCATACATTTGGTATGTACCGACAGATTTTTATCGAAAGAATTAACTAATAGAATAAACATATAGAATGAAGTAAAAGGTCACTTGTATTGTTTTCATTTTGGGTTGAGTGTGATTTTATGATTTTGAGTTTGATGTTAGTAAGTATGGATTTTATTCGAGTTTATTATAGATGAACGCGCCTTATTTGATAGGTTGCGGTTTTTGTGTTTATCGGGCATCAACTATCGTCGAATATCGTCTTGCTACTGCTATTACTCCAGGTGAGTCTATAGCCTCGCTTTTGTAATTGTTTTGAATGATTTTAAAACCCGCGAGGGGGATACATGCTATTTGAAAGTAAAATTGACACAAGTCATGATTGATTGTTTGGACCCGAATGTTGCCTTTGTTGTTTGAATTGTATAAGTACCTAATTTGCAAAAGTCCCTAAATTCATGAGCCGTTAACTATCTTCTGACTTGATGTTGTGAGTTGGGAATAGCCGCTTATTCTAATAACAGTACTATTGGGCTGACGACCCTATCTGAGACCAGGGCTTTACGCTGAGTAACCCGCTGGGAAGGATAATTTTACGAGAATGAGAATTGGTATTCTTGCAAATGATACCCTAGTAGGGGCACTGGAATTTCATCTAGTCATGCCGGCTTTAGGCGTGGGTGACTAACTTAAGGGGTCGGTGTCATGAGCTTAATACAATTCAATAGCTATTGCTATATGCCAGACTTCCTGACTAATAGATTGTATGCGCACAATTCTATTAAATGATCTTGATTGATTTTTCTCTTGTGTTCAAATGTTGATTTGGAAAGCCTATAGACTCGCTCAACCGTTGTGTTGATGATTTTAAGCATGTATTTCAGGTATTGAAGACAATGAATTGCGGAGCTTGCTGGAGAAGGATTGCGGATTGCTTTTGTGGTGATGGGTCTAAAACGGATTTCTTTCCCTTTTGGTCATAAAAATAATAATGTACGGTCGAGTACTTTGGTAAAGTGTCTGTGGATTTGATCAAGTCTTTGGGGGACCTAAGTGATACTCTGATATCTTTAAAATTGTTTTACATGGGATCGAAAGTTTTAGACAATGGTTAAATTATTTCCTTTTATATTCCAAATGTATCATTTTGAGATTGTTCAAAGTGTCTTGTATAACAATGTTTGTATTTAGCACCCAAATGTGTATTTCCGCTGCGCAATGTAATTTGGGGGTGATATGAGTGTTTTTACTCATATCATTTATAGCTTAAAACAATGAAATTATGCTCATAATGTATCAAATATGCCTTTTGTTTGTATATTTCTTGTTTCCATGTGTGTAGGTACCAAGTTCGTGAAAACCGACGAAAACCAACACGAGAATGAAGAAAAAAATAAAAAGATCAAGAAGCCAAAACCGAGCTCAACTCTAGAGGATTTAATCATCTTGCAAGTTTATGGGCCAAGTGGGTCCCACAATGGGATAATTGGGCCCAAAAGCCCAATATTGGAATATGATTATTAGCTAAAATGTCCAAGAGCCCATTATGGCCCAAATCAGATTTAAATGGAGACGAAATGGTGAAATAATCAGGCTAAAAGGCAAATTCATTATTTAAACATGTCATGGGCCTTATAACCCATTAGGGTTATTCACAACCGATTAAAGAAAGGGACGTTTTATAAGCTTTTGGTCAAACCTATCCCACATCACATATTTATCTATTAACCGATACTCCCAATGTTTATTTCACCCCACTTATTCTCTCACCCACACATGAATAAATAATATTTCGATACAAACGAAGTTCCATCTTCCCCATTAATCGTTTTCTCCCAAAACCAGTGAGTAAACTCACTGTTCAAAAACCCTAGCATAATAAAATCATTTCTTTTATTTGGGGCTTTTTCTATATTCGATTAATTCATAAATAGGGGAATAAAATCCCCATGTTTAAAGGAAGAGAGTAGATGGTGCGAGAGAGCTACGTGGCCTAATCATATTGGATGCTACAACTCATTTCCCAAATCCCACCAATCACAAGGCCTGAAATTAGCACAACTAGCACAAACCCCTGCCACGTTGGCGATCTGTGTGATCAAAACTTATTATCAGCCCTTGGATCCAAACTGAAAAGAGAGAGAAAGAGAAGAAGGAAGATCAAAGGCTCAGAGTGAAAAGGAATATCCTTTAGAAGATCCGATTATTCGTCATCAGCTAAGCCTTGGGGGGGCTATAAATACCCCCAATTTCTTGTGTAAACACATCCTTTACTTTTCTTTCAAAGTTATTATGTAGAAATAAATGTAGGAATTAATCTTGTATTTCTTTATCAAAGTTTTGTAATATTCTTGAAATTAATGAAAGTTCTTTTGATTTAATCTTGAATCGTGTCTCGTTATTTCCTTCTGCTTAAGTTGAAATTTGATTTAATTTCTATTAATTGTTTCATATTAATAATATTGAGATGTTAGTTGTAAGCTAATTAATAGTTTATAATTAATATTAAAAGAGAAGTTTTGGGATCAAACTTTTCCCCACTGGAAAAGCCTAAATAAATCTGCTCGTGTTCATGATGTTATTGGTGATGGTTCGTGAATGGTGTCGATCTAGTCCAAGGTAGCTCAGCGCTAACCTTCGTCTCAAAGGTTTCGTCAAAAGGTGCTCACTCTCTTATTCTCCTTTAATTGCTGGTAGAATACTTTGATGCATTTGTGTGATGGATTTGTGATAATCTGTTTTAATTATGATGATTTGTTAAGATTTTAGTATTGAGTTTGTTTGAAGTTCACTAATCTGAGTTGGCTTACAGAAATGTTGCTAGTTTATGTTTGATTACTTAAGTGTAAAATAACAAAAGAGTGATTTTAGGAGTATGATTTAGTTTTTTTTTTTTTTGCCATTGGATTGCATTTGTTTGTGACTGCTGGCCTGAGCTAGTTTACTAGGACGGTGATTCTGATTAGACTGAGCGGAGGGCTAATCAAATTGCTACCGTGATTAAAGAGCTGAGGAACTTAGTTTGAACTGAGTAGCTGTTAACTTTTTGTAGTTAAATTGCTGCTTAAAATGCGTTTGAATAATATGAGTGATGCTGTTGATCTAGATCTGCTAGCATTAGAACGTTTTTTTTAGGTTATCTGCTATTGGATTTTGGTAACTCTTGGAGAGTTGTTAAGCTCATCTGATCTATTCGCCCATTTAGAATTACTACTGCGTTTGATTTCTATGGAAGCGTATGCTAGATGATTTGTGGTATTGAACTGATATTGGGTTATATTGTTTCAACTATTAATCTGGTTTTTTTTAATTCGTGGCTAGATATATGTGGTGTTCTCTGTTACTGATTTAAATGTTCAGGATATAGAGATTGAGTTAAATTCATTTTGTTTTAGGGATTGATTTAAATCTGTTAAACTATTGCTGTAAAGATTTTTAATATAGGGCTGTGTGATCTGAGTGTTTGATAGAAGCTTAATCTGTGTTTTACTTATAATTGAGTTTTGATTTACTGGCTCATGTAAACTGCTTTTCAAAACCTATCGTTTTGATAAGTCCAATATAAGTTGTTCCTAGCAGCTTTTGCAAATAAGCTGTCACAAGTCTTTCCTAAGACTTCTTTCTCATAATCTGTCTAAAAAAAAGTTTAAATTCCAAAAAGTTGCAACTGGGGGGTCTCAAACTCGAGACCTCCCCTTTACCATTCAAGCGCGTTTACCACTGGGCTAAGGGCCCTTTTGAGTTTTATTCTCAAAAGTTGATTAATATATGGAATTTGTTTTCTAGCAGTTTAAATTTTGTAAGGTTTTGTTACGTTTCAATTTACTTTTATAACTTTTAATTTTAATTTTTTTTAATAAAAAGTAGTTTAAAAGTAAAAACAAAAATAAAAAAAATGTTTTTATAAAATTTAAATAGTTTAATTAGTTTAATTTTTAATCAATTAGATTTTTATAATATTAGATTTAAATAAAAATAGATTTTAAATAGATTTGTTTTTAAGTAATTTTTAATAAAGTAAATTAGTTTTAAAAAGTTTATTTAGATTTTTAAATAGATTAATTTTTTAAATAGTTTTAATTTTTAAGTAATTAATTGTGTTTTTAGATTTTAATTTTTAGCGGGGTTTACGATTCATGCACTTTAGGATTAAATTAGGATTTAAAATTGGTAGATTTACTTTTAGTTTAAAAACCGACGACACATTCAAATCAATTGTCCAAATCAAAGCAAAACGTCTCAAATTCACTCGATCTTCGTGTACAACGAACTCGACTCACTCACGTGTTTAATCGTATCCGTCTTTGACTTATTTTTGGTTAATTACTTTTTCCTAAAGGTAATTACCTAAATTTGTCCTATAACGTATATGTGTTAATCCACGACACATCAGGGGGTGTTAAATAGTGACTACAAAGAGGAGTCGGATGACGATGATCAAAATGACGATACAGTTAAGAAAGAGCCTGGGGTAAAAAAACTTCCCCGAAAAGTGAAGGTTGAAAAGTAGGAATCTGATGAGGAATATGTCAAAGATGAAATTGACGAGGAAGATGAAGAGGGTGTTAAGAAACATGGGAAGAAGCAGAAGAAAACTTCTGAAGGTGGAGAGGTTGTGTTGAGTGAAAAAGATAAGTATCTACTCAAGTTTCCAATTATAAAATCTAGGACAGTGCCTACTTCTTTCTTCGCAGCAATTCGAGATAGTAGAGTGGACATTGATAAGTTTTTGGGAAGTATGGGGTTTTCTGCATTTTGTACTATTAAATAGATACCTTACCTAGGCGTTTAGGGAGGTTTGCTGTTAGAACGTTTGATAAGGAGAGCTATCATTTTAAGCTTTTAAACGGGTCTTCGATTCTTGTAACTCCTCAAAAGATTAAGGATATTTTAGGACTTCCCATTGGTGGAACTTCTATATATGATTTACCTGAGAGAGCTTTGGATGACCCGTTTGTGTTGTTGTGGTTAAAACAGTTTGATAAACCATGGAAACTACTTCATGCTTCTGATATTCAAGAGAAACTTAATGAAGCAACAGAAGTTGACTTGATGTATAAAGTCAATTTTCTTACTCTATTTTCTGTTGGGTTGTGTACAGCTTACACGATGAAAGCAATACTTGATCTAACTATTGTTCGGCGTATTCGTGAGGATACGGATATTGCTGGAATTGATTGGTGTGAGTTCTTATACAAGTGTCTTGGAAATAGTACGGAACCGAATACTTTGGCTGGTTTTTACATTGGGCCGTTGTGTTTTTTAATTGTAAGTGTGTATATATATATACATTTTTACGTTTTTTTTTGTGTTTTTTGTGTTTTTGTATTTTATGTTATATTGTTTATAACTTTTAACAAGAAATAGTTTTTATTTTCCTAACAGCTTCTGTATTTGGATTCAACAAAATTTGATCGTTATCCTATTCTTCGGTCTAGACCTGCTATACTGAATTGGAATACAACAAACATGCATCGCAAACAGGATTTAGAGGTCCAAGATAAAGTAATTGGGATGTTGGAGTGGCAGCCGGAATGGACTGTGTCCGAAGAAAAACAAAGTGAAGGTTTTTTTAATGTGGGTAAACAAACTGAAGAAAAACAAAGTGAAGAAAAACAAAGTGGTTTTTCCGGTAAACAGGTGTGTTGTCGTATCTTTTTACGGTTTTTATTATTTTTTCAATTATTTTTGTATCATCTAAAGTGTTATAATAATTTGAGTTTACATGATTCAACTGAATCATGCATGATCCAACTGAATCATGCATGATCCAACTGAATCATGCATGATCCAACTGAATCATGAATTTTTCTACATGAATCAAACATGATTTATATATTTCATTTTTGTAGGTCTTTTGCACAAAGATCAATGAAAAGCTTTCAAGCATTACCAAAGACAAGGCCGAACTTGAATGCATTTTAAGAGATGCGAACAATGAATTTCCAAATGATGAGAACATTCGTCAATTGATTGAGAAATATGAGGGAGTTTTTAAGGATACTGTTTTGTTTCAAGATGAACCTACTCATATTGATGATTTCAATGCTTCCCCTGACGAGAATGTTGATTTAAACAAGCCAAAAGAGTTGGCTGCAAAGGAGTCACCTACGAAGGACATTGAGCCCGGGAACAAAGCAACAACAGACGAAGCAGCAGATGAAGGAGCAGACGAAGCAGCAGTCGATGATGTTGAAGAAACTTTGTGAGAACCCGTACTTTCCCAGCATTATTTTATTATTTTATTCGTGTTTCATGAATTTTCCAACGTATTTCGTTTTCTTGTATTGCTATATGTAAATCCTGAGATTTTTAAATTATACTTTTTTTAAGTATTTTTCTGATCATCGATAAATAATTTGTATGGAATTATAAATATTCATTTTATTTTTTTTTATTTTTTTTCCATATTTATTTTAAATCAATGTTTTTTATTTAAAATCACCCGTGTGCGTTTTACAACGAGTTTATTCAAATCAATGTACAACGAGAATTCCTAGTGATCGCGATACCGACGGATGCCCAAAATTTTACGTTTACTTATCGATTGTTTCGATAATTAATATTTTCAATGATGTCGTTTTAATTACGTATTAAGTCGTGTCGAGAAATCGTATAATCATTTTTACGATGCATTGTAACTTTGAAAAGTATTTTTACGAAACCCGAGCCCCGTAAATATTTTTAATATTTACCAATAACCATTTTCTACCCTTTAAAACTATTAATTGTATTTAGATCCACAAGTTTGCAAATTGGCAACTTTGGTCCCTCCACTACCTATCATATATAAACCCTTTTCTTCCACTTTATTCATAAAAAACACACACCACAACAATTTCTCTCCCTCCCACCTCCATTTTTGCCGCCACTTACCACCATCAACCACCACCATCCATCATGATTCATCCAAAACAAAATAAACACCCATTCTTAGAATTTAATGGTGATTCTTTTGTTACTAAAATCACCCACATGCATCAAGATTTCAAGAACCTTTGATTTCATGATTGTATGATGTTGTAATCATCTTGCATATGTTATATTTGGTAAGATTATCATGTTTTGATCCTTAAAAGTCTTGTTTTTAATCTTTGATTTTGTTAGATTTTTCATACAAGTGTTTTTAGGAGTGTTTGGTTGATGGGTATGATAGTATAGTGATCCTAGGGGTATGGGAATGATTGTTTTTGAGTGAAAAATAGATTTGTCATGTTTTCTAAAAAGCTAATTTGGGACAGCAGCCTTAAACAGTATGTTTCGTGGGTTTAAGGTCTATGAAAGACTGAGATTATTTGAGATTGTTGTAGAGTTTTCCGAGACGGTCGTTTTGGTATAAGATAGAGCTTATAACTCATTACGAGTCAAAAGTTATGCTAGTTTTAGTTTTCGTGTACCGGGAGACGCAAGTCGGCACAATCCGAAATTGAGGCTGATTTTGGGTCGACTCTCGGGGACTTTAGGCTTGGTTAGATAGTTGATACTACTGATTTTCAAAGTTTACAAACTGAGTTTGATGACTCTAGTAGTGGTTTCAACAGACGGATTGTCGGGTTAGTACTTTTAAAGTGGTCCAAACGGTTTTACAAAACAAGTGTACAAATCTGTCCTAAAATTTGGAGTCGAGTAAAGCGTCGAGCTGATGGATTTTAAAGTGTGAACTTTGACTCAAATTTTGGTGAGGTCTTATACAGGTTATAAGTGACCTTGACACCAATTTTCATGTAAAGCGGACAAGTCTAGATAGGGTAGATCGGTGTGTACATTCGGGGTGTACTTGCTGATTTTTATTTTAGACACGTAGTTCAATGCTTGTGTTGCGTGAGTTTGAGTGTTCACCATCGGACATGGTGACTTACTCAAGTGCTTAGTCATTATATAAATGACTTAGCTACTGGTCCAAATAAGGGTAAAGGATAGTTTGACTTGCGTTGACTTGGCGTCGTATGACGAGTCATTTTCAAGTGTTCAAGTGTTTTAACGAGTAACGTTGGATAAATGGGTAGTATGAATTCATTTGATTCGTGTCAATGGTTTTGAAACGTGTATACTTTGAAAACATTTGAGTCATGTTATATTTGGTATATATATCGATATTGAGTTCGAGTCTTAATGTGCGCCTTATTGTGATAGGTTGCGGTTTTCGTGTTTTCCCCGGGCATCCATATCGTCGGTGATCGTCTCACTACATTGTTTCTACTCAGTTGCTGAGTACCGTGATTGACTTAACACGTGGCTAAGGGCCACGAAATTTCTAAGGATCAAGGAGGAGGAATTGTTTAATTTGTGTGTTTGGATTAATTCCTACTTGTTATGAAGGTATAGTCACTCCTAGCATTTTAGTTTTGATGTTACTAGTACTTTGATTCTTTTTATTCATGAATTTTGAATTCCTTGGGTGAAACCCACTGAGATTATAGATACTTAGGGCATATTAGGACTTAGGACACTTGCGTGGCGATTTGGTATAGCCTAAGTGTTGCTTGATTGAGGTTAGGTAGCTAAATGGAGTTGTTTTTGTAGTATGGAAATCACCACAGAAACAAACAGGTTATGGCAAAATTTTCTTAAACATATGACCTTGTTTTTATTTGAAAAATGGATACCCACTGATGTGATTAGTATGTGTTGAGTTGGATGGAAACGGGAAGTGTCCGGATGAGTCCGAAACGGTCGTTTTACTAAACTAGGTCAAATCTGAATGTTATGCTTAAAACGTGGGTAAATTGACTTGGGTAAAAAGGATTAATATATGATTTTATGACTTTTTACAGTAGCTACAAATATAATAAAACTTCTCTTTTTGGTTTCGTGTCAAAATCTTTTACCGATTGGGATTTATGCTTAATCTACCGTAAGGTACGAAAGACGTTTACAACTTTCTGTTTTGATAGTCTGTCACTAAAAGTGCATTTCCCGTTGATTGAAAATAGTTCTAGGGCTGTTCTTTCCCAACTTTTAAAGGTAAGAGAAATACCTATACATGTCAAGAAATTTCACCTCCTGTACAATTATAGATTTTTAGATATGACCAAATCTTCACAGCCTTTTTCAGAAAACTGAATGCAGTCCCTTGTTTTGGTTTTTCAAACCGAGTCTTAAACGTGTTCGGAACGCACACATAAATGCTTGGACCATCATACAAGGTTGATATTAGGTTATTACAGTAGGTTCAAGGTGTTGGGTCAAAATTTTAACTTAAAATTAGGTCTCGCCATCGCACGCAAGTTACCTAGTCATACTATGTCCCACCACTTTCTAAAACGTTATTGCTTCATCGAACGCATTCTTATTACGCGTCACCATTGCATAGGTCCGTGAAGACTTCTTTTTGCTCAGCCCCTTTTACCTTGTAATTACTTACTAAAGGTGAGTCCATAGCCCCTTTTTACTTGAACAATGTTTCTAAATGCGGGGTGAGATTTTACATGGTGGAACACACCCATTTAAAACTGTATACTATCCAGAACTTGTATGCTATTCAGACTTGTATGCTTTCCAACAGTTTTCATTGATATTATTGCTTATAGTTAATAGCCTTAAGTTTCCTCTCTTGATCATGAACCGTTAATTGTCCCGTATGCTTTGCGCTAAGCGCGAATGTTGTGGGTGGATCTGTTGGGAATCTAAACTTATTAGATTCCCTGATCATTGATTTAAACATAATTAGGCTGATAGATAGTCCCTTGCCTGTGCCTAGGAGGCAGGCAAGTTTCGCAAGACTCACAGAGATCCAAGTCTCTGTGAGCAACCTAAGAGGAGTCCATGTCAGAGACATTGTCAGGGAAGTCGAAGATTACCTGAAGACATACTCCTTGGCTGTGATGGATAACAGCCAAGATGTATCAGGGACTCTGAGGGGTTGAGAGTTAACAGGGGTGGCAATACCCTGATAACTCTCAGCACACTTTGGACATGCCATTTGTGTGTTCGAGACTATGAAGAATAAGGAAACTGTTTTTGACAACTGTTCCTTAAAGCATAATGGAAGACTACCAAGAATAGAAGGACATCATGTGACTGATGTGGGAACTTGTAAAAGCTTGTGTAGTCAACATCAAGTACTTTTTAAGTCAAACTCGTAACACTATAAATAGGATGTGTATCCATGCATTAATGTTTAACACTTTGAGATATTAAGAACATTAGTGCGTATAACTTAGTGAATCAAACAGCTACGACTGTATTCATAAGTTAGGATTTGTTGTTGTTCAAAGTGTGCACAACACATTGTCATCAAACGGTGTTATCCATAACACTTGTAATTCTTTATTATACAATAATAAGATTAAGTTTGAAAAGTAATACCTTGTGTTAATCAAGTTAAGATTAGGGTTTCTTGCATTGATTAGGGACTTTCAATTGGTATCAGAGCGGTGTTTGATATTAAAACCTTCAAGAAACATCGTTCTCAGTTTTATAATCAAGATCCACCATGCCGGAAACTTCTAGCCCACAATCACCTTCCACAAATCCATCTTCACCAAGACTTAACCCTCCAGCCAATGACGATGATCTACCCCAACTTCTTGACTCAAGAGGTGGATCACACGTAACCAGTGTACCAGTCTTTGATGAAGAAGACTTTGCCAGCTGGAAGAGTCAATTTCTTGTTTACCTTGATGGACTTGAACCTTTTCTCTTAGAAATTTTAGAAAATGGTCCATATATTCCCATGGCGCTTACATCCACTGAAGAAAACCCTCTTCCCAAACCTATCAAACAATGGACTTCAGCTGATAGGAAATTAGCAAACCAAGATAAACGTCTCAAAAGCATCATAATTTCCTGTCTTCCCAAGCATATCATGAAGTCTGTCATTCAGTGTCCCACAGCTAAACAAATGTGGACAGACCTCATTCTTGGCCATGAAGGACCCTCTGAAACAAGAGAGACAAAGATTCAGGCACTCAGACTTCAGTTTAATGCCTTTAAGTCACTTGAAGGTGAAAAGGTTCAGCAAACCTATACTAGGCTGAAGATTCTTCTAAATGACCTGGCTATGAATGATGTCACTATTGGTCAAGCTGAGATCAATGTTACTTTTGTCAACAGCCTTCCAAGAAAGTGGCTGAGCATGAATCAGACTCAGAGAGCTAACAACTCAATCAAACATGATACCCTTGCTCAGCTCTATGGTAAGTACAATTATGAAGAAGGGCTGATCGATACTATCTACAAATCAGAGACTGAAAGATTTGTAGTCCAAGGAGCATCTTCCAAAGCATTGATCTCTGCAACACATCCTCATGACAGCGATTCTGATATTGAAGAAGATACCCGTAGCAGCCAAGAGTTCTTGTCAGATCTCAATGCAGAATTCCATGAAAGAGCATTGCTAGCCAACCAAAGAAGATACTACAAAAGATCTGGAAGAGTAGGATCAGCTAGCAAACCAACTGACAGGTCAAAAGAAACATGTTTTGCCTGTGGAAAGCTTGGACATTATCAAAAAGATTGTCCTTCCACCAAGACATCCTCACCCTCTTATCCATCATCTTCATCCAAACCCTACAAGTTCAAACAACATAACAACTCATCTCAATCCAATTCTTCAGACACTGAGAAGAAAGATTACAAAAATAAGTACAAGGCACTTAAAGCTGAGTTAGAACAAATGAACTTAAAGATTGAAGCTATGTCTAAAAAGAAAGGTGGTGAGAAAAAGACAGAGAAAGGGTTGGTTGCTGAAACTTATGATTGGAATGATGAACCACTGACTTCAGATGAAGAAGACACCACAAGAGTCAGGGCTTTTATGGCGATAGCTGAGGATGAACCAGCTGTTGGAAAAGGTGATGTTAGATCAGGACAATGGGTTGACATCACAATGAAAAAGGTACACGGGCTTTTATCTATGTCTGATAGTGATGAACGTAAGCATGTCCTTGATTACACCATTGTTGATTTGCACTTTGTTGAGGAACAAAGAAAGAACCTACTTGATAAGTTTCACTCTATTAAATCTGAAATGATAAATGCTAAGGCTGAATGTGAAACTCTCAGGCGGGTTAATTTAGAGAAAATATCCCTGCAAAATGAAGTAGCTAGATTAACCTTGAAAAACATAGCTTTAAATGATCAAGTCTCTGAATTGAACAAGATTATTGAAAAATGGCTGTGTGCTAGGTTTACTATTGATGAATTGCTTAGGGATGAAGTGCCTGCTGACTTAAACAGGGATATAACTGCTAAGAATAAAAAGCTGAGGATTCTCACCAAACCCAAAAACATTGTCTTTAAATCTACAGAGACTATTCATATGTCAGATAGCTCTTTGACTAATGACCCTGTCTCTGAAGATGTGGCTGAGCTACCACCTTTGCCCAAACTCTCTGGAGTTGAACCTAGCAGCTCTTCTAGATCTGCTAAGGACGAACTTAGGACAGATATTGAGAATCCTCCAACTAAAGTTTTTTGTGTGCCTGCTAAACAAACTGGTAAACAAGTAGCTTTTAAGCCTGTCACTTCTAAAACTGTGAATAAGGTTGACCCCACCACTGAAGATCGCCTGTTGTCTCTAATGAAAGAAGTAGAACTCTTGAAACAACACATTAAGCCTTCCGCTGAATGCTCTACTTCTCATGAACCTAAGTCAGTCCTAGGTGAACCCAAAGGGGAAAGGTTAATCAAACCTTATTCCAATGTATGTAAAAATTCTCACCATTCGACCTTAGATCATGACAGACACATGGCAGCTAAAAGAGCTCAGACACCCTCTAGGGACAGACCACAGAGTTCCAAAAGGCAACAGGGAAATTACACATCTTATCCTCCCTGTAAATTCTGTGGGTTCACAGACCATCACTCAGACGAGTGTGGTGACTTCCCTGGGTGTGATATCTGTGGGAGTTACAACCATGAAACAATGAACTGTCCATCCCAACGCCAAAAGTTTTTCAGGAACACAAGGGTTGCTAACAAGCAATTCAGGGAACCCACTGGAAAGTGGGTTCACCATAGGAACTAATCTGTTTCTATGTATCTGTGCAGAAATATCTCAAGGAATCGGTATGGTATCTAGATAGTGGCTGTTCTAGACACATGACAGGGATTCAACAATACCTGCACAGATACTCAAAGGAGCCAGGTCCCAAAGTGGTGTTTGGAGATAACTCTTCAGGTGACACAGAAGGATATGGCTCAGTGAACTAGAATGGGATCACTTTTACCAGGGTTGCATATGTGAATGGTCTTAAACACAATCTTATTAGCATCAGCCAATTATGTGATGCTGACTATAAGGTTTTGTTTACTAAGACTCAGGGAACCATATTCAACAAAAACAATGATGTTGTGCTGATTGCACCTAGAAGGAGAGATGTTTATGTCATCAACATGGCTGTGTGCTCTGAAGACAGTTCAAATTGTTTTCTTGCCAAAGCCTCTGAAAGTGTCAACTGGCTGTGGCACAAAAGACTGTCTCATCTCAACTTCAAGAATATCAATAAGATAGCCACTCAAAACTTGGTTGCTGGTCTACCTTCAGTAATGTTTTCCAAAGACAAAACGTGTTCTACCTGTGTCAAAGGAAAACATCACAGGTCTTCATTCAAGACTAGGCAATCATTCTCTATTGACAAGTGCTTACATCTCCTTCACATGGACTTGTTTGGGCCTGTCAAACCTCAAACCATTAATCACAACAAATACACCTTGGTCATAGTTGATGAATTTTCAAGATATACATGGGTGTTCTTCCTCAGAAGGAAAAGTGATGCTGCTGAAACCATCATGTCCTTCATCAGACAGGTTGAAAATATGAATGATGTTAGAGTCAAAGCTCTAAGAAGTGATAATGGTACAGAATTCAAGAATCATCAACTTGAATCATTTTGTGATGAAAAAGGGATTTCTCAGAACTTCTCTTCAGCTGGAACTCCTGAACAAAATGGTGTGGCTGAAAGAAGAAACATGACTTTGATTGAAGCTGCAAGAACTATGTTAAATGGTGCAGCCCTACCAAAGCAATTTTGGGGAGAAGCTGTTCACACTGCCTGCTACACTCAAAACAGATCAATCATTGTTAAAAGACATGGCAAAACCTCCTATGAAGTTTTCAGAAAAAGATCACCAGACGTCAGCTATTTTCATGTGTTTGGATGCCCTGTGTTTATTTATAACTACAGGGATAAACTTGGAAAGTTTGATGAAAAAGCTGATGATGGTTTCTTTTTGGGATACTCTCCAACAGCCAAAGCCTTCAGAGTATTCAACATCAGAAGGCAAGAAGTAGAAGAAACATTCCATGTCAGATTCAATGAAGATGATGAAGTCATACAGAGAACAGGAACATAGGGTGATGAAATAAATTTTAATGAAAATATTTCTTTCCCAAGTGATGAGTTCACAGAACCCAGACCTACCAGTCATCATCACTCCAACACTCTCACTCCTTATGTCCCTGCTTTTGACCCTCTGTCTACTCACAACATAGAAGTTCCTACCTCTCAGGAACTTGATGAAGAAGAACCTCAAATCTCTGATGGTCCTTCTCATGATATTGATGACTCACCAATTCTTCAAATCTCTGAAGATTCTCCTGCTGATAATGAAATAGCTTCCCTTGATATGGCAGAAGAAGACTCTGAAACTGAGGTTGTCTTTGAAGAAAGCCCTCCTAGTCAGCAGGATGAGACTCAAATTGTACCAGCTGTGCCCTCAAGTACCCCTGTTCTTAAATCCCCAGCTCCTCAAAATAAGTGGTCAAGAGATCAACACATTCTTCTTGTCAACATTATTGGGGAACCAAATGCAGGGGTCACAACCAGACAGCGAATCCAAGACTCAGAGTCAGCCTCAGCCAATGAATGTCTATTTGCTGAATTTCTTTCACAAATTGAACCTAAAAGAGTAGCTGAGGCTCTGGTAGAAGAAGGATGGGTAGCTGTTATGCAAGAAGAAATCAATCAGTTCAAAAGGAACAAAGTATGGACACTAGTGCCAGCTCCACCTGGAAAGAATATCACAGGCACTAGATGGATCTATAGAAATAAGATGGATGAAATTGGGAACATCATCAGGAACAAGGAAAGACTGGTAGCACAGGGGTTCTCTCAGACTGAAGGAATTGATTATGATGAAACTTTTGCACCTGTTGCTAGACTTGAGGCCATCAGAATCTTTCTTGCTTATGCTGCCTATATGAACATCATTGTGTATCAGATGGATGTTAAGAGTGCCTTCCTCAATGGTGATTTGGCTGAGGAAGTGTATGTTGCACAACCTGAAGGATTTGAGAACAGCGAGTTTCCCAACCATGTGTACAGACTTCACAAGGCAATGTATGGTCTGAAACAAGCTCCAAGAGCATGGTATGAAACTCTTTCAAATTTCTTATCTGAAAATAAATTTATCAGGGGTTCTATTGATAAAACACTCTTTACCTTCAAGGACAAGAGTGATTTCATCATTGTGCAGATTTATGTGGATGATATCATCTTTGGGTCAACAAATGTCAATCTTAGTAAACGTTTTGCTAAATTAATGACCAAGAAATATGAGATGAGTATGATGGGTGAATTAACTTACTTTTTGGGCTTTCAAATTAAACAATGTCCTAAGGGAATTTCTATTTGTCAAGAAAAGTATGTTAAGGATTTACTTAAAAAATATGACTTAGCTAACTGTGCATCAGTGAAATGCCCCATGCTTCCACCCAACAACTTGGGCCCTGATGAGTCAGGGGTCTCTGTCAATGAGACTTTATATAGAGGCATGATTGGGTCACTGATGTATCTAACAGCCAATCGTCCAGATATCCAATTCTCCACATGTCTCTGTGCAAGGTACCAAGCTAACCCAAAAGAATCCCATCTAGTGGCTGTTAAGAGAATTTTCAGGTATCTCAAAGGAACATCATCCCTAGGTCTATGGTATCCAAAGGAATCAGGCTTTGATCTCAAGGCCTATTCAGATTCAGATTATGCTGGATGCTGTATTGACAGGAAAAGCACTTCAGGCAGCTGTCAAATCCTAGGAGGAAAATTGGTTGGATGGAGTGCTAAGAAGCAAAACTCCGTGGCTATGTCTTCAGCTGAAGCAGAATATGTCGCTGCAGCCAGCTGCTGTGCTCAGGTGCTCTGGATGAAAAGTCAATTGGCTGACTATGAAATCTTGTATGACAAAGTACCAATCTTTTGTGACAACACCAGTGCCATTGCCATATCCAACAACCCTGTTCTTCACTCTCGCACCAAACACATTGATATCAGGTATCATTTTATCAGGGATCATATAATGAAGGGAGATATTAAGCTGCATTTTGTTCCCACAGAGCTGCAACTAGCTGATATATTTACAAAGCCTTTGGCTGAACCTTCGTTCAACAGGCTAGTTGCTGAGCTAGGGATGCTCAATATCTCAAAGCCTGTGGCTTGATATTAAATGTGTTCATTAAATGATTGATTCTATATTAAATGTTTTTCACATGAAACTAGGTAGTTACTTTCCAAGTAAATGCAAAAAACATTCTCAAATATTTAATCATTTATTTTTCGGATAACGAGGAGACAAACTTTTTGAAAGGTCAAGGGGACCCACTTGAGCAGTCATTTTCGCACCTTGCATTTAATACGGTTGAATAACTGTTCACTTAAGTTTGAATATATATTTTCTTCTTTCTCTTCTCACCCACCACCATTCTAAAATCTACTTCTCTCTCTAAGTTCTTATCTCTCTCAACCATCCGCCATTTTCATTCACCTTCAACCTCAAATCCATGACGTTTCCCGTTCCAAAAGCCTCCAATGTTAACTTCGAGATCAACGAGAGCATCCTCGCCTCCAACAACGCCATTGGATGGATTAAGGCACCAAACAGCACCTATTCAGATCTGGTAAATTTCATGCAGAATTGTGACCTAAATGAAGCCTTCACCAAATCTCCATCCACTTTTTACCAAGAATACCTTAGGGAATTCTGGTATTCTGCTGAAGTAGTAGAAGACACCATTACATTTAGCCTTTCATACAATGAACATCCCTTTGCCTTCTCCCTTAAAGATTTTTCTAGTGTGGCCGGACTAAAACATGGAGATGAATGCCTGAAGGCAGTTGACAAAAAGGCTGTCAAGGAAGCCCTGGCCACACTCAACCCTTGCCATGACGTTAACCCTGCCCTCACACCAGCTGAAGTCCTCGCCAAATCCCCTCTGAAGATTAAGTATTTCACTCCTATGTGGCGTGTCCTCTTCATCCACATTGTGAAGTCCCTGGGAGGAATGTAGGGATCACAGGATCATATGTCGTTTAATCATCAGGCTATTGCGTATGGATTAATCTGGGGAGCTGATGTTGACGTTGGAAGCATCCTATTCTCAAACCTGGTAGAACAACTGAAGGGAAGGAATCAGGTCAGGGAAAAGAACATCTGTTATGTGCGCTTCCTGTCCCTGATCTTTGAAAGTTTGCTGGGAGAGAATTACCACAACAAGGCCTTGACTGCTCTTAAGCCCTATCGCATCACAGGCGCCATCTACAAGGAAATAGGAGCTGAGGATATCCCTGTCACCGCCCACATGCTGAACGTGGCCAACCAGGTACCAAACGCTGAGAAGCCCTTGCTCCCTTCCTCTGAGAAGGTGAATACTTCTAGTGTCGCTGGCAAGTCTATGTCTTTGACCTCTGGGCAGCACACTACTAAGTCCAAGGCTTCATCTGGCCAACAGCCAAAGAAGAAGAAAATCCCCTCTTCTTCCCACTCCAAAGCTGTTATTAAGGCCAAGGAAAAGAAGACTGACACCGCCTCTGGTCCAGATACTCGTGTGGATTCAGAATCTTTGGCTGACAAACAACAGGCGTCTAGTGTCTCTAGGTCAGCAGAGACAACAGGAAACCAGCCAAACCAAGCTGATATCTCACAGGTAATCAGTGTACATTTTTAGAGGTTCACAAGCAACCACTCTCATTTGTCTGTAGGAGAGAGTGGTGAAGTTAGGGTAATCCTCGACCCATAGAAGTCTGTCTTTACACTTAGAATACTTTAAGACTTCTGTACACCCTGTCTTTGCACCAGGGAATGATTCATTTGTGTTTATAAAGCACCCCGATGACCCTGAACCCTCTAGACAGTATTCAGGCTAACAACAACCTGAATACACTAATGTCTCAACCTTGATCAGTTGTACTTCACACAGCCTCTTGGTTCCCTCCTTAAAAGAGTCCCAAAGGATTTATCCTTTCAGGGGGAGCTGAATCATCACCCTCAGCTTTCCTAGGGGCAGCGTAACAGGCGACCTACAACAACATATGTTTCACTCTTAAAAGAGTCCCAAAGGTTTTACCTTTTGGGGGGCTGAATAATCACACTCAGCTTTCCTAGGGGCAGCGACTGGCGATCCATAAACAACATATGTTTCACAATCAAAAGAGTCCCAAAGGTTTTTTACCTTTTGGGGGGGCTGAATAATCACATTCAGCTTTCCTAGGGGCAGCGAATGGCGATCATTAACCACACTTTATTCACACTTAAAAGAATCCCAAGGTTTTATCCTTTGGAGTGGCTGAGTAATCACCCTCAGCCTCTCTGGACAGCGAAATGGCAACCATTCTCCTTATATTTTTCCCTGTTACTAATTACAACAAACTTGCAGGCTGAAATTGTACAGCCAGTCGTAGAACCTCAGGTACAACAATAAACGGAGGCTGATACAATGACTCAGGACAAACTAAATGATGAAGAGCCTGTGATAAACGATGATGAAGAAATGCTCTCATTAGAGGATTATGTCTGTGATATTGAGCAAATGCCTGAAGATGAATTCCCTGAGGGAATGTTTGATGAAGAGGATGAAGAAGATGAGGACGACTAGATGTCTGCCTCTCCTCCTAAAGATATCGCTGTGTCCACACCAGCTGATGACAAGACTTCTCCTCTCAAGGAAGCTGTTGACACTCCAAACTCTGCTACATCTGCAACAACAGTCTTCCAAAGACCAACATATGATCCAACAGCCGAATTCCTCATGTTTGATCATCCTGCCCAGACCAACTTTGACTTAATTCCAAGGGGGGATGATTTTGCTCAGCAAAGCCTCAATATCAAGAATCTTCAGCCCGTACATCATCAATCTGATATTGAGCGCTTATCAAGGAAGCTGGATGTGATCAAGTCAGAGATGCACAATTTTACTGTGACATTTCCAGGCATCATAAAGAAGGCTGTGACTGAGGCTGTCACTGAGCCAATTCAGGATGGTGCAAGAAAAGGTGTAGCCCAGGGACTTAGTCATCTCTCAACACGAATCAAGGATGCTATTGACTCAGCTGTCCCTGCTATGTTTCGTGAACATGAACTCACCCTACACAGGCAATTTAATGCTGTTCGCAACAGGCAATACAACCATGCTAACTTTATTGTCAGGCGTGTTCAGGCAAATACTAATGCCAATGCCAACCTCTTGCTGAAGATTGCCAGGGCTTCAAGAAAAAGACAACGTGCCATGGCTGCCTCTGTGGAGCAGATTGCAAGACGTTTTCAGGCACGTTCATCCAAGCATCAGCGAAGTAAGGATGAACGTGAGGGGGATAAGAATACTACACTCAGCCTTGCATCTGCTGAACAAGGCTCATCATCAGCTAATCCCTCAACTACACCTGTTCCTCTACAAGTCATCACACCAGTTATTGTACCTGATGATGAGGATGATACTCAGGGGGAGCCACAAGATGGAGCTGACTCATCTAAATCTCTGATCTTAGTTAACATCAGCAAGCCTGAGGATGATGATGAGCCAGCGGCCAAGAAACTAAAATTCACTGTGAGCTCTCTTCCCAAAGCTATTCAAACTCAGGCTCAGACAGCGTTCATCAATAGAGCTGATGTTTTGAAAAACATAAGTGTGGAGTCCTCTGTCGCGAAGAAAGGAAAGGAGATAGTTTTGGTTGATACTGACACCAAACTTAAGAAGATAGCTGCGATGCTAGAGACAGGAGGATCCACCACAGACCTTTCCCACTTTTCAACCTTTACACCTTCCGATGAGATTCCTTTAACCCCTGAAGAAATAGAGCAACAGGCTGAAGAATTCAAAAGACTAAATGAGCTTAAGACAACCAAATAATTAAATGAAGCTACTCTGAGGAAGATGACACCACCTGAAAGGGAAAAACAAAAACAAAGGTTGAGGGAAATGGAACTAAAACGCGCTGAGGCCTTAAAGAAAGTCAAAGCTGACTATGATGCATGCGTGAACAACAGGTATGCTGCTGGCAAGATAACCAAGTTTAAATACACCATTCACAAATCCACAAACACCCCACAGATGATCTTATGGAGGGAAAACCAATAGAGGAATATGGATGTGTTTGACAACTTCAGGTTAAAGACACTTGGGTTATCAGAATGGTTTGAACTCGAAGCCTTAACTGCCAAAAAGTCTGGACAGGCAAATTTCCTTCTGCTTAAAACTCTTAAGGCTAAGTTTAACTGGATCAAGGAAACAGCAGCCAAACTCAAGATTGATCCCCCGCCACAGCTTTTTGAACAAGAACCCCCAAAGACAGGCAACAAAAGAAGAAGAATTTCACAAATTGTTAATGAAACTTTTGTTACTGAAGATGTTCATGTGGATGGTATGCACAGGGACTTGATCCTTGCAAATGGTATTGTTGGCCCTGTTGATGGTCAGACATACTCAGAGCCTGAAAGAGGAATGGCATTTATGAACAAGGCTTGCCAGTATGCTTTTCAGAGGGAAGATGAGCTGTGCTTGGCTTCAACTATTCAGCTACTCTGTCACAAGAAGTGTCTCAAGATCAACACAGAGTATTCCAAGAAGTTTGCAAAGACTTTGCAGGATGAAATTGATAACAGATTAGACGTGGCCGAAGCTGAAGAAAGAATCAAAAATGATGACTATTGAAGATGGTCTCAGCCCTTTTTACCTTCATCTTTTATTTTACTTATGTAATGAACTTGTAATTTTCTTTAAGTCTTAATAAAATCATGAGGTATGTTTGTTTAGATCTGTTATGTGTAAGAAGAAGCTGTTAAACTCACTTACCTTAACTTAGTTTGATCTAGCATTATTTATGTTTAAATAGGGGGAGATTGTTGGGAATCTAAACTTATTAGATTCCCTGATCATTGATTTAAACATAATTAGGCTGATAGATAGTCCCTTGCCTGTGCCTAGGAGGCAGGCAAGTTTCGCAAGACTCACAGAGATCCAAGTCTCTGTGAGCAACCTCAGAGGAGTCCATGTCAGAGACATTGTCAGGGAAGTCGAAGATTACCTGAAGACATACTCCTTGGCTGTGATGGATAACAGCCAAGATGTATCAGGGACTCTGAGGGGTTGAGAGTTAACAGGGGTGGCAATACCCTGATAACTCTCAGCACACTTTGGACATGCCATTTGTGTGTTCGAGACTATGAAGAATAAGGAAACTGTTTTTGACAACTGTTCCTTAAAGCATAATGGAAGACTACCAAGAATAGAAGGACATCATGTGACTGATGTGGGAACTTGTAAAAGCTTGTGTAGTCAACATCAAGTACTGTTTAAGTCAAACTCGTAACACTATAAATAGGATGTGTATCCATGCATTAATGTTTAACACTTTGAGATATTAAGAACATTAGTGCGTATAACTTAGTGAATCAAACAGCTACGACTGTATTCATAAGTTAGGATTTGTTGTTGTTCAAAGTGTGCACAACACATTGTCATCAAACGGTGTTATCCATAACACTTGTAATTCTTTATTATACAATAATAAGATTACGTTTGAAAAGTAATACCTTGTGTTAATCAAGTTAAGATTAGGGTTTCTTGCATTGATTAGGGACTTTCAGGATCCATCGGGATTGACAATCCCCGTCCCGATTACCTTGACGCACTTACATTTGTTTATACTTGAGTATTTAGGCTGAATACTCCCTAGAGGAACTTACTTTGAGTTAAGCTTCGGTTCATGAACTAAAACAGCAATAATATTGGTTTCAGACTATGGTTAATGATCATAACCATTTTCTCTATTTACTTGTTTTACAAATGAATGCTTGTGTTCCACACCTTTATTTCTAAACCTATGAATTTCACTCAACTTTGTGTTGACGATTTTACATGTTTAATCTCAGGTATTATTACTTATCTTTGCTTGGATGGGAGCCCACAGGATATTATCGCAGCCTGGAGATTTCTGTGATGCTTTTAAAAGACTGGTTTTAGTATAAACTATCAGAAATTTATTATATCTTTTGGGTAACTTTATGTTATAAATCATGATGAAATAATATATCTTTCCGCATATAAAACTCTGGGACCTATGTTTAAAACTCTGATCATTTATGATGTGATATATATGCTTTTATTACGTCAGCTTTGTGTCAACTGTAATTCATTGTTTCTTGTACTATGACGTGTTACCCCCTCGTTGCCTAGTTGTTCCATGTCAGATTTTGGGGGTCTCACAGAGTGGTATTAGAGCGATGGTTATAGGGAACTGAGTCGTTTTTCAAAACTTAGTCTATAACCGAAAGTTCAAATATTTTATTGTTTCTAAGTGTCAAACACAGAATTTGCCATTGCTGTTCGATATCTTCGCGGGTAACTCTCTAATCCTTATTATTTACTTTTAGTTATCGTTGTAGTATTTCATCTCTTGATTACATTTTGAAATATTACTTTACGCTAATGACGATAATTACTATGTCTTTTTAAAGCCTATGTGCTTCATGAATTATCATTGAATGTTACTGTGATTACATCTGCCTATACTGTATTTCTTGAATTCTTTTTCTTGTGAATTGATCTTATTGCAATGATATTATATCGTTATGACGTTACATACTTGTATTCAGAGCGCGTATGCTGCCGACTTTTCATACTCATTTTTCTGAGTACTATTGTTATTTCATTTATGCGTGATACGACTGACTATATATGCTCGTTCGGTTTGAACCGTCTGTTTTTCTTGACTCGTTGATACGTGTTGTCCATACTCTCGCGATACCATTGTTCAGGATTGAATAAGTGTTGTTTTCGATGAACTTTTGATTTTCATTCTACTATCGTGTGTGTTGCTTTCATTGTTTATTTCCCTTAAAATATCTACTTAGATACGAAGATTTTCTTTCTGACCATTCATAATTGAATGTCTAGTCTATAGACCATTGTGTAGCTCAATGTGTCTCCCAGAAAGACTAAAGGACATCGTATGAGTCTCACATCTCAAAGAATTCGTTGAATCAGTGCTGAATAATATTGTGGGTTTTCATAATCTTGATTTACCTTTACGCCATCGTTTTACGCGACACTTGTACATGGATTACATCTTACTTCATTGACCATTCTACGTTTCGATTTCAACTTAGAACATCCGTTGTACCTTGAACACATAGTCGTCATTTTATTATGTGGTGATTGTTTGTAATACGATCCTACTTGTATCCTCCCTTTTCATTGAACCTCCTCGCTCCAGGAATGCCACTTGTTATTGTCCCGTTTCTTTCTCGATATATCTTGTGATTTTGGAAATCATGCCACCAAGAGACCTTTCTGCATTGCATCTTGCAGCCGAAGACGCGGATGATATGCGTCGTTTTTTTATGTCTCTGATTATCGTTGGCATTCTTGAACCATTTCTATACTGTGTTTTCTTTACATGACTAATTATACAGTTTACCTTCTTTCGTCTTTATGGAATCCACAAGTCCTATGTGTACATTAATTGTGAGTTATCATGAAATTTGGATTTAATTTCAAGCTGTGTCGAAAAATATACTTTGTACAGAAACTTTACAGGAAGTTTAACAGTGTCGAGAAAATATTTTTATAACTTTAGACATAAAAATATATATATTTCTACATGTTGAGACGTCCGTTTAGGACATAAAATTTGACCAGTAAACTTTAAAATCGAGCAAGTTACGCTCATTTGAGATTGTAAAATCTAAGAAGTTATTTTCTGAATAATGCTAAAATATCATTTTGTTAACAGATTTAATGCTAGGGCATTTTCGTCCATTTTTATTCCGTTTCAAGTCTCGGGTAAAACTAGAAAGTTATTCAAAACACTGTTTTACATCGAAATGCATTAGACTTTGAGTCTTAGAATATCATTTAGTGAGTTAATTGGTCTAGTCAAACCCAAAAGTCAAAACTGATAGAAGTTAAAAACATGGATTGAAGCGTTTTTGAGTTCGTTTGAGCTCGTAAAACTTTAACTAATGATATTTTGCAAACTAAAAACAATGATTGCGTTTGAACAAGTATAAGATAGTAACTTTGAGTTCGGTCGTACTTATACATAGATCTTGAACTTTTGAAATTCGGTAACTTCCTAATATAGAAACCTTTCGGAGTAATTGTACTATTGGTTAACTGATGCACTACTTTCTTAAAAGTATATTTTTGTCAAATAAATTACGATGTACACATACGGATTCCTTTATCCTTTCTTTTATATATGACTTATTTGTCATTCTACGTTGTCTTTCTTTGCTTCTATCGTACCACTGATTTGGGCCGAGATTAAAGTTCTTATTTTTGTCGTTCTTTATCATCTTGGCACGTGTCTCCTGACGATTTCGGCTAAACCTCTTGAAACCTAATCACCTTGTAACCATTTTATTGGCTGTATTGAACTACTCCTTACTTCCCTCTTGTAACCCACTCGCTACTTTATAAACTATTGTCATGTTACCATACAACTCAAACTGGTCTGGTTTACGAATCATTTTAAAAAAGGTTTCATTTGGGTTTTCTTAAATAATTAAATGCTATCTTATAAAATTAATTTACATTAATTTTACAATGTCTTCTCACAAATTGTTCTACCTTGGGTCTTGTAAAGAATCTTGTAACATTTCAATTGTTGAATTAAATATCTAGCCAGTAACTTATTGGCGAGTAGTTTCATAAACTATTTTGATTTCTGTTTTTTTTTTACAAATGCTAAGGAGCCATGCAACGCCAAATAGTAGTCACCTTAAATATTTAACCAAGAATCAACTTTTTAATTATGCTTCTTAAAAAGTTAGATAAATATAAGTTTTGAAAACTTTTACTTCTTGTGCGAGTAACAACAGTTCGTGACATACACCTATGAACCCTTATCCTTTCTTGAACAAAATACATGCCTCAAGCACAGATTTCTTTACTCAATGATCCTTGCTTTACTTGTTACCTCATCATCCTCATGATACAATTTTCGTTACCATTTGCCTAAATTCTTATCATTGATACCCGACTTGAAAGTTTCAACGTTGCTTTGCTCCTACATCGATTGACCATCTCTATCTATTTTGGTAGACCTTCGAAACGTCTCTGGACGCGATTAGTGATTTATGACTGGACGTGAACGATGATTACGTGTAATTGCCATGATATGTGTTAAGATACTATCGTCTTGAAATTTCATTCGTGTCAATCATGTGTTGATTTCTCCTTTCATTGCTAATGTTGTTCATCTTACTGGAACTTCTCTCAATTGACTTCTTAAGAATTTTCTTTGATTCGAAAATTCGTTGTGTGGCTTTCCCTTTCGATCGTATTTCGACCACCGAGAACTTAATAAGCCGTTATTGGTGACGCCAACCGCACTCGTGAATTAATCTTGCTATAATCATTGTTTCTTATTATTTTTATTATTGACGTGACTATTCTACCACGTTTGTTAAGAATTGATACGACTTCCGTCTTATTCCTTTGTATATTGCTCGCATACAGACTGTTGACCTTTATATGATTCACATTCGTTGTTGTCTTGTCACCTTTTGAAAACCAGAAACTGTTACGTGTTTATCGTTTGATATCTTAAACAATTTCTTAAATTTCTAAAAAAAATTATTATTAATTTTTAAGAACATTTTATACATTTGATCAAATGTTTAAATTACCAAAATAACTGTTTCAAGTTAAGTATCGGATCTATATATCCTCTTTGGTAAATTTACCTAATGTTTCAAAAGATATCAAGCTGTATATTTTAAAGTATTTGATTATATCATAATTTATTGTCAACCTAATGAAATTATTTAAATTAATTTATAATTTCTAACAATGATTCAAAATAACTTGGAAAAAAAATCTGAATTTTCTCTAATGGTGACGATAAACCCGAGTTTTAACGATAATTTAATACAGTCATTCAAAAGTTCTTAAGCCGATAAGGATAACTATTTTGAACTGTTCTACTTTTGCTTTGAAAATCCTGATCAAGAAAAAGATATAGCAACAACTCTAAATATAGATAGTTTGATTTTAAATCACTACACCTTGTGAAATTTTCTTTTAATCAAGGAAATACATAAACTGAGTTTTAAAGTAATACCAAAATCCTAGACAACTGATTGTGACAACTTGTATTTTAAACGATCATATGTTATTCATTTTTCCCTTCTATTTCTCTTGTAAATAGATTCTTACGTTTTAAGATTTTCACGTTTTACAGTTGCACGATTTGCGACCCCTTGTTGATTTACAATCTTGGTTAATTTTATCGCACTTTGCCTGTTTAAGCGATTCTTGTGTTCATTCTTGTTAGTTTATCGCACGTATTTCCAACAACTCTATCTCTCAATGTATCTCCGTATTGAAAGATCGTTATCATAATCCAAGACTGAAAAGTTATACGAAAAGGAGTTAAAA
Organism: Glebionis coronaria; assembly: GCA_025667525.1. NCBI lineage: Eukaryota > Viridiplantae > Streptophyta > Magnoliopsida > Asterales > Asteraceae > Glebionis > Glebionis coronaria. Next base: position 22,251,580 of record CM046880.1, read on the forward strand.
AAACTGAAGCATAGTGAATTCTAAACGTTAAGATTCATCATGGTACGGAAGTTTACCTGGGAAGCAATGAATTTTGTTCTACACTTTGTACCTCTTCTTGTTTGCATCTTCAACTGTTTTCAGGAGAACTCTGGGGACCAGAGTTCCTTTAGGGGGGAAGACTGTGAGAACCCGTACTTTCCCAGCATTATTTTATTATTTTATTCGTGTTTCATGAATTTTCCAACGTATTTCGTTTTCTTGTATTGCTATATGTAAATCCTGAGATTTTTAAATTATACTTTTTTTAAGTATTTTTCTGATCATCGATAAATACTTTGTATGGAATTATAAATATTCATTTTCTTTTTTTTTCTTTTTTTTTTCCATATTTATTTTAAATCAATGTTTTTGATTTAAAATCACCCGTGTGCGTTTTACAACGAGTTTATTCAAATCAATGTACAACGAGAATTCCTAGTGATCGCGATACCGATGGATGCCCAAAATTTTACGTTTACTTATCGATTGTTTCGATAATTAATATTTTCAATGATGTCGTTTTAATTACGTATTAAGTCGTGTCGAGAAATCGTATAATCATTTTTACGATGCATTGTAACTTTGAAAAGTATTTTTACGAAACCCGAGCCCCGTAAATATTTTTAATATTTACCAATAACCATTTTCTACCCTTTAAAACTATTAATTGTATTTAGATCCACAAGTTTGCAAATTGGCAACTTTGGTCCATCCACTACCTACCATATATAAACCCTTTTCTTCCACTTTATTCATAAAAAACACACACCACAACAATTTCTCTCCCTCCCACCTCCATTTTTGCCGCCACTTACCACCATCAACCACCACCATCCATCATGATTCATCCAAAACAAAATAAAGACCCATTCTTAGAATTTAATGGTGATTCTTTTGATACTAAAATCACCCACATGCATCAAGATTTCAAGAACTTTTGATTTCATGATTGTATGATGTTGTAATCATCTTGCATATGTTATATTTGGTAAGATTATCATGTTTTGATCCTTAAAAGTCTTGTTTTTAATCTTTGATTTTTGTTAGATTTTTCATACAAGTGTTTTTAGGAGTGTTTGGTTGATGGATATGATAGTATAGTGATCCTAGGGGTATGGGAATGATTGGTTTTGAGTGAAAAATAAATTTGTCATGTTTTCTAAAAAGCTAATTTGGGACAGCAGCCTTAAACAGTATGTTTCGTGGGTTTAAGGTCTATGAAAGACTGAGATTATTTGAAATTGTTGTAGATTTTTCCGAGACGGTCGTTTTGGTATAAGATAGAGCTTATAACTCATTACGAGTCAAAAGTTATGCTAGTTTTAGTTTTCGTGTACCGGGAGACGCAAGTCGGCACAATTCGAAATTGAGGCTGATTTTGGGTCGACTCTCGGGGACTTTAGGCTTGGTTAGATAGTTGATACTACTGATTTTCAAAGTTTACAAACTGAGTTTGATGACTCTAGTAGTGGTTTCAACAGACGGATTGTCGGGTTAGTACTTTTAAAGTGGTCCAAACGGTTTTACAAAACAAGTGTACAAATCTGTCCTAAAATTTAGAGTCGAGTAAAGCGTCGAGCTGATGGATTTTAAAGTGTGAAATTTGGCTCAAAATTTGGTGAGGTCTTATACAGGTTATAAGTGACCTTGACACCAATTTTCATGTAAAACGGACAAGTCTAGATAGGGTAGAACGGTGTGTACATTCGGGGTGTACTTGCTGATTTTTATTTTAGACACGTAGTTCAATGCTTGTGTTGCGTGAGTTTGAGTGTTCACCATCGGACATGGTGACTTACTCAAGTGCTTAGTCATTATATAAATGACTTAGCTACTGGTCCAAATAAGGGTAAAGGATAGTTTGACTTGCGTTGACTTGGCGTCGTATGACGAGTCATTTTCAAGTGTTCAAGCGTTTTAACGAGTAACGTTGGATAAATGGGTAGTATGAATTCATTTGATTCGTGTCAATGGTTTTGAAACGTGTATACTTTGAAAACATTTGAGTCATGTTATATTTGGTATATATATCGATATTGAGTTCGAGTCTTAACGCGCGCCTTATTGTGATAGGTTGCGGTTTTCGTGTTTTCCCCGGGCATCCATATCGTCGGTGATCGTCTCACTACATTGTTTCTACTCAGTTGCTGAGTACCGTGATTGACTTAACACGTGGCTAAGGGCCACGAAATTTCTAAGGATCAAGGAGGAGGAATTGTTTAATTTGCGTGTTTGGATTAATTCCTACTTGTTATGAAGGTATAGTCACTCCTAGCATTTTAGTTTTGATGTTACTAGTACTTTGATTCTTTTTATTCATGAATTTTGAATTACTTGGGTGAAACCCAATGAGATTATAGATACTTAGGGCATATTAGGACTTAGGACACTTGCGTGGCGATTTGGTATAGCCTAAGTGTTGCTTGATTGAGGTTAGGTAGCTAAATGGAGTTGTTTTTGTAGTATGGAAATCACCACAGAAACAAACAGGTCATGGCAAAATTTTCTTAAACATATGACCTTGTTTTTATTTGAAAAATGGATACCCACTGATGTGATTAGTATGTGTTGAGTTGGATGGAAACGGGAAGTGTCCGGATGAGTCCGAAACGGTCGTTTTACTAAACTAGGTCAAATCTGAATGTTATGCTTAAAACGTGGGTAAATTGAATTGGGTAAAAAGGATTAATATATGATTTTATGAATTTTTACAGTAGCTACAAATATAATAAAACTCCTCTTTTTGGTTTCGTGTCAAAATCTTTTACCGATTGGGATTTATGCTTAATCTACCATAAGGTACGAAAGACGTTTACAACTTTCTGTTTTGATAGTCTGTCACTAAAAGTGCATTTCCCGTTGATTGAAAATAGTTCTAGGGCTGCTCTTTCCCAACTTTTAAAGGTAAGAGAAATACCTATACATGTCAAGAAATTTCACCTCCTGTACAATTATAGATTTTTAGATATGACCAAATCTTCACAGCCTTTTTCAGAAAACTGAATGCAGTCCCTTGTTTTGGTTTTTCAAACCGAGTCTTAAACGTGTTCGGAACCCACACATAAATGCTTGGAACATCATACAAGGTTGATATTAGGTTATTACAGTAGGTTCAAGGTGTTGGGTCAAAATTTTAACTTAAGCTTAGGTCTCGCCATCGCACGCAAGTTACCTAGTCATACTATGTCCCACCACTTCTAAAACGTTATTGCTTCATTGAACGCATTCTTATTACGCGTCACCATTGCATAGGTCCGTGAAGACTTCTTTTTGCTCAGCCCCTTTTACCTTGTGATTACTTACTAAAGGTGAGTTCATAGCCCCTTTTTACTTGAACAATGTTTCTAAATGCGAGGTGAGATTTTACATGGTGGAACACACCCATTTAAAACTGTATACTATCCAGAACTTGTATGCTATTCAGACTTGTATGCTTTCCAACAGTTTTCATTGATATTATTGCTTATAGTTAATAGCCTTAAGTTTCCTCTCTTGATCATGAACCGTTAATTGTCCCGTATGCTTTGCGCTAAGCGCGAATGTTGTGGGTGGATCCATCGGGATTGACAATCCCCGTCCCGATTACCTTGACGCACTTACATTTGTTTATACTTGAGTATTTAGGCTGAATACTCCCTAGAGGAATTTACTTTGAGTTAAGCTTCGGTTCATGAACTAAAACAGCAATAATATTGGTTTCAGACTATGGTTAATGATCATAACCATTTTCTCTTTTTACTTGTTTTACAAATGAATGCTTGTGTTCCACACCTTTATTTCTAAACCTATGAATTTCACTCAACTTTGTGTTGACGATTTTACATGTTTAATCTCAGGTATTATTACTTAGCTTTGCTTGGATGGGAGCCCGCAGGATATTATCGCAGCTTGGAGATTTCTGTGATGCTTTTAAAAGACTGGTTTTAGTATAAACTGTCAGAAATTTATTATATCTTTTGGGCAACTTTATGTTATAAATCATGATGAAATAATATATCTTTCCGCATATAAAACTCTGGGACCTATGTTTAAAACTCTGATCATTTATGATGTGATATATATGCTTTTATTACGTCAGCTTTGTGTCAACTGTAATTCATTGTTTCTTGTACTATGACGTGTTACCCCCTCGTTGCCTAGTTGTTCCATGTCAGATTTTGGGGGTCTCACAAACTTACACGCAGTGGCTTGAAAGAAATATTCATTGGGTTGGAGAGGTGATTGATCTGCTTTCAGATGCATTTTAGGACGTATATTTTTAACTTTTCCTCATGAGTTGTATAATGATATGTTCATATGTATGTTTATAATTAAAATTTTTGAACTTTTTGTAGGAAAATTTGTTTAATATGATTATGAATGAACCTACTAACGTTTCGCCTCCCAAGACGCCTCCACGAGTTTCTACTCGTTCATCTCCCAAGGAAAAAGTTAGGAAGCCATCTTCTATGTTGTCGTCTCCTTTTATGAACAAGAGAACTGAAGTTGGTCCTGATCTAAAGAGGCTTGAGTTTATACTGGGGAATAGTTTTTTCGCTATGCAAGGCGATACATAGTAAGTTCTCTATTTCAGTTTTTGCTTTCGATTTGTAGTTAAAGAATGACGTATCGTAATTTGTTTGTTATTTCTAATTGTAGTGAAACTGTTTTCCAAACTAATTCGGGTTATGAGCAAAAATCTGTACAAGTGAGCATGGAGACATTGACACCTGGATTATGGTTAGACCACAATGTTATTGATAGTTGGAGTGCATTATTGAACCTAGAGGAGCGGGCTACATAGTTGAAGCTGGTGGAAGCGGGTAAAGTTAATGAGCGGTTAAGAAGGCTTTTTTTTACAACTGGCTGTATTGCAAGTTTCTATTCACATGTAACGATGTTTTTTTTCATTCTGTAAATCATGCATGATTCATCTTGAATCATGCATGATTCATTTTGAATCATGCATGATTCATCTTGAATCATGCATGATTCATCTTGAATCATGCATGATTCATCTTGAATCATGCATGATTCATCTTGAATCATGCATGATTCATCTTGAATCCTCTCTAATTTTGTTTCGTTTGCCTGTAAACAGCCAGAAGGAACTATTAAAAATACTCTTGATCCAGATGGACAGTGGAAAGTCTTTTCAGATGCCATTTCAACTCAGTTGCAGCATGATGAGGATGCACTTCGCCTCTCGGATGTTGATTTGGTGTTTTTTCCTATTTGTTCTTCTGGACACTTTTATGTTGTTGTTTTCAACTTGGAGAATCCGTCAATGTTTATCATTGATAACATTTATGCTGGACCATATTCCTATACTTCAAGATACAAAGCAGCTTGTGATCCTTTGGTAAGTTTAAAATCATTTTGTTTATTAATGTATTGAGTTTTGTTAATGTATCGAGTTTTATTAATGTATTGAGTTTTGTGATCCTTGTATCTTTTATTGACTTTTATATTGTTTCTCTTTTTCAATTTTTTTTGTAGAAAAAGTTTTTTATTAGGCATCTAAAAGAGCATGGACATGACAAACTATCGGCCATGATGAAAGTCAAAGCACGCATTCTACGTTTGAATTGGAGTACAGAGAGTAACTATGAAGATTGCGGAATATTTACTATGATCCATATGGAATCTTACACTGGTAATCCTGTTGATTGGGATGTTGGGTTAGATGAAGAATCAAAGGAACAGCACTCACAGTTGTTATGTATGAGGTATAGGATTGCTACCAAGCTTTTGTTGCATGATTTTAACATTCATAAACAGAAGATGTTTGAGTTGGCCTTCAAGTTTGAGACTGAGAATGAACACCAGAAAAGGGTTGATATTATTCAAGAGGCAATCAAAAACAGGAATGAGCGTGATCCACCGAAGACTATGCCTGGCAAAGAAGATCCGGCAGAAGGGAAGGATGTTAAATCTGCAGAAGGAAAGGAGGAGGTTGGGAAGGAGGTTCGGAAGGATGTTAAAGTTGCAAAATCGAAAGATTTTCATATGACATATGCTGGTGCTAAAAAAGAAAACGATGTTTGATTGTAGTTTGTTAAACTTTTGTTCGTAAAATGGATGGTAGTTTTAGAAGGGTATTTTTATGTTATATTCTGGTGTAATATGTTGGTAATCTTTTGTTGGTAAAACTGATGGTACTTTTATGTAATATTGGATGTTATCTTTTAACTGTTACATGACTGTCTTTTTTATGTTATCTTTTTTACTGTTATGTAACTGTTTGCATGATTCATCTATGAATCATGCATGATTCATCTATGAATCATGCATGATTCATCTATGAATCATGCATGATTTATATATGAATCATGCATGATTCATCTATGAATCATGCATGATTCATTTATGAATCATGCATGATTCATCCTTGAATCATGCATGATTCATCCATGATTTTATGGCAGATATCTTTTCACTAAGAAATCACAATGGATTCAACATTGCATGATTCTTTATGATGACTCATGTGCATGATTCTTGTATGATTTTCCAAAAGTTTTGTAACAGTTTAACTACATTCAATAGAACATTAATCCCACACATTTTAACCAAATTAAGGAAGAAATCTAAGAATAATTATAAGTGAACTACAAAAACAATTCAAGGACCACCCGCACCACTTGTTCCTGTTTGTAGTGCATCAGCAGTAGTTACCTTGCTAACTCATATGCATGATTTTTGGATGAGGTGATGATTCCTTATGAATCATGCATGATTCACTGATGAATCATGCATGATTCATTATGAATCATGCATGATTTATTATGAATCATGCATGATTCATTATGAATCATGCATGATTCATTATGAATTTCATTATGAATCATGCATGATTCATAAGGAATCATGCATGATTATCCAGAACTTTTGTAACAGTTTCACATTCAATTGAATATTATATGAACATTAAACAAAGTAATTCAATCTCAGAGTTTTAATACAGTTAAATCAAATTAAAGAAGAAATCTAACGAATATTATAAGTGTACTACAAAAAATTCAAGGAGCACCCGCACCAATTGTTGTATTCCTTGCTTCCTTTTCAGCAGCAGCCGCAATAGATGCATTCTTTGCTGCATTTGCAGCAGCAGCCGCAGCACCTGCAGCACCCGCACCAGTTGTTCCTGTTTGTAGTGCATCAGCAATAGTTGTATTCCTTGCTTCCTTTTCAGCAGCAGCCGCAATAGTTGCATTCCTTGCTTCCTTTGCAGCAACAGCCGCAACAACAATATTTTGGACTTTAGCAATGTATTTTGGATTTTTCGGACATGTTGTTTTTGTATGTTTGTTGGTCTTCACTCCACATTGTACACACTTCCGTGCTTGCTTTTTTTAGCATTGATAGCTACTTCTCTTGCACTTTTTCTACGTTCTCCTTTCTTAGCACCTCTTATTGAAGCAACATGAGGATTGTTTTACAGTATTCTTATTCGGCTTTTGAACTGCATAAATATCTTCAATCATGTTTGCCGTTTTCTGTGAAGGAGGCCTTGGCACTAGAACCTCAAATTCCTTCTTTATAGTTTTGAGCTTTTCCACAAATTGCGACAACTTTTCTTTATCTTTACTCAACAAAAACAGACACTCATCTACTACATAATTAGCCTCATTTGTTAATATTTCCATTTCTTTGTTTTTCTCTCCATATCTGTTTGTGCTTCTTGTTAATGAAAGTGGTATCAAATCCCTCCTCCAACGCCTTAAAACGTACTTCTCCGGAATCATTTGAACATTACGGTTCTTCAAAACACAAAATACATGTCTACATAAAAATCCGTAACGCATGAAATGTCTATAGGTACACTCAACTGATCCATCTTCAAGAGAACGCAAAACCTTGTTTTGATGCAAAAAAAACGTATTAATACCTGATTCTTACTAAGTCATGCATGATTCACTAATGAATCATGCATATATATATATATATATATATATATATATATATATATATATATATATATATATATATATATATATATATATATATATATATATATATATATATATATATATATATATATATATATATATATATATATATATATATATATATATATATATATATATATATATATATATATATATATATATATATATATATATATATATATATATATATATATATATATATATATATATATATATATATATATATATATATATATATATATATATATATATATATATATATATATATATATATATATATATATATATATATATATATATATATATATATATATATATATATATATTCATCAATGAGATGAATCATGCATGAATCATGCATGATTCATTGTTGATTATATATGAATTATGCATGATTCACTAATGAATCATGCATGATTCATCAATGAATCATGCATGATTCATGATGAATCATGCATGATTCATTGTTGATTATATATGAATTAGGCATGATTGTTAAAAAAAATCCACTAACCTTGTAGTCTATTACTTTGTCTTCTTCCTGCACAACCATCTCTTTTCCTTCTTCTGTGAATAGTGTCCTATAAGCACCCGCCTTTGTGTCTCTAAGTAAAACCATCTCAACTCCCTCTTCCTTTTTAAACTCTTCTATTTGACAAGACCAAATAGATTCATACATTTCTGTTTGAACAAGCAGAAATATTGTCCTTGTATAAACTTTAGCCGCATGTCTTTCCATTTCTAACATTGTTTTATATCTTGGGGCAGCATCAAAAGTTCTAAAATCTAGATGTTCTTGTCTATTCCTTTGCCTTTCCATTGCTGATTCATAGCACATCATGAAGTTGACCAATGTTGACCCGTGATTTGTGAAACCTTTAAAAAACGCGTTTTCACTCTCTGATCTTGAAGTAGTTCTCATTAAGCCAAACAGAGGTGACGTAATAAAATAAGCTGGTAACCACATTTTTTGAAGGTCATACATCTTTATCATCCACTTGTGTTTTTCCAACTTAAAGTCTTCAATAAGTATTGACCATCTTGCTTCAAATTCTTTTGGCTCTATAAACATATTCTACACCAATTTGTTGAAACGTTCTTTGAAATTAGTTTTATCATAAATTTCTTCACATATCTATAAGTAAATCATAATAGATTATTTATAAGAATCATGAATGATTCAAAAAAGGTTATGAAAATGGCAATACCTTTGATGGGATTTTTTGCATGATATGCCACATGCATAATCTGTGTTTTGATTCTTTCAGAACAGCTTCAATTGCCCTTTTCATTGCCCCATCTTGATCCGTTACAATAATCGTTGGTTGTTTTTCGTGAGCAGTTATGAACGATGCTAGAAGCCACGTATAAGCTTATGTGTCCTCTCTTAGTAGCATTCCTGATCCAACATTCACGCACTTTCGATGATTATCTATTCCAGTGAATGGAACAAAGACCATATCGTACCTGAATATAATGTACGATTACAAAATAAATAACAGATTATGCAAAAAAGACAGAGTCAACATGAATGATTTATGATGAATCATGCATGATTCATCTTGAATCATGCATGATTCATGATGAATCATGCATGATTAAACTGATGAATCATGGATGATATATGTTGAATCATGTATGTTTCATGTTGAATCATGCATGATTCATGTTGAATCATGCATGATTCATGTTGAACAGAATCAACCGAATCATAAGGTTTCATATTCAACAGAATCATAAATAACTTACTTGTTTGTTCAGAAGGTAGCATCAAAAGATATAATATCTCCAAACTCTTCATAGTTGCGTTTATCTACTTCGTCCGCCCAAAACATTGCAACTAATTCGCTGTTTTCAACCTTATACTGAAACGTAAAGCCTGGAACAAACTTCTTCCTGTTTTCCATCTTATTTATAAGCATCTGCGCATCACTTTCTCCTATATATTCATTAACGTCCCTTATCTGATTCTTAAAATCATCACTAGTTCCATGCACATACTCATCACCCCCTTTGATACTAGAATACACGGCATGTGCCTTGGTTGCCCCAAGTTTCATTGTTGAAGCTTTCACAACAAACACTCTTTCAGCATGAGTCATTTTTCTTTGTTTCTTTGTTAAATGCTTATACTCTTTCGGAAGCATTTGATGGTTGTGCTTAGCAACAAATTTGGTTATTTCATACTTTCTCTTAACATAATCCAAATCAACCTTTATTTGTGCCTCACAACCTGTTACACGATATCTTGTATTCCTTGTTTGCTTCCCAGAATTTGCAGGATCCAAGGTGTTAACATTTATGTCTTTTGGAACCCCTTGCCGGTTACACATGATGTACTTTATTTTAACGTCACCACTCCTATTTCTTTTTTACGTGGAATTTTTAACTTCAAATCCTGATTTTTCAGCATAAGCAGAATAAAACTCAATACATTCCTCCATTGTATCAAATCTTTTTCCCTGCTTAGGTAACAACTCGTCCGGAACAATTGGTTCCCAATATACAGATCCTCCGGGTGTCTCACTATGAATGTATAAACTTGGTCTTGGAGTGCTGGTAGAACCTGTTAGAGAATAACAATTGTTAAAGTGTTGTGTATAAACTTGGTCAAAAAATTTTAATAATACTAAAAATTATTCATCATGAATCATGTATGATTCATCATGAATCATGTTTCATTCAACATGAATCATGTTTCTACATAAATCATGCATGATTTTACATGAATCATGCATGATTCATGATGAATCATGCATGATTCATGATGAATCATGCTTGATTCCACATGAATAATGCTTGATTCTACATGAATCATGCATGATTCCACTGAATCATGCATGATTCCACTGAATCATGCATGATTCCACTGAATCATGCATGATTCCACATGAATCATGCATGATTCCACATGAATCATGCTTGTTCCACATGAATCATGCTTGTTCCACATGAATCATGCATGATTCCACATGAATCATGCATGATCGACATGAATCATGCATGATCCACATGAATCATGCATGATTCATCATGAATCATGTTTCATTCAACATGAATCATGTTTCATTCAACATGAATCATATTTTTACATGAATCATGCATGATTTTACATGAATCATGCATGATTCATGATGAATCATGCTTGATTCTACATGAATGATGCTTGATTCCACATGAATCACGCATGATTCCACATGAATCATGCTTGTTCCACATGAATCATGCTTGTTCCACATGAATCATGCATGATCCCACATGAATCATGCATGATCCACATGAATCATGCTTGTTCCACATGAATCATGCATATTCAACATGAATCATGCATATTCAACATGAATCATGCATGATTCGACATGAATCATGCATGATTCGACATGAATCATGCATGATTCGACATGAATCATGCATATTCAACATGAATAACACATGTTCAACATGAATTATGCAGAATCAGCATGATTCAACATGATTTCGACAAGAAAGATTTATTACTGCATTTGTATTCAAATCATGCCTGATTCTGTTTTCAAAGAACTCAAACTAATCATTTACCTATATTTTCGACAAGATTAGCTTCTGGATCTGCATCTTCACCAAGTACATGATGTTCTGGATCTAGATCTGCATTATCAGTTTGCGTAACTGGAACCACAACAACATCTTCTTCGAATTGAGCTTCAATTCGTCTTTGTATTTGAGTTTCCATGTCTGTTTTTTCGCTGTGGGAAGTCGCCGGAAAAGATGGCCTGAAAAGATGGAAGGTAGGTGGTTGTGGAAGGTTGTTTGCGGTGGAAGGTAGATGTGTTGTAGGTGATGTCGCCGGAAAAAGGTAGGTGGTAGGGGTGGTTGTTGGTGGAAGGTAGGTTGTCGGGGGTGGTCGCCGGAAAAAGTTGTTGGGTGGTTGTTGGAGGTGGTCGCCGGAAGGTAGGTGGGTGGGAGACCCGACCTAATTTTTGTAGATAAAAATGGTTGTGTGTGTAAAATATTGTTATTTATATGGGGACTATTTTACCCCTCTAGTGTTGGAGGAGGGTATAATCTGGACCGTTAGATGAAAAGATGATGGATGGTTGAGATTGATCCATTGAGACTTTTTAACATAAAGGGTTGTTGGGGAACCCAAACCGGTATCACCATATTTCAACTAGATTCATTTCACCATATTTCATAATCCATTATCGAGCCAAAAAAGATAAAAGTACTACACTTACCTTACTGATAGAATTGCTTATAATCAAAGACCAAGGTAACAAATACTTTGTATGATACTATGACATTATCACTCATAACAAAGTCCTGCCAAATACTGAAATTTATGCTGCCGCTATTGAAATTTGAATGTGAGAGCAATGGTTTATGAAGTATACTGATGTTTTTCCTAATCATGTATCATCCAATATTTGATAATGATAAAAGAGGGAAAATAGGGAGACAAACTACCCTACTCCGCAGTCCGCAGCAGAGAAAGAGGTTATCAAAGTAAAGTCACGGATATAAGAGTATACCCCTATATGTGCATCCTTTATTCTAGGCGTTTTTTTTCTAAAATTTAGACGGTGTTGTACTGGTCAAACCGATGAATGGGAGACGGACGCATTATAAGAAGTACAATTCAAAAAGCTTCTAGGGCCTGATTCAACATTGTTAATGCTTAACTACACATGGATGGCCAAGTTGGTAAAAGCTTGCGACTATTGTCACTAGAATGTGAGGGGTCTCAAGTTCGAATAACCTTGAAGTGGATAAACAATCCTGCTTGTGCCCATCATCAATAATTAATACTGTATAAAGTTTTGATTCTCTACTCGGGTATATTTTAATACGGGTTTATCTAACTTCATTTTCCAACATTCAAGGTATATGTGGATGAACAAGAGATCAAGACAAATGAAAATTTTGAAGAACTGAGAAAATATATATTCCATGAAACTAGGGACAAATGAGTGCAGCTTTCCGGTAACCATGAAAGAGACTCCATTTATGTCTTTCTAGTTTTGGTTCATCTAACTTGACTACATAAAAGTTAACCTTTTGCAAGCACGAGCTCCTATAATATTATACAATGGCTATTACCAAGTTCACGTTACTGTATATAGACTTGCTGCAGACGTAAGTTTTTATACAGCAGTGATGCCTCTTATGCAGACTGTCAATACTAGTTACAATTCGTTATAAAAGTAATAAGACATCACTACCAAATTTGGTGTATAAAGATGCTACATCCTGTCACGGTACAAAACCACGAAAATGGTTAGAAACCGATACGAAGTTGGTTAATAAATTACGTTTGGTATATAAAAATGCTCTCCTATCACGGATCAAATCAATCAAAAGTACACAAAGTTGCTTATTCCAGCTTTTTCTCACTATATAAGCTTCTCAGTACCATGTGTGACAAGTTAAACTATAATATGTCATCTACTATCATTTTTTAAATTATATACTAGTCCACGGATATTAAGCTATGATGCAAATTACTTGTTCAAGACCTCCTTCCAAAATCAACTAGATTCATGAGCCGTGCATATACTTTGGCCAAAGCTTAATATATCTACCAATTAGTTTGTTCAATTGTGCATAATACTGCTTGTACAGCTCCCTCTTGACTTTGCCTATACATGAAAAACTATGAAAGTTAAACCTGAACATATCTACCATCGATGTCCAGCTCTGTAAACAAGTCAAAAACTATCTAAACTATTCAGCAGTAGCTGCACATCCCCTACTAAATAGAAGCAATGAGAACATTACCACAACTATTATGTTTTTCCTGCACATGATCAAGTCTTGTGTCTGACAACTTGCGCAAGTGCAAAGGATACTACACGGCCATTGCTCCAAAGGTTTATATTATGTTGTCTATAATACCATACTTGATACTAAATGTTATTTGCAACAGCCAGTGATGTTAAGAGAACATATACAGGGGCTATTATCGTTCATGAAGGTGTAAATTAATATTATGGGGTGGTAAGTTGTTAGAAAGGCATAACCACGATTTGTATCAACCGATGCTCGCTCTTTCTTCACAGAATAGATCAACCGAGAGTAATCAAAGATGACTGTTTGCACATATTGGTCTCACTTTAACTAATGGAAAGGTGTAGATAAAACCGAAACCTATCTAAAATAGATGTCCCACATCTTCTAGCGTTTATATTACTTGTTTTAATCAAGGCAAGATTATCTTAAGATGTCACAGCTGGTATTCCACATATAAAGGAAATACACAACAGAATATTTCTCTATACGGACTAGAACTAGACTCTCCCCAAAACAGTAGCAAGCATGATTTCACCCTCACTTCGTTTAAAATATATATTACGTATTCAAGACTCCCCTGTCAAAAAGGATATGTTTCGTATGAATCAGCTATTGTCTGTATTAACTTCTCAACAGATATACTAGTATGAATCAATGTGTATTAGATGTTCATTCCGTCTTTCTCGGCCTGGCAAGAAGTTTTGCTGTTGTGCCTACTACTTGTATAGTTGTATACTCTTCTTTACAAAATAACTGTGCCAGGAAGTTTTATACCGAGACATTCAAAATTTTAAGTGGATACATACTAACATTACATATTCAAATTCTTATACATAAGCGAACAAGCACGAGCCAACCCCGACACGTCTTTAAGAAATTGAGGCAACCGCGTTGTCAAATTCACCACCATCTTATTCTTCACCTCGTCACATAACTTTTTGTAAGTCTCCTCCACGACCAACCGTGGCTTTGACGCCTCCACAGTCGATAGATTCTTAGCAATATCTTTATTGCACCATCTTTCAAAATTTTCTAATACTTTGAACAACTCTTTTCGCGTTTCATCGCATTTCATTTTCATTTTCCTCTTGTTTGATTGTAATTGAGCGATTGTATGAATATCCGCGGAAAATTCTTCCATAGCGGTCATTGTATCTTCTTCCGGAAGTTTCTCGAGTTCGTTGAGCCATGAGCATAATAATGATTCAATTTTAGGGTATTGAGACTTTAAGATGTGATTTGTGCTAACAACCAGGTTATAATTAAGCCAATGTTCGAGCGACTTAATGTAGTTATTTTGGTGTAGCATGAGTTTTTTGAACTCGGTTGACAAAATTTTTACATGATGATGGAGTTTTCGCGTGTTGTGCAAGTCATGAGCACTTGTTTCTTCTCGCAGTTCCAAGGTTTTGAAGTTTTGTAACGCTTGAATTATCGTGGACTGGTGTTCATGTTGCTTTTGCATATTTTCCCACATTGTCGCCATCCTGCAAATAAGATTTCGTGTTAGTTTCAAGCATTTATAAAAAAATGTACTTGTATTTACACAACGATACAATATGACATCTTTCTTACCAGTCGATCATAACAACATTGATTAATAAAATAATTGTAAGAAATTACGTTCGGTTAACTAATGATAGAAATAATACTGTAAAGTTAGAATCACTTACTCTTGAACAAGTTGAACAAGTTTTGGATACAATTGCTCATCACGAAGACGGTTGATTTCTGTGATGGTGGAATTGATGGCGGAATTGATAGACTGCATGTCCACAATGTATCTTGGGTTCAACTGCTTTACGGGCATCGAGTCGTTACTAACACCTCCAAGTTTATTCAATGATGCAATCTCTCTCTGGTATGCATATATCACATCTTTAGCATCATTGGATTGCTTATATAGTTTCTTCTCCCATTCTAACATCTTGTCTAGTATCGTAGCGAGTGTCTCTTTCTCTGCGTGAACAAAGCAGAGTCATTGTTGAGAGTAACGACCCGCATGAATCTTGTAGAATGACCAGTAAGACCTATAATAAGCAAGGCTGTTAGCATCAATATGACTCGAAAAACAAATGCAATTTCAAATAAAGACGAACACGTATAACAAGATTAACCAGCCATATAATCTATAGTAATTACATGGAAAATGTCCAAAATTCGAGCGGTGGTGTAACTTATTATACTCGAGAATCCTAGAAACTTGATATGCACTTTGTGAAGCGTTTATAAAACAATCATCAACCTGTTTGAATAAGTTGACATCTTTCTTATTCACAATTGAGGCGAAGTAATCACTATAGGCAGCGCCTGTGTTTTTGAGAGCCGAAGCGTAGGCGGAATTGGCATCAGCAAAGGCGGCATGAGCGGATATCGAGCGTCTCATATATGCTTTACTGCGCTTGCATGGGTCAATCTTTGATTCAAAACACCCCATGCTAGTAAAATAGTGGGTCGATTAATAAATCTCTTGGGTTTGGTTCGTTGGAGTTAAGTGAATACATGTACGGATGTTTATATAGGTAGATATGTCGGTCAAAACCAACCGACGATGTTTATATACGGAAGGATTTTATATAAAAGACTTTCTTCTTTTTTTTCTTTTTTTTAAAATTTTTTTTTTAATTTTTTTAAGCTCATGTGTGTAATTGAAGCAGCTACTAGGGGTGTTAATATTTCTGACCCGATATTCGGGTCGGGTTATATCGGGTCAACCTGACTAACCCGAATTCGAAATCGAGTGAGAATTCGGGTAAACAAATTATGTCTAATCCGGGTCCGAGTCAACCCGATTGATCCGAATAAAGAATATTTTTATTTTTTAGTTAATTTAATATAATTTCTATAAAAAAAAGTAAAAAAAGTTGTTTTTTTATATTTTATTCAAACTCAAGTTAACCCGAACACGAATAAACCCGACCCGAACACGAATAAACCCCGACCCGAACAACTCAAACCTAACCCGATTCCCACCCTAAATACTACTCTTCATATGCTCTAAAGCCGATCTTCACTTCACTTAACTTCAATGTTAGTACTTTGGTTAGCGATAAATACACTCGTAAATAGTCATTATTGAACACTCAAATCAAGTTACAAAAGGCTTTTTATTATTATAAAATATTTAGCAAAAAAGATTTCTATTATAAAAATATTTTTTTGCAAAAATTTAACATATTCCAAATCATTGATAAAAACTTTACTATCATTATATTACATTGATAGCATTAAATACATCAATTTCTCGGACCGATTCGGTATTCTGTCAGTTTAGTGTTGTCCGATATAGACAATAAAGAGACCTGGTTTCTTGGACAGATAAGGATATCGGTCAATGAAGCAGTTTTGGGCTGTTTTGGTTTTTGATCCATTTTGGGCTAAGACACTTGGTGTTTGGGTTTACGTGAAACACGGCTACCATTCCGAACGTACTTGTTTGACGTGTTTGTGTAGCAACCATAGAGGTGATAATTTATTCACTAAGTTTCATTTGATGTGGTCTACAAAGGTTAACGTAGTATCTTAAATCCCAAAAAATACCACTACCACTTTTAACCACCATCCCACTACCACCAATGGACCATTTCACCCCCCTACTCCACATATGTGCAATCCTCCTCCTCCTCTTTCCGACCATATCGTGCATTGGTATCAACTACGGCCAAAAAGCCAACAATCTCCCGTAACCAGATAAAGTCTTCCCATTAGTAAAATCCATTGGTGCTAACAAAGTTAAACTTTATGATGCTGATCCTAAAGTCCTTACAGCCTTTGCAAACACAAAGGTCGAGTTCATTATTGGAATAGGTAACGAGTACTTACAAAACTACAAGATCCTGATGCTGCTCAAGAATGGGTCAAAACCAACGTCCAAGCTTACCTTTCTGATACGAAAATTACTTCCATTGCTGTTGGGAATGAAGTTTTGACGTTTAATGATACGTCTCTATCTGGATGTTTACTTCCGGCTATGGAGTATACATACTGCTTTGATTAACGATAAACTAGACAGAAAATTTACTGTCACTACCGCACATTTGTTAGAAATTTGGTGGATCACAGTAATCTGAGAGTCGTGTCAAACACTTTCAGATCAAAGTATTTCGATGGTTCTATCGAAATCTCCAAACGGATAAAACTCAGATTGCGAACTGTAAATTAAATTTTTTTTTATGATACCAGAACCAGAAAAGAAGAACATATGACCAAAATAACGTCTGTTTGGTTGTAACTGCCAAAAGCAGTTATAATGCCCAAAACCGACGCTTTTAACAACGGGCAGAAACGAGTCCAAATTCTCGGGAATTTTATTTTCAAGCTCGACCCCAGCCAGGGGCGCTGCCCCTTGGACCCTGCCAGGGGCTGCCGCCCCTTGGACCCTGCCCAGGGGCGCTGCCCTCGGACCCCCGTCGTACGGGGGCTTCGCCCCCGTATGGTAACCGTAATAATGTCATACAAGTGTGCACTCCGCACAACCCCGACTTGATGAACGTTTATCACGATTTCTCATTGGTCAACAAAGTAAATCCATTACACTTAAATCATTATTGGTAACACATAATCACCAACAACATTCTCTTGCTGTTCTTGAAACATCGTATCCACCTTCATCAGGAGCTTTTAGGAAATATTTAGTTGACCGCCTTACTGAAACACCTGATCTTCTTGATAAAGACCTCCAAATGAAAAAAAAACAAATACATAATCTGAATAGTAAGCAGAACATGTTGAAACAGACATTATTTACAGCCCGACAACAGGAACTACAGCCTACAGAGAGCAGATTTTCTCAGATTCAAAAGTAACATTCATATTATCAACAAACAGTCAATAATCCCAACGGGTTTGAAAGCTCAGAGTAATAACGAGTTCTCTAAACTAGCTTGCACAATTATGATTACAAGCTCTAGTTAAGAATCCTGAATACATTCACACTATGCTACTACTCCTCTACATTCCTATATTGAATATATGGCGGTACCTAATGCTACAATACAACAATCCTCTACTCCTAACGTTGTTCACATACTTACACTTAACAATAAAATCCAAGTCAAGGGTCGAATGGTGTTTTATGTTTTGAACAACGTTATGACCCCATTTCATCTTTGGACCTGATGTTCCTTCTTCTTGCATTTCTTCATCACTAAACTCACTTTCTTCACTGGATTCGGAAGATGAATCAGTATCATAACTAATAACTTCAGCCATTCGTCTCCTTCTAACATCCTTGATTCCTCTTTGAAGGCGCCGCTGCTTTCTTGCTTTTCGCAGCTTTGGGTAGTCACTAGTATTTTCCTTTGAGTTTCTGTCAGTGTTATAATCATCTTCTGATTCAAGATTCTATGTATCACATTCATGCTTGCGTCTCTTCCTCCCCTCAATCGTCTACAACACAAGTATTAAAAATGATGAACTTATTATAAACATGGGTATCGACAAGTATAACAATTCATATTTACTATATACATACCTTAGGACCACAATCAATTAGTCTGGACCATTCACTTTGGTTCCTCAAACAATCAAGAATAGCTTGTGAGTGACTCGAATAAGCATAACGGTCACCATTATGCTTACGCAGATTAGGCCAGTGCTGAGAAAATGAGTAGACCATCATTAGCATACATACAAATTGAATACACAATAAAAGAACAAACATTTTATTACAAAATTATACCGGTAAAACATCATTGTAGAGTTCTTCATATGTCATCCGCTTTACTTTACTCATAATTTTAGCAAGCAAGGCTGGATTAGAAAAAGAAGCCATGTCAAAACCATATAATCTATTCCATCGGATAGCAAAATTTAACAGGGGTGTTTGGATGTGCATTTAATAAGTGATTATCTGATATCCGATAATCGGGTGTAATAATCAGATAATATGATTATTTTTATAAAATTTATAAATAAAATGACCAAAACCAACATTTTTGTGAAAATAAGTGGAGAGAGAATAGGTTGAAGAAAGGGCACAGATAAGCAGGTCTATTTTACCCGTAGATAATAGCTTTATTACAGCTGCTACGAAACTGATTATCCAAAAATGGTAATTTAATCCCTGAATAATCAAATAATCAGAAGCAGAACCGGTGCCTAAATAAAAATCTAAACACCCCTAAGAACAATGTAAAATTTGATTTTGTTATGCAGACAAGACGATCTGTCCACCTTGTTTGCTCTATCAAGCTCACGAGAATTGTGTGGCCCATTATTTGCTGAATCATTGGTTCTCTTTGTAGAGACCTATACAAAAGTACCAATGTTATATCAGTACACACCAACAAGTATGCTCAAAAATATACAATGTCAGCAAAGCTCACCAAGCCATTATCCTTCCCTACAGAGGTAGAAGATCGTTTCAGTAATGTGCTTGTAGATGCATAGAATTTAGCTGAGGTAAGCTGCCAGCATTGCGCATTCGTGGCACCCGAGGAACTCTTGGAGAGCTATTGAGCTCTTGATGAAGAAGTAAAGCAAGCTGAAAGGGATGAATACTAGTTAACAAAGACATCTCTGTTATTTAAACACAAAAAAAAACATCTCTGATTCATACAAACCTCTTCATCACTTAAGGCTGCAGGTGTATTGGTAGATGCAGGAGGCTGAACATGTGGCGGATGATGCTTTGGTGCAAGGTGTCTATTTAACTGACTGATCTTATCGCCTCTCACTGATAATTCTAAATTATCAGAGTCATCGGATTCTAGAGTAGCAGCGGTTTTCTGGACTAAAGAGGTTTTAGAGGATGACGCGACTGAAGGTTCCTTTATATCAGTAGAGTTCTTCTTGGAAACATGAGCATGTGAGGACTTGCTCAAATGTGACGATTTCAGGGCAGACATGGAAGATGATTTTGGAAGGTCTTTTGCTGGTTTTTTAGCCTTCTTAGAAGCATCTCCATTCGGGGGATGATAGCTTGAAGTATTGTCTTTTTTCCTCTTACTATCAGTGTCAAGATCTCTCGCCTTATCTAGAACAGATGGTTTTGATGAATTTGAAGAAGGTTTTCCAGCAGAAGATTTTGCAACTGTTGATGCTATCACTTTAGGTTCATTAGAAGCTCTTGAAGGACTTGTAGCTGTTCCATGTGATCTGGATTGGACTTCTGAACCCCTCTTGTGCCCTTTAGGTTGAGTAGGTTGTTCATCAGGTCTTTACTATCACTGTGTTGTAGGTTCTTGTCAGCCCTTTGCACCTTCCGTGATACAGTGTCGTTATTCAGTTCAAGACTTGCGGATGAAAGTTTGTTGGAAATTCTTGTATCTCGGATTAAGGTCTTGGAGACGTCTAACTTTGGATTACTATTTGAAAGTTACTAGGTATGTACTTCACACTTTCGAAACTCATATTTACTCATACTTGAGCCATATATAAAGCCTCATTAGTTTTTTGTATATTTTGATAAAGTAAAATAGTTGATGACACAACTAATAAATTCCGATAAAGTAACTTACTTGATGACACTAAAAGTCGGGTCATGTTATTATATCAACAGTTCTTCGGCCCGTCGTAAACTCATTTCGATGGTCCTTCACACGTCGTAGCGACTTAAAAAAATTATGATTCTTCAACAATTTAATGTCTGTCCTATCACTTAAGGTTTTTTTTTGCTTAAAATATATATAGAGGGTGGTAGGGGTTGGAAAGGCAGACAAGCAAAGGTACAACCAAGCAAGATACATGTAAATTGAAAAAGTTACGTGCATACGAGTTTTGTTCTTCCAAAAGAAATCCTTGTGCACGCTCAACCTTCCAGCGCATTGATCCAGACTCTCCACTTGAGCTCCATGTCACCAAACCGAAACAATAAAGAAACAACCACGATACCCAATTCCACCTGCGGGTATGGGGGGAGTGGGATGTAATCGTGCTCCCACCTTTTGGGAATACCCGAGGGTAGACTTCCGGCACC
The DNA here is from genome assembly GCA_025667525.1 of Glebionis coronaria. Taxonomy (NCBI): domain Eukaryota; kingdom Viridiplantae; phylum Streptophyta; class Magnoliopsida; order Asterales; family Asteraceae; genus Glebionis; species Glebionis coronaria. Next base: position 22,273,219 of record CM046880.1, read on the forward strand.
ATAACCAAAAGATCTTAAAACTAACTACATCAACAACCCAGTTACGAAAAAACCACACTTTTTAGGTGGAAGGGTAAGAAAAAGCATTTGCTTACAATGATAAGAATTTGCAGTCACATATACTCATCACAGCATCCACACTCCACAGAGATATAAAAGCATGTGTAAACACCCATTTTGCAATGAAAAATAACAAAAGAAAATAAACAAGCACTATGTGTAGCTCGGCAGCCAAGAGTCGAATAATGATACATCGCCATGAATCTCAAAAGGAATTTTAATTAGACATAGTACACTAAGAACGAGTGAAATCAGATTGAAGCAGAGCTCTGTGTTTGTGTGTGTATTTGAGTTCTGCTCCATGGAAAACATGTGATTTCTTTCTTTTTATGTTGCTTTACCGGTAACTCTTTGAGCAATCCAACCCAAGCCATCATAGATTCCGTCACCTGTAAGGGCGGAACAAGCTTGAATGTGCCAATCATGGTTCTTAATACTGTGAAGGGAAAGGGCATCTGTTATTTCAGCTGGGGTCATTGCATCCTTCAAGTCTTGCTTGTTTGCAAATACTAATAGCACCGCATTTTGAAGTTCCTCATTTGGGAGCAATCTGAAAAGTTCGTCTTTCATGAGAGAAATTTGAGCCCTGTCAGTGCTGTCTATCACCGTGATTACAGCATGGGTCCCACGATAATAAGTAGCCCATGATGTCCTAAGTCTTTCTTGCCCACCAAGATCCCACACCTGTTCATCACATCCAATCACTAAATTTAATTTCTAAAATACATCACGTATAATAATTTAGAGTAAAATGCATAAACCATACCTGTGCTTTGTCGATTTTGCATTTCTAGTTACTGGTTTTTTGAAAGTGCATATGGCCTTACTGGTCTTTTGGTTTGGTTTTGTTTTCATACTTTCACTTAACATTCGTTAAACGTTGATCGTTACTAAAGGGGTGATTTTGTCTTTTTCTTTGTCTTTCTTCCTCAAAACACCACAAACACTAATCTATCAAAACCGCCACCACCACTCAGATCCAAACCCATATACCAAATTTCATTAATACTGTATCAAATTTCAATAAAGGTTTTGATGTTCAGATAAGGAAGGAACATTTATTAAACATTATCAAAACATTATCAAAATGTGACATTAATTACCAAATCACAATAAGCCAGTAGAGTGTGTGATTTTATAGTAGCCGATAACCATTTCTCTTCTTTAATTTATGTGGGATAATTGGATAAATGTTATCATGGCTTTCATGACAATAAGGCATTATCTAGATGCCCATTAAAGACGTATATCTTCTAAAGTTATTTTGATTATTGATACTAAGATCTATAATAATCATTAAGCAACACGCGATTAGATACAAAGATCGTCCATGGATCTCCCTATCACGAACACCTAAATTCATTCTTCCAAACAGTACCGAATCGAGTAATCTACTCATTTGTACGAAGTCTTTACATAATTTTACTTTGTGACCAGCTGCCTTTGAACCAACATTGCTATTTGATAAGTTGTGCTCATCCTTAGCGATTTTCATGGTACGCATAAATTTAAGTTTTACGACGATTTCATTAGCAGTTATACAAAAAAGTCAAAATATGAGTTAGCTTTCAATAAATATATGGATTAAAATTTTTTTTAAGGAATTCTGCCTTTGTTTCTACTTTTTTCTTTACCGTTATTATAGTTATTTGTATATTCAACAGAAAAGCTCAGAATCTTTTTGACTCCTTCATGGGTCGAAAGTGAAGCATTTTATCATCATTTTAGTATAACAAGCCTGCATATATAAGATTTGGAACTTAGATATATGTGCAGTTGTGTTCTAAGGCGTCATCTTGTTCATTTTATTGTATGGCTAGTATTATATAATTAGGCGCAATGGCCGTTACAGATTTAGTAATTGTAGAATAGTCACCCAAACCTAAATTGACGATGTGTTATGGGGTATAATTTGATGAGAGAGCAAATGGAATTCGACTTTTATCAATGTTATTCTCAAACCTAAACTGGAGTTGGATCTGAGTTATGTTAGAGTGGTTTTTGTTGTGTTTTGGAAGAAGAAAGACAAAAATTCCCCTTTAGTAACGGTCAACATTTAACGAATGTTAAATCAAAGTATGAAAATGAATCAAAACCCAAAGACCAATGAGGTTGTCTGCATTTTCAAAAGACCGGTAACTAAAAATGCAAAATTGAAAAACCACAGGTATGATTTATGCATTTTACTCAATAATTTATAATGTAACACCCCCAAATATTCATACTTTAGTTCAGCGGAAGAGTCGTTGGTGTTACGGGATGGCACATTACTCAAATCATAGACAACGCTTAAAAATCGCGTCGTTTAATAATAAAGCATTTTTCATTCATAAATATCAAATTAAATAGGTCCCAAGTCATAGTATTTCATACAATTTTACAAAGAATTTGAATGAAAATTGTTATTTAAGTGCGGGCCATAAATTCTTGTCGTCTTCCCGAGAATTACCTTCAAGTACCTTAGATAAAACATGTTAAAAGAAAAGGTCAGCAAAAACGCCGAGTGAATTCATAGAGTTTAATGAAAACTATGAATATATCATCAGTATATATAATCGGTACCGAAAATCATTTTATACAATTCCTTGTCGTAGGCCATAAAATAGGCCAAAAACATTTTATACAAATCCTTGTCAAAATCATAATATAGGCTTTTGCCTTCAAAACCATTATACGAACCATTGTCGTAAAAACATCATACAATACGTTTTATGACGTTGTATGAAGTTAAATAAAAACCGTTATATGAATATGGCTATATAAAACCAAAACACGAACATAATATCAATGATAAGACCCCGTATTGCTAGTCAGGCAATATATCGTAATTCAACGCGTATAGCAGTATTTTTGTTATTGGATTGTGTTGTTGGATTATTATTAGCCGCATGAAATTGTTACCTTACTATCACAAACAACGGGTAGCTAACCCGAAACTCAAGTTGCCCATCTAAGTTAGCATGTCGTTACAAAAATCACGCTATGGAAATCTTCTCATACATTAATTCGCTTACCAATTAATGTGGCACGACGGGGATCAACCGCCAAGGCGCGAACTGGGGTGATCTTCCCCAAATAGTAATATTATATGCATAAGCGTCTACCAAATCCCGGTAGTTCACAATTCATGCTAATGGGACTTTTAGTGACATAACCTAACTATAATAATCCATTTCATTTCATTTATCGGGTCATATAATCATTCATCGGGTCATACAATCATTCGGGTCCATATCAATAAGCAAATAATCGGGACAACTTGTGTCCTATTTTATCAAATATAACATGTTATCTCCCTCGCGAGTTTATAAAACATTTCATAAAAACATTTAAAAGAGTGCGAGGCTATGAACTCACGTTGATTGGGAAAGGCGTGTTATCGGTGATTTGGATGTACGGTACGTGCTTCAATCACGGAAACCTAGACAAATAATACTCGTCTTAGACTCTTGTCCAATGACTTTATAAAAACAAAAACTATGTATATATATGATGATTTTATAAATAGGATGATGATCAAGTGGGATTGTACATCTTTATTCACTCATTATAGTGTTATGTGTTGGTAAATTTTTATACTAGTTTCACTAGTTTATCTTGTTTACATGTTAAGGCCCAATAAGCCCACTATAAGCCCATTACATTATTTTGGCCCATTTTATACTTTTAACATCAGCCCTATACTTACGTATTGAGCCCAAGTGGGTTAAGCCCAATGAGTAAGTCCATTAGCCAAATTAGTTGGATTAATAGTCCAATAAGGATAATTTGGCCCGTTAATGTCCGTGTGTTATAAAGCTCGGGTTTTATCAGTTTTTACTTGTAATATGTACTTATATATCAGTATATGAGTTATAAAAAGTTTACATTAGACGGGTCCGACCGTCTAAGTTTTAATTGACGAAAACCTAAATTTTACGGTTTTAGCCGAAAAGACGTAAAAATCATGTTTATAGTTTTATAACTTACAAAACTTATCAAATTGCCATTTTTATAAAATGTCTCTTTATTTATTATTGTACATACTTATTATTATGTAATATATAAGTTAGTGGGTTTTAAGTTTACATTTTATACTATATTTACTTGAGTGCTATTATAATAATATATACTTTAATTTCACAAATCTGATTTTTAGTTTCACTTTCAACATTTTTATCATATCTTGAGTTCTACAAGGAGATAGAAGCTCATTTTTGGATGACATAAACTTCATATTATGTGATACAATTAACTTAGCTTTAGCTACCGCTCAATCTAAGTCTAAGTGTCCCTAACAGTCCCCACAAAACAGACTATTCAGATTGGTACTTCAATTTTGTTTTGGTTATATCTCACTCATTATAATGATTCCATTGCATGGCCAACTCTCACATGTGTACAAGTCTCAATACTTACAGTATATCAATTTATCTAAACTATTTTATCAGTTTAACATATGGTTGTTTACTGTTTTTATACAGCCTACTAAATTAAGTAAGATTTACCACTTTTGCATGTAGTTTTTCATCTTTTTAATCAAATCTATCAACACATGATCTCCACATAATATTTTTAATCATCATTCATCATCATATACATATACATAAATAAAGAAAATACAAGATTACATAATCAAAATAACAAGAGGATAGGAAGAAACAATCTCTATACCACCATTAGTGATGAAAAGATGAGTTTTTCATGAACAAGGCTTGGATTTTAATGGCAAAACTTGTGATAAACCAATATCAACTTCAAGTCCACCAATCTTTATAAACTCATTTTGGGAAATCAGCCCTATGACACCAAGAAATCTCATCTTTGGATGTTAGAATCACCTCCAATCAACAAGACTTCAATAGGCCTTCAACATATGTAGATTGTAGCCTTTGTTTATGGTAAATTTTTGATGAACATGGTGGTTTATGGTGGTGATATGGACGTCCAAAATGGAGTAGAGAGAGAGATGAGAGTGTTTTGCATGTTGAAATGGAAGAAATGGTTTTAGTTTGCTAGTTTTGTGTAGATAAATGGTTTGGTGGAAGCTTATGGGATAAGTGTCCCTAAGTTACTTAATAACTTGCCACATCTTTGATGTGGTGGTGGTATGTTAGCCGTCCCATAGTGGGGTGAGGCAAGTGTAAACTTGTCTCATCCCACTAATTTACGGGTACTCCTCGATTCTAGTTTCCTCGATTTGCGTGCCCTCGGGTCGTTTTACGAAAAACGTTTTTATAAATTATGAATCAACGGCACAAAACGAATCTAATAAAAATTGTCTCATCAAAACCGGAGTTCAAAAACGTAAATACGTAAAATAATGTTTTTAAATAATACTTGAGAATACAATATCAATCATAAATTGACGGATTGTCACAGCATTTACCCCTAAACAGGATCTTTGTCCTCAAAGATCGATTTATCTTACTACTCGCTTCTTATAGAGTTAAAGACATGTGGGTATTTCCTCCACATCCGATCTTTTCTCACAAGTGTAATTCATTACAATACGCGAGTTTCATCAAACATAACTACGGGAATACAATCAGGCTTAATGTTGACTTACTTTCTATATCCATGATGTTCATGGGTTTTGATGAATGAAACTTTTCGCCGATCTAAACTTTATCAAGAAGTAATCAGATTTTCACTTGATAGACATTTTATCACGTTTGATATACGAAACATAATTCACGCAGTCCTTGAAGTCCTAGGGTAGATCTAGCTTATATGCCTTTCAATCCAACTTTTACATTATCTCAGTGGTTCCATACAACGGGGACTTATTTCCCATGATCTTTCAGATCATCATTTCATTTTTCCAAGGTGAAAATTTTTGGCATAACTTCGCTACCCATTCTGCACTTCAAGATCTACATTTCATATTCACATAACCTTCTGAACACTACTGGCAATCAATAATCAGATCCTAATTTCAAAATTCAATTCAGGTCTCGCGGTTCGGTTATTTTGTAAGGTTAGGTTTGTCATCATAGGCAACCTTAAACCTAAAAGACATGTCCAACTCACAATGGGTGTATGTCGGGTGTCTTCATCCCAACTCCTACTTACAGATGCTCTCATATTTAGATCCTCACAAGATTCGATCTCGATCCTAATACGATAATTATCAATGATAATCTCTCCAAAGGAAAATGATTATACGGTTGATTACCAAAGGTCAATCATTCAAGCATAAAACAACACTTCTAGTGTTTTGTATCGTTACTTTACCTCGTCCCTTCGATTTGGGGTGGTAAATAGTACTCTCATCAAGGTTCGTTCCCAATGACTTTTGAGCAAATCTCTAGAAATTTGATGCTAAGCGAGGATCTTGATAGAGATGATCGACACAGGCACACTATGTTTACACAACTCCTTTAAATACAAAAGAGTCAATTTCTTCATCTAGAATCTATCATTAACAGGAATGATATTAGTAGATTTGGTCAGTCTGTCGACGATGACCCAAATCGAATCAAATTCAGATGATGACCTTTGCAATAGCTAGACGTTTACTAATGTATGAGGCGATGTCTGCCTTCATAATTTGTCATCAGTACAGCTTCTTCAGATAAATATACATTAAATTAGAAAAGGCATGAATAGAATGCTTAAACTTATAAGATTCCAACATGACTAAATCTCAAAATTTCCATATTTAGGCAACTACAAGTGGCCTTTAAAACATTTAACGCCATCGGCTTCTCAATTCTAATGGTTCACATTAGCCGCGAACCCTTTTATTATCTATATTATCCTTTTTACAAGCATTGGCTGTATTTTAATTTGCTCGGCAATATATTTTGCACAGTCCTTATTAAGGAACACATCCTAATTGATTCTTTATCCTTTCTACATAATGTGTCAGTATCTACATTCACATTTCCTGATGAAATAATTATCATGACCGTATTCATTCAAAAATTCATTCTTCATATTTTCTAAGTTTTAGTTTCGTCTCAACTATCATTTTTATCCGTTTTACTCAATCCGAAGTGTAAAGCGTCGATAATTAATAAATATTCAATCTTTAAGAAACGTAAACGTATTTTTTTTTAATTTCTTAGCGCGACCAATTATATAAAAATGATCTAAGTAAATTTGAATTTAATTAATACATTTTTGTTGATTTATTGAAAATAATTAATAAGATTCGTAAATGTTCGAAAGAATCTTTGTTTATACTTTTGTCAAATATTTCTTAGTTGAAAAGCAAAAATTGTCGTTTCAATTTTCAAGTCATGGTTTAAATGGTTTCCTCAATTCCTCTTAGGTTGTCTTGAGGTATACACAAACATTTACCCCTAAAGGAGTTTAGTTAAATAAATTGGGTATGAGAGAATAATCCCTTAAAAATTCCTTTGATAAAACATTTGTTAAAACATATTTTCACTTTCTTTTTAGTAAAACTCAAAGCCTTAATGGCTCTAATCTTTGAAGAGTCAATATATATCTTACCATCATTAATTACACGGTCATATAATGTAAAGGGGCAAGCTTTAAATCACATGTTAAATACTCAAGGTACCGGTTTTCATTGCTCGGCCATCAATTTTTACTAAAACAAGGAATTAGGAAAAGATCACTACTCATTTTCACTTTACAAAGGACTTTTTTACAAAAACCTAAAAGTTCTTCCTTCTCCTTCTTTTTCTCTTTTGGCCGCCACCCATAAACACACCAAAGGGGTGTTTATTTGATCTTTGATCTTGGTTTTGGTGCAAGTGTTCGTGTTTGTTCAATCTTGTTTAGATCCATGTATTCGGTAATTCTTTTAACCCTTTTCTTTTGATTTGATCTTTTAAATAATTATGAACATGATGTGTTTTTTTAAAACCTAATTAAAACATAGATCTAACATGAAATTGGTTTTGGAATAAATCAAAAAGGGTGTTTTAGGGGTGTTTGTTCTTGGCCGCCGCCTAAACCGAACCCGAGGGGGTCTCGGTTTGGCTATTCGACCACCACCAAGACCATATGGTCCCGGTTGGTGTGGGTCCCACGGCAGCAACAAGACAAGGGGAACCCCGATGTGGTTCGAGGTATGGTGTCGATTTTATGTCCGGTTCATGGTTCTTAGTCAAGATCCGGTTCACGGTGTATGTTAAGATTATTATTTTTATGATCTTATGTTAAAATTAAATTAATAACATGACATGATTAATTTAATAACATGACTTAGGTTATTGTAATTATTAAAATCATGAAATTATTAACCTAAGTATTTTATATTTTTAGACTTATAAATTAATTAATTATTTAAAAACCATGGTTATAATTAATTAATTAACATGACTTAAGTTATATTATTAATAAATAATAATACATGTTTTAACCTAAGTATTTAACTTTATTTAATTAAAGCATGATATACTTTAAATAAATATTTTAACCTATAGTTTATTTTAATTACATGAAATAATTATTAAACTATACATTATATCATATGACTTAGAAAATAATCATGAAAACACTTAGGCTTATATACTTAGCTTATTTAACCAGCTTATATCTAATTATGGAAACGTTCTATTTTAGAAACTTATTTAAATAAGGCAGATAATCTATTTATGGAAACTTTCTATTTTTAGAAACTTATTTATTTCAGGCAGCTAACCTATTTATGGAAACTTATTTAAATAAGGCACCTAATCTATTTATGGAAACTTTCTATTTTTAGAAACTTATCTATTTTAAGCAGTAATTCTATTTTTGGAAACTTTCTATTTTTGGAAACTTTCTATTTTTGTAAACTTTCTATTTTTGGTAACTTTCTATTTTTTGTAACTTTCTATTTTTGGAAACTTTATATTTTTGGAAACTTTCTATTTTTGGAAACTTTCTATTTTAGGAAAGTTACTTATTATTACACAGTAAGTATAATAATACATGAAATACCAGAAATACTTAATCAGAATAGACAGAATATAAGATAAACACAGTTTAAGGCTTTAAACAGTAAAACATGATAAGAACATATAAAATAAGCTAAGACATGACATAAAACCAGTTACGTATTTAGTAAGCAGATACTTATTCATGTATGTATTTGTGTAGCATTAGTGATACGGAAGTAGGATTCCTCTCAGTTCGTCTTCTTCGTTCACTGGACATAAGATACGGATTCCCATCCTTTCAGTATGGACATTCTTTCCTTATTAGGATTCCCCGTATGCAGCCAACTGTTTTCCCAGTATTTGTTTTATATGTTTTTGAATTGCTTATGTTTAATTTAGAATACCTATAGCCATATACATGCATGACCAGTTTCACCTAGTTATGGAGGTACCATAACCATAACATTAGAGGCACTGATGTTATGACTTCACCACGGCGGAGTGATTGCTCGTGGCGTCCCTTCAGCTTTTGGCCATCTATATTATACTTATCATGTGGGGCGTATGGGTGCATCCTAGTTACATGTTTCAGTCAGGATTTCATGGTGAATGTGGTGTGTGCCTTGCATCCTTCACAAGGAGCTGATCCCTCCTACCCAGAACCAGTATATTAAATTAGAGGCAGCCCCTCTAATTTGCATGATGAGGTCACCCCTCCAAGTATTCATGCACGGTGGATTTTCATGACCTATATTGGCTAATGGTAAAATATGTTAAACAGTTTTCTTAAGATAAACATAAGGCTTTTCAAACTATAAAACCAGTTTTATGAACATGTTCCAGGTTTTCCAGGACTTATACATTTCCGCTGCTATTAAGTCTTTATCATGTTTTAGTCATTTATACTATGTCTATATCCGTGCACTAAGCGTTATGCTCAGCCATTACTTTCCTTTCCATGTCCCAAAACGACAGGTACCCTAGGGAAGACTCGAGCATTTGGAGGACGTGCATAGGATGGAAGCTGCTAGAGACTTCTTTTCCTTTTTGCCTTCATATACTTCTGCTTGCTTAGTCATTCATTCATTTCTTTTACTTTATTATGTTTTGGGCTTTTGTTTGGGAACCGATGTTTGATTCCGGTTATCCCTATGGTCATGTAATGTTCCAGACATTTATCCTTGTATGCTTTGATGACACGCCATAATTACGCGTGACATTCCATTATCAAAATGGGGTGTTACAAAATACCTCCTAAAGTTTCAGATAATAGAAACATCTTTTAATAAATTTACTTTAAGTTCTTTCTTGATTAAAAGATCTATGGTCAGTTTATAACCGTTCACGGTAAAATTTCAAGTCTAAATGCAGGATATGATCATCCATCAGGATTTTTTTTTTAGATCTCTTTTGATAATCAACATCTTATCTTTTAGGGGATTTCTACTCGAGTTCCCATCAATTAAGACAATGTTGTCATGTCATAATCAATCAATCCATTCTACTGGTACTATCAACTTTCCAGTTTCATTACCGTTGATAAGTGTGAACTTCTCAAAAGACTAATAATAACTCGTAATCCTTCACAAATTCAAGGATATATGGAGACATAACTAACATCAAAACAATAAGGTCAACGCATAATCTACGCGAGAGAATTTCAAATCAGATACAGACGAAAACATTAACGAATATGTATCTATCCCATGTTTTCATAATTTAAGTACGTATCCGAAAGCTCCTCGGATCGTTACCCAGGTCATTCAAATGAAATCTAATCAAAAGAAATGATAGGAACGTCAATACATCCAGTCGGGTATCAACACTCGGTAATCAGATATTTTTCCAAAGAATCTCACCACGGGAGAATTGGACAAGAAGGGGATATCAATTGTCAATTAAGACAATTTCCACAGAAGAGTAAATTTGACTCAGAAGAATAAATGGTATGGGCACATATGTAGGTGTCCCTAACAATATGTCCCTATTTTTGCACTTCTTGCAGATCTCATAAAATTTAATCTTTCACAATTTCAAAGAAATGTAATGTTTATTAAAAATTTCATGGTGACTACTAATCAACCTTGCATGGTCCCTTCCAAATTGTATGTAGGCGCGCAACTATATACAATTTTAGGATTAACGATACAATACTCAGTTCGTCAAAATTTTGTCATCATGTTTAAAAACAAATATATATATTTTCGTGCTTAATTCTGGAATAAGAATCAAAATGAATTTACAGAGATGTTCTTTGTTATGGAAACAATTAAGTTTTCCAAGGTGTTTCGTAAACAACTTTATTTCGATAAGGATTACTTATAAGTCTCACTTTGAATAATCCTTATGGTGATGAAAATTCAATTTTCTCAAGGGACACTGTTTTAACTTTATAAAAACAATGAGTAATCTTCAAAAGAGTGATGAAAAGTTGTTCACCAAGAACTAACTACAATATGATAGGAAATGAGTTTGCCAATTAATCATGATGTTCATGACCTCGATGGTACTCAGGAATATAAAGAGAATAATTCACAACGTAACTCAAATCGAGATGAGTACTTGTTCAATGGTTGCATCACTAATGCGAGCATTAGGAAGAAGCAAGAAAAGATAGATAACATCGATACATGTAGGATTTAGCAATCAAAGGTAGTCTTTTCATTAATCACAAACAAGTCAAAATTGTACCGTAACACATTACGTGTCACTATGTCATACAATTCCAAGAACCCATCCTACCAACTGATATCTCAGTTAAGTTAGGGATTTTTAAAAGATACCACAATGAATACTAATCTACAAGAGTCATTAGGTTTTCCACCTGTCCCGGAAGATCCATCGGTCCCGATTTAGAAGAAGATTTCTTCAATTTATTTCTTGGACACTGGGCATCCTCGTCATTGGACAATGGCCTAGGAACAACCCTTAATACGAACCAACAATCATTTAAAACCTTATAATTCAATCACATGACTTAACGACTTCCTCTTAACAACCTCATATTCCATACAGGTTAAATTTTACTTTCTTCAAGTTTCAACCAACTTATACTCAATGCGATATCCTACCTCATTCTCTAATACTTTCATCCTTGTTCTGACACCTTGAAAGGGCAATAAAAGTTCGATATTATCAACACTTAATTTCCAATCCTATATCTCTTACAACAATAGTTATCAAATGAGTCACTAGTATGAAATGACTCACACATTCAATTAGACTTCTCGGAAAGGTACTAGTGGCATGAGGCTTTTGGGTAATGGTTCCAATGACAGCCTCAAGTGCAACATTCACCCTTTCGATTTCAAATTTAAGAATCGGGTGACACCGAATAAAATGACACTTTTCCAGATGGTAACGTTTTGTCAAACTCCACTCTATAAGGAAAGATCGTCATGATATCGATATCAGATTTAATCTCGCCAATTCTTCTTCAAGATCATAATCAACTACTATCAACATTCCTACGAATATCAACCATTTTGTTGGGATCATAAATATCCACAACTTGGTTTAGATCTAGAATAGCTAGAAATCCTACGAGAATAGCTTCGATTGATTTGCTAGGGGAGTTAGGGTTTCTTGTGACAATCTACGTCGTATAAATACCTCGTATAAGTATTAAAATAATCATCAACAATCATGTAATCAAATTACAACATATATATATATATATATATATATATATATATATATATATATATATATATATATATATATATATATATATATATATATATATATATATATATATATATATATATATATATATATATATATATATATATATATATATATATATATATATATATATATATATATGATCCAAGTTATATATATATATATTAAAATAACACTTCTCAGTCTGGCCTTGTCGATAACTCGGGAATTCTTCGGCACCGTTATCGTCAAAAGATTTTTACATTTTGAGAAAAATGTTTATAGTTAAAAGATTTTGAAATGTTTTATTCAAAACCTTGGTTTTAAAAATCTTTCGTTCTCTATAACGAGAGCTCTGGTACCAAACTGTAACACCCCCAAATATTCATACTTTAGTTCAGCGGAAGAGTCGTTGGTGTTACGGGATAGCACATTACTCAAATCATAGACAACGCTAAAAATCACGTCGTTTAGTAATAAAGCATTTTCCATTCATAAATATCAAATTACATAGGTCCCAAGTCATAGTATTTCATATAATTTTACAAAGCATTTGAATGGAAATTGTTATTTAAGTGCGGGCCACAAATTCTTGTCGTCTTCCCGAGAATTACCTTCAAGTACCTGAGATAAATCATGTTAAAAGAAAATGTCAACGAAAACGTTGAGTGAACTCATAGAGTTTAATGAAAACTATTAATATATCATCGATATATATAATCGTTACCGAAAATCATTTTATACAATTCCTTGTCGTAGGCCATAAAATAGGCCAAAAACATTTTATACAAATCCTTGTCAAAATCAAAATATAGGCTTTTGCCTTCAAAACCATTATACGAACCATTGTCGTAAAAATATCATACAATACGTTTTATAACGTTGTATGAAGTTAAATAAAAACCGTTATATGAATATGGTTATATAAAACCAAAACACGAACATAATATCAATAATAAGACCCCGTATTGCTAGTCAGGCAATAAATCATTATTCAATGTGTATAGCAGTATTTTCGTTATTGGATTGTGTTGTTGGATTATTATTAGCCGCATGAAGTTGTTACCTTACTATCACAAACAACGGGTAGCTAACCCCAAACTCAAGTTGCCCATCTAAGTTAGCGTGTCGTTACAAAAATCACGCTATGGAAATCTTCTCATACATAAATTCGCTTACCAATCAATGTGGCACGACAGTGATCAACCGTCAAGGCGCGAACTGGGATGATCTTCCCCAAATAGTACTATTATATCCATAAGCGTCTACCAAATCCCGGTAGTTCACCATTCATGCTAATGGGACTTTTAGTGACATAACCTAACTATAATAATCCATTTCATTTCATTTATCGGGTCATATAATCATTCATCGGGTCATACAATCATTCGGGTCCATATCAATAGGCAAATAATCGGGACAACTTGTGTCCTATTTTATCAAAACTAACATGTTATCTCCCTCGCGGGTTTATAAAACATTTCATAAAAACATTTAACAGAGTGCGAGGCTATGAACTCACGTTGATTGGGAAAGGCGGGTTATCGACGATTTGGATGTACGGTACGTGCTTCAATCACGGAAACATAGACAAATAATACTCGTCTTAGACTCTTGTACAATGACTTTATAAAAAAAATAACTATTTATATATATGATGATTTTATAAATAGGATGATGATCAAGTGGGATTGTACATCTTTATTCACTCATTATAGTGTTATGTGTTGGTAAATTTTTATATTAGTTTCACTAGTTTATCTTGTTTACATGTTAAGGCCCAATAAGCCCATTATAAGCCCATTAAGTTATATTGGCCCATTTTATACTTTTAACATCATCCCTATACTTACATATTGGGCCCAAGTGGGTTAAGCCCAATGAGTAAGTCCATTAGTGTTTAGCCAAATTAGTTGGATTAATAGTCCAATAAGGCTAATTTGGCCCGTTAATGTCTGTATGTTATAAAGCTCGGGTTTTATCGGTTTTTACTTGTAATATGTACTTATATATCAGTATATGAGTTATAAAAAGTTTATCTAAGTTTTAATTGACGAAAACGTAAATTTTACGGTTTTAGCCAAAAAGACATAAAAATCATGTTTATAGTTTTATAACTTACAAAACTTATCAAATTGCCATTTTTATAAAATGTCTTATTTATTTATTATTGTACATACTTATTATTATGTAATATATAAGTTAGTGGGTTTTAAGTTTACATTTTATACTATATTTACTTGAGCGCTATTATAATACTATATACTTTAATTTCACAAATCTGATTTTTAGTTTCACTTTCACCATTTTTATCATATCTTGAGTTCTACAAGAAGATAGAAGCTCATTTTTGGATGACATAAACTTCATATTATGCTATACAATTAACTTAGTTTTAGATACTGCTCAATCCAAGTCTAAGTGTCCCTAACAGTCCTCACAAAACAGACTATTCAGATTGGTACTTCAATTTTGTTTTGATCATATCTCACTTATTATAATGATTCCATTGCATGGCCAACTCTCACATGCATACAAGTCTCAATAATTACTGTATATCAATTTATCTAAACCATTTTATTAGTTTAACATATGGTTGTTTACTGTTTTTATACAGCCTACTAAATTAAGTAAGATTTACCACTTTTACATGTAGTTTTTCATCTTTTTAATCAAATCTATCAACACATGATCCTCACATAATATTTTTAATCATCATTCATCATCATATATATATATATATATATATATATATATATATATATATATATATATATATATATATATATATATATATATATATATATATATATATATATATATATATATATATATATATATATATATATATATATATATATATATATATATATATATATATATATATATATATATATATATATATACATAAATAAAGAAAATACAAGATTACATGATCAAAATAACAAGAGGATAGGAAGAAACAATCTTTATACCACCATTAGTGATGAAAAGATGAGTTTTTGATGAACAAGGCTTGGATTTTGATGGCAAAACTTGTGATAAACCAATATCAACTTCAAGTCCACCAATCTTAATAAACTCCTTGTGGGAAATCAGCCCTATGACACCAAAAAATCTCCTCTTTGGATGTTAGAATCACCTCCAATCAACAAGACTTCAATAGGCCTTCAACATATGTAGATTGTAGCCTTTGTTTATGGTAAATTTTTATGAACATGGTGGTTTATGGTGGTGATATGGACGGCCAAAATGTAGTAGAGAGAGACATGAGAGTGTTTTGCATGTTGAAATGGTTTTAGTTTGCTAGTTTTGTGTAGATAAATGGTTTGGTGGAAGCTTATGGGACAAGTGTCCCTAAGTTACTTAATAACTTGCCAGATCTTTGATGTGGTGGTGGTATGTTAGCCGTCCCATAGTGGGGTGAGGCAAGTGTAAACTTGTCTCATCCCACTAATTTACGGGTACTCCTCGATTCTAGTTTCCTCGATTTGCGTGTCCTCGGGTCGTTTTACGAAAAACGTTTTTATAAATTATGAATCAACGGCACAAAACGAATCTAACAAAAATTGTCTCATCAAAAAAGGAGTTCAAAAACCTCAATACGTAAACCTAGGGTTTCCGGTTTAATCGTAAAAGACGTTAACTTATTCACGTAAGTCCTAATCTCTTCTCGTAAATTTGTGAGTTTATGAACCAACACAAATTTAAAATTCCAAAATAATATTCACAGATAAATTTATTTCCTGAAATGTCAGACTGTCACAAAAACGGCGTATGTAAACGTAAGCATGTAACGTAGAGTCCTCCGGTTTAGACGTAGTCGATGCTACTTCAAGACGTAAACCCAAATTTCTTCCCATAAATGAGTGAGTTCATAATATAACATTAAAATAATGTTTTTAAATAATACTTGAGAATAAAATATCAACCATAAATTGACGGATTGTCACATATAATAATCAGTGTAATGTAGTGGTTGGATGAAAAATGTAAAGATTGAACCAAGTTCAAGGTGCTTAGGGTACTTTATGCCTCAAACTTTTTCATAAAAAATAATAAGAGATAGTCCATATGCCAAAAGTTCAACATAGTACCACTTTTTAGCAAAGTCCCAATGGACTCATCTAAGCCCTTCATTTTTTTACATCCAACGGTCCAGATTAAATAAATTAAAAAAATAAATAAACGGTAAGCCAAAAAAAAGCGTATATTAATTTTACCCTACCCTTACCCACACAATCATCTCAGTTTACACACACACAATCATCTCGCTTAATAAACCCTAACCGCCACCACCACCACCACCCCCAATCATCTCCGCCGCTACCACCACCCCCAATCATCTCCTCCACACCACACCACCTCCAAATCATCTCCGCCACCCCCAATCACTCTCCAATCGATCTTTGATAACGATTTAAACTCCATTTCCGATTGAAACACTAACAATCGATCAGATATGGCTTCTATTCTTAAAGATGGCGGCTTGGCTCCTGGTAATCCTTTTCATTTTTATTTTTAATTGTTTTATGCTTTTTTATGCTTATTTTTTAGTTTATATTGCTTATTTTTATTCTTATTTTTGTTCTTGTGCTTTCTTAAATATTTTTAGGTTTATTTTTGTTATTAATAGCTTTAATTTACTGGTTGTTAATTAGGCTTATTTTTATGTTTTTAGGCTTATTTTCTGCTTATTTTTGTTTTATGCTTTTTTAACGATTTTAGGCTTATTTCTGTTATTAATGGTTGTTTTATGCTTTTTATAGATTTTTAGGCTTATTTTTGTTATTACTGGTTGTTAATTAGGCTTATTTTTATGATTTTAGGCTTATTTTTATAATTATCAAGTTATTTTAGGCTCATTTTACTTCATATTTGTTTTCTGTAAATAATCACGTATATAAGTGAAAAAATAGTAAAAAGCTGAAAACAGCCCTGAAAAAGCTATGAAAAGGCTTGAAATATGAAGAGGGTCATTTTACTTCATATTTATTTTTTATAAATAATCACGGATAATGGATATGGTTAGTGATGCGACAAAGCTAGTTCGTTTTGTTGTAATGATTCATGTAAGACGTGTGCTAGCCTATGGTTAGGTGTACGGGCTGTTTTGTGTATCTCGTGAACTTCTGATCCATAGCTTCATGCCAGTTTCTTATACATTTCTTTTTTTTTACCGCTAAAATAATTGAAGTTGATCAATATGCTAAAATTTTCTAGTAGTCGTGTGCATCATTAAAGTTTAATACTCGAAATACATATCATCGAAGTTTTTACATACACTACGTAATACAGAATGAAACATCATCAGGCGATGACCATGGCAATTGTGACATGACAAAAATTAGAATACCTTTGTCAATAATAAAACGGGTTTCAATAACAGATTAAAAGAAGCGCGGAGTGGTGGTGATAATGCTAGTTGTAGTTTAAATAGAAGGACATGGAAGTTTGGAAGCTTTCCATTACCTTTAAATGTGTTATTCTTTTGTTCGTTGCCATTTTGGGATCTTGGTTTCGTTAGTTCTATGATGCTATACTTTTCTTGCTAAAAACTGACTGTTATTTATGTGCACTCTTGGATGCTTCAAAAAGGTCTTGGAATTTTGCTCAGATTGTTGGAAAATTTATCCAAAAAGATACGTAAAATCCCCTTACTTGAAGGAAATACTTACTTCTTGAAATATCTATTGCAAATTGAAAATTACAAACTGAATGTTATCTACTTCCTTAAATGACTGTACGGAATAAGTGACATATGTATTGAAGTAGACAAAGGTTACAAGTACAAGTTCCGTTATTCTCGTGTATCCAAAATGCAATAACTGAATGATCCAAGCTTAACCTTTTCTGAACGTACATAAATGCACGTGTCTTCTCTTTATTCTTCTCATTCGTTTGGTTTCTTTTTGCATGAAACACAGTACTATTATCTGAGAATAAGATCTGCACATTTTGCATGCATAGGATGATAGGAATATAGGATTATGTCCCTATGGACGCGTTACGTGGCATTTGTTAGCTAATTCTTCTGATGGAAAAATATAAAACTCGACCCCTTGATGAATTTTAACAACTTCCAAAAAGATTGTATTTGCTTGTAGTGCGATATCAGATATCAACTATATGATTAGAATTTTATGTTCAGTTTTTGAAGAAGTTAATCACGAAGATAGAAACTTTAGGTTGCTCTTATGTGTCGTGTTTAAATGACCGGTATATGTAATGTTAGATGCTCTGCTGGGTTTTATTGTTCTGTTTATTCAGGTATTTTCAATAGGTCACTTTCACCATGCTCATCATCGTTGTTCGGTTTATGTAATTTTTTAGATAGCTGTGTATTTGTTTTCATCATGAATCATGTTTGTTAAATCTCGCATGATTTATGTTAAATCATGCATGATTTATGTTAAATCATGCATATGTTTTTTTGTATTTGTAACTTTTTAGTACTTAATTGATTGTGTTCTTACTTTTTGCAGTTCATCGTAATACGAACAAGCGTCAGAAATCTTTAGGTCATAAATGATCTAATTCACCTCCTCTCGCTGAAAAAAAAACAAGAACTAGTGCAATGCCAAAGTCAAAAGCTCATTCACAGAAGTATAGTGCTGCTATTAAAAAGAACCCTCTGCTATTAAAAAAGAAGCTACTGTTAAGAAGGAACCAGTTGGGAAAAGGAAGAGATCTACTGATTTTGTAGATAGTATAGTGTCGGAGGTTGTGAGTGTGTCACAACCCAAACCCGAGGTCATTTATTTAATATTATATAATATTATTTTTACGAATGATTTTGAAATTTTTGATGAGATTGGATGATATGACGATTGATGGTTTTATTTAAACCGACGTTGGAGGTCTTGTTTTTATCTTTTTACTAATAGCGAGGATTATTAGTGACCACGATATCGACGGATGCCCGAGATTTAATGTTTTATCATTTGTTGTCTCGATGTTTATATTTTGGACGTTTTTATTTTAAGTTCGTATTAAGTCGAACCGGGATCATATTATCATCATATTTTGAGTGCGTTTTAACTTTTTAAAAGTATTTTTACGAAACCCGAGCCTCGTAAATATTTTCAAAATTGACAATTTACATTTTCTACCTTTACAACTATTTAATTGCATTTTGGACAAAAACTATCACAAATTAGCAAAAACTACCCCTCCACCCCACTATATATAATTTTTCCACTAACCATTTTAAATATAAAATTCATTTTAAGAAAAAAAATCCATCTCTCTCTCTCTCCTTGTTCTTGTTTGCCGTCCACCACCATAGCCAAAAACACCCTCATTTTTGATGATCAACTTTGATTCATGAGAAACTAAAACAAGTCCCATCTTGCAAACTTGATGGTGATTCTAATGGTATAATTTTTACCCACATGCATTAACTTTTCAAAAAGTTTATTTTTTTTTATGAACTAGTGATGTTTGATCCATTTTTATGATGATATATATGTGTTATTGTTACTTTATTCAAGAATTGTTGGTTGCATGTTCATTATTTTTGAGTGGGTAATTTTTGTATGATCATTTAAATGTGTTATGGGTAAGTTAAGTTGTTGGTAATGATTTTAGGGTGATATTAGGCATATGAGAATGATTAAAATATGGTGAAAAATTAATTTTGAATGATTTTTAAATATATATTTTTAAACAGATTATTAAACTTAATTTTCTGAAAATATGAGTTTGAGTTTGAGATGAACTAATTAGATATTATTATAGAGGATGTTTTTAGCTTCGTTTTGGTATAAGGTAGGGCTTCTAGCTCCAAACGAGCGAAAAGTTACGTTAAGTTTGATTATTCGTGTACCGGGAGACGAGTATCGTCACAATATGTAATTGTTGTCGATATTTGGATCGAATCTCGGGGACTATAAAATAGATTTTAAAAATGAGTCATGGACTGATTTTGAATGATAAGTATGATGATGTTGAGTTATTTTCAAAGTTAAGTGTCGGTTTTGTAACCGGAGAAAAATAAATGGTTTAAAAGACTATATGAGTTGTTGACGTAAAATTGTCCGGTTTTTATAGTTCAAAGATGCGTCGGGCAGGGAACTTTAAAAGTAAAATCTTTTGATGGGCTTTTAACAGGTCTTTCTATATATAGTAAGTGACATTTCTGATTAGTATCATAAGTATTTGATGTGTTTAAGTGGGGTAAATGAGCTCGCACATTTGGTATGTACCGGCAGATTTTTATCGAAAGAATTAACTAATAGAATAAACATATAGAATGAAGTAAAAGGTCACTTGTATTGTTTTCATTTTGGGTTGAGTGTGATTTTATGATTTTGAGTTTGATGTTAGTAAGTATGGATTTTATTCGAGTTTATTATTGATGAACGCGCCTTATTTGATAGGTTGCGGTTTTTGTGTTTATCGGGCATCAACTATCGTCGAAGATCGTCTTGCCACTGCTATTACTCCAGGTGAGTCTATAGCCTCGCTTTTGTAATTGTTTTGAATGATTTTAAAACCCGCGAGGGGGATACATGCTATTTGAAAGTAAAATTGACACAAGTCATGACTGATTGTTTGGACCCGAATGTTGCCTTTGTTGTTTGAATTGTATAAGTACCTAATTTACAAAAGTCCCTAAATTCATGAGCCGTTAACTATCTTCTGACTTGATGTTGTGAGTTGGGAATAGCCGCTTATTCTAATAGTAGTACTATTGGGCTGACGACCCTATCTGAGACCAAGGCTTTACGCTGAGTAACCCGCTGGGAAGGATAATTTTACGAGAATGAGAATTGGTATTCTTGCAAATGATACCCTAGTAGGGGCACTGGAATTTCATCTAGTCATGTCGGCTTTAGGCGTGGGTGACTAAGTTAAGGGGTCGGTGTCATGAGCTTAATACAATTCAATAGCTATTGCTATATGCCAGACTTCCTGACTAATAGATTGTATGCGCACAATTCTATTAAATGATCTTGATTGATTTTTCTCTTGTGTTCAAATGTTGATTTGGAAAACCTATATACTCGCTCAACCGTTGTGTTGATGATTTTAAGCATGTATTTCAGGTATTGAAGACGATGAATTGCGGAGCTTGCTGGAGAAGGATTGCGGATTGCTTTTGTGGTGATGGGTCTAAAATGGATTTGTTTCCCTTTTGGTCATAAAAATAATAATGTACGGTAGAGTACTTTGGTAAAGTGTTTGTGGATTTGATCAAGTCTTTGGGGGACCTAAATGATACTCTGATATCTTTAAAATTGTTTTACATGGGATCGAAAGTTTTAGACAATGGTTAAATTATTTCCTTTTATATTCCAAATGTATCATTTTGAGATTGTTCAAAGTGTCTTGTATATCAATGTTTGTATTTAGCACCCCAAATGTGTATTTCCGTTGCGCGATGTAATTTGGGGGTGTTAAAGATTGGTAATCAGAGCTTTTTAGTTATAGCGAATTAGGTCGATTTTTGAAAATGTCCTAAACTATAACTTTGGTGTTGAAAATATTTTACAAAAGCAACGCAACTTCTCCGCAAGGCTCCGGTAAGATTATTTGTTTTGTATTGTTTTATAGTTAGATGTATCCCTTAGAATTGAAATGATTTCTACAGTATTTATTAAGTAAATACTATGATGATGTATTGATGATGTATTGATGTTGTTGAAAGTACGTTGAGTACTTGTTATCGTATATTTTCTTTATGTAATGCATATGTGTATAATTTTAAATAATGACCTTGTATACTACCGAGGGTCTGGGACAGTAGACCAGATGATGAACGATTTTACAACTGATTTCTTGCGACTTATATCAGGAATGAGGAATTTTGATTAGTTGATGTATGATAGATATGTGGTTGAAATTGGTGTGATTAGAGGTTGATGTGAAAGAAAAGTGGTTTTAAAAGGTTGTATTTGGTATGTGAAGAATTGAGTTTGTTAGGACTTGGAAGATGGACGAGATTGCTAGCCTTGGGTCGATTGTGATGCATTCGTATGCTTGAATTGATAGGTTTAAAGAGAAGTAGATAAGCTTTGAAAGGATAAGTGAGTGGGAGTCTCATGTGAGATTGATTCTGAGTCAAGCTTGGAAGTTTAAGAATGTTGAAAGTCGTACTGAGATTTGCCTTGTGATTAATCTGCCGTGTAGCATCGAGTATTTGGATTTTGAGAATGAGCTGCCATCAGGTTATGGATTTAACCTTGAGGTGTGAAAAGGGAAATAGACGAGTGTGATGTAGCTGACAACAATGTTAAGGAGGATGAGGAGTTGCTGTCTAAGGAACTAATCGCGTAATGGATTTCTTTGTATCTTATTTTCTTTTATGACCGGTCTTATTTAAACCCTGTGTCGTAGCATTGTGATGGAACTTATTATCTTTTAAGTTTGTTCGGTAGATGATTGTAGTGACAGACACTGCCACTATCTTGTTGAATCCTCAACGCAATCTGAATTACCCTCATGATCTATGATGTGCCTTTATTAACTCTTTTGAGTTTTGGTTGATGAACCATTGTAGTTTGTGTTGTTCGTGCATGTAGTATCCATGAGATATCCTGATAAAGAATTATTCTTTTATCTTGATATGTATACCTAACATGTTTCTTTCTTCCGTGATGATGGAAGAAGGAGTAGGGGAATCATATTTCTGTCATTAGTAGATCGCTACGTGACTAAGTTTCTTGAAATATGTCTCCAAAACTAACGACTGCTATTGTGAACACTATGATTGAACAAGTTATTGCTAGAGCATTTGAAGCTAATCGTGCTGTAAGGAATCAAGATGCTGTGGTTAATTGTGTTGGAGATAATGGTGCTGCAGTAGATGCTGTTGAGAATAATGATGATGCTGCTAAGAATAATGATGATGCTGCTGAAAATAATGGCGATGCTGCTAAGAATAATGAGGATGCTGCTGATCCAGATGATAGTGTTGTTGCTGTTCTGCAAGTTCAAGAGAATGTACTTATGTTAGTTTTCAGAAGTGTGGTTCTGCGCAGTTTTGTGGTATTAGTGGTACATTAGAATTGCATAGTTGGATTGATAAGATAGAGAGTACTACGAGATTATTGGGTGTTCAGAAATTAATAAGGTGAAATTTGCTGCTGCTATATTTCAGGATGGTACACTAAGATGGTGGAATACCAAGTGACTACTTTAGGATTTGTTGTGACTAATAGTAAGGCATGGCCCGTGATGAAAGGACTATTGACTGCTAGGTTTTGTCCTAAGCAGGAACTAGGACAGTTGGAATCCGAATTGAGATAATTCGTGTTGAGGAACGATGTTATCAATGCTGTTAGCCTCAAAATATTGAGCCAAACAAGAATGCTCGGTCATATGTTTATTATGTATCGTATTTTAGAACGTTGTAATAGGTAGTATATTAGTCGTGTTATACGGGCTTAACTTTAGGCTAAAGTACATTGATAAGTAACTAAAGCCCAAAAGGAAAGCCCGGCCCAAACCATATAGTCCATAAAGAAGCCCGCATGTGGGTGGACTATATATACCCTTCCTAGCATGTTAGGAAGGGTGTTGGTTCATTTGTATTCTCACTTCTCAATCTAACATTCACCTAGTTCCAACCATTTTATCTCTACTTTCTCTTACTACTTTCTCTCTCTAGAATTCTTCTCATATCTACCTTTCTTTCTTTAATTCGTGTATTACAATCATCATATATTAGGGACAACAATTGGTATTAATCGCCATGGGGTAGTTTTGTGATTGGTTGTTGTGTTTTCATATGATCCGTTTGATTTGATCCATATTTCTTCCTCGTATTCAAGATTTTTCTTGTTTTTGATTGTGTTTCTTAATCGTATAACTTCTTTAATCATGTTGTAGAGATTTGGTTGTTTTGGTTTGGTTAAAAACACGATCTTGTTGCCTAAAAGTTGCAAAATTTGTTGCCTAAAAGTTGCTAAAATAGTTGCCTAAAAAGTTGGAAAAAAGGTCCCTTATTGCGACAGCTACAATTTCGGAAAAGGTAAGTACGGTTTTGATCGCAATAACCCTAGGGTTTTACTTTGTGATCAGTATTGCGATAGCCCCCTTATTCCGATCTGGACATTCCGATCGTTATTGCGATCTGGATTGCGACGGATTTAAGGCAATCTTGAAACGTTACTCTGCCCACATTGCGACAGCCACATTGCGATAGGTACACATTCAGATCTGGGATTTCGATAGGTACACATTGCGATCTGAATATTCCGATCTGGGATTTCGATAGGTACACATTGCGATCTGAACATTCCGATCTGAAGGATTTCGACAAGTACACATTCCGATCTAAGGATTCCGACAGGTGCACATTGCGATCAAAAGGACATTCCGATCTAAGCAACATTCTGATGGGCATTCCGATGGCACATTCAGATGACATGTTTAGCTAAATTTTGTTTGAGTATTTTTTAGATTTAGCCACATTTAGGTCAAGTAAAATCAAATTTTTTCCATACTAGTTTTAGGACATTACTAGCTCAATTTCAAAATTTGGTGATTACAAATTTTTTAGGTCTACCGCTTTGTCGGACTGAGGAATTTATTGTCGGGCTGAGAAAAAAAAAATCGCAATTTTCGGAATTTCAACAACCAAACAATCACAACACAACTACTTAAGATCCACATTCGATTCATCATTTCAGAGAATATTGAGATGGATTCTACTGCCGAATATCGTGTGACGAACAACAACATAATGGTGGCAGGTAACAAAGAAATACCACCAATGCTTGTGTCGGGTCGATATGATCAATGGCAATCCCGTTTTATACGTTACCTTGACACAAAACCTAACGGTGATGCTTTAAGGCAATGTATTTTGGAAGGACCCTATAAACTCTCAAGGATTCAAGTTCCTGCAGTACCAGCCACAGACACAAGTGATGCACAACCCACATATGAACGTGATGAAAAGAGGACCGACCTCACCCCAGAGAACCGTGCGTGGTTTGATGCAGAGAAGGAAGCAATCTACTTAATTCTCAGTGGCATTGGAGATGAGATTTACTCTACGGTTGACGCATGTCCTACTGCTCAAGAAATGTGGACGACCATTGAAAGATTGCAACAAGGTGAATCACTTAACAAACAAGATGTGAAAACTAAGATGTTTTGGAACTTTGGCAAGTTTACATCAAAGGATGGGGAATCAATTGATTCTTATTACTCCCGATTCTACAAGATGATGAATGATATGACCCGAAACAACTTGCAAGTTTCCACCATGCAAGCCAATGTCCAATTTCTACAGCAACTTCAACCAGAGTGGACACGGTTTGTCACCTTAGTGAAACAACAACAGAAGTTAGACGAAGTTTCATATCACAAGCTCTTTGACATCTTGAAACAATTTCAAAATAAGGAAAATGAGCTTCGAGCTGAACGAGTTGCAAAGATTTCCAATCCACTTGCTTTGGTGTCTACCACTCAACATTACCCAGAATATCACTCCCGTACTTCAAAGACATACTCTACTCAATCATCATCACCACGATCATCCATTGTCTCCAAGTCATATGTTCCAACACGATCCCGAGGTAAAGAAGTTGCAAGAGCACCATCACCCACACCTGAGCAATCATCCGAAGAAGACAGTGATGAAGAAATAGCTCAAAAGGATAGGGAATTCAAGCAACAAATGGCTTTCGTTATGAAGCAATATAAGAAAATCTACAAACCCACCAACAACAACCTTCGAACATCTTCAAACTCGAGGAACACCCTTGCACAGAGTCCTCCAAGGTATCACGAAGACGTGTTGCGAGTCCTCCAAAGTATGATCGACAACCTAAGTATGATAATCAGAGGGTGGCTACTGTTGTTGGAAATCGGGAAACTGTTGGGACTCAAGTTGTGCAACAAAGTGGGATTCAGTGTTTTAACTGCAGAGGTTTTGGGCATTTGGCCAAGGAATGCAGGCAGCCAAAGAGGGTTAAAGATTATGGTTATCATAAGGAAAAGATGCTGTTGTGCAAGAAAATGGAAGCTGGAATCAAGTTATCAGCTGAGGAAGGAGAAATGCTTGACGACACAGATGATGAACTCTCCGACCAAGAACTCGAGGCACATTATTCATACATGGCAAAGATTCATGAGGTCCTTAACGTCACTGAAGATGACAATGGTCCTATCTTTGATACCGAGCTAATTGATAAGGTACAAGATGATACTGCATATAATGTGTTTGGTGATACACATGAGCATAGTGATCTACCAACAACAATTACTGACACGTGTATGATGGAAACGGTTGATAGCAATACCACACCCGATTCATCAGACATGTGCAATAATGAGTTTGAGGATGATCAACATGCAAATGAGTATGATGACGAGGAGCGTGTCGCGCTTGCTAATTTAATTGCTAGTTTACAAAAAGATGTCAATGAAAATAGAAAGAATCAAAAGCAATTAAAGAAGGCAAACGCAGCGCTCACTCAAAACTTTGAAGAATGCAAAGCCGCTCTTATAAAATCTAGTGAGACTATTGATAGTTATAGGGCTGAGCTTCTTCAAAAGACCAACGAGCTTGAGGGGTACAAAAGTCGTGTCATCAACGTTAAAAAAGACGATTTTGAAAATAAATACAATGAAGCTCTTGCTTTGTTAACTAAAGAAAAACGTCAATTTAATGTTTTATTAAGTGATGAACGTCAAAAAACGTATCTTGCCACAACAAAAGTTAATGAACTTGAACAGAGGCTTTCTATGAACACCACCGATTCTGCTAAAATTCTTGACGAGAAGAAACAAGAGGTTGATACATTAAAACAAGATTTCAAAAATAGACAAAGCAAAGATACTAAAAAAGTAAAGGATCTCGAAGAACAAGTCGATTTTTTGAAAAAAGTTGTTTATAATACACATGACTCTATTCAAACCGTAAGAATGATAGCACCTCAGTCGTTTTTCAAGGGTCAACCTAGCTTTGCCACCCCCAAGTACCTCGAACAAGCTCAAGCTGCAAACCCCCATTTATATCTTGACGAGTCCGAATGGACCAATCATGATTGCCCTGTAGCTAACCTCGATAGTGAACAGACGTCCCTTTGGGATGAGGAGAGTAGATCACCGGTCAATAAAGATTTTGTGAAACCATATAACTATGCTTATGAAAACAGTCTTTATGGTCTTTTCACTCCACAAAAACAGAAGTCTCGTGAGGAATTATTTTTAGAATGCAAACAAAAAAGAATTCAATGGAAAAAAGCTTTTGCTACTAAGAGGAAAACTAATGTTTTTAAATATATTAACTATTTGCCTCTAGATGCTTCTAAAAGCAAAAGTAGAAAAATACTTGGTTTTCTTAAACACCACGTTAATAATGTTCAATCAATTGTTGAAAGCGATTGGGAGAAACGTCAAAAGGATAAGTGAAAAACCGAGATTCCTCACGATATAACTATGCTTGTGAAAGAACTTTTAATACCAAATACGAAGATAATAAAAGAACATGTTCTTGGGTTTGAAAATTTAATTCAGTCTGAAATGTTTGATGATTTGAAATATGTTGAGTCTCTTGAAAAAGAAATTGATGACCTTCAAAATGACAAATTAGAATTTTCAAACGAATATGATCTACTCTTAGAAGAATGTCTCTCCAAAGATATTTTGTGTGTTACTCTTCAATCTTGTGCTGATATCGATGAATATTCTGATGTTGCATGCAAATATCTTGATAAAATCAAAGAGTGTGAGCGTCTTGAACTTGAGCTTTCGAAACATAAAGAAAATGTTGATAAAAAGGCTTTTGAGTTACTTCAACACAAAACTGATTTCCTTCAAAAACATTGTCATTCTCTTGAACTTGCTTTGCAAAAAGACGTTGGTAGTTTTCCACATGATAATAAATTGCAAGAAAAACTTTCCCAAACGTTTCGAGAAATGAACGAACAGAATTTGGAAATTAAAGGGTTTAAAGCTCAGTTACAAGACAGGGAAATAGCGATAGCAGAGTTGAAGAAACTCGTTGCTAAGATAGGTGGGAAAATTGTGGAACCTAGTGTTAAGAAACCTGTTGTAAGACAACCCAATGCGCAAAAAGTGACTAGACCCTCTGTCTTGGGAAAACCATCTGTTTTCTCTAATTCTGCATTTGCAAAACCTGCGTTTGCCCCCAAGACGGATGCGAAGGATAGGTTACCACAAAACACTCCCAAAACAAATATTCGATCACAAAGCATTAAGAACACAAATGTGGTTATACCAGGGATGTATAGATTGACCACTAAACCCACACAAAACAGAGAAAGTCAATCACCTCAGACTTCTAGAAACACTAATAGACGTGTGTCTTTTACTACAGGAGTAGTCCCCACTGCTAGTGTTAGCCGGCCCCAGCTTAAGAGCACTCGCATGAATGAAAAGGTCTGGCAAAACAAAAGTCAAGGGAAGATGAAGGAAGTAGAAGACCACCCTAGGATTTTCAATGTTTCTAAGAATAAAACGTCTGTAATCGCGTGTAATGACGATTTGAATGATTCGACTTTGAATGCTATGAAAGTTAAGTTTGTTTGTGTGAAATGTGGTAAGTGTGCTAATGCTAATCATGTTATGTGTGTTTCGAATAATGTCAAAGGCGTAGAAACTAGAACTAAGAAGCAAACTATGATGCCTATTAGTGCTAGAAAACCCAAACGCAAAGTGAACCATTCTGGTGCAACCCCCCCTAAGAAAAGTATTGCATCAGACTCCACCACTAAGAACCCTAGAAGCAGAATTAGGGAATTATATGAGTCTGCTAGCAAGTCTTGGAAATGGTGGTTTGCTAATCAATGTCCTCCAGGATATAAATGGATGCCTAAGGTTAGGACAGAAAATGTGACTACGAGCGTTAGTGTGCCTCTAAGTGATGAAACTACGGAAACTAATGAATCGGAAATCACAACTAACATGGAATCCAATTTAGCAAATGCTCCATCGTGTTCTAATTCTTCTGCAGGTGATCGAAGTAATTCTCTTCATAATGGACTCCGAATGCACGAAGCACATGACGGGGAATCTCAAGCTTCTAATTAACTTCGTGGAGAAGTTCCTGGGTACGGTCCGATTCGGAAATGATCAATTTGCACCGATCCTAGGATATGGAGACTTGGTTCAGGGGAATATCACTATCAAAAGGGTTTACTACATCGAAGGGCTCAATCATAATCTTTTCTCGGTTGGTCAATTCTGTGATGCGGATTTAGAGGTTGCTTTTAGAAAGAAGACATGTTTTGTTCGTGATTATGATGGGAATGACTTACTTACCGGAACACGGGGTACTGATCTCTACACTATTTCACTACAAGACTCCACATCTTCAACTCCAATCTGTTTCATGGCTAAAGCTTCAACGACTCAAGCTTGGTTATGGCATCAACGTTTATCTCATCTTAACTTTGACACCATCAACTTGCTTTCCAAGAAAGATATTGTGCGAGGCCTTCCTAACTTGAAATTCATCAAAGATCATCTTTGTTCTTCTTGTGAGCTTTGTAAAGCTAAATGGAGTAGTTTCAAGACAAAGACTACACCGAGCTCTAAAGGACGGTTAGATCTTCTTCATATAGATTTGTGTGGTCCTATGCGTGTTCAAAGTATCAATGGGAAGAAATACGTTATGGTAATTGTCGATGACTACTCAAGGTACACATGGACTCACTTCTTGAGATCCAAGGATGAAACACCCGATGTTCTCATCAGCTTCCTTAAAGTGATACAACGTGGTCTTCAAGCTCAAGTTAAAGTGGTTCGTACTGACAGAGGTACTGAATTTTTGAATTCAAAACTGAGAAACTATTTTGAAGCTGAAGGAATTGAACATGAAACATCTATTGCTCGAACAACCGAACAAAACGGCGTTGTTGAAAGACGAAACCGTACTTTAGTTGAGGCTGCTCGAACATTATTATCCGCTTCAAAACTTCCACTATACTTTTGGGCCGAAGCCGTGTCAACCGCATGCTACACACAAAACCGCTCCTTAGTTATCCCAAGACACGAAAAGACACCATATCACATAATTAATGATCGCAAACCTTCACTCAAACACCTTCATGTTTTTGGATGTACGTGTTACATTATTCAAGATGGTGAAAATCTGGACAAGATGACAGAGAAAGGTGATGCATGCATTTTAGTGGGATATGCAACTCAGTCTAAGGGATACAGAGTATACAACAAGAGAACAAAATTGATAGTCGAGACTATTCATATCAGATTCAATGAATTACAAGAAATGGCACTTGAACAAAGCAGTTTAAGTCCCGATCCACAACGACAAACGACTTCCGTTCACAACCGCACGGAACTCGGAACTCAAGACCACAGCAATGAACCGTCAAGTTCAAAGCAGGTTCCTGAACATGTTCCTAGAGCAGATATGACAGTGGACACGACACTTGAAGAGTTGGAAATGTTATATGGACCAATGTATGATGAATATTTCACGGGGGAGAAACAAGTTGCATCGAAGTCTTCCCCTGTCACTCATGATAAGAATGATGATACCATTCATCGTCAACAAAAGGATACAACTTCATCTACTTCAACACGGGTTGTTGCAGATTTACCTCCTCAAAATATCACATTAACAATAGATCCTACAACATCCACAACTACTGTCATTGCTCCAGAGAACACACATCAAGCAGACGATGCATTATCTGACGAAGACGAATTTATCAACCCATTCGGTACACCGGTACACGAAACTGGAGAGTCTTCTACTCGCCATGTTGATCCGTCAAATATGCATACGTTCTATCAACGACATCCTTCAACACATCATTGGACCCGAGATCATCCTTTGGTTCACGTAATTGGAAACCCTTCACAGCCTGTTCGTACAAGACGACAACTAGCAACCGATGGCGATGTTTGTATGTTCGCACTCGCCGTGAGTACATCTGAACCGAAAAACATCAAAGAATCCATGGCTGATCATGCTTGGATTGAATCGATGACGGATGAACTTCAACAATTTGAAAGACTTAAAGTCTGGGAACTTGTTGACAGACCATATGATGTGACTCCTTTAAATCTTCGTTGGATCTAGAAAAACAAGATGGATGAAGAAAACACGATCATCAAGAACAAAGCTAGGCTAGTGGCTAAGGGGTATGGCCAGATAGAGGGAATTGATTTTGATGAATCATTTGCACCAGTTGCTCGCATGGAAGCAGTCAGGATTTTTCTTGCTTATGCTGCACATAAGGGATTCAATGTCTATCAAATGGACGTAATGTAAAACCCGTAAAAATAAGGTCATAATTTAATACTATTTTCAATTATTTTGAAGTATTTTATAACGTTAAATATTATTATGTTTAGCTGTTTAAGTAGAAACCAATATTAAATATTATACTTTAATATTTTGACGAGCAACGAGGACTATTAGTGATCACGATACCGACGGATGCCAAATTTTTTATATTTTATTATCGATCGTTTCGATATTTAATACTCTCGACGATATCGTTTTAATTACGTATCGAGTCGTTATATTATTATTTTTTGTGTGCGTTTAAACTTTTAAGTATTTTTACGAAACCCGAGTCCCGTAAATATTTGTAAAATTGACTTTTAGTCATTTCCCGCTTTTTAACTAATATTTACATTTTGGACCAAAACTATCACAAATTGGCAAAAATTACCATAACTCCACACTATACCTAACATTTCCACTAGCACTTTCTTTTAATAAATTCATTTAACAAAAAATCAACCAACTTCTTCTTCACCCTTTGTTTAGCCATCCACCATTAACAACACAAACACCTTAACAAAAAATTTTCTAGCTTGATCCAAGAGAAACCAAGCAAAGTCCCATCCTCCATTTTCAAAGGGCTACAATTTGGTATAAAATTTTCATACATGCAACCATATAAATTTTTCAAGAAAAGTTGGTTATGTTTGATCCAAATTTGTTGTATGCATGTGTTAGTAGTGATGATCAAAAGATTTTCATGCTATGTTTTTGTTAAAAAGTTGATTTTTAATTTTTGGGTTTTTGATTTTGATGATGATGCAAGTGTTAGGAATGGTTTATGATGATATTAGGGGTGTAGGATGATGAGGAAAATTGTTAGAATTGATCAAAAACATGATTTTGTGGGAGATTTTAATAGTCAATTTTGGGCAGTAGGTAAACTGAAAAATCCGAATTTTTATGTTTTGAAAATGACTTAACTTATAGCCTAGGGTTGTAGATAATTTCCTTAGATTTTATTTGATATAAGGTAGAGCTTCTAGCTCAAAACGAGCGCGAAGTTATGATGTTTTGAATGATCGTGTACCGGGAGACGAGTGTCGACACAATCCGAAAATTGTTGTCGATATTTGGATCAAATCTCGGGGACTATAAAATGAGTTTCAAAAAGATTCAAGGGCTGTTATCAGGCTCCAAGTTTAGCATTTTGAGTCTATTTTTATAATCAAGTGTCGTTTTTACAAACGGAGTTGTTTAGAATGGTCAAAATGGTTTCGTAAGTCAAGGTCGCTAAACTGTCCGGATTTTGTGATTCAAAGATGAGTCGGGCAGGGAACTTTAGAAGTAAAATCTTTTAATGGGCTTTTGAGAGGACTTTCTATATATAGTAAGTAAGTTCTCTGAGTAGTATCATGAAAATTTGATATGTTTAAGAATGGGAAAACGGCTTGGACATTCGGTATGTTCCGGCAGATTTTTATTAAAGGCATATAATAATAAAATGAATATATAGGAGAGTATAATAGAACCACTTGCATCGTTTTCTCTCGATTTGTCGTGATTTTATACTTGAGTTTGATTTTATTAAGTATCATTTATTTCTCGAGTCTATTATTAATGTACGCACCTTATTTGCTAGGTTGCGGTTGTTGTGTTTTTCGGGCATCTACTATCGTCGGCGATCATCTTCAACTATTATAAGTACTAAGGTGAGTCTATAG
This sequence comes from Glebionis coronaria, assembly GCA_025667525.1. Taxonomy (NCBI): domain Eukaryota; kingdom Viridiplantae; phylum Streptophyta; class Magnoliopsida; order Asterales; family Asteraceae; genus Glebionis; species Glebionis coronaria. The sequence continues at coordinate 22,306,671 of CM046880.1, forward strand.
CCTCGTTTGCGCAATTATATGATTTTAAAAACCCGCGAGGGGGAATACATGTTTTTTTTAAACTTAGAACACAAGATTTTCATGGTATGCTTGTCCCTCTATGAATGGACCCGTGGTTGCCTTTAAATTGCATTAAGTGATTGCCTTAGTTAAAGCCTCAATTATGGACCGTTAATTAACCTATGATGGGTTAACCGCTAGTACAATTAATAGATCTATGGGGGAAGCCGCCCCGGTTCAGTTTGTGTGGACTTGTCATAGAAGCTTAGGCCCGACCTCCGCACTGTTTGAGCATATTGTATTGAGAAGTCAGGTATACGGCAATGTACCAATAATCTGGAGGTAACCGACAATTAATAAATCTCTCGTCTTATTAGACTGATATGGGAGTGTCTAAGGGCTCGGTTCCATGAGCTTATTGCAATTTATGCTATATACAATTATCATTGTTGATGCAAATTATTATTTTATGCTTATAAGCATGCCACAAACTTATAATCTTTGATTGTGTTCAAATTGATTTCATAAACCTATAGATTCACTCGGCATTTTTGCTGATTGTTTTACTCACATGTATTTCAGGTAATAAAGAAGTGGAAGCTTGGAGGTCACGGGGAATGAAGTTGTGCACTGCTTTTGTTGTTCAAACTCTTTGATTCATTTATCGTTCCATTTTTAAAACAAACTAATATGTTGTTTTAACTTATCTTTTGGTAACGATTACTTGGGATTACGCTACTCTGATAAATGTTTTGGGAACGATAAATCTAAAACGTCTCTTTTCGAGTCGTTCTTTATAAATTATGTGTTGTTGTATCATTGTTTAGCACCCAAAGACCAAATTTGGGGGTGTTAAAGATTGGTACCAGAGCCATGAGTTATAGAGAACTAGGTCTTTTTCTAAAAACCTAAACTATAACTGTCGGTTTTATTTTTTAAAGAGTCGGTGCACATGATTTCGCGTGACTTCAGGTTCAAGCTACTTCTGGGATTACAACTTTAGTATACATTATTATGTATGCCTTATTGCTAAGTATTTCTAAATAAATACTATAATCCTTTATCGATATATATTTATGTCGTTAAACTTTTCGATAAAAGTTTATAATTTATTAATGATTAACTTAAATAAATACAATGAATTTTCAAGATCTTTCTGTATTTATTTTTGAACTATTTAAATTGCTTTTATTGCAAAAATTTTATATTATGACCTTACATAACTTCATCTACACGCGTTACTTTCATTGTTTAACCCTTTGTGATATCTATATAGATATTCAAATCGTCTTCCGGCTATTTGTGCTTGGACGTCTTTTAACGTAATTTCTAGACCATTGTGTAGCTCAATGTGTCCTTGGAATAGACTAACCGCTAATTATTGACATTTATATGTATCGACTCCGAAGTATATTGTTCACTTATATCTCGGTAACGTCATCGTCATTTTATAAATCATCGTCTAGATTATGGCGCTAGATTGGAATACGATTTTACTTCTATAAAATTGTATCATTTGTTTTTCATTAATCTTCTCGCTCCCGGAGTGTAGCATGTTAATGTTCCATTCTTTTCTTGTTATGTTTTGTGTTTTTGACAATCGTGGCACCAAGGAGATTTGCCTACATTGCATTTTGGAATCTAAATTACGAACGTCTTTCACCGTCTTGCTTCCTAAAATTTCGTGTTGAATACCTTGAAGCATTTTCTTTCATTCATCATGCTATATTCTATTTGATGCTCATTACGAGATTTATGTTTCGTTGTTATAAAATCCACAAGACATGTGTGTATATATGTATATATTTTGAGCCGTTAGGAAATGTCGAAAAATATATTTAATGGAGAAACTACAGGGGGTGTATAAACAGGTCAAAACCTAAAAGTAAAACCTGCGTTTTTAAATAAAATAGTCAAACCTGCACAGAACTTGCAGGGGTATTTTGGTCATTTTACATTGGTTTTCAGGTCTCGGGTAAAACTAGAAAGTCGTCTGAAACGTCGTTTTGCATCAAAATGCTTTAGACTCCGAGTCTTGGAGATGTCGTTTATCGGGTCAATTAATCGGCTCATATTAAAAGTTAAATCTGATAGAAAAATTTAGAACATGGGTTTTAAATGTTTCTAAGCTGTTTTGATTTCATTTGAGATCGTAAAATATAACAAATATTATTTTACAACTAACGAATACTAGTTGCATGTGAAAATATTTAAAAATAGAAACAGTACAGGATTAGCAATTACCGGATTAATGGTGTAATTTAAAAACGAATAACATACTTTCTTAAACGCATGTTGTGTCGAGTATCTTACAAAGAATACACATGTGGATTGTTTTATTCTTTTCATATATATGACTCATTTGTCATTCGATGTTATTTTATTTTCGTTTTCTTCTAACCTTCAACTTACTTGGGTTGAGTTTTGAAGTTTTGTCTTCACATTCTTCGTCGATATTTTATCGCGTGTCTCATGGCGTTTTCGTCTAAACCTTATAACCATTTGAAACCTTAACAACTTGTAACCATTTCATTGGTTGTTTTATGAGCTACTATTTGCCACTTTTTGCAAACCTTTGGCTACTTTATACATTGTGATACTGTCACCTTATTAATAAATCTGATATTGTTTTACGATTATTTTCACCAATTGTTTTTACTTTGGTCTTATAAAATACTTTTCGTAAGATTAAAAGTTGCTTATTAAGTATCTCACAAATTACTTGTATCCTATAAATTTATAAACTATTTTTAAATTCCATTTTACAAATGGCATGGTTTATATATAAACATAAGAAATGTAATACTTTTCGACGAAACTGAGCACTGCATTGCTATTCCTAAATAATACATGGCCTGATCACCTATGTCTAATTTAGATGGAGCCATGCTAGGCTGAATAGTAGTCCACTTAAAAATCTTGATAATAATCAACTTTTTACTTGTATTTATGATAAAGATAAATAAAATGAAATAAAATGAAAAGTAGTTTTAAAAACCTTTATATTTCATGCAAATAGCGCAATTTCTATGCATCCGCATACGTTTTCTTACATTTTCTTGAACAAATTACGCGCTTACGAATACGTTTTTACTAGACGATCGTTTTTTTTCCACTTGTTACTTCATTTTGTCTTATAATTGATTTCTTTTGACCCTTCGTCTAATTACTGACTGTTGATAAATGACTTGAAAGTCTTGATGTTTTATCCTTCCTTCTCGTCTAATCTTCTTTATGCGACTGGGTAGATCTTTGGAATGTCTCTGCACGTGAATAATGAATTATCACTAGAGTGATTTCCGTATATTCGGGATGACGTCCGTCACTCTCGTTTGTCTCGAAATCCACCCTTGTGAACCGTGCTTTGACTTCTCCCTTTAAACACTAACATCGTTTGTTTGATTTGTTTTACTTACAAGTGATTATTAGGAATTTCCTTGTATTAAAATTTTTGTATGGATCTTATTTCTGATCGTGTAACGACCACCGCTAAGTTAACGAGCTGATATTGGTGAACCATCGACCGCACCAACCAAATTTGACAACTTGTTTAATCTATTATTTCTTATCGTCATACCATCAATGCCTTTATTTTATTATTCTCTTTAAGAATTCATAAGACATTTGCTTCGTTCTCTTTTGTACCATTGATTTCGTATTAATTATTGACTATTATTTTCATTCGTATTCGTTTGTTATCTTGTCACATTTCGAAAACCCGAATGTAACCCATATTTATTTTGGAATGATAAACACCTTTATGTATTCCTACAAAGTATTATAAAATTTTTATGGAACTTGTCTACATTTTCAAATGATTTTCAGTTATCGAAATAACCATTACAAGTAAAAGGTCAAATTTATACATTATATTTTGTATAACTAAAACTAATGTTTAAAATGAAATTATCTCTATCTTTGAAGTAATTGACTTATCATACTTTACTTTTAATGTAATAAAATTTCCGGTTTAATTTATATTTCTAATAATGATTTAGTTTGGAAATTATATTTTCTAATTGTAACCATCAATATGAGTTTAATTAATAAATTCATGTCATTCTTTCAAAGTTTCTTAAGACAACCAAAATAAATTATGAAGCTATTTAACTTCTATTTTTAATATATCATCTTTATCAAGAAAGTACCTCAATTGAATTTTAAGGTAATACCAAAACCGGGATGGATAATTGTGACAAACGTTATTTTAATGTTAATATTTAATTCATTCTTCGCTCTCATTTTTCTAGTATTGTGAATTATTATGTTTTACGGTTACGTGATTCGAGATCCCTCGTCGATCGTTAATCTTAAATCATTTTACCACATCTTGTTCGTTTATGCGTTTATTGAAGTCATTTTTATCTCGTTCTGTTCCTCGTATTGAAGATTACTATTTTATTCTGAGTTTAAAACAAATCTCGGGAAGCAGTGTATAAGAAGAAACGATAAGTGTCACCAGGATTTATGCGTGTACTTGTGGAATGATTGAGGACCGAATCTCTTAATGAATGGAGTTAATAAATTCGTTACGACCTCGAGGAGTATGTTGAAGCCGACACCGCAAGTGGAAAGACTCTTGAGATCAAGTGGTTATTATCAAGGGTTCGTTCAAGGTTTTCTCGATGATTAACGGTGGAGATCTATACTCGATGTTTGTGTTCGACCTTTTCTTTTATGTACTTATATGGTGTGTGATCTAGTCAAATGATCGTAAGTTGTGAGAACTTGAGACGGCATCATCCGATGACGTCCGATCATGTAGAACACATATTATGTAATATCTTTTTGACTTTCAACGACGATGTTTATTGAGACTTTAATGCGCGTTGGCGAAAGTGAGATGGTGTCTTTGTATTATCTTTTGAGTGAGGACCCGCGTGTGAGCACCCTCCGATGACGAAAATGTTTTTCTTGTTAATTCTTTTTGATGTGTGTCCATGGCTATCCGGCCAGTGGCTATCCTTTAAATTGCAACATTCTTTTTAACTGGACTTACCCGAAAATCCTGTCACCTATTCTTGTCGTCGAATGAGCTTCGTGTGATTCATAAAATTTTCATGTGTCGAGCTTGATGGGTGACTGGTGGATAAGGATTTATTTATTCCTTTTTGGTGAGATACAACTTGACGACAAGTTGCGTTTTATAAAAGAACCAGTGGAGATCGTGGATCGAGATTCACGTAGGAACGTGAAGACTTCTTTATAAGGAATGCCCTCATCCTTCCGGGTATTGAACAACTCGTGTATGAGGCGAGTTGAGCGTCGGGACGTCGCTCCCTTAAGGTGGTGAGGATGTAAAACCCGTAAAAATAAGGTCATAATTTAATACTATTTTCAATTATTTTGAAGTATTTTATAACGTTAAATATTATTATGTTTAGCTGTTTAAGTAGAAACCAATATTAAATATTATACTTTAATATTTTGACGAGCAACGAGGACTATTAGTGATCACGATACCGACGGATGCCAAATTTTTTATATTTTATTATCGATCGTTTCGATATTTAATACTCTCGACGATATCGTTTTAATTACGTATCGAGTCGTTATATTATTATTTTTTGTGTGCGTTTAAACTTTTAAGTATTTTTACGAAACCCGAGTCCCGTAAATATTTGTAAAATTGACTTTTAGTCATTTCCCGCTTTTTAACTAATATTTACATTTTGGACCAAAACTATCACAAATTGGCAAAAATTACCATAACTCCACACTATACCTAACATTTCCACTAGCACTTTCTTTTAATAAATTCATTTAACAAAAAATCAACCAACTTCTTCTTCACCCTTTGTTTAGCCATCCACCATTAACAACACAAACACCTTAACAAAAAATTTTCTAGCTTGATCCAAGAGAAACCAAGCAAAGTCCCATCCTCCATTTTCAAAGGGCTACAATTTGGTATAAAATTTTCATACATGCAACCATATAAATTTTTCAAGAAAAGTTGGTTATGTTTGATCCAAATTTGTTGTATGCATGTGTTAGTAGTGATGATCAAAAGATTTTCATGCTATGTTTTTGTTAAAAAGTTGATTTTTAATTTTTGGGTTTTTGATTTTGATGATGATGCAAGTGTTAGGAATGGTTTATGATGATATTAGGGGTGTAGGATGATGAGGAAAATTGTTAGAATTGATCAAAAACATGATTTTGTGGGAGATTTTAATAGTCAATTTTGGGCAGTAGGTAAACTGAAAAATCCGAATTTTTATGTTTTGAAAATGACTTAACTTATAGCCTAGGGTTGTAGATAATTTCCTTAGATTTTATTTGATATAAGGTAGAGCTTCTAGCTCAAAACGAGCGCGAAGTTATGATGTTTTGAATGATCGTGTACCGGGAGACGAGTGTCGACACAATCCGAAAATTGTTGTCGATATTTGGATCGAATCTCGGGGACTATAAAATGAGTTTCAAAATGATTCAAGGGCTGTTATCAGGCTCCAAGTTTAGCATTTTGAGTCTATTTTTATAATCAAGTGTCGTTTTTACAAACGGAGTTGTTTAGAATGGTCAAAATGGTTTCGTAAGTCAAGGTCGCTAAACTGTCCGGATTTTGTGATTCAAAGATGAGTCGGGCAGGGAACTTTAGAAGTAAAATCTTTTAATGGGCTTTTGAGAGGACTTTCTATATATAGTAAGTAAGTTCTCTGAGTAGTATCATGAAAATTTGATATGTTTAAGTATGGGAAAACGGCTTGGACATTCGGTATGTTCCGGCAGATTTTTATTAAAGGCATATAATAATAAAATGAATATATAGGAGAGTATAATAGAACCACTTGCATCGTTTTCTCTCGATTTGTCGTGATTTTATACTTGAGTTTGATTTTATTAAGTATCATTTATTTCTCGAGTCTATTATTAATGTACGCACCTTATTTGCTAGGTTGCGGTTGTTGTGTTTTTCGGGCATCTACTATCGTCGGCGATCGTCTTCAACTATTATAAGTACTAAGGTGAGTCTATAGCCTCGTTTGCGCAATTATATGATTTTAAAAACCCGCGAGGGGGAATACATGTTTTTTTTAAACTTAGAACACAAGATTTTCATGGTATGCTTGTCCCTCTATGAATGGACCCGTGGTTGCCTTTAAATTGCATTAAGTGATTGCCTTAGTTAAAGCCTCAATTATGGACCGTTAATTAACCTATGATGGGTTAACCTCTAGTACAATTAATAGATCTATGGGGGAAGCCGCCCCGGTTCAGTTTGTGTGGACTTTTCATAGAAGCTTAGGCCCGACCTCCGCACTGTTTGAGCATATTGTATTGAGAAGTCAGGTATACGGCAATGTACCAATAATCTGGAGGTAACCGACAATTAATAAATCTCTCGTCTTATTAGACTGATATGGGAGTGTCTAAGGGCTCGGTTCCATGAGCTTATTGCAATTTATGCTATATACAATTATCATTGTTGATGCAAATTATTATTTGATGCTTATAAGCATGCCACAAACTTATAATCTTTGCTTGTGTTCAAATTGATTTCATAAACCTATAGATTCACTCGGCATTTTTGCTGATTGTTTTACTCACATGTATTTCAGGTAATAAAGTAGTGGAAGCTTGGAGGTCACGGGGAATGAAGTTGTGCACTGCTTTTGTTGTTCAAACTCTTTGATTCATTTATCGTTCCATTTTTAAAACAAACTAATATGTTGTTTTAACTTATCTTTTGGTAACGATTACTTGGGACTACGCTACTCTGATAAATGTTTTGGGAACGATAAATCTAAAACGTCTCTTTTCGAGTCGTTCTTTATAAATTATGTGTTGTTGTATCATTGTTTAGCACCCAAAGATGTATTCCGCTGCGTGTAAATTTGGGGGTGTTAAACGTAAAGACGGCATTTCTTAACGGTCCTTTGAAGGAAGAAGTCTATGTCACGCAGCCGGAAGGATTCGTCAATCCTCATTATCCTGACAAGGTGTATCGTCTCCACAAAGCACTTTATGGACTCAAGCAAGCTCCAAGGGCGTGGTACGACGAGCTCTCAAAATTTTTGGTATCCAAAGGTTTCTCAAAAGGTTCCATTGATCTAACTTTGTTCACTTATAAATATGGGGATGACATTTTGCTTGTGCAAATTTATGTTGATGACATTATTTTCGGGTCTACAAACCCAAAACTTTCAAAATGGTTTGAAAAAGTAATGCACAGCAAATTTGAAATGTCAATGATGGGCGAACTAAAATTCTTTCTAGGAATTCAAGTTCACCAATCCCCAAGTGGTATCTTTATAAACCAAGCTAAGTATTGTCAAGAGATAATCAAAAAGCATGGTATGACTTCATGTGACCCCGTTGGGACACCATTATCAACCACATCGCTAGATGCTGACTTGGAGGGAAATGCCATCGATCAAACGAGATATCGTTCCATGATCGGGTCCCTCATGTACTTGACAACAAGCAGACCTGATATTTCACATGCTACGTGTTATTGTGCATGTTATCAAGCACGACCCACTGAAAAGCACCTCAAGGAGGTTAAACGGATCTTTCGGTACCTCAAGAATACCATTCATTTGGGACTCTGGTATCCGAGGGAAACCGGTTTCTTTCTAACGGCCTATTCAGATTCCGATCATGCAGGGTGTCTTGATACACGAAAAAGTACTTCTGGTGGTGCACAATTTCTAGGTCAAGATAAGCTTGTGGGATGGTCTTCCAAAAAGCAGGATTGCACGTCACTTTCATCAGCCGAAGCGGAGTATGTGTCTCTATCTGCGTGTTGTGCTCAAGTTCTTTGGATGAGAACCCAACTCACGGATTATGGTTTCCACTTTGATAAAGTACCTATGTATTGTGACTCTAAGTCGGCCATATCCATCTCCTGCAATCCGGTACAGCATTCCCGCACGAAGCACATCGATGTCAGATACCACTTCATAAAGGAACAAGTTGAAAGAGGTATCGTTGAATTATACTTTGTTGGAACGGATTACCAATTAGCCGACTTGTTTACGAAAGCTCTGTCGAAAGATAGGTTTGAGTACCTCGTTAGGCAAATTGGTATGAGATGTTTGACTCCAGCAGACCTGGAGATTCTGGCAAAGGTGCCTGCTTGATTTATCTATCAAACATCAACCTGTAAATATCTTTGAAAAAGCAAAATACAAAAATATAAAACATATAAAAGCAAAACACAAAATTAAAACTCTTTCAAAATCCAAAAATATTCTTCTCGACATGTCTTTCAGTATCGATAATATGGACGTGCCTAGAAATGTCGCTCAATAACGACACGGGTGTGTACATAAAGCTCGAATGAAAGTTGTAAATATTTTTCAGAACATGTCATTTCTATCTTTTCTAAAGGAAATTATCTATTTTGGACAATACTTCCAACAACGGGTAGAGCAATCTATCACGGGTTGAGCTTGTCACAAAACATTCAACGTTTTGAGCTCAACACAATGGCTTGTAATCACTTTCAGATTGCAACCCGGATCGATATTCACGGGGGAGTGTACTATTTAGTACCCTTACCCTCAGCAAAAGAAGAGAAATCTTCTTACACTTGAGTGGATTCGTCAAGACATTCAAAGTCTATGAACTCAAGTTTATGCTTTAGAAAAACTTTTCGACAAAAAGAATTGATTTTTCAAAAAGCGTTGAACACAATTTTTTCAAGAATTTTTCAATGATATTCAAAATCTTTCAAAAAATTGTGTGTTCAACAACTCCCATCCTCAAAAAGCGAAATGTGGATCATATCCTCACAATGACAATTCAATTGGATCAATTTTTGAGGGGGAGCATTTTAACTTCATGCAAAAGATTAACACATCTTTCTCCCAGAGATTTCCAGACTATTTTTTCAAAATATATTTTAATCAAATTTGGTATCTCTAATATCAAAAGATTTTATATATTAGAGATAGGGGAGAAAATGTGATTAAAATGTGATCTAATATAAGACTCAAGCACTTTAACTCTTACCTACATGTGCGAAACACTTTCGATTATCGATGCACATGTGAAGGGGGAGCATTTCTGAAACGACAAAACTAGCAAGGTGTTAAATGTTTTTCAAACACTTTGTCAGAATTTAAAGTGGTTTTCATGGTTACGATCAAATACCCACAACATCTTTAATTCACGACGTTATTGGTGTCAAAAGGGTGGTTAGGTTTATGTCCTATGATCCAACCAGAACCGGAGGGATCTTCCCATGGACAATCCAATAGATTATTAGAAGTCCTTAGGAAAGATGGAGTAGAATGTGAACGTAGCTGAATGCCGACTAAGTATTGATGCTAGCACTGGAACAATCACAACAAGGTGCTAGTAATGATGTCTTGGTAAGCATTGAAGGGGTTGAAGAATGAAAAAGAAATGTAAGGATAAAGGGTCTAAAGAAAGAAGCCCTCCATACAACTTAGGCAGAAACCGGGTCAACTCATCATGAAGACAAACTCATCATGGACCCAGTGATGTATGCACAACCCTTACCTAGCTACTCAGGCTTCTCTCAAAAGAAGTTTGTTTTATTGTCACGGAGAACAACATGACTACTATTGACTTTCTCACTTCGAGATAGTTGATATTAAATAGGTGGCATCTGCTCCAGCCTCCGACCACTAAAAGTGCACAAATCGAGTCTAGAGCCAAGAGATCAATCAAATCTTGTTAGGACACACGGATGAAGATCAAGAGAGTCCTACGCTATATCCTTGTGATATTGATAGAACACTCAGAGTGATACTACTTAGTATTCACAATGATGAGTGGAAATCCTTCCAGTGTTAACATCAAACAGCACTGCGGTAGGTCATATGCAAGATTCTTTATGAATTGAACATGTGCAAAACTGAAAAGCAACAGTGGTTTGATTCTTAATTGATTCAAAATCGTTTCAGGTTTCTACGCAATATCTTTATGGTCTTGCCAGAATATTCAGAGTGATATTTATTAATATTCACAGTGACGAATGGAAATCCTTCTAGCGTCAACATCAAACAGCGCTACGGTAGGTAACTTGCGAGATTCTTATGAATCAAGCTTGTGTCAACTGGAAAGCAACAATGGTAAGATTCTTAATGAATCAAACTTGTTCCAGGAATTTGAATTGACGACTTTAATCAAGCGGATATTTATCCAATTGATTCACTCTTTATGTTCGCAGTCTTGCTTTGAGACGGTCGAGTAAAGAGAACGGCTAGTACAGCCGCGAAACCCTGTCAAGGAGATTCTTAATTGAATCTACCTGATCACAGGTACGATATTTAATATCGTATAACGGTCTTCACCGACCGGAGGTAAAACGCTACCGATTTAGGAAGAATGTCAAAGCCATTCAGTCCGTGTCTATGTTTTGTCTCGAGAAGGTGGCGTCACGGTGTACACAGCAAAGTCAATGATTCAGAAACCACATACTCATGCCTAAAGACATATTCAACAATTAATAGTGTGAGCATGTGGATGAAGACACAAGATCGCAAGATGGCAAAGACAAGTCAAGGATGATTTGAAGATCTCAAGCTTAAAGACAAAGTCGAAAGACAACGACAAAGGCTCAAAGATCACAGCATGAAGGAACAAGGCTACGATTACACGTTCAAGACTCATTTATGGCGAGATTAGTAATCTCTACAAATTTCCTAAATGACCAAGGTTTATGACCTATCATTGGGGGAGATTGTTAGCCTCAAGATATTGAGCCAAACAAGAATGCTCGGTCATATGTTTATTATGTATCGTATTTTAGAACGTTGTAATAGGTAGTATATTAGTCGTGTTATACGGGCTTAACTTTAGGCTAAAGTTCATTGATAAGTAACTAAAGCCTAAAAGGAAAGCCCGGCCCAAACCATATAGTCCATAAAGAAGCCCGCATGTGGGTGGACTATATATACCCTTCCTAGCATGTTAGGAAGGGTGTTGGTTCATTTGTATTCTCACTTCTCAATCTAACATTCACCTAGTTCCAACCATTTTCTCTCTACTTTCTCTCTCTACTTTCTCTCTCTAGAATTCTTCTCATATCTACCTTTCTTTCTTTAATTCGTGTATTACAATCATCATATATTAGGGACAACAACTGCTTACTGGGAAATTTTATGAGCTATATTTTCTATGTCCTGATACTTTTGTGAATGACCGTAAAACAACGAAGCAGTACATTAGAGGATTATCTAGTAATATCAAGGGTGAGGTTATTTCTTTAAGACCTAAATCTTTCGATGAAGCTGTTCAGATGGCGCATGATTTAATGGATGTGTAAGTGCTAGATAGGAATGATAGTATTGTTGAAAACAATAAGAGAAAGTGGGAATCTGCTCAGTCCAACCCGAATCAAGGTCAGAATTGTAAGGATTACAATACTAACAATAGCCAAAGACAGAACTAAAATCAGTATTTAACTCTAGAAGGAATGAGGAAATTCGTGTTGTCACTGTGTCTGAAAGTAACAAGATAAATCTCAAGTGTGTCTGCTGTACTCTATACCATGTAGGTAATTTTCCACAATTGCGACTAGAGTTAGGAAAACCTGGTCATAAAGCTACTAAGTGCAGAACAAGAGGATTAGTCATTGTAATTAGTACCCCTGGAGTAGTGATATGTTTTAGCCGTGGTGAGAAAGAATACAAACAAAGGAATTGTCCAAGGAAAGGAAATTGACAAGATAGGAATGCTGCCGCTCCAGCTTACATTTGAATGATGCTGACAAACCTTAAGGTCTGAATGTTGTAAATGGTATATTCTTACTTGAGATTCTTTATGTCAGTATGTTGTTTGGTTTCAGATCGGGTAGAAACTGTAGAAATGTAAAGATTTAGTTGTTTTATCAACGGAGAGTCAATGAGATTGACAATTAACTATGATGTGGAGTTAACCGATGGAAAGGTTGCTAGTATTAGTTCTATACTAAGAGTGTGTTCCTTGAATTTAGGAAGGTAGGTGTTTAGTATCGGCTTGATGCTCTAAGAGTTGGGATCTTTGGATGTGGATTATTGGTATGAATCGGTTAATTCACTACTACAAAAAATCTCATGGAAACTGGTTAAAACGGCTCATAGAGAGTGGTTTATGAACCAATCTAGGCAGGGGGTATTTCTATACCCAAAACATATAGAAACTGGTTTCACAACCGGTGTTTATTATGAGCACCATAACCGGTTTGCTAGTAAAAAACGGTGCCTTAAAAGATGTCTGCAAGTCTCTATTATAGAGTAAGAAGACCTGTTATTATATAAGAACTAGTCTTGTTGATAATTTTTTTATTAAAAAAAATGATTTTTGCTTTTGCAAAAAATATAAAAAAAACATTATAATGCCTGAAAATACAACTTAACTAAAGTGAAAAAATCTTATACATGCCAATATAACCAACTACAACTACAATATATCAAATCTCTAAACTTGACTCTAAAACTTGTTCAACCTGCTGTAATACTTAAGCTAGAAACAAATGCAGTAGCACTGAGCTCGCCCTCAAGGCTCCAACAAAAGCTTCACCATTTTTGATTGCAATGTCTTCCTACATCTGCATGTTTAAAAGGAAAGACAATAACTAAATGACAGGAAGAGGCTACACAATAAGCCATGACCACATGCAACAACCTAAAATGACAGTCAAATATAGTGGGCAAATAGTTCCTTCTATTGACTAGACAGATTTACAAATTTCTCATATGCCCGATCATAACAGCAGTGTCCAACAATATACAACAAGCATCATGGTGTGTGAAGTAATTCTAGTGGTGTACAGATCATTTATCTTATATAAAATCCTCACGCACCTGACAATCCATTCTGTCCATCATCCCACCATGTCCAGGAATGCTATCCCCAAAATCCTACAGCAAAGACAAATGAAACAAATTAAGACCATGTGCAATTATGGCACGAATCACAAAGCTTATAAAATGTAAACACGCTGCAGCACCTTGATCTTAAAGGCTCTTTTGAATCCACTAGCAAAGAATCCTCTGAAAGGTGCGATGACTGAAGCAAAAAGTCCAAGACCCAAAGTATGCCATTGCAAAGGCATAATTTCCATTTCTGTCCATGGGAACTGTAATAGACCAACGAAAAAACCGTTCATTATTAAATGGTACATGAATTTACCACAATCCTATACATAAAGTAAGACGCTTGTTGATCCCAAACTTAGATCGATTTAGCTTGTGTAAACGAGATTAAATCAAGTTAAACACGTAGAGAAACTTTGTTGTGTATAAAACAATTTAAGTATTATGCGGAATTAATACTCAAACAAGAACACACAAACAATTGTAAAACAAACTTTCACTTGATTGATTATAACAAACTTGCTTATAATGAAAGTGTTAAACGTATGAAAACTTATATGAAACAAAACCTAAAGGTCTTCTTTTATAGACATAAGAATCCTTGTACAAGAGTCTACTTATCAGCTATTCTAGGTAAAGATAAATATAGAAAATACATTGTTGATCCTATCTTTACTAGAAACAAACTAGAAACATAATACGCGTAGACTAAATCTTTCTATCAGTGCTCGACTTCAACCTATCAACGCTTGACTTCTTCCTGTCAACGCTTGATCTGTCAACACTTGTTTTCTTCTTATCAACGCTTGTTTTCTTCTTGTCAGCGTCCGAGTGTACTGGCTAAATTTTTTTCCCAACAATCCTCCCCTAAAATTGATATCTACTCTAGTAATCAAGTTTCTGAATAAAAATTAAGAACTAGGAGGAATCTTACAAATCTTATCATATTGGTAATAAACATGCCTAATCAAATCTTTGGCCACGTCACTTGAATAGTCAATCTCCAGCTGTGTTGTCTTCATCTTGTCCAAAACTTATTTGGACATGGGATACTCAGCATCTACAAGAAGATACTCAGCAAACTTTGTAGAGCTCAAATAATACACACCAGCAGCTGAATACAAACGCCATTGAAGTCCACTGATATCATCCTCAAGATCCTTCCAAACAGGATCTTCTTCTTCTGGTGCACACATTCTCTTGAATGTTGACCAAAGCTTTATTCCATTGACTGAAGTAGGTGTTTCAGTCTCATACTTGGCCATCAACAACCTCCAAAGGTCTGCCAAGTCTTCCCTATCCATACTTGCAAAGAGAGACATAAGAGTAGTAAATGTGTGTACCTCTTTCCCATATCTGCCAATCATCCAAAACCCACTTGCATCTTCTTCATAGCTAATGATAGGGTTTCTGGCATCAAGAGGTAACACTTGTACCATATCTGAAGCTTCCATGGGTGAGAGCTTAATGCTCCTTATAAAAACAGCTTCACTGGGAACCACTTTATTTAAATCTTTAGGAAACTCAAGTGGAACTCCCTTCTTCAAAGGCCTTGGAACAATCATTTCCTTTTGAATCTCCATCTCTTCTGCAAGTTCTTCTTTCCTTTCATTTGAAAGAAGTCTAAGAGTATTCATTTCCTGCACTCTTGCCCAAATGGGATAAGCCTTGTATTCCAATTCTTCAAAGGATAATCCCTGCAATTTCTTGAAGGTCCATCCAGTTCCATGACATCTGAGTAACATGTAGTAAAGCTCCCTTCTATCCCTCTTCAGCAGTGAGAAAACATTGCTAGCCTTATGCTTCAAAATTACCTTGTAGTCTCTTTGAACTCTTAGAAGAATTTCCAAACCCCAAATTTGATCTGATATAGTTAAATCTGGATTCTCCATAATCCTATTCTCCCAAGCATGGTACATCTGAGCAACTTCTGGCATATCATAATCTACTTGCAATTTTAACTCTCTAAGCTTCTCTCTTGCCAAGTCATCACCATATTCAAGTCTTTCTGGTTGTTCAATTATCATAACACTTGAATCTGAACTCCCTTCATCACTTCCTTCTTGTTCCTCTAAAGTAACAACAAATGGTGATTCACCAACCTTCTTCATTTCTTGTTCCACAAGTTGTGCAGCCAACCTTGAATCAAACTCTACTTGTGCTGCATCCTTTGGAACTTCTGTTTCTACCATGATCCTTTACCCTTATCTAATGGATCAATTATGGGTAAAGATGATAATGGTACCTAAGAAGACACTTCTTTGATGATAGTTGATGACTGGAATACATCAACCATATCTGCAGGTCTGTCAACGCTCAAATTTTGTGTGTCAGCGCCCAACTTACTCTTGTCAGCGCTTGGTGTGTCAACGTCCAAATTTTGCTTGTCAGCGCTCACCTTACTTGTCTCAGCGCCTCTTGTAAACTGCTCCATCATTGCTGTAAAAGACAAGTTCAAGTTTGTAGGAGTAACCAAAGATGTATCAAAACCTGGTTGCTTCTTCAATTCAGTGAGGGCTTCAGCAACACCCAAAGATTCTCCATCATGTGAGCCTTTGTCACTCACATGGATCTGCTCATGCTCCCCTTTGGAAGATTCCTCCATACCACGCCTAGTGTTAGCATCCTCCAAAATGATAATCCTCTCCCTCAATTGCTTGAGTTCAAGGCCTTGTGTACTGACTGTTTGTATCAGGTCTGCATTTTGCTTTTGCAAGCTAATGCAAACAGCCGTCAATTCCATCATTGTATATGGTTCCAATCTGCCCTCCTCTAGAATGGGTATTTGACCTCCCAAAGTAGAGTCATGGGGCATGGATGAGGTCTTAAAGATGTTAGGACTGGGTTGGCCTGCATCTAAGCTAGCACCAATAGTCCCAGCCTCATCCATAGCACCAACCACACTTGTGGTGGTGGTTCTCTCTGCAACATGGCTAGGACCACTAGAGGAGAACACTCCAGTAGTCCTTGGGCGTTTAATAAACCTTTATTCAGGGGGTGTAGAAGATGATGTGGATTGGGTGGTAGTTTGAAGGTCAAAGGGTGTTTGGGTCTGTGAAGGAAAGGTGTCAACGTTTGGATTACTAGTGTCAACGCCAACATTTAACGTGTCAGCGTTGAAGGAGTCTTGGTCAATTTCCATGTGTTGAGGTGAAGTCAAAGGTTCTGGTATTGGGTCAAGTTGTGGTTGTGGGTCTCGTTGGGGTTGTGTTGCTGCAATAACAGCAAGCATAGTTTGGGTAAGGGGTAATTCACGGTGAGGGGGTGAGTTTATCTTACTAAAAATAGCTTTCTTTTGCACAGGGATCTCATAAAAATCATCATGATCCCTTATGCAGTACCTTTGTTCATCAAAAACCATTTGTAAAAATCTGGGATAAGCCAAAGTCATCTTATTCCCCTTGTTTTTACACATGCCATCAAAAATTAGTTTTGAAAAATTATACTTTTGCCCATTTGTAATGCGCACAATTGCACTAGCAATTGATCTGTTAATTTCATTATGTGCAGTACAGTTGGGACTCAAACATTGAAGGATGACATGTATGAGGTACTTCCAGGCTGGGGGAAATTCTTGTTTATGATATTTATTTAAAGTACCATCATCAGGGAAAGGATACCCCAAATCCCGAAGTCCTTGTTCTATTTCATTAATAGGGAGAGTGGTTATGCCATCTGCATCATTAAGATGCAAAGCCTGGCGAACCAAGGCTTCAGTAACCACCCAAGTACGCCCATGAACAATAGCTGTTAATGTAGTCACATTATTAAGCGTTGAGGAACTAACAGTGTTCCAAAACTGTTTAATATGAATGACAGAGATGAGAGGAGCATGAGAAAGTGCATACCTAAGAGGAGATGCATTCAAATACGCCACCATCTGAGTGTATTATGGAAACAAAGTATCATCAGCCTCCAAATAAGCAATCATGTTGTGCTAATTCCTGAAACCCAATACCATGTCACTTGGTTTAAACTTTGGTGCCATTGTTGAAGAAATCTGTTTGTGAAAGATTGATGAAAGATGAATTAAAGGAGAAAAAGTGTTAGACAAGAATATGATAGTACCCTGTTTAAAATAGGAGCCAAATATATAGGACAGATAGGCACATGTGATTGGTCAAAAATATGGCAAGTATTTTCAAAATATAATGATGAAAATATTGAAAAGAAAATAAGTTATCTTGTGCATTAATTAAAAGTTATCTACTCCCAAAATTACGGCCCCAAAATTCGTCAAAAATAATAACTGGGTAGGTCCCAATGAGTGTCAACGGTCAAAAATAACCCATCAACGCCCAACGCCTATATTCTTGTCAACGTTTGCAAAAGCCATGTCAGCGTCTAAATTGGTCACAACAACGCTTGGAAAAATATTTGTCAGCGTCCAAAAATAAAAGTAATAAAAATGAAAAAGGACCTTAACAAAGTAATTTATCCTAGTGAAGATAACCTATAAACTAAAAATTATTATAGGGCGGCAAGCACTGTCCAGTTATGCACACTTGCTTATGCAAGATAGACATAAGAGTCCTCTAGTGTCCCTTGCTAACCAAAATTCTTAACTATTAAGTTATCTCATAAAATTTCTTGTAACTCCTAGGTAAACCCGTTATAAATCATTCCCAAGTCTCCCAAAAGACCACATCCAATTCTAGGCCAAATAGGTCTTGGCAGCATGCATAGTATATCAACTTTGCATGCTACAGTGCCTCATGAGATAGAAAACTAACTCATACTCACCTGTGGACACAATCTAGAATTGTGATAAGAGTATTATAAGAATACCCAAAAGTCCTAAAGTTTCCTAAAACCTCCCCTTAAACTGTGATACACAAGTTGCCAAATAATATGCATGTAAATAAAAATTTGTGTCAAGATAGGAATATAAATATTCCAACCATCATCCATAAATCGAAACATGCTCCAATGATTCTCCAAGGATCCATAAGCAACTCTGTATCCAATGGTACAATGCTAACAACACCTGCACACTTAGATCAAAAACCACAAAACTAACATGTTGTTGACAACGTCACGATAACACTTATCAGCGTTAAGATAACCTTTGTCAGCATTAGACAAATATAGTGGAAAATCTAAGTTTTCAAAAAGACCAATAACAATGCATATCATGTACATACTTTTACAATAAGACCCCAAAACACATATTAAGTGAGATTGATCATTCCAATACTTGTAACCAAGTATTGAAACCTTCCCGTATCAAAAGGTTTAGTTAATAAATCAGACACATTTTCTTCTGTGTCAACCCTATATGGTTGTATTAAACCCTTTTCAAAACAATCTCTTATAAAATGATGTCTAATTTCTATGTGTTTTGTTTTAGAGTGATGTAAAAGATTTCTAATAATGCATAAAGTACTGTTATTGTCTACAAAAATCTTGGTATGCATGAAATTATACCCATAATCCAACCGCTGGTTCTGGATCCATAAGACTTGTCCACAACAAGCAGCTGCTGCAACATACTTTGCTTCAGTTGTAGAATTGGCCACCACTATTTGTTTCTTGAATTGCCAAGATATCAACCTACTCCCAAGAAACTGACATCCACCAGTTGTGGATTTTCTATCAAATTTGTCACCACCATAATCACTGTCTGAATATGCAATAAGCTCCAATGGTGAATCTTTTGGATATCATAATCCCAAGCCTGGATAACATCTAAGGTATCTAAAGATTCTCTTGACAACATGAAGATGACACTCTTTGGGAGTCACTTGATGGCGTGCACGAGCACACACAACAAACTTAATGTCAGGTCTTGAGGCTGTGAGATACATCAATGAACCAATCATTGATCTATAGTGCCTGACATCCACATCTTTTCCATCTCCAACTTTTCCCCAAGGGTGTTCTCTATCCATAGGAGTACTAGCCCTTTTCTCATGTGGAGAAAAGCCAAACTTCTTCAAGATTTCTGCTACATATTTATCTTGAGAGATGAAGATATCATCTTCTTTCTGCTGAACTTGTAACCTTAGAAAGAAGTTCATCTCCCCCATTGCACTCATCTTGAACTTGTCTGTCATAATCTTGGAAAAGTCTTCACTCATCTTTGGGTTTGATGATCCAAAGATGATATCATCCACATAAACCTGAACAAGTAAGACATCCTTACCAGTCTTCTTTGTAAATAAGGTCTGGTCTATGGTGCCTATTTTTAATCCATTTTCCACCAGATAGGTGGACAATGTGCCATACCATGCTCTTGGGGCCTGATGAAGTCCATACATAGCTTTCTTGACTCTGATCCCACTTTTTGATCCCAAACTTAGATCGATTTAGCTTGTGTAAATGAGATTAAATCAAGTTAAACACGTAGAGAAACTTTGTTGTGTATAAAACAATTTAAGTATTATGCGGAATTAATACTCAAACAAGAACACACAAACAATTGTAAAACAAACTTTCACTTGACTGATTAGAACAAACTTGCTTACAATGAAAGTGTTAAACGTATGAAAACTTATATGAAACAAAACCTAAAGGTCTTCTTTTATAAACATAAGAAGCCTTGTACAAGAGTCTACGTACCAGCTATTCTAGGTAAAGATAAATATAGAAAATACATTGTTGATCCTATCTTTACTAGAAACAAACTAGAAACATAATACGCGTAGACTAAATCTTTCTATCAGTGCTTGACTTCAACCTATCAACGCTTGACTTCTTCCTGTCAACGCTTGATCTGTCAACACTTGTTTTCTTCTTATCAATGCTTGTTTTCTTCTTGTCAGCGTCCAAGTGTACTGGCTACATTTTATTCCCAACAACGCTGACTAATGAGGTTAAAGCAAATGTTAATTTGCCCAAGTTATACATACAAAGTGTAATTATAGATCATAGCACCCATATGCCCAGGATTTTTTAGGGAGCTTTAAGCCACATAAATTAAACCAATCACTTGCAACGATATCTATCAGAGACCAAGTTTGCGCATACCAACTAACATAGAGTGCTAGTAATTGCTAGTCTTGTATTGTTATATAAACATTTCTTAAATTCACCATATTTTAAATTTATGCTAGCTCAAAGTTTCAGTTACACATACACCATCTTCACCTTTTGTTAATAGATGAAGTTCAACGGCTATGATTAGAACAAACATTTAAAGATATGCAAATGTATATATTCCATGATAAGCTTTTCTATCAAGTTAGAGATATAACAGTTAATTAACAATGTATGTATTAAGCTAGCAGATACAAAGTTATTTCTATCGACTTACCCATTCAGGAAGCCATCCAGGTAAAATGAAGTTCTCTGGTGTAAACAGAGGGCCAGGGTCGCATTGAAGCCAACCAGTTGATAGGTCCTGCGATCCAATTCACAAAAGTTAATGCCTTAAAAAATTACAATCTCGCTTCATTGTCGAAAATGATTTCTTAGCCATATGAAGTACCTTTCGCGGGCATGTTAACCAGTGGAAGCGGCCCATATAATTGGCAAGCTGCAGATCACCAATGGCACACAAATCGTTATTATGATATCATATAAAAAAATAGTTTATGAATTTTCCTTAGTTAAGCTTATGTCACAATCGTAAATCAATAAAAGCCATTTGCTGACAGTTCAGATGTAATAGAATAAAATTTTTCTTTAAAAATATATAAAATTCCAAATAAGGTACAGTAGTCAGTTTACATAAAATATTAACGTGAATGAGCAAATTGAAAGAAGGGTATGCTCACCACGAAGGCAGATATGATTGTTGTAACTGATGCTCCAATAAATCCTTCCCAAGTCTTTTTTGGGGATAGATTGATCAGCGGAGTTTTTCCAAAGAAGAAGCCAAAGAAGTAGGCAGCAATATCATTGATAACAATCAGCGATGCATGGAGAAGGAACCTGTATAAGGCAATCCCCAAGTTTGATTTGACCCATGAATAAAATTTAACTACATCAACACCGTGAAACATAGAAACAAACTAATGAACATAAGACGATCCACAAGTATGATTACCAGAAAATCCCTTCTAAGATATTGGCGACCGTAAAGGAAGCATTGAAAAGATGATAGGAAACTGTGATGGAGTTAAGATAAATGAAAACGGGGCCAAAAGTTTTCTTTCATATCTCTCCTTCTTCAAACTTCGGAACTAAATCGATTTTGCTATAATGTGCACTCGCAAACATCTGAATTTCATAAAATAGAAGGCTACGATGAACAATGACTCAAACGTTCAAACACATAAAGAGAACTATAAGATGTCAAATATATTTAGTTACTCTAGCTTACAGCTAAACTTGTAGGGCCAGCGAGTAACTTCCTAATGGAGCTACATATAAGTTGAGATCTAATTCATGTCACTATTTATCATGAAAGATAACAAGCCTGCCAAACTATATCTGTAATACATTCATGCAAGTTAGTGGTATATAGTTACCCGTTGCGAAAAGTACAATAGTTGCCATTAGTTCTTCACCATGATTTGTGGTAACTTTTATGTCGTCATCTGTTTTCACCAGATGCAATTCAATTTAAATCAAAAGTAAGACTCGGGAAAGCTTGAACGGTAAAATCATTTATTAGTGGCAATGATCACTTATGTTGGCGCCTTCTAAAAGGATGCCACATTATATTTAAACACGCGTATACCCATGGTTCAAGGGTAAGGATGTAAGTTACCTTTAAACTCGTTACCAATGCATATAAGCAGCAATCTTCCTTGAACCTGCTCTGCACTCATCGTTTCAGTCTTTTATCAACTCTGAAAGGAACTTGATCAATGTTCCTTATCTTTATCAACTCTGAAAGGAACTTGATCAATGTTCCTTATCCTTGATCCTGTTCATAAAAAAATCGCATTTGCACATACTATAAAGTGATCTAAACCGACCAATAATGTTGTAGAAAAAGTTGAAATCAACAACCTATATTTACATAATACATCAATCCATCCATATAAATTGGAACCAAAATCCAAATCCACAAATCAATTCGGCCGAACATAATTTTGAATTCAACACACAAATTAGTTCTACTTTTCAAAAGAAAACAACAAACAAATGGGTTCAAAAACACTACGTTTAAACATAACTGAAACATCAAACAAAATTCAACCACGCCACAATGTAAACCACGCACCAACGACAGCATCCATTTCTTTATTCTCTAAACGGCGCTCATCATTCCAAGGGATCTATAAGTAATTCAATCAAAATAAAGAGTGTTACCTCACAAACGACGAGCTGTACTTTCAGTTTAACAAAAAAATGCAAAGCTGATTAAAATTACTTACAGTGTCTGGGAAACTATCATTCTGATACTTAAGTACGAAATCATGCATCCACTTCATTACGTAGTATCCATACTCCCACCCGTACGGATGCCGATTTACAACAGGTAGTTCCCACCTCAAGCTACCACCAAGAACACTAAAAAGAAAATATGTCAACATGTGTAAAACTACAAATGAAACCTAAAAACAACCTAGAAAAATGCTTACGAATACTAGTCCAGCAAGCATGTAGTTGTCTTCCGTATGAAACACGGATGCCTTCTGAGAATCAAAAATGAACCCCCTTCCATGGTTGGGGCAAATTATGAAGAGCACGTAGTGGCCACTGCATTGTGTGTAAACATGTACGTTTAAAACAATAAATATATCAACAATAACAATAAAAATAGTAGTGCATGGTACCTTTGAAGATATGGTGCAACATAAAACTCATATCCATCCAACGCACGGGCCAAGTAATCTAAGTTAACCCCTTTATCAACCCCGTATACATCTGGCGAGATCAACTCGGGGCGCAAGAAGCCAACCTTGTTTTGTTGTGAACGTCCTTTAAGTTGATATAGTGACCTATTAAAAACATAAAACTAACGTGATCATATAGAAAAAAGCATCGTCTTAGCAACATATGCAAAATATTAATGTACTTACATCTCAAAGCAAGTCAAAATGACAAGCTCAAGCTTTTTATTACTTAACAACTCAATTATGTCGGTTGGGTTAATTGCAAAGTATGAATCTTTAGCTTGTCGAAAAACATCCTTATCAACACAAAGATTGTATGGCTCAACACAATCTTTACCCCTACTCATCCATCGATTGTATCCTTCTGACACACTCTTAGGTCTATGTAACGTTATAGCAGGTCTTAGATCGTTAACTTCTTTCTATACTCAGCTTTTCTTTTTTCATCCTGCACATACAATGGTATTAATATGAACTCCTTATACCCAAGAATTGAAAGGTCTAGTCGAGCTTAAAAACAAGTATGCCCTTTAGTATTAGATAAGACTTTCTACTTTATTTAAGAATTAAGAGGAAAATGCAGATTTATAAGATATTGTTATATTTTAATACATATAGTAGCTATAAGGTTTCAGAATTTACCCGCTCCTTAGCTTGATTTTGTTCTACAATCTTAGCCAGCGCCATTTTGTCCTTGGTTGTTTCTTCCAAGGCTTTTTTCTTGTTCGCAGCTTCTTGAGCGGTATCTTTTGCCTTTCCTTGCTCAATAGCAGGTACTTTTTGATGTTGAGGCTGCATACTATTGGTTGGCGCTCTTGATATTGGGGGTTTCGTCGATCCCTACAAAGTCATTTTTATGTGTGTTAGTAATTATTTAGTTTCATACTACAATGACACAGAGAGAAATTCCTTCCATTTAATACCTTAAAACGAGCAATAGCACTAATCGGCCATTGAATGAAGCCCTTTACTGCGTTCAATAAAGTAGGAAATTCCTCATCAGGCACAGGAAGCTCTATAGTTTTATGGACGTCAACAACTTTGATAAGTGACACCTTCATGTGCCCATGTAATAATTTTTTCCATGTATAAGACCGTCTCCTATCAGAAATACAGTCGCAGTAGCGCATGTAACCTTCTCTTGAGAGGAAACAGAACTAGGGACGTACAAACAGCAATAGGTTTCCTCCTATATAAAATGTAACCAGTATTAAATTAGACATGTGTAAGTAAGTATGTACACTATTTATTATATAAACAATCAAGGCTTATATTCCACATATGACATTTTAGGATTACCAAATCGATTCTAAATGTGTCATTCTGATATTTTACTTGCATTATGCAATATACAAATTTGTAGAAAACAAAAACAAAAAACAACTCTTACCTTTATACAACTTAACTTGACGATGCTTGCGGTTGAGGCGACACTCTGTCTCGGGAAATCGACCTCATTTTGCCCTGCTGAAAGCCTCTCATTAGACTCCGACTCTAATTCCCTCCTCACTTCCACCCTTACTTCCACCTTCATCTCCTCCCTCATTTCCTTCCAAAACTCTGTTGACTTGATAAAAGCTTTCATTTTTTGCACCACTCGATCCTCCATCTCTTCAGATTGATAGGTCCTCTTTTTTCTTATATAGCCTTTAATTCCCTTTTTATATCCAACATTAGTCCCTACCCCCCTGGTGCGACAACCGTGATCTGGTCCCTTCACCATTATTAATGAATCTACTCCTGCTTTCGATTCACTTGTCCGTTCAGACAACTGTTGGCTTGCTTTGGTCTGTTACATATGAGTATATAGCTATATATCAGACAACATATTCATACTAGAATTCTTTTTATAAAGTTCTGATGTAAAATGGAAAAAGAATTACCAAGTCTTTTGAAAGATCAACCAACATAGGAAGCACAATCGGATTCCCATCTTCATCACAGGGAGCCCTAGCCAAACAATAATTACTCCCACGAAGGTCTGGTATTTTATACAGTTCTGTGGCTTTCTCCGGGTCATTTCTTTCCTTTTCCCACTTTTCTTCAAAACCGCGATACCCTTTTAGTCCTAAGCGAGGGTGATCCATTTGATATTGTTTTCCACGTTCACTCGCTTCTGCACGCAGTTTCTTCAAATAGGAGTAACAATGAATTAGAACATGGATAAAATAACAATATATCACAATAATATAGTAAAGTAAATGGAACCTACAATCTTTTCAGGTATGTTTTCTTTCCTGCAGAATTCTTCCCACACACCAGGCTCTAAATATGTCCACTTGTCTATAGGAGATTTGTTCCTAAGCATGTATTCACCTCGTAGTTGTGTCTTCCATGCCTTCCACTTAGTGCCACATGATAAAAGTGTAGGTTCTTTGACATTATTATTCTAAAGTCTAAAATGTGTCTGAATGATACGACAATAAGGTTATTGATTGTTAGTACATGTACTAGTTAGAATGTATTGTAACTAACAGTCGTTTATATTATACCTTGATATCCAACCATAAAAAGTCTTTCTGTTCTTTTGTCACATGCTTCCAGTCCTCTATGTTCATGAAAATTAACCTTCGGGTACGAGTTCCGATGTACTTTCCATATAAGTTTTGCCATTTACCTACAGCTTGACCAAACTTGTTGAATTCAACAACTTCACCAGGTGGAAGATCTTGGATCTTATTGAAACCTCTTGTTTTTCGTGGAATTATGGGGGGATCCTAAAAAACATGTTAACATTTGTAAGACAATAGAAATAAGAATATGCAGCAATACAACATTGAGCGACATATGTTTATAGAACTATCAACTTATATGTTTATCAGATCAAGCTCTTCTATAATGGTGAGACGTTCTCAAATATATCCATGGAGCCTGTTAAACAAGTATGTATTTATACTATATCATCGTATTGAAATCTTTTTGATGTGATAATGTCAGATCATTCTGAATGAAGCTTTCAAACTTGCTAACTTCCAAACTATAAGCCAACTCACTTCTGAGTTTGAGATATATGTTCGTCTCTATTACTGGCTAAACTAAAAGGGCATATCATCAAACTTTGATGCATACAGATGTTAACAAGAACAAAGGTGTAAAAGACAACCAAAGAATAGGGTCCATTTTGAATATAAGGCATAAGGGAACATGTTGCCGACAGTTACATTGCCATGTTGTCGGAGCTAGAGGAAAGGTACTCTCATTTGTATAAATATTTTTAAGCGTAACTAGATCAGATTGTGAACACTTCTAGTTTTCTATTATTAAGATCTTTTGGACACAATTAGATTAAAAAGTTCCTATTATCAGGGGTCAACATTGACATCTTGTGGTGTTTTTTTCCAAATTAAAGATGGAGTGTAGTATTAGAGGATTCCATTTGGTTTTAGTAATGCAGTAAAGTACACGTGACGAGTGCGTAGTTAAAAAAATAAATAATTAATATAGTAAATGAGACTTGTATAAAATTTTGTTAAAATCTATAAGACTTAGGGGGTGTATGCGAGCAGCAACTATTGTTCTCATTCACTACTAGAGAAAGTGATATACAGCCCCTAGTTAAAGCCCTCATTCATTACAAGACACGAATTCGTAGAAGAATGGATGCGCATGAGCTAAAATACCCTGATGAACAAATGATACGCCTTGCCACGATATCACTAAGCCCATTCCAGAAGTTCACTCTTCCACCACATCTACGGCATGGTTAATTCTTATCATGTATTTCTGTTTTGTGTAAAAATCATGTTATGTATATTAATACTAGAAAATATGTGTCATATTAATGCATACATACACACGAAGTTTTACAAGCTACATTTTTACGCAGCATGATAGAGGGCAATGGCCTAATCATGTTGAGGTTACACTAGTTATGCAGCTGAACAAGGAGAAAATGTATGTATAATTTACTAGTCATGTATGCTAATTTTGATTTGGTCCTATATATATCAGAACATAACTTAGACTTACTATATATATATATATATATATATATATATATATATATATATATATATATAGGGGTGGGTTCTAGAGAAAACCTCATGTTCATAGAAAACCTAGAAAACAAACATACAAGGTGCATTTTAGAAAATATTAAACCCCAGGGCGGATAATAAAAATTACAAATTGTAGAGGGGGTAAAATTGCCGAAGTCCCAAACACATTCTTTGACATTACGAACCTCTGACCAAAACACACACCAAACCCTCTTTTACTCAGAGCCACCACCACCCGCCGTCTCTGCCACCACCAATCTCCATCTCTGTCACCACCAATCTCTATCTCTGCCACCACCAATCTCCATCGCTGCCACCACCAATCTCCATTGCAGCCACCACCAGTCTCCATTGCAGCTACCACCAATCTCCATCGTTAAATGCACTAATTTTGCATTTTGATAATCAGAAAAAAGATGAAAATGAAGTTTAGCTATCATAGATGACCTAGTCCCGATCATCAGAAAAGCAGTAAGTGTTTTAATTATAGGGGTTTATAATCTTATGTTATTATATTGCATCATTGTGTAAATTATAAAATAATCGTTGTTATTTTGTTCGTGGTGGATACACACCATCTGATAGTTGCCCATATTGATCTGCGTATATTTAATGTAGATGTAGATAGTTGTTCGTAACGACCTGCCCACTCTCAGCTTAATGCTTTAGTCAGAAGATAAGGGCTTACACTAATTATGGTCTTGTTTCCAAGCCTGGCAGTTTATTAATGCCTTAATGTATGTTTTGTGCATTATAGCAATCAGGTGTCAAATCACGTTGTAGGGAATCAAGTAATAAACTAAATTAGTGAATCAGTTAGCAACTAATATTAGAGAATTATATTATGTGTGTTATAGGGTATCAATTCAATATAATTTAATAACATCGTGGTTTGGCAAATTTGTTGCATATCTTTGTTAAGTTTTTGTTGCATTTGTTTTGACAAACTTTGTTGCATATCTTTATTAATATTTTGTTGCATCTCTTTATTACTCTGGCGAAGGCGTGTCCCGAGTTGTAGAGATTTGTTATACAGTTATCACATTACCTAATTAATCAAACAATAGTATCCATATGTAAATCCTACCCGATTAGTTAGAGATGCTTGTTGCTGCTGCACCATCGTTTATTCGTTAGTTACCCTAGATTTTTGTGTTTTTATTGATAGCGTTAGGCATGCTGTATATTAGAAAACCTGATAATCTCTCCATTCGGTTCAATTTGTCACACTTGATCACGAATCCCGTCTCTTATAAGGAATTGGACATTTAAGATAGTGAAGATCTAAGAAAAGCTCTGTCGACTTCTACTGAATTCGCACATAAGTCCTTGAACTATATCTTTCATGACTAAATCCCTCAACTCATGTAAATTCGAAGGTAAATAAACAATCAATTTTGTTTTTGAATGATTAAGTCAAGTCTATAAAAAGGTCCTGTTTTTCTAAGTTTAGTTGGTTAAGGGGCTAAATCATGCATAGTTACATGCATAAAGTTTAATGATTCATGGGAAAATTCAAAATAAGTATTGGTTCTTTCTGATGTTTTTGTCTTTAACTTATTGTGCGATCATCCGTCTTGACTATGTGCCTAGTTAAAGTTCTAATTTCATGGTGGCAGAGGGAGGATTTTATATTATTTTTTGTTGCGTGTATCAGTATCATATAATGGTTTCAATTGAAACATGCCTTTGAAACCTACATTATCATTTATTGTTTATCTGCTTATTACTTCAGTAAAGTATACAAAATGTTTTGGCAGTCGTGGTGGCCTAGTGGGTTCACATCATTTGTATATTACATTGTTATAAGTTTGTTTCTTTTCCGTATTTATAAAGTTCCGTGTATCCGTTTTATATATTTTTAGTACATCCGTTTTATATATTTTTACGTGCATCTATTTTATATATTTTTCGTGCATCTGTTTGTATGGTAGAGGAAACAGTTGTGACACATGCTGGTGACATGATAAAATGTAGCATTAGATAAATTGTACGAGTAGCACTAGATAGTATTTACATTAGTTGAATCTAAGTTCCAGTTTCATGAGCTTATTTTTGTGCATCCGGTTTATATATATTCGTGCATCCGTTTTAAATATTTTTGTGCATCTGGTTTATATATTTTCGTGCATCCGTTTTAAATATTTTCGTGCATTCAGTTTATATATTTCCGTGCATCCGTTTTAAATATTTCCGTACATCCGTTTTATACGAAATACAGTCTTCTAAATAAGGCTGGTATTGGCTTATGAATGCAATTAATAATTGATCAATGATTATATACACATCTCAATTAGTTTTACTCACCTTTGTGTGAGAAATAGATAATCTAGTCAAAAGAGAAACTAATGTGAGCATTGTTATGTTGTGGACTAAATCTTCATGAAACTTTTCTATTGGAATTAGGACCTAAAAGTGTTACTTGGATGTGTGTACTATAAAAGACGTTTCTCATTACACAACTGTATAGCTAGTTTGTTAAATAAAGAACATTAATGATGACTACTTATGCTTTTTGGAAAAAAATGATTGTTGCTTGTATGGAGTCTGTCCTTTTATTCAAATTTTGCAACTGATGTTGTGTTCGATATGATGGGTATACAGTATTGAGAAATGCTAGAGGAAACCCGGAATTCAAGTAAGAATTTTGTGTTGTTGACTATTAAGAGTCTGCAAATTACATAACTGGATCTTATATGTAGACCTCTTGTGAAGTTAGTTGAAATCTGTATCGGTGTTGTTAGAGGTACATTAGTGCATCGGTTTGAGGTTATTTAGTGCATACGTTTGAGATAATTTAATGCATATGTTTGTTATTACGTAAGTTCTCAATTGATTTTCTGACCAGAACAGTAGATTCTTTAAAGAGTAAAAGATGGAGAAATCCAACTGAAATATTGATCTCCTCACTATAAGACTCTCAGACTACTGGTGCATCAAAAGGATCATTAGTAAACAATGCTGTGTATAAATATTTCTCAATTTCAGCAACTTCAAATAACAAGGATGATGATTTTGATGATTTAGTCCCTCGGGAACATCAAATTCAAGTAAGCTTTTACTGTGACGTCTTTGTAAGCTCTTGGATAGTTTAAGAGGGTCTGATTTGACAATGCAAGAGTCCATTCCTCTTTGTTATGCATCCGTTTTAATATCCAAGGGTTTCTGTTATCGGTCATATGAAACTGGAATCATTGTGAAAACACATTTGAGGATAATAAACAAGATAGATCGGCTGATTACATTAGAGCCACCTTCAGAAGAACTTCTTTGGGGTTTATGGGAGCTCTGTCGCATTTCTAGGTCTAATGGCGGACGTTGGATCTTGCTGATGATAATGACATCTCTGTTGCAGTATGTGCCATCAGCATTGTAAAACAACTATTGAGTTATCTATCGCGTACCATGTTTGATGTTTCGAATTAGTAGAATGTGAATTTTTTGACCTTTTGATTGAATGGTGCTCATTGCAGACATCAGTTGGTTCCTGATGATGATTTAGGCTCTTTATATGATTTACTAATTGACGACCCCCTGGAAATTAGGCGTGCAATTGGGGCGCTTGTGTATGATCATGCAATTGCTCATAAGTTCAGTACCTCACAGTCTTGTTCATCAGGTTAGCTGATGCACCATTTGTCTTGTTTTCTGACATTATCGTGTTAGGCTTTTACGTTATTGAGCTTGATTCGTGCAGGTGATGAAGGCGATCAGTCAAAGATCCATCTTATCAGAATGTTGCAAATATTAAGAGAGTTCTCGACAGATCAAGTGCTGAGTTTGTATGTCATTGATGACATTTGGGAGTTCATGGATGCCATGAAAGTAAGTTATATATCAGACGTCTCATAACTGTACTCTTATCCTTCATTCATCATCGTTGTGGTATAATGGTTTCAACTCTTGAGTTAAACAAGTTCTAATATATGTTATACAGGACTGGAAGCATATAACCTCAATGATGTTGGATGAGAATCCCTCAATTGAGCTTACAGATGATGATGCTACAAAGTTGACTTGCTTGTTCTGTGCATCTGTCAAGAAGGCTGTTGGAGAGAGGATTGTTCCTGCTATTGATCATCGAAACGAATCACACTAAAGCTCAGAAGGTGAGTGAGTTTGTTCAGTTCTCCATTTGATAAGAAGTTAGGCACCTCTGTATTTCATACTGCATGCTTATTTGTTAATATGTTAGTACTTGGTTCACATGTATTACGGAGAATGAGGGTTGCTAACTATTTGTTGCTTTGATTGCTAGGAAATGATCGAAAGTAGCAAAAAGAATATAATAATTTGTATGATAAAGAACTACCCACAACTTATGCGCAAGTATATGGCTGATAAAACGAAAGCCCCATCACTTGTTGAAATAATTGTTCACATGGACCTTGAGCTCTGCTCCTTGAAGAGTCAAGATCAGGTATTTAGTTAATTTTTTAGTCTATGATACATCGCTATAAACTTTCACCATATAAGTTTTACCGTAATTTCTTTTTATTTGTTTCCAAAAATTCAAAACAGTTCTTCAGCTGATGAAAGAGACATTCTTTAAGCATGCTGACAAAGATGCTCTCAAATCTTGTGTGAGGGCTATCAATTATTGCTCATCAGGAAGCGGGGGAAAGCTAAAAGATTATGGCCAAAATAAACTGAAGGAGGTGGAGGATGAGCTTGTGGTTAAAGTGACATCTATAATAAGAGTAGTGGTATGCCATGTAAATTTTTATATCAATCTAGTAACCTCTTTTTTATATAATATTTCAGTCTAATAACCTCTTTTTTATACCAATCTAATTAACATGCCATGGAGTATTCTTGTAGAATGGTGATGACGAGTACTTACTTATTGTAAATATAAAAAGACTATATGACATGTCGTTAACAAGGCCTATAGGGATTGAAAAAAATTGTATGATAGTATCATTGTGTTTTTAAAAAACTACATGAATATATATGACGAGGTGTGTGAATTAATTTTTTTTCAAATTTTTCTTCCTTACATCTTTACATGTTTTAACACTTTATCCTTTTGTGATGCAGGTTGTTGGTTTTATGCTTATCAACATGTATTTGCATGTTACCCAGTGCTTACACTCAATCATGAACAACAACAAAGAGGTCTCGGAGGCATCATTGTCTTCTCTCATTACGACTCTCATTACCAAGTGGAATCAGTTATTTTAACAACTCGAATACTTTCTACAGATTTTACTTGAGTCTCGAAATCTTCTGGCGTGTAGGGTGAGCATTCTTACAAAACATGTTTAGAGATTTGATTTGATGTACATTGCTTGTTTGAACTGTCAAACGAAGTTTTCGTTCTACTAAATCTTCGACATCTTCCAGGTGTGTACAATACTGTGCTTGTTCAAACAGTCACTTTGAAAATTTTGAAATAATTGTTCTTGATTCAGCATCTCCATGTTAGAGCTCGTGGATTGGACATCCCAAGGAACTTCACAAGGACTTGCATTCATCCTCGCCTGGGTCAAACAGGAAAGATGCTCCTACACGGCTTTTAGAATTGATAGATGGTGGTGTAGTTTATCTTAAAGCCAGAGCTATTGGTCTTCTAAGATATACTGCTGTGTTAGCTTCTGGGGGAGATGCACACATGACATCTGAAGGTCGGAGTGGTTTACGTTCAATTTGCCTACATGTTCAATCATCATATAATGAAGAATCTGAACATGAAACCAACTAGAAAGTTTGATCTAGCTTTTACGTTTCATAGTATAATTTTCTGTTCGTACGCTTTTACGTTTAATTTCATTCGAAGTCTATAAAACATTAAAAAGTGGGACCGTTGAGAACGTGAACAAGATTATAAACTTCAAAAGCCTTAATACAGAAAAAAAAACACCCAATCATCTAACTTATAAGAAAATAGAAAATATACAAAATAACCCTTGAAAAATGAAGAAAGTAACAAAAAGGCCCCTCTACTTTAAAAAATAAAAAAGGAGAAAGGAAGGGGGCTTGATCACATGGTGGAAAGAAGTTTTCTATGTTTTCTTTTGAGATGTTGTTTTCTATTGATCCCATCTCTATATATATATATATATATATATATATATATATATATATATATATATATATATATATATATATATATATATATATATATATATATATATATATATATACATATATATATATATATATATATATATATATATATATATATATATATATATATACTAGT
Organism: Glebionis coronaria; assembly: GCA_025667525.1. Taxonomy (NCBI): domain Eukaryota; kingdom Viridiplantae; phylum Streptophyta; class Magnoliopsida; order Asterales; family Asteraceae; genus Glebionis; species Glebionis coronaria. The sequence continues at coordinate 22,340,383 of CM046880.1, forward strand.
TTCGTAACCCGCCCAACGGGCGGGTTCGATTCGTAAACTTTTTTAAAACAACGTTTGTCAATCCATATTATTGGTTGGCAGTTGTACGTATAGTTATGTTTCTTAGTATATAACTCTTAACCTTTAATAGTGTTTTTCATGTCTCACCCGACGAACGTGTTATATCATATGTTAATATTTTGATCTATATAAATCAATGCATGTGTGTCTATTTGTTTTTTTCACATGGTTCAATTGTCCTTGGTAATTGGAAATTTCATCATTTTTTAATTGATTTGTAATTAAGAAAATCATAAAATCCAGTCGAACTACACGTGGCGGATGGAATGAATTAGGAAATATCTGCAAAACCAAATTAGTAGCGTAACCCACCCAACGTGTGGATTCGGTTCGTAAATCTTTTTTATACAACGTTTGTCTATTAATTGTAGTGGTTGTTGTTTTTGTGTTTGTGGTTCGTTACTCTATGCATATTGAGAATGAGACATATATTGTCCTCGTGGGAATGCCGTCTTTGTTTAAAAGATATCAACCTTTGATGGTGTTTGGTGTTCGCTCACCCAACGGATGAGTTCAGTTCAAAAATCTTGTTTTGACATAACATAGTAGTTTTCGTGTGTGTGTAAGCATTGAAGTTTCATTCATCTCTTTCTTTTGACTCTTGATACTGATAGTTATCTCTGTGAGAATGTCGTCATATTATAAGCAATCCAGACATTGATTTTGATTGTGTTTGACCTGACTTTTATGTCTTTGGGATTGTTGAAATAATTTAAATTGGAAGATCAAGATTTTCATACATAAAAATAAAAAATTTTGAAATCTTTACTTTGCATTATATTTCTATATCTATTTAACCAGAAAAAAACTTCGTATTATTCTTACAATTCTATACTTTTTGTGCCTCAAAATTTGTACACAAAATAAAAGTGTTCGACAAATTTTAATCTACTTTGCCTTGATCAATTATGTCAAGTATTTTTTCATTGATTCTTTTACGGTTTACTATGTTTGTATTGACACATACTTTAAGTGTATTTGGGGGTAGCCACGGAGGTTCACCAACGCTAAATTAGAGTATCTAAAAGAGTATTCGTCTTAAGTTAGTCAGCTCAAAATATGGACCTGCTCGAGACCTTATTATTAGCAAAACTAAACTAAAATACATGGTATAGTTAGCATGTATAACTGAAAAATGCTCAATGCTATTGTTATATAGCGTTAACTACGAAAATGAGACATACCTAACACCATGTTTAATCGGATTGTAATTCGCAATGTTTTGATACCGGATTTTTAAATGGATTCGGTTGAGTCGCCAGGTTCGGGTCGACCCGGGTTAACCCGGTTTTATTAAAAAAATATATTTTTTAATAATTCAAAAAAAAATAGATATAAAAACAAAAAAACTCCCGTATAAAAAGATATAAATTATTTACCAACCAATATAATATGTAAAAATAAAATTCCGTCGCAAATACGTAAAATTTACGTATTTTTTAAAAAAACCTGAAAAGTCAAAACCCGGTCGGGTCTCGAGAACCGGGTTGACCCGGGTCACCCAAACTCGGCGGGTCTAACCGGGTTTCGAAAATGTAAAACCCATGTCAATATGACCCGTTTTTCTGCCGGAACCAGGTCAACCGGTTGCTCGGCTGGTTGACCTGGGTTTGAAAACGTTGGTAATTAGTTGCGCATTTTTATTCTAAAAAAATCGAATTCTAAAAGCCCGCTTATAAGGATGCAAATACCTAGTTAGACAAATGAAAATGACTCAAAAAACATAAAGGCATTTTTAAATGACTCACGTGTACAAAGAAACAAAGTACAATGACAAATGATAAAATGATAAAACCTAACAGTATGCAAAAGTCAACTCTTTGTTTTTATGTTAGATCTTGAAATACTTGACAAATTACGCAAGTAAGTTCTTGATCAACACATGACAAATCTTCATATTTAGAAGAATTGGATGTAAAGCACTATTGTTTCGAGATGTTGAATGAAGTCATCTGATAAGCCTGAGCCGACACTGCCAATCTGTTCACCAAGTGTAAGATGCTCCTGTATACAACAAAAAAGATTGCAACAATAATCACACGATGTATGATAATAACAGTCAACTATATTCATAATAATTTTAGTGAGATATGCATTTACTATTAAAGGATCATCCTTGCTGCTGTTGCGCCATTTCAAATTCTTTGCTATCAGATAATTTAATATCAGATAATTCTTTGCTATCAGATAATTTAGGATGCAAGCTTTCTATAATATGAAATTTATCCTTTACCTAATAGGATATTAGCAGAACTCTTTTTCTTTAATCCGCTGCTATTACCCTTATTTTTTACAAAAAGAATGGCATCTTCGTTACTTCAAAGAATTGTTAACATGTTGTTTTTTACCCTCTCACGTCTTGTGAGAGGATAATCTTCGTCAGTCAAACATATACTAATATACTATGTTCATCAGGAAATGATTAGTTTCGGCCAGTTTATTGTATATCAAGGCAATCAGATGTGATGACGAACGTGTACACAGGATGTGAAACATTAAAGTGATTAGCAAAAAAAGTTTACACTGTTTGTGGAGCAAAAAAAGTTTGCAATGAAAAACATCTAACCACCACTTGTAATCAAAATGTACAGTATTGATCATTTTGACAATAAATTGAGCCACAACTGGTCCAACTTAAGATCGATCACAAATCAGAAGATTAAGAACTAAAATTATATCTATAATCACATTAAAACACTCCTCCAAACACAGCCTAAACTTATGTCTAATGCGCCCTAATAATCTCTTACAAAATACATATAGTCCATACCTTAGAACCACAAGCAAAGTGGAGATAGTTAAGGACCTCATGCACATATCTTTATTACAGTAATAACTTACACTTTGAAGTGTTTCCTTTAAAAGTTTCCGCTCAATATTCATTTTCTCTTTCTCTTCTTCACGTTTGTTTTTCTCCAATTGCTTCACAACTATTTTTTGTCCTCGCTTCACCTCTTTCTCACCACTTTAGTCAAAAAATTAAAGGTAAACGTTAGGTAAAATAGAAAAACAAAATAATAGTATAACATAACAAACAATAAAATCGTGAAAACTTACACTTCAACACCGTTTTCTGTTCCACAAGTCAAACTACCACATAAAGAATTTTTGACGTGAAAGCATATAAATGTAGTCATTCACCATCTTTTGTGGATTTTTCCATATTCTCGTATAGCCGTGTCATGCCAGCAATCTCACCAGAATGATTACACTTGAGTGTAGTACCAACACAGTACTAAGAACATCAAGATTAAACGACTCGGTTAATTTAAGATTTCCTCCTGATAAAGCAGCTGCTACAGCCATTGCTACTGGAATATTTACAGTTTTTTCTCCTGTCCAGCAATCCCGTTTGCCAGAACCATTTGTAATTTCAGATAAAAGTGAAATAACCACATTATAGACCCATTAGATTCATTATGAAAGTATCAGGAATGAGTTAATATTTATTTGGCTTCATCTATTTTAGAAGTGAAACTGCAATAAAAAAAGAATTCCATTTATCCAAAAGAGAGATTTAGATATACCAATTCGTTTGGCAAACTACACATGATAATGATCATCAAGCAGTGAAAACACCAAAGAATAATTGTTGATCATGAATCATAGGAAAGTGCCACTGACGTTAAAAGCACTTCTTCCCTCTTGATCTGCAAGTTTAGCACTCTGAGACCAACTCAAAAATAATATGTATTAGAGAATTAAAAGGAGTGTTTGGATGTATGGGTTGATTCAAGTATGTTTGATTTGTTCATAGTTAAAATAAAACTGACAAAACGAAACATGAGAACAAAATTACTCACCATCATCCCTTGCACTACTGGATGGACCAGTCTCAATGGCGGAGACGTCTGAAGACTCTGTAACAACATTGTTTTTTTTACAGGTCATACGTCTATCCGCCTTACCAACCATGATGCCCTGAACCGCTTTAATAGTTACATGCCGAACAACTTTAAGTGGAAATCTGCAACTAATTACCATACAGAGGGTCTTTGAATATACATCTTTACTACTTAAAACCAAAAGATATACCTGTCAATTGTGATCTGGTTTCAGAAAATAGGCTGCGATTATCTTCATATTTCAAAGAGCAAATTGTCATTCATCATCCTGTAATAAACAACTATGAAGAGTTAGAAAGGAAGCATACAATAGCTGACATGTGAATAAGCCAAAAAGGAAAAACAAAATTCTACAGCTTGCGGCTTAATAATAATAATTATATAATGTGAGTAATAATAATTTAGATTATAAATCATTGAGACCCAACTCACACATTTTGAGTAGTGGAATCAAATGTTTACGGGCATGTCAGATTTGATCTGCAAGAGGATTTCTATTATCAAATTGATTATCTAGGAACAAAGTACGTACAATTATTTGAATTTTTAATTGCCAGCTACATTAAAGCCCCCTTGTTGCACATAAAATGAAGTAATTTGGTTTAAAGGTATGGATGCTATTGGCGACCTGAAATCAGAACACCAAGTAAGAAGTTGAATGTACGAATCTTCAATATTAATCAGAAGTTTCAAGGACAACTGAATGATGCATAAAAAAGTTCTTTTTCTTCACTACGAACTTGACAATTGTGCATAGATAAGTATAATCAAAATGCGTCAACCCTCATTGTTAAAAATCCTTGTCACGAAGTTCAACAAAGAAGTGATTAGCCTTAACAATGCACCGTTGGCCCGAGACACCTTTTCTTGAGCGTAGAGGGAAAAGCAGGTGCACCCTAAAAACCGCGGTCTCCTCTTGTTGTATAGTGGAGGGTGGTTTAAGTTGTGTCATTGCTTCGTGCATGGGTTGAAAGAAAATGGAACCCAAATACGACTCAGCATGCACATGTTGCTAGGTGGCCCAAGGTTGTTGGCGAGTCTTGGTGCAGCTCGGGAGTTGGTGTAGCTCGGGAGTGGGCGCAGCTCGAGAGTTGGTGCGGCTTGGGGGTTGGTGCATACGCAGGTCCAGAACCAACACCAGGCTGAGATGGTGCATTTCCTCTTGGAGCTTGTTATTGTTTCTGAATCTCTGCACCTCAGCTCGCCCTTGCTGCTGAAACTTCAAGAGATATATGGGAAATAAAAAACAAATAATACTCACAAGATCTAATCTTCTTCTGGTTCATAACAGATAAAACTTGCAAATTGAAAGCAAAACACATACAACAATGAACCTGGCAACTTAGCCTAAAACTGAAACTAAATTGATATATTTTGTTACAAACAGAGAAAACATACTAAAAATTAACAAATAACTCACCCATAGAAGTACCCTGGCTCAAAGTATTTACAATAGAAATAATTGTTTGCCTAACTTTCCTAACCTTCACATAATTCATGATCTGATGTATCACACCACCAAAAACACTAAGAAATTTATTTTATTAAATATTCAATTATAAGCAGCATGATCTGATAGAAGAATATCATTTAGGTTCTTTCTATGATCTGAAAGCTAAAAATTGTAAGAACACTATATTAAATTCAGATGGTAATCCAATAGCGGAGACCCGCTTATGACACAAAGGGTCATTCACACTAAAGCCATATATCTGAAAAGAGAGAAAAAATACATTACGCAAATACTTGCACTCACAGCGAGCTAGCAGAGTTCTTTTAAAATCGACCAGAGAACAGGAAGAAGATACATCCCAAATTGCTGCAAAAGCTTAGTGAAACTAATCTTAAATATACGACTTGAAGGCTTTAGAATTGGCATATGTAGTTTAGGCTCTTAATTATAATAAGGAAAATAGGAATCTTTAAGTTTTTTTAAAAAGGGAACGTGTAGAATATTGATAATCAATGAATCTATGAAGGGGTTTGTTAATTTCTAGAGAGAGAAAGTTAGAGAGAGAAAGTGAGAGAAACTATGTGAATTTTATTAAGTGGAAATTAAGAAATGATAACAACCAACCCCTTTCCTTAGTGGAAAGGGGTATTTATAGTCCAAGCTAAACATTGGGCTTGGGCCGGTCCATGACAAGCCCATGGACCGGTTCTTACTTAAGTTAATAAGCAAATAATAACTAATTACTAACTACGAGCTGTTACAACATAAATCATATTGTGGAGTGACCGATACTTCTAATATACGTTAAAACGTATTTCTAACAATCTCCCCCTAAGGGAGGTCACTCCACGTTACAAAGTTCTAAACCTAGCATACTATACTAAGTCTTCGTTCTTTAGCTCGTAGTCTTTTCTTCTTTTCTTTCTTTTGTTGTGAATATGTTGATTTGATCTTTTTGGCTTTGACTTGAGAGCATTGTTCTTTGGCCTTTCACGTGCGATCTTTGCCTTTCTTGTGAACTTTGCCTCCTCGTGACTTCATGTTCCACACACTTACGTCTTTTTGTTGGATTCTTGAAAGCTTCAGAGTTTGATACAGCGGAAGACTTCATCTTGTACTTTCTTGAATTTTTGTTGCAAAAGACATAAGCATGTGGGAACGACTTTTACAGGTACACCGCAACACCACCGTCTTCACTGGTACACAGCAACGCCACCGTCTTCAACAGGTACTCAGCAACGCCACCGTCTTTAGCAGGTACACAGCAACGACACGAATAAAATGGCTTTGAACATTTTATTCTAATTCGGTAGCATTTTACCTCCGGTCGGTGAAGACCGTTGGACGATATTAGATATCGTACCCGTGACGGATAGTTTCAATTAAGTAACTTCCTGACAGGATTTCGCGGGTAAACCCGTTCTCTTTATTCGACCGTCCAAAGCTGACTGCGAACATAAAGAGTGAATCACTTGGATAAATTATCCTTGTGATTAAAAGCCGTCAATTCATGAAACCTGGAACAAGTGAATTTCAATTAAGATTTTCACCATCGTTGCTTTCCAGTTGTCACGAGCTCGATTCATAAAGAATCTTGCACGTTACCTACCAAGTGCTGTTTGATGTTGACACTAGAAGGATTTCCACTCGTCACTGTGGTCAATAAAGATTCACTCTGAGTGTTCTGGCAAGATCATATGATAATGCGAAGAGGCCTGGAACGAGTTTAAGTTCAATTAAGAATTAAACCACTGTTACCTTCCAGTTTTTCACAAGATTGGTTCTAAAAGAACCGCACCTGTAACCTACCATGAGCTTGTTTGATGTTGGCTCAAGCAGGATTTCCATCTTCATTGTAATACTTACGTATTACTCGGATGTTCTGGCAATATTACAAGAATATTGCGTAGGACTCATGAAAATCTCTTACTTTTCACAGTGTGTGAGAAAGCAAGGAATAAATGGAAAGTGTCCTAATGAGACTTTTGATGATCTCTTGGCTCTAGACTCGATTGTGCGTTTTGATTTAGTGAGCGATGGCTGGAGAGGAGTGCCACCTTTTCAATACCAGTTTATTCGGAGTGAATAAACCAATAGATAACGTGTTGATCTCCGTGTGATTAAAACAAATACCTTTTGAGAGATATTTGAGTTAGCTGGGGAAGGGTTGTGCATTGCATCACTGGGTCCATGATGTCTTTCTTCAATACCGAGAATCATTAACAAAAATGACCTCAATAGCATATGTATTGACCCGGTTTCTGCCTAAAGTTGTAAGGAGGGCTTCTTTCTTTACACCCTTTATCTTTACATTTCTTTTTCATTCTTCAACCCCTTCAATGCTTACCAATACGTCATCACTAGCACCTTGTTGTGATTGTTCCAGTGCTAGCTTAAGTACTTGGTCGGCATTCAGCTACGTTCACATTCTTTCTCCATCTTTCCTAGGACTTCTAATCCTAACTAGGGAATTGTCCTTGGGAAGATTCCATCGGCTCTGATGAATCATTGGACTAAACCTATTCCTACCACCCTTTTGTCACCACATCCGTCGTGAATTAAGCGTGTTTTGGGAAGGAATTGCCACCATGAAAAATCATTGAAAATCACCTAAAGTACTTGTGATATTGAAATCAAAAGTTTTGTACCTTAGGTGTTTTGTTCATCAAAAACGCTCCCCCTTAACACGTGCTTTACACATATTAAGTTGGATAATCTTTAAGTCTTTTTCATCTTTTAGCCAAGTATCACTTACGTCTCCTTAATCCCATTTTCTCCCCTTATCCAAAATGTTAACCATTAATATTTGGGATATTGAATGGATTAACCGGTCTTTGGGTAAAAATGAAATCGATGTTTTGGCCATAGAACAAGTTATTGCTCCCCCTTAAGTTAATAAGGGATAGTTGTAGTGCTTTGGTATGACATATTTTGAAAGATTTAGAATCTCGTGAGAAATTCTTGAAAAATTATCATACCTTAACACTACACCAAGCCATTCAAGCACATTATTCACAAATTTACATATTCACAATTGAAAACCAATATAAAGTGACCTGAGATGTACGACCCATCAGATGGATCGTTGCAGTAGCTTGTGGTGCACTAAATACGGTCTTCCACCCACGAATCTTTCCAAGCTCCTCATCAATCTACGTTCACGGAGCTTTTGATCGATCTTTTTGATCACATACTTTGCCATCTGCCGGTAACCCGGATGCCAATCCTCCGTCATCTCTGGCAAAGTCCCACCCGAGTTCAGATGCTCCAACTTATCTCTGACTTGTATAAGAGTTCCATCACTATACTTGTGAAGCTCACCCACCCTCATAAACTTCATCAAACCTCGACTGTTCAAGTAGAAAATGCCGGAATTCGGGACAGAAATGCCGGTATAAGGACATCTTTCTACGTGTTGAGGTAGCACTTGATTCACAGGATGGGTTAAATTGAGCCTCCTCTGATAGCTTTCGACTCCCAACTGGAGATCCTCAACTCGTGACTTGATGACAACGCTTCGTGTGAACATACGAAGTGCTGTATTCAAAGCAATCAGGTCTTCACGAGGAATGTGAGTAAGTTGATCTCGGGTCATTAGAAGCAGCATATCTTCAATATCCTCAAGGCGAATGATGGAAAAATCTCCTTGCTGGATTTTGTATTCCCTGTCATCCTCCCTTTTCAAGCGAATCTCCGTCACATGATAGTAGCCGTTCTTGGCTTCAGTTTTCATTCCTAAGATGCTGGAGATACGGATGTCGGATCTAACATTGCTTCCAGACTTGACCATGCAGCAACCCCTGTACGCCCTTCGGAATCGTTCGTCCCAATGAGATGCACCTATGACAGCATACATATCATAATTACGATTCATTTTTGGGACCCAGAGTCGATTTACCTTTTCCTCGATGAAGGGTATTGTCCCCCAGTTGGCAGCTTTCAGCAAAGTCAGGGATGTTGCATACTTTGATGATCCCTTCAGTAGATACTCAAGATCGTTGGTGACGAAGAAGTCAAGAGCAATCTGATTATCTTGAGCAGGATCCATTGGAGGTGGAGCTCTTTCTGATTCATGAAGTCCTGGCCTTTGAACGGTTTTCAAAGCCTTTATGATCTCATCGGCATAATACTCGAACTCCATTCGGGGTAATCGGGTTTTGCCACGCAGTCTCTTATCTTTCATCGCTTTCTTGACCAAGGATGGAGTAACCGAAGTCTTATACTCATGAGCAAGAAATGCACATAAGTCAATCGGACTTCGGATACGCAGATACAGCACATCTTTGTCAGCATCTGTGATCGGATCATATTGAGCTGCTGCCGTGATCCAAGCTTGTGGTGGTGCAGACTCGTCTATCTCTAACGTGTCTTCCCAGGCACGAATGCTTGGTTCAGGAACCGTAGATTGTTGAACCTGTTGTTGAGGAGTGGAAGTGCGAACATCTACTGGTTCAGTTTCAGGCATTTCAGCAGTGTCTTGAACTGGAGAGTGTTGTGCAGCTTCGGGTTCCGTCACTGATTCTGCAATCACAGGAGGAACAACAGCAGAACTAATGGGGTTAGTGGTAATAGGTAAAGATACAGCGACAGAGATACCAGGAACCGATGACGCTGTAGTGGCATTCACATCGTGGCGCCACTTAGTTCGTCTTGATTCTGAGGATGTCGACTTGTCCTTCTGTCCTGCATCTTTTGTGGACTTGGTTCCAGTAGCAGTCTTCTTGGAGCTGGTAACCTTGTCTCCCTCTTTCGGCTGTTCACCCCCATCATCATCCTGATTGTCATCCCCGTTATTATCCCTAACACTCTCCTGATTCTCATCACCACCATCATCGCCATCATCATCATCCTCATCCTCGTCATCATCCTCATCATCCTCATCATCCTCGTCATCATCACCACCTTCTTCATCGTCTTTCTCCTTTTCACCTTCTTCTTCTTCTTCTTCCTCTTCTTCACCCGTACCCTCTTCGTCACTCTCTTCCCTTTCTTCCTCAGGTAAGATGTGATATGGTACCACACTTCCAAACATTTTGAATAATCTATCATCCTCCATGATAGCATCATTCAGGGATTTATATAGAGCCCGTTGAATCCTCGACTTGTTATACGACCCAAGTTCCACCATTCGAGCCTTAAGGATCTTCTTCAATTCAAAATCCGTCAGGTCATAAGCAATCTTATAGGCGGCTTCTGAAGGGTTGGAGGATTTGACCATCAAGTTGTCAGCAGCAAGTGTCTTCAACTCGTCACGAAGCTTAGGCATTAAGGATTCAACGGATTCTTGCACTCTTTCTTTCACAGATGTTTCAAGTGCTTCTTTTTGTTCCTTATATTTATCCCTCATTGCTTGAAGTCTGGTAATGCGTGCAGCATGCTTATCAGCCTCAGCCTGCTTAACTCGAGCAAGTTCATCTGCATGAGCTTTACGTGTAGCTTCCATGTCTGCAGAGAACTTGGCAATCAACTCTTCTTGAGCTTTCTGAGATACTTCTTCCCTTTGAGCTCGTCTTTGCAACTCTTGGCGAAGTTCATCCATTTCGCGTTTGTGATTGTCAAGCATTTCGGCCATCACTAATGCAGCCATTGCAGATGTTGCAGAGCTGCTCTGGGTTGACTGAATAGGCTCGGTTGTTACTGCTGTACTAACGATGGGGATTATGGGTGGTGGAAGAAATGGTGTGGAAGCCGGTCGGGTTGGTCGGGTTGTTAAGGGTTGGATTGGTGGAGGTAGAGTTGCCAAGGGTTGAATTGTCACCATGATTGTAGGAGCAGCAGGTTCCTTTTCCACACTTGTTGAAATAGGGATTGATGGCTCCTTCGAAGTGGAATAGTTTTCAGGTGACCCAAACTCATCAACATCATGCGGTTCCTCGTACTCATCCTCGATATCTACCCTCGCACCTGAACCACTACCGCCTGTATCTTTCCTACTCCTTTTAATAGCCATCTTCATCATTTGTTGCTCGGATTTATCAAGAGTAGGATCAACAATATCTGCTTCATCACGTAGACGCATCAAATCCTTACCCTTTCCTTTCTTACCCTCTGTCTTCTTCTTCTTGGGTTCGGGTTCAGGTAACGCAGCTGGTTGTTTGCGTTTACCTTTACTCTTAACCGTTGTGGAAGAGTCTTCTCCAGTTTGAAGGTTTGCTTTCAGCCTCTGGATTTCTAACTGTAGTAGCTTGTAATCTGCAGAACCTTTGATTTTTTCAGATAGAAGGTAATCAGGAACAGGACCCGGAATCACACCAGTAGACGGTCCTTCATGCCTCAGATCTACAGTATCATCAGCTTCTTCAGTGTGATAGCGACCTCCTGCACGCCTATCAATAGTAGCATCAAGCTTCATAAAGTAAATTATGATGAGCTTAATAAACCGAGGATAAGGAAAGAAGTTTGTCTTCAGCTTCTTGTTGTGGAAGAGTTGAAAGGTGAATTCTTCCCATATCAACAAAGCATAATCTGAATTCGCAGCTTTGTACATGCCATAGAAGAGGTTCATTATCGGACTTCGCAAAGCATCATGTCCACTCGTTTTTGGTGTAAGGCATTTACTGAGAATACCCATCAAAGCTCTCCAAGGTTGTCCCACCTTAGCAGTTGTAAACTCAGATGCAACTCGTATTTCCGGACATCCAAGTGCATCAAATAACTCCGCGAGTTCATCTTTAGTAGGATCCCTTGAGAAAGACATGCCCTTGGGTGTATCCCGTATACCAAGCATCTTACGGAAGTCTGAAACGGTGAGTGTCTGCTGCTTGTTGTCGATGGTGAAGGTGATCTTGTTCGAAGTGAAATCCTTGGTTGCCCAAAATTCAAACATATACTCATAAGGCACCGAGGCTGTACTCCTAAGGGCGTTCTTGAAATGGGAGTTATCAAGAATGGCTATGGCGACCTTAAAACCATGGTGAGTGGATTTAGAAACATGCTTTAGCCTATAGTTGTTGGGTATAAACTTAAGGGTTCGAGCTTTAGCAATATCGGCTTCCCTAGATTCTTGGATAGCTTGTACTGTTGGATTAGTCATTTTATCTGCTTAAGATAAGACATGAAAGGTTGATGCACAAAAACAGATAGATATATATCATTCTACTTCTAAGCATAACACATTTCATAAGATAAAACAACAAGTACATAGATAGCATGCAAACAAGAATAATCAATCTCTTCATCCGGAACATTTCTTCATTCGGAACTTCTCTTCATTCGGAACTTCTTCATCCGGAAGTTCTTCATTCGGAACTTCCTTCATCCGGAAGTTCTTTCATTCGGAACTTCCTTCATCCGGAAGTTCTTTCATTCAGAACTTCCTTCATCCGGAAGTTCTTCATTCGGAACTTCCTTCATCCGGAAGTTCTTCATTCGGAACTTCCTTCATCCGGAAGTTCTTCATTCGGAACTTCCTTCATTCGGAAGTTCTTCATTCGGAACTTCCTTCATTCGGAAGTTCTTCATTCGGAACTTCCTTCATTCGGAAGTTCTTCATTCGGAACTTCCTTCATTCGGAAGTTCTTTATTCGGAACTTCCTTCATTCGGAAGATCTTCATTCGGAACTTCCTTCATTCGGAAGTTCTTCATTCGGAACTTCCTCATTCGGAAGTTTTTTCAGAAGAAATCCTTCATTCGGAAGTTTTGAGCCATGTTCATCCGGAACTTTTGCCAACTAAACTCAGATGTTTGATCTATCGCGTTTGTGAGTTTCTAAGGCAGTCTAAAGCAATTTAATCATCATTTAACCTATTCCGATCAAAACCCACCATAAATCCCTTATCAATTAACCCTAATTAAGGCAAAACCCTAAATCTGATTAGATTGATTAATTGATCAGAATTATATGATGAATGGAATGAATTAGAAGTGTAAATGTTGATGTTTATACCTTAATTAGACGAATGAACAAGAAGCTAGATGGATTAAGCGAATGAGTTGAGTTCTTGAGTATGTGTGTAACAATGGCGGCAAATGAGTATGATAACAGTGATTTAGAAAATAGGGGGCGGGGTTTATTAGTTGACTAGGTCAAAAATTTGACAAGTTTAAACAACTAACACTTTAAGTCCCTCTATTTATCTTTCTTTTTCCTTGTTGTCTATATTTTTCATTGTACTTATCCCTTGTTTAGCTTACACACAATCTTAGCAAACGCATCTATTAGCATATCCTCAAAATCTAAAAGCCATGCCTATCACTTAGAACGAACACAAGTCGTTTTCTAAAGCAAAACCACTCAATTACCATGTAGCCCTTAAATTTCACAATCACTTTTGAAAAGCAATTTTAATGACAAAGATGATTTTACTATTTTCTCCCCCTTAAACGATGACCCGTTTTCTATTTAAAGAGCTGTAGTCATTGTTTAAAGAGTCAAATAGTGATGAAAGCATTTCCAATTTATCTCTTGAAAAATTTTGATTCGTGGTTTTAATAAGATTTCTCTTATTTTAACAAATTAATGCACTGAGACGTACACCAATTCGTGTCAGACCAAGTTATAAAGTAAACTTGATCCCTTTGCATGATTTGGCTTGTAAATCACGCCCGAGAAAATTAATTCCCGTTCTGAGCCAACGTTTTCCAAGGAAATACGTGACTTTAATGTGAAAACCGGGTTGCAGTCTGAAATAACTACAAGCCATAATGGGCATGTTTTAAAAATGTACAACTTTTATACGGACTCTATTTATGGCACCGTGTCAATATTAATCGACATTTCTAAGGCCGTAAATATTACCGTACTAAAAGACATGCCCGGTTTAAAACGAAAAATATTTTTGGTTTTTCTTGATTTTATACTTTTTATGGTTTTTCTTGGTTTTATATTTTTTATGGTTTTTCTAGGTTTTATATTTTTGTATTTTCTTTTTGTGGTTTATATATTTACGATAATATACATGATCACAACCAAAGGATACTCTGAATAGTTTACCACGACTATTCAGCTGATTCTTCTGCCAACTCTTTGAGTGTCGCTGGAGTGAATGATTTCATGCCAAGCTTGTCGATCAAAAACTCGATTCGTCCTCGATCTAAGGCTTTGGTGAACATATCCGCCAGCTGGTACTCAGTAGTGACAAAATACAGCTCGATCACTCCGTTCTCCACCTGCTCCTTGATGAAATGGTAGCGAATGTCTATGTGCTTGGCCCGGGAGTGTTGAACATAGTTGCAGCAAAGGGCAATGGCGCTCTTGTTGTCACAATACATCGGGATTTTGTTAAATCCAAGACCGTAGTCAGTTAATTGTGATCTCATCCAAAGGACTTGAGCACAACAACCGGACATGGCGATGTATTCAGCCTCCGTGCTAGAAATTGCAGCGCTTTTCTGCCTTTTTGAAGACCAACTGATCAATCTATCTCCTAGGAGTTGCACAGATCCAGAAGTGCTACGCCTCGTATCTTGACATCCAGCATGATCGGCATCTGCGTATGATATTAAAGCAATCGAGGAATCTTTCGGATACCATAGACCACGATGAAGTGTTCCTTTTAGATACCGAAAGATCCTTTTCACAACATGTAAGTGCTTTTCGGTAGGCCGAGCCTGATACCGGGCACACATGCATACAGCAAATTGCAAATCAGGCCTGCTAGCAGTCAGATAGAGAAGGGTGCCAATCATTCCACGGTAAAGTTTCGGATCGACAATAATCCCATCCCTATCTTCATCTAACTTGGTTTTCTCAACCATTGGAGTGTCTACGGGGTCACAATTCTCAAAGTTATATTTCTTAAGAGATTCTAGAGCATATTTGGATTGATTAATAAAGATGCCTCTGGGATTCTGAGAAATCTGTAATCCTAAGAAAAATGATATTTTTCCCATCATCGACATCTGAAAGCGTGTGGACATTATCTTCTCAAATTGTTTAGACAATTCTATGTTAGTGGCAGCAAAAATTATATCATCAACATAAATTTGTACCAGAAGCATGTCATTGCCGTCCTTGAGAGTGAATAGAGTGGGGTCCACTTTGCCTTTGGAGAAGCCTTCCGACATGAGATATGTTGACAGGAGATCATACCACGCGCGTGGAGCTTGTTTCAACCCATAGAGAGCCTTCTTAAGCTTGTACACATGGTTAGGAGACTCCGTACTGACGAACCCATCCGGTTGACTAACATAAACCTCTTCCCTTAGTTCACCGTTCAAAAATGCCGTCTTCACATCCATTTGATAGACGATCATGTTCATATGAGCAGCAAACGCAAGGAATAGTCTAATCGCCTCCAATCTAGCCACAGGAGCAAAAGATTCTTCAAAGTCTATACCCAAGGCTTGTTTATATCCTCTAGCGACCAATCTTGCTTTATTCTTCAATACCGAACCCATCTCATCAAGTTTAACCTTATAAACCCATAACAAAGTAAGGATGTTAACCTTGTCAGGGCGAGGAACCAATTCCCATACTTCTAGTCGTTTGAATTCATTGAGTTCCTCCTGCATAGCTTCAATCCAAGATGATTGGGTCATAGCCTGCTGCCAATTTTTGGGTTCAACTTCAGAGAGAAATGCATCAAAGTAACAATATAGTGCACTCTCTTGTAGTTGATGGCGTGTAGAGACTGGTCGATCTAGATCTCCAATAACATTCCTAATTGGGTGATCTTTTGTCCATTTAGTGCTATGTTTTTCAATCCTTGGTGGTCTGGAGTGAACAATAGATGGAGCTTCTTCTGAGGTAGACGCGGCTGAAGGGTTTTCAGGGATCGCTACACCAAAGAAAGGAAGCTCTTGCAAGTGAGCATATTCCAGGTCGTGATCAGTAGAATCCTCTTCCACATCATTAGGCACAAGTAGGGGTGATGATTCAGGTGTAGTTTGAGAATCACTTGGTGAAGGTGCATCCGGTTCATTGTGAATTGTAGATGCATTAGATAAAGGTTCATTGACTTGAGCAACCACTTCAGGTATTGGAGCAATTACTACAGGTACTGGAACTTCATCAGTCGGGGGATCGAAGAATTCATCAAACAACGGTTGAAACAGTTTATCCCACTCGGGCCTTGATGGTGGTAAAAATGATGTAGAAGTAGGATTGTTGGGAACTAAACCGGAACTTATAGCACCGGGTCCCATCTCATGAAGCGCGGGTTCAGAGCTGTGTTGCTCAGAAGCCATCGCTGTCAGCTCGTCGAAATCTGCGTCCATAGTTTCTACAATCTTGCCAAGACGACGGTTATAGATTCGGTATGCTCTTTTGGACGGTGAGTAACCAATGAAAATACCTATGTCGGCTTTTGGTTGAAGCTTACCCAAGTTCTCACTATTGATGTTTGGATAACACAGAGCACCAAACACATGGAAAAATGAAACATCGGGTTTGCGGTCATGTAGAAGCTCATAAGGTGTTTTTCCATGGCGTTTCCGAATGATTGAACGGTTTTGGGTGAAACATGCAGTAGAAATAGCCTCTGCCCACAAGAACAATGGAGCGTTCGCATAAATAAGCATGGTCCTAGCAGCTTCCATAAGTGTACGATTTCGTCTTTCAACGACACCGTTTTGTTGTGGAGTGCGTGCAGCGGATGTTTCATGTGATATACCAACTCCTTCATAATAATCACGAAGAGTCTGGTTGACGAACTCTGTACCATTGTCTGTACGGATACGGCGGACAGTGGTATTCAAACGTACCTGGATGAACTTCAGAAAAGTAATGATAGCCTTCGGTGCTTCATCCTTTGTACGTAAAAATCTAACCCATGTAAACCTTGAGAAATCATCCACAATTACCAGAATGAATTTCTTACCGCTCACACTTTCAGTTCTCATCGGTCCACAAAGATCCATATGCAAAAGATGAAGTTTTTCTTGATTAGTGTCTTCAGCTTTGGGTTTGTAAGATTTCTTGGTGCTTTTCCCCCTTGAACACGCGGAACATAAATGATCCTTGTGAAATTTAAGCTTGGGAAGACCACGAACTAACTCGTTTTTAGCCAGATGATTAATAGCATCAAAATTAAGATGAGATAATCTGCGATGCCATAACCATGACTTGGTCTTAGAAGCTTTAGAGAGAAGACATACTGGAGAAGCGGCCATCATGTCTTGTAAGGACAAAGTGTAAAGATTTGCACCACGAGATCCCTTCAACAAATCTTTTCCTTCCAAGTTGCGGATGAAACAAGTGTGTTGTCGAAAAGCAACCTCAAGGTTGGAATCACAAAACTGTCCTACTGAGAATAAATTATGACCAAGACCTTCAACATAGTATACCCTAGAAATCGTCACTTTTCCAATCTGATATTCACCATACCCCATAATCTTTGCTATATGATCATTCCCAAATTTAACCGTACCAAGAAACTTGCTGACGAAATTTCGGAGCATCGAGCGATTTCCGGTCATATGTTTTGAACAACCGGAGTCCAAATACCACAGGATGATTTGGACCACCTGAAAATATCACCACACAAAGACAATGTAGAGGTATCGGAATCTGAGTGTTCCTTGTTATTAGCAGGTACAGATTTAATAATCTTAGATTTGCTAACTCTAGGTTTCTTAGATTTCCTAGCCTTTTTCTTCTTAATTAGTGGTGTAGATTCTAATTGGCTCAAATCCTGAGGTATTTCTACACTGATAGGCACTATAGTGGGGGCTGACCTAATTAAAGGGCGCTGTTTCCTTACTTGAGTGCGAGTGTTCCTAACTAAAGGACGCTCAGACCTAACCTCAATGGATGCATTCCTAGTTAAAGGGCACATTTTACCATCGAGAGTAAAGGTCCTACCAGTGGGACGCCATTGCCAGCCAACTTGGGCACGAGTTCTACCCGTTGGCTTCCATTCAAGACCATTCTTAATAGCATTCATTTCATTAACGTGATCAATCAGACACAAATCATGACGCTGTGAAAACATACATTCATTACAATTCCAACAATTTAAATCAGAATTCACGAATGGTTTAGGCTGCTGCACAGGCGCAGAGCTTTTAGTCTTAACATGATTCAATTTATTTAAAACTGAACTAGCATTCCTATTATGGACTTCTACTTTCTTCTTTGTGGCACTACTAGTGGCGGGCTTGATCTTATCTTTCTTGAGTGGCGATCCTTTAGCCTTAGTAGTCGCTTTTAATCCTGTAGAAGGCAAATTGGGAACATTAGCAGCAGATTTTAAAGGTGTCTTACTTGATTGTGCCAATGACGGTTTCGCTCCTGGAGTCTTATTAAATGGAGTGACAGCAATGGGCCTATTATTAAGTAGTGCAGAACCTGGTGTACCTATGTATTGTAAATAAGCCAAGCAATATTGAACTCGCTTAACATATTCATGAGCCGAATAATAGTCGCTACTTGAGGGATCTAAGGCATAAAGATCGTCTAATATATCCCTAAGAAGATCGACATGCTTAATGGCATTCTTCATATAATCATCATAGGTAAACTGGTTTCTCTTATGAAGCGGATTCTTATAAAGCACTACTTTCTTGGTTGTTGGAGCACTAGTGGACGGTGCAGAGTCGGTAGCTAAGTTATCAACAACTTCTTGTCGGGTGAGAAGAAGTGTCTCCTTTAACTCAGCCAAAACCATATTTTTGTCTATGAGCAGGATGTTCAAGTCAGAGATTTCTTCGCACTTTTGGTTTAGTTGTTCAACATAATATTGTTGCTGTGTCGCATTAAAAGCGAATCGATCTTCTAGTGAACCATAAAGAGCGGATAGTCCCTGCCTTGTCCGATCCATCTCCCCTAGAACAGTTGATAGTCTAATTTCTAAGACCTGGTTTTTAGACTCTGCGGCCTCTAGTTCCATTCTTAATGTTTCCTTTGATGATATCTCTCTCTTCAATCTCATGATTTCTTCCTCTAATGTCTTAACAATCGCAATCATCTTGTCACTTGTCTCAACACCGTTTTCACAAACATTTGATATCAAAAGATTTTCATTTTGAGCTTGTTGTTTTAATTCTAAAGATATACAATGTTGTTCTAGTTGATTAAAGCGTTGAGAAAGTAAATTATAAGAATCTTGTAGCTTTAAAAACTCAGCGTTAGATTCGTGACAAGAATGATTATCTACCTCATTTACAGTTTCAGCAACATTTACAGAAATATCACAAACATCATCACAAATATCCTCACAAATATTCACAGCATCACAATTCATCATAGCGGATGTAAGCTCATTCGAATATTTAACATTTACAATAGTAAGCACATCACACGAGATTACTTCGGACAAGAATCGGTCATATTCGGTTGAAATCTTTTCCTTTTCAATTAGTTGCAGTTCGTAAGCGGTGTCCATTTCATAAAACACTTTTTGAACTTCACCAATTTCAAACTGAAGATTTTCCTTAAGAGATGCAAAACTTCTTTTTAGACTTTCGACAAACGGATTGATCTCAGTTTTAAACACCTCGTTCATGTGTTCGAAAGCCCATTCTCCGGCATTTAAGCCATTTGAAGTCGTACATTCCAAGATGACCTTGTCAAAGTTAGTAAAGTATCGGTTAATCTCTTGCAAGTTTAACCATACAGTGCTAACAGGTGGAAGATTCTTTGGAATTTCCTTAGGACCTTCCATGTTGACAAGTGTAGGAAATGTACTAGGGCTTTCTTCCTCTATCATGTAGGTTGGTGCTGTAATGAGATCTTTGTCCATATGGAAGCGAACTCTAAAATCAGTTTTAGCAAGCTCCTTATTCATTTTAAAATAATCACAATCGGGATATTTTGCTGAATTGTATGACCGATCCTTATCAACTAGAACCTTACTTGTTCGATCATTGGGAAAAACAATCGGGTCTAAAGCCAATCCTAATTGAGTTGCATTATAAAGTCTAGGACTATGTCTTAAAGCTTGTTTTGCATATCGTGGATTAGGGGGAAGGCCTTTTAGACGTGATAAGTTAAACTCTTTAAACGAAGCATCAAATAAGTGAACTAGTTGTGAAGCAGCGTATTGTCTTAACAGCAAGTAGTCTAGACTTCTAATCTTATTAGTAGCATTAATCTCCATTTCAGTCTTCTTAGATTCGAGTAATTCAAAATCAGTTTGAAGTTTTTGAAAATTAGTGACCACTAACTCCTTTTCTCTAAGTTCACTAGACAAATTTGCTCTTAAGTTTTCGATTTCTTGCAAGTGACCCATTTGTTTGTTTCTAAAGTGATCATATTCGAGATTTGTGAGAACACTAGACGAAGGCACTAATTCCAAAGTTTGTACTTTCTCATTGCTTAAGGCAAGCTCATCAGACAAATTCTTATTCTTAGCTAAGGTTTCTAAGAGTGCCGCATTCATTTGGCTAAGTAGTGTAGCAGGAACCATGACCAAATCTTGTTGAGCAGGAGTAGGCGTATGCGAACTGGGTCCCGGTTGTGATTCACTCAAAGTCTGGGAACTCACATTGATATTGCTATCATTGTTTGTCTCCTCATTTGAAAGACTCACCACCGAAGATTCATTCGAATCAGCACTCTCTTGCCCAACTTGATGTGGTTGAATACTAGCATCAGTGGCATTATCAGTGTTATTAATAAGTACCTCAGATTTCTTATCTGGCCCTAAGCTGGAAAAAGTTGCCATGAAAGCAGCCTTTGCAGTTTGAAAGTCATCACAGTCGGAATCATACGCATCAAGATCATCGGCTTGGTAAGCTGCATTCTGCGTAGTGACAACGTCTTGTTCAGCAATCCCTGGGTCAGCAAGAAATGCAAGCTCCTCTTCATCAAGTTCCCTTCCTTGCGCCTGAGCATTTACCAGATAGATCTTTTCTGCAAACCACTGTCCATCCCTTCTCCTCTTGGGTTTCTTACAATCCCTGGACATATGACCCTCTTCCTTGCAGTTGTAGCATGTAATCATTCTCAACTTGCCTGTATTAGCCCGTGGAGGGTTGTTGACCATTGGAGCAGGAGCAGGATTGGCGGTGCGAACATTGGTTGATGTGGAAGTTCTCCCCTGATATGGCTGAATTGGCTGAACCATTACTCTGCCATTCTCAATTGTAGCTTGTTGGCGAGAATTGGATGAATTCCTCAACTGATTGTTGGTAGGAGCTGATCCTCTGAATCCTCGTTTGCTTAAAGTTCTTGTGAGGTAAGCAGACATAGTAGTTAGCACTTCAACTGGGTCAGCTCCTTGTTGGAATACAGGAACTGGGACTTCCTCATCATCACAATATAGTGCTTGATCTGGATGAGCTGCATAATCAGTATAAGGAAGACTCATTTGATCAGGGTAGCTTGTTGGATATG
The DNA here is from genome assembly GCA_025667525.1 of Glebionis coronaria. NCBI lineage: Eukaryota > Viridiplantae > Streptophyta > Magnoliopsida > Asterales > Asteraceae > Glebionis > Glebionis coronaria. Next base: position 22,361,958 of record CM046880.1, read on the forward strand.
CTGCATTCTCTTGATAAGAAGAATATGATGGCTGAGCATAATGTGCAACATTTGCTGGATGAGGTTGTGAAGCATACTGTGGTGAGGGTGCCTTGAACCGATATTGTTGCTGATGTGAGGTGGGTGGTTGTGGTAGAATCGAGTATTGGGGAAAGGCTGGTGTCATGTAAGGTGATTGATGATAAGCTTGATGTCCCAAGATATAAGGTGTGTTGTTGTGAGACAAGCTTGGTTGATTCGCCATCAAAGCTAAGGAATCTGGGTGCATACCACGAGGAGAACGGTGCATAATCACATGCTTCTCATGTTGCTGAAGGAAGGCATAGATTTGATCTAAATTGCACTTATGCAAATCCCGGGTTAACTTCACATCAGTAATGTACTCACCCCATTCAGCTTGAGGTAGAGTATTCAAGAATTTGGTGTTAACCTGGAATGGTGCGATCACAAGATTGTATACATTCAGATCATTCATGAGTGTGGTGAATCTGAAGTAATAATCGTGAAGTGTTTCCCCTGGGTTGTAGGTGAATCTATCAAACAAATCATACAGCTGACACTCCCTTTCTTGTTTGGTGAGAGACGTGCCTTGTAGCAACACCTTAAGACGTTCCCATAGATCCTTTGCCACCGTATACTGACTCACCATCCTATAGATGTCATGGGGAAGAGCTTGGAGAATTGTTTGAAGAGCTTTTTCATCTGCATCTGCAACAAGTTGTTGAGCTGGAGTAAGTTCTTCAAATTCTCGTGGTCTAGTCACGTTATCAACCGTAATGGTACCATAGTCGAGTGGACCATTCAAAATCGATTTGACCATAAGCCTTCCGTATGTCGGTTTCCCCTTTAGATATTGCATCATTCGACCTTGCCATGCCTCAAACACCTCTTTAATAAGCATCGGTGGACGGCTATCAGTTCCCGTTATGATTGATATATCCGTAAGAGATGTCATCTGAGGCATTACTGAATTTGGATTCATTTTGTTTTTCTTCAAAGAAACAGAGATTATCGGTTGATCGAGCAGTGAAGTAAAGCTTGTGAATTGTGTTGTGTTTTTGTTGTATGAAACCAAGATTAAATCCTCTAAAAAATCGTCGAAAACAAGCAAAATCACCCTTGATTCGGAACTTTTTGTTGATTCGGAAGTTTGATTCGGAAGATTACCTTGATTCGGAACTTTTTGTTGATTCGGAAGAATACCTTGATTCGGAACTTTTTGGATTGATTCGGAACTTCTTGGTTCGGAAGTTATTGATCCGGAACTTTGGCTTGATCCGGAACTTCTTGACTCGGAAGTTCTTGGTTCGGAACTTTGGCTTGATCCGGAACTTCTTGGTTCGGAAGTTTCTTGATCCGGAACTTCTTGACTCGGAAGTTCTTGGTTCGGAAGTTTCTTGACTCGGAACTTCTTGGTTCGGAAGTTTCTTGATTCGGAACTTCTTGACTCGGAACTCCTTGGTTCGGAAGTTTCTTGATTCGGAACTTCTTGACTCGGAACTCCTTGATCCGGAACTTCTTGATCCGGAACTCCTTGATCCGGAAGTTTTGCTGAATGAACAGAAACTTTGTCCGATGAACAGTAGAACAGTAAAACTTACGATTAAGCCCAGATTTTGACCAAATAACCCAAAAAGTTTTGTGCTTTCGACTAAAATAAGTAACAACTAATACTTATCCACTAATCCCAATCACAAAAACATCAAAAACACCAAGAATCAAGATGATTTTTCTTAAAGAACACTAATACAATCAAAAACTAAAAAACCACACAAATCACCACCTTAAATCACCCCATAGCTCTTGATACCAAATGTAGAATATTGATAATCAATGAATCTATGAAGGGGTTTGTTAATTTCTAGAGAGAGAAAGTTAGAGAGAGAAAGTGAGAGAAACTATGTGAATTTTATTAAGTGGAAATTAAGAAATGATAACAACCAACCCCTTTCCTTAGTGGAAAGGGGTATTTATAGTCCAAGCTAAACATTGGGCTTGGGCCGGTCCATGACAAGCCCATGGACCGGTTCTTACTTAAGTTAATAAGCAAATAATAACTAATTACTAACTACGAGTTGTTACAACATAAATCATATTGTGGAGTGACCGATACTTCTAATATACGTTAAAACGTATTTCTAACAGAACGTTTTTCGAGGATGTGAGAGATACGTGGTATAAATACCGTAGTTAGTTGCCGTGCTTTAGCTTCCCTGTTTATTGCAGAATAACTGAAATAATTTGAAGTATATGAGCTTTGCTTGCTAACACCTAAATGATAAAAAAATTACATCTTGGTTAAGATATATAATGCGTAAATGAGAAGAAAAAACAAAAAACATATCAGATTAAGTATTAATTTCTTCCAAAATAACGTACCATCGAAATCAGAACTACATCTACTTACTTTAATGAAATAACCGGCCAGTAGAGCATTAAACACGTCTGTTTTATTTGATATATAGTTTTTTGTATTTTTATTAAATGTATTTAGTAACCTAGCGGTTGTTATAGATTGGCGAATCACCTAATATTGTTAAATCATTCAGCGCAATGTGATTTGCCCATTACTCATCATCAACTTCTTCATCACGTCTACTACCCAATCACATTTGTACCCTTTACCAAAACTGCCAGACCCGCCTATTTTACATTTGTGAGCAACTATAATTTATGTATCTTTGTTTCCTTTGTATGTGGCATCAATCACCATGTCTCTATTAAGATCGCACAAGTAGAAATTTGTTTCTCCCTGGCGTTTCATTCCCCAAAGCCTTTCCTCGCACGTTTTGTCATCAATAACTACAGCAAGGGTAAAAACATCAGTTTTAACTAACCTAAAAAGAACAGCCGTGGCATAACTCACTATAGCCTAAGCAATTATAAAAATATACATAAGCTAACCCATTGATATGTACTCTGATTTGTCAAACCTTTCTGCTTGTTTTACTTGAATGACATGTAGCTATTATGTTCAGATCTACCATAAAAAAATTTATAATGTCCTATGATGGATCGCACAAGCTCACGAATATTGTTTGTTGGAGCTTATTATGCTGCATTCGGCATTAATTTTTACGTTTGTGGTTGATTATGGGTGTCATTTACAATACTTGCAAGCACTGAGTTCCTGATGCGTCTTAAGTTTCGGAAAAAACATGTTCTTGAACCAACCCAATTTAACGCACCTATCAACCTGAAAACACCAAAAGAAATTTAACTTGATTTATTGAAAGTACCATGTAGACGTATATATATGTTATTTTTCAACGAACTTACCCCGGAATCCAAATTCATAGTGTCTAAAATCAGCAAGAGCTACCAAGAGAACAACCAAAAGTGGGCTCAATATCCTAGAAGAATGAAAAATGGTATGAAGAGACATTTAATAGTTCTCAATCCAATATTTATTTTATAAGATAATGCCTAACAAAATAACAAAACTATGTTTCAGAAAAGAGATAACAGACTCACCATCTATATGCCATCAATGACAAGTTATCACCAGAAGATGCAGCTGACGAGTAAGAAGAAAGTATAAGCAGTTGGTCAAGAAGTATAAATTAAAAAAAATTCAGGGGGTATTGGTAACAGTATAAAAGGCACATGGTTACCATTGTGTTGAGAAGAACTGCAGCCTTAAAGAAAGATTGGTTCACAAACATGTTTTAAATTTTAGCATATTATATATAACAGATTGTATCTACAATGTGTATATTGTTTGTTTAATTCTCAGGTAATATATATAATTGGGAGGTTTCTACTGTGATTGTTTCTCGAACTTCAAATATTGCTTTCAAAAACCTCTATAAGCTACCTATACACAACTTACAAGGCACACATCAAAGTTTGAGATGTATATATAAATATATATCCCAAACATTAAGTGACTGTTTCGGTGTTTCCTTATTTCCAAGGGCAAACTAAAGCAAATAAAGTAAGGAGTGAGGATATTAATGTACATTTAAATTTCCTATATGCAACATTCCGAGAAAAGTTATAGTAAAGCCAAAAACGAATCAAAAAGTAGTTTGACACTTACAATCAACTTTAAATAAAGGCAAGCATGTCTATCTCAGAGTTGTATATGCACAGCCGCACAGGTGTTTCATATATGCTAATTACCTTTAACAGACTGTGGATGAAACACTTGAGAGGCGACCTAGTAGGTAGTTGCTGAAAGCAAAAAGTATAACAATGTCAATACAGGATATAACAATAATTTTTTAGAAATTCTTGTCAAGCCCATAGACAATAACAACTGCAGTTAGTTCAGTAAGCAAACGCAGAACATGAATTCTAGCAACAGTAGTTGCATGCTTTGTTGCTTGACGTTCTGAATCATCAAAATAAGCAGGGATGGGACCCATTATCAAAAAACAGATTCACAAAAAGATTCACTATTAAAATAGTTGTGAAAAGAGTTGCGACTGAATTCTTTGAGTGGACCGTTCCAGCTTCAACTACTGCATAAGACGTTTTCAGACTCTTGCATTCTTCTTCACTCTGGTCAAATGCACGATAGTTTTGTAGATATCCGATCTATAGTCGGAATCATGATTAGTATTGATTACTTGTAACTTTTAAGTTTTGATAAAAAATAACAATTTTATCCATGGGTATACCCTGATGAATATAATATTTGTTGAATGAGATTGAGTTTATGATGAAAAAGAAAAAAGCAACAAATGAATGATAGCTGGAATCAAAGTTGATTGATTTTAGGGTTACCTGTAGAATAAAGAAGGATGCGTCTTTTTTAAATTAGGGTTTATGTTGCATGTAGGATCATAAATATCGAATTTTAGTAAAAGTCGATTGTTATGAGAAAATATTGGAGGAATTTTAGTAAAAGTCGATTGTTATGAGAAAATATTGGAGGAGTGATGAATATAGGGAAAAATATTGAATACGAATAATGAGGACATCATACGAAATTCATTACTTTATTTTGTGTATATCTTTACCAAAAACAAAATTAGTTTATTTTGTGTGTATCTTTACCCAAAATAAAATCTTAAACTTATAGCCAATAAGATGCATTCAAAATGACACGTAGGATATGACATGGCGCCTTCTTATTATCTTATGTCAAACTTAGCCCCATATATATATTATAGATATATATATATATATATATATATATATATATATATATATATATATATATATATATATATATATATATATATATATATATATATATATATATATAAAGGTTGCATAAAAATCAATGACATTTTTAAGCAATGCAACCAATCTTATTCACGCGGATAACAGAAACATGGAATGAGTACTCCAATGTTACAAAAACATATAAATTGAAAATGTAATAGGCTGTTTAGAAAGTAGCAACAGGTACTCAAACACTATCCTCTTAGCCACAAAATTAAATATCGCCAACATCCTAAATATCATAAATTGTTTCGAATTTTCAGATCTTCAGATCATGTGAAAACTCTGCTTATCATCCGATGAGCAACTTGTTGTCTTCCAAGAAGCCGTAAGTCGGAACCTCCAAGTTGTAAGGTGCTGGACCCTTGCGGATCCTGCTAGAAATGTCATAATGAGAACCGTGACAGGGGCAAAACCACCCTCCAAAGTCACCAGCGTTTGGCAGTAGGATGTAACCCAGATGGGTACATACACCAAGCACAATAAGCCATTCAGGGTCCTTCACCCTAGCAGCATCCTCTTGTGGGTCCCGAAGAGATGCAACATCAACACTGTTAGCCAACTTCACATCATCATCTACTATGCGCCTGATGAAAACGGGCTTTCCATGCCACTTAACTGTCACAGTGGTTCCAGGCTTGATGCTAGCGAGATCAACCTCAAGAGAGGCAAGGACAAGAACGTCTTTACTAGCAGACATGCTGAGAACAAATTTTAGGACCAAAAGCCTAATCAGGGAAGCATACACAAACCTGCCACCAGTCAAGACGAAATAGACAAATGCTCGCTTGCTTGGGTCACCAGGTGGGTAACGCTCGTGATTGTACTAATCATAGACAATTTTAGAAGTAGGGTTCGTGATGGCTACTACTGTTGGTGGAACTCTGTCCTCAAAATTAGGGGTGATCGAATTCGAAGCAAACCCTCTGGAAATAAGGTTGGAGCGATAGATCGATCGGACATCATTGTCGGCGACGGTGTTATTGTCGTTGGAGATCTTGGGGGAGATGACGGAGGCGGAAGAGGCTGTTTGTCTCCATGGATATGTCAAGGAGGTTGCTAATCTTCGGCTTCCGGCTCTCAACATCTTTTTTAGTGTTCTTTCTTTCGATTGAATTAGACTTACTAAGTTACTATATTGCACCTTACTTTGATAGTTATTAAATTCATGTTTTTGAAGCTCGAAAGAATGGTAAAATGTGTTTATTTTAGTTTGGTCAGGTGGTAAATGTGGTTTGTTCGAAGATTTTACCTTGATCGTGTCCCCTGATTCACAACTTTAAAGGCAAGGCAGATAGGAGACGAAACCATCTTCACTAAACCCCATATTTTTTTGTCGAGTTATTCTAAGACAGTGACGATAATGAGACTTACACTGACGTTTATGGTGTATGTTTTACTTTCATTTCTGTTCAAGTACTCCTAGTAAATAAAGTTGGCTTGCTTTTTTTTAGATAGGTTGAGTACAGAACCTCAATGTATCAATAAACTAATTGTAAACATGTAATGTGAATGGATCTTCCTTATTTTTCAAATAGGGCTCTATATGCATTCGAATAGATTCCCCTCCCTTTTAAGACCGCATGTAAAAACGGGCACTATGACCATTTTCAACCAGGCTCTATGCCCTTTTTTTGTAGTAAAGAAATCTTAACTTTATGTTTCGATCTGTAATGTTCTTTAAATCACTCCACATTCAGATAACAGTATTTCAGGTAGACCAATGACTGTTACATTCCATTCGATATTGATGTACATGATCATGGAGGGTTCAAAAGTTTATACTTTATAGGGTTATGTTAGAACATTATTTTATACTTCTACACAGACAAAAGTTGACCGCCAGTCTAAAAAATATCATAATCCCTCTTAATTGCAAGTAAAAACCAAACTCTACTCTTTTTTTATGGAACTATCAAGAGTTTAAGACCTACTTATTCAAGCTACGTGATTATAGTCGTATCTTCGTGACTTGACTTAAAACTGGTGACAAATTAAAACACACAAATAACAAAGGTGTGGTAACAAGCAAACACATATGGTACCAGTCGCTCACCCCTAAACCCGAAACATACATATTTCACTTAATATATGTTAAATAACAACACATACTAAATACATAATCAAACACATATGCATACAACATTGTTTGATAAACCTAAATCCAACCCTAATCCAAATTAATAACGCTTATCAACATAAATTAACCTTAAAAGAGTAACAATTGCATATCAAAATTAAATTAATAAGAGGAAAAATACCATTTTATGAGCTCAAACGCAGATGAATGCGTTAACTCGAGCTTTGTTGTGATGGCAGAGGTGGGTGGTAATTTAAGATCTGATATTATTAAAAATGATGCAAACAACATCATATATGATGGGGAGTGGCGGGAGATTGAGAGTGGAGATGGATAACGTGGGCGGTTATGGTAAGATTGGCGGTAAATATTGGGGGGAAGAAGAACTGGAGAAGTGGAGAGGTAGAGAGATGGATATCGTGTGTTTGATTTTTTCCTATAATGTTTTTTTTGTGTTTTTTTTGTTACCGGTATCTTGTGTTGTGTTTTATGTTTTTTTTGTTACAAAAAATATAAGTCATTATTAGAGTATAAAATAAATATAGCATAAGCTCTTTATTTCATTATTCGCTTGTCGTACCTGCAAAAAATATAAAAATTATAAGTGGATTAAATTATATAAAGTATATTATCTAAAATTTAATTATAATGTGAAAAAAAATTTATTTAATTAACTCACTCGTCATTCTTCGTGTCCTTCTTGATGATCTGATCTTAAATAGACAGTATCATCAAGAATATCATTTAAAGTATGATTGCTACTAGAAAATGAAGGTAGCTCGTCAAACTGATTATAGTCCTCCTCGTCCACAACATCATCAACACCAACTATATTTCGTTTACCAGGCATGACAATGTGCCATCTCTTGTCTTTTGGGTCGTCAACATAAAATACTTGGGTGGCTTGGTTTGCTAGAATGAACAGGTCAGATATGTAGCTCTCGGTGGAAAGATCGACACATGTGAAACCATCTCGATCAACTTTAACACCTCTCCTATCATTGACCCATTTACACTTGAACAGAGGTACAACAAACAAATTATAATCCAACTCCCATATTTCTTCAATGACACCATAATATGACTTTTTCGAACTAGTCATCCCTGATGAATCTGTCGTTGTTGCTATGAGCGTCACTCCGCTATTTTGCACTGTACTCTTATCATCTTGTTGTTTGGTATAGAACGTGTATCCGTTAATTTCGTAGCCTTGATATTGAAAAACACGACGTGGTCGGTACCCCAACTGTGCGACTTCTGGATCAACGCTTGAAAATATACGACTAATTTTATCTGTAAACCACTGTGAAAATGTTCTCTTATGCTCAGTTTCCAACCAAAGTTTACCTCGATGATTGTTATTTTGGTTTAAATGCGACATGTGCTCGTGTATGTATGCGTCAACACACGTCATATTTTGCAATACGGTAAAATGTGCTTGCTGTAAATCATGGTTATTCGGTGTGACATCTTTGCGCCCAATTGTCCCTTTCCCATCAAGTCTACCAGCGTGGCGGGATTGTGGAATTCCAATATTTGGGACACTTTCCATATAGTTTGTACAAAACTGAACCACTTCTTCGGAAGTATACCCTTGAATAATATTACTTTCTAGTCGTGATCGGTTCCTTACATATCCTTTTAATAAACCCATATACCTCTCGAATGGATACATGTATCGCAAAAATACGGGGCCACAAGCCTTTATTTCTCCCACAATATGAGAAATGAGGTGAACCATGACATCAAAAAAGGTAGGTGGGAAGTACATCTCGAGTTCACAAAGAGCAAGAATAATATCATTTTGCCAGTCATCCAACTTTTCCGGATCAATAACTTTGGAATGAATCAGGTTAAAAAAACGACAAAGTTTGTGATTGTATGTCTTACTCGAGGTGGCAAGACTCCACGAATAGCGATATGAATCATTTGTGTCATTAAAATATGACAATCATGGGACTTCATACCAAGCAACTTCAGGTCCTTCATCGAAACCAACTTTTTAATGTTAGAAGAATATCTAGATGGAACCTTAACACCATGCAAGAATTCACAAAATATGGCTTTCTCAACCTTTGACATGGTATAACAAGCCGCCGGCAAATACATTCGTTTACTATCCGTCTCTTGTGGTGCCAGCTCTTCTCTAATTCCCATTTCAACCATGTCTTTTCGAGCATTAACTCCGTCTTTAGTTTTCCCCAAAATGTTTAATAATAACCCTAATAAGCTTTCACAAACATTTTTCTCGATGTGCATAACATCAAGACAATGTCGGACTTGCAGATGATTCCAGTAATCCAGTTCCAAAAATATTGACTTCTTTTTCCAAATAGTTTTTTGAGGAGTCTTAACTTTTTTTTTCCAAAAACATTATTTAAATCCGCAACTTGGGAAAGTGCATCGTACCCGTCCAATGGTTCTGCCATCACTCTACGCTCTATAGTACCATCAAACAAACTTTTTTTCTTGTGGTATGGGTGATTTTCTTCTAGCAGTCTTCGATGTCCCATGTATACCGTTTTCCTGCAATTAGTTAACCATTGAGAGTGGGTGACCTTCTCACAAACAGGACATGCCTTCTCCCCTTTCGTGCCATAACCTGACAAGTTACCGTACGCTGGAAAATCACTTATGGTACAATAAATCATGGCAAACAATTTGAAACTCTCTTTCTTGTACGCATCATAAACTTCAACACCTAAATCCCACAATGTTTTCATGTCCTCATTTAATGGTTGCAAGTACACATCAATATCGTTCTTAGGTTGTTTCGGACCTTGAATTAACAATGACATCATGATGTATTTTCGTTTCATTCACAACCAAGGTGGGAGATTGTATATGCATAAAAGAACCGGCCAAGTGCTTTGACGAGTACTCAGACTTCTAAATGGATTAATTCAATCTGAACTAAGCCCAAACCGTATGTTTCTAATCTCTGATCCAAATTCGTCAAAATCCTTATCAATATTTTTCCATTGAGGAGAATCAGCCACATGTCTCATTTCCCCATCTTGTTTTCGCTCTTCAGCATGCCAACGCAACAATTTAGCGTCCTTAGGGTTTGAATACAACTTTTTTAATCTAGGTATGATGGGAAGATACCACAACAATTTAGCAGGAGGCCCATTCTTTGTCACATCACTGTTAAATTCTGTCAAATTCTTGCGCCTATACCTCAATTCATTACATACAGGACATTTGTGTAGGTCTTTGTAGTCTTTTCTGAACAATATACAATCGTTTGGACATGCATGTATACGTTCGACTTCCAATCCCATCGGACACATCAGTTTCTTTGCTTGATACGTTGAAACGGGTAACTCATTATCTTCAGGGAACGCTTCGTGTAACAACTCTAATAGGGTGGTGCAGCTTTTGTCACTCCAACCATTTTTTGATTTCATGTCTAACAGTTTCACCACTATAGAGAGTATGGTGAACTTTTTGCATCCTTTATACAATGGTTTTTCTGCATCGAGAAACAGTTGTTGTAACTTTTTAATATCCGTTTCACAACCATCACGTTCCACATCACGTAACATCTCATCTATATTACCACGATGGTTATCGTTAGAACTATCATTCTCCTCGTGATCCATGTCTGAAACAAATGTGTGACTCTCAACTGGTGTTTCACCGTGAAACTTCCAACAAGTATACTCTTTGTCAAACCCTTTTTGTAGGAGATGACGTCTAATTATTTTAATATCAGAAATGGACACATTATTTCTACACTCTTTAAAAGGGCAAGAAATTTTTGTCTCTCCCGTCTTTTCTCGATGTTCCTCGGCACATTTAATAAATTATGACAACCCTTTCATGTATTCAGGGGTAAAACGTGATTTCGCGTACATCCATGTACGATCCATCTGAAATATATAAACAAAAAAGTATGTATTTTATTATTAATTTTGCATATGAGTCTCAAGTGTTATTAGTTGTGCGTAGGTCACTATGTCAAAAACAATTATAAATCGAGTTTGTTTAAACCCGATTCTTGGGCATTTTACAAAATTTCATTTTCAACGGGTTTCGTAATTCGCTTAACCGAGTCACCGAATCACGATTTTAACAGGTTTTATGCCGAAACCAGTTTTCGATCATTGGACCGATTTACAATCATTCAATCGATTTATGATTGAACCGGTCAGTCAAGTCTAGGGGTGTCGAAAAAGTTGACCCGACCCAAACCCGAATAAACATATTCGGGTCAGGGCACTCGGGTTCAAAAACATATTCTGGTCAATTCGGGTTGACCCGAGTTCTAATTAGGCTTGGGTTCGGGTTTATATTTTTTAGCCTTGACCCAAATTGACCCGAACTGACTAGATCCGAACCCGACCAACTCAACTTCACCTGAGTTTTTTTAACACATTTTACCTTGTAAATATACTTAAATAAGCCAATTTTTAATTTTTTTACTTATACTCGGGTTGACCCGAACCCGAGTTGACCCGAGTTCTAACTAGGCTCGGGTTCGAGTATGATTTTTTTGGTCTTAACCCGAACTGATCCGACCGAATTGACCCGAACCCGGTTGACCCGACCCTATTCCCACCCCTAGTCAAGTCAACTCACTTGGAAACATTGACCAGAACCGCATATCTAATAAAAAGCCATTATCGTTTGAGTTTTTAACCCCAAAACCCCCCAAATCCTAAAAAAAGAAGCGCCATTTTTTCATTCTGAAATTTCGATGAAAAGTTTGAATTCCCTCCCAATCAATCACTTTTCTTGATTTTTCTCTAAGTCACAATCATCAGCCTTCATTCTTTGGTCACGTGCTTTCACTTTCCAAAGGTATTTACATAAAAAAATTCGAATTAAACTTCCAAAATAAGTGTTGGATCATAATAATTGTTTAATATCTAGATTTGTTGAATATTATTTTGGGATTATAAATTTGAGTTAGTTCATAAACTCACAAATTTACGAGAAGAAATTAGAGTTTACGTGAATAATTTAACGTCCTTTACGACTAAACCGGAAACCCTAGGTTTACGTATTTACATTTTTGAACTCCGTTTTTGATGAGACAATTTTTATTAGATTCGTTTTGTGCCGTTGATTCATAATTTATAAAAACTTTTTTCGTAAAATGACCCGGGGGCACGCAAATCGAGGAAACTAGAATCGAGTAATACCCGTAAATTAGTGGAGACGAGACAAGTGTGACACTTGTCCCACCCCCACTATGTGTGGCAAAGACAAGATATAACACCCATTTGGTGTCAAGTTTACACAAGCTAAGAGGACACTTGTCCTCCTAGCCTTCCAAACCATCAAAACCACTTACTTGAAACCATTTTCTCATTTCTAACATGCAAACTAGCAAAATCTTCACAACTCTCTCTTCTCTCCCTATGTTGAACGTCCCATATCACCCAAAAACACCACCATTTGATAAAAAATAAACCATAAATCATATGTATAATTTACATATGATGAAAACCTATTGAAAAGATGAAGATTGGAGGTGGTTATAACAACTAGAAAGGAGTTTACATGGAGATCAAGGGCTGATTTTCAAGAAGATATCCATACATATGAAGATCTCAAGGAGTTCATTTGCCAAATTGAAGGTTTGGTAACAAGTAACCAAACCTTGTTCATCAAAAACTCATCATTTCATTACTTTGGTGGTATAAGGATTATTCTTCATATCATCTTGTTATTTTGAATATGTAATCTTGTATTTTCTTCATTTATGTATATGTATATGATGATTAATGATGATCAAAATATTATGTGAGGATTTGGTGTTGATAGATTTGATTAAAATGATTGAAAGCTACATCAAAGGATGTTAAAATCATGGCTAAATTAGGAGGCTGTATAAAACAGTAAAGAATCTTATGATAAACTGATAAAATGGCTTGGATAAATTAAGATACAGTAAGCTATGAGTCTTGTACACATGTGAGAGTTGGCCATACAATGGAATCATAAAAATGAGTGAGATATGATCAAAACAAGTTTAGAGTGCAAATCTGCCTATACTGTTTTGGACGAATTTATTAAAATATTTAGAGGTTGATTCATCAGTAGCTATAAAGTAATAAAATGAAGCACATATCATGTAGAACTCTAGATATGATCATTTTAGTAAACTAGATTTTTAGGACTGATTTTGTGAAATTAAAGTTTAATATTATTATATAAGCACTCAATTAAATATAGTATAAAATGTGAATTAAAACCCACTAACTTATATATTTCATTTATATAAAAATGCATAAGGATAAATAAATGGACATTTATAAAAATGGTAGTTTGGTAAGTTTTATAAGTTATAAAAACTATAAACATGATTTTTACGACTTTTTCGGCTATTACCGTTAAATTAACGTTTTTCGCCAATTAAAACTTAGACAATCAAACCCGTCTAATGTAAAGTTTTTAAAAGTCATATACTGATATATAAGTACCTAATACAAGTAAAAACCGATAAAACCCGAACTATATGACATACGGACATTAACGAGCTAAGTTAGCATATTTGGACTAATAATTTAACTAAATAAGTTAAACACTTATAAAAATTACTTATTGGGCTTAACCCATTCGGGTCCAACATGTAAAGTATAAATACTGATAATACAAGTATGAAATGGATTAACATAAGTTAATGAACTTATAATAGGCTTATTGGACCTAAAACACGTAAATAGGTAAAACTAGTAAACTAGTAAAAAGTTACCAATACATAAACACTAAAACGAGTAAATGAGAATATGTAAACCCACTTGATCATCATATATATAAATTCATCATATGTAAATTTGTTATTTTTATAAAATCATCGGACAAAAGTCTAAGACGAATATTATTTGTCTAGGTTTCCGTGATTGAAGCACGTACCGTACATCCAAATCGCCGATAACCGCCTTCCCACATCAACGTGAGTTCATAGCCTCGCACTCTTTTAAATGTTTTTATGAGATGTTTTATAAACCCGCGAGGGAGATAACATGTTAGTTTTACTAAAATAGGACACCATTTGTCCCGATTGCTTGTTTATTGATTTGGACCAGAATGATTGTATGACCTGATGAATGATTTTATGACCCGGTAGATGAAATGAAATGGATTATTAAAGTTAGGTTATGTCACTAAAAGTCCCATTAGCATGAATTTTGAACTACCGGGATTTGGTAGGCACTTATGCATATAATAGTACTATTTGGGGACGGTCACCCCAGTTCGTGCCTTGACGGTTGATCCTCGTCGTGCCACATTGATTGGTAAGCGAATTTATGTATGAGAAGATTTACACAAGAGTGATTATTGTGACGACACACTAATTTAGATGGGCAAATGAGTTTTGGGCTAGCTACCCGTTGTTTGTTGTAGTAAGGTAACAATGTCATGCGGCTTATAATAATCCAATTAACGAAATACTGCTTTATGCATTGAATTACGATACATTGCCTGACTAGCAATACAGGCTCTTATCATTGATATTATGTTCGTGTTTTGGTTTTATATAACCATATTCATATAACGGTTTTTATATAATCTATACAACGTTATAAAACGTATTGTATGATGTTTTTAACGACAATGGTTCGTATAATGATTTTGAAGGCGAAAGCCTATCTTATGATTTTTGATAAGGATTTGTATAAAATGACTTTGGCTATTTTATGGCCTATTACAAAGATTTGTACAAAATGATTTTCGGTAATAATTTTATACCGATGTTATATTTATGGATTTAATTAAAACTCTATGAGTTCACTCGGCGTTTTCGCTGACCTTTTCTTTTAACATTTTTTACCTCAGGTACTTGAAGGTAATTCTCGGGAAGACGACAAAGAATTCATGGCCCGCACTTAAATAATAATTTCCATTCAAATGCTTTGTAAAACCTGTATGAAATACAATGACTTGGGACCTATGTAAATTTGATATTTATGAATGGAAATGCTTTTATTATTAAACGACGCGATTTTTATGCGTTGTCTATGATGTGAGTAATGTGCTATCTCGTAACACCAACGAGTCTTCCGCTGTATTGAGTTGTATAAATTTTGGGCTGTTACAGTTTGGTACCATAGCTCTCGTTATAGAGAACGAAAGATTTTTAAAACCAAGGTTTTGAATAAAACATTTCAAAATCTTTTAACTATAAACATTTTTATCAAAATGTCTAAAAATCTTTTGACTATAACGGTGTCAAAGAATTCCCGAGTTATCGACAAGGCCAGACTAAGAAGTGTTATTTTAATATATATATACAACTTAGATTATATATATATGATGTAATTTGATTACATGATTGTTTGATGATTATTTTAATATTTATACGAGGTATTTATACGATGTTGATTGTTACAAGAAACCCTAACTCTCATTAATTTAAGCTATTCCTGTAGGAAATCTAGCTATTCCAGATCTAAACCAAGTTGTGGATATTTATGATCCCAACAAAATGGTTGATATTCGTAGAAATGTAGATATTAGTTGACTGTGATATTGAAGAAGAATTGGCGAGATAAAATCTGATATCGATGTCATGACGATCTTTCCTTATAGAGTGGAGTTTGACAAAACGTTACCACCTGGAAAGGTGTCATCTGATTCGTTGTCACCCAATTCTTAAAATTGAAATCGAAAGGGGTGAATGTTGCACTTGAGGCTGTCATTGGAACCATTACCCTAAAGCCTCATGCCACTAGTACCTTTCCGAGAAGTCTAATTGAATGTGAGAGTCATTTCATACTAGTGACTCATTTGATAGCTATTGTTGTAAGAGCTATAGGATTGGAAATTAAGTGTTGATCATATCGAGCTTTTATTGCCCTTTTAAGGTTTATGAATAAGGTTGAAAGTATTGGAAAATGAGGTAGGATATTGCCTTGAGTATAAGTTGATTGAAACTTGAATAAAGTAAAAATTTAAACCGTATGGAATATGAGATTAATAAGAGGAAGTCGTTAAGTTCTGTGATTGACTTATAAGGTTTTAATTGATTGTAGGTTCGTGTTAAGGGTTGTTCCTAGGCCATTGTCCAATGACGAGGATGCCCAGTGTCCAATAAATAAATTGAAGAAATCTTCTTCTGAATTGGGACCGATTGATCTTTCGGGACATTTGGAACACCTAATGACTCTTGTAGATTAGTATTCATTGTGGTATCTTTTAAAAATAATCCCTAACTTAACTGAGACATCAGTTGGTAGGATGAGTTCTTGGAATTATATGACATAGTGACACGTAATGTGTTACGGTACAGTTTGACTTGTTTGTGATTAACGAAAAGATTACCTTTGATTGCTAAATCCTACATGTATCGATGTTATCTATCTTTTCTTGCTTCTTCCTAATGCTCTCATTAGTGACGCAACCATTGAACAAGTACTCATCTCAATTTGAGTTACGTTGTGGATTATTCTTCTTGAGTGCCATCGAGGTCATGAACCTCATAATAAAGTGGCTAAGCTCATTTCCTATTATATTGTAGTTAGTTCTTGGTGAACAACTCTTCATCACTCTTTTGCAGATCACTCATTGTTTTTATAAGATACAATAGTATCCCTTGAGAAAGATTGAATTTTCATCACTATAAGGATTATTCAAAGTGATATTTATAAGTGATTGTTATCAAAATGAAGTTGTTTATAAAACACCTTGGAAAACTTAATTGTTTTCATAACAAAGAAAATCTTTGTAAATTTATTTTTGATTCTTATTTAAGAATTAAGCATGAAAATGTTTTTATTATAAACATGATGATAAAATTTTGACGAACTGAGTATTGCATCGTTAATCTTGAAATTGTATATAGTTGCGCGCCTACATACAATTTGGAATGGACCATGCAAGGCTGATTAGTAGTCACCATAAAATTGTTAATAAACATTACATTTTCCTTGAAATTGTGAAGGATTGAAATTTTGTGAGATCTGCAAGAAGTGAAAAATAGGGACATATTGATAGGGACACCTACATATGTGCCGGTACTATTTATTCTTCTGAATTGAATTTACTCATCTGTGGAATTTGTCTTATTTGACAACTGATATTCCCTTCTTGTCCAATTCTCCCGTGGTGAGATTCTTAGGAAAAGAATCTGATTAACGAGTGTTGATACCCGACTGGATGTATCGACATTCCTATCATTTCTTTTGATTTGATTTCATTTGAATGACCTGGGCAACGATCCGAGGAGCTTTCGAATGCGTACTCAAATTATGAAAACATGGGATATATTCATATTCGTTAATGTTTTCATTTGTATCTGATTTGAAATTCTCTCGCGTAGATTATGCGTTGACCTTACTCTTTTAAGGTTAGTTATGTCTCCAGATATCCTTGAATCTGTGAAGAATTATGTGTTATTATTAGTCTTTTGAGAAGTTCACATCTTATCGACGGCAATAAAACTGAAAAAGTTGATAGTGCCAGTAGAATGGATTGATTGATTATGACATGCCGACATTGTCTTAATTGATGGGAACCCGAGTAGAAATTCCCTAAAAGATAAGATGTTGATTATCAAAAGTAATCTCAATAATTCTTGATGGATGACCATATCCTGCATTTAGACTTGAAATTATACCGTGAATGGTTGTGAATTAGTCATAGATATTATAATTTAGAAAGAACTTAATATGAATTTATTAAAAGATGTTTTCGTTATCTGAAACTTTAGGAGGTATTTGCTGGTGAATTACCTAGACTTTCGCCATTAAGGCAAGTTGAATTTGGTATTGATTATATTCCCGGTGCTGCACATGTGGCATGTGCACTGTACGTCAGCACCATCTGAATTAAAGGAATTACCGTACAACTGAGAGAGTTGTCGGAGAAAGATTTTATTCTACCAAGCTCGTCATCATGAAGAGCTATGGTGTTATTATTTCTTATATTTATTGATTACCGTGAACTAGGTAAATTGACGATTAAAAATCTATATTCACTACCCAGGATGATAGATTTGTTCGATAATTTACGAGGTTCTAGCGTATGTTTTAAAGATTTGATTCACGGCATGGTTATCATCAACTTCGCATCCGCGAAAAAGATTATCTATTCCAATCACTACATCCATAACTTGTAATAAACATTATGAGTTTCATGTTATGTCGTTTGGATTGACTAATACACATGTAGCATCCATAAATTTGGCGAATCACGTGTGTAGGTTGTAAATTGATAAATCCATGCTTGTGATCATTAAGGACTGATAGGTGTGTAAACACCCATCTTTTCTACCACTTATTTACAATAATAACCGGACCAAAACGTGTATTTTTTGTCTTTTATGTCGGAATTATGCGTGGTTTGTGTTTTTGTTGTGATTTAGGATGAAAAGGTGAAAAGTGGAGAAAACACGGACATTCACGGGCATTTACGGACTTTTATTGAAGAAAAGGATGAAAGACAAAGTCAAGAAGTCAAGAGTGCAAAAAGAACGGAAGTCCACGACCAATTCTGAAGATTTATCGAAGAAAAAGTCAAAAGACGGAAGTTTATCAAAAGCCGAAGAATTTAAGTCTATTTTATTGAAGAAATTAAAGACGAGTTCAAAAGAAATCCCGAAGCCAAAAGTCCCTTATGTCCAAGTTTAAAGAAGATTAGAAGAAAAGGACTTAGTATGCAATTAATGAAGATTAAAAGAAGGAGGGACTTAATTACGCAATTAAGAGAAAAGGAAAGAGGGGAGGAAGCTTCCTAATCCTCCCCTATATATAGATTAGGATTGTTATCATTTACTCTTGTTGGCTAAGTGTGACAATTAGCTCTTCCACCATTTAAATACCTTGTCATTTACTTTTCTTGTCAAATTTAAATACCTTGTCTTGCACCTTAAATTCATTTAATCTCAAGTAAGTTTTCCTTTAATTATTGTCAATCTTTACTTTATCTTGTCAATCTCTTATCTACCTTTCTTAATCTTTGATTTGTTGTGTTTATGTTTATGTTCATGCTTTTATTTTGATCCAAGTGGTTTTTGATTATTGTGATAAAAGTTGTTTGAGTTCGTGTTTTTAACTGTTTGTTTATGTTTATTTGTTGATTCGTTACTGTTTAGATTAATCCGTGTGTTTGATTTTGATTAATTTGTGGTTATATTTGTTGTTACTGTATCTCCTTGTTCTTCGGGAGTGTTTGCTTTGTTTCTGATCTTTCCAGGAAAAGTTCCGAACCAAGAAGGAGGGAAAGTGCTCATTCGGAACTTCCAAAGTTCCGAATCAAGGTTTCATCCGGAAGATTTTGGGGTCAGCAAAACATCCGAGTCAAGCTGTTCATCCGGAACATTCAAAGTTCTGGACGAAGGAAAACTTCCGACTCAAGAACCATTCATTCGGAACTTCCAGAGTTCCGAACCAGAAAAGCTTCATTCGGAACTTAAAAGTTCCGGATCAAGCACTGTTCATTCGGAACTTAAAAGTTCCGGATCAGTGGGTATTCATTCGGAAGTCTCCAAAGTTCCGAACCAAGAGTTGTTCATTCGGAACTTAAAAGTTCCGAATAAACTTCCGAATCAAGGGGCAACTTCCGACTCAAGAGGTATTCATTCGGAAGTTCTAAACTTCCGAATCAAGGGGCTTCATTCGGAAACTTCCGAATCAAGGGTGACAAAATACTTCCGAATCAAGGCAAGATTTAGAGTTCCGAATCAGTAAAGTTCCGAACGAAGGATTGTTTTGGATAAGTGACATATTCAGATCAATTAGTTCCGGATCAAGGATTTTGGTAATATTCCGAGCGAAGAAGAATCATTTCAACTGAAGGTGACATTCCGGACGAGTGATTGTTCCAAACGAAGGTTTATTCCGAATGAGCTGTATTCAGGTTCTTATTAGCTTTTGTCTTTGATTTTTATTTTCAAGCTTCATTTTTCCTGCCTTTTATTTAATTGCACTTTAAGATTATTTGCCTTAGTTTTATTTCAGATTTGCCTTAGTTTTAGTCGCGTTTTAAGTTTGCCTTAGATAGATTTAAGTTTACGTCATTTACTTTAGCGCCCTTTAAATTTTAGTCACATTTTTAAATACTTGCACCTTTATTTTAATTAGACTTAGATTTACTTTAAGAGCACCTTTACTTTTAAGTCTTTGCACATTTAATTAAAAACAACCAAAAATATTCTTTTTCACCAAAGATCAACTGAGTCACACATAGAGAGCCTAGATCAATTCGTTAAGATACCGAGAACAACAATTGAACCTAGCAAAAACTTAGTTATCAAATGGCGCCGCTGCCGGCTCTTTTCGTAAAGATCAACAGTTTTCTGTGAGACACACGTTGCTTTTTGGGATCCGTTCACTTGTGAACGTTATTTTTCTTGCCTTAAAAAATTCAAAAAATCATAAAAATTAAAAAATTGATAAAAAAAAACCATAAAAATTAAAAATTTCAAAAATCCAAAAAGATTTTATCTTTCTTGTGTATATATATTGTCTTTGCGTTTGGTTTCTTTTATTTTTTTTGCATTTTCAGGTGTATGCGTACTAGATCTTCCAATTATCAAGAGCCCGAGCCTCAAAAAGATTTAGATATGGCAGGTGTCAACAACAACATTCCACCGAACCTCAATAATAATAATAATAACAACAATGCTCTTCCACAGCCCGATCTTCGGACCATGGAGGAACTTTGTCAACCAACCATGTTTGGACGAGGAGGACCGATTGCCCCGATGCAAATCAACGCTCCTGAGTTTTCGTTAAAGCACCACATGATTCAGCAAGTACAAACAAACCCTTTTAGAGGATTGCCTGATGATGATGCCAACAAACACCTCGACAAATTCATTACAATCACTCAAAGCATGAAGTTGCCTGGTGCCACAATGGATGTTCTTCGCCTACAACTCTTCCCACATACTTTATCGCATCATGCCGAGAAATGGTTTGATCGTCTCCCGAAGAATTCTATTCACACTTGGGATGATATGACTCAACGCTTTTTGTCGCGCTACTTTCCACCATCCATGGTCACAAGCCTTCGCAATCAGATCAGCGGTTTCATGCAAGATCCCGATGAATCTCTTTTTGACGCTTGGGAGAGATATAATTTCTTGATCGATAGATGTCCAAACCACAACATGCTCCCTGTGACCCTAATTGATACTACAACGGATTGACTTTCTGAGATCGTGATACGATAAATGCAGCCGCCAGTGGCACATTCATGAAAAGGAGACCCGAGGAGTGTAGAGAGTTAATTGAGAACATGACTACTCACCACAAAAACTGGGATTCCTCTGCTTCTTCTAGGAACAACCCGAGAGTCAATGTTTCTTCTACCTCAGCAAACCCTGAGATGACCGAACTCACCCGCATGATGGCTGAAATGAGCAAAAGTATTACGCTTCTCGCTTCAAACCAACAACAACAACAAGTTATAGCGATTGCTAATCCTTGTGAAACATGTGGCGGTCCTCACTCATACACCGATTGTCCTTCGACACAAGGAAATCTGGAAAATGTGTATGCTGCTTACGATAATTATTCACCGGAAAATTACCAAGCTAGACAACAAGGGGATAGAAATCTGCTGAGCTACCGATCCAACAATTACCTTTCACCCGGTTTTTCTCCTCAAAACCAAAACCCCGCCAACAACTACAATAGAAGCAACCAAATCCCACCTCGTGCTTCTAACCCTTATCAACCACCCACCCAACAACACCCACCCATTAATCCCTATGTTGATGCCATCATGAGAACTTAAGGTGAGCAAATCAAGAATTTACAGAGCCAAATAATCAATTTGAAAGGAGATATCCTGAAGCAAGGTAATGACATCAGAACCGAGGTTCGTGATAATATCCAATCCTCCTTCATCACTCAAACGACTGAATTAAAGACTCTATTGACTAGTTTCTTGCCCAAAGCTCAACCTTCTTCTTCGGGTTCTCTACCTTCAAACACCGTCACCAATCCGCGAGCTAATGTGAGTGCTATAACTACGCGTAGTGGAATTACCATTGTCAATCCACCTGACCCACCACCATCATCTACACCTCCTCCACCACCATATATCCCTACTCCTCCTACACCTAGTGTTAGTACACCATTACCCTCTCCGCCTCGTCATGACGATGTATCTCGGAAGGACCCTTCAACATCACAACCTTCACCAACTACACCTTCACCATCTCCCTATCAACCCAGAATCCCATACCCTTCTCGCATAGGCAAGACCAACGAGCTAACCAAGAATGACTGTCAAGTATCGAAAGATGTGGATATGTTATCTAAAATGACCATCAACATTAGCCTTGTTGAAGCATTTTGCCACATGCCGAAATTTGTCAAAGCATTCAAGGAATTGCTTAGCAAGAAGGAGTAGCTGATTGAACTCGCCAACACACGATTAAATGAAAACTGCTCTGCAGTCCTTCTTAGAGAACTTCCGGAAAAACTTGGAGATCCCGGTCATTTTGTGTTGCCTTGCGTGTTCAACAAAACTGAAGAATTTACTGCCCTTGCTGATCTCGGGGCTAGTATTAATTTGATGCCACTGAGTGTTTGGAAAACACTATCATTGCCCGACCTCATTCCAACAAAGATGACTCTCGAACTTGCAAATCGCACTCTCGCTTATCCCGTTGGTATAGCCGAAGACGTGTTTATCAAAGTTGGCACATTTACTTTCCCGGTCGATTTTGTCGTAGTTGATTATGAAATGGACCCTCGTATTCCTTTAATACTTGGTCGGCCATTTTTGAGAACCGGACGAGCTTTAGTGGATGTGGCCGAAGGTGAGTTAATCTTACGAGTCGGGGATGATTCAAAAGTTTTTAAAATGGGGAAGCTTACAAGCAAATCCTTTGAAGGCCGAGAATCAGTAAATATGATTAATGTGCTCGATGATTTTGTCGTCTATGACAATCCTCTATTCGAGTCTTCCACTGATAATCCACTCTTTAAAGATAATGTGGATGATTCTCTCCCTACTTTGGACGCTTCTCCCATTTATGATTCACCACCGATCTTCGATGCTTATGATGATAATGATTCTAGCTCAGATTCGGATGATTTTGATTGTACTTCTGAGTATCCCGAGCTGCCCACTTTCGATGATTTTGATGAGGCTGATACTCTTTCGAGCGATTCTTCACTTGATGAAGATCCTCCGCCATCACTCGATCCTACTTTGGACGATTATTCATTTGAGGGAGATTTCTCTGAATTTCTCAACACATACTTCCCTCATGAGAGTGATGCTCCTCCCTTGGACTTTAAAGATTATCGCCTTGATCCTACTATGGATTTGAAGAGCATTTTGTCAAAGGAGAAGAAACCGGTCGACACCGAAATCCGTTGCACTTATGATTTAACACCTCTTTGTCCCACTTCTGAGGACGAGGTTGTGCTTCTTTGCGGATCTTCTTCACACTCGGCTGAGCCTGAGTGCTATTTTCCCTTGAAGGAAAAGGTGTTCGACCCCGATATTGAAGTCTTTAAGCCATCTCAGTATCCACCTGATGAAATAAAAGGAAAAATCTTTGGAACCATTGAATACATGCTTGCACCACTTCAACCTTGCTTCCACCATGCTCCATCGCTGCTTAAGGGAACCCTGCCACTTCTCTTTTGGCTTGCCTTGTTCGCCTTAAGTTCTTGCTTATTGATGGATGAAAACTATGTCTTTGATCCTGGTGGATATGTTTCATGCTACTTCCGTTGATGATCAAGGTCGAGTCAGGCTCACGACTCGGTAAACAAAAACCAAGCGCTTCTTGGGAGGCAACCCATGCATCTATCTTTTCGCTTTCTTTATCATAAGTGTAGGGGGGCCCTTTGGATTCCTATTTCCTCTCCTCACTTCTTAATCAGGGATTCGAGCTTCAATGATCCACTCTTGATGATTCTTTCCGACCCGTGATTCCGTATTCTACTTCTTCCCGGTTCTATCCTAAACTCTTTTCGATTCACTATTTTATATTTTCTCAATATTAAAATAGGAATCTCTTTAGTGGTCTTTTCCTTAACAAGATTTAAACAACGTGCACAATGTCCTAAGTGTAGGGGAGTTTACTCCCACATGCTTAAACATTGAGGACAATGTTTATCTTAAGTGTAGGGGAGACTTCTATCGAAGTTAAGTGGTCTTTTCCTTGTTTTTGTCCTCATTTTAACCGGAAAATCAATTTTTCGACATTTTTTCAAAATTTTTGATCTATTTTGGCCTATTAGTTTTTCCTTTGTATAGTTATTTTCTTTCTTTGCTAGAATAAATCTTTGAATAAGTGGTTTTAATTTTCAAACGTTGTGAATCTTTTGACTCAACCCGAGTTTACTCTAGCTAGTATCCTTAACGTGTTTAAGTCAAGTTTTGCTAGGCTTTTATATAGGGAGCTATAAAACGCGAAAGTCTTAACTCTCACGGGTTAAGAACAAGAACTTTTCGCAAGTTCCTATAAATGATCCTAGAGAGTCGTTTATCAAGGGAACTTTAAAATGCGATTTCTAAACTTGAAAAAGTCTAAGAATTTGCAAGATCCTATAGGCGACTCAAAAACCCAAAATTTTGATTTAATAGGCTAAGTATCCACGAGTCTCATTACTTGAGATTTTAAACTGTGGAGAACGAGAGATGATAGAGCCATTTATAAGTCCGGTATTCTTTCGTGAATTTATGTGAGTTAATTATGAGCCTATTCTCCCATCGCTTGCTAATAATTTATCTGCTAATAAATAAGGTTGTACGATTTGAAAAGTTACTTAGCTTCTAGCCCCATATCGTTTAAAAGTTGCTCGGTATGGATTAGAGTTCATAGCCAAGGCATAACTTATTGAAGCGGGACGCAAAGATTGGCGAGCCCGAAAAGGCCCTAACAAGGCATGAGGGCTATGTTTTGTTGCTAAAGATCCAAAGTGATGTGAAGAATCATTTATCGAAAATCAATATGAAGGATCGAGACACACGACGAAAAGCAAATACTCCCCAAAAGTCATGGAGAAGTGTATCCGAAAAGACCCTAACAAGGTATGAGGATAAATAGATCCAAGTCATAAAAGGAGGCGGATCATTGTATATCAAAGTCCAAAATAAAGATTGGAGAAAAATGAAGAAGTCGTGGTCCAAGTATGAATCTCTCAAAAAGTTCAAGTGAAGAAATTCCAATTATGAAGAGAAGACCATTATTTCATGAACGTCTCTCAAGATTTGAAGTATGTAGTCGCTGCCAAATATCGGTCCGAGAAAGGTCTCAAATCGCGAAGCGAGTTATGCCAAGATATGAACTTTATGACGTCCCGAGAAGCAGTTTTAAAAGATTTGGTCCTTTAGCTAACTATTGATTAAATCGTTCACTTTATTTTCAGACTAAATAACTATCGAAATAAGTCAAACAATGCATCCTCGTGATCACTCAAGACAACAATAAAATATAAGAGATACCCCTAGGAATAAGGGAGTCTAAGTGAATAATTGGCCCACATGAGTTCGTGTTAGTTTACTAACTTATAATAACAATGATCTCATTTTTAAGCTTGGTTTGGAGAAAGTGAAAACTTGAGGATGATGATTATTCATGACATTTCCAAAACCCAAGGTATGCTTTTGATTTCTTTATTTTGTATGATTTTAATTTTCTATCTCTTTAATAAAGGCCAACGTGGATTGATTATGATGAAAAGTGTAATCTTGCTTTGTAACTAATGCATTGCATGAGGACATTGCAATGGTCAAGTGTAGGGGATTTGATAGGTGTGTAAACACCCATCTTTTCTACCACTTATTTACAATAATAACCGGACCAAAACATGTATTTTATGTCTTTTATGTCGGAATTATGCGTGGTTTGTGTTTTTGTTGTGATTTAGGATGAAAAGGTGAAAAGTGGAGAAAACACGGACATTCACGGGCATTTACGGACTTTTATTGAAGAAAAGGATGAAAGACGAAGTCAAGAAGTCAAGAGTGCAAAAAGAACGGAAGTCCACGACCAATTTTGAAGATTTATCGAAGAAAAAGTCAAAAGACGGAAGTTTATCAAAAGCCGAAGAATTTAAGTCTATTTTATTGAAGAAATTAAAGACGCGTTCAAAAGAAATCCCGAAGCCAAAAGTCCCTTAAGTCCAAGTTTAAAGAAGATTAGAAGAAAAGGACTAAGTATGCAATTAATGAAGATTAAAAGAAGGAGGGACTTAATTACGCAATTAAGAGAAAAGGAAAGAGGGGAGGAAGCTTCCTAATCCTCCCCTATATATAGATTAGGATTGTTATCATTTACTCTTGTTGGCTAAGTGTGACAATTAGCTCTTTCACCATTTAAATACCTTGTCATTTACTTTTTTTGTCAAATTTAAATACCTTGTCTTGCACCTTAAATTCATTTAATTTCAAGTAAGTTTTCCTTTAATTTTTGTCAATCTTTACTTTATCTTGTCAATCTCTTATCTACCTTTCTTAATCTTTGATTTGTTGTGTTTATGTTTATGTTCATGCTTTTATTTTGATCCAAGTGGTTTTTGATTATTGTGATAAAAGTTGTTTGATTTCGTGTTTTTAACTGTTTGTTTATGTATATTTGTTGATTCGTTACTGTTTAGATTAATCCGTGTGTTTGATTTTGATTAATTTGTGGTTATATTTGCTGTTACTGTATCTCCTTGTTCTTCGGGAGTGTTTGCTTTGTTTCTGATCTTTCCAGGAAAAGTTCCGAACCAAGAAGGAGGGAAAGTGCTCATTCGGAACTTCCAAAGTTCCGAATCAAGGTTTCATCCGGAAGATTTTGGGGTCAGCAAAACTTCCGAGTCAAGCTGTTCATCCGGAACATTCAAAGTTCCGGACGAAGGAAAACTTCCGACTCAAGAACCATTCATTCGGGACTTCCAGAGTTCCGAACCAGAAAAGCTTCATTCGGAACTTAAAAGTTCCGGATCAAGCACTGTTCATTCGGAACTTAAAAGTTCCGGATCAGTGGGTATTCATTCGGAAGTCTCCAAAGTTCCGAACCAAGAGTTGTTCATTCGGAACTTAAAAGTTCCGAATAAACTTCCGAATAAAGGGGCAACTTCCGACTCAAGAGGTGTTCATTCGGAAGTTCTAAACTTCCGAATCAAGGGGCTTCATTCGGAAACTTCCGAATCAAGGGTGACAAAATACTTCTGAATCAAGGCAAGATTTAGAGTTCCGAATCAGTAAAGTTCCGAACGAAGGATTATTTTGGATAAGTGACATATTCAGATCAATTAGTTCCGGATCAAGGATTTTGGTAATATTATGAGCGAAGAAGAATCATTTCAACTGAAGGTGACATTCCGGACGAGTGATTGTTCCAAACGAAGGTTTATTCCGAATGAGCTGTATTCAGGTTCTTATTAGCTTTTGTCTTTGATTTTTATTTTCAAGCTTCATTTTTCCTGCCTTTTATTTAATTGCACTTTAAGATTATTTGCCTTAGTTTTATTTCAGATTTGCCTTAGTTTTAGTCGCGTTTTAAGTTTGCCTTAGATAGATTTAAGTTTACGTCATTTACTTTAGCGCCCTTTAAATTTTAGTCACATTTTTAAATACTTGCACCTTTATTTTAATTAGACTTAGATTTACTTTAAGAGCACCTTTACTTTTAAGTCTTTGCACATTTAATTAAAAACAACCAAAAATATTCTTTTTCACCAAAGATCAACTGAGTCACACATAGAGAGCCTAGATCAATTCGTTAAGATACCGAGAACAACAATTGAACCTAGCAAAAACTTAGTTATCAAGGACCATTTGTTTATTTATAAGAATAAGAATGAGTTAATAATTATCTATAGAATGCCTTGAGTCGGCCGAGTAGTGAAAATTTGTACCTTGAATATTTAACATGTGATGAAAGACTTAATCCTTTATATTATTTGACCGTGTGATTAATAGAAAATGGAAATATGTTTTGACAAATGTTTTAACAAAGTATGTTTAAGGGATTATTTCCTTCTACACAAATCATTTAACTAAACTCCTGTTTAGGGGTAAATGTTTGTGTATACCTCAAGACAGCCTAAGAGGGATTGAGGAAACTATTTAAACCATGACTTGAAATTTGAAACGACAATTTTTGCTTTTCAACTAAGAAAATTTTTACCAAAGTATAAACAAAGATTTTTCAAACATTTACGAATCTTATTAATTATTTTCGATAAATAAAAAAAAATCTTGTTAGTAAAATTCAAATTTATTTTGAACATTTTTATATAATTGGTCGAACTAAGAAATTTAAAATTTTTACGTTTACGTTTCATAAAAATTAAATATTTATTATTTAATTACTTGTAGTAATTATCGACGCTTTAAACGTCGGATTGAGCAAAACTGATAAAAACAATAGTTGAGGTAGAACTAAGACTTAGAAAATGTGAAGAAATAATTTTCAAACAAATACGGTCATAATAATTATTTCATCAGGAAAAGTGAATGTAGATACTGACACATTATGTAGAAAAGATAAAGAACCAATTAGGACATGTTCCTTAATAATGAAGGTGCAAAATAAATTGCCGAACGATATAAAAATAAACAATGTTTGTAAAAAGGATAATATAGATAATAAAAAGGGGTTCGCGGCTAGTGTGAACCATTAGAATTGAGAAGCCAATGGCGTTAAATGTTTTAAAGGCCACTTGTGGTTGCCTAAATATGGAGATTGTGAGATGTAGTTATGTTGGAATCTTGTAAGTATAAGTATTCTATTCTTGTCATTTCTGATTTAATGTATCATTATCAGAAGAAGTTGTACTGATGACAAATTATGAAGGCATACATCGCCTCATACATTAGTAAACATCTAACTATTGCAAAGGTCATCATCTGAATTTGATTCGATTTGGGTCATCGTCGACAGACTGACCAAATATGCTAATATCATTCCTGTTAATGATAGATTCTCGATGAAGAGATTGACTCTTTGTATTTAAAGGAGTTGTGTAAACATGGTGTGCCGGTATCGATCATCTCTATCAAGGCCCTCGCTTCGCATCGGATTTCTAGAGATTTGCTCAGAAGTCATTGAGAACGAATCTTGATGAGAGTACTGTACCACCCTAATCGAAGGGACGAGGTAAAGTAACGATACAAAATACTATAAGTGATGTTTTATGTTTGAATGATTGACCTTTGGTAATAAACTATAAAATCGTTTTCCTTTGGAGAGATTATCCTTGATAATTATCGTATTAGGTCAAGATCGAATCTTGTGAGGATATATATTAGAGCATCTGTAAGCAGGAGTTGGGATGAAGACACCCGACATACACCCATTGTGAGTTGGACATGTCTTTTAGGTTTAAGGTTTCCTATGATGACAAACCTAACCTTACAAAATACCCTACCCGCGAGACCTGAAATGATTGTTGAAATTAGGATCTGATTATTGATCGCCGGTAGTGGGCAGGAGGTTATGTGAATATGAAGTGTAGATCTTGAAGTGCCGGATGGGTAGCGAAGTTATACCAAAAATTTTCACCATGGAAAGATGAATGGATGATCTGAAAGATCATGGGATATAAGTCCCCGTTGTATGGGACCATTGAGATGATGTAAAAAGTTGGTTTGAAAGGCATATAAGCTGGATCTACCCTAGGACTTCAAGAGCTGCGTGAATTATGTTTCGTATATCTAACTTGATAAAATGTCTATCAAGTGAAAATTTGATTCTTTCTTAGTAATGTTTAGATCGGCGAAAAGTTGCATTCATCAAAAACCCGTGAACATCATGGATAGAGAAAGTAAGTCAACATTAAGCCAGATCTTATTTCTGTAGTTATGTTTGATGAAACTCGTGTATTGTAATGAATTACACTTGTGAGAAAAGACCGAATGTGGAGGAAATACCCACATGGCTTTAACTCTATAAGAAGCGAGTAGTAAGATAAGATGATCTTTGAGGACAAAGATCTAGTTTAGGGGTAAATGCAGTGACAATCCGTCAATTTATGATTGATATTTTATTCTCAAATATTATTTAAAAACATTATTTTAATGTTATATTATGAACTCACTTATTTTTGTGAAGAAATTTGGATTTACGTCTTGAAGTAGCATCGACTACGTCTAAACCGGGGAATTCTACGTTACGTGCTTATGTTTACGTACACCCTTTTGGTGACAGTCCGACACTTCAGGAAATAAATTTATCTGTGAATATTATTTTGGGATTATAAATTTGAGTTAGTTCATAAACTCACAAATTTACGAGAAGAAATTAGAGTTTACGTGAATAATTTAACGTCCTTTACGACTAAACCGGAAACCCTAGGTTTACGTATTTACATTTTTGAACTCCGTTTTTGATGAGACAATTTTTATTAGATTCGTTTTGTGCCGTTGATTCATAATTTATAAAAACGTTTTTCGTTAAACTACCCGGGGGCACGCAAATCGAGGAAACTAGAATCGAGTAATACCCGTAAATTAGTGGAGATGAGACAAGTGGGACACTTGTCCCACCCCCACTATGTGTGGCAAAGACAAGATATAACACCACATTTGGTGTCAAGTTTACACAAGCTAAGAGGACACTTGTCCTCCTAGCCTTCCAAACCATCAAAACACTTACTTGAAACCATTTTCTCATTTCTAACATGCAAACTAGCAAAATCTTCACAACTCTCTCTTCTCTCCCTATGTTGAACGTCCCATATCCACCCAAAAACACCACCATTTGATCAAAAATAAACCATAAATCATATGTATAATTTACATATGATGAAAACCTATTGAAAAGATGAAGATTGGAGGTGGTTATAACAACTAGAAAGGAGTTTACATGGAGATCAAGGGCTGATTTTCAAGAAGATATCCATGCATATGAAGATCTCAAGGAGTTCATTTGCCAAATTGAAGGTTTGGTAACAAGGAACCAAACCTTGTTCATCAAAAACTCATCATTTCATCACTTTGGTGGTATAAGGATTATTCTTCCTATCATGTTATTTTGAATATGTAATCTTGTATTTTCTTCATTTATGTATATGTATATGATGATTAATGATGATCAAAATATTATGTGGGGATTTGGTGTTGATAGATTTGATTAAAATGATTGAAAGCTACATAAAAGGATGTTAAAATCATGGCTAAATTAGGAGGCTGTATAAAACAGTAAAGAATCTTATGATAAACTGATAAAATGGCTTGGATAAATTAATATACAGTCAAGCTATGAGTCTTGTACACATGTGAGAGTTGGCCATATAATGGAATCATAAAAATGAGTGAGATATGATCAAAACAAGTTTAGAGTGCAAATCTGCCTATACTGTTTTGGACGAATTTATTAAAATATTTAGAGGTTGATTCATCAGTAGCTATAACGTAATAAAATGAAGCACATATCATGTAGAACTCTAGATATGATCATTTTAGTAAACTAGATTTTTAGGACAGATTTTGTGAAATTAAAGTTTAAATATTATTATATAAGCAGTCAATTAAATATAGTATAAAATATGAATTTAAACCCACTAACTTATATATTTCATTTATATAAAAATGAATAAGGATAAATAAATGGACATTTTATAAAAATGGTAGTTTGGTAAGTTTTATAAGTTATAAAAACTATAAACATGATTTTTACGACTTTTTCGGCTTTTACCGTAAAATTAACGTTTTTCGCCAATTAAAACTTAGACGATCAAACCCGTCTAATGTAAAGTTTTTAAAAGTCATATACTGATATATAAGTACCTAATACAAGTAAAAACCGATAAAATCCGAACTATATGACATACGGATATTAACGAGCTAAGTTAGCACATTTGGACTAATAATTTAACTAAATAAGTTAAACACTTATAAAAATTACTTATTGGGCTTAACCCATTTGGGTCCAACATGTAAAGTATAAATACTGATAATACAAGTATGAAATGGATTAACATAAGTTAATGAACTTATAATAGGCTTATTGGACCTAAAACACGTAAATAGGTAAAACTAGTAAATTAGTAAAAAGTTACCAATACATAAACACTAAAACGAGTAAATGAGAATATGTAAACCCACTTGATCATCATATATATAAAATCATCATATGTATATTTGTTATTTTTATAAAATCATTGGAAAAAAGTCTAAGACGAATATTATTTGTCTAGGTTTCCGTGATTGAAGCACGTATCGTACATCCAAATCGCCGATAACCGCCTTCCCACATCAACGTGAGTTCATAGCCTCGCACTCTTTTAAATGTTTTTATGAGATGTTTTATAAACCCACGAGGGAGATAACATGTTAGTTTTACTAAAATAGGACACCATTTGTCCCGATTGCTTGTTTATTGATTTGGACCAGAATGATTGTATGACCCGATGAATGATTTTATGACCCGGTAGATGAAATGAAATGGATTATTAAAGGTAGGTTATGTCACTAAAAGTCCCATTAGCATGAATTGTGAACTACCGGGATTTGGTAGACGCTTATGCATATAATAGTACTATTTGGGGACGATCACCCCAGTTCGCGCCTTGACGGTTGATCCCCGTCGTGCCACATTGATTGGTAAGCGAATTTATGTATGAGAAGATTTACACAAGAGTGATTATTGTTACGACACGCTAATTTAGATGGGCAAATGAGTTTCGGGCTAGCTACCCGTTGTTTGTTGTAGTAAGGTAACAATGTCATGCGGCTTATAATAATCCAATTAACGAAATACTGCTTTATGCATTGAATTACGATACATTGCCTGACTAGCAATACAGGGTCTTATCATTGATATTATGTTCGTGTTTTGGTTTTATATAACCATATTCATATAACGGTTTTTATTTAATCTATACAACGTTATAAAACGTATTGTATGATGTTTTTAACGACAATGGTTCGTATAATGATTTTGAAGGCGAAAGCCTATATTATGATTTTTGATAAGGATTTGTATAAAATCACTTTGGCTATTTTATGGCCTATTACAAAGATTTGTACAAAATGATTTTCGGTAATAATTTTATACCGATGTTATATTGATGGATTTAATTAAAACTCTATGAATTCACTCGGCGTTTTCGCTGACCTTTTCTTTTAACATTTATTATCTCAGGTACTTGAAGGTAATTATCGGGAAGACGACAAAGAATTCATGGCCCGCACTTAAATAATAATTTCCATTCAAATGCTTTGTAAAACCTGTATGAAATACAATGACTTGGGACCTATGTAAATTTGATATTTATGAATGGAAATGCTTTTATTATTAAACGACGCGATTTTTATGCGTTGTCTATGATGAGAGTAATGTGCTATCTCGTAACACCAACGAGTCTTCCGCTGTATTGAGTTCTATAAATTTGGGGGTGTTACATGATCCATGTCTGAAACAAATGTGTGACTCTCAACTGGTGTTTCACCGTGAAACTTTCAACAAGTATACTCTTTGTCAAACCATTTTTGTAGGAGATGACGTCTAATTATTTTAATATCAGAAATGGATACATTATTTCTACACTCTTTACAAGGGCAAGAAATTTTTGTCTCTCCCGTCTTTTCTCGATGTTCCTCGGCACATTTAATAAATCCTGACAACCCTTTCATGTATTCAGGGGTAAAACGTGATTTCGCGTACATCCATGTACGATCCATCTGAAATATATAAACAAAAAAGTATGTATTTTATTATTAATTTTGCATATGAGTCTCAAGTGTTATTAGTTGCGCGTAGGTCACTATGTCAAAAACATTTATAAATCGAGTTTGTTTAAACCCAATTCTTGGGCATTTTACAAAATTTCATTTTCAACGGGTTTCGTAATTCGCTTGACCGAGTCACCGAATCACGATTTTAACAGGTTTTATGCCGAAACCAGTTTTCGATCATTGGACCGATTTACAATCATTCAATCGATTTATGATTGAACCGGTCAGTTAAGTCTAGGGGTGTCGAAAAAGTTGACCCGACCCGAACCCGAATAAACCTATGCGGGTCGGGGCACTCGGGTTCAAAAACATATTCTGGTCAATTCGGGTTGACCCGAGTTCTAATTAGGCTTGGGTTCGGCTTTATATTTTTTAGCCTTGACCCAAATTGACCCGACCCAACTGGATCCGAACCCGACCAACTCAACTTCACCTGAGTTTTTTTAACACATTTTACCTTGTAAATATACTTAAATAAGCCAATTTTTAATTTTTTTACTTATACTCGGGTTGACCCGAACCCGAGTTGACCCGAACCTGACCGACCCGAGTTCTAACTAGGCTCGGGTTCGAGTATGATTTTTTTGGTCTTAACCCGAACTGATCCGACCGAATTGACCCAAACCCGGTTGACCCGACCCTATTCACACCCCTAGTCAAGTCAACTCACTTGGAAACATTGACCAGAACCGCATATCTAATAAAAAGCCATTATCGTTTGAGTTTTTAACCCCAAAACCCCCCAAATCCTAAAAAAAGAAGCGCCATTTTTTCATTCTGAAATTTCGATGAAAAGTTTGAATTCCCTCCCAATCAATCACTTTTCTTGATTTTTCTCTAAGTCACAATCATCAGCCTTCATTCTTTGGTCACGTGCTTTCACTTTCCAAAGGTATTTACATAAAAGAATTCGAATTAAACTTCCAAAATAAGTGTTGGATCATAATAATTGTGTAATATCTAGATTTTTTGTTGTTATTTGATGATATGTTTTTACTTTTTTTTCTTTAACACAAGGCGTTTGATTAAAATCCCCACTAAGAGCAATAATAACTACTTGTTTTAGTAGAACAAATCAACAAATGATTCTTATATTAGGTTCAGCTGTTGAATTTATGATGCTCATATCTCTGTTATTGTATTACATTAATATTAAATACCTCTATCAAACCATGTGATTAAAGGTTTGAACTTGATACTCATGGTTTTAATATAAACTAATTTTCGATAAATGCATTGCTTTAGAAAGTAAATATGCCATAAGCTCAAGTTAATACGCTCATTGGTTTTAGTCTTAGCATGGTTTGTGATAGATTTTGATAATAGTAGGTCCTTCTTTTGAGGTTGATACATGGACACTGATATAATGTGTACTATCACCTCATACTTTAGCACTTGTATGGTAAGTGGCGTTTAAGTTGCTCTATTCAGTAAAACAACTGACATGTCTTGGTTGTAAGGAGAGACATACTGATTTTCGCCGCGGTTCTCAATCTTGTGTTCTAACAGGAATTTTAGGACTCTGAATATTAGAACATGATCATACAGTTTAGTGCTTGATAAGATTGTTTATTTTCTAAATGCTAATGTCTTATAATTCATACGCGTAAATCATGTGATGAGAAATGTAACTTATTTCAACTGTGGACTGTAATCTTTTCATGCTCAGAAGTCGGGGAATATTGAAAATCGGGCTGATATTTGTGCTTATATCTCTGTGCAAGATACTAAAAACAAACAGAATAAGTTTTTCTAAACTTAAGGCCAGTTAATAGGCTTCCTATGTTTTAAGTATCTTCGGCCTTTTAGATTAGCAACCAATGAGTTTTTCTAAACTTATGTTCCTGAACTCAGTTCCTGCTTTGATTAGAGAAGTAATTGTATAAACTCTAGTCCTCGTATGTCTACATAATCTAAAGATAATTATTCTGTACTCGAAATCAACCACTTGTAGTTTTGCTCAGATACCTGCTTAATCTCGCCACTTAGGTGATTCCATTGCTAGAAGATTACTTAAATGCGTAGTGCTGCATAACAATGACGAGGGCCTATTTCAACATTTTGTTTGGTTCAATATCTTTCGAGTCTTACAAGCACATTGTCACTTAAAGCGACTCAATGAATAGGGCTGGTATGGCCAGTTGATCAAGCATTGTCAACTAGTTAATCATAGTTATATAAAAAATAAGGCGAATGTCTTTGTTTACGAAAAGGCGTAAAGGTTGTGACCAGGCTGTTTGGGATTACTTATTAGTGATAAGAATGTTCTTACTCATATAATGAACTCGAACTGACCCATTCTAACATTTTAAACATTTTTGTCATATTGTGTTCTTATTGCTCTTTTATATATGTCTGTGATTTGCACTGTTCTTTATTGAACTCGAACTGACCCGTTCTGACATTTTTAACATTTTTAACGATGAACTCAAACTGGCCCATTTTACCATTTTAAATAGTTCGACCCATTTAAAATATTATAAAAATATGAACTCGAACTGACCCGTTTTAACATTTTTATGTGTAACCTAACAAGTCCATCTTGGTTTGCAGATTACGACGAGCTTTTATCTTTATCTGTCTGCATAAAGAAGAAAGTGATCCCATATGAGTTTGAGGAGGAGATGAAAATGTTTAGCATTGAGTTTAATCCTAATTTAGATGGAAGGCCGTAGGTGATGCTGACATATATTATTGCTCAATATGTTTCACGCCATAGTGCATGCGTGTCTTCTAGGTATTACGTCTCTCTTTATGTGTTCGTATTTAGAAAATTGGCAAATGTTTCCATCCAATAACTATTATGTTAGGATCCACTTGCGGATATCTTTAGAATCAAATAATTGTTTAAGTAAAGAAACCCTATGTTTCTTGGTTCCACATTATTACAATGTACTATTAGTTAAGCTATTATCTAAATCAGATTCAATATAAGCATCACTCGATTATACCTATTTCTGAAAGACTTGGTCTTTTGTAAGAAAGTCATTGAATTGAAGTGTTAAGCTGGTCGGTGGATAAAAGTCGATAATCAGAATTTCTGTTCGTGTAATTGATGACTTAAAATAATGGGCTGCACCACTGGGTTGATTACACTCTTATGTGTGCCCTACGACGGTCTATTTGTCTTTATTATATCTAATATTGTTAATGAATGTTTCTTACGGCTCTGTGGTGATAGAATCATGGATCAAGATAGGGAATAAGTAGTCACAAGAATTTTGTGCATAGGGCATATATAATTACTTAGACATACTATCCATATTGTGGCAGGATACCATATATATCCGACTTACGGTTTAACTGGTTTTGAGCTGACGCAACACCCTCAACCTTAATGAAGCATGCCCATTGAACATTCATCCTAATCTTTAACAAAGTTTGGACCTTTTTTTTATGAGTGATATATTCTTTAGCATGTTCTCATGAAAACTGTAATGTGTCACGAGACATGTAGCTTTAGATGATTGTTTTTGCTTAGATGTCAGATTTTTATAATTCTCTTACAAGAATAACAATATATTTATGGTTATCATTTTGCCAAGTTATTAGTATTATCCTTTTTTTAACTATGACGATGAGCAGATAGATATTGATGGTTTTAGGGGTATGTGGGATCTTACTCATTTGTCTAATGGGGTTTTCAAGTGGGGTAGTAGTAACGGGCTTACATGTCTATTAGAAATAAATTATAACGCCGTGTAAATATAAGTCGTAACATGAAATTATAAATGAGATGAGATGCTAAATTGAGTTAGACGATATTTGTCTAAGGGCGGAGAAAATCCAAAGGTGGAAATTAATTAGTTCATGTTTGCTGCATATATGCTTTATCCTTGAATCGGTGCTCCGTGTTTAACAGGAATGTGAAGAACTTATGGCTACAGGAATAACGGGGAGTGGTCAAGGATTTGATCTTCATGGGAAAATATTGGGCGGATATTCATGTCAACCCCCTCTGTCATCACTAAGACACAAGGCCCTTTTTTCTTCCGAAAATAGATTTCAGCGAGGAACTTTGTTGCCATCGGGGGGTGGTGATAGCAGCATGAGGGATGTCCTTAGTCCAATCCAAGCTGCTGCCATGGCTGCTGAGAGAAGACTGCATGATGATTTGTGGTGTTCTTCTCAGTTTGAGGAACTTCCTGAAACTTCTAAAGCACATGTCTCACAAGAATTGAGTTCTAGTGAAGTTTTACCGTGTAAATTGGCAAGCAGTCGTGGAGAAGGAGAACCAAAAGCATCATTGGAATGTGGTACCTTTGCTCATCTGAATTTAGTTATATGAAGCCAAATAGATAGTTTGACGGTATAGAAGAGCAAAAATAGTCATCTATGGCGCATATACTTGTAACTGTAATATGCAGGAATGCACACCAGCGAGATTCAAATACAAAGAAGACGATGGAATCTCTTTACATGTGACTTGCTACGCCTGTATCAAATGAGAGAGCAGTAAAAAAGGATGAACATATACAGGAGTGAGGTGTGTCAGAAGTCATGTTATTGATGAAAATAGTGGATCGTTGGATACGGTTGGCTCTCTCATGACCAGCGTGCCTGAAATGACGGGATCAAGTGTCGTTGGTGCTCGAGATTAGCAATTTGTACTATGCATTTGGTGCGTGACATTCTATTTATTCCAATCTATACCTTCTAGTGTTGTTTTCTTAATTTGTTTTTGTAAACAATCTCATGCAGGTGCGGTTGTATCTTTTAATCTGTTGTCCCATAAGAGAAGCTTCTAAAACACACTAATGGCGGATTAAGGGCTACCTTCTGCTTGAGAGCTGTTAGCCCGACATTGGCTTATTCGGAGGGTGCATCAACATCAGCAAACACACTTGAAGCCAAATAAGCCTCGAATGATCAAGTTACTGCTGCAACAGATTGTTTCACTTGGAAACGTCAACTTTTTGTGAAATATAAAAATACCATTATTGCACATATCCTTTTTAGGGTATCGAAACGACAGATTCCATTTAATGTAATACACCCTTTCATTAGTTTCTGATGTTTACTACCGAATTCTTTGACAGATTGCATAGGATATATTCTAATTTTTTTCTATTGTTATTTTCAAATTAATTTAAAATAAGAAATAAGTTTAAAAATCTAAGTATTTTCTTTATTGGTGTCACAGAAAGGGTTCAACAATATGTGAAGATTAAGTTAAAATGTGCACTGTTATGGATGTGATGGCCAGAGGGTAGCATTGATCATGGCTACAATTGGAGAAAGGATGACAGAAAGACATTTTGGGTGCCAAATTTCCAAGGTAAACATCTTTTTAAGTTTTAACTATGGATCGTTTTACTTTTAAGACACATGAATGAAATATAACGATAATAAATGGAAAACACCAGAATCCACTAAATATGACACAAGTACGACCGGTTTAGCTCTAAATGGTTGGGTTATATTTAGTGTAAACCACTTAATTGTTTCATTAGAAGTAGTAAAAGTCAGTTGGTCCTGCAGTATAGACGTATAATTAATGGGTCAAAACAGGTGGTTTTACACGGGCTGTCACTCTTACTTGTTGTCAAAACATGATATTATATTCGATTGTTGATAGTTAATTTCACATTAGAACCTTATTATTTACATTTTAAAATGTTTTGATAATAATTTGTAATGCAAATTTTATTAATGTTAATGGTTTGAAATCAACTTGATGAGATTATTGTCGAGTTTGACCAATTTAAGGGGGTGTTTGGATTAGCTTATTTTTCGGGCATATGGGCTACTGAGTTTATTTGATGAGCTTTAGAAAGTAAATACGCCATAAGCTCAAGTTAATACGATCGTAAACCGAAAAAAGTTAAGATGATAACTTACTGATAATAAGATAATCCCGTAGAATAAGATAATACAGACAACAGTAAGTTAAGATGATAACTTACTAAAAAACTAACAGATAACAGAGGAGTAGCGGTTAATAGTTAATTTGTCAAAAAAGGCCAGTCGGCCGCTTACCCACTGATATGGTTGTTTGGTAACTTTTTTTTACGTAGTATGGTATTAATCTGTATTAAACTCACACCCTTGTCGGCAAAACATAACTGGAACCACTATGCTGGCATGCAGCTGATGAACCAAGTGAAATGATGCCCCATCTTCTTAAGTATCTAGTGGAGGTCGATTACAAGGATCATGTGAACCCCTTCAAGGCTGCCCAGTTTTTCCAGATATGGCGGCAACATTAGACTTATGAGTGTTTAGTACTTCTTACAGT
Organism: Glebionis coronaria; assembly: GCA_025667525.1. Taxonomy (NCBI): domain Eukaryota; kingdom Viridiplantae; phylum Streptophyta; class Magnoliopsida; order Asterales; family Asteraceae; genus Glebionis; species Glebionis coronaria. The sequence continues at coordinate 22,402,049 of CM046880.1, forward strand.
TTTCTTTCTTGTTGTGTTTTTTTAATAATTACCCAGTTTTTCTAGATATGGCTTTGATAGTTTTCTTTATTTAAAGTTACACAACTATAGATAGTAACATTTCTCTCATGATATAATAGTTGATGCATTCATATACAGACTTGTAGTGTATAGCATTATGAATTATGAATGCAAAGAACAGAATCTCTATATATCGAATATAAGTGTTGTAGTGGATTTTGTTAAGTGCTGCACTCATACAACACATTTTGATTGTTGCTTTAGCGTCATTTTCTAGTAGTGATTCGCATAGAATTTTTATTTCGAGCATACAGAATGCACAAGTGTTGATAAAATAAAATTAACTAAAAGGTTTTAAGAAGATACCTTACTTTGATGGATGAATACAGGTTTAGCTACCAATGTATTTCGTATGATCGATACAAAGTAAAATCTTTAACGCGTTCAAATCTTCGGTAAAAACCTAAACACGTATCTCTATTTAATGGTTACAACACTAATAATAGAAATATATTTTTGATCTAAAAAGATGGTTACCTTATATGAATCTTGTAGGATCTTGAATTTCTCTAGTTGCTTTTTGGAAGCTTTTATGGTGTGTTTGAAGTTCTGTAAACAATTAATGGTAATCTTCATCTATTTATGGAGTAAATTGTTAAACTTTTCCTAGAATCAAGTATTAGCCCGTTGTGTGCATTCAAAAAAAAAAGATAACATAGACCGGTGTTCTCTATAACAACCAGTGCTATATTTGGAAAATTAATTGAAACCGGTTTTAGAAACAAACTGGTGTCTTTGCACATGTTTTGAGACCGGGTTTTAGGACTGAACCGGTTTTTTTACATTTTCATATTATTGAAACTGGTTATTATTTGACAACCGGTTTAGAACCCGCTAATAAGACCGGTTATTATACAACCGGTTTCTATTAAGAGGTGTCCATGTGCTTTTTTGTAGTAGTGATTGTGTGTAGTGCTGATGATTGAGATTTGACTAATCTTCACTATAAATTGATAGCTGCTGGTTTAGATTTTGCTGCGAAGCTGAGTGTTGACTATGAGAGATGATGAGTGAATTTTTCCGTTTGAGAAATCTTGTTTGGAAACAAGGAAGTATGTGGAAGAGGAATGTGATGTATTCCTAGCTTAGGTAATTAGTGATAGGGTGGTTGAGGAGAAGTTGGGAGATCTGTTAATGACACGAGAGTATTCTGAAGTTTTTCTAAAGTTTTTGCAGAGTTGCTGCCGCCTCATGAAGTGGAGTTCGTGTCGATTGAGTGTTGTGAACAATAGGTGTAGTGCTTTTGCATTTCGTTATGTAGTGCTTCTGTGTTTTGTTGTGTAGTAATTGTATGCCTTATCATTTGGCACCGTCAGAGTGGAATGAGTTATTCGGTCAACTGCGAGAAGTGATGGATGAGAGATGTATTATATTAAGTTTTGTTGCAATGACAATCACCTGTACTGTTTGTCAAGAAAGATGGATTGTTTCGGATGTATATTAATTATCGAGAGCTTAACAATTGACAACCAAGAATCGGTATCCATTACCGAGGATTGATGATTCGTTTGATCCTTGCAACTTGCTTGGATCCAGTGTGTACTCAAAGATCGCTTTGAGTTCAGGTTATCATTAACTGAGAGTTAGGAAGGAAGATGTTCCTATAGTTGTTCTTCGTACTTGATGTGGGTACTTTAAGTTTCAAGTGATGTTTTTGGAATTGACGAACGCGTCTTCCATATTCATGGACTAGGTGAATTTTGTGTGTAAGAAGTGCTAGGATTAGTTATTCATTATAACTATTGAAGATATTCTATATTATTCCAAGAGGAAAGGAGGAACATAAGTAGCATATGAGGATAAATTTTGGGATGGTTGGAAAAAGAGAAACTGTATGTAAAGTTCTGTGTGTGAATGTTAGTAGAAATATTTGCGTTTTAAGACAGTTGATTGACAACAAAGGTATTCGTGAAGATCTTGCCAAGATTGAAACGATTAAGGATTGGTCGGTACCAACGATGCTGACGGAAATCTGTTAATTCCTTGGTTTAAGCTGGGAATAATCGGAGGTTTATCGAAAGGTTTTCACTGATTGTTAAACCATTGATTAAGCTGACTAAGAAGAATTGGATGTGTGAGTCCCACTTATACATCTAAATTGTAAGTTTCGAGATCTGATCCTTATCAGATGAGGAAGCTGTATCCTGAACACTGAAGGGTAGGTTGTGTTCTGCACCGATGTTGTCACTGTTGGAAGAACTTGAAGGAATTATAGTTTGTTGTGATGTGTTTCGTAAGGGTTATGTAGTTGTGGTGTTTGCTTTGAGATTGTAGAAATATTACATGTATGGAATCAAGTATGTAGTAATCAAGGATCATCAGAGTGCTTCATAATTAATTTCTTAGGATGATAAAGGAAATGAGTAGAGGATCACCAGTTATATTGTTTTGAGTACTTGAGTAGGTTGATGGTTATGACTGTGAGTGATTATGACTGTGAGTGATTATGACAACGAGATTCAATGCCATCCGGAAAAGGTGAATGTGATAGCTGATGTACTTATCAGGAAGAAAAAGGAAAAAGCTTTGGGATATGAGTTTCGTGATGACAAAAAAGTGTGGACTTGATAGAAAGGATATTGAAATTTTAAGTTAGTGGTCTGAATTGAGAAGGATGTCAAAGTAAGTGATTTCGACATTTTGTTAACTTATGGAAAGGATTTTGTTGAAAAGCCAAGTTAGGTATGGTATATTGAGCAATCCTAACATACCTAAGTTGAGATAGCGAGACTTAGTGATGAAGGAATTCACAAGTCAAGTAATCGATACGATTTGGTTTGGGTAAAGATGAAAGTTGAGTTGAGTATTGTGTGTTATACAGAGACTGATGGACAGAGTGAAAGGATGATTCGAACATTGGACGATATACTTGTGCTTGTGTGATTGATTTAGGCCTTGTTCGAATTCTTATATGATGATGATTATCATACTAGTAGTAAGGCTGTACTATTTATGGTACATAAAGAACATCAATTTGTGAAGGTTAAGATAGTGAGTTATGGACGTAAGATTAGGCTTTTGGTGCATTGCAGAAATGTAGGTGGAAGTGAATGAGTAAACTAGAAGTGATATTGGCAATATTGATAAGATTGTATGGGTTAAAGATCGTTTATTAAGTAACAAGGAATGGTCAGAAGGGTTATGTTGGCAATCGAAGGAAATCAATGGAGTTTGAAATTGGGAAACGTGGTTATGCTTAAGGTGTTGTTATGGCGGGTGAAATTTGTTTTGAGAACAACAAGGAAGGAAGGAATTCAACTTGAAGATAAGTTGCTTTTGAAAGAAAGAACTGTGAAGAGTTTTTACGAGGACGAAACATAATGAGAATTATATTGTGAAGATACAAGAATTCCAGGAGTAGAATCTGAAATTGTGAAGGAAGCATGAGGATTTCTTTAAGGAAAAGAATTATCTTTTGTTCTGGAGGTATGGGATGTGATTATAAGAGGGGCCGAGCGCCGGGACGTCGCTCTCTTTTAGGAGGGTAGGATGTGACAACCCAAACCCGAGGTCATTTATTTAATAATATATAATATTATTTTTACGAATGATTTTGAAATTTTTGATGAGATTGAATGATATGACGATTGATGGTTTTATTTAAACCGACGTTGGAGGTCTTATTTTTATCTTTTTTCTAATAGCGAGGATTATTAGTGACCACGATATCGACGGATGCCCGAGATTCAATGTTTTATCATTTGTTGTCTCGATGTTTATGTTTTGGACGTTTTTATTTTAAGTTCGTATTAAGTCGAACCGAGATCATATTATCATCATAATTTGAGTGCGTTTTAACTTTAGAAAAGTATTTTTACGAAACCCGAGCCTCGTAAATATTTTCAAAATTGACAATTTACATTTTCTACCTTTACAACTATTTAATTGCATTTTGGACCAAAACTATCACAAATTGGCAAAAACTACCCCTCCACCCCACTATATATTATTTTTCCGCTAACCATTTTAAATATAAAATTCATTTTAAGAAAAAAAATCCATCTCTCTCTCTCCTTGTTCTTGTTTGCCGTCCACCACCATAGCAAAAAACACCCTCATTTTTGATGATCAACTTTGATTCATGAGAAACTAAAACAAGTCCCATCTTGCAAACTTGATGGTGATTCTAACGGTATAATTTTTACCCACATGCATTTACTTTTCAAAAAGTTATTTTTCTTGATGAACTAGTGATGTTTGATCCATTTTTATGATGATATATATGTGTTATTGTTATTTTATTCAAGAATTGTTGGTTGCATGTTCATTATTTTTGAGTGGGTAATTTTTGTATGATCATTTAAATGAGTTATGGGTTAGTTAAGTTGTTGGTAATGATTTTAGGGTGATATTAGGCATATGAGAATGATTAAAATGTGGTGAAAAATTAATTTTGAATGATTTTTAAATATATATTTTAAAACAGATTATTAAACTTAATTTTCTAAAAATATGAGTTTGAGTCTGAGATGAACTAATTAGATATTGTTGTAGAGGATGTTTTTAGCTTCGTTTTGGTATAAGGTAGGGCTTCTAGCTCCAAACTAGCGAAAAGTTACGTTAGTTTGATTATCCGTGTACCGGGAGATGAGTATCGTCACAATATGTAATTGTTGTTGATATTTGGATCGAATCTCGGGGACTATAAAATGGATTTTAAAAATGAGTCATAGACTGATTTTGAATGGTAAGTATGATGATGTTGAGTTATTTTCAAAGTTGAGTGTCGGTTTTGTAACCGGAGAAAAATAAATGGTTTAAAAGACTATATGAGTTGTTGACGTAAAACTGTCCGGTTTTTGTAGTTCAAAGATGCGTCGGACAGAGAACTTTAAAAGTAAAATCTTTTGATGGGATTTTAACAGGTCTTTATATATATAGTAAGTGACATTTCTGATTAGTATCATAAGTATTTGATGTGTTTAAGTGGGGTAAATGAGCTCGTACATTTGGTATGTACCGACAGATTTTTATCGAAAGAATTAACCAATAGAATAAACATATAGAATGAAGTAAAAGGTCACTTGTGTTGTTTTCATTTTGGGTTGAGTGTGATTTTATGATTTTGAGTTTGATGTTAGTAAGTATGGATTTTATTCGAGTTTATTATTGATGAACGCACCTTATTTGATAGGTTGCGGTTTTTGTGTTTATCGGGCATCAACTATCGTCGAATATCGTCTTGCTACTGCTATTACTCCAGGTGAGTCTATAGCCTCGCTTTTGTAATTGTTTTGAATGATTTTAAAAACCGCGAGGGGGATACATGCTATTTGAAAGTAAAATTGACACAAGTCATGATTGATTGTTTGGACCCGAATGTTGCCTTTGTTGTTTGAATTGTATAAGTACCTAATTTGCAAAAGTTCCTAAATTCATGAGACGTTAACTATCTTCTGACTTGATGTTGTGAGTTGGGAATAGCCGCTTATTCTAATAATAGTACTATTGGGTTGACGGCCCTATCTGAGACCAGGGCTTTACGCTGAGTAACCCGCTAGGAAGGATAATTTTACGAGAAAGAGAATTGGTATTCTTGCAAATGATACCCTAGTAGGGGCACTGGAATTTCATCTAGTCATGCCGGCTTTAGGCGTGGGTGACTAAGTTAAGGGGTCGGTGTCATGATCTTAATACAATTCAATAGCTATTGCTATATGCCAGACTTCCTGACTAATAGATTGTATGGGCACAATTCTATTAAATGATCTTGATTGATTTTTCTCTTGTGTTCAAATGTTGATTTGGAAAACCTATAGACTCGCTCAACCGCTGTGTTGATGATTTTAAGAATGTATTTCAGGTATTGAAGACAATGAATTGCGGAGCTTGCTGAAGAAGGATTGCGGATTGCTTTTGTGGTGATGTGTCTAAAACGGATTTCCTTCCCTTTTGGTCATAAAAATAATAATGTACGGTCGAGTACTTTGGTAAAGTGTTTGTGGATTCGATCAAGTCTTTGGGGGGCCTAAATGATACTCTGATATCTTTAAAATTGTTTTACATGGGATCGAAAGTTTTAGACAATGGTTAAATTATTTCCTTTTATATTTACAAATGTATCATTTTGAGATTGTTCAAAGTGTGTTGTATAACAATGTTTGTATTTAGCACCCAAATGTGTATTTCCGTTGCGCAATGTAATTTGGGGGTGTTAAAGAGTGACTACAAAGAGGAGTCGGATGACGATGATCAAAATGACGATACAGTTAAGAAAGAGCCTGGGGTAAAAAAACGTCCCCGAAAAGTGAAGGTTGAAACGTAGGAATCTGATGAGGAATATGTCAAAGATGAAATTGACGAGGAAGATGAAGAGGGTGTTAAGAAACATGGGAAGAAGCAGAAGAAAACTTCTGAAGGTGGAGAGGTTGTGTTGAGTGAAAAAGATAAGTATCTACTCAAGTTTCCAATTATAAAATCTAGGACAGTGCCTACTTCTTTCTTCGCAACAATTCGAGATAGCAGAGTGGACATTGATAAGTTTTTGGGAAGTATGGGGTTTTCTGCATTTTGTTCTATTAAAATAGATACCTTACCTGGGCGTTTAGGGAGGTTTGGTGTTAGAACGTTTGATAAGGAGAGCTATCATTTTAAGCTTTTAAACGGGTCTTCGATTCTTGTAACTCCTCAAAAGATTAAGGATATTTTAGGACTTCCCATTGGTGGAACTTCTATATATGATTTACCTGAGAGAGCTTTGGATGACCCGTTTGTGTTGTTGTGGTTAAAACAGTTTGATAAACCATGGAAACTACTTCATGCTTCTGATATTCAAGAGAAACTTAATGAAGCAACAGAAGTTGACTTGATGTATAAAGTCAATTTTCTTACTCTATTTTCTGTTGGGTTGTGTACATCTTACACGATGAAAGCAATACCTGATCTAACTATTGTTCGGCGTATTCGTGAGGATACGGATATTGCTGGAATTGATTGGTGTGAGTTCTTATACAAGTGTCTTGGAAATAGTACGGAACCGAATACTTTGGTTGGTTTTTACATTGGGCCGTTGTGTTTTTTAATTGTAAGTGTGTATATATATATATATATATATATATATATATATATATATATATATATATATATATATATATATATATATATATATATATATATATATACATTTTTACGTTTTTTTTGTGTTTTTGTATTTTATGTTATATTAGTTATAACTTTTAACAAGAAATAATTTTTATTTTCCTAACAGCTGTTGTATTTGGATTCAACAAAATTTGATCGTTATCCTGTTCTTCGGTCTAAACCTGCTGTACTGAATTGGAATACAACAAACATGCATCGTAGACAGGATTTAGAGGTCCAAGATAAAGTAATTGGGATGTTGGAGTGGCAGCCGGAATGGACTGCGTCCGAAGAAAAACAAAGTGAAGGTTTTTTTAATGTGGGTAAACAAACTGAAGAAAAACACAGTGAAGAAAAACAAAGTGGTTTTTCCGGTAAACAGGTGTGTTGTCGTATCTTTTTACGGTTTTTATTGTTTTTTCAATGATTTTTGTATCATCTAAAGTGTTATAATAATTTGAGTTTGCATGATTCAACTGAATCATGCATGATCCAACTGAATCATGCATGATCCAACTGAATCATGCATGATCCAACTGAATCATGCATGATCCAACTGAATCATGCATGATCCAACTGAATCATGAATTTTTCTACATGAATCAAACATGATTTATATATTTCATTTTTGTAGGTCTTTTGCACAAAGATCAATGAAAAGCTTTCAAGCATTGCCAAAGACAAGGCCGAACTTGAATGCATTTTAAGAGATGCGAACAATGAATTTCCAAATGATGAGAACATTCGTCAATTGATTGAGAAATATGAGGGAGTTTTTAAGGATACTGTTTTGTTTCAAAATGAACCTACTCATATTGATGATTTCAATGCTTCCCCTAACGAGAATGTTGATTTAAACAAGCCAAAAGAGTTGGCTGCAAATGAGTCACCTACAAAGGACATTGAGCCCGGGAACGAAGCAACAACAGACGAAGCAGCAGATGAAGGAGCAGACGAAGCAGCAGTCGATGATGTTGAAGAAACTTACACGCAGTGGCTTGAAAGAAATATTCATTGGGTTGGAGAGGTGATTGATCTGCTTTCAGATGCATTTTATGACGTATATTTTTAACTTTTCCTCATGAGTTGTATAATGATATGTTCATATGTATGTTTATAATTAGAATTTTTGAACTTTTTGCAGGAAAATTTGTTTAATATGATTATGAATGAACCTACTAATGTTTCGCCTCCCAAGACGCCTCCACGAGTTTCTACTCGTTCATCTCCCATGAAAAAAGTTAGGAAGCCATCTTCTATGTTGTCGTCTCCTTTTATGAACAAGAGAACTGAAGTTGGTCCTGATCTAAAGAGGCTTGAGTTTATACTGGGGAATAGTTTTTTCGCTATGCAAGGCGATACATAGTAAGTTCTCTATTTCAGTTTTTGCTTTCGATTTGTAGTTAAAGAATGACGTATCATAATTTGTTTGTTATTTCTAATTGTAGTGAAACTATTTTCCAAACTAATTCGGGTTATGAGCAAAAGTCTGTATGAGTGAGCATGGAGACATTGACACCTGGATTATGGTTAGACCACAATGTTATTGATAGTTGGAGTGCATTATTGAACCTAGAGGAGCGGGCTACATTGTTGAAGCTGATGGAAGCGGGTAAAGTTAATGAGCGGTTAAGAAGGCTTTTTTTACAACTGGCTGTATTGCAAGTTTCTATTCACATGTAGCGATGTTTTTTTCATTCTGTAAATCATGCATGATTCATCTTGAATCATGCATGATTCATCTTGAATCCTCTCTAATTTTGTTTCGTTTGCCTGTAAACAGCCAGAAGGAACTATTAAAAATACTCTTGATCCAGATGGACAGTGGAAAGTCTTTTCAGATGCCATTTCAACTCAGTTGCAGCATGATGAGGATGCACTTCGCCTCTCGGATGTTGATTTGGTATTTTTTCCTATTTGTTCTTCTGGACACTTTTATGTTGTTGTTTTCAACTTGGAGAATCCGTCAATGTTTATCATTGATAACATTTATGCTGGACCATATTCCTATACTTCAACATACAAAGCAGCTTGTGATCCTTTGGTAAGTTTAAAATCATTTTGTTTATTAATGTATTGAGTTTTGTTAATGTATCGAGTTTTATTAATGTATTGAGTTTTGTGATCCTTGTATCTTTTATTGACTTTTATATTGTTTCTCTTTTTCAATTTTTTTTGTAGAAAAAGTTTTTTATTAGGCATCTAAAAGAGCATGGACATGACAAACTATCGGCCATGATGAAAGTCAAAGCACGCATTCTACGTTTGAATTGGAGTACATAGAGTAACTATGAAGATTGCGGAATATTTACTATGATCCATATGGAATCTTACACTGGTAATCCTGTTGATTGGGATGTTGGGTTAGATGAAGGATCAAAGGAACATTACTCACAGTTGTTATGTATGAGGTATAGGATTGCTACCAAGCTTTTGTTGCATGATTTTAACATTCATAAACAGAAGATGTTTGAGTTGGCCTTCAAGTTTGAGACTGAGAATGAACACCAGAAAAGGGTTGATATTATTCAAGAGGCAATCAAAAACATGAATGAGCGTGATCCACCGAAGACTATGCCTGGCAAAGAAGATCCGGCAGAAGGGAAGGATGTTAAATCTGCAGAAAGAAAGGAGGAGGTTGGGAAGGAGGTTCGGAAGGATGTTAAAGTTGCAAAATCGAAAGATTTTCATATGACATATGCTGGTGCTAAAAAAAGAAAACGATGTTTGGTTGTAGTTTGTTAAACTTTTGTTCGTAAAATGGATGGTAGTTTTATGAGAAGGGTATTTTTATGTTATATTCTGGTGTAATATGTTGGTAATCTTTTGTTGGTAAAACTGGTGGTACTTTTATGTAATATTGGATGTTATCTTTTAACTGTTACATGACTGTCTTTTTTATGTTATCTTTTTTACTGTTATGTAACTGTTTGCATGATTCATCTATGAATCATGCATGATTCATTTATGAATCATGCATGATTTATATATGAATCATGCATGATTCATCTATGAATCATGCATGATTCATATATGAATCATGCATGATTCATCCATGAATCATGCATGATTTATATATGAATCATGCATGATTCATCCTTGAATCATGCATGATTCATCCATGATTTTATGGCAGATATCTTTTCACTAAGAAATCACAATAGATTCAACATTGCATGATTCTTTATGATGACTCATGTGCATGATTCTTGTATGATTTTCAAAAAGTTTTGTAACAGTTTAACTACATTCAATAGAACATTAATCCCACACATTTTAACCAAATTAAGGAAGAAATCTAAGAATAATTATAAGTGAACTACAAAAACAATTCAAGGACCACCCGCACCACTTGTTCCTGTTTGTAGTGCATCAGCAGTAGTTACCTTGCTGACTCATATGCATGATTTTTGGATGAGGTGATGATTCCTTATGAATCATGCATGATTCACTGATGAATCATGCATGATTCATTATGAATCATGCATGATTCATTATGAATTTCATTATGAATCATGCATGATTCATAAGGAATCATGCATGATTCATAATGAATCATGCATGATTATCCAGAACTTTTGTAACAGTTTCACATTCAATTGAATAATATATGAACATTAAACAAAGTACTTCAATCTCAGAGTTTTAATATAGTTAAATCAAATTAAAGAAGAAATCTAACGAATATTATAAGTGTACTACAAAACAATTCAAGGAGCACCCGCACCAATTGTTGTATTCCTTGCTTCCTTTTTCACCAGCAGCCGCAATGGATGCATTCTTTGCTGCATTTGCAGCAGCAGCCGCAGCAGCCGCAACACCCGCACCAGTTGTTCCTGTTTGTAGTGCATCAACAATATTTGTATTCCTTGCTTCCTTTTCAGTAGCAGCCGCAATAGTTGCATTCCTTGCTTCCTTTGCAGCAGCAGCCGCAACAACAATCTTTTGGACTTTAGCAATGTATTTTGGATTTTCTGGACATGTTGTTTTTGTATGTTTGTTAGTCTTCACTCCACATTGTACACACTTCCGCGCTTGCTTTTTTTAGCATTGATAGCTACTTCTCTTGCACTTTTTCTACGTTCTCCTTTCTTAGCACCTCTTATTGAAGCAACATGAGGATTGTTTACAGTATTCTTATTCGGCTTTTGAACTGCATAAATATCTTCAATCATGTCTGTCGTTTTCTGTGAAGGAGGCCTTGGCACTAGAACCTCAAATTCCTTCTTTATAGTTTTGAGCTTTTCCACAAATTGCGACAACTTTTCTTTATCTTTACTCAACAAAAACAGACACTCATCTACGACATAATTAGCCTAACTTGTTAATATTTCCATTTCTTTGTTTTTCTCTCCATATCTGTTTGTGCTTCTTCTTAATGAAAGTGGTATCAAATCCCTCCTCCAACGCCTTAAAACGTACTTCTCCGGAATCATTTGAACATTACGGTTCTTCAAAACACAAAATACATGTCTACATAAAAATCCGTAACGCATGAAATGTCTACAGGTACACTCAACTGATCCATCTTCAAGAGAACGCAAAACCTTGTTTTGATGCAAAAAAAAACGTATTAATACCTGATTCTTAATAAGTCATGCATGATTCACTAGTGAATCATGCATGATTCACTAGTGAATCATGCATGACTCATTGATGAATCATGCATGATTCATCAATGAATCATGCATGATTCATTCATGAATCATGCATGATTCATTGTTGATTATATATGAATTATGCATGATTCACTAATGAATCATGCATGATTCATCAATGAATCATGCATGATTCATGATGAATCATGCATGATTCATTGTTGATTTTATATGAATTATGCATGATTGTTAAAAAAAAATCCACTAACCTTGTAGTCTATTACTTTGTCTTCTTCCTGCACAACCATCTCTTTTCCTTCTTCTGTGAATAGTGTCCTATAAGCACCCGCCTTTGTATCTCTAACTAAAACCATCTCAACTCCCTCTTTCTTTTTAAACTCTTCTATTTGACAAGACCAAATAGATTCATACATTTCTGTTTGAACAAGCAAAAATATTGTCCTTGTATAAACTTTAGCCGCATGTCTTTCCATTTCTAACATTGTTTTATATCTTGGGGCAGCATCAAAAGTTCTAAAATCTAGATGTTCTTGTCTATTCCTTTGCCTTTCCATTGTTGATTCATAGCACATCATGAAGTTGACCAATGTTGACCCGTGATTTGTGAAACCTTTAAAAAACGCGTTTTCACTCTCTGATCTTGAAGTAGTTCTCATTAAGCCAAACAGAGGTGACGTAATAAAATAAGCTGGTAACTACATTTTTCGAAGGTCATACATCTTTGTCATCCACTTGTGTTTTTCCAACTTAAAGTCTTCAATAAGTATTGACCATCTTGCTTCAGATTCTTTTGGCTCTATAAACATATTCCACACCAATTTATTGAAACGTTCTTTGAAATTAGTTTTATCATAAATTTCTTCACATATCTATAAGTAAATCATAATAGATTATTTATAAGAATCATGAATGATTCAAAAAAGGTTATGAAAATGGCAATACCTTTGATGGGATTTTTTGCATGATATGCCACATGCATAATCTGAGTTTTGATTCTTTCAGAACAGCTTCAATTGCCCTTTCATTGCCACATCTTGATCCGTTACAATCATCGTTGGTTGTTTTTCGTGAGCAGTCATGAACGATGTTAGAAGCCAGGTATAAGCTTCTGTGTCCTCTCTTAGTAGCATTCCTGCACTTTCGGTGATTATCTATTCCAGTGAATGGAACAAATACCATATCCTACCTGAAAATAATGTACGATTACAAAATAAATAACAGATTATGAAAAAAAGACAGAGTCGACGTGAACGATTTATGATGAATCATGCATGATTCATCTTGAATCATGCATGATTCATGATGAATCATGCATGATTCAACTGATGAATCATGCATGATATATGTTGAATCATGCATGATTCATGTTGAATCATGCATTATTCATGTTGAATCATGCATGATTCATGTTAAATCATGCATGATTCATGTTGAACAGAATCAACAGAATCATAAGGTTTCATATTCAACAGAATCATAAATAACTTATTTGTTTGTTCAGAAGGTAGCATCAAAAGATATAATATCTCCAAACTCTTCATAGTTGCGTTTATCTACTTCGTCCACCCAAAACATTGCAACTAATTCGCTGTTTTCAACCTTATACTGAAACGTAAAGCCTGGAACAAACTTCTTCCTGTTTTCCATCTTATTTATAAGCATCTGCGCATCACTTTCTCCTATATATTCATCAACGTCCCTTATCTGATTCTTAAAATCATCACTAGTTCCATGCACATACTCATCACCCCCTTTGATACTAGAATACACAGCATGTGCCTTGGTTGCCCCAAGTTTCATTGTTGAAGCTTTCACAACAAACACTCTTTCTGCATGAGTCATTTTTCTTTGTTTCTTTGTTAAATGCTTATACTCTTTCGGAAGCATTTGATGGTTGTGCTTAGCAACAAATTTGGTTATTTCATACTTTCTCTTAACATAATCCAAATCAACCTTTATTTGTGCCTCACAACCTGTTACACGATATCTTTTATTCCTTGTTTGCTTTCCACTATTTGCAGGATCCAAGGTGTTAACATTTATGTCTTTTGGAACCCCTTGCCGGTTACACATGATGTACTTTGATTTAACGTCACCACTCCTATTTCTTTTTTACGTGGACTTTTTAACTTCAATCCTGATTTTTCAGCATAAGCAGAATAAAACTCAATACATTCCTCCATTGTATCAAATCTTTTTCCCTGCTTAGGTAACAACTCGTCCGGAATAATTGGTTCCCAATATACAGATCCTCCGGGTGTCTCACTATGAATGTATAAACTTGGTCTTGGAGTGCTGGTAGAACCTGTTAGAGAATAACAATTGTTAAGTGCTGGCATAAACTTGGTCAAAAAATTTAATAATACTAAAAATTATTCATCATGAATCATGCATGATTCATCATGAATCATGCATGATTCATCATGAATCATGCATGATTCATCATGAATCATGCATGATTCATCATGAATCATGTTTCATTCAACATGAATCATGTTTCTACATAAATCATGCATGATTTTACATGAATCATGCATGATTCATGATGAATCATGCATGATTCATGATGAATCATGCTTGATTCCACATGAATAATGCTTGATTCTACATGAATCATGCTTGATTCCACATGAATCATGCATGATTCCACATGAATCATGCATGATTCCACATGAATCATGCTTGTTCCACATGAATCATGCTTGTTCCACATGAATCATGCATGATTCCACATGAATCATGCATGATCGACATGAATCATGCATGATCCACATGAATCATGCATGATTCATCATGAATCAAGTTTCTTTCAACATGAATCATGTTTCATTCAACATGAATCATATTTTTACATGAATCATGCATGATTTTACGTGAATCATGCATGATTCATGATGAATCATGCTTGATTCTACATGAATGATGCTTGATTCCACATGAATCATGCATGATTCCACATGAATCATGCTTGTTCCACATGAATCATGCTTGTTCCACATGAATCATGCATGATCCTACATGAATCATACATGATCCACATGAATCATGCTTGTTCCACATGAATCATGCATATTCAACATGAATCATGCATATTCAACATGAATCATGCATGATTCGACATGAATCATGCATGATTCGACATGAATCATGCATGATTCGACATGAATCATGCATATTCAACATGAATAACACATGTTCAACATGAATTATGCAGAATCAACATGATTCAACATAATTTCGACAAGAAAGATTTATTACTGCATTTGTATTCAAATCATGCCTGATACTGTTTTCAAAGAACTCAAACTAATCATTTACCTATATTTTCGACAAGATTAGCTTCTGGATCTGCATCTTCATCAAGTACGTGACGTTCTGGATCTAGATCTGCATTATCAGTTTGCGTAACTGGAACCACAACAACATCTTCTTCGATTTGAGCTTCAATTCGTCTTTGTATTTGAGTTTCCATGTCTGTTTTTTCGCTGTGGGAAGTCGCCGGAAAAGATGGCCTGAAAAGATGGAAGGTAGGTGGTTGTGGAAGGTTGTTTGCGGTGGAAGGTAGATGTGTTGTAGGTGATGTCGCCGGAAAAAGGTAGGTGCTAGGGGTGGTTGTTGGTGGAAGGTAGGTTGTTGGGGGTGGTCGCCGGAAAAAGTTGTTGGGGTGGTTGTTGGAGGTGGTTGTTGGAGGTGGTCGCCGGAAGTTAGGTGGGTGGGAGACCCGACCTAATTTTTGTAGATAAAAATGGTTGTGTGTGTAAAATATTGTTATTTATATGTGGACTATTTTACCCCTCTAGTGTTGGAGGAGGGTATAATCTGGACCGTTAGATGAAAAGATGATGGATGGTTGAGATTAATCCATTGGGACTTTTTAACATAAAGGGTTGTTGGGGAACCCAAACCGGTATCACCATATTTCAACTAGATTCATTTCACCATATTTCATAATCCATTATCGAGCCAAAAAAGATAAAAGTACTACACTTACCTTACTGATAGAATTGCTTATAATCAAAGACCAAGGTAACAAATACTTTGTATGATACTATGACATTATCACTCATAACAAAGTCCTGCCAAATACTGAAATTTATGCTGCCGCTATTGAAACTTGAATGTGAGAGCAATGGTTTATGAAGTATACTGATGTTTTTCCTAATCATGTATCATCCAATATTTGATAATGATAAAAGAGGGAAAATGGGGAGACAAACTACCCTACTCCGCAGTCCGCAGCAGAGAAAGAGGTTATCAAAGTAAAGTCACAGATATAAGAGTATACCCCTATATGTGCATCCTTTATTCTAGGCATTTTTTTCTAAAATTAAGACGGTATTGTACTGGTCAAACCGATAAATGGGAGACAGACGCATTATAAGAAGTACAATTCAGACGGTGTTGTACTGGTCAAACTGATGAATGGGAGACAGACGCATTATAAGAAGTACAATTCAAAAAGCTTCTAGGGCCTGATTCAACATTGTTAATGCTTAACTACATATGGATGGCCAAGTTGGTAAAAGCTTGCAACTATTGTCACTAGAATGTGAGGGGTCTCAAGTTAAAATAACCTTGAAGTGGATAAACAATCCTGCTTGTGCCCATCATCAATAATTAATACTGTATAAAGTTTTGATTCTCTACTCGGGTATATTTTAATACGGGTTTATCTAACTTCATTTTCCAACATTCAAGGTATATGTGGATGAACAAGAGATCAAGACAAATGAAAATTTTGAAGAACTGAGAAAATATATATTCCATGAAACTAGGGACAAATGAGTGCAGCTTTCCGGTAACTATGAAAGAGACTCCATTTGTGTCTTTCTAGTTTTGGTTCATCTAACTTGACTACATAAAAGTTAAACTTTTGCAAGCACGAGCTCCTATAATATTATACAATGGCTATTACCAAGTTCACGTTACTGTATATAGACTTGCTGCAGACGTAAGTTTTTATACAGCAGTGATGCCTCTTATGCAGACTGTCAATACTAGTTACAATTCGTTATAAAAGTAATAAGACATCACTACCAAATTTGGTGTATAAAGATGCTACATCCTGTCACGGTACAAAACCACGAAAATGGTTAGAAACCGATATGAAGTTGGTCAATAAATTACGTTTGGTATATAAAAATGCTCTCCTATCACGGATCAAATCAATCAAAAGTACACAAAGTTGCTTATTCCAGCTTTTTCTAACTATATAAGCTTCTCAGTACCATGTGTGACAAGTTAAACTCTAATATGTCATCTACTATCATTTTTTAAATTATACACTAGTCCACAGATATTAAGCTATGATGCAAATTACTTGTTCAAGACCTCCTTCCAAAATCAACTAGATTCATGAGCCGTGCATATACTTTGGCCAAAGCTTAATATATCTACCAATTAGTTTGTTCAATTGTGCATAATACTGCTTGTACAGCTCCCTCTTGACTTTGCCTATACATGAAACTATGAAAGTTAAACCTGAACATATCTACCATCGATGTCCAGCTCTGTAAACAAGTCAAAAACTATCTAAACTATTCAGCAGTAGCTGCACATCCCCTACTAAATAGAAGCAATGAGAACATTACACAACTATTATGTTTTTCCTGCACATGATCAAGTCTTGTGTCTGACAACTTGCGCAAGTGCAAAGGATACTACACGGCCATTGCTCCAAAGGTTTATATTATGTTGTCTATAATACCATACTTGATACTAAATGTTATCGTTCATGAAGGTGTAAACTAATATTATGGGGTGGTAAGTTGTTAGCAAGGCATAACCACGATTTGTATCAACCGATGCTCGCTCTTTCTTCACAGAATAGATCAACCGAGAGTAATCAAAGATGACTGTTTGCACATATTGGTCTCACTTTAACTAATGGAAAGGTGTAGATAAAACCGAAACCTATCTAAAATAGATGTCCCACATCTTCTAGCGTTTATATTACTTGTTTTAATCAAGGCAAGATTATCTTAAGATGTCACAGCTGGTATTCCACATATAAAGGAAATACACAACAGAATATTTCTCTATACGGACTAGAACTAGACTCTCCCCAAAACAGTAGCAAGCATGATTTCACCCTCACTTCATTTAAAATATATATTACGTATTCAAGACTCCCCGTCAAAAAGGATATGTTTCGTATGAATCAGCTATTGTCTGTATTAACTTCTCAACAGATATACTAGTATGAATCAATGTGTATTAGATGTTCATTCCGTCTTTCTCGGCCTGGCAAGAAGTTTTGCTGTTGTGCCTACTACTTGTATAGTTGTATACTCTTCTTTACAAAATAACTGTGCCAGGAAGTTTTATACCGAGACATTCAAAATTTTAAGTGGATACATACTAACATTACATATTCAAATTCTTATACATAAGCGAACAAGCACGAGCCAACCCCGACACGTCTTTAAGAAATTGAGGCAACCGCGTTGTCAAATTCACCACCATCTTATTCTTCACCTCGTCACATAACTTTTTGTAAGTCTCCTCCACGACCAACCGTGGCTTTGACGCCTCCACAGTCGATAGATTCTTAGCAATATCTTTATTGCACCATCTTTCAAAATTTTCTAATACTTTGAACAACTCTTTTAGCGTTTCATCGCATTTCATTTTCATTTTCCTCTTGTTTGATTGTAATTGAGCGATTGTATGAATATCCGCGGAAAATTCTTCCATAGCGGTCATTGTATCTTCTTCCGGAAGTTTCTCGAGTTCGTTGAGCCATGAGCATAATAATGATTCAATTTTAGGGTATTGAGACTTTAAGATGTGATTTGTGCTAACAACCAGGTTATAATTAAGCCAATGTTCGAGCGACTTAATGTAGTTATTTTGGTGTAGCATGAGTTTTTTGAACTCGGTTGACCAAATTTTTACATGATGATGGAGTTTCCGCGTGTTGTGCAAGTCATGAGCACTTGTTTCTTCTCGCAGTTCCAAGGTTTTGAAGTTTTGTAACGCTTGAATTATCGTGGACTGGTGTTCATGTTGCTTTTGCATATTTTCCCACATTGTCGCCATCCTGCAAATAAGTTTTCGTGTTAGTTTCAAGCATTTATAAAAAAATGTACTTGTATTTACACAACGATACAATATGACATCTTTCTTACCAGTCGATCATAACAACATTGATTAATAAAATAATTGTAAGAAATTGCGTTCGGTTAACTAATGATAGAAATAATACTGTAAAGTTAGAATCACTTACTCTTGAACAAGTTGAACAAGTTTTGGATACAATTGCTCATCACGAAGACGGTTGATTTCTGTGATGGTGGAATTGATGGCGGAATTGATAGACTGCATGTCCACAATGTATCTTGGGTCCAACTGCTTTACGGGCATCGAGTCGTTACTAACACCTCCAAGTTTATTCAATGATGCAATCTCTCTCTGGTATGCATATATCACATCTTTAGCATCCTTGGATTGCTTATATAGTTTCTTCTCCCATTCTAACATCTTGTCTAGTATCGTAGCGAGTTTCTCTTTCTCTGCGTGAACAAAGCAGTCATTGTTGAGAGTAACGACCCGCATGAATCTTGTAGAATGACCAGTAAGACCTATAATAAGCAAGGCTGTTAGCATCAATATGACTCGAAAAACAAATGCAATTTCAAATAAAGACGAACACGTATAACAAGATTAACCAGCCATATAATCTATAGTAATTACCTCGAAAATGTCCAAAATTCGAGCGGTGGTGTAACTTATTATACTCGAGAATCCTAGAAACTTGATATGCACTTTGTGAAGCGTTTATAAAACAATCTTCAACCACTTTGAATAAGTTGACATCTTTCTTATTCACAATTGAGGCGAAGTAATCACTAAAGGCAGCGCCTGTGTTTTTGAGAGCCGAAGCGTAGGCGGAATTGGCATCAGCAAAGGCGGCATGAGCGGATATCGAGCGTCTCATATATGCTTTACTGCGCTTGCATGGGTCCATCTTTGATTCAAAACACCCCATGCTAGTAAAAAAGTGGGTCGATTAATAAATCTCTTGGGTTTGGTTCGTTGGAGTTAAGTGAATACATGTACGGATGTTTATATAGGTAGATATGTCGGTCAAAACCAACCGACGATGTTTATATACGGAAGGATTTTATATAAAAGACTTTCTTTTTTTTTTCTTTTTTTTAATTTTTTTTTTAATTTTTTTAAGCTCATGTGAGTAATTGAAGCAGCTAGTAGGGGTGTTAATATTTCTGACTCGACTAACCCGAATTCAAAATTGAGTGAGAATTCGGGTAAACAAATTATGTCTAATCTGGGTCCGAGTCAACCCGATTGATCCGAATAAAGAATATTTTTATTTTTAGTTAATTTAATATAATTTCTATTAATAAAAGTAAAAAATTATTTTTTATATTTTATTAAAAAAAACCCGACCCAATTAGGCCCGACCTAAATAGACCCGAACCCGACTAACTCGAGTTGAAAGCAGGTTAGGTTCAAGTAAATTAGTTTTAGTCTCGACCCAATGTTAACCCCGACCCGAACAACTCAAACCTAACCCGATTCCCACCCTAACTACTACTCTTCATATGCTCTAAAGCCGAGCTTCACTTCACTTAACTTCAATGTTAGTACTTTGGTTAGCGATAAATACGCTCGTAAATAGTCATTATTGAACACTCAAATCAAGTTACAAAAGGCTTTTTATTATTATAAAATATTTAGCAAAAAAGATTTCCATTATAAAAATATTTTTTTGCAAAAAGTTAACATAATACATTGATAGCATTAAATACACTAGAGATTACCCGTGCATAGCGGAGGAAATTTCTAGCGACAAATAATTAATGATATGTTATATTGTGGTAAGTGTTTCGTGTGACATTCAAAATAAAACATGTACAGATCAGCCGTTCTAAAAAAACATGTATAGATCAAGTTATTCACCTTTTGTTAAAGTAGAACAACATAAAAAATTTAAATTATCATTCATAACCCGTTGTAGAAGTAACATGTTTTGACCCACTAACACAAATACTATGAAAACCCAGTTTGACCCGACCGGTTCAACCAGTTAGAAAAACGGTTAAAATTAAACCTGGTCTTATATTTTCGAAACCCTATTACACCCGGTGAACGAACTAGTAATCGGGTGACTCGATCGGGTTGACCCGGTGGTCGAACCGTTGACCAGTTGGTCGACCGGTGACCCGGTGGTCGAAATTAGGTGTAGTGAAATTATGGAAGAAGTTTGACTAATTAATAATTAAATCTATTTATGGAATTTAAGTTTCACATTTAACTATTTATAGAATTTAAGTTTTCACTTTTCAAGAAATTATGGTTTTTCCTTTATAGGTAGTATAGATTAAGTTCTCGGACAGATTCGGTATTCTGTCAGTTTAATGTTGTCCGACATCTGACAATAAAGAGATCTGTTTTCTTGGACAAATAAGGATATCGGTCAAAGAAGCAGTTTTGGGGTGTTTTGGTTTTTGATCTATTTTGGTTGGGTTTACGTGAAACACGACTACCATTCTGAACGTACTTGTTTGACGTGTCTGTGTAGCAACCATAGAGGTGATAATTTAATCACTAAGTTTCATTTGATGTGGTCTACAAAGGTTAGTTTGCTTACCTTTTTTACGTTTAATTATATGTGTTAATCATATGTGCCAAACTAGATCCATATCCGCTACGTACTTGTAGCGTTAATGGTTAACGTAGTATCTTAAATCCCAAAAAAATACCACTACCACTTTTAACCACCATCCGACTACCACCAATGGACCATTTTACCCCCCTACTCCACATATGTGCAATCCTCCTCCTCTTTCCGACCATATCGTGCATTGGTATCAACTACGGCCAAAAAGTCAACAATCTCCCGTAACCAGATAAAGTCTTCCCATTAGTAAAATCCATTGGTGCTAACAAAGTTAAACTTTATGATGATCATCCTAAAGTCCTTACAGCCTTTGCAAACACAAACGTCGAGTTCATTATTGGAATAGGTAACGAGTAGTTACAAAACTACAAGATCTTGATGCTGCTCAAGAATGGGTCAAAACCAACGTCCAAGCTTATCTTCCTGATACAAAAATTACTTCCATTGCTGTTGGGAATGAAGTTTTGACGTTTAATGATACGTCTCTATCTGGATGTTTACTTCCGGCTATAGAGTATACATACTGCTTTGATTAACGTTAAACTAGACAGAAAAATTAATGTCACCACCGCACATTCTCTTGTCGTTCTTGAAACATCGTATCCGCCGTCATCAGGAGCGTTCATGAAAGTTTTAGTTGACCGCCTTATTGAAACACCTGATCTTCTTGATAAAGACCTCCAAATGAAAAAAAAAACAAATACATAATCTGAATAGTAAGCAGAACATGTTGAAACAGATATTATTTACAGCCCGACAACAGGAACTACAGCCTACAAAGAGCAGATTTTCTCAAATTCTAATGTAACATTCATATTATCAACAAACAGTTTGTGACAACCCAAAACCGAGGTCATTGCTAAATCTTACTTTACGATTAGTTTTGAAATTTTTGGATGAGTTTGAACTATATTTATTTTTGGAGGTTTAAGTTTAAACCGATATTGGAAGGTCTATATTTAATATTTATTAAGTATAAGGAGTATTAGCAAGCGTGATGTCGATGGATGCCAAATATTTTACGTTTTATTGTCGGTTGTTCGATTTTTGTCATTTTTAAGGTTTTATTTTAAATGACGTGTTAAGTCGAGTCGAGAGTCAATATTATTATTTTTGAGGTACGTTTTAAATTTTTAAAAGTATCTTTAAGAAACCCGAGCCCCGTAAATATTTTGAAAATTGACTAATAGTTATTTCCCGCTTTTTAGCTAACTATTTACATTTTTAGCCACAACTATTGCCAAATTGCAACCAAGGTCCCTCCACCACTATATAAAAACCCAAATCAAACACACACAACACAAAAATCCACTCAAAATTTTTCACCTATCTCTCCTTCTCTCTCTTATTTGCCGTAACACATACCACCCACCCCAAACCAAACTTCAATCAATTTTAACTTAAATTTGAGGATGATTTGAGCTAAACCAAAGCTAGACCCATTCTTAGAATTGATCAAGGATCACATTGGTGTAAGAAATTCTTACATGCAAGCATTTTTTTTCTTGATGTTGGTAGGTAGAAGCCATGATCATGCATGGTGTTTTTAGCATGATCCATGGTGGTTCTTGCTAGAATCTTTGTTAAAAACTTCATTTTGATCTAAAGGTTTTTATTTTGATTATGATTTGGATCTTATGGTTCATATGTGATGATATTAGGGTATAGAAATGATCATTTCTATGGTTGGTTTTGATCAAAAAGTTGATTTTGTACAAGATTTTGTTAGTCATTTTATAACAGTAAGTAAAGTGTAAAATCCGAATTTTTATGATTTGAAAATGACTTAACTTATAGCCTAGGGTTTTAGATAATTTTATTAGCTTCGATTTGATATAAGGTAGAGCTTCTAGCTCCAAACGAGCGCGAAGTTATGATGTTTTGAATGATCGTGTACCGGGAGACGAGTATCGGCACTACATATAGTTGTTGTCGATATTTGGATCGAATAGTGGGGACTCTAAATGGAAGTTTTGAATTATGTAACCTAATGATAATGAGGTGTTTATTTTATAGGTTGAGTTTACTTTAAAACCCGAGTGTCGGTTTTGTAAACGGAGTCGTTTAAAGAAGTTAAAACGGTTGTATGAAAAATTAACGTAAATCTGTCCGGATTTTGTAGTTTGAAAATGAGTCGGATAAAGGACTTTAAAAGTAATTTCATTTGATAAACTTGTAGGAGGACTTTCTATATATAGTAAGTTAGTTTATCGAGTCGTTTCATAAACGGTTGACGAGTTTAAAAGGGGTAAATAAGCTAGTACATGTAGTATGTACCGGCGGACTTTATTAAAAGTGTAAAATGGTAAAGTAAATATGTAGTAAAGTATAATGAAGTTATTTATATCGTTTTCTCTCGAGTTTATCGTGACTTTATGAGTTTGAATTTGATGTTGTTATGTATTATTTATTTCTCGAGTCATTATTAATGAATGCGCCTTATTTGATAGGTAGCGGTTCTCGTGTTTGAAAGGCATCCATTATCATCGACAATCATCTCGCTAGATCTCTTATACTAAGGTGAGTCTGTATCCTCGCTTTTTATGCTAGCTACTAAATGTTTTATACCCGCGAGGGGGATACATGATATTTGAAAATAAATGAACACAAGTCATGAGTAATTGTTGGACCCGAATGTTGCCTAAAGTTGATTTCATTGTATTGAGTAACTTGTTGCTAAAGACCCTAAATTCATGAGCCGTTAACTATCTTCTGACTTGATGTTGTGAGCAGGGAATAACCGCTTATTCTAATGGTAGTACTATTGGGTTGACCACCCTATCTGAGACCAGGGCATTACGTTGAGTAACCCGCTGGGAAGGATAATTTTACGTGAATAAGATTGTGGTATTCTAGCAACTGATACCCTAGAGGGGCAATGGTTTTATTCTAGTCATGCCGGCATTTGGTGTGGGTGAGTATTTGGTTAAGGGGTTGGTGTCATGAGCTTAAATACAATGTTTGTTTATTATTATTATTGCCTTGAATATAGATTGTGTGTACGACAATTCTATAAATGATTATGATTAATTTTCTTCTTGTGTTCAAATGTGATTTGATAAACCTATAGACTCGCTCAACATTATTGTTGACTCGTTTTATGCATGTATTTCAGGTAATAGGAAGTGATGGAGCATGGAGCTTTGCTGTGGAGGTTGTGGCTTGGCTTTTGGAAGAATGTTGGTCTAAAAACTGATTCTACCTTTTAATGTTGAACAATTTACTTTATGTTGTGTACTGTACTAAACTTGTTGGTTGTTGGTCGAGTTCCATGGGGACTAAACGCTTTACTCTGGTGTCGTGTCAGTACACTTATGGGATGAAATTTATGTTTTAGACCATTTATGAAAATCTTGTTTATATTTATGTGTAAACAAGAGCATTGAAATTTATGTTTTAGACCATTTATGAAAATCTTTACTCTGCGAGCATTGCATAAACATCATTTGCATTATGTTGCATAGCATGGATTACGTATGACATTTGCATGAGCATTGCATACTAATTATTATTTTATTAACGATGACCTTAAGTATCCTTGAACCCTTATAATTGTAGAAAATGGCTGGTTTACCTCGTGAGGATGGATGGATTGATATGACTAATATAGTGGATGGTGAGGAAGTGGATAACTTTGGTGCTAGTGACGATGAGGAGCCTTTTGAGTTTTTAGATGATGGGATTCCACTTACTGCAGTTGGTCAGACAGAGCTTGAGTTGATACAAGGTAGTTATGTTCCAAGGGTTAATGTTGTGCCACAGACTGTTCCAGATTGTCAGCGACCTGTTGTTCGTTCTTCAACGCCTACTTGTGATGCTTATATTAGTAGTTTGCCTGGGATTGCATTTGCTAGGGGTGATGTTCATGTTGAGTCGAGTAGTGCACGATCTATTCATGATGGTATTCCTAAGGTTTATTGTCCAGGTCCTAGGTCTTATGATGATATTTTCTGGTTTCTTAAGAAGTTTGATAGGTCTTTGTTTGAAAGGTATTTGGTTGAGACCCGTGTGATTAGGAGGTTTGAGCAGAATGAGAAAAAGTTTTACAGGTTTGTTGGTAGTGTGAGGAGATCAGAGTTTGTTAGGGCAAGGGAAATGGATGAAGTTGTTAGATTAAGATCTATGATGTTGAATTTGAGTGGGCAAGTTGAAAGGTTGCGTAGGGAGCAAGAAAGGAATGCAAGGTTGAGTGCGTGGGGTTTGCTGATGAGATCTTTTCCCAGTCGAGGTGTTGTAATTCGTGATGTGCCGAATCAGGTTGAAGCTCGAGTGTTGGTGAAGCCAAGTGAAGGAGGTAGTCGTAAGGGGAAGGAAAAAGTGGAGGAAGAATATGAAGATGATGATAGCAGCAGTGATGACGAGCCGATGTACAAGAAGCTGCGGGGATCTGATGCTTAGTTCTTTTCTGTTGTTTTTATTTAGCCTTGTTGTAATAGAACTTATGTAGACTCGTACTGAAGTTTGTGATGAAACTTAATGACTTTAAGTTTGCTGTGATGAAGGATTGTAGTGACATTACTTGTCACAATTTTGTGGAGATTTTCCAAAGCAATCTGAAATTACCTTCATGACTTATGATTTGTCTTATTAGTTCTTGCGTGAATTGGTTAATGATTCATTGTGAATTGTGTTTTTGGTGCATGTAGTATCCATGTTACATCTTGATAGAGAAATCCTTCTTCTTATCTTGATTTGAATACTGACTTGTTCTTTTCCTGTATGATCATAGGGAGGAAGGAGTTGGGAGGCATTTTTCTGACTTTACTAAATTATTGTTTGGTTAGTTTCCTGTAAACATGCCGCCTAAATTGACGACTGCTACTGTTAATACCATGATTGAGCAAGCTATTGCTAGAGCTTTAGAAGCTGAACGTGCTGCGAGGAACCAAGAGGCTGAGAATAGGAATGTTGCTGGTCAGGTTGGAGGGAATGTTGAAAATCAGGTTGGAGGAAATGCTGATGAGCAAGCAGAAGGAAATGCTGCGGGACAAGTTGGAGGTAATGCTGCTGTTCAGCAGGTTCAGAAGGAATGTTCTTATGCTAGTTTCATGAAATGCGGACCTACCCAATTTCGTGGTACTAGTGGTGCATTGGAAATAAGGAGGTGGATTGAGAAGATTGAAAGTACTTTTGAAATCAGTGGATGTTCAGAAGCTAGTAAGGTGAAATTTGCTGCAGCTACTTTTCAAGATGATGCATTGAGTTGGTGGAATAGTCAAGTAGCTACTGTGGGTTTGGTTGAAGCGAATGCTAGAACATGGACTATGACCAAGGGACTGTTGACTGCTAAGTTTTATCCTGAGGAAGAGTTAGGTCAGTTGGAAGATGAATTGAGGCATTTGGTGCTGAGGAACAATGATATTGTAGCTTATACAAGGAGATTTTCTTATTTATGTTTGTTGTGTCCTGATGCGTTTGCTGATGACCGTAAGAAGATGAAGTAGTATATTAGAGGTTTATCTAGTAATATCAAAGGAGAAACTACTTCGTCGAAACCCAAGTCATTTGATGAAGCTGTTCAAATGGCTCATGCTTTAATGGATGTAAAGCTACAGGATCGAAAGGATAGTATTGCTGAAGGGAATAAGAGAAAGTGGGAAGCTGCACACTCAAGTCAAGGGCAGAATCGAGGTGGTTATCGTAATAACAATAACCAAGGACCGAATAGGAATCAACAATATAATTTGAGAAGGAATGATGGTGTTCGTGCTGCCACAGGAAATCAAGGTAACAAGGTAAATCCAAAGTGTGGTCGGTGTAATCTGTATCATGTTGGAAATTGTCCACCTGCTTGCAACAAGTGTGGGAAGGCCGGACATAAGATGACAGATTGTAGAAACAAGGGTGTAGCCACTGGAGCCAATGCTGTCAAAGTAGTTTACTGTTCTGGATGTGGAGGCCGTGGACATAAGCAAGGGAACTGTCCGAGGGTTGGCATACGACAGGGAGGCAATGTTGTTGCTGTTGCTGTTGGGATTGCTGCTCCAACCTATGTCATGGGAGATGCTGACAAAACCTCAAGGGCCAAACGTGGTGACTGATACGTTCTTACTTGATGCTTGTTATGCTAGTGTGTTATTTGATTCTGGATCCGATAGAAGTTTCGTAGATGTTAGATTCAGTCAGCTATTGGATAGAGAACCAATGAGATTGACAACTAGTTATAATGTGGAGTTAGCTGATGGTAAGGTTGTAAGCACTAGTTCTATACTGAAAGGTTGTTCCTTGAAGTTAGGTAATTATGTGTTTAGTATTGATTTGATGCCCATAGAATTAGGATCTTTTGATGTGATTATTGGAATGGACTGGTTAGTTGGTAATGGTGCAGTAATTGTTTGTGGAGATAGATTAGTTCAGATACCGCTAAGGAATAGGGTATTGACTGTGAAAGGAGATGAATGTACGTCTCGTTTGAGAGTTGTTTCTTGTTTAAAGATGATGAGGTATATAGATAAGTAATGATGGTGTGAATGAAAGGAAATTGGAGGATGTGCCTGTGATTAGAGAGTATCCTGAGATTTTCCCTGAGGAATTACCAGGATTACCGCCGCATCGTGAAGTGGAGTTTCGTATTGGTTTAGTGCCGGGTGCTGCTCCTGTTGCTCGTGCACCGTATCGTTTAGCTCCATCTAAGATGAAAGAATTATTTGATCAATTGAAGGAATTGATGGATAAGGGATTTATTAGGCCAAGTTCGTCGCCGTGGGGTGCGCCTATTTTGTTTGTTCGGAAGAAAGATGGTTCTTTTAGAATGTGTATTGATTATAGAGAGCTTAACAAATTGACTATCAAGAATCGGTATCCACTGCCGAGGATTGATGATTTGTTGAACCCTTGCAACAGGTCTGGGTCATGTGTATACTTGAAGATCGATTTGAGGTCTGGGTATCATCAACCGAGAGTTAGGGAAGAAGATATTCCTATAACAGCTTTCCGTACTCGATATGGACATTTCGAATTTCAAGTGATGCCTTTTGGGTTAACAAATGCGCCTGATGTATTTATGGATTTGATGAATCCTGTATGTAAGCCGTATTTGGATGAGTTTGTTATCGTATTCATTGATGATATTCTCGTTTACTCCAAGAGTGAAGAGGAACATGAGAAGCATTTGAGAACAATTTTGGAATTGTTGAAGAAGGAGAAGCTGTATGCGAAATTCTCTAAGTGTGAATTTTGGTTGAAATTAGTGCAATTTTTGGGGCACGTGATTGATAGTGAAGGTGTTCGTGTGGATCCTGCTAAGATTGAGGCAATTAAGGATTGGTCAGTGCCGAAGACGCCGACCGAAGTTCGCCAATTTCTTGGTTTGGCTGGGTATTATAGAAGGTTTATCGAGAAGTTTTCGCTAATTGCTAAGCCGTTGACTAAGCTTACGGAGAAGAATCGAGTGTTTGAATGGGGATTGGAAGAGGAATCTGCATTTAGTACGTTGAAGGATAAGTTGTGTTATGCGCCGATATTGTCTTTGGCAGAAGGATATGAGGATTTTGTAGTGTACTATGACGCGTCTCATAAAGGATTTGGAGCTGTATTGATGCAAAGGGAGAAAGTAATAGCGTATGCGTCGAGACAATTAAGGAAGCATGAAGAGAATTACACTACACATGATTTAAAACTTGGGGCTGTTATTTTTGCTTTGAAGCTGTGGAGAAACTACTTGTATGGAACCAAGTGTGTGGTTTTCCCTGATCATAAGAGTTTGCAATATATTTTGGATCAAAAGGAATTGAATATGAGGCAAAGGAGATGGGTTGAGTTGCTGAGTGATTATGACTGCGAGATTCGTTACCATCCTGGTAAAGCGAATGTAGTAGCTGATGCACTTAGTAGAAAGGAAAGAGATAAGTCTATAAGAGTCAGAGCTTTGGCAATGTTGGAAAGTGTTGATTTGACAAAAGCAATATTGAAAGCCCAAGCTAATGGTTTGAAGGAAGAGAACGTTGAGGCAGAAAATTTGGGTAGAATGTTGAAACCATTGTTTGAAGTGAGGCCAAATGGATTGAGGTATTTTAAGAATACGATTTGGTTACCGTTGTGTCCGTCTGAGGAAGATTCGTTAGGGGTGCGAGATTTAGTGATGAATGAATCTCATAAGTCGAAGTATTCAATACATCCTGGATCGGAAAAGATGTATCAAGATCTTAAGAAAGTTTATTGGTGGCCAAATATGAAGGCAGATATAGCACAGTATGTTAATAAGTGTTTAACTTGTGCGAAGGTGAAGGCTGAACATAAGAAACCGTCTGGATTATTAGTGCAACCTGAGATTCCTGAGTGGAAATGGGAGAAGATTACAATAGATTTTATGACAGGTTTGCCAAGGACTGCAAATGGTAGTGATATGATATGGGTGATTGTAGATAGATTGACTAAGTCTGCTCACTTTTTGCCAATGAAGAAGACATATAGTATGGAGAGGTTAACAAGAGTGTATGTGAAGAATATTGATAATCTTTATGAATCAAGAGGGTTGATGTTTTTCTTAGAGAGAGAAAGTTAGAGAGAGAAGTGAAAGAAACTTTTCTATTGAAATGTGAAAATGAAAACAACCACACCTCTTTCCATGGTGGAAAGAGGTTTAAATACCCCAAGTCCTTAATGGACTTGGGCTTCCGGCCCATGAACATGCTCATGGGTCGGGCTATTTAATAAATGAAACCAAACTTAACTACGAGCCTATAACTACATTGTTGGAGTGACCGAGACTTTCTAAATGCGTAAAACGTATTTCCAACAATCTCCCCCAAAGGGAGGTCACTCCAAATTTACAAAGTCCTAATCTAGCATGTTAGATCTTGTTCTTGAGCTCGTAGTCTTCTTTTCTTTCTTTTTCTTTTCTTTTGTGAATATGTGTTGAATGATATCAGCCTTTTGCTTGGAACACGTTCTTTTGGCCTTTCACGTGCAGTCTTTATTTTTTCTTGTGAGGTTCGCCTCTTTGTGACTTCATGTCCCACACACTTATCCTTTGTTGAATTCTTGAAAGTTTCAGAGTCGATACAGCAGAAGACTTTTAGGTTATACTTTCTTGAATTTGCAGGAGTATTTGATGCTGAAGCAATAAGCACGTGAGGACGTCTTCAACGCCACCGTCTTCAACTGGTACACAGCAACGCCACCGTCTTCAACAGGTACACAGCAACGCCACCGTCTTTAACAGGTACACAGCAACGACACGAATAAAATGGCTTTGACATTTTATTCTAATTCGGTAGCATTTTACCTCCGGTCAGTGAAGACCGTTGGACGATATTAGATATCGTACCCGTGACGGATAGTTTCAATTAAGTAACTTCCTGACAGGATTTCACGGGTAAACCCGTTCTCTTTATTCGACCGTCCAAAGCTGACTGCGAACATAAAGAGTGAATCATTTGGATTAAAAATCCTTATGATTGAAGTCGTCAATTCATGAAACCTGGAACAAGTGAACTTCAATTAAGATATTCACCATCGTTGCTTTCCAGTTGTCACAAACTTGATTCAAATTGAATCTTGCTTGTTACCTACCAAGTGCTGTTTGATGTTAACACTAGAAGGATTTCCACTCGTCATTGTGAACACTAAAGAGTGTCACTCTGAGTGTTCTGGCAAGATCATACGATAATGCGTAGAGGCCTGGAACGAGTTTAAGTTCAATTAAGAATTAAACTACTGTTTCTTTCCAGTTGTCACAAGATTAGTTCGTAAAGAACCGCACGTGTTACCTACCATGAGCTTGTTTGATGTTAGCTCAAGCAGGATTTCCATCTTCACTGTAATACTTGCGTATTACTCGGATGTTCTGGCAATATTACAAGAATACTGCGTAGGACTCATAAAAGATCTCTTACTTTTCACAGTGTGTGAAGAAGCAAGGAATAAATGGAAAGTGTCCTAATGAGACTTTTGATGATCTCGTGGCTCTAGACTCGATAGTGCGTTTTGATTTAGTGATCGATGGCTGGAGAGGAGTGCCACCTATTCAATATCAGTCTATTCGGAGTGAATAAACCAATAGATAACGTGTTGAACTCCGTGTGATTAAAACAAATACCTTTTGAGAGATATTTAAGTTAGCTGGGGAGGGTTGTGCATTGCATCACTGGGTCCATGATGGCTTTCTTCAATATCGAGAATCATTAACTAATGATCTCAATAGCATATGTATTGACCCGGTTTCTGCCTAAAGTTGTAAGGAGGGCTTCTTTCTTTACACCCTTTATCTTTACAATTCTTTTTCATTATTCAACCCATTCAATGCTTACCAATACGTCATAACTAGCACCTTGTTGTGATTGTTCCAGTGCTAGCTTAAGTACTTGGTCGGCATTCAGCTACGTTCACATTCATTCTCCATCTTTCCTAAGACTTCTAGTTCTATCTAGGGAATTGTCCTTAAGAAGATTGCATCGGTTCTGATGAATCATTGGACTAATACCTATACCTACCACCCTTTTGTCACCACATTCGTCGTGAGTTAAGTGTGTTTTGGGTTGATATAGTCACCATGAAAAATCCTTGAAAATCACTTAAAGCACTTGTGATATTAAAATCAAAGATTTTGTGCCTTAAGTGTTTTGATCATCAAAAACGCTCCCCCTTAACTTGTGCATTACACATGTTAAGTTGGTTTATCTTTTAAGTCTTTTTCATTATTTTAGCCAAATATCATAAAGTCTCCTTAATCCCATTTTCTCCCCTTTCCAAAATGTTATCCATCAATATTTTGGATATTAATGGATTAACCGGTCTTTGGGTAATAAAATGAAATTAGATGATGGCCAAAGAACATATTAATGCTCCCCCTCAAATTAATGAGGGTAAGTTGTAGTGCTTGAGTATGATTTGTTTGAAAGATTTAGAATCTCGAGAGAAATTCTTGAAAAATATCATACTTTTACACTACAACAAGCCACAAAAGCTGATAAAGTAAAAAGATAACATATTCACAATAATATACATATAGAGTTGACCTGTAATGAGACGAACCAAGATTAATTGGTTCGTTCCGTGAACCGATGGTGAGCTCCATATGGTCGTCCATCGACGAATCGTTCTATGCTTCGTAGCAACCGGCGCTTCCTGAGAAGTTCTTCAATCTTCTTGATTGCGTACTTTGATCCCCTGATGCACTGGCTTGTCCAGGTGTAGGTGACTGCTGGAAGCGGTTGTTTAGCAGTGAGAACCGTCAGATCATCCCGAACTTGCTTAAGCGTGCCATCGCTGAATTTGTGCATTTCAGAGAATCGCATATACTGCATAGTGCCAGTCTCATTTGGGTAGAAGATGTCTGCTTCCGGTGTGGTTGTCCCCATGTATACCTTTTTGTTCTTATGGAAATTGCTGAGTGGGGTCGTATGGGGACGTTCCAAGTTTAGCTTCTTCTGATAACTTTCTACACCAAGTTGAAAGTCTTCCACCCGGTTCTGAATGACGATTTTCCTAGCATATTGGCGAAAGTTGGAACTCAAGGCAATGACAATATCAGGTGATAAG
Source organism: Glebionis coronaria (assembly GCA_025667525.1). Taxonomy (NCBI): domain Eukaryota; kingdom Viridiplantae; phylum Streptophyta; class Magnoliopsida; order Asterales; family Asteraceae; genus Glebionis; species Glebionis coronaria. The sequence goes on from CM046880.1 coordinate 22,434,935, forward strand.
TGGTCAACTTTTTCTTGAGAGACCCATCGCATCCTACCATCGCATCCTACCCCATCGCATTGGAGCCATCGTAACAGACCCATCGCAACGATCCATCTTGAGAGACCATCGCAACGATCGATCGCAACGGACCATCGCAACGATCCATCGCAACGGACCATCGCAACGGACCATCGCAACAATCCATCGTAACGAACCATCGCAACGATCCATCGCAATGGACCATCGCAACAGGCCCATCGTAATGAACCATCGCAGCGAATGGATAAGGTAAAGCCATCGCAATCAATGCGATGAGAATGGATCGCAGTCTATGATCGCATTCTTGGTGATAGAACCGAGGTAAATCTAAAGTGAGCAATTTCGGGACAAGGACGATGTTATAAGCAAACCTGTTAAAATCCAATGTTTATCTAGGCAAGATGAACACATCCCAGCACTAAAAACTCGTTTTTATCAAGAATCAATAAACCCTAAATTGGTTCAGATTCAAATAGATACTTGTTTAAGTTTAATGAGATAAACAGATTATATAAACATGTAAAATCAGAAGCATAGATGGACAAAGTTATACCTAGGACGGATTCAAACAGTAGGCACGAAAGATGGTGTTTCTAAGCTTATATCAATGGCGGATGGTATGTATTGTGTGTGTTTCCAGTAATGACGGGGAAAGAGGGGGGGTGTGGTTTTGATTTGGTCAAAATTGGTCAAACACCCACCATTTTGCAAAAAGTGCAATAATGGTCCCCCTGTTTTTAGAATGTTAGTTAAAGTTAAATAAGTTAACTTAACAACACTAAACCCGCTTACAAACACGACCACCAATACTTAACGCCAAAAAATTTTAAGGACCTATGCATGAGATTCTATTTTGCACAAAGCACACATAATATAGCTGATGATGAAGAATAGCTAATATTTTCTGACAATCCTTTTTAACGACCAAAATTATTTCCACGAAGAGTTAATATTTGCTCCCCCTAAATCCCTGACCCGTTTTCTATTTCAAGAGTTGTAGTCAATGATTTTAAGGACACAATTATTAATGAGGACTTTTGCCGGTTAAGTGATTTTATAGAACGATTCTGGTAGCAATAAGATTTCTCTTATTTAGACAAAATAAGTGCACTGATACGTACACAAATTTGTGTTAGACCAAGTTATAAAGTAAACTTGGCCCCTTACAAGGTTTTAAAGTAAACCTTGCCTGAGAAACTTAATTCCCGTTGTGAGCCAACGTTTTCAAAAGAAATACGTGACTTTAATGCGAAAAGCGGGTTGCAGTCAGAAATAACTACAAGCCATAATGGGCATGTTTTAAAAATGTACAACTTTTATACGGACTCTATTTATGGCGCCGTGTCAATTTTGATCGACATTTCTAAGGCCGTAAATATTACCGTACTAAAAGACATGCCCGATTTTAAAAAACGAAAAATATTTTGGGTTTTTCTTGATTTTATAATTTTTATGGTTTTTCTTGGTTTTATATTTTTGTATTTTTCTTTTTGTGGTTTATATATTTACTATAATATACATGATCACGAACAAAGGATACTCATGAATAGTTTACCACCACTATTCAGCTGATTCTTCTGCCAATTCTTTGAGAGTCGCTGGAGAGACTGATTTCATGCCAAGCTTGTCGATCAAAAACTCGATTCGTCCTCGATCTAAGGCTTTTGTGAACATATCTGCCAGCTGATACTCAGTGGTGACAAAATACAGCTCGATCACTCCGTTCTCCACCTGCTCTTTAATGAAATGGTAGCGAATGTCTATGTGCTTTGCCCGGGAGTGTTGAACGTAGTTGCAGCAAAGGGCAATGGCGCTCTTGTTGTCACAATACATCGGGATTTTGTTGAATCCCAAACCGTAGTCAGTTAATTGTGATCTCATCCAAAGGACTTGAGCACAACAACCGGACATGGCGATGTATTCAGCCTCCGTGCTAGAAATTGCAGCGCTTTTCTGCCTTTTAGAAGACCAACTAATCAATCTGTCTCCAAGGAGTTGCACAGACCCAGAAGTGCTACGCCTCGTGTCTTGACACCCAGCATGATCGGCATCTGCGTATGATATTAAAGCAATAGAGGAATCTTTCGGATACCATAGACCACGATGAAGTGTTCCTTTGAGATACCGAAAGATCCTTTTAACAACATGTAGGTGCTTTTCGGTAGGCCGAGCCTGATACCGGGCACACATGCATATGGCAAATTGCAAATCAGGCCTGCTAGCAGTCATATAGAGAAGGGTGCCGATCATCCCACGGTAAAGTTTTGGATCGACAATAGTCCCATTCCTATCTTCATATAACTTGGATTTCTCCACCATTGGAGTGTCCACGGGGTCACAATTTTCAAAGTTATATTTCTTTAAAGATTCTAGAGCATATTTGGATTGATTAATAAAGATGCCTCTGGGATTCTGAGAAATTTGTAATCCTAAGAAAAATGAAAATTTTCCCATCATTGACATCTGAAAGCGTGTGGACATTATCTTCTCAAAGCGTTTTGACAATTCTATGTTAGAGGCAGCAAATATTATATCATCAACATAAATTTGTACCAGTATCATGTCGTTGTCCTCCTTGAGAGTGAATAGAGTGGGGTCCACCTTGCCTTTGGAGAAGCCTTCCGAGATGAGATATGTTGAAAGGAGATCATACCACGCGCGTGGAGCTTGTTTCAACCCATAGAGAGCCTTCTTAAGCTTGTACACATGATTAGGAAACTCCGTGCTAACGAACCCATCCGACTGACTAACATAGACTTCTTCCCTTAGTTCACCATTCAAAAATGCCGTCTTCACATCCATTTAATAGACGATCATGTTCATATGAGCAGCATACGCAAGGAATAGTCTAATAGCCTCCAATCTTGCAACAGGAGCAAAAGATTCTTCGAAGTCGATACCCAAGGCTTGTTTGTATCCTTTAGCACCCAATCTAGCCATATTCTTCAAGACTGCACCCATCTCATCGAGTTTAACCTTATAAACCCACAACAAAGTAAGGATGTTAACCTTGTTAGGGAGAGGAACTAATTCCCATACTTCTAGTCTTTGGAATTCATTTAGTTCCTCCTGCATGGCTTCAATCCAAGATGATTGAGTCAAAGCCTGTTGCCAATTTTTAGGTTCAACTTCGGAGAGAAATGCATCAAAATAGCAATAGAGTGCACTCTCTTGTAATTGATGGCGTGTAGAGACTGGTCGATCGAGACTTCCAATGACATTCCTAATTGGGTGATCTTTTGTCCATTTGGTGCTATGTTTTTTAATCCGTGGTGGTCTGGAATGAACAATTGAAGGAGCTTCTTCTGAGGTAGACGCGGCTGAAGGGTTTTCAGGTATCGGTGCACCAAAGAAAGGAAGCTCTTGTAGGTGAGCATATTCCAAATCGTGATCAATAGAATCCTCTTCAACATCATTAGGCACAAGTAAGGGTGACGATTCAGGTGTAGTTTGAGAATCACTTGGTAGAGGTGCATCCGGTTCAATGTTAATTGAAGATGCATTTGATAAAGCTTCATTAGCTTGAGCAACAGCTTCAGGGATTGGAGCTATCACTACAGGTGCTGGAACTTCATCATTTGGAGGATCAAAGAATTCATCAAACAACGGTTGAAACAGTTTATCCCACTCGGGCCTTGTAGGTGGTAAAAATGATGTAGAAGTAGGATTATTGGGAACTAATCCGGAACTAATAGCACCGGTTCCCATCTCGTGAAGCGCGGGTTCAGAGTTGCGTTGCTCAGAAGCCATCGCTATCAGCTCATCAAAATCTGCGTCCATAGTTTCTACTATCTTACCAAGATGATGGTTGTAAATTCGGTATGCTTTCTTGGAGGGTGAGTAACCAATGAAAATACCTATATCGGCTTTCGGTTGAAGTTTGCCCAAGTTCTCACTATTAATGTTTGGATAACAAAGAGCACCAAACACATGAAAGAATGAAACATCGGGTTTACGATCATGTAGAAGCTCGTAAGGTGTTTTTCCATGGCGTTTCCGAATGATAGAGCGGTTTTGGGTGAAACATGCGGTAGATACAGCTTCTGCCCACAAAAACAATGGAGCGTTCGCATAAAACAGCATAGTCCTAGCAGCTTCCATAAGCGTACGATTCCGTCTTTCAACGACACCGTTTTGTTGTGGAGTACGTGCAGCGGATGTTTCATGTGAGATACCAACTTCTTCATAATAATCACGAAGAGTCTGGTTGACGAACTCTGTTCCATTATCTGTACGAATACGGCGAACAGTAGTATTTAAACGTAACTGAATGAATTTCAGAAAAGTGATGATAGCCTTCGGTGCTTCATCCTTTGTACGCAAAAATCTAACCCATGTAAACCTGGAGAAATCATCCACAATGACAAGGATGAATTTCTTACCGCTCACACTTTCGGTTCGCATTGGCCCACAAAGATCCATATGCAAAAGATGAAGTTTTTCTTGATTGGTGTCTTCAGCTTTGGGCTTGTATGATTTCTTGGAACTTTTCTCCCTTGAACACGCGGAACAGAAATGGTCCTTGTGAAATTTAAGCTTTGGAAGACCACGAACTAATTCGTTTTTAGCCAAATGATTAATAGCATCAAAATTTAGATGAGATAATCTGCGATGCCATAACCATGACTTGGTCTTAGATGCCTTGGAGAGAAGACACACTGGAGAGGCGGCCATCATGTCTTGTAGGGACAAAGTATAAAGATTTGCACCACGAGACCCCTTCAACAAGTCTTTTCCTTCCAAGTTGCGGATGAAACAAGTATGTTGTCGAAAAGCAACCTCTAGGTTGGAATCACAAAACTGTCCTACTGAAAATAAATTATGACCAAGACCTTCTACGTAGTATACCCTTGAAATCGTAACATTTCCAATCTGATATTCACCATACCCCATTATTTTTGCAATATGATCATTACCAAATTTAACCGTTCCAAGAAACTTGCTGACGAAATTTCGGAGCATCGAGCGATCTCCGGTCATATGCTTTGAACAACCGGAGTCCAAATACCAGAGGATGATTTGGACCACCTGAAAATATTACCAGACGAAGACAATGTATAGGTTTCGGAATCTGAGTGTTCCTTGTTATTAGCAGGTACAGATTTAATGATCTTAGATTTGCTAACTTTAGGTTTCTTAGATTTCCTAGCCTTCTTCCTAGTTGGTGGTGTAGATTCAAGTTGGCTTAAATCCTGAGGTATTTCTTCACTGATAGGCACTATAGTGGGGGCTGACCTAATTAAAGGGTGCGGTTTCCATACTTTAGTGCTAGTGTGCCTAACTAAAGGACGCTGAGACCTAACTTCAATGGATGCATTCCTAGTTAAAGGGCACATTTTTCCATCTAATGTAAAGGTCCTACCAGTGGGACACCATTGCCATCCAACTTGGGCACGGGTTCTACCAGTTGGCTTCCATTCAAGATCATTCCTAATGGCATTCATTTCATTCACATGATCAATAACACACAAATCATGACGTTGGGAAAACATGCATTCATTACAATTCCAACATTTCAAATTAGAATTCACAAATGGTTTAGACTTCTGCACAGGCGCAGAGCTTTTAGTCTTAGCAACATGATTCTTTTTACTTAAAACTGAGATAACATTCCTAGGGTGAGCTTCTACTTTCTTCTTGATGGTACTACTAGTGGAGGGTTTGATCTTATCTTTCTTGAGTGGCGATCCTTTAGCCCTAGTAGACTCTTTTACTCCTGTAGAAGGAAAAGTGGGAATATTAGCAACAAATTTTAACGGTGCCTTACTTGATGGTGCCAATGAAGGTTTTGCTCCTGGGATCTTATTGAATGGAGTTACAGCAATGGGGCGATTAGTGAGTAGTGCAGAACCCGGTTTTCCTATGTATTGCAAGTAGGCTAAGCAATATTGAACACGCTTAATATATTCATGAGCTGAGTAATAGTAACTGCTTGAGGGATCTAACGCATACAAATCATCTAAAATATCCCTAACAAGATCTACATGCTTAATTGCATTCCTCATATAATCATCGTAGGTAACCGGGTTTTTCTTATGGAGCGGGTTCTTATAAAGCACTACTGAATTGGTTGTTGGAGCACTAGAGGACGGTGCAGAGTTGGTAGCTAAGTTATTAACAGCTTCTTGTCGGGTGAGAAGAAGTGTCTCCTTTAACTCGGCCAAAACCATGTTTTTGTCAATGAGCTGGATATTTAAGTCAGAGATTTCCTCACATTTTTGGTTCAATTGTTCAACATAAGATTGTTGATGTGCCGCATTAAAAGCGAAGCGTTCTTCTAATGAACCATAAAGTTTGGACATTCCCTGTCTTGCACGATCCATCTCCCCTAGAATAGATGAAAGTCTAATTTCTAAGTCCTGGTTTTTAGACTCTGCAGCCTCTAGTTCCAATTTTAGTGTTTCATTTGATGACACATCTCTCTTTAATCTCATAATCTCTTCCTCTAATGCCTTAACTATCTCAATCATCTTGTCACTCGTCTTAACACTGTTTTCACAACCATTTGTTATCGAAAGATCCTCATTTTGAGTTTGTTGTTTTAATTCTAAAGATATACAATGTTGTTCAAGTTGATTAAAACGTTTTGTAAGTAAATTGTAAGAATCTTGAAGCTTTAAAAATTCAGCATTAGACTCGTGACAAGAATGATTATCTACCTCATTTACAGTATCAGCAACATTTACAGAGAGATCACACATATCATCACATATATTCACAGCATCACATTTAATCATAGCGGATGTAAGCTCATTCGAATAATTAACATTTACAGTAGTAAGCACATCACACGAAATTACTTGGGACAAGAATCGGTCATATTCGGATAAAATCTTTTGTTTTTCAATTAATTGTAGTTCGTAAGCGGTGTCCATTTCATAAAACACTTTTTGAACTTCTGCAATTTCAAACTCGAGATTTTCCGATAGAGATGCAAAACTTCTTTTTAGACTTTCGACAAACGGATTGATCTCATTTTGAAACACCTCGTTCATGTGTTCGAAAGCCCATTCTCCGGAGTTTAAGCCATTTGAAGTCGTACATTCCCGGATGACCTTGTCAAAACTAACAAAGTATTGATTAATCTCTTGCAAGTTTAACCATACAATGCTAACAGGTGGAAGATCCTTTGGAATTTCCTTAGGTCCTTCCATTTTGACAAGTGTAGGAAGTGTACTAGGGTTTTCTTCATTTAACATGTAGGTTGGTGCTGTGATGAGATCTTTGTCCATATGGAAGCGAATTCTAAAATCCGTTTTTGCAAGCTCCTGATTCATTTTAAAATAATCACAATCGGGATATTTTGCAAAGTTGTATGACCGATTCTCATCAACTATATCCTTACTTGTGCGATCCTCGAAAGTAACAATCGGATCTAAGACCAATCCTAATTGGGTTGCATTATAAAGTCTTGGACTATGGATAAGAGCTTGTTTTGCATACCGTGGGTTAGGGGGAAGGCCTTTTTGACGCGATAAGTTAAATTCTCTAAACGAAGCATCAAATAAGTGCACTAGTTGAGAGGCAGCGTATTGTCTTAAAAGCAAATAATCTAAACTTCTAATCTTATTTGCAGCATTAATTTCCATTTCATTCTTTTTAGACTCGAGTAACTCAAAATCCGTTTGAAGTTTGTGAAAATTAGTGACCACTAACTCTTTTTCTTTAAGTTCGTTAGAAAGATCTGCTCTTAAGGTTTCAATTTCTTGCAAATGACCCATTTGTTTGTTTCGAAAAATATCATATTCGGGATTTGTTAGAACATTGGACGAAGGAACTAATTCCAAAGTTTGAACTTTTTCGTTGCACAGGGCAAGCTCAGCAGACAAATTCTTATTCTTAGCTAAGGTTTCTAAGAGTGCAGTATTCATTTGGCTAAGTAACTTTGCAGGAACCATGACCAAATCTTGTTGAGCAGGAGTATGCGTATGCGAAATAACTCCCGGTTGTGATTCACTCAAAGTCTGGGGACTTGCATTGATATTGCTATCATTGATTGTCTCCTCGTTTGAAAGACTCACCACCGAAGACTCATTCGAATCAGCACCCTCTTGCCCAACTTGATGTGGTTGAATACTAGTATCAGTGGTATTAATAGGTACCTCAGATATTTTATCTGGCCCAAAGCTAGAGATAGTTGCCATAAGAGCTGCCTGAGCAGATTGAAGATCATCACAGTCTGAATCATAAGCATCCAGATCATCTGCTTGGTATGCTGCATTCTGTGTAGTGACAACTTCTTGTTCCGCAATCCCTGGATCAGCAAGAAATGCAAGCTCCTCTTCATCAAGTTCCTGTCCTTGTGCCTGAGCGTTTACCAAATAAATCTTCTCTGCAAACCATTGACCATCCCTTCTCCTCTTGGGTTTTGTGCAATCCCTAGACATGTGACCCTCTTCCTTACAGTTGTAGCATGTAATCATTTTCAACTTACCTGTGGAATTAGCCCTTGGAGGAGGTTTGACCATTGGAGCAGGATTGCCCATGCGTGCATTGGTTGATGTATTGGGTCTCCCCTGATTAGGTTGTATGGGTTGAACCATTACCCTTCCATTCTCAATGGTAGCTTGTTGTCGAGAATTGGATGAATTCCTCAGCTGATTGTTAGTAGGAGCTGGTCCTCTAAATCCTCGTTTGCTCAATGTCCTTGTGAGATAAGCAGACATAGTGGCTAACACTTCAACTGGGTCAGTTCCTTGTTTGAACTCAGGAATGGGAACTTCATCATTATCACAATACAATGCTTGGTCTTGTTGAGGAATACTCATGTGGTCAGAATAGCTTGATGGATATGCAGCATTTTCTTGATAAGAAGGGTATGATGACTGACCATAAGGTGCAATGCTTACTGGTGAATATGGGTGATGTTGTGAGGCATATTGTGATGCTTGTGGTTCTCTCTGAGATGAAGGTGAATTAAACCGATATTGTTGCTGATGTAAGGTGGGTGGTTGAGGTAGAATCGAATATTGGGGGAAGCTTGGAGTCAGGTACGGTGATGGGTGATAAGCTTGGTGTCCCATGATATAAGGAGTGTTGTTATATGACAAGCTTGGTTGATTAGCCATCAGTGCCAGAGAATCAGGGTACATGCCTCGAGGTGAACGGTGCATGATCACGTGTTTCTCATGCTGCTGAAGAAAAGCATAGAGTTGATCCAAATTGCACTTATGCAAATCCCTGGTTAACTTAACATCGGTAATATACTCACCCCATTCAGCTTGAGGTAGAGTATTCAAAAACTTGGTGTTAACCTGGAATGGAGCAATCACGAGATTGTATACATTCAAATCATTCATTAGAGTAGTGAATCTGAAGTAATAGTCGTGAAGCGTTTCCCCTGGGCTGTACGTGAACCTATCAAACAGATCATACAACTGACATTCCCGTTCCTGTTTTGTAAGAGACGTACCTTGTAGCAAAACCTTTAGACGTTCCCATAAATCCTTTGCAACCGTATATTGACTCACCATTCGATAGATGTCATGTGGAAGAGCTTGGAGAATGGTTTGAAGAGCCTTTTCGTCTGCATCAGCAATAAGTTGTTGAGCTGGTGTAAGTTCTTCAAACTCACGTGGTCGAGTCACATTGTTAACAACGATAGTACCATAATCAAGTGGACCATTTAGAATTGACTTGACCATAAGCCTCCCATATGTCAGTTTTCCCTTAATGTATGACATCATACGGCCTTGCCATGCTTCAAAAACTTCTTTAATGAGCATTGGAGGGCGATTATCCGTTCCCGTAATGACGGAAATGTCCGTTAGTGATGTCATTTGAGGCATTAATGAACTCGGATTCATTTTGATCACAAACGATTATCAAAGATGATCGAACAATGAAATAAGATTATGTGTTTTAATGTTGTGTAACTAAAGATATTAAGATCTTTTGATTGTGTGTTTTTTGCTAATGTTTCCAAATAAAAACCAAGGTTGAAAATCCTCTAAGTGTTGAAAAACTATGGTTGATCGTACTCTAATCGGACTCCCAAATCTTGTTGTGATCGTACTCCCCTATCCTAGTTATCTATCGTACTCCCTATCCTGATCGTATCCTGATCGTGGTGAAGTGATCGTAACCTGATCGTGGTGAGTGATCGAACCCTGATCGTAGGAAGATGATCGTAGCCTGATCGTGGTGAAGTGATCGTAACCTGATCGTGGTGAGTGATCGAACCCTGATCGTAGGAAGATGATCGTAGCCTGATCGTGGTGAAGTGATCGTAACCTGATCATGGTGAGTGATCGAACCCTGATCGTAGGAAGATGATCGTATCCTGATCGTGGTGAAGTGATCATAACCTGATCGTAGTACTAGATCGCACTGAGGGATCGTACTGAACAATGAGCAATGGAAATATGGATCAGACTTATAGATCTTAGTTGGATCGCACTGATGGATCGTAACTAAGGATCGCAAGTAGAAACCCCAAGGGTTTATGCAAACACAAAGTTAGATCGTATCCCTAAAAAATAGTCCGAGACTTAAGATCACCAAGAAAGAAAGGATTTTTACCTTGAAAAATGTGATTCTAACCAAACGAATATCACCAAATCGTTACTAGAACTATTTAGAAGATATGTAGATCACTTGGAATCAAAGAACACGAAAAAATTTTGTAACTTTTGGAAAAATCAATCAAAAACACATGAACACACTTAAACAAGTATGAACAACACAAAACCAATCTTAATTTCATCCCATAGCTCTTGATACCAATTGAAGAATATTGATAGTCTTTATGAATCAAGAGGGTTGATGTTTTTCTTAGAGAGAGAAAGTTAGAGAGAGAAGTGAAAGAAACTTTTCTATTGAAATGTGAAAATGAAAACAACCAACACCTCTTTCCATGGTGGAAAGAGGTTTAAATACCCCAAGTCCTTAATGGACTTGGGCTTCCGGCCCATGAACATGCTCATGGGTCGGGCTATTTAATAAATGAAACTAAACTTAACTACGAGCCTATAACTACATTGTTGGAGTGACCGAGACTTTCTAAATGCGTAAAACGTATTTCCAACAGTATGTGAAGGAGATTGTTTGTCGATATGGTGTGCCTTTGTCGATAATTTATAATCGTGATAGTAGGTTTACTTTAGAATTTTGGAAGTCTTTGCAGAGAGCGATGGGAACGGAGTTATGTTTGAGTACAACATATCATCCGGAAACTGATGGACAAAGTGAGAGAACGATTCAAACGTTAGAGGATATGCTTCGTGCATGTGTGATTGATTTTGGAAATGGTTGGGATAAGCATTTGCCATTGGTTGAATTTTCATACAATAATAGTTATCATTCTAGTATTAAAGCCGCTTCATTTGAAGCTTTGTATGGCCATAAGTGTAGATCACCAGTGTGTTGGAGTGAGGTAGGAGAAAGTCAATTTACTGGGCCTGAAATGATATTTGAGACGACTGAAAAGATTGTGCAAATTAAGAAGTGTTTGTTATCTACCAGAAGTAGACAAAAGAGTTATGCTGATAACAAAAGGAAACCGTTGGAGTTTGAAGTAGGAGACATGGTTATGTTGAAAGTATCTCCATGGAAAAGAGTAATGTGACAATCCGTCAATTTATGGTTGATATTTTATTCTCAAATATTATTTAAAAATATTATTTTAATGTTATATGATGAACTCACTTATTTTTGGGAAGAAATTTGGATTTACGTCTTGAAGTAGCATCGACTACGTCTAAACCGGAGGATTCTACGTTTCGTGCTTACGTTTACAAACACCGTTTTTGGTGACAGTCCGACATTTAGGAAAATAAATTTATCCGTGAATATTATTTTGGAATTTTAAATTTGTGTTGGTTCATAAACTCACAAATTTACGAGAAGAGATTAGGACTTACGATTTTAATTTAACGTCCTTTACGGCTAAACCAGAAACCCTAGGTTTACGTATTTACGTTTTTAAACTCCATTTTTGATGAGACAATTTTTATTAGATTCGTTTTGTGCCGTTGATTCATAATATATAAAAACGTTTTTCGTAAAACGACCCGAGGGCACGCAAATAGAGGAATACCCGTAAATTAGTGGGATGAGACAAAAACAAGTTTTGTCTCACCCCACACATGGGACGGCCCAAGCTAGGACACCACATCAAAGATGTGGCATCCTTACACACTAGTAGCTTACACTTGTGTGTTAGCTTACCACTTAAGCTTAGTTACATCAAAACCATTCACCACAAACCACTTCCTCATTCAACACATGCAAAACCACCCAAAATCCTCTCTTTCTCTCTATGATCCCATCCCATCCTACACATAAACACCCCATTTTGATCTTGATTTAACCATGAAATCCCATGTTGTTCATACATATGATGATGCCCTCTTGAAGCTCTAGTAAATGGTGGTGATTATAACATCCAAAAAGAAGTTTCCTTGGTGTCTTGGGGCTGATTTTCCACAAGGAGTTCATGAAGATTGGTGTTCTTGAAGATGGTCTTGGTTTATCACAAGTTTCTCCATCAAAATCCATGTTTTGATCACAACCTACATCATCATGGTGGTATAAAGATAGTTCTTCTCATCCTCTTGTTATTTTTGATTATGTAATCTTGTATTTCTTTTACTTATGTATATGTATATGATGATGAATGATGATTAAAAATATTGTGTGGGGATTTGGTGTTGATAAACATGGTTAAAAAGATGAAAAACTATAAGAAACAAGGCTAAAATCTTGTTTAAATTGTTGGCTGTATAAAACAGTAAAGAATCATATGATGAACTGATAAAAATGGCATAGATTAATGGATATACAGTAATTAATATGTCTTGTACACATGTGAGAGTTGGTCATGCAATGGAATCATTAGGGTGAGTGAGATATGATCAAAACAAGTTTAGAGTACAAATCTGAGTTTACTGTTTTGGACGATTTTTAGAAAATACTTAGATGCTGATTTAACAGTAGCTATAGAAGAGTTAAATGGAGCACATATCATTTAGTTTATGTCAAAAAAATTTGAGCTTCTATCACCATATAAAACTCTAGATATGGCTGTTTTGGTGAACATGAAAGTAAAAATCAGATTTTGGAAATTAAAGTATAATAGTATTATATAAGCACTCAAATAAAAATAGTATAAAATGTGAATTAAAACCCACTAAATTATGTAATACATTTATATAAATATGTATAAGGATAAATAAATGGAAATTTTATAAAAATGGTAATTTGATAAGTTTTATAAGTTATAAAACTATAAACATGATTTTTACGACTTTTTCGGCTATTACCGTAAAATTAACGTTTTTGTTAAATAAAACTTAGACGGTTGGACCCGTCTAATATAAACTTTTATAGACTCATATACTGATATATAAACATATATAACAAGTAAAAACCGATAAAACCCGAACTATATAACATACGGACATTAATGGGCTACGTTAACGTTATTGGACTAATAATACAACAAAATGGACTAAAACACTTATAAACTTATTTATTGGGCTTAACCCATTTGGGCCCAACATGTAAAGTATAAATACTGATAATATAAGTATGAAATGGATTAATACAAGTCAATGAACTTATAATAGGCTTATTGGACCTAAAACACGTAAATAGGTAAAACTAGTAAACTAGTAAGAAGTTACCAATACGTAAACACTAAAATGAGTAAAAGAGAATATGTAAACCCACTTGATCATCATATATATAAAATCATCATATGTATACATAATTGTTATTTTTATAAAGTCATTGGACATGAGTCTAAGACGAGTATTATTTGTCTAGGTTTCCGTGATTGAAGCACGTACCGTACATCCATATCGCCGATAATCGCCTTCCCACATCAACGTGAGTTCATAGCCTCGCACTCTTTTAAATGTTTTTATGAAATGTTTTATAAACCCTCGAGGGAGATAACATGTTAGTTTTTATAAAATAGGACACCATTTGTCCCGATTGTTTGTTTATTGATTTGGACCCGAATGATTGTATGACCCGATTGTATGACCCGATAAATGATTAAATGACCCGATAGATGAAATAAAATGGATTATTAAAGTTAGGTTATGTCACTAAAAGTCCCATTAGCATGAATTGTGAACTACCGGGATTTGGTAGACGCTTATGCATATAATAGTACTATTTGGGGACGATCACCCCAGTTCGCGCCTTGACGGTTGATCCCCGTCGTGCCACATTGATTGGTAAGCGAATTTATGTATGAGAAGATTTACATAGTGTGACCTTTGTGACGACACGCTAATTTAGATGGGCAAATGAGTTTCGGGCTAGCTACCCGTTGTTTGGTTTAGTAAGGTAACAATGTCATGCGGCTTATAATAATCCAATTAACGAAATAACTGCCAAACGCACCGAATTATGATGTATTGCCTGACTAGCAATACGGGGTCATAGTATTGATACTATGTTTGTGTTTTGGTTTTATATAACCATATTCATATAACGGTTTTTATTTAACTCTATACAACGTTATAAAACGTATTGTATGATATTTTTACGACATTGGTTCGTACAATGATTTTGAAGGCGAAAGCCTATATTATGATTTTGACAAGGATTTGTATAAAATGATTTTGGCTATTTTATGGCCTACTACATGGATTTGTACAAAATGATTTTCGATAATAATTTTATACCGATGTTATATTGATGGATTTTATTAAACTCTATGAATTCACTCGGCGTTATCGCTGACCTTTTCTTTTAACATGTTTTATCTCAGGTACTTGAAGGTAATTCTCGGGAAGACGACAAGAATTCATGGCCCGCACTTAAACAATAATTTCCATTCACATACTTTGTAAAACTCTGTATGAAATATAATGACTTGGGACCTATGTAACTTTGATATTTATGAATGGAAATGCTTTAATATTAAAACGACGCGACTTTTAACCGTTGTCTATGATGTGAGTAATGTGCTATCCCGTAACACCAACTAGTCTTCCGCTGTATTGAGTTGTATAAATTTGGGGGTGTTACAGTTTGGTATCAGAGTTCTCGTTATAGAGAACGAAAGATTTTTAAAACCAAGGTTTTGAATAAAACATTTCAAAATCTTTTAACCATAAACATTTTTCTAAAAATGCCTAAAAATCTTTTGACTATAACGGTGCCGAAGAATTCTCGAGTTACCGACAAGGCCAGACTGAGAAATGTTATTTTAATATATATATAACTTGGATTATCTTACTATATTATAAAGCATTTGGGACTTTTGTAACAAACTTTTAGTTGGCTGAATTTTAAGACTTTTTTTCTTAATATATAAAACAATTTGTTAGATATTTTTCCCACATTAACAATCTTTTGTAAAAAACTTTTGTAACAACCTATTAAAACATAATTTTTAATTTTAGATTGAAATATCTTTTTATATATTTATTATTTTCATAATCTAAATTCACCATAGTTTTTAAAATTTTGTGCTCTTTAATTCAATATATATTTCGATAAATTTTATTAACTTTTAGTTTTTTTCCATTTATAACGGGTTTATTTTGATTTAACTTACCATTTTAAATTATTACCATTTTAAATTAATGTGAATACAAACTTTATAGGTAAAATAGTAACTTTAAAAATCGTCATTACATACTCGCCGCCGCTTTGCGCGGGCACCATACTAGTATATATATATATATATATATGATGTAATTTTATTACATGATTGTTTGATGATTATTTTGATATTTATACAAGGTATTTATACGACGTAGATTGTCACAAGGAAACCTAAATCCCCTAGTAAATTAATCGAAGCTATTCTCGTAGGAATTCTAGCTATTCCAGATCTAAACCAAGTTGTGGATATTTATAATCCCAAAAAATGGTTGATATTCGTAGAAATGTTGATATTAGTTGATTGTGATATTAAAAAAGAATTGGCAAGATTAAACTGATATCGATGTCATGACGATCTTTCCTTATAGAGTGTAGTTTGACAAAACGTTACCACCTAGAAAGATGTCATCTGATTCGTTGTCATCCAATTCTTAAATTGAAATCAAAAGGGTGAATGTTGCACTTGAGACTGTCATTGGAACCATTACCCAAAAGCCTCATGCCACTAGTACCTTTCCGAGAAGTCTAGTTGAATGATCAAGTCATTTCATACTAGTGACTCATTTGATGACTATTGTTGTTAGAGCTATAGGATTGGAAATTAAGTGTTGATCATATTGAGCTTTTATTGCCTTTACAAGGTCTAAGAATAAGGATTGAAAGTATTGGAGAATGAGGTAGGATATCGAATTGAGTATAAGTTGGTTGAAACTTGAATAAAGTAAAAATTTAAACCATATGGAATATGAGATTAATAAGAGGAAGTCGTTAAGTTCTGTGATTGAATTATAAGGTTTTAAATGATTGTTAGTTGTGATTAAGGGTTGTTCCTAAGCCATTGTCCACTGATGCGGATGCCCAGTGTCCAATAAACAAATTGAAGAAATCTTCTTCTAAATTGGGACCGATGGATCTTCCGGGACAGGTGGGACACCTAATGACTCTTGTAGTGATAGTATAGTGATAATTAGATACGTTATAGGGTAAATTAGAAAATTACCTTTAGGAAAAAGTAATAGTCAAATAATACCAATGACGAATTCAATTAAACACGTGAGTGAGTCGAGTTCGTTGTACACGAAGATCTTATGAATTTGAGACGTTTCGTTTTGATTTGGACAATCGATTTGAATTGGTTTGTGGATTTTAAACTACAATTAAAATCTACGAATTTTAAGCTATTTAAATTAGTTCTAAAGTGCATGAATCGTAAACCCCGCCTATTTTAAAATTCTACAAACACTTAATTATATAAAAATAAAACTAATTAAAATATAAACTAATTTATACTCTAAAAAATTTAATTCTACTTAATTAAATATTTTTTTAACTAATTTACTTTATTATTTAAAAATACTTTAAACAAATTATTTAAAAACTATATTTATTAAAACCTAAAGTTATAAAAATTTAACTAATTTAAATCTAAACTAATTAAAATATTTAAATAAAAACATTTTTATTTTTTCTTTTAAACTTCTTTTTATAAAGTATTTAATTTAATCAAAATAATAAAAAAATGATACGTGACTTATATGAACTAATAAAAAATAAAAGCAGCCAATCTGAAATGCACTACATTAATTATACTACTGAGAGTAAAACTAAAAAGGCAAGATGCCCTGGTGGTTATCACGTTGGGTGTGTGACCAGGAGGTCACGGGTTCAAGTCCGTGAGGGACATAATTTTTGGAAATAAAAATTTTTGACAGATTATTGAAGAGTTGGGTCACAGGAGTGACTTTGTGTGAGCTTATACTGAAAAAGCTGATAGGAACAGCTTCGTGAGCTTATCAGATTGGTTAATCTGATAAGCAAAAATTTATAAGAGCTTATGGAAACAGAGTAAACAAACAGTTAAGCTCAATAAGTAACTATCAGATTTCTAGCAGATTAGAACAAGCCTTCCTATCTCCTCAATCCTAAATCAAGCAAAAGCAGCTAACTTAACCATCTAGTATGAATAAGCTTCAACAATATAACACAATCTATTAAAGATATTCCAAATCATACGACTAATAATTCTCAAAACAACATTTATTCAGCATATCTCACCATCTAATCAAATCAATAGAAATCTAACAAGAACCTAAATGAAAAGTTCATACTACCATTTAAAACAGATTCATCAGTACTCCATTAAAACGACCCAACAGCTAATCAGGTTTTATCAGAAACATACAATCAACTTTAAACCAACTCGAACTGCAATTTCAGAAACGTCTAAGCGGATATACCCAAAACAAATCATAACAAAATAAACTCAACTACCAAACTGCTATAACCAAATAACCACGAAGTAAGTAAATAACAGATTCACAGCTTAGCTAAAATGAACAGACTCTAAGACTGTCAAGTACTACTCATGAATACAGATCAAACACAATGCTACAAATGAGAACTGAACAGTCCTATTATATCAATTTAGGCCAGGAACAATCAACTAGCAGACTTGAAAAAAAATCTAAACAAGTATTTAACATAGCTCATGAACACGAGTCAGAAACTAGAACAGATTTAAAATAACTATATTCAATCATCTTTCAATCAAATATTCGACATCAGTAAGACAGAATCAATCAACTACTAACTCTCAATCAGTTAACAATCAAACTATAGCAGATTAAACTACACTTTTAAGTTAAAACATTAAATTAAAAGAGACTTGCACCTTTTGATGATGCCATTGGGAAGTAGGAAATGCGCTGAGCATCCCAAAAAACCGTAAACCGAGACCACCATATCACCATGAATCTCCATTCGAACCACCATAAATCGACAGTAATTTTGTATTTATTCAATTAGGATAAATTAATCCCAAATATTACTTCAATATCTCATTAATCTATTGAGCAGATTAATTGAATATCTTTCACAATTATAATATTTAAATTAGATTTGAGAAAGGAAAATAAAGGTAATAAAACAGAAACATCACGCATCAAAATAATAAACAGAACTTTTATTAATTCAAATGAAACTGATACAATACTTTTAAAAAGAAATACAATTTTCCTATTCTAATTTTAACATTATAACACTAAAGTAATTAAAGGGATGGAAAATACAGAATAAATTGGGGGTATTTATAGCCCCCCAAGGGCATCCTTGAGCGGATACTCGGATCTGCTGAGGGATATTCCTTTTGAATTTGAGCCTTTGATCTTGATTTTCTTTCTCTTTCTTCAAATAGATGGCTGAGATGATTCCAAATAGCACACGGATCGCCAACGTGGCATCCGTGTGCTAGTTGTGTTTCTTCTTTGGCTCCTGATTGGCTGGATTGGATGGGTGAGGTGTTGCATCAAATAATAAAATGCCACGTATCACCTTCTCTCCACATCCTCTCTTCCTTAAACCATGGGGGTTTTATTCCCCATGGTGTGAATTACTGAAATAAATAAAAAGCCCCAATTAATAAAGACTTTTTACCCTCTAGGGTTTTTGAACAGTGGGTTTATTTTTACAGGTTTGAGAAAAGAAAAATTGGAGAAGATGAATACACATAGGAACTAACGAAGGAAATAATTATGAGGTGAGAGAACGAAACGTGAGGTATGAGTAGATGATTTGTATATTTATTTATTTAAGAGTGACGTGGGGTTTTTTTGACTGAATATGGAAATACAAAACGTGTTTACTCGTTTTGTAAAAAAAATAAACCCTAGGCCCATTAGGTTTTTTCCATCAGTTTACTTTCCATTTGGGCTTGAGCCCAAACGTTTACTCCATTCGTAAATAATACCCCTTTTGTGCCTTTTGAATCTTATTTAGACTTGCAAATACACAACAAAGTATCTTTAATCATAAATGGGCTTTTGAGCCCATTTACTTAATTGTGGGACCCACTTGGCTTGTTAACTTGATAAAAGATAAAATCCTCTAAAGTTGAGCTCGGTTTTGGCTTCCTCGATCTTTTTCATCAATCTCGTGTCTATTATTGCCGGTTTTCGTGAACTTGGTACCTACACACATTCAAACAAGAAACAAGCATTTCCAAGGCATATTCGATATAAATCATGCAATATTTCATTGTTTTAAGCTACTAATGATATGAGTAATTACACTCATATCAAATTCCCCCATGCTAAGCAATTGCCGTGTCCTCACGCAATGATAAAATAAAACTATATCTACACCATTATTCAACTTTTGACATTTTGTAAAGACATAAAATAACTTTAAGGATCATAAAAGCTCAAATAGATTCATTGTCCTCGACTTTTCACTTTTCCATGCCAAGTGCAAAAACAAGATCATTGTTATTATAAGTTGGTAGACTAACACGAACTCATGTGGGCTAATTAATCACTTAGACTCCCTTATTCCTAATTGTATCTCTTATATTTTATTGTTGTCTTGAATGATCACGAGGATGCATTTGTTGACTTATTTCGATAATTTATTAAGTCGAAAATAAAGTGAACGATTTAATCAATAGTTAGCTAAAGGACAAAATCTTTTAAAACTGCTTCTCGGGCTCTCATAAAGTTCATATCTTGGAATAACTCGTTTCGCGATTTGAGACCTTTCTCGGACCGATATTTGGCAATGACTTAATACTTCCAATCTGGAGAGACGTTCACGAAATAATGGTCTTCTCTTCATAATATTTCTTCACTTGAAGTTTTGAGAGATTCATACTTGGACCACGACTTCTTCATTTTTCTCCAATCTTTACTTGGGATTTTGATTAACAACGATTCGCCTCCTTTTTGGACTTGGCTTCATTTATCCTCATACCTTATTTTGGTCTTTTTGGATAGAATTCTCCATGACTTTTTGGGAGTATTTTGCTTTTCTTCGTGTGTCTCGATCCTTCATATTGATTTTTGATAAATGAATCTTCACATCACTTGAGATCTTTAGCAATAAAACATAGCCCTCATGTCTTGTTAGGACCTTTTTGGACTCGCCAATCTTCGCATCCCGCTTCAATAAGTTATGCCTTGGCTATGAACTCTAATCTATACCGAGCAACTTCTAAACGATCTTGGGCTAGAAGCTAAGTAACTTTTTAAATCGTTCAACCTTATTTATTGCAATTAAAATTTATTAACAAGCGATGGGAGAATAGGTTGTTAATTAACTCACATAAATTCCCGAAAGAATACCACACTTATAATTGGCTCTATCATCTCTTGTTCTCCATATTGTAAAATTCCAAGAATGAAATCAATGGATACTTAGCCTATCAAATCAAAGTTTTGGGTTTTCAAGTCATCTATAGGATCTTGCATCTTCTTATACTTTTGCAAGTTTTAGAATTTGCGTTTTAAAGTTCCCTTGATAAAAGACTTTCTAGGATCAATTATAGGAGCTTGAGAAAAGTTCTTGTCCTTAACTCGTATGAATTAAGACTTTCACGTTTTAAAGCTCCCTATATAATAGCCTAGCAAAACTTAATTCAAATATGTTAAGGAAAAGCTAAGGTTAAAAACCGAGTCGAGTCAAAACTATTCTTATTGAAAGCCTACATTCGTGTCAAAAACACTTATTTTATTTATTAAAACTTAAAAATAATACAAAAAATTTAAAATTTTATTGAAAAATGAGAAAAACAACGTTTGGACACGACAAAAGCAATTGCAAGCGATTATATCGATTGACTCCCCCATGCTAAAACCAAACATTGTCCTTAATGTTTCTTAGCTCAAGAGTAACACCCCCTTGCTAAAACACGAAGAGTCTAATGCAATCTCCTAGCATGGAAAGAGCACGCAAATCTATAAGCCGTTTATTAATTATGCCTCAAGATAAAACGTTAGTCGATAAAAATCAAGGGTAAGAAAGTGCGCCCCTTTTTTGGCATTCAAAGAATGGAAGATCAAGTGGACCGGCAAAAACCGAACACGAGAGTCTTCAAATATTAGGGTCGTACCTAAGATCACAACACAATAATTCACGAACACGAGCTTGAAAGATCAAGCCTTATTAGGTGGTAGAAAATAGAAAGAAGATAGAAAGACTCGTTTTTGTTCACCGAGTCATGAGCTCGACTCGATCCCCGCATTCATTGGTCCTTAGGGAAAGTGGTGAAAACCGGCATATTCGGATAAAATCCAACATAAAACACGATGCCGGGGTCAAAGATCTCATCCTCGTTGTCGGATGACAAACGAAAGGATAAAACTCCAACACAAATCTCTAACAAGAGATGGTAGTCACAAACAATAGTATGGATGTAGCATGCTCCACGAGATAAACTCGCACCAAGATGATTGAAAAGTCTTTCAATTATTGCATCGGTGAAAGGCCGAGATTTCCCTAAATCAACAATTCCGGGGTCGAATACCTCGTCCTCGGTGGAGAAAGGAATAGACAACAAGGTGTCGTCCCCCATGCTAATCCTAAGTCATATGAAGCACATAGTAATGGTGGAACAAAAGTCTCAACCGTGGTGGTTTCAACTTGCATGACTTTGTTGACCTTTTCACTCTTTTGAATGTGAATAAAGGGATCATGGTACTCAAAACGAGTCGCATGAAAAACCCGCACATTAAGATCAAAGCGAGTGGGAAGGATAATAGGAGCAAAAGTAATTTCTCCCTCCGAGTCAACATTGTCATCATCATAAATCGGGTGATCAAACCAAGAGTCTTCATCACCTTCATTAGACTCTTCCTCAAATTCCGAAGGAATGTCTATATAAAGAAACTCATCAACCTCCTTCATAAGAAGATCATCATCACAAAGGTTGTGAGATGTAGGAGGTATGATGTTCTCAAAATCCTCTTGAAACAATGGATTATTGTTCAATGAAACTTCAAATAGAGGATTTGAGTAAGTCACGAAAGTGTCGTCATCCTTGTCATCACAAGACATATCCGACAAAGTATCGAGTGTGTCACATTCGGATACTAGATCATCATTCTCATTTGAAGGCAATTCATCGGCGAATTCCTCGAGAATGGTAGGTAAAACACAAGAATCACGTTTAATCTCGAGATCGGAAACGTCTTTACTTCCCCGTGGAAGTGGATCAAGGATAGCAAAAAGTTCATCGATGAACTTATCACATGAATAGTCACTAACCTCACTCGGTGTGAAGCTAGGAATCAAAGGCTCTTCAAATGAAGATTGTGCCTTAGGCACATCAACATGATCCATAGAAGAGAGTGAAAATGAGTCCATTTTCAAAGATTGTTCAATTAAAGCAATATCACTCTCGGGATCAAAGTTCTCATTAACAAACTCACTAGCATCAAACGGCTCACTCAAGTAATCATCTATTTGTTTTTCAATCTTAGCATCCTCGTGTGGAGTGAGTGTAGATGAGGAAAGGTTACAACATGTTTCAATAAAGCAAGCTTCTTCATTTGATTTTAACTTTCCTTTATCACAATTAGAAGTTTCCAAAATAGGAAAAACACCTTTATCAAAAAGAGCTTTCTTATCATTTTCAATTGTTTCAACAAGCTTAACACTTTCAATTTTCTTAGGAGCAAATCTTGGAATCTTTTCCGGTTTAAAAACAATGCTTTTATCTCCATAAAACAACTTAATTTCCTCTTTCCTCATATCAACTAAAACATTGGCCGTGCACAAAAATGGTCTTCCTAGAATAATCGGCACACGAGGATTGGTCTCATAATCGACTATAGCAAAATCGGCTAAGTACAAGAAGTTTCCCACTTTCATTATGACATTTTCCGCTATACCAACCGGTCGAGTGGTGGTTCCATTAGCAAGCTCAATGATCATACGAGTGGTACTAAGAGGTGCATAATCAATGGTCTTCCAAAGGGCTAGGGGCATGATGTTTATGCTAGCTCCTAGATCGGCTAGGCCTTTGCAAACCCCAAGCTCATTGAAAACACAAGGTATCAAGAATTGACCCGGATCTTTATATTTCTCGGGAAAGAAATCAAAGAAAACCGAGGTACTAATCACATTCAAAGTAGCCTTAGTAACTTCTAGAAAAGTTTCCTTAGGTGGAGGCTTAAACTCAATCACTTCAACTTCATCTAAATTCTCACAATCATCATAAACGGTTACGGCCTTAAGCTCTCCCTTCGGGTTTGGAATGGTATTACTAGGTAAGCAACCCGAAGAAGATGACGGTTTAGACATGGATCCCTCAAACATAGAAAGCAATTTATTTTGACCTTGTTCCAAATTTTGTTGCATACGACTTTGGGTTTGTTCTAGCCTTTGTTGATTAAGCTCAATCTTGTTGTTTTGCCCTTTAATCGTATTTTGAAAATCGAGTCTCAAAGTATTAATTTGCCCTTGGATGTTATTTTGGAAAGCTTTCAAATTTGCCTCATTTGACTTGATATAACTTGACAAATCATTTTGATTATTCCCTTGAAAACCTTGATTGTTTTAATTAGCATTAAACCCATTTCCTTGATTATAATTCCCTTGGTTACCATGGTTAAAATTATTCCCATTATTTCCATTGTTGTACCTATTTTGAACCGGTGGAAAACCCGGTGGAGCAACATGATTTTGACGAGGAACTTGACCGTTGGAGCCATAAGTTCCCGTCGCGGCAAAAGCACTAGCTTGATCAAAACCCGTGTTTAAACAAGCATAATTAGGATGTGCTCCACCACATGATACACAAACATTCTCAACCATATTAATCGATCCATGAGGATTCTTCCTAATCTCACTCAACAAAGTCGCAAATCCACTATCAATCTTAGAGTCCAATCTAGCAATCTCGTGATTAGATGAATTCACATTGGAAACAACCGGTGTGTTTCGTGAATATTGTGCTCTAGACTTATCCTCAATTATTCTCCACGCGTCTCTCGGTGTTTTTCTTAAAAGATTACCACCCGCGGCGGCATTTAAAGAATCTTGTTCAATCATATTAAGCCCATTATAAAAAGTATTTATTTGATGCAATTCCGAGAAACCGTGGTGTGGACATTGTCTTAACAAATCCTTAAATCTTTCCCAAGCAACCCCACACGATTCATGCACTTTTTGTTCAAATCTAGTGATCTCATTCTTAAAGTGTGTTGTCTTGGACGGTGGAAAGAAATAATTCATAAACTTTGACACTAAATCATCCCAAGTTAAAATGAACCCGGTGGTTCTTTCTCATACCAAAGCTTAGCATTACCCTCGAGCGAGTACGAAAAAAGCATGAGCTTAATCACGTCATTCGGCACATCTCTAAACTTGAGAGTCGAGGTAATTCGATTAAATTTCCGTATGTGAGAATGCGGGCTATCGGTCTCAATGCCACGAAATTGGTCGGCACGAATGAGCGATAAAAGACCCGTCTTAATCTCAAAATGATCCGCCAAAATAGCCGGCACAACGATTGCTTACCCATACCCTTCGGTGGGTGCACGGAGCAATTCCTCCATTGTTCGGTTATCGGCCATCTCTACAACAATAGGTGGAATCTCGGGTTCCACTACTCGTTGTTGACGATTTCTATTTCTACGAGGAATATTTTCAAGCCTATTAAAATCTATCACAAGACGAGAAGAACGTAATTGCATACACTACAAAGACGAGAATTTAGAGGATTTAAGAAAAGAAATTAGACAAGAAAGAAGATTATTTTTGGTATTTTATTTGGTATTGCTCAATCAAAAATGATCGATAAAAACAAGGAATAAGGATAACTACTATGGAAGTAAATTACCCTCGGTCGACTTTGAAACGATAGGTGAAAACCTAAACGTCTCGAGGTTCAATAAGTAAACAACAAAAATAAGATTTATTACTACTTGAGTCGGCAAACCAATAATAGGTTGTCCCTCTCAATATACGCACAAGCAAGCGGGGAAACGAGGTGGCACAAAGCACTTAAAAACCTTTTTCCTTAGACGGCCTTTTATAGCACGTCGCCTTATACCCACCTTATAATTTGTATAAATCGAGTTCAAACTTCTTATTAGTATTTATCTATTTTGCCTTTATTTTTGTTTTGGGTTCGAATACAATAGCTAGGTGATGAAATCCCAACTAAGGCTTATTTGAAAAGTATTTAAAATTATTGTTCTACGTAATACAATATATTATTCACAAAAATCGAGAAAAACGATACATACTACGTAATAGAAAAATAACAAAACTTTCCGAGGACGGAAAGGGTCTTCAAATCCACGATCAACAAATCTCCACAAAAGACGAATCGTACACAAGATCCCCGGCAGCGGCGCCAAAATTTTTGATGTGTCGTGGATAGTATAGTGATAATTAGATACGTTATAGGGTAAATTAGACAATTACCTTTAGGAAAAAGTAATAGTCTAATAATACCAATGACGAATTCAATTAAACACGTGAGTGAGTCGAGTTCGTTGTACACGAAGATCTTATGAATTTGAGATGTTTCGTTTTGATTTGGACAATCGATTTGAATTGGTTTGTGGATTTTAAACTACAATTAAAATCTACGAATTTTAAGCTATTTAAATTAGTCCTAAAGTGCATGAATCGTAAACCCCGCCTATTTTAAAATTCTACAAACACTTAATTATATAAAAATAAAACTAATTAAAATATAAACTAATTTATACTCTAAAAAATTTAATTCTACTTAATTAAATATTTTTTTAACTAATTTACTTTATTATTTAAAAATACTTTAAACAAATTATTTAAAAACTATATTTATTAAAACCTAAAGTTATAAAAATTTAACTAATTTAAATCTAAACTAATTAAACTATTTAAATAAAAACATTTTTATTTTTTCTTTTAAACTTCTTTTTATAAAGTATTTAATTTAATCAAAATAATAAAAAAATGATACGTGACTTATATGAACTAATAAAAAATAAAAGCAGCCAATCTGAAATGCACTACATTAATTATACTACTGAGAGTAAAACTAAAAAGGCAAGATGCCCTGGTGGTTATCACGTTGGGTGTGTGACCAGGAGGTCACGGGTTCAAGTCCGTGAGGGACATAATTTTTGGAAATAAAAATTTTTGACAGATTATTGAATAGTTGGGTCACAGGAGTGACTTTGTGTGAGCTTATACTGAAAAAGCTGATAGGAACAGCTTCGTGAGCTTATCAGATTGGTTAATCTGATAAGCAAAAATTTATAAGAGCTTATGGCAACAAAGTAAACAAACAGTTAAGCTCAATAAGTAACTATCAGATTTCTAGCAGATTAGAACAAGCATTCCTATCTCCTCAATCCTAAATCAAGCAAAAGCAGCTAACTTAACCATCTAGTATGAATAAGCTTCAACAATATAACCCAATCTATTAAAGATATTCCAAATCATACGACTAATAATTCTCAAAACAACATTTATTCAGCATATCTCACCATCTAATCAAATCAATAGAAATCTAACAAGAACCTAAATGAAAAGTTCATACTACCATTTAAAACAGATTCATCAGTACTCCATTAAAACGACCCAACAGCTAATCAGGTTTTATCAGAAACATACAATCAACTTTAAACCAACTCGAACTGCAATTTCAGAAACGTCTAAGCGGATATACCTAAAACAAATCATAACAAAATAAACTCAACTACCAAACTACTATAACCAAATAACCACGAAGTAAGTAAATAACAGATTCACAGCTTAGCTAAAATGAACAGACTCTAAGAAAGTACTACTCATGAATACAGATCAAACACAATGCTACAAATGAGAACTGAACAGTCCTATTATATCAATTTAGGCCAGGAACAATCAAATAGCAGACTTGAAAAAAAATCTAAACAAGTATTTAACATAGCTCATGAACACGAGTCAGAAACTAGAACAGATTTAAAATAACAATATTCAATCATCTTTCAATCAAATATTCGACATCAGTAAGACAGAATCAATCAACTACTAACTCTCAATCAGTTAACAATCAAACTATAGCAGATTAAACTACACTTTTAAGTTAAAACATTAAATTAAAAGAGACTTGCACCTTTTGATGATGCCATTGGGAAGTAGGAAATGCGCTGAGCATCCTAAAAAACCGTAAACCGAGACCACCATATCACCATGAATTTCCATTCGAACCACCATAAATCGACAATAATTTTGTATTTATCCAATTAGGATAAATTAATCCCAAATATTACTTCAATATCTTATTAATCTATTGAGCAGATTAATTGAATATCTTTCACAATTATAATATTTAAATTAGATTTGAGAAAGGAAAATAAAGGTATTAAAACAGAAACATCACGCATCAAAATAATAAACAGAACTTTTATTAATTCAAATGAAACTGATACAATACTTTTAAAAAGAAATACAATTTTCCTATTCTAATTTTAACATTATAACACTAAAGTAATTAAAGGGATGGAAAATACAGAATAAATTGGGGGTATTTATAGCCCCCCCAAGGGCATCCTTGAGCGGATATTCGGATCTGCTGAGGGATATTCCTTTTGAATTTGAGCCTTTGATCTTGATTTTCTTTCTCTTTCTTCAAATAGATGGCTGAGATGATTCCAAATAGCACACGGATCGCCAACGTGGCATCCGTGTGCTAGTTGTGTTTCTTCTTTGGCTCCTGATTGGCTGGATTGGATGGGTGAGGTGTTGCATCAAATAATAAAACGCCACGTATCACCTTCTCTCCACATCCTCTCTTCCTTAAACCATGGGGGTTTTATTCCCTATGGTGTGAATTATTGAAATAAATAAAAAGCCCCAATTAATAAAGACTTTTTACCCTCTAGGGTTTTTGAACAGTGGGTTTATTTTTACAGGTTTGAGAAAAGAAAAATTGGAGAAGATGAATACACATAGGAACTAACGAAGGAAATAATTATGAGGTGAGAGAACGAAACGTGAGGTATGAGTAGATGATTTGTATATTTATTTATTTAAGAGTGACGTGGGGTTTTTTTGACTGAATATGGAAATACAAAACGTGTTTACTCGTTTTGTAAAAAAAAAACCCTAGGCCCATTAGGTTTTTTCCATCAGTTTACTTTCCATTTGGGCTTGAGCCCAAACGTTTACTCCATTCGTGAATAATACCACTTTTGGGCCTTTTGAATCTTATTTAGACTTGCAAATACACAACAAAGTATCTTTAATCATAAATGGGCTTTTGAGCCCATTTACTTAATTGTGGGACCCACTTGGCTTGTTAACTTGATAAAAGATAAAATCCTCTAAAGTTGAGCTCGGTTTTGGCTTCCTCGATCTTTTTCATCAATCTCGTGTCGATTATTGCCGGTTTTCGTGAACTTGGTACCTACACACATTCAAACAAGAAACAAGCATTTCCAAGGAATATTCGATATAAATCATGCAATATTTCATTGTTTTAAGCTACTAATGATATGAGTAATTACACTCATATCAATTAGTATTCATTGTGGTATCTTTTAAAAATCCCTAACTTAACTGAGACATCAGTTGGTAGGATGAGTTCTTGGAATTGTATGACATAGTGACACATAATGTGTTACGGTACAACTTTGACTTGTTATTGATTAACGAAAAGACTACCTTTGATTGCTAAATTCTACATGTATCGATATTATCTATCTTTTATTGCTTCATCCTAATGTTCGCGCTAGTGATGCAACCATTAAACAAGTACTCATCTCGAATTGAGTTACGTTGTGGATTATTCTTTTTGAGTGCCATCGAGGTCATGAACCTCATGATTAATTGGCTAAAGCTTATTTCCTGATATATTGTAGTTAGTTCTTGGTGAACAACTTTCCATCACTCTTTTGCAGATCACTCATTGTTTTTATAAGATAAAACAGTATCCCTTGAGAAAAATTGAATTTTCATCACTATAAGGATTATTCAAAGTAAGATTTATAAGTGATTGTTATCGAAATGAGGCTGTTTATAAAGTACCTTGGAAAACTTAATTGTTTTCATAACAAAGAACATCTCTGTAAATTTATTTTTGATTCTTATTTAAGAATTAAGCATGAAAAGGTTTTTATTATAAACATGATGATAAAATTTTGACGAACTGAGTATTACATCGTTAATCTTGAAATTGCATATAGTTACGCGCCTACATACAATTTAGAATGGACCATGCAAGGCTGATTAGTAGTCACCATAAAACTGATTAATAAACACTACATTTTCTTTAAAGATTGTGAAAGATAAAATTTTATGAGATCTGCAAGAAGTGAAGAATAGGGACATAGTGTTATGGACACCTACATATGTGCCTGTAGCATCTATTCTTCTGAGTCGAATTTACTCATCAGTGGAATTTGTCTTATTTGACAATTGATATTCCCTTCTTGTCCAATTCTCCCGTAGTGAGATTCTTAGGAAAAGTATCTGATTACCGAGTGTTGATACCCGACTGGATGTATCGACGTTCCTATCATTTCTTTTGATTTGACTTCATTTGAATGACCTGGGTAACGATCCGAGGAGCTTACGAATGCGTACTCAAATTATGAAAACATGGGATATATTCATATTCATTAAATGTTTTCATTTGTATCTGATTTGAAATTCTCTCGCATAGATTATGCGTTGACCTTACTCTTTTGATGACAGTTGTGTCTCCTGATATCCTTAAATTTGTGAAGGATTATGAGTTATTACTAGTCTTTTGAGAAGTTCACATCTTATCGACGGCAATGAAACTGGAAAGTTGATAGTGCCAGTAGAATGGATTGATTGATTATGACATGACGACATTGTCTTAATTGATGGGAACTCGAATTGAATTCCCCTAAATAATAAGATGTTGATTATCAAAAGTGATCTAAATAATTCTTGATGGATGACTTGAAATTATACCATGAATGGTTGTGAATTAGTCATAGATATTATAATCTAGAAAGAACCAAATATGAATTTATTAAAAGATGTTCCTGCTATCTGAAACTTTAGGAGGTATTTGTTGGTAAATTACCTAGACTTTTGCCATTAAGGCAAGTTGAAATTGGTATTGATTATATTCTCGGTGCTGCACCTGTGGCACGTGCACTGTACGTCAGCACCATCTGAATTAAAGGAATTACCGTACAACTGAGAGAGTTGTCGGAGAAAGATTTTATTCTACCGAGCTCGTCATTATGAAGAGCTATGGTGTTATCATTCCTTATATTTATAGATTACTGTGAACTGAGTAAATTGACAATCGAAAACGATATCCATGACTCGAAATGGAAGATTTGTTCGATCATTTACAAGGTTCTAGCGTATATTTAGGAATTTCATCCACGGCATGGTTATCATCAATTTCGCGTCCACGAAGAAGATTATCTATTCCAATCACTACATCCAGAACTTGTAATGAACATTATGAGTTTCACGTGATGTCGTTTGGATTGATCAATGCACATGTAGTATTCATAAATTGGGTAAATCACGTGTGTAGGTTGTAATTTGATAAATTCATACTTGTGATCATTAAGGACCATTTATTTGTTTATAAGAATAAGAATGAGTTAATAATTGTTTATAGATTGCCCTGAATTGGCCGAACGATAAAAACCTGTACCTTGAATAATTAACATGTGATTTAAGACTAAATCCTTTATATTAGTTGATCGTGTGATTAATAGATAATGGAATCTATAATGACTCTTTAAAAATTAAGAGCCATTTGAAACTTTGGGTTTTACCAAAAAGAAAATGGAAATATGTTTTGACAAATGTTTTAACAAAGGATTTTAAGGGATCATTCCCTTATAACCAAAACATTTAACTAAACTCCTGTTTAGGGGTAAATGTTTTTGCATACCTTAAGACAACCTAAGAAAAATTGAGGAAACCATTTAAACCATGACTTGAAATTTGAAACGACACCTTTTACTTTTAAACTAAGAAAATTTTACCAAAGAATAAACAAAGATTTTTCAAACATTTACGAATCTTATTAATTATTTTCGAAAAATCAACAAAAATCTTGTTAATTAAATTCAAATTTATATAATTGGTCGAACTAAGGAATTTAAATTTTTTACGTTTACGTTTCATAAAAATTGGATATTTATTATTTAGTTACTTGTAATATGTATCGATGCTTTAAACGTCGGATTAAGTAAAACAGATAAAAATAATAGTTGAGATGAAACTAAAACAGAGAAAATGTGAGGAAATAATTTCTGAATAAATACGGACATGATAACTATTCCATCTAGGAAAGTGAATGTAGATACTGACGCATAATATAGAAATGATAAAGAACCAATTAGGATGTATTTCTTAATAATAACTGTGCAAAATAAATTGCCGAACAATTTAAAAATAGCCGATGCTTGTAAAAAGGATAATATAGATACTAAAAGGGGTTCGTGGCTAATGTGAACCATTAGATTTGAGAAGCCGATGGCGGTACATATATAAAAGGCCACTTGAGGTTGCCTAAATATGGAGATTTTGATATTTAGTTATTCTGAAAACTTGTAAGTATAAGTATTCTATTTATGTCATTTCTGACTAAAAGTATCTTTGTCTGAAGAAGTTGTACTGATGGCAAATTATGAAGGCAGACACCGCCTCATACATTAGTAAACGTCTAGCTATTGCAAAGGTCATCATCTGAATTTGATTCGATTTGGGTCATCATCGACAGACTGACCAAATCTGCTAATATCATTCCCGTTAATGATAATTTCAAAGGAGTTATGTAAACATAGTGTGCCTGTATCGAACATCTTTATCAAGATCCTCGCTTCGCATCGAATTTCTAAGAGATTTACTCAGAAATCATTGAGAACGAACCTTGATGAGAGTACTATGTACCACCCCAATCGAAGGGACGAGGTAAATTAACGATACAAAGTAATATAAGTGTTGTTTTATGTTTGAATGATTGACCTTTGGTAATGAACCGTATAATCGTTTTCCTTTGGAAGGATTATCATTGATAATCATCGTATTAGGATTGAGATCGAATCTTGTTAGGATCTAAATATTAGAGCATCTGTAAGCAAGAGTTGAGATGAAGACACCCGACATACACCCATTGTGAGTTGGACATGTCTTTTAGGTTTAAGGTTTCCTATGATGGCGAACCTAACCTTACAAAATACTCGACCCGCGAGACCTGAAATGATTGTTGAAACTAGGATCTGATTAGTGACTGCCGGTAGTGGGTAGGAGGTTATGTGAATATGAAATGTAGATCTTGAAGTGCAAGATGGGTAGCGAAGTTATGCCAAAAATTTTAACTATGGAAAAATGAATTAATGATCTGAAAGATCATGGGATATAAGTCCCCGTTATATGGGACCATTGAGATGATGTAAAAGATAGGTTTGAAAGGCATATAAGCTGGATCTACCCTAGGAATTCAAGAGATGCGTAAATTATGTTTCGTATATCGAACTTGATAAAATTCCTATCAAGTGAAAATCTGACTATTCCTTAATGAAGTTTAGATCGGCGAAAAGTTGCATTCATCAAAAACCTGTGAACACCATGGATAGAGAAAGTAAGTCAACATTAAGCCTGATCTTATTCCCGTAGTTATGTTTGACGAAACTCGCGTATTGTAATGGATTGCACTTGTGAGAAAAGACCGAATGTGGAGGAAATACCCACATGGCTTTAACTCTATAAGAAGCGAGTAGTAAGATGATCTTTGAGGACAAAGATCCTGTTTAGGGGTAAATGTTGTGACAATCCGTCAATTTATGGTTGATATTTTATTCTAAAATATTATTTAAAAATATTTATTTAATGTTATATTATGAACTCACTTATTTTTGGGAAGAAATTTGGATTTACGTCTTGAAGTAGCATCGACTACGTCTAAACCGGAGGACTCTACGTTACGTGCTTACGTTTACATACACCGTTTTTGGTGACAGTCCGACATTTTAGAAAATAAATTTATCCGTGAATATTATTTTGGAATTTTAAATTTGTGTTGGTTCATAAACTCACAAATTTACGAGAAGAGATTAGGACTTACGATTTTAATTTAACGTCCTTTACGACTAAACCGGAAACCCTAGGTTTACGTATTTACGTTTTTGAACTCCGTTTTTGATGAGACAATTTTTATTAGATTCGTTTTGTGCCGTTGATTCATAATTTATAAAAACGTTTTTCGTAAAACGACCCGAGGGCACGCAAATCGAGGAAACTAGAATCGAGGAATACCCATAAATTAGTGGGATGAGACAAAAACAAGTTTTGTCTCACACCACACATGGGACGGCCCAAGCTAGGACACCACATCAAAGATGTGGCATCCATACACACTAGTAGCTTACACTTGTGTGTTAGCTTACCACTTAAGCTTAGTTACATCAAAACCATTCACCACAAACCACTTCCTCATTCAACACATGCAAAACCACCCAAAATCCTCTCTTTGTCTCTATGATGCTGTCCCATCCTACACATAAACACCCCATTTTGATCTTGATTTAACCATGAAATCCCATGTTGTTCATACATATGATGATGCCCTCTTGAAGCTCTATTAAATGGTGGTGATTATAACATCCAAAAAGAAGTTTCCTTGGTGTCTTGGGGCTGATTTTCCACAAGGAGTTCATGAAGATTGGTGGTCTTGAAGATGGTCTTGGTTTATCACAAGTTTCTCCATCAAAATCCATGTTTTGATCACAACCTACATCATCATGGTGGTATAAAGATAGTTCTTCTCATCCTCTTGTTATTTTTGATTATGTAATATTGTATTTCTTTTACTTATGTATATGTATATGATGATGAATGATGATTAAAAATATTGTATGGGGATTTAGTGTTGATAAACATGGTTAAAAAGATGAAAAACTATAAGAAACAAGGCTAAAATCTTGTTTAAATTGTTGGCTGTATAAAACAGTAAAGAATCATATGATGAAATGATAAAAATGGAATATATTAATGGATAGACAGTAAGTAATATTTCTTGTACACATGTGAGAGTTGGCCATGCAATGGAATCATTAGGATGAGTGAGATATGATCAAAACAAGTTTAGAGTACAAATCTGAGTTCACTGTTTTGGACGATTTTTAGAAAATACTTAGTTGCTGATTCAACAGTAGCTATAGTAGAGTTAAATGGAGCACATATCATGTAGTTTATGTCATAAAAATTTGAGCTTCTATCTCCATATAGAACTCTAGATACGGCTGTTTTGGTGAACATGAAAGTAAAAATCAGATTTTAGAAATTAAAGTATAATAGTATTATATAAGCACTCAAATAAAAATAGTATAAAATGTGAATTAAAACCCACTAACTTATATAATACATTTATATAAATATGTATAAGGATAAATAAATGGACATTTTATAAAATGGTAATTTGATAAGTTTTATAAGTTATAAAACTATAAACATGATTTTTACGACTTTTTCGGCTATTACCGTAAAATTAACGTTTTTGTTAAATAAAACTTAGACGGTTGGACCCGTCTAATATAAAATTTTATAAACTCATATACTGATATATAAACATATATAACAAGTAAAAACCGATAAAACCCGAACTATATAACATACGGACGTTAACGGGCTACGTTAACGTTATTGGACTAATAATACAACAAAATGGACTAAAACACTTATAAACTTATTTATTGGGCTTAACCCATTTGGGCCCAACATGTAAAGTATAAATACTGATAATATAAGTATGAAATGGATTAATACAAGTCAATGAACTTATAATAGGCTTATTGGACCTAAAACACGTAAATAGGTAAAACTAGTAAACTAGTAAGAAGTTACCAGTACGTAAACACTAAAATGAGTAAAAGAGAATATGTAAACCCACTTGATCATCATATATATAAAATCATCATATGTATACATAATTGTTATTTTTATAAAGTCATTGGACATGAGTCTAAGACGAGTATTATTTGTCTAGGTTTCCGTGATTGAAGCACGTACCATACATTCATATCGCCGATAATCGCCTTCCCACATCAACGTGAGTTCATAGCCTCGCACTCATTTAAATGTTTTTATGAAATGTTTTATAAACCCGCGAGGGAGATAACATGTTAGTTTTTATAAAATAGGACACCATTTGTCCCGATTGTTTGTTTATTGATTTGGACCCGAATGATTGTATGACCCGATTGTATGACCCGATTGTATGACACGATAAATGATTAAATGACCCGATAGATGAAATAAAATGGATTATTAAAGTTAGGTTATGTCACTAAAAGTCCCATTAGCATGAATTGTGAACTACCGGGATATGGTATACGCTTATGCATATAATAGTACTATTTGGGGACGATCACCCCAGTTCGCGCCTTGACGGTTGATCCCCGTCGTGCCACATTGATTGGTAAGCGAATTTATGTATGAGAAGATTTACATAGCGTGACATTTGTGACGACACGCTAATTTAGATGGGCAAATGAGTTTCGGGCTAGCTACCCGTTGTTTGGTTTAGTAAGGTAACAATGTCATGCGGCTTATAATAATCCAATTAACGAAATAACTGCCAAACGCACCGAATTACGATGTATTGCCTGACTAGCAATACGGGGTCATAGTATTGATACTATGTTTGTGTTTTGGTTTTATATAACCATATTCATATAACGGTTTTTATTTAACTCTATACAACGTTATAAAACGTATTGTATGATATTTTTACGACATTGGTTCGTACAATGATTTTGAAGGCGAAAGCCTATATTATGATTTTGACAAGGATTTGTATAAAATGATTTTGGCTATTTTATGGCCTACTACATGGATTTGTACAAAATGATTTTCGATAATAATTTTATACCGATGTTATATTGATGGATTTTATTAAACTCTATGAACTCACTCGGCGTTATCGCTGACCTTTTCTTTTAACATGTTTTATCTCAGGTACTTGAAGGTAATTCTCGGGAAGACGACAAGAATTCATGGCCCGCACTTAAACAATAATTTCCATTCACATACTTTGTAAAACTCTGTATGAAATATAATGACTTGGGACCTATGTAACTTTGATATTTATGAATGGAAATGCTTTAATATTAAAACGGCGCGACTTTTAAGCGTTGTCTATGATGTGAGTAATGTGCTATCCTGTAACACCAACTAGTCTTCCGCTGTATTGAGTTGTATAAATTTGGGGGTGTTACAAGTAATTCGTTTTGGAAAGAGAGGAAAGTTGAGCCCGAGATATATTGGACCATTTAAGATTATCCAAAGGATTGGATTGGTGGCTTATAAGTTAGAATTGCCTGATGAGCTTAAGGCGATTCATAATACTTTTCATGTGTCTAATTTGAAGAAGTGCTTAACTGAAAGGGATGTGGTGATTCCATTGGAGGAAATTCAACTTGATGATAAGTTGCATTTTATAGAGGAACCTGTAGAGATAATGGATAGGGAAGTTAAGAAGTTGAAGCATAGTAGAATTCCGATTGTGAAAGTGAGATGGAACTCTAGACATGGGCCAGAGTTGACGTGGGAACGTGAGGATTTCTTTAAGGACAAGTATCCTCATTTTTTTAGGAAGGATTAAGCGCCGCGGACGTCGCTTCTTTTAAGAAGGGGGGATGTGACAACCCAAAACCGAGGTCATTGCTAAATCTTATTTTACGATTATTTTTGAAATTTTTTGATGAGTTTGAACTATATTTATTTTTGGAGGTTTAAGTTTAAACCGATATTGGAAGGTCTATATTTAATATTTATTAAGTATAAGGAGTATTAGCAAGCGTGATGTCGATGGATGCCAAATATTTTACGTTTTATTGTCGGTTGTTCGATTTTTGTCATTTATAGGGTTTTATTTTAAATAACGTGTTAAGTCGAGTCGAGAGTCGATATTATTATTTTTGAGGTACATTTTAAAATTTTAAAAGTATCTTTATGAAACCCGAGTCCCGTAAATATTTTGAAAATTGACTAATAGTTATTTCCCGCTTTTTAGCTAACTATTTATATTTTTAGCCACAACTATTGCCAAATTTCAACCAAGGTCCCTCCACCACTATATAAAAACCAAAATCAAACACACACAACACAAAAATCCACTCAAAATTTTTCACCTATCTCTCCTTCTCTCTCTCATTTGCCGTAACACACACCACCCACCCCAAACCAAACTTCAATCAATTTTAACTCGAATTTGAGGATGATTTGAGCTGAACCAAAGCTAGACCCGTTCTTAGAATTGATCAAGGATCACATTGGTGTAAAAGTTCTTACATGCAAGCATTTTTTTTGTTGATGTTGGTAGGTAGAAGCCATGATCATGCATGGTGTTTTTAGCATGATCCATGGTGGTTCTTGCTAGAATCTTTGTTAAAGACTTCATTTTGATCTTAAGGTTTTTATTTTTATTATGATTTGGGTGTTATGGTTCATATATGATGATATTAGGGTATAGAAATGATAATTTCTATGGTTGGTTTTGATCAAAAAGTTGATTTTGTACAAGATTTTGGTAGTCATTTTATAACAGTAAGTAAAGTGTAAAATCCGAATTTTTATGTTTTGAAAATGACTTAACTTATAGCGTAGGGTTGTAGATAATTTTATTAGCTTCGATTTGATATAAGGTAGAGCTTCTAGCTCCAAACGAGCGCGAAGTTATGATGTTTTGAATGATCGTGTATCGGGAGACGAGTATCGACACTACATATAGTTGTTGTCAATATTTGGATCGAATATCGGGGACTCTAAATGGAAGTTTTGAATTATGTAACCTAATGATAATGAGGTGTTTATTTTATAGGTTGAGTTTACTTTAAAACCCGAGTGTCGGTTTTGTAAACGGAGTCGTTTAAAGAAGTTAAAACGGTTGTATGAAAAATTAACGTAAATCTGTCCGGATTTTGTAGTTTGAAAATGAGTCGGATAAAGGACTTTAAAAGTAATTTCATTTGATAAACTTGTAGGAGGACTTTCTATATATAGTAATTTTGTTTATCGAGTCGTTTCATAAACGGTTGACGAGTTTAAAAGGGGTAAATAAGCTAGTACATGTAGTATGTACCGGCGGACTTTATTAAAAGTGTAAAATGGTAAAGTAAATATGTAGTAAAGTATAATGAAGTTATTTATATCGTTTTCTCTCGAGTTTATCGTGACTTTATGAGTTTGAATCTGATGTTGTTATGTATGATTTATTTCTCGAGTCATTATTAATGAACGCGCCTTATTTGATAGGTAGCGGTTCTCGTGTTTGAAAGGAATCCATTATCATCGACGATCATCTCGCTAGATCTCTTATACTAAGGTGCGTCTGTAGCCTCGCTTTTTATGCTAGCTACTAAATGTTTTATACCCGCGAGGGGGATACATGCTATTTGAAAATAAATGAACACAAGTCATGAGTAATTGTTGGACCCGAATGTTGCCTAAAGTTGATTTCATTGTATTGAGTAACTTGTTGCTAAAGACCCTAAATTCATGAGCCGTTAACTATCTTCTGACTTGATGTTGTGAGTCGGGAATAGCCGCTTATTCTAATGGTAGTACTATTGGGTTGACCACCCTATCTGAGACCAGGGCATTACGTTGAGTAACCCACTGGGAAGGATAATTTTACGTGAATAAGATTGTGGTATTCTAGCAACTGATACCCTAGAGGGGCAATGGTTTTATTCTAGTCATGCCGGCATTTGGCGTGGGTGACTATTTGGTTAAGGGGTCGGTGTCATGAGCTTAATTACAATGTTTGTTTATTATTATTATTGCCTTGAATATAGATTGTGTGTACGACAATTCTATAAATGATTATAATTTGTAGCACCCCCACAAAATGCTATGCGCAGCGGAACTACAACATTGGGTGCTACACAGTTATCATTGCACACAAGATATATCAAACGACGCTAAAAAGACGTCAACTTAAAACTTGAATTAAAAATTGTTAGATGATACATGTCCACGATTTTTCCAACCCCACTTGGTACAACAGAGTTTAGCGTTTTCGGTCCCCATGAATCTCGACCCAAGAATTTCAGTTTCACAACAACATAACATTAAAATTAAAAATGTTTAAGTAGGAAAGGGAGGAAAAACAAGCAGACTCCAAGCCATACACACAACATCCATCCCATGCACGCTCCATGCTACACTTCAGCGGTTACCTGCAACACATGCCAAAATTTGGTCAACGAAAACGTTGAGTGGAATTCATAGGTTTTACAATTCATTTTGAACGTATGTAAAATAAAAACCATTCGTGATCATCCATAGACTTGTCGATCAAACAATCTATATTCAGGATACTGACAATTGTGTTTAAGCTCATGACACTAAACCCTTAACTCAATCACCCGCGTAATAATTACCGGCGTGACTCAGATGAAACCATGGCCCCTAATAACGCATCAGTTGCAATTATACCTTTTCTCTTATCACAAATTATCCGTCCGCAGGGGGTATCAACGTACTAGCCCTCGTCTCGAATAGGGTAGTCAACCCCATAGTACTATCACTTTGTATAAGCGGCTATGTCCCCCTTCTCGAGGGCAGGACAATAGTTAATAGTTCATGAAATTAGGGTCTTTTGCAACTAGGTACTCAACACAATTTCTAAGGCAACATTCGGGTCTAACAATCATTCATGACATACGTTCCTTTTAAAAACTAGCATGCATTTCCCTCGCGGGTAAAACAGTTTGAAATAAATATAAGCGAGGCTATAAATTCACACCTTATATATTAAGTAGTCGGTAGTTCGAGAGATGATCACTGACGACGATACGGATGCCCAGGTAAATCAACACCTATCAACAAATAACGCGTAATGAGTAATCTCATTTTAAATACCTTACGGTACTGTATAAAATACATAGATACTAGTCACTTAGGACAATTATAACTCACGCCAAAACAAAACAACAAGCATCACTCATTTTACACCATTCGTTCTTATTATTTACGTTATCCATTTTTATTCATTTTCGCCGGTACTTACCGAAAGTACGGGCTGTTTTGCTATACTTAACCATTCTTATAAAATTTGACAAAATTCTCAAAAATACTATAAGACCTGTAGATAACACATTTTTAATCCCAATAAAAGTTTTTACTTCTACGACCCGTTACTCAACGCTTTTCCAAAAACTACATTTTCCGGGCTGAAATTGTACTTCGACCAACTTGGACCTCTTTGACCTATTTGAAATGCACCTTTGACTTCTTTGACTCCTAAGTCCACTTATAGACTCAATTACACAGGTTTGTGACCAAAATTTGACCCTTGACCTTTTACCAATTCATACTTGTGGTCCTCGGGATTTGACTAAAACTATACATAAATTCGGATTATGAAAGTTCTCGTCTCCCGGTACACGATCTTTAAAACCTCATAACTTTTAGCTCGTTTTGAGTCACGGGCTCTACCTTATACCAAATTAAAGCTAAGAAGACCCTCTATGACTACATTTAGCTATCAAGACCTGTAGGAAAAATTATTTTTATGAAATGGTCTTAAACTTTCTGCCTAAATTTATCCATACCAAAATCACACTTAAGCTCGATTCCAAACCTATTAATCATTACTAGGCTTCATCCTAAGCATTCCCAATCATAACCAAACACTAATTTCAGTCCCTAACCCCTATTGATCATCAACCTTATAATCTAAAAATCTAAAAACAAACATGCAACCACTTATACCCATCTAAAACACCAATAAACACAAAGCTAAACACAAAATCAATGCTCAAAATCATCAACCACCATGGCTCCCCAAACACCCCTTTTTGCCGTGGGGTTTGGGTGACCAAATCACCACAACCAAATCAATTTTGGTGGGTTTGATTAGTGATTATACTCACACTATACATGAATTTAACATGCATTAATCCAATTAACCTCAAAAACGAATTTGAATGATCTTGAAAAATTTTGGAAAAATTTTGTTAATGCATGTTTGAAATAACCATGG
The DNA here is from genome assembly GCA_025667525.1 of Glebionis coronaria. Taxonomy (NCBI): domain Eukaryota; kingdom Viridiplantae; phylum Streptophyta; class Magnoliopsida; order Asterales; family Asteraceae; genus Glebionis; species Glebionis coronaria. Next base: position 22,476,270 of record CM046880.1, read on the forward strand.
ATTAACACTCACCAATGAATTTTAGAAGGTGGTCTAAGGTTAGATTTTGTCAAAACTCAAGAAAATGGTGGATGGTGGTGGTTTTGGTGGTGTAGCCGTCGGCTAGAGGGAGAGAGGAAGAGAGTGTTTGATTTTTTTTTGTTCAAGTGTTGTGTGTGTTTGTGTTTGTCCCTTTTTGTGGAATTGGGAGGGGCCAAAGTGTATTTTTGGCTTTCTTTTGGCCTTAAACAAAAACGTCATTAAAACTTTGCGGGATTGACTTACTAGTCAATTTAGAAAATTTTACGGGAGTCGGAAATCATCCCGAACACTCCAAAATATTTTTGGGATACTTTAAATGTACTCGGAAGGCTATAAAACTCACCCGACTCAACTTAACACGAACCGTAAGTAAAATTCTCGAAAAATTACATTATCGATAAATCGTCAATAATTATAGAAATTTGGGCATCCATCGGGATCGTAATCGTCATCGTCCTTCTTGAATCGTCAATCGTAAAAATTATAACCTCGAACATCGGCTTTAACCAATATACTTATATATATAGAAATTAAAATTTATTAAAAATTTCAAAAATTAGCGTAATTTAGGGTAACGTTAATGACCTTGGTTCTAGGGTGTCACATCCACCCCTCCTTAAAGAGAGCGACGTCCCGGCGCTCGCCTCTTCTTATACTCACATTTCGTTCTACTGGAACAGATGAGGATACCTTTCCTTGAAAAAGTCCTCACGTTCCCAAGTGTATTCCGGTCCACGCTTAGAATTCTATCGAACCTTCACAATAGGAATTCTACTACGCTTCAGCCTCTTGACCTCTCGGTCCATAATTTCCACAGGTTCTTCCACAAAATGCATTTTGTCGTCCAGTCGAATCTCGTCCAAAGGAATCACCAATTCCTTATCCGTCAAACTCTTCTTCAGGTTCGATACGTGAAACGTGTCGTGAATAGCACTAAGCTCGCTCGGCAATTCTAACTTGTACGCTACTGGTCCAGTTCGTTCAACGATCTTAAATGGTCCAATATACCTCGGACTCAACTTTCCTTTCTTCCCAAAACGAATTACACCCTTCCACGGCGATACCTTGAGCATAACCATATCTCCAACTTCAAACTCCAACGGTTTCCTTCTGTTATCAGCATAACTCTTCTGTCGGCTTCTCGCAGCAAGTAGTCGGTTCTTGATTTGCACAATCTTCTCTGTCGTTTCTAAAACCATTTCGGGTCCAGTCAATTGACTTTCCCCTATTTCACTCCAACACACAAGCGATCTACACTTCCTTCCATACAATGCTTCGAACGGTGCTGCCTTGATGCTCGCATGATAACTATTATTATACGAAAAGTCCACTAGAGGCAAGTGGCGTTCCCAACTTCCTCCAAAATCAATCACGCATGCTCGGAGCATGTCTTCCATCGTCTGAATAGTTCGTTCACTCTGGCCGTCAGTTTCCGGGTGATAAGCCGTACTTAAACTCAATTCAGTGCCCATCGCACGTTGAAGCGATTTCCAAAATTCCGAAGTAAATCTACTATCGCGATCCGAAATGATCGATAACGGCACTCCATGTCTGCAGACGATTTCTTTCACGTACACACTGGCTAGCTTTTCCATACTGTCCGTCTTCTTCATAGGTAAGAAATGAGCAGATTTCGTTAATCTATCCACAATTACCCATATCATATCACATCCACTAGGAGTTCTAGGTAAACCTGTCACGAAATCCATAGCGATTTTCTCCCATTTCCATTCCGGGATCTCTGGTTGTACCAACAATCCAGATGGTTTCTTATGTTCTGCTTGAACCTTCGCGCAAGTCAAACACTTACTAACGTAACGAGCAATATCCGCCTTCATATTCGGCCACCAATAAACTTTCTTCAGGTCGTGATACATTTTATCCGATCCAGGATGTATCGAATACTTCGACTTATGAGACTCATTCATAACCAATTCTCGAACTCCAGGCTTTCCTTCCTCAGATGAACACAATGGTAACCAAATCCGATTTTCAAAATATCTCAGTCCGTCTGACCTAATCACGAAAAGAGGCTTCAACATTCGTCCCAAGTTCTCAGCTTCAACATTCCCTTTCATTAGTCCCCTCTCTTGAGCCTTCAGTATAGTTTCGGTTAAGTCAACGCTCTCAGTCATCACCAAAGCTCTGACCCTCAAAGGTTTCTCCCGTTCCTTCCTACTCAGTGCATCCGCTACAACATTCGCCTTGCCAGGGTGGTAGCGAATTTCGCAGTCGTAATCACTCAGTAGTTCAACCCGTCGTCTCTGTCGCATGTTCAACTCCTTTTGATCTAAAATGTGCTGCAAACTCTTGTGGTCAATGAATACAACACACTTCGTCCCATACAAATAGTGTCTCCATAACTTCAACGCAAAAACTACAGCTCCTAATTCCAAATCGTGCGTCGTGTAGTTCTCCTCATTCTTCCTTAGTTGCCTCGATGCGTAAGCTATCACCTTTTCACGTTGCATCAATACCGCTCCATAACCCTTACGAGATGCATCACAATACACTATAAAGTCTTCGGTTCCTTCAGGCAATGACAATATCGGTGCGGAACATAACTTGTCCTTGAGCGTTTTGAAAGCGAGTTCTTCCTCATTTCCCCATTCATACACCCTATTCTTTTCGGTAAGCCTTGTCAATGGTTTTGCAATCAACGAAAATCCTTCAATGAACCTTCGATAATACCCAGCTAAACCAAGGAATTGTCGAACTTCAGTCGGCGTTGTCGGTGCCGACCATTCCCTGATCGCTTCGACCTTGGCAGGGTCCACACGAACTCCCTTGCTATCAATCACGTGACCTAGGAACTGCACGGATTCTAACCAAAACTCACACTTCGAGAATTTCGCATACAGCTTCTCCTTCTTTAGCAATTCCAAAATCTTCCTCAGGTGCTTCTCGTGCTCCTCCTTACTCTTAGAGTAAATAAGTATATCATCGATGAAAACAATAACAAACTTATCTAGATACGGCTTGCACACGCGATTCATGAGGTCCATGAATACAGCAGGCGCGTTTGTCAACCCAAACGGCATCACTCGAAATTCAAAGTGTCCATACCGCGTACGAAAGGCAGTTACAGGAGTATCCTCCTCTCTTACACGCAGTTGATGATACCCTGATCTTAAATCGATCTTTGAGTATACACTGGAACCTTGCAATTGATCAAACAAATCGTCAATCCTCGGCAATGGGTACCGATTCTTAACCGTCAGCTTGTTGAGTTCTCTATAGTCAATACACATCCGAAACGAACCATCTTTCTTCTTCACAAACAACACTGGCGCTCCCCAAGGTGATGAGCTCGGCCTAATAAATACCTTGTCCATCAATTCCTTCAGTTGATCCGATAACTCCTTTAACTCGGATGGTGCTAAGCGATAAGGTGCACGCGCAACCGGCGCAGCTCCTGGCACCAAATCAATTCAAAACTCGACCTCACGGGTGGGTGGTAAACCCGGCAACTCGTCTGGAAAAACTTCCGGATATTCGCAGATAACAGGTACCTCTTCAATCCTCGCCTCTAAATCACCATCACTCGAAACTTGTGCCAAAAACACATCGCATCCGCTCTCTACATACTTCATCATTCTCAAACAGGAAATCACTTTCAAACGTGAAGTGCATTCGTCTCCCTTAACCGTCAAGACTTTATTCCTCAACGGAATCTGAACTAATCTCTCGCCACAGACGATCATAGCACTGTGCGCCATTAGCCAATCCATTCCCACAATCACGTCAAACGATCCTAGCTCTATAGGCATCAATTCGATTTTAAAAGCGTAATTTCCTAACTTCAAGGTACACCCTTTCAGTATAGAATTCGTACTAACAATTTTTCCATCGGCTAACTCAACGTTATAACTAGTCGCTAACAACACCGGTTTTCTATCGATATGACGACTAAATTTAACATCTACAAAACTCTTGTCGGAGCCAGAATCAAACAAAATACTAGCATAACAAGCGTCTAGCAAAAACGTACCGGTAACCACGTTAGGACCCTGTGGTTTATCAGCCGTCCCTACTTGATACACTGCAGCAGCGTTGTTACCTCCCTGCTTGTTTCCTGCCTTCGGGCAATTCACTTGCATATGGCCTCTCTCTCCACATCCAAAACATCCCCTCATTCTGATAGCATTCGCCCCAGTGGCTACTCCTCCCGCTCGGCAACCAGAAGTCCTGTGACCTGCTTTTCCACATTTGCTGCATGCAGGCGGGCAATTCCCGACATGGTACAAATTGCACCTACCACAGTGGGGATTCACTTTTACTCCTCTGGGGTTCGTCACTGCCCTCATCCCTTCATTCCTTCATTGGTTAAACTGCTGATTGCGGTTCGAACCATGGTTGTTTCGATTTCCACCTCGGTTCTGGCCCTGGGATTGATTGCTTTGTGCCGCTTCCCATTTCCTCTTGTTGCCTTCAGCAATGAAGTTCTGCTTGTCCTGGAGCTTGACGTCCATCAATGCGTGAGCCATCTGGACCGCTTCATCAAACGACCCAGGTTTTGACGAAGTCGTCTCACCTTTGATGTTACTAGATAAACCTTTGATGTACTGTTTCATTTTCTTGGCATCATTGGCAAAAACGTCTGGACACAAAAGGCTTAATTCATTAAACCTCTGGGTGTAAGCAGCGATATCATTGTTCTTCAAGGTCAAGTGCCTCAACTCATCTTCCAATTGACCCAATTCCTCTTCCGGGCAGAACTTCTTAGTCAACAGAGCTTTTGTCGCAGTCCATGTCCTTGCATTTGCTACAGCCAATCCAACAGTGGCTACTTGGGTGTTCCACCAACTTAACGCATCATCAAGAAACGTAGCAGCCACAAACTTCACTTTGTCCGCTTCTGAACAACCGCTGATTTCGAAAGTACTTTCAACCTTTTCCAACCATCTTCTAAGTTCTAGGGCTCCACCCGTTCCACGAAATTGCGTGGGACCGCATTTCATAAAACTAGAATAGGTACACACTCTCGGGGCTTGCTGTCTCCCCGCGTTTCTACCCTGGTCCTGATTTCTCCCGGCTCGGTCCGCTTCCAGCGCATTTGCTATAGCTTCCTGAATCATTGTGTTTACACGATCGGCGGTTAACTTTGGAGGCATGGTGTTATCGAATATCTCTTTCTGCAAGACAGGGAAAATAGAAAAACAATGTAAGTATACACATCAAGATTAAGATGGATTTCTCTTTCAAGACATAATATACATACAACGACACATCACTACAGAGTTACTAATATTCATCAATTCACATCACAAAAGATCAAATTTAAGACGTATCACAGATCATGAAAGGTAACATGGATTGTATTGATAATTAACCAAAATTGTGACAAGTATTGCCACTACAATCGTTCACCACAAAACTTAAGTCCTCAAGTTTTTCGTCATAATGCCATCATACAAAAGTCTAAAACAGTTCTATTACAATGATCAAAGAAAAAATACAAGACAAGCAACTAGGCATGTGGTGATCCACACGGCCTCTTGGATGGCGGTTCGTCATCATCTTCCTCGGGTTCCTCATCACTATCGTCCTCGTCCACATCATCCATTTTTCTCTTTCCTTTGTCATTCGGCCCACATTCCGTCTCCTTTTTCGTCCCTGATGTAGACCCACACTCAATCGCTACCTGATTTCCCACAGTAATACAAGCACCTCTAGTAGGCGGCTGAATCATGAAGTCATTAGCCTCCATCTCCAAATCGTCCACGAATCTCCAATATGGGGGCAATGATGCTCTCACTCGATGCTCCCAACTCTGCATCCTTGACAACCTCACTTGATCTTCCCTAACACGGTCAAGACTAGCGCTCAAATTCGCAACCATCGATCTTAGACTGTTGATGTCACTTTTGTTTACATTTCCATCATACTCAATTCTTGCAGTCCTTTCTAACAGTCTTTGGTCTGCCCTTTCATTCTCGTCGAATCTACTGATCACCCTTGATTCCACTACGTACCGCATGCACATTGATTCGTCCAAACCTCTCACAACCCGCCGTACGTCATGATAAACTCTCGGTCCGGGGCAACAAACTCTTGAGATGCCTTGATGAAGAGAATTTGCGCTCACTGCACCTTCGGATCTTCTGGGGATACCTGGTGCACCAACCAGATGGGAAGTACGCATAGGCCTAGGGCAAGTAGTTCTCCTTTGGTCGAGGTCCTGGGCTTGTACATCGTTCGTCTCAGCTTGTCCTTCAGCTGCTGTTCCAACACTTCCCCCTTCGCGACCTACGACGTAATCGTTTCCATTATCATTAGGCGGTACCTCGGCCATTCCTGCAATAACAGCGAATTTCGGAGGGTACATAAGTAATTATACAATATTTATAAATATATGCATGCAAATGCAATGCAAAGGTGGTACATATGCCCGAAATGTAATAATATGATGCTCATGCATGATTAATACAAAAATTACGATGTCGGATATTCCACGTATAATTTCAACGTCTACATATAGTAATTTCCATACTTACGTAATAATTACCCACATATATACTTCAACTCAAAAGTATACGTCAAATGCCATGAATACAAAAATAAATCTTACCGGAGCCATGCAGGATAGTTGTGTGTGCTTGGACCATTTCTTACGACACCAAAAGTTATAGTTTAGGATTTTCAAAAACGACCTAGTTCTCTATAACTCATGGCTCTGATTACCAATCTGTAACACCCCCACAAAATGCTATGCGCAGCGGAACTACAACATTGGGTGCTACACAGTTATCATTGCACACAAGATATATCAAACGACGCTAAAAAGACGTCAACTTAAAACTTGAATTAAAAATTGTTAGATGATACATGTCCACGGTTTTTCCAACCCCACTTGGTACAACAGAGTTTAGCGTTTTCGGTCCCCATGAATCTCGACCCAAGAATTTCAGTTTCACAACAACATAACATTAAAATTAAAAATGTTTAAGTAGGAAAGGGAGGAAAAAAAAGCAGACTCCAAGCCATACACACAACATCCATCCCATGCACGCTCCATGCTACACTTCAGCGGTTACCTGAAACACATGCCAAAATTTGGTCAACGAAAACGTTGAGTGGAATTCATAGGTTTTACAATTCATTTTGAACGTATGTAAAATAAAAACCATTCGTGATCATCCATAGACTTGTCGATCAAACAATCTATATTCAGGATACTGACAATTGTGTTTAAGCTCATGACACTAAACCCTTAACTCAATCACCCGCGTAATAATTACCGGCGTGACTCAGATGAAACCATGGCCCCTAATAAGGCATCAGTTGCAATTATACCTTTTCTCTTATCACAAATTATCCGTCCGCAGGGGGTATCAACGTACTAGCCCTCGTCTCGGATAGGGTAGTCAACCCCATAGTACTATCACTTTGTATAAGCGGCTATGTCCCCCTTCTCGAGGGCAGGACAATAGTTAATAGTTCATGAAATTAGGGTCTTTTGCAACTAGGTACTCAACACAATTTCTAAGGCAACATTCGGGTCTAACAATCATTCATGACATACGTTCCTTTTAAAAACTAGCATGCATTTCCCTCGCGGGTAAAACAGTTTGAAATAAATATAAGCGAGGCTATAAATTCACACCTTATATATTAAGTAGTCGGTAGTTCGAGAGATGATCACTGACGACGATACGGATGCTCGGGTAAATCAACACCTATCAACAAATAACGCGTAATGAGTAATCTCATTTTAAATACCTTACGGTGCTGTATAAAATACATAGATACTAGTCACTTAGGACAATTATAACTCACGCCAAAACAAAACAACAAGCATCACTCATTTTACACCATTCGTTCTTATTATTTACGTTATCCATTTTTATTCATTTTCGCCGGTACTTACCGAAAGTACGGGCTGTTTTGCTATACTTAACCATTCTTATAAAATTTGACAAAATTCTCAAAAATACTATAAGACCTGTAGATAACACATTTTTAATCCCAATAAAAGTTTTTACTTCTACGACCCGTTACTCAACGCTTTTCCAAAAACTACATTTTCCGGGCTGAAATTGTACTTCGACCAACTTGGACCTCTTTGACCTATTTGAAATGCACCTTTGACTTCTTTGACTCCTAAGTCCACTTATAGACTCAATTACACAGGTTTGTGACCAAAATTTGACCCTTGACCTTTTACCAATTCATACTTGTGGTCCTCGGGATTTGACTAAAACTATACATAAATTCGGATTATGAAAGTTCTCGTCTCCCGGTACACGATCTTTAAAACCTCATAACTTTTAGCTCGTTTTGAGTCACGGGCTCTACCTTATACCAAATTAAAGCTAAGAAGACCCTCTATGACTACATTTAGCTATCAAGACCTGTAGGAAAAATTATTTTTATGAAATGGTCTTAAACTTTCTGCCTAAATTTATCCATACCAAAATCACACTTAAGCTCGATTCCAAACCTATTAATCATTACTAGGCTTCATCCTAAGCATTCCCAATCATAACCAAACACTAATTTCAGTCCCTAACCCCTATTGATCATCAACCTTATAATCTAAAAATCTAAAAACAAACATGCAACCACTTATACCCATCTAAAACACCAATAAACACAAAGCTAAACACAAAATCAATGCTCAAAATCATCAACCACCATGGCTCCCCAAACACCCCCTTTTGCCGTGGGGTTTGGGTGACCAAATCACCACAACCAAATCAATTTTGGTGGGTTTGATTAGTGATTATACTCACACTATACATGAATTTAACATGCATTAATCCAATTAACCTCAAAAACGAATTTGAATGATCTTGAAAAATTTTGGAAAAATTTTGTTAATGCATGTTTGAAATAACCATGGATTAACACTCACCAATGAATTTTAGAAGGTGGTCTAAGGTTAGATTTTGTCAAAACTCAAGAAAATGGTGGATGGTGGTGGTTTTGGTGGTGTAGCCGTCGGCTAGAGGGAGAGAGGAAGAGAGTGTTTGATTTTTTTTTTGTTCAAGTGTTGTGTGTGTTTGTGTTTGTCCCTTTTTGTGGAATTGGGAGGGGCCAAAGTGTATTTTTGGCTTTCTTTTGGCCTTAAACAAAAACGTCATTAAAACTTTGCGGGATTGACTTACTAGTCAATTTAGAAAATTTTACGGGAGTCGGAAATCATCCCGAACACTCCAAAATATTTTTGGGATACTTTAAATGTACTCGGAAGGCTATAAAACTCACCCGACTCAACTTAACACGAACCGTAAGTAAAATTCTCGAAAAATTACATTATCGATAAATCGTCAATAATTATAGAAATTTGGGCATCCATCGGGATCGTAATCGTCATCGTCCTTCTTGAATCGTCAATCGTAAAAATTATAACCTCGAACATCGGCTTTAACCAATATACTTATATATATAGAAATTAAAATTTATTAAAAATTTCAAAAATTAGCGTAATTTAGGGTAACGTTAATGACCTTGGTTCTAGGGTGTCACATAATTGATTTTCTTCTTGTGTTCAAATGTGATTTGATAAACCTATAGACTCGCTCAACATTATTGTTGACTCGTTTTATGCATGTATTTCAGGTCATAGGAAGTGATGGAGCATGGAGCTTTGCTGTGGAGGTTGTGGCTTGGCTTTTGGAAGAATGTTGGTCTAAAAACTGATTCTACCTTTTAATGTTGAACAATTTACTTTATGTTGTGTATTGTACTAAACTTGTTGGTTGTTGGTCGATATCCATGGGGACTAAACGCTTTACTCTGGTGTCGTGTCAGTATACTTATGGGATGAAATTTATGTTTTAGACCATTTATGAAAATCTTGTTTATATTTATGTGTAAACGTCTCACTTTTGAGTCGTTCAATATATCTTGTGTGATGATGCTTGTGTCTAGCACCCAATTGTGTATTTCCGCTGGGCAATGTAAATTGGGGGTGTTGGACAGTCAATAATCCCAACGGGTTTGAAAGCTCAAAGTAATAACGGGTTCTCTAAACTAGCCTGCACAATTATGATTACAAGCTATAGTTAAGAATCCTGAATACATTCACACTATGCTACTACTCCTCTACATTCCTATATTGAATATATGGCGGTACCTAATGCTACAATACAACAATCTTCTACTCCTAACATTGTTCACATACTTACACTTAACAGTAAAATCAAAGTCAAGGGTCGAATGGTGTTTTATGTTTTGAACAACGTTATGACCCCATTTCATATGAGCTAGCAGAGGCCTCTTTTGGACCTCATGTTCCTTCTTCTTGCATCTTCATCATTAAACGCACATTCTTCACTGGATTCAGAAGATGAATCAGTATCATCACTAATAACTTCAGCCTTTCGTCTCCTTCTAACATCCTTGATTCTTCTTTGAAGGCGCCGCTGCTTTCTTGCTTTTCGTAGCTTTGGATAGTCACTGGTATTTTCCTTTGAGTTTCTGTCAGTGCTATAATCATCTTCTGATTCAAGATTCTACGTATCACATTCAGGCTTGCGTCTCTTCCTCCCCCCATTCGTCTACAACACAAGTATTAAAAAATGACGAACTTATTATAAACATGGGTATCGACAAGTATAACAATTAATATTTACTATAGACATACCTTAGGACCACGATTAATTAGTCTGGACCATTCACTTCGGTTCCCCAGACAATCAAGAACATCTTGTGAGTGACTCGAATAAGCATAACGGTCACCATTATGCTTACGCAGATTAGGGCAGTGCTGAGAAAATGAGTAGACCATCATTATCATATATAAAAATTGAATAGACAATAAAAGAACAAACATTTTATTACAAAATTATACCGGTAAAACTTCATTGAAGAGTTCTTCATATGTCATCCGCTTTACTTTACTCATAATTTCAGCAAGCAAGGCTGGATTAGAAAAAGAAGCCATGTCAAAACCATATAATCTATTCCATCAGATAGCAAAATTTAACAAGGGGGGGTGTTTGGATGTTCATTTAATAAGTGATTATCTGATATCCGATAATCGGGTGTAATAATCAGATAATATGATTATTTTTATAAAATTTATAAATAAAATGACCATAACCAACAATTTTGTGAAAATAAGTGGAAAGAGAATAGGTTGAAGAAAGGGCACAGATAAGCAAGTCTATTTTACCCGTAGATAATAGCTTTGTTGCAACTGCTACGAAACTGATTATCCAAAAATGGTTATTTAATCCTCGAATAATCAAATAATCAGAAGCAGAACCGGTGCCTAAATAATAATCTAAACACCCCTAAGAACAATGTAAAATTTGATTCTGTTATGCAGACAGACCTGGTAAAGTTGCATGGGTAACTGCACCAGTTTCATCATCAGAAGTTTGATTATGTTCAGTTGAAGAGGATCGACCACTGCTAGCTGTTGTTGACCCAGGAGGTTACACCACATTGCCAGATCCATTTCTCCCATGGTCATGTCTCCTTGAATTGGTCAGAGAAGACGATCTGTCCACCTTTTTTGCTCTATCAAGCTCACGAGAATTGCTTGGCCCATTATTTGTTGGATCCTTGGCTCTCTTTGTAGAGACCTATACAAAAGTACAAATGTTATATCAGTACACACCTACAAGTATGCTAAAAAGATACAATGTCAGCAAAGCTCACCAAGCCATTATCCTTCCCTACAAAGGTAGAAGATCGTTTCAGTAATGTGCTTGTAGATGCAGAGAATTTAGCTGAGGTAAGCTGCCAGCATTGCGTATTCGTGGCACCCGAGGAACTCTTGGAGAGCTATTGAGCTCTTGATGATGAAGTAAAGCAAGCTGAAAGGGATGAATACTAGTTAACAAAGACATCTCTGTTATTTAAACACAAAAAACAATCTTTGATTCATACAAACCTCTTCATCACTTAAGGTTGCAGGTGTGTCGGTAGATGTGAAAGTTTATGGACTTAAAATTAATAGTCTGTTGGGAATAAATTAAGGCCATATCACTTGAACGCTGACAAGAACAACTTAAGCGTTGACAAGAGCAAAGTGAGCGCTGACAGCTGAAGCGTTGACAAGTTAAAGTCAAGCGTTGACAGATTGAAGACAAGCACTGATGGAAGATGTGAGCTACACGTTTATTATGTTCTAGAATACTTCTAGTAAGGATAGAAACGACAATGTATTTTCTATGTTTATCTTTACCTAGAATAGTTGATACGTAGCTTATTGTACAAGGCTTCTTAGTCTATAAAAGAAGGCCTTTAGGTTAAAGTTTTCATTAAGTTTTCATTCGTAAACATCTTTCATTGTAAGCAAGTTCGACATTGATAATCAAAGTGAAAGTATTGTTTACATCTTGTGTTCTTGTTTAAGTATTAAATTCCGCATAATACTTAGATTCACAAAGCATACAACAAAGGTTTCTCTACGTGTTATACTTGATCTAATCTCGTATACACAAAGCTAATCGATCTAAGTTTGGGATCAACAAGTGGTATCAGAGCTTGTTGAGGAACTTTTGATCTTTGAAGAACACCAGAACGATATACAAACACCAAAACCCTAATTTTCTCAAAACCCTAAAAACATCATGTCTGAAGCAAACATCATGTCTTCCTCTTCATCCTTACCAAACATCAAGATTCCCATGCTTGATGCAACCAACTTTGACTTATGGAGGTTCAACTTTGAACAATATCTAGGGATCTTTGACTACACACTCTAGGACATTATTGAATATGGAAACTCATTCAATAAAGCTCAAAAGATTCTGAATGCCATTGCGACAAGAACAGCTGTTGAAGGATGTCCTGATGAAGATAAGAAAGAAAAACCTGGAGATGGTAGAGCTGTAAGTGCTGAAGATATTGCAAAGAAAAGGGCTGACATGAAAGCCCTAAATATTCTGAAAGTGTCTCTAGGACAAGAAAATCAGCACAAATATAGAAGCTATGAATCTGCTAAGGATCTTTGGGAAGCAATTGAAGTTGCATATGGTGGTAATGCAGAAACTAAGGAAGAAAAGAAAAAGCAACTTCTGCATGATTATGCTGTCTTCAAAGCTCAGCCCAATGAGAAACTGAGCAGTGTGAGAAGCAGATTGCTTGACATCACAAGCAAATTATCCTTCATGGGGACACAAGTTGGTGATATTGACATCAATGCTACTTTTCTGAAAAGTCTTGGTGAGACATGGAAGATTGAGGCAAGATCTATTCTTGCCAATAATACTCACAAGAGCTCTTCGTTTGATGACATCTACAACAAACTAAGACTGTTGGAAGATGAAACTCTTTCAAGCAAAGCTAGCACCAGCAACATGGCCTTCTTTTCTCATAGTGAAGGTCAATTCAATCAGCAGGACTCTTTTATGCATCCAGTTACTGGATCACCATTTGTCAGCGCTGGAACAAGTCCTGTCAACGTCTCCTTTTCAGACGCTGACACATTCATAAATGACTCACCAAGAGTTAAACATGCTGGTTTGGATTTGGATACTGTTTGTGCTTACATTGCTTCTTTGCCCAATGGTTCAGTGATTACATATGAGGACCTTGAGCAAATAAGTGATGAACACTTGGAAGAGATGGACATCAAGTGGAACATGGCCCTTGCTAGTATAAGAGCAAATAGGTGGAATAGGAGGTTCAAGAAGAAGATGACCTTCAATGCTAAAGACACTGCTGGATTTGATAAATCCAAAGTTGAGTGCTACAACTGTCATCGCATGGGGCACTTCATGAGGGAATGCAGATCTCCTAGAAGATCTGATGCTGGCAAACCCTCAAGTCAGGTTGTTAAAGCTCAAGACTCCAAAGCCATGGTTGCAGTTCAAGGAATTGATGGTACTGGATGGGATTGGAGCTATCTGGCTAAGGATGTTGAAGAGGACAAAGCTTTGATTGCTGACATTGAAGAAGAAGAGCATGTTGAATATGCTCTCATGGCACACTCCTCCTCTTCATCTGATAATGAGGTATATGATGATGCTTTTTGTAGCAAAGGTTGTAGGTTAAACACTGACAGACTTAACAAAGAAGTGTTAAAACTAAAAGAGGATATGAGCACTGAAAGGTGTAAATTATCCAATTACCAACTAGCTCTTACTGAAACTGAGAAAACCGTTTCTGAATACAAGAAAATGGAATTTGATTTAAAAGATAAGATAAATATCTTAAAACATGAGCTAGAGGGTAGTATGGATATTAGAAATATCATGTCAAAAGTCAATAAAGACCTACAGGCTAAGTTAGATGAGGCCATTAAGAATAAAGATAATGTTGACCTCAAGATTCAAAGATTTGATAGAGCCACCCAAGCCCTAGGAGACTGTGTAGCTAAACAAAGAGATCCTAAGGATATGACTGGGCTTGGGATGAATGAGAATGATTACTCTCTGGTTCCACCACCAGCTGGTGACTTCTATGGTGTCCTTAGAAAGGATCTATCTTGGACTGGTATACCAGAATGCCAAGAAGAGGAATTCATTCCTCCACCAAGAGTTGTCACCCCAGTTGAAGAGTATCAACAAAAACTGACTGACCTAAATGAGTGGAAGAAAGCTAACCCTACTTTATTTGTTAAGGGAGGTTTGCTATGTGAAAGTCCCAATGAATCCCCACCCATTAAGGTTACTCACCCAGTTACTGGTGAAGCTGTTGACTTAGGCTCCAACACTGTTAGAAGACCTTCCATTAAATATGCAGAGATGTATAGAAATAATAGGTCACCCAAGAGCCAAGTTAACAATCATGGAACGGGTTTCTTTGCTTCTAGACCTAAGAATGTGTCTAAGAAAGCCTGTTATACTTGTGGTAGTTTTTCACATTTGGCATACAAGTGTGTCAACGCTCCCAATTTCAGCGCTGATAGGAAGAAAGTCAACGTTGTTAGGAAGTCAAACGTTGTCAGACCCAGACCTTGTGTGCAGCAAAGTCCACAAGTGATTAGACCAGCCCCATTCTTTACTAGAAGGTCTAACACTCATGGACAAAGACCTTTTCAAAAGACAAATACCTGGTCAAATAGGCAATGGGTTCCTGTAGCAAACCCTAGGTTCAACGCTGATAAGGGTAAATTCAGCGTTGACAGGACAAAATCCAACACTGACAGAAACGTGACCAGACCTAAGTATTTGCAGCCACAAGGTAAGGGGTCTAAAGCTTCTTCAAGCTTAACATGGAGACCGAAGAAAGATCAAAACCCTAATAATAATGGAATTTCAATGACTTGCAACAGGTTTAACTATATTTCAAAAGTCATTACAAAACCAATTGGGGTTAACTGGGTATTTCATCCTAAAAGGGATGAGAATGGGGTTGTTGTGAGAACTAAGTTTGTTCTTATTGAACAACCAGATGAATCCAAGTCTTCTGAGACTTGGGTTCCCAAAGAAAACTAATTTGTTTTCTTTATGTGTAGGGCATTCAAAAGAAGATCAATGATTATGGATATTGGGATAGTGGATGCTCAAGGCACATGACAGGAAAGGAAGACTATCTGACAAACTTCACTCCTATTCAAGATGGTGATAAGGTATACTTTGGAGGGGGCTATGGCACCATCACAGGAAAAGGAACCCTTATCACCAATAATCTACGTTTTGAGAATGTCTTCCTGGTAAAAGAACTGGATTATAATTTGTTTAGTGTATCACAAGTGTGTGATAACAAAAATAAGGTTCTTTTCACTGATACTGAGTGTTTGGTGTTAAGCAAGGATTTTAAGATCCCTGATGAGAAGTATATTGAGTATAGAACACCTAGGCATAAGGACATATACAATGTGAATTTAAATGGGATTAAAGTGAATGCAAATATGTCTTGTTTTTATGCTAAGGCCTCAGTAGATGAAAGTAATTTGTGGCACAGGAGACTAGGGCACATAAACTTTAAAAATATAAATAGACTTGTGAGGCTTGGTTTAGTTGATGGTTTGCCTGAGAAGGCCTTCCACAATGACCACTCTTGTGTTGCATGTCTTAAAGGCAAGCAGCAAAATGTCTCATTCAAGTCCAAGCAGGTGCATACTAGTTCCAGACCTCTTCATATGCTTCACATGGACCTCTTTGGTCCAACTAACATAGAAAGTTTGAATGGCAAGTCATATTGTTTTGTTGTCACTGATGACTTTTCTAGGTTTACTTGGACATTCTTTCTAGCTATGAAGAGTGACACAGCTGATGTTCTTATTGAATTTATCACTCAAATTGAGAAAAGGTCTGGCAATGAGGTTAAGATGCTTAGGAGTGATAATGGTGGAGAATTTAGGAACAAGAAGCTAGATGATTTTTGTGCCAGGAAGGGAATTACTAGACAGTTTAGTGTTGCTAGAACCCCACAACAAAATGGGGTTGCTGAAAGGAAGAATAGAACCCTAATTGAAGCAGCCAGAACAATGTTGGCTGATGCTCACTTTCCCATAGCCTTTTGGGCTGAAGCTGTTAATACAGCATGTTATGTGCAAAATAGAGCATTGGTTAACAAAATTCAGAACAAGACACCTTATGAGTTACTTTGGGGAAGAAAACCTAATATTGGTTTTCTCAGACCTTTTGGATGTCATGTAGTAGTCTTAGACACTAGTGATGCCTTAGGGAAATTTAGTGCAAAAGGTGATGAAGGTTACTTCATGGGGTATTCAGTGCAGAGCAAGGGTTATAGAGTTTATCTTAAGGAGGACAAACGTATTGTTGAAAGAGTACATGTTAGGTTCTTAGAGAATAAACCTAGTGATCCTGAAAGTGGTCCCAATTGGTTGTTTGATTTGGAACCCTTATCTAGAACTTTAAATTATATGCTTGTCACTAATCCAGACATTATGAAGGTAACTTCAAATGTTGTGGAGGAACAAGTTGTTCATGTTTCAGGTACACAGGTTGATGAAAGGGTTGGATCACAAGCAGAAAAAGCATCTCCTACATTTGAATATGTCACAATTCCCATTTGGACTGATGCTTTTGCTGCTGCTGCTGCTGGACAAGATAATGGTGGTTTCCAAATACCACCAGATACAAACATGCATGGTTCTTCAGGCGCTGACAAAGGCAAATCAAGCGCTGACAAGAGCAATTCAGACGTTGATGGCTCAGACGTTGACAACAACAGTTCAAGCGTTGTTAGCCCAAGCGCTGACAAACAAGGTTCAGACGTTGACAACACCTTTGCACATCTTTTCTCTTCAAATTTTGAACAAGGTGGACCTTCCAATGTCCATGAAGAGATCCCTGTTGATCAAAGAGAGTCTGATGAAGAAGATATTGGCAACATGGAGCGTGAAGTTGAGGACACCAGACTTTTTGAAGGAGGAGTTCTCACTTCCACAATGAAGAATCACCCCCATCTCAGATCATTGGTGATGTTATGACTCCAGTTCAGACAAGAAGATCCCATCAAAGTCTTGGTGGATTTATTGCCAATATACACAAGAAGGTTGATACCCCTCTTGTGCAAGCATGTTTGTTTGCATGTTTTCTGTCACAAGAAGAACCCAAGAAGATATTTGATGCTCTCAAAGAACCAAGTTGGGTGGAAGCAATGCAGGATGAGCTTCACCAATTTGCTATTCAAGATGTTTGGGAGCTGGTTGATTGTCCTAGATATGTCAGACCAATTGGGACAAGATGGGTTCTCAGGAACAAAAGAGATGAAAGAGGTATTGTGGTCAGAAACAAGGCAAGGTTAGTGGCTCAAGGTTATACACAAGAGGAGGGGATAGACTATGAAGAAGTCTTTGCACCAGTTGCAAGGATTGAAGCTATTAGGATTTTTCTAGCCTATGCATCTTGCATGGGCTTTATAGTCTATCAAATGGATGTAAAGAGTGCATTCTTGTATGGCACCATTGTTGAAGAAGTTTATGTCATGCAACCTCCTGGTTTTGAGGATCCTGAGCATCCAGACAAAGTGTATAGAGTCAAAAAGGCTATGTATGGCCTTCATCAAGCCCCTAGAGCATGGTATGGTACTTTGTCTACCTATTTGGTGGACAATGGATTCAAAAGGGTCACCATAGATCAGACACTATTTACAAAGAAGAAAGGCAAAGATGTGTTGCTTGTGCAGGTCTATGTTGATGATATCATTTTTGGGTCTACTAATCCAAAGATGAGTGAGGATTTCTCCAAGCTCATGACAGACAAATTCAAGATGAGTGCTATGGGGGAGATGAACTTCTTTCTTGGTTTACAAGTTCAGCAGAAAGAAGAGGGTATCTTCATCTCCCAAGACAAATATGTTGCTGAAATCTTGAAGAAGTTTGGCTTTTCTCCACATGAAAAGAGGGCTTCTACTCCTATGGATAGAGAACACCCTTGGGGAAAGATTGGAGATGGGAAAGATGTTGATGTCAGGCATTATAGATCCATGATTGGATCCTTGATGTATCTTACTGCTTCCAGACCTGATATCATGTTTGTTGTGTGTGCATGTGCACGCCATCAAGTGACTCCCAAAGAATGTCATCTTTATGCTGTGAAGAGGATCTTTAGGTACCTAAGATGTTTTCCTACTCTTGGTTTGTGGTACCCAAAGGATTCACCATTGGAGCTGATTGCATATTCAGATAGTGATTATGGTGGTGACAAGTTTGATAGGAAATCCACAACTGGTGGATGTCAATTTCTTGGGAGCAGATTAATATCTTGGCAATGCAAGAAACAAACAGTGGTGGCTAACTCTACAACTGAAGCAGAATATGTGGCTGCAACAGCATGTTGTGGTCAAGTGTTGTGGATTCAGAACCAGCTGTTGGATTATGGGTATAACTTCATGCATACTAAGATACCTGTTGACAATAATAGTACTTTATGCATCATTAAGAATCCTGTGCATCATTCTAAAACTAAACACATAGAAATTAGACACCATTTTATAAGAGATTGCTTTGAGAAAGGTTTAATACAACCAGATCGGGTTGACATTGAGGAAAATGTGTCAGATTTATTAACTAAACCTTTTGATACTGGAAGATTTCAGTACTTGGTCACAAGTATTGGAATGGTTAATCTCACTTAAGTATGTGTTTTGGATTCTTTTTGTAAAAGTATGTACCGGATGATGCATTATTATTATTGGTCTTATTGATAATTTAGATTTTCCACTATATTTTTCTAACACTGACAAAGGTTGTTTGAACACTGATAAGTGTTTTTGCAACGTTGTCAGCAATATAATTGTCTAACGCTGACAAAGCTTCCTTCAACGCTGTTATGTGTTATCGGGGCGTTGTCAGCAACAATGTTAGTTTTGTGATTTTCAATCTAAATGTGCAGATGGTGTTAGCAGTATACCATTGGATACAGAGTTGCTTATGGATCAAAGGAGAAGCATTTGGACATGTTTTTGTTTATGGATGATGGTTGGAATGTTTCATTCCTATCTTGACATAAATTTTTTATGTTCATGCATATTTTTGGCAAACTCTTTGTATCTTTGTTTAAGGGGAGGTTTTAGGAACCTTTAGGATTTTTTGGTATCCATATGATACTCTTATCACAATTCTAGATTGTGTCCACAGGTGAGTATGGGTTAGTTTTACTAAACCATGAGGCACTGTAGCATGCATAGTATATCAACTTTGCATGCTGCCAAGACATATTTGGCCTAGAATTGGTTGTGGTCTGTTGGGAGACTTGGGAATCACTTTGTTATGGGTTTTACCTGGGAGTAACAAGGATTTTATAAGGTAACTTGGTTGTTAAGAATTTTGGTTAGCAAGGGACACTAGAGGACTGTTATGTCTATCTTGCTTATGCAAGTGTGCATAACTGGACAGTGCTTGCTGCCCTATGATAATTATCAGCTTTTGGTTATCTTCTCTAGGATAAATTACTTGTTAAGGTCATTTTTCACTTTTTAAAACAATTTTATTTTTGGACGCTGACAAGATTTTTCCAAGCGTTGTTGTGACCAAATTGGACGCTGACATGGCTTTAAGCGAACGTTGACAAGATTATAGTCGTTGGGCGTTGATGGGTTATTTTTGACCGTTGACAATCAATGGGACCTACCCAGTTGTTACTTTTTGACATATTTTCAAGCCGTAATTTTAGGAGTTGTTACTTTCATTAAATGCATGAGATAACTTATAACTTTTTCAATATTTTCATGATTAGTTTTTGAAAATCTTTGCCTATTTTTAGGCCAATCACATGCATTCATCCACTCCTATAAATTTGGCTCCTATTTTTAAACAGGGTATCTATAATTTTTGTCTAACACTTTTCTCTTATCAACCTTCATCTTCTATACTTCAATTTAACAGCTTTCATCAATGGCACCAAGATTTAACTCAGCAGAATTGGATTTGGGGTTCAAGTCTCAACACAACATGATTGCTTATCTTGTTGCTGATAATACTTTGTTCCCTCAATACACACAAATGGTGGCGTATTTGAACGCATCCCCATTAAGGTATGCTCTTTCTCATGCACCACTCATTCCAGTCACACACATTAAACAGTTTTGGAACACTGTAAGTTCCTCAACAGTTAATGGAGTGACCACATTAACTTCTATTGTTCATGGGAGATCTTGGGTGGTTACTGAGGCCTTGGTACGCCAGGCCTTGCATCTTGATGATGCTGATGGTATAACCATTCTTCCCATAACTGAAATAGAACAAGGGCTTAGGGCTTTGGGATACCCTATTCCTGATGAAGGTACTCTTAATAAGTACCATAAGCAGGAATTTCCCCCAGCCTGGAAGTACCTCATTCACATTCTCCTTCAATGTTTGAGTCCCAAATGTACTGCACAGAATGAGATCAATAGATCCATTGCAACTGCTATTGTGTGTATTGCAACAGGGCAAAAATATAACTGGTCTAAAATGATTTTTGAAGGAATGTGTAAAAACAAGGGGACAAAAATGACTTTAGCTTATCCCCGTTTTCTGCAAATGATTTTTGATGATCAAAGATATTGTTCAAGGGATCACAATGGTTTTTATAAAATCCCTGAACAAAAGAAAGCTATTTTTACCAAGATGAATTCACCACCTCATAGAGACCTACCTTTAACCCCAGCCATGCTTGCTGTTATTGCAGCAGCACAACCCCAACCAGACCCTCAACCTCACCCACAACTTGAACCTATCCCTGAACCTTTACCCTCACCTGACCAAATGCAAATAGACCAAGAACCCTTTGACGCTGACATATCTAATGTGGGCGTTGATGTGCCTATTTCCAACGCTGACACCCAACCATCACAATCCCAAACACCCCTTAATCAACCCACATCTACCCCTTCTTCCACACCATCTTCCACACCACCTGAATATAGGTTGATTAAACGCCAAAGGACTGCTGGAGTGTTCTCCTCTGGTGGTCCTAGCCATGAAGCAGAGAGAACCACCACCACAAGTGTGGCTGGTGACCTGGATGAGGCTGGGACTATTGGTTCTGGCTTAGAAGCTGGCCAAGGCAGTCCCACCATAATTAAGTCCTCATCCATGCCCAATGAACCTGAATTTGGAGGTCAAATTCCCATTTTGGAAGAGGGCAGACTGGAACCAATGACTCTTTTGGAATTGACGGCTGTCTGCATTAGCTTGCAAAAGCAGAATGCAGACTTAGTACAAATTGTCAGCAACCAAGGCCTTGAACTCAAGGAATTGAGGGAGAGGATTGTTGTTTTGGAGAGTGCTCATGCAAAGGGAGGTATGGAGGAGTCTTCCAAAGGGGAGGAAGATCAAAGAAATCTGAGTGATAAGAGCAGTCAAGATGGTCAATCATTGGATGTTGCTGAAGCTCTTACTACTTTGAAGGAACAAACAGGTTTTGATACGTCCTTGATCTCTCCAACCAATTTAAATTTATCATTTACAGATATGTTGAGAGAGGTTACACAAGGCGCTGAGGGAAAATATTTGAGCGTTGACAAGACAAGTTTGGACGCTGATAGAAGTATTTTGGGCGCTGATAGAGGAAATTTGGGCGTTGACAGATCTGTATATGGAGGTGATGTATTCCAGTCATCATCTATCATCAAGGATGTTCCTACTCAGGTATTACAATCTACCTTACCAACCATTGCACCATCAGATAAGGGTAAGGGAAAGTTGGTAGAAGAAATTGTTCCAAAGAATGCAGCTCAGGTTGAATTTGATAGAAGATTGGCTGAGCAAATAATGGAACAAGGTAAAAAGGAAAAGTCACCATTTGTTGTGACTTCTGAAGAAGAAAGTGATGGAGCAAGCTCAGATTCAAGTGTGATGATTATTGAACCAGAAAGACTTGAGTATGGTGATGAGCTTGCTAGGGAAAAGCTGAGAGATTTAAAGTTGCAGATTGATTTTGATATGCCAGAGGTGGTTCAGATGTACAATTCTTGGGAAGAAAGCTGTATGGATAATCCAGACTTGACCATTTCAGATCAGATATGGGGTTTGGAAATTCTTCTTAGAGTTCGGAAGGATTGTAAGGTGATTTTGAAGCACAAGGCAAGCAACATTCTCTCTGAGTTGAAAAGGGATAGAAGGAAGCTCTACTTTATGTTGCTCAAATGTCATGGAGTTGGATGGACACATCAGAAGCTGAAGGCTTTGACATTTGATGAGTTGGAACATAGGGCTTATCCTATTTGGGTGAAAGTGCAGGAAGAAAACACTTTCAGACTTCTTTCAGATGAAAGAAAGGAGCAACTTGCAGAAGAGATGGCAATCAAGAAAGCTATGATAGTTCCCAGACCAGTAAAGAAGGGATTTACACTTGAGTTTCCAAAAGATATGAATCAACTATATCCAAGTGAAGCAGTTATTGGAAAGAGCCTCAAGCTCTCCCCATTAGAAGCTTCAGATATGGTGCATGTGTTACCACTAGATTCCAGGAATCCAATTGTGAGTTATGATGAAGATGAATGTGGATTTTGGAAGATTGGAAGATTTGGCAAGGAGGTACACACTTTTACCACTCTCATATCTTTATTTGCAAGTTGTGATAGAGAAGACTTGGTGGACCTTTGGAGGTTGCTAGAGACCAAGTATGAGGCTGAAGCACCAACTTCAGCCAATGGAATAAAACTTTGGACCACATTTAAAAGAATGTGTGGGACAAAAGAAGAAGATCCTGAAATATGGAAGGATCTTGAAGATGATCTCAGTGGTCTTCAATGGAGGTTATATTCAGCTGCTGGTGTATACCATTTGAGTTCTACAAAGTTTGCTGAGTATTTACTTGTAGATGCTCAGTATTTCATATCCAAGGCTGTTTTGGAAAAGATGAAGGACACCTAGTTGGAGATAGATTATACAAGTGACGTGGCAAAGAATTTGATCAGATTTATTTATTACCAATATGATAAGGTTTGTCAGACTCCTCCAAGTTCTTAATGTTTATTCAGAAACTTGATCATAAGAGTGGATATCAAGTTTAGGGGAGGATTGTTGGGAATAAATTAAGGCCAGATCACTTGAACGCTGACAAGAACAACTTAAGCGTTGACAAGAGCAAAGTGAGCGCTGACAGCTGAAGCGTTGACAAGTTAAAGTCAAGCGTTGACAGATTGAAGACAAGCACTGATGGAAGATGTGAGCTACACGTTTATTATGTTCTAGAATACTTCTAGTAAGGATAGAAACGACAATGTATTTTCTATGTTTATCTTTACCTGGAATAGTTGATACGTAGCTTATTGTACAAGGCTTCTTAGTCTATAAAAGAAGGCCTTTAGGTTAAAGTTTTCATTAAGTTTTCATTCGTAAACATCTTTCATTGTAAGCAAGTTCGACATTGATAATCAAAGTGAAAGTATTGTTTACATCTTGTGTTCTTGTTTAAGTATTAAATTCCGCATAATACTTAGATTCACAAAGCATACAACAAAGGTTTCTCTACGTGTTATACTTGATCTAATCTCGTATACACAAAGCTAATCGATCTAAGTTTGGGATCAACATAGTCGTGTGATAGTATCGAACTCGGGATTACGGGATTGCACACAATACGTAAAGGGTTAATTTTGTAACACCCCCAAATTACCACGCAGCGGAATACCACTTTGGGGCGCTACTCATAGCACATCACACACAATCATAGACAACGACCTCAAAAGAGATGTTAAAAATAATACAATCTTGTCTAAAAAGTTTTTAATCCCAATATATAAATCAGAGTAGCGTTTAGTCCCAAAAACCGTTACCAACACATCACATTCATAAAATACATAAAAGTTATTTAGTTCATTTCAAAGGATGGAAAATAATATAAACTTTAGACAAGTAAGCATCAACTTCCTCCTCGCATGCTCCGTTGCTATCCATCTTGATTACCTGAAATACATGCTTAAAATCATCAACACAATGGTTGAGCAAGTCTATAGGTTTTGCAAATCATCATTTGAACACAAGAATTTTTAATCATCTCAAGCTTGTCACACAGACAAGTCATATATATATCGATAAATGCCTTAAGCTCATGCAACTGAACATTAACCAACACGTCAAACCGAGTCACTTACGGCGCCCCTACTGAAAGGTAATATTGTCATATACCAGCGACCTCTTATACATTATATCCCTCTCAGGTGATCACAAGGATACATACCCTAGGATAAGGCTGTCAAACCAAATAGATCTATCAAATGTATTAGCGTTTACCTCGCAAGGTAATTAACAGTTCATGAAATTCAGGGACTTCATAAGACAATGGTACTTAGGCATTTATCATCATATTCGGGTCCAGCATACCGAAAACAACTTGTGTTCATTTTATAAAACAGCATGTATTCCCCCTCGCGGGTTTAAAATCATTTACAAGTTAATATAAAATCGAGGCTATAGACTCACCTGATATAGCTATTACACGTAGATCAAGGAACAACCGTCCAATAGTCGATTCACGACTTCACGAGATACCAATCGCTCGTTGATCGAGAGCAAGATGACTGACAATCAACATATGACCGAACGAGACCTAAAATGACGAGACGCGTCTTAGGCTCGAGACGAGAAATAAATCATACATATATGTAATAAGTATATCTTAATAAGTTCTTGGACATTGCATAAGTTTTATAAAACATTTCATAAGACTTTTGGTGACAATCTACCATGTATTGTCTCATTATGACCATTAAACCTATTAAAGCCCATTAGTGGCCCATTTCATGTTATTGTGACTTTAGTCCATTTCAATCTCAATATTAAACTCTAAACATATTATAAATCTCAGGCCCAACAATGGCCCAATAGCCATTATAAGTGTGAGTCGGGCTTTTGTGGCCCAAGTCCACTCTATATGGATTACGGTTTCTAAAATGCCTCAAAACGACATCAACTTAATATTTTTCGATGGTGAAGTCTCATATTTTCAAACACCAGTTTATAAATGACTTCTCCCCGATAAGTGGTTCCTAGAACCTTGGTGTTTATAAAAATAAGCAAGTTTGACGTTATATCAATACGGTTCAATTTTGTCAATTTCCTGACATGTCCCGCTAATTAATCCGTCTCTCCTAAATTGTGAGTCGTCTAAATGAGTCTTTTACATATAAATTAATATAACCTTATTTAATCTACTATTCATAAGTTCATTTGACCTTAATGATCATTTATCATAGCCGAATTACCCATTTTCACATTAGAAACGTTGGCTGTTTTAGGCAGCCAACTCGTTACCACCGTTTTGGCCGCCATTTACAAACTGTAAATAACTGGTGGACTATCCAATTGATTCTAGTTCTTCATAAATTTATCTACAACCTATAGTTTTACCTTTTCCAATGATTCTGAGTTCTTGTAAGAGTTATCAGTCCGTTTAATCTGCATGTTCAGATTTTACACTTTTTATCATTTTGGCCATATCTAATTCATTGGCCATCGTCACGAGACGTGCGGCCCGGCCAAATCGCCACAAAACAAAGGCCTATCACCCTGTATAATTATTTAAGGCTAAAAACCCAATGAGTTTGCCACGAAATACCATCTTGCTGCTGATCTATTACAAAAAATTTAATATACACCAAGGGCTTGTTTTGCTCGATTTTTATGTAAACAAAATTTATATACAATGTCCATTAACCTAAATAACTATTAAAACATTTATTATCAGTAGTAAAACAATTATTACATAAAGATGAAAGTACAAATTAAATAAAGTAGTTCTTACAATGAGAGGATGAAAACAATAGTACTTGGAATCACCACTTAAACCAAATCAATAACCATAAATACCCAAGTATTTCTTAAAAGAAATACTTGTGAATATCCCTAAAATCTCAACCCAAAGGAATACTAAAGATGATGTTGTTGGTGTGTCTCTTATAAAATAAACGCATGGGATATTCAAATGAATATAAAAGTTTTTATTTTGATCAAGACTAGGCTAGAAAATTTGGTGATCATAATACCATTGTTGGTTTTAATGTGACGTTAACTAGATCAGGAAGGAAGATGAAATATGATATGAGAATGAAGTATGAGAAAGTAAAAGGAAGTATAGAAGATTAATGGTTTTGTCTAATGTTTACATACAAAATGCATAGAAACGTGTCCCAATAACAATATGAGATTGTTACAAAACGCCACCTAGCCTTTCCCTTTGTGTCGTATATATGATTCAGCAGGTGGGGACATGGGGTGAGATTATATATTAATTTTGCTTCACAATTTGCTAAAGCGGGTATTATCGAGATCCGATATTTTAGTTACACGATTTGAAAAATAGGCATAGAGTCACGAGAATTAAACGCTCAATATAAAATAAACATTCGGAGAACATTTATATTTCAATAAATAAAGGAGGGCTTGTAATTTAATAAACGTTAACGCGTCGCCTAAACGAATGACGCCTAAAGGTTTAATGTAAATTATCAAAAATTCTTATAAAACGAGAAATTAAAACGACGACAATAGAAAATATTTCAATGTCATACTGAGGATGTTCACGGTCGATGACGGACATACACTTTGTCGATAAATAATAAATGGCACGTATCCAATACATTAAATCCCTAACCTCGCAAGTTAGCCGAGAAATCAATATTATTCGTCGAACAAATATCACAAATAAAAGTCGAGTAATAAATATTTATCCGAATACTAGAAATCAGATTAGATCTCGGTCTAAATGGTTATTCTAAAGTACGGGTTATTACATCATCTAACCCTTTAGGAAGCGACGTCCCGGCGTTTATTCGTCTCAGTAGTCTTCGGTTAAATGGCGAAGAGGTGAGAAATAGACAAGTTATCGCTGAGGTTTCTAACGAATGTCAGGTGAACAAAATTCGAAGCAACGAGTATATGTAACGATCACAAGGGAACGACTTGAGTGAAGCTTCAATCCTTATAAGGAAACTCAAAGAAAAGCCATTAGTAACGAAAAATTAACAAGTCATCAATTTTTGGAAGTGGTTCAAGGTAGATTACAACTAGCTTATCAAGCTTGCGATAATCAGGACATATTAGAAATTGTCCAAAAATACAAATCATAACTCAAGAGAAGACTAACGGGTTACTCGTACATAGACGATAATAAATAATAACCATAATGATGACGGTAACGAACGATCCGTAACAACGAAAGACACGTCAAAGGAAATACGTTCGTTTACAAAATAATCACAAACCAAGTCAGGCACACTTGAGCCCACTCATTTATAACTCCTTGTCTACATCAAAAGGCGTCCCCTTTCATGTATACAAAAGTTTATAAATTTACGGTTCGGGAACTTATAACTTTCTTATTCAAATGAAAAGGCGTCCCAATCCAATTCAACAAAACGATTATAAGTCAACCTACTCAAGTATAACTACCTCCCAACACGATATCGTATCAAAATACCATAATAAATACAAGGTGTCACTAAACTTACATCATGATTTCCGTATTCAAACGTCCCATTCCATCTGAATAAGGAAAACACGACTATCTAAGGTCTAGTGGTTTAAAATTTTCTTATTCAAATGTCCTAATCCATTTAAATGAGACAACCTTAAACGACTCTTAGTTGGGCGAGTTAAAATCTATATATCTAAATGTCCCATTCCATTTAGATACACAGTATTAAGTCACTCAACCGAATGACTACTACGAGCATATCATTTTTGTACCTAAACTATATATATTTGATTAGGATATATATATCTTAAGTCCAACATTGGCATCCTCCTTTTCGCCAGTAAAACGTGGTCATATAAAATTTAATCGCACATCACATTACGTAGGAGATATCGCCTCGGATAAATGATTCTTCAAAATCATAAGTAGTAACAAAAACACGAACATCGCATTTATCAACTTTGTTTCGAAAGGAGATGTCCAAAAATGGCACATCACGATACGATGATAACAATCAAACTTAAACAAGTCGATATGCGATAGACTACGAAACAATATTTACATACTCAAAGTATCAAACGAGTTTCACACTCGTATTCAGATAATACGTAATTATCAAGATCAGTGATTGGCAGTGAGGCCAAATCATATACAAAACCGCATTATAAAAGGTACGACAATCATTTAAGGAAGATTGCTTCACGTACAATGCCCTTA
The DNA here is from genome assembly GCA_025667525.1 of Glebionis coronaria. Lineage (NCBI taxonomy): Eukaryota > Viridiplantae > Streptophyta > Magnoliopsida > Asterales > Asteraceae > Glebionis > Glebionis coronaria. The sequence continues at coordinate 22,504,727 of CM046880.1, forward strand.
AATAACATAGTATATTCATACATATTCATATTACCATTCTTACATACACATAGGTTCACATAATCATAATCAATAATAAAGTAATGCAAGAATAGCCTTACCGGAGCCATGCAGAGTAGTTGCGTGCTTAAAACTTTTTAGAACACACCAAAAGTTATAGTTTAGGTTTTTCAAAATCAACCTAGTTCTCTATAACTTGTGGCTCTGATACCAATTTGTAACACCCCCAAATTACCACGCAGCGGAATACCACTTTGGGGCGCTACTCATAGCACATCACACACAATCATAGACAACGACCTCAAAAGAGATGTTAAAAATAATACAATCTTGTCTAAAAAGTTTTCAATCCCAATATATAAATCAGAGTAGCGTTTCGTCCCAAAAACCGTTACCAACACATCACATTCATCAAATACATAAAAGTTATTTAGTTCATTTCAAAGGATGGAAAATAATATAAACTTTAGACAAGTAAGCATCAACTTCCTCCTCGCATGCTCCGCTGCTATCCATCTTGATTACCTGAAATACATGCTTAAAATCATCAACACAATGGTTGAGCAAGTCTATAGGTTTTGCAAATCATCATTTGAACACAAGAATTTTTAATCATCTCAAGCTTGTCACACAGACAAGTCATATATATATCGATAAATGCCTTAAGCTCATGCAACTGAACATTAACTGTAAAACCCGTAAAAATAAGGTCATAATTTAATTCTAATTTTCAATTATTTCGAAGTATTTTATAACGTTAAATAGTATTATGTTTAACGGTTTAAGTTGAAACCGATATTAAATATTATATTTTAATATTTTGACGAGTAACGAGGACAACTAGTGATCACGATACCGACGGATGCCAAAAATTTTATATTTTATTATCGATCGTTTCGATATTTAATATTTTCAACGATATGTTTTTAATTACGTATCGAGTCGTTATATTATTATTTTTCGTGTGCGTTTAAACTTTTAAATATTTTTACGAAACCCGAGTCCCGTAAATATTTTCAAAAATTTACTAGTGACAATTTCCTACCTTTTAACTAATTATTTACATTTTCTAGCCAAACTTTTGCTAAATTGCAATTAGGTCCCCACCCCACTAACTAAAAATTTAAAATTTAAAAACACACACTTTATTTTTCACTTCCAAAAATCTCTCTCTCTCTCCTTTTTTTTCTTGTTCTTGCCGAAACCCACCACACACACACCAAATCCATACATTTTTCAATTTATCTCAAGATTTAGGATGATTTGAGCTAAACTAAAACAAGACCCATCTTAGTTTTGATCTTGTGATCACATTGGTATGATTTTCTTCAACATGCATTAACATTTTTTTTCAAAAATTTATTTTCTTGAAGAACTAGTGGTGTTTGATCCATTTTCATGTTGTATATAGGTGTTAATATTATTATATTACATAGTGGAGTGTTTGCATGTTTGAATTTTTGAGTTTGATTTATTAGATTTATACATGCAAGTGTGTTAGAGGTTTGATCATAGTGTAGGAGTGTTAGAATGATCATATTAGTGGTATAGAAATGGGTAAAATGTGTTGAAAAATTGATTTTGTATGGTTTTTAAAAGGTCAATTTTGGGCAGTAGGTTCAAGGCCATTTTCGAGGGTCTTAAGTCTGAATATAGGATGATATTATTGGATTATGTTGTAGATAATTTCCTTAGCTTCGATTTGATATAAGGTAGAGCTTCTAACTCAAAACGAGCGCGAAGTTATGATGTTTTGAATGATCGTGTACCGGGAGACGAGTATCGACACTACATATAGTTGTTGTCGATATTTGGATCGAATCCCGGGGACTCTAAATGGATGTTTTAAAATGTGTAACCTACTGATAATGAGGTATTTATTTATTAGGTTGAGTTTACTTTAAAACCCGAGTGTCGGTTTTGTTAACGGAGTCGTTTATATAAGTTAAAACGGGTGTATGAAAAATTAACGCAAATCTGTCCGGATTTTGTAGTTTGAAAATGAGTCGAGTAAAGGACTTTAAAAGTAATTTCATTTGATAAACTTGTAGGAGGACTTTCTATATATAGTAAGTTAGTTATCGAGTCGTTTCATAAACGGTCGACAAGTTTAAAAAGGGGTAAATAAGCTAGTACATGTAGTATGTACCGGCGGATTTTGTTAAAAGTATAAAATGGTAAAGTAAATGGGTAGTAAAGTATAGTGAAGTTATTTATATCGTTTACTCTCAAGTATATTGTGGTTTTATGAGTTCGAGTTTGATTTTATTAAGTATCATTTATTTCTCGAGTCTATTATTAAAGTACGCACCTTATTTGCTAGGTTGCGGTTATCGTGATTATCGGGCATCTACTATCGTCGGCGATCGTCTCATTACCACTATGGGCTAAGGTGAGTCTATAGCCTCGTTTGCGCAATTAAATTGTTTTAAAAACCCGCGAGGGGGAATACATGTTTTATAAACTTAGAACACAAGGTTTTTATGGTATGCTTTGTCCCTCTATGAATGGACCCGTGGTTGCCTTTAAATTGCATTAAGTGATTGCCATTGTTAAAGCCTCAATTATGGACCGTTAATTAACCTATGATGGGTTAACCGCTAGTACGATTAATAGATCTATGGGGGAAGCCGCCCCGGTTCAGTTTGTGTGGACTTGTCACAGAAGCTTAGGCCCGACCTCCACACTGTTTGGACATATTGTATTGAGAAGTCAGGTATACGGCAATGTACCAATAATCTGGGGGTAACGACAATTAATAAATCTCCTGTCTTATCAGACGTCTAAAGGGAGTGTTTAAGGGCTCGGTTCCATGAGCTTATTGCAATTTATGCTATATACAATTATTATTGTTGATGCAAATTATTAGATGCTTATAAGCATGCCACAAACTTATAATCTTTGCTTGTGTTCAAATTGATTACATAAACCTATAGATTCACTCGGCATTTTTGCTGATTGTTTTACTCACATGTATTTCAGGTAATCAGGAAGTAGAAGCTTGAAGGTCACGGGGAATGAAGTTGTGCACTGCTATGTTGTTCAAACTCTTTGATTTATTTATCGTTCCATTTTTAAAACAAACTAATATGTTGTTTTAACTTATCTTTTGGTAACGATTACTTGGGACTACGCTACTCTGATGAATGTTTTGGGAACGATAAATTTAAAACGTCTCTTTTCGAGTCGTTCTTTATAAATTATGTGTTGTTGTATCATTGTTTAGCACCCAAAGATGTATTCCGCTGCGTGTAAATTTGGGGGTGTTAAAGATTGGTATCAGAGCCATGAGTTATAGAGAACTAGGTCTTTATTTTAAAAACCTAAACTATAACTGTCAGTTTTTATTTTTCAAAGAGTCGGTGCACAGGACTTCGCGTGACTTCAGGTTCAAGCTACTTCTGAGATTACAATTTTAGTATACGTTATTACGTATACCTTATTGCCAAGTATTTATAAATAAATACTATGATCCACTTATGGATATATATTTATATCTAGCATCTTTTTATCGATATATATTTATGTCGTTAAACTTTTCGATAAAAGTTTATCATTTATTAATGATTAACTTAAATAAATACATTGAATTTTCAAGATCTTTCTGTATTTATTTTTGAAGTATTTAAATTGCTTTTATTACAAATTTTTATATTATGACCTTACATAACTTCATCTACGCGCGTTACTTTCATTGTTTAACCCTTTGTGATATCTATATAGATATCCAAATCGTCTTCCGACTATTTGTGCTTGGACGTCTTGAAACGTAGTCTCTAGACCATTGTGTAGTTCAATGTGTCCTTGGAAAAGACTAACCGCTATTGTGTGAGTCACACATTTTGAAACATTTCCTAGAATCGTGTTGAATAATATCATGGTTTTTCATAATATTTTGTTGATTTTTATTATCGTTTTATACGACATGCGAAGATTTAATTCGTTGACATTTATATGTATCGACTCCGAAGTGTACTGTTCACTTATATCTCGGTAACGTCATCGTCATTTTATAAATCATCGTCTAGATTATGGCGCTAGATTGGAATACGATTTTACTTCTATAAAATTGTATCATTTGTTTTTCATTAACCTTCTTGCTCTCGGAACGCAACCCATGAATGTTCCATTCTTTTCTCGTTATGTTTTGGTGTTTTTGAAGAATCGTGGCACCAAGGAGGTTGCCTACATTGCACCTTGAAACTTAAATTACGAACGTCATTCACCGTTTCGCTTCCTTAATTTCGTGTTGAATACCTTGAAGTATCTTCTATCATTCATTATGCTATATTTTCATTTGATGCTCCTTATGAGATTTATTTTTCGTTGTTGAAAAATCCACAAGACATGTGTGTATATATATATATATATATTGAGCCGTTAGGAAGTGTCGAAAAATGTATTTAATGGAGGAACTACAGGGACAGTATAAACAAGTCACAACTTAAAAGTAAAACCTGTGTTTTTAAAATAAAATAGTCAAACCTGCACAGAACTTGCAGGGGTATTTTGGTCATTTTACATTGGGTTTCAGGTCTCGGGTAAAACTAGAAAGTCGTCTGAAACGTCGTTTCGCATCAAAATGCTTTAGACTCCGAGTCTTGGAGATGTCGTTTATCGAGTCAATAAATCGGCTCCTATTTAAAAGCCAAATCTGATAGAAAATTCTGAACATGGGTTTTAAACGTTTCTAAGCAGTTTTAAGTTCATTTGAGATCGTAAAATTTTAACAAATATTATTTTACAACTAACTAATACTAGTTGCATGTGAAAATGTTTAAAAATAGAAACATTTTAGGATTAGCAATTACCGGATTAATGGTGTAATTTGAACATGAATAATATACTTTCTTAAAAGCATGTTGTGTCTAGTATCTTACATAGAATACACATATGGATTGATTTATTATTTTTATATATATGACTCATTTGTCCTTCGATGTTATTTTATTTTATTCTCTTCTAACCTTCCATTGATTTGGGTTGAGTTTTGAAGTTTTGCCTTCACATTCTTCGTCGACATTCTTATCGCGTATCTCATGACGTTTTCTAAACCTTATAACCTTTTGAAACCTTATTAACTTGTAACCATATCATTGATTGTTTATTGAGCTACTATTTGCTACTTTTTGCAAACCTTTGGCTACTTTATACGTTGTCATAATGTCACCTTATAAATAAATCTGATATTGTTTTACGATTATTTTCACCAATTGTTTTTACTTTGGTCTTATAAAATACTTTTTTTTTTGTAATATTAAAAGTTGCTTATTGAGTATCTCACAAATTACTTGTATCCTATAAATTTATAAACTATTTTTAAATTCCATTTTACAAATGGCATGATTTATATAAACATAAGAAACGTAATACTTTTCGACGAAATGGAGCACTGCATTGCTAGCCCTAAATTATACATGGCCTGATCACCTATGTCTAATTTAGAAGGAGCCATGCTAGGCTGAATAGTAGTCACCTTAAAAATCTTGATAATAATCAACTTTTTACTTGTATTTATTATAAAAATAAATAAAATGGAATAAATTGAAAAGAAGTTTTGAAAACTTTATATTTTATGCAAGTAGCACAATTTCTATGCATCCGCATATGTTTTCTTACCTTTTAAACGAATTACGTGATTTTAAGTACATTTTTACTCGATGATTGTTTTTCTACTTGTTACTTCATTTTATCTTATAATTGATTTCTTTTGACTATTCGTCTAATTACTGACTGTCGATAAAGGACTTAAAAGTCTCGATGTTTTATCCTTTCTTCTCGTCCAATTTTCTTTATGCGACTGGGTAGACTTTTGGAATGTCTCCGCACGTGAATAATGAATTATCATTAGAGTGATTTCCGTATATCCGGGATGACGTCCGTCACTCTCGTTTGTCTCAAAATCCACTCTTGTGAACCGTGCTTTGACTTCTCTCTTTAAACACTAACATCGTTCATTTGATTTGTTTTAATTACAAATGATTATTATTTTGTATGGATCTTATTTCCGATCGTGTAACGACCACCGCTAAATTAACGAGCTGATATTGGTGAACCACCGACCGCACTAACAAAATTAACAACTTGTTTAATCTATTATTTCTTATCGTCTTACCATCGACGCCTTTATTTTATTATTCTCTTTAAGAATTCATACGACATTTGTTTCGTCCCCTTTTTACCATTGATTTTGTACTTATTGTTGACCATTATTTCCATTCGTCTTCGTTTGTAATCTTGTCACATTTTGAAACCCGAATATATCTCATGTTTATTTTGAAATAATAAAACCTTTATGTATTTCTACAACGTATTATAAAGTTTTTATGGAACTTATAAATATTTTTCCAATGATTTTCAATTATCAAAATAACCATCACAAGTAAAAGGTCAAATTTATACATCATATTTTGTATAAACTAAAACTAATGTTTAAAATGAAATCATGTTCTATCTATTGAAGTAATTGATTTATCATACTTTACATTTAATATAATGAAATTACCAGTTTAATTTATATTCCTAATAATGATTTAATTTAGAAATTATATTTTCTAATTGTAACTATCAATACGAGCTTAATTAATAAATTCATCTCAATCTTTCAAAGTTTCTTAAGACAACCAAAATAAATTATGAAGCTATTTAACTTCTATCTTTAATATATCATCTTTATCAAGAAAGTACCTCAACTGAGTTTTAAGGTAATACAAATCCAGGACGGATAATTGTGACAAATGTTATTTTAATGTTAATATTTAATTCATTCCTCGTTCTCATTGTTCTAGTATTGCGAATTATTATGTTTTACGGTTACTTGAGTCGAGATCCCTCGTCGATCGTCAACCTTAAATCATTTTAGCACATTGTTTTCGTTTATGTGTTTATTGAATTCATTTTTATCTCGTTCTATTCCTCGTATTGAAGATCACTATTTTATTCTGAGTTTACAATGAATCTCGGGAAGCAGTGTATAAGAAGAAATGATAAGTGTCACCAGGATTTATGTGTGTACTTGTGGAAGGATAGAGGACCGAATCTCTTAATTAATGGAGTTAATAAATTCGTTACGACCTCGAGGAGTATGTTGAAACCGACACTGCAAGTGGAAAGACTCTGGAGATCAAGTAGTTATTATCAAGGGTTCGTTCAAGGTTTTCTCGATGATTAACTGTGGAGATCTATACTCGATGTTTATGTTCGATCTTTTCTTTTATGTACTTATATGGTGTGAGATCTAGTCAGATGATCGTAAGTTGTGAGAACTTGAGGCGGCATCATCCGATGACGTCCGATCATGCAGAACACATATTATGTAATATCTTTTTGACTTTCAACGACGATATTTATTGAGACTTTAATGCGCGTTGGCGAAAGTAAGACGGTGTCTTTGTAGTATCTTTTGAGTAGGCACCCGCGTGTGAGCACCCTCTGATGACGAAAATGTTTTTCTTGTTAGTTCTTTTGATGTGTGTCCATGACTATCCAGCCGATGGATATCCTTTAATTTGCAACATTCTTTTTAACTGGACTTACCCGAAAATACTGTCATCTATTCTTGTTATTGAATGAGCTTCGTGTGATTCATAAAATTTTCATGTGTCGAGCTGACGGGTGACTTGTGGATAAGGATTTATTTATTCCTTTTTGGTGAGATACAACTTGACGACAAGTTGCGTTTTGTAAAAGAACCAGTGGAGATCGTGGATCGAGATTCACGTGGGAACGTAAGGACTTCTTATTAAAGAATGCCGTCATCCTTCCGAGTAGTGAACAACTCGTGTATGAGGCGGGTTGAGCGCCGGGACGTCGCTCCCTTAAGGTGGTGAGGATGTAAAACCCGTAAAAATAAGGTCATAATTTAATTCTAATTTTCAATTATTTCGAAGTATTTTATAACGTTAAATAGTATTATGTTTAACGGTTTAAGTTGAAACCGATATTAAATATTATATTTTAATATTTTGACGAGTAACGAGGACAACTAGTGATCACGATACCGACGGATGCCAAAAATTTTATATTTTATTATCGATCGTTTCGATATTTAATATTTTCAACGATATGTTTTTAATTACGTATCGAGTCGTTATATTATTATTTTTCGTGTGCGTTTAAACTTTTAAATATTTTTACGAAACCCGAGTCCCGTAAATATTTTCAAAAATTTACTAGTGACAATTTCCTACCTTTTAACTAATTATTTACATTTTCTAGCCAAACTTTTGCTAAATTGCAATTAGGTCCCCACCCCACTAACTAAAAATTTAAAATTTAAAAACACACACTTTATTTTTCACTTCCAAAAATCTCTCTCTCTCTCCTTTTTTTTCTTGTTCTTGCCGAAACCCACCACACACACACCAAATCCATACATTTTTCAATTTATCTCAAGATTTAGGATGATTTGAGCTAAACTAAAACAAGACCCATCTTAGTTTTGATCTTGTGATCACATTGGTATGATTTTCTTCAACATGCATTAACATTTTTTTTCAAAAATTTATTTTCTTGAAGAACTAGTGGTGTTTGATCCATTTTCATGTTGTATATAGGTGTTAATATTATTATATTACATAGTGGAGTGTTTGCATGTTTGAATTTTTGAGTTTGATTTATTAGATTTATACATGCAAGTGTGTTAGAGGTTTGATCATAGTGTAGGAGTGTTAGAATGATCATATTAGTGGTATAGAAATGGGTAAAATGTGTTGAAAAATTGATTTTGTATGGTTTTTAAAAGGTCAATTTTGGGCAGTAGGTTCAAGGCCATTTTCGAGGGTCTTAAGTCTGAATATAGGATGATATTATTGGATTATGTTGTAGATAATTTCCTTAGCTTCGATTTGATATAAGGTAGAGCTTCTAACTCAAAACGAGCGCGAAGTTATGATGTTTTGAATGATCGTGTACCGGGAGACGAGTATCGACACTACATATAGTTGTTGTCGATATTTGGATCGAATCCCGGGGACTCTAAATGGATGTTTTAAAATGTGTAACCTACTGATAATGAGGTATTTATTTATTAGGTTGAGTTTACTTTAAAACCCGAGTGTCGGTTTTGTTAACGGAGTCGTTTATATAAGTTAAAACGGGTGTATGAAAAATTAACGCAAATCTGTCCGGATTTTGTAGTTTGAAAATGAGTCGAGTAAAGGACTTTAAAAGTAATTTCATTTGATAAACTTGTAGGAGGACTTTCTATATATAGTAAGTTAGTTATCGAGTCGTTTCATAAACGGTCGACAAGTTTAAAAAGGGGTAAATAAGCTAGTACATGTAGTATGTACCGGCGGATTTTGTTAAAAGTATAAAATGGTAAAGTAAATGGGTAGTAAAGTATAGTGAAGTTATTTATATCGTTTACTCTCAAGTATATTGTGGTTTTATGAGTTCGAGTTTGATTTTATTAAGTATCATTTATTTCTCGAGTCTATTATTAAAGTACGCACCTTATTTGCTAGGTTGCGGTTATCGTGATTATCGGGCATCTACTATCGTCGGCGATCGTCTCATTACCACTATGGGCTAAGGTGAGTCTATAGCCTCGTTTGCGCAATTAAATTGTTTTAAAAACCCGCGAGGGGGAATACATGTTTTATAAACTTAGAACACAAGGTTTTTATGGTATGCTTTGTCCCTCTATGAATGGACCCGTGGTTGCCTTTAAATTGCATTAAGTGATTGCCATTGTTAAAGCCTCAATTATGGACCGTTAATTAACCTATGATGGGTTAACCGCTAGTACGATTAATAGATCTATGGGGGAAGCCGCCCCGGTTCAGTTTGTGTGGACTTGTCACAGAAGCTTAGGCCCGACCTCCACACTGTTTGGACATATTGTATTGAGAAGTCAGGTATACGGCAATGTACCAATAATCTGGGGGTAACGACAATTAATAAATCTCCTGTCTTATCAGACGTCTAAAGGGAGTGTTTAAGGGCTCGGTTCCATGAGCTTATTGCAATTTATGCTATATACAATTATTATTGTTGATGCAAATTATTAGATGCTTATAAGCATGCCACAAACTTATAATCTTTGCTTGTGTTCAAATTGATTACATAAACCTATAGATTCACTCGGCATTTTTGCTGATTGTTTTACTCACATGTATTTCAGGTAATCAGGAAGTAGAAGCTTGAAGGTCACGGGGAATGAAGTTGTGCACTGCTATGTTGTTCAAACTCTTTGATTTATTTATCGTTCCATTTTTAAAACAAACTAATATGTTGTTTTAACTTATCTTTTGGTAACGATTACTTGGGACTACGCTACTCTGATGAATGTTTTGGGAACGATAAATTTAAAACGTCTCTTTTCGAGTCGTTCTTTATAAATTATGTGTTGTTGTATCATTGTTTAGCACCCAAAGATGTATTCCGCTGCGTGTAAATTTGGGGGTGTTAAATTAACCAACACGTCAAACCGAGTCACTTACGGCGCCCCTACTGAAAGGTAATATTGTCATATACCAGCGACCTCTTATACATTATATCCCTCTCAGGTGATCACAAGGATACATACCCTAGGATAAGGCTGTCAAACCAAATAGATCTATCAAATGTATTAGCGTTTACCTCGCAAGGTAATTAACAGTTCATGAAATTCAGGGACTTCATAAGACAATGGTACTTAGGCATTTATCATCATATTCGGGTCCAGCATACCGAAAACAACTTGTGTTCATTTTATAAAACAGCATGTATTCCCCCTCGCGGGTTTAAAATCATTTACAAGTTAATATAAAATCGAGGCTATAGACTCACCTGATATAGCTATTACACGTAGATCAAGGAACAACCGTCCAATAGTCGATTCACGACTTCTCGAGATACCAATCGCTCGTTGATCGAGAGCAAGATGACTGACAATCAACATATGACCGAACGAGACCTAAAATGACGAGACGCGTCTTAGGCTCGAGACGAGAAATAAATCATACATATATGTAATAAGTATATCTTAATAAGTTCTTGGACATTGCATAAGTTTTATAAAACATTTCATAAGACTTTTGGTGACAATCTACCATGTATTGTCTCATTATGACCATTAAACCTATTAAAGCCCATTAGTGGCCCATTTCATGTTATTGTGACTTTAGTCCATTTCAATCTCAATATTAAACTCTAAACATATTATAAATCTCAGGCCCAACGATGGCCCAATAGCCATTATAAGTGTGAGTCGGGCTTTTGTGGCCCAAGTCCACTCTATATGGATTACGGTTTCTAAAATGCCTCAAAACGACATCAACTTAATATTTTTCGATGGTGAAGTCTCATATTTTCAAACACCAGTTTATAAATGACTTCTCCCCGATAAGTGGTTCCTAGAACCTTGGTGTTTATAAAAATAAGCAAGTTTGACGTTATATCAATACGGTTCAATTTTGTCAATTTTCCCGACATGTCCCGCTAATTAATCCGTCTCTCCTAAATTATGAGTCGTCTAAATGAGTCTTTTACATATAAATTAATATAACCTTATTTAATCTACTATTCATAAGTTCATTTGACCTTAATGATCATTTATCATAGCCGAATTACCCATTTTCACATTAGAAACGTTGGCTGTTTTAGGCAGCCAACTCGTTACCACCGTTTTGGCCGCCATTTACAAACTGTAAATAACTGGTGGACTATCCAATTGATTCTAGTTCTTCATAAATTTATCTACAACCTATAGTTTTACCTTTTCCAATGATTCTGAGTTCTTGTAAGAGTTATCAGTCCGTTTAATCTGCATGTTCAGATTTTACACTTTATATCATTTTGGCCATATCTAATTCATTGGCCATCGTCACGAGACGTGCGGCCCGGCCAAATCGCCACAAAACAAAGGCCTATCACCCTGTATAATTATTTAAGGCTAAAAACCCAATGAGTTTGCCACGAAATACCATCTTGCTGCTGATCTATTACAAAAAATTTAATATACACCAAGGGCTTGTTTTGCTCGATTTTTATGTAAACAAAATTTATATACAATGTCCATAAACCCAAATAACTATTAAAACATTTATTATCAGTAGTAAAACAATTATATCTCGCTCCCTTCCCGTACTATTCCTCCCCACTAAAAAAAGAGCGATTGAGAATCTCGAGAACCTTTCTGAACGTCTGTCTTCGCGGGGCGATTTGAAAAGGACATAAAGATGAAAATACAAATTAAATAAAGTAGTTCTTACAATGAGAGGATGAAAACAATAGTACTTGGAATCACCACTTAAACCAAATCAATAACCATAAATACCCAAGTATTTCTTAAAAGAAATACTTGTGAATATCCCTAAAATCTCAACCCAAAGGAATACTAAAGATGATGTTGTTGGTGTGTCTCTTATAAAATAAACGCATGGGATATTCAAATGAATATAAAAGTTTTTATTTTGATCAAGACTAGGCTAGAAAATTTGGTGATCATAATACCATTGTTGGTTTTAATGTGACGTTAACTAGATCAGGAAGGAAGATGAAATATGATATGAGAATGAAGTATGAGAAAGTAAAAGGAAGTATAGAATATTAATGGTTTTGTCTAATGTTTACACACAAAATGCATAGAAACGTGTCCCATTAACAATATGAGATTGTTACAAAACGCCACCTAGCCTTTCCCTTTGTGTCGTATATATGATTCAGCAGGTGGGGACATGGGGTGAGATTATATATTAATTTTTCTTCACAATTTGCTAAAGCGGGTATTATCGAGATCCGATATTTTAGTTACACGATTTAAAAAATAGGCATAGAGTCACGAGAATTAAACGCTCAATATAAAAATAAAAACATTAACATTCGGAGAACATTTATATTTCAATAAATAAAGGAGGGCTTGTAATTTAATAAACGTTAACGCGTCGCCTAAACGAATGACGCCTAAAGGTTTAATGTAAATTATCAAAAATTCTTATAAAACGAGAAATTAAAACGACGACAATAGAAAATATTTCAATGTCATACTGAGGATATTCACGGTCGATGACGGACATACACTTTGTCGATAAATAATAAATGGCACGTATCCGATACATTAAATCCCTAACCTCGCAAGTTAGCCGAGAAATCAATATTATTCGTCGAACAAATATCACAAATAAAAGTCGAGTAATAAATATTGATCCGAATACTAGAAATCAGATTAGATCTCGGTCTAAATGTTTATTCTAAAGTACGGGTTATTACAATTTTATTTATTAAATATATTTTATATATTTATTAAATCACACGGAACTTAACTAAACGATCGTTAAATAAATTAAGAGTTAAGTTAAATGAATGTTATGGAATTATATAGAAGAAAAAGGAAAACGGAAAGTTCCGGAAACACCCCTTAGGGTATAACCAAACGTTACCCTACAAGGGGGCAAAGGGAAAGATTTTGGCTTTCCTAATTTGAGTGTTACTTGGAAATCAAGTTTTTCCAAGCCTATATAAACACCCAAAGCCTTCATTATATATCCCCACGCCTTCCCTTCTCTCTTCTTGCGATCGCCAAACCAAACACACCCTTAGGGTTCTTTGGTTTTCGATTTTGCTAAATTCCACAAGTGTTGAAGTTCCGGTTTGCAAGTGCTAGACTCACGGTTAGCCCGTTGCATTACGTGTACAAGAGCGTAATATAGTTTTGCTTTAAACTATATCTTGGTATTATTCTTCACAAACGCTAATCGGTGATTCATCGGTGATCTTGTGGATCTTTGCTAGGATAAAGGTATGTAACCCTAATCGATAAATTATAATTGTGTTATTATGATCTTGTTAAATCGCTTCCGCTATAACGTGCTTTGATCTTTGTTATGATTATATAATTTTTATGAATGTCATAAACCATCAGTGGTATCAGAGAGCCGTTTTAACATGTTATAATTATCCAGATCTAAAGTTTTTTTTAACTAATGGTGATTTGAGTTAAATTACATGTTGTTTTTTAGGTTTTAACAAAAATTAGGGTTTTGTTTTTTTTGTTTTTTCAAAAATCGGCCTAGCCGAATTTTATTAAAAAAATAATTTTTGTAAACCCTAAAATTACATGGTAAAAATCTTTAGATGATTGCATGAATTAATTGTTATGTCATGTATGGTTACGATCCGTAGTTTTTTAATTGTTAAGAATATGTGGGGGATCCGTAATGAACATGCATGTTTTTCACGGGTTATGGGATTTTATATGCTATTTGCTTTATGTGATTCAAAGTTTTAAAATTAGGGAAGACTTTTTATGTTTATAAAACCCTATATTTTATGTTCTTTGAATAAATTGTTATGCATGTAGCTATTTGATTTAGTTTTTTTTTTGTACCTACTTGTTTTCATACGTTTTATATTAATTGTATGTTGTAAACAAGGGTAATTTTTTCCAAGAAAAATTAATATGGACTAAATCATATAAAAATTAATGAATTGTTTTGAGATCTAATTTACATATGATTTGCGTTGATTGGAATTGCAATAATAACTTAACGTCCTACTCAATTTTGACAAACTATAAAGTGGGTATAACGTACCGCTGGGCATGTACCCGGTTTAGGAAAGAGGTGTTATGCTTCAACGCTAACCAAATTCCCGGCTTGCCTGTGCGTCAAAGTTGGAATTACCTACGGTTATTATTTACATAATTCCTTAAGGTTGATTTAACCGCAAATTCACATCTGAAACACAATGAATAAAGTTATTGCTTTGTGCTTTAGCCATGTTCTAGGAACGTGAGGCGTGAATTGTTGTGGGTAAAATATTTAATTGGTTTAACCAATACCTCAACTTGCATTTATGTGGCGAAATTTTTAGTCTCACCAAAATGTTTACTAAACGGTTTTATTAAAATAATGCTATGGAGATGTATGCATGCTTCTCCATACATGATATTGCCACCAAAATCAATACCCTTAAATTTAAGTCTTATGCCATCTAATTGACGAACACTTGAAGTTACAATTGTCGTCATATGAGATTTTGGAAGATGTTGTAATGGAGAGAAACTTCATGACTGAATAAGATTGCACATGAAGGTTTTACGTTCTTTAGATTAGTCGACTTAATTAAGTTACTCAGTTAGATCTGGAAACTTAAGACATAAAGTAGGGATAAAACATGTTTACAATGCAAAAAGACTTTTGGCAATGTAAATCCCAAAATATCTAGAAATTGAAAATTTGTTTGTCAATTATTGTTCGACAAGTTACCATGTTGAATACATTTGTCACTAGCAGATCAACTGATGTGATAGGTTTATGTCAATATGGATTATAGTTTCAAGGAAAATACTATGGTTTTATTACCGGGGTAATTTTATTTTTTTGAATGGTATTAACAAAAATACTAATGTTTGAACTTATTTCTGTAGAAATGGCTCAACCCGAAAACAATATGACTATAAGTTCTGCGTTCAAAGCTTTCTTTGATCATCCTGAACTTACTGGCCCTAACTTCAATGATTGGTATCGCTCACTAAGAATAGTTCTGAGAGTAGCGGGTACTATCGATATCTTGACTACTCCTTTTCTAGATGATCATGCTGAAGGAGCATCTGATGCACATAGGCTTGAACACGCTGCTGATGTTAAGAATCACTCTGAGGTGGCTGCTATAATGTTAGATAAAATAGCTCCTCCACTTCAACAGAAGTATGAGCTGTGTTAATGTAAAATAATGCCTAAGAACATTGTTAGTATTAATTAATCTTTCTTAGTTTTGATCACGACAAATTACAAAGCCATTTATTGTCAAACACAATCATAAAACGAATTATCTAACAAACACTATCATCAAGGTAATAATCATTACACTAACATATCTTAATCATGCTTAGTGATCATAAAAGTGATTAGCCTTAAAACTCACTTTTGTCAAACATTACAAAATATTTTTAATAAACTTTATTTTTAAGAAAATGTTTATTAAAATGAAAATGCAAATTTGAATATGGCATATTCCAAATGCCATAAGAATATCCTTTGAAGGTTTAAACAACCTCAGATATTTCAAATTCACTTAAAGACAAAAAAGAGCAGAGTCTACGCCGGCGGTACCTTAGCACCTACGGCGGTTCCTTATGGATAAGGAACTGCGGGCTCCAATAAGGAACCGCGGCCAGATATAGCCGTTGGATGTTTTGTCCTATAAATAGTGGATCAAATCTGCATTCTCATTAACCCTTTTTGGACATCTTCTTCAGCCTTCTTTCTCTTTTCTAATCCTAGTCATTTGTAAATGATCACTTAATGTGTTAAGTATGTTTACTCATGATTATCCTCTAGATCTCCTTCTTTACCTTGTCCAAAGAGAAGATCACTCACACACTTGGGATGTGATTAAAGATGTAGCATTGACGAATATCACCTTCTCCTGAAGATCTAGTCATGTTCAGCATTTGTTTATTTGTGTCTTGTGTAAATCCAATGTATTTGTGAATAACTGGACTAGTTGTCTTCATCCAAGTTATTTGTGAATACTTGGATTAGAGTTGTATACATCCATTGCACATGTGTGTGCTTGGATTCATGTTGTGTAGATCCAAGCTACATGTGTGTACTTGGATATGATTAGTTGAGTTGTAATTAGTTGTGTTAGTTCTCACTAAACTATTAAGTGATGTGGTTGTGTCTTGTGAGTTCTCACTAAACTATAAAGTGATGTGGTTGTGTCTTGTGAGTTCTCCCTAAACTATAAAGTGATATGTAGTTGTGTTGTGTGAAGTTCTCACTTAGCTTCAAAGTGAAGAGTCATGAAGATTGGTTCTAGCTTTGGATTTGAACTCGACATCTAGCCTTGTGTCGGAAAACGGTGAAGTAGGCAATGTTGTGAAGATTGGTTCTACCTTTAGATTAGAACTCGGTATCTAGCCTTGTGTCGTAAAAGAGTGAAGTGGGCGACGTTGTGTAGATTGGTCCTAGCTAAGATTAGGTCTCGACATTTAGCTTAGTGTCGGAAAATAATGTAAGCGACGTTGTAAGGTTTTCTCCGCCAAGAAGGGAGCTTGTGGATATAGTGGAAATCTCTAGTAAGGTGTACTCGAGGAGTAGAGTAGGAACGAGGATAGAGCCTCATTGCCGAACCACTATAAATCTTGGTGTCTTCCTACTAGGTTGTTTCTTTCCTTACTCTTTACTTACATTCATTATCCCTACACTTACTATACATTGTTAATGCATTAGGATTGAACCTAATCATTATGCAACTAGCTTTTAAGTAAAAGATAGTTTTGTGCACTCACCTAATTGAAAGGAATTTTAATTAGGAGATAAACCGATGAGAAACTATTCAACCCCCCATCTAGTTTCTACAATTGGTATCAGAGTGATGGTGACACAAGATCTTTGAAGTATATTGTACTTTAAAACTTGGATCGATCCATTGTCTCCTCAAATTAGAAGGTTAAGTTGTACTAAAGTTTTTCTTTGGTCAAAACTATTTTTTGTTGAAAATAAGCCTTTTAAAATGTTAATATTGCATATTACTTAAATTAGTAGTATTAGGGTGTGTTTGGTTCGCTGTTTTTTGATGGTTTTAAAGGGTTTTTAAATTTGAATTAAAGGTCTGTCGTGTTTGGTAGCTTTTTTTGGTGTTTTTAAAATACTGACATTCTATTATTTCGATGGTTTCAAAAGTTGCAAAGAGATGGATGGTTTAAAAAACGGAAGACTAAAAAGTAAGTCTGGCAAATGTACCCTTGCATATAATATATTTTTCTCATTCTCTCTCTAATCCTCATCCCTGTGTCTTCTTCTTCATCCTATCTCCCTCATCTAATTCTTCAATTGCATGCTCTAAAGTTGTTGGGTAACCTGAGATTTGTGTTCTACAAAGGTTAGAAAGCTTCGATTTACAAAAAGAAAAGGCTATTTTAGAGCTTGCAAATCGATTTAGTGTTCCATCATCCAAAAATATAATATACCATGTGAATTATTAAAGGATTTAAAATGTATGGTTCTAATTCTTGTTTGCTGTGATGTTAATAGCAATTTAAGAGATCTTATGGTAGTTGCAATTTTTTTTAATTTTCTGATATGAACAATTGAGGATGATGTTTAAAGGGTAATTTTGTCAATTACAGTTATAAACATGTGGTGTCTTCTTCTCTGTTACTTCAAACCAAACATGTTACTGTGTTTCGAAGGTCGAGTTTCTAAACCCTTTATATGTAAAACCGTCCAGACATAAGAAACTCATAATTTGTATATTTTGAACCAAACACGCCCTTAATGCATTTTAGATTTACTCTTGAAATGTATCTACTAGTTTGCATTTTTTATGTGTAGGTACTCATGAAGATAAAGCATTCTATTGATTGTGGATTGAGTTACTTACACTTTTATAAGACTCATTTTCTTTGATTTCCAACATCATTGAATGATGATATCAAGATGGGTAGAAGTGATACTAGTCTTTGAAGACTTAGTAGTCACTATTAGTCATAGTTAGGCTTCGCATCGATTCCTTGAAAGCTTGGAATGAAATTTGTGGCCAAGGTAAGCTCTCGTTCTTCCACACGCCCTATTGACCATTCTTTTGATCATTAATTGACTATATGCTTGTTCTTGGCATCCTTGCGTTGACATTTATTTGTGATTTGTGATTGTTTTCTTTTTCCCTTTCAAACCTTCATTGTTGGGATACTTGACTCACTATGGAGATGTAGGGTGAGTTAGTAGAAGCTTAAAGTATCAAGCATGATTTCCATGGTTTGCACCCTTACGGGTAGTAGGCCCTATATCATGTGTAACTTGTGCAATTAAGCTAATCTCTAGGATGATTAGTGAATCCCTTGAGATACCAAACTACTTCTTTAAGTTGTAGGTGGATTTTACACATTTGGAATTGAAATATTCCAAGGATATTGTTATTGTTAATTCTAGCAATAATTATATGATCATGTGGGAGAGAAAGTGAATCTATACTTTGCTCGTATTTTGAAATAGAATAAGAATACTCTTGAAAATGATCTTATTCTGTACATCAAAATTGTTTGGTTTAATTCATTACCAAAGCCGTTTAAACTATCGCCGGAAAGCACGTCTTAAACCACTATATATGACACAATCTCTTCACATCATCATTTTGAAGAATGTCATTTTTCCTTTGAGCAATGATCTTGGTCTTGATTCACTTCTTTTGACTCCTCTCCCTTTGCCTTTTCGCTACGAGTAGTCGCTCGTTCGTTTTGGTCTTTTCTTATCTCGATTCAACTCGTAATCCTTCAACAAGGAATTATTACCTAGTGTTGTGGTGGTCCAATGATATCCTAAAAGGTTTAAGATATATTTTTAAGTATTTTAAAAAATTTGGTTTTCAAAAAATCATCGTTTTTCTTTGATAAAAACCTGCCTCTGTAGGCGGTTCTTTATCTCGGCGGCTCAATAGCGCGGTTCCTTATCGATAAAGAACCGCAGGCAATAGCTTTTTTCAGAGCACCAGTTTTATTAAAATATCTTTTTCAGACTAGACCTTCTCTCTCCTTCACACACAGCAGACGTTTTTTTCTTGTTTTTCCACCATTGTTGAAGCTTCAAAAACCTTCAATTACTCAAATTAAATGATTCAAGTTCGTGGGTTTCACTCATCCATCATCCAAGATCAATTAACTGTAAGTTATTTCTTTCAATTTCATCTAACTTGTTCTAGGGCTCATACATTCATAATTGGGGCTTTTTGAAATTGACATTGAATTAGAACCTTATTAGGAATATGAGTTGACATAGTATTGTTACTATGATTCCTTAGGTTCATATTCATTGGGATTTCACTAAAACCCATTTGTAGAACAAATCCGAATTTTGACTAACTGGTTTGGTTGATTGATGGAATTGATATGAACCCATGAACAAGTTGGTAATGACATTGTTAAATGCTTACCTAAAAACTTTGTTTTGAAATGTGGAAACCTTGGTTTCCTCGATCTTTTAGCTACTAGGAATGCATCATGTTCATATGATTAGATAATCAAAGCAGAATTAGAACACAACACATTAACAAGGTGTTTGGACACAAAGAACATGAATTAAAACAAATGGATTGTTCATTATATTAATAACAAACAATCACTAGGTGTGTATACATTGAATCCCACACCTAGTCGACACACGCTTTAGGTTTACATTGTATATGAAAGTTATGAATAAACCTAATACCCTTGGTTCCTTTTATAGTGTAAGGAATAGGGTTTACAAGAGATAAGAATGAATAAACATGTAAATCTTCTATTCAAATAAACTAATGCAGAATATATTCTGCATACTTATCTAAATAGAAGCTTCCAACAACACTTGTCTAGTTTCTGTCAATGCTTGGATTGCATGTGACAATGCTTGGATTGCACATGACAATGCTTGTCAATGTTGACTTCTGTCAACGCCCGATTTGCTCTTGACAACGCTTAGACAAATGCCTTCATATTTTCTTCGTTTTTGAGTTTTTGCCACATCAACTTTTTGACCCAACAATCTTCCCCTAGTTGATGTCGGCAAAACTCTTTGTGTATCTCTGGTAAGTTGTACATCATCTTCAAATTGCTTCCCCTCAAATGTAGCATGTATGTCTTCCCCTTTTTGTCACATCAACAGGGAAGTAAACAATGTATGCAATCTTGAAGATTCTCCAAATGCAGGCTCTGTGTAATAATCTTGAAGAAAAATAAATAAAGTAATCTTGATGTAGAAGTAGAATAACCCAACCTTGTGTTCCATGTCTTGCACTATCCATGTGATGAAGAACTTATACTGATGATTAAATATAAGTAGACCTCGATCCCTTGTCAATATTCTCATCCTTTGTGAGACACTGAGCACGATAATGTAACTCCTTCAAGTGTTATGACAAGTCTTCGTCACTAACCATGTAAGCACGAACAAGTTATTTTCAAACCAATGGGATCAATCCATGATTTAATGATATGATAAAACACAAACTCGCGAAAATCTACTTCGAACATCAAACTTACCATAAGAATTCTTCCCCTTAAGCCAACACCTTTTCATGACGAATTTTAATGAAATAACATCTTCATACCATATGTAAAAGGACTTGAACGGATAACTCTTTCACAAGGCTACCCCGATTACATAATCTAATATCCATCAAATTCCTCATGAATAGTTGCTAACTCGCATTAAAATCATTAATCCCTTTTAAAAATATCCGAGCCATAAATATCAACTTGATATTCTATATAAAAACGGAGATTCCATGTACCTTTGCGTGTAAATACCTCTTTTTGTGTGCTAAAAACGTATCAATTTTCTCAACAGCAGCTATTCCTTTGTTGTCCAGCATCTCCCTTTGTCCAATATCCTTCCACGTGTATTGTCACATATCGGACAACACCTATCAACGTTTGGACAAAACATTCCTCGGACAACACATGTCAACGCTTGTTCTGTCAGCGTTAACTTTCTCTTTGTCAGCGTCTAATCAAACCTTGTCAGCGTCTATTCTTGTCAGCGTTGCATCCAAACATTGACAACTTCTGTGATTTTAAATATCACGTACATGGCTAAATACTCACAGTGAGTTACCAAAAGAGTATAATAGTGAATATAATAACCATATAATGCATATATCACATGAACAGGCGTCCTTGATGTTGTAGTACACGTCTTGTGTATAATCAGCCTATATCAAGTTTCCATATAACCAAAAGTTTTATGGAAATAGAACCATAATTCCTAGAAACCAGGGATTTCTTATGCATATTATATTCATAATCCATTCCTTGCATAAGATAAGGAGAAATCCACTTCCGAAATAGATTCACACGTTTTAATCTTCTCAAACAGGAACATAAGTGTTCCATGATTCAACTCCACGTTCAAAACATAAAACATGTGAATATTCCTAGAAATAAGGCAAGCAATATTACGATTCTCATTACCTTACATGATACTACAACTCTTTTTCATAAATTTTAGGAGCTAACACCTCAGCAGTCAAGACGAATCTTGATCAATCTTTTTGTATACCACATACCATAAAAAACTTGCATGTTTTTCAACGAAACATGTTACCTCCATCCACGTGATGAAAATCTGGTGTTCATTCATTATCTGTTGTACATAAAATACTGTTGGAAATACGTTTTTACGTATTTAGGAAGATTCGGTCACTCCGACAATATACTAAGTAGTAGCTCGTAGTCTAGACATCGTTATTTAACTAACAAGCCCAAGCCTAGCCTACAACATGTGTAGGCCGGCCCAAATGTAAGCCCAAGCCCATGATAAGGGCTTGGGTATATAAACCCTCTCCTTAGATGGAGAGGGTGTGTGGTTATTCATTTTTCACATAGTCCTTATAAGTTTCTCTCTCTAGAAGTGTGTGTAATCCACCATCTCTCTATCTCTTTCTCTCTCTAAAACATAAGCAAGATTTACACTTCTACAAATGGTATCAAGAGCTTGGGATGAAATATAGGTTGGTACTTGTGTTGTTTATGCTTCCTTATGCATAACATGTAGTTTTGATTATCTTTTTACCGAATCATCAAAATTTTTTTGTGTTTGTTTGTGTACTAAAGTCGAATACATTCTTTAATCATGTCGTAGTGATTTTGGTATATTGGTTTTGATTAAAACACAAGTCTTTTGGATCAAAAGTTGGGAAATTTCTTGTTTTTCAAACTTTCCGAAATTCTTGCAAGTGTTTCCATCGGAAAGTACAAGACTGTGTGGTTTGATCGCAATAACCTATTGGTTCTACTTTGCGATCACTGGATTTCGACACCTTATTCCGACGTGACATTCCGATCTAACATTACGATCTGGGATTCCGACGGTTTTAAGGAATCTTGAGTCGTTACTCTGTCCAATTTATTTTAGCTACATTCTGATCTAGACATTCCGATAGTGGCATTTCGATCTGGACATTCCGATAGTGACATTTCGATCTGGACATTCCGATAGTGATATTATGATCTGGACATTAAGATAGTGTGACATGCCGATATGGACTTTCCGATAGTGACATTCCGATCTGGACATTCCGATCTAGACATTCTGATACCAGCAACATTCCGACAGAAAAGAGTATTTCGACATAAATCAACATTTCGACAATCCATATTTTAGGGGATTTTAACATTGTTTCTCGACTTTAACAGACCACAACACAAAAACACTTAACCTTATTTCATTGGTCGATCAACGTTTGTAAATCTTAACTTATTGAAATGGAGTACACATCTCTTACGGATAAGTCCATCCTCTTGGGTACGGATAATCGTCCACCAATGTTGGAGAAGTCTATGTACGAGGATTAGACTTCCCGAATGGAACTTTATATGTTGAACAAGGAGAATGGACATCTTATTTGGGCATCGGTGCTCAATGGACCATTAGATTATGGTACAGTGAAGGAAGGTACAACTACTCGTCCTCGCACAACGGGTGAATTGACTGGAGATATGAAGATTCAAGATAAATGTGATAAGTATGCTACAAACATCATTCTTCAAGCCCTTCCTCCAGATGTCTACAAACTCGTCAGCAAACATAAAGTTGCCAAAGAGTTATGGGATAGAATTCGTGTTCTAATGCAAGGCACCTCGTTAACTAAACAAGAACGAGAGTGTAAGCTTTATGATACTTTTGATAAGTTTGCCTATGTCCCAGGGGAGACTCTCAATGATTACTATCTGAGATTTACCCTATTGTTGAATGAGCTTAATATCTATGGCATGGCAATTCCTACCTTTCAATTGAACACCAAGTATTTCAACACTCTTCCTTCAGAATGGAAAAAATACGTGACGGATGTTAAATTGTCTAAGGACTTGCATAAAACCAATGTGGATCAACTTCAAGCTTTTATTCAACAACACGAATGCCATGTGATCGAGGCTCGGTTGTCTACACCTCAAGTTCATGATCCACTTGCAATGTATGCTTCTCAACAAAACATGGCTTATACTTATCAACAACCATCATACTTGCAGCAGCCACCACCACACACCTATCAGCAACTACAGCAACCATCCTATCAACCACCGATGATGCCACAACAAGCATATCAACAAAGTGTTCATCAACAATCTTTTCCACAGCAACCACCATATCAGAAATTACCATCACAAGCCAACACTTCTCCAATGGGCTATACTCCTCAGCAAGGATATGTTCCAATAGAAGCACAACCAACACAAGCTTTCTACTCTAATGAACTTCTACCAATCCAAGCACCGGTCTTTACTCCAAATGATACGCCAGCTGATGTTCTAAATCATCTTACTGCCTACTTGTCAAAACTTGTTGCAACTAGAGGATTTCCACCAACAAACAATTAGCTCCGCACCTCTTCAAATCCTCGACAACAAGCTACTGTTCAAGATGGTCAAGTAACAGTGCAACCTATTCAGGGAAGGCAAAATTCATATGGACCCCCTACAAGGACTGTGAATGCTCAAGCTGTGAATTCTCAAGCTAATGGAAATGGAAGCCCTATTGGTCCTCAAAAGGTTGTGACTTGCTACAATTGCCGAGGACAAGGTCATATGGCTAGGCAATGCACTCAGCCGAAAAGGAGAAGGGATGATGCATGGTTTCGTGAGAAGATGTATTTGGTTGATGCTCAGTCTAAGGGGAAGATTTTGGATTCAGAGGAGTTAGCATTTCTTGCAGACCCAGGGGCAGCAGATACTGAAGGCATTGCAGACGTTTCTACTTCTAATGCAGCTTATCAAGCAGATGATCTTGACGCATATGATTCGGATTGTGATGACATTCACTCTGCCCAGGCTGCTCTCGTTGCTAATCTCTCTCACTACGGTTCTGATGTCGTCAGTGAGGTACCAACCACATCTAATAATATTGATGATAACCAACATCAAGTTGGGCATGAAAATGACAACCTCGAACAGCATTCGGGGACTAGTAACTCAAATGAGGTGGTACCCAATCCTACACATTTGAGTGAACCTCAACCAAATGCTACGACGGGTATGGAATCTTATGCTCAACATGATTTGGTCATGGTGCCTAAACATATTATTGATCAAATGCATATGGCCCTCAGACAATCCGTAGATACCATTTCCACCCTAACTGCTGAGCTTGCGTTGCATAAAGAAAAGGTTAAAACTTTTGAAATGGTCCCTCAAGCAGAGAAAATAACATGTTCTGAATTTGACCAATTTTGTTTTGAAAAGATTGAACACTTGAAAGAAATAGAATCATTAAAAGCTAATCTTTCCAATGAATTAAAAGCAAAAGAGTCGGTTGTCAATGATTTTCAGAAACTTAAAATGGATTTCGAAACTCTCGAGTCTAAAAAGGTTGAATCAGAAATTAATGCTACCAAACTTCTTAAATTCAAGGAACAACAACTTTTAAAACAATATGCTTCCACAGAAAAGGTTCATCTTTTAACTAAATCATTTAAAGAACTCGAACTTAAGTGTCTTCAAGATTTACCACCTAATCCCGGTTATGCAAAACAAGCTCAGGAATATATTACGTGTCTTTATGATATGACCCTAATTGGCAAATCGAAAGAAGCACCTTTTGTTCGTAGTACTGAGGAGACACAATCACTTGCGGATGAAACTCATTCTAAAATGCTTTCAAAATTCCATACAATTGATTATGATCAGTATAACAAAGATCAATTGTCTAAAAAGACCCGCGTTCGCTTACAAAAGGAATTAGTTGAATTGACAGTTCTTGTGACCCAAAGTTTGTCAAATGAAAACCCTCCTAGTACGTCTCCTACACTTGTCAAAACGGATTTAACAAAGTTAATTCCACTGGTAAGTAAGACGTCCGTTAACTTAAATGCGGTACACCAACACTTAGCCGATTTTGACAAGGTCATTTTGGAACGTATGACGGCTTCGGCCATAACGGAAGGTGAATGGAACTTTGAGCACACTAGAGCTGCGTTTCGAGACGAAATTGTTCCGTTTGTAAAGAATGTTAAAGCTTGTCTTAGTACTCTTGATCAAGATTTGCTTTTGGAAATAGAAGAAGTTAGACGTGTTTTCAACGAAATGGATGATGCTTATGAAAACAGTTTACTTGAAATAGAACTGGTTTCACGCCAAAATGATCAGCTTCTGAAGCAAGTGATGTCTTATGATATAGTTTCCGTATGTGTGAATAAAAGTGTCGATAATGATTCTATTGTGCATAATGTTGAATCTGTGGATAATGTGGTAGATAGTAATTGTCACGAATCTGACGCTGAATTTTTAAAGCTTCAAGATTCATATTCTTCGCTTTCAAAACGTTTTGATGAGATTCAAACACATTGTATTTCGCTTGAATGCAAGCAACAATTTATTCAAGAAATCTTTGAAACGTCATTCGAAGGTGTTAATATCGATGATGCAAACTTTGAAAAGAATTTTTGATTCAATTTACAATCAAAACAGCGTCAGCCAAGTGACAAAGTTGCTAAATCTTTGCCTAAAGAAATAGAGAAATCTAAGGAGCTTAACTGTGTGAACGTACTTGAGGCCGCTGAGAATTTTAAACTTGATCTAGATAATCGAGTTTCCAAGATTTTATCCAAAGTTGATAACTTAAGACAGAAAAATACACGACTCTTCTATTCAGTAAAGCCCGCATGTGTTGATACCACTGCACATAATCAATCATGGATTGAACAATTGAATCAAAAGTCGATGGAAATATCTGATTTGAGGGAACAAATTTGTGATAAGAATCTGGTCTTGGCTGAGTTAAAGGAAACACTTCGTACTCTAAAAGGTAAGAATGTTGTGGATAACGCAACCACTGTCTCAGCATCGTCCTCTAGTGCAATCAAAAGGAATCTTATAGCCGTCACACCATTTAATAAGGGCCCTAGGACTAAACCTTCTCAAACATTGGTCACTAAAGATAGGGCGGAATCAAAACCAGCTTCTAATATTCCTGTGTTGCCTTCTACAGGAGTAAGCACCACTACTAAGGCTCAAAGATCTAAGCTTAAAAGAAACAAGAAGAATGATAGGATCTTGCCCCCATCTAGTAGTCAAGTGAAGAAGAAAGTAGAAGCCCATCCTAGGAATGTTATTTCTGTTTTGAATAAAAAGAATCATGTAGCTAAACCTAAAGGCTCTGCGGTTGTGCAGCATTCTAAGCCTACTGTGAATTCTAATTTGAAATGTTGGAATTGCAATGAATGTATGTTTTCTAGTCGTCATGATTCTTGCCTTATTGACCATGTGAATGAGATGCATGCCCGGAAAAATGGATTAGAATGGAAACCGACTGGGAAAGTGTTAACCCAAGTTGGTTGGTTGTGGCGTCCCACTGGTAGAACTTTCACTATAGTAGGAAGTGTGTGCCCTTTAACTAGGATCACTCCCACAGAAGTGAAGAAAGCGTGCCCTTTAACTAGGAGTACCAAGGCTACCAAAACACAAGCGTGTCCTTTAACTAGGAACACTGACACTACTGTAGGAACCAAGTGCCCTTTAAATAGGTCTACTCCCACTGTAGTGCCCGCGAATAATCCAAAACCTAAGAAAGTTGGAACAGTAAAACCTGTTAGTGCTAAAACTCACATTAGAAAACGCAGGAAATCTAAGGGTCTCAAAAATGTTAGCAATTCTAATAATTCTATATCTGTATCTGCTAACACTCTGGAACTAGTAGTTTCCAGTGCATTGTCTACTATTGTTATTGAGAACAGGTGGTCCAAATTGTTCTCTGGTATTTGGACTCTGGTTGCTCCAAGCATATGACCGGAGATCGCTCTCAGCTCAGAAATTTCGTCAGCAAGTTTCTTGTTACGGTTCGATTTGGTAATGATCATATTGCAAAGATAATGGGTTATGGTGAATATCATATTGGGAATGTAATAATTTCAAGAGTGTATTACGTGGAAGGTCTCAGTCACAACCTATTTTCTGTGGGACAATTTTGTGATGCAAACCTAGAAGTTGCTTTTCGAGAGCATACCTGCTTCATTCGTAATTTGGAAGGGGTTGATTTATTGAAAGGTACTCGAGGGAATAATTTGTATACTTTGTCTCTACAAGACATGATGGCCGCTTCTCCCGTATGTCTTCTCTCCAAAGCATCGAAGACTAAGTCATGGTTATGGCATCGACGGTTATCTCATCTTAACTTTGACGCTATTAATCATTTGGCGAAAAACGAAATTGTTCGTGGTCTTCCTAAACTTTCATTTCACAAGGATCATTTGTGTTCCGCGTGTACAATGGGGAAAAGCACTAAGAAATCATACAAACCCAAGACGGAAGACACCAACCAAGAGAAACTTTATCTGTTGCATATGGATCTTTGTGGGCCAATGCGTGTTGAAAGTCTTAGTGGCAAAAAGTACATCCTCGTAATTGTCGATGATTACTCTCGGTTTACATGGGTGAAATTTCTTACAACAAAAAATGAGGCACCTAAATTCATCATCGGATTTCTCAAGATGATTCAAGTGCGTCTCAACACTACTGTCCGACGCATTCGTACAGATAATGGAACCGAATTTGTGAATCAAATCTTGTGTGATTATTATGACGAAGTTGGCATATCTCATGAAACATCCGTTGCACGCACTCTACATCAAAACGGTGTCGTTGAAAGGCGAAATCGCACACTTATGGAAGCTGCTCGAACGATGATAATTTACGCAAAGGCTCCATTGTTTTTATGGGCAGAAGCAGTATCTACAGCAGTGTACACCCAAAACCGGTCACTAATTCGTAAACGTCATGGTAAAGCACCTTATGAGCTTCTCCATGGTAAAGTACCAGATTTATCATATCTTCATGTATTTGGTTCTCTTTGCTATCCAAATAATGATGGTGACAATTTGGGTAAACTTCAACCAAAAGCAGATATTGGTATTTTCATTGGTTACGCACCCGCAAAGAAGGCATACCGAATCTACAATCGTAAGTCTCGTAAGATCCTCGAAACTATGAATGTTGATTTTGATGAGCTGACAGCAATGGCTTCTGAGCAAAGCAGCTCTGAAGTCTGAAGTTTGAACCCGCACTTCATGAACGGGACCCAGTAACATTAGTTCTGGTCTTGTCCCAAATAACCCTACCTCATCATCATTCACACCACCTACTAGGAATGAATGGGATACGTTGTTTCAACCGTTCTTTGATGAATTCTTTACTCCTCCAAGTATTGTTTCTCCAGAACCTGAGGTAATAGCTCCGGTAACCGAAGTTGTCGCTCCAGCAACCAAAGCACAATCAGATACGTCTGCACCTACAATTGGTCAAGATATACCATCAACGAGTAATTCTCAACCAACACCCGAACCAACTACCCATGTCATGCCTATTGATGATGAAGAGGGTGATGATGATCACGATTTGGAATTCACTCAAATGCGTGAACTTCCATTCTTTGGTGTACCAATTCCTGACCCTAATCAAGCCGGGTCGTCCACCTCAAAGGAAGCTCCAACTATAGTTTACTCCAATCCACGGATTCGTGAACATGACAGCAAGTGGACAAAGGATCATCCTATAGATTCTATTATTGGTGACCCTAATCATCCGGTATCCACATGAAGTCAGTTACAAGAAAGTGCAATGTTATGTCATTTTGATGCTTTTCTCACTGAAGTTGAACCTAAGACATGGCAACAAGCTTTTACTCAATCTTGTTGGATAGAAGCTATGCAAGAAGAACTTAATGAATTTATACGTCTTGAAGTTTGGGAACTTGTCCCATGCCCGGATCAAGTGCAGTTACTCACTTTGAAATGGGTTTACAAGGTGAAACTCGAGGAGTTAGGCGGAATATTGAAGAACAAAGCTAGACTAGTAGCTCGTGGATACAAGCAATTATTGGGCATCAACTTTATGGAATCCTTTGCACCTGTTGACCGTTTGGAAGCTATTAGACTATTCCCCGCTTATGCAGCCCACATGAATATGATCGTCTATCAGATGGATGTGAAGACGGCATTTCTGAATGGTGAAATCAAGGAAGAGGTCTATGTTCAACAACCGGATGGTTTTGTGAATCCTAAATATCCTAATCATGTGTACAAGCTTAAGAAGGCTCTCTATGGGTTGAAGAAAGCTCCACGCGCATGGTATGATCTATTATCACAATTCCTCATTACGCAAGGCTTCGCTAAAGGCAAGGTGGATCCCACGCTGTTCATTCAGAAACGAGGTAAAGATATGATTATGGTACAAATATATGTTGATGATATTATATTTGCAGCCTCGACCCAAACCTTATCGGATGAGTTAGGGACACTCATGTCTTCCAAGTTTAAGATGTCAATGATGGGCAAGGTATCATTCTTCTTGGGTCTTCAGATATCTTAGAGTCCCAGAGGCATCTTTATCAATCAATCCAAGTATGCCCTTGAATCGCTTAAGAAGTATAAGATGGAATCTTGCGACCCCGTGGATACTCCAATGGTGGAACGAACTAAGCTTGATGCAGATCCACATGGAGTTGCTGTTGATCCGACACTTTATCGTGGAATGATCGGAACCCTTCTGTATATCACAGCTAGTCGACCTGATCTTCAGTTTGCTATATATATGTGTGCTTGGTATCAAACTCGGCCTACTGAGTTACACTTGGCTACTATGAAATGGATCTTTCGATATCTTAAAGGAACCATTAATCGAGGACTTTGGTATTCGAAGGAATCTTCGATTGCACTTATGGCATATGCAGATGCGGATCACGCGGGTTGTCAAGATACAAGGTGTAAAACCCGCATGCTTTTACCATGAATAGTGCCCTTAAGATCGTACGTCCTAGATTAAAACTTACCTTATTTAGTATTGATCACATTCATGTGCTGATAGTCAAGCAAGTGCATACGTGTATGACATGATAAGTATCGATTACGTACGAACTCATGATAAACAGTTAATAAATATATCACGTGAACGTAATTAAATCATGATCACCATTTAAAATACGAACTAAAATAATTACGTAAATACATATAATATAATTACGAGCGTTTAGATTACGATAAACTACATGATAAAATAAACAGAAACACGTTAAACACGAACACGTTTAACCACGAACGAACACGAAACATCAGGACACGGAAAACATTTGGGTTACCCCTTGTGGGCCCCATATACACGAATTTAGGAAGAGAATGGGCCTAGCCCATCATTTTTACTAAACAAGGGGTTAAGGGAAAAATACATTCATTTTCACTTTTCAAGAAAATAAACATAAAACCCTAAAAGATTTTTCTCCTTCTCCTCCTTGTTCCTCCTTGTGCCGCCACCCATAACAACACCATAGGAGGGTGTTGTTGATTTTTGACATTAAAAACAAGTGCTAGAAACCGTGTTTGTTCATCATTCTTCAATCTACGTATTGGTATATCATTCTAAACCTTTCTTTTTAATTCTTTTAAATCTTTGATTATTTTCATGAACATGTTATTATTATTCATATTAAAACATGATAATTAAACATTGATCTAACATGTTTTGGGGTAAATTAAAATCAAAGGATGATATAAAAGGGTGTTTGTTTTGGCCGCCTAGTATAACCAACCCGAAAGGGGGTTCGGTTTGCTTATTGCCGCCACCACCAAGACCATTTTTGGTCTTGGTTGGTGCATGTGGGACCCACGGCTGCAAGGGGGCACAAGTACCCCGAGTTTGGCTCGGGGTACGGTGTCGAGTTCATGCCCGATTCATGGTTCGTTGGTTAAATCATGATTTATGCTACATGTTAATTTTTATGAATTATGAACTTAGAATATAAATTAATTTATAACATGAGATATTAATTAAATCATGACTTAGGTTATTTTAATTATTAATTTAGCATGATATTAATTTAACCTAAGTATTTTATGTTATAAGTTATAATTAATTAATTATTTAAAACATGTCTATAATTAATTAATTTAGACATGACTTAGGTTATGTTATTAATAATAATAATACACATTTTAACCTATGTATTTTATTCCATTTTAATTAAAACATGTTATACCTTAATTAAAATGCTTAACCTATAGTTTAATTAAATACATGAAATAATAATTAAACTATACACTATATCATATAACTTAAGAAATAAGCTTTTAAACACTTAGACTTATAAGTTAGCTTATGTAACCAGCTTAATTCTAAATATGGAAACTTCTATTTATAGAAACTTAATTAAATAAGGCAACTAATCTATTAATGGAAACCTTCTATATATAGAAATCTATCTATTTCAGGCAGCTAATCTAATCATGGAAACCTTCTATATATGGAAACTTATTTAATTAAGGCAGCTGATCTATTTTTGGAAACTTTCTATTTTTAGAAACTAATCTATTTTTAGCAGTAAATTCTATTTTAGGAAACTTTCTATTTTTGGAAACTTTCTATTTTTGGAAACTTTCTATTTTTGGAAACTTTCTATTTTTAGTAACTTTCTATTTTTGGAAACTTTCTATTTTTGGAAACTTTCTATTTTTGGAAACTTTCTATTTTTGGAAACCTGCTATTTTTGGAAAGTTACTTATTATTACACAGTAAGTATAATAATACATGAAATACCAGTAATACTTAATCAGATTAATCAGAATACAAGATAAACACAGTTTAAGGCTTTAAACAGTAAACCATGACCTAAAACATACAAAGTAAGCTAAGACGAGACATAAAACCCAGTACGTAATTAGTGAATCGATACTTATACACGTGTGTATTCATGTAGCGTTAGTGATCCAGAAGTAGGAGTCTTTCTTCCGTTCATTCACCGGACTTGAGGTACGGATTCCCGTCCTTTCAGTATGGACATTCTTTCCTTATTAGGATTTCCCCGTATGCAGCCAACTGTTTTCCCCAGCATTTGTTTTATTGTTTTGAACTGCTTATGTTTAATTAGCATAATCTATAGCCATAAACAAGCATGACCAGTTTCACCTAGTTATGGAGGTACCATAACCATAGCATTGGAGGCACCGATGTTATGACTTCCCCACGGCGGAGTGATTGCTCGTGGCGTCCCTTTTCAGTTTTTGGCCATATTATTATATCAGGTGGGGCGTATGGGTGCATCCTAGTTACATGTTTTATTCAGTATTTCATGGTGAATGTGGTGTGTGCCTTGCATCCTTCACAAGGAGTTGATCCCTCCTACCCAAACCAGTATATTAATCAGAGGCATCCCCTCTAATCAGCATGATGAGGTCACCCCTCCAAGTATTCATGCACGTGACATTTTCATGACCTATATGGGCTATGGTATATGTATGTTAAAACAGTTTTCATAAGATAAACATAAGGCTTTTCAAACTATAAAACCAGTTTTCTCAATACTTAACCAGTCTACTCAGAACTTAGTCTTCCGCTGTTATATGTTACATGCTTATCCTATTTCATGCTATACTGTATATCCGTGCACTGAGCGTTTTGCTCAGCCGTTACTTTCCTTTCCATGTCCCAAAACGGCAGGTACCCAAGACTCGAGCATTTGGAGGATGTGCATAGGATGGAAGCTGCCATAGACTTCTTCTCCTGTTTCCTTCATATATTTATGCTTGTTTAGTCTTTCTTTCAGTTCCTTTACTTTATTAGGTTTTGGGCTTATGTTTGGGAACCGATGTTTGATTCCAGTTTTCCCTATGGTCATGTATGTTTTACTACATATTACCTTGCATGCTTTGATGACACGCCATAATCACGCGTGACATTCCATTTATCAGAAATGGGGTGTTACAATTATGGTATCAGAGCCTGGTTTCGACCTGTAGGCTCTAAAACTTGACCTGTGACTAGTGGGTAGTCACCAGGAGCTTCCTAAGCCAACGATTGTTATTCCACGTATTGATGTTTCAGCGCGTTGTTGTTTTAACCATTATGTTTTCAGCACCTTTTTGTTTTAGCCATGACGTTTTCAGCACCTTGTTGTTTTCACCATGATGTTTTCACCAGTATCGTCTTACTAATATGGAATGAACAACCGTCATCCATACTTAGTTATGTGTCATTGTCTATGCATGATGTTCCTCGTGAACTGTGACGATGTGGACTGACCCCAGTAGTTCATAATTTTCACATAAAATTTTTCTGTTAAGTTTTGACAATGATTTTTAATTATTATGTTCCATGCATTCATGCATTTATATCATATGTCATCTGTTGCAGGAATTTTGACTAAGTAATGGTTGGTACAGGACTGGCCCTATTTAGTCGCATGTGCTTTTATCGAAACTTTTAACTTTGGGACCGACCCATAGGCGTCCCCTCGCCATGTCTTCTGTTTTGGAACCGACCCATAGGCGTTCCCTCGCACATATAAAGGTTTTATAAACTACATTACGCATTCATGCACTGTTTTTCTTGCATAAAATTTTTCTCATGATTTAAATTGGCATAAATTTTTTTTTTCATGTCCCATCATAAGTTATTATGTCTTTATGTCAAGTATGCCTTCATACTGTCATGGTTAACTTCAGTTTCATGCTGATTATGTTATACACTTCTTCGTAATAGATGGTTTCATGTTTCCTCATGATAATTCCGTCTTCATGTTGATTATGTTTCATGCCTCTTTTGTTATTTACGTTGTCCTGCAAGACATTGTTAGATTTCTTTAATCATGCTTTCATGATAGTCATGGTTGGTTTTCATTGATCATGCTGTCAGGCAAATCATCGTTGAATTTTGTGTAACCACACTTTAGCGTTTCTCTATGCAACCAGAATGATGTCTATGCTAATACTGCCAGGTTATCATGATGGTTTTCCTAACCGTTTAACCGGTTTACTTTCCTTAAATCAGGACAAATGATCGAGCCCATACCGATCATTTCATGTGTATTCCATGTGTACTCCACGTACCGTATTTCATGTGTATTACATGTACCTTAATCCATGTGTATTCCACTTGCAATACTTCACGAGTATTCGCTAGTCGATTCTAAATCATCTCAGGCGTATGTTCACTTGCTAATATCCTACAAGGTTGTCGATGCCGCTCATAGCTTGGAGATGTTACTGAAGGTTGATGTTGCTGATGTTGGGAGACGCTACGAGATGCTGATGCTGATGCTGTTCACAACCTGGAGATCCTAAAAGACGAAGACAAAGGCTTCGGAGCAAAGCAATTGGACGAGAAGATGCTTCACCATCAGACAATTCCCATCAATCATTGTCCCAAATTCATAGTTACATGTCACACGTCGTTCGGCTGTCATTTCAGCCATATGAGTGCAAACCAGTACCAGCCGGCCACCCAGCTGAATAGTTACATGAGCCACGGTCATGAGAATGACCGTCATGGAACCGACAGACAAGATGATAGTAACCACTACTATGACAGCAACTATCCTAGAAATCGCAACCGAGGCTCCGGCCACGGACGTGATCAGACATACAAATGATCAGTAGTCCAACCGATCCGCCAATTCTGGCATATTAACCTAATATTTGTAGTTCTAATTGTTTCACATCTCGAGACACATGTCAAGACATCAGTCAAGACACATGTCTCACGTATGCTTTCTGATGACACATGTCAAGATACCAGTCAATACATATGTCACGCTTACATTTCTCAAGACACGAGTCAAGACACATGACTCACGTCTAATTATGGAACATTTCTAAGAAATTCAGGGTACCCTCCAAGGGTATATCTATGTTGTTGTGCCATGTATTAATCAGGCCACAAGAATTTCAATAACATTATCGGCGCATCAGTGAGAACTGTCACGTTGCCGATGTCACTTTCATTTCTTTCACCATAGTTCATATATTCATAACCATGAAGGACGCCTTTCGTATTCCCACGTATACGAAGGTTTTTCTTCAGCTTAATGATAAGATCCAAGCTGCTAACGCATTTTCCTCGGACAGACACGAGATAAATTTTTTACCCTAATTATGTACTATGAACATCACACCATGCTACGATTCATAATTATGTACAGTAATGTTCAGGCTCCTAAATACATTCAGCTTGATTTTCCATCAGGAAAATCCGTACAAATTATCTACGCTTACAAGCAGGTTCATTGTTAGCCATGGTCGCTAAAATTTTCTAGCTGTCAGTAAGACACGACTACTTAAGTCCTTTTACGCATAGCCAGTGGATTATTCCAAAATCTTCCTATACATTCCAGAAGAACCTACAAGGAGAAGGATGGTACCATGAGATTATGTGTCGACTACCGTCGACTTAAACAAATCACCATTCATGACCGTTATTCTCCTCCACGTATTGACGACATGTCCAATCAACCGTATAGTGTTAATCACTTTTCCAAGATCGAACTCATGAACAAGTTGCCAATAGTGACGGGTGAAAGAGCAGGACATGTCCATGACTGCTATTCGTGCACGACTCGGTCATGCTAGATTTATGATTTTGAATTAGTCTCATCAATGCTCCAACAGCATTATGGACTTAATAAATTGTGTTTCCATGAACTCCTAAACAAATTCATCAGCATTTTCATTGAGGATAACCTGATTTCATTTAAGCCTAGAGAAGAACAGGAAGACCATATTTGCACTATGTTGCAAATTCTTGACAAGAGAAATTTTACCCTAGAAAATTTTCCAATATCAATTCTGTTTCATTACAGTGACACGCTGAATCACATGGGTTCCTACGGTTAATCTTACCATGACTCTGCTTATGCGTAAAGGAGAGAACCCTACACTACAGTAGGTGTTCTAGGAAATCCTACGCTAGGAGAAGTCTGATTCAAAGACTCAGAGTTTCGCAACCTTCTATGTATCAAGTTTCTACGAAGCAGGATACAGCTACGTCCATATCTATGTACCTGACATACCAACAGGCTAAGATAGGACACCAACAAACTGGGATGTTTCATCATCTGAAATTGTGAACTAAAATGGGACAAGATCTACACGGATTTTGGTTACCAGATTAATGCAAACTTAGAAGAAGCATGATACTATCTGGGTTATTGCAAACAGTTTGATCAAGTCTGCAGAATCATTACATCCGTAAGGATTGTAGAACCGACAGATTGATCGGACATGTTCCAGCCAAGGCTCATCCGACCACTTGGTAATCCCGCATCTATCGGGTCAGACAAAGATTCGTAATTGTACTCCTAACTTACTTCACGTCTTCATTCTAATTCCACGACTTGCTTTCGCGCTCACGTTCATGACACTGTTCACGTTCATGATCGTATTTTGGCTTACGATTTTACGTTCATTTCTTTTCTCATTCTGGGAAGTTTGCAAGAACTTGAGAGACCAGACCCAAGTTTAGTATAACTCTCCATCATCAGATAGACGTTTCACGTCATATTCCACGTCTCACCTTGTAGCGTTTGGCGTTACCACCATTATATTCTATGATCACGATATGTCTCACATGTCATGTTCATTCCACGTTCCTCATATCACGATCAAGATATGTTACACGTATCATGGATCACGATATGTTTACTCATACTACACTCGCCATATCTCCACGTAGCACGTTCAAAATTTTTCACGTATCACGTTCAAAATTTTTCACGTACTACGTTTCTTCATGTCTCGCGCATCGTTTCTAATTATCAGTTAAGTCAGATTGTCTTGCATCGTAACGTTCAGTTACCCTTGCACGTTAACTCTTATTTTCCTCGATCGAATTTAGGGGATCTACCTTCCGTTGATAACCAAGAATTTCTTCGTATTCCAAGTCAAGGCCAGGAGGACCAAGATTTATCATTAGTGTCAGGATCTTTTGAAGGAACCGTTCCAAGAGGGAGGCCACTTGGAAACGGACAAGTTCATCCGGACTTCTTATCCATTTTTTTCCCTTATCGATTAGATATGTCCTTTCAGTCACGTCACGTTCCATGTCTTTTCAAGACATTTCACGTTCCACGTTCCCTTCTACCATGTCACCATCATTTCCGTTATTTTGCATACCTTTCCAGTTTGATTCGGGTATGTTGCGCTTCCAGTTACTTTATCTATAATTCGGGGACGAATTATTCTTTTTAGGGGGGAAGAATTGTAAAACCCGCATGCTTTTACCATGAATAGTGCCCTTAAGATCGTACGTCCTAGATTAAAACTTACCTTATTTAGTATTGATCACATTCATGTGCTGATAGTCAAGCAAGTGCATACGTGTATGACATGATAAGTATCGATTACGTACGAACTCATGATAAACAGTTAATAAATATATCACGTGAACGTAATTAAATCATGATCACCATTTAAAATACGAACTAAAATAATTACGTAAATACATATAATATAATTACGAGCGTTTAGATTACGATAAAATACATGATAAAATAAACAGAAACACGTTAAACACGAACACGTTTAACCACGAACGAACACGAAACATCGGGACACGGAAAACATTTGGGTTACCCCTTGTGGGCCCCATATACACGAATTTAGGAAGAGAATGGGCCTAGCCCATCATTTTTACTAAACAAGGGGTTAAGGGAAAAATACATTCATTTTCACTTTTCAAGAAAATAAACATAAAACCCTAAAAGATTTTTCTCCTTCTCCTCCTTGTTCCTCCTTGTGCCGCCACCCATAACAACACCATAGGAGGGTGTTGTTGATTTTTGACATTAAAAACAAGTGCTAGAAACCGTGTTTGTTCATCATTCTTCAATCTACGTATTGGTATATCATTCTAAACCTTTCTTTTTAATTCTTTTAAATCTTTGATTATTTTCATGAACATGTTATTATTATTCATATTAAAACATGATAATTAAACATTGATCTAACATGTTTTGGGGTAAATTAAAATCAAAGGATGATATAAAAGGGTGTTTGTTTTGGCCGCCTAGTATAACCAACCCGAAAGGGGGTTCGGTTTGCTTATTGCCGCCACCACCAAGACCATTTTTGGTCTTGGTTGGTGCATGTGGGACCCACGGCTGCAAGGGGGCACAAGTACCCCGAGTTTGGCTCGGGGTATGGTGTCGAGTTCATGCCCGATTCATGGTTCGTTGGTTAAATCATGATTTATGCTACATGTTAATTTTTATGAATTATGAACTTAGAATATAAATTAATTTATAACATGAGATATTAATTAAATCATGACTTAGGTTATTTTAATTATTAATTTAGCATGATATTAATTTAACCTAAGTATTTTATGTTATAAGTTATAATTAATTATTATTTAAAACATGTCTATAATTAATTAATTTAGACATGACTTAGGTTATGTTATTAATAATAATAATACACATTTTAACCTATGTATTTTATTCCATTTTAATTAAAACATGTTATACCTTAATTAAAATGCTTAACCTATAGTTTAATTAAATACATGAAATAATAATTAAACTATACACTATATCATATAACTTAAGAAATAAGCTTTTAAACACTTAGACTTATAAGTTAGCTTATGTAACCAGCTTAATTCTAAATATGGAAACTTCTATTTATAGAAACTTAATTAAATAAGGCAACTAATCTATTAATGGAAACCTTCTATATATGGAAATCTATCTATTTCATGCAGCTAATCTAATCATGGAAACCTTTTATATATGGAAACTTATTTAATTAAGGCAGCTGATCTATTTTTGGAAACTTTCTATTTTTAGAAACTAATCTATTTTTAGCAGTAAATTCTATTTTAGGAAACTTTCTATTTTTGGAAACTTTCTATTTTTGGAAACTTTCTATTTTTGGAAACTTTCTATTTTTAGTAACTTTCTATTTTTGGAAACTTTCTATTTTTGGAAACTTTCTATTTTTGGAAACTTTCTATTTTTGGAAACCTGCTATTTTTGGAAAGTTACTTATTATTACATAGTAAGTATAATAATACATGAAATACCAGTAATACTTAATCAGATTAATCAGAATACAAGATAAACACAGTTTAAGGCTTTAAACAGTAAACCATGACCTAAAACATACAAAGTAAGCTAAGACGAGACATAAAACCCAGTACGTAATTAGTGAATCGATACTTATACACGTGTGTATTCATGTAGCGTTAGTGATCCAGAAGTAGGAGTCTTTCTTCCGTTCATTCACCGGACTTGAGGTACGGATTCCCGTCCTTTCAGTATGGACATTCTTTCCTTATTAGGATTTCCCCGTATGCAGCCAACTGTTTTCCCCAGCATTTGTTTTATTGTTTTGAACTGCTTATGTTTAATTAGCATAATCTATAGCCATATACAAGCATGACCAGTTTCACCTAGTTATGGAGGTACCATAACCATAGCATTGGAGGCACCGATGTTATGACTTCCCCACGGCGGAGTGATTGCTCGTGGCGTCCCTTTTCAGTTTTTGGCCATATTATTATATCAGGTGGGGCGTATGGGTGCATCCTAGTTACATGTTTTATTCAGTATTTCATGGTGAATGTGGTGTGTGCCTTGCATCCTTCACAAGGAGTTGATCCCTCCTACCCAAACCAGTATATTAATTAGAGGCGTCCCCTCTAATCAGCATGATGAGGTCACCCCCTCCAAGTATTCATGCACGTGACATTTTCATGACCTATATGGGCTATGGTATATGTATGTTAAAACAGTTTTCATAAGATAAACATAAGGCTTTTCAAACTATAAAACCAGTTTTCTCAATACTTAACCAGTCTACTCAGAACTTAGTCTTCCGCTGTTATATGTTACATGCTTATCCTATTTCATGCTATATTGTATATCCGTGCACTGAGCGTTTTGCTCAGCCGTTACTTTCCTTTCCATGTCCCAAAACGGCAGGTACCCAAGACTCGAGCATTTGGAGGATGTGCATAGGATGGAAGCTGCCATAGACTTCTTCTCCTGTTTCCTTCATATATTTATGCTTGTTTAGTCTTTCTTTCAGTTCCTTTACTTTATTAGGTTTTGGGCTTATGTTTGGGAACCGATGTTTGATTCCGGTTTTCCCTATGGTCATGTATGTTTTACTACATATTACCTTGCATGCTTTGATGACACGCCATAATCACGCGTGACATTCCATTTATCAGAAATGGGGTGTTACACAAGGCGTAGCACGAGTGGAACTTTGTAACTACTAGGAGATCGGCTAATCAGTTGGGCATCGAAAAGGCAGAAAAGCGCTGCAATTTCAAGAACGGAAGCAGAATACATAGCTATGTCCGGTTGCTGTGCTCAAATTCTTTGGATGAGATCGCAATTAACCGACTATGGTCTAGGTTTCAACAAAATTCCGATGTATTGCGACAACAAAAGTGCAATTGCCTTATGCTGCAACAATGTTCAATTCTCCCGGTCAAAGCACATTGACATTCGCTACCACTTCATCAAGGAGCAAGTGGAAAATGGAGTGATCGAGCTTTACTTTTTCCGATCTGAGTATCAACTAGCGGATATTTTCACGAAGGCTTTAGATCGCGCTCGAATTGAATTTTTGGCCGACAAGCTAGGAATGAGAACCTTCTCGCCTGAGACTCTTAAGGAACTAGCAGATGAAGCGAAAGAATAGTGGTGGTAAACTATTCTCCGTATCCTTGGTGATCATTTGTATATATTGTTTATATTTTTATCCACAAAAGCAAAATACAAAAATATAAAACCATATAAAAACCATAAAAATTGAAAAATCTAGAAAAATCTAAAAAAAATTTTACTTTATTTTTTCAAATGCATGTCTTTTGGTACGATAATATTTATAGCTTTAGAAATGTTGATTAATATTGACACGGCGCCATAAATAGAGTTCGTACAAAAGTTGTAAATATTTCATAAAACATGCCCTTATGGCTTGTAGTTATTTCAGACTGCAACCCGGTTTTCACATTAAAGTCAAGTATTTCTTATGAAAGCTTTGGCTCTCAACGAGAATTAATTTTCTCGGGCAAGGTTTACTTTAAAACCTTGTAAGGGACCAAGTTTACTTTATAACTTGGTCTAACACAAATCAATGTACGTTTCAGTGCATTTATTTGTTAAAACAAGAGAAGTCTTGTTTTTATGAAGCTATCATCTCTACAACCATAGCAATCTACAATTGGTATCTACATGCTCGACGATGCGACTACTCAACCAACGACTACAACTCTTTCAATAGAACACGGGTCAACAATTGAGGGGGAGCAATTGTTAAGCATTCAGAATCTTCAATGTCAAACGTGCCTAGTTTACAAGTTGGTGTCAAGACAACAATACCAATCCTACACGTGGTGTCAAGAGATGACTTCAGACGTGAAGAGGCGACCAACATATGCCGACAAGAACCATCTGATCTTATCATATGATGTTCTCATCAATCAGGTCCAACCTTGTCAATTTTTTCTAATATGGTGAATATGTGATCATGTTACAAAGCGGTATTATATCTCATACGTTTGATATCATGAAGATAAAATGGACTTGCATTTTTCTTCCCAAAAACTTTGTTAAAACTTCATTAAATCAATTGATATTAAAAACATCGATTGGGTTAATAATTTTAATATGGGTGAGAAAATGTGATTTAATATGGGAAATTATCACAAATTGTTTGACTTAACGTGATGGCTCATCCCGACATATGAGAAATGTTTTCGAATATCGTGGCATGTGTTAAGGGCGAGCAAAACGGATTTGCATATTAAAATGGATTTTCATGGTGACATATACTTACCCAAAACCCATTTATTTCACGACGATGAAGATTGTGGTGACATAAGGATGGTAGGATAGGTTAAGTCTTATGATGCTTCTAGAACCGGAGGAATCTTCCCAAGGACATTCCATAGCTAGAAATAGTAGTCCTTAGGAACGTTGGAGAAAGATTTTGAACGTAGCTGAATGCCGACCAAGTACTTAAGTTAGCACTGGAACAATCACAACAAGGTTCTAGTTATGACGTATTGGTAAGCATTGAAGGGGTTGAAGAATGAAAAAGAATTGTAAAGATAAAGGGTGTAAAGAAAGAAGCCCTCCTTACAACTTTAGGCAGAAACCGGGTCAACACATATGCTATTGAGATCATTTTAATGATGCTCGATATTGAAGATAGACATCATGGACCCAGTGATGCATTGCACAACCTATCCCAGATAACTCAGATATCTCTTAAAAGATATTTGTTTTAATCACACAGAGACAACACATTATCTATTGATTTATTCACTCCAAATAAATTGGTATTGAAAAGGTGGCACTCCTCTCCAGCCTCCGATCACTAAAATCCAATATGCACGATCGAGTCTAGAGCCATTTGAGATCATCAAATATCTCATTAGGACACACTTTCATATTTCCTTGCTTATTCACACACTGTGAAAAGTAAGAAAGATTTTAAGTGTCCTACGCAAAATCTTTATGATCTTGCCTGAACATCCGATTAATACGAAAGTATATACAATGAAGATGGAAATCCTTCTTGAGCGAATATCAAAAAGCTCATGGTAGGTGACTTGTGCGATTCTTTATGAATCAAGCTTGTGATAACTAGAAAGCAACAGTGGTTTAATTCTTAACTGAATTTAAACACGTTCCAGGCCTCTACGCAAAATCTCAGTGATCTTGCCAGAACACTCAGAGTGATACCTTAGTGTTCATAGTGATGAGTGGAAATCCTTCTCGTGTTAACATCAAACAGCACTTGGTAGGTAACTTGCAAGATTCAATATGAATCAAGCTCGTGACAACTGGAAAGCAACGATGG
Source organism: Glebionis coronaria (assembly GCA_025667525.1). Classification (NCBI taxonomy): domain Eukaryota; kingdom Viridiplantae; phylum Streptophyta; class Magnoliopsida; order Asterales; family Asteraceae; genus Glebionis; species Glebionis coronaria. The sequence goes on from CM046880.1 coordinate 22,548,260, forward strand.
TGCGATTTTTTAATGAATCAAACTTGTTCCAGGAATCAGAATTGACGGTTTCAATCATGCGGATAATTTTATCCAAATGATTCACTCTTTGCGTTCGCAGTCAGCTTTGGACGGTCGAGTAAAGAGAACGGGTTTACCCGCGAAATCTTGTCAAGGAGATTTTTAATTAAATATACCTGCCACAAGTACGATATTTTATATCGTCCAACGGTCTTCACCGACCGGAGGTAAAATGCTACCGAATTAGAATGAAATGTTCAAAGCCATTTCGTTCGTGTCTACTTATGCTGCGGCATTTGAAGACGGCGGCGTTACGGAATCCAAGAAGAAGTCGTCCCCGCATGCTTATACTTTATGTACTTAATACCTCATCTAATTCAAGGAAGCCTAAAAGTTAAGTCTTCCGTTGTATCTAACTCTGAAGCTTTCAAGAATTATGAAGGTATAAGTATGTGGGACATGGTGTCACGAGGAGGCGAAGATCACAAGTGATGGATGCACGAGATCAAGGCAAGAGATTAATTCTCAAGATTGATATCAAAGATCACATCAGCATGTTCACCAGAAAAGAAAAAGAAAAGAAAGACGAAGACTACGAGCTCAAGACAAGCATAGTATGCTAGGTTTATTTTATTATTGTAACTAGGGTAACACCCTTGTTTGGAGTGACCTCCCTTAGGGGGAGATTGTTGGAAATACGTTTTTACGTATTTAGGAAGATTCGGTCACTCCGACAATATACTAAGTAGTAGCTCATAGTCTAGACATCGTTATTTAACTAACAAGCCCAAGCCTAGCCTACAACATGTGTAGGCCGGCCCAAATGTAAGCCCAAGCCCATGACAAGGGCTTGGGTATATAAACCCTCCCCCTTAGATGGAGAGGGTGTGTGGTTATTCATTTTTCACATAGTCCTTATAAGTTTCTCTCTCTAGAGTTGTGTGTAATCCACCATCTCTCTATCTCTTTCTCTCTCTAAAACATAATCAAGATTTACACTTCTACAAATACCATACGACATGCTCCACAATATTTCGCAGATCTAGGGTTTGTCCATAAAAACCCTAAAACGAAAGATCACGAATCCAACTATTAGTGATGATTACAATAGGGTTCATTGTTGATTTAATAATCAACTCACCAAAGCTATTGCACCCAGCACCAACAATAATGAACAATAAATCTAGGGTTTTAGACAAAAACCCTAAATATGAATATCACCACCGCTGTGAACTTTGACGACCAATAACTCCTTCCTAAGAACTCAGATCGAAGATCCTTCTGGTGAGATTCAAGACACAAGTGCCAAGAATCTACAGTTCAAAAGTCACGAAGATCCAACGGTTAACGAAGGAGAAAACGTGTTTTGAACATGGCTGTCCACAGAAAACTGCATACATCCTACTGCTGACTTTGACGCTTAATAACTTATTCTTGGAGATAAAACTTGACAATCCCTCCGGTAGATGTCTAGATATATGTGTATAGAACACACACAAGAAATTTCGTGACGATCCAACGGTCCAATCAAAAGTTATGACCTTCTGAATACTGCTGCGCACACTAAAACGTCTAGAAAAACCCTAGACGGATTTTTCTTTTCTTCTCGATACACGAACACCTTGTTGGTCCTAGCATCACGAGCCACCTGCTCTGATACCAATTGTGGAAACTTTGTTTTCCTCGATCTTTTAGCTACTAGGAATGCATCATGTTCATATGATTAGATAATCAAAGCAGAATTAGAACACAACACATTAACAAGGTGTTTGGACACAAAGAACATGAATTAAAACAAATGGATTGTTCATTATATTAATAACAAACAATCACTAGGTGTGTATACATTGAATCCCACACCTAGTCGACACACGCTTTAGGTTTACATTGTATATGAAAGTTATGAATAAACCTAATACCCTTGGTTCCTTTTATAGTGTAAGGAATAGGGTTTACAAGAGATAAGAATGAATAAACATGTAAATCTTCTATTCAAATAAACTAATACAGAATATATTCTGCATACTTATCTAAATAGAAGCTTCCAACAATACTTGTCTATGTTTCTGTCAATGCTTGGATTGCATGTGACAATGCTTGGATTGCACATGACAATGCTTGTCAATGTTGACTTCTGTCAACGCCCGATTTGCTCTTGACAACGCTTAGACAAATGCCTTCATATTTTCTTCGTTTTTGAGTTTCTGCCACATCAACTTTTTGACCCAACATCAAAAACCAATGTTCTAGTTCATTGTTGATCTTACATAGTTCATATGTTTTGATCAATGGTGAAATGGGTACATTGTGAATATGAGAATGATAAGGATTAAACCTTGATTTATCAAGAGATTGATAAAACACATTCTCACTTTGCTTGATTTTTGATCTATATGTAACATATGAGTAATTGGAGAAATATGTTTATATGTTATTTTATAGATACTATCATCATGACCACAGGATATCAAAATGACCATCTACTCACTAGAAGATACATTCCTAATCCTTCATTGACTAATCAAACTCGCTCTTTTCAAAACACTTATCATAATCTCGAGCCTCGTTGTTTCCATGAAGGAGTATTGTTCCTTCTAATCTTCGTGGACTTGATTTTATTCGATTCATGTTCAATACCATTGGATTCGGTTGTTTGCTTGATATTGATGAGCCAATCTTTCCTTGTTTCCTCATGGAATTCTTTAACTCATTCAAGTTAATACACATCAACAATGGTTTATCTTTAAGATTTTCCATCAAGGGGAAAACCTTTGTATACACTCTCGAGGAATTTGGTGAGATTCTCAAAGTTCCATACGAAGATCAATGTAGGTTCACCGATGCTTGGAGTGTAAACAACTTAGAATCGGCCCCTTTTGATATGCATTACTCGACTGAGATTCCTTCGGCTTCGGCCATCACTCGTGCCCTTTCTTCACCTCGTGAACATCCTATTCTTGGTAATTTTGAAGGAGAATTTCGTGCTCTCACTCCTTGGGAATTACTAACTAGCGATCTTAGTGATTTTATAGTCCTTTGGGCCGAAATCATTAAGAAAAATGAAATGTGTTTGGTTGGTGATCGCAACCATGTGCCTGCTTATCTTGCACATATGTTGTATTGTGTTGTTACCACTACTCCATACAACCTTGCATTTTTCATGGCTAAAAGGATAAGATTTTTTCTCAATGGATCTCGGTCTACTCTTCCTTATGCCATGATTCTCTCACAACTTCTTAAGAGAGTTCTTCTTGATCATCCTCCTCTTAATCCCTCTTCTTTTCATTCCGTGGTTCGAGTCATGTTTCCCATTGAAAGAAATGTCCCTTTAATTCACACGCATGACTCAAATGAAGATGAAAATGTCTCTCAAGACAATTCTCTCATTTCTCGCTATGATTTGTCATCATCTATCTCTCAATTGTCTTCACTAGACATTGATTCAAACTATCAGTATTGTCTCAATCTTCCTCTTCAGGATCGAATCATAAGTGAATCAAGGCAAGGAGGAAATGATCATAGATGAATGATATATACGACTCTTGTGAGATTAACATGTGTGTAAACATGTATGGATTGTTGAACTCTAACTCTTCTCTTATCTCTATTCTTAGGATGTTGTGTATTTTTTTAACTAACAATTTGTGTTTGGATTGCCTAGTAATTTAATTCTAGTTATCCATGGTATCGATATTTCGATTTACATGGCTCTTTGCATCTTATGTGATTAGATAGCCCCCTAGTCTTTGATTATTAGTTCTCTTTTGCTTGATAAACATTAGTATAAAATCTGGGCTAGCAAAAGTATAAGGAAGTGCTATTTTCAAACTCCTCTGGTCGCGGTTCTATATCAAAGCCGTGATTCTTTAGCGATAAGGAACAACGGACCTACGTAAGGAACCACCCAGTACTGTTTCAACAGAATCTTTACTTTACACTGTTTTCTTTAATCTGTGTAAAACTTTGATAAAACTTTTGCAAAAACCTTCACTTTCCTAAACTAGGCTACCTAATTTCATTGTTCACATAAAATGATTTTAACCTATTACTAGGTTGGATCATCCTCTTCTCTTCTTAAACCCTCTTTTGTTGATTGTGTTCTTCATCCCTTCAACTCTTCTGTTAACCTCAACATTCAACCATGGTATTCACTAGAACATCCAACTCCTCCAAAACATCCTCATCCAAAGGAAGCCTTAAGGTGAATCTCAAGTCCTCTAAACTTGGTTCTCATCTTCTTTCAAACAAAAAAGTGAAGCCTCACCTATCCTCATCTCCTCATCACTTTCACCACCACTTGCCTCATGGCAAACAACCTCAACACATGGTACTAACCATTCACATGGTTCTACCTCCTCTTCATTCCAATCAAGAATGAATGAGTTTCCCTCACCACTCATTTCTAGCCCTCCCTTAAATGTGAATGCTTAACCACAACCTCATCAAAGGATTCCTTTTGTTTTTTAGCCTCTTCCCTTCACTCCACCAAATTCACCCATCTCACCTATTTCACCGGATACGATGCCTTCTCCTCATCCTCCTACCAACAACACTCCTCTCTTAGGTGTTCCCATTTCCCATCTTTTAAAAATCTGGTTTTGCAGTCCACTAGACACGGTTCTCTAGCCTCCAGGCGGTTCAATATCGATATGGAACCGCGGGCTTCTTTAAAGAACCACGCCCAGTAAAGCCGATATTGGCTTATTTTTTGTCTTTCTTCTTTGACCACTGTTTTGGTTAAGATTCTTTGTTTACCCAATTTGGCTAAACATTTTCTAAAACATTTCTTTTTCATTTTAAATCTTTTCCTTGTCTATTTTCTTTAAATTCTTCTTTTTTGGGAGTTCTTTCCTTCATCCCTCATAATGCCAAATTCTTCCTTTTCTAACCTTGACATTTCTTTGTCACAAACTTCTCAACCTAAAGCTTCTTCTTCTAAGCTTTCAAAGAAACCGAAAATCTCGGTTAAACCCATTTGGATAAAAAAAGAACAAGAATCCTCATTATTCTTCTTCTCCAAAATCCTCCAAGAATTCCTCTTTCTCTCCGATTCAATATTGGAATGAGACTTACTCTATAAATCTAATTACCGGAGAAAAATAAATTCTTCCACCACCACCTAAACCTTTCAACTCTCCTCAACTCAATGACCTATCTTCTTTCCTTAACCTCACTAGGCATTGTGAAAACATCTCTTATCCATTATCTCCCTCCCCACCAACCTCTAATCTTGATGGACCTCCCCCATCTAACGACTTTGTTTTGCATCATGGTTCCTCGTGTGCTTGTTGTCGTTTTCAACAAATTTAACTTGCTCATATCTATGACAAGCTAAATTTTCTTGAATTCCTCCTCACTCGACCTCCTCTCAAAGTTTTCTTTCCCGTGAACAAAACTTCGAATGATGCTTCATCGTCTTTCTTTTCCAACTAAGACTTTTTGTACTTTAGTTGTTTGAGTCAATAAATTTTAAGCAATCTTGGAAGATTATCACTATTAGAGTAGCTTATGCTTTGTGGTCTATTTTCCATATTCTCTTTTGTTTTAAATATTCATATTGTGTGTATGAATATTTATCTTGTATGTTATTTCATATTTTTGTAATATGAATGTTATGTGTGTTATCTTTCCCTCTAATTCTATTTCACACATTTGTTAAGGAGTTGATCATGGTTAAAGCTTAAAATTAATAATGGGTGATTCCATAAATTCTAAATTTTAACCCATTGACATTTTAAATCATCTTTGATTGGTTTGGATGTTTCTTTTTTTCCTTTATTCCACCAAATGAACTATGATGTTGTCAATACACACTCTTTGGACATACTTAGCAAATGCTTGCTTCTAATTTGAGATTTCTTTTCCTTCGCCCTCTCAAGTTAGTTAGTAAGTAGTGCACATATATACATTGGTATATCTTTTCTTTCTTCTAACCTTTGTGTAGCATGTCACCTTAGCTCATTTACTTGGTGCCCCAAGCAAGGGTGAGTAAGCACCAAAGGGGAGCTACTAGCAAAAGTCTGGTTCTTTTCTTCTTCAAAGACTTGTGCTAACCTTTTTGCTTCGACAAAGGGGGAGAAATGATAGTGATAAACTTGTTAATAATTCGAATAAACTTGTATTTTACGTAAATGAGTTTATAGTTTTTCGTAATCAAAAAGGGGGAGATTGGTAATGCAAAGTAATGCCTAAAAACATTGTTAGTATTAATTAATCTTTCTTAGTTTTGATCACGACAAATTACAGACATTTATTATCAAACACAATCATAAAACGAATTATCTAACAAACACTATCATCAAGGTAATAATCATTACACTAACATATCTTAATCATGCTTAGTGATCTTTAAAGTGATTAGCCTTAAAACTCACTTTTGTCAAACATTACAAAAGATTTTTAATAAACTTTATTTTTAAGAAAATGTTTTATTAAAATGAAAATGCAAATTTAAATATGGCATATTCCAAATGCCATAAGAATATCCTTTGAAGGTTTAAACAGCCTCAGACATTTCAAATTCACTAAAAGACAAAAAGGAGCGGAGTCTACGCCGGCGGTACCTTAGCACCTACGGCGGTTCCTTATCGATAAGGAATCGCGGGCTACAATAAGGAACCGCGGCCATATATAGCCGTTGGATGTTTTGTCCTATAAATAGTGGATCAAATTTTGTTAGCCTCAAAATATTGAGCCAAACAAGAATGCTCGGTCATATGTTTATTATGTATCGTATTTTAGAACGATGTAATAGGTAGTATTTTAGTCGTGTTATTACGGGCTTAACTTTAAGCTAAGGTTCGTTACTAAGTAACCAAAGCCCAAAAGGAAAGCCCGGCCCAAACCATATAGTCCATATAGAAGCCCGCATGTGGGTGGACTATATATACCCTTCCTAGCATGTTAGGAAGGGTGTTGGTTCATTTATATTCTCACTTCTCAATCTAACATTCACCTAGTTCCAACCATTTTCTCTCTACTTTCTCTCACTACTTTCTCTCTCTAGAATTCTTCTCATTTCTTCCTTTCTTTCTTTAATTCTTGATTATATAACATCATATATTAGGGACAACAATTGGTATCGATCGCCATGGGGTAGTTTTGTGATTGGTTGTTGTGTTTTTCATATGATCCGTTTGATTTGATCCATTTTTCTTCCTTGAATTCAAGATTTTTCTTGTTTTTGATTGTGTTTCTTAATCGTATAACTTCTTTAATCTTGTTGTAGAGATTTGGTTGTTTTGGTTTGGTTAAAAACACGATCTTGTTGCCTAAAAGTTGCTAAATTTGTTGCCTAAAAGTTGGAAAAAAGGTCCCTTATTGCGACAGCTTGAATTTCAGAAAAGGTAAGTACGGTTTCGATCGCAATAACCCTAGGGTTTTACTTTGCGATCAGTATTGCGATATCCCCCTTATTCCGATCTGGTCATTCCGATCGTTATTGCGATCTGGATTGCGACGGATTTTAAGGCAATCTTGAAACGTTACTCTGCCCACATTGCGACAGCCACTTTGCGATCTGGGATTTCGATAGGTACGCATTCCGATCTAAGGATTCCGATAGGTACACATTGCGATCTGAATGTTCCGATCTGGGATTTCGACAAGTACACATTCCGCTCTAAGGATTCCGACAGGTGCACATTGCGATCTAAAGGACATTCTGATCTAAGCAACATTCCGATGGGCATTCCGATGACACATTCCGATGACATGTTTAGCTAAATTTTGTTTGAGTATTTTTTAGATTTACCCACCATTTTTAGATTTAGCCACCATTTTTTAGATTTAGCCACCATCTAGGTCAAGTAAAATCAAATTTTTTCCATACTAGTTTTAGGACATTTCTAGCTCAATTTCAAAATTTGGTGATTACAAATTTTTTAGGTCTACCGTTTTGTCGGACTGAGGAATTTATTGTCGGGCTGAGAAAAAATTGCAATTTTCGGAATTTCAACAACCAAACAATCACAACACAACTACTTAAGATCCACATTCGATTCATCATTTCAGAGAATATTGAGATGGATTCTACTGCCGAATATCGTGTGACGAACAACAACATAATGGTGGCAGGTAACAAGGAAAGACCACCAATGCTTGTGTCTGGTCGATATGATCAATGGCAATCCCGTTTTATACGTTACCTTGACACAAAACCTAACGGTGATGCTTTAAGGCAATGTATTTTGGAAGGACCCTATAAACTCTCAAGGATTCAAGTTCCTGCAGTACCAGCCACACACACAAGTGACGCACAACCCGCATATGAACGTGATGAGAAGAGGACCGACCTCACCCCAGAGAACCGTGCGTGGTTTGATGCAGAGAAGGAAGCAATCTACTTAATTCTTAGTGGCATTAGAGATGAAATTTACTCTACGGTTGACGCATGTCCTACTGCTCAAGAAATGTGGACGGCCATTGAAAGATTGCAACAAGGTGAATCACTTAACAAACAAGATGTGAAAACTAAGATGTTTTGGAACTTTGGCAAGTTTACATCAAAGGATGGGGAATCAATTGATTCTTATTACTCCCGATTCTACAAAATGATGAATGATATGACTCGAAACAACTTGCAAGTTTCCACCATGCAAGTCAATGTCCAATTTCTACAGCAACTTCAACTAGAGTGGACACGGTTTGTCACCTTGGTCAAACAACAACAAAAGTTAGACGAAGTTTCATATCACAAGCTCTTTGACATCTTGAAACAATTTCAAAATGAGGCAAATGAACTTCGAGCTGAACGAGTTGCAAAGATTTCCAATCCACTTGCTTTGGTGTCTACCACTCAACATTACCCAGATTATCACTCCCGTACTTCAAAGACCTACTCTACTCAATCATCATCACCACGATCATCCATTGTCTCTAAGTCACATTCTCCAACACGATCCCGAGGCAAAGAAGTTGCCAGAGCACCATCACCCATACCTGAGCAATCATCCGAAGAGGACAGTGATGAAGAAGTAGCTCAAAGGGATAGGGAATTCAAGCAACAAATGGCTTTCGTTATGAAGCAATATAAGAAAATCTACAAACCCACCAACAACAACCTTCGAACATCTTCAAACTCGAGGAACACCCATGCACAGAGTCCTCCATGGTATGACACACGAAGACGTGCTGAGAGTCCTCCAAAGTATGATCGACAACCCAAGTATGATAATCAGAGGGTGGCAACTGTTGTTGGAAATCGGGAAATTGTTGGGACTCAAGTTGTGCAACAAAGTGGGATTCAGTGTTTTAACTGCAGAGGTTTTGGGCATTTGGCCAAGGAATGCAGGCAGCCAAAGAGGGTTAAAGATTATGGTTATCATAAGGAAAAGATGCTGTTGTGCAAGAAAATGGAAGCTGGAATCAAGTTATCAGCTGAGGAAGGAGAAATGCTTGACGACACAGATGATGAACTCTCCGACCAAGAACTCGAGGCACATTATTCATACATGGCAAAGATTCATGAGGTCCTTAACGTCACTGAAGATGACAATGGTCCTATCTTTGATACCGAGCTAATTGATAAGGTACAAGATGATGCTAAATATAATGTGTTTGGTGATACACATGAGCATAGTGATCTACCAACAACAGTTACTGACACGTGTATGATGGAAACGGTTGATAGCAATACCACACCCGATTCATCAGACATGTGCAATAATGAGTTTGAGGATGATCAACATGCAAATGAGTATGATGACGAGGAGCGTGTCGCACTTGCTAATTTAATTTCTAGTTTACAAAAAGATGTCACTGAAAATAGAAAGAATCAAAAGCAATTAAAGAAGGCAAACGCAGCGCTCACTCAAAACTTTGAAGAATGCAAAGCCGCTCTTATAAAATCTAGTGAGACTACTGATAGTTATAGGGCTGAGCTTCTTCAAAAGACCAACGAGCTTGAGGGGTACAAAAGTCGTGTCATCAACGTTAAAAAGGACGATTTTGAAAATAAATACAATGAAGCTCTTGCTTTGTTAACTAAAGAAAAACGTCAATTTAATGTTTTATTAAGTGATGAACGTCAAAAAACGTACCTTGCCACAACAAAAGTTAATGAACTTGAACAGAGGATTTCTATGAACACCACCGATTCTGCTAAAATTCTTAAAGAGAAGAAACAAGAGGTTGAAACATTAAAACAAGATTTCAAAAATAGACAAAGCAAAGATACTGAAAAAGTAAAGGATCTTGAAGAACAAGTCGATTTTTTGAAAAAAGTTGTTTATAATACACATGACTCTATTCAAACCGTAAGAATGATAGCACCTCGATCGTTTTTCAAGGGTCAACCTAGCTTTGCCACCCCCAAGTACCTCGAACAAGCTCAAGCTGCAAACCCCCATTTATATCTTGACGAGTCCGAATGGACCAATCATGATTGCCATGTAGCTAACCTCGATAGTGAAGAGACGTCCCTTTGGGATGAGGAGAGTAGATCACCGGTCAATAAAGATTTTGTGAAACCATATAACTATGCTTATGAAAACAGTCTTTATGGTCTTTTCACTCCACAAAAACAGAAGTTTCGTGAGGAATTATTTTTAGAATGCAAACAAAAAAGAATTCAATGGAAAAAATCTTTTGCCACTAAGAGGAAAACTAATGTTTTTAAATATATTAACTATTTGCCTCTAGATGCTTCTAAAAGCAAAAGTAGAAAAATACTTGGTTTTCTTAAACACCACGTTAATAATGTTCAATCAATTGTTGAAAGCGATTGGGAGAAACGTCAAAAGGATAAGTGGAAAACCGAGATTCCTCACGACATAACTGTGCTTGTGAAAGAACTTTTAATACCAAATACAAAGATAATAAAAGAACATGTTCTTGAGTTTGAAAATTTAATTCAGTCTGAAATGTTTGATGATTTGAAATATGTTGAGTCTCTTGAAAAAGAAATTGATGACCTTCAAAATGACAAATTAGAATTTTCAAACGAATATGATCTACTCCTAGAAGAATGTCTCTCCAAAGATATTTTGTGTGTTACTCTTCAATCTTGTGATGATATCGATGAATATTCTGATGTTGCATGCAAATATCTTGATAAAATCAAAGAGTGTGAGCGTCTTGAACATGAGCTTTCAAAACATAAAGAAAATGTTGATAAAAAGGCTTTTGAGTTACTTCAACACAAAACTGATTTCCTTCAAAAACATTGTCATTCTCTTGAACTTGCTTTGCAAAAAGACGTTGGTAGTTTTCCACATGATAATAAATTGCAAGAAAAACTTTCCCAAACGTTTCGAGAAATGAACGAACAGAATTTGGAAATTAAAGGGTTGAAAGCTCAGTTACAAGACAGGGACAGAGCGATAGCAGAGTTGCAGAAACTCGTTGCTAAGATGGGTGGGAAGATTGTGGAACCTAGTGTTAAGAAACCTGTTGTAAGACAACCCAATGCTCAAAAAGTGACTAGACCCTCTGTCTTGGGAAAACCATCTGTTTTCTCTAATTCTGCATTTGCAAACCTGCGTTTGCCCCAAGACGGATGGGAAGGATAGGTTACCACAAAACACTCCCAAAACAAATATTCGATCACAAAGCATTAAGAACACAAATGTGGTTAAACCAGGGATGTATAGATTGACCACTAAACCCACACAAAACAAAGAAAGTCAATCACCTCAGACTTCTAGAAACACTAATAGACGTGTGTCTTTTACTACAGGAGTAGTCCCCACTGCTAGTGTTAGCCGGCCCCAGCTTAAGAGCACTCGCATGAATGAAAAGGTCTGGCAAAACAAAAGTCAAGGGAAGATGAAGCAAGTAGAAGACCACCCTAGGATTTTCAATGTTTCTAAGAATAAAACGTCTATAATCGCGTGTAATGACGATTTGAATGATTCGACTTTGAATGCTATGAAAGTTAAGTTTGTTTGTGTGAAATGTGGAAAGTGTGCTAATGCTAATCATGCTATGTGTGTTTCGAATAATGTCAAAGGCGTAGAAACTAGAACTAAGAAGCAAACTGTGATGCCTATTAGTGCTAGAAAACCCAAACGCAAAGTGAACCATTCTGGTGCAACCCCCCCTAAGAAAAGTATTGCATCAGACTCCACCACTAAGAACCCTAGAAGCAGAATTAGGGAATTATATGAGTCTGCTAGCAAGCCTTGGAAATGGTGGTTTGCTAATCAATATCCTCCAGGATATAAATGGATGCCTAAGGTTAGGAAAGAAAATGTGACTACGAGCGTTAGTGTGCCTCTAAGTGATGAAAATAGGGAAACTAATGAATCGGAAATCACAACTAACATGGAATCCAATTTAGCAAATGCTCCATCGTGTTCTAATTCTTTTTTTTTTTGGTAAAATCGTGTTCTAATTCTTCTGCAGGTGATCGAAATAATTCTCTTCATACTGGACTCCGGATGCACGAAGCACATGACGGGGAATCTCAAGCTTCTAATTAACTTCGTGGAGAAGTTCCTGGGTACGGTCCGATTCGGAAATGATCAATTTGCACCGATCCTAGGATATGGAGACTTGGTTCATGGGAATATCACTATCAAAAGGGTTTACTACGTCGAAGGGCTCAATCACAATCTTTTCTCGGTTGGTCAATTCTGTGATGCGGATTTGGAGGTTGCTTTTAGAAAGAAGACATGTTTTGTTCGTGATTATGATGGGAATGACTTACTTACCGGAACACGGGGTACTGATCTCTACACTATTTCACTACAAGACTCCACATCTTCAACTCCAATCTGTTTCATGGCTAAACCTTCAACGACTCAAGCTTGGTTATGGCATCAACGTTTATCTCATCTTAACTTTGACACCATCAACTTGCTTTCCAAGAAAGATATTGTGCGAGGCCTTCCTAACTTGAAATTCATCAAAGATCATCTTTGTTCTTCTTGTGAGCTTTGTAAAGCTAAACGGAGTAGTTTCAAGACAAAGACTACACCAAGCTCTAAAGGACGGTTAGATCTTCTTCATATAGATTTGTGTGGTCCCATGCGTGTTCAAAGTATCAATGGGAAGAAATACGTTATGGTAATTGTCGATGACTACTCAAGGTACACATGGACTCACTTCTTAAGGTCCAAGGATGAAACACCCGATGTTCTCATCAGCTTCCTTAAAGTGATACAACGTGGTCTTCAAGCTCAAGTTAAAGTGGTTCGTACTGACAGAGGTACTGAATTTTTGAATTCAAAACTGAGAAACTATTTTGAAGCTAAAGGAATTGAACATGAAACATCTATTGCTCGAACACCCGAACAAAACGGTGTTGTTGAAAGACGAAACCGTACTTTAGTTGAGGCTGCTCGAACTTTATTATCCGCTTCAAAACTTCCACTATATTTTTGGGCCGAAGCCGTGTCAACCGCATGCTACACACAAAACCGCTCCTTAGTTATCCCAAGACACGAAAAGACACCATATCACATAATTAATGATCGCAAACCTTCACTCAAACACCTTCACGTTTTTGGATGTACGTGTTACATTATTCGAGATGGTGAAAATCTGGACAAGATGAAAGAGAAAGGTGATGCATGCATTTTAGTGGGATATGCAACTCAGTCTAAGGGATACAGAGTATACAACAAGAGAACAAAATTGATAGTCGAGACTATTCATATCAGATTTGATGAATTACAAGAAATGGCACTTGAACAAAGCAGTTTAAGTCCCGATCCACAACGACAAACGACTTCCGTTCACAACCGCACGGAACTCGGAACTCAAGACCACAGCAATGAACCGTCAAGTTCAAAGCTGGTTCCTGAACATGTTCCTAGAGCAGATATGACAGTGGACACGACACTTGAAGAGTTGGAAATGTTATATGGACCAATGTATGATGAATATTTCACGGGGGAGAAACAAGTTGCATCGAAGTCTTCCGCTGTCACTCATGATAAGAATGATGATACCTATCATCATCAACAAAAGGATACAACTTCATCTACTTCAACACGGGTTGCTGCAGATTTACTTCCTCAGAATATCACATTAACAATCGATCCTACAACATCCACAACTACTGTCATTGCTCCAGAGAACACACATCAAGCAGACGATGCATTATCTGACGAAGACGAATTTATCAACCCATTCGGTACACCGGTACACGAAACTGGAGAGTCTTCTACTCGACATGTTGATTCGTCAAATATGCATACGTTCTATCAACGACATCCTTCAACACATCATTGGACCCGAGATCATCCTTTGGTTCACGTAATTGGAAACCCTTCACAGCCTGTTCGTACAAGACGACAACTAGCAACCGATGGCGATGTTTATATGTTCGCACTCGCCGTGAGTACTGCTGAACCGAAAAACATCAAAGAAGCCATGGCTGATCATGCTTGGATTGAATCGATGACGGATGAACTTCAACAATTTGAAAGACTTAAAGTCTGGGAACTTGTTGACAGACCATACGATGTGACTCCTTTAAATCTTCGTTGGATCTGGAAAAACAAGATGGATGAAGAAAACACGATCATCAAAAACAAATCTAGGCTAGTGGCTAAGGGGTATGGCCAGAAAGAGGGAATTGATTTTGATGAATCATTTGCACCAGTTGCTCGTATGGAAGCAGTCAGGATTTTTCTTGCTTATGCTGCACATAAGGGATTCACTGTCTATCAAATGGACGTAAAGACGACATTTCTTAACGGTCCTTTGAAGGAAGAAGTCTATGTCACGCAGCCGGAAGGATTCGTTAATCCTCATTATCCTGACAAGGTGTATCGTCTCCACAAAGCGCTTTATGGACTCAAGCAAGCTCCAAGGGCGTGGTACGACGAGCTCTCAAAATTTTTGGTATCCAAAGGTTTCTCAAAAGGTTCAATTGATCTAACTCTGTTCACTTATAAATATGGGGATGACATTTTGCTTGTGCAAATTTATGTTGATGACATTATTTTCGGATCTACAAACCCAAAACTTTCAAAATGGTTTGAAAAAGTAATGCACAGCAAATTTGACAAGGTCAATGATGGGCTAAGTATTGTCAAGAGATAATCAAAAAGCATGGTATGACCTCATGTGACCCCGTTGGGACACCATTATCAACCACATCCCTAGATGCTGACTTGGAGGGATTACCCATATATCAAACGAGATATCGTTCCATGATCGGGTCCCTCATGTACTTGACAGCAAGCAGACCAGATATTCATCATGCTACATGCTATTGTGCACGATATCAAGCACGACCCACTGAAAAGCACCTCAAGGAGGTTAAACGGATCTTTCGGTACCTTAAGAATACCATTCATTTAGGACTCTGGTATCCGAGGGAAACCGGTTTCTTTCTAACGGCCTATTCAGATTCTGATCATGCAGGGTGTCTTGATACACGAAAAAGTACTTCTGGTGGTGCACAATTTCTAGGTCAAGATAAGCTTGTGGGATGGTCTTCCAAGAAGCAGGATTGCACGTCACTTTCATCAGCCGAAGCGGAGTATGTGTCTTTATCTGCGTGTTGTGCTCAAGTTCTTTGGATGAGAACCCAACTCACGGATTATGGTTTCCACTTTGATAAAGTACCTATGTACTGTGACTCAAAGTCGGCCATAGCCATCTCCTACAATCCGGTACAGCATTCCCGCACGAAGCACATCGATGTCAGATACCACTTCATAAAGGAACAAGTTGAAAGAGGTATAGTTGAATTATACTTTGTTGGAACGGATTACCAATTAGCCGACTTGTTTACGAAAGCTCTATAGCAACATAGGTTTGAGTACCTCGTTAGGCAAATTGGTATGAGATGTTTGACTCCAGCAGACCTGGAGATTCTGGCAAAGGTGCCTGCTTGATTTATCTATCAAACATCAACTTGTAAATATCTTTGAAAAAGCAAAATACAAAAATATAAAACACATAAAAGCAAAACACAAAATTAAAAAATCTTTCAAAATCCAAAATTATTCTTCTCGACATGTCTTTCAGTATCGATAATATGGACGTACCTAGAAATGTCGCTCAATAACGACACGGGTGTGTACATAAAGCTCGAATGAAAGTTGTAAATATTTTTCAAAACATGTCATTTCTTCTTTTAATAAAGGAAATTGTCTATTTTGGACAAATATTTCCAAACAACGGGTAGAGCAATCTATCACGGGTTGAGCTTGTCACAAAACATTCAACGTTTTGAGCTCAACACAATGGCTTGTAATCACTTTCAGATTGCAACCCGGATCAATATTCACGGGGGAGTGTACGATTTCGTTCTCTTACCCTTAGCAAAAGAAGTTAAATCTTCTTACACTTGAGTGGATTCGTCAAGTCATTCAAAGTCTATGAACTCAAGTTTATGCTTTAGAAAAACCTTTCAACAAAAAGAATTGATTTTTCAAAAAGCGTTGAACACAATTTTTTCAAGAATTTTTCAATGATATTCAAAATCTTTCAAAAATTGTGTGTTCAACAACTCCCATCCTCAAAAAGCGAAATGTGGATCAGATCCTCACAATGACAATTCAATTGGATCAATTTTTGAGGGGGAGCATTTTAACTTCATGCAAAAGATTAACACATCTTTCTCCCGGGGATTTCAAGACTATTTTCCAAAATATATTTTAATCAAATTTGGTATCTCTAATATCAAAAGATTTTATATATTAGAGATAGGGGAGAAAATGTGATTAAAATGTGATCTAATATAAGACTAAAGCACTTTAACTCTTACCTACATGTGCGAAACACTTTCGATTATCGATGCACATGTGAAGGGGGAGCTTTTCTAAAACGACAAAACTAGCAAGGTGTTAAATATTTTTCAAACACTTTGTTAGAATTTAAAGTGGTTTTCATGGTTACGATCAAATACCCACAACATCTTTAATTCACGACGTTATTGGTGTCAAAAGGGTGGTTAGGTTTAAGTCCTATGATCCAACCAGAACCGGAGGGATCTTCCCAGGGACAATCCAATAGATTATTAGAAGTCCTTAGGAAAGATGGAGTAGAATGTGAACGTAGCAGAATGCCGACTAAGTACTGATGCTAGCACTGGAACAATCACAACAAGGTGCTAGTAATGATTTCTTGGTAAGCATTGAAGGGGTTGAAGAATGAAAAAGAAATGTAAGGATAAAGGGTCTAAAGAAAGAAGCCCTCCATACAACTTAGGCAGAAACCGGGTCAACCCATCATGAAGACAGACTCATCATGGACCCAGTGATGTATGCACAACCCTTTCCTAGCTACTCAGGCTTCTCTCAAAAGAAGTTTGTTTTATTGTCACAGAGATCAACACGATTTCTATTGACTTTCTCACTCCGAGATAGTTGATATTGAATAGGTGGCATCTGCTCCAGCCTCCGACCACTAAAAGTGCACAAATCGAGTCTAGAGCCAAGAGATCAATCAAATCTCGTTAGGACACACGGATGAAGATCAACAGAGTCCTATGCTATATCCTTGCGATATTGCTAGAACACTCAGAGTGATACTACTTAGTATTCACAATGATGAGTGGAAATCCTTCCAGTGTTAACATCAAACAGCACTGCGGTAGGTCATATGCAAGATTCTTTATGAATTGAACATGTGCAAAAAAACTGAAAAGCAACAGTGGTTTGATTCTGAATTGATTCAAACTCGTTTCAGGTTTCTACGCAATATCTTTATGGTCTTGCCAGAACATTCAGAGTGATATTCATTAATATTCACAGTGACGAATGGAAATCCTTCTAGCGTCAACCTCAAACAACGCTACGGTAGGTGACTTGTGAGATTCTTATGAATCAAACTTGTGTCAACTGGAAAGCAACAATGGTAAGATTCGTTAAGAATCAAACTTGTTCCAGGAATTTGAATTGACGACTTTAATCAAGCGGATATCTATCCAATTGATTCACTCTTTATGTTCGCAGTCTTGCTTTGAAACGGTCGAGTAAAGAGAACGGCTAGTACAGCCGCGAAACCCTGTCAAGGAGATTCTTAATTGAATCTACCTGATCACAGGTACGATATTTAATATCATATAACGGTCTTCACCGACCGGAGGTAAAACGCTACCGATTTAGGACGAATGTAAAAGCCATTCTGTCCGTGTCTATGTTTTGTCTCGAGAAGGTGGCGTCACGGTGTACACAACAAAGTCAATGATTCAGAAACCACATACTCATGCCTAAAGACATATTCAACAATTAATAGTGTGAGCATGTGGATGAAGACACAAGATCGCAAGATGGCAAAGACAAGTCAAGGATGATTTGAAGATCTCAAGCTTAAAGACAAAGTCGAAAGACAACGACAAAGGCTCAAAGATCACAGCATGAAGGAACAAGACTACGATTACACGTTCAAGACTCATTTATGGCGAGATTAGTAATCTCTACAAATTTCCTAAATGACTAAGGTTTATGACCTCTCATTGGGGGAGATTGTTAGCCTCAAAATATTGAGCCAAACAAGAATTCTCGGTCATATGTTTATTATGTATCGTATTTTAGAACAGTGTAATAGGTAGTATTTTAGTCGTGTTATTACGGGCTTAACTTTAAGCTAAGGTTCGTTAATAAGTAACCAAAGCCCAAAAGGAAAGCCCGGCCCAAACCATATAGTCCATATAGAAGCCCGCATGTGGGTGGACTATATATACCCTTCCTAGCATGTTAGGAAGGGTGTTGGTTCATTTATATTCTCACTTCTCAATCTAACATTCACCTAGTTCCAACCATTTTCTCTCTACTTTCTCTCACTACTTTCTCTCTCTAGAATTCTTCTCATTTCTTCCTTTCTTTCTTTAATTCATGATTATATAACATCATATATTAGGGACAACAAATTTGCATTCTCATAACCCTTTTTGGACATCTTCTTCAGCCTTCTTTCTCCTTTCTAATCCCAGTCATTTGTAAATGATCACTTAATGTGTTAAGTATGTTTACTCATGATTATCCTCTTGATCTCCTTCTTTACCTTGCCCAACGAGAAGATCACTCATACACTTGTGATGTGATTAAAGATTTAGCATTGATAAAGATCACCTTCTCCTAAAGATCTAGTCATGTTCATCATTTGTTTATTTGTGTCTTGTGTAAATCCAATGTATTTGTGAATACTTAGACTAGTTGTGTTCATCCAAGTTATTTGTGAATACTTGGATTAGAGTTGTGTACATCCATTGCACATGTGTGTGCTTGGATTCCTGTTGTGTAGATCCAAGCTACATGTGTGTACTTGGATATGATTAGTTGAGTTGTAATTAGTTGTGTTAGTTCTCACTAAACTATAAAGTGATGTGGTTGTGTCTTGTGAGTTCTTACTAAACTATAAAGTGATGTGGTTGTGTCTTGTGAGTTGTCACTAAACTATAAAGTGATATGTAGTTGTGTTGTGTGAAGTTCTCACTTAGCTTCAAAGTGAAGAGTCGTGAAGATTGGTTCTAGCTTTGGATTAGAACTCGACATCTAGCCTTGTGTTTGGAAATGGTGAAGTAGGCAACGTTGTGAAGATTGGTTCTACCTTTAGATTAGAACTCGACATCTAGCCTTGTGTCGTAAAAGAGTGAAGTGGGAGACGTTGAGTAGATTGGTCCTAGCTAAGATTAGGTCTCGACATTTAGCTTAGTGTCGGAAAATAATGTAAGCGAGGTTGTAAGATTTTCTCCGCTAAGAAGGGAGCTTGTGGATATAGTGGAAATCTCGAGTAAGGTGTACTCGATGAGTGGAGTAGGAACGAGGATAGAGCCTCGTTGCCGAACCACTATAAATCTTGGTGTCTTCCTAATAGGTTGTTTCTTTCCTTACTCTTTACTTACATTCATTATCACTACACTTACTATACATTGTTAATGCATTAGAATTGAACCTAATCATTATGCAAGCAGCTTTTAAGTAAAAGATAGTTTTGTGCACTCGCCTAATTGAAAGGAATTTTAATTAGGAGATAAACCGATGAGAAACCATTCAACCCCCTTCTAGTTTCTACAAGCTGTTTTCTCCTAAACGAATGCTTGATGAGCTCAAGGCTATGTTCGAAAAGCCGCAAGCTGTGGAAACCTACGACTTGGTAGATGCTTTGCATAGTTGCAAGCAAGCTCCTGGAAAGTCTGTAAGTGCCCATTATATGGAGATGAGGGGTTATATGGAACAAATCATTGCACTAGGATAACCCTATGCTCATAATATGGCTATCAACTTGATCAATAGGTCCCTTAACAAGGACTTCAATGATTTTATTCGTAACTATAATATGCATTGCACGGGGAAGACAGTTAATGATTTGCATGCAATGCTCATTGACTTTGAAAAGGGGTTAAAGGACAAAACATCTACTTCTACTCCTCCTGTGCTTTATGTACAAAAGGGTGGAGTGAGTAAGGCAAAACCGCACAAGAACAACAAGAAAGGCAAAGGCAAAGGCAAAGGCAATGGTGATAAGGGCAAACAAGTTGCGACTTATTCTAAACCTAAGCAAAACTTTGTCAAGAAGAATCAATCATAGAAGGATGAGACTTGTTTCCATTGCAAGGCAAGTGGACACTGGAAGAGGAAGCCCTCTTTATCTCAAGGAGTTGCGAGAAATAAAGAAGAAGGTTGAGCTTAGTGCTGCAGCATCTTTAGGTAACTTATATTTGATAGAGTTATTTAATCTTACATACAAATCAAATTCATAGGTATATGATACGGGATGTGGTATTAACATTTGTAATACCGTGCAGGGATTTGAGTTAGAGAGTAAGCTTACCTATGGGGGACAATTTCTGCATTGTGGGCAATGGCGCACAAGTAGCGGTAGAAGCTATAGGAACATTTAATGTAGTTTTACCTTCGGTTCTAGCACTGAGATTAAATAATTGTCATTATGCACCTACAATTGTTAGGGGTGTTATTTCCTTTTCATGTATGTTGGATCTTGGATTTATTCACACTATTGATAATAATAGAATTTCTGTTTTCAAAGATGGTTTATTCTATTTTGATGCAATTTCTGTGAATGGTATTTTTGAAACTAACATGCATGATAATAATTCCAAGAGAAAGATTAATTCTGTTTTTAGCATGAATAAGAAGAGGAAGTTAGACAAGAACTCTTCTTATCTTTGGCATTGTAGACTTGCTCATATTGGGAAGACTCACATACAAAAGCTTCAACGTGATGGTCTTTTGGAAAATATCAATGATGAATCATTTGATAAATGTGAGTCTTGTATCTCTGGAAAGATGACCAAGAAACCTTTTAATAGCAATATTGAAAGGGCTATTGAACTACTTGGTTTGATACACACTGATGTGTGTGGACCACTTAGACATGTGTCAAGGAAAGGTGCTAGCTACTTCTTAACATTTACGGATGATTATAGCCGTTATGGTTATGTTTATTTACTTAAGCATAAACATGAGGTATTTGAAACATTCAAAGTGTTAAAAGAGGAAGTAGAATTGCAACTAGGAAAAAAGATTAAAGCTCTTCGTTCTGATCGAGGTGGTGAATATTTAAGTCAAGAGTTTAAAATTATTTAAGTGAGAACGGAATTTTTCAGAAACTTACTTCTCCATATACTACACAAAAAAAAGGTGTATCCGAAAGGAGAAATCGTACATTATTAGATATGGTGCGATCTATGTTTAATCTTACAACTTTACCTTTATCCTTTTGGGATTATGCTTTAGAATCTGTTGTTCGTATTCTGAATATGGTTCCCACAAAGAAGGTTGATAAGACACCATATGAACTATGGCATGGTAAAAGGCCATATTTGTCTTATTTAAATATTTGGGGTCGTGAGGCGTATGTGAAACGTGACTCTGGAGATAAACTTTAACAACGCTCAGTAAAATGTATCCTTGTAGGTTACCCTAAGGAAACTATGGGTTACTACTTTTATTATCCACCTGAGAACAAGGTTATTGTTGCTAGGTATGGAGACTTCCTTGAAAATGATCTTGTAAATCAAGAATTCAGTGGGAGAAATTATGATCTTGAAGAAATTCAAGAAGATACATTGCCTTCTGAAAATACTAGCGAAGAAATTCCAATAGAGCCAGAAAGTCTGGGAGCTCCACCAGAATTAATTCCTCCACGTAGGTCTAAAAGAACCGTACGTACGCCAAGCAAACTATGTCTTAACATAGAGGATGATGAGGAGGAGGTAGGGGGTCTTGGTGAACCTGCTAACTATCGATCCGCAATGCTTGATCCAGAAAAGTCAAAATGGATAGTTGCGATGAATGAGGAAATGAAATCCATGAAAATCAATGACGTTTGGATTCTTGTTGATACACCTAAGAATGCTAAAGTAGTGAAAAATAAGTGGATTTTCAAGAAGAAAACCGACATGGATGGTGAAGTAAAATCCTATAAAGCACGTTTAGTAGCTAAAGGTTTGATAGGTGTGTAAACACCCATCCTTTTACCACTTATAACTGGCTAAAACAAGACCAAAACGCGTGTTTAATATCATTTGTTTAGAATTATGCGTGGTTTTTGTGTTTATTGTGTTTTCAGAGCCAACCGGATAAATATTAAAGAAAACATGGGATTGCACGGGTTTTATCAAAGAAAAAGACTAAAGACGAAGTCTATTGTCCAAGAGATGCAAAAGAATTGAAGTCAATGGGCCTATTTGAAGATTTATCGAAGAAAAGGACCAAAGATGGAAGATTTACATATGTCGAAGAAACTCAAGTCTATTAAACGAAGAAATTAAAAGACGAGTTGATTTTAATCGTCGACAAATCCCGAATCAGAATCGAAAACGTCAACTTTTCTGAAAAGACGAGAAGACAAGAAGAAAGGGAGAAAGCCCACTCACCAACCAACCACTTAGCCTATAAAAGGAAATCCCTCACAAAAATTTGGCATCTAGTTTTTCTTTCTGTTTCTCTCTTTCTAGTTCGTAGGAAACCATCTCCCTTAAGGAGTGGTTTTCATCTCTTTGATTTCTTCTTTTAATCTTGTAAGTTTGATCCTTTCCTTTTGTTTACTGAATCTTAATCATCAATACAAGTGTTCATTTAATCTTTTCATTCCTCTTGTTCATCATCATCTTTATTTCAAAGTTCTTAAGTTTTTATTTAGTTGGTTTGATCTTCAAAAGTTGTTGAATTTGTGTTTTTATTGTTGGGATTTGTTGCTTATGGTTACTAAATGATTATTGGTTAATTTGGTTAAACCTTTTTGATTATTTAGCTTGATTTGGTTTAAATTCGTGTCTACTGTTTTAAGTTTCTGTAACTGTTCTTGATTTCCAGCTATATTCCGAATTGTCCATCTGTTTGTTCCTTACTCGGAATGTTCAAACATTCCGAATAGCTTGCTTATTTTATCCCTTACTCGGAATGTTTATTTATTCCGAATAGCCCCTTTGTCCTTCTTTCCTTATTCGGAATATTGGGATATTCCGAATAGCCGTTTACTTTGTTCCTTATCCGGAATACTTCATTTATTCCGCACAGTCCTACATTCCGAATAGGACTTAATTTTTCCGCATGGTCATATTTATTCCGCATGGTCTCAACATTCTGAGTAGCACAAAGTATTCCGCATAGAGTAGTTTTATTCCGCATAGTTCAATATTCCGAATAACCCTTCATTCCGAGTAGATAGATTATTCCGCATGGTAGTATATTCCGAATAGAGCAAATTTTCAGTAAGTTTGTTGCACTGTTTATTTTATCTTAAAGTTTTATTCAAGTAATTGTTTTTGTTTAAATCTTAATTTACTTCTTTTATTTATCTTTTTAATAGTATAGATAACCAAAACCTCTTTTTGTCACCAAGAACAAATCATTCCACTTTAGGCTGTGATCAATTCGAGGAGATACCGAGAACTTAATCTGAAACCATTGCAAAACCCTTGTATCAAATGGCGCCGCTGCCGGCTCTTCTCGTTAAGATCAACAGTTTTTTGTGAGAACTTGGATTTTGGGATCCGTTCCCCGTGAACGTTACTTTTTCATAAAAATTTTCAAAAACCCTAAAAAAATATAAAATTTTCAAAAATCCTAAAAATTAAAAAACATAAAAACCAAAAATATTTTTGCTTTGTTTTTGCCTTGTTAGTTCTTTTGCTGGTGCATGCGTACACGATCAACGTCTTATCAAGAGCCCGAGCCTCTCGAAGACTTAGACATGGCCGGTGTACAAAACATTAACAATAACAACCCACCTTTCAACAACAATAATAACAACAACAATAATAACAACAACAATGAGCCTCTACCGGATAATCGCCCGATGATTGAACTTCTACAAGCACATGTAGATGGCAACAATGATCCAATTGTTATACCCGCGATTGCAGCCAACAATTTTGAGCTCAAATCCGGCTTTATCCAGATGGTCTCCGCTCAACCATTCTTGGGGCGTACCATTGATGATCCACATGACCACATCAAGAGATTTCTACAACTCACGAATACGGTCAAATTCAATGGTGTTCCACAAGAGGTAATCCGTTTACAACTTTTTCCCTTTTCTTTAGAGGGACAAGCCCGGCATTGGCTTGCTAAGGAACCGCCACAGAGTATTCTTACGTGGACGGATTTGGAGACCAAATTTATCAACTACTTTTTCCCACCCTCTCGTACTACCGCTTTGCGGAATGAAATTATCAATTTTGAACAAAAGTACGATGAGTCGTTTAGTGAATCTTGGGACCGTTTCAAAGACCTTTTGAGAAAAGGCCCACAACATGGTTTTACCAAGGTGCACCAAATTAATACTTTTTATAATGGTTTAAACATGAATGACCAAGATTCACTAAACAGTGCCTCGGGGGGTAATCTTTTGGCTAAGACTTCCAATGCTGCTTGGGATATCATTGAGAATACGTCTCGTGTGCAAACCAAGAGTGTTCGGACCAATGTCGCTAGTGCTAGTACTAGTGACAGCGATAAGCGACTTGACAAAATCACTACGCTTCTTGAATCGCTTGCTACCCAAACCGCCAGCAACACCAACAGCATCAACGCTAGAAACGCTAAAGACGCTCAAGTCAATGCTGTTAGCCAACCATGTGAGATATGTGGTGGTCCTCACTCTCACACCACTTGTACCGCCACCCAAGACTACCCTTATGAGAATGTGAATGCAGCATATGGCACCTATCCTCAACCCGCTTATCAAGCTCGACCTCAAGGTGACCGCAACTTGCTTAGCTACCGCTCTAACAACTATCTTTCCCCACCCGGTTTTCCTCCTAGCAACCCGAACCAACAACAAAACCTCAATCGCCCTCCTCAACAACAACAACAACCTCGTACACCATACATACCACCTCACAAACAACAACAACCACCTCAAATAAACAACCAAGTTTACCAGCAACCTGCTTATCAACCACCCGCATACAATGCTCCTCCCAACCAACCCACCGCTTTACACCAAGAAGTGGAAACCTACATGAGGACTAACGATGTGATCGTGGGAAATATTCAGCGGGAAGTGCTCAACTTGAAAGCAGACCTGGTGAAACAAGGGAACGATCTGAGAGCCGATATGAGAAACACGTTGGATAGTCAAACGAATGACTTGAAGAACATGATGGCTAGTTTCTTCCAAAGTAATCAACCCTCTTCTTCGGGTACTCTTCCGAGTAACACCGTTGCGAATCCAAGAGGGGAGATGAAAGCAATCACCACTCGCAGTGGCAAAGGTACTAAGGAACCCGAGCTTCCTATACCTCCACCGGTGATTGTGACTAAGGAGAACGAGTCACCTGCTCCTATTCCTCATCCTTCTACTTCCCCAATTTCTCCACTTCTTACTTCTACCCCTCCTCCACCCAAGGATGTGAGTGATCCTTCGATCCCAAAGCCTTCCTCTTCTTCCAATATACCTTATCCATCTAGGTTGAGGAAAGAGAAGCTCAAAAGCAAGGATGATATTCAAGTTTCGAACTTTCTTAAAATGTTCAAACAATTGAATTTCAACATCTCCTTCGCTGAGGCTCTCGCTCACATGCCTAAGTACGTGAAAATGTTTAAAGATCTTTTGAGTGACAAGGAAAAGCTTCTTGATATTGCCAACACCCAACTTAATGAGAATTGCTCTGCAGTGCTCTTAAGGAAATTGCCAACCAAGCTTGGTGATCCGGGTCATTTCTTAATCCCTTGCAATTTCCCGGGAGTAGAGAATTGCATGGCCCTAGCCGATCTAGGTGCTAGTATTAATCTAATTCCTCTAAGCGTTTGGAAGCAATTATCTCTCCCCGAGCTAGTCCCCACCAAAATGACTTTGGAATTAGCTAACCGTACGGTTGCTTATCCAGTGGGGATAGCCAAAGACGTCTTTGTAGGAGTCGACAAATTCACTTTTCCTGCCAATTTCGTTGTCGTTGACTACGACATGGACCCTCGTGTGCCATTGATCGTTGGTCGTCCATTCTTGAGGACCGGTCGCACTCTCATCGATGTTGAAGCCGGTGAGCTTATCATGAGAGTGGGCGACGATAAAATCGTCTTCAACATGGGAAAGTTGTCTAAACAACCTTATTCATACGAGAGTGTTAATTGTATTGACGTTCTGGATGAGGCTTGTGAAGAACACTTCAATGATGCTTGTAAAAATATTCCTTCCTCTCTTCCCAATGTTGAAACCGTTTCCTCTATTGATTCATCACTGTCTCTATTTGGAGAAAGTGATTTGTTTTGGAAAGATCTTGAAGCCACCATGGGAGATGTGAACTTAGCTAATGATGATTCTCCCACCGATGGGGATGAAGATATGCATTTCTTTGAAAACCTTCTCAACGAAGACAATCTTTATCCACCATCTCCCACGGTTATTGCTATCGATACTCCGACTTTGAAAACGCCTCCCATCGAAAATCCTCCGGATTTAGAACTTAAGGAGTTGCCGCCCCATCTCGAGTACGTGTTCCTTGAAGATAAGAAGAAGTCGCCTGTCATCATCGCAAAGGACCTAAAGGAAGAAGAAAAAGCCCGACTTATCGCCGTGTTGAAGAAGCATAAAAGAGCTATCGCTTGGAAAATCTCCGACATTCGTGGAATTGATCCTCACTTCTGCACACACAAAATTCTCATGGAGGACGACTTTAAGCCCACAATTCAAAGCCAACGAAGGGTGAATCCAAAAATACATGAAGTCATCAAAACAGAGGTTATCAAACTTCTTGATGCGGGTATGATTTACCCTATTTTAGATTCACCATGGGTTAGTCCAGTCCATTGTGTGCCTAAGAAAGGCGACATCACCGTTGTGCCCAATGCAAACAACGAGTTGATTCTTACCCGTCTCGTTACTGGGTGGAGAGTTTGTATAGACTACCGCAAACTCAATGATGCCACGAGAAAGGATCATTTCCCTCTACCTTTTATGGACCAAATGCTTGAACGTTTAGCAGGTAATGAATATTACTGCTTTCTTGATGGTTTCTCGGGTTATTTCCAAATACCATCGATCCCCAAGATCAAGAGAAGACAACATTCACTTGTCCCTATGGCACATTTGCTTACAAAAGAATGCCTTTTGGCTTATGCAATGCCCCCGGGACTTTCCAAAGGTGCATGTTAGCTATCTTCCATGACATGGTTGAACAAACCATGGAAGTCTTCATGGATGATTTCTCGGTTTTCGGGGATTCCTTCTCTTCTTGCCTTGCCAATTTGGAACGTATGCTTAAGCGGTGCGAAGACACTCGCCTTGTTCTTAATTGGGAAAAATTCCGTTTCATGGTAAAAGAAGGCATCGTGCTAGGACACAAATTCCAAATCCGGTCTTGAAGTAGACCGTGCTAAAGTCGATGTTATCGCTAAATTGCCTCCACCTTCAACCGTGAAGGGTGTGAGAAGTTTTCTGGGTCATGCGGGCTTCTATCGTCGATTCATTCAGGATTTCTCTAAAATCGCTCGCCCGATGACCCACCTCTTGGAAAAAGATACTCCTTTTATCTTTTCTAAAGAGTGTATCGAAGCCTTCAATCTTCTTAAGGATAAGCTAACTAAGGCACCGGTCTTGGTTACCCCTAATTGGGAGCTACCTTTTGAGTTGATGTGCGATGCTAGCGACTTTGCTATTGGTGCGGTTTTGGGACAAAGGATCAACAAACATTTCCAACCAATCCACTATGCTAGCAAAATAATGACGGGGGCTCAATTGCATTATACGACAACCGAAAAAGAGCTTTTAGCTGTTGTCTATGCTTTTGAAAAATTTTGCCCCTATCTTGTTTTATCCACCACAATCGTATACACGGACCATTCCGCGTTGAAGTACATGATGACTAAACACGACTCTAAGCCAAGACTTCTCCGCTGGGTTTTACTCCTTCAAGAATTCAACATTGAAATTCGTGACAAGAAGGGTGCTGAAAACCTAGCCGCGGATCATCTGAGCAGACTTGAGGATCCATATCAAGGGGATCATCCGAACAAAGAGATCAATGATTCTTTCCCCCTTGAGACCTTAATGTCTATAAATCTCAATCTTGATGGCACCCCGTGGTTTGCCGATATTGCAAACTACTTAGCAGGTGGTGTTCTCAACAAAGGGTTAACATCCCAACAAAAGAAGAAGTTCTTGAACGATGTTAAGACTTACTTTTGGGATGACCCTTTTCTATTCAAACAATGTGCTGACTTGATTATTCGCCGATGTGTTGACGGACCGACCGCTTTGGACATTCTCCAGGCTTGCCACAAAGGACCCACAGGTGGTCACTTTGGTCCCAACTACACCGCCAAAAAAGTGTTTGACTCGGGATTCTATTAGCCCACCATTTATCGTGATGCTCACGAGATGGTTAAACATTGTGATGCTTGCCAAAAACAAGGCAAGATCACACATAAAGATGAGATGCCTCAAAATTTCATACAAGAATATGAAATCTTTGATGTATGGGGCATCAACTTTATGGGGCCATTCCCTTCTTCTAAAGGCAACGAATACATCGTTGTCGCTGTTGACTACGTTTCCAAATGGGTTGAAGCCAAGGCTTTACCCACTAACGACGCGAGGGTGGTTTGTAATTTCTTGAAACAATTGTTTGCTCGATTCGGTGTTCCTCGTGCTATTATCAGTGACCGCGGGACTCATTTTTGCAACGATCAATTTACAAGAGTCATGGCTAAGTATGGTGTCAATCACCGTCTTTCCACCGCTTATCATCCTCAAACCAACGGTCAAGCCGAGATATCCAACCGGGGATTGAAGAGAATTTTGGAACGTACTGTGGGAGAGCATCGCGCCGTGTGGGCCGATAAGTTAGATGATGCTATGTGGGCTTTCCGTACTGCTTACAAGACCCCGATCGGTTGTACGCCTTATCGTCTTGTGTACGGGAAAGCTTGCCACCTCCCTATCGAGCTGGAACATAAGGCATACTGGGCCTTGGAGTGGGCTAACTTCGACATCAACAAAGCCGGTGATTTTCGCAAGATTCAACTCAACGAGCTACAAGAATTGAGGAATCAAGCTTACGAGACCTCATGATCTACAAGGAGAAGACCAAAATTATCCACGATGCTAAAATCAAGAACCGAGAGTTCCACGTTGGTGATCAAGTCTTACTCTTTAACTCTCGGTTGAAGATCTTCTCAGGCAAGTTGAAGAGCCGCTGGTCTGGTCCATTCACCATCGCCAATGTCTTTCCCTATGGCACCATTGAGCTTTCTCAGCCAAATGGGCCCAACTTCAAGGTGAATGGCCAGCGTTTGAAATTGTACTTTGGTGAGGACATCTCTCACGAGATGATTCCATCCCTCACCACGTTTCCCATGAACTAATTTTGAGTCGAGTCAGGCTCGTGACTCGGTTATCAAAAACAAGCGCTCCTCGGGAGGCAGCGCGAGTATCTATCCCTTTTCGTTTTAACCTCCTAAGTGTAGGGGGACCTATATAGGTGTTTGTCTTTGTGTGGTGATGTGATTACAGGGATGAATGCCCTTTTCGAACCTTTGAAGAACCGTGCTCCCGTGTTATCCAAAATCCGGTTCTATCTCTCCACTATCGTGATTTAATTTTCTTCATATTCACATTTGAAATTAATCACGTTAGTCGTCTCTTCCTTAGCGTGGTTTAACCAACGTGCACAATGTCATAAGTGTAGGGGAGACGTTTCCCACATGCTTCAACATTGAGGACAATGTTTATCTTAAGTGTAGGGGGGACTTCTATCGAAGTTTTAAGTGGACTTTTCCATAAAAATGCCTTCAATTAACCGGAAAATCATCTTTTTCAACATTTTTCAAATTTTTTATTAATTTTGGCCATTTAGTCGTAATTTTTAAATTTTTCTCGCTGCTTTCATATGTACATATTCCGCAATAAAGTCAAAATATATTAATAAAGTGGTGTAGTTAGTTTTGAAATCTTTGACATATTAGGCCCGTTGCGATTATTTTGACTTAACCCGAATAGACTTATTCAAGTTTATTCTAGCTAGTATCCTTAACCATGTAGACCTTAGTTGGTTTATTAGGCTAAGTATCCACGAGTCTCATTACTTGAGATTTTAAATTGTGGAGGACGAGAAATGATAGAGTCAGTTATAAGTCAGAATTCTTGCACAAGCTCACCTGGTGTAATTATTTGCCTATTCTCCCATCACTTGCTAATAATTTATCTGCAATAAGTAAGGTCGTACGATTTGAAAAGTTACTTAGCTTCTAGCCCAAGATCGTTTAAAAGTTGCTCGGTAATGATAAGAGTTCATAGCCAAGGCATAACTTATGAAGCGGGGCGCGAAGATTGGCGAGTCCGAAAAGGCCCTAACAAGGCATGAGGATTCCATTTTATTGCTAAAGATCCAAAGTGATGTGAAAAGCATTATTCCCAAAGTCAATATGAAGGATCAAGACTCACGACGAAAAGCAATCAACTCCCATAAAGATCATGGAGAAGTCTATCCAAAAAGACCCTAACAAGGTATGAGGATAAATAGATCCAAGTCCGAAAAGGAGGCAGATCGTTGTATCTCAAAATCCCAATTAGAGATTGAAGAAATAATCATGAAGTCGTGGTCAACAAAGTTGGAGTACCCCTCAAAAGTCTTCAAGTGAAGAAACTCTATAACGAAGAGAAGACCATTATCTCAAGCACGTCTCTCAAGATATGAAGTATGAAGTACATGCCAAATATCGGCCCGAGAAAGGTCTCAAATCGTGAACCGAGTTATGCCAAGATATGAACTTGTTGATATCCCGAGAAGCAGTTTTAAGAGATTTTGTCCTTTAGCTAACTATTGATCAAATCGTCCTACTTTGCTTTCAGCCTAAATAAACTATCGAAATAAGTCCAAAAATGCATCTTCATGATCATTCTAAGACAAAAATAAAATATAAGAGATACACTTAGGAATAAGGGAGTTTAAGCATTTAATTAAGCAATGTGTGTAAGTGTTTGATTTGCTAACTTATAATAACAATGATCTCGTTTTTAAGCTTAGTTTGGGTAACGTGAAACTTGAGGGTGATAAATCTTCGCAGCACCAAAGCCCTAATGTAAGTCCTTGATCTGTTTGCAAGTTATTCCCTTCCTTTTGTTTACTTTAAAGTTTTGATTTTTCTTAGTACTTTAATTTTTGTTTAGTAGTATGATAATAAGGCCAAGGTTGATTGATTATGAGGAAAATGTAAATTTGCTTTATCACTAAGCATTGCATGAGGGCATGGCAATGGTTAAGTGTAGGGGATTTGATAGGTGTGTAAACACCCATCCTTTTACCACTTATAACTGGCTAAAACAAGACCAAAACGCGTGTTTAATATCATTTGTTTGGAATTATGCGTGGTTTTTGTGTTTATTGTGTTTTCAGAGCCAACCGGATAAATATTAAAGAAAACATGGGATTGCACGGGTTTTATCGAAGAAAAAGACTAAAGACGAAGTCTATTGTCCAAGAGATGCAAAAGATTTGAAGTCAATGGGCCTATTTGAAGATTTATCGAAGAAAAGGACCAAAGATGAAAGATTTACATATGTCGAAGAAACTCAAGTCTATTAAACGAAGAAATTAAAAGACGAGTTGATTTTAATCGTCGATAAATCCCGAATCAGAATCGAAAACGTCAACTTTTCTGAAAAGACGAGAAGACAAGAAGAAAGGGAGAAAGCCCACTCACCAACCAACCACTTAGCCTATAAAAGGAAATCCCTCACAAAAATTTGGCATCTAGTTTTTCTTTCTGTTTCTCTCTTCCTAGTTCGTAGGAAACCATCTCCCTTAAGAAGTGGTTTTCATCTCTTTGATTTCTTCTTTTAATCTTGTAAGTTTGATCCTTTCCTTTTGTTTACTGAATCTTAATCATCAATACAAGTGTTCATTTAATCTTTTCATTCCTCTTGTTCATCATCATCTTTATTTCAAAGTTCTTAAGTTTTTATTTAGTTGGTTTGATCTTCAAAAGTTGTTGAATTTGTGTTTTTATTGTTGGGATTTGTTGCTTATGGTTACTAAATGATTATTGGTTAATTTGGTTAAACCTTTTTGATTATTTAGCTTGAATTGGTTTAAATTCGTGTCTACTGTTTTAAGTTTCTGTAACTGTTCTTGATTTCCAGCTATATTCCGAATTGTCCATCTGTTTGTTCCTTACTCGGGATGTTCAAACATTCCGAATAGCTTGCTTATTTTATCCCTTACTCGGAATGTTTATTTATTCCGAATAGCCCCTTTGTCCTTCTTTCCTTATTCGGAATATTGGGATATTCCGAATAGCCGTTTACTTTGTTCCTTATCCGGAATACTTCATTTATTCCGCACAGTCCTACATTCCGAATAGGACTTAATTTTTCCGCATGGTCATATTTATTCCGCATGGTCTCAACATTCCGAGTAGCACAAAGTATTCCGCATAGAGTAGTTTTTATTCTGCATAGTTCAATATTCCGAATAACCCTTCATTCCGAGTAGATAGATTATTCCGCATGGTAGTATATTCCGAATAGAGAAAATTTTCAGTAAGTTTGTTGCACTATTTATTTTATCTTAAAGTTTTATTCAAGTAATTGTTTTTGTTTAAATCTTAATTTACTTCTTTTATTTATCTTTTTAATAGTATAGATAACCAAAACCTCTTTTTGTCACCAAGAACAAATCATTCCACTTTAGGCTGTGATCAATTCGAGGAGATACCGAGAACTTAATCTGAAACCATTGCAAAACCCTTGTATCAAGGTTTTACTCAAACTTTTGGCATAGACTATGAGGAGACATTTTCTCCTGTAGCAGACATACGAGCTATTAGGATTCTCATAGCTATAGCAGCATACTATGACTATGAGATATGGAAAATGGATGTTAAAACTTCCTTATTGAACGGTCTCTTAGATGAAGACATCTATATGCAACAACCGGAAGGGTACATTGATCCTAAATATCCAAAACGCGTGTGCAAACTTCAAAGATCTATTTATGGTTTGAAGCAAGCATCACGTCAATGGAATAAACGATTTCATGAAGAAATAAAAAAGTTTGGATTTATTCAAAATCAAGATGATCTATGTGTATATCGCAAAGCTAGTGGGAGTGATGTAGTGTTCATAATTTTATATGTCGATGACATATTAATCATGGGAAGTAACATTCCAAGACTTAAGGAAGTTAAGGATTATCTTGGTAAATGGTTTTCTATGAAGGATTTAGGAGATGTTGCATATATTCTGGGAATTAAAATCTATCGAGATAGGAAAAGACGGTTAATTGGTCTAAGTCAAGATGCTTATATTGATAAGATATTGAAGAAATATAGCATGCATAATTCTAAGAAAGGTTTTCAACCTTTGGAAGTTAAGCATGAATTAAGTCATGAGTTAGATGCATCAACACCCGAAGAGGTGGCTTACATGAAGAACGTGCCTTATGCTTCGGCTGTAGGATCTATTATGTATGTTGTAAGATGCACAAGGCCTGATGTGGCGTTTGCTCAGAACTTGGTCAGTAGATACCAACATAATCCAGGGAAGCTTCACTGGACTGCTGTTAAACATATACTAAAGTATCTGAGGAATACGAAAGATATATTTTTGGTATTTGGCGGTAAACGAGACACAGAATTAAAAGTTACATGTTTCTGTGATGCGTCCTGGCAATGTGATAAAGACGATACGAAGTCTCAGACGGGTTACGTGTTTATCATCAATGGAGGAGCAGTAGACTGGAAGAGCAAGAAGCAGACAACCATTGCTATGCATGTGACTCAGTCTGAGTACATGGCTACTTTAGTAGCTGCAATGGAAGCTGTTTGGATTAGGAAGTTTATTGGATATCTTGGAGTAATGCCTTCATTTAAAGAACCTATTGATATATATTGTGACAATTCTGCTGCAATAATATTCGCCAATGATCCTGGAGTCATGAAAGGCGCCAGACACTTTAAACGTAGATATCACTACGTTCGAGAACAAGTTGAAGCTCGAGAAATAAAACTAATAAAAGTTCACACGGATGATAACGTAGCTGATCCTTTTACTAAGGCATTGCCTAGACCAAAGGTAGTTAAGCATGCCAAGGCGATTGGGCTGCAACTAGCTAGCGAATTCATGCAATAAATCTGTGATTAGTATTTGGATAAAGGATGTTAAAACATTATTGAATTGATGAAATAAAGATTGAGTTTCGTTTATTTTATGTTATTTGATTTTGTATCCTATTTTACATGTTTTAATCCATGAATAATTGTTATGTTCTAAACGTCCGTTGTCGATTAATAATATGTGAATATTATTAAACTAAGACAAATCAAAATAGTGACAGAGTATACTTGAAAGTATATTGGTCAATTTTGGATGATATTTGATGGATCAAATATTAGACTTATCCTAACTATATGATTTTACTTTATGGATCTTTGTCATTAAGTAAACCATAAATAGATATCCTTGGACCTGAGATACCAGGAAACTGAATAGAATGTAGTGCATTTCTGTAAGGTAACTTAACGCTAAACTTAACTGGTAGCTATAAGGGTTATTTTTAGAAGTGTTGCAAAGTTCATAAGTTTCTCTTGTAGTCAAAATGGGTTTTGTTTCCTTTAAACTATTTTGAAGTATAATACAGTTGGGCCCCTCGGGTAAGTAGTAAGATGTTTGTGTGGCCACACCCAAATGTGTTTTGGTAATCTTGCTATATCCGTAAACGAGATACAGAATGGTTAATGTAGGAATGACTGAGATCCATATCCTATTAACGTTGTATTTGAAATGAAAGGATAATAATAAATGATGAATCATTTAAAAGGTTTTTCCAGGAGACCTTACTCGAGTTGTACTAGTGACATTGCTAGTGTAACTAGACGCTAGTCAATGTAATCACGATTTTTGAATTTTGTCCAAGTGGGAGCTGAAAGTTTATGGACTTGAAATTAATAGTCGTGTGATAGGATCGAACTCGGGATTAAGGGATTGCACACAATACGTAAAGGGTTAATATTATTTATTAAATATATTTTATATATTTATTAAATCAAACCGAACTTAACTAAACGATCGTTAAATAAATTAAGAGTTAAGTTAAACGAACGTTATGAAATTATATAGAAGAAAAAGGAAAACGAAAAGTTCCGGAAACACCCCTTAGGGTATAACCGACTGTCGGCCTACAAGGGGGCAAAGGGAAAGATTTTGGATTTCCTAATTTTAGTGTTACTTGGAAATCAAGTTTTTCCAAGCCTGTATAAACACCTAAAGCCTTCATAATTTATCCCCACTCCTTCCCTTCTCTCTTCTTGCGATCGCCGAACCAAACACACCCTTAGGGTTCTTTGGTTTTCGATTCTGCTAAATTCCACAAGTGTTGAAGTTCCGGTTTGCAAGTGCTAGACTCACGGTTAGCCTGTTGCATTACGTGTGTACAAGAGCGTAATATAGTTTTGCTTTAAACAATATCTTGGTATTATTCTTCACAAACCCTAATTAGTGATTCTTCGGTGATCTTGTGGATCTTTGCTAGGATAAAGGTATGTACCCTAATCGATTAATTAAAACTGTGTTATTATGATCTTGTTAAATCGCTTCTGCTATAACGTGCTTTGATCTTTGTTATGATTATATAATTGTTATGAATGTCATAAACCATCAAGATGCAGGAGGGTGAACATGTGGCGGATGATGCTTTGGTGCAAGGTGTCTATTTAACTGACTGATCTTATCGCCTCTCACTGATAATTCTGAATTATTAGAGTCATCGGATTCTGGAGTAGCAGCAGTTTTCTGGACTAAAGAGGTTTTAGAGGATGACGCGATTGAAGGTTCCTTTATATCAGTAGAGTTCTTCTTGGAAACATGAGCATGTGAGGACTTGCTCAAATGTGACGATTTCAGGGCAGACATGGAGTATGATTTTGGAAGGTCTTTTTTTGGTATTTAGCTTTCTCGGAAGCATCTCCATTTCGAGGATGATCGCTTGAAGTATTGTCTTTTTTCCTCTTACTATCAGTGTCATGATCTCTTGCCTTATCTAGAACAGATGGTTTTGATGAATTTGAAGAAGGTTTTTCAGCAGAAGATTTAGCAACTGTTAATGCTATCACTTTACGTTGATTAGAAGCTCTTGAAGGACTCGTAGTTGTTCCATGTGATGTGGATTGGGCTTCTGGTGGTCTTTCTGAACCCCTCTTGTGCCCTTTAGTTGTTCGCCGGGTCCATCTGCTTTACTATCTCTGTGTTGTAGGTTCTTGTCAGCCCTTTGCACCTTCCGTGATACAGTGTCGTTATTCAGTTCAAGACTTACGAATGAAAGTTTGTTGGAAATTCTTGTATCTTAGATTAAGGTCTTGGAGCCGTCTAACTTTGGATTACTATTTGAAAGTTACTAGGTATGTACTTTACACTTTCGAAACTCATATTTACTCTTACTTGAGCCAAATATAAAGCCTCGTTAGTTTTTAGTATATTTCGATAAGTAAAACAGTTGATGACACAACTAATAAATTCTGATAAAGTAACTTACTTGATGACACTAAAAGTCGGGTCATGTTATTATATCAAAGCTTTTTATGACCTTAGTACAACCAAGCAAGATACATGCAAATTGAAAAAGTTACGTGCATACGAGTTTTGTTCTTCCAAAAGAAATCCTTGTGCAGGATCAACCTTCCGGCACATTGATCTAGACTCTCCATTTTAGATCCATGTCACCAAACCGAAACAATAAGAAACAACCACAATACCCAATCCCACCTGTGGGTATGGGGGAGGTGGGATGTAACAGATCATGCCCCCTTGTTCTGGGAATACCCAAGGGTAGACCTCCGGCACCATCACTACTACAAAAAAGCCCTTAGAGACTGGTTAAAAAAGCCCTTAGAGACTGGTTTTGCAAAAGGTCTCCAAAGGAGGATGTCTCTTTAGCAAATCCTAAAAAGACTGGTTTTAAAACCAGCCTCTAAAATACGTATAGACACTTGTTTTAAAAACAAAAACAAGTCTCTTTAGAGATTGGTATCCATAGTATTCCTCCAGAAACTAGTCTTTTTAGCAACATCTAACCAGTCTTTTTATAGAGTAAAAAGACATGTATTTCTAAAAAACAAGTCTCTTTGAAAATCGGTATTTTTTTAAAAAAATTGGAATTTTTAGTAAATTCCAAATTTTACAATTTTAACCCACCAAAATGAAGAAATACAAATACAATGAATATATATAAACTAATTTAGAAGGACCAAAACTGTAAACCAACAAACTAAAGCAACCAAACGCAATTTTTATTAAAATTAAAGTCATACTAGAATTAACAACAATATAGAATATTACTAGAATTTAGCTTAACCGTCTATGTCTAATCTCGCCATAATGTGAACCATGTGCCAATGATCGCGTTTATCTCTTTGGTATCCAACGGACGCTCGTTATTCCATGGTACCTATAATTAATTTAATCGAATGTAAACATTAGGAATAAAATACATATAACTGATAAGCATCTAACAATGTACAGATGCAAACTAAATAAACAAAGTTCAAAATCAACCTGGAGGTTCATAATAAGCCACATAATAAGCTGTAAAGTTAAAACTAAACGCACACTTACTTTGTTTGGGAAGTTTTCGGTTTGATATTTCAAGACGAAGTCCTGCATCCACTTCATGACGTAATATCCACTCTCCCAATCATATTTCTAAAGATTCACAACTGGAAATTCCCACTTCAGACTTCCAACGACCCTAAGAAGAAAATAATATTGTGAGCTAAATTTTATAGAAACAAACGTGAAATGTTAAATATTTTTTATGGTACTTACATGTCCATAAGTCCAGCCAGCCTGTAACATTTCTCATATGTTTTTGAACCCTTTTGTGAATTCAAAATGAATCTCATTCCATGATTGGGGCATATTATGAATAGTACATAATGTCGGCTGCATGTTGTGAACGCATATTAAAAAACAATAACCTAATGAACAAAATTTAAATTATGTTTAAATGGTAAGATATGGTACCCTTGTAGAAACGGTGCAAGATAGAAGTCATAATCCGTCATTGAGAGAGTTAAGTAGTCTATGGTGTTGAACTTTTGATGGAAGCATGCATCTGTTGTGATAAGTCCGGGGTTCAAAAAACCAACCTTGTTTTTTAAAAAGCGTCCCTTTTGATGATACAATGACCTAAAAGTAAACAGATGACATAAACCAAAATTAAATTTTGTGATATAAAAAAAAATGCATTTTTAAATGGTAATCCATGTACCTACATCTCAAAAAGAGTCATGATGCCACACTCTAGTTCTTTGTATGTCAACAGATCAATGATATCTGTTGCGTTAATTGCAAAATGTTATTCATCATCTTGGAGAAAAACATTCTTGTTAACAGTACTAGGACACGGCTCAGCAATATCAACACGGAGCATCCATCGATTATATCCGTCTATTATGGTCCGGGGCCTATTCGATTCTATATCCTTCTCCATATCTTCCAACGTTTTTCTGTGGGAAGCTTTCTCCTGTTCAACCTACACATTTAATTGCAGCAAGTCTGAAATTCAATCTAATTCAGCAACTACAACATCCCTTAACAGCCTATACAAAAACTAGCATGGTATCAACCTACTCTAAGAACTAACATGGTATCAATCTAATTCAACAACTACAACATCCCTTAACAACCTATCCAAACACTACTAAACCAAGTGAACTGGTGCAGCTTAATCTATCTACAGGATTAAGAGTTATCAATTAACAACCTTATATCTAAGGACTTTCAGTTACATTATACAACTCAAAATTCTAGCTACATATTCAAATCCAGAAACATTGCAACTGAAAATCATCATGACACATGATGTGAAAACAAAATAACAACTGTTCTTGAGCTTCATTTATGCGTGTTCCTACTGGTTTCTTGTATTTTACAAAACTTTTTTTGCGCTTTTCTTTGCACAATTTACTTATACCACTTGCGTGTAACTAAAACAACTTCAATATAAATGTATTTGGCTTACCGGATCTAAAATTGGCTGAATCTTCTTCATCGCGTTTTGTGGATCTGAAACTGGCTGAATCTTCTTCATAACGTTTTGCTGCTTGGGGGTTTCTTCTAGTTCTTTTCCCAGATTTTTGGGTTCTGTGTCGGTTCCGTTTCCTTTTGCCTTCTTTTTCAATGGTGTTGTTTCAGGTTGAGGCCTCAAACGCTTGGTTGGAACTCCTGCTACGGGTGGCTTAGACCCTCCCTACAAATACCAATTAAATTACATTAACAACTATTAAATACAATTTTTTCACATGAACTATTAAATTATGACAGCAAATGGCATAGACAACAAATATAATACCAGATAGCGACCAATCGCAACAATTGGCCATTGAATGAAACCATTAATTGCAGACTCTAAAGTATGTAGTTCGTCATCAGGAATGGGGAGCTCCATATTATGATGAGGTGCAAAAACTTTCATAACAGAAACTTTCATGTGGCCCTTTCTTAATTTCTTAAAGTGTATAGTACCATTTTCTCCAAAACCGGGATACACTGTTACAGTAGCACATATGACCTGCTCTTCGGATAAAATAGAACTAGGGACGTACAAGTAGCCAAATGTTTCCTCCAACATAAACCGTAGTAACGAGTGAAAAAAATTTCAGAAGATTAAAAGTTCATACATACACAAGGATTAAATATGAATATGAAGTGGTTTACCGTTATGCGATGTAGCGGGACGTTGCTTGCAGTCGAGTTAACATAGGTCCTCATAAGGACCGAGCTCGGGACTTGAATCTGCTTTGTTGGAATAGACACATTCTGCTTGTCCTTTGTGTTGCTTTTGGTGGACATCTTCTGGACCGAGTTCCTTTTCAATTGATGTTGCAGTTCATTGCTTACCATCTGGTCTGATGTTACCGAGCTCTAGACTTGAATCTGATTTGTTGGAATAGACACATTCTGCTTGTCCTTTGTGTTGCTTTTGCTGGACATTTTCTAGACCAAGTTCGCTTTCAAATGCCGTTGTGGTTCATTCATTACCATCTGGTCTGATGTGTTGCCATCGTCTTCTGTTGGTGAAGACATATTGTTTCCCGATTCCAGTTCATTCATTATTTCAGCCTTCATTTCCGCCCTCATTTCCAACCAAAAGGCACTTGATTTCATTTATTCTTTCATTTGTTGCTTAACTTCTTGCCTTATCTCTTCAATATCTTTCCTTGTCCTCTTTTTCGGAACATGTCCTTGAATTCCCTTTTTGTATCCAACATCGCACCCGACACCCCTTGTGCGCCCCCCGTGCTCTGTCCGAAAACCACAATAAGTGAATCTACTCCAGCTTTAGCTTTCTGAGAATCTTGGGCCAAATCTTTGGCTGCTTGTAACTATTTGGTCACAGCCCAAGAATTAATTAATAAACACTTTCTAACAAACCATGCTAATGACTTGAAAAAGTAAATGATTATAGTACCAATTTTTTTGAAACATCAAGTAAGTCGGATGGCACTGTCGCGACACCGTCCTTGTCTCGGGGAGCATGGCCTAAATAGTAGTTGCTTGCACGAATATCTGGTATTAAATGGAGTTCGGTCGCCTTCTCAGGGTCTTCTCTCTCCTCTTGCCATTTCTTTTCAAAGCCCCGATACCCTTTCGGTCCTAGGCGAGAACGACTTATAGGTTTTTTTTGCTCGCGCAATGGCTTTCAGACGCAATTCCTACATTTATCAGTAACAATAGAATTATAAACAGGTGAAATGACAATCTTATAAGCTACTAACAACCTTATATAATAAGCTATTTTCTCTAATTTTTTTGGTTTTTCTAAAAGTTTTTCAACTTAACTAGCTACTGTATGAATGGCTAATCTTAAATTGTCTAAATGAATCTCACAAAAATGCCAATACTAGATGAACAACTGTATAAGTCCTAATAGCCAATTTTACCAAACACTATTCAATCCTTCACTAAATGATTTTCTAGCTTAATTCTAATCAACGATAACTAGCTACAGATTATAAGCTCTACTAGAATAGTTATCAATCTTACATTTTTTATAGTTGTGTTTTCATTTTGACAAAAATCCTCCCACACTGCTGGCTGTATGAATGTCCATTTAGTTGGATATAGTTGCTTCAACATGAATTTGACATGTAGTTTCGTCTTAAACGCCTTCCACTTTTGACCACATGATAGGAGTGTACGACTTTTGATTAAGTCAAGATCTTCATGATTTTCGAGTCTAAAATGTGTCTGATATCAAAATATTATATGTTAATACATTACTTAAGTTATATTATAATAAGATTATTGATGGTGAATAGCATACCTTGATATCAGACCATAAAAAATCTCTTCCTTCCTTTTTTACCTCCTTCCAAGTCTTTTTGAGAATTGAAATTAACCTTCTGCTTCGAGTGCCACAATATTTTGCATAGAGAAACTGCCAGGTGCCTACAGCTTGTCCGAATTGATTGAATTCGACAGATTCACCATCCGGAAGATCTTCGATTTTGTTGATTCATCTTTTTATTTTTGGTGCGGGAGGGTCCTACAATGAAAATGAGCAAT
Source organism: Glebionis coronaria (assembly GCA_025667525.1). NCBI lineage: Eukaryota > Viridiplantae > Streptophyta > Magnoliopsida > Asterales > Asteraceae > Glebionis > Glebionis coronaria. Next base: position 22,590,137 of record CM046880.1, read on the forward strand.
ATGAGATACCGTAAACAACTCAAAATCAAAGTTTTGCAATAAGCTACACTAATTAACCTAATAAGAACACTGTTTTATGCATAAATCCTATGCCAAACACTGATTTATGCATTCGTTACACTTAACTCATTCAATAAGGTCTATGCCAAACACTATTTTATGCATCCCTTACACTTAAACATCATCTAATTAACACTAAACACTTGAACATCATCTAATTAACACAAAACACTTAAACATCATATAATTAACAGAAAACACTTAAACATCATCTAATTAACACAAAACACTTAAAGATCATCTATTTAATACAAAAAAAACATAAATAATAATAAGAAATGAAAAATAAGACAGATTAGGGTAGAAAGATATACCATTTGATCGATGTGGAGGTAGGTTACTGATGCTTTTCTGTTTAGGATTTACGCCCCTTTTATACATCTTGTTTGGGGGGAATTGAAAATGAACGTGGGAATGAATTGGAATTTGGACGCGGGAGAGAATTAAAAAAATGGAGGGATGATTTGATTTTTTTGATCCGGTTTTGTAGGGATTGAGATTGAGAGGTTGTTGATCTACGAGGTAACCGCAAGAACACACATACACACACACGTTAGTTATCTTTGTTTTCTTAATAATCATTAAAAGAAAAAAAATTAGTTATATTCTTTTTTTAAGTAATAAAAATATCATTTTCAAATTGTTTTCTTTTTTTAAATAAATAAAAATGTTTGTAAAATAAAAATATTAAGTACACATCAATTGTAATTTATTTAAAACTAATTCGTTGTAAAAAATAAATAAAATGTTGGGTATAAGTAAATATTGAAAATTTACATTTCTGTCGAAAAACATGTGGATGAACAAACGATGACCGCTCGGATATTAAAAAAAACATACATATATACAAACTATACAACAAATTCCTAAAATATTAAAAAAGAAATGAGAGAATTAGTTGCGTTACATAATAAAACATTATTATTAACGTTGATTTTTATATGTGCGTTTTATTACTTGTACAACAAACAATGGTTTTTTCAATACTCTTGACCTTCTTGGTGGTCGGATCTCAAGTAAATCGTACCAGAAAGAACATCATCTTGAGACTAAACACCGATAGAGAAAGGAGGTAGCTCGTCAAACTTATTGTATTCGTCTTCGTCAACAACATCATCGACACCAACTATACCCCGTTTACTTTGCAGGACAATGTGCCATATATTGTTTGACGGGTCCTCTACATAGAATACTTGATTAGCTTGCTTTGCTAGATTGAATGGATCCGATAAATAAGCATTTGTAGAATGATTAACAAGTGTGAAACCGTCATTATCAAATTTAACACCTCCCGGATTATTGACCCATCTACACTTTAACAAAGGTATAATAACCGTAGTGTAATCCAATTCCCAAATTTCTTCAACGACACCATAATACGAATCTTTTGCGATTGACATCCTCGATGCATCTGTTGTTGTGGATATCAGTGTAACTCCACTATTTTGAACAGTACTCTTATCATCTTGTTGCTTGGTATAAAACGTATATCCGTTGATGTCGTAGCCTTGATATTGAAGTACACGGCGTGGACCGCGCCCTAACTGTTGAATGTCTATGTCAACATTTGCTTGAGACGTACCAACAGCTTTATCTTCTAACCATTTTGAAAAAGTTCTTTTATGCTCAATATCTAACCAACATTGGCCTCGATGATTGTTATTTCTTGATAGGTATGTCATGTGCTCTTGTATGTATGGTTCAATACATGTCATGTTTTGCAATACTGTAAAATGTGCTTGATTAAAATCGACATTGTTGGTAACATCTTTGCGACCAATAGTTCCCACCCCTGCAAGTCTACCTTGATGTCGAGGTTGTGTAAGTCCAATATCAGGGACATCAGCCATATAGTTTGTACAAAACTGAACCACTTCTTCAGCAACATATCCTTGAACGATACTGCCCTCTGGTCGAAATCGGTTCCTTACGAATCCTTTTAAAAACCCCATGTACCTCTCAAATGTATACATATACCGTAGGAAAACAGGACCAGCTATCTTTATTTCTTCAATTATATGAAATACAAGGTGAACCATGACATCAAAGAAAGATGGAGGAAAATGCATCTCGAGTTGACAAAGAATAAGAATAATATCACGTTGCAACTCTTCTAACTTTGTATGATCAAAAACTTTAGAATGAATCATGTTAAAAAAACATACACAGCTTTGTGATTGTCTGTCGAACCGCATGTGGCATCAATCCTCGAATAGCGATCGGAATCATTTACGTCAGTAATACATGACAATCATGGGATTTCATACCAAGCAATTTCAAATCTTTCATTGAAACCAAACTCTTAATGTTAGCAGAATAGCCAGACGGAACCTTAATACCAAGTAAGCATTGACAAAATGAGGTTTTCTCCGCCTTTGACAAGGTGTAACAAGCTGGTGGCAAATACATTTTTTTCCCGTTCGTCTCTTGCGGTAAGCTCACTTCTAAATCCCATTTCGAGCATGTCGTTTCAAGCATTGATCCCATCTTTTGTTTTCCCAAGAATTTTCAATAATAACCCTAACAAGCTTTCACAAACATTCTTCTCTATATGCATAACATCAAGGCAATGTCGGACACACAAATTGGTCCAATACTTTAATTCCCAAAATATAGACATTTTTTTCCAGATACATATAGCAGCTGCTTTATTTTTTTTTCCAAAAATGATGTTTAAATCCGCAACTTTAGAAAATGAAGCCTATCCATCCATAGGTGCGGGCATGGATCTATCCTCTCTTGTACCATGGAACAAATTTTTCTTATTACGGTAAGGGTGATATATGTCAAGCGCCCTTCGATGCCCCATATATATTGTCTTCCTAGAGTTAGGAAACCATCAGGAGTGGGTGTCATTTTCGCAAACAGGACATGCCTTCTCCCCTTTTGTACCATACCCAGACAAGTTGCCGTACGCTAGAAAATCATTTATGGTACAATAAATCATGGCAAATAGCCGAAACCTCTCTTTTTTATGTGACATAGATTTCAACGCCTGTTTCCCATAGATCTATCATGTCATCAATTAGCGGGCGCAAGTACACATCAATGTCGTTCCCTGGTTGTCTAGGACCTGCAGTTAATAACGACATCATGATGTATTTCTGATAACTAGGTTTTACCTAGTTAAAGATTAAGATTCGTTGTGGTGGTTGAATCGAATTGATAACTGGTTAACTATGCGACTCAGTTGTCTTTGGTGAAACAAACAGTTGTGTCGTTGTAGTAATTAAAAAGTGCAAAACTTTAAAGTAAAGAGCAGGTAAAATAAATCTAAATCTAATTTAAAATTAATGACGGGAATTTAAAAGCGTGACGAAAAATTAAAAGGCGCTTAAAGTAAATGACGCAAACTTAAAACTATCCTAAAGGCAAACTTAAAATGCAACTAAAACTTAAACTAAGGCAAGGCTTAAAATAAATCTAAGGCAAGTAAACTTAAAGTGCGACTAAGGAAAAAGGTGGGAAAAGTAAAGCTTAAAATTAAGAATTAAAACTTAAAAACAGTAACTTAAAATAACCTGAAAATACCTCATTCGGAATAATCCTTCGTTCGGAATAAATCACTCGTTCGGAATGTCACCTTCGTCCGGAATAATTTCTTCTTCACTAGGAATATTTCTTCATGCGGAATATGTGACAATCCGTCAATTTGTGGTTGATATTTTATTCTCAAATATTTATTTGAAAACATTATTTCAATGTTACAATATGAACTCACTTATTTTTGGGAAGTAATTTGGATTTACGTCTTGAAGTAGCGTCGACTACGTCTAAACCGGAGGATTCAACGTTACGTGCTTACGTTTACATACACCGTCTTTGGTGACAGTCCGACATTTCAGAAAATAAATTTATCCGTGAATATTATTTTGGAGTTTTAAATTTGTGTTGGTTCATAAGCTCACAAATTTACGAGAAGAGATTAGGACTTACGATTTTATTTTAACGTCTTTTACGACTAAACCGGAAACCCTAGGATTACGTATTTATGTTTTCGAACACCGTTTTTGATGAGACAATTTTTATTAGATTCGTTTTGTGCCGTTGATTCATAATTTATAAAAACGTTTTTCGTAAAACAACCCGAGGGCACGCAAATCGAGGAAACTAGAATCGAGGAGTACCCGTAATTAAATGGGGATGAGACAAGTGGGACACTTGTCCCACCCCCACTCAAACCGGCCCTAACTAGCCACAATGCTCCACCAAGCCAACTTATGTGTCAAGTATACAAGCTAACTAGCAACACTTGTTGCCAAGGCTTACTTTGTAAGCTACATACACATCAAAACCATTAGCTAACACACATACCATCATTTCCACCATGCAAACAACTTCATATTTTCTCTCTACTCTCCATTTATGCCGTCCCATATCTCACCCTAAACATCCATTTTGATAAAAAATTAACCATGAATTCATATGTTATCTCTACATATGATGAAGATCTTTTGAAACCCTATTGATTGGTGGTGATTATAACATCCAAGGAGGAGTTTCCAAGGAGTATTAGGGCTGATTTTCCACAAGGTGTTTATGAAGAATGGTGGTCTTGAAGATGGTCATGGTTATCCACAAGTTTCTCCATCAAAATCCATGTCCAAATCATAACCTACATCAACTTGGTGGTATAAAGATTGTCCTCCTCATCCTCTTGTTATTTTTGATTATGTAAACTTGTATTTCTTTTACTTATGTACATGTATATGATGATTAATGATGATTAAAAATATTGTGTGGAGATTTGGTGTTGATAAACATGCTTAAAAAGATGAAAGACTATAAGAAACAAGGCTAAAATCTTGTTTAAATTTGTTGGCTGTATAAAACAGTAAAGAATCAAATGGTGAACTGATAAAAATGGCATAGATTAATGAATAAACAGTAAGCTATGGGTCTTGTACACATGTGAGAGTTGGCCATGCAATGGAATCATTGTAATGAGTGAGATATGATCAAAACAAGTTTAAGGTACAAATCTGAGTTCACTGTTTTGGACGATTTTTAGAAAATACTTAGAAGATGATTCAACAGTAGCTATAGAAGAGTTAAATGGAGAAAATATCATGTAGTTTATGTGATAACAATTTGAGCTTCTATCTCCATATAGAACTCTAGATATGGCAGTTTTGGTGAATATGAAAATAAAAATCAGGTTTTGGAAATTAAAGTATAATACTATTATATAAGCACTCAAAGTTATATAATATAAAATGTGAATAAAAACCCACTAACTCATATAATAAACTTATATAAATATGTAAAATGGTAAATAAGTGGACATTTTATAAAAATGGTAACTTGTTAAGTTTTATAAGTTATAAAACTATAAACATGATTTTTACGACTTTTTCGGCTATTACCGTAAAATTAACGTTTTTGTTAAATAAAACTTAGACGGTTGGACCCGTCTAATGTAAACTTTTATAAACTCATATACTCATATATAGACATGTATAACAAGTAAAAACCGATAAAAACCCGAACTATTGGACATACGGACATAAACGAGCTAAGTAAACATATTGGACTAATAATTGGACTAAATAAGTTAAACACTTATAAATAGAACTTATTGGGCTTAACCCATTTAGGCCTAACTTGTAAAGTGTAGATACTGATAATATAAGTATAACATGGATTAATACAAGTTAAAGAACTTATAATAAGTTTATTGGACTTAAAACACGTAAATAGGTAAAACTAGTAAACTAGTAAGAAGATACCAATACAATGAGTAAAAGAGAACATGTAAACCCACTGGATCATCATATATATAAAATCATCATATGTATACATAATTGTTATTTTTATAAAGTCATTGGACATGTGTAACACCCCCAGATTTACACAATTCAATACAGCGGAAGACTCGTTGGTGTTACGGGATAGCACATTACTCACATCATAGACAACGCTTAAAAATCGCGTCGTTTAATAATAAAGCATTTCCATTCATAAATATCAAATTTACATAGGTCCCAAGTCATATTATTTCATACAGGTTTTACAAAGTATTTGAATGGAAATTTGTTATTTAAGTGCGGGCCATGAATTCTTGTTGTCTTCCCGAGAATTACCTTCAAGTACCTGAGATAAAACATGTTAAAAGAAAAGGGTCAGCGAAAACGCCGAGTGAATTCATAGAGTTTAATAAAATCCATCAATATAACATCGGTATAAAATTATTACCGAAAATCATTTTGTACAAATCATTGTAATAGGCCATAAAATAGCCAAAGTCATTTCATACAAATCCTTATCAAAATCATAATATAGGCTTTCGCCATCAAAATCATTATACGAACCATTGTCGTTAAAAAAATCATTCAATACGTTTTATAACGTTGTATAAAGTTAAATAAAAACCGTTATATGAATATGGTTATGTAAAACCAGAACACGAACACAAAATCAAAAATAAGACCCCGTATTGCTAGTCAGGCAATTCATTGTAATTCAGTGCGTATAGCAGTATTTCGTTATTTATAGATTATTACAAGCCGCATGACATTGTTACCTTACTAAACCAAACAACGGGTAGCTAGCCCGAAACTCAATTTTCCCATCTAAATTAGCGTGTCGTCACAATAATCACGCTTGTGTAAATCTTCTCATACATAAATTCGCTTACAAATCAATGTGGCACGACGGGGATCAACCGTCAAGGCGCGAACTGGGGTGATCGTCCCCAAATAGTACTATTATATGCATAAGCGTCTACCAAATCCCGGTAGTTCACAATTCATGCTAATGGGACTTTTAGTGACATAAACTAACTTTAATAATCCATTTCATTTCATCTATCGGGTCATTTAATCATTCATCGGGTCATACAATCATTCGGGTCCAAATCAATAAACAAACAATCGGGACAAATAGTGTCCTATTTCATAAAAACTAACAGGTTATCTCCCTCGCGGGTTTATAAAACATTTCATAAAAACATTTAAAAGAGTGCAAGGCTATGAACTCACGTTGATGTGGGAAAGCGGGTTATCGGCAATTCGGATGTACGGTACGTGCTTCAATCACGGAAACCTAGACAAATAATACTCGTCTTAGACTCTTGTCCAATGACTTTATAAAAATAACAATTATGTATACATATGATGATTTTATATATATGATGATCAAGTGGGTTTATATATTCTTATTCACTCATTTTAGTGTTTATGTATTGGTAACTTTTAACTAGTTTACTAGTTTTACCTATTTACATATTTTAAGTCCAATAAGCGTATTATAAGTTCTTTAACTTGTATTAATTCATTTTATACTTGTATTATCAGTATTTACACTTTACATGTTGGGCCCAAATGGGTTAGGCCCAATAAGTACTTTTTATAAGTGTTTAACTTATTTAGTTAAATTATTAGTCCAATATGATAACTTAGCTCGTTAATGTCCGTATGTCCTATAGTTCGGGTTTTATCGGTTTGTACTTGTATTAGATACTTATATATTAGTATATGACTTTTAAAAACTTTACATTAGACGGGTTTGATCGTCTAAGTTTTAATTGGCGAAAAACGTTAATTTTACGGTAATAGCCGAAAAAGTCGTAAAAATCATGTTTATAGTTTTATAACTTATAAATCTTATTCAACTACCATTTTTATAAAGTTTCCATTTATTTAACCTTATACATATTTATATAAATGAAATTTATAAGTTAGTGGGTTTTAATTTCACATTTTATACTATATTATTTGAGTGCTTATATAATAATAATAAACATTAATTCTCAAAATCTGATTTTTATCTTCATCTTCACCAAAACTGCCATATCTAGAGTTCTATATGGAGATAGAAGCTCAAATTTTTATCACATAAACTACATGATATGTGCTCCATTTAACACTATTATAGCTACTGTTTAATCATCTTCTAAGTATTTTCTAAAAATCGTCCAAAACAGTGAACTCAGATTTGTATCTTAAACTTGTTTTGATCATATCTTACTCATTACAATGATTCCATTGTATGGCCAACTCTCAAATGTGTACAAGACCCATAGCTTACTGTATATTAATTCTACTTCATCATTTTATCAGTTCATGACATGTTTCTTTACTGTTTTATACAGCCAACAAATTTAAACAAGATTTTAGCCTTGTTTCTTATAGTTTTTCACCTTTTTAAGCATGTTTATCAACAACAAATCCCCACACAATATTTTTAATCATCATTCGTCATCATATACATATACATAAGTAAAATAAATACAAGATTACATAATCAAAAATAACAAGAGGATGAGAAGGACAATCTTTATATCACCATGATGATGTAGGTTGTGATCAAAACATGGATTTTGATGGAGAAACTTGTGTATAGCCAAGACCATCTTCAAGACCACCATTCTTCATGAATACCTTGTGTAAAATCAGCCCTAATACTCCATAGAAACTCCTCCTTGGATGTTAAAACTTGCACCAATCTTCATCTCTTTGAATGGAGATTAACATATGTTAATTATAACATATGTTTGTGGTTAAAATATGATCAAGTGATGGTGGTTTGTGGTGTAAAATGGGACGGCAATATGAGAGGAGATGAGAGAGTTGTAGGTTGTTTTGCATGGAGTAAAATGAGTTAGTGGTAAGTGAAAAGTGGTTTTGATGTATGTAGCTTCACTTGTAAGCTTAGCTTACAAGTGTAAGCATTATGCTTATAAGTTGACACATGTTTGGTGTGTTGGTGATGTTAGGCCGCCCCATGTGTAGTGGGATGGGATAAATTAGTTTGTCCCATCACACTAATTTACGGGTATTCCTCGATTCTAGTTTTCTCGATTTGCGTGCCCTCGGGTCGTTTTACGAAAAACGTTTTTATAAATTATGAATCAACGGCACAAAACGAATCCAATAAAAATTGTTTCATCAAAAACAGAGTTCGAAAACGTAAATACGTAATCCTAAGGTTTCCGGTTTAGTCGTAAAGGACGTTAAAATAAAATCGTAAGTCCTAATCTCTTCTCGTAAATTTGTGAGTTTATGAACCAACACAAATTTAAAACTCCAAAATAATATTCACGGATAAATTTATTTTCTGAAATGTCAGACTGTCACCAAGGACGGTGTATGTAAACGTAAGCACGTAACGTTGAATCCTCCGGTTTAGACGTAGTCGATGCTACTTCAAGACGTAAATCCAAATTTCTTCCCAAAAATAAGTGAGTTCATAAAATAATATTTTCAAATAAATATTGAGAATAAAATATTGACCATAAATTGACGGATTGTCACAGCATTTACCCCTAAACAGGATCTTTGTCCTCAAAGATCATCTTACTACTCGCTTCTTATAGAGTTAAAGCCATGTGGGTATTTCCTCCACATTCGGTCTTTTCTCACAAGTGTAATTCATTACAATACGCGAGTTTCATCAAACATAACTACGGGAATAAGATCAGGCTTAATGTTGACTTACTTTCTCTATCCATGATGTTCACGGGTTTTTGATGAATGCAACTTTTCGCCGATCTAAAATTTATCAAGAAGAATTCAGATTTTAACTTGATAGATATTTATCAAGTTCGATTTACGAAACATAATTCACGCAGTCCGTGAAGTCCTAGGGTAGATCCAGCTTATATGCCTTTCAAACCAAATCTTTTACATCATCTCAATGGTCCCATACAACGGGGACTTATATCCCATGATTTGTCAGATCATGAATTCATTTTTCCAAGTTTAAAAATTGTGGTATAACTTCGCTACCCATTTGGCACTTCAAGATCTACATTTCATATTCACATAACCTCTTGCCCACTACCGGCTGTCAATAATCAGATCCTAATTTCAACAATCATTTCAGATCTCGCGGGTCGGGTATTTTGCAAGGTTAGGTTTGCCATTATAGGAAACCTTAAACCTAAAAGACATGTCCAACTCACAGTGGGTGTATGTCGGGTGTCTTTATCTCAACTCCTGCTTACAGATGCTCTAATATTTAGATTCTAACAAGATTCGATCTCAATCCTAATACGATGATTATCAATGATAATCTCTCCAAAGTAAAACGATTTTACGGTCTATTACCAAAGGTCAATCATTCAAACATAAAACAGCACTTATATTACTTTGTATCGTTACTTTACCTCGTCCCTTCGATTTGGGGTGGTATATAGTACTCTCATCAAGGTTCGTTCTCAATGATTTCTGAGCAAATCTCTAGAAATTCGACGCGAAGCGAGGATCTTGATAAAGATGTTCGATACAGGCAAACCATGTTTACATAATTCTTTTGCACTTATCATTAACGGGAATGATATTAGCAGATTTGGTAAGTTTGTCGACGATGACCCAAATCGAATCAAATTTAGATGATGACCTTTGCAATAGCTAGACGTTTACTAATGTATGAGGCGATGTCTGCCTTCATAATTGCCATCAGTACAACTTCTTCAGACAAAGATACTTTTAGTCAGAAATGACATAAATAGAATACTTATACTTACAAGACTCCAACATAACTATATCTCAAAATCTCCATATTTAGGCAACCACAAGTGGCCTTTAAAACATTTAACGCTATCGGCTTCTCAATTTTAATGGTTCACATTAGCCGTGAAACCTTTCACTATTTATATTATCCTTTTTACAAACATTGTTTATTTTTATATTGTTCGACAATTTATTTTACATTCATTATTAAGAAATACATCGTAATTGATTCTTTATCCTTCTTATATAATGTGTCAGTAATTATATTCACATTCCTTGATGAAATAAATATCATGTCTACAATTCACTCAGAATTTCTTTCTTCATATTTTCTATGTTTTAATTTCGTCTCAACTATTATCTTTATCTGTTTTACTCAATCTGACGTTTAAAGCGTCCATAATTATTACAACAAATTAAATATTAAATATTCAATTTTTATGTAACGTAAACGTAAAGATTTTAAATTTCTTAGTTCGACCAATTATAAAAATGTTCAAAATAAATTTGAATTTAATTAACAAGATTTTTGTTAATTTATCGAAAATAATTATTAAGATTCGTAAATGTTCGAAAAAAAACTTTTGTTTATACTTTGGTCAAAGTTTTCATAGTTGAAAAGCAAAAATTGTCGTTTTAAGTTTTCAGGTTATGGTATATATGGTTTTACTCAATCCTTCTTAAGTTATCTTGAGGTATACACAAACATTTACCCCTAAACAGAAGTTTAGTTAAATGTTTTGTGTATAAGGGAATAATCCCTTAAAATCCTTTGTTAAAACATTTGTCAAAATATATTTGCACTTTCTTTTTAGTATAACTCAAAGTCCCTAAAGGGCTCTTAATTTTTAAAGAGTCATTATATTTCATTATCTATTATTCACACGGTCAATTAACATAAAGGATTTAGTCTTTAATCTTATGTTAATTATTCGAGGTACAAGTTTTCATTGTTCGGCCAATTCAGGGCAATCTATAATTAATTATTAACTTCATTCTTATTCTTATTCTTATAAACAAACAATTGGTTCTTAATGATCACGAGCATGAATTTATCAAATTACAGCCTACACACGTGATTCATCAAATTTATGAATGCTACATGTGCATTGGTCAATCCAAACGACATCACGTGAAACTCATAACGTTCATTACAAGTTCTGGATGTAGTGATTGGAATAGATAATCCTTTTCGCAGATGCGAAGTTGATGATAACCATGCTGAGGATCAAAAACCTTGTAAATGATCGAACAAATCTTCCATTTCGAGTTATGGATATCGTCTTCGATTGTCAATTTACTCAGTTCACAGTAATCTATAAATATAAGGAATGATAACACCATAGCTCTTCATGATGACGAGCTTGGTAGAATAAAATCTTTCTCCGACAACTTTCTCAGTTGTACGGTAATTCCTTAAATTCAGATGGTGCTGACGTACAGTGCACAAGCCACAGGTGCAGCACCGGGAATATAATCAAATACCAAATTCTACTTGCCTTAATGGCGAAAGTCTAGGTAATTCACCAGCAAATACTTCCTAAAGTTTCAAATAACATAAACATCTTTTAATAAATTTAGTTTAAGTTCTTTCTAGATTATAATATCTATGACTAATTCATAATCATTCACAATATAAAATTCAAGTCTAACTGTAGGATACGGGCATCCATCAAGAATTATTTAGATTACTTTTGATAATCAACATCTTATCATTTAGGGGAATTCTACTCGAGTTCCCATCAATTAAGACAATGTCGTCATATCATAATCAATCAATCCATTCTACTGGCATTTCCAACTTTCCAGTTTTATTGCTGTCGGTAAGATGTGAACTTCTCAAAAGACTAATAATAACTCATGATCTTTCACAAGTTCAAGGATATCTGGAGACACAACTACTATTAAAAGAGTAAGGTCAACGCATAATCTATGCGAGAGAATTTCAAATCAGATACAAATGAAAACATTTAACGAATATTCTATATCCCATGTTTTCATAATTTGAGTACGCATTCGAAAGCTCCTCGGATCGTTACCCAGGTCATTCAAATGAAATCAAATCAAAAGAAATGATAAGAACGTCGATACATCCAGTCGGGTATCAACACTCGGTAATCAAATACTTTTCCTAAGAATCTCACTACGGGAGAATTGGACAAGAAAAAATTGTCAATTGTCAAATAAGACAATTTCCACAGATGAGTAAATTCGACTCAGAAGAATAGATGCTACAGGCACATATGTAGGTGTCCCTAACATTATGTCCTTATTTTTCACTTCTTGCAGATCTCATAAAATTTAATTTTTCACAATCTTCAAAGAAAATGTAGTGCTTATTCATTAGTTTTATGGTGACTACTAATCAGCCTTGCATGGTCCATTCCAAATTGTATGTAGGCGCGCAACTATATATAATTTCAAGATTAACGATGCAATACTCAGTTCGTCAAAATTTTATCATCCATGTTTGTAGTAAACTCATTTTCATGCTTAATAAGAATCAAAAATAAATTTACAAGGATTTTCTTTGTTATGAAAACAATTAAGTTTTCCAAGATGTTTTATAAACAACTTCATTTTGATAACAATCACTTATAAATCTTACTTTGAATAATCCTTTTAGTGATGAAAATTCAATTTTTCTCAAGGAATACTGTTTTATCTTATAAAAACAATGAGTGATCTGCAAAAGAGTGATGAAAAGTTGTTCACCAAGAACTAACTATAATATATCAGGAAATGAGCTTAGCCACTTAATCATGAGGTTCATGACCTCGATGGCACTCAAAAAGAATAATTCACAACGTAGCTCAAATCAAGATGAGTACTTGTTCAATGGTTGCATCACTAATGCGAACATTAGGATGAAGCAAGAAAGGATAGATATCATCGATACATGTAGAATTTAGCAATCAAAGGTAGTCTTTTTCATTAATCACAAACAAGTCAAAATTGTACCGTAACACATTACGTGTCGCTATGTCATACAATTCTCAGAACTCATCCTACCAACTGATGTCTCAGTTAAGTTAGGGATTTTTAAAAGATACCATAATGAATACTAATCTACAAGAGTCATTAAGTGTTCCACCTGTCCCGGAAGATCCATCGGTCCCAATTCAGAAGAAGATTTCTTCAATTTATTTATTGGACACTGGGCATCCTCGTTATTGGACAATGGCCTAGGAACAATCTTTAACACGAACCAACAATCATTTAAAACCTTATAATTCAATCACAGGACTTAATGACTTCCTCTTAATAATCTCATATTCCATACGGGTTAAATTTTACTTTATTCAAGTTTCAATCATCTTATACTCAATGCGACATCCTACCTCATTCTCCAATACTTTCGACCTTATTCTTAAACCTTAAAAGGGAAATAAAAGCTTGATATGATAAACACTTAATTTCCAATCCTATAACCCCTTTATCAATAATTATCAAATAAGTCACTAGTATGAGATGACTCATACATTCAATTAGACTTCTCGGAAAGGTACTAGTGGCATGAGGCTTTTGGGTAATGGTTCCAATGACATCCTCAAGTGCAACATTCACCCTTTCGATTTCAATTTAAGAATTGGGTGACAACGAATCAGATGACATCTTTCTAGGTGGTAACATTTTGTCATACTCCACTCTATAAGGAAAGATCGTCATGACATCGATATCAGATTTATTCTCGCCAATTCTTCTTCAATATCACAATCAACTAATATCTATATTTCTAGGAATATCAACCATTTGTTGGGATCATAAATATCCACAACTTGATTTAGATCTAGAATAGCTACAATTCCTACGGGAATAACTTCGATTGATTTACTAGGAGAGTTAGGGTTTCTTGTGACAATCTACGTCGTATAAATACCTCGTATAAATATCAAAATAATCATCAAACAATCATGTAATAAAATTACATCATATATATATAATCCAAGTTATATATATATATTAAAATAACACTTCTCAGTCTGGCCTTGTCGGTAACTCGGGAATTCTTCGGCACCGTTATAGTCAAAAGATTTTTAGACATTTTTAGAAAAATGTTTATAGTTAAAAGATTTTGAAATGTTTTATTCAAAACCTTGGTTTTAAAAATCTTTTGTTCTCTATAACGAGAGCTCTGGTACCAAACTGTAACACCCCCAAATTTACACAATTCAATACAGCGGAAGACTCGTTGGTGTTACGGGATAGCACATTACTCACATCATAGATAATGCTAAAAAATCGCGTCGTTTAATAATAAAGCATTTCCATTCATAAATATCAAATTTACATAGGTCCCAAGTCATATTATTTCATACAGGTTTTACAAAGTATTTGAATGGAAATTTGTTATTTAAGTGCGGGCCATGAATTCTTGTTGTCTTCCCGAGAATTACCTTCAAGTACCTGAGATAAAACATGTTAAAAGAAAAGGGACAGCGAAAACGCCGAGTGAATTCATAGAGTTTAATAAAATCCATCAATATAACATCGGTATTAAATTATTACCGAAAATCATTTTGTACAAATCATTGTAATAGGCCATAAAATAGCCAAAGTCATTTCATACAAATCCTTATCAAAATCATAATATAGGCTTTCGCCTTCAAAATCATTATACGAACCATTATCGTTAAAAACATCATACAATACGTTTTATAACGTTGTATAAAGTTAAATAAAAACCGTTATATGAATATGGTTATGTAAAACTAGAACACGAACATAAAATCAATAATAAGACCCCGTATTACTAGTCAGGCAATTCATTGTAATTCAGTGCGTATAGCAGTATTTCGTTATTTATGGATTATTACAAGCCGCATGACATTGTTACGTTACTAAACCAAACAACGGGTAGCTAGCCCGAAACTCAATTTGCCCATCTAAATTAGCGTGTCGTCACAATAATCACGCTTGTGTAAATCTTCTCATACATAAATTCGCTTACCAATCAATGTTGCAAGACGGGGATCAACCGTCAAGGCGCGAACTGGGGTGATCGTCCCCAAATAGTACTATTATATGCATAAGCGTCTACCAAATCCCGGTAGTTCAAAATTCATGCTAATGGGACTTTTAGTGACATAACCTAACTTTAATAATCCATTTCATTTCATCTATCGGGTCATTTAATCATTCATCGGGTCATACAATCATTCGGGTCCAAATCAATAAACAAACAATCGGGACAAATAGTGTCCTATTTCATAAAAACTAACAGGTTATCTCCCTCGCGGATTTATAAAACATTTCATAAAAACATTTAAAAGAGTGCGAGGCTATGAACTCACGTTGATGTAGGAAAGCGGGTTATCGGCAATTCGGATGTACGGTACGTGCTTCAATCACGGAAACCTAGACAAATAATACTCGTCTTAGACTCTTGTCCAATGACTTTATAAAAATAACAATTATGTATACATATGATGATTTTATATATATGATGATCAAGTGGGTTTATATATTCTTATTCACTCATTTTAGTGTTTATGTATTGGTAACTTTTAACTAGTTTACTAGTTTTACCTATTCACATATTTTAAGTCCAATAAGCTTATTATAAGTTCTTTAACTTGTATTAATTCATTTTATACTTGTATTATCAGTATTTACACTTTACACGTTGGGCCCAAATGGGTTAGGCCCAATAAGTACTTTTTATAAGTGTTTAACTTATTTAGTTAAATTATTAGTCCAATATGATAACTTAGCTCGTTAATGTCCGTATGTCCTATAGTTCGGGTTTTATCGGTTTGTACTTGTATTAGATACTTATATATTAGTATATGACTTTTAAAAACTTTACATTAGACGGGTTTGATCGTCTAAGTTTTAATTGGCGAAAAACGTTAATTTTACGGTAATAGCCGAAAAAGTCGTAAAAATCATGTTTATAGTTTTATAACTTATAAATCTTATTCAACTACCATTTTTATAAAGTGTCCATTTATTTAACCTTATACATATTTATATAAATGAAATTTATAAGTTAGTGGGTTTTAATTTCACATTTTATACTATATTATTTGAGTGCTTATATAATAATAATAAACATTAATTTTCAAAATCTGATTTTTATCTTCATCTTCACCAAAACTGCCATATCTAGAGTTCTATATGGAGATAGAAGCTCAAATTTTTATCACATAAACTACATGATATGTGCTCCATTTAACACGCCTATAGCTACTGTTGAATCATCCTCTAAGTATTTTCTAAAAATCGTCCAAAACAGTGAACTCAGATTTGTATCTTAAACTTGTTTTGATCATATCTTACTCATTACAATGATTCCATTGCATGGCCAACTCTCACATGTGTACAAGACCCATAGCTTACTGTATATTAATTCTACTTCATCATTTTATCAGTTCATGACATGTTTCTTTACTGTTTTATAAAGCCAACAAATTTAAACAAGATTTTAGCCTTGTTTCTTATAGTTTTTCACCTTTTTAAGCATGTTTATCAACAACAAATCCCCACACAATATTTTTAATCATCATTCATCATCATATACATATACATAAGTAAAATAAATACAAGATTACATAATCAAAAATAACAAGAGGAGGAGGAGGACAATCTTTATACCACCATGATGATGTAGGTTGTGATCAAAACATGGATTTTGATGGAGAAACTTGTGTATAGCCAAGACCATCTTTAAGACCACCATTCTTCATGAATACCTTGTGGAAAATCAGCCCTAATACTCCATGGAAACTCCTCCTTGGATGTTAAAACTTGCACCAATCTTCATCTCTTTGAATGGAGATTAGCATATGTTAATTATAACATATGTTTGTGGTTAAAATATGATCAAGTGATGGTGGTTTGTGGTGTAAAATGGGATGGCAATATGAGAGGAGATGAGAGAGTTGTAGGTTGTTTTGCATGGAGTAAAATGAGATAGTGGTAAGTGAAAAGTGGTTTTGATGTAAGTAGCTTCACTTGTAAGCTTAGCTTACAAGTGTAAGCATTATGCTTATAAGTTGACACCTATTTGGTGTGTTGGTGATGTTAGGCCGCCCCATGTGTAGTGGGGTGGGATAAATTAGTTTGTCCCATCCCACTAATTTACGGGTATTCCTCGATTCTAGTTTTCTCGATTTGCGAGCCCTCGGGTCGTTTTACGAAAAACGTTTTTCTAAATTATGAATCAACGGCACAAAACGAATCCAATAAAAATGGTTTCATCAAAAACGGAGTTCGAAAACGTAAATATGCGGTTTAGTCGTAAAGGACGTTAAAATAAAATCGTAAGTCCTAATCTCTTCTCGTAAATTTGTGAGTTTATGAACCAACACAAATTTAAAACTCCAAAATAATATTCACGGATAAATTTATTTTCTGAAATGTCAGACTGTCACCAAGGACGGTGTATCTAAACGTAAGCACGTAACGTTGAATCCTCCGGTTTAGACGTAGTCGATGCTACTTCAAGACGTAAATCCAAATTTCTTCCCAAAAATAAGTGAGTTCATAAAATAATATTTTCAAATAAATATTAAGAATAAAATATTGACCATAAATTGACGGATTGTCACAGCATTTACCCCTAAACAGGATCTTTGTCCTCAAAGATCATCTTACTACTCGCTTCTTATAGAGTTAAAGCAATGTGGGTATTTCCTCCACATTCGGTCTTTTCTCACAAGTGTAATTCATTACAATACGCGAGTTTCATCAAACATAACTACGGGAATAAGATCAGGCTTAATGTTGACTTACTTTCTCTATCCATGATGTTCACGGGTTTTTGATGAATGCAACTTTTCGCCGATCTAAAATTTATCAAGAAGAATTCAGATTTTAACTTGATAGATATTTATCAAGTTCGATTTAGGAAACATAATTCACGCAGTCCGTGAAGTCCTAGGGTAGATCCAGCTTATATCCCTTTCAAACCAAATCTTTTACATCATCTCAATGGTCCCATACAACGGGGACTTATATCCCATGATTTGTCAGATCATGAATTCATTTTTCCAAGTTTAAAAATTGTGGCATAACTTCGCTACCCATTTGGCACTTCAAGATCTACATTTCATATTCACATAACCTCTTCTCGTAAATTTGTGAGTTTATGAACCAACACAAATTTAAAACTCCAAAATAATATTCACGGATAAATTTATTTTCTGAAATGTCGGACTGTCACCAAGGATGGTGTATGTAAACGTAAGCACGTAACGTTGAATCCTCCGGTTTAGACGTAGTCGATGCTACTTCAAGACGTAAATCCAAATTTCTTCCCAAAAATAAGTAAGTTCATAAAATAATATTTTAAAATAAATATTGAGAATAAAATATTGACCATAAATTGACTGATTGTCACAACATGAGTCTAAGACGAGTATTATTTGTCTAGGTTTCCGTGATTGAAGCACGTACCGTACGTCCGAATTGCCGATAACCCGCCTTCCCACATCAACGTGAGTTCATAGCCTCGCACTCTTTTAAATGTTTTTATGAGATGTTTTATAAACCCACGAGGGAGATAACATGTTAGTTTTACTAAAATAGGACACCATTTGTCCCGATTGCTTGTTTATTGATTTGGACCCGAATGATTGTATGACCCGATGAATGATTTTATGACCCGATAGATGAAATGAAATGGATTATCAAAGTTAGGTTATGTCACCAAAAGTCCCATTAGCATGAATTGTGAACTACCGGGATTTAGTAGACGCTTATGCATATAATAGTACTATTTGGGGACGATCACCCCAGTTCGCGCCTTGACGGTTGTTCCCCGCTGTGCCACATTGATTGGTAAGCGAATTTATGTATGAGAAGATTTACACAAGCGTGATTATTGTGACGACACGCTAATTTAGATGGGCAAATGAGTTTCGGGCTAGCTACCCGTTGTTTGTTGTAGTAAGGTAACAATGTCATGCGGCTTATAATAATCCAATTAACGAAATACTGCTTTATGCATTGAATTACGATATATTGCCTGACTAGCAATACAGGGTCTTATCATTGATATTATGTTCGTGTTTTGGTTTTATATAACCATATTCATATAACGGTTTTTATTTAATCTATACAACGTTATAAAACGTATTGTATGATGTTTTTAACGACAATGGTTCGTATAATGATTTTGAAGGGGAAAGCCTATATTATGATTTTGATAAGGATTTGTATAAAATGACTTTGGCTATTTTATGGCCTATTACAATGATTTGTACAAAATGATTTTCGGTAATAATTTTATACCGATGTTATATTGATGGTATTTATTAAACTCTATGAATTCACTCGGCGTTATCGCTGACCTTTTCTTTTAACATGTTTTATCTCAGGTACTTGAAGGTAATTCTCGGGAAGACAACAAGAATTCATGGCCCGCACTTAAATAATCATTTTCCATTCAAATGCTTTGTAAAACCTGTATGAAATACAATGACTTGGGACCTATGTAAATCTGATATTTATGAATGGAAATGCTTTATTATTAAACGACGCGATTTTTAAGCGTTGTCTATGATGTGAGTAATGTGTTATCCCGTAACACCAACGAGTCTTCCGCTGTATTGAGTTGTATAAATTTGGGGGTGTTACAGTTTGGTACCAGAGCTCTCGTTATAGAGAACGAAAGATTTTTAAAACTAAGGTTTTGAATAAAACATTTCAAAATCTTTTAACTATAAACATTTTTCTCAAAATGTCTAAAAATCTTTTGACTATAACGGTTCCGAAGAATTCCTGAGTTACCGACAAGGCCAGACTGAGAAGTGTTATTTTAATATATATACAACTTGGATTATATATATATGATGTAAATTGATTACATGATTGTTTGATGGTTATTTCAATATTTATACGAGGTATTTATACGATGTAGATTGTCACAAGAAACCCTAACTCTCCTAGTAAATTAACTTACTCTATTCCATTAGGAAATCTAGCTATTCCAGATATAAACCAAGTTGTGGATATTTATGATCCCAACAAAATGGTTGATATTCGTAGAAATGTAGATATTAGTTGACTGTGATATTGAAGAAGAATTGGCGAGATTAAAACTGATATCGATGTCATGACGATCTTTCCTTATAGAGTGGAGTTTGACAAAACGTTACCACCTAGAAAGATGTCATCTGTTTCGTTGTCATCCAATTCTTAAATTTGAAAATCAAAAGGGTGAATGTTGCACTTGAGGCTATCATTGGAACCATTACCCAAAAGCCTCATGCCACTAGTACCTTTCCGAGAAGTCTAATTGAATGATCGAGTCATTTCATACTAGTGACTCATTTGATAACTATTGTTGAAAGAGCTATAGGATTGGAAACTAAGTGTTGTTCATATCGAGCTTTTATTGCCCTATTAAGGTCTAAGAATAAGGTTGAAACTATTGGAGAATGATGTAGGATATCGCATTGAGTAGAAGTTGATTAAAACTTGAATGAAGTAAAAATTTAACTTGTATGGAATATGAGATTGTTAAGAGAAAGTCGTTAAGTCCTGTGATTGAATTATAATGTTTTAATTGATTGTTGATTCGTGTTAAGGGTTGTTCCTAGGCCATTGTCCAATAATGAGGATGCCTAGTGTCCAGGGAATAAATTGAAGAAATCTTCTTCTGAATTAGGACCAATGGATCTTCTGGGACATGTGGAACACCTAATGACTCTTGTAGATTAGTATTCATTTTGGTATTTTTTAAAAATCCCTAACTTAACTGAGACATCAGTTGGTAGGATGAGTTCTGGGAATTGTATGACATAGTGACACGTAATGTGTTACGGTACAATTTTGACTTGTTTGTGATTAATGAAAAGACTACCTTTGATTGCTAAATTATACATGTATCGATGATATCTATCTTTTCTTGCTTCTTCCAAATGCTCGCATTTGTGATGCAACCATTGAACAAGTACTCATCTCAAATTGAGTTACGTTGTAGATTATTCTTTTTGAGTGCCATCGAGGTCATGCACCTCATGATTAACTGGCTAAGCTCATTTCCTATTATATTGTGGTTAGTTCTTGGTAAACAACTTTTCATCACTCTTTTGCAGATCACTCATTGTTTTTATAAGATAAAACAATATCCTTTGAGAAAATTGAATTTTCATCACTATAAGGATTATTCAAAGTAAGATCTATAAATAATCGTTATCGAAATGAAGTTGTTTATAAAACACCTTGGAAAACTTAATTGTTTTCATAACAAATAAAATCTTTGTAAATTTATTTTTGATTCTTATTTAAGAATTAAGCATGAAAATGTTTTTATTATAAACATGATGATAAAATTTTGACGAACTGAGTATTGCATCGTTAATCTTGAAATTGTATATAGTTGCGCGCCTACATACAATTTGGAATGGACCATGCAAGGCTGATTAGTAGTCACCATAAAATTGTTAATAAACATTATATTTTCCTTGAAATTGTGAAGGATTGAAATTTTGTGAGATCTGCAAGAAGTGAAAAATAGGGACATATTGATAGGGACACCTACATATGTGCCGGTACTATTTATTCTTCTGAATTGAATTTACTCATCTATGGAATTTGTCTTATTTGAGAATTGATATTCCCTTCTTGTCCAATTCTCCCGTGGTGAGATTCTTAGGAAAAGAATCTGATTACCGAGTGTTGATACCCGACTGGAAGTATCGACATTCCTATCATTTCTTTTGATTTGATTTAATTTGAATGACCTGGGTAACGATCCGAGGAGCTTTCGAATGCGTACTCAAATTATGAAAACATGGGATATATTCATATTCGTTAATGTTTTCATCTGTATCTGATTTGAAATTCTCTCGCGTAGATTATGCGTTGACCTTACTCTTTTAATGGTAGTTATGTCTCCTAATATCCTTGAATTTGTGAAGGATTATGAATTACTATTAGTCTTTTGAGAAGTTCACATCTTATCGACGGCAATGAAACAGGAAGGTTGATAGTGCCAGTAGAATGGATTGATTATTTATGACATGGCGACATTGTCTTAATTGATGGAAACTCGAGTAGAATTCCCCTAAATGATAAGATGTTGATTATCAAAAGTGATCTAAATAATTCTTGATGGATGACCATATCCTGCATTTAGACTTAAAAGTATACCGTGAATGGTTGTGAACTAGTTATAGATATTGTAATCTAGAAGAACTTAAAATGAATTTATTAAAAGATGTTTATGTTATCTGAAACTTTAGGAGGTATTTATTGATGACTTACCTAGACTTTCGCCATTATGGCAAGTTGAATTTGGTATTGATTCTATTCCCGGTGCTGCACCTGTGGCGTGTGCACTGTACGACAGCACCATCTTAATTAAAGGAATTACCGTACAACTGAGAGAGTTGTCGGAGAACCATTTTATTCTACCGAGCTCGTCATCATGAAGAGCTATGGTGTTATCATTCCTTATATTTATTGATTACTGTGAACTGAGTAAATTGACAATCGAAAATGATATCCGTAACTCGAAATGGAAGATTTGTTCGATCATTAACAAGGTTCTAGCGTATGTTTTAAAGATTTGATCCATGGCATGGTTATCATCAACTTCGCATCTGCGAAAAAGATTATCTATTCCAATCACTACATCCGGTACTTGTAATGAACATTATGAGTTTCACAGGATGTCGTTTGGATTGACTAATACACACGTAGCATTCATAAATTTGGTGAATCATGTGTGAAGGCTGTAATTTGATAAATTCATGCTCGTGATCATTAAGGACTATATGTTTGTTTATAAGAATAAGAATGAGTTAATAATTATTTATAGATTTCCCTGAATTGACCGAACAATTAAAACCTTTACCTTGAATAATTAACATGTGATTTAAGACTTAATCCTTTACATAAAGCGACCGTTTGATTAATGATGGTAAGATATATATATATATATATATATATATATATATATATATATATATATATATATATATATATATATATATATATATATATATATATATATATATATATATATATATATATATATATATATATATATATATATATATATATATATATATATATTGACTCTTCAAAAATTAAGAGCCCTTTTAAGACTTTGAATTATTACTAAAAATAAAGTGCAAATATGTTTTGAGAAATATTTTAACAAAGGATTTTTAAGGGATTATTCCCTTATACCCAGAACATTTAACTAAACTCCTGTTTAGGGGTAAATGTTTGTGTATACTTCTAGAAAACTTAAGAAGAATTGAGGAAACTATATAAACCATGACTTAAAATTTGAAACGACAATTTTTGCTTTTCAACTAAGAAAATTTTGACCGAAGTATAGCCACAGATTTTTCGAACATTTACAAATCTTATTAATTATTTTCAATAAATCAACAAAAATTGTGTTAACTAAATTCAAATTTATTTTGAACATTTTATATAATTGGCCGAACTAAGAAATTTAAAATTTTTTTTACGTTTACGTTTCATAAAAAATTTAATAATTATTATTTAATTAATTATAATAATTATTGACGCTTTAAACGCCGGATTGAGAAAAACTGATAAAAATGATAGATGAGACGAAACTAAAACTTAGAAAATGTGAAGAAAGAATTTTTTTAATGAATGTAGATACTGACACATAATATAGAAAGGATAAAGAACCAATTAGGACATGTTCCTTAATAATGATGGTACAGAATAAATTACCGAACAATTTAAAAATAAACAATGCTTGTAAGAAGGATAATATAGATAATAAAAAGTGGTTCGCGGCTAATGTGAACCATTAGCATTAAGAAACCGATGGCGCTAAATGATTAAAAGGTCACTTATGGTTGCCTAAATATGGAGATTGTGAGATATAGTTATGTTGGAATTTGTAAGTATAAGTATTCTATTTATGTCATTTCTGACTAAAAGTATCTTTGTCTGAAGGAGTTGTACTGATGGCAATTAGGAAGGCAGACATCGCCTCATACATTAGTAAATGTCTAGCTATTGCAAAGGTCATCATCTGAATTTGATTCGATTTGGGTCATCGTCGGCAGACTGACCAAATCTGCTAATATCATTCTCGTTAATGATAAATGCAAAAGAGTTATGTAAACATAGTGTGCCTGTATCGAACATCTTTATCAAGATCCTCGCTTCGCATCGAATTTCTAGAGATTTGCTCAGAAGTCATTGAGAACGAACCTTGATGAGAGTACTATGTACCACCCCAATCGAAGGGACGAGGTAAAGTAACGATACAAAGTAATATAAGTGTTGTTTTATGTTTGAATGAATGACCTTTGGTAATAAACCGTATAATCATATTCCTTTAGAAGGATTACCATTGATAATCACCGTATTAGGATTGAGATCGAATCTTGTTAGGATCTATATTAGAGCATCTGTAAGCAGGAGTTGAGATAAAGACACCCGACATACACCCACTATGAGTTGGACATGTCTTTTAGGTTTAAGGTTTCCTATGATGGCGAACCCAACCTTGCAGAATATTCGACCCGCGAGATCTGAAATGATTGTTGAAATTAGGATCTGATTATTGACTGCCGGTAATGGGCAAGAGGTTATGTGAATATGAAATGTAGATCTTGGAGTGCCAGATGGGTAGCGAAGTTATGCCACAATTTTTTTTTTAACCTTGGAAAAATGAATTCATGATCTGACAAATCATGGGATATAAGTCCCCGTTGTATGGGACCATTGAGATGATGTAAAAGATTGGTTTGAAAGGCATATAAGCTGGATCTACCCTAGGACTTCAAGAACTGCGTGAATTATGTTTCGTAAATCGAACTTGATGGAATATCTATCAAGTGAAAATCTGATCGTTTCTTAGTAAAGCTTAGATCGGCGAGAAGTTGCATTCATCAGAAACCCGTGAACATCATGGATAGAGAAAGTAAGTCAACATTTAGCCTGATCTTATTCCCGTAGTTATGTTTGATGAAACTCGCGTATTGTAATGAATTACACTTGTGAGAAAAGACCGAATGTGGAGGAAATACCCACATGGCTTTAACTCTATAAGAAGCGAGTAGTAAGATGATCTTTGAGGACAAAGATCCTGTGTAGGGGTAAATGCTCTGACAATCCGTCAATTTGTGGTTGATATTTTATTCTCAAATATTTATTTGAAAACATTATTTCAATGTTACAATATGAACTCACTTATTTTTGGGAAGTAATTTGGATTTACGTCTTGAAGTAGCGTCGACTACGTCTAAACCGGAGGATTCAACGTTACGTGCTTACGTTTACATACACCGTCTTTGGTGACAGTCCGACATTTCAGAAAATAAATTTATCCGTGAATATTATTTTGGAGTTTTAAATTTGTGTTGGTTCATAAGCTCACAAATTTACGAGAAGAGATTAGGACTTACGATTTTATTTTAACGTCTTTTACGACTAAACCGGAAACCCTAGGATTACGTATTTACGTTTTCGAACTCCATTTTTGATGAGACAATTTTTATTAGATTCGTTTTGTGTCGTTGATTCATAATTTATAAATACATTTTTCGTAAAACGACCCGAGGGCACGCAAATCGAGGAAACTAGAATCGAGGAGTACCCGTAATTAAATGGGGATGAGACAAGTGGGACACTTGTCCCACCCCCACTCAAACCGGCCCTAACTAGCCACAATGCTCCACCAAGCCAACTTATGTGTCAAGTATACAAGCTAACTAGCAACACTTGTTGCCAAGGCTTACTTTGTAAGCTACATACACATCAAAACCATTAGCTAACACACATACCATCATTTCCACCATGCAAACAACTTCACATTTTCTCTCTACTCTCCATTTATGCCATCCCATATCTCACCCTAAACATCCATTTTGATCAAAAATTAACCATGAATTCATATGTTATCTCTACATATGATGAAGCTCTTTTGAAACCCTATTGATTGGTGGTGATTATAACATCCAAGGAGGAGTTTCCAAGGAGTATTAGGGCTGATTTTTCACAAGTTGTTCATGAATCATGGTGGTCTTGGAGATGGTCATGGTTATCCACAAGTTTCTCCATCAAAATCCATGTCCAAATCATAACCTACATCAACTTAGTGGTATAAAGATTGTCCTCCTCATCCTCTTGTTATTTTTGATTATGTAAACTTGTATTTATTTTACTTATGTATATGTATATGATGATTAAAAATATTGTGTGGGGATTAGGTGTTGATAAACATGCTTAAAAAGATGAAAGACTATAAGAAACAAGGCTAAAATCTTGTTTAAATTTGTTCGCTGTATAAAACAGTAAAGAATCAAATGGTGAACTGATAAAAATGGCATAGATTAATGAATAAAGAGTAAGCTATGGGTCTTGTACACATGTGAGAGTTAGCCATTCAATGGAATCATTGTAATGAGTGAGATATAATCAAAACAAGTTTAAGGTACAAATCTGAGTTCACTGTTTTGGACGATTTTTAGAAAATACTTAGAAGATGATTTAACAGTAGCTATAGAAGAGTTAAATGGATCAAATATCATATAGTTTATGTGATAAAAATTTGAGCTTCTATATCCATATAGAACTCTAGATATGGCAGTTTTGGTGAATATGAAAATAAAAATCAGATTTTGGAAATTAAAGTATAATACTATTATATAAGCACTCAAAATTATATAATATAAAATGTGAATAAAAACCCACTAACTCATATAATACACTTATATAAATATGTAAAATGGTAAATAAGTGGACATTTTATAAAAATGGTAACTTGTTAAGTTTTATAAGTTATAAAACTATAAACATGATTTTTACGACATTTTCGACTATTACCGTAAAATTAACGTTTTTGTTAAATAAAACTTAGATGGTTGGACCCGTCTAATGTAAACTTTTATAAACTCATATAATGATATATAGACATGTATAACAAGTAAAACCCGATAAAAACCCGAACTATAGGACATACGGACATAAACGAGCTAAGTAAACATATTGGACTAATAATTGGACTAAATAAGTTAAACACTTATAAAAAGAACTTATTGGGCTTAACCCATTTAGGACCAACTTGTAAAGTGTAGATACTGATAATATAAGTATAACATGGATTAATACAAGTTAAAGAACTTATAATAAGTTTATTGGACTTAAAACACGTAAATAGGTAAAACTAGTAAACTAGTAAGAAGATACCAATACAATGAGTAAAAGAGAACATGAAACCCATTGGATCATCATAAATATAAAATCATCATATGTATGCATAATTGTTATTTTTATAAAGTCATTGCACATAAGTCTAAGACGAGTATTATTTGTCTAGGTTTCCGTGATTGAAGCACGTACCGTACGTCCGAATTGCCGATAACCCGCCTTCCCACATCAACGTGAGTTCATAGCCTCGCACTCTTTTAAATGTTTTTATGAGATGTTTTATAAACCCACGAGGGAGATAACATGTTAGTTTTACTAAAATAGGACACCATTTGTCCCGATTGCTTGTTTATTGATTTGGACCCGAATGATTGTATGACCCGATGAATGATTTTATGACCCGATAGATGAAATGAAATAGATTATCAAAGTTAGGTTATGTCACTAAAAGTCCCATTAGCATGAATTGTGAACTACCGGGATTTGGTAGACGCTTATGCATATAATAGTACTATTTGGGGACGATCACCCCAGTTCGCGCCTTGACGGTTGATCCCCGTCGTGCCACATTGATTGGTAAGCGAATTTATGTATGAGAAGATTTACACAAGCGTGATTATTGTGACGACACGCTAATTTAGATGGGAAAATGAGTTTCGGGCTAGCTACCCGTTGTTTGTTGTAGTAAGGTAACAATGTCATGCGGCTTATAATAATCCAATTAACGAAATACTGCTTTATGCATTGAATTACGATATATTGCCTGACTAGCAATACAGGGTCTTATCATTGATATTATGTTCGTGTTTTGGTTTTATATAACCATATTCATATAACGGTTTTTATTTAATCTATACAACGTTATAAAACGTATTGTATGATGTTTTTAACGACAATGGTTCGTATATTGATTTTGAAGGGGAAAGCCTATATTATGATTTTGATAAGGATTTGTATAAAATGACTTTGGCTATTTTATGGCCTATTACAATGATTTGTACAAAATGATTTTCGGTAATAATTTTATACCGATGTTATATTGATGGTATTTATTAAACTCTATGAATTCACTCGGCGTTATCGCTGACCTTTTCTTTTAACATGTTTTATCTCAGGTACTTGAAGGTAATTCTCGGGAAGACAACAAGAATTCATGGCCCGCACTTAAATAATCATTTTCCATTCAAATGCTTTGTAAAACCTGTATGAAATACAATGACTTGGGACCTATGTAAATTTGATATTTATGAATGGAAATGCTTTATTATCAAACGACGCGATTTTTAAGCGTTGTCTACGATGTGAGTAATGTGCTATCCCGTAACACCAACGAGTCTTCCGCTGTATTGAGTTGTATAAATTTGGGGGTGTTACAGAATAAAAGTTTTATCCGGAATATTTGATGTTCCGAATGAACAACCTTGTCTGAAACCTTGATTCGGAACAATTAGCAGAAAACCTTCATTCGGAATATTCCGAATGAACACCTTTATTCGAAATATAAGTTATTCCGAATGAAGACCTTGATCCGGAATATTTTCTTGGTTCGGAATGTTCCGAATGATCACTTTGATCCGGAATGTTCCGAATGAACACCCTTCGTTCGGAATGCTCCGAATGAACCCTTGATCCGGAATATTATTCCGACTAAACGACTTGATCCGGAACAAATTCTTCACTTGGAATGTCAGCTTGATTCGGAACTTCCACTGATCCTGGAATATGTCACTTATCCGGAATATTAGCTTGGTTCGGAACAATCACAACACCACCTTTATCCGGAATAAATTGCTTTGATTCGGAATAACCTGGGGAAGAACAGTAACGAAGAACATGGGACAAAGAATAGCACGAATCTAATCTAATCTAATCAAAATCAACCAAAAGATTAAATCAAACTAACCAAATAACATCTACTAATCATAAACAAACAATCCAAAACAATCAAACTAACAATACTAATCAAAATAATCAAAACCCACTTAAGAAAATTAATAAAAACTCAAGAACATGAACATGAACAATAAAGCATAAAGATTAAAGATCAAACAAGAAAGGAAGATAGAAGATTAACAATAAAAGTAAAGATTGACAATAATTAAAAGGAAACTTACTTGAAATTAAATGAATTTAAGGTGCAAGACAATGTATTTAAATTGACATGAATTTAAAGAACAAGTAATTAAAAGGGTGGAAGAACTAGTGTCACTCTAGCCAACAAAATTAAAATGAAATCCTAATGATCTATTTATAGGAGGATTAGGGAGGTGCTTAGGAAGCTTCCTCCCCTCTTTCTTCTTTCTTTAATTGCATGATTAAGTCCTTGTCTTCTTAATTCTTTGACTTTAATGACTTTGTCTCGGAATTTCTTTAAACTCGTCTTGTAATTCTTCAATAAATTAGACTTGAGTTCTTCGACTTTTAGTAAACTTCCGTCTTTTGACTTTTTCTTCGATAAATCTTCAGAATTGGTCTTGGACTTCCGTTCTTTTTGCACTCTTGATTTCTTGACTTCGTCTTTTGTCTTTTTCTTCGATAAAAGCCCGTAAATGCCCGTGTTTTCTCCCCTTTTCACATTTTCGTCCTAAATCACAACAAAAACACAAACCACGCATAATTCCAACATTTACGACATAAAATACATGTTTTGGCTTGGTTATTATTGTAGTTAAGTGGTAAAAAGGATGGGTGTTTACACACCTATCAAATCCCCTACACTTGACCATTGCAATGTCCTCATGCAATGCATTAGTTACAAAGCACGATTACACTTTTCATCACAATCAATCCATATTGGCCTTTATTAAAGAGATAGAAAATAACAAAACAAATAAAGAAATCAAAAACATACCTTAGGGTTATGAAAATGTTATGAATGATCATCATCCTCAAGTTTTCACATTCTCCAAACCAAGCTTAAAAACGAGATCATTGTTATTATAAGTTAGCAAACTAACACGAACTCATGTGGGCCAATTATTCACTTAGACTCCCTTTATTCCTAGGTGTATCTCTTATATTTTATTGTTGTCTTGAATGATCACGAGGATGCATTTGTTGACTTATTTCGATAGTTTATTAGGCTGAAAATAAAGTGGGACGATTTAATCAATAGTTAGCTAAAGGACAAAATCTTTTAAAACTGCTTCTCGGGACCTCAAATAGTTCATATCTTGGCATAACTCGCTTCGCGATTTGAGACCTTTCTCGGACCGACATTTGGCAGCGAATTCATACTTCGAATCTTGAGAGACGTTCATGAAATAATGGTCTTCTCTTCATAATGGGAATTTCTTCACTTGAAATTTTGAGAAATCCTTCATATTTGGACCACGACTTCTTCATTTTTCTCCAATCTTTATTTTGGATTTTGATATACAACGATCCGCCTCCTTTTTGGACTTGGATCTATTTATCCTCATACCTTGTTAGGGTCTTTTCGGATAGACTTCTCCATGATCTTTTGGGGAGTTTTTGCTTTTCGTCGTGTGTCTCGATCCTTCATATTGATTTTTGATAAATGATTCTTCACATCACTTGGGATCTTTAGCAACAAAATGTAGCCCTCATGTCTTGTTAGGACCTTTTTGGACTCGCCAATCTTCGAATCCCGCTTCAATAAGTTATGCCTTGGCTATGAACTCTAATCCATACCGAGCAACTTTTAAACGATCTTGTGCTAGAAGCTAAGTAACTTTTCAAATCGTACAACCTTATTTATTGCAGATAAATTTATTAGCAAGCGATGGGAGAATAGGCTTATAATTAACTCACATAAATTCACGAAATAATACCAAACTTATAATTGACTCTATCATCTCTCGTTCTCCACAGTTTAAAATCTCAAGGAATGAGACTCGTGGATACTTAGCCTATTAAATCAAAGTTTGGATTTTCGAGTCGCCTATAGGATCTTGCATCTTCTTAGACTCTTTCAAGTTTAGCAATCGAATTTTAAAGTTCCCTTGATAAACGACTCTCTAGGATCAATTATAGGAACTTGCGAAAAGTTCTTGTTCTTAACCCGTGAGAGTTAAGACTTTCGCGTTTTATAGCTCCCTATATAAAAGCCTAGCAAAACTTGACTTAAACACGTTAAGGATACTAGCTAGAGTAAACTTAGATAAGTAGACTCGGGTTGAGTCAAAAGATTCACAACGTTTAAAAATTAAAACCAAATTATTAAAAATTATTCTAATAAAGAAAGAAAATAACTATATAAAGGGAAAACTAATAGGCCAAAATAGATCAAAAATTTTGAAAAATGTCGAAAAATTGATTTTCCAGTTACAATGAGGAAAAATACAAGGAAAAGACCACTTAACTTCGATAGAAGTCCCCCCTACACTTGAGATAAACATTGTCCTTAATGTTTAAGCATGTGGGAGTAAACTCCCCTACACTTAGGACATTGTGCACGTTATTTAAATCTTGCTAAGGAAAAGACAACTAACGAGATTCCTATTTTAATATTGAGAAATATAAAATAGAGAATCAAAAGAGTTTAGGATAGAACCGGGAAGACGGAAACACGGAATCACGGGTCGTCAAAAATCATCAAGAGTGGATCATTGAGCGCTCGAATCCCTGAATATTAGAAGAGAGGAAATAGCAAACACCAACGGGTCTCCCCTACACTTAGGATAAAGATAGCTAAAAGATAGATACATGGGTTGCCTCCCAAGAAGCGCTTGATTTTTGTTCACCGAGTCGTGAGCCTGACTCAACCTTGATTACCATGGAAAGAAGCTTGAAAAACATCCACCGGGATCAAATACATAGTTTTCGTCCATCAAGTAACATAAGCTTAAGGCAAACAAGGCAAGCCAAAGAAGAGTAGGCAAGTTTCCCTTAAACAAAGACGGAGCACGGTGGGAGAAAGGGTGAAGAGGTGCAAGCATATTCCCAATAGTTCCAAAGATTTTTCCTTTTATTTCATCAGATGGATACTGAGATGGCTGAAGAATATCGATACCGGGGTCGAACACCTTTTCCTTTAGGGAAAAATAGCACTCAAGCTCAGCAGAATTTGAAGATGATCCGCGAAGAAAATGCACAACCTCGTCCTCAGAAGGTGGACAAAGAGGTGTCAAAACATACGTGCTGCGGATGTTGGTGTCGTCCGGTTGCTTCTCCTTTGAAAGAATTTTCTTCAAATCCGAAGTTGGATCAAGACCATAATCATCAAAACCTAAAGGGGGCATCACTCTCATGAGGGAAGTATGTATTGATAAAGGTAGAGAAGTCTTCCTCAAATGAGTAATCATCCAAAGTAGGATCAAGTGATGTAGGTGGAGGATCTTCATCATGTGAAGAATCACTCGAGAGAGTATCAGCCTCATCAAAATCATCATAAGTGGGCATGTCGAGATACTCAGAAGTAAAAGCATCATAATCATCTCCATCGGAGCTAGAATCATCATCATAAGCATCAAAAATCGGTGGAGAATCATATATGGGTGAAGGTTCCAAATTGGAGGGAGAATCATCCACATCATCTTGAAAAAGTGGATTATCATTGCAAGACTCGAATAGAGGATTGTTGTAGATGACAAAATCATCGAGCACATTAATCATATTCGCTGATTCTCTTCCATAGGATTTTCTTGTAAGCTTCCCCATTTCAAAAACTTGTGCATCATCCCCGACTCTTAAAATGAGCTCACACTTATCCACATCTATTAAAGTTCTAGCGGTTCTCAAAAATGGGCGCCCAAGTATTAACGGAATACGAGGGTCCATTTCATAATCAACAACGACGAAGTCGACCAGAAAAGTGAATGTGCCAACTTTAATGAACACATCTTCGGCAATACCAACGGGGTAAGCGAGAGTGCGATTGGCAAGCTCAAGAGTCATTTTGGTGGGTGTAAGGTCGGGCAATGATAACTTTTTCCAAACACTTAAAGGCATCAAATTAATACTTGCCCCGAGATCGGCTAAGGCAGTAAATTTGTCGGTTTGGTTAAAAGTACAAGGTAGCACAAAACGACCGGGATCTCCAAGTTTTTCTGGAAGTTCTTTAAGAAGGACGGCAGAACAATTTTCATTCAATCGAGTATTAACAAACAGGGCCATCTTCTCCTTTTTATTGAGCAATTCCTTAAACATCTTGACAAATTTAGGCATTTGTGCTAGAGCTTCAACAAGGCTAAAAGTGACGGTCATTTCTGAAACTTTCTTCAAATTTTGACACTTGAATGTCATCCTTGGTGTGCATTTTGGTCATGCCTAAGCGAGATGGATAAGAAATATTGGGTTTTGTTGGTGGAGGTGTAGAAGGTAAAGGTTGAGAAGTTGAAGGGTTAAAGGTGGAAGGTGGGGTTGGTGGAGGATTCGTCTTGGGTACTTCTTCACGACGAGGAGGAGCCGGTAATGGTGTACTAATACTAGGTGTGGGAGTAGTAGGGATAAATGGTGGTAGAGGAGGTGTAGATGGTGTAACTGGGGGTGGGATAGATGGTCCTACTAAAGTAACTCCACTACGGGTAGTAATAGCACTCACATTCGCTCTCGGGTTGGTGACGGTGTTTGAAGGTAGAGAGCCCGAAGTAGAGGGTTGAGTGGTGGGCAAGAAACTAGCCAGCATATTCTTTAAATCATTCGTTTGATTGCTGAAGGAGGATTGAATATCATTTCGAAGCTCGGATCTAATGTCATTCCCTTGCTTGGTGATATCCCCTTTCAAATTAATAATTTGGCTCTATAGGTTCTTGATTTTCTCACCTTGGGTTCTCATTAATGCTTCAACATCTTGATTCATGGGTGGAGCTTGTTGAGCGGGTGGGTGATAAGGATTAGAAGCTCTTGGTCGGATTTGGTTGCTTCTAGTGTAGTTGTTGTTGGGTTTTGGTTTTGAGGAGAAAAACTGGGTGAAAGGTAGTTGTTGGACCGGTAACTTAGAAAATTTCTATCCCCTTGAGGTCGGGCTTGGTAATTTTCCGGTGAATAATTACCATAAGCCGCATACACATTTTCCGTATTTCCTTGAGTAGAAGGACAATCAGTGTATGAGTGAGGACCGCCGCATGTTTCATAAGGATTGGCTACCGCTTTAAATTGTTGTTGGTTTGAAGCGATGAGCAAGATATTTTTGTTCATTTCGGCCATCATGCGGGTGAATTCGGTCATGTCGGGGTTTGCTGAAGTAGAAGAAACATTGAATCTCGGGTTGTTCCTTGAAGAAGCGGAGGAATCCCAGTTTTTGTGATGAGTAGTCATGTTCTCAATAAGCTCTCTACACTCCTCGGGTCTCCTTTTCATAAATGTGCCTCCGGCGGCTGCATTAATCGTATCACGATCACGAAAAGTCAAACCGTTGTATCAATTAAGGTCACAGGGAGCATGTTGTGGTTTGGGCAACGATCGATCAAAACATTATATCTTTCCCAAGCATCAAAGAGAGATTCATCGGGTTCTTGCATGAAACCGCTGATTTGATTGTGAAGGCTCGTGACCATGGATGGTAGAAAGTAGAGCGACAAAAAGCGTTGATTCATGTCATCCCAAGTATGAATGGAATTCTTCGGGAGACGATCAAACCATTTCTCGGCGTGGCGTGATAAAGTATGTGGAAAGAGTTGAAGGCGTAGAACATCCATTGTGGCACCGGGCAACTTCATGCTTTGAGTGATAGTAATGAATTTGTCGAGGTGTTTGTTGGCATCATCATCAGGCATTCCTCGGAATGGATTAGTTTGCACTTGCCGGATCATGTGATGCTTCAACGAAAACTCCAGAGCCGTGATTTCCATCGGCGCAATCGGTCCTCCTCGTCCAAACATTGTAGGTTGACAAAGCTCCTCCATTGTCCGAAGATCGGGCCGTGGAAGAACATTGTTGTTGTTATTATTGAGGTGCGGTGGATTATTGTTGTTGTTCACACCTGCCATACCTAAATCTTCACGAGTCTCGGGCTCTTGATAAGTAGAAGATATAGTACGCATACACCTGCGAAAGCAAAAGAAAACAATACCAAACACAAAGAGAATATATATACACTATAAAGAAAATAAAAACTTTTTGGATTTTTGAAATTTTTTTATTTTTATGGGTTTTTAAAAATTTTGATTTTTATGGTTTTTTTGAAAATTTTAAGTAAGAAAATAACGCTCACGAATGAACGGATCCCAAAAAGCAACGCGTCTCTCACAGAAAACCGTTAATCTTCACGAAAAGAGCCGGCAGCGGCGCCATTTGATAACTAGGTTTTACCTAGTTAAAGATTAAGATTCGTTGTGGTGGTCTAATCGAATTGATAACTGGTTAACTATGCGACTCAGTTGTCTTTGGTGAAACAAATAGTTGTGTCGTTGTAGTAATTAAAAAGTGCAAAACTTTAAAGTAAAGAGCAGGTAAAATAAATCTAAATCTAATTTAAAATAAATGACGGGAATTTAAAAGCGCGACGAAAAATTAAAAGGCGCTTAAAGTAAATGACGCAAACTTAAAACTATCCTAAAGTCAAACTTAAAATGCAACTAAAACTTAAACTAAGGCAAGGCTTAAAATAAATCTAAGGCAAGTAAACTTAAAGTGCGACTAAGGAAAAAGGCGGGAAAAGTAAAGCTTAAAATTAAGAATTAAAACTTAAAAACAGTAACTTAAAATAGCCTGAAAATACCTCATTCGGAATAATCCTTCGTTCGGAATAAATCACTCGTTCGGAATGTCACCTTCGTCCGGAATAATTTCTTCTTCACTCGGAATATTTCTTCATGCGGAATAAAAGCTTTATCCGGAATATTTGATGTTCCGAATGAACAACCTTGTCTGAAACCTTGATTCGGAACAATCAACAGAAAACCTTCATTCGGAATATTCCGAATGAACACCCTTATTCGGAATATAAGTTATTCCGAATGAAGACCTTGATCCAGAATATCTTCTTGGTTCGGAATGTTCCGAATGATCACTTTGATCCGGAATGTTCCGAATGAACACCCTTCGTTCGGAATGTTCCGAATGAACCCTTGATCCGGAATATTATTCCGAATAAACGACTTGATCCGAAACAAATTCTTCACTTGGAATGTCAGCTTGATTCGGAACTTCCACTGATCCGGAATATGTCACTTATCCGGAATATTAGCTTGGTTCAGAACAATCACAACACCACCTTTATCCGGAATAAATTGCTTTGATTCAGAATAAGCTGGGGAAGAACAGTAACGAAGAACACGGGACAAATAATAGCATGAATCTAATCTAATCTAATCAAAATCAACCAAAAGATTAAATCAAACTAACCAAATAACATCTACTAATCATAAACAAACAATCCAAAACAATCAAACTAACAATACTAATCAAAATAATCAAAACCCACTTAAGAAAATTAATAAAAACTCAAGAACATGAACATGAACATGAACAATAAAGCATAAAGATTAAAGATCAAACAAGAAAGGAAGATAGAAGATTAACAATAAAAGTAAAGATTGACAATAATTAAAAGGAAACTTACTTGAAATTAAATGAATTTAAGGTGCAAGACAATGTATTTAAATTGACATGAATTTAAAGAACAAGTAATTAAAAGGGTGGAAGAACTAGTGTCACTCTAGCCAACAAAATTAAAATGAAATCCTAATGATCTATTTATAGGAGGATTAGGGAGGTGCTTAGGAAGCTTCCTCCCCTCTTTCTTCTTTCTTTAATTGCATGATTAAGTCCTTGTCTTCTTAATTCTTTGACTTTAATGACTTTGTCTCGGGATTTCTTTAAACTCGTCTTGTAATTCTTCAATAAATTAGACTTGAGTTCTTCGGCTTTTAGTAAACTTCCATCTTTTCATTTTTTCTTCGATAAATCTTCAGAATTGGTCTTGGACTTCCGTTCTTTTTGCACTCTTGATTTCTTGACTTCGTCTTTTGTCTTTTTCTTCGATAAAAGCCCGTGAATGCCCGTGTTTTCTCCCTTTTTCACATTTTCGTCCTAAATCACAACAAAAACACAAACCACGCATAATTCCAACATTTACGACATAAAATACACGTTTTGGCTTGGTTATTATTGTAGTTAAGTGGTAAAAAGGATGGGTGTTTACACACCTATCAATTTCCGTTTCATGCACAACCAAGGTGGAAGATTGTATATAGATAGAAGAACAGTCCAAGTGCTACGATGACTACTTAAGCTTCTAAACGGATTAATTCCATCTGAATAAAGTCCAAAGCGTATGTTTCTGATCTCAGAGCCAAATTTTTTGAAATCATAGTCGAAATTTTTCCACTGAGGAGAATCAGCAACATGTC
The DNA here is from genome assembly GCA_025667525.1 of Glebionis coronaria. Lineage (NCBI taxonomy): Eukaryota > Viridiplantae > Streptophyta > Magnoliopsida > Asterales > Asteraceae > Glebionis > Glebionis coronaria. Next base: position 22,628,010 of record CM046880.1, read on the forward strand.
TTAGTTTCCCATCGTTTTAACTTTCTTCAGCATGCCAACGCAACAATTTGGCATCGTTTAGGTTTGCGTATAACTTTTTCAATCTAGGTTTGACGGGAAAATACCACAACATCTTCATAGGGGGACCATTCTTTGTCACATCACTATCAAGTTCAATAAGATTCTTATTCTTGTATCTTGATTCCTTACACACAGGACATTCGTTTAGGTCTTTGTACTCTTTTCTGTACAATATACAATCGTTTCGACAAGCATGTATTCTTTCAACCCCAAATCCGACGGACATGTTAGTTTTTTCGCTTTATACGTCGAAATAGGCAAGTCATTATCTTTCGGGAACGCTTCTTGCAACAACTTTAATAGTGAAGTAAATCTTCTGTCACTCAAATTATTTTTGGCTTTTAAGTCCAACAGCTTGACCACTAAACAAAGTTTGGTGAACTTACAACATTCGAACAATGGTTTTTCTGCCTCGGCGTACAATTACTGTATTTTTTTAGCAGTCTTCTCCTCAGCATCATTTATCGCGTCGTGTAGCATCGCATCCAGATTTTCGTTATCATAATTATCGTCATTAATATTATTCTCACCATGATTAGTGTCTAAAACAATTGTGTCACTATCAACCCGCGGCTCTTGTGTCTCACCATGAAGATGCCAACAAGTATAGTTTGGGCCAAAGCCGTTTTCAATCAAATGGCGTCTAATAATGTTAGGCGCACCAATGGACACATTATTTCCGCACACTTTACACGGAAAAGAAATATTTGTTTCTCTCTTACTTTCTCGATGATCCTCAGCGCATTTCATAAATTCAGCCAATCATTTCAAATATTCTGAGGAATACCGCTCTACATTATACATCCATTCGTCACGGTCCATCTGAAAAAAATAATGAAGTTAGATGTGTTATATATAAAAAAATAATTATTATTATCATTTTTTTTTAAAAAAAACCTTTTATTTATTAATCACACAAAATTGGAAGGGAGCCGCGAAACAAGCTGCGCTCCCACCCCCTTTTGAATACAGAAACCAAGTCTATAAAATAGAAAAGAGCCACTCCTAGCATCATTAGAATGACAAACAGATAAACGCTTGAGACGCGAAAGAGTAACCAAGGCTTCCTCGTCAAGCTCCCCAAAAGTAGAGAAGGCAAAAGGGATGAAAGAATAACTGTACTCTGCACAAATAGAAGAATACTTCCTCCTTTTCTTCTGAGCAGCAGTCCGCAAAGCAATCCCGGGGACCCACGAATCCAAACCCGCACCAGCAAATAGTGAGACGCCCGTGACATCCAAGCAAGCATCTTTACCTTGGGACAAATTATGCAACAATAAATCCGCTGGACGAAGGTCTCGTCCATCGGATGGAAGAAATCCCATAGGAGCCACTTTCTGCACAGAAACACCAACTCTAGAACATATATCAACCAACATATCACAAACCAGATTATGCTGAAACTTCACACCCACCTCACTAGAGCAGTGAACAGCATGGTCACCCCACTGGTCCATCTGATGCACGTGACAACTCGGACAAAAAGATCCATCATGAAACAAAGGAACCACCAAACGATAACACAGGACAGCTCTAAACTGACGTGGGTTCATCCACTGCCCCAGCCCATCAATAGGAATAATAATCATTATCATTATTATTATTATTATTTTTTTTATTTTTTTAAAATAAAACCATTTTATTAGAAACAAAAAGGGATTTACAACAAATTGGATGGGAGTCGAGATACTATCTGCGCTCCCACCCTTTTAGCAATGGTAAAACCTATTCTATGAAAAATATGTACAGCAGCGCGTGCTCCAATGTCTTGAGCCTTAGAAAATCTCTGGATCCGCTTCAACAACGCAACTGCATCTTCCTATAACTCCCCTAAAGAAGAAAATTAGAAAGGAAGAAACCCATATCCGAGAGCTGCACACTTAGCCAAATACTTGCATCGTTTACGTTGTGCAGCATCAATCACAGCTCGGCCAGGGACAAAGTCATTCATCCCCGTACGAGTCAAAGGAGAAGAACCAGTCAGATCAACGCACACATCTTTACCTCCCTCCCAAGAATAAAACAAAATATTTGCCGGACGTAGGACATTATCAGGTCCACCATCTAATCCAATATTAACTTCCTTTCTGACAGATATCCCAGAACGGTAACATATGTCAGCAAGAGTATCACGAACCAAATTGTGACGATGCTTAATCCCAACGATGCCAACACACGATACGGCATGATCCCCAAATATATCCCCATCAAAAACCCTAGAACAAGCTGAACATGGCTTCAAAACAGAGAACAAGGGAATACCTAAGCGATAGCACAAAACACATCGATAAGACCTCCCATTCATAGTCTGACCTAATCCGGGGATAGGAACCGTCCTAAGCCAATCAGACGTATGATCCTCCCTCTGAGATGCCCATAAAGCCAACTGACGAGCAGATAAAGCGAAAGTAGATTCAGCATTCTTAATATCCCGAGCAAAATATATATCTGCCATTTTCTTCATGAGTTTGGGGGCAGCGACCTCACTCGGATTATTATTGTTTTTTTAATTATTATTATTTTTATTATTTATTTATTTTTATTTTTTTAATCATCACTTCAATAGAATAATAGGATTTACAAAAATTAATGAGAAGCCGAGATACTATCTGGGCTTCCACTCCTTTAGCAATAGCAAAGCTAATCCTATTAAAAATATGAAGAGCAGCACGCGCCCCAATGTCTTGAGCCATGGAGAATTTTCAGATCCGTTTTAGCAAAGCAACCGCATCCTCCTCTAATTCCCCCTAAGGAAGAAAAAGAAAATGGGAGAAACCCATATCCATTAGTCGCACACTTAGTCATATACTTAGCACGTTTACGTTTTGCAGCATCGACCACAACGCGACCGGACACAAAATTAGCCATCCTGGATTGGGTCAATGGTGAAGATCCAGTCAAATCCACACACACATCCATCCCTCCATCCCATGAGTAAAGTAGCATATCTACTGGACGAAGCGGTTTATCACTCCCTCCATCCAACCCGATATCAACTTCCTTACCAACTGAAATCCCTAAATAGTAACATATGTCAACAAGGGTATCACGCACAATATTATGACGGTGTTTGATACCAACAACCCCAGCACACGATACAGCATGATCTCCGTAAATATCCCCAGTAAAAACCTTTGAGCAAGCAGAACAAGGCTTCGAGACAGAAAGTAAAGGATACCTAACCGATAACACAAAATACAATGGTACGTTTTACCGTTCATAGTCTGTCCCAACCCAGAAATAGGAACCGTCCTAAGCCAGTTGGAGGTATGATCCTCTCTTTGAGATTTCCATAAGGCCATCTGACGAGGAGATAAGGAAAACGTAGATTATGCATTTTTTGTAACCTTTGTGAAATATATATCTGCCATTTTCTTCATGAGTTTTGGGACAGCGATTTCACTATTATTATTATTATTTTTTTTTTTTATTATTATTTTTTTATTTTTTTTTTATTTTTTTTATTTTTTTTTTATTATAAACCGTCACTTTTATTAGAAACAAAAAGGGATTTACAACAAGTTGGATGGGAGTCGAGATACTATCTGCGCTCCCACCCCTTTAGCAATGGTAAAACCAATTCTATGAAAAATATGTACAGCAGTGCGCGCTCCAATGTCTTGAGCCTTTGAAAATCTCTGAATCCGCTTCAGCAACGCAACTGCATCTTCCTGTAACTTCCCTAAAGAAGAAAAGGAGAAAGGAAGAAACCCATATCCGAGAGCTGCACACTTAGCCAAATACTTGCATCGTTTACGTTGTGCAGCATCAATCACAGCTCGGCCAGGTACAAAGTCATTCATCCCCGTACGAGTCAAAGGAGAAGAACCAGTCAGATCAACACACACATCTTTACCTCCATCCCAGGAATAAAACAAAATATCTGCCGGACGTAGGACATTATCAGGTCCACCATCTAATCCAATATTAACTTCCTTTCCGACAGATATCCCTGAACGGTAACATATGTCAGCAAGAGTATCACGAACCAAATTGTGACGATGCTTAATTCCAACGATGCCAGCACACGATACGGCATGATCCCCAAATATATCCCCATCAAAAATCCTAGAACAAGCTGAACAGGGCTTCAAAACAGAGAACAAGGGAATACCTAAGCGATAGCACAAAACACATCGATAAGACCTCCCATTCATAGTCTGACCTAATCCGGGGATAGGAACCGTCCTAAGCCAGTCAGACGTATGATCCTCCCTCTGAGATGCCCATAAAGCCAACTGACGAGCAGATAAAGCGAAAGTGGATTCATCATTCTTAATAACCCGAGCAAAATATATATCTGCCATTTTCTTCATGAGTTTGGGGGCAGCGACCTCACTCGGATTACTTAGAAAATCAATCTCCATAACCGAGTTAAACACACGTAAGGCATCATCAAACTGGAGTCCATAAGATCTAATATCGGTGTGTTGAAGTAACTTAGACTGTAAATCAGCTGACTGTAACCGAGAAGCAAGAAAAGCATAATGCAATACGTCACCCGCAGAATAAACACCCAACCCTCCAAAGGAAAAGGGCAACGTAGCAAGTCTCCACTGCCAATCACCAAATCCCGGTCCAGAAGCAACAACGATGCGCTCCAAAGAAGAACGGAGTGCCAAATCAAAAGAACTTTGGGCAGACTTGAAAGCACAAGGTGAACAAGTACGCATAGCAAAATATAACTTGGAAATACCGGCACATGAACGAAGAAGCAGCAACTCACATTGGGGGTCATTAATTTTGGCCACAGCATCCATAAGCTCAATAGTCTTAACCGCACGCTTCAACACAAGCTTATTACAAAAATCAAGATCTACACTCGCAGGCCCCCCAAGTAACTTAACACCACTCGTAGGTCGAGCAATATTATCTGGGAACACACCAATAAACTTGTTGCGAGGATCCTCGGTCGGCCAAAAAACTTCAGTCTTATCAATATTCAGATGCAGTCCATACACTGGACCCTCCTCCATGATGCACTCCAAAACTTTCCCCACAACCAAAGTATCCCTAATAATAGTGCCATCATCCAAATACCAGGCCTGTAGAGAAAGAGGGAAGGAGTCCCGAATCTTACATATCAATGGTTGAAGTACAAGAGCAAAGAGTAATGGACCAAGAGGGTCACCCTGCTGTACCCCCTGACATGACCTTAATACATGTTCCCCGTAATACAACCTAGCCGGACTAGAATAACAAAACTCCACCCAAGACGAGATAGAGGGACAACGAAGACTAACCTCTCGCAACATAACCTCTCGATCAACCAAATTGAAAGCATTTTTAAAGTCCACAAGTAACATCGACAAACCGACATCATCACCATATCTCTCAAGAAAACGATTCACAGCATGAAGAATAGCCTCACTCCCTCCCGACACTCCCACCCCAAACTGCAAATCACCAAAATACCCATCCAAAGAAGGACCAACCTCAAAAGCACATACCTTGGAGACAAGCCGTCTCCAAATAGTACCAACAGCAATGGGACGAATCCCACCACCCGGCTTAACCAACGGAGTGAGGGGAGCACTGGCGATAAACTCACCCAACACCTTGGGGTCATTATTATTATTATTATTATTATTATTAATTAACGAATTACCACTCCTTCAACCACACAAAACACACACACATCTACCAAACACTCGATCATTTCATAACACATCTATCGTTTCATGACACACTCACAACACAATCGATCAACACCAGCTAAAGACCTAATTATTTTAATAATAATTATTATTAAAATTAATAATTAATAATAATAATAATAATAATAAAGGGGTGGGAGCGCAGATAGTATCTCGACTCTCATCTAATTTGTTGTAAATCTCTTTTTGTTTCTAATAAAAGTGATGGTTTTAAGGAAAAAAAATAACAATATTAATAATTAATAATAATAATATTATTATTATTAATAAAATTAATAATTATTAATAATAATAATAATATATGTGGGGTTATTAGGTGGTGTTAAACTAAGAAAAATGCAAATAAGACAAAATTGAAAACCAAATTATCCAAAAACTTTTTAATAGTTTTATAATAATTTTTAAAGTTATTAAAAAACTTCAAAATTAAATAAAATTAGAAATAAGCCAAAATGAAATTTTTTCAATTGTAAACCTAAAAAATATTAAATGAAACCTAAAAATAATTTTTATAAAATTTTAAAGTAATTTTAACTATTTTTAAACTATTTTCTAAAAACCGGGAATTTAAATAATAATAAAAAATTAATAAAAAACGTAAAAAAGATATTAAACCAAAAAGTCCTAAAGTACTTGAATAACAAAGGAAAAATGAAAAGCTAAATAAAATCAAACTTAATAAGCTGAAATTAGCTTATTAAGCTTCGAATTAAATTAATAAGCAAGACCACAACACCCCTTAAATAATAAATTGTGAAAATGTCTACCAGTCAAAGATCCTAAGGCAGTTGGTTGAGGTGTTGGTGTGTGGTGTAAACGGCGCAGGTTCGAGTCCTGGCCTAGACTTTTTGTAAAAATATTTTTTTATACACCACTCACGCACTCAGTCGAACACACACAAACAAAACACACCTAACACTTATCATTTCACACACACTAACACCGATCATTTCAATCAAACACACACTGGATCATTTCACACACACATCAACCTAATTCGATCTTTCACAAATCGGCACTAATGTTAGGTAAGTTTTACCCCATCTTCCGGCTTATTTTGGGATTTATGATTATATAAATGGTTGTTTGTTTCGGCTATATGTGGGGTTATTAGGTGGTGTTAATTTCGGCTTATATTGGGCTTATTAGGGGGTGTTTTTTAGGCCTATATGAGGGCTTATGAGGTATTTGATTTTGGCTTAAAACATAAACGCCAATTTTATGGCTTATTTTGAGACTCGGACTTTTATAAGTTTATTATAAACTTATATAAGCCCAAAACTTTTGATATCAGCCACAAAATTGGGGCCTATGTTATATAAGCCGAAATGAAATAAGCTCATAAGCCCACATAGTACTAACTGTTCTGAGTGTTTTATTTTACCTGAACTTGTTTGATTTATTCTATATATCATAGTGCTAACTGTCTAGATCTTGTTATTAGCTGGTAATAAGTGAAATTAGATATAAGGTTTAGCTTATTATGATCTGCATTAGGTAGTTAATGTATAAATGTAGTTGTTACACTAGTAAAACTAGTGTTGGATTTTTATAAGCTTATACAACATCCATTAACAGCCTATCCAAACACTATTTTAACATCAATACCAGAATTTTATAACACTATTTTGAGTATTAAACCTATTCTAGCAAAAGTGAAACCTCAGTATCATTGAATGAAAGCTCACTTTCACTTAATTTGTTACTAACTGGATTGATGTTGACATTGTAGAAAAAGTCGAACAAATTTGGGATTACATTGTAACAAATTACCAGGAAATGGATTACATTCCACAAACTTGGAGAGTTATGGATGCTGATGTTTTGAATACATTTTCTTTTCCACGATTCTATAAGAAAGGTATGTAATCATCAAATTATATTTTCATTTTTAGCCTTTTATGTAGTTTACATATTTTAGTACCTTTATTAAGCGAGTGTTTTTGATAGTGTAGGAACCACACACTATGACAAAAAAGTGCGACTAGTGACTGATCAAATGTGGAAGTGGGGTGTCGCCAAGTATGGTAAACCAAATAAGATTTGGAGTCAAAATATGTTGGATGAATTTACTGATGCTATGTTCGCTGCATTTGGAGACGATGGCCTTGAGTCTTCAAAAAAAACCTTTTATGTTCCACTAATCTATATCCAAGGTAGCTGATTTGATATCTTGTAGTTGTTAGCTTGTATTTGCTAGCTTGTGCTCTAAATGATTTGTGTAGCTTATATGTGCTAGTTATCTGTTGTACTTATTATGTTTTATCTTGTTTAGCCTATTCTAGCTTATTAGTTCACTTTTAGTGTAATATGTTAGTCTAAAGTGCATTATTAGGAGTGTTTGTTTCATATAGTTTGACTCATTAAAGTCAACTCTTAGATGCTAGAAGTTTGGACTATTATATCATAGTTTGCTATAAAATTTGGATAATATTTGAAATTAGAGTTCTGATGGCTACATTTAGTTTTAGTGCTTTCATTAGTGGAGCAATAGTTGTAGTACTCTTTACATGATAGTTATAGTCCATTACTTGTGCTAGTTTGGTAGCTGTAAGCCTGTTAGTAAAATTCATAGGATCATATTAGTTTAGCATTCAGTGTGATAAGGCATTTTCTAGACAAAAAGCCCCTAGGTAAGAGTAATTAATAGAGCTTGATACTTATTGAAAAGTTAGTTTAGCTATCAAATTGCACAAAAACACAAAAAGATTAGTATTAACACTTCATTTGTTTAGCTTAATCTGTTGAGTAATATTTGTCATTTACCTGCACTCAGAATTGTACTCTTAATATGTCATTTTCATTAGCCAATGCCCAATCTTTTAGTTGTCGTTAGCGTGTAAGTTTTTTCATACTAATAGACTAGCTAGGTAAAGATTTTGAGAAGCCAAAAGTATATGAGTTAGAGCTTATGGAATTCATTTTATCATATTAGACATTTTGATAAAAAAAACTGCAGTTAGAGCTTGTGGAATTCATTTTTTCTTATTAGACATTTTCATAATCTAGTAACGGTTGTAACAGTTTAGTCCAAGAAGCTTTAATAAGCCAGAAATAAGCTTTTCAGTTGAAACATTAGTCAAAAAGCTCACTAGAGTACACAGTTATGATTTTTAAGTTAAATATCATATGAAAAGGACTAACTATTATATTTTGGTTTTGTAGAACCTGTTCCTGGATTGGAAAAACTCAGGGATGAAGTTTGGGATTACATTAAGGACAAGTACGGGTGGTCAGAACAACTTTTTTGGCCACTTTCAAAGTGGATACAAATAGATGATGATTAATAAGTGTGAAAACACTTATCCTTTTACCACTTATTTCCAATAATAACAAGACCAAAACGTATATTTTATGTCGTAAAAGTCAGAATTATACGTGGTTTGTGTTTTTATTGTGTTTTAGGACCAAAAGTTGAAAAAGGAAGAAAACATGGGCTATCACGGGATTTTATCGAAGAAAACGAGAAAAGACGAAGTCAAAAGATCGAGAGTGCAAAAAGAACGGAAGTCCAAGGCCTATTCTGAAGATTTATCGAAGAAAAAGTCTAAAGACGGAAGTTTAATGAAGTCAAAGAACTCAAGTCTAATAGAAGAAGAAAATTATAAGACAAGTTCAATACGTATCGACGAATCCCGAGACGACGTCGAGAAAGACAAAGCATTTAAATCGAGTCGAGAAGAAAGAAAGAAGGAAGCAACACATGCACCTTCCCACCTCCTATAAATACCCTCCTAATGACACATTAGGAGGGTGGTAGTTAATTAGTTCATTTTCAATTTGAGTAGTTTTAGTTTTTAGAGAGAGAAAGTGTTTAACTTTCTCTCACTAGGAAAGTTTCATCTTTTTATTCCATTCTTGTTGAATCAAATCTTTACTTTTGAGAGTTTAATCTTGTTTTTGATCTTAATCTTCTTCTACCTTTCTTGTTTTTAATTTTGATCTTGATTAGTGATAATCTTTGATTTTGCTTAATCTTGATGTTTGATTGATTAAAAAGTTTATCTTTTTATCAATCTTTAAGTTTTTATACTACTTAAGCTTTGAGCTTGACATGCTTATTGGCTTATTTTGTATTTAGCTTATTTGTTTCAAAGTTTTCTTAAAGTATTCGTCTTTTTAAAGTTTGATTTAAAAGTTTGCTTATTTAATTTTGAAAAGTTGTTATTCGTGCTTATTTAGTTTGTTTCATTATAGATTTGATTAAGTTTTGGTTTGAGCTTATTAAAAAATAGCTTATAACTTGGCTTATTTCGAATCACAAGGTAATCGGAAAAGGGTAAACCCCTTTCCGATTAGACATTCCGACTAGGGCCTCACATTCCGATCTGTGCACTATTATTCCGATCTTAGGATCGGAAAAGGGTTTTGTATTCCTTTTAATTTCCGATCAACATTCCGACGAGGGTGCTTTTGATATTCCGATTGGTCTCAATTTTGCCATATTCCGATAGCTGTCTTTTATACATTCCGATTGGGTGTATTCCAACCAATCATTCCGATTATATTTCGATCAGAAGCATTCCGATAGGATTCATTTTGAGACATTTGGATTGCTTTCCGATTTAGTGTATTCCGACCAGGCATTCCGATGGTATTCCGATTAGGATTATTCCAACGGATTTAAGTTTTTCGTTTTACAAAGTTTTAAGTTTCAAAAATTGCACGCTTCCCGAAATCTCTGTTTTTACCAAGTGTTTTTCTAATTTTGTTTTTAAGTTTTCAATCATTTATTTTTAACTCGTCATTTTAGTTTAATTTTTAAAGCTTTTATTTTACTCAACGACACTTTCATATTTGCTATTAGTTTAAAATAGATAACCAAACCATTTTCTTTTCCACCAAGAACGACTGAGTCGCACTTTCTACTAGTAATTAATTCGAAAAGATCGGATTAACGAACTTTCATACGAGGCAAACCCTTGTATTAAATGGCGCCGTTGCCGGCTCTTTTCGTTAAGATTAACGGCTTTAAGTGAGGGACGCGTTGGATTTTGGGATCCGTTCATTTTTGAACGTTATTTTCTTGCTTAAATTTTCAAAAAATCCTAAAAAATATAAAATTTTCAAAAATACAAAAAAAATAGAAAAACATAAAAAACCAAAAATATTTCTTGTATATTTTTCTTTTCCTTTTGTAGGTGTGTATGCGTACTCGTGCTCGTATAAAGAAAGTAGCTCAAGCCGAAGTCGTTACTCCACCTATTGTCACCATGGACAATCAACAAATGATCGAGCTTTTGCAATCGCACGTAGAGGGCAACACCGATGCTATTGTCATACCTGAGATTGGAGCCAACAATTTTGAACTCAAATCCGGCTTCATTCAAATGGTCTCTGCTGAACCTTTCTTGGGGCGTTCACTTGATGATCCTCATGACCATATAAAAAGGTTTCTTCAACTCACTAATACGGTTAAGTATAATGGGGTTTCACAAGAAGTGATTCACTTGCAAATTTTTCCTTTCTCCTTAGAGGGACAAGCCAGGAAGTGGCTTGATAAGGAACCGCCACAAAGTATTCTTACGTGGACGGATTTTGAGACTAAATTCATCATCTACTTTTCCCCACCCTCACGTACTACCGCTTTGCGGAATGAAATCATTACCTTTGAACAAAAGTACGGTGGGACATTTAGTGAATCTTGGGACCGTTTTAAGGAACTTTTAAGAAAGTGTCCACAACATGGTTCACAAAAGTACATCAAATTAATACTTTTTACAATGGGTTAAGCATGAATGACCAAGATTCACTAAATAGTGCCTCGGGGAGTAACATTTTGGTTAAGTCTTCTAATACCGCTTGGGATATTATTGAGAACAAGTCTAGAGTGCAAACCAAGAGTGTTCGGACTAATGTGGCTAGTGCTAGCACTAATGAGAGCGACAAGAGAATTGATAAGCTTACTTCGCTTGTTGAAACACTTGCTCTCCAAACCACTAACAACACCAAAGCTATCAATGCACAAGTTAATGCTATGAGTCGGTCATGTGAAATATGTGGGGGATCTCATTCATACACCGATTGTCCTTCGACTCATGACAATCCGGAAAATGTGTATCCCGCCAACGGTAACTATTCCACGGGAGGCTATCAAGCACGTCCTCAAGGTGACCGCAATTTGCTCAGCTATCGCTAACAACTTTCTTTCACCACCCGGTTTTCCCCCACAAAACCCAAACAACCTCAATCGCAACAATCAAAACCAACCTCGAGCTCCAAATCAATATCAAACCCAAAGAAACCCATATCCACCTCAAAGAAACAATCAAGTTCACCAACCACCCGCTTATCAACCACCTGCCTACCATGCTCTTCCTCCCACCCAACCCACCACATTTAATCAAGAAGTTGACACTTACATGAGGACTAATGATGTGATAGTGCAAAATCTTCAGCGGGAAATGGCCAACATGAAAGCAGATATGGTGAAACAAGGGAATGATCTTCGAGCCGATATGAGAAACTCTTTGGCAAGTCAAACGAATGACTTAAGGAACATGATGGCTAGTTTCTTCCCAAGTAATCAAGCCTCTGGTTCGGGTTCTCTTCCGAGTAACACCGTTGCTAATCCAAGAGGGGAGATGAAAGCAATCACCACTCGCAGTGGAAAAGGTTTAAAGGAACCCGAGCTTCCTACACCTACACCGGTGATTGTGACAAATGAAAATGAATCCCCTTCTCCAATTCCTCCAACTTCTACTTCTCCAGTTCCTCCAACTTCTACTTCTCCAATTCCTCCACCTTCTACTTCTCCAATTCCTCCAACTTCTACTTCTCCAATTCCTCCAACTTCTACTTCTCCAATTCCTCCACCTTCTACTTCTACCCCTCCACCACCCAAGGATGTGAGTGAGAATTCTATTCCAAAGCCTTCATCTCAACCCAATATATCTTATCCCTCAAGGTTGAGGAAAGAGAAGTTGAAGAACAAGGATGATATTCAGGTTTCTAACTTTCTTAAAATGTTTAAACAACTGAATTTCAACATCTCCTTTGCCGAGGCTCTCGCTCACATGCCGAAATATGCTAAAATGTTTAAAGATCTTCTCAGTGATAAGGAGAAAATTCTTGACATCGCTCAAACCCAACTTAACGAGAATTGCTCCGCAGTGCTCTTAAGGATATTACCCACCAAACTTGGTGATCCGGGTCGCTTTCTCATTCCTTGAAACTTACCCGGGGTAGAGAATTGTATGGCCCTAGCCGATCTAGGTGCTAGTATCAACTTAATGCCTCTAAGCGTTTGAAAACAATTGTCTCTACCCGAGCTAGTCCCCACACGAATGACTTTGGAATTAGCCAACTGTACGGTTGCTTATCCGGTGGGGATAGCAGAAGACGTTTTCGTTGGTGTCGACAAATTCACCTTTCTGGCGGATTTTGTTGTCGTTGACTACGAGATGGACCCCCGTGTTCCATTAATCGTTGGACGTCCATTCTTGAGGACCGGTCGCACTCTCATTGATGTAGCCGCGGGCGAATTAATCATGAGAGTTGGTGACAGTAAAATCGTTTTCAACATGGGTAAACTTTCTAAGCAGCCTTCTGAAAATGAGAGCGTTAATTTCATTGACGTTCTTGATGAGGCTTGTGAAGAACATTTCAAAGACGCTTGTAAAAGTGGTTCTTCTTCTCTACCAATTGTTGAGACCGTTGCCTCTATTGCTCCCTCACTAACTCCATTTGGAGAAAGTGATATTCTTTTGAAAGAATTTGAAGCTACTTTGGGAGATGTGGACTTACAATATGACGATTCTCCATCCAATTAGGATGAAGACATTCATACCATTGAGAAACTTCTCAATGAGGACCATATTTCTCCACCATCTCCTAAGGATATCTCTATCGATGAACCGAATTTGACTACGCCTTCCATCGAAAATCCTCCAGATTTAGAGCTTAAGGACCTACCATCATATCTCGGGTATGTTTTCCTTGAAGACAACAAGAAGTCACCCGTCATCATCGCAAAGGACTTGAAAGAAGAAGAAAAATCCCGACTTATCGCCGTGCTGAAGAATCATAAGAAAGCGATTGCTAGGAAAATCTCTGATATTCGTGGAATTGATCCTCACTTTTGCACACATAAAATTCTCATGGAGGACGACTTTAAACCCACTATTCAAAGCCAAAGAAGGGTGAATCCCAAGATCCATGACGTTATAAAAAAAGAGGTTATCAAACTTCTTGATGCGGGAATGATCTACCCTATCTCGGATTCACTATGGGTTAGTCTCGTCCATTGTGTGCCTAAGAAAGGCGGAATCACCGTTGTGCCCAATGAAAAAAACGAGTTGATTCCTACTCGTCTCGTTACAGGGTGGAGAGTTTGTATAGACTATCGCAAAGTCAATGATGCTACGAGAAAGGATCATTTTCCTCTTCTTTTTATGGACCAAATGCTTGAACGTCTAGCGGGTAATGACTATTATTTCTTTTTAGACGGTTTCTCCGGGTATTTTCAAATTCCCATCGATCCTAAAGACCAAGAGAAAACCACATTAACTTGTCCTTATGGAACATCTGTTACAAACGAATGCCTTTCGGCTTATGCAATGCTCCTGGGACTTTCCAAAGGTGTATGATGGCTATATTCCATGACATGGTTGAATAAACTAAGGAAGTCTTCATGGATGATTTCTCGGTCTATGGTGATTCTTTCTCTCATTGCCTTGCCAATTTAGAACGTATTCTCCAACGGTGTGAAGATACTCGTCTTTTTCTAAATTGGGAAAAATGTCATTTCATGGTAAAAGAAGGCATTGTTCTTGGACACAAAATCTCCAATGCCGGTCTTGAAGTAGACCGTGCTAAAGTGGATGTCATAGCCAAATTACCTCCACCTTCAACCGTGAAGGGTGTGTGAAGTTTCCTTGGTCATGCGGGCTTCTATCGTCGATTCATTCAAGATTTTTCTAAAATCGCTCGCTCGATGACCCACCTCTTGGAAAAAGATACTCCTTTTATCTTTTCTAAAGAGTGTCTTGAATCCTTCAATCTTCTTAAGGACAAGCTAACTAAGGCACCGGTCTTGGTTACCCCTAATTGGGAGCTACCTTTTGAATTGATGTGTGATGTTTCACCTCGTCACATAACTTTTTGTAAGTCTCCTCCACGACCAACCGTGGCTTTGACGCCTCCACAGTCGATAGATTCTTAGCAATATCTTTATTGCACCATCTTTCAAAATTTTCTAATACTTTGAACAACTCTTTTCGCGTTTCATCGCATTTCTTTTTCATTTTCCTCTTGTTTGATTGTAATTGAGCGATTGTATGAATATCCGCGGAAAATTCTTCCATACCGGTCATTGTATCTTCTTCCGGAAGTTTCTCGAGTTCGTTGAGCCATGAGCATAATAATGATTCAATTTTAGGGTATTGAGACTTTATGATGTGATTTGTGCTAACAACCAGGTTATAATTAAGCCAATGTTCGAGCGACTTAATGTAGTTATTTTGGTGTAGCATGAGTTTTTTGAACTCGGTTGACCAAATTTTTACATGATGATGGAGTTTTCGCGTGTTGTGCAAGTCATGAGCACTTGTTTCTTCTCGCAGTTCCAAGGTTTTGAAGTTTTGTAACGCTTGAATTATCGTGGACTGGTGTTCATGTTGCTTTTGCATATTTTCCCACATTGTCGCCATCCTGCAAATAAGTTTTCGTGTTAGTTTCAAGCATTTATAAAAAAATGTACTTGTATTTACACAACGATACAATATGACATCTTTCTTACCAGTCGATCATAACAACATTGATTAATAAAATAATTGTAAGAAATTGCGTTCGGTTAGCTAATGATAGAAATAATAATGTAAAGTTAGAATCACTTACTCTTGAACAAGTTGAACAAGTTTTGGATACAATTGCTCATCACGAAGACGGTTGATTTCTGTGATGGTGGAATTGATGGCGGAATTGATAGACTGCATGTCCACAATGTATCTTGGGTTCAACTGCTTTACGGGCATCGAGTCGTTACTAACACCTCCAAGTTTATTCAATGATGCAATCTCTCTCTGGTATGCATATATCACATCTTTAGCATCCTTGGATTGCTTATATAGTTTCTTCTCCCATTCTAACATCTTGTCTAGTATCGTAGCGAGTGTCTCTTTCTCTGCGTGAACAAAGCAGTCATTGTTGAGAGTAACGACCCGCATGAATCTTGTAGAATGACCAGTAAGACCTATAATAAGCAAGGCTGTTAGCATCAATATGACTCGAAAAAACAAATGCAATTTCAAATAAAGACGAACACGTATAACAAGATTAACCAGCCATATAATCTATAGTAATTACCTCGAAAACGTCCAAAATTCGAGCGGTGGTGTAACTTATTATACTCGAGAATCCTAGAAACTTGATATGCACTTTGTGAAGCGTTTATAAAACAATCATCAACCTGTTTGAATACCTTGAACAAGTTGACATCTTTCTTATTCACAATTGAGGCGAAGTAATCACTAAAGGCAGCGCCTGTGTTTTTGAGAGCCGAAGCGTAGGCGGAATTGGCATCAGCAAAGGCGGCATGAGCGGATATCGAGCGTCTCATATATGCTTTACTGCGCTTGCATGGGTCCATCTTTGATTCAAAACACCCCATGCTAGTAAAAAAGTGGGTCGATTAATAAATCTCTTGGGTTTGGTTCGTTGGAGTTAAGTGAATACATGTACGGATGTTTATATAGGTAGATATGTCGGTCAAAACCAACCGACGATGTTTATATACGGAAGGATTTTATATAAAAGACTTTTTTTTTTTTAAGCTCACGTGTGTAATTGAAGCAGCTACTAGGGTGTCAATATTTCTAACCCGATATTCGGGGTCGGGTTATATCGGGTTAATCGGGTCAACCCGACTAACTCGAATTCGAAATCGAGTCAGAATTTAGGTAAACAAATTATGTCTAATCCGGGTCCGGGTCAACCCGATTGATCCGAATAAAAAATATTTTTATTTTTTCGTTAATTTAATATAATTTCTATTAAAAAAGTAAAAAAAAAATTGTTTTTTTATATTTTATTCAAACTCAAGTTAACCCGAACACGAATAAACCCGACCCGATTAGACCCGACCTAAATAGACCCGAACCCGACTAACTCGAGTTGAAATCGGGTTAGGTTCAAGTAAATTAGTTTTAGTCTCGACCCAATTTTAACCCCGACCCGAACAATTCAAACCTAACCCGATTTCCACCCTAACTACTACTCTTCATATGCTCTAAAGCCGAGCTTCACTTCACTTAACTTCAATGTTAGTACTTTGGTTAGCAATAAACACACTCGTAAATAGTCATTATTGAACACTCAAATCAAGTTACAAAAGGCTTTTTATTATTATAAAATATTTAGCAAAAAAGATTTCCATTATAAAAATATTTTTTTGCAAAAAGTTAACATAATACATTGATAGCATTAAATACACTAGACGATTACCCGCGCATAGCGGCGGAAATTTCTAGCGACAAATAATTAATGATATGTTATATTGTGGTAAGTGTTTCGTGTAACATTCAAAATAAAACGTGTACAGATCAGCCCGTTCTAAAAATACATGTATAGATCAAGTTATTCACCTTTTGTTAAAGTAGAACAACATAAAAAAAAATTTAATTATCATTCATAACCCTTTGTAGAAGTAACATGTTTTGACCCACTAACACAAATACTATGAAAACCCAGTTTGACCCGACCGGTTCAACCAGTTAGAAAAACGGTTAAAATTAAACCTGGTCTTATATTTTCGAAACCCTGTTACACCCGGTGAACGAACTGGTAATCAGGTGACTCGATCGGGTTGACCCGGTGGTCGAACCGTTGACCAGTTGGTCGACCGGTGACCCGGTGGTCGAAATTAGGTGTAGTGAAATTATGGAAGAAGTTTGACTAATTAATGACTAAATCTATTTATGGAAGTTAAGTTTTCACATTTAACTATTTATAGAATTTAAGTTTTCACTTTTCAAGAAATGAGGGTTTTTCCTTTATAGGTAGTATAGATTAAGTTCTCGGACAGATTCGGTATTCTGTCAGATTAATGTTGTCTGACATCTGACAATAAAGAGATCTGGTTTCTTGGACAGATAAGGATATCGGTCAAAGAAGCAGTTTTGGGCTGTTTTGGTTTTTGATCTATTTTGGGCTAAGACACTTGGTGTTTGGGTTTACGTGAAACACGGCTACCATTCCGAACGTACTTGTTTGACATGTCTGTGTAGCAACCATAGAGGTGCTAATTTAATCACTAAGTTTCATTTGATGTGGTCTACAAAGGGTAGTTTTCTTACCCTTTTTACGTTTAATTATATGTGTTAATCATATGTGCCAAATTAGATCCATATCCGCTACGTACTTTTAGCGTTAATGGTTAACGTAGTATCTTAAATCCCAAAAAATACTGTTAGTGCAAACATTACGCTTTTAATCCGTTGCAATGTTGTCCCATAAATAGTGGATCATTTCCAGGTTTTCTTTTAACCCTTTTTGCACAGTTTCTTTCAAAACCATCTTAGATCCTTGATTAGTTAGTTTTGATTAATCTTGTTTAAGATGTGATTCTATCCTCAATCTCCTCATCCTCTCAAGTGTAAAGAGAAGAACAATATCATTACCATGATGTGTTGGGTCCACTACATGATGAAGATCTCTCTTTCTATAGATCTAAGTTATGTTTTTAGTCTTCCTACTATGTATATGTAGAAGATCCAAGTGTTGGGTTCACTTGGATGTGTTTGTATAAAGTGATGGGTATCCTTGGATTAGATGTTAGTTGTGTAGATCCAAGTTTGTTAATACTTGGATATAGTGTTAGAGTCATAGATCTAAGTGGTATGTACTTAGATCTATATGGTTTATGTGTTTAGGCTATAAAACACAAGGTTTGTTATGTTGGGCCATAAAGTATAACTCGGGTGAAGAGTTGTGTAGTTCTGAAGAGTTGTGAGTTCTCACTAAACTATAAAGTGATGTGGTTGTGTCTTGTGAGTTCTCACTAAACTATAAAGTGATGTAGTTGTGTCTAGTGTAGTTCTCACTTATCTTCAAAGTGAAGAGTCGTGAAGATTGGTTCTAACTTTCGATTAGAACTCGACATCTAGCCTTGTGTCGTAAAATGATGAAGTGGGCGACGTTGTGTAGATTGGTCCTACCTAAGATTAGGACTCGACTTTTAGCTTAGAGTCGGAAATTAGATAAGCGACGTTGTGTATGGTTTCTCCACCTTAAGGAGTTTGTTGACTAGTGAAGTAACTCTCGAGTAAGGTGTACTCGAGGAGTGGAGTGGGGCGAAGAGGAGCTTCGTGACCGAACCACTATAAATCATTGTGTCGGTACTTTCATTTACATTTATGTCTTTACCTTTATAGATGTATTTATAATTGCATACTTGTGTTTTGTGTCTTTGTGTGCATCACATAATCTAAACATCTAAGTTGCGGAAAAGTTATGGCTAAGTACGTGTGTGCTTCATGTTTAGATTATGGTCAAGTGTACATCACTTAGTCTAAACATCCTAGTTGCGGAAAAGCTTATGCTTAGTACGTGTGTGCTTAGTGTTTAGACTATTGCTTGATGTACTCTTGATTTGATGTGCTTGTCTGTTTTCTTACTTGTAGTATTTATCTCTCAATCAAACACATCTCATATCTAGTCAAGCTTGATCGAGAATTTGATACAAAGGATTGTTAAAGTTTAACATGTAATAAACGGTTTCGTCCACTGTCGGCGGTTCCCTAAATGGACCGGCGGTTCTTTATTGATAAAGAACCGCGGGTACAATAAAGAACCGCGCACAGTGGATTAAGGCGAAATGTTTTGAAAACTAACTAGAAACTATTCAACCTCCCTTCTAGTTTCTACAATTGGTATCAGAGCGAGGTTACTCAAGATCTTTGAAGTATATTGTACTTTAAAGCTTGGATCGATCTTTGCTCTCTTTTTCAAAACAAATGGTTTTAAAAAAAATGGTTTTTAAAAATAAAGACGATTTTTGTATCAAATTGTTCATGAAGAGTGATTACTTATGAAATGTGTTTTGTTATTTCATTCGTACAAGTTTTGGTGTTAAATAAACTTTGTATAATAGCTTGAATTAGATCTTTTCATGTTTGGAAGTTAATAAGTGTGAAAACACTTATCCTTTTACCACTTATTTCCAATAATAACAAGACAAAAACGTGTATTTTATGTCGTAAAAGTCGGAATTATGTGTGGTTTGTGTTTTTATTGTGTTTTAGGACCAAAAGATGAAAAAGGAAGAAAACACGGGCTTTCACGGGCTTTTATCAAAGAAAACAAGAAAAGACGAAGTCAAAAGATCAAGAGTGCAAAAAGAACGGAAGTCCAAGGCCTATTCTGAAGATTTATCGAAGAAAAATTCTAAAGACGGAAGTTTAATGAAGTCGAAGAACTCAAGTCTAATAGAAGAAGAAAATTACAAGACAAGTTCAATATATATCGACAAATCCCGAGACGACGTCGAGGAAGACAAAAGATTTAAATCGAGTCGAGAAGAAAGAAAGAAGAGGCAACACATGCACACCTTCCCATTTTTCCTATAAATACCCTCCTAATACACATTAGGAGGGTTGGTTAGTTTTTAGTAGTTAGTTTCATTTTTCATTTTTCTTTCTAGTTTTAGAGAGAGAAAGTTCTCAACTTTCTCTCACTAAGTTTTCATCTTTTCTTTCTTTTAATCTTTCAAGATTAAGCCTTTTGTATTTGGATTTCATTAATCAAGTTCAAGTTAAGCTTTTAATCTTTCATCTCTTTCTACCTTTCTTTATTTTTAGTTAATTTTGGTGCGAAATACTTTTGATCCGTGTTGATCTTGATGTTTTCGTGCTTAAAAAGTTAATCTTTTTATTCATACTTAAGCTTTCATACGATTAAGCTTTAAGATTCTTGTTCTTATTGGCTCATTCGCTTTTTTAGCTTATTCACTTTTAAAGTTTTCTTAAAAAGTTCATCTTTTTATAGTTTTATTTAAAAGATTGTTTATTTAAAGTTTAAAAAGTTCTTAGTTTGTGCTTACTAGTTTGGCTTATCATTAATTCCATCAAGTTTAGGTTTGAGCTTATTCCTAGTAGCTCAAAACTTAGCTTTTTTTTGAGTAGATACCATCGGAAAGGGTAAACCCCTTTGCGATTGAACATTCCGACTACTACCTCCTTATTCCGATCGTTTGATCGGAAAAAGGTTTTGGCACTTTCCGATTGTGGAGGTTTTTGTGACATTCCGATTAGCCTTGTGTTTAAGACATTCCGATTAGTGCTGTTTTCCCATATTCCGATTGTGTCCTTTTTTATGCTATTCCGATCGGACTCGATTTCATGTATTCCGATTGTAGGTTTTAACTATATTCCGATTGAAGTAAGTTTTAACTTATTCCGACAACATGCCTTAATTGATATTCCGACCAGAATTTCTATTACGCATTCCGATCAGTGTTTCCGACCAAACATTCCGATTGTAGCATTTTAGATATTCCGATTTGGCTGTATTCCGATCGTTTTCCGATTGTTTAATTTCTTGTTTTTACAAAGTTTCCAAGTTTTAGATTCATTAAGTTTTCAAGTATTTTTCTAATCTTGTCTTTATGTTTTCAAGCATTTATTTTTAACTCGTTATTTTAGTTTAATCTTTAAAGCTCTTATTTTACTCAACGACATTTACATATTTGCTATTAGTTTAAAATAGATAATCAGCCAAACCATTTATTATTCCACCAAGAACAATTGAGTCGCACTTTCTACCAATAGTCAATTCGAAGAGAATCGGAACAACGAAATTTCATACGAGCATAAAAACCTTGTATTAGAAGTATGAAAATCTTTTTTGTCATAATTAACTCTAAAATACGAGTTCTATGTGTCTAAAATGATTTTTAGAGTCCTAAGTCCTTCCGAAAAGTTACCAAATGATTTTGACCAAAAACCCCATTTTTGTCCTCTGGACGCGGTTCTTTATCTATTCCCCATGGTTCCTTATCAATAAGGAACCGCGGTCCGTAGAAGTCGTGCCACCCGTCATTTCGAACGTAACTGGATTTTCTTTCAATTAAAAATGCTTCCAAACCTTTATTCAAACTTTAAAATTTGGATGGTTTCTAAGTTCCATACTTTGTCCAAAGTATTGAGCGTCGGTTTGTCGTAAAACTTGTGTTTTACTCTTTTCTATCAAGTTGGACATCTCTTGGTGATATATCTTTGAAAATTGATATATTTTCAAAGTTTTAAACTTAATTAAATTTTAAACGGGTCAAAGACTATTTTCAAATAAAATCAAGCTATGAATACTTTGTTGTATCTAACACTCAAAACATGGACGAATGCTTTTATGTGTTAAGCTAATTGTTTGTGTGTGTTTCCTTGTGTGTTATTATTATGTAGACATTATTAAGTGTTCCTTGTTATTTGTAGTAGTATTGCTTATATGTCTAGTCTCTTGTGCCTTGCTTGGTTTTTGTTAGTATCTAGTTTTTCCTAATTAGGATGTATGCTAGATTTCTTGCATTTTAGTTGCAACATTATGTGTGCATTGCATATAGGATTAACATCTCTTGGTTTACAAATGTTACATAAATAGTTTTTACACCTTGGCATGTTCTTTAACACTTTTAGGTTTGAAAGCTTTGGGAGCTTGTCAAATCTTTTGATATGGGTCGTCTTACTCTACCATTGTCTTATTAGATCAGGTAGATTAATGTCTCACTATAAAACATGAAACACCCTTTGAAAATCTTAGCTATTTTCTCTTAAAGGAGTGTTAGTGGGAATCAAGAAAGACTTCAAATATATATCAATTCATTATTCAAATTATGATTGATATCATTATCGAATCTAATTGAAATGTTTTTTTAGTGAAGACATGAATGTGGTTTATTAATAATATACATCGGATCATAACTCACACTTGTGTTGATGGTGTTATTTGAATCTACTTGTTCAAATTGTTAGACATATTTTGTTTAATAATTACTTATAATGCACAATAGAGTCGGTTTGATAACTTGGATGTTTCATCCGAAATACTCAAGTAATTTACATTGCAATGCAATATATAAATGTTTCATTTCTGATAGACCAATCAAGAGTGTTCCTTTGGTTTGTGTAAACTTTGTTTATACACTTCAAAGTTATTGGCCTCAAGTTCTATTAAGGTAAATAACCTTAACTAGACTTGTTTGACAAGATATGCAATGGTGCATTCTTAACCCTCATTAGGTCATGCATTGTGTCGCCATGCAAGTTTCATCCTTGCTAAACTTTATTAGGCAAATGTTGGAATTACATTTTGTCTAACTTGAGAATGACTACTAGAGAATTTATGCACTAGGATCTTAATTTGACCTAACAGTTGAATTACTTCCATGTGGGAAGTTGAGTTGGTGTATAACTCGTAAAAATGGTCGTGTTTAGCCTTAATTGAGCACCTCTAGTGATAGTCTCATACTCATTCTCTAAATTGGCTAAATGGCTCTTCTTATATATGACTAATGATAGTTTAGTTTGATGAACTTTGTATGTCATTAGGAGTCTTTTTCTTTTGTAGCCATTAGGTTTTTCTTAACTTTCTTCCTACGTGCTAATTGAACCTATGTGTTTTTCCTTTGTGTGTGTTCTAGTTTTTAATGCTCTTAAGCATGACTTTATGATAAGTTAGACTAGAACATTAGGATTTGCTGAATTGGAAAATCCTCCATTCACCACCTAAACCAAGCCTCTGTAGGCGGTTCTTTAAATAGACCGCGGCTCCATATCAATATGGAACCGCCGGTGGAGATAAAGAACCGCGGGTAGAAGCTCTCAAATTCGGGTTTTCTGAAACTTCCCAATTGTTCCAACACCCTATGGAATCTTTGTTTCAAACCTTTGATCACTCCTAAAATATCTTGGGCTTTCACTTTTTAACTCTTTACTAGTTTGGATCATCCCCTCACCCTTTTAAACCCTTCTTGTTAGCCATGTTCTTCACACCTCAAACCATTCATCCTAACCCCTTAAACCACCCATTACTACCATGGTTTCTACAAGAACCTCCAATTCATCCAAAACCTCTTCTTCAAAGAGGCACCTCAAAATTAAGATTAAGTTACCCAAACTTAACTATTCACCCTTTTGCCACACCTAAGAATGAGATTGTGCCCATTCTCATCTCTTCATCACCCTCACCACCTCTTGCACCATGCAAGACTACCTCAACCCATGGTACCAACCATTCACATGGTTCTACCTCCTTTTCATTCCAATCTAGAATGAATGTGTTAACCTCACCCTTCACTCCTAGTACTCTCTTGGATGTGACTACTCAACCTCAACCTATCCAAAGCATTCCCTTTGAGAATGCCTTTGTTGAACCCTTGGTGACTTCACCTTTTACCCCACCAAATTCCGCCACCACCTTGTCTTCTAATTAATCATGTGTATTGCTTATTAATAAGACACTCAATCTAAGAAAATCTTAGGATTCTAGTGTAACTAAGATTAAAATTATGCTTAAGTTTTAGGCTTGTTTTTCATACATCTTTGTATGATATTTATTCTCTTGTATTTCCTTTCATGTTTTTCAACATGATTTTTCTTTGAGTCTTGGATCTCGTTTTTCTCGTGATCGTTCTTTTCTTATTTATTTTCTCACTCGGTTGTCAAGGAATGTTAGATTTATATCTAATTCCTCTCCTAGTAAGATTGACAACTTAAATATTTCTTTTGAAATATTCAAGTAATTTTAACCTGCAATTGCAATTGTTAAAAGTCATATCCGAAGCATTGACCTTCAATCCATTTAGCATCTTATGTTAAAATGTTTGACAAAGTGATTTCCCTTTGAGTCGATAATCGGTTTTGGACACCCAATGTCCACGGTTCCTCCAATAACCTTGGGTCTCATTATTGATAATGAACCACAGACCTATTTAACGAACCGCGACCATTGAGTCCCTTTGTTCGTTTTGGTCTTTTTCTATTTTGACGAGTTTTCTTGAAGATTCCTTCTTTTCTTCTCTTTTGAGTTTCTTCTCTAGTTTCGTGAAGTTATCCTTAACTTCTTTGTTGAGTCTCTCTCAATTCATTTTAATCATGCTCTTCTAAGTTGAGTCTCTTTCTTCTAGTCTTTCTAAACTAAGTTGAGTCGAGCCTTACCCTTTCCTCATCATGTAATTGTTCTTTGAACATCCATAATGATTGAGAAGAGCTACGAAACTTTGAGCATGTAGTTTATCGTATGCTAAACACCATTTGGTGTCGACATTCATACTCATTTTTGCCTATAATGTCCTATATCCCGAATTTTTTCTTAAAGCGTCGATTTATCCGCTTTTGGTTTTCTTTTATTTTTTTTGGTCAAAAACGTCTCTAGGTTGAGATATTTTTGTTCCTATTTTTGAGAGTTGATTGCGGTTAAAATTTACAATTGGTATGGGTGATTCCATCAATTCTAAGTTTTTAACCCCTTGAGATGATATCTTCAAATTCTTTGATGTTTCTTTTCTACCTCTACTCCAGCAATTTTGAATTGATTTCCTCAAAATCCTCTCCTTGTTTTTTTAGAGTTGATGGTTAAATCTTGCTTTTCTTGGGTGATTCCAAAAAATTCTAAGCTTTTCACCTGTCACACCCCACCATGGCGGAATATGGGGTGCGACATATGGATATCATCACAACAACCGGTGTCTCTATAGAGAAAACTAAAATACAACTATAATGTCATAAATGGCGACACAAAGGTCATGACAATATCTCAACATAGCAGGAGTCTAGGTAAGTAGGTAACAGTCCTACCACTTACCCAAGACAAACAATAAACATAAACCAAACAAACATATAAGTGCCAACATGCATCACTTATAAAAAAAACATAAAGGTAAGCTAAGAAGGAACGGGGATCTCCTTCTATATGCAATCCTAAAGCATCCAAGTCTAGCCACTTCTATCCTCAAGCTTAACCATATTCACACCTGAAAGAGACACTAAAATACGTCAACATAAAGTTGGTGAGAGTCATAGGTTTAGACTCCAACGCTAAAACAAACCATAAGCTGTGAATAACTACCATCAACACAATAACATATGGACAATGTGCTACAAGTATGCATTAACAACTAGCATTCAAGATTAATCAATCATCACAATTCCAAGGCATCACGCCTTACCAACAACCACAATTACCAAGGCATCACGCCTTACCAACAACCATAATTTCCAAGGCATCATGCCTTACCAACAACCATAATTTCCAAGGCATCACGCCTTACCAACAACCATAATTTCCAAGGCATCACGCCTTACCAACAACCATGGTACCATAGGCGCCCATACACCTATGTACCTTTCCCATCCAAATCATACACGAACAAGAATCACATAGCAGTTAATCACATAATGTACACACAAGTCCATCTCAAACCTTAAAAACATTCACAGATTTATAAACAACATAACACAATGTCTCTTCCATCTCATCTGGAAGTCAAAATCAATAGTAAACGTGGGACTATGAAACTCACCTGATTGCTTCTTCATAAGTCCTCGCACTAGCAACAAGCTAACAAACCAAAAACACGTAATCAATACATGAACCAATCACTAAGATGGCTCATCAACCTATGATGGACATCTAGCCTATTCCCATATAAATACCTCATTGATAAGCTCTAATCACCCCATTACCCTTGATGAGACTGCTTTTATACATAGTCTCATCGTCCAAATCGGGCTTAAAATGCATTAAATATCATTAAAACTGCCAAATATATGCTCGTGTTTGTTGCTTGTGTATTTTAGGTACGGATATTGAGGAAAAGACAAAAAGATCACAAGAATCAATCAAAAACGAACACGGGAAACGAAGCCGCACAATGAACCGGACCCGAATCATGAATTCCCAAAATGACCTTGAAGTTTGAAGATTGTACAAGTTTGGTCCCTCAAGAATTGAAGACTTGTCAATTTATACCCTTGCAAATCTCATTTATTGCATTTGGGCCCCTAAATTATCAAGAATTTACAAGAGAAGTCCTTGGAGAATGAAGAAATTGCATTTAAAGCCCTTGTTTAAAGTTGTGACAACACTTGTGCCATATTTGACAAGTTACACAAACTTGTTATAAAGGAAAATGTACTTTGTGGCTGTTTATTTCAAAGTGAAGATAACAAGGAAGTAGAGGGACTATTTTTGCCAGACACCACAATTACTCCCACCAATCATCCAGCCATGTCATCCTCCAACACCAATCAGCACCCACCACCTCACAACCCCCATCCCAGCCACACCCCACTCACGAGTTTATTTATTAAACTCTGACAAACAAAGTCAAACCCCATCTTTCCCTCCCTAACACTTTATTTAAATTTAACCACCCCCTAAATGGATTAAACACGCCCTAATTACCCCATAAACCCTAATTTGTCCAGTATCAATTGAATTAAAAACAAAGGGTTTTTGATTCAGCTTTTCCAGATCATTGATTCACTCCATCCTCACCTAAACCCACACAAAAACCGTGACCAAGACACACCCATGTGTCTTGTAGGGCCCTCCCCTACACCCGTCACTTTCCCCAAACCCCAATACCAGACAAAACCAACGGATGGATCAAATTCCTTTGTCCCCAAGCACAAATGAACGAATGAGATCACTTTCAAACAGCTATCATCCAGCAAGCATCACATGGGCGAATTTGACCAAGATTCCAAGAATTCAAACAAAGGGCTTTTCAGGAATTTCATGTATTAGGGTTTTAGGACTTCTAGACTATTCTATCTACTTGCATAAATAGCTTGGCCGTTTGTGGCACAAAGCTTTGTTCCAGATTTTTGCTTTTAAAAATATTGTAATCCCTTTTTAAAGTTATAAAAGTTGGTATTTGTGTTTATAAAGTAATTCCTTTTTATTGTTTAAAAGTTGGTGGTATTGTTTAAGCATAATTTGAGTTCCATAATACATTTTGGTTTTGTTAAGTGTAATTCAAAAAGTTAAGGTTTGGTGAAAGGACACTTAATCCAAAGCCTTGAACTTTCTGTGATAGTTATAGGAGCTATTGGCTCATTTGGTGGATAACCAAATAAGCTACTAAGCTTGTATAAGCTATTTCATCAGTTTCAAGTCTTTCCAAGTTTTCTAAATTTTCAATATTTCATTCAAGAAAAAATCAGTTCTTTAATATTTCTGCTTCATTTTTTAAGCTATAAGTTGACTTGTCAATAAGTCAATCTTATAGCCTATAAGCTCTTGTACCAGGTTATTCTTGCTATTGGTTGTCTGTTTTTGGCAGGTTCAAAACAAGAACTCACACCATCATCACCATCATCTTCATTTCAAACAGCCAAAAAGGGTTCAGCTCAGGCCCCAGCCTGAAAGGAGATGGCTATGTAGCCATTATGGGACCTGGATGTGGGTCCCACAAGGTAACTAACTTGTACCTTTTTTAGTTTCCAAAAAATTGTGATTTATATGTGAATTGGTACACTTGTATGCAAGTAGTTTAAGTGTGTGTTATTTGGGTTGATTCTACTATTTAGAGGATTGTATGCATGTTAGAAGTTATTATAATCAGTTTGGTTTGGATTTGACCTGATTTGGTTTGAAAAAATTCAGCTTCTGAAAATTAAGGGGTGTTTGGATTTAGTTTTTAACTGAGCTTGGTGAAAAGTATTTGGGTTAAAATCTGTCTAAACACACTTATTAGGTTGTTAGTAGGTGATATTAGTGTTTGGTTTTCAGTTTGGTGAAGTTAACAAATTGCATGTTAAAATTTGATAATATAGCTAGAAATCAGTAAGTGCCTTTATTGACTGATTTTTGTGGATTTGGTTCACCACCTTTTGAAATCTGTTAGGGTTAAGTGCTTAGTAGGATTGTGTATTGCTTATATGTCATTTGGTGGACTTGTGTGCAAGATTTGAGGCCTTAAAATCCACTCTTGTGCACTTTGAATCAGCAAAATACTCACAGACCTACATTAGCTTAATCAGAAACTTTCTTTGGTCGTTTTGTGTGATTTTTGTGAAGACCTTGTGTGTTTTTTGTGATTCAATAGACTCCCTACACTCCACTGAGTGTAGGGGTGCCCCATTGTCCAAAGAAATCCAAGCAAACAAGCTTTCCTAAGCTCTAAGGTCACCAGACCTATTTTTAACACTACCAGTGGGAACCAATTTCCCACTGCTAGTATTAAAGTTACCACTGCTTTACAAAAAGACAAAAGCCTTTGACATGTCACTTTCAGTAAACTAAAATTTTGTCTTTTGTGGACAAAAATAGGATTTAGGGCTTGAAAATAGTTTCATAATTTTTCTTATTTAATTTTTGATTTTTCTGCTTAATTAGATTTTATGTTACTGTTTATTTTATATTTTTTAGATTAAATAGCATTTTTAATTAACTTTTTAACTTTCTATTTTTGTCTTTTAGTGACAAAATTTTATATTTTTCAGTTTTAAGAATTTTATTAGACTTAGAAAAATAATTTAAGATTTTTAGTTCAAAAAGTTTTTACTGTTCACCTTTTATTTATTTTTTAGAATTAATTTAGTTTAATTAGGGTTTTATTTCAAACTGTTTTTGTCTTTTAGCGAAAAATTTTATATTTTTCAAACTTTTTCATTTTTCAACTGTTCTTTAGTATAAATTAAGATTTTTAAAAGTGTCAAATTATTTTTAGCATTATTTTATTATTGTAAAATTAGCACTCTTTTAGGAAAAAGAGGACCAAAATATAGGGTAAGCACAACGATTTAGGAAAACCGTGTGTAAATGACTCAATGAAGTGAGTTCGTTCTCGAGGAGGCTAGTGCGTTGTGTAATGAATTGATTAATGGTTTGTGATTATATGATTGAGAAGAGAAAGGAGAAATGGGGTGAGAAGAGAATGACGGTTACGTAGACGGATTAAACTAAGACGAAAAAGGCGTTCACGTAAAACCGTAAAAAACTACAAATTAAAAAATTTTAAACCTAAAAATTAATTAAAAGTTAAAACTAGGTCTAAAATAATATAAATAAGAATAAAAATCCAATAAAAATATTTTAAAACCTTTTATTAATTAAATATTCAATTTTAAATGCTAATTAAAGCCCTAAAATTAAATATAATTAATCAAAATGTCCAAAATATTATTTTATTGAACAAATAACTTACTTATATTATCTAAAGACTAAAGTATTTTTCCTAAATTTTAAAAACTATTTTTCTATTTTTAAATCACTAAAAACTATTTTTAAACTAAATAATCATAAAAAATAATAAAATAATGCTAAAAATAATTTGACACTTTTAAAAATCTTAATTTATACTAAAGAACAGTTGAAAAATGAAAAAGTTTGAAAAATATAAAAATTATCACTAAAAGACAAAAACAGTTTGAAATAAAACCTTAACTAAACTAAATTAATTCTAAAAAATAAATAAAAGGTGAACAGTAAAAACTTTTTGAACTAAAAATCTTAAATTATTTTTCTAAGTCTAATAAATTCTTAAAACTGAAAATTATAAAATATTTTCACTAAAAGACAAAAACAGAAAGTTAAAAAGTTAATTAAAAATGCTATTTAATCTAAAAAATATAAAATGAACAATAACATAAAATCTAATTAAGCAGAAAAATAAAAAATTAAATAAGAAAAATTATGAAACTATTTTCAAGCCTAAATCCTATTTTAGTCCACAAAAGACAAAATTTTAGTTTACTGAAAGTGACATGTCAAAGGCTTTTGTCTTTTTGTAAAGTAGTGGTAACTTTAATACTAGCAGTGGGAAATTGGTTCCCACTAATAGTGTTAAAAACAGGTCTGGTGACCTTAGAGCTTAGGAAAGCTTGTTTGCTTGGATTTCTTTGGAAAATGGGGCACCCCTACACTCAGTGGAGTGTAGGGAGTCTATTGAATCACAAAAAACACACAAGTTCTTCACAAAAATCACACAAAACGACCAAAGAAAGTTTCTGATTAAGCTAATGTAGGTCTGTGAGTATTTTGCTGATTCCAAGTGCACAAGAGTGGATTTTAAGGCCTCAAATCTTGCACACAAGTCCACCAAATGACATATAAGCAATACACAATCCTACTAAGCACTTAACCCTAACAGATTTCAAAAGGTGGTGAACCAAATCCACAAAAATCAGTCAATAAAGGCACTTACTGATTTCTAGCTATATTATCCAATTTTAACATGCAATTTGTTTTAAACTTCACCAAACTGAAAACCAAACACTAATATCACCTACTAACAACCTAATAAGTGTGTTTAGACAGATTTTAACCCAAATACTTTTCACCAAGCTCAGTTAAAAACCAAATCCAAACACCCCTTAATTTTCAGAAGCTGAATTTTTTCAAACCAAATCAGGTCAAATCCAAACCAAACTGATTATAATAACTTCTAACATGCATACAATCCTCTAAACAGTAGAATCAACCCAAATAACACACACTTAAACTACTTGCATACAAGTGTACCAATTCACATATAAATCATAATTTTTTGGAAACTGAAAAAGGTACAAGTTAGTTACCTTGTGGGACCCACATCCAGGTCCCACAATGGCTGCATAGCCATCTCCTTTCAGGCTGGGGCCTGAGCTGAACCCTTTTTGGCTGTTTGAAATGAAGATGATGGTGATGATGGTGTGAGTTGTTGTTTTGAACCTGCCAAAAAACAGACAACCAATAGCAAGAATAACCTGGTACAAGAGCTTATAGGCTATAAGATTGACTTATTGACAAGTCAACTTATAGCTTATAGCTTAAAAAATGAAGCAGAAATATTAAAGAACTGATTTTTTCTTGAATGAAATATTGAAAATTTAGAAAACTTGGAAAGACTTGAAACTGATGAAATAGCTTATACAAGCTTAGTAGCTTATTTGGTTATCCACCAAATGAGCCAATAGCTTCTATAACTATCACAGAAAGTTCAAGGCTTTGGATTAAGTGTCCTCTCACCAAACCTTAACTTTCTGAATTACACTTAATAAAACCAAAATGGATTATGGAACCTAGATTATGCTTAAACAATACCACCAACTTTTAAATAATAAAAAGGAATTACTTTATAAACACAAATACCAACTTTTATAACTTTAAAAAGGGATTACAATATTTTTAAAAGCAAAAATCTGGAACAAAGCTTTGTGCCACAAACGGCCAAGCTATTTATACAAGTAGATAGAATAGTCTAGAAGTCCTAAAACCCTAATACATGAAATTCCTGAAAAGCCCTTTGTTTGAATTCTTGGAATCTTGGTCAAATTCGCCAATATGATGCTTGTTGGATGATAGCTGTTTGAAAGTGATCTCATTCGTTCATTTATGCTTGGGGACAAAGGAATTTGATCCATCCGTTGGTTTTGTCTGGTATTGGGGTTTGGGGAAAGTGACGGGTGCAGGGGAGGGCCCTACAAGACACATGGGTGTGTCTTGGTCACGGTTTTTGTGTGGGTTTAGGTGAGGATGGAGTGAATCAATGATCTGGAAAAGCTGAATCAAAAACCCTTTTATTTTTAATTCAATTGATACTGGACAAATTAGGGTTTATGGGGTAATTAGGGCGTGTTTAATCCGTTTAGGGGGTGGTTAAATTTAAATAAAGTGTTAGGGAGGGAAAGATGGGGTTTGACTTTGTTTGACTGAGTTTAATAAATAAACTCGTGAGTGGGTGTGACTGGGATGGGGGTTCTGAGGTGGTGGGTGCTGATTGGTGTTGGAGGATGACATGGCTGGATGATTGGTGGGGAGTAATTGTGGTGTCTGGCAAAAACAGTCCCTCTACTTCCTTGTTATCTTCACTTTGAAATAAACAGCCACAAAGTACATTTTCCTTTATAACAAGTTTGTGTAACTTTTGACAAGAGTTGTCACAACTTTTAACAAGGACTTTAAATGGAATTTCTTCATTCTCCAAGGACTTCTCTTGTAAATTCTTGATAATTTAGGGGCCCAAATGCAATAAATGAGATTTGCAAGGGTATAAATTGACAAGTCTTCAATTCTTGAGGGACCAAACTTGTACAATCTTCAAACTTCAAGGTCATTTTAGAAATTCATGATTCGGGTCCGGTTCATTGTGCGGCATAGTTTCCCGTGTTCGTTTTTGATTGATTCTTGTGATCTTTTTGTCTTTTCCTCAATATCCGTACCTAAAATACACAAGCAACAAACACGAGCATATATTTGGCAGTTTTAATGATATTTAATGCATTTAAGCCCGATTTGGAGGATGAGACTATGTATAAAAGCAGTCTCATCACTCCCCCATACTAAACCATTGCCGTGCCCTCACGCAATGCTAGAATAAAGTATCGTAGCACCTCCAGAATTCATTTTTTATAAACTTTATTTAATGATAAACTAGCTACACTACTACTATTACTACTACTTGCGTTTTAGACATAATGTATGATTTTCATCGCAAATTGGGACGTTTAGGTTCATAGACTAAGAACACGTGAATGCTTCGTTAGAAATAATTTCATCGTCCTCGATTTTTACCCCAATTCCATGCCAAGCGTGCAACGAGATCATTGTCATTATAAGTTAGTAATGCTAACACTACTCATATGCCCTAATCACGTACTTATCTTCCCATTATTCCTAAGTTGTATCTCTTATATTTTATTTTGTCTTGAATGTTTCACGAGGATACATTGTTTGACTTATGTGATACTAGAGATTTAGGTCTAAAAATAGAGTCCTAACGGTGTAACCAAGACCATCAAATCAATAACCCCTCCTAATAGACGACGATGTCAAAAATTTAAGTTGACAAGAAGAATCGATAAACACAGTTTTGTAACGGTTTTGAACATGAGACTTATTACCAAGACTTTTATACGCCCCCTAACAGAAGGGCCTTATTATCTTTGGTTTACCTCCATCTTTTATTCAACTTCGCCATGAAGCTTTTATTATGACTTCGGTCTTGCCTTGCC
The DNA here is from genome assembly GCA_025667525.1 of Glebionis coronaria. Taxonomy (NCBI): domain Eukaryota; kingdom Viridiplantae; phylum Streptophyta; class Magnoliopsida; order Asterales; family Asteraceae; genus Glebionis; species Glebionis coronaria. Next base: position 22,661,656 of record CM046880.1, read on the forward strand.
TTTTATTATCCGCCTCATCGGTGGTTTTATTAGCCAAAGACGTATATCCTCACGCTAAGGAGAATTTTGGATCTTTAAAGCTTCGAAGATTAAGGCTTGATTCACTTTCAATTTTGCATAGATTTTTCGGCCTTGTGAGCTTCAAATTTTTGCTTAATTTAGGTGAGCACTTGAAATCTTATTATTGGGTGAAGCTTTTGATTATTCGGGTGCCAATACTTCAAAACCGTGACGCTGGTGATACCTTAATGTCTTCCCAATTTAATTACACGGAAGCTACTAGAAAAGACTAGAAACCCAACAATCCTAACTAAACCGCTAAGTCAATATTTATTAAGCAAAAAATATTTACATGCGAAGGGAGAATAAGCAAACAATGAGAACACATGAGTTTTTGAAAGAATACGAGTACTCTACGTTTAGCATAGTAACTTATAATTAACCCTATCATTTCTCGTCCTCATTTAAGAGACTTAGCCTAATGTGAAGTTAAGGAATCAAAGCTAAGTGCTCAACACGCACGGTCGAGTCAAAAATTACTCTTATTCTCGCCATCGGAAAACCTACATTCGTGTCTTCAAACACTTATAAAATATGAGAAATTTTTTTAAAATTTGGCCATTTTTAGCCTTATTTTGCAATAAAACGATAAACAAAAAGATAAACTTTGGAAAGCGTGAAGGTTTGGCAAGGCAAGTATCTATTCACCCCCCCATACTAAAGTTAAACATTGTCCTCAATGTTTCGAGTCTAGGGGTGAAAAACACCCCCATACTAGAGACGTAGTCGAATGCCTAATCTAGCATGGAAAGGGTGTAACCAATAAATTAATAGCCGTTTATGAAGTATGCTAATAACCTAAGGTTAGAAAATCAAAGGATATATCATGGATATTGAGAAAGTCTTCAAAGCAAACGATCGAGTGCTCCCATAAACGAACACGAGAGGCTCCAATCGTGAAGATCATGATCCAAAGTTTATCACACTTCATAAACGGCTATTAATTTATTACATCGGTGGAAGACCGAGATTTCCCTTTATAAGTAATTCCGGGATCAAATATCTCGTCCTCGGTGGAGAAAGGGGAGGGAACATAAGGGGCTTCCCCCACACTAGGTCCACACAAAGCATCGTCAAAAGGAGAAGACGAGCTTGTAGCACTCAAAACACGTGGTGATGATGGAGTTAGAGTTGTAGAAAAATCTTTTAAATTCAATTCAAAATCTTTTCCTTTTTCATCTTTTAAACTCTCCTTATGAAAACCCGACTTAATTATGTCAAAAATATTTGGCGTTTCTAAAGCAATATTAGTCACACTAAAAATTCTCACATTTGAAAACCGTTTTGGTAAAGGTGGTGGTAAGTTCTCAAAACGTTTGTCAACAAAGAAAACTTCCCCATCGGGGTCAACATATTCATCATCCGAAGAATCATTCACAATTGGAATCGTAGGCTTAACACTCTTAACCTCCACCGGCGGAGGGGACAAAACTTCATTTTTATCATCAACTCCTAAAACTCTTTTTGAAATCTTTTTGCAAATGTTTTTGATATGACTAACATTGTTCAAAGACGTGATAGAATACACATGAGAAAGTGTGGAGTTTTGAGTTGCATTAATGACGAGTTCTTCCTCATTGAAACGAAGAGTGATTTTCCTATCATGCACATCGATAAGTGCTCTCGAGGTATCCAAAAATGATCGACCTAAAATTAGAGGAACTTTAGGATCGACGGAATGTCAACAACAATGAAGTCTACGAGATAGTAGAACTTTCCAACTTTCACGAAGACGTCCTCGGCTACTCCACAAGCTAGAATCGTAGAATGATCGGCCATCTCGATTGACATTCTTGAAGGAGTGAGATTGGGAAGATTGAGCGACTTAAAAATCTCAAGAGGCATCAAGTTAATACTAGCACCAAGATCGGCCAAGGCGTAGCATTCCTCCATGTCTTGTATAGCACATGGGATTAAAAACTTGCCGGGATGACCGACTTTTTGAGGTATGCGGCTAAGAAAAACCGATGAACAACTAGACGATTTTTGCAATTTCTCTTTGTTATTCAACATACTTTTGAAGTTCGCGGCAAATCGAGGCATCATGACCAAGGCGTCGGCAAAACTTATATTAAAATGCAAGTCACGAAACATTTTCATAAAAAGTTCAAATTGATAATTATTTTGTTCTTGTGCCTTTTCCTTGTCTCGTCTTGAAGGGTAAGGTAAGGGTGGTGTGGGTTGGGGCATAGGCAAAGGCCTTGGAATCTCGGGTTCCATGATTGGTATTGGTTCAACCGTAGGTGTGGTTTGAGCGGTACTTCGTGGGCTTGGAATTTGCTCCTTTTCTACCACCACCTCGGGTTCTTTCTCTTTTTCCTTCTCTATAGAAGTACTTGGACGAGAAATGGGTTCTTTGAAAGTTTTACCACTACGAGTAGTAATAACCTTCAATTCTCCTTTCGGGTTCACGATGGTATCACTAGGAAGACCACCCGAAGAAGAGGGTTTACACATGATAGCTTCAAACATTTTTCCCATTCGGTCTTCAAACTTAGATTGCCTAGCATCCGGTTTTAACAACTCTTGCTTAATCTCATGTTGACCTTGCTCCATTTTTTGTTGATTTTGTTGGAGTCGTTGAACATTTCCTTCCATTTTATTAGCATGAGTTTTAAGTTCATTAGCAAGTTTGTTTTTAAGCTCGTTTTTCAACTCGGATCTTAAGCTAACCATTTCACGTTGCATATTATCAAACTTAGCATCGTTTGCCTTTGCATAATTCAAAAATTCTCCTTGAAGATTTTTGGTGTGATCATTTTGAAAACCTTGTGTGGTAGTTTGAAAATCACGGTTTTGGTTTTGGTTTGAAATTTGCCCATTTCCACTTTGATAATTACCCTTGTTGTAGTTACGTTGATTGCCTTGATAATTACCACCTTGATTGTTGTTTCGATAGTTATTAGCATTTTGATTTGGTGGAGCTTGATTTGGGCGGGAACCTTGACCGTTTTGGTTATAAGTTCCCGTGGCTATATAAGCACTCGAAGTGTTACCATCCGCGGTAATGCACTCGGAAAGATCATGAGCTCCACCACAAGACAAACAACTCTTAGCAACCGCTTTAACCGAAGCGGAATTCGAAGCTTATTGAGCTTTCCAATGGGACATAAGGTTAGCAAATCTATCAAAAAACCGATTTTCTTTATTTGCTTCATCATGTAAGGCATTAATGCTACGAGACGATGATGTAGAGCCCAATTTGGCAACACTCGGTGTGTTACGAGGGCTATAAAACTTAGACCTATTCTCAGTTATCACCAAAGCTTCCTCAACCGTTTTACACAAAAAATTACCACCCGCGGCGGCATTTAAATAATCTCTTTCATGATCATTTAGTCCATTATAAAACGTGTCTATTTGATGCAAGTCGGAAAAACCGTGATGAGGACATTCATGTAACATCTCCTTAAACCTATTCCAAGCCGTTGAAAAACTTTCATTACACTCTTGTGAAAATTTTGAAATCTCGTTTTTCAAGTGCGTAGTCTTAGAGGGCGGAAAAAATTGGTTCACAAATTTTGAAACGAGATCCTTCCACGTCAATATAGAATTGGGTGGCTCTTTCTCTAACCAAATTTTAGCGGGCCCCGCTAAGGAATACGGAAAAAGCATCATCTTAATCGAGTAATTCGAGACATCCTTAAATTTGCAAGTAGCGGTAAGACGATTGAATTGGCGGATATGGTTGTGTGGATTGTCCTTCTCATCACCACGGAATTTGTTGTTTTGGATCATCGACAACAAACCCGTTTTCACCTCAAAATTCTCCGCAAGGATAGCGGGAATCACAATAGCTTCTCCATAACCCTCGGTGGGTGCTTGAAGTAACTCCATCATAGTTCGATTCGCCATGGTTGGTGCTTCTCTTACAATGGGTTCGTCAATAGGAGACTCCTCACTAGAAAGATTGGGAGTGGGAGTTTTGTTCTTTCGTTTACGTGCACGTCTTGCTTGATTACGAGTTAGCATAAACGTCACGTACAACGAGGGGATGAGCAAAGAAGATTCTTTTTGGTGTTTTGTATTTTTTCAATTTTTTTTTGGATTTTTGATTGTTTTTACTTTTTTTTGGATTTTGGAATTGTATTAGGTAGACAATAATCTACAAATCTCCTCCTTAATCAAATCTCTTGATTAAAGAAGCCTCAAGGAATGAAAACGATCACGTGGAGTGAACGCCTTCGATGACTTTAGAATGATGGTGGAACACCAAATCGTTCAAGAGGGTTTAATCAAATGAAACCAAGAAAATATATATGATACTTAGTAATACTTTGGGCGGCAAAACCCTCGATTAGCTTTCAAAATCAAATACTCACAAGCAAGCGGAGGAAACGAGGCGGCGCGAAGCACTTAAGAGCCTTTTTCCTTTAGGTCCTGAAATACAACCGCCTTATACCCACCTTATAGTTTGTATTTTTCAAAATCGAGCTTCACGAAAGTATTTATCTATTTTTGCCTTTTTCTTTGGTTTGAGATTCGAATACAATGATTGGGTAATGACCTCCCAAGTCAAGGTTGTGATTTCTCACGTATTTGGAGTACTTGTGAATTTATTGTTCTACGTATACAATATAGTAATAGTATTCACAAAAAACGAAAAACCGATAATACGTATTAGTAGAGTGCTACTAATACAAATACTTATTATGGCTATATAAAAACAACAATTGTTCAAATCAAAACACAACACGCCTCCCCAGCAGCGGCGCCAAAATGATTGTTGTAAAATTAGCACTCTTTTAGGAAAAAGAGGACCAAAATATAGGGTAAGCACAACGATTTAGGAAAACCGTGTGTAAATGACTCAATGAAGTGAGTTCGTTCTCGAGGAGGCTAGTGCGTTGTGTAATAAATTGATTAATGGTTTGTGATTATATGATTGAGAAGAGAAAGGAGAAATGGGGTGAGAAGAGAATGACGATTACGTAGACGGATTAAACTAAGACGAAAAAGGCGTTCACGTAAAACCGTAAAAAACTACAAATTAAAAAATTTTAAACCTAAAAATTAATTAAAAGTTAAAACTAGGTCTAAAATAATAGAAATAAGAATAAAAATCCAATAAAAATATTTTAAAACCTTTTGTTAATTAAATATTCAATTTTAAATGATAATTAAAGCCCTAAAATTAAATATAATTAATCAAAATGTCCAAAATATTATTTTATTGAACAAATAACAAACTTATATTATCTAAAGACTAAAAAGTATTTTTCCTAAATTTTAAAAACTATTGACAATTTTTAAATCACTAAAAACTATTTTTAAACTAAAATAATCATAAAAAATAATAAAATAATGCTAAAAATAATTTGACACTTTTAAAAATCTTAATTTATACTAAAGAACAGTTGAAAAATGAAAAAGTTTGAAAAATATAAAATTTTTCACTAAAAAACAAAAACAGTTTGAAATAAAAACCTAATTAAACTAAATTAATTCTAAAAAATAAATAAAAGGTGAACAGTAAAAACTTTTTGAACTAAAAATCTTAAATTATTTTTCTAAGTCTAATAAAATTCTTAAAACTGAAAAATATAAAATTTTGTCACTAAAAGACAAAAACAGAAAGTTAAAAAGTTAATTAAAAATGATATTTAATCTAAAAAATATAAAATGAACAGTAACATAAAATCTAATTAAGCAAAAAAATCAAAAATTAAATAAGAAAAATTATGAAACTATTTTCAAGCCCTAAATCCTATTTTAGTCCACAAAAGACAAAATTATAGTTTACTGAAAGTGACATGTCAAAGGCTTTTGTCTTTTTGTAAAGCAGTGGTAACTTTAATACTAGCAGTGGGAAATTGATTCCCACTAGTAGTGTTAAAAACAGGTCTAGTGACCTTAGAGCTTAGGAAAGCTTGTTTGCTTGGATTTCTTTGGACAATGGGGCACCCCTACACTCAGTGGAGTGTAGGGAGTCTATTGAATCACAAAAAACACACAAGTTCTTCACAAAAATCACACGAAACGACCAAAGAAAGTTTCTGATTAAGCTAATGTAGGTATGTGAGTATTTTGCTTATTCAAAGTGCACAAGAGTGGATTTTAAGGCCTCAAATCTTGCACACAAGTCCACCAAATGACATATAAGCAATACACAATCCTACTAAGCACTTAACCCTAACAGATTTCAAAAGGTGGTGAACCATATCCACAAAAATCAGTCAATAAAGGCACTTACTGATTTCTAGTTATATTATCCAATTTTAACATGCAATTTGTTTTAAACTTCACCAAACTGAAAACCAAACACCAATATCACCTACTAACAACCTAATAAGTGTGTTTAGACAGATTTTAACCCAAATACTTTTCACCAAGCTCAGTTAAAAACCAAATCCAAACACCCCTTAATTTTCAGAAGCTGAATTTTTTCAAACCAAATCAGGTCAAATCCAAACCAAACTGATTATAATAACTTCTAACATGCATACAATCCTCTAAACAGTAGAATCAACCCAAATAACACACACTTAAACTACTTGCATACAAGTGTACCAATTCATATATAAATCACAATTTTTTGGAAACTGAAAAAGGTACAAGTTAGTTACCTTGTGGGACCCACATCCAGGTCCCACAATGGTTGCATAGCCATCTCCTTTCAGGCTGGGGCCTGAGCTGAACCCTTTTTGGCTGTTTGAAATGAAGATGATGGTGTGAATTCTTTTTTTGAACCTGCCAAAAACAGACAACCAATAGCAAGAATAACCTGGTACAAGAGCTTATAGGCTATAAGATTGACTTATTGACAAGTCAACTTATAGCTTATAGCTTAAAAAATGAAGCAGAAATATTAAAGAACTGATTTTTTCTTGAATGAAATATTGAAAATTTAGAAAACTTGGAAAGACTTGAAACTGATGAAATAGCTTATACAAGCTTAGTGGCTTATTTGGTTATCCACCAAATGAGCCAATAGCTCCTTTAACTATCAGAGAAAGTTCAAGGCTTTGGAATAAGTATCCTCTCACCAAACCTTGTCTGGTATTGGGGTTTGGGGAAAGTGACAGGTGCAGGGAGGGCCCTACAAGACACATGGGTGTGTCTTGGTCACGGTTTTGTGTGGGTTTAGGTGAGGATAGAGTGAATCAATGATCTGGAAAAGCTGAATCAAAATCCCTTTGTTTTTAATTCAATTGATACTGGACAAAATAGGGTTTATGGGGTAATTAGGGCGTGTTTAATCCGTTTAGGGGGTGGTTAAATTTAAATAAAGTGTTAGGGAGGGAAAGATGGGGTTTGACTTTGTTTGAGTGAGTTTAATAAATAAACTCGTGAGTGGGGTGTGACTGGGATGGGGGTTGTGAGGTGGTGGGTGCTAATTGGTGTTGGAGGATGACATGGCTGGATGATTGGTGGGGAGTAATTGTGGTGTCAGGCAAAAACAGTCCCTCTGCTTCCTTGTTATCTTCACTTTGAAATAAACAGCCACAAAGTTCATTTTCCTTTATAACAAGTTTGTGTAACTTGTCAAATATGGCACAAGAGTTGTCACAACTTTAAACAAGGGCTTTAAATGCAATTTCTTCATTCTCCAAGGACTTCTCTTGTAAATTCTTGATAATTTAGGGGCCCAAATGCAATAAATGAGATTTGCAAGGGTATAAATTGACAAGTCTTCAATTCTTGAGGGACCAAACTTGTACAATATTCAAACTTCAAGGTCATTTTGGAAATTCATGATTCGGGTCCGGTTCATTGTGCGGATTCATTTCCCGTGTTCGTTTTTTGATTGATTCTTGTGATCTTTTTGTCTTTTCCTCAATATCCGTACCTAAAATACACAAGCAACAAACACGAGCATATATTTGGCAGTTTTAATGATATTTAATGCATTTTAAGCCCGATTTGGAAGATGAGACTATGTATAAAAGCAGTCTCATCACTCCTTCCTTAACAAGTCCTTAACTTGGTTAAGTTTAATAACTATCCCGTTCATATTTTACACAAAACAGTCCCAGTTTTTAGGTCTCAAAACTTTAAGTCAAACGTCCACTTAAACATACCCATGGTTTTTGAAAAAGGAATATTCATCCTGTTACATATGTTAGCTAAAACCTCCCACTTGCCCTAACCTTAAAGCTAGTGTTAAGGCCCCGATATATGTATATATATTGCTACCTATCCAGAATTCACTGATTTTAAACGTATGAAAAGTTTGTTACCATTAGAGGGTCTTACCCTAAACCACAATCTTAGCCCAAGTGCAGATACTTACTACAATATATAAACCATCTCTCATGCCCATTAGAAGATCCCAATGCAAACCTAAGTACCCCAAACAACCCGAAACTTAAAAAGAAAACAGGCTGATTACAAAACTGTTTTGACCTCCGACTGTTGTAACCTGTTTTTGACCCACTTCCCTACCTCCAATTTAGTTCTCGTTTCTTGCATTGGAAAGACAATTCAATTACCTTTTCAAGGATACTTTGATTGCATCTTGAATGTTCCTAGAACTCCTGATATGATCAAAACCATTGACTCAAAATTCTGCCAAGTTTTTAAAAACGGGTTTAATCAAATTAACTTAATTAATTACCCATATCCCCTTTAAATACAAGCCCTAGTTTATTTAATCATCATGATATCATTAATATAACATTAATTTACTGTTTTTACATTAAAACCTAACCTAAATCCATCATAAGATGATTAAAGAAAACATAAAAACAATTTAATTGATAAGGGTTATGAAGATTTACCTCTAATTTATGAAAACCCCCAAAATTAAGAAGAAACCCTAATTTTTCTATTAAGGCCGACTCAAAACCTCCAGGAGAAAGAAAAATTTCGTTTGTTATGATGTGTTGTGTTCTTTATATAGTATAAAAATCCTAGCCCAAGTATAATTGCCCACTTTCTTTTTTCCCCTTTTTCCTTTTTCCCTTCCTTCTCTTGCGTCCAAAACCGACTAACCCCCCCTCTAATTTCGTTTTTTTTTATTTTTTATTATTAATATATGTATTAATAATATTACCTTAATTTTCCTTAATTTATTTCAGCTCCTAAAGCCCCCAAAACCTCAAAACCGTAAAACTAGTCGGTTTTTACGCGTTTTACCGAAAAAGACGTAAAATATACACTTTTATAAAAAATCTCAAATTTTGAAATAAAATTTATAACTAAGTCCTAAATGACTTAAAACCATCCCGAAAAATATCCATATGACTAATTACCTCATCCGATACCTCTAAATGCTAAACCGTAAATCGTAAAAATACGATATTCTATAATACATATACGTATACGTAAAACCACTAAATATCACCATCTCATTTCATAGTCACTACCATGTGAACTCATGAACATGAAATCATCACACATCGTTTCACTCCCAAGGTACCCCGTATCGGAAACGATATCCAAACCACAATCTATACACACCAATTAGCACATAAACACGTAAAGACACGTAACTAGCACAAAATAAAACTAAGTGACGAACCTCAAAACCAGGGTTGTCACATCTCTCCCTCCTAATAGAAATCTCGTCCCGAGATTTACTCCTTAGGATCAACACACAACCAACGAATCACACGAGGATACTTGTTCTAAATGAACTCCCCTCATTTCCACGTGAACTTTAGTTCAAGTTTTAAAATACCACATATACAAACCAAAAATAATTAAACTCATTGCCAAACTCTTGACCTCACAGTCAATAAGTCCCACGAATGACTCTTTGATAAAACAAAGACTCTTATTAACACAAGTCCCGAATAACCGTACATGCAAAATGCATTCTCAAACAACATTTACCAATCTCAATACATGAAATGTATCATGTATACAACTCATTTTCCCAGGTAATTCTATGCTCATAAGCTAATGGTCCGATCTTTCCAAGGATCATAAATGGAACTACAAAACTCTACATCAACTCCCTTTAGTCTGTACCCCGAACTACTTAAAAATTTCCAATTTCCTTACAAAGTGACTTATGACGGTCTTTCACATATCCATTAGTTCTTCCAATCCAAATCAACTTATGAGCTATACACATCATCAATAGGACGGTTATCTCAGTTAGACCAAGCCCTTCGTCCCTATGTCACATCACACCTATAACTCCTCATCCAATCGATTATCGATACTAAGCCTCCCAAACAATCAGTATAGGTCAGTGCCATTTCCTTTTTCCACACTACGACAGCATTAGCCTACGTTGTGCTTTATTCTACTCATTAGGCTCTACCAAAGTTTTACCTTCGTTTCCTATCTCGATGTCACACCCCATCATGGCGGAATATGGGGCGCGACGTATGGATATCATCACAACAATAGCGTGTCTATAGAGTTAACTAAATGAAATAGAAATGTCATAAAAAGGTGACACAATGTCATGACAATATCTAAAATAATGTAGGCGTCTAGGTAAGTAGGTAACATGCCTACCTCTTACCAAACACATTCAAATAACACACATCAAACATATAGGTATCAAACAATTTACTAAATCGAAAGACAAAATAAAATCTAAGAGGAAAGGGATTCCTCCGAATGCAATCCTAGCAGCCTCTATACTCTAGCCACTTCTAACATCATCTTGCACAACTACCTCACCAGAAAATGACACTAAAATCTGTCAACATAAAGTTGGTGAGAACATAGGTTTAAGTTATCTAGAACATCATAAGAAACCTTGACATCTGCTGTAAATAAGTTGAAGAAACAATTTATAGTAATGGACCATAATGTGATAATCATGCTACATGCATCCACAACGAAACTCAAGCCAAGTACCAATCACATCTACAATTCACAAAGCACACTATAACAATCAAGAAGTATCCCATCACACACACAAGAACACACCACACTATCCGGATCTTTCCCACACCACCTGTGGAAGATGAACCATATCCCCGTCGAGATATCTTGCCTCCAAAGAGATGATGCACAAGTACTCAGGACGGATCGTGCCCCACGAACCAAGAACTCAGAACCAAGAACTCAGGAGGAATCGTACCCCACGCTCCACACACATCACAACTGGTCCCATAGATGCCCATACATCTATGTACCAATCCCAATCATAACACAATCAAGATTCACATATCAGAACACATATCAAAGCACATATGCGAACACATAAACACGCAAGTCACACAATAGCACATTTATGTCCACACATTTATAAAAATTTAGTACCAAAACATTTTAAGAATACCACAAGTGTCATCTCCATCCCATACTAGAAGAAAACGTTTAAAAACTAAGTGAAAATGGGACTATGAACTCACCTGATTGCTTCTCCAAAAGTCCTTGCTCTAGCAACAAGCTAAAAATCCAAAAATACATAAATCAATAAATGAACCAACCACTAAAACGGTTCATCAACCTATGATGGACATCTAACCTCCTCTCATATAAATACCACATTACCCTTCCCTAACAAGTCCTTGACTTGGTTAAGTTCAATAACTATCCCGTTCATATTTTACACAAAACAGTCCAAATTTTAGGTCTCCAACCTATAAGTCAAACTCCCACTTAAACATACCCATGGTTTCTGTAAAAGGAATATTCATACTTTTACATATGTTAGCTAACACCTCCCACTTGCCCTAACCTTAAAGCTACTGTTAAGGCCCCGATATATGTGTATATATTACTACCTATCCAGAATTCACTGATTTTAAACGTATGAAACGTTTGTTACAATTAGAGGGTCTTACCCTAAACCACAACCTTAGCCCAAATGCAGATACTTACTATAATATATAAACCATCTCTCAGGTTCGTTAAAAGATCCCAGTGCAACCCTAAGTACCCCAAGCAACCCAAAACTTAAAAAGAAAACAGGCTGAATTCAAAACTGTTTTGACCTCCGACTGTTGTAACCTATTTTTGACCCACTTCCCACCTCCAATTTAGTTCTAGTTTCTTGCATTGGAAAGACACTTCAATTACCTTTTCAGGGATATGTGGATCGCAAAATAAGAGTTTGTAAACTCCCTATATGATCAAAACAATGACCCAAAAATTCTGCCCAGTTTTTAAAAACGGGTTTAACAAAATCAACCTCATTAATTAACCCTAATCCCTCTAATTACAAGCCCTAATTTATGTAATCATCATATTATGATTAATACAACATTAATTTACTGTTTTTATATTAAACCCAAACCTAAATCCATCATAAGATGATTAAATAAACATAAAAACAATTTAATTAAAAAGAGATTATGAAGGTTTTACCTTAAGATTTTTAAAAGAAGAAAAATTAATGAAGAACTCGAAATTTCTCCATATATGTCGACCCATACTTGATCTCCAGGGATTTTATGGAGTGTTTTGATAAAAATAAGGCTTTATATACTTTCCTAACAAGTCCTTGGCCCATTACAAAAGCCCGGTTCCCCCTTTTCCTTTTTTTCCCTTTTCTTTTTCTTCCTTGCGTCCCAAAACCGACTTACACATATATATTTTTATTATTTTTTTATTATTAATATATGTATTAATAATATTACCTTAATTTCCCTTAATTTATTTCAGCTCCTAAAGCCTCCAAAACCTCAAAATCATAAAACTAGTCAAATTTACGCGTTTTACCGTAAAAGACGTAAAATATACACTTTTAAAAAAAATCTCAAATTTTTAAATAAAATTTATAACTAAGTCCTAAATGACTTAAAACCATCCCGAAAAATATTTATATGACTAATTACCTCATTCGAGACATCTAAATGCTAAACCGTAAATCCTAAAAAAATATTATTACTATAATACTTATACGTATACGCAAACCACTAAATAACGCCATCTCACTTCATAGTCACCACCATGTGAACTCATGAACACGAACTAACCCCATCATAACATTATATAATGTACCACGCAATACACGAACGATGACTAACATCCAATCCAAGGCTCAAATATAAACATATTGCCCGTAAACGCACACTAAGCACATAATCAAAGTCTAACAGTCAAAAGTGACAAATCCAAAATCTAGGGTTGTCACATCACTCCCTCCTAATAGAAATCTCGTCCCGAGATTTACTCCATAAGCTCAATAAATTCATTTCACAGCCAACACACTATCTCTCTCATAAGAACGTAACCGGATCATGACTACAACAACACTCTCAATGAATATAAGCTCACGACAAATTTTAGGACCCCCAACTTCGGATAACAGATCAAATCCATGGACAACTAACTGACGTTTACGTGAACAAATTTAAAAGAATGAACCAAAACCATGAGACTCCAAAAGATACTCAACATAAAACATGTATCGACTCCCAACGAACCATGGAAACAAACCAATGACAACAAGCACCCAACGACAACTGAAATGTGTTACGACCGGCGACATACTATTAAAACCTGGTGGAAAACCAAATTTTACCCCAGAATGGATTTTGTGCTATAATTGTATATTAGTTGTTCTAAAACCATGGTATCACATTAGTAATTTATGTAATCATCTAACAAAAATCAATCTAAAGTCTCTTCACGAACGATCAATTGTTTAAAGCACACAACACAATATCACACGTCAACATTGACTCCGGAACACACATCCTTCATCAATGTACAATCCTTATGATGGATACATCTCAAGTCCTATCCCAGATAAGCCCTATGTTAGCCCTCTAAATGTTCACTATCCCAAAATATCCAAAACACAAGTTTAAACCATATCGTTTGAAAATTAATCTTGAACTCGACACTTGCACAATTAACTCGACCAAGCTACTGACCTCCAATTACTAAACTTTCTGAATTTTTGAAAAGTATGTTCCGAGTACATAATTTTAGGCTTTTGAATCACCCAAAAAACTTTAAAAACGAATAATTTATAACCAAAACAATTTTTCTCAAAATCTGCCTAGGCATTAACGACAGTTTCTGACAGTTAGTGACATATTTTGACCGTTTAGCGACAGTTTCTTTCTACTCCGATTTATACCAAAAAAACGATTTTTAAACCCTAAAACCCCTCATTAATTACCAATTTTAAAACCTAATTTATTTTAATTCCAGAAAATTAAAACTCTATTAATTACATGATTTTAACATATTTCACTAAATAAGAACAAAATTTTAACTTAAGAAAAATAACTTTAGGTGCTCAAAACCAAAATATTTTAAAATAACCGAGTCATGCTTATATGTTAAAGAATTTATATTCCACCTTATTTGAAACATGTTTCCGACACTTCCTTATTTCATCGACTACCAACAACTATTTTTTTCAATTTGCAAGTTCTATTTTTTACCATGTATAACTCGAAACAAAAGACATCGTTACCCCAAAAATAAATCTCCACCATCTCAAAAGCCTTCACGCCAAAAGTACCGTACAAAAGAACACAAGAAATGAGAATTTGATAAATGTACTACTACGGAAGTTAAACATCTCGAAGAGGAACGAGCTAGCAAAACATCCCAAGAATACAACCGATAAGTAGAAGGGAATTATACATATATAGGCATATGCATACATACACTCAAATCCATCCAACATATACTATTACAAGCATGTATTAACCCTCTTTCATGCAACCATACTTAGGAATCCATTGGTGTTGTGGTACTTGTATAACTATGTTGGCCACCATACTTATACAAGTCCCCTTTCACCAATGCACTCCCTCCTATGATGACACTTATAAGAATTAATACACATAACACATCGGTCTACCAACTCAAATAAGCACATAGATCCTACAACTCATATAAGCACATAACCACAACATAAAATAAGATCTAAAATCCATGTATTAAAATAACGTAGCCAATGCATGAAACATATAAACTCGTAATCCAATTGAACCACCGTAGACAAAATTCAAAATGTATAAAGAACATGAAAACGTAATTAAACGGAATCCAACAATGATTAGCGTATACGACTATAGTTGAACCCGCACTATTCAAAACTCGAAAAGAAAATAACATGTAGCTAAGTATGAACCATAGTAGTTCATAACCTAACAAATACTACGAAAATAACATTCAAACACATCAATTACTATAAAATTCACACATACTCATATGACGCCTATATGCAGGGACCCTTAAGCTATAGATTAGGCTACGCGACTAGGCAACCTAATTCTCTATAACCATTGGCTCTGATACCATTCTGTCACACCCCATCATGGCGGAATATGGGGCACGACGTATGGATATCATCACAACAATAGCGTGTCTATAGAGTTAAATAAATGAAATAGAAATGTCATAAAAAGGTGACACAATGTCATGACAATATTTCAAATAATGTAGGCGTCTAGGTAAGTAGGTAACAGGCCTACCTCTTACCAAAGACATTAAAATAACACACATCAAGCATATAAGTATCAAACAATTTACTAAATCGAAAGACAAAATAAAATCTAAGAGGAAAGGGATTCCTCCGAATGCAATCCTAGCAGCCTCTATACTCTAGCCACTTCTAACATCATCTTGCACAACTACCTCACCTGAAAATGACACTAAAATCTGTCAACATAAAGTTGGTGAGAACATAGGTTTAAGTTATCTAGAACATCATAAGAAACCTTGACATCCGCTGTAAATAAGTTGAAGAAAAACAATTTATAGTAATGGACCATAATGTGGTAATCATGCTACCTGCATCCACAACGAAACTCAAGCCAAGTACCAATCACATATACAATTCACAAAGCACACTATAACAATCAAGAAGTATCCCATCACACACACAAGAACACACCACACTATCCGGATCTTTCCCACACCACCTGTGGAAGATGAACCATATCCCCGTCGAGATATCTTGCCTCCAAAGAGACGATGCACAAGTACTCAGGACGGATCGTGCCCCACGAACCAAGAACTCAGAACCAAGAACTCAGAACCAAGAACTCAGGACCGATCGTGCCCCACGCTCCACACACATCACAACTGGTCCCATAGATGCCCATACATCTATGTACCAATCCCAATCATAACACAATCAAGATTCACATATCAGAACACATATCAAAGCACATATGCGAACACATAAACACGCAAGTCACATAATAGCACATTTATGTCCACACATTTATAAAAATTTAGTACCAAAATATTTTAAGAATACCACAAGTGTCATCTCCATCCCATACTAGAAGAAAACGTTTAAAAACTAAGTGAAAATGGGACTATGAACTCACCTGATTGCTTCTCCAAAAGTCCTTGCTCTAGCAACAAGCTAAAAATCCAAAAATACATAAATCAATAAATTAACCAACCACTAAAACGGTTCATCAACCTATGATGGACATCTAACCTCCTCTCATATAAATACCCCATTACCCTTCCCTAACAAGTCCTTAACTTGGTTAAGTTCAATAACTATCCCGTTCATATTTTACACAAAATAGTCCCAATTTTAGGACTCCAATCTATAAGTCAAACTCCCACTTAAACATACCCATGGTTTCTGTAAAAGGAATATTCATACTTTTTCATATGTTAGCTAACACCTCCCACTTGCCCTAACCTTAAAGCTACTGTTAAGGCCCTGATATATGTGTATATATTACTACCTATCCAGAATTCACTGATTTTAAACGTATGAAAAGTTTGTTACAATTAGGGGGTCTTAGCCTAAACAACAACTTTAGCCCAAGTGCAGATACTTACTACAATATATAAACCATCTCTCAGGTTCGTTAGAAGATCCCAGTGCAACCCTAAGTACCCCAAACAACCCAAAACTTAAAAAGAAAATAGGCTGAATTCAAAACTGTTTTGACCTCCGACTGTTGTAACCTGTTTTTGACCCACTTCCCACCTCCAATTTAGTTCTAGTTTCTTGCATTGGAAAGCCACTTCAATTACCTTTTCAGGGATATGTGGATCGCAAAATAAGAGTTTGTAGAACTCCCTATATGATCAAAAAATGACCCAAAAATTCTGCCTAGTTTTTAAAAACGGGTTTAACAAAATCAACCTCATTAATTAACCCTAATCCCTCTAATTACAAGCCCTAATTTATGTAATCATCATATTATGATTAATACAACATTAATTTACTGTTTTTATATTAAACCCTAACCTAAATCCATCATTAGATGATTAAATAAACATAAAAACAATTTAATTAAAAAGAGATTATGAAGGTTTTACCTTAACATTTTTAAAAGAAGAAAAATTAATGAAGAACCCTAAATTTCTCCATAGATGTCGACCCATACTTGATCTCCAGGGATTTTATGGAGTGTTTTGATAAAAATAAGGCTTTATATACTTTCCTAACAAGTCCTTGGCCCATTACAAAAGCCCGGTTCCCCTTTTTCCTTTTTTTCCCTTTTCTTTTTCTTCCTTGCGTCCCAAAACCGACTTACACATATATTTTTTTTATTTTTTTTTCTTTTTATTATTAATATTAACTTACTTTCCCTTAATTTCCCTTAATTTATTTCAGCTCCTAAAGCCTCCAAAACCTCAAAACCGTAAAACTAGTCAAATTTACGCGTTTTACCGTAAAAGACATAAAATATACACTTTTAAAAATATTCTCAGATTTTTAAATAAACTTTATAACTAAGTCCTAAATGACTTAAAGCCATCCCGAAAAATATTCATATGACTAATTACCTCATTCGAGACCTCCAAATGCTAAGCCGTAAATCCTAAAAAAGTATTATTACTATAATACTTATACGTATACGTAAACCACTAAATAACGCCATCTCACTTCATAGTCACCACCATGTGAACTCATGAACACGAACTAACCCCATCATAACATTATATAATGTACCACGCAATACACGAACGATGACTAACATCCAATCCAAGGCTCAAATATAAACATATTGCCCGTAAACGCACACTAAGCACATAATCAAAGTCTAACAGTCAAAAGTGACAAATCCAAAATCTAGGGTTGTCACACTCGACCTATTTCATTCATGCTTCGCTTCTATACACTCTTCCTTCTCCTTCCTCGACTCCTACCATACATCACGATGTGATGCTTCCCATCGTTTCTACTTGCCATTATCCTTCATAAGGCATTCCATACATATTAGGCTATCTCTTACGCAAAACCCTCTATTCCATCACATCCGTACGCAATCCTTCCAACTTCTCAACTACGTGACTTCTCATTCCTCTTGAAATATAAGATGAATTAGTCAGTCTATCAACTATCACCCAACTCTCATCGTACTTAATCCTCCCCCGCATTATGTATCCCTTCCACCAACTTCGTCCTTACATCGCCCTTTCTAAACTACTCCTATCTATGTAGGAAGTATAGTCTACGTCCCTTTTCCCCATATGATTGTCCAAGCCACGCAACATACATGTTGACGCGTTCTCTGCTTTAGACAACTCAACTCGTGCAACCTATATCCTTTATCCAAACCGCCTTATACGTCATCCCTATAGTTTAAGTTCGTCTCAGTTTCACCTCATCCTTCTTATTACATGTCTCATCGACCATGCTTGCCTTTCCCAGATGGTACTTGGCCTTGCAATTTTTCTTTCATCAATTAACTCCACCCATCACCTTTTCCAAAAGTTCAATCAAGATGATTGAATATGTGTGGGAGACGTTCATGATCCGTATAGATCATTCTCCACGTCTCGTATACCAAATGCCTCTAGCATTCTAGACAGATATAACAGTCCAGCTCTACTAACTAAGTCTATCCAGTTCTTCCAAATCTTCAGTTCCTGCATCGTATAAACGATCGCCTTTCTTTGTCGTCCTCGTACGCGTCCAAATCCTTGCTCCACGTATCATCATGCTTCGCGAATTCAGCCAGTCCTTCTGATAATGCCAAGATCTGCTCATTATCCAATCCACCTCTTCAGCCTCCAAAACACTCCCTCATCCTTCTTCACTTCACCCCTTGCTGGTTCCATGATACGCCATCATCTCTAGCTACTCACCATAGTAAATATAATACTAAAACTCACACTTGAAAATCTCACGTATAACTCCACTCCAAACCAACACATAATTCGCCTCACTCTCCTTCTCAGATTTGAGTAGATCAAGATGTCGTCGATGCTCCCGATGACAACTCGTTTATACACGTTCATGCACACTTGGTTCTTTGACACCATGAAAACCGCTAGTGCTTTGGCGAAGCCAACTGCATAACCGTAATCCCAAAGCGTTCATACAACATCCTTAGCAGTTTCAACTAGGTCCTCCTTCCACCCTCTCTCAGTGGCAATACGAATAAATTCCTACCTCGTTCTACTTGCAAAATTCTACACGCATTTTAAAAAACCAATGCTTCCTCTAATCAGACCACTCAACCGCTTACCACATCCAATCTACTACTAAGCAAATCGACTTTTACCTTGCATCCGTTGCAATTTACATCAACTCTTGTTCTTAGAATCATTCATCAACAATTTCCCTGGAAAGACACTAACTCCAACTCCTCTCACTTCTCCTACTTGCTCTATTTATGGTTCCACCTCAAAATAATAGGCAAACCTACTAAATTTCAGGAAGTTTTTAGAAAACATACATGCCTTACGAACAATATCCCCTTCCAACACTCTCTATGGCACGTTACTTGTGCTGGTATCCCACAAATCTCTATTCATCTCCTTGGTACTCCTAAGAGACCTTATAACCACATTAGTTCGTCTACGAACTTCTTTCCTCCCCGCTAAGGGTATTCTGACCGTTCTCTCATGGACACCTACTTAAGCTTGTAGGCGCGACCAAGTCTTTCATATGACGACCTCAACGCTCCCGAACAATACGAAACCAAAACTACATCTGAATCCGTCAGATACGATCAACGAATCAAACCCACGGATAACTAACGACATTTCACGTGTACCATTTAAAACAAGTCAAAAACCACGAGTCTCAAAAGAAAAGTCAAACCCAAAACGTGTATCAATTCAAAATGACCCATGACAACTAAAAATAATCCAAGAAACACCCAATGGCAACCAAACATATTACGCCCCGCGACATATTTTTTTAAACCGTGCAAAAGATCGACTTTTCCAAAGAATATATATCTTTTTCTTTTTTATTTATTTATTATTAACTCCCACATCTATGTGACTCAAACAATCTACAAACAACCCTCTTGACGAACTCAAAACTCAACTCAAAAACTAGGTATCCCGTGCATCCCAAATCATAAAAATAAACTACTATTTAAACTCAACCTCTAACCCGACACTTGTACAATAATTTCGGCCAAGATACTGACCTCCCATGACTATATATTCTGAATATTTGAAAAGTACGTTCCGAGTACATAATTTTTGTCTTTTGAATCACTCAAAAAGCTCTAAAAACGAACAAGTTATGACCAAATCATTTTTATACTAGCTGTTAAAAAAACTAAAGAATAAACTTAGTGATCAATATAATCCTTTTAAATGACAGATATAATTGTATGTGAAATCTTCATAAACTCAATTTAACCTTGTATAAATAATTAAAAATGACATAAATCGGTCAAACTCAATTATATAGACTATGTAGGTAGAAAGAAATTTTTACTTCGCTTTATTTCAAAGAAAGTCTTTTAGAATTTAAAATATATAAGTGTTGATTAAAAAGAAATCTTATGTTACATCTTGTTTCAAACACGACTCCAACACGTTACCCTTATTTACCGAATACAACCAACCATCTAACGCAATATATACCGACCAAAAGAAATGCAAGACCCAACACAAAAGATTTCATTATCTCAAAAGAAATCCCAAGTTATTTCGGTAGACATGAAACCAAAAACACCATTTTAAAACGTACGCGTGAAATACGAGACTCAAAGGATACGCTAGAAGACACACTTCAAAAGATTCAAAACGTCGTTGGAACTCCAACAAACTACAGCACCATAAAACACGACAAACACAAGGTACGTTCAAGTTATAATAACTAGTGAACGACCATATACCATAACCTAACACGTAGTAGTATATATACATCCGCATATATATACCTATCGAATCTCCCAAACATACTTGTTATCATACATGTCAAGTCAATCAATCGCTTTATACGCTCGTTTTTTTCCATACGAGTAATCACCATCTCACCGTGCCACAACAAGGCATAAAGCCCACCTCCAAAACCGAACCATATCGTGTGACCCCATAATCACACAACACAACTATAACCCAAAACATATAACACAAAAAGAACGATAGCCATCGCATAGGCAGCCATTACATAAACCCACAAATTATACGTATACCCAAATTCTACATCTCATCATATACAAGCATGTACTAACCCTCTTTCATGCAATCATACTTGAGAACCCATTGAAGTTGTGGTACTTGTATAACTATGTTGGCCACCATACTTATACAATTACCCTTTCCCCAATGCACTCCCTCCTATGATGACACTTATAAGAATCAATACAACATATAACACATAAATCCATCTACTCACATAAGCTCATAACCACATAAACAATAAAGTCCAAAACTCCATCTATTAAAATAACATAGTAATACTCTTGAAATACATAAATCCATAGTCTAGCTAAAACAGCATAGACTAAATCCAAAACGAAAACATAATCAGTTATAAGTCATGTCGCCCGTAAGAGTGGAAACAGCTTAAAATCCTTCCTACCCGTGTACTCCTAGTAGCTCGAACCACCACATAATTCTTAGGGAACATGACTTAAACATCAAAAGAAAAGTAACATACCTCAGGTATATAAAATAACTCAACAAAAGTTAGAAAGTACCTTGTACCAAATTATGTACTATAATGTACAATTTAAGCAAAATACAGCAATGACTAGCGTGGACGATTATGGTTCAACCCGCACTAGTCACAACCCAAAAAGAAAATAACATGTGACTAAGTATGAACATACTATGGTTCAATTCATACTATTCAAAACATCGCAATAAATAACATCCAAACATATCAATTATTATAAAATGCACACATGCTCCTATGACGCCTATATGCAGGGACCCTTAAGCTATAGACTAGGCTACGCGACTAGGCAACCTAATTCTCTGTAACCAGGCTCTGAAACCATTTTGTCACACCCCCACCATGGCGGAATATGGGGCGCGACGTATGGATATCATCACAACAACCGGTGTCTCTATAGAGAAAACTAAAATGCAACTATAATGTCATAAATGGCGACACAAAGGTCATGACAATATCTCAACATAGCAGGAGTCTAGGTAAGTAGGTAACAGTCCTACCACTTACCCAAGACAAACAATAAATATAAACCAAACAAACATATAAGTGCCAACATGTATCACTTATAAAAAAAACATAAAGGTAAGCTAAGTAGGAACGGGGATCTCCTTCTATATGCAATCCTAAGGCATCCAAGTCTAGCCACTTCTATCCACAAGCTTAACCATATTCACACCTAAAAGAGACACTAAAACACGTCAACATAAAGTTGGTAAGAGTCATAGGGTTAGACTCCAACGCTAAAACAAACCATAGGTTGTGAATAACAACCATCAACACAATAACATATGGACAATGTGCTACAAGTATGCATTAACAACTAGCATTCAAGATTAATCAATCATCACAATTCCAAGGCATCACGCCTTACCAACAACCACAATTACCAAGGCATCACGCCTTACCAACAACCATAATTTCCAAGGCATCACGCCTTACCAACAACCATAATTTCCAAGGCATCACTCCTTACCAACAACCATAATTTCCAAGGCATCACGCCTTACCAACAACCATGGTACCATAGGCGCCCATACACCTATGTACCTTTCCCATCTAAATCATACACGAACAAGAATCACATAGCAGTTAATCACATAATGTACACACAAGTCCATCTCAAACCTTAAAATCACTCACAAAATCAATTTATAAACAACATAACACAGTGTCTCTTCCACCCATCTGGAAGTCAAAATCAATAGTAAACATGGGACTATGAAACTCACCTGATTGCTTCTTCACAAGTCCTCGCACTAGCAACAAGCTAACAAACCAAACACACGCAATCAATACATGAACCAATCACTAAGATGGCTCATCAACCTATGATGGACATCTAGCTTATTCCCATACAAATACCTCATTGATAAGCTCTAATCACCCCAGTACCCTTCCTTAACAAGTCCTTAACATGGTTAAGTTTAATAACTATCCCGTTCATATTTTACACAAAACAGTCCCAGTTTTTAGGTCTCAAAACATTAAGTCAAACGTCCACTTAAACATACCCATGGTTTTTGAAAAAGGAATATTCCTACTTTTACATATGTTAGATAAAACCTCCCACTTGCCCTAACCTTAAAGCTACTGTTAAGGCCCCGATATATGTATATATATGGCTACCTATCCAGAATTCAATGGTTTTAAACGTATGAAAAGTTTGTTACCATTAGAGGGTCTTACCCTAAACTACAACCTTAGCCCAAGTGCAGATACTTAATACAATATGTAAACCATCTCTCATGCCCATTATAAGATCCCAATGCAACCCTAAGTACCCCAAACAACCCAAAATTTAAAAAAAACAGGCTGATTACAAAACGGTTTTGACCTCCGACTGTTGTAACCTGTTTTTGACCCACTTCCCTACCTCCAATTTAGTTCTCGTTTCTTGAATTGGAAAGCCACTTCAATTACCTTTTCAGGGATACTTGGATAGCATCTTGAATGTTCCTAGAACTCCTGATATGATCAAAACCATTGACTCAAAATTCTGCTCAGTTTTAAAAACGGGTTTAATCAAATTAACTTAATTAATTACTCATAACCCCATTAAATACAAGCCCTAATTTATGTAATCATCATGATATCATTAATATAACATTAATTTACTGTTTTTACATTAAACCCTAACCTAAATCAATCATAAGATGATTAAAGAAAACATAAAAACAATTTAATTGAAAAGGGTTATGAAGATTTACCTCTAATTTATGAAAACCCCCAAAATTAAGAAGAAACCCTAATTTTACTATTAAGGCTGACTCAAAACCTCCAGGAGAAAATAAAATTTTGTTTTTTATGAGGTGTTGTGTTCTTTATATAGTATAAAAATCCTAGCCCAAGTATAATTGCCCACTTTCCTTTTTTCCCCCTTTTCCTTTTTCCCTTCCTTCTCTTGCGTCCAAAACCGACTAACCCCCCCTCTAATTTCGTTTTTTTTCTTTTTTATTATTAATATATGTATTAATAATATTATCTTAATTTTCCTTAATTTATTTCAGCTCCTAAAGCCTCTAAAACCTCAAAACCGTAAAACTAGTCAGTTTTTACGCGTTTTACCGAAAAAGACGTAAAATATACACTTTTATAAAGAATCTCAAATTTTGAAATAAACTTTATAACTAAGTCCTAAATGACTTAAAACCATCCCGAAAAATATCCATATGACTAATTACCTCATCCGAGACCTCTAAATGCTAAACCGTAAATCGTAAAAATATGATTTTCTATAATACATATACGTATACGTAAAACCACTAAATTTCACCATCTCATTTCATAGTAACTACCATGTGAACTCATGAACATGAAATCATCACACATATTTTCACTCCCAAGGTACCCCGTACCGGAAACGATATCCAAACCGCAATCTATACACACCAATTAGCACATAAACACGTAAAGACACGTAACTAGCACAAAATAAAAGTAAGTGACGAACCTCAAAACCAGGGTTGTCACATCACCCTTTGACATATTATCATTACAATTGGTATGGATGTTTCTTTTCTATCTCTATTCCAACAATTATGAATTGATCTTGTCAAGATCCTCTCCTTTGATTTGTTTTTGGATTGATAGCATCACATGCACACTTCTTTGCTTGTCATTGTTTCTGCAAACGACTTGTTTATCATCCACGTTTGGGTGAAATCTCTTTTTACATATGCTCTTGTCTACTAACCTTGTTTTGTTGTACACTTCTAACCCATTTTTGTAGCTCGTCACTATTCTTGCTTTTTTGGTGCCTCAAGCAAGGGGAGCTCATATCAAGGGGGAGCACTTGCAAGAGTTCAAGTCATTACATTTGCGATCGTTGACTCACTCAAATTGCATTCATCGAACACTTACAAGTAATGCATTTTGGACACTCGTAGATAAGCATATTATTTAGCTTGGAGTTGGTTAACCAATGGTGATTGAAGACTTCACTAGGATGACGCAAGCTCAATATTTTTTGTATGATGGGTTTATGGTTTGGATTCTCGCCTCTCAACCGACAACCACTATGGATGATTAGCTTTTTGGATGCATGTTCTCTCGAAGTCAATCCTCCTCTTCTACAAATGAAGACTACCTTTTTGATTCGACAAAAGGGGGAGAAGTAAGTGTAAACGAGTAACTTATGCATTTTAATATGTGTTGCGATTTACTTGTTTGTCATCATCAAAAAGGGGGAGATTGTTAGTGCAAACATTACGATGCTTTGTCGATATAATCTCTTTATGTTTTGTTGATGAAAAACGTATAATTCGCAATACATTATGTAAAATGTTAAGGTACTCGTAATCACTCAAGAATACATTTGTATACTTCTCTCGACACCTCCAAGATCGCATTCGGCATGAATCACTCAAGGTATGTACAAACATGTCATTAACCTAACTAAGTGATCAAGGATTAATATTTTCTTAAAACTCACTTTTATACAAAGTGACAAAGTAATTTTTAATTAACTTTATTTTTAGGAAAATGTTTTATTAAAAAGAAAAATGGAAATTTGAATTTGGAATATTTCAAAGAATATTCCCTAAGGTATATTCCAAATAATATTCTTTAATTTGAATTTGGCATATTCCATATGCCAAAGGAATATCCTTTGGGGGTATAAACTACCCCAGATGGCATATCCCCACTAAAGGACAGATTTCCACAGACTCCAACGCGGAGGTTCCTTATTGATAAGGTACCGCGGGTAGAGATAAGGAACCGCAAGTGTTTTTTACCGTTGCAATGTTGTCCTATAAATAGTGGATCATTTCCAGGTTTTCTTTTAACCCTTTTTGCACAGTTTCTTTCAAAACCATCTTAGATCCTTGATTAGTTAGTTTTGATTAATCTTGTTTAAGATGTGATTCTATCCTTAATCTCCTCATCCTCTAAAGTGCAAAGAGAAGAACACTATCATTACCATGATGTGTTGGGTTCACTACATGATGAAGATCTCTCCTTCTATAGGTCTAAGTTATGTTTTTAGTCTTCCTACTATGTATATGTAGAAGATCCAAGTTTTGAGTTAACTTGGATGTGTTTGTATGGGTAGAAGATCCAAGTGATGGGTATCCTTGGATTAGGTGTTAGTTGTGTAGATCCAAGTTTGTTAATACTTGGATATAGTGTTAGAGTCCTAGATCTAAGTGGTAAGTACTTAGATCTATATGGTTTATGTGTTTAGGCCATAAAACACAATGTTTGTTATGCAGGGCCATAAAATATAACTAGGGTGAAGAGTTGTGTAGTTGTGAAGAGTTGTGAGTTCTCACTAAACTATAAAGTGATGTGGTTGTGTCTTGTGAGTTCTCACTAAACTATAAAGTGATGTAGTTGTGTCTAGTGTAGTTCTCACTTAGCTTCAAAGTGAAGAGTCGTGAAGATTGGTTCTATCTTTCGATTAGAACTCGACATCTAGCCTTATTTCGTAAAATGGTGAAGTGGGCGACATTGTGTTGATTGGTCCTACCTAAGATTAGGACTCGACTTTTAGCTTAGAGTCGGAAATTGGATAAGCGCCGTTGTGTATGGTTTCTCCACCTTAAGGAGTTTGTTGACTAGTGAAGTAACTCTCGAGTAAGGTGTATGATAGGTGTGAAAACACCCATCTTTTCTACCACTTAATTACAATAATAACCAAGCCAAAACGTGTATTTTATGTCTTTTATGTCGGAATTATGCGTGGTTTGTGTTTTTGTTGTGATTTAGGACGAAAAGGTGAAAAGTGGAGAAAACATGGCAATTCATGGGCATTTACGGACTTTTATTGAAGAAAAAGATGAAAGACGAAGTCAAGAAGTCAAGAGTGCAAAAAGAACGGAAGTCCAAGACCAATTCTGAAGATTTATCGAAGAAAAAGTCAAAAGACGGAAGTTTACTTAAAGCCGAGGAACTCAAGTCTTATTTATCGAAGAATTAAAAGACGAGTCCAAAGAAATCCCGAGCGAAAAGTCATCAAAGTCCAAGATTAACAAAAAGATTAATAAGGAAGGACTTAAGGGCGCAATTAAGAAGAAAGGATGGAGAGGAGGAAGCTTCCTCTAACCACCCTCCTAATCTCCTATAAATACACCCCATTTTCATTCATTTGTTCTTGTTGGCTAACTTGACAAATTAGCTCTTCCACTTTTATTTTATGCACCTTTAATTACTTGAACCTTTAATTACATGTCTTGCACTTTATTTACCATTTAATTTCAAGTAAGTGTTTCTTTTAATTCTCGCACCTTTACTTTACCTTGTTGATCTCATTCTACCTTTCTTTAATCTTTGATTTATATGCTTTTTGTCTTGTTGATTTGTTTAAAGATTACATTTTTATGCTTTTGATTGTTCTAAATCATTTATTTTCATAGCTTATTTTGTTTATTTTCAAGTTTATATAGTTTTTATAAAAGTTGTTTTTGTATAAAAAGTTGTTTTTCGTAAAGCTTTTTCATTTCGTGATTTAAAAGTCTTCAAATTTCTGTTTAATAGCTTTTTCTTAATCAGTTTGCTTTAGAAATTTCGTCTAGTGCTTATTAGAATTATAGCTTATTTGCTTAGCTTATTTTCCAATCTTTCCTTCGTATTCCGATTGATGAAATCGGAAAGGGGTTTTACATTCCGATCATAGCTACGTGCTTGGTCGGAAAAGGGTTTTAACTTTCCGATTGGTGGACGTTGGTATTCCGATTAGAGGTGCATTTGGTATTCCGATCAAGAGGTGTGTGACAGCATTCCGATCTGAGTCCATTTCTACATATTCCGATCAAGTTGTTCATTGGGTTATTCCGATCAGGTAGGTGACAACTATTCCGATTAGGGATTCCGATTAACATTCCGACCAAAGTCCACTCCATATTCCGATCAGAGGTATACATTCCGATCTGGGGGTTTAAGCTTAGTTATTCTGATCAGAGAAAGGTGACATATTCCGATTGGGTTTCTGATCAACATTTCGACAGGTAGGTTTGATATTCCGATTGAATCTGATCGGAATATATTCCGATTGGAGTGGTTTTTTTCACTAGTTAACTTTGTTTATTTTTCTTAGTTTACATTTTAATTCTTGTCTAACTTTAATTTCCGTCACGCTTTAAGTTTTGGTCATTTAGTTATTTTATTTTTCAAAAGTTTTTAAATATCGCACCCTTTTACTTTTAGTTAGATTTAGATTTAATTTCACGCCACTTTACTTTAACGACATTTACTTTTAAGTTTTGCACATTTTAATTTAAAAACAACCAAAAATATTTGTTCCACCAAAAGACAATAGAGTCACATAGAGAACCTAGATCAATTCGATTAGACCACGAGAACGATAATTTTTATACGGGCCAAAAGCCATGTATTAAATGGCGCCGCTGCCGGCTCTTTTCGTAAAGATTAACGGTTTTCTGTGAGAGACGCGTTGCTTTTTGGGATCCGTTCACTTGTGAGCGTTACTTTTCTTGCATAAAGAATTAAAAAAAACCATAAAAAATTAAAAATTGATAAAAATCCATAAAAATTAAAAAATTTCAAAAATCCAAAAAGATTTTATCTTTATTGTGTATATATATTGTCTTTGTGTTTGGTTTCTTTTTCTTTTTCATTTTCAGGTGTATGCGTACTAGATCTTCTACTTATCAAGAGCCCGAGACTCAAGAAGATTTAGCTATGTCAGGTGTAAACAACAATAATCCACCGCACCTCAACAATAACAACAATGTTCTTCCACAGCCTGATCTTCGGACCATGGAGGAGCTTTGTCAACCTACCATGTTTGGACGAGGAGGACCGATTGCGCCGATGCAAATCAACGCTCCTGAGTTTCCGTTGAAGCACCACATGATTCAGCAAGTGCAAACTAACCCATTCCGTGGATTGCCTGATGATGATGCCAACAAACACCTCGACAAGTTCATTACAATCACCCAAAGCATGAAGTTGGCTGGTGCCACAATGGATGAACTTCGCCTACAACTCTTTCCACATACTTTATTACATCATGCCGAGAAATGGTTTGATCGTCTCCCAAATAATTCTATTCACACTTGGGATGACATGACTCAACGCTTTTTGTCGCGCTACTTTCCACCATCCATGGTCAGGAGCCTTCGCAATCAAATCAGTGGTTTCATGCAAGATCCCGATGAATCTCTTTTTGATGCTTGGGAGAGATATAATGTCTTGATCGATAGATGTCCAAACCACAACATGCTCCCTGTGACCTTAATAGATACCTTCTACAACGGTTTGACTTTTCGAGATCGTGATACGATTAATGCTGCCGCCGGTGGCACATTCATGAAAAGGAGACCCGAGGAGTGTAGAGAGCTAATTGAGAACATGACTACTCACCACAAAAACTGGGATTCCTCTGCTTCTTCAAGGAACAACCCGGGAGTCAATGTTTCTTCCACCTCAGCAAACCCTGATATGACCGAACTCACCCGTGTGCTGACTGAAATGAGCAGAAGTATGCAACTCTTAGATTCAAACCAACAACAACAACAAGTTAAAGCGGTTGCTACTCTTTGTGAAACATGCGGCGGTCCTCATTCATACACCGATTGTCCTTCTACACAAGGAAATCCGGAAAATGTGTATGCAGCTTATGGTAATTATTCACCGGAAAATTACCAAGCTCGACCTCAAGGGGATAGAAATCTGCTGAGTTACCGATCCAACAACTACCTTTCACCTGGTTTTTCTCCTCAAAACCAAAACCCCGCCAACAACTACACTAGAAGCAACCAAATCCCACCAAGAGCTTCTAATCCTTATCACCCACCCGCTCAACAACTCCCACCCATTAACCCCGATGTTGACACTATCATGAGAACCCACGGTGAGCAAATCAAGAACCTGCAGAGCCAAATTATCAATCTGAAAGGAGATATTACCAAGCAAGGAAATGAGATTAGATCCGAACTTCGAGATAATCTTCAATCCTCCATCAGCACTTAAACGAATGATATAAAGAATATGATGGCTAGTTTCTTGCCCCATGCTCAACCTTCTACTTCAAGTTCTCTACCTTCAAACACCGTCACTAATCCGCGAGCAAATGTGAGTGCTATTACTACTCGTAGTGGAATTACGATTGTCGATCCACCAATCCCACCCCCACCATCTACACCTCCTCTGTTGGGAATAAATTTAGGCCAGAACACTTGAACGCTGACAAGAACAACTTAAGCGTTGACAAGAGCAAAGTGAGCGCTGACAGCACAAGCGTTGACAAGATAAAGTCAAGCGTTGACAGATTGAAGACAAGCACTGATGGAAGATGTGAGCTACACGTTTATTATATTCTAGATTACTTCTAGTAAGGATAGAAACGACAATGTATTTTCTATGTTTATCTTTACCTAGAATAGTTGATTCGTAGCTTATTGTACAAGACTTCTTATTCTATAAAAGAAGATCTTTTAGGTTAATGTTGAATATCAGTTTTCATAGTATTCGCAAGTTAAAACCTTTCATTGTAATCAACACGATTATTCTAATACAAGTGAAAGTTTGTTTAACATCATTGTGTTTTAGATCAAGTGTTAATTCCGCATAACACTTTGTTACTTTACTCATAAGCAAAGGTTTCTCTACGTGTAGTACTTGATCTAATCTCGTATACACAAAGCTTAATCGATCTAAGTTTGGGATCAACAAGTGGTATCAGAGCTTGTTGAGAAACTTTTGATCTTTAAGTAACGCAGAACCCTAAAACACCAAACCCTAAAAACCCTAAAATTCTCAAAACCCTAAAAACATCATGTCTGGCACAAATCAACCTCCTGCTTTGCTACAAAACAACTTCTCAAACCCTAGTATCAAAATTCCCATGTTTGATGCCAGGAACTTTGAGCTTTGGAAGTCCAATTTTGAGCAATACATAGCTATTCATGACTACACTCTTTGGGAAATTATCGAATATGGGAACACATTCGATAAAGCAGCAAAGATTACTGCTGCTATTGCCACAAGGACAGCTGTTCCTAATTGTCCTGAATCTGATAAGGTGGAAAAGCCTGAAGATGGGAGAGCTGTTGCTGTTGAAGATATAGCCAAGAAGAGGGTGGACATGAAAATCTTGAATATCTTGAAACATGCCCTAGGTCATGAGAATCAGCACAAGTACAAACGGTTTGAGTCAGCAAAAGAGCTTTGGGAAGCTCTTGAAGTAGCACATGGTGGCAATGCTGACACAAAAGAAGAAAAGAAGAAGCAACTATTGCATGAGTATGCTGTCTTTAAAGCTCAACCTAATGAGAATCTCAGCAGTGTGAGAAGTAGACTTCTTGACATCACAAGTCAACTTTCCTTCATGGGAAAACAGATTGATGACCCTGAATTGAATGCTACTTTTCTCAAAAGCCTTGGTGACGTATGGAAGATTGAGACAAGATCCATTCTTGTCAATAATACCCACAAGACTTCCAGGTTTGATGACATCTTCAACAAGTTAAGGCTGTTGGAGAATGAATGGCAATTAGAGAGTGATAACAAATCTTCCAGCAGCAACATGGCCTTCTTCTCACAAAGTGAAGGCCAATTTGATTCCATGAACTTCTATGGACATTCAGCAACTGGATCTCAAGGTGTCAGCGCTGGATGTCAATCTGTCAGCGCTGGATCATATCCTGTCAACGCTTTGTACTCAAGCGCTGACACACACAATCATGGCGCTGATAGAATTAAACCTGCTGGTTTTGATCTTGATACTGTGTGTGCATTCATTGCTTCTTTGCCCAGTGATTCAAGGATTACATATGAAGATCTTGAGCAGATAAGTGATGAACAATTGGAAGAGATGGACATCAAGTGGACAATGGCTCTTGTAAGTTTAAGAGCAAACAGGTTCAATAAAAGGTTCAAGAAGAAGATGACCTTTAATGCTAAGGATGTTGCTGGATTTGACAAGTCCAAGGTGGAGTGCTACAACTGTCATAGGATGGGGCACTTTATGAGGGAATGTAGATCTCCAAGAAGATCTGATGCTGGGAAGCCTTCTAGCCAAATGATTAAGAACCCAGATCCCAAGGCCATGGTTGCTGTTCAACAAATTGATGGTGTTGGAGAATGGGATTGGAGCTGGATGGCTAAGAATGAGGAAGAGGACAGAGCTTTGGTTGCTGAGGTTAAAGAAGAGCATGCTGAATATGCTCTCATGGCACACTCCTCCTCTTCATCAGATAATGAGGTATATGATGATGCTTTCTGTTCTAAGGGTTGTCGTTTAAATACTGAAAAATTAAGACAAGAGATAGTTAAATTATTAGATGAGGCAAGTACTGAAAGATGCAAAGTATCTAACTATCAAGTTGCTCTTACCCAAACAGAAAAGACAGTATTTGAGTATAAGAAAATGGAGTTTGATTTAAAGGATCAAATAAATATCTTAAAACATGAGTTACATCAGAGTAAGGATGTTCAAGATATAGTAAATAGGGTTAATCTTGATTTGATAGCTCAGTTAGAGGAGGCTAACAAAAACAAAGATAATGTGAGTCTTAAAATCCAGAGATTTGATAAGGCCACACAATCCCTAGGAGAGTGTGTTAGTAAACAAAGAGACTCTAAGGATATGAGTGGGATTGGGATGAATAATTATACTGTTGTTCCACCACCAGCTGGGGATTTCTATGGTGTCCAATCAAAGGACTTATCTTGGACTGGCTTGCCAGAATGCCAAGAGGAGGAGTTTATTCCTCCACCTAGAGTGACTTCCCCAGTTGAAGAATATCAGCAAAAGCTGACTGACCTAGAAGAGTGGAAGAAAGCTAACCACACTTTGTTTGTTAAGGGAGGGTTGTTGTGTGAAAGTCCAAATGAGCCCACACCAATCACAAAACCAATTGATGATCCTAAACCTATTAAGATCACACACCCTACCACTGGCAAAGCTGTTGACCTTGGCCCACAAGCTGTTAGAAAACCTAGTGTTAAGTATGCAGAGATGTATAGGAATACTAGGTCTCCAAAAAGCCAAGTTAGTAATCACGGAACAGGCTTCTTTGCTTCTAGACCTAAGACTATGTCTAGAAAAGCTTGTTACACATGTGGGAGCTTTTCACATTTGGCCTACAAATGTGTCAACGCTTCCAATGTCAACGCTGATAGGAACCATTTCAGCGCTGACAAAAGTCAACATAGGTCAAACACTGTCAGACCCAATACCTTTGTGAACAAAAGTTCACAAGTTGTTAGACCAGCCCCATTCTTTTCTAGAGGGTCTAACACACAAGGCCTAAGACCTTTTCAAAAGTCAAATACTTGGTCAAATAGGCAATGGGTTCCTGTAGCAAACCCTAGGTTCAACGCTGATAAGAGCAATCGGGGCGCTGACAGGAGTAATTTCAGCGCTGACAGACACACTGCTAAACCTAGGTATTTGCAACCACAGGGAACTAGGTCTAAAGCTTCTACTAGCTTAACATGGAGACTAAAACAAGACCAAAACCCTAATTCTACTGGTATTTCTATGACATGCAACAGGTTTCATTATATTTCTAAGGCATTGTCAACACCAATTGGGGTTAACTGGGAATTTCATTCAAACAGGGATGACAATGGGGTTGTTATGAGAACCAAGTCTGTTCTTGTTGAACAACCAAATGAATCCAAGTCTTCTAAGGCTTGGGTTCCCAAAGAAAACTAATGTGTTTTCTTTATGTGCAGGGCATTCAGAAGAAGATCAATGATTATGGATACTAGGATAGTGGATGCTCAAGGCACATGACAGGAAAGGAAGACTATCTGACCAATTTCTCTCCTATTCAAGATGGTGATAAGGTATATTTTGGAGGGGGCTACGGCACCATTACTGGAAAAGGAACCCTTGTCACCAACAATCTAAGGTTTGATAATGTCTTCTTGGTAAAAGATCTGGATTATAATTTGTTTAGTGTATCACAAGTGTGTGATAACAAAAATAAGGTTCTTTTCACAGATACTGAGTGCTTGGTGTTAAGCAAAGATTATAAGCTCCCTGAGGAGAAATACATAGATTTTAGAACACCAAGGCATAAAGACATATATAATGTGAATCTTAATGGAATTAAGGTAAATAATAAAATGTCATGTCTGTATGCTAAAGCCTCAATTGATGAAAGTAATCTTTGGCACAGGAGATTAGGGCACATAAACTTTAAGAATATTAATAGGCTTGTGAGACTTGGTTTAGTTGATGGTTTGCCTGAAAAGGCTTTCCACAATGACCACTCTTGTGTTGCATGTCTTAAGGGCAAGCAGCACAAGGTCTCATTCAGGTCTAAACAGGTGCACTCTAGGTCTAAACCCCTTCACTTATTGCATATGGACCTCTTTGGTCCAACTAATATAGAAAGTTTGAAGGGTAAATCATATTGTTTTGTCATTACTGATGATTACTCCAGGTTCACATGGACTTTCTTTTTAGCCAAGAAAAGTGAAACTGCCCTAAGTCTGATTAATTTCATTACCCAGATTGAAAAGAAGAATGGTAATGAGGTCAAAATTATTAGAAGTGACAATGGGGGTGAGTTTAGAAATCAGTTGTTGGATGATTTTTGTGCCAAGAAAGGGATTACTAGGCAGTTTAGCATAGCTAGAACCCCACAGCAAAATGGGGTTGCTAAAAGGAAAAATAGGACCCTTATTGAAGAAGCCAGAACCATGTTGGCTGATGCCCACTTTCCTATAGCCTTTTGGGCTGAAGCTGTTAACACAGCTTGTTATGTTCAGAATAGGGCATTGGTCAACAAGATACATAATAAGACACCTTATGAATTACTTTGGGGAAGGAAGCCCAATATTGGCTTTCTCAAGCCATTTGGTTGTCATGTAGTTGTTTTAGAAACTAGTGAGGCCCTAGGTAAATTTGATTCAAAAGGTGATGAAGGCTACTTCATGGGTTATTCAGTGCAGAGTAAAGGATATAGGGTTTACATTAAAAAGGAAAAATGTATACTTGAAAAAGTACATGTTAGGTTTTTAGAAAGTAAACCTAGTGATCCTGAAAGTGGTCCAAATTGGTTGTTTGACTTAGAACCTTTATCTAGAGCTTTAAATTATATGCCTGTTACTAATCCAGACATTGTGAAGGTAACTTCAAGTGTTTTGGAAAAGAGAATTGGTAATGTTTCAGGTATACAGGTTGCTAAGGAGGATGGACCACCAGCAGTTAAATCATCTCCCACACAAGAATATGTTACACTTCCTATATGGACAGATGAGTATTATGCTGCTGCTACTGCTGCAAGGAAAGATAATGGTGGTGTTCAAATACCACCAAATACAAACATGCATGATTCTTCAGGCGCTGACAAAGGGAAATCAAGCGCTGCTACGACCAATTCAGACGCTGATGGCTCCAACGCTGACAACACCAGTTCAAGCGTTGTTAGCCCAAACGCTGATAAACAAGGATCAGACTTTGGAGACACCTTTACACAGCTTTTCTCTTCTCATTTTGAACAAGGTGGACCTTCCAATGTCCATGAAGGGATTTCTGTTGATCAAGAAGAATCTGAGGAAGAAGATATTGGCAACATGGAGCGTGAAGTTGAGGACACCAGACTTTTTGAAGGAGGAGTTCTCACTTCCACAGCAAAGGATCACCCCACATCTCAAATCATTGGTGATGTTATGGCTCCAGTTCAGACAAGAAGATCCCATCAAGGTCTTGGTGGATTTATTGCCAATATACACAAGAAGGTTGATACCCCTCTTGTACAAGCATGTTTGTTTGCCTGTTTTCTGTCACAGGAAGAACCCAAGAAAATTTTTGATGCTCTCAAAGAACCAAGTTGGGTGGAAGCAATGCAGGATGAGCTTCACCAATTTGCTATACAGGATGTTTGGGAGCTGGTGGATTGTCCTAGATATGTGAGACCAATTGGGACAAGATGGGTTCTAAGGAACAAGAAAGATGAAAGAGGCATTGTGGTCAGAAACAAGGCACGTTTGGTAGCCCAGGGATATACACAAGAGGAAGGAATTGATTATGAAGAAGTTTTTGCACCAGTTGCAAGAATTGAAGCTATAAGAATTTTTCTAGCTTATGCCTCTTGTATGAATTTTACTGTTTACCAAATGGATGTGAAGAGTGCTTTCCTCTATGGGACAATTGTTGAGGAAGTATATGTCATGCAACCTCCTGGTTTTGAAGATCCTGAAAATCCAGACAAGGTTTATAGAGTAAAGAAGGCAATGTATGGACTTCATCAAGCCCCAAGAGCATGGTATGGTACATTGTCCACCTACTTGGTGGAAAATGGTTTCAAAAGGGGCACCATAGATCAGACCTTGTTTACAAAGAAGAAAGGAAAACATGTGTTGCTGGTGCAGGTCTATGTTGATGATATCATTTTTGGGTCTACTGATCCAAAAATGAGTGAGGACTTTTCCAAGCTCATGACAGATAAATTCAAGATGAGTGAAATGGGTGAGATGAACTTCTTTCTAGGGTTACAAGTTCAGCAGAAAGAAGATGGTATCTTCATCTCCCAAGACAAGTATGTAGCTGAAATCTTGAAGAAATATGGTTTTTCTCCACATGAGAAGGAGGCTTCCACTCCTATGGATAGACAACACCCTTGGGGAAAAATTGGAGCTGGAAAGGATGTGGATGTTAGGCACTATAGATCAATGATTGGATCATTGATGTATCTTACAGCCTCAAGACCTGACATCATGTTTGCTGTGTGTGCATGTGCACGCCATCAAGTGACTCCCAAAGAATGTCACCTTTTTGCTGTGAAGAGAATTTTTAGGTACCTAAGATGTTACCCAGATCTTGGATTGTGGTACCCAAAAGATTCTCCCTTGGACCTTATTGCATATTCAGACAGTGACTATGGTGGTGACAAGTTTGATAGGAAATCCACAACTGGTGGATGCCAATTTCTTGGGAGCAGATTAATATCTTGGCAATGCAAGAAACAAACAGTGGTGGCAAACTCTACAACTGAAGCAGAATATGTGGCTGCAGCTGCTTGTTGTGGACAAGTCTTATGGATACAGAACCAGCTGTTGGATTATGGGTATAATTTTATGCATACCAAGATTTTTGTAGACAATAACAGTACTTTATGCATTATTAAAAATCCTGTACATCATTCTAAAACCAAACACATAGAAATTAGACATCATTTTATAAGAGATTGCTTTGAGAAAGGTTTAATACAACCAGATAGGGTAGATACTGAAGATAATGTAGCTGATTTATTAACTAAACCTTTTGATGCTGGAAGATTTCAATATTTGGTAACAAATATTGGAATGGTTAATCTCACTTAATATGTGTTTTGGAATCTTTTTGTAAAAGTATGTACAGGATAATGCATTGTTATTGGTCTTTGTGATGATTTAGATTTTCCACACTATTTTTCTAACACTGACAAAGGTAAATGCAACGCTGTCAAGTGTTATTTTGCCATTGTTGGAGATATTATGGTCTAACGCTGACAAGAGTTCCTTCAACGCTGATAAGTGTTGTCGGGACGCTGTCAGCAACAAATGTTAGTTTTGTGGTTTTCATCTAAATGTGCAGGTAATGGTAGCTTTATGCCATTGGATACAGAGTTGCTTATGGATCTTTGAAGAGCTATTTGGACATGTTTTGTTTATGGATGATGGTTGGAATATTTATATTCCTATCTTGACATAAATTTTTATTGTTCATATATATATTTTGAGAACTCATGTATCATAGTTTGAGGGGAGGTTTAAGGAACCTTTAGGACTCTTGGGTATTCTTAGAATACTCTCATCACAATTCTAGATTGTGTCCACTGGTGAGTATGGGTTAGTTTTACTAAACCATGAGGCACTGTAGCATGCATAGTATATCAACTTTGCATGTTGCCAAGACATTTTTGACCTAGAATTGGTTATGGTCTGTTGGGAGGCTTGGGAATCCTTTTGATATGGGTTTTACCTGGGAGTAACAAGGATTTTATGAGGTAACTTGGTTGTTAAGAATTTTGGTTAGCAAGGGACACTAGAGGACTGTTATGTCTATCTTGCTTATGCAAGTGTGCATAACTGGACAGTGCTTGCCGCCCTATGATAATTATCAGCTTTTGGTTATCTTCTCTAGGATAAATTACTTGTTAAGGTCATTTTTCACTTTTTAAAACAATTTTATTTTTGGACGCTGACAAGATTTTTCCAAGCGTTGTTGTGACCAAAATGGACGCTGACATGGCTTTAGGCGAACGTTGACAGGATTATAGCCGTTGGGCGTTGATGGGTTATATTTGACCGTTGACAAACAATGGGACCTACCCAGTTGTAACTTTTTGACATATTTTCAAGCCGTAATTTTAGGAGTTGTTACTTTCATTTAATGCATGAGATAACTTATAAACTTTTTCAATATTTTCATGATTGATTTTTGAAAATCTTTGCCTATTTTTGGGCCAATCACGTGCATTCATCCACTCCTATAAATTTGGCTCCTATTTTAAACAGGGTATCTATAATTCTTGTCTAACACTTTTCTCTTATCAACCTTCATCTTTTATACATCAAATTAACAGCTTTCATCAATGGCACCAAGATTTAACTCAGCAGAATTGGATTTGGGGTTCAAGTCTCAACACAACATGATTGCTTATCTTGTTGCTGATAATACTTTGTTCCCTCAATACACTCAGATGGTGGAGTATTTGAATGCATCCCCATTAAGGTATGCTCTTTCTCATGCACCACTCATTCCAGTCACACACATTAAACAGTTTTGGAAGACTGTCAGTTCCTCAACAGTTAATGGAGTGACAACATTGAATTCTATTGTACATGGGAGACCTTGGGTGGTTACTGAGGCCTTGGTACGCCAGGCCTTGCATCTTAATGATGCTGATGGTATAACCATGCTTCCCATATCTGAAATAGAACAAGGGCTTAGGGCTTTGGGATACCCTATTCCTGATGAAGGTACTCTTAATAAGTACCATAAACAGAAATTTCCCCCAGCCTGGAAGTACCTAATTCACATTCTCCTTCAATGTTTGAGTCCCAAATGTACTGCACACAATGAGATCAATAGATCCATTGCATCTGCTATTGTGTGTATTACAACAGGGCAAAATTATAATTGGTCTAAAATGATTTTTGAAGGAATGTGTAAAAACAAGGGGACAAAAATGACTTTAGCTTATCCCCGTTTTCTGCAAATGGTTTTTGATGCTCAAAGATATTGTTCAAGGGATCACAATGACTTTTATAAGATCCCTGAACAAAAGAAGGCTATTTTTACCAAGATGAATTCACCACCTCATAGAGACCTACCATTAACCCAAGCCATGCTTGCTGTTATTGCAGCAGCACAACCCCAACCAGACCCTCAACCTCATATTGACCCTCAACCACAACTTGAACCTATTCCTGAACCTTTACCCTCACCTGACCAAATGCAAATAGACCAAAATCCCTTCGACGCTGACACATCTAATGTGGGCGTTGATATGCCTATTCCCAACGTTGACACCCAACCATCACAATCCCAAACACCCCTTAACCAACCTACATCTACACCATCTTCTACACCATCTTCCACACCACCAGAATATAGGTTGATTAAACGCCAAAGGACTGCTGGAGTGTTCTCCTCTGGTGGTCCTAGCCATGTAGCAGAGAGAACCACCACCACAAGTGTGGCTGGTGACCTGGATGAGGCTGAGGCTATTGATACAGGCTTAGATGCTGGTCAAGACAGTCCCAACATAATTAAGTCCTCATCCATGCCCAATGAACCTAACTTGGGAGGTCAAATTCCCATTTTGGAAGAGGGCAGACTGGAACCAATGACGCTTTTAGAATTGACGGCTGTCTGCATTAGCTTGCAAAAGCAAAATGCAGACTTAGTACAAATTGTCAGTAACCAAGGCCTTGAACTCAATGAATTGAGGGAGAGGATTGTTGTTTTGGAGAGTGCTCATTCAAGGGGTGGTATGGAGGAGTCTTCCAAAGGGGAGGAAGCAAGAAATCTGAGTGATAAGAGCAGTCAAGATGGTCAATCATTGGATATTGCTGAAGCTCTTACTACATTAAAGGAACAAAAAGGTTTTGATACGTCCTTAATCTCTCCAACAAATTTAAATTTATCATTTACAGATATGTTGAGGGAGGTTACACAAGGCGCTGAGGGAAAATATTTGAGCGTTGACAAGACAAGTTTGGACGCTGACAGAAGTATTTTGAGCGCTGATAGAGGAAATTTGGGCGTTGACAGATCTGCATATGGAGGTGATGTATTCCAGTCATCATCTATCATCAAGGATGTTCCTACTCAGGTATTATCATCTACCCTACCAACAATTGAACCAACAGATAAGGGTAAGGGTAAGTTGGTAGAAGAAATTGTTCCAAAGAATGCAGCTCAGGTTGAATTTGATAGAAGATTGGCTGAGCAAATGATGGAACAAGGTGAAAAGGAAAAGTCACCATTTGTTGTGACTTCTGAGGAAGAAAGTGATGGAGCTAGCTCAGATTCAAGTGTGATGATTGTTGAACCAGAAAGACTTGAGTATGGTGATGAGCTTGCTAGGGAAAGGCTGAGAGATTTGAAGTTGCAAATTGATTTTGATATGCCAGAGGTAGTTCAGATGTACAATTCTTGGGAAGAAAGCTGTATGGATAATCCAGACTTGACCATTTCAGACCAGATATGGGGTTTGGAAATTCTTCTTAGAGTTCAGCAGGATTGTAAGGTGATGTTGCAGTACAGGGCAAGCAACATTCTCTCTGAATTGAAAAGGGATAGAAGGAAGCTCTATTTTATGTTGCTCAAATGTCATGGAGTTGGATGGACACATCAGAAGCTGAAGGCTTTGACATTTGATGAGTTGGAACATAGGGCTTATCCTATTTGGGTGAAAGTGCAGGAAGAGAACACTTTCAGACTTCTTTCAGATGAAAGAAAGGAGCAACTTGCAGAAGAGATGGCAATCAAGAAAGCTATGATAGTTCCTAGACCAGTAAAGAAGGGATTTATTCTTGAGTTTCCAAAAGATATGAATCAACTATATCCAAGTGAAGCAATTATTAGAAAGAGCCTAAAGCTCTCTCCATTAGAAGCTTCAGATATGGTTCATGTGTTACCACTAGATTCCAGGAATCCAATTGTAAGTTATGAGGAAGATGAATGTGGATTCTGGAAAATTGGAAGATTTGGCAAAGAGGTACACACTTTTACCACTCTCATATCTTTATTTGCAAGTTGTGACAGAGAAGACTTGGTAGACCTTTGGAGGTTGCTAGAGACCAAGTATGAGGCTGAAGCACCAACTTCAGCCAATGGAATAAAACTTTGGACCACATTCAAAAGAATGTGTGGGACAAAAGAAGAAGATCCTGAAATATGGAAGGATCTTGAAGATGACCTCAGTGGTCTTCAATGGAGGTTATATTCAGCTGCTGGTGTATACCATTTGAGTTCTACAAAGTTTGCTGAGTATTTACTTGTAGATGCTCAGTATTTCATATCCAAGGCTGTTTTGGAGAAGATGAAGGACACCCAGTTGGAGATAGACTATACAAGTGACGTGGCAAAGAATTTGATCAGATTTATTTATCATCAATATGACAAGGTTTGTCAGACTCCTCCAAGTCCTTAATGTTTATTCAGAAACTTGATCATAAGAGTGGATATCAAGTTTAGGG
The DNA here is from genome assembly GCA_025667525.1 of Glebionis coronaria. NCBI lineage: Eukaryota > Viridiplantae > Streptophyta > Magnoliopsida > Asterales > Asteraceae > Glebionis > Glebionis coronaria. Next base: position 22,703,501 of record CM046880.1, read on the forward strand.
GAGGATTGTTGGGAATAAATTTAGGCCAGAACACTTGAACGCTGACAAGAACAACTTAAGCGTTGACAAGAGCAAAGTGAGCGCTGACAGCACAAGCGTTGACAAGATAAAGTCAAGCGTTGACAGATTGAAGACAAGCACTGATGGAAGATGTGAGCTACACGTTTATTATATTCTAGATTACTTCTAGTAAGGATAGAAACGACAATGTATTTTCTATGTTTATCTTTACCTAGAATAGTTGATTCGTAGCTTATTGTACAAGACTTCTTATTCTATAAAAGAAGATCTTTTAGGTTAATGTTGAATATCAGTTTTCATAGTATTCGCAAGTTAAAACCTTTCATTGTAATCAACACGATTATTCTAATACAAGTGAAAGTTTGTTTAACATCATTGTGTTTTAGATCAAGTGTTAATTCCGCATAACACTTTGTTACTTTACTCATAAGCAAAGGTTTCTCTACGTGTAGTACTTGATCTAATCTCGTATACACAAAGCTTAATCGATCTAAGTTTGGGATCAACATCCTCCACCACCATTTATCCCTATTCCTCCTACACCCAGTATTAGTGCACCATTACCGTCTCCGCCTCGTCATGATGATGTTTCCAGGAAGGACCCGTCAACATCTCAATCTTTACCTGCTACACCTGCACCTTCACCACCCAAACCCAATATCCCTTACCCTTCTCGTTTAGGCAAGTCCAAAATGCTAACCAAGGAGGACTCCAAAGTGACACGCTATGTGAAGATGATCTCTCAGATGAACTTCAACATTAGCTTTCTTGAAGCACTTGTCCACATGCCCAAATTTGTCAAAGCATTTAAGGAATTGCTTAACAAGAAGGAGAAGCTGATTGAACTCGCCAACACACGCTTAAATGAAAACTGCTCTGCAGTTATTCTTAAAGAACTTTCGGAAAAGCTTGGAGATCCCGGTCGTTTTGTGTTGCCTTGCGTGTTCAACAAAACTGAAGAATTTACTACCCTTGCTGATCTCGGGGCCAGTATTAATTTGATGCCATTAAGTGTTTGGAAAACACTATCATTGCCCGACCTCACTCCAACAAAGATGACTCTTGAACTTGCAAATCGCACTCTCGCTTACCCCGTTGGTATAGCCAAAGACGTGTTTATTAAAGTTGGCACATTTACTTTCCCGGTCGATTTTGTCGTTGTTGATTATGAAATGGACCCTCGTATTCCTTTAATACTTGGTCGGCCATTCTTGAGAACCGGACGAGCTTTAGTGGATGTGGCCGAAGGTGAGTTAATCTTAAGAGTCAGGGATGATGCACAAGTTTTTAAAATGGGAAAGCTTACAGGCAAATCCTTTGGAGGCCGAGAATCAGTAAATATGATTAATGTGCTTGATGATTTTGTCGTGTACAATAATCCTCTATTTGATTCTTCCATCGATAATCCACTTTTTCATGATGTGGATGATTCTCTATCTACTTTGGAAGCTTCTCCCATTTATGATTCTCCACCGGTCTTTGATGCTTATGATGATGATTCTAGCTCGGACTCGGATGATTATGATGACCTTACTTCTGAGTATCCGGACATGCCTACCTTTGATGATTTTGAGGATGCCGATACTCTTTCGAGCGATTCTTCTACTGATGACATTGCACCTGCATTTGATGAAGATCCTCCGCCATCACTCGATCCTACTTTGGACGATTACTCATTTGAGGAAGACTTCTCTGCATTTCTTAACACTTACTTCCCTTATGAGAGTGATACACCTCCTTTGGACTTTGAAGATTATCGTCTTGATCCTACCTTGGATTTGAAGCACATTCTTTCAAAGGAGAAGAAACTGGTCGACACCAATATCCGCAGCACGTATGAGTTAACACCTCTTTGTCCCACTTCTGAGGACGAGGTTGTGCTTCTTCGCGGATCTTCTTCCCACTCTGCTGAGCCTGAGTGCTATTTTCCCCTAAAGGAAAAGGTGTTCGACCCCGGGATTGCAATCTTTAAGCCATCTCAGTATTCACCTGATGAAATAAAAGGAAAAATCTTTGGAAATTTTGATGACATGCTTGCACTTCACCCTTGCTTCCACCGTGCTCCATCGCTGCTTAAGGGAACCTTGCCTACTCTTCTTTGGCTTGCCTTGTTCGCCTTAAGCCTCTGCTATTTGATGGACGAAAACTATGTCTTTGATCCTGGTGGATATGTTTCATGCTTCTTCCGTTGATGATCAAGGTCGAGTCAGGCTCACGACTCGGTAATCAAAAACCAAGCGCTTCTTGGGAGGCAACCCATGCATCTATCTTTTAGCTTTCTTTATCATAAGTGTAGGGGAGACCCGTTGGTTTTCTTTCCTCCCCTCTCTTAATCAGGGATTCGAGCCTCAATGATCCACTCTTGATGATTCTCGACGACCCGTGATTCCGTGTTTACTTCTTCCCGGTTCTATCCTAAACTCTTTTCGATCCTCTATTTTATATTTTCTCAATATTAAAATAGGAATCTCTTTAGTTGTCTCTTCCTTAGCAAGATTTAAACAACGTGCACAATGTCCTAAGTGTAGGGGAGTTTACTCCCACATGCTTCAACATTGAGGACAATGTTTATCTTAAGTGTAGGGGGGACTTCTATCGAAGTTAAGTGGCCTTTTCCTTGTATTTGTCCTCATTTTAACCGGAAAATCATTTTTTCGACATTTTTCAAAATTTTTGATCTATTTTGGCCTATTAGTTATAGTTATTTTTCTTTCGTTGTTAGAATAAATCTTTAATAAAGTGGTTTTAGTTTTCAAACGTTGTGAATCTTTTGACTCAACCCGAGTTTACTTATCTAAGTTACTCTAGCTAGTATCCTTAACATGTTTAAGTCAAGTTTTGCTAGGCTTTTATATAGGGAGCTATAAAACGCGAAAGTCTTAACTCTCGCGGGTTAAGAACAAGAACTTTTTGCAAGGTCCTATAATTGATCCTAGAGAGTCGTTTATCAAGGGAACTTTAAAATGCAATTTCTAAACTTGAAAAAGTCTAAGAATTTGCAAGATCCTATAGGCGACTCGAAAACCCAAAGCTTTGACTTAATAGGCTAAGCATCCACGAGTCTCATTCCTTGAGATTTTAAACTGTGGAGAACGAGAGATGATAGAGCCAATTATAAGTCCAGTATTCTTTCGTGAATTTATGTGAGTTAATTATGAGCCTATTCTCCCATCGCTTGCTAAATAATGTATCTGCTAATAAATTAAGTTGTACGATTTGAAAAGTTACTTAGCTTCTAGCCCAAGATCGTTTAAAAGTTGCTCGGTATGGATTAGAGTTCATAGCCAAGGCATAACTTATTGAAGCGGGATGCGAAGATTGGCGAGTCCAAAAAGGCACTAACAAGGCATGAGGGCTATATTTTGTTGCTAAAGATCCAAAGTGATGTGAAGAATCATTTATCGAAAATCAATATGAAGGATCGAGACACACGACGAAAAGCAAATACTCCCCGAAAGTCATGGAGAAGTGTATCCGAAAAGACCCTAACAAGGTATGAGGATAAATAGATGCAAGTCATAAAAGGAGGCGGATCGTTGTATATCAAAGTCCAAAATAAAGATTGGAGAAAAATGAAGAAGTCGTGGTCCAAGTATGAATCTCTCAAAACTTCAAGTGAAGAAATTCCATTAGAAGACCATAATTTCATGAACGTCTCTCAAGGTTTGAAGTATGAAGTCGCTGCCAAATATCGGTCCGAGAAAGGTCTCAAATCACGAAACGAGTTATGCCAAGATATGAACTTTATGAGGTCCCGAGAAGTAGTTTTAAAAGATTTTGTCCTTTAGCTAACTATTGATTAAATCGTTCACTTTATTTTCGGACTAAATAACTATCGAAATAAGTCAAACAATGCATCCTCGTGATCATTCAAGACAACAATAAAATATAAGAGATACCTCTAGGAATAAGGGAGTCTAAGTGAGTAATTGGCTCACATGAGTTCGTGATAGCTTACTAACTTATAATAACAATGATCTCGTTTTTAAGCTTGGTTTGGAGAAAGTGAAAACTTGAGGGTGATGATTATTCATGACACTTCCAAAACCCAAGGTATGCTTTTTGATTTCTTTACTTTTAATGTTTATAATTTTCTATCTCTTTAATAAAGGCCAACGTGGATTGATTATGATGAAAAATGTAAACTTGCTTTGTAACTAATGCATTGCATGAGGACATTGCAATGGTCAAGTGTAGGGGATTTGATAGGTGTGAAAACACCCATATTTTCTACCACTTAATTACAATAATAACCAAGCCAAAACGTGTATTTTATGTCTTTTATGTCGGAATTATGCGTGGTTTGTGTTTTTGTTGTGATTTAGGACGAAAAGGTGAAAAGTGGAGAAAACACGGCAATTCATGGGCATTTACGGACTTTTATTGAAGAAAAAGATGAAAGACGAAGTCAAGAAGTCAAGAGTGCAAAAATAACGGAAGTCCAAGACCAATTCTGAAGATTTATCGAAGAAAAAGTCAAAAGACGGAAGTTTACTTAAAGCCAAGGAACTCAAGTCTTATTTATCGAAGAATTAAAAGACGAGTCCAAAGAAATCCCGAGCCAAAAGTCATCAAAGTCCAAGATTAACAAAAAGATTAAGAAGGAAGGACTTAAGGGCGCACTTAAGAAGAAAGGAAGGAGAGGAGGAAGCTTCCTCTAACCACCCTCCTAATCTCCTATAAATACACCCCATTTTCATTCATTTGTTCTTGTTGGCTAACTTGACAAATTAGCTCTTCCACTTTTAGTTTATGCACCTTTAATTACTTGCACCTTTAATTACATGTCTTGCACTTTATTTACCATTTAATTTCAAGTAAGTGTTTCTTTTAATTCTCGCACCTTTACTTTATCTTGTTGATCTCATTCTACCTTTCTTTAATCTTTGATTTATATGCTTTTTGTCTTGTTGATTTGTTTAAAGATTACATTTTTATGCTTTTGATTGTTTTAAATCATTTATTTTCATAGCTTATTTTGTTTATTTTCAAGTTTATATAGTTTTTATAAAAGTTGTTTTTGTATAAAAAGTTGTTTTTCGTAAAGCTTTTCCATTTCGTGATTTAAAAGTCTTCAAATTTCTGTTTAATAGCTTTTTCTTAATCAGTTTGCTTTAGAAATTTCGTCTAGTGCTTATTAGAATTATAGCTTATTTGCTTAGCTTATTTTCCAATCTTTCCTTCGTATTCCGATTGGTGAAATCGGAAAGGGGTTTTACATTCCGATCATAGCTACGTGCTTGGTCGGAAAAGGGTTTTAACTTTCCGATTGGTGGACGTTGGTATTCCGATTAGAGGTGCATTTGGTATTCCGATCAGGAGGTGTGTGACAGCATTCTGATCTGAGTCCATTTCTACATATTCCGATCGAGTTGTTCATTGGGTTATTCCGATCAGGTAGGTGACAGCTATTCCGATTAGGGATTCCGATAAACATTCCGACCAAAGTCCACTCCATATTCCGATCAGAGGTATACATTCCGATCTGGGGGTTTAAGCTTAGTTATTCCGATCAGAGAAAGGTGACATATTCCGATTGGGTTTCTGATCAACATTCCGACAGGTAGGTTTGATATTCCGATTGAATCTGATCGGAATATATTCCGATTGGAGTGGTTTTTTTCTCTAGTTACCTTTGTTTATTTTTCTTAGTTTACATTTTAATTCTTGTCTAACTTTAATTTCCGTCACGCTTTAAGTTTTGGTCATTTAGTTATTTTATTTTTCAAAAGTTTTTAAATATCGCACCCTTTTACTTTTAATTAGATTTAGATTTAATTTCACGCCACTTTACTTTAACGACATTTACTTTTAAGTTTTGCTCATTTTAATTTAAAAACAACCAAAAATATTTGTTCCACCAAAAGACAATAGAGTCACATAGAGAACCTAGATCAATTCGATTAGACCACGAGAATGATAATTTTTATACGGTCCAAAAGCCTTGTATTAGAGTACTCGAGGAGTAGAGTAGGGCGAAGAGGAGCTTCGTGACCGAACCACTATAAATCATCGTGTTGGTACTTTCATTTACATTTATGTATTTACCTTTATAGATGTATTTATAATTGCATACTTGTGTTGTGTGTCTTTGTGTGCATCACATAATCTAAACATCTAAGTTGCGGAAAAGCTATGGCTAAGTAGGTGTGTGCTTCATGTTTAGATTATGGTCAAGTGTACATCACTTAGTCTAAACATCCTAGTTGCAGAAAAGCTTATGCTTAGTACGTGTGTGCTTAGTGTTTAGACTATTGCTTGATGTACTCTTGATTTGATGTGCTTGTGTGTTTTCTTACTTGTAGTATTTATCTCTCAATCAAACACATCTCATATCTAGTCAAGCTTGATCGAGAATTTGATACAAAGGATTGTTAAAGTTTAACATGTAATAAACGGTTTCGTCCACTGTCGACGGTTCCCTAAATGGACCGGCGGTTCTTTATTGATAAAGAACCGCGGGTACAATAAAGAACCGCGCACAGTGGATTAAGGCGAAATGTTTTGAAAACTAACTAGAAACTATTCAACCCCCCCTTCTAGTTTCTACAAATACCACTAACACTTTTAACCACCATCCGACTACCACCAATGGACCATTTCACCCCTACTCCACATATGTGCAATCCTCCTCCTCCTCTTTCCGACCATATCGTGCATTGGTATCAACTACGGCCAAAAAGTCAACAATCTCCCGTAACCAGATAAAGTCTTCCCATTAGTAAAATCCATTGGTGCTAACAAAGTTAAACTTTATGATGATCATCCTAAAGTCCTTACAGCCTTTGGAAACACAAACATCGAGTTCATTATTGGAATAGGTAATGAGTAGTTACAAAACTAGAAGATCTTGATGCTGCTCAAGAATGGGTCAAAACCAACGTCCAAGCTTATCTTCCTGATACGAAAATTACTTCCATCGCTGTTGGGAATGAAGTTTTGATGTTTAATGATACGTCTCTTTCTGGATGTTTACTTCCGGCTATAGAGTATACATACTGCTTTGATTAACGTTAAACTAGACAGAAAAATTAATGTCACCACCGCACATTCTCTTGTTGTTCTTGAAACATCGTATCCGTCGTCATTAGGATTATTTAGGAAAGATTTAGTTGACCGCCTTACTGAAACACCTGATCTTCTTGATAAAGACCTCCGAATGAAAAAAAACAAATACATAATCTGAATAGTAAGCAGAACATGTTGAAACAGATATTGTTTACAGTTTGACAACAGGAACTACAGCCTACAGAGAGCAGATTTTCTCAAATTCAAATGTAACATTCATATTATCAACAAACAATCTAATCCCAATGGGTTTGAAAGCTCAGAGTAATAACGGGTTCTCTAAACTAGCTTGCAAAACTATGATTACAAGCTATAGTTAAGAATCTTGAATAGATTCACACTATGCTACTACTCCTCTACATTCCTATATTGAATATATGGCGGTACCTAATGCTACAATACAACAATCCTCTACTCCTAACGTTGTTCACTTACTTACACTTAACAGTAAAATCCAAGTCAAGGGTCAAATGGTGTTTTATGTTTTAAACAACGTTATGACCCCGTTTCATCTGAGCTAGCAGAGGCCTCTTTTGGACCTGATCTTCCTTCTTCTTGCATTTCTTCATAATTAAACTCACTTTCTTCACTGGATTCGGAAGATGAATCAGTATCATCACTAATAACTTCAGCCTTTCGTCTCCTTCTAATATCCTTGATTCCTCTTTGAAGGCGCCGTTGCTTTCTTGCTTTTCGCAGCTTTCGGTAGTCACTGGTATTTTCCTTTGAGTTTCTGTCAGTGCTATAATCATCTTCTGATTCAAGATTCTACGTATCACATTCAGGCTTGCGTCTCTTCCTCCACCCATTTGTCTATAACACAAGTATTAAATAATGACGAACTTATTATAAACATGGGTATCGACAAGTATAACAATTCATATTTACTATAGACATACCTTAGGACCATGATCAATTAGTCTGGACCATTCACTTCGGTTCCTCAGACAATCAAGAACAGCTTGTGAGTGACTCGAATAAGCATAACGGTCACCATTATGCTTACGCAGATTAGGCCAGTGCTGAGAAAATAAGTAGACCATCATTAGCATACATACAAATTGAATAGACAATAAAAGAACAAACATTTTATTACAAAATTATACCGGTAAAACTTCATTGCGGAGTTCTTCATATGTCATCCGCTTTACTTTACTCATAATTTCAGCAAGCCAGGCTGGATTAGAAAAAGAAGCCATGTCAAAACCATATAATCTATTCCATCAGATAGCAAAATTTAACCAGGGGGGGGGGGGTTGGATGTGCATCTAATAAGTGATTATATGATATCCGATAATCGGGTGTAATAATCAGATAATATGATTATTTTTATAAAACTTATAAATAAAATGACCAAAACCAACATTTTTGTTAAAATAAGTGGAAAGAGAATAGGTTGAAGAAAGGGCATAGATAAGTAAGTCTATTTTACCCGTAGATAATAGCTTTGTTGTAGCTGCTACGAAACTGATTATCCAAAAATGGTTATTTAGTCCTCGAATAATCAAATAATCAGAAGCAGAACCGGTGCCTAAATAAAAATCTAAACACCCTTAAGAACAATGTAAAATTTGATTCTGTTATGTAGATAGACCTGGTAAAGTGCCATGGGTAACTGCACCAGTTTCATCATCAGAAGTTTGATTATGTTCAGTTGAAGAGGATCGACCACTGCTAGCTGTTGTTGACCCAGGAGGTTGCACCACATTGCCGGATCTATTTTTCCCATGGTCATGTCTCCTTGAATTGGTCAAAGAAGACGATCTGTCCACCTTTTTTGCTCTATCAAGCTCACGAGAATTGCTTGGCCCATTATTTGCTGGATCCTTGGCTCTCTTTGTAGAGACCTATACAAAAGTACCAATGTTATATCAGTACACACCTACAAGTATGCTAAAAAGATACAATGTCAACTAATCTCACCAAGCCATTATCCTTCCCTACAGAGGTAGAAGATCGTTTCAGTAATGTGCTTGTAGATGCAGAGAATTTAGCTGAGGTAAGCTGCCAGCATTGCGTATTCGTGGCACCCGAGGAACTCTTGGAGAGCTATTGAGCTCTTGATGATGAAGTAAAGCAAGCTGAAAGGGATGAATACTAGTTAACAAAGATATCTATATGATTTAAACACAAAAAACCATCTTTGATTCACACAAACCTCTTCATCACTTAAGGTTACAGGTGTATTGGTAGATGTGAAAGTTTATGGACTTAAAATTAATAGTCGTGTGATAGGATCGAACTCGGGATTACGGGATTGCACACAATACGTTAAGGGTTAATTTAATTTATTAAATATATTTTATATATTTATTAAATCAAACTGAACTTAACTAAACGATTGTTAAATAAACTAAGAGTTAAGTTAAACGAATGTTATGGAATTATATAGAAGAAAAAGGAAAACAGAAAGTTCCGAAAACATACCTTAGGGTATAACCAACCGTCCCCTACAAGGGGGCAAAGGGAAAGATTTTGGCTTTCCTAATTTGAATGTTACTTGGAAATCAAGTTTTGCCAAGCCTATATAAATACCCAAAGCCTTCATAATTTATCCCCACTCCTTCCCTTCTCTCTTCTTGTGATCGCCGAACCAAACACACCCTTATGGTTCTTTGGTTTTCGATTTTGCTAAATTCCACAAGTGTTGAAGTTCCGGTTTGCAAGTGCTAGACTCAAGGTTAGCCCGTTGCATTACGTGTGTACAAGAGCGTAATATAGTTTTGCTTTAAACTATGTCTTGGTATTATTCTTCACAAACCCTAATTGGTGATTCGTTGGTGATCTTGTTGATCTTTGCTAGGATAAAGGTATGTAACCCTAATCCATTAATTACAATTGTGTTATTATGATCTTGTTATATCGCTTCCGCTATAACGTGCTTTGATCTTTGTTATGATTATATAATTGTTATGAATGTCATAAACCATCAGTGGTATCAGAGAGTCGTTTTAACATGTTATAATTATCCAGATTTAAAGTTTTTTTAACTAATGGTGATTTGAGTTAAATTACATGTTGTTTTTTAGGTTTTAACAATAATTAGGGTTTTGTTTTTTTTGTTTTTTTTGTCTTTTTTGTTTTCTAAAAATCGGCCTAGCCGAATTTTTTTTTTTTTTTTAAACCCTAAAATTACATGGTAAAAATCTTTAGATGATTGCATGAATTAATTTTTATGTCATGTATGGTTACGATCCATAGTTTTTTAATTGTTAAGAATATGTGGGAGATCCGTGATGAACATGCATGTTTTTCACGGATTATGGGATTTTATATGCTATTTGCTTTATTTGATTCAAAGTTTTAAAATTAGGGAAGACTTTTTATGTTTATAAAAACCCTATATTTTATGTTCTTTGAATAAATTGTTATGCATGTGGCTATTTGATTTAGTTTTTTTTGTACCTACTTGTTTTCATACGTTTTATATTAATTGTATGTTGTAAACCAGGGTAATTTTTTTCAAGAAAAATTAATATGGACTAAATCATATAAAAATTAATAAATTGTTTTGAGATCTAATTTACATATGATTTGCGTTGATTGGAATTGCAATAATAACTTAACGGCCTACTCAATTTTGACAAACTATAAAGTGGGTATAACGCACCGCTGGTCATGTACCCGGTTTAGGAAGGAGGTGTTATGTAATAACTAGGTTTTCACCTCGTTATGAATGTTCGTTGTTCCAGTCTTTTCGAATTGATTACAAGTAATTAGTGCGACTCAGTCGTTCTTGGTAGAAAAGAGAATGGTTTGGTTATCTACTTTAAACTAATAGCAAATATGAAAGTGTCGTTGAGTAAAATAAAAGCTTTAAAAATTAAACTAAAATGACGAGTTAAAAATAAATGATTGAAATCTTAAAAACAAAATTAGAAAAACCCTTGGTAAAAACAGAGATTTCGGGAAGCGTGCAATTTTTGGAAATTAAAACGTAATGAATTTAAAACTTGAAAACTTTTTAAAACTAAACAAATAACCCAGTCGGAATGCCTTATCGGAATCCCGTCGGAATAAATCGTCAGAATGTGATCGGAATTCACCCAATCGGAATATCCAAAAATGCTACAATCGGAATGTGATCGGAATGAGGCCAAATTGGAATGCAGTCGGAATAATCACAAAGCTATCGGAATGTGAGTAAACTAGTCCTGTCGGAGTGACAAAAGGAATCCTGGTCGGAATCTAGATCGGAATCAATGCTTATCGGAATACATGAAAAAGGCAACAATCGGAATGTTAAAAACAAAGCTTATCAGAATGTCCAAAACACAGCGCCGGAATCCTAGAAACCCTTTTCCGATCAAGATGATCGGAATAAAAAGGAAGCTTGTCGGAATATAAGACTCTAATCGGAATGCATAATCGGAAAGGGGTTTACCCTTTTCCGATGACTATCACTTCGAAATAAGCCAAGTTTTTAAGCTACTTTTGATAAGCTCAAACCAAGACTTAAACAAATTACTAATAAGCCGAACTAATAAGCATAAAATAAGAACTTTTCAAAACTTTAAATTAGCAAAACTTTTAAATCAAACTTTAAAAAGACTAAAACTTTAAGAAAACTTAAAACGTAAATAAGCTAAACACAAACTAAGTCAATAAGCATGAAAAGCTCAAAACTTAATCCGTATTAAAACTTGGAGGAGAATAAAAAGATAAACTTTTATTCACATAAGCATCAAGATGAAACAAAATCAACGATTATCACTAATCAAGATCAAAATAAAGAAAGGTAGAAGAAGATTAAAGTTAAGAAACTTAACTTGAACTTATAGATTAATGATTCCAAAATACAAGATCAAATCAAATCTTAAACATGAAAAGAAAGAAAAGATGAAGTTCTAGCGAGAGAAAATTAAACACTTTCTCTCTCTAAAAATAAAACTAAAGAAAGAAAAATAAACTAGCTAACTTAACTAACACCCTCCTAATGTGTCATTAGGAGGGTATTTATAGGAGATGGGGAGGTGCATGTGCTTCCTTCTTTCTTTCTTTCTTCCCGACTCGATTTAAATTCTTTGTCTTTCTCGACGTCGTCTCGGGATTTGTCGATGTAAATTGAACTCGTCGTCTAACTTTCTTCTATGATTAGACTTGAGTTCTTCCACTTCATTAAACTTCCGTCAATAGACTTTTTCATCGATAAATCTTCAGAATAGGCCTTGGACTTCCGTTGTTTTTGCACTCTTGATCTTTTGACTTCGTCTTTTCTCGTTTTCTTCGATAAAAGCCCGTGAAAGCCCGTGTTTTCTTCCTTTTTCATCTTTTGGTCCTAAAACACAATAAAAATACAAACTACGCATAATTCCGACTTTTACGACATAAAATACACGTTTTGGTCTTGTTATTATTGGAAATAAGTGGTCAAAGGATAAGTGTTTTCACACTTATTAAATCCCCTACACTTGACCATTGCAATGCCCTCATGCAATGCATTAATTTCAAAGCACGGTTTACATTTCTCATCATAAATAACCCTCCTTGGCCTTTATTAAATACTAAACAATAGAGAAACTAAAAAGATAGAAATCAAAGACTTACATTGGGGTTTTGGCTGTCATGAATGTTTATCATCCTCAAGTTTCACGTTCCCCATACCAAGCTTAAAAACGAGATCATTGTTATTATAAGTTAGCAAACTAACACGAACTCATGTGGCCCAATTATTTACTTAGACTCCCTTATTCCTAGGTGTATCTCTTATATTTTATTTTTGTCTTGAATGATCATGAGGATGCATTGTTTGACTTATTTCGATAGTTTATTTAGGCCGAAAATAAAGTGGGACGATTTAATCAATAGTTAGCTAAAGGAAAAAATCTTTTAAAACTGCTTCTCGGGACCTCTTAAAGTTCATATCTTGGCATAACTTGCTTCACGATTTGAGACCTTTCTCTTATCGATATTTGGCAGTGACTTCATACTTCGAATCTTGAGAGACGTTCTTGAAATGATGGTCTTCTCTTCATAATAGGAATTTTTCACTTGAGGTTTTTGAGAGATTCTTCATATTTGGACCACGACTTCTTCATTTTTCTCCAATCTTTATTTTGGACTTAGATATACAACGATCTGCCTCCTTTTAGGACTTGGATCTATTTATCCTCATACCTTGTTAGGGCCTTTTTGGATAGACTTCTCCATGATCTTTAGGGGAGTATTTTCTTTTCGTCGTGTGTCTCGATCCTTCATATTGATTTTTGATAAATGATTCTTCACATCACTTTGGATCTTTAGTAACAAAATGTAGCCCTCATGCCTTGTTAGGGCCTTTTCGGACTCGCCAATCTTCGCATCCCGCTTCAATAAGCTATGACTTGGCTATGAACTCTAATTAATACCGAGCAACTTTTAAACGATCTTGTGCTAGAATCTAAGTAACTTTTCAAATCGTACAACCTTATTTATTGCAGTTAAATTTATTAACAAGCGATGGGAGAAAAAGCTTATAATCAACTCACATAAATTCATGAAAGAATACAAGACTTATAATTGACTCTATCATCTCTCGTTCTCCACAATTTAAAATCTCAAGGAATGAGACTCGTGGATGCTTAGCCAATTAAATCAAAGTTTTGGGTTTTCGAGTCATCTACAGGATCATGAAAACTCTTAGACTTTTTCAAGTTTAGAAATCGCATTTTAAAGTTCCCTTGATAAACGACTCTCTAGGATCAATTATAGGAACTTGCGAAAAGTTCTTGTTCTTAACCCGTGAGATTTAAGACTTTCGCGTTTTAAAGCTCCCTATATAAAAGCCTAGCAAAACTTGACTTAAACACGTTAAGGATACTAGCTAGAGTAAACTTAGATAAGTAAACTCGGGTTGAGTCAAAAGATTCACAACGTTGAAAAATTTAAAACCACTTTATTAAAAATTTATTCTAACATAGAAAGTAAATAACGAAATCAAAGGAAAAACTATTAGGCCAAAATAGATTAAAAATTTTGTAAAATGTCGAAAAGTCAAATTTTCCGGTAAAAATGAGGACAAATTAATGGAAAAGCCCACTTACTTTGATAGAAGTCCCCCCTACACTTTATAAACATTGTCCTCAATGTTTAAGCATGTGGGAGTAAATCCCCTACACTTAGGACATTGTGCACGTTGTTTAAATCTGCCTAAAGAAAGGACAACTATAGTGATTTCAATGTGAACATATAAGATATGAAATATTGAATCACGACAGTTTAGGATAGAACCGGGAAGACGAGTACACGGGATCACGGTTCGTAAAATGTCATCAAAAGTGCTCTATGAAGCTTTAATCCCTGCATAGAATACGAAACAAGACAACAAACACATACGGGGCTCCCCCTACACTTATTATGAAAACGGATAAAGATAGATAGATAATCGGGTTGCCTCCCGAGAAGCGCTTGTTTTTGTTAACCGAGTCACGAGGCTGAATCGACCCAGAACTAATTCAAGGGAAACTTGGTGAGGGATGGAATCATCTCATGAGAGATGTCCTCACCAAAGTACAACTTCACTCGCTGGCCATTCACTTTGAAACTAGGCCCATTCGGCTGAGAAAGCTCAATGGTGCCATATGGGAAGACTTTGGCGACGGTGAATGGACCAGACCAACGACTCTTCAGCTTGCCCGAGAAGATCTTCAATCGAGAGTTAAAAAGTAAGAATTTATCACTGATGTGGAACTCTCAGTTCTTAATCCTTGCATCATGAATGATTTTGGTCTTCTCCTTGTAGATCAAAGAATTCTCGTAGGCTTCATTCCTCAGTTCGTTGAGCTCGTTGAGTTGAATCTTTCGAACATCGCCGGCTTTGTTGATGTCAAAGTTAGCCCACTTCAAGGCCCAGTACGCCTTATTTTCCAGCTCAATAGGGAGGTGGCATGCTTTCCCGTACACAAGACGATAAGGTGTACAACCAATCGGGGTCTTATAAGCGGTACGGAAATCCCACAAAGCATCATCTAACTTATCGGCCCACGAGGCACGATGCTCTCCCAGAGTACGCTCAAGAATTCTCTTCAGTCCACGGTTAGATATCTCGACTTGACCATTTGTTTGGGGATGATAAGCGGTGGAAAGACGGTGATTGACATCGTACTTAGCCATGACTCGAGCAAATTGATCATTGCAAACATGAATCCCGCGGTCACTGATTATAGCACGAGGAACACTGAATCGAGCAAAAAGCTGCTTCAAAAAGTTCACAACCACCCTCGCATCGTTCGTAGGGAGAGACTTAGCTTCAACCCATTTAGATACGTAGTCAACGGCTACGAGGATGTACTTGTTCCCTTTAGATGATGGAAATGGCCCCATAAAGTCGATGCCTCATGCGTCAAAGATTTCACATTCTTGGATGAAATTTTGAGGCATCTCATCTTTATGTGTGATCTTGCCTTGTCTTTGGCCAGCATCACAATGTTTAACCATTTCATGAGCGTCATAATAAATGGTGGGCCAATAAAATCCAGAGTCGAAAACTTTCTTCGCGGTGTAATTGGGACCAAAGTGACCACCGGTGGGTCCTTTTTGGCAAGCTTCAAGGATTAGTAACGCTGCCGGCCCATCAACACATCGACGAATGACAAGATCCACACATTTTTTGAAAAGGTAAGGGTCGTCCAAAAAATAGTGTTCAATGTTTTTAAAGAACTTTTTCTTTTGTTGAGACGTTAACCCTTCCTTAAGAATTCCACCCGCCAAGTAGTTTGCAATGTCCGTAAACCACGGGGTGTCATCAAGATTGGAACTGATAGACATTAAGGCCTCAAGGGGAAAAGATTCATTGATCTATTGATTCGGATGATCCCCTTGATAAGGATCCTCAAGTCTACTTAGATGATCCGCGGCTAGGTTTTCGGCTCCCTTCTTGTCACGAATTTAAATTTTAAATTCTTGAAGGAGTAAAACCCAACGAAGAAGTCTTGGTTTGGAATCTTGCTTAGTCAACAAGTACTTCAACGCGGAATGATCGGTATAGACAATGGTGATGGAAAGGACAAGATAGGGGCAAAACTTCTCAAAAGCATACACTACAGCTAAAAGCTCTTTTTCGGTAGTGTTATAATGCCATTGAGCCCCCGTCATTGTCTTGCTAGCATAATGGGTTGGTTGGAAGTGTTTGTTCACTATTTGGCCCAAAATCACGCCAATAGCAAAGTCGCTAGCATCGCACATTAATTCAAAAGGTAGCTTCCAATTAGGGGTAACCAAGACCGGTGCCTTAGTTAGCTTCTCCTTAAGAAGATTGAATGATTCAATACACTCTTTAGAAAAGATAAAAGGAGTATCTTTTTCCAAAAGGTGGGTCATCGGGCGAGCGATTTTAGAAAAATCTTGAATGAATCAACGATAGAAGCCCGCATGACCAAGGAAACTTCTCACACCCTTCACGGTTGAAGGTGGAGGTAAATTGGCTATGACATCAACTTTAGCACGGTCCACTTCAAGACCGGCTTTTGAGATTTTATGTCCAAGCACAATGCCTTCTTTTACCATGAAATGGCATTTTTCCCAATTTAGAACAAGGCGAGTGTCTTCACACCGCTTAAGCATGCGTTCCAAATTGGCAAGGCAAGAAGAGAAGGAGTCACCATAGACCGAGAAATCATCCATGAAGACTTCCATAGTTTCTTCAACCATGTCATGGAAGATAGCCATCATACACCTTTGGAAAGTCCTAGGAGCATTGCATAAGCCGAAAGGCATTCTTTTGTAAGCAAATGTTCCATAAGGACAAGTGAATGTGGTTTTCTCTTGGTCTTTAGGATCGATGCGAATTTGAAAATACCCAGAGAAACCGTCTAAGAAGCAATAATAGTCATTACCCGCTAGACGTTCAAGCATTTGGTCCATAAAAGGGAGAGGAAAATGATCCTTTCTCGTAGCATCATTGAGTTTGTGATAGTCTATACAAACTCTCCACCCTTTAGCGAGACGAGTAGGAATCAACTCGTTGTTTTCATTGGGCACAACGGTGATTCCGCCTTTCTTAGGCACACAATGGACCGGACTAACCCATGGTGAATCCGAAATATGGTAGATCATTCCCGCATCAAGAAGTTTGATAACCTCTTTTTTGATAACGTCATGGATCTTGGGATTCACCCTTATTTGGTTTGAATAGTGGGTTTAAAGTCTTCCTCCATGAGAATTTTATGTGTGCAAAAGTGAGGATCAATTCCACGAATATCAGAGATTTTCCAAGCAATCGCTTTCTTATGATTTTTCAGCACGGCGATAAATCGATACTTTTCATCCTCTTTCAAGTCCTTTGCGATGATGACGGGTGACTTCTTATTTTTTTCAAGGAACACGTACTCGAGATGAGACGGTAGATCCTTAAGCTCTAAATCCGGAGGATTTTCGATGGAAGGCATTTTCAAATTCGGTTCATCGATAGAGATGTCTTTAGAAGATGGTGGAGAAATATGGTCCTCATTGAGAAGTTTCTCAATGGTAATAATGTCTTCATCCCAATTGGAGGGAGAATCGTCATAGTGTAAGTCCACATCTCCCAAAGTTGCTTCAAAGTTTTTGAAAAGGAAATCACTTTCTCCAAATGGAGTTAGTGAAGGAGCAATAGAGGCAACGATCTCAACAATGGGTAGAGAAGAAGAACCACTTTTACAAGCGTCTTTGAAATGCTCTTCACAAGCCTCATCAAGAACGTCAATGAAATTAACGCTCTCGTTTTCCTGAGGTTGCTTGGAAAGTTTACCCATGTTGAAGACGATTTTATCGTCACCAACTCTCATGATTAATTCGCCTGTGGCTACATCAATGAGGGTGCGACCGGTCCTCAAGAATGGACGTCCAACGATTAATGGAACACGGGGATCCATCTCGTAGTCAACGACAACAAAATTCGTCAGAAAGGTGAATTTGTCGACACCGACGAAGACATCTTCGGCTATCCCCACCGGATAAGCAACCGTACGGTTAGCTAATTCCAATGTCATTCGTGTAGGGACTAGCTCAGGTAGAGATATTTTTTTCCAAACGCTTAAAGGCATTAAGTTGATACTAGCACCTAGATCGGCTAGGGCCATACAATTCTCTACACCTGGAAAGTTACGAGGGATTAGAAAGCGACCGGGATCTCCTAACTTAACTGGAAGTTTTCTCAAAAGAACGGTAGAACAATTCTCATTTAATTGGGTATTGGCGATGTCGAGCAATTTTTCTTTATCACTTAAAAGATCCTTAAACATCTTAGCATATTTAGGCATTTGAGTGAGAGCCTCAGCAAAGGAGATGCAGAAATTCACTTGTTTAAGCATTTTAAGAAAGTTAGAAACCTGAATATCATCCTTGTTTTTCAACTTCTCTTTCCTCAACCTTGAGGGATAAGGTATATTGGGTTGAGGGGAAGGCTTTGGAATGGAATTCTCACTCACATCCTTGGGTGGTGGAGGGGTAGATGTGGAAGGTGGAGGAACTGGTTTTTGAACCGAAGGTGTGGTATAAACTTGAGGTATCGGTGGGACATAAGGTGCAGACGAAGGCATAACGGGTGGTATATCACAAGTAGAAGGAATCTCGGGTCCTTGGTTAGTTGGTGAAGAAGAAGGTTCAAGGATGATCTTACCGTTCCTAGTAGTGATGGCATTAACGTTGGCCCTAGGATTGGTCACGGTGTTAGAAGGGAGAGTACCTTGGGGTGGGCCTTGGGGATTAATGGCTTGAAACATTAGCATAAATTTCTTATCACTCGATTCTTGCATAGTAGACATGATTTTCTCATGTTCACTGATTGTAGTAAAACACGACTCTTGTTTAGGAAAACAAAAGAACGTATATGAGCGGTAAGTATCGAGTGATGATTTTAGGAAAAATCAACACAAATGACCCACAATCAAATAAAATGAGAGAAAGAGTTCGTTTCCCAAGGAGGTATATGTGTGTGTTCTAATTTGTATTTCTTTGAGATTAATATTAAGAGAATGGGGATGAGAAGATGAAAGACGGTTTCTTGAAAATTAAACTACGACGAAAACGTAAAGCCGTGAAAAACCACAAAAATTAAAAATTTAGCTAAATCCAAAAACAAGATATCAAAAAGGCTAAAGAGAAGTCTAAAATAATATAAATAAAGATAAAAATCCAACAAAGATATTTTAAAACCTTTTATTAATTAAATAATTAATTTTAAATGCTAATTAAAGCCCTAAAATTAAATTTAACTAATTCAAATGTCAAAAATATGATTTTATTGAATAATTACTTATCTTATATTATTAGAAGACCAAAAAGTATTTTTCTAAAAATTAAAACCTATTAAAACTATTTTTTAAAACTCTAAAAATTATTAAAACCTAATTAAACTTAAAATAATTATAAAAATAAATCTAAAAGTTATAAAAATATTCTAAAAATGGAAATAGTTCTAATTATTGCTAAAGAATCTAGGAAAAATGAAAAATAAAGAAAAATAAAATTTTGAAAAATTAATATTAAAATAATAATAAAATAATGCTAAAAATAAAAAGTTTCCAAAATTTGAAATAAAAAATTTCTAAAAATCCTAAATAATATAATTAAGAGAAAAACACAAATTAAAGTCCCTAAACCTTTTTTAATAATTTTATAAAAATCTTTAAAGTTTATAAAAAACCTTAAAAAAATTATAAAATTAAAAATAAATGTTTTTGAAACCAAAATTAGATGTAAACCTCAAAAATATATTTTAAAAACAAAAAACTATTTTTCCTAAAAAATTAAAATCTTTTTGGTATTTTTTATTGATTTTATAAAAAACGTATATTAAATAAATTCTAGAAAATAAACAAATAAAAGGAAAAATGTGAAACCAATTTTGAAAATTTAAAAACCCTAACAGTAACTCAGGAAAAATAAGCCAAATGAAATAAGCTTATTAGATAAGCTAGAAATGGTGGAAATAAGCCACGGCTTTAAATAAGCTAATAAAGTGAAAAACTGGTTAAGTTAATAACCTTTGCACCCTTAGTCAGTAAAAGACCCAAGGGCGCAATGGTTAAGTGTTTGGTGTGTGGGAGTGGAGACGGGGGTTCGAATCTTAGCAACCCTTTTTACTCTTTTTTTTTTATTTTTGCTTTTTAACTTTTGACAAATCAACAGTGGCACTTAATTACTTGTAAACTCAACTCCAATTCACTTTTTTTTAACACTTATATGACCAAGATTAAACAATGAATGTGGCCAGGTTCAAAATATGAACACAAGCATACTGAACTATGTTTTGCTTCCTTGTTTAGCCAAGAGGACTTGGGCTAATGGCTTATTTGATGCTTATTTTTGGAGCAATAGGGCACTCTTGTGCTCCTTTGAGCACAAGAAGTCAATATAGACAGAAATAAAGCACTTAGCATACACCAACTGATCAAAACAATGCACACAAAACCTATGCAGGTTGCTGTGATATTTCAGCAGGTCTGGTGGGCTTAGTGACTGATTTCTAGCAATCTAGTGATCTTTAGACTCCAAGATTAAGTAAACACAAACTCCAAATAGCAATAAAACAAAATCAAACCTTAAATATCACCTTTACTTAACAGATTTTAAAGATCCAACACAATTTAGTATGAAAACTCAAGCAGAAAGATGATATGCAGGTTTTACACACACTTTTCTTCTTAAACACTTAAACCAACTTCCAAATTAATCTAAACTTGCTAACAACTATCTAACAAACTTAACTCAACCCTAAACAACTTAGCTAACACGTTTTTGAATACAAATCAAAGCAAAGTGCCCTGCTAAAACGTGTTGCCAAACACTCTTTTAAATTCTTGAAATTGTTTTTATCAAACCAAAACCTCACAAAACTAAGCTAAATTGATCCAAATAGCATTAACATGCATTTAAACTCAAGTAAGCACAAATCTAACAGCTTATAACAAACTTAAACCAGTAAATCACCCAAGATCATTCAAGCATACTTTCTGAAATTTCAATAGGGAAACAAGAAAAATACCTTAGGGCTTTAACATCCAAAGCCCTAGTGACAGCCTAGTCACCTCCTTCCCAACTCGGGTTGGGGCTGACTTAGATCAACAACTCCTTCACACCTGCTCAAAATCAAAAACAAGAGAAGAACAAAAACAAGCAATATATATTACTGATTCTTTTCTTTTCTTTTTAAATCTCTTTGTAAAACCTTACAAACCTTCTAAACATGTTTTAATTACCTTATAACACCAAATGAATCACACTTCTTATCACAAAATCCAATGGATCAAATTCTTACCAAAATTTGTCCAAATTTCAGAAACTATGAACAACTTTGAAAATCAAAGTAACTTAACCAAATCAAACATGGAACTCAGAATCAATCTCCCTCACAACACACAATCTTTTAAAAACAATAAAAAAGGAATTATACTTGAATTATTCAAAAACCAAACTTTTTATTTCTTTAAAAAGGAATTACAAGTGAGAGATTTGAAACTGGAACAAGGGCTTCACACATTCTGTGAGCTCCTTATATAGAGGCCTAAGAACAATCTAGAATAGAAAATACAAAACCCTAATGCATAGGAAATCCCAAAGTTGCCCTTGACGGTTTTGAGTGAATGAGCTGTCCTTTTTGATCCTGGCTGTTTATTTGTGCGTTGTGAGTAAGCTATTCATCATGGGCGTTCATTTTGGACACGTCATGTGCCTTGGGGACTAAGGTATGATGTGATTGGCTGAGAGGGAATTGGGGGTGGGGTCCTCAAGTGGTGGGATGAAGGTTTTTAGGAGTGGGTTAGGTTTTGGGTGATGTGAATCAAGCGTGTGTGAGTTTAATTAGGTTTTACCCAAGTAAACGTGGTGGTGAAATCTGGGTGGTAAGAAAGATAAACAGTAAACTCTTAGATCCGATTTTAGGGGAAACTTAGTTGTTAGGCGCCCTTTTTGGATTTAAAAGTTTCACTTGTCACTTTGGGTCCTTGGCTTTTGTTACTTCTTGCAAACAAAGTTTCAAGCCCTAAATACGCCTTTCCTTTGTAAATAAGTTTGGGCCTTTTACAATTTTGGCACAAGACTTTGTAAAAAGCTTATCAAGGGTTGATTTTGCCATGTTTTGATTTTTCAAGGGCTGCTCTTGGACTTTGATGATCTTCAAAGGTCTTCAATGCTTCTTAATCTTCATGAGGGACCATATTTGGCAATTTGAAATTGTTGAGGGACTATTCTTGCCATTTCTTCAAAGTTGAAGGACCTTTTTGCAATTTTGACAAACTTAAGGGACCAAACTTGTAATTATTAATATACAAGGGTTTTAAGTGTCATTTCTTCATTCTTGGAGGATCAATCTTGTTTTGTCTTCAAGTCTTCAAGGGTATTTGATGAAGATTCCATGATTAGGGCCCGGTTCATTGTACGGCTTCGTTTCTCGTGTCCGTTTTTCCTTGTAACTTGTGATCTTTTGACTTTTTCACGATATCCATACCTAAAATACACAAGTAAACAAACACAAGCATATATATGGTATTTTATGACAATTTTATGCATTTAAAGCCCGAAAAGAACGATGAGATCATGTATAAATGCCATCTCATCACTCCCCTATACTAAGCCATTGCCGTGCCCTCACGCAATGCTAGAATAAAGTATCTAAGCATCACCAAAGTTCAATTTTATTAACCTTTATTGAAAAGTAAAAGACTTGCAACATACTACGATGATGTGTAAAGACATAATGTATGATTTCCATCACCAAAAGGTGACTTTTAAGGTCAAAGAATAGAAACAAGTCAATGTCCCTTAGAGTAAATTTCGTCATCCTTGATTGTCATACATTCCATGCTAAGTGCAAAAACAAGATCATTGTTGGTACAAGTCACAATGCTAACACTACTCATACGTTCAAATTGTGTAATACTTTTTCTCCCCGCAATCCTAGTTATTATAAAAGGAAATGGGTTACTAGCATTTTTTATCTATTTGTCATGGATCACAAGTGATTCATATTGACTTATTTGAGTAGTTATTAGTCCGAAAGCAAAGTAGCACGATTTGATCAATAGTTAGCTGAAGGACAAAATCTTTTAAAACGGCTTCTCGTGTATCTCCTTAAGTTCATATCTTGTCATAACTCGTTTCACGATTTGAGACCTTTCTCGGACCGATATTTGGCATGTACTTCATACTTCAAATCTTGGGAAGACGTTCTCGAAATTATGGTCTTCTCTTCATATATTTGGAATTTCTTCACTTGACGTTTTTGAGAGATTCTTCATATAGGACCACGACTTCATCATTTTTCTTCAATCTTTACTTTGGATTTTGATATACAACGATCCGCCTCCTTTTCGGACTTGGATATATTTATCCTCATACCTTGTTAGGGTCTTTTTGGATAGACTTTCTCCATTCTTTAGGGGAGTAATAGCTTCTCGTCGTGTGTCTCGATCCTTCATATTGATTTTGGAATAATGATACTTCACATCATCTTTGGATCTTTAGCAAAAATAGAGCTCCTCATGCCTTGTTAGGGCCTTTTTGGATGGTCGCCAATCTTCGCGTCCCGCTTCAATAAGTTATGCCTTGGCTATGAACTCTATTCAACCCCGAGCAACTTTTAAACGATCTTGCGCTAGAGGCTAAGTAACTTTTCAAATCGTACGACCTTACTTATTGCAATTATGTTTTATTCCTAATGCATTGATCTTATGGGAAGAAAAAGCCACAATTAAAAACATATGAGTTTTTGAAAGTACACTTTCATGTTCTACGTTTAGCATGATCACTTGTCTAACTCTATCATTTCTCGTTCTTCACTATTTAAAGACCTCCAATTAAAGAGACTCGTGAATACTTAGCCGTGCAAGTCAAAATTAAGCCAAATTTGGATTAGCTTTCATTAAGACTGTATCAAATCAAAGTTTTGGGTTTTCAAGCCACCTATAGGATCTTGCACTTTCTTAGACTTTTTCAAGTTTAGAGAATGCGTTTTAAAGTTCCCTTGATAAGTGACTTTCTAGAATCAATTATAGGAACTTGCGAAAAGTTCTTGTTCTTAACCCGAATGAATTAAGACTTTCGCGTTTTAAAGCTCCCTATATAAAAGTCTAGCAAAACTTGAATTGAGCGGGTTAAGGAATGTAAATGGCTCCAAATGCCCATCAAGTCAAAAATTAACTCTTATTCTACCCATCGGAAAATATACATTCGTGTCTTAAAAACACTTATGAAAACTAAGAAAAATTTTAAAATTTGGCCATTTTTAGCCTTATTAGCAAAACAAAATATTGAAAGTTGGAAAACGTGAGGGCGTAGCAAAGCAAGTACCTATTCACCCCCCCATACTAAAAGTAAACATTGTCCTCAATGTTTCGAGTCTAAAGGTGGAGCACCCCCATACTAGAGACGAAGAGTCGAATGCTTAGGATCTAGCATGGAAAGGGTGATCAACAATATATCTAAAGCCGTTTATTAATTATGCTAAAAGATAATTGTTAGAACAATAAAGGATATGTCATGGAATCGTGAATAACTTCTTCAAACGAACGATGGAGGCTCACGTAAACGAACACGAGAGTCTTCAATCGTAGATGATGATGATGATCTAGATAACACAATCATAAACAACCACGAGACAACGAGTTGGAAGGGTACAAGTCCCCTTATTAGTGAATAAAAAACATAAAGATAAGCATGGGATCTCCCCCACGAGGCACCTCGTTTTTGATTACCGAGTCATGAGCTCGACTCGATCCCCTCAATGCTAATTATCATTGGGGAATGTGTCTTGGTCGGGGGCAACCATTGAAGGAATTTCCCCACCAAAGTAGTGCTTAAGCCTATGTCCATTCACCTTGAAATTGGGACCATCATCTTGAGCTAGCTCAATGGTCCCATATGGAAACACTTGTGTAATGGTGAACGGACCCGACCAACGGGATTTCAATTTTCCGGAAAATATCTTAAGACGTGAGTTAAAAAGCAACACTTGATCACCAACGTTAAAAACCCGGTTTTTAATCTTTGAATCATGAAACTTTTTAGTCTTTTCTTTAAAAATTAATGAATTTTCATAAGCATTATCCCTTAATTCATCCAATTCATTCAATTGTATTTTCCGGTGATCTCCCGCGGTCTTTAAGTCAAAATTAGCATGCTTAAGGGCCCAATATGCCTTATGCTCCAATTCAATGGGCAAATGACAATTCTTCCCATAGACTAACTTATAAGGAGTGCAACCGATAGGTGTCTTATAAGCGGTCCGAAAGGCCCATAAAGCGTCATCGAGTTTGTCGGACCATGAAGCACGGTTTTATCCAATCGACCTTTCTAAAATCCTCTTCAAAGCTCGGTTCGAAACCTCGACTTGCCCACTCGTTTGCGGGTGATAAGCCGTAGAAAGACGATGTGTAACCCCATATTTCTTTAGAACCTTTTCGAATTGGTCATTACAAAAATGGGTTCCACGATCGCTTATAATAGCACGAGGGGTTCCGAACCGAGAGAATAGTTGCTTCAAAAACTTCACTACCACACGAGCATCATTAGTAGGCAAAGCCTTAGCTTCTACCCACTTAGAAAGGTAGTCCACCGCAACGAGGATATATTTGTTGCCATGAGACGATGGGAACGGCCCCATAAAGTCTATTCCCCATATGTCGAAAATCTCACACACTTGAATTATATTTTGCGGCATTTCATCACGTTGAGACGATTTTCCTTGACGTTGGCACGAATCACACGACTTCACAAGTGCGTGTGCATCACGATAGATAGAAGGCCAAAAGAAACCAGCATCGAACACTTTCTTAGCCGTGAGATTAGCACCGTGGTGACCACCCGTGGGTCCCTCGTGACAAGCTCTAAGGATATTAGAAGCTTCGGCACCAAACACACAACGTCGAACGAGTTGATCCGCACAAATCCGAAAGAGATAAGGGTCGTCCCAAAAATAGAACTTGACGTCACGAAAGAATTTTCGTTTTTGTTGTGTCGTCATACCCTTGATTATGAAATTGCCCGCATGGTAATTTGCAATGTCGGCAAACCATGGGGTGGTGTCTTTAGAATTCACTACACCGAGAGTCTCAAGAGGAAATGTTTCGGTAATTTCCTTGTTCTCGAAAACATCTTTGTGAGGATCTTCTAGACGAGAGAGGTGATCGGCCGCTAGATTCTCGGCTCCTTTTTTGTCAAGCACGGTGACATAAAATTCTTGGAGGAGGAGCATCCAACGAAGCAATCTCGGCTTAGCATCTTGCTTAGCTAAGAGATACTTGATAGCCGAATGGTCGGTATACACGATGCTTTTAGTTAAGACGAGATAAGGTCGGAATTTCTCAAAAGCATAGACCACGGCAAGGAATTCCTTTTCCGTTGTGGTGTACTTTAATTGAGCCTCGGTCATCGTCTTACTAGCATAGTGGATAGGACGGAAATGCTTGTCGTAACGTTGCCCTAAGACGGCCCCTATAGCATAATCACTTGCATCGCACATGATTTCAAAGGGTAATTCCCAATTAGGAGCAACAAGAATGGGAGCTTCGGTAAGTTTCCTTTTTAGAGTCTCGAAAGCCTTAACACAATCCTCATTAAAGTTAAAAGGAGCATCCTTCTCGAGAAGGTGTGTCATAGGACGAGAAATCTTCGAAAAGTCCTTGATGAAACGACGATAAAAGCCCGCGTGGCCTAGGAAACTACGAACTCCCTTGACGGTTTTGGGATGAGGTAACTTGGCGATGACGTCTACCTTAGCTTTATCGACCTCAATCCCCGCCTTCGACACCTTATGTCCTAAGACGATTCCTTGTTTACACATGAAATGACATTTCTCCCAATTAAGCACAAGATTGGTTTCTTCACAACGTTTTAACATTTGTTCGAGATTAGATAAACATGACGTGAACGAATTACCAAACACCGAGAAGTCATCCATAAACACTTCCATCGACTTCTCGATCATGTCGTGAAAAATTGCCATCATACACCGTTGAAACGTACCGGGTGCATTGCAAAGTCCGAAAGGCATCCTACGATAAGCGAACGTTCCATAAGGACACGTAAACGTAGTCTTCTCTTGATCACGAGGGTCGATAGGGATTTGAAAGTAACCGGAAAAACCATCTAAAAAGCAATAGAATTCATTTCCCGCAAGTCGCTCCAACATTTGATCCATGAAGGGCAAAGGAAAGTGGTCTTTACGAGTGGCGTC
This sequence comes from Glebionis coronaria, assembly GCA_025667525.1. Taxonomy (NCBI): domain Eukaryota; kingdom Viridiplantae; phylum Streptophyta; class Magnoliopsida; order Asterales; family Asteraceae; genus Glebionis; species Glebionis coronaria. Next base: position 22,730,718 of record CM046880.1, read on the forward strand.
ATTTAACTTTCGGTAGTCAATACACACCCTCCAACCGGTCACAACACGAGTGGGAATTAACTCGTTGTTTTCATTAGGCACAACGGTCATTCCTCCCTTTTTAGGGACACAATGGATTGGGCTCACCCATGGGCTATCGGATATAGGATAAATCATTCCCGCGTCAAGGAGTTTAAGGACCTCCTTTTTAATGACATCGTGAATTTTGGGATTTACCCTTCTTTGACTTTGAATTGCGGGTTTGTAGTCCTCCTCCATTAAAATCTTGTGAGTACAAAATTTTGGGTCAATACCCTTAATGTCGGATATTTTCCACGCAATTGCCCCTTTGTGAGCCTTAAGAACTTTCAAGAGATCGGTTTTTTCATCATTAGCAAGATCTTTTGCAATTATAACCGGCAACTTGTCATCACCTTCCAAGAATGCATATTCAAGGTGAGAAGGAAGATCTTTCAATTCAAGGATAGGCGGTTCCTCGATTGAAGATTTTGGTTCAACACTCATAACTTCCATCGGCGGAAGAAATGGTGGAATAGAAGTATCATCACTAATCAACACCTCATCTTCATTGTCGATTTCATTTGAAGTGAAATCGCCTCCTTGGAATGGAGTGAGATTTGGTGTGGAATTAGCAAGAATCGGATCCAAAATAGTGGGATTGCCACTTGACGAGCTATCGGAAAAACCTAACACTTCTTGTGAAAACTCATCGCAAACCACATCAACGATGTCAATGTGATTGATGGTAGCGATTGCATAAACATGAGAAGGTTTCGAGTTTTGAGTAGCGTTTATAACAAGTTCCTCTTCGTTGAATCTCAAAGTGATAGTTCTCGCATGAACATCGATAAGCGATCTCGAAGTATCTAAAAATGAACGTCCTAAAATTAGAGGAACTTGAGGATCCGCGGGGATGTCGACTACTATAAAATCAACGGGATAGTAGAACTTCCCCACTTTCACGAAAACATCTTCGGCTATTCCACATGCCATAATCGTAGAATGATCGGCCATCTCGATGGACATGTTCGAAGGAATAAGAGCCGGAAGCGAAAGCGATTTCCAAATGGAAAATGGCATTAAATTAATGCTTGCACCAAGATCGGCCAAGGCGAGGCATTCTTTCATATCTTGTATGTCACAAGGAATGAGAAACTTTCCGGGATCACCAACTTTTTCCGGTATGCGGTTAAGATAAACCGAAGAACAATTAGCAAGCTTTGAAAGCTTTTCCTTATCGCTCATCATACTTTTAAAAGTGGAAGCGAAACGAGGCATATATAACAACGCGTCGGCTAAACTCACATCAAAATGCACTTGTTGAAACATCTTAATAAAAAGCTCGATTTGTTGTTTGTTACGTTCTTGCATTTTCTCTTTGTTTCGTCTTGAAGGGTAGGGTAAAGGTGGTGTGGGTTGGTCATTAGGCAACGGCCTTGGAATCTCGGGTTCCATACTTGGTATTGGTGTAACCGTAGGTGTGGTTTGAGCGGTACTTCGTGGGATTGTAATGTGCTCCTTTTCGACCATCACCTCGGGTTCTTTCTCGATTTCCTTCTCCGTAGAAGTACTTGGACGAGAGATTGGTTCCTTGAAAGTTTTACCACTTCGTGTAGTAATAACCTTCATTTCTCCCTTCGGGTTTGCAATGGTATCACTAGGAAGACCACCCGAAGAAGAGGGTTTACACATGATTGCTTCGAACATCTTAGCCATTCGGTCCTCAAATTTTGATTGCCTAGCATCCGCTTTCAATAACTCTTGCTTAATCTCATGTTGTCCTAATTCCATCTTTTGTTGGTTTTGTTGAAGACGTTGGACATTTCCTTCCATTTTGTTAGCATGAGTTTTAAGTTCATTAGCAAGTTCATTTTTAAGCTCGTTTTTCAACTCGGATCTTAAGCTAATCATCTCACGTTGCATATTATCAAATTTAGCATCATTTGCTTTAGCATAATCCAAAAATTCTCCTTGCAAATTTTTCGTGTGAGCATTTTGAAAACCTTGTGTAGTGTTTTGAAAATCACGGTTTTGGTTTTGATTAGAGATTTGTCCATTCCCACTTTGATAATTCCCTTTGTTGTAATTGCGTGTGTTGCCTTGGTAATTACCTTGGTTGTTGTTTCGATAATTGTTAGCATTTTGGTTTGGTGGAGCTTGATTTTGGCGGGAACCTTGGCCGTTTTGGTTGTAAGTTCCCGTTGCTACATAAGCACTCGAAGTGTTACCATCCGCGGTAATTCACTTGGAAAGATCATGAGCTCCTCCACACGATAAACAACTCTTAGCAACCGCTTTAACCGAAGCGGAATTGGAAGCTTCTTGAGCCTTCCAATGGGACATTAGATTAGCAAATCTATCAAAAAACCGATTTTCCTCATTAGCTTCATCATGTAAGGCATTAATGCTACGAGACGATTGTGACGAAGATGACGAACCCATATTGGCAACACTCGGTGTGTTACGAGGGCTATAAACCTTAGATCGATTCTCAATGATTTGTAAAGCCTCATTTGTCGTCTTGCACAAAAAATTACCACCCGCGGCGGCATTTAAATAATCTCGTTCATGATCATTAAGCCCATTATAAAAGGTATCAATTTGATGCAATTCCGAAAAATCATGATGAGGACATTCATGTAACATCTCTTTAAATCGTTCCCATGCCATTGAAAAACTTTCATTATTACGTTGCACAAATCGTGAAATCTCATTTTTTAAGTGTGTTGTTTTCGATGGTGGAAAAAATTTGTTCACAAACTTAGAAACGAGATCGGCCCATGTCAAAATCGAATTTGGCGGTTCTTTCTCGAGCCAAATTTTTGCGGGTCCATCCAACGAATATGGAAACAACATCATCTTAATGGCGTCATGTGGAACATCTTTGAATTTGCTAGTGGCGGTGAGACGGTTGAAATTCCTAATATGGTAATGCGGGTTGTCTTTCTCGTGACCTCGAAATTTATTTGCTTGCAACATCGACATTAAACCCGTCTTAATCTCGAAATTCTCCGCAAGGATGGCGGGAATAACAATGGCCTCTCCAAAACCCTCGGTGGGTGCTTGTAGCAACTCCATCATAGTACGATTAGCCATTACGACTTCTTGTTCTACAATAGGTTCAACAATTGGAGGTTCTTCAACAATCAACGATCCTTGATTTGCTTGCTTTTGAAGACGTTTACGAGCTCGTTTTGCTTGATTACGAGTGATCATAAACTTCACGAAGAATGGGAGGTGAGCAAAGAAGATTCTTTTTGGTTGTTTTGTGGATTTTCAATTTTTTTGTGTTTTTGATGATATTTAATTTTTTTGGATTTTGGTGTATCTTCGTAGACAACAATCTACAAAATCTCTCCTCGAATCAAACTCTTGATTAAAGAAGCCTCAAAGGAATGAAAACGATCACGTGGAGTGAACGCCTTCGAATGACTTTAGAACTTTGGTGAAAACCAAATTGTTCACGAGGGTTTAATCACAAAGAAAACCAAGCAAATATAGTATACGTATTAATACTTTGGGCGGCAAAACCCTCGATTAGCCTTCAATCTCAAAATACTCACAAGCAAGCGGGGAAACGAGGCGGCGCGAAGCACTTAAGAGCCTTTTTCCTTAGGGTATATTTTATAATACCCGCCTTATACCCACCTTATAGTTCGTATCTTTCAAAATCGAGCTTCACGAAAGTATTTATCTATTTTTGCCTTTTCTTTTTGTTTGAGATTCGAATACAATAATTAGGAGATCAAATCCCAATTAAGGTTGTGTTTTCACACTTTTGGAGATATTGTATATTGATTGTGATACTTAATACAATATATTAATAATATTCACAAAGAAAAACCAAGAAAACCGATAATACGTGTTAAGGGAGTTCCACTTAACACAAATACTATTTATGGATAATATCAAAAACAAAATTTTCCAAATTAAGACACGACACACCTCCCCGGCAGCGGCGCCAAAAATGATTGTAGTAAAACACGACTCTTGTTTAGGAAAACAAAAGAACGTATATGAGCGGTAAGTATCGAGTGATGATTTTAGGAAAAATCAACACAAATGACCCACAATCAAATAAAATGAGAGAAAGAGTTCGTTTCCCAAGGAGGTATATGTGTGTGTTCTAATTTGTATTTCTTTGAGATTAATATTAAGAGAATGGGGATGAGAAGATGAAAGACGGTTTCTTGAAAATTAAACTACGACGAAAACGTAAAGCCGTGAAAAACCACAAAAATTAAAAATTTAGCTAAATCCAAAAACAAAATATCAAAAAGGCTAAAGAGAAGTCTAAAATAATATAAATAAAGATAAAAATCCAACAAAGATATTTTAAAACCTTTTATTAATTAAATAATTAATTTTAAATGCTAATTAAAGCCCTAAAATTAAATTTAACTAATTCAAATGTCAAAAATATGATTTTATTGAATAATTACTTATCTTATATTATTAGAAGACTAAAAAGTATTTTTCTAAAAATTAAAACCTATTAAAACTATTTTTTAAAACTCTAAAAATTATTAAAACCTAATTAAACTTAAAATAATTATAAAAATAAATCTAAAAGTTATAAAAATATTCTAAAAATGGAAATAGTTCTAATTATTGCTAAAGAATCTAGGAAAAATGAAAAATAAAGAAAAATAAAATTTTGAAAAATTAATATTAAAATAATAATAAAATAATGCTAAAAATAAAAAGTTTCCAAAATTTGAAATAAAAAATTTCTAAAAATCCTAAATAATATAATTAAGAGAAAAACACAAATTAAAGTCCCTAAACCTTTTTTAATAATTTTATAAAAATCTTTAAAGTTTATAAAAAACCTTAAAAAAATTATAAAATTAAAAATAAATGTTTTTGAAACCAAAATTAGATGTAAACCTCAAAAATATATTTTAAAAACTAAAAACTATTTTTCCTAAAAAATTAAAATCTTTTTGGTATTTTTTATTGATTTTATAAAAAACGTATATTAAATAAATTCTAGAAAATAAACAAATAAAAGGAAAAATGTGAAACCAATTTTGAAAAATCAAAAACCCTAACAGTAACTCAGGAAAAATAAGCCAATTGAAATAAGCTTATTAGATAAGCTAGAAATGGTGGAAATAAGCCACGGCTTTAAATAAGCTAATAAAGTGAAAAACTGGTTAAGTTAATAACCTTTGCACCCTTAGTCAGTAAAAGACCCAAGGGCGCAATGGTTAAGTGTTTGGTGTGTGGGAGTGGAGACGGGGGTTCGAATCTTAGCAACCCTTTTTACTCTTTTTTTTTTTATTTTTGCTTTTTAACTTTTGACAAATCAACAGTGGCACTTAATTACTTGTAAACTCAACTCCAATTCACTTTTTTTTAACACTTATATGACCAAGATTAAACAATGAATGTGGCCAGGTTCAAAATATGAACACAAGCATACTGAACTATGTTTTGCTTCCTTGTTTAGCCAAGAGGACTTGGGCTAATGGCTTATTTGATGCTTATTTTTGGAGCAATAGGGCACTCTTGTGCTCCTTTGAGCACAAGAAGTCAATATAGACAGAAATAAAGCACTTAGCATACACCAACTGATCAAAACAATGCACACAAAACCTATGCAGGTTGCTGTGATATTTCAGCAGGTCTGGTGGGCTTAGTGACTGATTTCTAGCAATCTAGTGATCTTTAGACTCCAAGATTAAGTAAACACAAACTCCAAATAGCAATAAAACAAAATCAAACCTTAAATATCACCTTTACTTAACAGATTTTAAAGATCCAACACAATTTAGTATGAAAACTCAAGCAGAAAGATGATATGCAGGTTTTACACACACTTTTCTTCTTAAACACTTAAACCAACTTCCAAATTAATCTAAACTTGCTAACAACTATCTAACAAACTTAACTCAACCCTAAACAACTTAGCTAACACGTTTTTGAATACAAATCAAAGCAAAGTGCCCTGCTAAAACGTGTTGCCAAACACTCTTTTAAATTCTTGAAATTGTTTTTATCAAACCAAAACCTCACAAAACTAAGCTAAATTGATCCAAATAGCATTAACATGCATTTAAACTCAAGTAAGCACAAATCTAACAGCTTATAACAAACTTAAACCAGTAAATCACCCAAGATCATTCAAGCATACTTTCTGAAATTTCAATAGGGAAACAAGAAAAATACCTTAGGGCTTTAACATCCAAAGCCCTAGTGACAGCCTAGTCACCTCCTTCCCAACTCGGGTTGGGGCTGACTTAGATCAACAACTCCTTCACACCTGCTCAAAATCAAAAACAAGAGAAGAACAAAAACAAGCAATATATATTACTGATTCTTTTCTTTTCTTTTTAAATCTCTTTGTAAAACCTTACAAACCTTCTAAACATGTTTTAATTACCTTATAACACCAAATGAATCACACTTCTTATCACAAAATCCAATGGATCAAATTCTTACCAAAATTTGTCCAAATTTCAGAAACTATGAACAACTTTGAAAATCAAAGTAACTTAACCAAATCAAACATGGAACTCAGAATCAATCTCCCTCACAACACACAATCTTTTAAAAACAATAAAAAAGGAATTATACTTGAATTATTCAAAAACCAAACTTTTTATTTCTTTAAAAAGGAATTACAAGTGAGAGATTTGAAACTGGAACAAGGGCTTCACACATTCTGTGAGCTCCTTATATAGAGGCCTAAGAACAATCTAGAATAGAAAATACAAAACCCTAATGCATAGGAAATCCCAAAGTTGCCCTTGACGGTTTTGAGTGAATGAGCTGTCCTTTTTGATCCTGGCTGTTTATTTGTGCGTTGTGAGTAAGCTATTCATCATGGGCGTTCATTTTGGACACGTCATGTGCCTTGGGGACTAAGGTATGATGTGATTGGCTGAGAGGGAATTGGGGGTGGGGTCCTCAAGTGGTGGGATGAAGGTTTTTAGGAGTGGGTTAGGTTTTGGGTGATGTGAATCAAGCGTGTGTGAGTTTAATTGGGTTTTACCCAAGTAAACGTAGTGGTGAAATCTGGGTGGTAAGAAAGATAAACAGTAAACTCTTAGATCCGATTTTAGGGGAAACTTAGTTGTTAGGCGCCCTTTTTGGATTTAAAAGTTTCACTTGTCACTTTGGGTCCTTGGCTTTTGTTACTTCTGGCAAACAAAGTTTCAAGCCCTAAATACGCCTTTCCTTTGTAAATAAGTTTGGGCCTTTTACAATTTTGGCACAAGACTTTGTAAAAAGCTTATCAAGGGTTGATTTTGCCATGTTTTGATTTTTCAAGGGCTGCTCTTGGACTTTGATGATCTTCAAAGGTCTTCAATGCTTCTTAATCTTCATGAGGGACCATATTTGGCAATTTGAAATTGTTGAGGGACTATTCTTGCCATTTCTTCAAAGTTGAAGGACCTTTTTGCAATTTTGACAAACTTAAGGGACCAAACTTGTAATTATTAATATACAAGGGTTTTAAGTGTCATTTCTTCATTCTTGGAGGATCAATCTTGTTTTGTCTTCAAGTCTTCAAGGGTATTTGATGAAGATTCCATGATTAGGGCCCGGTTCATTGTACGGCTTCGTTTCTCGTGTCCGTTTTTCCTTGTAACTTGTGATCTTTTGACTTTTTCACGATATCCATACCTAAAATACACAAGTAAACAAACACAAGCATATATATGGTATTTTATGACAATTTTATGCATTTAAAGCCCGAAAAGAACGATGAGATCATGTATAAATGCCATCTCATCATTCACTCAACTTATCAGTCAACTTTTGAAGAACCAAGTCCATTGAAGGGGAATTCGTGTTTTGACCTTGATTTTGAAAACCTTGGTTTGGATATTGTTGTTGATAAGCATTTTTATTATTAAAACCTTGGTTAAAGTTGTTATTTTGAAACCCTTGGTTTTGCCCATTAAAAGTCCCTTGATTTAAGTTGTAATTCCTTTGATTATTAGAAGAATTCCCTTGGTAGTTGCTTCTTTGGCCTTGGTTCCTTGGTGGGTATTGTGTGTTGTTCAGTGGAGGTGGTGGTGGTGTATTATGGGATTGAAAACCGGGTGGTGAAAGAAAGTTATTCGAACGATAACTAAGCAAATTGCGGTCACCTTGAGGACGTGCTTGATAGCCTCCCATAGAAAAGTTACCGTTGGCGGCATACACATTTTCCGGATTGTCTTGAGTATAAGGACAATCGGTGTATGAATGAGAATCCCCGCAAATCTCACAAAAAGTTGCTACAGCTTTAGCTTGTTGTTGTTGATTCGTAGCTATAAGTAGAATATTTTTGTTCATTTTGGCCATCATGTGAGTGAATTCAGTCATATCTGGGGTTGCTGAAGTAGAAGAAACATTGACTCTCGGGTTTGATCTTGAGGATGCGGATGAATCCCAATTTTTGTGGTGAGTGGTCATGTTCTCAATCAGCTCTCTACACTCCTCAGGTCTTCTCTTCATGAATGTACCACCGGCGGCAGCATTAATCGTATCACGATCACGAAAAGTTAAACCATTGTAGAAGGTATCAATCAAAGTAACGGGGAACATGTTATGGTTCGGACAACGGTCGATCAAAACATTATAACATTCCCAAGCATCGAAAAGCGACTCATCAGGTTCTTGAGTAAATCCACTGATTTGGTTGTGAAGACTAGTGACCATGGATGGTGGAAAGTAGCGCGACAAAAAGCGTTGAGTCATGTCATTACATGTATGAATTGAGTTTTTGGGAAGACGATCAAACCATTTCTCGGCATGGTGGGATAAAGTGTGTGGGAAGAGATGTAGGCGAAGGAAATCCATAGTAACGCCGGGAAGTTTCATGCTTTGGGTGACGGTAATGAATTTGTCGAGGTGTTTGTTGGCATCATCATCGGGTAATCCAAGAAATGGGAAAGCGTTTTAAACTTCCTGGATCATGTGATGCTTCAACGAAAATTCAGGAGCCGTGATTTGCATCGGCGCAATCGGTCCTCCGCGTCCGTTCATTGTTGGCTAACAAAGCTCCTCCATTGTTTGTAAGTCGGGTGGGGGAACATTGTTGTTGTTGTTATTGTTATTCAAATTGGGTAGAGGTGGGTTGTTATTATTGTTATGCACACCATCCATATCTAAATCTTCACGAGGCTCGGGCTCAGAATAAGAGGAAGATCTAGTACGCATACACATGCAAAATAAAAAGAAAAAGATACCAAAGAAACAAAGAATATATATGTACTTGTAAAAATAAAATCTTTTTGGTGCAAAACTTTGAAAAAGAAATGCTTTTTATGATTTTTTAATGTTTTTGTATTTTTGAAAAAAATTTAAATTTTTATGGATTTCTTTGAAAATTTTTAAGCAAGGAAAATAACATTCACGAATGAACGGATCCCAGAATAAAACGCGTCTCTCACTAAAAACTGTTAATCTTAACGAAAAGAGCCGGCAGCGGAGCCATTTAATAACTAGGTTTTCACCTCGTTATGAAAGTTCGTTGTTCCAGTCTTTTCGAATTGATTACAAGTAATTAGTGCGACTCAGTCGTTCTTGGTGGAAAAGAGAATGGTTTGGTTATCTTTTTTAAACTTATAGCAAATATAAAAGTGTCGTTGAGTAAAATAAAAGATTTAAAAATTAAACTAAAATGACGAGTTAAAAATAAATGATTGAAAACTTAAAAACAAAATAAGAAAAACCCTTTAAAAACAGAGATTTCGTGAAGCGTGCAATTTTTGGAAATTAAAACGTAATGAATTTAAAACTTGAAATTTTTTTAAAACTAAACAAATAACCCAGTCAGAATGCCTTATCGGAATCCATTCGGAATAAACCGTCGGAATGTGATCGGAATGCACCCAATCGGAATATCCAAAAATGCTACAATCGGAATGTGATCGGAATGAGGCCAAATCGGAATGCAGTCGAAATAATCACAAAGCTATCGGAATGTGAGTAAACTAGTTCTATCGGAATGACAAAAGGAATCCTGGTTGGAATCCAGATCGGAATCAATGCTTATCGGAATACAAGAAAAAGGCAACAATCGGAATGTTAAAAACAAAGCGTATCGGAATGTCCAAAACACAGCGTCGGAATCCCAGAAACCCTTTTCCGATGAAGATGATCGGAACAAAAAGGAAGCTTGTCGGAATATAAGACTCTAATCGGAATGCATAATCGGAAAGGGGTTTACCCTTTTCTGATGACTATCACTTCGAAATAAGCCAAGTTTTTAAGCTACTTTTGATAAGCTCAAACCAAGACTTAAACAAATTACTAATAAGCCGAACTAATAAGCATAAAATAAGAACTTTTCAAAACTTTAAATAAGCAAAACTTTTAAATCAAATTTAAAAAGACTAAAACTTTAAGAAAACTTAAAACGTAAATAAGCTAAACATAAACTAAGTCAATAAGCATGAAAAGCTCAAAAATTAATCCGTATTAAAACTTGGAGGAGAAAAAAAGATTAAGCATCAAGATGAAACAAAATCAACGATTATCACTACAAGATCAAAATAAAGAAAGGTAGAAGAAGATTAAAGATAAGAAGGTTAACTTGAACTTATAGATTAATGATTCGAAAATACAAGATCAAATCAAATCTTAAACATGAAAAGAAAGAAAAGATGAAGTTCTAGTGAGAGAAAGTTAAACACTTTCTCTCTCTAAAAATAAAAGTAAAGAAAGAAAAATAAACTAGCTAACTTAACTAACACCCTCCTAATGTGTCATTAGGAGGGTATTTATAGGAGATGGGGAGGTGCATGTGCTTCCTTCTATCTGTCTTTCTTTCCGACTCGATTTAAATTCTTTGTCTTTCTCGACGTGGTCTCGGGATTTGCCGATGTAAATTGAACTCGTCTTGTAATTTTCTTCTATAATTAGACTTGAGTTCTTCGACTTCATTAAACTTCTGTCTTTAGACTTTTTCTTCGATAAATCTTCAGAATAGGCCTTGGACTTCCGTTCTTTTCGCACTCTTGATCTTTTGACTTCGTCTTTTCTCGTTTTCTTCGATAAAAGCCCGTGAAAGCCCGTTTTTTCTTCCTTTTTCATCTTTTGGTCCTAAAACACAATAAAAACACAAACCACGCATAATTCCGAATTTTACGACATAAAATACACGTTTTGGTCTTGTTATTATTGGAAATAAGTGGTAAAAGGATAAGTGTTTTCACACTTATTATTATGCTTCAGCGCTAACCAAATTCTCGGCTTGCCGGTGTGTCAAAGTTGGAATTACCTACGGCTATTATTTACAAAATTCCTTAAGGTTGATTTAACCGTAAATTCACATCCAAAACACAATGAATAAAGTTATTACTTTGTGCTTTAGCAAAGTTCTAGGAACGTGAGGCGTGAATTGTTGTGGGTAAAATATTTAATTGGTTTAACCAATACCTCAACTTGCAAATATGTGATGAAATTTTTAGTCTCACCAAAAGGTTTACTAAACGGTTTTATTAAACTATTGCTATGGAGATGTATGCATGCTTCTCCATACATGATTTTGACACCAAAATCAATACCCTTATTTAAGTCTTATGCCATCTAAATGACGAACACTTGAAGTTATAATTGTCGTCATATGAGATTTTCGATGATGTTGTAATGGAGAGAAAACTTCATGACTGAATAAGATTGCACATGAAGGTTTTACGTTCTTTAGATTAGTCGACTTAATTAAGTTACTCAGTGAGATCTGGAAACATAAGGCATAAAGTAGGGATAAAACATGTTTACAATGCAAAAAGACTTTTGGCAATGTAAATCCCCAAAATATCTACAAATTGCAAATTTGTTTGTCAATTATTGTTCGACAAGTTACCATGTTGAATACATTTGTCACTAGCAGATCAACTGATGTGATAGGTTTATGTCAATATGGATTCTAGTTTCAAGAAAAATACTATGGTTTTATTACCGTGGTAATTTTATTTTCTTGAATGGTATTATAAAAAATACTAATGTTTGAACTTATTTCTGTAGAAATGGCTCAACCCGAAAACAATATGTAATACCTAGAACCGAGGTCACTTACCTTACCCTAAATTACGTTTATTTTTGAAATTTTTAATAAATTTTAATTACTATATATTTTATCATTTTGATTGAAACTGATATTTGAGGTCATAATTTTGACGATTGACGATTTAAGAAGAACGATGACGACTACGATCTCGATGGATGCCCAAATTTCTATGTTTATTGTAGTTTTATCGATATTATAATTTTTCGAGAAGTTTACTTTCGGTTTGTGTTAAGTTGAGTCGGGTGAGTTTTTATTGCTTTCCGGGTACATTAAATTTGTCCTAATAGTATTTTGGAGTGTTCGGGATGATCCCCGACTCCCGTAAAATTTTCCAAAATAACTAGTGAGTCATTCCCGTAAACTTTTGAGGTCGTTTTCACTTAAGGCCAAAAGAAAGCTATTATTGCACCACAAGTCCCTCCAAAAATTACAAAAAGGAAAAAGGGACACACACAACACAAAAACAATCAAAAAAATTTCACAAACTCTCTCTCTTTTCTCTCTAGGCCGCCGGCCATACCACACCACCACCACCACCACATTCAAATTTTCTTGTTTTTGATTAATTCTAATTAAAGACCACACTTTCAAAACCTTTTGTAAGTACTAATCCAAGGTTTAATCCAACATGCATTAACACGATTTTTCCAAAAATTAAAAGATTTTTCAAAAGTTTGTTTTGATGTTAATTATGTATATGCATGTTTAATTCAAGTGTAGGGGATGTGTAATCACTCAACAAACAAACCAAAATCAATTTGGTTGGGGGGTTTTGATCACCCACACCCCACGGCACAAGGGGGGTGTTTGGTGGATCTTGGTGATTGTTGTTTTTGTTCATAGATTATGTGTTATTACTTGTTTTTAGATGTTTTTGAGTGGGTAAAACCCATTGCATGTTTGATTTGGTGTTTAGGTTTTATGATGGATTTGATAATTAGGGGGTTAAGGACTGATTAGGATGGTTAGATATGATTATGAGTGTTTAAGTTGAGGTCTAGTGTCGATAAATTGGTTTGGAAACGAGTGTTGGATTGATTTTGGGATAGGTAATTTTAGGCAGAATGTTTGGGATGTTTTCATAAACTTTATTTTGTAAACAGGTCATGGGACTAGGATATAGTTGTAGAGCGTCTTCTTAGCTTCTGTTTGGTATAAGATAGAGCTTACGACTCCTAACGAGTCAAAAGTTATGATGTTTTGAAAATCGTGTACCGGGAGATGAGAACCTACATAATCCGAAATTATGTTTGGTTTTAGATCAAATCCCGGGGACCATAGATATAGTTTGGTAAATGGTTAAAGGTTGATTTTTAGTCTCAAACCTGCAGATGTGAGTCTCTTATTAGACTTAGGTATCAAATGGGTCAATGGAATATTTTAAATGGGTCAAATAAGTCCGACTTGGTCAATGTGCAAATTCAGTCCGAAAAACGTAGGTTTAGTAAAGTGTTGAGTAACGGGTCGTAAAAGCGAAAACTTTTAATGGGATAAAAAATGTGTTTTCTACAGATCTTAAGGTATTTTTGAGAATTTTCCCAATTTTTATAAAAATGTTTAAGTCTAGTAAAACAACCCATTCTTTTGGTAGGTATCGGCGAAAACGTGAAAAGGGTAATAACGTTAATAACATGGACGAATAGTATAAAACGAGTAACACTTATTTGTTTGGTTTTGGCGTGAGTTTTAATTATCACAATTGACTAATATGTATGTAATATATACAGTAATTAAGGTTTTTAAATGAGATTACTCATTACGCGTTATTGGTTTGTTAGGTGTTGATTTTCCCGGGCATCCTCATCATCGTCAGTGATCGTCACTCGAATCGTCGACTACTCTATATATATAAGGTGTGAATTTATAGCCTCGCTTACTATTGTTTTAAATTGTTTTACCCGCGAGGGAAATGCATGCTAGTTTTCTAAAATGAACATATGTCATGAATGATTGTTGGACCCGAATGTTGCCTTAGAAATTGTGTTGAGTACCTAGTTGCAAAAGGTCCAAAATTCATGAACTATTAACTATTGTTTAATCCTAGCGTGGATTGAAAATAGCCGCTTATACAATTGGTAGTACTATGGGGTTGACGACCCTATCCGAGACGAGGGCTAGTACGTTGAGTACCCCCTGCGGACGGATAACTTGTGATAAGAGATAAGGTATAATTGCAACTGCTGCCTTTAGAAGGGGCAATGGTTTCATCTTAATCACGCCGGTAATTATTACGCGGGTGATTGAGTTAACGGATTAGTGTCATGAGCTTAAACACAATTGTCATAACCTTGAAAATAGATTGTTTGATCGACAAGTCTATGAATGATCGTGAATGATTTTTATACCACATATGTTCAAAATGAGATTGTAAAACCTATGAATTCCACTCAACATTATTTTTTGACCAAATTTAGCATGTGTTTCAGGTAACCGATGAGGTGTAGCATGGAGCATGCATTGGATGGGAGTTGTGTTTGGCTTGGCGTCTACTTGTTTTTCCACCCATTCTTAACTTGAATATTTTAATCTTTATGTCATGTTGTGAAAATTGTATCTTTTGGGGGTTGAGATTCATGGGGACCGAAACGCTAACTCTGTGTTGTATCATTTGGGTTTGGAAAACCGTAGACATGTATGTTTTTAACAATGCGAAATTTAAGTTAAAACTTTTACGTCTCTTTGGAGTCGTCTGATATATCTTGTGTGCGATCATAACTGCCTAGCACCCAAATGTTGTAGTTCCGTTGCGCATAGCATTTGGTGGGGTGTTAGAGATTGGTAATCAGAGCCATGAGTTATAGAGAACTAGGTCGTTTTGAAAATTCCTAAACTATAACTTTTGGTGTCGTAAGAAATTGTCCAAGCACACAACTATCCTGCATGGCTCCGGTAAGGTTTATTTTTGTATTCATGGTATTGATGTATACCTTTGAGTTGAAGTAATATATGTGGGTATTTATTCCGTAGATATTGAACTACTATATGTAAACGTTGGAATTGTACGTGGAGTACTCGATACTGTAATTCTTGTATTACATATGCATGAGCATCATATTATCGCATTTTGGGCATGTGTACCACCTTTGCATTGCATTTGCATGCATGTATTTATAAATATTGAATAGTAATCTTACGTACCCTCCAAAATTCTCTGTTATTGCAGGAATGGCCGAGGTACCGCCTAACGGAAATGGAGACGAATATGTCGTAGGACACGAAGGAGGACCGTTCCCTCCGAACCCGCCGAATGATGACAATGGATGGATCGCTCCAGAAGAAGCGATAGAGCCGGAAAATGACAGTGATGAAAGTGATGTGGACAACTTCAGCGTTAGTGACGATGGTAGTGAGGATTCCGAGGAAGAGGATCCGGTGGATGATGGAATTCCCGAGAATGCTTTCGATCAGACCGAACCTAAATTATTTCAATCTCCAAATTCACCGAATGGATATGAAGTGCCTCCGACAGGCCGATATGATCAGCAACCCGTTCGTCCCCCGATGGACAATTGTAAGGACTACCTGAGGACGGTGCCAGGGTTTACTCAAGTAAGTAATGAGAGTGGTGCGGAATCTATCAATGCATCTAGATCGCAATCTATTCATGAGAATATCGCGAAGGTCTTTCCGAGGCCAAGAAACTATTGGGATCCTGAGAATCGTTTGAGGAGAATGGATAGATTGATGTACGAGCGGTACGTGGTGGAAACTAGAGTAATCAGAAGGTTCGATAAGAATGAGAGGGCACACCAGAGGTTGTTGGCAAGAACTGCAAGGATTGAATTTGATGGAGTAGCAAATAAGAGTGATATTAACAGTCTGAGATCGATGATAGCGAACCTGAGTGCTAGTCTTGAGCAAGTTAGGGAGGATCAGGTGAGGTTGACTAGGATGCAAAGTTGGGAACATCGAGTTAGAGCATCACTGCCACCAGATTGGAGATTTGTAGATGACTTGGAAATGGAGGCTAATGATTTTATGGTCCAGCCACCTGCCAGAGGTGTGTGTATCACTGTAGGAAATCAGGTAGCAGTGGAGTGTGGATCTACTTCGGGGTCGAAGAGGGCGATTGAGTGTGGGCCGAATGACAAAGGAAAGAGGAAGATGGATGAAGAGCCCGAGGAAGATAGTGACGAAGAGCCCGAGGAGGATGAAGATGAACCGCCATCCAAGAGGTCGTGTGGATCACCACATGACTAGTTGCTTGTATTTTATTTTATCTTTGATCGTTGTAATCGAACTATTTTAGACTTTTGTATGATGGTATTGTGACGAAAAACTTGATGACTTAAGTTTTATGGTGTATGGTTGTAGTGGCATTACTTGTCACAATTTTGGTTGATTTATCAATACAATCCATGTTTACCTTTCATAATCAATGATATGTCTTTAATTTTCTCTTTTGTGATGTGAATTGATGAATATTAGTAACCTTGTAGTGATGTGTCGTTGTACTTATATTATGTCTTGAAAGAGAAATCCATCTTAATCTTAATGTGTATACTTACATTGTTTTTCTGTTTTCCCTGTCTTTGCAGAGAGGTGTACTTGAGAACTCACCATGCCTCCAAAGTTAACAGCTAACCGTGTGAACACAATGATTCAAGAAGCAATTGCAAATGCACTCAAGCGGATCGTGCAAACCGAAACCCAGATCAAGGTGGAAATGCAGGAAGACAGCAAGCCCCGAGGGAGTGTACTTATGCTGGTTTTATAAAATGCGGTCCCACGCAGTTTCGTGGAACTGGCGGAGCCCTAGAACTCCGAAGGTGGTTAGAGAAGATTGAAAGTACTTTTGAGATTAGCGGATGTTCAGAGGCAAATAAAGTCAAGTTTGCAGCTGCCACTTTTCTTGATGACGCCTTGAGTTGGTGGAACAATCAAGTAGCCACTGTTGGACTAGCAGTAGCAAATGCGAGGACTTGGACTGCTACTAAGGCTCTTTTGACCAAAAAGTTCTGTCCCGAAGAGGAGCTGGGTCAACTGGAAGATGAGTTAAGGCATTTGACTTTGAAGAACAATGATATTACAGCGTATACAAGGAGGTTTAATGAATTGAGCCTTTTGTGTCCCGATGCCTTTGCTGATGATAACAAGAAGATGAAGCAGTACATCAAGGGTTTGTCAAGTAATATCAAGGGTGAGACAACTTCATCTAAGCCTGGGTCAATCGATGAAGCAGTCCAAATGGCTTACGCACTAATGGATGTCAAACTGCAAGATAAGAAGGACTTCATTGCTGAAGGAAACAAGAGAAAGTGGGAGGCAACTCAGAGTAATCAATCCCAAGGTCAAAATCGTGGAGGAAACCGTAACAACCAAGGTCAGAACTGCAATCAGCAGTTCAACCAGAGAAGAAATGATGGGATGAGGGCTGTCACTAACCCTAGAGGAGCTAAGGTGAATCCCCACTGTGGTCGATGTAATTTGTACCACGTAGGGAATTGCCCACTTGCGTGTGGCAAGTGCGGAAAAGCGGGTCATAGAATGTCAGATTGCCGAGCTAAAGGGGTAGCTACTGGGGCAAATGCCACGAAGGTGATGGTTTGCTTCGGATGTGGAGAAAGAGGGCATAAGCAGGGGAATTTCCCAAAGGCTGGAAACAGGCAAGGAGGAAATAATGCTGCTGCTGTGTATCGAGTAGGGACTGCTGATAAACCACAAGGTCCTAACGTGGTTACGGGTACGTTTCTGCTAGACGCTTGTTATGCTAGTATATTGTTTGATTCTGGTTCCGACAAGAGCTTCGTAGATGTTAAATTTAGTCGTCATATCGATAGAGAACCGGTATTGTTAACGACTAGTTATAACATGGAATTAGCCGATGGGAAGATCTTAGTACAAATTCTATACTGAAGGGGTGTACCTTGAAGTTAGGAAATTACGCTTTTGATATCGACTTAATGCCCATAGAGCTAGGATCGTTCGATGTGATCGTTCGAATGGATTGGCTGATGGCGCATAGTGCCGTGATCGTCTGTGGAGAAAGATTAGTTCAGATCCTGTTGAGGAATAGAGTCTTGACTGTGAAGGGAGATGAATGCACTTCTCGTTTGAAAGTGATATCTTGCTTGAAAATGATGAGATATGTAGAAGATGGATGTGATGTGTTTTTGGCACAAGTTTCTAGTGATGGTGACTAAGAGGCGAAGTTAGAAGAGGTACTTGTAATTCGTGAATATCCAGAAGTTTTTCCAGATGAGTTGCCAGGTTTACCACCCACCCGTGAAGTCGAATTTCGAATCGATTTGATGCCGGGAGCTGCACCAGTTGCTCGTGCACCCTATCGATTAGCACCATCAGAGTTAAAGGAATTATCGGATCAACTGAAGGAGTTGATGGATAAGGGATTTATTCGACCGAGCTCATCACCATGGGGAGCGCCAGTGTTGTTTGTGAAGAAGAAAGATGGGTCGTTTCGGATGTGTATCGACTATAGAGAGCTCAACAAGTTGACGGTTAAGAATCGGTATCCATTGCCGAGGATTGACGATTTGTTTGAACCTTGCAATTGATCTGTTCCTGTGTATACTCAAAGATCGACTTGAGATCAGGGTATCATCAACTGCGTGTGAGAGAGGAGGATATCCCTATAACTGCCTTTCGTACGCGGTATGGACACTTCGAATTTCGAGTGATGCCTTTTGGGCTGACAAACGCGCCTGCGGTATTCATGGACCTTATGAATCGAGTATGCAAGCTGTATCTAGATAAATTTGTCATTGTATTCATCGATGATATTCTTATTTACTCTAAGAGTAAGGGAGAGCACGAGAAGCACCTGAGAAAGATATTGAATCTGCTAAAGAAAGAGAAGCTGTATGTGAAGTTCTCGAAGTGTGAGTTTTGGTTAGAGTCTATGCAATTCCTTGGGCACGTAATTGATAGCAAAGGAGTTCGCGTGGATCCTGCCAAAGTCGAAGCAATCAGGGAATGGTCGGCACCGACAACGCCGACTGAAGTTCGACAATTCCTTGGTTTGGCTTGGTATTATCGGAGATTCATTGAAGGATTTTCGTTGATTGCGAAGCCATTGACAAAGCTTACAGAGAAGAATAGGGTGTATGAATGGGGAGACGAGGAGGAATTCGCTTTCAAAGCACTCAAGGACAAGTTATGTTCTACACCGAAATTGTCATTACCAGAAGGAACCGAAGACTTTGTAGTGTATTATGACGCATCTCGTAAGGGGTATGGAGTTGTGTTGATGCAGCGTGAGAAGGTGATTGCTTACGTGTCGAGACAATTAAGGAAGAATGAATAAAACTACACGACGCATGATTTGGAATTAGGAGCTGTGGTTTTTGCGCTGAAATTGTGGAGACATTACTTGTATGGGGCGAAGTGTGTTGTATTCACCGACCACAAGAGTTTGCAACACATTTTAGACCAAAAGGAGTTGAACATGAGATAGAGGCGATGGGTAGAATTACTGAGTGACTATGACTGTGAGATTCGCTACCATCCTGGTAAGGCGAACGTCGTAGCGGATGCACTTAGTAGGAAGGATCGAGAGAAACCTTTGAGAGTCAGAGCGCTAGTGATGGCTGAGGGTGTTGATTTAACCGAAACAATACTGAAGGCTCAAGAGAAGGGTTTAATGAAAGAGAATGTTGGTGCTGAGAACTTGGGAAGACTGTTGAAACCTTTTTTTGTGGTTAGGTCAGACGGGTTGAGATATTTCGAGAATCGGATTTGGTTACCGTTGTGTCCATCCGAGGAAGGAAAGCCTGGAGTACGAGATTTGGTTATGAACGAGTCTCATAAGTCGAAGTACTCGATACGTTCAGGATCGGATAGATGTATCATGACCTGAAGAAAGTCTATTGGTGGCTGAATATAAAGGCGGATATTGCTCGTTACGTTAGTAAGTGTTTGACTTGTGCGAAGGTTAAAGCCGAACATAAGAAGTCGTCTGGGCTGTTGGTACAACCAGAGATCCCATAATGGAAATGGGAGAGGATCGCTATGGATTTCGTGACGGGTTTACCCAGAACTCCTAGTGGATGCGATATCATTTGGGTAATAGTGGATAGATTGACGAAGTCTGCTCACTTCTTACCTATGAAGAAGACGGACAGTATGGAGAAACTGGCCAGTGTGTACGTGAAGGAGATTGTTTGCAGACATGGAGTACCTTTATCGATCATTTCAGATCGCGATAGTAGGTTTACTTCGGAATTTTGGAAATCACTTCAACGTGCGATGGGCACTGAATTGAGTTTGAGCACGGCTTATCACCCGGAGACTGATGGCCAAAGCGAACGAACTATTCAGACGATGGAGGACATGCTCCGAGCATGCGTGATTGATTTTGGAGGAAGTTGGGAACGCCACTTGCCTTTAGTGGAGTTTTCGTATAATAATAGTTACCATGCGAGCATCACGGCTGCACCATTCGAAGCGTTATATGGAAGGAAGTGTAGATCACCTGTGTGTTGGAGTGAAGTAGGAGAAAGCCAGTTGACTGGACCCGAAATGGTTTTGGAGACGACAGAGAAGATTGTGCAAATCAAGAACCGATTACTTGCTGCAAGAAGCCGACAGAAGAGTTATGCCGATAACAGAAGAAAACCGTTGGAATTTGAGGTCGGAGATATGGTTATGCTTAAGGTTTCGCCGTGGAAGGGTGTGATTTGTTTTGGGAAGAAAGGAAAGTTGAGTCCGAGGTATATTGGACCATTTAAGATTATTAAACGAATTGGACCGGTAGCGTATAAGTTAGAGTTGCCGAACGACCTTAGTGCTATTCACGACACGTTTCACGTATCAAATCTGAAGAAGAGTTTGGCGGATAAAGAATTGGTGATTCCTTTGGAGGAGATTCAACTGGACGACAAAATGCATTTCGTGGAAGAACCCGTGGAAATTATGGATCGAGAGGTCAAGAGGCTGAGGCATAGTAGAATTCTCATTGTGAAGGTTCGATGGAATTCTAGGCGTGGACCAGAATACACTTGGGAACGTGAGGACTTTTTCAAGGAAAGGTATCCTCATCTGTTCCAGTGGCACGAAATGTAAGTATAAGAAGAGGCGAGCGCCGGGACGTCGCTCTCTTTAAGGAGGGGTGGATGTAATACCTAGAACCGAGGTCACTTACCTTACCCTAAATTACGCTTATTTTTGAAATTTTTAATAAATTTTAATTACTATATATTTTGATTGAAACCGATATTTGAGGTCATAATTTTGACGATTGACGATTTAAGAAGAAGGATGACGACTACGATCCCGATGGATGCCCAAATTTCTATGTTTATTGTCGTTTTATCGATATTATAATTTTTCGAGAATTTTACTTTTGGTTTGTGTTAAGTTGAGTAGGGTGAGTTTTTATTGCTTTCCGGGTACATTAAATTTGTCCTAAAAGTATTTTGGAGTGTTCGGGATGATCCCCGACTCCCGTAAAATTTTCCAAAATAACTAGTGAGTCATTCCCGTAAACTTTTGAGGTCGTTTTCACTTAAGGCCAAAAGAAAGCTATTATTGCACCACAAGTCCCTCCAAAAATTACAAAAAGGAAAAAGGGACACACACAACACAAAAACAATCAAAAAAATTTCACAAACTCTCTCTCTTTTCTCTCTAGGCCGCCGGCCATACCACACCACCACCACCACCACATTCAAATTTTCTTGTTTTTTTATTAATTCTAATTAAAGACCACACTTTCAAAACCTTTTGTAAGTACTAATCCAAGGTTTAATCCAACATGCATTAACATGATTTTTCCAAAAATTAAAAGATTTTTCAAAAGTTTGTTTTGATGTTAATTATGTATATGCATGCTTAATTCAAGTGTAGGGGATGTGTAATCACTCAACAAACCAACCAAAATCAATTTGGTTAGAGGGTTTTGATCACCCACACCCCACGGCACAAGGGGGTGTTTGGTGGATCTTGGTGATTGTTGTTTTTGTTCATGGATTATGTGTTATTACTTGTTTTTAGATGTTTTTGAGTGGGTAAAACCCATTGCATGTTTGATTTGGTGTTTGGGTTTTATGATAGATTTGATAATTAGGGGGTTAAGGACTGATTAGGATGGTTAGATATGATTAGGAGTGTTTAAGTTGATGTCTAGTGTCGATAAATTGGTTTGGAAACGAGTGTTGGATTGATTTTGGGATAGGTAATTTTAGGCAGAATGTTTGGGATGTTTTCATAAAATTTATTTTGTAAACAGGTCACGGGACTAGGATATAGTTGTATAGCATCTTCTTAGCTTCGATTTGGTATAAGATAGAGCTTACGAATCCTAACGAGTCAAAAGTTATGATGTTTTGGAAATCGTGTACCGGGAGATGAGAACCTACATAATCCGAAATTATGTTTGGTTTTAGGTCAAATCCCGGGGACCATAGATATAGTTTGGTAAATGGTTAAAGGTTGATTTTTTGTCTCAAACCCGCATAATTGAGTCTATTATTAGACTTAGGTATCAAATGGGTCATTGGAATATTTTAAATGGGTCAAATGAGTCCGACTTTGTCAATGTGCAAATTCAGTCCGAAAAACGTAGGTTTAGTAAAGTGTTTAGTAACGGGTCGTAAAAGAGAAAACTTTTAATGGGATTAAAAATGTGTTTTCTACAGATCGTAAGGTATTTTTGAGAATTTTCCCAATTTTTATAAAAAGGTTTAAGTCTAGTAAAACAACCCATACTTTTGGTAGGTATCGGCGAAAAACGTGAAAAGGGTAATAACGTTAATAACATGGACGAATAGTATAAAACGAGTAACACTTATTTGTTTGGTTTTGGCGTGAGTTGTAATTATCACAATTGACTAATATGTATGTAATATATACATTAATTAAGGTTTTTAAATGAGATTACTCATTACGCGTTATTGGTTTGATAGGTGTTGATTTTCCCGGGCATCCTCATCATCGTCAGTGACCGTCACTCGAATCGTCCACTACTCTATATATATAAGGTGTGAATTTATAGCCTCGCTTACTATTGTTTTAAAATGTTTTACCCGCGATGGAAATGCATGCTAGTTTTCTAAAATGAACATATGTCATGAATGATTGTTGGACCTGAATGTTGCCTTAGAAATTGTGTTGAGTACCTAGTTGCAAAAAGCCCTAAATTCATGAACTATTAACTATTGTTTAATCCTAGCGTGGATTGAAAATAGCCGCTTATACAATTGGTAGTACTATGGGGTTGACGACCCTATCCGAGACGAAGGCTAGTACGTTGAGTACCCCCTGCGGATGGATAACTTGTGATAAGAGATAAGGTATAATTGCAACTGATGCCTTTAGAAGGGGCAATGGTTTCATCTTAATCACGCCGGTAATTATTACGCGGGTGATTGAGTTAACGGATTAGTGTCATGAGCTTAAACACAATTGTCATAACCTTGAAAATAGATTGTTTGATCGACAAGTCTATGAATGATCGTGAATGATTTTTATACCACATATGTTCAAAATGAGATTGTAAAACCTATGAATTCCACTCAACATTATTTTTTGACCAAATTTAGCATGTGTTTCAGGTAACCGATGAGGTGTAGCATGGAGCATGCATTGGATGGGAGTTGTGTGTGGCTTGGCGTCTACTTGTTTTTCCACCCATTCTTAACTTGAATATTTTAATCTTTATGTCATGTTGTGAAAATTGTATCTTTTGGGGGTTGAGATTCATGGGGACCGAAACGCTAACTCTGTGTTGTATCATTTGGGTTTGGAAAACCGTAGACATGTATGTTTTTAACAATGCAAAATTTAAGTTAAAACTTTTACGTCTCTTTGGAGTCGTTTGATATATCTTGTGTGCGATGATAACTGCCTAGCACCCAAATGTTGTAGTTCCGCTGCGCATAGCATTTGGTGGGGTGTTAGACAATATGACTATAAGTTCTGCGTTCAAAGGTTTCTTTTATCATCCTGAACTTACTGGCCCTAACTTCAATGATTGGTATCGCTCACTAAGAATAGTTCTGAGAGTAGCGGGTACTATCGATATCTTGACTACTCCTTTTCTGGAGGATCTTGCTGAAGGAGCATTTGATGCGTAAAGGCTTGAACATGCTACTAATGTTAAGAGGCACTCTGAGGTGGCTGCTTTAATGTTAGAGAAAATGGATCCTCCACTTCAACAGAAGTATGAGCTGTGTTAATGCAAAGCAATGCCTAAAACATTGTTAGTATTAATTAATCTTTCTTAGTTTTGATCACGACAAATTACAAAGACATTTATTGTCAAACACAATCATAAAACGAATTATCTAACAAACACTATCATAAAGGTAATAATCATTACACTAACATATCTTAATCATGCTTAGTGATCATAAAAGTGATTAGCCATAAAACTCACTTTTGTCAGACATTACAAAAGATTTTTTATAAACTTTATTTTTAAGAATTTTTTATTAAAATGAAAATGCAAATTTCAATATGGCATATTCCAAATGCCATAAGAATATCCTTTTAAGGTTTAAACAACCTCAGATATTTCAAATTCACTAAAAGACAAAAAAAATAGCAGAGTCTACGCTGGCGGTACCTTAGCACCTACGGCGGTTCCTTATGGATAAGGAACCGCGGGCTCCAATAAGGAACCGCGGCCAGATATAGCCGTTGGATGTTTTGTCCTATAAATAGTGGATCAAATCTGCATTCTCATTAACCCTTTTTGGACATCTTCTTCAGCCTTCTTTCTCCTTTCTAATCCTAGTCATTTGTAAATGATCACTTAATGTGTTAAGTATGTTTACTCATGATTATCCTCTTGATCTCCTTCTTTACCTTGTCCAAAGAGAAGATCACTCACACACTTGGGATGTGATTAAATATGTAGCATTGATGAAGATCACCTTCTCCTAAAGATCTATTCATGTTCATCATTTGTTTATTTGTGTCTTGTGTAAATCCAATGTATTTGTGAATACTTGGACTAGTTGTGTTCTTCCAAGTTATTTGTGAATACTTGGATTAGAGTTGTGTACATCCATTGCACATGTGTGTGCTTGGATTCATGTTGTGTAGATCTAAGCTACATGTGTGTACTTGGATATGATTAGTTGAGTTGTAATTAGTTGTGTTAGTTCTCACTAAACTATAAAGTGATGTGGTTGTGTCTTGTGAGTTCTTACTAAACTATAAAGTGATGTGGTTGTGTCTTGTGAGTTCTCACTAAACTATAAAGTGATATGTAGTTGTGTTGTGTGAAGTTCTCACTTAGCTTCAAAGTGAAGAGTCGTGAAGATTGGTTCTAGCTTTGGATTAGAACTCGACATCTAGCCTTGTGTCGGAAAATTGTGAAGTAGGCAACGTTGTGAAGATTGTTCTACCTTTAGATTAGAACTCGACATCTAGCCTTGTGTCGTAAAAGAGTGAAGTGGGCGACGTTGTGTAGATTGGTCCTAGCTAAGATTAGGTCTCAACATTTAGCTTAGTGTCGGAAAATAATGTAAGCGACGTTGTAAGGTTTTCTCCGCCAAGAAGGGAGCTTGTGGATATAGTGGAAATCTCTAGTAAGGTGTACTCGAGGAGTAGAGTAGGAACGAGGATAGAGCCTCGTTGCCGAACCACTATAAATCTTGGTGTCTTCATAATAGGTTGTTTCATTCCTTACTCTGTACTTACATTCATTATCACTACACTTACTATACATTGTTAATGCATTAGAATATAACCTAATCATTATGCAACTAGCTTTTAAGTAAAAGATAGTTTTGTACACTCACCTAATTGAAAGGAATTTTAATTAGGAGATAAACCGATGAGAAACTATTAAACCCCCTTCTAGTTTCTACAATTGGTATCAGAGTGATGGTTACACAAGATCTTTGAAGTATATTGTACTTTAAAACTTGGATCGATCCATTATCTCCTCAAATTAGAAGGTTAAGTTGTACTAAAGTTTCTCTTTGGTCAAAACTAATTTTTGTTGGAAATAAGCCTTTTAAAATGTTAATATTGCATATTACTTAAATTAGTAGTATTAATGCATTCTAGATTTACTCTTGAAATGTATCTAGTAGTTTGCATTTTTTTTATGTGTAGGTACTCATGAAGATAAATCATTCTATTGATTGTGGATTGAGTTACTTACACTTGTAGAAGACTCATCTTATTTGATTTACAACATCATTGAATGATGATATCAAGATGGGTAGAAGTGATACTAGTCTTTGAAGACTTAGTAGTCACTATTAGTCATAGTTGGGCTTCGCATCGATTCCTTGAAAGCTTGGAATGCAATTTGTGGCCAAGGTACGCTCTCGTTCTTCCACACGCCCTATTGATCATTCTTTTGATCATTAATTGACTATATGTTTGTTCTTGGCATCCTTGCCTTTACATTTATTTGTGGTTTGTGATTGTTTTCTTTTACCCTCTCAAACCTTCATTGCTTGGATACTTGACTCACTATGGAGATGTAGGGTGAGTTAGTAGAAGCTTAAAGTATCCAGCATGATTTCCATGGTTTGCACCCTTACGGTTAGTAGGCCCTATATCCTGTGTAACTTATGCAATTAAGCTAATCTCTAGGATGATTAGTGAATCCCTTGAGATACCAAACTACTTCATTAAGTTGTAGGTGGATTTTACACATTTGGAATTGAAATATTCCAAGGATATTGTTATTGTTAATTCTAGCAATAATTATCCGATCATGTGGGAGAGAAAGTGAATCTATACTTTGCTCATATTTTGAAATAGAATAAGACTACTCTTGAAAATGATCTTATTCTATACATCAAAATTGCTTGGTTTAATTCATTACCAATGCCGTTTAAACTATCGCCGGAAAGGCACGTCTTAAACCACTATATATGACACAAGCTCTTCACATCATCATTTTGAAGAATGTCATTTGTCCTTTGAGCAATGATCTTAGTCTTGATTCACTTCTCTTGACTCCTCTCTCTTTTCCTTTTCGCTACGAGTAGTCGTTCGTTCGTTTTGGTCTTTTCCTATCTCGATTCAACTCGTAATCCTTCGACAAGGCATTATTACCTAGTGTTGTGGTGGTCCAATGATATCCTAAAAGGTTTAAGATATATTTTTAAGTATTTTAAAAATTTTGGTTTTCAAAAATTCATCGTTTTTCTTTGATAAAAACCTGCCTCTGTAGGCGGTTCTTTATCTCGGCGGCTCAATAGCGCGGTTCCTTATCGATAAGGAACCGCGGGCAGTAGCTTTTTTCAGAGTGCCAGTTTTATTAAAATATCTTTTTCAAACTAGACCTTCTCTCTCCTTCACACACAACAGACGTTTTTTTCTTGCTTTTCCACCATTGTTGAAGCTTCAAAAACCTCCAGTTACTCAAATTAAATGATTCAAGTTCGTGGGTTTCACTCATCCATCATTCAAGATCAATTAATTGTAATTTATTTCTTTCAATTTCATCTAACTTGTTCTAGGGCTCATACATTCATAATTGGGGCTTTTTGAAATTGACATTGAATTAGAACCTTATTAGGAATATGAGTTGACATAGTATTGTTACTATGATTCCTTAGGTTCATACTCATTGGGATTTCACTAAAACACATTTGTAGAACAAATCCGAATTTTGACTAAATAGTTTGGTTGATTGATGGAATTGATATGAACCCATGAACAAGTTGGTAATGGCATTGTTAAATGCTTACCTAAAAACTTTGTTTTGAAAAACCAATGTTCTAGTTCATTGTTGATCTTACATAGTTCATATGTTTTGATCAATGGTGAAATGGGTACATTGTGAATATGAGAATTATAAGGATTAAACCTTGATTTATCAAGAGATTGATAAAACACATTCTCACTTTGCTTGATTTTTGATCTATATGTAACATATGAGTAATTGGAGAAATATGTTTATATGTTATTTTATAGATACTATCATCATGACCACAGGATATCAAAATGACCATCTACTCACTAGAAGATACATGCCTAATCTTTCATTTACTAATCAAACTCGCTCTTTTCAAACACTTATCATAATCTCGAGCCTCGTTGTTTCCATGAAGGACGTATTGTTCCTTCTAATCTTTGTGGACTTGATTTTATTCGATTCATGTTGAATAGCATTGGATTCGATTGTTTGCTTGATATTGATGAGCCAATCTTTCCTTCTTTCCTCATGGAATTCTTTAACTCATTCAAGTTAATACACATCAACAATGGTTTATCTTTAAGATTTTCCATCAAGGGGAAAACCTTTGTATACAATCTCGAGGAATTTGGTGAGATTCTCAGAGTTCCATACGAAGGTCAATGTAGGTTCACCGATGCTTGGAGTGTAAACAACTTAGAATCAACCCCTGTTGATGTGCATTACTTGACTGAGATTCCTTCGGCTTCAGCCATCTCTCGTACCCTTGCTTCACCTCGTGAACATCCTATTCTTGGTAATTTTGAAGGAGAATTTCGTGCTCTCACTCCTTGGGAATTACTAACTAGCGATCTTAGTGATTTTATGGTCCCTTGGGCCGAAATCATTAGGGAAAATGCAATGTGTTTGGTTGGTGATCGCAACCATGTGCCTGCTTGTCTTGCACATATGTTGTATTGTGTTGTTACCACTACTCCATACAACCTTGCATTTTTCATGGCTAAAAGGATAAGATTTATTCTCAATGGATCTCGGTCTACTCTTCCTTATGCCATGATTCTCTCACAACTTCTTAAGAGAGTTCTTCTTGATCATCCTCCTCTTAATCCCTCTTCTTTTCATTCCGTGGTTCGAGTCATGTTTCCCATTGAATGAAATATCCCTTTAATTCACACACATGACTCAAATGAAGATGAAAATGTCTCTCAAGACAATTCTATCATTTCTTGTTATGATTTCTCATCATCTATCTCTCAATTGTCTTCACTAGACATTGATTCAGACTATCAGTATTGTCTCAATCTTCATTTCAGGATCGAATCAGAAGTGAATCAAGGCAAGGAGGAAATGATCATAGATGAATGATATATACGACTCTTATGAGATTAACATGTGTGTAAACATGTATGGATTGTTAAACTCTATCTCTTCTCTTATCTCTATTCTTAGGATGTTGTGTATTTTTTTTAACTAACAATTTGTGTTTGGATTGCCTAGTAATTAAATCCTAGTTATCCATGGTATCGATTTTTCGATTTACATGGCTCTTTTCATCTTATGTGATTAGATATCCCCCTAGTCTTTGATTATTAGTTCTCGTTGGCTTGATAAACATTAGTATAAAATATGGGCTATCAAAAGTATAAGGAAGTGCTAGTTTTAAACTCCTCTGGTCGCGGTTCTATATCAAAGCCGCGGTTCTTTAGCGATAAGGAACAACGGACCTACGTAAGGAACCACCCAGTACTGTTTCAACAGAATCTTTACTTTACACTGTTTTCTTTAATCTATGTAAAACTTTGATAAAACTTTTGCAAAAACCTGCACTTTCCTAAACTAGGCTACCTAATTTCATTTTTCACATAAAATGATTTTAACCTATTACTAGTTTGGATCATCCTCTTCTCTTCTTAAACCCTCTTTTGTTGATTGTGTTCTTCATCCCTTCAACTCTTCTATTAACCTCAACATTCAACCATGGTATCCACTAGAACATCCAACTCCTCCAAAACATCCTCATCCAAAAGAAGCCTTAAGGTGAATCTCAAGTCCTCTAAACGTGGTTCTCCATCTTCTTTCAAACCAAAAAGTGAAGCCTCACCTATCCTCATCTCCTCATCACTTTCACCACCACTTGCCTCATGGCAAACAACCTCAACACATGGTACTAACCATTCACATGGTTCTACCTCCTCTTCATTCCAATCAAGAATGAATGATTTTTCCTCTCCACTCATTTCTAGCCCTCCCTTAAATGTGAATGCTCAACCACAACCTCATCAAAGGATTCCTTTTGTTTTTTAGCCTCTTCCCTTCACTCCACCAAATTCACCCATCTCACCTATTTCACCTTTGGATACCATGCCTTCTCCTCATCCTCCTACCAACAACACTCCTCTCTTGGGTGTTCCCATTTCCCATCTTTTGAAAGTCTGGTTTTGCAGTCCACTGGACGCGGTTCTCTAGCCTCCAGGCGGTTCAATATCGATATGGATCCGTGGGCTTCTTTAAAGAACCGCGCCCAGTAAAGCCGATATTGGCTTATTTTTTGTCTTTCTTCTTTGACCACTATTTTGGTTAAGATTCTTTGTTTACCCAATTTGACTAAACATTTTCTAAAACATTTCTTTTTCATTTCAAATCTTTGCCTTGTCTATTTTCTTTAAATTCTTCTCTTTTGGGAGTTCTTTCCTTCATCCCTCATAATGCCTAATTCTTCATTTTCTAACCTTGACATTTCTTTGTCACAAACTTCTCAACCTAAAGCTTCTTCTTCTAAGCTTTCAAAGAAACTGAAAATCTCAGTTAAACCCATTTGGATCAAAAGGAACAAGAATCCTCATGATTCTTCTTCTCCAAAATCCTCCAAGAATTTCTCTTTCTCTCCGATTCAATATTTGAATGAGACTTACTCTATAAATCCAATTACCGGATAAAAAATAATTCTTCCACCACCACCTAAACCTTTCAACTCTCCTCAACTCAATGACCTATCTTCTTTCCCTAACCTCACTAGGCCTTGTGAAAACATCTCTTATCCATTATCTCTCTCCCCACCAACCTCTAATCTTGATGGACCTCCCCCATCTAACGACTTTGTTTTGCATCATGGTTCCTTGTGTGCTTGTTGTCGTTTTCAACAAATTGAACTTGCTCATATCTATGACAAGCTAAATTTTCTTGAATTCCTCCTCACTCGACCTCCTCTCAAAGTTTTCGTTCCCGTGAACAAAACTTCGAATGATGCTTCGTCGTCTTTCTTTTCCAACTAAGGCACTTTTTGTACTTTAGTTGTTTGAGTCAATAAATTTTAAGCAATCTTGGAAGATTATCACTATTAGAGTAGCTTATGCTTTGTGGTCTATTTTCCATATTCCTTTGTGTTTTAAATTTTCATATTGTGTGTATGAATATTTATCTTGTATGTTATTTCATATTTTTGTAATATGAATGTTATGTGTGTTATCTTTCCCTCTAATTCTATTTTACACATTTGTTAAGGAGTTGATCATGGTTAAAACTTAAAATTATTTATGGGTGATTCCATAAATTCTAAATTTTAACCCATTGACATTTTAAATCATCTTTGATTGGTTTGGATGTTTCTTTTTTCCTTTATTCCACCAATTGAACTATGATGTTACCAATACACACTCTTTGGACATACTTAGCAAATGCTTGCTTCTAATTTGAGATTTCTTTTCCTTCGCCCTCTCAAGTTAGTTAGTAAGTAGTGCACATATATACATTGGTATTTATTTTCTTTCTTCTAACCTTTGTGTAGCATGTCACCTTAGCTCATTGACTTGGTGCCCTAAGCAAGGGGGAGTAAGTACCAAGGGGGAGATACTAGCAAAAGTCCGGTTCTTTTCTTCTTCAAAGACTTGTGCTAACCTTTTTTCTTCGACAAAGGGGGAGAAATGATAGTGATAAACTCGTTAATAATTCGAATAAACTTGTATTTTATGTAAATGAGTTTATAGTTTGATGTAATCAAAAAGGGGGAGATTGGTAATGCGAAGCAATGCCTAAAAATATTGTTAGTATTAATTAATCTTTCTTAGTTTTGATCACGACATATTACCAAGACATTTATTATCAAACACAATTATAAAACGAATTATCTAACAAACACTATCATCAAGGTAATAATCACTACACTAACATATCTTAATCATGCTTAGTGATCATAAAAGTGATTAGCCTTAAAACTCACTTTTGTCAAACATTACAAAATATTTTTAATAAACTTTATTTTTAAGAAAATGTTTTATTAAAATGAAAATGCAAATTTAAATATGGCATATTCCAAATGCCATAAGAATATCCTTTGAAGGTTTAAACAGACTCAGATATTTCAAATTCACTAAAAGACAAAAAGGAGCGGAGTCTACGCCGGCGGTACCTTAGCACCTATGGCGGTTCCTTATCGATAAGGAACCGCGGGCTCCAATAAGGAACCACGGCCAGATATAGCCGTTGGATGTTTTGTCCTATAAATAGTGGATCAAATTTGCATTCTCATTAACCTTTTTTGGACATCTTCTTTAGCCTTCTTTCTCCTTTCTAATCCTAGTCATTTGTAAATGATCACTTAATGTGGTAAGTATGTTTACTCATGATTATCCTCTTGATATCCTTCTTTACCTTGTCCAAAGAGAAGATCACTCACACACTTGTGATGTGATTAAAGATGTAGCATTGATGAAGATCACCTTCTCCTAAAGATCTAGTCATGTTCATCATTTATTTATTTGTGTCTTGTGTAATTCCAAAGTATTTGTGAATACTTGGACTAGTTGTGTTCATCCAAGTTATTTGTCAATACTTATATTAGAGTTGTGTACATCCATTGCACATATGAGTGCTTGAATTCATGTTGTGTAGATCCAAGCTACATGTGTGTACTTGGATATGATTAGTTGAGTTCTAATTAGTTGTGTTAGTTCTCACTAAAGTATAAAGTGATGTGGTTGTGTCTTGTGAGTTCTCACTAAACTATAAAGTGATGTGGTTGTGTCTTGGAGTTATCACTAAACTATAAAGTGATATGTAGTTGTGTTGTGTGAAGTTCTCACTTAGCTTCAAACTGAAGAGTCGTGAAGATTGGTTATAGCTTTGGATTAGATCTCGACATCTAGCCTTGTGTCGGAAAATGGTTAAGAAGGCAACGTTGTGAAGATTGGTTCTACCTTTAGATTAGAACTCGACATCTAGCCTTGTGTCGTAAAAGAGTGGAGTGGGCGACGTTGTGTAGATTGGTCCTAGCTAAGATTTGGTCTCGACATTTAGCTTAGTGTCAGAAAATAATGTAAGCGGTGTTGTAAGGTTTTCTCCGCCAAGAAGGGAGCTTGTGGATATAGTGGAAATCTCGATTAAGGTGTACTCGAGGAGTGGAGTAGGAACGAGGATAGAGCCTCGTTGCCGAACCAATATAAATCTTGGTGTCTTCCTACTAGGTTGTTTCTTTCCTTACTCTTTACTTACATTCATGATCACTACACTTACTATACATTGTTAATGCATTAGAATTGAACCTAATCATTATGCAAGTAGCTTTTAAGTAAAAGATAGTTTTGTGCACTCACCTAATTGAAAGGAATTTTAATTAGGAGATAAACCAGTGAGAAACTATTCAACCCCTCCTGATGAGATGGCATTTATACATGATCTCATCGTTCTTTTCGGGCTTTAAATGCATAAAAATGTCATAAAATACCATATATATGCTTGTGTTTGTTTACTTGTGTATTTTAGGTATGGACATCGTGAAAAAGACAAAAGATCACAAGATACAAAGAAGAACGAACACGAGAAACGAAGCCGTACAAAGAACCGGGCCCTAGATCATGATTTATCCAACATTTATCCTTGAAGACTTGAAAATGTGCAAGATTGATCCTCATTGAATGAAGAATTGACACTTAAAACCCTTGTATATTGATAATTACAAGTTTGGTCTCTTAAGTTTGTCAAAATTACACAAATGGTCCTTTAACTTTGAAGAAATGGCAAGTTTAGTCCCTCAACAATTCCAAATTGCCAATTATGGTCCCTCATGAAGTCAAAGTTATATTGAAGACCTTTGAAGATCAACATTGTCCAAGATCAGCCCTTGAAAAACAATCCTTTGAAACCTTTTTCCAAAAGTTTGTGCCAAAACTGCCAAGTTGTGAAAGTTAAAAACAAAGGAAACACGTTTTATTGCAAAATAAACTTGCTATACAACTTTTCCCAAAACACAAGGACCAAAACTGCCAAATCCCAAAGTTTGAATTCCTAAAAAAGCGGGTAACAATTACTGTTTGGATTTTACCATCAAGAACACAGCTTTTACCCAGGATTAAAAAGAAGGAAAACAAAGGGGAAAACAAAATTGGTTATACCCACGTGTGATTCACATCACTTCAATCAAATCCCACAACAAAAACCTTGAATCCCACTACCAGAATGATACCCCCATTCCCACTCACAACACGACACCTGGCATTTGATCATGACCTGGCAAAATCAATGGCCTCAAATCATTACTTGGTCAATAAGCACCCAACAAACGTCCAGGATTCAACCAAACCAGCTGGCAACACACCTAGAAGATTCTGCAAGGATAGAATAGGAAATTCAGTTGCTAGGGTTTGTGAATAGTGTTAGACAGGCATTTGCCTATAAAAGGAGACCTCAACATGTGAGAGTCCCTTTGTTCCAGTTTTAGGCTATTAAATCTTTGTAATTCCTTTTTAATTAATAAAATTTGATTTTCTGAATTTTGAAAAATCTCTTTTATATTTTGTTAAAAGTTGGTGTTAGAATAGCCTGATTCTGAGTTCCATATTCATGTTTGAAGGTTTTTGAGGCAAGGTTTTAAGTGATAAGGCTTTTGCTTCAAAAATCAGAAAGTTTGGTATTGTTTGATCTCACTTTTGTGGTTTGTTCTTCTTAGCAGCTTGGAAGCTGGTACTTGTTCTGCTAGTACCTCAGCTCAAACAATCCAAGGCCTGGATGTAGGTCTTGGAGGTTTGCACCTTCTTCACTTTTCATTTCCTCTTTAAGTTTCTGAATATTTGTGATTTTTGTTGATTTGTTCTTGAATCTGTGATATTGTGGTTGATTATTGTTAATCTGGCTTTGTTTGATGTTTATGAGGTGTTGTTAGTCTGATTTGTGGGGGAAATCTGGATAATACTTTGAAAAATTGTGAAAACAAGTTTTTAAGGGGTGTTTGGGTTAACTGCATAAGTTGGAATTGTGGTTTGTTAAGAGGTGGTTTTGTGTTTGCAAGTATTGGTATCTGTTTATTGGGTGCTATTGTTCATCTGTTTTTAGGTTTTGAGGGTTTAAACACCTAGATTCATAAAATAGGGTATAAAATCTTGGGTACTTGGTAAAATTGGCTAGGATTTTGAGGACACCTAGATCTAAGCTTAGGCTAGGGCTAACAAGTGCTAAACCTTAGTTAATTACACCAGGAGAAGAGATTTGACTGCTTGAAATTGGATCTAGTGTCAAATAGATCAGCAAACTTGTCTGCATATTGTTCATGTTCTTATCAGTAACTGTTTATGCTTTGATCTTGTTGTTTACTTTGATTCAGTGTTTGTTATAAGTTGATTTGTGCTTATTCATAGTTAATATAGCTTGTGTATGCATGTTTGGTTGGCTTATTCTTGCTAAATCTGCTTATTAAGTGCATAACTGCTTATTTCCATGTCTGTGCATGATCTGGTGACTGTTTGATCATTTGTGGCTTATTGTGTGAACCAAATTTGGATTTTCTTGTTGCTATTGACTCCTTGTGATTCAGTGATCACAAGGGTGCCCTTGTTT
This sequence comes from Glebionis coronaria, assembly GCA_025667525.1. Classification (NCBI taxonomy): domain Eukaryota; kingdom Viridiplantae; phylum Streptophyta; class Magnoliopsida; order Asterales; family Asteraceae; genus Glebionis; species Glebionis coronaria. The sequence continues at coordinate 22,766,123 of CM046880.1, forward strand.
CCAACTGAATCCACCTAAAACTCTCTAAAAAGCTTGGTCAAAAAGTCAAAGCAGTGGGAACTCCTTTCCCCTGCTAGTTACCACTGATAGTGTTAAATTGGTGTCAGCTTATCAATAAGCTATAATAGCTTATTTTAACCATCAACAACTTGGATTTTGTAATAGGTGCTCATTATTTGACCCATTTGTTCATACTGGGGCATTTGGTGGGTTGACTTTAGGGTTTGACTAGAAAACCAACTTGATTGACTTTTTCATAAGTGCTTAAGTGCTTATTCTGGCTTATTGGTTTTGCTTATTGGAATTTTGCTGATTGTTTTGGCTTATTGAGTCCATTTGTGATCTTTTGCAAGTTGAATCAAGTCCCGAGGTGCCTTATTTCTCAAAAACGACTATTTTGTCTTTTAGTGAAATATTACTTTGCTTATTTCTGTCTTATTGAGTGTGCTTTTTCAAAATTTCTTTTTACAGATCTCATAAGCATCCCAAAAGAAGGTTGTGTGTCAAATTAGAGCTTATGGCATTGGCTTATTACTTAATGGGCGGAAAAGCCCAATAAGGATAAGCTGTTTGCACAATAAGCTGTGATAAGCTCACATTCAGCTTTTGGGCCTTTAGAGTTTTGTGTTTAGAATCAAATTTTGAGCCAGATAGGGCTTTTCCAAGTCAATTGGGCCAAGTATGACTTTTTGGGCTAAAAAGCCCATTAAGGTTGACTGTTTTTTTATTTTGGCCCATTTGAAGGCCCAATAGGGGTATTCTGGTCATTTCACTTTGATTTTCTGTTTATTTAGGTTAAAATAAACTAGTTTGCAAGTTTTTAGAATTTCTTATAATTTTTAGATTTTTAATAATATTTTAATATTATTTTATTATTATTTTTCAAATTTCACATTTTCCAACTTTTTACATTTTTCTTAGCTTTAATACATTAAAATAGGAATTTAGAAACTTTTAGAATAATTTTATCACTTTTAGATTAATTTTTATAATTATTTTAATTTTTAATAGTTTTTAAATCATTTTAAATAGTTTTTATTAGTTTAAAAATTTCTAAAAATAGTTTTTAATCTTTTTAGGTCATTTTAGAGGTTTACCAATTGAAAAATCTTTATTTGGGCTTTTTGATAATTTATTTGATTTTTAGGGCTTTAATTAGCATTTAAAAATTGAATATTTAATTATTTAAAAGGTTTGAAAAAGTTTTGATCATTGGTAAACTCTTAGTTTATTTATTTTGATTTTTGGTTAATTTTTGGTAATTTTTAGAATTAATTTTTATTTTTGTAGTTTTTACGGTTTTACGTTTTGTCGTCGTAGTATAATTTTCACGTCTTCGTCATCTTCTTTTCTCATCCTCTTCTAAACCAATCATTAATCACAAACATTTAACAAGTTTTTCACACACATATACCTCCTCGGGAAACGAACTTCATTGGGCCATTAGTGCTTGATTTTCCTAAATCATCACTTAATACTTACCGCTTTTACGCACCTTTTCCTAAAGGTCGTAATCTTACCACAATCATTTTGGCGCCGCTGCCGGGGAGGTGTGTCCTGATTAATTTGTATTGTTGTTTTTAATATTAACCAAATAGTATTTGTATTACTAGAACTCTACTAATACGTATTATCGGTTTTCTTGGTTTTTCTTGTGAAAATATTATTACTATATTGTATTAAGTATCACAACAAATAAACAATATCTCCAAAAGTGTGAAAATACAACCTTAATTGGGATTTGATCTCCTAATTATTGTATTCGAATCTCAAACAAAAAGAAAAAGGCAAAAATAGATAAATACTTTCGTGAAGCTCGATTTTGAAAAATACAAACTATAAGGTGGGTATAAGGCGGGTATTATAAAATATACCCTAAGGAAAAAGGCTCTTAATTGCTTCGCGCCGCCTCGTTTCCCCGCTTGCTTGTGAGTATTTTGAGATTGAAGGCTAATCGAGGGTTTTGCCGCCCAAAGTATTATTACGTATAATATATTTGCTTGGTTTCTTTGTGATTAAACCCTCTTGAACAATTTGGTTTTCACCATAGTTCTAAAGTCATTCGAAGGCGTTCACTCCACGTGATCGTTTTCATTCCTTTGAGGCTTCTTTAATCAAGAGTTTGATTCAAGGAGAGATTTTGTAGATTGTTGTCTACGAAGATACACCAAAATCCAAAAAAATTAAATACAATCAAAAACACAAAAAAAATTGAAAATTCACAAAACACCCAAAAAGAATCTTCTTTGCTCACCTCCCATTCTTCGTGAAGTTTATGATCACTCATAATCAAGCAAAACAAGCTCGTAAACGTCTTCAAAAGCAAGCCAATCAAGAGACGTTGATTGAAGAACAACCTCCAATTGTTGAACCTATTGTAGAACAAGAAGTCGTCATGGCTAATCGTACTATGATGGAGTTGCTACAAGCACCCACCGAGGGTTTTGGAGAGGCTATTGTGATTCCCGCCATCCTTGCGGAGAACTTCGAGATCAAGACGGGTTTAATGTCGATGTTGCAAGCAAATAAGTTAAGAGGTCATGAGAAAGACAACCCGCACTATCACATTAGGAATTTTAACCGTCTCACCGCTACTAGCAAGTTTAAGGATGTTCCACATGACGCCATTAAGATGATGTTGTTTCCATACTCGTTAGATGGGCCCGCAAAAATTTGGCTTGAGAAAGAACCGCCAAATTCGATTTTGACATGGGGTGATCTCGTTTCTAAGTTTGTGAACAAGTTTTTTCCACCATCTAAAACAACACATTTGAAAAATGAGATTTCACGATTTGTGCAAAGAAATAATGAAAGTTTTTCAATGGCATGGGAACGCTTTAAAGAAATGTTACATGAATGTCCACACCATGATTTTTCGGAATTACATCAAATTGATACTTTGTATAATGGGCTTAATGATCATGAACGAGATTACTTGAATGCCGCCGTGGGTGGTAATTTTTTGTGCAAGACGACCAATGAGGCTTTACAAATCATCGAGAATAGATCTAAGGTTTATAGCCCTCGTAACACACCGAGTGTTGCCAATTTGGATTCGTCATCGTCATCATCGTCTCGTAGCATTAATGCCTTACATGATGTAGCTAATGAGGAAAATCGTTTTTTTGATAGATTTGCTAATCTTATGTCCCATTGGAAAGCTCAAGAAGCTTCAAATTCTGCTTCGGTTAGAGCGGTTGCTAAGAGTTGTTTGTCTCGTGGTGGAGCTCATGATCTTTCCGAGTGCATTACCGCGGATGGTAACACTTCGAGTGCTTATGTAGCAACAGGAACTTGCAACCAAAACGGTCAAGGTTCCCGCCCAAATCAAGCTCCACCAAATCAAAATGCTAATAACTATCAAAACAACAACCAAGGTGGTAATTACCAAGGAAATTCACGTAACTACAACAAGGGGAATTATCAAAATGGGAACGGACAAGTCACTAATCAAAAACAAAACCATGATTTTCAAAACACTACACAAGGTTTTCAAAATGCTCACACTACAAATCTTCAAGGAGAATTTTTTGATTATGCTAAAGCAAATGATGCTAAATTTGATAACATGCAACGTGAGATGATTAGCTTAAGATCCGAGTTGAAAAAAGAGCTAAAAAATGATCTTGCTAATGAACTTAAAACTCATGCAAACAAAATGGAAGGAAATGTCCAACGTCTTCAACAAAACCAACAAAAGATGGAACTAGGACAACATGAGATTAAGCAAGAGTTATTAAAAGCGGATGCTAGGCAATCAAAATTTGAGGACCGAATGGCTAAGATGTTTTAAGTAATCATGTGTAAACCCTCTTCCTCGGGTGGTCTTCCTAGTGATACCATTGCAAACCCGAAGGGAGAAATGAAGGTTATTACTACACGAAGTGGTAAAACTTTCAAGGAACCAATCTCTCGTCTAAGTACTTCTACAGAGAAGGAAATCGAGAAAGAACCCGAGGTGATGGTCGAAAAGGAGCACATTACAATCCCACGAAGTACCGCTCAAACCACACCTACGATTGAACCAATACCAATTATGGAACCCGAGATTCCAAGGTCGTTGCCTAATGACCAACCCACACCACCTTTACCCTACCCTTCGAGACGAAACAAAGAGAAATTGCAAGAACGTAACAAACAACAAATCGAGCTTTTTATAAAAATGTTTCAACAAGTGCATTTTGATGTGAGTTTAGCCGACGAGTTGTTATATATGCCTCGTTTCGCTTCCACTTTTAAAAGTATGATGAGCGATAAGGAAAAGCTTTCAAAGCTTGCTAATTGTTCTTCGGTTTATCTTAACCGCATACCGAAAAAAGTTGGTGACCCCGGAAAGTTTCTCATTCCTTGTTATATACAAGATATGAAAGAATGCCTCGCCTTGGCCGATCTTGGTGCGAGCATTAATTTGATGCCATTTTCCATTTGGAAATCGCTTTCGCTTCCGGCTCTTATTCCTTCGAACATGTCTATCGAGATGGCCGATCATTCTACGATTTTAGCATGTGGAGTAACCAAAGATGTTTTCGTGAAAGTGGGGAAGTTCTACTATCCCGTTGATTTTATAGTAGTTGACATCCCCGCGGATCCTCAAGTTCCTCTAATTTTAGGTCGTTCATTTTTAGACACTTCGAGATCGCTTATCGATGTTCATGCAAGAACTATCACTTTGAGATTCAACGAAGAGGAACTTGTTATAAACGCTACTCAAAACTCGAAACCTTCTCATGTTTATGCAATCGCTACCATCAATCACATTGACATCGTTGATGTGGTTTGCGATGAGTTTTCACAAGAAGTGTTAGGTTTTTCCGATAGCTCGTCAAGTGGCAATCCCACTATTTTGGATCCGATTCTTGCTAATTCCACTCCAAATCTCACTCCATTCCAAGGAGGCGATCTCACTTCAAATGAAATCGACAATGAAGATGAGGTGTTGATTAGTGATGATACTTCTATTCCACCATTTCTTCCGCCGATGGAAGTTATGAGTGTTGAACCAAAATCTTCAATCGAGGAACCACCTATCCTTGAATTGAAAGATCTTCCTTCTCACCTTGAATACGCATTCTTGGAAGGTGATGACAAGTTGCCGGTTATTATTGCAAAAGGTCTTGCCAATGATGAAAAAACCGAGCTCTTAAAAGTTCTTAAGGCTCATAAAGGGGCAATTGCGTGGAAAATATCCGACATTAAGGGTATTGACCCAAAATTTTGTACTCACAAGATTTTAATGGAGGAGGACTACAAACCTGCAATTCAAAGTCAAAGGAGGGTGAATCCCAAAATTCACGATGTCATTAAAAAGGAGGTCCTTAAACTCCTTGACGCGGGAATGATTTATCCTATATCCGATAGCCCATGGGTGAGCCCAATTCATTGTATCCCTAAAAGGGGAGGAATGACCGTTGTGCCTAATGAAAACAACGAGTTGATTCCCACTCGTGTTGTGACCGGTTGGAGGGTGTGTATTGACTACCGAAAGTTAAATGACGCCACTCGTAAAGACCACTTTCCTTTGCCTTTCATGGATCAAATGTTGGAGCGACTCGCGGGAAATGAATTCTATTTCTTTTTAGATGGTTTTTCCGGTTACTTTCAAATCCCTATCGACCCTCGTGATCAAGAGAAGACTACTTTTACGTGTCCTTATGGAACGTTCACTTATCGTAGGATGCCTTTCGGACTTTGTAATGCACCGGGTACGTTTCAACGGTGTATGATGGCGATTTTTCACGATATGATCGAGAAGTCGATGGAAGTGTTTATGGATGATTTCTCGGTGTTTGGCAATTCGTTCACGTCATGTTTATCTAATCTCTAGCAAATGTTAAAACGTTGTGAAGAAACCAATCTTGTGCTTAATTGGGAAAAATGTCATTTTATGTGTAAACAAGGAATCGTCTTAGGACATAAGGTGTCGAAGGCGGGGATTGAGGTCGATAAAGCTATGGTAGACGTCATCGCCAAGTTACCTCATCCCAAAACCGTTAAGGGAGTTAGGAGTTTCCTAGACCATGCGGGCTTTTATCGTCGTTTCATCAAGGACTTTTCGAAAATCTCTCGACCTATGACACACCTTCTCGAGAAGGATGCTCCTTTTAACTTCAATGAGGATTGTGTTAGAGCTTTCGAAACTCTCAAAAGGAAACTTACCGAAGCTCCCATTCTTGTTGCTCCTAATTGGGAATTACCCTTTGAAATCATGTGTGATGCAAGTGATTATGCTATAGGGGCCGTCTTAGGGCAACGTTATGACAAACGTTTCCGTCCTATCCATTATGATAGTAAGACGATGACCTGTTGATCCCAAACTTAGATCGATTTAGCTTTATGTATACGAGATTAGATCAAGTAATACACTTAGAGAAACCTTTGTATATGTTTATGAATCTAAGTGTTATGCGGAATTTAACACTTAAAGAAGAACACACAAGATGTAAACAAACTTTCACTTTGATTATCAATATCAAACTTGCTTACAATGAAAGTAGTTTACGAATGAAAACTTATATCAAACATTAACCTAAAGGTCTTCTTTTATAGACATAAGAAGCCTTGTAAAATAATCTACGTATCAGCTATTCTAGCTAAAGATAAATATAGAAAATACATTGTTGTTCTTATCTTTACTAGAAGTAATCTAGAATACAATAAACGCGTAGAGTATATCTTCCATCAGTGCTTGTCTTCAATGTGTCAACGCTTGACTTTATCTTGTCAACGCTTGAGCTGTCAGCGCTTGTTTTGTTCTTGTCAACGCTTGTTTTGTTCTTGTCAGCGCTCAAGTGATCTGGCCTTAATTTATTCCCAACAATCCTCCCCTAAACTTGATATCCACTCTTATGATCAAGTTTCTGAATAAGCATTAAGGACTAGGAGGAATCTTACAAACCTTCTCATATTGATAATGAATAAATCTGATCAAATCTTTTGCCACGTCACTTGAATAATCTATTTCCAGCTAAGTGTCCTTCATTTTCTCCAAAATAGCTTTGGATATGAAATACTGACCATCCACAAGTAGATACTCAGCAAACTTTGTAGAACTCAAATGGTAAACACCAGCAACTGAATATAACCTCCATTGAAGACCACTGAGGTCATCTTCAAGATCCTTCCAAATAGCAGGATCCTCATCTTTTGGTCCACACATTCTTTTGAATGTGGTCCAAAGTTTTATTCCATTAGCTGAAGTTGGTGCTTCAGCCTCATACTTGGTCTCCAGTAACCTCCAAAGGTCCACCAAGTCTTCTCTATCACAACTTGCAAACAAAGATATGAGAGTGGTAAAAGTGTGTACCTCTTTGCCATATCTGCCAATCTTCCAAAATCCACATTCATCTTCTTCATAGCTTACAATTGGATTCCTGGAATCTAATGGTAACACTTGCACCATATCTGAAGCTTCTAATAGTGAGAGCTTGAGGCTCTTTCTTATAACAGCTTCATTTGGATATAGTGGATCCATATCTTTGGGAAACTCAAATGAAATTCCCTTCTTCACTGGCTTGGGAACAAACATAGCTTTCTTGAGTTCCATTTCTTCTGCAAGTTCTTCATTTCTTTCATCAGAAAGAAGTCTGAGAGTGTTTGCTTCCTGCACTCTCACCCAAATGGGATAAGCGCTGCTTTCTAACTCATCAAATGTCAAATCCTTCAACTTCTGATAAGTCCATCCAACTCCATGACATCTGAGCAACATGAAGTATAGCTCCCTTCTATCCCTTTTCAACTCTGAGAGAATATTACTTGCCTTGTGTTTCAAAATTACCTGGCAATCCTTCTAAACTCTAAAAAGAATCTCCAAACCCCATATTTGATCTGAAATGGTCAAGTCTGGATTTTCCATACATCTTTCTTCCCAAGCATTGTACATTTGAACCACCTCTGGCATGTCAAAGTTAACCTGCAATTTCAATTCTCTCAGCTTCTCCGTAGCCAACTCATCACCATACTCAAGTCTTTCTGGTTCTATAATCATCACACTTGAGTCTGAGCTAGCTCCATCACTTCCTTCTTCTGAAGTCACAACAAATGGTGACTCTTCCTTTTTATCCTGTTCCATGATTTGTGCAGCCAATCTTCTATCAAATTCAACTTGAGCTGCATCCTTTGGAACAATCTCTTCTACCATTATACCATTACCCTTATCTGATGGTGCAATGGTTGGTAAGGTAGATGGTAATACCTGTGCAGAAACCTCCTTGATGATAGATGATGACTGGGATACATCACCTTCATGTTCAGGTCTGTCAACGCCCAATTTTGTTCTATCAGCGCCCAAAATATTTCTGTCAGCGTCCAAATTCTCCTTGTCAACACCCAAATATCCTCCCTCAGCGCCTTTTGTAACCTCTCTCAACATAGCTGTAAATGATAAATTTAAGTTGGTAGGAGAGACTAAGGACGTATCAAAACCTGTTTGTTTCTTCAAAGTTGTAAGGTAATACTTGGCTTTGCAACCAAAAGTATCAAAGTTCAAGTTCGTTATAGTTCCGAATCTTTTCGAATTGAAAACCGGTCTAAAGTGCGACTCAATCGTCTTTTGGTGGATCAAAGGTTTGGTTGATTTGTTTTAATCTAATAGCAAGAATTTAAAGTGTCGTTGAGTAAAATGGAAGTTAAAAGATTAAATTGGATGACGAGTAAAAATAGATGCATAAAACTTTAAAGGTGACAATGGAAAAATGCTAACTCACTAATTTAAACTAACACTTGGAAAATTTTAGAAAAATAAAAAGACTATAAGAAAGTGATATCGAAAGAAACCAAAATAAAGCAAAAGGACCCCCGATCGGAATGTGTTCCGATCGGAATATGAGAACACTGGTCGGAATATGGGTAAAACACCCAATCGGAAAATGGGACACAAGGGGTCGATCGGAATATGTGGTAAGCAGCTTCAATCGGAATGTACAACAAGGCAACCAATCGGAATCTTAAGCTTGACAGCGGTCGGAATAATGGAAAGAACTAACAATCGGAATGTTAAAAATCACTCCAATCGGAATACGGAGAAGTGATACCGTCGGAATGTGGAAGATGGGTCCCTGTCGGAATATGCTCCAATCGGAAAGGATAACCCTAATCCGATTGGGTTGATCGGAAAGTGGGAGATGGGTGCCGTCGGAATGAGGGAGTAACAAACCTTCCCTAAAATGGTGGAAATCGGTTAAGGGAGTGTACCGGTCGGAAAGCCAATCGGAAAGGGGATTTACCACTCTTTCCGAAATCTATGGAAAAAGAATAAGCTAGGAAATAAGCTAACTTTTACAAGCCAATTCCAAAACTTATAAATCCAAAATACTTATCCGAATAAAATAAGCACTATGATCAACTTATTTAACTCGAAATCAAGTAACTTTGTAGATCAAACCATAAAAACATCAACTTTTTAATAAACTTTTTAATAAGAAAAATAAGATAATCATAAAAATAAGCCAATAAGCACAAAAGTCTTAAAGCCTAATCAAATGAAAACTTATAAAATGATCAAAAGATTAACTTTTTAGCATGAAATCAATTAGAACAACACGGATCACATGATAATCACACCAAAATCAATCTTAAATCAAAGAAAAGTAGAATGAGATTAAGAGATAAAAGCTTAAAATGGAACTTGATTAAATAAAAATAAGCAATACAAAGAGTTAACCTTGAAAGATTAAAAGAAAAAGATGAACTAGTGAGAGAAAGTTTAAGACTTTCTCTCTCTAAAAACTAAAAAGTGAAAAATTAACTAAAAACTCTAACCACCCTCCTAATGACTATTAGGAGGGTATTTATAGGGAAGGAGTGCATGTGTTGCATCTTCTCTCTTGCTTTCTTCACGTTTTCTCGACTCGACTTTAATTCTTCGTCTTTGTCGTCTCGGGATTTGAACTTGTCTTTTTTTTTAATTTTCTTCTTCTACTAGACTTAAGTTCTTCGACTTCGTTAAACTTCCGTCTCTTGACTTTTTCTTCGATAAATCTTCAGAATAGGCCTTGGACTTCCGTTCTTTTTGCACTCTTGATCTTTTGACTTTGTCTTTTTCCCGTTTTCTTCAGTAAAAGCCCGTGAAAGCCCGTGTTTTCTTCCTTTTTCACATTTAGGTCCTAAAACACAATAAAAACACAAACCACGCATAATTCCGACTTTTACGACATAAATCACACGTTTTGGTCTTGTAATTATTGGAAATAAGTGGTAAAAGGATAAGTGTTTTCACACTTATTAAATCCCCTACACTTGACCATTGCAATGCCCTCATGCAATGCATTAATTTTAAAGCACGGTTTACATTTTCCATCATAAATAACCCACCTTGGCCTTTATTAAATACTAAACATAAAAGATAGAAATAAGTAAAGAAATTAAAAACTTACATTGGGTTTTGGCGGCCATGAACATTTATCATCCTCAAGTTTCACGTTCCCCATACCAAGCTTAAAAACGAGATCATTGTTATTATAAGTTAGCAAACTATCACGAACTCATGTGGGCCAATTATTCACTTAGACTCCCTTATTCCTAGGTGTATCTCTTATATTTTAGTTTTGTCTTGAATGATCACTAGGATGCATTGTTTGACTTATTTCGATAGTCATTTAGTCCGAAAATAAGGTGAACGATTTAATCAATAGTTAGCTAAAGGACCAAATCTTTTAAAACTGCTTCTCGGGATATCAGAAAGTTCATATCTTGGCATAACTTGGTTCGCGATTTGAGACCTTTCTCGGGCCGATATTTGGCAGCGACTTCATACTTCGAATCTTCGAGAGACGTTCTTGAAATTATGGTCTTCTCTTCATAATAGGAATTTCTTCACTTGAAGTTTTTGAGAGATTCTTCATCTTTGGGCCACGACTTCTTCATTTTTCTCCAATCTTTATTTTGGACTTTGATATACAACGATCCGCCTCCTTTTAGGACTTGGATCTATTTATCCTCATACCTTGTTAGGGTCTTTTCGGATAGACTTCTCCATGACTTTTGGAGAGTTCTTGCTTTTCGTCGTGTGTCTCGATCCTTCATATTGATTTTTGATAAATGATTCTTCACATCACTTTTGGATCTTTAGCAACAAAATGTAGTCCTCATGCCTTGTTAGGGCCTTTTCGGACTCGCCAATCTTCGCGCCCCGCTTCATAAGTTATGCCTTGGCTATGAACTCTCGTCATTACCGAGCAACTTTTAAACGATCTGGGGCTAAAAGCTAAGTAACCTTTTAAATCGTACAACCTTATTTATTAGCAGATAATTTATTAGCAAGCGGAGGGATAATAGGCTCATAATTAACTCACATAAATTCACGAAAGAATACCGAACTTATAATTGACTCTATCATCTCTCGTTCTCCACAATTTAAAATCTCAAGGAATGAGACTCGTGGATGCTTAGCCTATTAAATCAAAGTTTTGGGTTTTCGAGTCGCCTATAGGATCTTGCAAGTTCTTAGACTTTTTCAAGTTTAGAAATCGCATTTTAAAGTTCCCTTGATAAACGACTCTCTAGGATCAATTATAGGAACTTGCGAAAAGTTCTTGTTCTTAACCCGTGAGAGTTAAGACTTTCGCGTTTTATAGCTCCCTATAAAAAAAAGCCTAGCAAAACTTGACTTAAACACGTTAAGGATACTAGCTAGAGTAAACTTAGGCAAGTAAACTCGGGTTGAGTCAAAATGTTCACGACTAAGAAAAATCTAAAACCACTTTATTAAAAATTTATTCTAGCAAGGGAAGAAAATAAACATAATAAGGGAAAATGCAACTATACAACTAGGCCAAAATAGATTAAAATTTTTGAAAAATGTCGAAAAATCAAATTTTCCGGTTAAAATGAGGGCAAATTCATAGAAAAGACCACTTACTTCGATAGAAGTCCCCCCTACACTTGAGATAAACATTGTCCTCAATGTTTAAGTATGTGGGAGTAAACTCCCCTACACTTAGGACATTGTGCACTTTGTTTAAATCTTGCTAAGGAAAAGACAACTAAAGTGAATTCAATGTGAACATATAGAATATGAAATATTGAATCATAAGAGTTTAGGATAGAACCAGGAAGATAGGAAACACGGTATCACGGTCGTCAAAAGTCATCAAGATGCACTCTGAAGCTTTAATCCCTGCACAGCACAAGAAACAAGACAACAAACAGATGCGGGGCTCCCCCTACACTTATTGTGAAAGCAGTAAAGGATAGAACACGGGTTGCCTCCCGAGAAGCGCTTGTTTTTGTTCACCGAGTCATGAGCCTGACTCGACCCATTTTTAGTTCATGGGGAACGTGGTGAGGGATGGAATCATCTCCTGAGAGATGTCCTCACCAAAGTACTGCTTCAAACGCTGGCCATTCACCTTGAAATTGGGCCCATTTGGCTGAGAAAGCTCAATGGTCCCATACGGAAAGACTTTGGCGACGGTGAATGGACCAGACCAACGGCTCTTCAACTTGCCAGAGAAGATCTTCAACCGAGAGTTAAAGAGTAGAACGTGATCTCCAACGTGGAACTCGCGGTTCTTGATTTTAGCATCGTGGATCATCTTTGTCTTCTCCTTGTAGATCAGCGAGTTCTCATAAGCTTCATTCCTCAGTTCTTGTAGCTCGTTGAGTTGAACCTTGCGATGATCACCGGCTTTTATGATGTCGAAGTTCGCCCACTTCAAGGCCCAGTGTGCCTTATGTTCCAGCTCGATGGGTAGGTGGCAGGCTTTCCCGTACACAAGACGATAAGGTGTACAACCGATCGGGGTCTTGTAAGCAGTACGGAAAGCCCACAGAGCATCATCTAACTTATCGGCCCACGCGGCGCGATGCTCTCCCACAGTACGCTCCAAAATTCTCTTCAAGCCACGATTGGAAATTTCGGCTTGCCCATTGGTTTGGGGATGATAGGCGGTGGAAAGACGGTGATTGACACCATACTTTGCCATGACTCTTGCAAATTGATCGTTGCAAAAATGAGTCCCGCGGTCACTGATGATAGCACGAGGAACGCCAAATCGAGCGAAAAGCTGCTTCAAAAAGTTCACAACCACCCTCGCATCATTCGTAGGAAGAGCCTTAGCTTCAACCCATTTAGAGACGTAGTCGACGGCGACGAGAATGTACTTGTTCCCTTTGGAAGATGGAAATGGCCCCATAAAGTCGATGCCCCATACATCAAAGATTTCACATTCCTGTATGAAATTTTGAGGCATCTCATCCTTATGTGTGATCTTGCCTTGACGTTGGCAAGCATCACAATGCTTAACCATTTCGTGAGCGTCACGATAAATGGTGGGCCAGTAGAATCCGGAATCAAACACTTTCTTAGCGGTGTAGTTGGGACCAAAGTGACCACCGGTGGGTCCGTTGTGGCAAGCTTGGAGGATGTCAAAAGCTGCCGGTCCGTCAACACATCGTCGAATAATCAGATCAGCACACTGTTTGAATAGATAAGGGTCATCCCAAAAGTAAGTCTTAACATCGTTCAAGAACTTCTTCTTTTGTTGGGATGTTAACCCTTGGATGAGAATACCACCCGCTAAGTAGTTTGCAATGTCCGCAAACCACGGGGTGCCATCAAGATTGAGATTTATAGACATTAGAGTCTCCAGGGGGAAAGAGTCATTGATCTCTTTGTTCGGATGATCCCCCTGATATGGATCCTCAAGTCGACTCAGATGATCCGCGGCCAGGTTTTCGGCTCCCTTCTTGTCACGAATTTCAATGTTGAATTCTTGAAGGAGCAAAACCCAGCGAAGAAGTCTTGGCTTAGAATCGTTCTTTGTCATCAAGTACTTCAACGCGGAATGGTCCGTGTATACGATGGTGGTGGATAAAACAAGATAGGGGCGAAATTTCTCAAAAGCATAGACAACAGCTAAAAGCTCTTTTTCGGTTGTCGTATAATGCAATTGAGCCCCCGTCATTGTTTTGCTAGCGTAGTGGATTGGTTGGAAGTGTTTATTCACTCTTTGGCCCAAAACCGCACCAATAGCAAAACCGCTAGCATCGCACATCAATTCAAAAGGCAGCTCCCAGTTAGGGGTGACCAAGACCGGTGCCTTAGTTAGCTTGTCCTTAAGAAGATTGAAGGCTTGGAGACACTCTTTAGAAAAGATAAAAGGAGTATCTTTTTCCAAGAGGTGGGTCATCGGGCGAGCGATTTTAGAGAAATCCTGAATGAATCTACGATAGAAGCCCGCATGACCCAGAAAACTTCTCACACCCTTTACGGTTGAAGGTGGAGGTAATTTGGCTATGACATCAACTTTAGCACGGTCAACTTCAAGACCGGCTTTAGAGATTTTGTGTCCTAGCACAATGCCTTCTTTTACCATAAAATGGCATTTTTCCCAATTCAGAACAAGGCGAGTGTCTTCGCACCGCTTAAGCATACGTTCCAAATTGGCAAGGCAAGCAGAGAAGGAATCCCCGAAGACCGAGAAATCATCCATGAAGACTTCCATGGTTTGCTCAACCATATCATGAAAGATAGCCAACATGCACCTTTGGAAAGTCCCGGGGGCATTGCATAAGCCAAAAGGCATTCGTTTATAAGCAAATGTGCCGTAGGGACAAGTGAATGTTGTTTTTTCTTGATCTTGGGGATCGATGGGTATTTGAAAATAACCCGAGAAACCATCCAGAAAGCAGTAATATTCATTACCAGCTAGACGTTCAAGCATTTGGTCCATAAAAGGTAAAGGGAAATGATCCTTTCTCGTGGCATCATTGAGTTTGCGGTAGTCTATACAAACTCTCCACCCAGTAACGAGACGGGTAGGAATTAACTCGTTGTTTGCATTGGGCACAACGGCGATTCCGCCTTTCTTAGGCACACAATGGACTGGACTAACCCACGGTGAATCTGAAATAGGGTAAATCATACCCGCATCAAGAAGTTTGATAACCTCCTTTTTGATGACTTCATGGATTTTAGGATTCACCCTTCGTTGACTTTGAATTGTGGGCTTAAAGTCGTCCTCCATGAGAATTTTATGTGTGCAGAAATGAGGATCAATTCCACGGATGTCGGAGATTTTCCAAGCGATAGCACTTTTATGCTTCTTCAACACAGCGACAAGGCGTTCTTTTTCGTCTTCTTTCAGATCCTTTGCGATGATGACCGGTAGCTTCTCGTCGTCTTCCAGAAAAACGTACTCAAGATGAGGCGGTAAGTCCTTAAGCTCAAGAGTAGGAGGATCCTCAATAGATGGTGAAACTAACGATGGATCATCATTAGTCACCTCTGTAGGAGCAGGAGGAGAGAATGGGTCCTCATTGAGAAGTCTCTCAATAGTACTAATGTCTTCATCCCAATTTGTGGACAAATTATCATACTTAATATCGAGAGGACCCAAGCTAGCTTCGAAGTCATCCAAGTCACTTTCTCCAAAAGGAGTCAATGCTGGAGCAATTGAGGCAACGGTCTCAACATTGGGTAGGGAAGAAAGAGTACTTTTGCAAGCATCATGAAAATGTTCTTCACAAGCCTCATCGAGAACATCAATAGCATTAACGCTCTCATACGAATAAGGTTGCTTAGAAATCTTACCCATGTTGAAGACAATTTGATCGTCACCAACTCTCATGATTATTTCGCCCGCGGCTACATCAATGAGAGTGCGACCGGTCCTCAGGAATGGACGTCCAACGATTAATGGAACACGAGGATCCATCTCGTAATCAACGACGACAAAATCCGCCGGGAAGGTGAATTTATCGACGCCAACAAAGACATCTTCGGCTATCCCCACTGGATAAGCAACCGTACGGTTGGCTAATTCCAAAGTCATTCGTGTGGGGACTAGCTCGGGGAGAGATAATTGCTTCCAAACACTTAAAGGCATTAAGTTTATACTGGCACCTAGATCGGCTAGGGCCATGCAATTCTCTACTCCCGGGAAATTGCAAGGAATCAAGAAGCGACCCGGATCACCAAGTTTGGTGGGCAATTGCCTTAAGAGCACTGCGGAGCAATTCTCATTAAGGTGGGTCTGAGCAATGTCAAGAAGCTTTTCTTTATCACTTAAAAGATCTTTAAACATCTTAGCGTATTTGGGCATGTGAGCGAGAGCCTCGGCAAAGGAGATGTTAAAATTCAATTGTTTGAACATTTTAAGGAAGTTCGAAACCTGAATATCATCCTTGCTCTTTTGCTTCTCTTTCCTCAACCTTGAAGGATAAGGTATATTGGATGAAGAAGAAGGCTTTAAGGGAATAGGATCACTCACAACCACGGGTGGTGGGGAAATGGGGATAGATGGTGAAGGAGGTGAAGAAATTTGCTCTTTTTCCTTGTTCACAATCACCGGTGGAGGTGTAGGAAGCTCGGGTTCCATATAACCTTTTCCACTTCGAGTGGTGATTGCTTTCATCTCCCCTCTTGGATTCGCAACGGTATTACTCGGAAGAGTACCCGAAGCAGAGGGTTGATTACTTTGGATGAGCGAACCAATCATATCACGAAGGTGAAGAGCTTGATTGTTAAAAGAGTTTTGCATGTTGGCATTAATATCATTGCTGTGTTTGGCCATATCATTCCTTAGCTCGGCTCGAATATCGCTCCCTTGTTTCACCATGTCATTCTTCAAGTTGACAAATTGACTCTGAAGATTCGTCACCATCTCACGATTGGTCTTCATGAACGTCTCTACGTCTTGGTTTACGGCCATCGGTTGATTGAGAGGTGGAGCTTGGTAAGCTTGAGAATTTCCTTGAGGTGGGTATGGGTTTCTTTGGGATTGATACTGATTGTTTGCACGAGGTTGAGATTGATTGTTCTGGGTAAAGCTTTGTTGTTGGGTTTGGTTTGCAGGGGGAAAACCGGGGGGAGCAAGATAATTGTTGGAACGATAACTTAACAGGCCACGGTCTCCTTGAGGGCGAGCTTGATAGCCTCCCGTAGGATAAGTACCATATGTTGCGTTAACGTCTTCAGAATAATTGCCGTGAGTAGAAGGACACTCATTGTAGGAATGAGGACCACCACATGTGTCACAAGAAAGAGCAACGGCTTTAGCTTGGTGAGTTTGGTTAGAAGTCAAAATTTGGAGACTTTTGTTAATATCAAGAATAGCACGTTCCAAAATAGACGGGTTGGTGGTGGTAGAAGTAGATGAAACATTGACTCTCTGATTAGATCTTGAGGATGCGGAAGAATCCCAATTCTTGTGGTGAGTAGTCATGTTTTCAATCAACTCTCGACACTCCTCCGGTCTCCTTTTCATAAAAGTACCACCGGCGGCGGCATTGATCGTGTCACGATCACGAAAAGTGAGACCATTGTAGAAGGTGTCAATGAGAGTGACGGGGAGCATATTGTGATTAGGACAGCGGTCGATCAAATCATTGTAACGTTCCCAAGCATCGAAGAGCGATTCATCATTCTCTTGCATAAATCCACTGATTTGGTTACGAAGGCTAGTGACCATGGATGGGGGAAAGTAGCGCGATAAAAAACGTTGAGTCATGTCGTTCCATGTATGAATAGAATTATTAGGAAGACGGTCAAACCATTTTTCGGCATGGTGAGAAAGCGAGTGTGGAAAAAGTTGAAGGCGAAGGTCATCCATAGAAACACCGGGGCATTTCATGCTTTGGGTAATGGTAATGAATTTGTCGAGGTGTTTGTTGGCATCATCATCCGGAATTCCACGAAACGGGTTCGTTTGCACTTGTTGTATCATGTGATGCTTCAACGAAAACTCCTGAGCCGTGACGTGCATTGGCGCAATCGGGCCGCCGCGTCCGTTCATGGTGGGTTGGCACAATTCCTCCATGGTTCGTAAATCAGGTAGAAGGACATTGTTGTTGTTGTTGTTGTTGTGGTTGTTATTCAAATTATTTTGAGGTGGGTGATTATTGTTGTTGTTAACACCAGCCATATCTAAATCTTCACGATTCTCGGGCTCAGAATAGTTTGTAGATCTAGTACGCATGCACCTGCAGAAGAAAAATATACACAAGGAATATCTATATAATCTTTTTGGTTTTTATAGGTTTTTTAATGTTTTTGTATTTTTGAAAAGTTTTATATTTTTTAGGATTTTTGGAAATTTTATAGCAATGAAAATAACGTTCAAAGAACGGATCCCAAAATTCAATGCGTCTCTCACTAGAAACCGTTTATCTTAACGAAAAGAGCCGGCAGCGGCGCCATTTAATACTTGGCTTTGCAACCAAAAGTATCAAAGTTCAAGTTCGTTATAGTTCCGAATCTTTTCGAATTGAAAACCGGTCTAAAGTGCGACTCAATCGTCTTTTGGTGGATCAAAGGTTTGGTTGATTTGTTTTAATCTAATAGCAAGAATTTAAAGTGTCGTTGAGTAAAATGGAAGTTAAAAGATTAAATTGGATGACGAGTAAAAATAGATGCATAAAACTTTAAAGGTGACAATGGAAAAATGCTAACTCACTAATTTAAACTAACACTTGGAAAATTTTAGAAAAATAAAAAGACTATAAGAAAGTGATATCGAAAGAAACCAAAATAAAGCAAAAGGACCCCCGATCGGAATGTGTTCCGATCGGAATATGAGAACACTGGTCGGAATATGGGTAAAACACCCAATCGGAAAATGGGACACAAGGGGTCGATCGGAATATGTGGTAAGCAGCTTCAATCGGAATGTACAACAAGGCAACCAATCGGAATCTTAAGCTTGACAGCGGTCGGAATAATGGAAAGAACTAACAATCGGAATGTTAAAAATCACTCCAATCGGAATACGGAGAAGTGATACCGTCGGAATGTGGAAGATGGGTCCTTGTCGGAATATGCTCCAATCGGAAAGGATAACCCTAATCCGATTGGGTTGATCGGAAAGTGGGAGATGGGTGCCGTCGGAATGAGGGAGTAACAAACCTTCCCTAAAATGGTGGAAATCGGTTAAGGGAGTGTACCGGTCGGAAAGCCAATCGGAAAGGGGATTTACCACTCTTTCCGAAATCTATGGAAAAAGAATAAGCTAGGAAATAAGCTAACTTTTACAAGCCAATTCCAAAACTTATAAATCCAAAATACTTATCCGAATAAAATAAGCACTATGATCAACTTATTTAACTCGAAATCAAGTAACTTTTTAGATCAAACCATAAAAACATCAACTTTTTAATAAACTTTTTAATAAGAAAAATAAGATAATCATAAAAATAAGCCAATAAGCACAAAAGTCTTAAAGCCTAATCAAATGAAAACTTATAAAATGATCAAAAGATTAACTTTTTAGCATGAAATCAATTAGAACAACACGGATCACATGATAATCACACCAAAATCAATCTTAAATCAAAGAAAAGTAGAATGAGATTAAGAGATAAAAGCTTAAAATGGAACTTGATTAAATAAAAATAAGCAATACAAAGAGTTAACCTTGAAAGATTAAAAGAAAAAGATGAACTAGTGAGAGAAAGTTTAAGACTTTCTCTCTCTAAAAACTAAAAAGTGAAAAATTAACTAAAAACTCTAACCACCCTCCTAATGACTATTAGGAGGGTATTTATAGGGAAGGAGTGCATGTGTTGCATCTTCTCTCTTGCTTTCTTCACGTTTTCTCGACTCGACTTTAATTCTTCGTCTTTGTCGTCTCGGGATTTGAACTTGTCTTTTTTTTTAATTTTCTTCTTCTACTAGACTTAAGTTCTTCGACTTCGTTAAACTTCCGTCTCTTGACTTTTTCTTCGATAAATCTTCAGAATAGGCCTTGGACTTCCGTTCTTTTTGCACTCTTGATCTTTTGACTTTGTCTTTTTCCCGTTTTCTTCAGTAAAAGCCCGTGAAAGCCCGTGTTTTCTTCCTTTTTCACATTTAGGTCCTAAAACACAATAAAAACACAAACCACGCATAATTCCGACTTTTACGACATAAATCACACGTTTTGGTCTTGTAATTATTGGAAATAAGTGGTAAAAGGATAAGTGTTTTCACACTTATTATAAGGGCCTCAGCAACATCCATTGATTGACCATTATGGCTGCCCTTATCACTCAGATTTATTGGATCTTCCTCCCCTTTGGAAGATTCCTCCATACCCCTCCTTGCACTAGCACTCTCCAAAACAACAATCCTCTCCCTCAATTTCTTGAGTTCAAGGCCTTGTGAGCTGACAACTTGTACTAAGTCTGCATTTTGCTTTTGCAAGCTTATGCAGACTGCCATCAATTCCATAAGAGTCATTGGTTCCAGTCTGCCCTCTGCTAACATGGGGATTTAACCTCCCAAGTCAGATTCATTGGGCAAGGATGAGGACTTAATGATGGTGGGACTGCCTTGGCCAGCTTCTAAGCCAGAACCAATAGTCCCAGCCTCATCCAGGTCACCAGCCACACTTGTGGTGGTGGTTCTCTCTGCTACATGGCTAGGACCACCAGAGGAGAACACTCTAGTAGTCTTTTGGCGTTTCATCAACCTATATTCAGGGGGTGTGGAAGATGGTGTGGAAGAATGGGTGGATGTGGGTTGGTTAAGGGGTGTTTGGGTTTGTGAAGGTTGTGTGTCAGCGTTGGAAATAGGCACATCAACGCCAACATTTGATGTGTCAGCGTTGAAGGATTCTGAGTCAATTTGCATATGTTCAGGGGAAGGTAAGGGTTCAGGTATTGGTTCAAGTTGTGGTTGGGGGTCAATTTGTGGTTGAGGGTCTGGTTGGGGTTGTGCTGCTGCAATAACAGCAAGCATAGGTTGGGTCAAAGGTAGGTCACGATGGGGTGGTGAGTTCATCTTCGTAAAAATAGCTTTCTTTTGCTCAGGGATCTTATAAAAATCATTATGATCCCTTGTGCAGTAACCTTGGACATCAAAAACCATTTGTAGAAAACGGGGATAAGCTAAAGTAATTTTGTTCCCCTTGTTTTTACACATGCCCTCAAAAATCATTTTAGAATAATTAAATTTTTGCCCTGTTGCAATGCACACAATAGCACTTGCAATGGATCTATTGATCTCATTGTGTGAAGTGCATTTGGGACTCAAACATTGAAGGAGGACATGTATGAGGTACTTCCAGGCTGGGGGAAATTCCTGCTTATGATACTTGTTTAAGGTACCTTCATCAGGAAAAGGATATCCCAAAGCCCTAAGCCCTTGTTCTATCTTATTAATGGGAAGGGTGGCTATACCATCAGCATCATCAAGATGCAAGGCTTGGCGTACCAAAGCCTCAGTAACCACCCAAGGTCTCCCATGAACAATAGAAGTCAATGTAGTCACTCTATTAACTGTTGAGGAACTGACAGTGTTCCAACACTGCTTAATATGTGTGGCTGGAATGAGTGGTGCATGAGAAAGAGCATACCTTAATGGGGATGCGTTCAAATACGCCACCATTTGTGTGTATTGGGGAAACAGAGCATCATCAGCTTCAAGATACGCAATCATGTTGTATTGAGATCTGAACCCCAATTCCAATTCGGATGGTTTAAAGTTTGGTGCCATTGATGAAAGCTGTTAAATTTAAGTGAAGAAGATGAAGTTGATAAGAGAAAATTGTGTTAGACAAGAATTATAGATACCCTGTTTAAAAATAGGAGCCAAATTTATAGGAGAAGAAAATGCATGTGATAGGCCCAAAGATAGGCAAGTATTTTCAAAAATCAATCATGAAAATATTGAAAAATTATAAGTTTATCTCATGCATTAAATGTAAAGTAACAACTCCCAAAATTACGGCCTAAAAATATGTCAAAAAGTAACAACTGGGTAGGTCCCATTGAGTGTCAACGGTAAAAAATAACCTATCAACGCCCAACGGCTATAATCTTGTCAACGTTTGCCTATAGCCATGTCAGCGTCCAATTTGGTCACAACAACGCTTGGAAAATTCTTGTCAGCGTCCAAAAATAAAAATGTTGTAAAAATGAAAAATGACCTTAACAAGTAATTTATCCTAGAGAAGATAACCAAAAGCTGATAATTATTATAGGGCAGCAAGCACTGTCCAGTTATGCACACTTGCTTAAGCAAGATAGACATAACAGTCCTCTAGTGTCCCTTGCTAACCAAAACTCTTAACAACCAAGTTACCTTACAAAACTCCTTGTTACTCCCAGGTAAATCCCATAACAAAATTATTCCCAAGTCTCCCAACAGATCACAACTAATTCTAGGCCAAAAATGTCTTGGCAGCATGCATAGTATATCAACTTTGCATGCTACAGTGCCTCATGATTTAGGAAAACTAACTCATACTCACCTGTGGACACAATCTAGAATTGTGATAAGAGTATCATATGGATACCCAAACATCCTAAAGGTTCCTAAAACCTCCCCTTAAACTATGATACATAAGTTTGCTAAAATCATGCATGAACATAAAAAATTTATGTTAAGATAGGAATGAAACATTCCAACCATCATCCATAAATAAAACTTGTCCAAATGCTTCTCCATTGACACATAAGCAACTCTGTATCCAATGGTATACTGCTAACACCATCTGCACATTTAGATTGAAAACCACAAAACTAACATTGTTGCTGACAACGCCCCGATAACACATGACAGCGTTGAGGGAAGCTTTGTCAGCGTTAGACAATTATATTGCTGACAACGTTGCAAAAACACTTATCAGCGTTCAAGCAACCTTTGTCAGTGTTAGAAAAATATAGTGGAAAATCTAAATCATCAATAAGACCAATAATAATGCATCATCCTGTACATACTTTTACAAAAAGACTCCAAAACACATATTATGTGAGATTGACCATCCCAATACTTGTTACCAAGTATTGAAACCTCCCAGCATCAAAAGGTTTAGTTAGTAAATCTGACACATTTTCCTTAGTGTCAACCCTATCTGGTTGTATTAAACCTTTTTCAAAGCAATCTCTTATAAAATGGTGTCTAATTTCTATGTGTTTAGTTTTAGAATGATGTACATGATTCTTAATGATGCATAAAGTACTATTATTGTCAACAAATATCTTGGTATGCATGAAATTATACCCATAGTCCAACAGCTGGTTCTGAATCCACAAAACTTGGCCACAACAAGCAGCTACAGCAACATACTCTGCTTCAGTTGTAGAATTAGCCACCACTGTTTGTTTCTTGCACTGCCAAGATATTAACCTGCTCCCAAGAAACTGACATCCACCAGTTGTGGATTTCCTATCAAATTTATCACCTCCATAATCACAATCTGAATATGCAATCAGCTCCAATGGTGAATCCTTTGGGTACCACAAACCAAGACTAGGATAGCATCTTAGGTACCTAAAGATCCTCTTCTCAGCATAAAGGTGACATTCTTTGGGAGTCACTTGATGGCGTGCACAAGCACACACAGCAAACATGATGTCAGGTTTGGAGGCAGTAAGATACATCAAGGATCCAATCATGGATCTATAGTGCCTGACATCAACATCTTTCCCATCTCCAATCTTTCCCCAAGGGTGTTCTCTATCCATAGGAGTAGTAGCCCTCTTTTCATGTGGAGAAAAGCCAAACTTCTTCAAGATCTCAACAACATATTTATCCTAGTAGATGAAGATACCATCTTCTTTCTGCTGAACTTGTAAACCAAGAAAGAAATTCATCACCCCCATAGCACTCATCTTGAATTTGTCTGTCATAAGCTTAGAGAAATCCTCACTCATCTTTGGATCAGTAGACCCAAAAATGATATCATCAACATAGACCTGCACAAGCAACACATCCTTGCCTTTCTTCTTTGTAAACAGTGTCTGGTCTATGGTGCCCCTCTTGAATCCATTTTCCACCAAATAAGTAGACAAAGTACCATACCATGCTCTTGGGGTTGATGAAGGCCATACATAGCCTTTTTGACTCTATACACTTTGTCTGGATGCTCTGGATCCTCAAAACCAGGAGGCTGTATTACATATACTTCCTCAACAATAGTTCCATAGAGGAAGGCACTCTTGACATCCATTTGATAGACTGTGAAGCCCATGCAGGATGCATAGGCTAGAAAAATCCTAATAGCTTCAATCCTTGCAACTGGTGCAAAGACATCCTCATAGTCTATCCCCTCCTCTTGTGTATATCCTTGAGCCACTAACCTTGCCTTGTTCCTGACCACAATGCCTCTTTCATCTCTTTTGTTCCTTAGAACCCATCTTGTCCCAATAGGTCTGACATATCTGGGACAATCAATCAGCTCCCAAACATCCTGAATTGCAAATTGGTGAAGCTCATCCTGCATTGCTTCCACTCAACTTGGTTCTTTGAGAGCATCAAATATTTTCTTGGGTTCCTGTTGTGACAGAAAACAAGCAAACAAACATGCTTGCACAAGAGGGGTATCAACCTTCTTGTGTATATTGGCAATAAACCCACCAAGACCTTGATGAGATCTTCTAGTCTGAACTGGAGTATCAACATTACCAATGATTTATGAAGGAGGATGATTCTTCATGACTGAAGTAAGTACTCCTCCCTCAAAAAGTCTGGTATCTTCAACTTCATTCTCCATATTGCCAATGTCTTCTTGATCAGACTCTCTTTCATCAACATGAGGATGAACCTCTTCATAAACAGTGGAAGGTTCACCTTGTTCAAAAATGGAAGAGAAAAGATGTGCAGAAGTGTTGTCAATGCCTGAATCTTGTTTGTCAGCGCTTGGGCTAACAATGCTTGAAGTGTGGTTGTCAACATCTGAACCATCAACGTCTGAATTGGTCTTGTCAGCGCTAGATTTGCCTTTGTCAGCGCCTGAAGGACCATGCATGTTTGTATCTGGTGGTACTTGGAAACCACCATTATCTTTTCCAGCAGCAAAGGCATCTGTCCAAATGGGAATTGTGACATATTCTAAGATAGGAGATGTCTTTTCTGCTTGTGGTCCAACCTTTTCATGAACCTGAGTACCTGAAACATCAACAACTTGTTCCTCCATAACATTTGAAGTTACCTTCACAATGTCTGGATTAGTGACAGGCATATAATTTAAAGTTTTAGATAAAGGTTCCAAGTCAAACAACCAATTAGGACCACTTTCAGGATCACTAGGTTTATTTTCTAAAAACCTAACATGTACTCTTTCAAGTATACGTTTGTCCTCTTTAAGATAAACCCTATATCCCTTGCTCTGCACTGAATACCCCATGAAGTAACCCTCATCACCTTTTGCACTAAATTTCCCTAAGGCATCACTAGTGTCTAGAACTAATACATGACAACCAAAAGGTTTGAGAAAACCAATATTAGGTTTTCTACCCCAAAGTAACTCATAAGGTGTTTTGTTCTGAATTTTGTTAACCAATGCTCTATTTTGCACATAGCAAGCTGTATTAACAGCCTCAGCCCAAAAGGCCATAGGAAAGTGAGCATCAGTCAACATTGTTCTGGCTTCTTCAATTAGGGTTCTATTTTTCCTCTCAGCAACCCCATTTTGTTGTGGGGTTCTAGCAATACTAAATTGCCTGGTAATTCCTTTCCTGGCACAGAAATCATCTAGCTTCTTATTCCTAAATTCTCCACCATTATCACTCCTAAGCATTTTAACCTCATTGCGAGACCTCTTCTCAATCTGAGTGATAAAATTAATTAGGATATCAGCTGTGTCACTCTTCATAGCTAGAAAGAATGTCCAAGTAAACCTAGAAAAGTCATCTGTGATGACAAAGCAATATGACTTACCATTCAAACTTTCTATATTGGTTGGACCAAAGAGGTCCATGTGTAGCATATGAAGAGGTCTAGAACTAGTGTGCACCTGTTTGGACTTGAATGAGACCTTGTGCTGCTTGCCTTTAAGACATGCAACACAAGAGTGGTCATTGTGGAAGGCCTTCTCAGGCAAACCATCAACTAAACCAAGTCTCACAAGTCTATTTATATTTTTAAAATTTTTGTGCCCTAGTCTCCTGTGCCACAAATTACTCTCATCTACTGAGGCCTTAGCATATAAACAAGACATATTATTATTCATTTTAATCCCATTCAAATTCACATTATATATGTCCTTATGCCTAGGTGTTCTATACTCAATATATTTCTCATCAGGGATCTTAAAATCCTTGCTTAACACCAAACACTCAGTATCAGTAAACAGAACTTTATTTTGGTTATCACAAACTTGTGATACACTAAAAAGGTTGTAATCAAGTTCTTTTACCAGAAAGACGTTCTCAAAACGCAAATTCTTGGTGAGAAGGGTTCCTTTGCCTGTGATAGTACCATATCCGCCTCCAAAGTAAACCTTATCACCATCCTTAATGGGAGTGAAGTTGGTTAAGTAGTCTTCCTTCCCTGTCATGTGCCTTGAGCATCCACTATCCCAATATCCATAATCATTGACATGTCTTTGAATGCCCTGCACATAAAGAAAACAAATTAGTTTTCTTTGGGAACCCAAGTCTTAAAAGACTTGGATTCATCTGGTTGTTCAATAAGAACAGACTTAGTTCTCACAACAACCCCATTCTCATCCTTCTTAGGATGAAATACCTAGTTAACCCCAATAGGTTTTGTAATGACCTTTGAAATGTAATTAAATCTATTGCAAGTCATTGAAATCCCATTATCATTAGGGTTTTGATCTTTCTTGGGTCTCCATGTTAAGCTTGAAGAAGCTTTAGACCCCTTACCTTGTGGTTACAAATATTTAGGTCTGGGTACGTTTCTGTCAGCGTTAGAATTTGTCCTGTCAACGCTGCAATTACCCTTGTCAGTGTTGAACCTAGGGTTTGCTACAGAAACCCATTGCCTATTTGACCAGGTGTTTGTCTTTTGAAATGGTCTTTGTCCATAAGTATTAGACCCTCTAGTAAAGAATGGGGCAGGTCTAATCACTTGTGGACTTTGCTGGACACAAGGTTTGGGTCTGACAATGTTTGACTTCCTAACAACGTTGACTTTGTTCCTGTCAGCGCTGAAATTTTTCCTGTCAGCGCTGGCTTTGGGAGCGTTGACACACTTGTATGCCAAGTGTGAAAAGCTACCACAAGTGTAACAGGCTTTTCTAGACACAACCTTAGGTCTAGAAGAGAAGAAGCCTGTTCCATGATTGTTAACTTGGCTCTTGAGTGACCTAGTATTCCTATACATCTCTGCATATTTAATGCTAGGTTTTCAATCAATGTTTGAGCCTAGGTCAACAACTTTACCAGTGTGTGGGTTAGTAACCTTAATGGCTGTTGACTCATTGGGACTTTCACATAGTAAGCCACCCTTAACAAATAAAGTAGGGTTAGCTTTCTTCCATTCATTCAGGTCAGTCAACTTTTGTTGATACTCTTCAACTTGAGTGACAGCTCTTGGTGGAGGAATGAATTCCTCCTCTTGGAGCTCTGGCAAACTAGTCCAAGATAGGTCCTTTTGTTGGACACCATAGAAGTCACCAGCTGGTGGTGGAACCAAAGAGTAATCATTCATCCCAATCCCAGTCATGTCCTTATGATCCCTTTGTTTACCCATATAGTCTCCTAGGGTTTGGGTGGCTCTATCAAATATTTGAATTTTAAGGCTAACATTATCTTTATTCTTAATGGCCTCATCTAAATTAGCCTGTAACTCACCATTAACCCTTTCCATGATATTTCAAATATCCATACTAGCATCTAACTCATGTTTTAAGATATTGATTTTATCTTTTAAATCAAATTCCATTTTCTTGTATTCAGAAACGGTTTTCTCAGTTTCAGTGAGAGCTAGTTGGTAATTAGACAATTTACATCTTTCAGTACTCATATCATCTAATAATCTTAACACCTCTTTGTTAAGTCTTTCAGTATTTAACCTACAACCTTTGCTACAAAAAGCGTCATCATATACCTCATTATCAGATGAAGAGGAGGAGTGTGCCATGAGAGCATATTCAACATGCTCTTCTTCTTCAATCTCAGCAACCAAAGCTTTATCCTCTTCAACATTCTTAGCCAGATAGCTCCAATCTCATCCCATACCATCAATTCCTTGAACTGTAACCATGGCTTTGGAATCCTGAGCTTTAACAACCTGACTTGAGGGTTTACCAGCATCAGATCTTCTAGGAGATCTGCATTCCCTCATGAAGTGCCCCATACAATGACAGTTGTAGCATTCAACTTTGGATTTATCAAATCCAGTTGTGTCTTTAGCATTGAAGGTCATCTTCTTTTTAAACCTTCTGTTCCACCTATTTGCTCTGATACTAGCAAGAGCCATGTTCCACTTAATGTCCATCTCTTCCAAGTGCTCATCACTTATCTGCTCAAGGTCCTCATATGTAATCACTGAACCATTGGGCAAAGAAGCAATGTAAGCACAAACAGTATCCAAATCCAAACCAGCAGGTTTAACTCTTGGGGAGTCACTCTTAAATGTGTCAGCGTCTGAATAGGAGACGTTGACAGGACTTGTTTCAGCACTGACATATGATGATCCAGTAACTGGATGTATGTAAGAGTCCTTCTGATTGAATTGACCTTCACTATGAGAGAAGAAGGCCATGTTACTGGTGGTAGACTTGCTTCCATGCTCTAACAGAGTTTCATCTTCCAACAGCCTTAGTTTGTTGTAGATGTCATCAAACGAGGAGCTCTTGTAAGTATTGTTGGCAAGAATAGATCTTGCCTCAATCTTCCATGCCTCACCAAGACTTTTAAGAAAGGTAGCATTAATGTCAAAATCACCAACTTGTGTCCCCATGAAGGACAACTTGCTTGTAATGTCAGGCAATCTACTTCTCACACTACTCAGTTTCTCATTGGGTTGAGCTTTGAAGACAACATAATCATGCATGAGTTGCTTTTTCTTTTCTTCCTTAGTGTCTGCATTGCCACCATGTGCAACTTCAAGAGCTGCCCAAAGATCCCTAGCAGATTCATAGCCTCTATATTTATGCTGGTTTTCTTGTCCCAAAGAGATTTTCAGAATATTTAGGGCTTTCATGTCAACCCTTCTCTTTGCTATGTCATCAGCAGCCACAGCTCTACCATCTCCAGGTTTTTCTCTCTTATCCTCTTCAGAACATCCAGCAACAGCTGTTCTTCCAGCGATGGCATTAGCAATCTTTTGGGCTTTATTGAATGTGTTTCCATATTCAATAATCTCCCAGAGTGTGTAGTCATAGATCCCCAGATATTGTTCAAAGTTGAACTTCCACAAGTCAAAGATGGTTGCATCAAGCATGGGAATCTTGATGTTTGGTAAAGGTGAGGAGGAGGAAGTTATTGCTTCAGACATGATGTTGTTAGGGTTTTTGAGAAAATTAGGGTTTTTGTGATTTTTAGGGTTCTTGTTTTCTTTAAGATCAAAAGTTCCTCAACAAGCTCTGATACCACTTGTTGATCCCAAACTTAGATCGATTTAGCTTTATGTATACGAGATTAGATCAAGTAATACACTTAGAGAAACCTTTGTATATGTTTATGAATCTAAGTGTTATGCGGAATTTAACACTTAAACAAGAACACACAAGATGTAAACAAACTTTCACTTTGATTATCAATATCAAACTTGCTTACAATGAAAGTAGTTTACGAATGAAAACTTATATCAAACATTAACCTAAAGGTCTTCTTTTATAGACATAAGAAGCCTTGTACAATAATCTACGTATCAGCTATTCTAGGTAAAGATAAATATAGAAAATACATTGTTGTTCTTATCTTTACTAGAAGTAATCTAGAATACAATAAACGCGTAGAGTATATCTTCCATCAGTGCTTGTCTTCAATGTGTCAACGCTTGACTTTATCTTGTCAACGCTTGAGCTGTCAGCGCTTGTTTTGTTCTTGTCAACGTTTGTTTTGTTCTTGTCAGCGCTCAAGTGATCTGGCCTTAATTTATTCCCAACATGACCGAGGCTCAATTAAAGTACACCACAACGGAAAAGGAATTCCTTGCCGTGGTCTATGCTTTTGAGAAATTCCAACCTTATCTCGTCTTGACTAAAAGCATCGTGTATACCGACCATTCGGCTATCAAGTATCTCTTAGCTAAGCAAGATGCTAAGCCGAGATTGCTTCGTTGGATGCTCCTCCTCCAAGAATTTGATGTCACCGTGCTTGACAAAAAAGGAGCCGAGAATCTAGCGGCCGATCATCTCTCTCGTCTATAAGATCCTCACAAAGATGTTTTCGAGAACAAGGAAATCACCGAAACATTTCCTCTCGAGACTCTCGGTGTAGTGAATTCTAAAGACACCACCCCATGGTTTGCCGACATTGAAAATTACCATGCGGGCAATTTCATAATCAAGGGTATGACGACACAACAAAAGTGAAAATTCTTTCGTGACGTCAAGTTCTATTTTTGGGACGACCCTTATCTCTTTCGGGTTTGTGCAGATCAACTCGTTCGACGTTGTGTTTTTGGTGCCGAAGCTTCTAATATCCTTAGAGCTTGTCACGAGGGACCCACGGGTGGTCACCATGGTGCTAATCTCACGGCTAAGAAAGTGTTCGATGCCGGCTTCTTTTGGCCTTCTATCTATCGTGATGCACACGCACTTGTGAAGTCGTGTGATTCGTACCAACGTCAAGGAAAATCGTCTCAACGTGATGAAATGCCGCAAAACATAATTCAAGTGTGTGAGATTTTCGACATATGGGGAATAGACTTTATGGGGCCGTTCCCATCGTCTCATGGCAACTAATATATCCTCGTCGCGGTGGACTACCTTTCTAAGTGGGTGGAAGCTAAGGCTTTGCCTACTAATGATGCTCGTGTGGTAGTGAAGTTTTTGAAGCAACTATTCTCTCGGTTCGGAACCCCTCGTGCTATTATAAGCGATCATGGAACCCATTTTTGTAATGACCAATTCGAAAAGGTTCTAAAGAAATATGGAGTTACTCATCGTCTTTCTACGGCTTATCACCCGCAAACGAGTGGGCAAGTCGAGGTTTCGAACCGAGTTTTGAAGAGGATTTTAGAG
The DNA here is from genome assembly GCA_025667525.1 of Glebionis coronaria. Classification (NCBI taxonomy): domain Eukaryota; kingdom Viridiplantae; phylum Streptophyta; class Magnoliopsida; order Asterales; family Asteraceae; genus Glebionis; species Glebionis coronaria. Next base: position 22,796,920 of record CM046880.1, read on the forward strand.
AGGTCAATTAGAGAAAACCGTGCTTCATGGTCCGACAAACTTGATGACGCTTTATGGGCCTTTAGGACCGCTTATAAGACACCTATCGGTTGCACCCCTTATAAGTTAGTCTATGGGAAGAATTGTCATTTGCCCATTGAATTGGAGCACAAGGCATATTGGGCGCTTAAGCATGCAAACTTTGACTTGAAGACCGTGGGAGATCACCGGAAAATACAATTGAATGAAATGGATGAATTAAGAGATAATGCTTATGAAAATTCATTAATTTTTAAAGAAAAGACTAAAAAGTTTCATGATTCAAAGATTAAAAACCGGGTTTTTAACGTTGGTGATCAAGTGTTACTTTTTAACTCTCGACTTAAGATATTTTTCGGGAAATTGAAATCTCGTTGGTCGGGTCCGTTCACCATTACACAAGTGTTTCCGTATGGGACCATCGAGCTAGCTCAAGATGATGGTCCTAATTTCAAGGTGAATGGACATAGGCTTAAGCACTACTTTGGTGGGGAAATTCCTTCAATGGTTTCCCTCGACCAAGTCACCTTCCCCAATGATAATTAGCATTGAGGGGATCGAGTCGAGCTCATGACTCGGTAATCAAAAACGAGGTGCCTCGTGAGGGAGATCCCATGCTTATCCGTTATGCTTACTATTCACTAATAAGGGGACTTGTACCCTTTCAACTCGTTGTCTCGTGGTTGTTTGTGATTGTGTTATCTAGATCATCATCATCATCTACGATTGAAGACTCTCGTGTACGTTTACGTGAGCCTCCATCGTTTGCTTGAAGAAGTTTTTTCACGAATCCATGACATATCCTTGATTGTTCTAACAATTATCTTTTAGCATACTTAATAAACGACTTTAGATATATTGTTGATCACCCTTTCCATGCTAGATCCTAAGCATTCGACTCTTCGTCTCTAGTATGGGGGTGCTCCACCTTTTGACTCGAAACATTGAGGACAATGTTTACTTTTAGTATGGGGGGGTGAATAGGTACTTGCTTTGCTACGCCATCACGCTTTCCAACTTTCAATGTTTTGTTTTTGTTGCTAATAAGGCTAAAAATAGCCAAATTTGAAAAAAAATTCTTAGTTTTTATAAGTGTTTTTAAGACACGAATGTATATTTTCCGCTGGGTAGAATAAGAGATAATTTTTGACTTGATGGGCATTTGGAGCCATTTACATTCCTTAACCCACTCAATTCAAGTTTTGCTAGACTTTTATATAGGGAACATTAAAACGCGAAAGTCTTAGCTCATACGGGTTAAGAACAAGAACTTTTCGCAAGTTCCTATAATTGATCCTAGAAAGTCACTTATCAAGGGAACTATAAAATGCATTCTCTAAACTTGAAAAAGTCCAAGAAAGTGCAAGATCCTATAGGTGGCTTGAAAACCCAAAACTTTGATTTGATATAGTCTTAATGAAAGCTAATCCAAATTTGGGTTAATTTTGACTTGCATGGCTAAGTATTCACGAGTCTCTTTAATTAGAGGTCTTTATATAGTGAAGAACGAGAGATGATAGAGTTAGACAAGTGATCGTGCTAAACGTAGAAAATGAAAATGTTCTTTCAAAAACTCATATGTCTTTAATTGTGGCTTTTTCTTCCCATAAGATCAATGCATTAGGAATAAATCATAATTGCAATAAGTAAGGTCGTACGATTTGAAAGGTTACTTAGCCTCTAGCGCAAGATCGTTTAAAAGTTGCTCGGGGTTGAATAGAGTTCATAGCCAAGGCATAACTTATTGAAGCGGGACGCGAAGATTGGAGATCATCCGAAAAGGCCCTAACAAGGCATGAGGATCTCTATTTTTGCTAAAGATCCAAGATAATGTGAAGTATCATTATTCCTAAATCAATATGAAGGATCGAGACACACGACGAAAAGCAATTACTCCCCTAAAGACCATGGAGAAATTCTATCCAAAAAGACCCTTACAAGGTATGAGGATAAATATATCCAAGTCCGAAAAGGAGGCGGATCGTTGTATATCAAAATCCAAAGTAAATATTGAAGAAAAATGATGAAGTCGTGGTCCAAATATGAAGAATCTCTCAAAAACGTCAAGTGAAGATATTCCAAGCATATGAAGAGAAGACCATAATTTCAAGAACGTCTTCCCAAGATTTGAAGTATGAAGTACATGCCAAATATCGGTCCGAGAAAGGTCTCAAATCGTGAAACGAGTTATGCCAAGATATGAACTTAAGGAGATACACGAGAATCCGTTTTAAAAGATTTTGTCCTTCGGCTAACTATCGATCAAATCGTGCTACTTTGCTTTCGAACTAATAACTACTCACATAAGTCAATATGAATCACTTGTGATCCATGACAAATAGTTAAAAAAATGCTAGTAACCCGTTTCTTTTTATAATAACTAGGATTGCGGGGAGAAAAAGTATTACACAATTTGGACGTATGAGTAGTGTTAGCATTGTGACTTGTACCAATAATGATCTCGTTTTTGCACTTAGCATGGAATGTATGACAATCAAGGATGACGAAGTTTACTCTAAGGGACATTTGCTTGTTTCTATTCTTTGACCTTAAAAGTCACTTTCGTGATGAAAATCATACATTATGTCTTTACACATCTTCGTAGTATGTTGCAAGTCTTTTACTCTTCAATAAAGGTTATTAAAATTGAACTTTGGTGATGCTTAGATACTTTATTCTAGCCTGGCGTGAGGGCACGGCAATGGCTTAGTATGGGGGAGTGATGAGATGGCATTTATACATGATCTCATCGTTCTTTTCGGGCTTTAAATGCATAAAAATGTCATAAAATACCATATATATGCTTGTGTTTGTTTACTTGTGTATTTTAGGTATGGATATCGTGAAAAAGACAAAAGATCACAAGATACAAGGAAAAACGAACACGAGAAACGAAGCCGTACAACGAACCGGGCCCTAGATCATGATTTATCCAACATTTATCCTTGAAGACTTGAAGATGTACAAGATTGATCCTCATTGAATGAAGAATTGACACTTAAAACCCTTGTATATTGATAATTACAAGTTTGGTCTCCTAAGTTTGTCAAAATTACACAAATGGTCCTTCAACTTTGAAAAAATGGCAAGTTTAGTCCCTCAACAATTCCAAATTGCCAATTATGGTCCCTCATGAAGTCAAAGTTATATTGAAGACCTTTGAAGATCAACATTGTCCAAGATCAGCCCTTGAAATATCTCAAAATGGCAAAAACAATCCTTTGAAACATTTTTCCAAAAGTTTGTGCCAAAACTGCCAAGTTGTGAAAGTTAAAAACAAAGGAAACACATTTTATTGCAAAATAAACTTGCTATACAACTTTTCCCAAAACACAAGGACCAAAAATGCCAAATCCCAAAGTTTGAATTCCTAAAAAAGCGGGTAACAATTACTGTTTGGATTTTACCATTAAGAACACAGCTTTTACCCAAGATTAAAAAGAAGGAAAACAAAGGGGAAAACAAAATTGGTTATACCCACGTGTGATTCACATCACTTCAATCAATTCCCACAACAAAAACCTTGAATCCCACTACCAGAATGATACCCCCATTCCCACTCACAACACGACACCTGGCATTTGATCATGACCTGGCAAAATCAATGGCCTCAAATCATTACTTGGTCACTAAGCACCCAACAAACGTCCAGGATTCAACCAAACCAGCTGGCAACACACCTAGAAGATTCTGCAAGGATAGAATAGGAAATTCAGTTGCTAGGGTTTGTGAATAGTGTTAGTGTAACACCCCCAAATTTATACAACTCAATACAGCGGAAGACTAGTTGGTGTTACGGGATAGCACATTACTCACATCATAGACAACGCATAAGAATCGCGTCGTTTTATAATAAAAGCATTTCCATTCATAAACATCAAAGTTACATCGGTCCCAAGTCATTATATTTCATACAAAGTTTTACAAAGTATTTGAATGGAAAATATTGTTTAAGTGCGGGCCATGAATTCTTGTCGTCTTCCCGAGAATTACCTTCAAGTACCTGAGATAAAACATGTTAAAAGAAAAGGTCAGCGATAACACCGAGTGAATTCATAGAGTTTAATAAAATCCATCAATATAACTTTGGTATAAAATTATTACCAAAAATCATTTCGTACAAATCATTGTAATAGGCCTTAAAATAGCCAAAGTCATTTTTATACAAATCCTTATCGAAAATCATAATATAGGCATTTGCCTTAAAAATCATTATACGAGCCAATGTCGTAAAAACATCATACAATACGTCTTATGACGTTGTATAAAAATAAAAACCGTTATATGAATATGGTTATGAAAACCAAAACACGAACATAATATCAATAGTATGACCCTGTATTGCTAGTCAGGCAATACATCGTAATTCGGAGCGTCTAATAGTATTTCGTTAGTTTTGGATTATTATAAGCCGCATGACATTGTTACCTTACTAAACCAACAACGGGTAGCTAACCCGATACTCAATTTGCCCATCTAAAGTAGCGTGTCGTCACAAAGGTCACGCTATGGAAATCTTCTCATACATAAATTCGCTTACCAATCAATGTGGCACGACGGGGATCAACCGTCAAGGCGCGAACTGGGGTGATCGTCCCCAAATAGTACTATTATATGCATAAGCGTCTACCAAATCCCGGTAGTTCACATTTCATGCTAATGGTACTTTTAGTGACATAACCTAACTTTAATAATCCATTTAATTTCATCTATTGGGTCATTTAATCATTTATCAGGTCATACAATCGGGTCATACAATCGTGTCATACAATCATTCGGGTCCAAACCAATAAACAAATAATCGGGACAAATGGTGTCCTATTTTATAAAAACTAACATGTTATCTCCCTCGCGGGTTTATAAAACATTTCATAAAAACATTTAAAAGAGTGCGAGGCTATGAACTCACGTTGATGTGGGAGGACGATTATCGGCGATTTGGATGTACGGTACGTGCTTCAATCACGGAAACCTAGACAAATAATACTCGTCTTAGACTCATGTCCAATGACTTTATAAAAATAACAATTATGTATACATATGATGATTTTATATATATATGATGATCAAGTGGGTTTACATATTCTCATTTACTCATTTTAGTGTTTATGTATTGGTAACTTCTTACTAGTTTACTAGTTTTACCTATTTACATGTTTTAGGTCTAATAAGCCTATTATAAGTTCATTAACTTTTATTAATCCATTTCATACTTGTATTATCAGTATTTATACTTTATATGTTGGGCCTAAATGGGTTCAGCCCAATAAATAAGTTTATAAGTGTTTTAGCCCATTTTGTTGTATTATTAGTCCAATAACGTTACTTAGTCCGTTAATGTCCGTATGTTATATAGTTCGGGTTTTATCGGTTTTTACCTGTATTAGGTAATTATATATCAGTATATAACTTTTAAAAACTTTACATTAGACGGGTTTGATCGTCTAAGTTTTAATTGGCGAAAAACGTTAATTTTACGGTAATAGCCGAAAAGACGTAAAAATCATGTTTATAGTTTTTATAACTAATAAATCTTATTCAACTACCATTTTTATAAAGTGTCCATTTATTTAACCTTATACATATTTATATAAATGAAATTTATAAGTTAGTGGGTTTTAATTCACATTTTATACTATATTAGTTTGAGTGCTTATATAATACTATTAAACATTAATTCTTCAAAATCTGATTTTTACTTTCATCTTCACCATTTTTATCATATCTTGAGTTCTATAAGGAGATAGAAGCTCATTTTTGGATGACATAAACTTCATATTATGTGCTACAAATAAGTTAGTTATAGCTACTGCTCATTCCATGTCTAACTATCCTTAACAGTCCCTACAAAACAGACTATTCAGATTGGTACACTCATCTTGTTTTGATCATATCTCACTCATTTTGATGATTCCATTGCATGGCCAACTCTCACATGTGTATGACATCTAACACTTACTGTAAATGGATTCCACCATGCAATTTTATCAGTTTATAAATTGGTTACTTACTGTTTTTATACAGCCAACAATTTAAGCAAGATTTTAGCCTTGTTTCTTATGGTTTTTCATTTTTTTAATCATATTTATCAACACTTGATCCCCACACAACATTTTTATCATCATATATTCATCATATACATATATAATAAGAAATAAAATACATGATTACATAATCAAAATAACAAGAGGATGGGAAGAACAATCTTTATACCACCAAGGTGATGAAATGATGAGTTTTTGGATGAACAAGACTTGGTTTTGGGTAACCAATCTTATGTGATATCAACACCACTTCTAGGATCACCAAGTATTTGTAGATTCCTCCAAAAATCAGCCCTTGTTCTTCATAAAAACTCCTTGAGAAATCAGCCCCAAACTCCCTTGAAAACTCCTTTTTACATGTTAAGATCACCTCCAATCAATAGAGATTGAAGAGGTTTCCATCATATGTGTGAATAACACATGATTTCATGGTTAAAATTGGTCAAATGAGGGTGTTCTTGGTGGAGATGGGACGAATTTTTAGAGAGAGGAAAGGGAGAATGAGTGGTTTTGCATGTAAGAGTTTAGTGTAAATGGTATGTGTGAAGTAGTTTGAATGGTTTGATGAAAAGTTAGCTTACATTGTAAGCTTTAAGCAACAAGTGTAACACTTGTTGTTAAGTGTTGACACCTAAGGATGTGGTGGAGCAACTTGTTATGGGGGTGGGCAAGTGTAAACTTGTCCCATCCCTATTAATTTACGGGTACTTCTCGATTCTAGTTTCCTCGATTTGCGTGCCCTCGGGTCGTTTTACGAAAAACGTTTTTATAAATTATGAATCAACGGCACAAAACGAATCTAATAAAAATTGTCTCATCAAAAACGGAGTTCGAAAACGTAAATACGTAATCCTAAGGTTTCCGGTTTAGTCGTAAAGGACGTTAAATTATAATCGTAAGTCCTAATCTCTTCTCTTAAATTTGTGAGTTTATGAACCAACACAAATTTAAAATTCCAAAATAATATTCATGGATAAATTTATTTCCTGAAATGTCGGACTGTCACCAAAACGGTGTATGTAAACGTAATCACGTAACGTAGAATCCTCCGGTTTAGACGTAGTCGATGCTACTTCAAGACGTAAATCCAAATTTGTTCCCAAAAATAAGTGAGTTCATATTATAATATTAAAATAATGTTTTTAAATAACACTTGAGAATAAAATATCAACCATAAATTGACGGATTGTCACAGCATTTACCCCTAAACAGGATCTTTGTCCTCAAAGATCATCTTACTACTCGCTTCTTATAGAGTTAAAGCCATGTGGATATTTCCTCCACATTCGGTCTTTTCTCACAAGTGTAATTCATTACAATACGCGAGTTTCATCAAACATAACTACGGGAATAAGATCAGGCTTAATGTTGACTTACTTTCTCTATCCATGATGTTCACGGGTTTCTGATGAATGCAACTTTTCGCCGATCTAAACTTTACTAAGGAACAATCAGATTTTCACTTGATAGATATTCTATCAAGTTCGATATACGAAACATAATTCACGCAGTTCTTGAAGTCCTAGGTTAGATCCAGCTTATATGCCTTTCAAACCAATCTTCTTACATCATCTCTATTGTCCCATACAACGGGGACTTATATCCCATGATTTGTCAGATCATGAATTCATTTTTCCAAGTTTAAAAATTGTGGCATAATTTCGCTACCCATTTGGCACTTCAAGATCTACATTTCACATTCACATAACCTCTTGCCCACTCCAGGCTGTCAATAATCAGATCCTAATTTCAACAATCATTTTAGATCTCGCGGGTCGGGTATTTTGCAAGGTTAGGTTTGCCATCATAGGAAACCTTAAACCTAAAAGACATGTCCAACTCACAGTGGGTGTATGTCGGGTGTCTTCATCTCAACTCTTGCTTACAGATGCTCTAAGATTTAGATCCTAACAAGATTCGATCTCGATCCTAATACGATGATTATCAATGATAATCTTTCCAAAGGAAAGCGATTATACGATTTATTACCAAAGGTCAATCATTCAAACATAAAACAACACTTATAGTATTTTGTATCGCTACTTTACCTCGTCCCTTCGATTTGGGGTAGTACATAGCACTCTCATCAAGGTTCGTTCTCAATGATTTCTGAGCAAATCTCTAGAAATTCGATGCGAAGCGAGGATCTTGATATAGATGTTAAATACAGGCACGCTATGTTTACATAAATCTTTTGAATTTATCATTAACGGGAATGATATTAGCAGATTTGGTCAGTCTGTCGACGATGACTCAAATCGAATCAAATTCAGATGAGGACCTTTGCAATAGCTAGACGTTTACTAATGTATGAGGCGATGTCTGCCTTCATAATTGTCATCAGTACAACTTCTTCAGACAAAGATACTTTTAGTCATAAATGACATAAATAGAATACTTATACTTACAAATTCCAACATACTATATCTCACAATCCTCCATATTTAGGCTACCACAAGTGGCCTTTAAAACATTTAATGCTATTGGCTTCTCAATTCTAATGGTTCACATTAGCCGCGAACCGCTTTTTATTATCTATATTATCCTTCTTATAAACATCGGCTATATTTTAAATTATTCGGCAATTAATTTTGCACCTTCATTATTAAGGAACGAATCCTAATTGGTTCTTTATCTTTTCTACATAATGCGTCGGTATCTATATTCACTTCTCATGATGATATAATTATCATGTCCACAATTCACTCAGATATTCTTGCTATATTATGCGTCAGTAATTACGTTCACCTTTCTTCATATTTTCTAAGTTTCAGTTTTGTCTCATCTATCATTTTTATCAGTTTTTCTCAATCCAGCGTTTAAAGCATCGATAACTATTACAATTAATTAAATAATAATTATTAAATTTTTATGAAACGTAAACGTAAAAATTTTAAATTTCTTAGTTCTACCAATTATATAAAATGTTCAAAATAAATTTGTATTTAATTAACAAGATTTTTGTTGATTTATCGAAAATATTTAATAAGATTCGCAAATGTTCGAAAAATCTTTGTTTATACTTTGGTCAAAGTTTTCTTAGTTGAAAAGCAAAAGTTATCGTTTCAGATTTTAAGTCATGGTTTAAATGATTTCCTCAATCCTTCTTAAGTTATCTTGAGGTATACACAAACATTTACCCCTAAACAGAAGTTTAGTTAAATTGTTTGTGTATAAGGGAATAATCCCTTAAAATCGTTTGTTAAAACATTTGTCAAAATATATTTGCACTTTCTTTTTAGTATAACTCAAAGTCTTAAAGGACTTCTAAATTTTAAAGAGTCAATTTATATTCCATTATCTATTATTCACACGGTCAATTAATATAAAGGATTTAGTCTTTAATCACGTGTTAAATAGTCAAGGTACATGTTTTTATTGTTCGGCCAATTCAGGGCAATCTATAAATAATTATTAACTCATTCTTATTCTTGTAAACAAACAAATGGTCCTTAATGATCACGAGCATGAATTTATCAAATTACAGCCTACACACGTGATTCACCAAATATATGAATGCTACATGTGCATTAGTCAATCTAAACGACATATCATGAAACTCATAATATTCATTACAAGTTCCGGATGTAGTGATTGGAATACATAATCTTCTTCGCGGACGCGAAGTTGATGATAACCATGCCGTGGATCAAATCTTTAAAACATACACTAGAACCTTGTAAATGATCGAACAAATCTTCCATTTCGAGTTATGGATATCGCTTTCGATTGTCAATTTACTCAGTCACAATAGTCTATGAATATAAGGAATGACAACACCATAGCTCTTCATGATGACAGGCTTGGTATGATAAAATCTTTCTCCGACAACTCTCTCAGTTGTACGGTAATTCCTTTAATTTAGATGGTGCTGGCATACAGTGCACATGCCACAGATGCAGCACCGAGAATATAATCAATACCAATTCAATCTGCCTTAACGGAAAAAGTCTAGGTAATTTATCAACAAATACTTACTAAAGTTTCAGATAACATAAACATCTTTTAACACATTTATTTAAGTTCTTTCTAGATTATAATATCTATGACTAATTCACAATCATTCACAATATAATTTCAGGTCTAAATGCAGGATATGGTCATCCATTAAGAATAACTTTTGATAATCAATATCTTATCATTTAGGGGAATTCTATTCGAGTTCCCATCAATTAAGACAATGTCGTCATGTCATAATCAATCAATCCATTCTACTGGCGTTATCAACTTTCCAGTTTTATTACCATTGATAAGATGTGATCTTTCAAAAGACTAATAATAACTCTTAATCCTTCACAAATTCAAGGATATATGAAGACACAACTATCATCTAAAGAGTAAGGTCAACGCATAATCTATGCGAGAGAATTTCAAATCAGATACAGATGAAAACATTTAACGAATATGAATATATTCCATGTTTTCATAATTTGAGTACGCATTCGAAAGCTCCTCGGATCGTTACCCAGGTCATTCAAATGAAATCAAATCAAAAGAAATGATAAGAACGTCAATACATCCAGTCGGGTATCAACACTCGATAATCAAATACTTTTCCTAAGAATCTTACTACGGGAGAATTGGACAAGAACGGAATATCAATTGTCAAGTAAGACAATTTCCACAGATGAGTAAATTCAACTCAGAAGAATAGATGCTACAGGCACATATGTAGGTGTCCCTAACATTATGTCCCTATTTTTCACTTTTTGCAGATCTCATAAAATTTAATCTTTCACAATCTTCAACGAAAATGTAGTGTTTATTCATTAGTTTTATGGTGACTACTAATCAGTCTTGCATGGTCCATTCCAAATTGTATGTAGGCGCGCAACTATATACAATTTCAAGATTAACGATGCAATACTCAGTTCGTCAAAATTTTATCATCATGTTTATAATAAAAACATTTTCATGCTTAATTCTTAAATAAGAATCAAGAATAAATTTATAAAGATTTTCTTTGTTATGAAAACAATTAGGTTTTCCAAGGTACTTTATAAACAACCTTATTCGATAACGATTACTTATAAATCTCATTTTGAATAATCCTTTTAGTGATGAGAATTCAATTTTTCTCAAGGAATACGGTTTTATCTTATAAAAACAATGAGTGATCTGCAAAAGAGTGATGAAGAGTGGTTCACCAAGAACTAACTACAATATAATAGGAAATGAGCTTAGCCAAATAATCATGAGGTTCATGATCTTGATGGCACTCAAAAAGAATAATCCACAACGTAACTCAAATCAAGATGAGTACTTTTTCAATGGTTGCATCACTAATGCGAACATTAGGATGAAGTAATAAAAGATAGATAACATCGATACATGTAGAATTTAGCAATCAAAGGTAGTCTTTTTTCATTAATCACAAACAAGTCAAGTTGTACCGTAACACATTACGTGTCACTATGTCATACAATTCTCAGAACTCATCCTACCAACTGATGTCACAGTTAAGTTAGGGATTATTTTTGAAAGATACCATAATGAATACTAATCTACAAAAGTCATTAGGTGTTCCACATGTCCCGAAAGATCCATCGGTCTCAATTCAGAAGAAGATTTCTTCAATTTATTTCTTGGACACTGGGCATCCTTGTTAGTAGACAATGGCCTAGGAACAACCCTTAACACGAACCAACATTCATTTAAAACCTTATAATTCAATCACAGGACTTAATGACTTCCTCTTAATAATCTCATATTCCATACGGGTTAAATTTTACTTTATTCAAGTTTTAACCAATTTTATACTCAATTCGATATCCTACCTTATTCTCCCATACTTTCAACCTTTATTTATAAACCTTAATAGGGCAATAAAAGCTCGATATAAACAACACTTAATTTCCGATTCTATAACTTCTTCATCAATAGTTATCAAATGAGTCACTAGTATGAAATGACTTGATCATTCAACTAGACTTCTCGGAAAGGTACTAGTGGCATGAGGCTTTTGGGTAATGGTTCCATTGACAGCCTCAAGTGCAACATTCACCCTTTCGATTCTCAAATTTAAGAATTGGGTGACAGCGAATCAGATGACATCTTTCTAGGTGGTAACGTTTTGTCAAACTCCGCTCTATAAGGAAAGATCGTCATGACATCGATATCAGATTTAATCTCGCCAATTCTTCTTTAATATCACACTCAACTAATATCAACATTTCTACGAATATCAACCATTTGTTGGGATCATAAATATCCACAACTTGGTTTAAATCTAGGATAGCTAGAATTCCTACGAGAATAGCTTTGATTAATTTACTAGGGGATTTAGGGTTACTTGTGACAATCTACGTCGTATAAATACCTCGTATAAAAATCAAAATAATCATCAAACAATCATGTAATAAAATTACATCATATATATATAATCCAAGTTATATATATATATATTAAAATAACACTTCTCAGTCTGGCCTTGTCGGTAACTCGGGAATTCTTCGGCACCGTTATAGTCAAAAGATTTTTAGACATTTTTAGAAAAATGTTTATAGTTAAAAGATTTTGAAATGTTTTATTCAAAACCTTGGTTTTAAAAATCTTTCGTTCTCTATAACGAGAGCTCTGATACCAAACTGTAACACCCCCAAATTTATACAACTCAATACAGCGGAAGACTAGTTGGTGTTACGGGATAGCACATTACTCACATCATAGACAACGCATAAGAATCGCGTCGTTTTATAATAAAAGCATTTCCATTCATAAACATCAAAGTTACATCGGTCCCAAGTCATTATATTTCATACAAAGTTTTACAAAGTATTTGAATGGAAAATATTGTTTAAGTGCGGGCCATGAATTCTTGTCGTCTTCCCGAGAATTACCTTCAAGTACCTGAGATAAAACATGTTAAAAGAAAAGGTCAGCGATAACACCGAGTGAATTCATAGAGTTTAATAAAATCCATCAATATAACTTTGGTATAAAATTATTACCAAAAATCATTTCGTACAAATCATTGTAATAGGCCCTAAAATAGCCAAAGTCATTTTTATACAAATCCTTATCGAAAATCATAATATAGGCATTTGCCTTAAAAATCATTATACGAGCCAATGTCGTAAAAACATCATACAATACGTCTTATGACGTTGTATAAAAATAAAAACCGTTATATGAATATGGTTATGAAAACCAAAACACGAACATAATATCAATAGTATGACCCTGTATTGCTAGTCAGGCAATACATCGTAATTCGGAGTGTCTAATAGTATTTCGTTAGTTTTGGATTATTATAAGCTGCATGACATTGTTACCTTACTAAACCAACAACGGGTAGCTAACCCGATACTCAAATTGCCCATCTAAAGTAGCGTGTCGTCACAAAAGTCACGCTATGGAAATCTTCTCATACATAAATTCGCTTACCAATCAATGTGGCACGACGGGGATCAACCGTCAAGGCGCGAACTGGGGTGATCGTCCCCAAATAGTACTATTATATGCATAAGCGTCTACCAAATCCCGGTAGTTCACATTTCATGCTAATGGGACTTTTAGTGACATAACCTAACTTTAATAATCCATTTAATTTCATCTATCGGGTCATTTAATCATTTATCGGGTCATACAATCGGGTCATACAATCGGGTCATACAATCATTCGGGTCCAAACCAATAAACAAATAATCGGGACAAATGGTGTCCTATTTTATAAAAACTAACATGTTATCTCCCTCGCGGGTTTATAAAACATTTCATAAAAACATTTAAAAGAGTGCGAGGCTATGAACTCACGTTGATGTGGGAGGACGATTATCGGCGATTTGGATGTACGGTACGTGCTTCAATCACGGAAACCTAGACAAATAATACTCGTCTTAGACTCATGTCCAATGACTTTATAAAAATAACAATTATGTATACATATGATGATTTTATATATATATGATGATCAAGTGGGTTTACATATTCTCATTTACTCATTTTAGTGTTTATGTATTGGTAACTTCTTACTAGTTTACTAGTTTTACCTATTTACATGTTTTAGGTCTAATAAGCCTATTATAAGTTCATTAACTTGTATTAATCCATTTCATACTTGTATTATCAGTATTTATACTTTATATGTTGGGCCTAAATGGGTTCAGCCCAATAAATAAGTTTATAAGTGTTTTAGCCCATTTTGTTGTATTATTAGTCCAATAACGTTAACTTAGTCCGTTAATGTCCTTATGTTATATAGTTCGGGTTTTATCGGTTTTTACCTGTATTAGGTAATTATATATCAGTATATAACTTTTAAAAACTTTACATTAGACGGGTTTGATCGTCTAAGTTTTAATTGGCGAAAAACGTTAATTTTACGGTAATAGCCGAAAAGACGTAAAAATCATGTTTATAGTTTTTATAACTTATAAATCTTATTCAACTACCATTTTTATAAAGTGTCCATTTATTTAACCTTATACATATTTATTTAAATGAAATTTATAAGTTAGTGGGTTTTAATTCACATTTTATACTATATTAGTTTGAGTGCTTATATAATACTATTAAACATTAATTCTTCAAAATCTGATTTTTAGTTTCATCTTCACCATTTTTATCATATCTTGAGTTCTATAAGGAGATAGAAGCTCATTTTTGGATGACATAAACTTCATATTATGTGCTACAAATAAGTTAGTTATAGCTACTGCTCATTCCATGTCTAACTATCCTTAACAGTCCCTACAAAACAGACTATCCAGATTGGTACACTCATCTTGTTTTGATCATATCTCACTCATTTTGATGATTCCATTGCATGGCCAACTCTCACATGTGTATGACATCTAAAACTTACTGTAAATGGATTCCACCATGCAATTTTATCAGTTTATAAATTGGTTACTTACTGTTTTTATACAGCCAACAATTCTAAGCAAGATTTTAGCCTTGTTTCTTATGGTTTTTCATCTTTTTAATCATATTTATCAACACTTGATCCCCACACAACATTTTTATCATCATATATTCATCATATACATATACAATAAGAAATAAAATACATGATTACATAATCAAAATAACAAGAGGATGGGAAGAACAATCTTTATACCACCAAGGTGATGAAATGATGAGTTTTTGGATGAACAAGACTTGGTTTTGGGTAACCAATCTTATGTGATATCAACACCACTTCTAGGATCACCAAGTATTTGTAGATTCCTCCAAAAATCAGCCCTTGTTCTTCATGAAAACTCCTTGAGAAATCAGCCCCAAACTCCCTTGAAAACTCCTTTTTACATGTTAAGATCACCTCCAATCAATAGAGCTTGAAGAGGTTTCCATCATATGTGTGAATAACACATGATTTCATGGTTAAAATTGGTCAAATGAGGGTGTTCTTGGTGGAGATGGGACGAATTTTTAGAGAGAGGAAAGGGAGGATGAGTGGTTTTGCATGTAAGAGTTTAGTGTAAATGGTATGTGTGAAGTAGTTTGAATGGTTTGATGAAAAGTTAGCTTACATTGTAAGCTTTAAGCAACAAGTGTAACACTTGTTGTTAAGTGTTGACACCTAAGGATGTGGTGGAGCAACTTGTTATGGGGGTGGGCAAGTGTAAACTTGTCCCATCCCTATTAATTTACGGGTATTTCTCGATTCTAGTTTTCTCGATTTGCGTGCCCTCGGGTCGTTTTACGAAAAACGTTTTTATAAATTATGAATCAACGGCACAAAACGAATCTAATAAAAATTTTCTCATCAAAAACGGAGTTCGAAAACGTAAATACGTAATCCTAAGGTTTCCGGTTTAGTCGTAAAGGACGTTAAATTATAATCGTAAGTCCTAATCTCTTCTCTTAAATTTGTGAGTTTATGAACCAACACAAATTTAAAATTCCAAAATAATATTCATGGATAAATTTATTTCCTGAAATGTCGGACTGTCACCAAAACGGTGTATGTAAACGTAAGCACGTAACGTAGAATCCTCCGGTTTAGACGTAGTCGATGCTACTTCAAGACGTAAATCCAAATTTGTTCCCAAAAATAAGTGAGTTCATATTATAACATTAAAATAATGTTTTTAAATAACACTTGAGAATAAAATATCAACCATAAATTGACGGATTGTCACAGTTAGCCAGGCATTTTCCTATAAAAGGAGACCTCAACATGTGAGAGTATCTTTGTTCCAGTTTTAGGCTATTAAATCTTTTTAATTCCTTTTTAATTAATAAAATTTGATTTTCTGAATTTTGAAAAATCTCTTTTATATTTTGTTAAAAGTTGGTGTTAGAATAGCCTGATTCTGAGTTCCATATTCATGTTTGAAGGTTTTTGAGGCAAGGTTTTAAGTGATAAGGCTTTTGCTTCAAAAATCAGAAAGGTTGGTATTGTTTGATCTCACTTTTGTGGTTTGTTCTTCTTAGCAGCTTGGAAGCTGGTACATGTTCTGCTAGTACCTCAGCTCAAACAATCCAAGGCCTGGATGTAGGTCTTGGAGGTTTGCACCTTCTTCCCTTTTCATTTCCTCTTTAAGTTTCTGAATATTTGTGATTTTTGTTGATTTGTTCTTGAATCTATGATATTGCGGTTGTTATTGTTAATCTAGCTTTGTTTGATGTTTATGAGGTGTTGTTAGTCTGATTTGTGGGGGAAATCTGGATAATACTTTGAAAAATTGTGAAAACAAGTTTTTAAGGGGTGTTTCGGTTAACTGCATAAGTTGGAATTGTGGTTTGTTAAGAGGTGGTTTTGTTTTTGCAAGTATTGGTATCTGTTTATTGGGTGCTATTGTTCATCTGTTTGCAGGTTTTGAGGGTTTAAACACCTAGATTCATAAAATAGGGTATAAAATCTTGGGTACTTGGTAAAACTGGCTAGGATTTTGAGGACACCTAGATCTAAGCTTAGGCTAGGGCTAACAAGTGCTAAACCTTAGTTAATTACACCAGGAGAAGAGATTTGACTGCTTGAAATTGGATCTAGTGTCAAATAGGTCAGCAAACTTGTCTACATATTGTTCATGTTCTTATCAGTAACTGTTTATGCTTTGATCTTGTTGTTTACTTTGATTTAGTGTTTGTTATAAGTTGATTTGTGCTTATTCATAGTTAATATAGCTTGTGTATACATCCTGTTGAGTTTGGTTGGCTTATTCTTGCTAAATCTGCTTATTAAGTTTATAACTGCTTATTTCCATGTCTGTGCATGATCTGGTGACTGTTTGATCATTTGTGGCTTATTGTGTGAACCAAATTTGGATTTTCTTGTTGCTATTGACTCCTTGTGATTCATTGATCACAAGGGTGCCCTTGTTTCCAATTGAATCCACCTAATACTCTCTAAAAAGCTTGGTCAAAAAGTCAAAGCAGTGGGAACTCCTTTCCCCTGCTAGTTACCACTGATAGTGTTAAATTGGTGTCAGCTTATCAATAAGCTATAATAGCTTATTTTAACCAGCAACAACTTGGATTTTGTAATAGGTGCTCATTATTTGACCCATTTGTTCATACTGGAGAATTTGTTGGGTTGACTTTAGGGTTTGACTAGAAAACCAACTTGATTAACTTTCTCATAAGTGCTTAAGTGCTTATTCTGGCTTATTGGTTTTGCTTATTGGAATTTTGCTTTTTTTTTGGCTTATTGAGTCCATTTGTGATCTTTTGCAAGTTCAATCAAGTCCTGAGGTGCCTTATTTCTCAAAAATGACTATTTTGTCTTTTAGTGAAATATTACTTTGCTTATTTCTGGCTTATTGAGTGTGCTTTTTCAAAATTTCTTTTTACAGATCTCATAAGCATCCCAAAAGAAGGTTGTGTGTCAAATTAGAGCTTATGGCATTGGCTTATTGCTTAATGGGCTGAAAAGCCCAATAAGGATAAGCTGTTTGCACAATAAGCTGTGATAAGCTCACATTCAGCTTTTGGGCCTTTAGAGTTTTGTGTTTAGAATCAAATTTTGAGTCAGATAGGGCTTTTCCAAGTCAATTGGGCCAAGTTTGACTTTTTGGGCTAAAAAGCCCATTAAGGTTGACTGTTTTTTATTTTGGCCCATTTGAGGGCCCAATAGGGGTATTCTGGTCATTTCACT
Source organism: Glebionis coronaria (assembly GCA_025667525.1). Taxonomy (NCBI): domain Eukaryota; kingdom Viridiplantae; phylum Streptophyta; class Magnoliopsida; order Asterales; family Asteraceae; genus Glebionis; species Glebionis coronaria. The sequence goes on from CM046880.1 coordinate 22,815,025, forward strand.
TTGGTTTTATGTTTATTTAGGTTAAAATAAACTAGTTTGCAAGTTTTTAGAATTTTTTAGAATTTTTAGATTTTTAATAATATTTTAATATTATTTTATTATTATTTTTCAAATTTCACATTTTCCAACTTTTTACATTTTTCATAGCTTTAATACATTAAAATAGGAATTTAGCAACTTTTAGAATAGTTTTATCACTTTTAGATTAATTTTTATATTTATTTTAAGTTTTAATAGATTTTAAATCATTTTAAATAGTTTTTATTAGTTTAAATATTTCTAAAAATAGTTTTTAATCATTTTAGGTCATTTTAGAGGTTTACCAATTGAAAAATCTTTATTTGGGCTTTTTGATAATTTATTTCATTTTTAGGGCTTTAATTAGCATTTAAAAATTGAATATTTAATTATTTAAAAGGTTTGAAAAAGTTTTGATCATTGGTAAACTCTTAGTTTATTTATTTTGATTTTTGGTGAATTTTTGGTATTTTTTAGAATTAATTTTTATTTTTGTAGTTTTTACGGTTTTACGTTTTGTCGTCGTAGTATAATTTTCACGTCTTCGTCATCTTCTTTTCTCATCCCCTTCTAAACCAATCATTCATCACAAACATTTAACAAGTTTTTCACACACATATACCTCCTTGGGAAACGAACTTCAATGGGTCATTAGTGCTTGATTTTCCTAAATCATCACTTAATACTTACCGCTTTTACACACCTTTTCCTAAAGGTCGTAATCTTACCACTATCACCCCCCTTCTAGTTTCTACAAGTTGTTTTATCCTAAGAGAATGCTTGATGAGCTCAAGGCTATGTTCGAAAAGCCACAAGCTGTGGAAATCTACGACTTGGTAGATGTTTTGCATAGTTGCAAGCAAGCTCCTGGAAAGTCTGTAAGTGCCCATTATATGGAGATGAGGGGTTATATGGAACAACTCATTGCACTAGGACAACCCTAGGATCATAATATGGCTATCAACTTGATCAATAGGTCCCTTAACAAGGACTTCAATGATTTTGTTCGTAACTATAATATGCATTGCACGGGGAAGACAGTTAATGATTTGCATGCAATGCTCATGACTTTGAAAAGGGGTTAAAGGACAAAGCATCTACTTCTACTCCTCATGTGATTTATGTACAAAAGGGTGGAGTGAGTAAGGCAAAACTGCACAAGAACATCAAGAAAGGCAAAGGTAATGGTGATAAGGGCAAATAATTTGCGACTTATTCTAAACCTAAGCAAAACTTTGTCAAGAAGAATCAATCTCAGAAGGATGAGACTTGTTTCCATTGCAAGGCAAGTGGACACTTAAAGAGGAACTGTCCTCTTTATCTCGAGGAGTTGTGAGAAATAAAGAAGAAGACTGAGCTTAGTGCTGCAGCATCTTCAGGTAACTTATATTTGATAGAGTTATTTAATCTTACATACAAATAAAATTCATGGGTATATGATACGGGATGTGGTATTAAAATTTGCAATACCGTTCAAGGATTTGAGTTGGAGAGGAAGCTTACCTATGGGGAACAATTTCTGCATGTGGGCAATGGCGCACAAGTAACGGTTGAAGCTATAGGAACATTTAATGTAGTTTTACCTTCGGGTCTAGTACTGAGATTAAATAATTGTCATTATGCATCTTCAATTTTTAGGGGTGTTATTTCCTTTTCATGTATGTTGGATCTTGGATTTATTCACACTATTGATAATAATAGAATTTCTGTTTTCAAAGATGGTTTATTCTATTTTGATGCAATTTCTGTGAATGGTGTTTTTGAAATTAACATGCATGATAATAATTCTAAGAGAAAGATTAATTCTGTTTTTAGCATGAATAAGAAGAGGAAGTTAGACAAGAACTCTTCTTATCTTTGTGTTAGCCTTAAAATGTGAGAGCCATTTACGGAATTACATTTTATTCAGATAGGCAAAACAAGGAGGGACTACTATTGACATGTTGTCAAAGTAACCTCTTGCTTGGCCTATATATACCCCTCCATACTTCCATGGAGGGGTGAGGATTCTTCTTAGTTGTGTATTTCACTTTCTCTCTCTAAATACACACACTACATTCAAGCTTTTATCTTTCTCTCTCTAAAATGTCTAAACACTTGTTTTATCCTCCCCGACCTCCGGATCACCTCTTGTTAGCTTGAATCTTATGGTTAACACTTTGGCATTGTATACTTGCCCATATTAGGTTTAAAACCTAGAATTTTCTTTGTCGTTGAAGCACTTTCGATCGAAACATACCTTATACCCGGCATAAAAAATATTGTCATTATATCCCGAGAAATAAACCTGCCAACCCAATATTTAAGGCATGGTTACAACTATATGAAATTCGATGAGCCTGGTTCTATTTATTTTGCATTATCTGGCCCAACACAATTTCTTGATATACGGCTCATTCCACAACTATCAATTAAGTTTCAGCCCACCAGATGTTGAATAAACTCGGCCCATAGATGTTACACTCGGTCCACCTCATAATTTATATATACCCGGTCCAAAAATAAGTTAAGCAAAGGATAAATAAGACATGTATGCCCTAATTACACTCACAACTCATAACCCTAATCCACATTTTTTTCTCCGCCTCTTTTCTAAGTTCACCATACTTGGATAAACTCATCCCCATCTCAAAAATAAATCCGATCCCATCATCTCATCTTTACTAGACAACTCAGTCACCATCCCAAATCTCTCATCTCAGACCATCATCTCAATATTCATCATAACTAAAATCCATCTCATTCAACCCAATAAACGTAACCCTTCATCATATTATACTGAGGACTAATAAAAAACTAATGAAGAACACAAGTTGAATAGTCTTCAAGATCATGAATAGGTCACGGGTAGGTGTTGTTGTTGTTTTTCTGTTTAAATAAAACGAATCCAAGATCGAATCCTACAAAGTTGTGATGATTCGTTCTTCTTTTTCGTATATTAATTGAAGGTTTAACCTTCTCATAAGCTCGATGATGATTCTTGTATTCGTGAATGGATCTTTAACAGATCTTTGGTTTGCATGTATAAAAAACGAATCGAGTATGAGAGTTTTGTTATCAATTCATTTTTGTTTTCGAGTCTAGATTTGATGGAGCCTAGGTGTCGATGGGATTAGGACAAGATTGAGTGGTGTTGATTGTGGAGAAATAAGGTTGGAGTCAAGATTGGTGTGGACAAGTCGGTCTTGGGCAATGATTTCTAACCATGTAATTGCAATATATTTTCTAAACAGAAACCATCGCAATGTTATGTTGCGATGCAGTCCCAATGATTCAATGTTTTCATGTTTTCCATCGCAATAAAATGTCCCATCGTAATATGCATCACTGACTGTCCATCGCAATGGTTTTCTTCCATCGCAATGTTATTGTGAAAAATTTGGCAGCATGACGACTTAGAATACCATTGCGATGAGTCAACCCACCCATCGCAATGAGTCCCATCGGAATGGTCCCATCGCAATGAGTCAGTCAAACCCATCGAAATGTGTCAAAATAAAACCCCATCGGAATAAATCCGGAAAAAGAAGCCGTCGCAAAAGAAGCCATCGCAAAGTACAAAGCAGTCCATCGCAATAACCATCTGAAATCCATCGCAATATAAAACCCTAGATATTGCGATTGATTTTTGTAACAAAAGTACAAAAGTTTTGTCTTTTACCCGAAAAAGGTGGATCTGATGATATTTCCAAATCTGCTTTTTTTTCATCTTCATAAATTCGCACAAAACCCAGATTTTAAAAAACGAGACTTATTAAGAAGAATAGATCCCAATAAGAACAGGTTTGTCAGCCACGGGTACATATTCCAATAAAAATATTCCAATAAAAATATTTTATCAAGTTTTTTATTGGAATATGTACCCGTGGCTGACAAACCTGTTCTTATTGGGATCTATTCTTCTTAATAAGTCTCGTTTTTTAAAATCTGGGTTTTGTGCGAATTTATGAAGATGAAAAAAAAGCAGATTTGGAAATATCATCAGATCCACCTTTTTCGGGTAAAAGACAAAACTTTTGTACTTTTGTTACAAAAATCAATCGCAATATCTAGGGTTTTATATTGCGATGGATTTCAGATGGTTATTGCGATGGACTGCTTTGTACTTTGCGATGGCTTCTTTTGCGACGGCTTCTTTTTCCGGATTTATTCCGATGGGGTTTTATTTTGACACATTTCGATGGGTTTGACTGACTCATTGCGATGGGACCATTCCGATGGGACTCATTGCGATGGGTGGGTTGACTCATCGCAATGGTATTCTAAGTCGTCATGCTGCCAAATTTTTCACAATAACATTGCGATGGAAGAAAACCATTGCGATGGACAGTCAGTGATGCATATTACGATGGGACATTTTATTGCGATGGAAAACATGAAAACATTGAATCATTGGGACTGCATCGCAACATAACATTGCGATGGTTTCTGTTTAGAAAATATATTGCAATTACATGGTTAGAAATCATTGCCCAAGACCGACTTGTCCACACCAATCTTGACTCCAACCTTATTTCTCCACAATCAACACCACTCAATCTTGTCCTAATCCCATCGACACCTAGGCTCCATCAAATCTAGACTCGAAAACAAAAATGAATTGATAACAAAACTCTCATACTCGATTCGTTTTTTATACATGCAAACCAAAGATCTGTTAAAGATCCATTCACGAATACAAGAATCATCATCGAGCTTATGAGAAGGTTAAACCTTCAATTAATATACGAAAAAGAAGAACGAATCATCACAACTTTGTAGGATTCGATCTTGGATTCGTTTTATTTAAACAGAAAAACAACAACAACACCTACCCGTGACCTATTCATGATCTTGAAGACTATTCAACTTGTGTTCTTCATTAGTTTTTTATTAGTCCTCAGTATAATATGATGAAGGGTTACGTTTATTGGGTTGAATGAGATGGATTTTAGTTATGATGAATATTGAGATGATGGTCTGAGATGAGAGATTTGGGATGGTGACTGAGTTGTCTAGTAAAGATGAGATGATGGGATCGGATTTATTTTTGAGATGGGGATGAGTTTATCCAAGTATGGTGAACTTAGAAAAGAGGCGGAGAAAAAAATGTGGATTAGGGTTATGAGTTGTGAGTGTAATTAGGGCATACATGTCTTATTTATCCTTTGCTTAACTTATTTTTGGACCGGGTATATATAAATTATGAGGTGGACCGAGTGTAACATCTATGGGCCGAGTTTATTCAACATCTGGTGGGCTGAAACTTAATTGATAGTTGTGGAATGAGCCGTATATCAAGAAATTGTGTTGGGCCAGATAATGCAAAATAAATAGAACCAGGCTCATCGAATTTCATATAGTTGTAACCATGCCTTAAATATTGGGTTGGCAGGTTTATTTCTCGGGATATAATGACATTATTTTTTATGCCGGGTATAAGGTATGTTTCGATCGAAAGTGCTTCAACGACAAAGAAAATTCTAGGTTTTAAACCTAATATTTTCGAAAAAAAATTCTAGGTCGATCCGCGCATCAGTGGGGCATATGACCGACGTTGGGGCTCAAACGACAAGTTATCTAGACAAATTTTGTTCTTTAATGACAATTCCTTACATAATTTGTTCTAGTTAACGACATTCTCAACACACAACACCAAAGCAAACAAGACACTTAACGCTAAAACGATCTGATATAAGATTCACTTTAACGACAACGGCTAGTGTTGATACGTCAAAGACAAGTGATCACGGAGTGGATTTGGTATTCCTTATTTGAAGTTGAAGTGGGATTTCACGAAGGCGTCTACTTATTTCATCATCGAGCCTTCCTTCTATTTTTCTACCCCTTTTCTTCAAACCCAGTCTATCGACTAATGACTTGCTTGGGCGATAAAATTTATGATTGAGACTTGAATTATCTAGTTTCCACTGTCAAGGGGTGGATGGTCGACGACATGGATAACTATCATTTTTGGGTGTCACACGTAGTTGCTCGTGTGGATAACTTCAAGAGGTATAAGAGACTTGTTTCTGCACCGTTCTTCAATCGACATAAGTGTAAGCTTAAGTAACAAATTTGGGGGATTGTACTTCAGTTTCAATTTTGGAATATCGGGTTTACTTCACATGTGGTCACAACAAATAGCCGAATGAATTCGAGGTTGGTAAGTTAGACAGAGAGAGATGGAATCAGCAATCAATTCTCACGGGATATTTATGAGCTTCATAACGACAATGGTACTTCATAGTCTAAGCAAAACTTTTCAAAGTTTCTCAATGACTTTCAAAACTTTTCAAGACATTTGCTTAAGACTAAGAACTTCTCGAGTATATGGACGTCCACGATAATGATGCTTCCGAGAGTTCGAAATCATCATGGGGGAAGATCGTGTACTTTTAAGTAATCGGATCAACTTCCAGGGGGAAGTAGTGTACATGGAATGGTATCTGCTCACTTTATATGATTTTTATGAAGTATTCTGCAGGCGTGAGAAGAATTGTTGCTGATATCCTGCATGTTACCCCAAACGGATTATCACCAAAAACCAAACGACATGAGACAGTATAGAAGCAGTATTATCTGGTGTGGTTCTTCTACAAATTTCCGATGTGCACTTAAACCGATGAGCTAGAAGATTGTTCAAACTACATCAAAGTGTCAGAATCTGCTTAAGATACAGATATTGGTTTGGGGGGAAGCTGATTCAGAAACTTCGTCAAAAAGAAGTCTATGAAGAAAGTTTTTTAAATACATGCTGCATGAATTGGGGGGAAGTTATCCAAATCATGCATATTACAATTGTTCCACAACAAGCAAAGACAAAGAGGATTCAAGCTGAGGTACAAGTTATAAAGACCAGAAGAATTAAAAGACATCCTCAGCATTGGAAGCGCCTTGGAAGACTTTATTTTTGTTGTATTTTTACTTGTTAGGAACATTGTAAGTAATTCCGTATGTCTCCACATTGGGGGAAGATTGTTAGCCTTAAAATGTGAGAGCCATTTACGGAATTACATTTTATTCAGATAGGCAAAACAAGGAGGGACTACTATTGACATGTTGTCAAAGTAACCTCTTGCTTGGCCTATATATACCCCTCCATACTTCCATGGAGGGGTGAGGATTCTTCTTAGTTGTATATTTCACTTTCTCTCTCTAAATACACACACTACATTCAAGCTTTTATCTTTCTCTCTCTAAAATGTCTAAACACTTGTTTTATCCTCCCCGACCTCCGGATCACCTCTTGTTAGCTTGAATCTTATGGTTAACACTTTGGCATTGTATACTTGCCCATATTGGGAAGACTCGCATACAAAAGCTTCAACGTGATGGTCTTTTGGAAAATATAAATGATGAATCATTTGATAAATGTGATTCTTGTATCTCTGGAAAGATGACCAAGAAACCTTTTAATAGCAATATTGAAAGGGCTACTGAACTACTTGGTTTGATACATACTGATGTGTATGGACCACTTAGACATGTGTCAAGGAAAGTTGCTAGCTACTTATTAACATTTATGGATGATTACGGCCGTTATGGTTATGTTTATTTACTTAAGCATAAACATGAGGTATTTGAAACATTCAAAGTGTTAAAAGCGGAAGTAGAATTGCAACTAGGAAAGAAGATTAAAGCTCTTCATTCTGATCGAGGTGGTGAATATTTAAGTCAAGAGTTTAAAAATTATTTAAGTGAGAACGGAATTGTTCAGAAACTTACTTCTTCGTATAATCCATAATAAAATGGCGTATCCGAAAGGAGAAATCGTACATTATTAGATATGGTGCGATCTATGTTTAATCTTACAACTTTACCTTTATCCTTTTGGGATTATGCTTTAGAATCTGCTGTTCGTTTTCTGAATATGGTTCCCACAAAGAAGGTTTATAAGACACCATATGAACTATGGCATGGCAAAAGGCCATATTTTTCTTATTTAAATATTTGGGGTTGTGAGGTGTATGTGAAACGTGACTCTAGAGATAAACTCCAACAACGCTTAGTAAAATGTATCTTTGTAGGTTACCCTAAGGAAACTATGGGTTACTACTTTTATTATCCACCTGAGAACAAGGTTATTGTTGCTAGGTATGGAGACTTCCTTGAAAATGATCTTGTAAATCAAAAATTCAGTGGGAGAAATTATGATCTTGAATAAATTCAAGAAGATACATTGCCTTATGAAAATACTAGCGAAGAAATTCCAATAGAGCCAAAAAGTCTGGGAGCTCCACCAGAATTAATTCCTCCACGTAGGTCTAAAAGAACCGTACGTGCGCCAAGCAAACTATGTCTTAACATAGAGGATGATGAGGAGGAGGTAGGGGGTCTTGGTGAACCTGCTAACTATCGATCCGCAATGCTTGATCCAGAAAAGTCAAAATGGATAGTTGCGATGAATGAGGAAATGAAATCCATGAAAATCAATGATGTTTGGATTCTTGTTGATACACCTAAGAATGCTAAAGTAGTGAAAAATAGGTGGAATTTCAAGAAGAAAACCGACATGGATGGTGAAGTACAATCCTATAAACATGTTTATTAGCTAAAGGTTTTACTTAAACTTTTGGCATAGACTATGAGGAGACAGTTTCTCCTGTAGCAGACTTACGAGCTATTAGGATTCTCATAGCTATAGCAGCATACTATGACTATCAGATATGGAAAATGGATGTTAAAACTGCCTTCTTGAACGGTCGCTTAGATGAAGACATCTATATTCAACAACCGGAAGGGTACGTTGATCCTAAATATCCAAAACGCGTGTGCAAACTTCAAAGATCTATTTATGGTTTGTAGCAAGCATCGCGTCAATGGAAAAAACGATTTGATGAAGAAATCAAAAAGTTTGGATTTATTCAAAATCGAGATGAGCCATGTGTATATCGCAAAGCTAGTGGGAGTGATGTAGTGTTCCTAATTTTATATGTCGATGACATATTAATCATGGGAAGTAACATTCCAATACTTAAGGAAGTTAAGGATTATCTTGGTAAATGTTTTTCTATGAAGGATTTAGGAGATGTTGCATATATTCTGGGAATTAAAATCTATCGAGATAGGAAAAGACGGTTAATTGGTCTAAGTCAAGATGCTTATATTGATAAGATATTGAAGAAGTATAGCATTCATAATTCCAAGAAAGGTTTTCAACCTATGGAATTTAAGCATGAATTAAGTCATACTTAGATGCATCAACACCCGAAGAGGTGGCTTACATGCAGAAGGTGCCTTATGCTTCGGCTGTAGGATCTATTATGTATGTTGTAAGATGTACAAGGCCTGATGTGGAGTTTGCTCAGAACTTGCTTAGTAGATACCAACAGAATCTAGGGAAGCTTCACTGGACTGCTGTTAAACATATACTAAAGTATCTGAGGAATATGAAAGATATGTTTTTGGTATTTGGGGGTAAACGAGACACAAAACTAAAAGTTACAGGTTTCTGTGATGCGTCCTGGCAATGTGATAAAGACGATACGATGTCTCAGACAGGTTACGTGTTTATCATCAATGGAGGAGCAGTAGACTGGAAGAGCAAGAAGCAGACAACCATTGCTATGCATGTGACTCAATCTGAGTACATGGCTGCTTTAGAAGCTGCAATGGAAGCTGTTTGGATTAGGAAGTTTATTGGATATCTTGGAGTGATGCCTTCAGCTAAAGAACCTATTGATATATATTGTGACAATTTTGCTGCAATACTATTCACCAATGATCCTGGAGTCTTGAAAGGCGCCAGACACTTTAAACGTAGATATCACTACGTTCGAGAACAAGTTTAAGCTCGAGAAATAAAATTAATAAAAGTTCACACAGATGATAACGTAGCTGATCCTTTTACTAAGGCTTTGCCTAGACCAAAGGTAGTTAAGCATGCCAAGACGATTGTGTTGCAACTAGCTAGCGAATTCATGCAATAAATCTTTGATTAGTATTTGGATAAAGGATGTTAAGACATTATTGAATTGATGAAATAAAGATTGAGTTTCGTTTATTTACTGTTATTTGATTTTGTATCCTATTTTACATGTTTTAATCCATGAATAATTGTTATGTTCTAAACGTTCGTTGTCAATTAATAATATGGGAATATTATTAAACAAAGACAAATCAAAATAGTGACAACGTATACTTGAAAGTATATTGGTCAATTTTGGATGATATTTGATGGATCAAATATTAGACTTATCCCAAATATATGATTTTACTTTATGGATCTTTGTCATTAAGTAAATCATAAATAGTTATCCTTGGACCTGAGATACCAGGAAACTAAATAGAATGTAGTGCACTTCTGTAAGGTAACTTAATGCTAAACATTACTGGTATCTATAAGGGTTATTTCAGAAGTGTTGCAAAGTTCATAAGTTTCGCTTGTAGTCAAAATGGGATTTGTTTCCTTCAAATTATTTTGAAGTATAATACAGTTGGGCCCCTCGGGGAAGTAGTAAGATGTTTGTGTGGCCACACCCAAATGTGTTTTGGTAATCTTGCTATATCCGTAAACAAGAAACAGAATGGTTAATGAAGGAATGACTGAGATCCATATCCTATTAACGTTGTATTTGAAATGAAAGGATAATAATAAATGATGAATCATTTAAAAGGTTTTTCCAGGAGACCTTTCTCGAGTTGTACTAGTGACATTGCTAGTGTAACTAGACTCTAGTCAATGTAATCACGATATTTGAATTTTGTCCAAGTGGGAGCTGAAAGTTTATGGACTTAAAATTAATAGTCGTGTGATAGGATCGAATCGAGATTATGGGATTGCACACAATACGTAAAGGGTTAATATTATTTATTAAATATATTTTATATATTTATTAAATCAAACTGAACTTAACTAAACGATCGTTAAATAAATTAAGAGTTAATTTAAACAAACGTTATGGAATTATATAGAAGAAAAAGGAAAACGGAAAGTTCCGGAAACGCCCCTTAGGGTATAACCGAGCGTCGGCCTATAAAGGAGCAAAGGGAAAGATATTGGTTTTCCTAATTTGAGTGTTACTTGGAAATCAAGTTTTGCCAAGCCTGTATAAACACCCAAAGCCTTCATAATTTATCCCCGCTCCTTCCCTTCTCTCTTCTTGCGATCACCGAACCAAACACACCCTTAGGGTTCTTTGTTTTACGATTTTGCTAAATTCCACAAGTGTTGAAGTTCCGGTTAGCCCATTGCATTACGTGCGTACAAGAGCGTAATATAGTTTTGCTTTAAACAATATCTTGGTATTATTCTTCACAAACCCTAATTGTTGATTCGCCGGTGATCTTGTGGATCTTTGCTAGGATAAAGGTATGTACCCTAATCGATTAATTATAACTGTGTTATTATGACCTTGTTAAATCGCTTCCGTTATAACGTGCTTTGATCTTTGTTATGATTATATAATTGTTATGAATGTCATAAACCATCAAGATGCAGGAGGCTGAACATGTGGCGGATGATGCTTTGGTGCAAGGTGTCTATTTAACTGATTGATCTTATCGCCTCTCACTGATAATTCTGAATTATCAGAGTCATCGGATTCTGGAGTAGCAGCAGTTTTTGGACTAAAGAGGTTTTAGAGGATGACGCGATTTAAGATTCCTTTATATCAGTAGAGTTCTTCTTGGAAACATGAGCATGTGAGGACTTGCTCAAATGTGACGATTTCAGGGCAAACATGGAATATGATTTTGGAAGGTCTTTTGCTAGTTTTTTAGCCTTCTTGGAAGCATATCCATTTCGGGGATGATCGCTTGAAGTATTGTCTTTTTTCCTCTTACTATCAGTGTCAAGATCTCTCGCCTTATCTGGAACAGATGGTTTTGATGAATTTGAAGAAGGTTTTCTAGCAGAAGATTTTACAACTGTTGATGCTATCACTTTACGTTGATTAGAATCTATTGAAGGACTCGTAGTTGTTCCATGTGATGTGGATTGGGCTTCTGGTGGTCTTTCTGAACCCCTCTTGTGCCCTTTAGTTGTTCACTGGGTCCATCTGCTTTACTATCTTTGTGTTGTAGGTTCTTGTCAGCCCTTTGCACCTTCTGTGATACAGTGTCGTTATTTAGTTCAAGACTTGCGGATGAAAGTTTGTTGGAAATTCTTGTATCTTAGATTAAGGTCTTGGAGCCGTCTAACTTTGGATTACTATTTGAAAGTTACTAGGTATGTACTTTACACTTTCGTAACTCATATTTACTCATACTTGAGCCAAATATAAAGCCTCATTAGTTTTTAGTATATTTTGATAAAGTAAAACAGTTGATGACACAACTAATAAATTCTGATAAAGTAACTTACTTGATGACACTAAAAGTCGGGTCATGTTATTATATCAAAGCTTTTTATGACCTTAGTACAACCAAGCAAGATACATGCAAATTGAAAAAGTTACGTGCATACGAGATCTAGACTCTCCACTTTAGCTCAACCTTACGGCACATTGATCTAGACTCTCCACTTTAGCTCCATGTCACCAAACCAAAACAATAAAGAAACAACCACAATACCCAATCCCACCTGCGGGTATGGGGGAGGTGGGATGTAACAGATCATGCCCCCTTCTTCTGGGAATACCCAAGGGTAGACCTCCGGCACCATCACTACTACAAAAAAGCTCTTAGAGAACGGTCAAAAAAGCCCTTAGAGACTGGTTTTGCAAAATTTCTCCAAAGGGGGATGTCTCTTTAGCAAATCCTAAAATGACTTGTTTTAAAACCAGTCTCTATAATACGTATAGACACTTTTTTTAAAAACAAAAACAAGTCTCTTTAGAGATTGGTATCCATAGTATTCCTCAAGAAACTAGTCTTTTTAGCAACATCTAACCAGTCTTTTTATAGAGTAAAAAGACGTGTATTTTCTGAAAAACAAGTCTCTTTGGAAATCGATATTTTTTTTAAAAAAATTTGGAATTTTTAGTAAATTCCAAATTTTACAATTTTAACCCACCAAAATGAAGAAATACAAATACAATGAATATATATAAACTAATTTAGAAGGACCAAAACTGTAAAACCAACAAACTAGAGCAACCAAACATAATTTTTATTAAAATTAAAGTCATACTAGAATTAACAACAATATAGAATATTACTAGAATTTTGCTTAATCGTCTATGTCTAATCTCGCCGCAATGTGAACCATGTGCCAATGATCGCGTTTATCTTTTTGGTATCCAACGGGCGCTCGTTATACAACGGTACCTATAATTAATTTAATCGAATGTAAACATTAGGAATAAAGTACATATAACTGATAAGCATCTAACAATGTACAGATGCAAACTAAATAAACAAAGTTCAAAATGAACCTGGAGGTTCAGAATAAGCCACATAATAAGCTTTAAAGTTAAAACTAAACGCACACTTACTTTGTTTGGGAAGTTGTCGGTTTGAATTTCAAGACGAAGTCCTGCATCCACTTCATGACGTAATATCCACTCTCCCAATCATATTTCTGAAGATTCACAACTGGAAATTCCCACTTCAGACTTCCAACGACCCTAAGAAGAAAATAATACTGTGAGCTAAATTTTATAGAAACAAACGTGAAATGTTAAATATTTTTTATGGTACTTACATTTCCATAAGTCCAGCCAGCCTGTAACATTGCTCATATGTTTTTGAACCCTTTTGTGAATTTAAAATGAATCCCATTCCATGATTGGGGCATATTATGAATATTTCATAATGTCGGCTGCATGTTGTGAACGCATATTAAAAAACAATAACCTAATGAACAAAATTTAAATGATGTTTAAATGGTAAGATATGGCACCCTTGTAGAAACGGTGCAAGATAGAAGTCATAATCCGTCATTGAGAGAGTTAAGTAGTCTATGGTGCTGAACTTTTGATGGAAGCATGCATCTGCTGTGATAAGTCCGGGGTTTAAAAAACCAACCTTGTTTTTTGAAAAGCATCCCTTTTGATGATACAATGACCTAAAAGTAAACATATGACATAAACCAAAACTAAATTTTGTGATATAAAAAAAATGCATTTTTAAATGGTAATCCATACCTTGTACTTACATCTCAAAAAGAGTCATGACGCCACACTCTAGTTCTTTGTATGTCAACAGATCAATGATATTCGTTGCATTAATTGCAAAATTTTATTCATCATCTTGGTGAAAAACATACACGGCTAAGCAATATCAACACGGAGCATCCATCGATTATATCCGTCTATTATGGTCTGAGGCCTATTCAATTCTATATTCTTCTCCATATCTTCCAACGTTTTTTTGTGGGAAGCTTTCTCATATTCAACCTACATATTTTATTGTAGCAAGTCTGAAATTCAATCTAATTCATCAACTACAACATCCCTTAACAGCCTATACAAGAACTAGCATGGTATCAACCTACTCTAAGAACTAGCATGGTATCAATCTAATTCAGCAACTACAACATCCCTTAACATCCTATCCAAACACTACTAAACCAAGTGAACTGGTGCAACTTAATCTATCTACAGGATCAAGAGTTATCAATTAACAACCTTATATCTAAGCACGTTCAGTTACATTATACAACTCAAAATTCTAGCTACATATTCAAATCCAGAAACATTGCAACTCAAAATCATCATGACTCATGATGTGAAAACAAAATAACAACTGGTCTTGAGCTTCATTTATGCGTGTTCCTACTGGTTTCTTGTATTTTACAAAACTTTTTTTGCGCTTATCTTTGCACAATTTACTTAGACCACTTGCGTGTAACTAAAACAGCTTCAATATAAATGTATTAGGCTTACCGGATCTAAAGCTGGCTGAATCTTCTTCATCGCGTTTTGTGGATCTGAAACTGGCTGAATCTTCTTCATGACGTTTTGCTGCTTGGGGGTTTCTTCCAATTCTTTTCCCAGATTTCTGGGTTATGTGTCGGTCTCGTTTCCTTTTGCCATCTTTTTCAATGGTGTTGTTTCAGGTTGAGGCCTCAAACGCTTGGTTAGAACTCCTGCTACGGGTGGTTTAGACCCTCCCTACAAATACCAATTAAATTACATTAACAACTATTAAATACAAATTTTTCACATGAACTATTAAATTATGACGGCAAATGGCATAGGCAACAAATATAATACCAGATAGCGACCAATCGCAACAATTGGCCATTGAATGAACCCATTAATTGCAGACTCTAAAGTATGTAGTTCATCATCAGGAACGAGGAGCTCCATATTATGATGAGGTGCAAAAACTTCCATAACAGAAACTTCCATGTGGCCCTTTCTTAATTTCATAAAGTGTATAGTACCATTTTCTCCAAAACCGGGATACACTGTTGTAGTAGCACATATGACCTGCTCTCCGGATAAAATAGAACTAGGGACGTACAAGCAGCCAAATGTTTCCTCCTACATAAACCATAGTAACGAGTGAAAAAAATTTTAGAAGATTAAAAGTTCATACATACACAAGGATTAAATATGAATATGAAGTGGTTTACTGTTATGCGATGCAGCGGGACGTTGCTTGCAGTCGAGTTAACATTGGTCCTCATAAGGACCGAGCTCAGGACTTGAATCTGCTTTGTTGGAATAGACACATTCTGCTTGTCCTTTGTGTTGCTTTTGGTGGACATCTTCTGGAACGAGTTTGTTTCAAATGATGTTGCAGTTCATTGCTTACCATCTAGTCTGATGTGACCGAGCTCTGGAGTTGAATCTGATTTGTTGGAATAGACACATTCTGCTTGTCCTTTGTGTTGCTTTTGGTGGACATTTTCTGGACGGAGTTCACTTTCAAATGTCGTTGCGGTTCATTCATTACCATCTGATTTGATGTGTTGCCATCGTCTTCCGTTGGTGAAGACATATTGTTTCCCGATTCCAATTCATACATTATTTCAGCCTTCATTTCCGCCCTCATTTCCAACCAAAAGGCACTTGATTTCATTTCTTCTTTCATTTGTTGCTTAACTTCTTGCCTTATCTCTTCAATATCTTTCCTTGTCCTCTTTTTCGGAACATATCTGTTAATGCAATAATGCCTAAAAAAGTTACTTGCATTTTTCGGTCTCGTTTAGTTTTGATTACGACAAAATGTAAAAACAAGCATTTACAAAAACAATGAAAAACGAATTCTTGAGTTCAAGTATTTTTCATTTTACACATTTTCACTTAAGGTATGAAAAAACAAGTACTAACCTTAATCAAGTGATCAAGTGATTTAATCTTTTCTTAAAACTCACCTTTTATTAAGTGTGACAAGTTTTTAATTAAACTTTCTTTTTAAGAAAATGTTTTGTTAAATTAAATATTTGAAAATTTGAAAATGGCATATTCTTTTTTGATTTGGAATATTCTTTCAGGATATTTTATAATCAGATAAGACCTCCACCACTAAAGGACAAAAAGGGAGCGGAGTCTACTCCGGCGGTTACCTAGCGCCTAGGCGGTTCCTTATCGATAAGGTACCATCGACTGAGATACGGAACCGCAGCCAGATATAGCAGTTGGCCCTTTGTCCTATAAATAGTGGACCTTTCTCAGATTTTCTTCTCGCCTCTTTTGCACATAAACTTCCAGATTCAAACATACTTCTTAAATCACTCAAATCCTTGATCATTTGATTGATTACTATTTGTTTAGAAGTGAATCTACCTCATCCATCCCTTCCTCTTCAAGTGCAAAGAGAAGAACACTATCCTTGTGAAGTGTTCAGTCCACCACCAAAGATCGTTTGAAGATCAAACCTTATACATTTGTTGTTGTGTAATAGTTGTGAAGATCCAAGTAGTTGTGTCTATTTGGAAGTTGTGTATGTACTAAGTATAGTTGTGTAGATTGGTCCTAGCTACGAATAGGGCTCGACTTTTAGCTTAGAGTCGGAAATTGGTTAAGCGACGTGTACGGTTTTCTCCACCATAAGGAGCTTGTTGTGTAGTGAACTCTCGAGTAAGGAGTACTCGAGGAGTGGAGTAGGAACGAGGAGTGAGCTTCATTGCCGAACCACTATAAATCCTTGGTGTTTGGTTTGATCTTTCTTTACCCTTAACTCTTTACATTATTTATTCTTTGTGCATATATATTAGTTAGTATTAGTTTAGTTACACTATCATTGTTCATATTGTGCATAAGAAGATTTCACTTATTTCCTTAAATCTAAGTTTTTTGAGAAAAAGGATTTTTGAAAGCCATCATTTAACAAGTAAATATAAGAAACTATTCAACCCCCCCCCCCCCCCTTCTAGTTTCTACAATATCCTTGAATTCCCTTTTTGTATCCAACGTCGCACCCGACACCCCTTGTGCGCCCCCGTGCTCTGGTCCGAAAACCACAATAAGTGAATCTACTCCAGCTTTAGCTTTCTGAGAATCTTGGGCTAAATCTTTGGCTGCTTGTAACTATTTGGTCACAGCCCAACAATTAATTAATAAACACTTTCTAACAAACCATGCTAATGACTTGAAAAAGTAAATGATTATAGTACCAATTTTTTTGAAACATCAAGTAAGTCGGATGGCATTGTCGTGACACCGTCCTTGTCTCGGAGAGCATGGCCTAAACAGTAGTTGCTTGCACGAATATCTGGTATTAAATGGAGTTCGGTCGCCTTCTGAGGGTCTTCTCTCTCCTCTTGACATTTCTTTTCAAAGCCCCGATACCCTTTCGGTCCTAGGCGAGAACGACTTATAGGTTTTTTGCTCGCGCAATGGCTTTCAGACGCAATTCCTACATTTATGAGTAACAATAGAATTATAAACAGGTGAAATGACAATATTATAAGCTACTAACAACCTTATCTAATAAGCTATTTTCTCTAATTTTTTTGGTTTTTCTAAAAGTTTTTCAACTAAACTAGCTACTGTATGAATGGCTAATCTTAAATTGTCTAAATAAATCTCACAAAAATGCCAATACTAGATGAACAATTGTATAATTCCTAATAGCCAATTTTACCAAACACTATTCAATCCTTCACTAAATGATTTTCTAGCTTAATTCTAATCAACGATAACTAGCTACAGATTATAAGCTCTACTAGAATAGTTATCAATCTTACATTTTTTATAGCTGTGTTTTCATTTTGACAGAACTCCTCCCACACTGCTGGCTGTATGAATGTCCATTTAGTTGGATATAGTTGCTTCAGCATGAATTTGACTCGTAGTTTCGTCTTAAACGCCTTCCACTTTTGACCACATGATAGGAATGTATGGCTTTTGATTAATTCAAGATCTTCATGATTTTCGAGTCTAAAATGTGTCTGTTATCAAAGTATTATATGTTAATACATTACTTAAGTTATATTATAATAAGATTATTGATGGTGAATAGCATACCTTGATATCAGACCACAAAAAATCTCTTTCTTCCTTTTTTACCTCCATCCAAGTCTTTTTGAGAATTGAAATTAACCTTCTGCTTCGAGTGCCACAATATTTTGCATAGAGAAACTGGCAGGTGCCTATAGCTTGTCCGAATTGGTTGAATTTGACAGATTCACCATCCGGAAGATCTTCGATTTTGTTGATTTCTCTTTTTATTTTTGGTGTGGGAGGGTCCTACAATGAAAATGAGCAATATGAGATACCGTAAACAACTCAAAATCAAAGTTTTGCAATAAGCTACACTAATTAACCTAATAAGAACACTGTTTTATGCATATATCCTATGCCAAACACTGATTTATGCATCCGTTACACTTAACTCATTCAATAAAGCCTATGCCAAACACTGTTTTATGCATCCCTTACACTTAAACATCATCTAACTAACACTAAACACTTAAACATCATCTAATTAACACAAAACACTTAAAAATCATCTATTTAATACAAAAAAAACATAAACAATAATAAGAAATGAAAAATAAGACAAATTAGGGTAGAAAGATATACCATTTGATCGATGTGGAGGTAGGTTACTGATGTTTTTTTGTTTAGGATTTACGCCCCTTTTATACATCTTGTTTGGGGGGAAATGAAAATGAACGTGGGAATGAATTAGAATTTGGACGCGAGAGAGAATTAAAAAATGGAGGGATGATTTGATTTTTTTGATCCGCTTTTGTAGGGATTGAGATTGAGAGGTTGTTGATCTGCGAGGTAACCGCAAGAACACACACACACATGTTATTTATCTTTGTTTTCTTAATAATCATTCAAAGAAAAAAATTAGTTATATTCTTTTATTAAGTAATAAAAATATCCTTTTCAAACTGTTTTCTTTTTTTAAATAAATAAAAATGTTTGTAAAATAAAAATATTAAGTACAAATCAATTGTAATTTATTTAAAACTAATTCGTTGTAAAAAATAAATAAAATATTGAGTATAAGTAAATATTGAAAATTTACATTGCTGTCGAAAATCGTGTGGATGAACAAACGATGACCCCTCGGATATTAAAAAAAGCATACGTATATACAAACTATACAACAAATTCCTGAAATATTAAAAAAAGAAATGAGATAATTAGTTGTGTTACATAGTAAAACATTCTTATTAACGTTAGTTTTTATATGTTCATTTTATTACCTGTACAACAAACAATGGTTTTTTCAATACTCTTGACCTTCTTGGTGGTCGAATCTCAAGTAAATCGTACCAGAAGGAACATCATCTTGAGACTGAACACCGATAGAGAAAGGAGGTAGCTCGTCAAACTTATTTTATTCGTCTTTGTCAACAACATCATCGACACCAACTATACTCCGTTTACTTTGCAGGACAATGTGCCATCTATTGTTTGACGGGTCCTCTACATAGAATACTTGATTAGCTTGCTTTGCTAGAATGAATGGATCCGATAAATAAGCATTTGTAGAAAGATTAACAAGTGTGAAAACGTCATTATCAACTTTAACACCTCCCAAATGATTGACCCATCTACACTTTAACAACGGTATAATAATCGTAGTGTAATCCAGTTCCCAAATTTCTTCAACGACACCATAATACGAATCTTTTACGATTGACATCCTCGATGCATCTGTTGTTGTGGCTATCAGTGTAACTCCACTATTTTGAACGGTACTCTTATCATCTTGTTGCTTGGTATAAAACGTATATCCATTGATGTCGTAGCCTTGATATTGAAGTACAGGGCATGGACCGCGCCCTAACTGTTGAATGTCTATGTCAACATTTGCTTGAGACGTACCAACGACTTTATCTTCTAACCATTTTGAAAAAATTCTTTTATGCTCAGTATCTAACCAACGTTGGCCTCGATGATTGTTATTTCTTGATAGGTATGTCATGTGCTCTTGTATGTATGGTTCAACACATGTCATGTTTTGCAATACTGTAAATGTGCTTGATTAAAATCGACATTGTTGGTAACATCTTTGCGACCAATAGTTCCCACCCCTGTAAGTCTACCTTTATGTCGAGGTTGTGGAAGTCCAGTATCAGGGACATCAGCCATATAGTTTGTACAAAACTGAACCACTTCTTCGGCAACATATCCTTGAACGATACTACCCTCTGGTCGAAATTGGTTCCTTACGAATCCTTTTAAAAACCCCCATGTACCTCTCAAATGTATACATATACCGTAGGAAAACAAGACCAGCTATCTTTATTTCTTCAATTATATGAGATACAAGGTGAACCATGACATCAAAGAAAGATGGAGGAAAATACATCTCGAGTTGACAAGGAATAAGAATAATATCACGTTGCAAATCTTCTAACTTTGTATGATCCAAAACTTTAGAATGAATCATGTTAAAAAACATACACAGCTTTGTGATTGTCTGTCGAACCGCAGGTGGCATCAATCCTCGAATAGCAATCAGAATCATTTACGTCAGTAATACATGACAATCATGGGATTTCATACCAAGCAATTTCAAATCTTTCATTGAAACCAAACTCTTAATGTTAGCAGAATAGCCAGACGGAACCTTAATACCAAGTAAGCATTGACAAAATGAGGTTTTCTCCGCCTTTGACAAGGTGTAACAAGCTGGCGGCAAATACATTTTTTCCCGTTCGTCTCTTGTGGTGCAAGCTCAATTCTAATTCCCATTTCGATCATGTCGTTTCGAGCATTGATCCCATCTTTTGTTTTCCCAAGAATGTTCAATAATAACCCTAACAAGCTTTCACAAACATTCTTCTCGATATGCATCACATCAAGGCAATGTCGGACACGCAAATTGGTCCAATACTTTAATTCCCAAAATATAGACCTTTTTTTCCAGATACATTTAGCAGCTGCTTTATTTTTTTTCCAAAAATGATGTTTAAATCCGCAACTTTAGAAAATGAAGCATATCCATCCATAGGTGCGGCCATGGATCTATCCTCTCTTGTACCATCGAACAAATTTTCCTTATTACGGTAAGGGTGATATCTGTCAAGCGCCCTTCGATGCCCCATATATATTGTCTTCCGAGAGTTAGGCAACCATCGGGAGTGGGTGTTATTTTCACAAACAGGACATGCCTTCTCCCCTTTCGTACCATACCCAGACAAGTTACTGTACGCTGGAAAATCATTTATGGTACAATAAATCATGGAAAATAGCCAAAACCTCTCTTTCTGTATGTGTCATAGATTTCAATGCCTGTTTCCCATAGATCTATCATGTCATCAGTTAGCGGGCGCAAGTACACATCAATGTCGTTCCCTGGTTTTCTAGGACCTGCAATTAATAACGACATCATTATGTATTTTCGTTTCATGCACAACCAAGGTGGAAGATTGTATATAGATAGAAGAACAGGCCAAGTGCTATGACGACTACTTAAGCTTCTAAACGGATTAATTCCATCTGAACAAAGTCCAAAGCGTATGTTTCTAATCTCAGAGCCAAATTTTATGAAATCACGGTCGAAATTTTTCCACTGAGGAGAGTCAGCAACATGTCTTAGTTTCCCATCGTTTTTACGTTCTTCAGCATGCCAACGCAACAATTTGGCATCATTTGGGTTTGCGTATAACTTTTTCAATCTAGGTTTGACGGGAAAATACCACAACATCTTCATAGGGGGACCATTCTTTGTCACATCACTATCAAGTTCAGTAAGATTCTTATTCTTGTATCTAGATTCCTTACACACAGGACATTCATGTAGGTCTTTGTACTCTTTTATGTACAATATACAATCGTTTCGATAAGCATGTATTCTTTCAACCTCCAATCCCAGCGGACATGTTAGTTTTTTTGCTTCATACGTCAAAATAGGCAGGTCATTATCTTTCGGGAACGCTTCTTGCAACAACTTTAATAGTGAAGTAAATCTTCTGTCACTCCAATTATTTTTGCCTTTTAAGTCCAATAGCTTGACCACTATACAAAGTTGGTGAACTTACAACATTCGAACAATGGTTTTTCTGCCTCG
Source organism: Glebionis coronaria (assembly GCA_025667525.1). Classification (NCBI taxonomy): domain Eukaryota; kingdom Viridiplantae; phylum Streptophyta; class Magnoliopsida; order Asterales; family Asteraceae; genus Glebionis; species Glebionis coronaria. The sequence goes on from CM046880.1 coordinate 22,837,339, forward strand.
GCGCACAATTCCTGTATTTTTTAGCAGTCTTCTCCTCAGCATCATTTATCGCGTCGTGTAGCATCGCATCCAAATTTTCGTTATCATAATTATCGTCATTAATATTATTCTCATCATGATTAGCGTCTAAACCAATTGTGTCACTATCAACCCGCGGCTCTTGTGTCTTACCATGAAGATGCCAACAAGTATAGTTTTGGCCAAAACCGTTTTCAATCAAATGGCGTCTAATAATGTTAGGCGCATCAATGGACACATTATTTCTGCACACTTTACACGGACAAGAAATATTTGTTCCTCTCTTACTTTCTCGATGATCCTCAACGCATTTCATAAATTCAGCCAATCCTTTCAAATATTCTGAGGAATACTGATGTAGGTTTTAGTATATATCTACTTTTAGGAAAAAGTAAATATAAACGCGGTAAGTATTAATCGACACGATTTAGGAAAACCGTGAAGACGAATAAATTCCAAGTTCGTTCTCGAAGGAGGTGTGTGTATTAATGTGCCAATATATATAAAATCAAGTTTGGATTAGTGACGGTTTTGGTTGAGAAGAGAAAAAGAAAAGACGAGCTACGATTACGATTAAACTACGACGTTGACGTAAAACGCGAACGTAAATACGTAAAACGCGACAAAATTAAAAATTAAACCTAAAAATTAATTTAAAAGTTAAACTAAGTCTTAAATAATATAAATAAGAATAAAAATCCAACAAATATATTTTAAAACCTTTTATTAATTAAATATTCAATTTTAAATGCTAATTAAAGCCCTAAAATTAAATACAATTAACAAAATGTCAAAAATATTAATTTATTGAACTAATAACTAACTTATATTATTTAAAGACTAAAAAGTATTTTTCTTAAATTTTAAAAACTATTTTTCTATTTTTAAATGACTAAAAACTATTTTTAAACTAAAATAATCATAAAAAATAATAAAATAATGCCAAAATTAATTTAACAATTTTAAAAATCCTAAATTACCCTAATGAACAGTAGAAAATTGAAAAAGTTTAAAAAAAGTAAAAATTTGCACTAAAAGACAAAACTAGTTAATAATAAAACCCTAATTAAACTAAATTAATTATAAAAAATAATTAAAAAGTGAAAAGTGAATATTTCTTAACTAAAAATCTTAAATTAATTTTCTAAATCTAATAAAAATTTTAGAACTGAAAAATAAAACTTTTTTACACTACAAGACAAAAACAGAAATCACAAAAAGTAATTAAAATAACAATTAAACCTAAAAAATACTAAATGAACAGTAACTTAAAATTAAATTATACTGAAAATTCAAAAATAAAATAAGAAAAATAATGCAAAAAGAATCAGGTCCTAATTCCTAAATTTGCCCACAAAAGACAAAAAAAACAAAGCTGATAGTGACCTTTTCTTGTTTTCTGTCTTTTAGTAGAGCAGTGGGAACACAAGTGCTAGCAGTGGGAAAGGAGTTCCCACTGCTTGTATTAAAAAACGGGTCTGGTGGTATTTAGCTTGATTTCAAGCTCAAATCTTGGAGTCTTTTGGAAACAAAGGCACCCCCACACTCATGGAAGTGTGGGGAGTCAATATGAACAGAAAAAAAGCACAAGCACAACGCAAATATCTCACTCAAAAGGCAAAGATCAGTTGTTGATATACAGAAAAATGCAAATGGGGGCTGTGGACTACTTTTGCTGATCTATATGGTTCTAGGACGAATTTTAACAGACTACAACTTGCACACTACTCAACCAAGTCACACAAAACTGATTAAAAGCCCTAGGTGCTCCTATTATCTAACAGATTACAAGTTGGGTGAGCAAAATTAAGCTAAAAACAAGCAGATTTGATGAACTTTACTGATTTTTACCTATGTTACCAATTGTGAGCATGCAATTTGTTTTAAACCTTTTCTAAACCAAACCTTTAGTACTTAGAGCTACACAGACTTACAACCTAAGTGTTTATAGACTAATTTAAACCACAAACTCTCACAAATTTCTAGCTTAACTGCAAATCCAAACACCACCTAAAATACTGAAATCTAATTTTAACACAGCAAGTGTATTCTAATCCTATCTAAATTGATCTATCACTACACTAACATGCATAATAAACACAAATAATCAAAGATAAACAATCAATACCCACAAAAGAGCAGATTCACACCAAATCACTCACAATCACATGAAAACTTAAAAAAAACAAGGCAAGTGGGGTTCAAGCCTCAAACCTGGCTGATGCCTTCCACTGGTCCAATCTTTTTGAGCTTTATGAGCTTATGAGAAGCTGGATGTAAGAGGTTGATGTAGAGAAAAAAGTGTGGGGACCACAGCAGTCCCAAACACACTCAAAATATCTTCAAAATGGAAATTAAATGAGAAGGATGGAGAGTCTTGTTTCTTGTACCTGCACAAACAAAACCAACAAGGAACAAATTCTTGTTTCAAAAAGACCATAAGCTAGAAGCTTATGGCTTTTTAAACAGTAAGTGATGAGAAATAAAAAAAATGATAAACTGATTTTCTTTTGAAATTTTTGGAACACCAAATATTTAAACCTTAGATAAAAACTGAACAAATCCTTGGATTTTCCTTTGTGATTCCACTTTCACTTCCTCACAAAGGTAAATCCAGATTATAAACAACTTCTTAAAAAACTTGAAAACTGAATTTCTGAAAACGTTTTTATAAACTAAAAAAAAACTTGGAGATATTTTAACTAACTTGCAATTGATACTAGAAAACAGATAAAAGGAACTCAGGAATTATGCTAAAAATTGTAGCTTTCATTGTCATTAATAACCAAAATTTTTTACATAAAAACTGGAACATTGATACAAGTGACACACCACTTGTATTTATACTGAATTAAGACTATTCTAGAATAAAAAATGAAAACTAAAACCCTAGCTAGTCTTTTCCTCTTTTGCCCTTGGTCCTTGATTCTTCAAATCGGTCAAAATGGTCCTTGTGATGACTGAGGTGTTGCCAGCTGGTGAAGATTGATCATATACGTTGAAATACTCCTTAGAGGCCAAGTTATGAAGGAGGTTCGTTGATTAAGTCAAGAGATTCCTTTGTTGCAAAAAGTGGAGAAGCAGGGGAGGACGGGGGCCCCACTGGATGTCACGGGTTGGTGTGTTTTTTGGTGGGTTGGGTTTAGGGGAGGTTCAATTGTGGTTCTGGATGCTATAAAGCCAAACCCCTTTGATTAGGGGTATAATCGAATTAGGGTTTATAGGGTAATAGGTGGGGGTTTAATGCAGGTTAGGGAAGAGATTAGTTTAAAAATTATGTTTCCCCCACTTTTTGTTTAATATTAATACCGGTTTAAAAAAATGTAAGTGGGTTGACTGGGTCATTGACTTGGGCTGGGTAGGGTGATGGGTATTGGGCTGGTCGGGTAAAATGGTGGGTTTGGTAAGGGTAAAAACGGGTTTGGTTGGGTAAATGGTGGATATGGGTTTGTTTTATACAAGTTTGGCCCCTGAACTCCCAAACTTCTTGCAAACAAAGTCTTAACAGCTATTAACTCAATATCCTTTGTAATAACTTTCAAGCAATTGTCAAATATGGCACAATACTTTGCAAATCTTTGTATCAAGGACCATATAAGCATTTTCTTCATTCTTTAAGGGCTTAAATGGCATAATCTTGAAATATTAGGGACCCAAATGCAATAATAGGATTTTGCAAGGGTATAATATGACAAGTCTTCAAAAGTTGAAGGGCCAATCTTGCCAATTCTTCAAACTTCAAGGACTTCAAAGGAAATTCATGATTCGGGTCCGGTTCTTTGTGCGGCTTCGTTTCCCGTGTTCGTTTTTGCTTCATTCTTGTGATATTTTGTTGATTTCACGATATCTGTACCTAAAATACACAAATGAACAAACACAAGTATATATATGGGTATTTTGACGACATTTTAAGCGTTTTAAGCCCGATTTGGACGATGAGACTATGTATAAATACAGTCTCATCACTCCCCCACACTAAACCATTGCCGTGTCCTCACGCAATGCTAGAATTAAGTATCGTAGCACTTCCAAAATTCATTTTATGATGACATTTATTCAAGACATAAAAATAAACTACTACACGTGCTTTAGACATAATGTATTGTTTTCATCACGAGAACGTGACTTTTAGGGTCATAGAACAAGAACACGTGAATGCTTCGTTAGAAATAATTTCGTCGTCCTCGATTTTCACCCAATTCCATGCTAAGCGTGTAACGAGATCATTGTTATTATAAGTTAGCAACACGAACACATCTCATGAGTGTTAATTACGAACCTAAACTCCCTTATTCCTAATTGGTATCTCTTATATTTTATTTTGTCTTAATGATCACGAGGATACATCATCGACTTATGCGTAAATAGAGATTAAGTCTAAAAATAGAAACTTAACGGTGTAACCAAAATCATTAAATCAATAATTCATCCCAATAGACAACGATGTCAAAAAATTAAGTCAACAAGAAGGATCGATAAACACGGTTTTATAACGGTTTTGAACATGAGACTTATTACCAAGACTTTTATACGCCCCCTAACGGAAGGGCCTTATTATCTTTGGTTTACCTCCATCTTTTATTCAACTTCGCCATGAAGCTTTTATTATGACTTCGGTCTTGCCTTGCCTTTTATTATCCGCCTCATCGGTGGTTTTATTAGCCAAAGACGTATATCCTCACGCAAAAGCGAATTTTGGATCTTTAAAGCTTCGAAGATTAAGGCTTGATTCACTTTCAATTTGGGCATAGATTTTTCGGCCTTGTGAGCTTCAAATTTTTGCTTAATTTAGGTGAGCACTTGAAATCTTATTATTAGGTGAAGCTTTCGATTATTCGGGTGCCAATACTTCAAAACCGTGACGCTGGCGATACCTTAATGTTTTTCCAATTTAATTACATGGAAGCTACCAAAACAAATTAGAAACCCAACAATAGTGGCTAAACCGCCAAATCAATATTTATTAACAATTTATTATGCAAAATGCGTTGGAGAATAAGCTAATAATTACTACACATAAGATCGTGACGATTACGAGACTTATAAATAACTCTATCATTTCTCGTCCTCATTTAAGAGACTTAGCCTAAAAAGTTAAGGAATCGAAGCTAAGTGCTCAACACGCACGGTCGAGTCAAAAATTACTCTCGTTCTCACCATCAGAAAACCTACATTCGTGTCTTAAACACTTATAAAACATGAGAAAAATTTTAAAATTTGGCCATTTTTAGCCTTATTTGCAACAAAACGATAGCAAAAAGATGAATATTGGATTGCGTGTTGACGTAAGCACGGTGAAGTATCTACTCACCCCCCATACTAAAACTAAACATTGTCCTCAATGTTTCGAGTCTAGGGGTGTAAACACCCCCATACTAGAGACGAAGTCGAATGCTTAATCTCGAGCATGGAAAGGGTAAAACGAATAACCTAAAAGCCGTTTATGAATTATGCTAATAAGATAAACGTTAGAACATAAAAGGATATCATCGGATATCGGAATCTCCAAAGGCAACGATCGAAGCTCGAGTGATCCGTGAAACGAACACGAGAGGCTTCAATGATGACGATGAACCTAATGAATCACAATCACAAACAACCACGAAACAAAGGTAGGAAGAGCACAAGTTCCCTCGTTACATTAACTAAGAAAACGATAATATTTACAAGGATAAGTATGAGAATCCCCCACGAGGCACCTTGTTTTTGTTAACCGAGTCAAAAGCTCGACTCGAATCCCCATAAATGTGATCATTTAGGGATAATCTTGGTATGGTCATTTTTAGTGGGGCTTACATGATAAACAATGCCCAAAAGTACGTGGAGTACTTTAAAAACCCGATAAACGTATACCGGGGTCAAAGATAGCGTCTTCGTTTTCGGATGAAAGACGAAACAACGCTACTCCAACACAAACCCCAATGGGGTAGAAGAAAAGAGATAAGAAGTAGAAAGGTGGGGCAATGGGTATGTCAAACATATGAGCTACTCGAGGTAGACTCACACCAAGCAAATAGATTAGATTTCCATTTATTGCATCGGTGGAAGACCGAGATTTCCTTTTACAAGCAATTCCGGGATCGTAAATCTCGTCCTCGGTGGTAAAGTGTGAAGGAACATTTGGGGCTTCCCCCATACTAAAACCACACCAACCATCGTCAAAAGGAGTAGACGAGGTGGTAGCACTCATGAAACGCGGTGATGACGGAGTTAGCAATGTAGAAAAATCATTTAAAACATTTATAAAATCCTTTCCTTTTTCATCATTTAAAAACTCTTTATGAAAACCCGATTTGATAATGTCGAAAATATTTGGCGTGTCAAATTCAAAATTAGTCGCGCTAAAAATCCTCACATTTAAATCATTGGAGGGAGGGGGTGGCGGATTATATAAGTTCTCAAAACGTTTGTCAATAAAGAACACCGCCCCCTCGGGGTCAACATACTCGTCATCCTCATGATCGTCGATCTCATCGATTTCTTCATCAAAGATAGGCTTGTCAAACCAAGGTTTGTCATTCCCCTCTTTGAGTATCTTAGAAACTCTATCGAAAAGATCACGATCAAGCATGAAACCATCATTCTTTTGTGAGGATCGTTGATAAGTTAGATCCTCACGAATGTGGTAAATGTCATTCTCAAATGAGGAGTGTTGATTAGGTAACTCCTCGAGAATGGGATTTTTGGTGGTCACATGAGTTGGTTCATCATCGAAAATAAGACGTTCCAACTCATTAAGTTCATCCTCGATTTTGGAAAGGTCGACCTCACTCGTAGGTGGAAGTGAAGGCATAAGAGCTAGCTCTCGTTCAATGATTTCCTCAATCTCGGGATCAAACTCATAATCATCGTACTTCACATGTTTCTTCTTAGGAGAATCAAAAATAGCATGTGGATGTCGAAGTACGTGATCAAGCTCGGCAAAATCGCCATCGTCATCGTCAAAGAAAGAGTCGATGTGAGCACTCACAACCATGGACTTACAAGTCAAATGACTATGCTTAGGTGACTTTTCTAAGACGAGAGGATCGATGTCGATAAACCCTTTAGCCTCAACAGGTGTTGGGCTAGGCAAAGGAGGCACTTCGATGGAGTTAGAAGTTGAAGCCTCAAAGACGTGGTCCTTCGAAGGTGGTGAAGACGAGCCCATTTTGGTCGTTGTCGTGATGGCACTAACGTCGCCCTTCGGAATTGGTGTTTCACTTGTTTTGCTAAAAACATCCCAAAGTGAGTTTTCATCCATAAATTTACACATACCCTTTTGAATTAGGTACACGTATTCTTTATCATCAAAATCATCATCTTTAAAACCGTTTTTCTTAATTCTTTCAAAACATGCATCAAGCTTCATTCTTTCCGCTAAAGTAAACATTTTGAAATCATTAGAATTTGAATCATTAGGTTTTGAAACCTCGGTTTTTTCATTCTCATTAAATCCTTGGGATTTCCTAGCGAAAAAGTCTATTTTCTCATCCCCATATCTCATAGTAAGTCTCCCCTCGTGAACGTCGATTAAGGTTCTAGCCGTCGATAAGAATGGTCGGCCTAAAATAACGGGACATTTAGGGTCACACTCGTAATCAGATATAACGAAATCCGCGGGAAAAACAAACTTTCCAATCCTAACATAGACATCCTCGGCTATTCCAATTGGTATTAAAGGTGTACAATTTGCAAGCTCGATTGTCATGTTCGTGGGGGTAAGCGAAGGAAATCTCATTAATATCCAAAGAGAATGAGGCATGAGATTGATGCTAGCACCTAAATCGGCAAGGGCTAAACATCCCTCAATCTTGGAAAAATCACAAGGTAATAGAAATTGGCCCGGATCCTTTTCCTTTCTCGGCATACGCCTTTTGGGTTTTTTAAGAAGGATCGATGCACAAGTTTCTTCAAGGCTTACTTTGGTAAGGTCGACAAAGCTCTCTTTTTGAACCGTGGATGGAATTTGAGGTACACGAGGATGTGCACTCTTTTCCTTGGTCGCCACGTTCACCCCATCGACTTTAGAACAAGAAGACGTCTTAGAAGTCGAGGGTTGAGAGGGATAAACAACACGGAATCCTTCAAGGTTAGGGGTAATCACACGACCTTTCTCACGAGACGAGGCGGCTTTACATTGTTCTTTCGGATTAGCAACGGTGTCACTAGGTAACGAACTCGATGACGCACCCGAGGACTTGTTCATTATGGCCGAAAACATTTTTTATGTCAATTTGCCCTTGCTCAATCTTCGTGTTTTGCAATTTCAAAGTATTTGTAAAGTCGTTTTTAAAAGTACCAATTTCTCCCTCTAATCGTCTCATATTAGCCTCATTCGTTTTCATGTAATTTTGAAAATCGTTTGACGAACTATTTTGATTTGAATTAAAGTTCCCTTGGTTTTGATTACTTCTTTGAAAATTGTTTTGATTCCCACTTGAAAAATTATTGCCTTGATTGTTATCTCTATTTTGCCAAGTTATATTACGACCTTGATTATAACCTCCTTGATTTTGATTCGATAAATTTCCTTGTTGATTGTTCCCTTGAAAATTGTTTCGATTTTGAAAATTGTTGCCTTGGTTATAATTGCCTTGTTGTGATGGACCCGCGTTATTTTGATTTTGAAAATTGTTGTTTCCATTTAACGCACTCACATTCGACGTTTAGCCATCCGTAGCCGCACACTCGTAATAATTATGAGGTCCACCACAAAACGTACACGAAACCTCAACCGCTTTCACCGTAGCGGGAGCGTCTTTCTTTTGCATCTCAACGAGAAAAGACGTGAACACATTCATAAGCTTGTCGACTTTTGCATCAACTCTCTCAATGTCGCGATTAGAACTACTAACATTGGCGACATTGGCAACACTCGGTGCGTTGCGGAGTTGGTAAACCTTGGATCGGTTCTCGATAATTATCAAAGCTTCTCTCGGAGTTTTACACAAAAAGTTGCCACCGGCGGCGGAATTCAACGAGTCTTGTTCGTGAAAATTAAGACGTTGTAAAACGTATCGATTTGGTGCAACTCGGAAAAACCATGGTGAGGACATTGCCTAAGCAATTCCTTAAAGCGATCCCACGCGTCTCTAAAAGATTCATTCGGTTTTTGCTCAAATTTTGTAATCTCGTTTTTGAAAAACGTTGTCTTAGACGGTGGGAAAAAATAATTAACGAACTTGGAAACGAGATCCTTCCACGTAACTATGGAATTAGGTGGCTCTTTCTCGTATCAATCCTTGGCGGCACCATCGAGCGAGTACGGAAAAAGCATAAGTTTGACGACATCGGTGTCGACGTTCTTAAACTTGCTCGTGGCTAAAAGACGATCAAAATTCCGAATATGGTCGTGAGGATTATCGGCTTCACGACCTCGAAACTTCGTAGCTTGGATCAACGAAATCATTCCGCTCTTAATCTCAAAATTCTACGCCTCGATAGCGGGAATTACGATCGCGTCTCCATAACCCTCGGTGGGCGCTTGGAGCAATTCCATCATAGAACGATTGTCGGCCATCTCGTCTAAGGTTTCTTCAACAACGATATTAGGAACGTCGGTTTCTAATTCTCGTCTACGTCGTCGATTCCTTCGATTACGATTGCGTCGATTCGAAGCTTCGCTAGAATTGGAATAATCCTTCGATCGAGTGCGCATGCACTAAGCGTAGAATGGGTGGTAGCAAAGAAGATTCTTTTTGCGGTTTTTCGATTTTTCAATTTTTTTGGTTTTTGATTGGTTTTTTAATTTTTTTGGATTTTTGAATGTATTACATAGACACAAATCTACAAATCTCCCCTCGAATCGACTTTCTCGATTAAAGGAGCCTCAAAGAATGAAAACGATCACGTGGAGTGAACGTTCTCGATGACTTTAGAACGTTGGTGGAACACCAAAACGTTCAAGAGGGTTTAATCTTGAAAACACAAGCAAATATAATATACGTAGATAATACTTGGGCGGCAAACCCTCGATTAGCTCTCTTTCTCAAAACACGCACAAGCAAGCGGAGGAAACGAGGCGGCGCTAAGCACTTAAGAGCCTTTTTCCTTTAGGTCGTGAAATACAACCGCCTTATACCCACCTTATAGTTTGTGTTAATTGAAATTAAGCCTCACGAAAGTATTTATCTATTTTGCCTTTAAACTTTTGCTTTAGATTCGAATACAATGATCGAGTGATGAAATCCCGAATCAAGGTTGCGTTTTCACGCTTTTGGAGTACTTGTATATTTATTGTTCTTACGTAGTACAATATAGTAATAATATATTCACAAGAAAAACGAAAACCAATATATCTACAATATAGTAAAGATTGTTTTGTGTTTAATTTAGGAAAACTAAACACGATTTATTTGGATAGTATAATATAATAAGGAAAATAAGAAAAATGAGTATGTACGATATTCACGCTTTCCAAAAAATGAAAAGCAAAAACGCACTACTCACACAAACACGATACTAATAGTAATGGCACACTAAACACCTCCCCGGCAGCGGCGCCAAAAATTGATGTAGGTTTTAGTATATATCTACTTTTAGGAAAAAGTAAATATAAACGCGGTAAGTATTAATCGACACGATTTAGGAAAACCGTGAAGACGAATAAATTCCAAGTTCGTTCTCGAAGGAGGTGTGTGTATTAATGTGCCAATATATATAAAATCAAGTTTGGATTAGTGACGCTTTTGGTTGAGAAGAGAAAAAGAAAAGACGAGCTACGATTACGATTAAACTACGACGTTGACGTAAAACGCGAACGTAAATACGTAAAACGCGACAAAATTAAAAATTAAACCTAAAAATTAATTTAAAAGTTAAACTAAGTCTTAAATAATATAAATAAGAATAAAAATCCAACAAATATATTTTAAAACCTTTTATTAATTAAATATTCAATTTTAAATGCTAATTAAAGCCCTAAAATTAAATATAATTAACAAAATGTCCAAAATATTAATTTATTGAACTAATAACTAACTTATATTATTTAAAGACTAAAAAGTATTTTTCTTAAATTTTAAAAACTATTTTTCTATTTTTAAATGACTAAAAACTATTTTTAAACTAAAATAATCATAAAAAATAATAAAATAATGCCAAAATTAATTTAACAATTTTAAAAATCCTAAATTACCCTAATGAACAGTAGAAAATTGAAAAAGTTTTAAAAAAATAAAAATTTGCACTAAAAGACAAAACTAGTTAATATTAAAACCCTAATTAAACTAAATTAATTATAAAAAATAATTAAAAAGTGAACAGTGAATATTTCTTAACTAAAAATCTTAAATTAATTTTCTAAATCTAAGAAAAGTTTTAGAACTGAAAAATAAAACTTTTTTACACTACAAGACAAAAACAGAAATCACAAAAAGTAATTAAAATAACAATTAAACCTAAAAAATACTAAATGAACAGTAACTTAAAATTAAATTATACTGAAAATTCAAAAATAAAATAAGAAAAATAATGCAAAAAGAATCAGGTCCTAATTCCTAAATTTGCCCACAAAAGACAAAAAAAACAAAGCTGATAGTGACCTTTTCTTGTTTTCTGTCTTTTAGTAGAGCAGTAGGAACACAAGTGCTAGCAGTGGGAAAGGAGTTCCCACTGCTTGTATTAAAAAACGGGTCTGGTGGTATTTAGCTTGATTTCAAGCTCAAATCTTGGAGTCTTTTGGAAACAAAGGCATCCCCACACTCATAGAAGTGTGGGGAGTCAATATGAACAGAAAAAAAGCACAAGCACAAAGCAAATATCTCACTCAAAAAGGCAAAGATCAGTTGCTGATATACAGAAAAATGCAAATGGGGGCTGTGGACTACTTTTGCTGATCTATATGGTTCTAGGACGAATTTTAACAGACTACAACTTGCACACTACTCAACCAAGTCACACAAAACTGATTAAAAGCCCTAGGTGCTCCTATTATCTAACAGATTACAAGTTGGGTGAGCAAAATTAAGCTAAAAACAAGCAGATTTGATGAACTTTACTGATTTTTACCTATGTTACCAATTGTGAGCATGCAATTTGTTTTAAACCTTTTCTAAACCAAACCTTTAGTACTTAGAGCTACACATACTTACAACCTAAGTGTTTATAGACTAATTTAAACCATAAACTCTCACAAATTTCTAGCTTAACTGCAAATCCAAACACCACCTAAAATACTGAAATCTAATTTTAACACAGCAAGTGTATTCTAATCCTATCTAAATTGATCTATCACTACACTAACATGCATAATAAACACAAATAATCAAAGATAAACAATCAATACCCACAAAAGAGCAGATTCACACCAAATCACTCACAGTCACATGAAAACTTAAAAAAAACAAGGCAAGTGGGGTTCATGCCTCAAACCTGGCTGATGCCTTCCACTAGTCCAATCTTTTTGAGCTTTATGAGCTTATGAGAAGCTGGATGTAAGAGGTTGATTTAGAGAAACAGTGTGGGGACCACAGCAGTCCCAAACACACTCAAAATATCTTCAAAATGGAAATTAAATGAGAAGGATGGAGAGTCTTGTTTCTTGTACCTGCACAAACAAAACCAACAAGGAACAAATTCTTGTTTCAAAAAGACCATAAGCTAGAAGCTTATGGCTTTTTAAACAGTAAGTGATGAGAAATAAAAAAAATGATAAACTGATTTTCTTTTGAAATTTTTGGAACACCAAATATTTAAACCTTAGATAAAAACTGAACAAATCCTTGGATTTTCCTTTATGATTCCACTTTCACTTCCTCACAAAGGTAAATCCAGATTATAAACAACTTCTTAAAAAACTTGAAAACTGAATTTCTGAAAACGTTTTTATAAACTAAAAAAAACTTGGAGATATTTTAACTAACTTGCAATTGATACTAGAAAACAGATAAAAGGAACTCAGGAATTATGCTAAAAATTGTAGCTTTCATTGTCATTAATAACCAAAATTTTTTACATAAAAACTGGAACATTGATACAAGTGACACACCACGTGTATTTATACTGAATTAAGACTATTCTAGAATAAAAAATGAAAACTAAAACCCTAGCTAGTCTTTTCCTCTTTTTCCCTTGGTCCTTGATTCTTCAAATCGGTCAAAATGGTCCATGTGATGACTGAGGTGTTGCCAGCTGGTGAAGATTGATCCTATACGTTGAAATACTCCTTAGAGGCCAAGTTTTGAAGGAGGTTCGTTGATTAAGTCAAGAGATTCCTTTGTTGCCAAAAGTGGAGAAGCAGGGGAGGACGGGGGCCCCACTGGAGGTCACGGGTTGGTGTGTTTTTTGGTGGGTTGGGTTTAGGGGAGGTTCAATTGTGGTTCTGGATGCTATAAAGCCAAACCCCTTTGATTAGGGGTATAATCGAATTAGGGTTTATAGGGTAATAGGTGGGGGTTTAATGCAGGTTAGGGAAGAGATTAATTTAAAAATTATGTTTCCCCCACTTTTTGTTTAATATTAATACCGGTTTAAAAAAATGTAAGTGGGTTGACTGGGTCATTGACTTGGGCTGGGTAGGGTGATGGGTATTGGGCTGGTCGGGTAAAATGGTAGGTTTGGTAAGGGTAAAAACGGGTTTGGTTGGGTAAATGGTGGATATGGGTTTGTTTTATACAAGTTTGGCCCCTGAACTCCCAAACTTCTTGCAAACAAAGTCTTAACAGCTATTAACTCAATATCCTTTGTAATAACTTTCAAGCAATTGTCAAATATGGCACAATACTTTGCAAATCTTTGTATCAAGGACCATATAAGCATTTTCTTCATTCTTTAAGGGCTTAAATGGCATAATCTTGAAATATTAGGGACCTAAATGCAATAATAGGATTTTGCAAGGGTAAAATATGACAAGTCTTCAAAAGTTGAGGGGCCAATCTTGCCAATTCTTCAAACTTCAAGGACTTCAAAGGAAATTCATGATTCGGGTCCGGTTCTTTGTGCGGCTTCGTTTCCCGTGTTCGTTTTTGCTTCATTCTTGTGATATTTTGTTGATTTCACGATATCCGTACCTAAAATACACAAATGAACAAACACAAGTATATATATGGGTATTTTGACGACATTTTAAGCGTTTTAAGCCCGATTTGGACGATGAGACTATGTATAAATACAGTCTCATCAAATACCGCTCTACATTATACATCCAATCGTCACGATCCATCTGAAAAAATAATGAAGTTAGATGTGTTATATATAAAAATAATAATAATAACAATATTAATAATTATTATCATTTTTTTAAAAAAAAACCTTTTATTTATTAATCACATAAAATTGGAAGGGAGCCGCGAAACAAGCTGCGCTCCCACCCCCTTTTGAATACAGAAACCAAGTCTAGAAAATAGAAAATAGCCACTCCTAGCATCATTAGAATGACAAACAGATAAACGCTTGAGACGCGAAAGAGTAACCAAGGCTTCCTCGTCAAGCTCCCCAAAAGTAGAGAAGGCAAAAGGGATGAACGAATAACCGTACTCTGCACAAATAGAAGAATACTTCCTCCTTTTCTTCTGAGCAGAACTCCGCAAAGCAATCCCGGGGACCCACAAATCCAAACCCGCACCAGCAAACGGTGAGACGCCCGTGACATTGAAGCAAGCATCTTTACCTTGGGACCAATTATGCAACAATAAATCCGCTGGACGAAGGTCTCGTCCATCGGCTGGAAGAAATCCTATAGGAGCCTCTTTCTGCACAGAAATACCAACTCTAGAACAAATATCAACCAACATATCACGCACCAGATTATGCCGAAACTTCACACCCACCTCACTAGAGTAGTGAACAGCATGGTCACCCCACTGGTCCATCCGATGCACGTGACAACTCGGACAAAAAGATCTATCATGAAACAAAGGAACCGCCAAATGATAACACAGGACAGCTCTAAACTGACGTGGGTTCATACACTGCCCCAGCCCATCAATAGGAATAATAATTATTATCATCATTATTATTATTATTATTATTGTTTTTTAATTATTATAATTTTTATTATTATTATTATTATTATTATTTTTAATCATGACTTCAATAGAATAATAGGATTTACAAAAAATTAGTGGGAAGCTAGATACTATCTGGGCTCCCACTCCTTTAGCAATAGATAAGCTAATCCTATTAAAAATATGAAGAGCAGCACGCGCCCCAAAGTCTTGAGCCATGGAGAATTTTCAGATCCGTTTTAGCAAAGCAACCGCATCCTCCTCTAATTCCCCCAAGGAAGAAAAAGAAAATGGGAGAAACCCATATCCAATAGTCGCACACTTAGTCATATACTTAGCACGTTTACGTTTTGCAGCATCGACCACTACGCGACCGGGCACAAAATTAGCCATCCCGGATTGGGTCAATGGTGAAGATCCAGTCAAATCTACACACACATCCATCCCTTCATCCCATGAGTAAAGTAGCATATCTGTTGGACGAAGCGGTTTATCACTCCCTCTATCCAACCCAATATCAACTTCCTTACCAACTGAAATCCCTGAACGGTAACATATGTCAACAAGGGTATCACGCACAATATTATGACGGTGTTTGATACCAACAATCCCAGCACACGATACAACATGATCTCCGTAAATATCCCCAGTAAAAACCCTTGAGCAAGCAGAACAAGGCTTCGAGACAGAAAATAAAGGGATACCTAACTGATAACACAAAACACAACGGTACATTTTACCGTTCATAGTCTGTCCCAACCCAGAAATAGGAACCGCCCTAAGCCAGTTGGAGGTATGATCCTCTCTTTGAGATTTCCATATGGCCATCTGACGAGGAGATAAGGAAAAGGTAGATTCTGCATTTTTTGTAACCTTTGTGAAATATATATCTGCCATTTTCTTCATGAGTTTTAGGACAGCGATTTCACTATTATTATTATTATTATTATTATTATTATTAATTAACGGATTACCACTCCTTCACCCACACAAAACACACACACATCTACCAAAAACTCGATCATTTCATAACACATCTATCATTTCATGACACACTCACAACACAATCGATCAACCATAGCTAAAGACCTAATTTTTTTAATAATAATTATTATTAAAATTAATAATTAATAAAAATAACAATAATATTAATAATTATTAATAATAATAATAATAATAATATTAAAATTAATATTAATAATAATAATATATGTGGGGTTATTAGGTGGTGTTAAACTAAGAAAAATGCAAATAAGACAAAATTGAAAACCAAATTGTCCAAAAACTTAACTTAATAGTTTTATAATAATTTTTAAAGTTAATAAAAAACTTCAAAATTAAATAAAATTAGAAATAAGCCAAAATGAAATTTTTTTCAATTGTAAACCTAAAAAATATTAAATGAAACCTAAAAATAATTTTTATAAAATTTTAAACTAATTTTAACTATTTTTAAACTATTTTATAAAAACTGGGAATTTAAATATAATACAAAATTAATAAAAAACGTAAAAAAAAAATTAAACCAAAAAGTCCTAAAGTACTTGAATGACAAAGGAAAAATGAAAAGCTAAATAAAATCAAACTTTATAAGCTGAAATCAGCTTATTAAGCTTCGAATTGAATTAATAAGCAAGACCACAACACCCCTTAAATAATAAATTGTGCAAATGTCTACCAGTTAAAGACCCTAGGGCAGTTGGTTGAGGTGTTGGTGTGTGGTGTAAATGGCACAGGTTCGAGTCCTGGCCAAGACTTTTTGTAAAAATATTTTTTTATACACCACTCACGCACTTAGTCAAACACACATAAACAAAACACACCTAACACTGATCATTTCACACACACTAATACCGATCATTTCAATCAAACACACATTGGATCATTTCACACACACATCAACCTAATTCGATCTTTCACAAATCGGCACTAATGTTTGGTAAGTTTTACCCCATTTTCGGCTTATTTTGGGATTTATGATTATATAAAGGGTTGTTTGTTTCGGCTTATATGTGGGGTTATTAGGTGGTGTTAATTTCGGCTTATATTTAGGCTTATTAGGGGTTGTTTTTTTAGGCTTATATGAGGGCTTATGAGCGTATTTGATTTTGGCTTATAAAACATAAACGCCAATTTTATGGCTTATTTTGAGACTCAGAATTTTATAAGTTTATTATAAACTTATATAAGCCCAAAACTCTTGATATCAGCCACAAAATTGGGGCCTATGTTATATAAGCCGAAATGAAATAAGCTCATAAGCCCACATAGTGCTAACTGTTCTGAGTGTTTTATTTTACCTGAACCTGTTTGATTTATTCTATATATCATAGTGCTAACTGTCTAGATCTTGTTATTAGCTGGTAATAAGTGAAATTAGATATAAGGTTTAGCTTATTTTGATCTGCATTAGGTAGTTAATGTATAAATGTAGTTGTCACACTAGTAAAACTAGTGTTGGATTTTTATAAGCTTATACAACATCCATTAACAGCCTATCCAAACACTATTTTAACATCAGTACCAGAATTTTATAACACTATTTTGAGTATTAAACCTATTCTAGCAAAAGTGAAACCTCAGTATCATTGAATGAAAGCTCACTTTCACTTAATTTGTTACTAACTGGATTGATGTTGACATTGTAGAAAAAGTCGAACAAATTTGGGATTACATTGTAACAAATTACCAGGAAATGGATTACAGTCCACAAACTTGGAGAGTTATGGATGCTTATGTTTCGAATACATTTTCTTTTCCACAATTCTATAAGCAAGGTATGTAATCATCAAATTATATTTTCATTTTTAGCCTTTTTTGTAGTTTACATATTTTGGTACCTTTATTAAGCGAGTGTTTTTTATAGTGTAGGAACCACACACTATGACAAAAAAGTGCGACTAGTGACTGATCAAATGTGGAAGTGGGGTGTCGCCAAGTATGGTAAACCAAATAAGAATTAGAGTCAAAAGATGTTGGATGAATTTACTGATGCTATGTTCGCTGCATTTGGAGATGATGGCCCTGAGTCTTCAACAAAAACCTTTTCTGTTCTACTAATCTATATCCAAGGTAGCTGATTTGATAGCTTGTAGTGCTAGCTTGTATTTGCTAGCTTGTGCTCTGAATGATTTGTATAGCTTATATGTGTTGGTTATATGTTGTACTTATTATGTTTAATCTTGTTTAGCCTATTCTAGCTTATTAGTTCACTTTTAGTGTAATCTGTTAGTGTAAAGTGTAGTATTAGGAGTGTTTGTTTCATATAGTTTGACTCATTAAAGTCAACTCTTAGATGCTAGAAGTTTGGACTGTTATATCATAGTTTTCTATAAAATTTGGATAATATTTGAAATTAGAGGTCTGATGGCTACATTTAGTTTTAGTGCTTTCATTAGTGGAGCAATAGTTGTAATACTTTTTACATGATAGTTATAGTCCATTACTTGTGCTAGTTTGGTAGCTGTAAGCCTGCTAGTAAAATTCATAGGATCATATTAGTTTAGCATTCAGTGTGATAAGGCATTTTCTAGACAAAAAGCCCCTAGGTAAAAGTAATTAATAGAGCATGATACTTATTGAAAAGTTAGTTTAGCTATCAAATTACACAAAAAGATTAGTAGTAACACTTCATTTGTTTAGCTTAATCTGTTGAGTAATATTTGTCATTTACCTGCACTCAGAATTGTACTCTTAATCATGTCATTTTCATTAGCCAATGCCCCAAGCTTTTAGTTGTTGTTAGAGTGTAAGTTTTTGCATACTAATAGACTAGCTAGGTAAAGATTTTGAAAAGGCAAAAATATATGAGTTAGAGCTTATGGAATTCATTTTATCATATTTGAAAGTCCCTTAATATGACAATTGTTCAAACTATAACTCGTATAACCAGGAAACACAATGAAATACTTTTCTAACGCGTAATGCTTTATTAACTGTTATAAACAAAGTATTACAAGGTGCTATGAATACACTCGTTGAATGACAATAAGAAATGAACCCTAGAATAAGTAAACTAGATTCGAGACTCAAGTTTACAAGGGAACCAATGAGACGCTGGTAGACAGCTGAGGGCTCAGTGGTTCCAAAGTGAGAAATAACTTAGATATATTATCCAAGCACAAGTGTTGGTTTAATTCTTCTTTCTCACTCGTATTTATAGTGGTACGAGGTTGCTTCCTTAGTGGAAGTAGTTGATACGTGTCCTCTTCTGAATTGAAGAGTACAACGTATTAAATGCATGCCCAAATCGAGACATATCTTTAAACAACTTTAGGTGAACAGTTCTACCAACTGTTCACCTTTTGTCCCACTAGGTCGTACTAGGCTTTATCTTGAATCTCTTGTTTTGTCCCGCTCAAAACACTTAGAAGATTCTCCCGCCTAAACTATAAAAGGATTGGACAAGATTTGCTTGTATCAGACTTCTAGGGTTCTTAAGTTCTCTCTGAGTATTGTCAACTCAGAGATCCTTGAACACCAGCACATTCCTTCTACATCCCAGTTATCCATAATCGTTGGTGAGTATGACTTCAGATTGTCTTCGACTTCTCTGACGTTGTCTTTGACTTGAATGTTCCTGGTGTGCCAACTGAGGCTTTGCCTTCCACTAGTCTGGTCTCTGTCGCTGGTACTCTCAGCGATCAGTAACACTTAGTCTAATTTAAACAAATCTAGACTGGGCCATAGTTAAAACTTTCATTGGCCCAACAATCTGCCCTTATTTGTTTACAAAATTATACTATGTCTAAAATTATTGTAAATGAGTACACAAATTCTTCTTACATATAATTTAACAAAAATACCTCAGAGTTTTATTAAACCTAAAGAACCTAGTCTATTACAAGAACACCCAGCGGTGTAAACATAAACAAAATAAAAGGTTCTTCAGCAATCAAGGCCTTGATCACAGATTCTCCGAGCTTCAACTTTGTCACTCCTAGAGTTGATGATCAGCTCAACTTCAAACTCAAAATCATCAGCTAATTTGCAGTTCCTTAGGATGCCCTGTTTGAGTCTGATGAGTTGGATAGTTAACACCAGATGTAGTTCATTCATCCGCTGAAATAAATACTCACAATTACCATTCATGAAGACCATTCATGTCTCTGGTTCTGAGTATACTTGGCCACCCACTGGTTTAGTGATCTCTTTGGGCAGTACCAGGTTTTTGTGCATTCCATATACAACAATATCCTCAATGACCATCTTTTCTACCAGAGGCCCCATTTGGGTTTTCCTTTTTCTTTGTCCTTGAGATGATTGTTGTTGTGATAGTTGAGGAGGCAGAGGTACCTTCAGCTTCTTTGTAGTGTCCCTTACCCAATTCAGCTTAGCTTGAATGTTTTTCATCATTCGGGCAGCACCAGGCCCAGTCTTCTTTTAGGCAAGAGATAACATTTCTAACCATTCAGAGAGGCCCAGATCTCTGAGTTTAAAGTTACTGAATACTTTGTAGTTGGTCAGTTGTTTTTCTTTGTATAAGGTCATCACTACTCTTTTGTCTTTGTCAGTGTAACATGCGTACTTGGTGATTTGACCAGGCTCTACTCTTTGGTCCACTATTCTCTCATATTCCTTTTAAAGGTTGCTCCTTTTAACTTCAAGTTCTTTGAGCTTATTCAGCTGAGCTTCCTTTACAGCTGGAGAGAGTAGTTTGTTCAGAGCTTCTTTGCTTTTGATTTCAGCAGCTCTAATGTTTTCTAACCTTTTTTGTTCCAAGATTTGAGCCTTTGCCTGCTCTGGGGTTAGTGGTGGTTCATCAACGCTCTTAAATTTGGTCAAGTCATAGTGCTTGGCTGTGGATCCACCTTCTTCTTAAAGGGAGTGCAGGGTTTTTTCAGGTGCCTCAGTGGCAATTCCTTTTCCCTTGTCCTGTGCTGGTTGAAGGATCTGATGGGTTTTGGTGTTGGGATCACTTTTAGGTTGCTGGTTGTTTAAGTGATTGCTTCCCCTTAGGTGGAGCAGTGTCTGCATCTTCTTCAGAGGTGGAGGTTGCTGAATTCTCCCCCTCAGGCATAGCGCCGGCAGAAGCTGTGCCTGATCTAGGTTTGAGGAACTTAACAAATTCTTGATGAACAAATAAACATATTTCTTTGAGTTCCCCCTGTAATAGCTCCTAAAGAAGTTGCCTGAAAGGCTTAGATGCCTTGGCAATAGCAGCAACATTTGCTTTCACAATGGTGGTAAGGACTGATGGTATGTATTGCTGAAGACTTTGGTCTAGAACTACTGGGAGGTGAGTTTGCAAGGCATTACCCAGCAGTTACGGAAGCAGTGCAGTCATAGAGGATTCCACAGATGAAGTTAGTGAAGTCTCTAGGGTGGTGGTGAGTTCCTCATTAGCATGGGTGAGTGTTTTTAATTCAGATAGGATGACATCATTTGTGACTCTAGGCTTGGTTTTACTGATGTCTCCCCTCTTGACCCAGAGATCCTCATCGGCTAGTTCTTGAACATCTTTCATTCTAGGAACATAGACAGGCTTGAGGTTTTGTAAATGTTCTAAGTGTTTTATTGCCCCCAGTTTCATGACATTGGGCAAGGTGGGGAAGGGAACTGGGGTTGGTGTACAGAGCCTCTGGTCCCATGGCTGCTTGGCAGCCAGTTCTTGAACATTTTCCATTGAAGGGAAGGAAATGGGTTTTAATTCGGATGTGAATTGGTCATCATCAACATCCATTTCAGCATAGTCTGAAATGGTCAGGTCATCTTCAATGATAAAGACCTCATCTTCTGGCATGGAGTCAATGTCTGACATGGCATCCAGATCAATGTGGGGGGCTTCAGCATTATCATCACCAGCAATGGAATAGGCATCATCATTTTGTTGTTCTTCATGAAGATTATGAGCCTGTTATGACATTTGTTAGTAACCAGCGTGAAATAAATATGAAGTCATGGATCGCCATTCGCTGCCCCTAGGAAAGCTGGGTGTGATTATCCAGCCCCCCCTAAGGATTTCTCCTTGGGACTCTTTTAGTGTGAAACATATATGTTGAAGGGTCGCCATTCGCTGCCCCTAGCATAGCTAGGTGTTATTATCCAGCTCCCCCATAAGGATTACTCTTTAGGACTCTTTTGATTTGTGAAACTTATGTGGTGAATGGTCGCCGTTCGCTGCCCCTAGGATAGCTGGGTGTGATAATCCATCTCCCCCATAAGGATTACTCCTTGGGACTCTTGTGATTTGTGAAAACTATGTGGTGAATGGTCGCCATTCGCTGCCCCTAGGATAGCTGGGTGTGATTATCTAGCTCCCCCTGAAGGATTGATCCTTGGGACTTTTTTAAGTGTGAGTTAATGGAAGTTAAGGTCGCCTTTTATCGCTACCCCTAGGAAGAATGAGGGTGATTATTCAGTCCCCCCAAAAGAATAAATTCTTTGGGACTCTTTTAGTTGTGACATATTTGAAGGTAATGGTCGCCTTTTATCGCTGCCCCTAGGAAGACTAAGGGTGATTATTCAGTCCCCCCAAAAGAATAAATTCTTTGGGACTCTTTTCATATGAGGGGACCCATATACCACGTGAGGTGTAGAGACTCTGGGTCGGGACCTATAACATGCTCAAGTTTTTATGGACAAGAGCACAGTCTAGAGGGTGAAGGATCATCGGGGTGCGTTATGAGCACAAGTGAATCATATCCTTGTGTTAAGACAGAGTGTACAGATAATCCTAAGAGTTCTAGGTGTTGACACAAACACTCTATGGGTTGAGGCAAACCCTAAGATTTCATCACTCTCTCCTACAGAATGTTGAGAGTGATTGTATGTGAACCTCCAAGAGAAAAAAAATGGCAAACTAATACCTGAGAGATATCAGCGTGGAGAAGGTTCTTAGACGTCTCTGCTGACAGGGAGACGCTAGACTCTGGTTTTTTGTCAGCGGCAGGCTCTTTAACCACATCCTCCAGAGCAGGGGATGGGTTCTTCTTGGTCTTCTTTGTCTTGGAAGGATTAACAAAAGGGGTTTCAGAGAAAAGGGGGATGCCTTTCCTCTTCTTCTTCTTGTCCTTGGGTGCCTTGGGCTAAGAATGGACTGCACAGAGGTCTTGGACAAAGACTTGTCATTTTGTCTTTCAGCATTCACCTTATTGTGAGGGATCAAGGGCTCCCCATCAGCAGCGAGTAACCCAGCACCCTACATCATATGCCTGCTGAGAGGCACTTCATCATTTAAGGGAGTCTTCAGTGAGGCTGGAGTGATGCGATATGGAGAGAAGGAGTGAAGTTCATCATTTGTGTAGGTTTAACCAAGCATATCCTCTATAAAGAGAGAGAGATATCTTGTGTAGCAGATGGTGGCCAGTCGATTCTTCTTCCCTTTGTTTTCCAGCTTAGAAATGAGTTTAGTGTAAAGTATGTGGGCGATCCCTATATCTTGCCCCCAAATTAAGCTGTAAGTGATTGCTTGCTAAGCACCATTAAGCTGATCATGTGACCCCTGGTTTCCTCCTAGACATTTCACAATGTATAGCATCAGCGTCCTCCATATGGGTGAAAAGTAATTCACTTTGATCAGTGATTTGTTTTGGAATCCTTGGGTGGTTCATCATCATGAGGACGAAGGGTAGCCAGAGCCTTCTTCACTGTGGCGCTGGCGGCACAGCGGACATGCCTTCATTGACTAGAAGTCCAATGACTTTGGCAAAAGTGTGGAAATCAAAGGTGAGGGGTTGTGGATGTGTGGAAAGGTTGAAGGTGATGTGTGATGAGGTTTGATCAACTTCAGCGCTGTACCAAAACTCCTTCAAGTATTGGTGGTAGGATGTGGAAGGTTCTCTGGTAATGGCTTCAACAATGGTGGAGATCTTGAGGAAGGATAACAATGCATGGTAGAGAGGGTTGTTATGTTCCAAAAGTGCTACACAGTTGTTCAGGGCGATCTTTCCATCGGTTATCCCAAAATCTACGTTTGAGGCGGCCAAGACGGTGAAAGATGTGTTTGTTGATGAAGACGCCATTGTTGATGGAAGAAGAAATGGAGGAAGTGAAAAAGATGAATAGTATGTGTGTGTGAAAGAAATGAGTAATGTGATGTTTGAAAATGAGTCAAGGGTTTTTATAAAAGGTTTAGCCGTTTTCAATTAAAGCATTTAATGCAAAAGTTTACCTTTTAGGAAAAGTGGGACCCCTTGACTCTTCATGTGATTTTTTCTGTCCTCTTGGAAAGTGGGAAAGTTGTTGACAATAAAGGATAATCATTTGAATTAAATATGGGAATATATTAACTCCCATTAGAATGTAACTACCTCGTTACATTTAATTCACTTAAATGCACATAGACAGAGATCATTTATCAGATTTGTTTACCGATATTGAGCATACCCAGCTCAGCAACCAACCTAGTAAAACTTGGCTCAGCCAGAGGCTTGGTGAATATATCAGCGAGCTGGTATTCAGTGGGTATAAATGAAGCTCAACATCACCTTTTAAAATATGGTCTCTGATAAAGTGATACCTGATGTCAATATGCTTAGTTCTAGAATGAAGTACCGGATTATTGGAGATGGCTATAACACTTGTGTTGTCAGAGAAAATGGGAACCTTTTCATAAGTGATCCCATAATCAGCCAGCTGACTTTTCATTCAGAGAACTTGAGCACAGCAACCAGCGGCCGCTACGTATTCAGCTTCAGCTGATGACATGGCCACAGAGTTTTGTTTCTTAGCACTCCAGCATACTAACTTTCCTCCAAGGATTTGACAGCTCCCAGAGGTGCTCTTTCTATCAAGACAGCACCCAGCGTATTTAGATTCTGAGTAGGCTTTGAGGTCGAAGCCTGATCCATTTGGATACCATAGACCTAGTGTGGGAGATCCTTTTAAGTACCTGAAAATTCTTTTGACAGCTACAAGGTGGGATTCCTTGGGGTTATCTTGGTACCTAGCACAGAGACATGTGGCAAATTGTATGTCTGGTCTGCTTGCTGTGAGGTACATTAGTGACCCAATCATGCCTCTATATAAGGTCTCATTAACATAGACCCCTGATTCATCAGCTTCCAAGTTGTTGGGAGGAAGCATGGGGCATTTCACTGATGCACAATCAGACAGATCATACTTCTTGAGCAAATCCTTAACATATTTTTCTTGACAAATGAAATTTCCTTTTGAATTTTGTTTAATTTGAAAACCTAAGAAAAAATTTAATTCCCCCATCATGCTCATTTCATATTTTTTGGTCATGATTTTGGCAAACTGTTTTCTCAAAGTGATATTGGTTGAAACAAAAATTATGTCATCCACATAAATCTGTACTAAAATGACATAACCCTTGGACCTATAAGTGAACAGGGTTTAATCAATGGTACCTCTGACAAATTTATTTTCAAGTAAGAATTTTGATAGGGTTTCATACCAGGCTCTAGGCGCTTGTTTCAGCCCATAGAGTACTTTGTGAAGTCTGCAGACGTGATCAGGATACTCACTGCTTTCAAACCCTGGGGGTTGATAGACATATACTTCCTCAGCAAGCTTACCATTAAGAAAAGCACTCTTCACATCCATCTGGTATACGGTAAACCCCATATAAGCTGCAAAGGCTAGGAAGATTCTGATAGCTTCCAATCTGGCTACTGGTGCAAACGTTTCATCATAGTCAATACCCTCAGATTGATTGTACCCCAGCACCACAAGCCTAGCCTTGTTTTTAACAATCATGCCAGCTTCATCCCTCTTGTTTCTGTAGACCCATTTAGTTTCAACCACTTGTTTTCCAGCTGGAGATTTTACCAGAGTCCACACCTTGTTCCTCTTGATCTGATTCAACTCATCTTGCATGGCAACAACCCACCCTTCATCTAGAAGCGCAACAGCCACATTCATAGGTTCATCTTCAGAGAGAAAATCAGCAAAAAGGCATTCATTCACTAAGGCGGTTTCCAGAGATCTCAATTTGCCTCTGTTGGTGACTCCCTCAGAGGGCTCACCAAGAATATTCACCAGAAGAATATCTTGGTTCCTACTCCATTTGGATTAAGGAGCAGGAGTCTCTGTGGGTTCAGGAGTCACTGCATGTTCAATGAATGCTGGGGGATCTTCACATGTTATTTCTTCATCCATAATCTCTTCATCAAGGTGAGATATTGGTTCGATAAGATCAACATTCACTTCAATGGGTGGAGTGATAGGTTCATCATTTTCAATCTATAGAGTGATGTCAGAGATTGAGTGTGGATCCAATGCATGAACATAAGGAAAGTTCTTGTGACAGGCCTGAGATGATTCTTTATGATTTGAGAAATCATCCTCTGGATATGATTTGACTTCATTGAAATCAATGTCACATTCTTCTGTGTTGGTGTGAGTAATAACAGCATCTGCTTCATTAAAGGTGACATGGATGGATTCTTCTAGTTCTTGTCTGCGGATGTTGAATACTCTATAGGCTCTGGGGGTGGGAGAGTAGCGAAAAAGAATCCATCATCAGACTTTTCATCAAATTTTCCCTGGTGATCTCTATAGTTGTGAATGAAAACAAGGCAATCAAAGACATGGAAGTAGCTTACATCAGGGGCTCTCTTCCTATACACTTCATAAGAGGTCTTGCCGTGTCTCTTCACAATAATAGATCTGTTTTGTGTGTAACAAGCTGTGTTCACATCTTCACCCTAAAATTGTTTTGGAAGTCTTGATTCGCTGAGCATGGTTCTAGCAGCCTCTATAAGAGTTCTGTTTCTTCTTTCAGTGACACCATTTTGTTCGGGGGTACCTGGGTTAGAAAAGTTCTGTGATATTCCCTTTTCCTCACAAAAGGCTTCCATGGCATGGTTCTTGAATTCAGTGCCATTGTCACTTCTGATAGCCTTAACTCTGCAGTCATTGAAGTTCTCTATTTCTATGATGAAAGACATTATTCTTTCAGCAGCATCACTCTTTCTTTTGAGAAATAATACCCATGTGAATCTGGAGAATTCATCTACAATGACTAGTGTATACTTGTTGTGATTAAGGGATTGAGGTTTTACTGGTCCAAATAAGTCTATGTGAATAAGATGGAGGCACTTATTTATGGAGAATGATTGCTTTGTCTTAAATGAGGCTCTGTGGTGCTTCCCTTTCTCGCAGGCTGAGCAGGGTCTGTCTTTGGTGAAGGTCGGAGAGGGAAGCCCAGCTACTAAATCATTCTTGGCCAGTTTGTTGATGTTTTTGAAGTTGAGGTGGGAGAGTCTCTTATGACATAGCCAATTTTCACTATTAGATGCTTTGGCATAGAGACATGTGTTTGTCCCTTCTGAACATGATGTCATGTCAATGACATACACATCCCTTCTTCTGGGTTCAATTAGAACAACATCATCATTTTGATTGAAGATTATTCCTTGGGTCTTGGTGAACAGAACTTTGAAACCAGCATCGCAGAGTTGACTAATGCTGATTAAGTTGTGCTTCAATCCATTGACATAAGCGACCCTTGTGAAGGTTATTCCGTTGTAATCCACTGAGCCATAACCCTCAGTAGCCCTTGAGGAGTCATCTCCAAAGACTACTTTTGGACCAGACTCCTTCTTATATCTATGCAGATATTGTTTAACCCCTGTCATATGTCTATAGCACCCACTATCTAGATACCAAACAGATTTCTTCAGATATTCCTGCATAGATATAACAAAGCCAGATTAGTTTCGATGATGAACCTACTTTCCAGTGGGTCTATGTTGTCACTGACCAGCGACATTTGGTCTTCTATGGTTTCTATCTCCCCCTCTTTGGTTGCAATCTCTGTGTTCATGACGCATACTGCCACAGATGTCACATCCGAGATAATGCTCACACTCATCAGAGTGATGGTCAAAGAAACCACAGTACTTGCATGGGGGATTTGGTCTGTAACCATGAGAATTGTCTCTAGGTTTAGGCTTAGCTCTTCTAGAAGGCCTATGAGGAGTTTTAGACCTTAATCAAGTTCTGGTTCTTTGAACAGCAATAGTCTCCTCATGCTCTCTAGAGGTGTGTTCAGTAGACTCGCATGTGATACATTTTGGTTTCTTTGAGCAGTCCTCAGAAGAATGATTTTTGAAACCGCAATGCTTGCAAGGCCTGAATAAAGCTCTCACCTTTGAGCTACTAGATCCTTCACCAAGAGAGTTAACAGATGGACTGCTAACTCTGGGGTTGATTTGTTCTTTCAGCCCCTTTACTTCTTCCATCAAGGTGAGGAGAAGTTGTTTGGTGGGTGAAAGCTCTTCAGGGGGAGGAGTGGGTTTGTTGGAGTCCTTTGCCACAAAAATATGTTTGTGCGCTTTATCAGCGAATTTGAGAATTGAATTCCCAGGGGTTTTGGTTCGAGGTTTTGGGCCAAGCAAGGAATCAGATGGATTAGCACCAGCGAGTCTTGGTAAGGCTGGTACCTCTGATTACTTGTCAAAGTTTATCTCATCCACAGAGGAGGAAGATGGAGAAGAAACATCTGAATGGACAAATTTAACACTGGGTACAGGTATATGATTTTTGTATCTATCCTTTCCCCCAATAGCCTGAACCACATCACCTGGTATGGCTTCAGCAACTATTTCTTCCACTGTGGATTGAGCCAAATTCCATTTTTCAATGGTTTTTCTTAGTTAAGTGTTTTCATCTGTTAAAGACTCATTTTCAATGGACAATTTGCTTACTTCATTTTGAAGTTGATTTGCAAGATTCACAAATGGTTTAAGATTTGTTAATTCAGATTGGCAAAGATTTAACTCTGTTTTAAGACTATGAAACTTGTTTAACAGGTTTTTTCTTTGCTCTTCCAAAAAGTGGAGGTCAACCAAGGTATAGTCACTGACATGGTCTCTATTAGGACCTTCAGGCATAGATAGCAGTCTTTGTACCTTTTTCATGATGATGTCCACCCATTGACCAGATCTTGCTTCGCTTTTTCCCACAGCAGGTTCTTCATCAGTGACAACCATAAAGGCTCTGACGGTAGTGGTTCCTTCATCCTCAGATGTAAGGGGTTCATCATCCCAGTCGAATGAAGCAGCAATCAGACCTTTTTTAGTCTTCTTAACATCCTTTTTCTTGGTTGCATCTTCAGCTTTCTGGTTGAGTTTTAACAGCTCAGCTTTCAAGGCTTTGTACTTAACTTTGTAGTCCTTCTTTCCCTCTGAGTCAGAGTGGGAAGTTTGCTTGAAATGTGAGGTGGAAAACTTCTTCTTGCTGCTGTGATTGTTACTGGATGAAGGGAAGCTTGGAGAGGAGGTTTTGTTTGACCAGCAATCTTTCTGAAAGTGACCAGTCTTTCCACAAGTGTAGCATGACACCTTGGATTTATCAACCTTAGCAGCTCCAACTCTACCAGATCTCTTGTAGTACCTCTTTTGGTCAGCTAGAAGGGCTTTGTCATGGAACTCAGCATGTAATTCATCAAGAAATTCTTGACTGCTTCTGGTGTCCTCTTCTATGTCAGAGTCGTTGTCCTGAAAAGAATGGTTAGCAACAAGAGCTTTTGATCTAGTGATGTTGGCGGTAAACCTATCAGTCTCTGATTTGTAAATGGAGTCAATTAGCCCTTCTTCATAGTTATATCTACCAAACAGTTGGGCTAAAGTATCATTTTTATAGCATTATTTGCTCTTAAGGTCTGGTTTAGGCTAAGCCATTTTCTAGGTAAAATATTGACAAATGTAGCATTAACCTCAGCCTTAGGTAGAACAACTCCATTGTTTCCCAAATCATTCAACAAAATCTTAAGCCTAATGTAAGTTTGAGCAACAGTTTTTGTTTCCAAAGCTTTAAAAGCATTAAACGTAAGTCTAAGGGCTTGGATTTTGGTTTCTTTTGTTTCCTCTGGACCTTCATACCCTAGAACTAACTCAGTCCACATCTCCTTAGCAGAGTTGCATTTTATGATGGACTTCATTATGTTCTTGGGTAGGCAAGAGACTATGATACTTTTGAGTCTCTTTTCCTGGTTAGCCAGACATCTATCCGCTGGAGACCATTGCTTAACAGGCTTCTTGATGGGTCTCTCAGGGGTAGAGGAAACGGCCAGTGGTACCTAGGGACCATTTTCTAAGATTTCAATCAAGTAGGGTTCTTAGCCATCTAAATATATAAGAAATTCACTTTTCCAACTTGAAAAATCTTCTTCATCAAACGCTGGAACATTGGACACATGTGACCCCCCACGAACATCAAGTAGTTGGGGAAGGTCATCATTATTAATACCAGTGCTTACAACCGGTGTAGGCATGGTAGTAGATGTGGTGGCCGGTGCGGTGGTCGAAGTGGTACCTTGACTGGTTTGACCAAAGGGTGGAGGAGGTATAGTATCAGTCATATTAGGATCTTGATTTTAAAAACAAGAACGATTTATAAAATGTTTTATAAATCAAACCGCTCTGATACCAATTGAAAGTCCCTTAATATGACAATTGTTGAAACTATAACTCGTATAACCACGAAAACACAATGAAATACTTTTCAAATGCGTAATGCTTTATTAACTGTTATAAAACAAAGTATTACAAAGTGCTATGAATACACTCGTTGAATGACAATAATAAATGAACCCTAGAACAAGTAAACTAGATTCGAGACTCAAGTTTACAAGGGAACCAATGAGACGCTGGTAGACAGCTGAGTGCTCAGCGGTTCCAAAGTGAGAAATAACTTAGATAATTTATCCAAGCACAAGGGTTGGTTTAATTCTTCTTTCTCACTCCTATTTATAGTGGTACGAGGTTGCTTCCTTAGTAGGGGTAGTTGATACATGTCATCTTCTGAATGGAAGAGTACAACGTATTAAATGCATGTCCAAATCGAGACATATCTTTAAACAACTTTAGGTGAACAGTTCTGCCAACTGTTCACCTTTTGTCCCACTAGGTCGTACTAGGCTTTATCTTGAATCTCTTCTTTTGTCCCGCTCAAAACACGTAGAAGATTCTCCCGCCTAAACTATAAAAGGATTGGACAAGCTTTGCTTGTATCAAACTTCTAGGGTTCTTAAGTGATCTCTGAGTATTGTCAACTCAGAGATCCTTGAACACCAGCACATTCCTTCTACATCCCAGCTATCCATAATTGTTGGTGAGTATGACTTCAGATTGTCTTCGACTTCTCTGACGTTGTCTTTGACTTGAATGTTCCTGGTGTGCCAGTTGAGGCTTTGCCTTCCACTGGTCTGGTCTCTGTCGCTGGTCCTCTCAGCGATCAGTAACACTTAGTCCAATTTAAACAAATCTAGACTGGGCCATAGTTAAAACTTTCATTGGCCCAACAATATTAGACATTTTGATAAAAAGCTGCAGTTAGAGCTTATGGAATTCATTTTTTCTTATTAGACATTTTCATTATCTAGTAACAGTTGTAACAGTTTAGTCCAAGAAGCTTTAATAAGCCAAAAATAAGCTTTTCAGTTGAAACATTAGTCAAAAAGCTCACTAGAGTACACAGTTATGATTTTTTAGTTAAATATCATATGAAAAGGACTAACTATTATATTTTGGTTTTGGAGAACCTGTTCCTGGATCGGAAAAACTCCGGGATGAAGTTTGGGATTACATTAAGGACAAGTACGGGTGGTCAGAACAACTTTTTTTGCCACTTTCAAAGTGGATAACAAATAGATGATGATGTTTTAAATAAATTCAATATTCCAAAAAGATTCAATTCTAAAGGTTCCTTTAAACCAGGTATGTAATCATCAACTTTTCCGACCTTCTTTTATAAAATACTAAATCTGTTTCAACTTAGTTTTCAATATATGTTTATTAGATAGCTTAATTTATGTATGCAAGTAGGGCTGTCAAACGGGTCGACCCGATACTTGTACATGTGGTAGTGTGTTATCAGATCAGAACATTTATTTCATCATATAATAATATGTATCACACATTTCAAGAAAAAAAACATCCTATCTTTTCTTTTCTTATCTTATGTTTTATTACACATTTCAAAAAATTTCAAAATCCAATGTATATTATCTGTATATAAATACATACATCTCTCTTAAACTTTCAATCACATATTGTTTATGTTTATAGCTTGAAAGCTTTCCAAAGGAAGTGAAGTGGTTATTTTGAATTATTTTTTACTCTAATAAATCATTTCAGACACACAAACTTTCCCAAAACAACATGATGTTCATTGTAATAAAAGTTAATTCACTTTGCACATCATATTGTTCTCGGCAAAGTTTGTGTATTTGAAATTGTTTGTTAGATTCAAAATGTATTCAAAATTACCATTTCTTTTTTTGGAAAGAATTCATTCTATAAACACTAACATTCTTAAAACTGGTTAGTACAACTTTGTTTTCATGTAGAAATAGGTCCAAGTAAGTTTTCTATTAAATCATCATAATCTTTTATTTAACTGTTGTTTGCAGAAATCATTTACTTTGAGTTTTAGATTTGATTAGCAGGCAATTAAAAGAGTCTTTGGATATGTTGTGCTTGACTAGAAAAAGTCAAGTATAGTTGTTATATGTTGGTTTTGTTCTGATA
The DNA here is from genome assembly GCA_025667525.1 of Glebionis coronaria. Lineage (NCBI taxonomy): Eukaryota > Viridiplantae > Streptophyta > Magnoliopsida > Asterales > Asteraceae > Glebionis > Glebionis coronaria. The sequence continues at coordinate 22,869,725 of CM046880.1, forward strand.
ATGATTGTGCTAAGATTCTTAGTTGATTGTGATCTTAATAGTGGTGTTTAGTTTTATGAACTTTGACTGTCTAAGTCAAAGGATAGGTGTTCTTGGCATTTGATGAATTTTGGTTGATCATACGTTGTGATTTGGAAGCAAAGTTTGCGGTTATAATTGTTAAATAACATAGTTTTTAGTGTAGCTATTCAGTTTGTCTAGATAAGCTTTAGATTTACTTTTTATAGTGATAAGTACGAAACAGGTTATTGTAAATTTGGTTTGATTAGTTTGACTTGTGTAAGTGAACAGCTCAAGAGTTCTTTTAACTTTGCCAACTTTGATTCACTATACATAGATTTGTAGTTTGAATTGGTAGGTGTTGATCATAGATATTAGTTAAACATACCAATTTGTATCTGCTGTTGTAATCTCTAGTGCTAAACCTGCATACTTTTGACATTGTGATTTGAATTGTGATTTGGCTCTTTGGTTGTTGTTATTAGGTGTTTTCTAGTTAAATTAGACCATTTTGAAATTAAATTTTAGTGCATACCTTTAGTCAATAATTTTGTACTTTGTTACTAATTGAAATCAAATTGACATTGTAGGAAATCGTGAGGTTGATGTTCCAGAGTGTTCAGGCATTGAAGAGATGAAGAAACAGAAGGAACAAACAGAGGACGATGGATTTGAGATGGAAAAAGATGATGACCAAGATGAAGATGAACAAGATGAGGACGATGATTCTGATGATCAGGCATGGACTCCCAAAAAAACAAGAAGAACAGGCAGCTCAAGTCGATCAAAAAGGAAAAACGTTGTCAACAGACCTCCACCAGTCGCATTGCATTCTTGGGTTACCATGTATCAAACCCAACGTTGTCAACAGAATTGTTTAATTATCTTATCTGGTATCCTAGACATGTTATTCGGGCTTTTGCAAAACATGTACTCTATATATAGTTAGGTGCACCTACTTGCAACATAGGTAGTTGCAACCTAATCTCTTTTGACACCCTTTATAAAGGGTTTAGATATCTTACTTAGGTGAAGGTAATTGCAACATATGTAGTTGCAAGGTAATCTATTTTGACACCCTTTATAAAGGGTTTAGACTAAATGTTTATATTATGTATATATACATAAATTATGAATGAAGAATATCTTGGTAAAAGATATTCAATTTTGAGAACAAAGTACAATAACAGAGAAGAACAGAGAAGAACAAAGACTTACAGGAACAAAAGACTTGCAGGTTTTTGATCCGTATGATCGGCTTGTTATTATGTGTTTCGTAGGTTTTTGATCTGTATGATATGTGTTAAAAAGATAAATAATCCCGGTTCATATTATATAACAAATAAGTTTTACACAAGTTATGGTTCTTAATTTTTTATTTATTTAATGGTCCTTATAATTTAATCACATATAAAGTTTATAAAGACTAAAAACGTAATATGTTATAAAAACAAGTATATACCGTTGAGTCCTTATGATTTTAAGTTAAAAAAAATTAAGCACAAAATTTATTTACATAAAAAAGACTGGTTGTTAAAAAACAAGTGTTTTTAAATGTCTAAAAACACTAGTTTTTGAATATAAAACGGTGTCCTTAACATTAACACATAAAGACAGATTGTTACCTAAAAACCAGTGTCTTTAAGTGTATAAAAGGAGTGGTTGCAGCCTACAAAACTAGTCACTTTAGAATTCACCTTATACAGACTAGTTTTTTTTTAAGAAAACAAGTTTCTATTTATTCCCTTCCCACCATTTTTAGGTCACAAACACTTGTTTTTACGTAACCAGTCTCTTTAGGGGGGTCTCTAAGGGATTTTTGTAGTAGTGCATAACCAAAAGATCTTAAAACTAACTACATCAACAACCCAGTTACGAAAAAACCACACTTTCTAGGCGAAAGGGCATAAATGCCGGTAAGAAAAAGCATTTGCTTACAATGATAAGAATCTGCATTCACATGTACTCTTTACAGCATCCACAGAGCACAAAAATATAAAAGCATTTCAGCATGTGTAAACACCCATTTTGAAATGAAAAATAACGAAAGAAAATAAGCAAGCACTATGTAGCTCGGCAGCCAAGAGTCGAATAATGATACATTGTCATGAATCTCAAAAGGATTTTAAGTAGACATAATACACTAGGAACGAGTGAAACGAGATTGAAACAGAGCTCTGTGTTTGTGTGTGTGTTTGAGTTCTGCTCCATGGAAAACATGTGATTTCTTTCCTTTTTTATGTTGCTTTACCGGTAACTCTTTGAGCAATCCAACCCAAGCCATCATAGAGTCTGTCACCTGTAAGGGCAGAACAAGCTTGAATGTGCCAATCATGGTTCTTAATACTGTGAAAGGAAAGGTCATCCGTTATTTCAGCTGGGGTCATTGCATCCTTCAAGTCTTGCTTGTTTGCAAATACTAATAGCACTACATTTTGAAGTTCCTCATTTAGAAGCAATCTGAAAAGTTCGTCTTTCATGAGAGAAATTCGAGCCATGTCAGTGTTGTCTATCATTGTGATTACAGCATGGGTCCCATGATAATAAGTAGCCCATGATGTCCTCAGTCTTTCTTGCCCACCAAGATCCCGCACCTGTTCATCACATCCAATCACCAAATTTAATTTCAAAAATACATCACGTATAATAATTTATAATAATCTTCTGTCAAAAAAGTGTAATGTGTTCGTTGGATGAAAAATGTAAAGATTTAACCAAGTTCAAGGTGCTTAGGGTACTTTATGCCTCAAACATTTTCATAAAAAATAATAAAAGATTGCACATGTCGCCATATTTTAAACTTGTAAATTTCACCATATTTCATAATCCATTATCGAGCCTAAAAGATTAAGTACTACAATAAAACTTACTAATAGAATTACTTTTGATCATAGACCAAGCTAACAAGTATGATACTATCATATTATCACTCATAACAAAGTTCTGCCATATACTTAAAAATTATGCAGCATCAATTGAAATTTGAACGAGACTGAATGTGAGTCCAATATTTGATAACGATGAAAGAGGCAAAACGGATAGCGGGGAGACAAACTACCCTACTACGCAAGCACAGAAAGATGTTATCAAAGTAAAGACACAAACATAAGATTATACCCCTAAATATGCATTTTTTTATTGTAGGCGTTTTTCTCCTAACATTTTATATGGTTTTGTACTGGTCAAAATCGATGAATGGGAGACAGATGCATTATGACGCATTATAAGAAGAGAAGAAGTACAATCCAAAAAGCTTCTAGGGCCTAATTTAACATCGCTAATGCTTAACCACCCAGGGATGGCCAAGTTGGTAAAAGCTCGTGACTATCGTCACTAGAATGTGAGAGGTATCAAGTTAAAATTGTTAGAGAATAAATATGGGCTAAGCTCAGTTTGTGGGTTAGGTTCATTAGGGTTTGCTATTATGTGTACTCTATATATTGTGGTGAAATAAGACAATGAATGATACGGGTTTCAATGTAGTCCTACGGGTTTATTCATTATTATACATGGTGGTAGATCCACAATAAACTTCCGATGTTTTTAAAAAAAGCCTATCTGTTCATCTTTCTTAGATTCATCACTGAATTTGGTGCACTATTACCTTCTCAATAAAACAATCTCTCAAACCCTAAAGTTTTCGTATTAGATCCGTTCAAGATCTGTAACCTCTTAAAAAATCCAAGGAAGTGAATGTGTAGCCGAAAAAGAAAAGAGATTGAGAGTGGTTAAAAAAAGGAAGAGCAATCGTTGAAACTGCTCTGATACCATGTTGAATGATAGAAACTCTGTGTGTTTATTTCATAACTCCAGTCACAATATATAGATACTAGAAGACAAAGGATAAACCAATGTTTTAAAACCCGGTTATTTAATCGGCCCGATTAAGTTACTGGTTCACCGGGTTACCGGTTCAACCGGTTGAACCGCTGGGTCAAACCGGTCTCATGAAAAAGGGAAAATTTGATATATATCTATTGTACAAATAACTCTAACACACCATATTAAAACACACGAGGATAAAAAGATTTCATACTTTCTTTTTCTAAACAAAAAAAGATTTTATACTTGTCATACCTATGATTGCTTAAATAAATTGGCGACATTTGAGGCAACAAAATTAATGCAATAGAAAACGTGAAGTTATTGATTGCAGTAGGATATTGGAAAATGTGTAAAACAGAAAGTAACATATTACTGTAATACGAATATAAAAGGTCTGCATGGGAAAGTGGAAGGCCTAGGACTTTGTGTTAGTCATTAAGAAAGAAAAGCATTAAATGAATATTACTCTAAACATAAAACTAAAACAAAAGTCGTTTGACCCAGCCGGGTTCTTTTAACCGGGTCGAACCGGGTCACTGAAAAACCGCCGGTTTAATCCGGTTCCGAAAATAAAAAAAACCCGTTGACATCCGGACCGGTCCTTCGACCGGTTCCCGGTTCAACCGGTTGAACCGGCCGGTTTAACCCGGTTTTTAAAACATTGGGATAAACACTAATCACAACTAATGACACCTAATGGAAAGCTAATACATTGGATAAACATCAGTGTGCAACTAATATGACAACTAATACACAAGACCGGCTAAAAGGAGATGCCACATGTGCAATGGCACAGGGCTCCTTTTCAATAGGGCCACAAAATTTTGATTTAATCCACTATTTGTATCTGGTATATACGAAGTTTAAAGTCCCACGTAGGTTGTTCCCATGGTTTTTTTATGCTTGCTCATCCACATACAAGAGTTAATAACCATTATCTGAGTTTAAAAAAGAAACAGTACAAACTTTCCTTTAATTTGATTATTATTATTCTTATTACGAGTATAAATATAATAGTTTTCATTTTATTTGAGCGATTTTTGTTAACTAGATCATCAACATCAATCTATTTACCATATTACAAGAAATCAATTTTCTGCTCGCGAGTAATCATGTTGAAAATTTTGTATTTAACGGGGCTTCTTATGCTTACGGCACAGGCCACCGAAATTTATGAGACGTCCCCTACTAAATAGAAGCAATGAGAACATTACCACGGCTATTATGTTTTTCCTGCATGATCAAGCCTTGTGTCTGACAACTTGCGCAAGTGCAAAGGATACTACTACACAACCATTGCCCCAAAGGTTATAGTTATATTAGGTTGTTTATAATATCATACTTGATATTAAGAGTCACGAATTGAGGGCACCCCACGAAAAAGGGCATACACAAGTAACATCATAGCTCTCTGGAAGAACTAACTATTCCTGGTCAAATAAAGAAAAATATATATCACCAACTGACACGGACAAATCAATGAGTTGGGACAAGTTGGCATTATATAAAGGGTATTACAGCGAGTTTTTTTTTGTGTTCACAATGGATACTATCACATTATCACTCATAACAAAGTCCTGCAAAAGGTATGCAGCAGCTATTGTAATTTGAATGTGACAGCAATCGTTTATATTGAAGAATACTGGTGAGTTCCCAAATCATGTATCATCCAATATTTAATACTGGTAATAAGAGGGAAAATGGAAACTCATGGACATAAAAGTATAACCCTACATGTGTATCCTTTATTCTAGGCATTTAACATTTTACATGATGTTGTACTCGTCAAAACCGATGAATGGAAGGCAGACACATTATAAGAAGTACAATTCAAAGCTTCTAGGGCTTAATTCAACATCGCTAATGCTTAACCACCCAGGGTCAGCCAAGTTGGTAAAAGCTTGTGACTATCGTCACAAAAATGTGAGAGGTCTCAAATTCGAATCCTGCTAGGTGCAAACAACCTTAAAGTAACAAAAATCCTGCTTGTGACTATCATCACTTTAATATGAGTGGTGCAAACTTTTCCTACATGCATCATATATGTGGACATACAAGAGATCAAGAAAAATGTGAAATTCCAAGAACCGAGAGAATACAAATTCCAGGAAACTTGGGACAAATAAGTGCAGCTTTCTAGTAACCATAAGAGACTCTTTATTTGTGTCTTTCTAGTTTGGGTTTATCTAATTTAACTACCTGGTGTTCAGTCCATAAGACTACATAAAAATAACCTTATACAATGGCTATTACCGAGTACAAGAAAGTGTAAATAAACTTGTTGCGAACATAAATTTTTATAAAGCAGAGATGCCTCTTGTGTAGATTGTTGATACTAGTTATAATATGTTATGAAAGTAAAACATCACTGCCAAATTTGGTGTATAAAGATGCTCTCCAATCATGGTAATAAAGCACGAAAATGGGTTAGAATGTGATACGGAGAATAAGTTTTACATTTAAAACCCATGATAGTTTGGTACTGGGTTTTAAAAAGCGCGAAGCGCGCCGAGGGTCAGAAAGCCGAGGCGAAAGCGCGTGCATCACGTACCCGAGGCGACAATCTTATAAAAAATACATATAAATTATATATGCAATGCAAAAAAGACAATAATACCCCAATTGATACCAAAGGCTTTTCATAGTTCACGAGTCCATTCGTTAGAATACATAAGTATTACCAAAATCATCAGAAGTGTTTAATTTATGCGATTTATTTATTAGAATTTGGTCAAATTGACCCTATTTTAAAAAGAAAAAGCCCAATACATATGACTAAGACCAAATTCACTTTATAATGCCTAAGTACATGATGCGCAATAAAGCGACGATGCACGCTTTAGCTGATGCGTGCGGCTCAACACGCATCCCGTAATTGCATTGCCTCAGGGTGTCCGATGCAATAGGGGTGTGCATCAGCCTCGGTCGCGCCTCAGGCGCGTTTTTCTAAACACAGGTTTGGTATATAAAGATGCTCTCCTATCACTTGTGACCTTTTCCCAAAAGCAACTACATTCATGCAACCTGCACATCCCATACTAAATACAAGCAATGAGAGCCTTACCAGAACTGTTACGTCTTTTCCTGTCTGGTAACTTGCCTAAGAGCAAAGGATAAAAGCTTATATTTATATTATGTTTTTTAAATTACCATGCTTCACAGCTCTCTGAAAGAGCTAACTAGTCCTCGACAAATAAAGACAAGGTCCAGGAAACCATTTATATATCCGTACGAAAGAAACACTATCCAATCCATAAAAGCCAATTTTGTATTGTTCAACAGCAAGTGTTATTTGCAACAGCCAGTGATGTTAAGAGAACATATTATCGTTCATGAAGGTGTAAATTAATATTATGGGTCTGTAAGTTGTTAGCAAGAATTAACTACTATTTGTATCAACAGATGCTCTTTCTTCACAGGATACATCAATCAAGACTCGTCAAAGATGACTGTTTACACATTTTGGTCTCACTATAACTGATAGAAAGGTTTCCTATCTAAAATAGATGTCCCACATCTTCTAGCGTTTATATTACTTGTTTTAATTAAGGCAAGATGTCACAGCCGGTATTCCACATATAAAGGGAATATATACACAACAGAATAGTTCTCTATAACTAGACTCTCCCCAAAACAGTAGCAAGCATGATTTCACCCTCACTTCGTTTAAAATATATATTACGTATTCAAGACTCCCCGTCAAAAAGGATATGTTTCGTATGATGTTTGTGATGTTTCGTATGAATCAGCTATTGTCTGTATTAACTTCTCAACAGATACATTAGCATGAATCAATGTGTATTAGATGTTCATTCCGTCTTTCTCGGCCTGGCAAGAAGTTTTGCTGTTGTGCCTACTACTTGTATAGTTGTATACTCTTCGTTACAATATAACTGTGCCAGGAAGTTTTATACCGAGACATTTAAAATTTTAAGTGGATACATACTAACATTACATATTCAAATTCTTATACATAAGCGAACAAGCACGAGCCAACCCCGACACGTCTTTAAGAAATTGAGGCAACCGCGTTGTCAAATTCACCACCATCTTATGTTTCACCTCGTCACATAACTTTTTGTAAGTCTCCTCCACGACCAACCGCGGCTTTGACGCCTCCACAGTCGATAGATTCTTAGCAATATCTTTATTGCACCATCTTTCAAAATTTTCTAATACTTTGAACAACTCTTTTCGCGTTTCATCGCATTTCTTTTTCATTTTCCTCTTGTTTGATTGTAATTGAGCGATTGTATGAATATCCGCGGAAAATTCTTCCATAGCGGTCATTGTATCTTCTTCCGGAAGTTTCTCGAGTTCGTTGAGCCATGAGCATAATAATGATTCAATTTTAGGGTATTGAGACTTTAAGATGTGATTTGTGCTAACAACCAGGTTATAATTAAGCCAATGTTCGAGCGACTTAATGTAGTTATTTTGGTGTAGCATGAGTTTTTTGAACTCGGTTGACCAAATTTTTACATGATGATGGAGTTTCCGCGTGTTGTGCAAGTCATGAGCACTTGTTTCTTCTCGCAGTTCCAAGGTTTTGAAGTTTTGTAACGCTTGAATTATCGTGGACTGGTGTTCATGTTGCTTTTGCATATTTTCCCACATTGTCGCCATCCTGCAAATAAGTTTTCGTGTTAGTTTCAAGCATTTATAAAAAAATGTACTTGTATTTACACAACGATACAATATGACATCTTTCTTACCAGTCGATCATAACAACATTGATTAATAAAATAATTGTAAGAAATTGCGTTCGGTTAACTAATGATAGAAATAATACTGTAAAGTTAGAATCACTTACTCTTGAACAAGTTGAACAAGTTTTGGATACAATTGCTCATCACGAAGACGGTTGATTTCTGTGATGGTGGAATTGATGGCGGAATTGATAGACTGCATGTCCACAATGTATCTTGGGTTCAACTGCTTTACGGGCATCGAGTCGTTACTAACACTTCCAAGTTTATTCAATGATGCAATCTCTCTCTGGTATGCATATATCACATCTTTAGCATCCTTGGATTGCTTATATAGTTTCTTCTCCCATTCTAACATCTTGTCTAGTATCGTAGCGAGTGTCTCTTTCTCTGCGTGAACAAAGCAGTCATTGTTGAGAGTAACGACCCGCATGAATCTTGTAGAATGACCAGTAAGACCTATAATAAGCAAGGCTGTTAGCATCAATATGACTCGAAAAACAAATGCAATTTCAAATAAAGACGAACACGTATAACAAGATTAACCAGCCATATAATCTATAGTAATTACCTCGAAAACGTCCAAAATTCGAGCGGTGGTGTAACTTATTATACTCGAGAATCCTAGAAACTTGATATGCACTTTGTGAAGCGTTTATAAAACAATCATCAACCTGTTTGAATAAGTTGACATCTTTCTTATTCACAATTGAGGCGAAGTAATCACTAAAGGCAGCGCCTGTGTTTTTGAGAGCCGAAGCGTAGGCGGAATTGGCATCAGCAAAGGCGGCATGAGCGGATATCGAGCGTCTCATATATGCTTTACTGCGCTTGCATGGGTCCATCTTTGATTCAAAACACCCCATGCTAGTAAAAAAGTGGGTCGATTAATAAATCTCTTGGGTTTGGTTCGTTGGAGTTAAGTGAATACATGTACGGATGTTTATATAGGTAGATATGTCGGTCAAAACCAACCGACGATGTTTATATACGGAAGGATTTTATATAAAAGACTTTCTTCTTTTTTTTCTTTTTTTTTTAAAATTTTTTTTTTTTAAATTTTTTTAAGCTCATGTGTGTAATTGAAGCAGCTAGTAGTGGTGTTAATATTCGGGTCGGGTTATATTGGGTAAACCTGACTAACCCGAATTCGAAATCGAGTTTGAATTCGGGTAAACAAATTATGTCTAATCCGGGTCCGAGTCAACCCGATTGATCCGAATAAAGAATATTTTTATTTTTTAGTTAATTTAATATAATTTCTATTAAAAAAAGTAAAAAAAATTGTTTTTTTATATTTTATTCAAACTCAAGTTAACCCGAACACGAATAAACCCGACCCAATTAGACCCGAGCTAAATAGACCCAAACCCGACTAACTCGAGTTGAAATCGGGTTAGGTTCAAGTAAATTAGTTTTAGTCTCGACCCAATTTTAACCCCGACCAGAACAACTCAAACCTAACCCGATTCCCACCCTAAATACTACTCTTCATATGCTCTAAATCCGAGCTTCACTTCACTTAACTTCAATGTTAGTACTTTGGTTAGCGATAAATACACTCGTAAATAGTCATTATTGAACACTCAAATCAAGTTACAAAAGGCTTTTTATTATTATAAAATATTTAGCAAAAAAGATTTCTATTATAAAAATATTTTTTTTGCAAAAATTTAACATATTCCAAATCATTGATAAAAACTTTACTATCATTATAATACACTAGACGATTACCCGCGCATAGCGGCGGAAATTTCTAGCGATTCATAATTAATGATACACAATATAAAGTTTGAAACTTAGATGATAAACGTGGAACTCGGATCATGTATGCTCATGAACACGAGTACGAACCAAGTCGATCACGAACTCTACACCGACGCACAAGCACAAGATTCAATTTGGTCTTATATAACTCGAACCCAACACTTGAACAATGAGCTTGAAGCGTTATGAAAACCATACACAAAACTCGGACCATACACAAAACTCGGACCTCCCACATAAGAAAAACTCGGACCTCCCACATCAGGAGCTTTTAGGAAATATTTAGTTGACCGCCTTACTGAAACACCTGATCTTCTTGATAAAGACCTCCAAATGAAAAAAAACAAATACATAATCTGAATAGTAAGCAGAACATGTTGAAACAGACATTATTTACAGCCCGACAACAGGAACTACAGCCTACAGAGAGCAGATTTTCTCAGATTCAAAAGTAACATTCATATTATCAACAAACAGTCAATAATCCCAACGGGTTTGAAAGCTCAGAGTAATAACGAGTTCTCTAAACTAGCTTGCACAATTATGATTACAAGCTCTAGTTAAGAATCCTGAATACATTCACACTATGCTACTACTCCTCTACATTCCTATATTGAATATATGGCGGTACCTAATGCTACAGTACAACAATCCTCTACTCCTAATGTTGTTCACATACTTACACTTAACAGTAAAATCCAAGTCAAGGGTCGAATGGTGTTTTATGTTTTGAACAACGTTATGACCCCATTTCATCTTTGGACCTGATGTTCCTTCTTCTTGCATTTCTTCATCACTAAACTCACTTTCTTCACTGGATTCGGAAGATGAATCAGTATCATCACTAATAACTTCAGCCTTTCGTCTCCTTCTAACATCCTTGATTCCTCTTTGAAGGCGCCGCTGCTTTCTTGCTTTTCGCAGCTTTGGGTAGTCACTGGTATTTTCCTTTGAGTTTCTGTCAGTGTTATAATCATCTTCTGATTCAAGATTCTATGTATCACATTCATGCTTGCGTCTCTTCCTCCCCTCAATCGTCTACAACACAAGTATTAAAAATGACGAACTTATTTAAACATGGGTATCGACAAGTATAACAATTCATATTTACTATATACATACCTTAGGACCACAATCAATTAGTCTGGACCATTCACTTTGGTTCCTCAAACAATCAAGAACAGCTTGTGAGTGACTCGAATAAGCATAACGGTCACCATTATGCTTACGCAGATTAGGCCAGTGCTGAGAAAATGAGTAGACCATCATTAGCATACATACAAATTGAATAGACAATAAAAGAACAAACATTTTATTACAAAATTATACCGGTAAAACATCATTGTAGAGTTCTTCATATGTCATCCGCTTTACTTTACTCATAATTTTAGCAAGCAAGGCTGGATTAGAAAAAGAAGCCATGTCAAAACCATATAATCTATTCCATCGGATAGCAAAATTTAACAGGGGTGTTTGGATGTGCATTTAATAAGTGATTATCTGATATCCAATAATCAGGTGTAATAATCAGATAATATGATTATTTTTATAAAATTTATAAATAAAATGACCAAAACCAACATTTTTGTGAAAATAAGTGGAGAGAGAATAGGTTGAAGAAAGGGCACAGATAAGCAGGTCTATTTTACCCGTAGATAATAGCTTTATTGCAGCTGCTACGAAACTGATTATCCAAAAATGGTAATTTAATCCCGGAATAATCAAATAATCAGAAGCAGAACCGGTGCCTAAATAAAAATCTAAACACCCCTAAGAACAATGTAAAATTTGATTTTGTTATGCAGACAAGACGATCTGTCCACCTTGTTTGCTCTATCAAGCTCACGAGAATTGTGTGGCCCATTATTTGCTGAATCATTGGTTCTCTTTGTAGAGACCTATACAAAAGTACCAATGTTATATCAGTACACACCAACAAGTATGCTCAAAAAGATACAATGTCAGCAAAGCTCACCAAGCCATTATCCTTCCCTACAGAGGTAGAAGATCGTTTCAGTAATGTGCTTGTAGATGCATAGAATTTAGCTGAGGTAAGCTGCCAGCATTGCGAATTCGTGGCACCCAAGGAACTCTTGGAGAGCTATTAATCTCTTGATGAAGAAGTAAAGCAAGCTGAAAGGGATGAATACTAGTTAACAAATACATCTCTGTTATTTAAACACAAACAAAAACATCTTTGATTCATACAAACCTCTTCATCACTTAAGGCTGCAGGTGTATTGGTAGATGCAGGAGGCTGAACATGTGGCGGATGATGCTTTGGTGCAAGGTGTCTATTTAACTGACTGATCTTATCGCCTCTCACTGATACTTCTAAATTATCAGAGTCATCGGATTCTAGAGTAGCAGCGGTTTTCTGGACTAAAGAGGTTTTATAGGATGACGCGACTGAAGGTTCCTTTATATCAGTAGAGTTCTTCTTGGAAACATGAGCATGTGAGGACTTGCTCAAATGTGACGATTTCAGGGCAGACATGGAAGATGATTTTGGAAGGTCTTTTGCTGGTTTTTTAGCCTTCTCAGAAGCATCTCCATTCGGGGGATGATAGCTTGAAGTATTGTCTTTTTTCCTCTTACTATCAGTGTCAAGATCTCTCGCCTTATTTGGAACAGATGGTTTTGATGAATTTGAAGAAGGTTTTCCAGCAGAAGATTTTGCAACTGTTGATGCTATCACTTTAGGTTCATTAGAAGCACTTGAAGGACTCGTAGCTGTTCCATGTGATCTGGATTGGACTTCTGAACCCCTCTTGTGCCCTTTAGGTTGAGTAGGTTGTTCATCAGGTCTTTACTATCACTGTGTTGTAGGTTCTTGTCAGCCCTTTGCACCTTCCGTGATACAGTGTCGTTATTCAGTTCAAGACTTGCGGATGAAAGTTTGTTGGAAATTCTTGTATCTCGGATTAAGGTCTTGGAGACGTCTAACTTTGGATTACTATTTGAAAGTTACTAGGTATGTACTTCACACTTTCGAAACTCATATTTACTCATACTTGAGCCATATATAAAGCCTCATTAGTTTTTTGTATATTTTGATAAAGTAAAATAGTTGATGACACAACTAATAAATTCCGATAAAGTAACTTACTTGATGACACTAAAAGTCGGGTCATGTTATTATATCAACAGTTCTTCGGCCCGTCGTAAACTCATTTCGATGGTCCTTCACACGTCGTAGCGACTTAAAAAATTATGATTCTTCAACAATTTAATGTTTGTCCTATCACTTAAGTTTTTTTTTGCTTAAAATATATATAGAGGGTGGTAGGGGTTGGAAAGGCAGACAAGCAAAGGTACAACCAAGCAAGATACATGTAAATTGAAAAAGTTACGTGCATACGAGTTTTGTTCTTCCAAAAGAAATCCTTGTGCACGCTCAACCTTCCAGCACATTGATCCAGACTCTCCACTTGAGCTCCATGTCACCAAACCGAAACAATAAAGAAACAACCACGATACCCAATCCCACCTGCGGGTATGGGGGGAGTGGGATGTAATCATGCTCCCACCTTTTGGGAATACCCACTACATCAACAACCCAGTTACGAAAAAACCACACTTTTTAGGTGGAAGGGTAAGAAAAAGCATTTGCTTACAATGATAAGAATTTGCAGTCACATATACTCATCACAGCATCCACACTCCACAGAGATATAAAAGCATGTGTAAACACCCATTTTGCAATGAAAAATAACGAAAGAAAATAAACAAGCACTATGTGTAGCTCGGCATCCAAGAGTCGAATAATGATACATCGCCATGAATCTCAAAAGGAATTTTAATTAGACATAGTACACTAAGAACGAGTGAAATCAGATTGAAGCAGAGCTCTGTGTTTGTGTGTGTATTTGAGTTCTGCTCCATGGAAAACATGTGATTTCTTTCTTTTTATGTTGCTTTACCGGTAACTCTTTGAGCAATCCAACCCAAGCCATCATAGATTCCGTCACCTGTAAGGGCGGAACAAGCTTGAATGTGTCAATCATGGTTCTTAATACTGTGAAGGGAAAGGGCATCCGTTATTTCAGCTGGGGTCATTGCATCCTTCAAGTCTTGCTTGTTTGCAAATACTAATAGCACCGCATTTTGAAGTTCCTCATTTGGGAGCAATCTGAAAAGTTCGTCTTTCATGAGAGAAATCTGAGCCCTGTCAGTGCTGTCTATCACCGTGATTACAGCATGGGTCCCACGATAATAAGTAGCCCATGATGTCCTAAGTCTTTCTTGCCCACCAAGATCCCACACCTGTTCATCACATCCAATCACTAAATTTAATTTCTAAAATACATCACGTATAATAATTTAGAGTAAAATGCATAAACCATACATGTGCTTTGTCGATTTTGCATTTCTAGTTACTGGTTTTTTGAAAGTGCATATGGCCTTACTGGTCTTTTGGTTTGGTTTCGTTTTCATACTTTCACTTAACATTCGTTAAACGTTGATCGTTGCTAAAGGGGCGATTTTGTCTTTTTCTTTGTCTTTCTTCCTCAAAACACCACAAACACTAATCTATCAAAACCGCCACCACCACTCAGATCCAAACCCATATACCAAATTTCATTAATACTGTATCAAATTTCAATAAAGGTTTTGATGTTCAGATAAGGAAGGAACATTTATTAAACATTATCAAAACATTATCAAAATGTGACATTAATTACCAAATCACAATAAGCCAGTGGAGTGTGTGATTTTATAGTAGCCGATAACCATTTCTCTTCTTTTATTTATGTGGGATAATTGGATAAATGTTATCATGGCTTTCATGACAATAAGGCATTATCTAGATGCACATTAAAGACGTATATCTTCTAAAGTTATTTTGATTATTGATACTAAGATCTATAATAATCATTAAGCAACACGCAATTAGATACAAAGATCATGGATCTCCCTATCACGAACACCTAAATTCATTCTTCCAAACAGTACCGAATCGAGTAATCTACTCATTTGTACGAAGTCTTTACATAATTTTACTTTGTGACCAGCTGCCTTTGAACCAACATTGCTATTTGATAAGTTTTGCTCATCCTTAGCGATTTTCATGGTACACATAAATTTAAGTTTTACGACGATTTCATTAGCAGTTATACAAAAAAGTCAAAATATGAGTTAGCTTTCAATAAATATATGGATTAAAAAGTTTTTTAAGGAATTCTGCCTTTGTTTCTACTTTTTTTCTTTACCGTTATTATATTTATTTGTATATTCAACAGAAAAGCTCAGAATCTTTTTGACTCCTTCATGGGTCGAAAGTGAAGCATTTTATCATCATTTTAGTATAACAAGCCTGCATATATAAGATTTGGAACTTAGATATATGTGCAGTTGTGTTCTAAGGCGTCATCTTGTTCATTTTATTGTATGGCTAGTATTATATAATTAGGCGCAATGGCCGTTACAGATTTAGTAATTGTAGAATAGTCACTCAAACCTAAATTGACGATGTGTTATGGGGTATAATTTGATGAGAGAGCAAATGGAATTCGACTTTTATCAATGTTATTCTCAAACCTAAACTGGAGTTGGATCTGAGTTATGTTAGAGTGGTGTTTGTTGTGTTTTGGAAGAAGAAAGACAAAAATGCCCCTTTAGTAACGGTCAACATTTAACGAATGTTAAATCAAAGTATGAAAATGAATCAAAACCCAAAGACCAATGAGGTTGTCTGCATTTTCAAAAGACCGGTAACTAAAAATGCAAAATTGAAAAACCACAGGTATGATTTATGCATTTTACTCAATAATTTATAATGTAACTATGACAACCGTGGTTTTGAGGTTCGTCACTTGGTCTTACTTTTAAGTTATTTTATGTGTGCTTACTTGAATTGTGTGTTTACGTGTTTATTTTGTGTGAACGAGGTTGGTGTGGTTATCATTTATGAGTATAGAAGTACTCATAAGTCAATCGAGGAACGGTTATTTCATGTTCATGAGCTCACAAGTGGTGACTATGAAATGAAAATGGTGATATTGTGGTGTTTACGTAGACGTATAAGTATTATAGTAATAGTTTCTTTTTAGGATTTACGGTTTAACATTTAGAGGTCTCGGGTGAGGTAATTATTCATATGAATATTTTTTGGGATGGTTTTAAGTCATTTAGGACTTAGTTATAAAGTTTATTTCAAAATTTGAGATTTTTTTTAAAAGTGTATATTTTACGTCTTTTACGGTAATCGCGTAAAAACTGACTAGTTTTACGGGTTTGAGGTTTTGGAGGCTTTAGGAGCTGAAATAAATTAAGGAAAATTAAGGTAATATTATTAATACATATATTAATAATAAAAAGGAAAAAAAAACCAAATTAAATGGGTATAGGTCGGTTATGTGAAAAAAAGAAAAGAAAAGGGGGAAAAGGGAAAAAGGGAACCGGGCTTTTGTACATGGGCCAAGGACTTGTTAAGAAAGTATATAAAGTCTTTTTATTAATCAAAACACTCATAAAATCCATGGAGATCAAGGTTTGGTCGGCATAAATGGTGGTTTTAGGGTTCTTCATTAATTTTTCTTCTTTCAAAAATTCTAAGGTAAAATCTTTAATACTCTTTTCAATTAAATTGTTTAATGTTTTCTTTAATCATCTTATGATGGATTTAGGTTAGGGTTTAATTTAAGAACAGTAAATAAATGTTATAATAATGATTTCATAATGATTAAATAAATTAGGGCTTGTAATTAGAGGGATTACGGTTAATTAATGTGGTTGATTTTGTTAAACCCGTTTTTAAAAACTGGGCAGAATTTTGAGTCAATTGTTTTGATCATATCGGGAGTTCTATGAACATTCAAGATGCGATCCAAGTATCCTTGAAAAGGTAATTGAAGTGGATTTCTAATTCAAGAAACTAGAACTAAATTGGATGTCGGGAAGTTGGTCAAAAACAGGTTACAACAGTCGGAGGTCAATACAGTTTTGAAGTCAGCCTGTTTTCTTTTTAAGTTTTGGGTTGTTTGGGGTACTTAGGGTTGCATTGGGATCTTCTCACGAACGTGAGAGAAGGTTTATAAATTTTAATAAGTATCTACACTTGGGTTAAGGTTGTGGTTTAGGGTAAGACCCCTTAATGGTAACAAACTTTTAGTACGTTTAAAATCAGGAAATCTGGAATGACAAAAGTAGATATATGTATATCGGGGCCTTAACAGTAGCTTTAAGGTTAGGTCAAGTGGGAGGTGTTAGCCAACATATGTAAGGGTATGAATATTCCTTTTACAGAGATCATGGGTATGTTTAACGGGGAGATCGACCCATAGTTTAAGGTATGAAAAACGGGACTGTTTTGGGTAAAATGTTAACGGGACGGGTTATGAAGTAAAAGAAGTTAAGGGCTTTATAGAGGGGTGTAATAAGATGCTTAGAGCATATAAATGAGGTATTTATATAGGAGGAGGCTAGATGTCCATCATAGGTTGATGAGCCGTTTTAGTGATTGGTTCATGTTTTGATTATGTGTTTTTGGTTTGTTAGCTTTTTGCTAGTGCGAGGACTTGTGAAGAAGCTATCAGGTGAGTTTCATAGTCCCATGTTTAATATTGATTTTGACTTCCAGATGGGATGGAAGAGACACTGTGTTGAGTTATTTATAAATTGTTGCTGTGAATGTTTTTATGGTTGTGATGGACTTGTGTGTACATTATGTGATTAACTGCTATGTGATTCTTGATTGTGTATGATTTGGATCGGGGGACACGTGTCGTCTCAGTTATTGTGGTTTGACAAGGTAGTGGCCTTGAAGTTTGACAAGGTAGTGGCCTTTTGGTTTGACAAGGTAGTGGCCTTGAGGTTTGACAAGGTAGTGGCCTTGTGGTTTGCCAAGGTAGTGGCCTTGGGATAGGTACATAGTGTGATCATCTATGGTACCATGATGTTGTTTGGCAAGGTAGGAGCCTTGGATTGGTTTGGTATGATTAATCTTGATTGATAGTTGTTAATGCATATTTGTAACACATTGTCCATATGTTCTTTTGTTGATGATTGTTATTCACAGCTTGTAACTGATTTAGCGTTGGAGACTAAACCTATGACTCTCACCAACTTTATGTTGACGTGTTTTAGTGTCTCTTTCAGGTGATACTATGGTTAAGCATGAGAACATAAGTGGCTAGGATTGGAGAAGCTTAGGAATGCATATAGAAGGAGAATCCCCGTTTCCTTCTTAGTTTTATTTGATTGTTCATTTTAATAAGTGATACTGTGGCACACATATGATTGTTTTGGTATGTTATTTGTTGTCTTGGGTAAGAAGTAGGACTGTTACTTACTTACCTAGACCCCTTGCATTTGTTGAGATATTGTCATGACCTTCGTGTCACCATTTTTTGCGACATTTCTTATTTCATATAGTTATCTCTATAGACACGCCATGTTGTGATGATATCCATACGTCGCGCCCCATGTTCCGCCATGGTGGGGTGTGACAGAATGGTAATCAGAGACAATGGTTATAGAGAATTAGGTTGCCTAGTCGTGTAGCCTAGTCTATAGCTTAAGGGTCCCTGCATATAGGCGTCATAGGAGTATGTGTGCATTTTATAATAATTGATGTGTTTGGATGTTATTTATTGCGATGTTTTGACTAGTATGGATTAAACCGTAGTATGTTCATACTTAGTCACATGTTATTTTCTTTTCGGGTTTGTGACTAGTGCGGGTTGAACCATAATCGTCCACGCTAGTCACTGTTGTATTTTGCTTAAATTGTACATTATAGTACATAATTTAGTACAAGGTAGTTTCTATCTTTTATCGAATTATTTTACATACCCGAGGTATGTTATTTTTCTTTTGATGTTTAAGTCATGTTCCCTAAGAATCGTGTGGTGGTTCGAGTTACTAGGAGTAGGTGGATATGAAGGATTTTAAGCTGTTTCCACTCTTACGGGCGACATGACTTATAACCGATTTTGTTCTCGTTTTGGATTTAGTCTATGCCGTTTTAGCTAGACTATGGATTTCGGTATTCCAAGAGTTTTATTATGTTATTTTATAGATGGAGTTTTGGACCTATTTGGTTATGTGGTTATGAGCTTATGTGAGTAGATGGATTTATATGTTATATGTTGTATTGATTCTTATAAGTGTCATCATAGGAGGGAGTGCATTGGGGAAAGGGTAATTGTATAAGTATGGTGGCCAACATAGTTATACAAGTACCACAACTTCAATGGGTTCTCAAGTATGATTGCATGAAAGAGGATTAGTACATGCTTGTATATGATGAGAGGTGGATTTGGGGTATATTTATTATATATGGGTTTATGTAATGGCTGCCTATGATATGGCTATAGTTCTTTTTGTGTTATATGTTTTGGGTTATGGTTGTGTTGTGTGATTTTGTGGTCACACGATATGGTTTGGTTTTAGAGGTGGGCTTTATGCCTTGTTGTGGCATGGTGAGTTGGTGAGATGGTGATTACTCGTATGGAAAAACGAGTGTATGACGCGATCGATTGACTTGATATGTATGATAAAGAGTATGTTTTGGGAGATTTAATAGGTATATATATGCGGATGTATATATACTACTATGTGTTAAGTTATGATATATGGTCGTTCAGTAGTTATTATAACTTGAACGTACCTTGTGTTTGCTCGTGTTTTATGGTGCTGGAGTTTAATGGAGTTCCAACGACGTTTTTAGTTTTTGATGTGTGTCTACATTCGGGTATGAATTTAATTAATGAGAACTACTAAATTTTCTTACAAATAAGTGTGGCTGATTATAGGAAAACGGTTTTGAAAATAATTTGTAAGTGTATGGTATGATATCGTGACTTACATTTTTTTTAAGTTTGTGGTAGTAAGCTAAAAAAAAGTTGTTTTGAAAATAATTGAATTAGTTTTCTATGTAACATGTGATAATATATTTTCTTAAGTATAGTTGAAATTTTAGAAGTATTTAACTAGACGACAAGAGTAAAAAGGGAGATTTTATTATTGTAAAGATAATAATAACACCACACCTTGTAAACATGTAGTAGTTTAGTTATAATCAGCCTAAATGGATTTTATAAAATAGTAATAATAATATAGAATAAAATGAAAATAGAACACTGTATTTTATAAACATATATTGGTTTCATAATAACAAGTGAAATAAGTTTAATATGGGTAAATAAGATAATGGTTAGAATAAGATTACAGTATACTAACTAGTAGATATCTTGATAAAATGATGATGATAAACGGATGAGTTATTGATAAAATGAGTATGATTGATTTTGGTAGTATTGAAGTTTGGTTCTTATGAGGAGTAACTAAATGGGGCGAAAGTTTAAAATTTTCTAACGTATCAAAATTTGGTAATACTAAATCGTGACAAGTCTAATTTTTTTTTCGTTGTTGGCACACTCCATTGATCTTTCGGATTTCATTGTTTTGTTTTCAGCTGTTTTGGCTAGGGTTCGTTTTACCCTATATTTTATTTTGGGACACGATGGTTTGGAATTCTTTTGTTACACGTCATGGTTGATTTATTTATGCGGTTGTGGGAACGTTAGGATGAGAGTATAGAGTTGGGTAGTATTACTTATGGTTAGACATTAGATTGAAGAAATGTGTTTTGGTTTAAAGATTGGTTGAAGCACCATAAGGAGATTGATGAAAATACTAGCGGATGTGAGGGTAGAGTTGAAAGTTTATACTAATGGAAAGGTTGGGTAAATAACACGCAAGGGATTGGTATAGTTATGGAGGCAAGGTAGTAGTAGACACGTGAAGGAAAATAGGAATTTATTCGTATTGCCGCTGAGAGAGGGTGCAAGGAGGACATAGTTGAAACTGCTAAGGATGTTGTATGAACGCTTTGGGATTACGGTTATGCATTTGGCTTTGCCAAAGCACTAGCGGTTTTCATGGTGTCAATGAACCAAGTGTGCATGAACGTGTATAAACGAGTTGTCATCGGGAGCATCGACGACATCTTGATCTACTCAAATTTGAGAAGGAGAGTGAGGCGAATTATGTGTTGGTTTTGGAGTGGAGTTATACGTGAGATTTTTGAGTGTGAGTTTTAGTATTAAGTTTACCATGAAGAGTAGTTAGAGATGATGACATATCATGGAACCAGCAAGGGGCGAAGTGAAGAAGGATGAGGAAGCATTTTGGAGGCTGAAGAAGTGGATTGGATAAAGAGCCGATCTTGGCATTATCGAAAGGACTGAATGAATTCGCGAAGCATGATGATACGTGGAGCAAGGATTTGGACGCGTACGAAGACGACAAAGAAAGGCGATTGCTCATACGTTGCAAGAACTGAAGATTTTGAAGAACTGGATAGACTTAGTTAGTGAAGCTGGACTATTATATCAGCCTAGAATGCTAGAGGCATTTGGTGTACGAGACGTAGAGAATGATCTGTACGAATCATGAACGTATCCAACACATATTCAATCATCTTGATTGAACTTTTGGCAAAGGTGGTGGGTGGAGTTAATTGATGAAAGAAAATTGCAAGGCCAAGTACCATCTGGGAAAGGCAAGCATGGTCGATGAGACATGGAATAAGAAGGATGAGGTGAAACTGAGACGAATCGAACTATAGGGATGACGTATTAGGGCGGTTTGGATAAAGGATATAGGTTGCACGAGTTGAGTTGTCTAAAGCAGAGAACGCGTCAACATGTATGTTGCGTGGCTTGGACAATCATATGGAGAAAAGGGACGTAGACTATACTTTCTACATAGCTAGGAGTAGCTTAGAAAGGGCGATGTAAGGACGAAGTTGGTGAAAGGGATACATAATGGGGGAAAACTACGACGAGAGTTGGGTGATAGTCGATAGACTGACTAATTCATCTCATATTTCAAGAGGAATGAGAAGTCACATAGTTGAGAAGTTGGAAGGATTGCGTACAGATGTGATGGAATAGAGGGTGTTGCGTAAAAGTTAGCCTAATATGTATGGAATGCCTTATGAAGGATTATGGAAAGGTAAATGGCACTGACCTATACTGATTGTTTGGGAGGCTTAGTATCGATAATCGAATGGATGAGGAGTTATAGGTGTGATGTGCCATAGGGACGAAGGGCTTGATCTAACTGAGTTAACCGTCCTTTTGATGATGTGTATAGATCATAAGTTGATTTGGATTGGAAGAACTAATGGATATGTGAAAGACCGCCATAGGTCACTTTGTAAGGAGATTGGAATCTTTAAGTAGTTTGGGGTACGGACTGAAGGGAGTTGATGAACATGATTGGATATGAGTATATCCAGCTGACTGGAAAAGGATAGGCAAGTGAGATATTTATACAACCTTAGATGTTACACTAAGGGAATGAGTGATTGATTTAGAGGGAGTTAGGAAACTCATTAGCGATGGCTGAGTTTTCATATAATGATGAATATCATACTAGAAGTCGCTAAATGCCATTTGAGGCACTATATGAAAGGATAGGGTGAGTTGTCCCTATTGTGGACTAGAATTGGTAAAAGAGGCTACTAATGTGGTAATGATGTAGTGGGAGTTGTATACATGATACATTTCATGTATTAAGATTGGTAAATGTTGTTTGAGAATATATATTTGCATGTTTGGTTATTCGGGATTTGTGATAATAAGAGTCTTTGTTTATCAAAGAGTCATTTGTGGGATTTATTGATTGTGAGGTAAAGTGTTGGGCAATGAATTTAAATTTTTTTTTTGGTTAAGTATATGTGGTAATTAGAGACTTGAACTAGAGTTCACGTGGAAATGAGAGGAGTTCGTTTAGAACAAGTATCCTCATGTGATTTGTTGTTTGTGTGTTTGATCCTAAGGAGTAAATCTCGGGACGAGATTTCTATTAGGAGGGAGTGATGTGACAACCGTGGTTTTGAGGTTCGTCACTTGGTCTTACTTTTAAGTTATTTTATGTGTGCTTACTTGAATTGTGTGTTTACGTGTTTATTTTGTGTGAATGATGTAGTGTTTTTACACACCTTTAGGAAAAGGAGGTAAAATAGTGGTAAGCGTTAAGCGTCGGTTTAGGAAAACCGAGCACTAATGACCCTTAAGAAGGTGAGTTCGTTCTCTCGAGGAGGCACGTGTGTTGTGTAATTGAATGATTGATTATGTTTTTGATTATTAATGAGAAGAAAAGAAAAGAAAATGACGAAGACGAAAAATAGAAAAATGAGGCGAAAACACTACTAGAAAGTTACGACGTAGAACGTGAAAAACACAAAATTTAAAATTTTAACCTAAAAATTCCTAAAAATTACTAAAAACTCCCAAATAATATTCTAAGAGTTTACAAAAAATCAAAACTTGCCAAGACCTTTTAATTAATTTAATAATGACTTTTTAATGCTAATTAAAGCCCTAAAAATCACTTTTAAATATTAAAAAGCCCTAAACAAAATTTAATAGTTTGTAAACCTCAAAAATGACTTAATTAAACTAAAAACTATTTTTAAAAATTTTAAAACCAAATTAAACTATTTTTAAACTCCTAAAAACTATTAAAATCTATTAAATCTTAAATTAATTCTAAAAATTAATTGAAAAGCCTAAAAATTATTCTACAAATGGGAAAAGTCCTAATTAACGATAAAGAACCTAGGAAAAATGAAAAAGAAATAAAAATAAAACTTTTTATTTTAATGAATAAAATAATAATAAAATATTCTAAAAAATTAAAAGTTCTTAAATAAATTCTAAAAAATTCTCAAAAATCCTAAATAATCTAACTAAGAAGAAAATGTAAACAAAAGTTCCTAAAACCTTTTAGTTAATTTTATATTAATTTTCAAAGTTTAATAAAAAAAACTAAAATCAAATAAAATTAAAAATTAAAGTTTTTGAAAACTTTTTTATATGTAAACCTCAAAATCTTTATTAAAAAACTAAAAACTATTTTTCCCTAATTAAAATCTACTTTTAACTATTTTTTATTGAATTTCTAAAATACGGGTAATAAATAAATGATAAAAAATAATTGACTAAAGGGAAAAAAATGAAACTAGTCTAGAAAAATCAACAGACCTATTAACTTCCTAAGAAAAATAAAAAGAAACGAATAAGGCAAACAAATAAGCTGAAATGAGCTTATAAGCTCACGGCTTATTTAAGAAAAGACAAAAGAGAAAGGGGTTAAGTATCTAACCACTTCACCCTTGGTCAGTAAAAGACCCAAGGGCGCAGTGGTAGAGTGTGTGTGTGTGTTGAGTGTGGTGATGGGGGTTCGAGCCTGAAGAACCCCTTTTTACTTTTTTTATTTTTTTTCTTTTTTATCTTTTCAAAACAAATCTGTGACGTTTTAACCTTTTAATCTCAAACCAATTTTACTTTTTATATCACTGATTAAGCTAATGTAATCACAAACGTGGCCAGATTCAAATGGCAAGAACACAAGTTCCTTTTTTGTATCTGTTTATCTTCACAGATGGTGAAATGACCCAAGAGGACTTGGAGCCTTGTTTTTGTAGATGATTTTGGGAGCAAAGGCACCCTTGTGCTCTTTCTGAGCACAAGGAGTCAAGACACACAAAGATTAAACACCTAGCACACTGAAATCAAAAAACAAAAGCACATCATGGTCATTCAAGGTTGCTGTGACAAAAGGAGTAAGTCTGTGGAATGTTTAGCTAATAACTTGCAATTTAATGAGATTTGACTCCTCAAATTTTGCACTCAAACACACAAACTGGTACACAAGCAATCTCTATAGCTAAATCACCCTAACCTTTAACAGATTTTAACAACCTTGAACAAATTAAGAGAGAATTAAGCAAAAACTATGGCCAATGCAGATTTCTGTCCTTCTTTTTCCTTTTTAAGCTCACAACTGGCTTCAATACTTTCTAAACTAGCTTAACACCTAACATACAATCTGTCTTAACTCTTTCTACCAACTTTAACACGTTTTAATAATCAACTCAAAACTTTAAACCCTGCTAAAACATGTTTCCAAACACCACTTTAAGAATCTTTTTCAACTTTTTTCCAAACCAAATCCTTCTATAACCTACTCAAACTGATGCTAGTAACATCTAACAAGCATAACATCATAATGGAACTCAAATCAAACAGCTTTTCACACTTTATCACAAAATCATGCAAGATCACTCAAAAGCACTTTTTCTGAGATTTTTAAAAGGAAAATGAAATTTACCTTAGGACTTTTACATCCAAAGTCCTTGTGGTTGCATAACCACCTCCAACCAACTCGGGTTGGTGCAGAATCCTTCAACAAATCAACAAATAACAACCTGAAAAAGAAAATCAAAGAAAAAAGACAAACAAGCAATATCTCATATAACTTTTTCTGTTTTCTTTCTTTCTTTAAAAACTTTTTCAAAATCTATCTAACCTAAACACAAACATTTTAAAAAACTCTTTTCAAACTCATAAACACTTTCCTTGTCCACTTTCACTTCCAAGTAAGGTTTATGAAATTTAAACAGGATTTTAAAACCTTTTAAAAACTTTTGAAAACTTAACACACAAATCTTTTCTCAATTTTAATGGAACTCAGCTTTTGCATACAACAATACACAAACTTTTATCAATATTAAAAAGGAATTATAATTGTAAATGACAAATACCAAGCTTTTAATTTAATAAAAAGGGATTACAAGTGTAATGCAAAAAACTGGAACAAGGGCTTATGAACAGGCTCATATCCCTTTAAATACTAACTAAGAGAACATTCTAGGTCTATAAACCCTAGCAACTAAAATGCCTAAAAGGCCCTTTGAAAATTTGACTGAGAATTGGTCAAATTTGTGCTCATGTGATATGCCAGCTTGGAATCTTCAATATGGAACGTTGGATGAACCTTTGGGACCAAGGGGATGATCTGGAGTGTTAAACTGGTCGGGACATAGGGTTTGGGGGAAAATGACTTGAGCAGGGGAGGTCTGGGGTGGGGTCTACAGGCCATGTGGGTTTGTTGTTTTGGGTGGGAAAAGGTGGGGTAAAGGTAAATTGATGATCTGGATAGTTATAGGGGAAAACCCCTTGATTTGGGTGTGATTGGATCTGGGGGTGTTCTAGGGTTTATGTGGGATTAGCCAGTGTTTAATCTATTTTGGGTATAATCCGTTTTTAAATAAATGTTTAGGAGGGAATGGGGTGGGGTTTGACTGGGGTGTTGACCAAGTTAATAAATAAAACCGGGTATGACATGGGTGGGTTGTGGGTTTGGGTAATGGTTATGGGTTGGTGGGTGGGTAGGGCTGATGTGTCGCGTTTTGAGTGGGTGGGAGTGTTTGGTTAATTGACAGATTGAGTCCCCAAGGTTTTAACTTTCTTTCACTTTGTAATAAAAGCTGTCAGCGCCCATTTTGTGCCTTGTCAACTTTTGCCATCTTGTCAAAAGTGGCACAAAGGTTTCCAAAAACTTTTCCAAGGGCTTAACTTGTATTATCTTCAAACTTGATGGACTGATCTTGTAGTATCTTCAAATATTAAGGTCCATACTTGCACAATTGATAAATGGAGGGTCAATTGTGACAAGTTCTTCAAAGATGAGGGACCATTCTTGCCAATCTTCAATTCTTCAAGGGTCATTTTGCAAATTTCCAAACTTGGGCCCGGTTCATTGTGCGACTTCATTTCCCGTGTTCGTTTTTGATTGATTCTTGTATTCTTTTGCCAATTCCTCAATATCCGTACCTAAAAATACACAAGTAACAAACACGAGCATATATTTGGCATATTTTATGATATTTTATGCATTTTAAGGCCGTTTTGGACGATGAGACCATGTATAAAAGCAGTCTCATCACTCCCCCATACTAAACCATTGCCGTGCCCTCACGCAATGCTAGAATAAAGTATCAAAGCATCTCCAAAATTTAATTTTATTCACTTTATTGAAATATAAACTAGCTACTATTACTACTACATGTGTTTTGGACATAATGTATGATTTTCATCGCAAAATGGGACGTTTAGGTTCATAGAACAAGAACACGTGAATGCTTCGTTAGAAATAATTTCGTCGTCCTCGATTTTCACCTTAATTCCATGCCAAGCGTGCAACGAGATCATTGTCATTATAAGTTAGTAATGCTAACACTACTCATATGCCCTAATCACGTACTTATTCTCCCATTATTCCTAAGTTGTATCTCTTATATTTTATTTTGTCTTAATGATCACGAGGATGCATCATTGACTTATGCGATAATAGAGATTTAGGTCTAAAAATAGAGTCCTAACGGTGTAACTAAGACCATCAAATCAATAACCCCTCCTAATAGACAACGATGTTAAAAAATTAAGTTGACAAGAAGAATCGATAAACACGGTTTTATAACGGTTTTGAACATGAGACTTATTACCAAGACTTTTATACGCCCCCTAACGGAAGGACCTTATTATCTTTGGTTTACCTCCATCTTTTATTCAACTTCGCCATGAAGCTTTTATTATGACTTCGGTCTTGCCTTGCCTTTTATTATCCGCCTCATCGGTGGTTTTATTAGCCAAAGACGTATATCCTCACGCTAAAGCGAATTTTGGATCTTTAAAGCTTCGAAGATTAAGGCTTGATTCACTTTCAATTTTTGCATAGATTTTAGGCCTTGTGGGGCTTCAAATTGTTTGCTTGATTTAGGTGAGCACTTGAAATCTTATTATTGGGTGAAGCTTTCGATTATTAGGGTTGCCAATACTTCAAAACCGTGACGCTGGCGATACCTTAATGTCTTCCCAATTTAATTACACGGAAGCTACTAGAAAAGACTAGAAACCCAACAATCAAAACTAAACCGCTAAATCAATATTTATTAAACAAAAAATATTTACATGCGAAGGGAGAATAAGCAAACAACGAGAACACATGAGTTTTTGAAAGAATACGAGTACTCTACGTTTAGCATAGTAACTTATAATTAACTCTATCATTTCTCGTCCTCATTTAAGAGACTTAGCCTAATGTGTAGTTAAGGAATCAAAGCTAAGTGCTCAACACGCACGGTCGAGTCAAAAATTACTCTTATTCTCGCCATCGGAAAATCTACATTCGTGTCTTAAACACTTATAAAATATGAGAAAATTTTTTAAAATTTGGCCATTTTTAGCCTTATTTTGCAAGAAAATGATAACAAAATGATAAACTTTGGAAAGCGTGAAGGTTTGGCAAGGCAAGTATCTATTCACCCCCCATACTAAAGTTAAACATTGTCCTCAATGTTTCGAGTCTAGGGGTGCACACACCCCCATACTAGAGACATAGTCGAATGCCTAATCTAGCATGGAAAGGGTGTAACCAATAAGTAATAGCCGTTTATGAAGTGTGCTAAAAACCTAAGGTTAGAACATAAAAGGATATATCATATGGATATTGGGAAAGGCCTCCAAAGCAAACGATCGAGTGCTCCCATGAAACGAACACGAGAGGCTCCAATCGTGAAGATGATGATCTAAAAGACACAATTCACAAACAACCACGGAACAACGGTTGGAAGGGCACAAATCCCCTCACATTAACTAATTAGAAAGCAATAATATGTACATGGATAAGCATGGGTCTCCCCCACGAGGCACCTTGTTTTTGATAACCGAGTCAAAAGCTCGACTCGAATCCCCATAAATGTGATCATTTAGGGATAATCATGGTTTGGTCAATTTTTGGTGGGGCTTACATGATAAACAAGGCCCAAAAGCACGTGGAGTACTTTAAAAATCCGATAAACGTATACCGGGGTCAAAGATAGCGTCCTCGTTTTCGGATGAAAGACGAGACAACACAACTCCAACACAAATCCCAATGGGATAGAAGAAAATAGGAGAGAAGAAATTGAAGGGTGGGACAATGGGTAAGGCAAAACATTGAGCTACTCGAGGTAGACTCGCACCAATCAAATGAAAAGATTTTCCATTTATTGCATCGGTGGAAGACCGAGATTTCCCTATATAAGCAATTCCAGGATCAAATATCTCGTCCTCGGTGGAGAAAGGGGAGGAAACATAAGGGGCTTCCCCCACACTAGGTCCACACAAAGCATCGTCAAAAGGGGAAGACGAGCTTGTAGTACTCAATAAACGCGGTGATGACGGAGTTAGAATTGTAGAAAAATCTTTTAAATTAAATTCAAAATCTTTTCCTTTTTCATCTTTAACACTCTCCTCGTGAAAACCCGATTTGATTATGTCAAAAATATTTGGTGTATCTAAAACAATGTTAGTCACACTAAAAATTCTCACATTTTGAAATCTTTTTGGTTTAGGTGGTGGCAAGTTTTCAAATCTTTTGTCAACAAAGAAAACCTCCCCATCGGGATCAACGTATTCATCATCCGAAGAATCACTCGAGATTGTAGGCTTAACACTCTTAACCTCCATCGGCGGAGGGGACGGAACTTCATTTTTTTCAACTCCTAAAACTCTATTTGAAATCTTTTGACAAATGTTTTTGATAGGATTGACATTGTACAAAGATGTGATCGAATAAACATGAGAAAGAGTGGAGTTTTGGGTTGCATTAATGACAAGTTCTTCCTCATTGAAACGAAGAGTGATTTTTCTTGCATGCACATCGATAAGTGCTCTCGAGGTATCCAAAAAAGATCGACCTAAAATTAACGGAACTTTAGGATCGATAGGAATATCAACAACAATGAAGTCCACGGGATAATAGAATTTCCCAACTTTCACAAAGACATCCTCGGCAACTCCACAAGCTAGAATCGTAGAATGATCGGCCATTTCGATTGACATTCTTGAAGGAGTGAGATTTGGAAGATTGAGTGATTTAAAAATCTCAAGAGGCATCAAATTAATACTAGCACCAAGATCGGCCAAGGCGTAGCATTCTTCCATGTCTTGGATAGCACATGGGATTAAAAACTTTCCAGGATCGCCGACTTTTTGAGGTATGCGGCTTAGAAAAACCGAAGAACAACTAGACGATTTTTGCAATTTTTCTTTGTTATTCAACATACTTTTGAAGTTCGCGGCAAATCAAGGCATCATGACTAAGGCGTCGGCAAAACTTATATTGAAATGCAAGTCACGAAACATTTTCATAAAAAGTTCAAATTGATAATTATTTCGTTCTTGTGCCTTTTCCTTGTTTCGTCTTGATGGGTAGGGCAAAGGTGGTGTGGGTTGGGGCAAATTAGGCATAGGCATCGGCCTTGGAATCTCGGGTTCCATAATGGGTATTGGTTCAACCGTAGGTGTGGTTTGAGCGGTACTTTGTGGGCTTGTAATGTGCTCCTTTTCAACCACAACCTCGGGTTCTTTCTCTTTTTCCTTCTCCATAGAAGTACTTGGACGAGAAATGGGTTCTTTGAAAGTTTTACCACTACGAGTGGTAATAACCTTCAATTCTCCTTTCGGGTTCACGATGGTATCACTAGGAAGACCACCCGAAGAAGAGGGCTTACACATGATAGCTTCAAACATTTTAGCCATTCGGTCTTCAAACTTAGATTGCCTAGCATCCGCTTTCAACAATTCTTGCTTAATCTCATGTTGTCCTTGCTCCATTTTTTGTTGATTTTGTTGGAGTCGTGTGACATTTCCTTCCATTTTATTAGCATGAGTTTTAAGTTCATTAGCAAGTTCGGTTTTAAGCTCATTTTTCAACTCGGATCTTAAGCTAACCATTTCACGTTGCATATTGTCAAACTTAGCATCATTGGCCTTAGCATAATTCAAAAATTCTCCTTGAAGATTTTTGGTGTGATCGTTTTGAAAACCTTGGGCATTAGTTTGAAAATCACGGTTTTGGTTTTGGTTAGAAATTTGCCCATTTCCACTTTGGTAATTACCTTTGTTATAGTTCCTTTGATTTCCTTGGTAATTTCCACCTTGGTTGTTGTTGTTGCGATAATTATTAGCATTTTGATTGGGTGGAGCTTGATTTGAACGTGAACCTTGACCGATTTGGTTATAAGTTCCCGTGGCTACAAAAGCATTCGAAGTGTTACCATCCGCGGTAATGCACTCGGAAAGATCATGAGCTCCCCCACACGACAAACAACTTTTAGAAACCGCTTTAACCGAAGCGGTGTTAGAAGCTTCTTGAGCCTTCCAATGGGACATAAGGTTTGCAAATCTATCGAAAAATCGGTTTTCTTCATTTGCTTCATCATGTAATGCATTGATACTTTGAGACGATGATGAGCCCCTTTTGGCAACACTCGGTGTGTGACGAGGGCTATAAACCTTAGACCTATTCTCGATTATGACCAAAGCTTCTTCAACCGTTTTACACAAAAAATTACCACCCGCGGCGGCATTTAAATAATCTCTTTCATGATCGTTAAGTCCATTGTAAAACGTGTCGATTTGGTGCAAATCGGAAAAACCATGATGAGGACATTCATGTAACATCTCCTTAAACCTATTCCAAGCCGTAGAAAAACTTTCATTTGATTCTTGTGAAAATTTAGAAATCTCATTCTTCAAATGCGTAGTCTTAGAGGGCGGAAAAAATTGGTTCACGAACTTCGAAACGAGATCCTTCCACGTCAATATAGAATTGGGTGGCTCTTTCTCTAACCAAATTTTAGCGGGCCCCGCTAAGGAATACGGAAAAAGCATCATCTTAATCGAGTCATTCGAGACATCCTTGAATTTGCACGTGGCGGTAAGACGATTAAATTGGCGGATATGGTTGTGCGGATTGTCCTTCTCATCACCACGGAATTTGTTGTTTTGGATCATCGACAACAAACCCGTTTTCACCTCAAAATTCTCCGCAAGGATTGCGGGAATCACAATAGCTTCTCCATAACCCTCGGTGGGTGCTTGAAGTAACTCCATCATAGTTCGATTCGCCATGGTTGGTTCTTCTCGTACAATGGGTTCGTCAATAGGAGATTCCTCACTAGAAAGAGTGAGTGATTTGTTTCTTCGTTTACGAGCACGTCTAGCTTTAGAGCGAGTTTGCATAAACGTCACGTACAACGAGAAGGCGAGCAAAGAAGATTCTTTTTGGTATTTTGTGTTTTTTCAATTTTTTTGTGGTTTTTGATTGTATTAACTTTTTTTGGAATTGGTGAATGTATTAAGTAGACAATGAGTCCACAAATCTCCTCACTTAATCAAATCTCTTGATTAAAAAGGCCTCAAGGAATGAAAACGATCACGTGGAGTGAACGCCTTCGATGACTTTAGAACGATGGTGGAACACCAAATCGTTCAAGAGGGTTTAATCAAATGAAACCAAGAAAATATATATGATATGTAGTAATACTTTGGGCGGCAAAACCCTCGATTCACTCTCAAAATCAAATACGCACAAGCAAGCGGAGGAAACGAGGCGGCGCGAAGCACTTAAGAGCCTTTTTCCTTTAGGTTGTGAAATACAACCGCCTTATACCCACCTTATAGTTTGTATTTTCAAAATCGAGCTTCACGAAAGTATTTATCTATTTTTGCCTTTTTTCTTTGGTTTGAGATTCGAATACAATGATCGAGTGATGAAATCCCGAATCAAGGTTGTGATTGCTCACGTATTTGGAGTACTTGTGTATTTATTATTCTACGTATACAATATAGTAATAGTATTCACACAAAAACCGAAAAACGATAATACGTATTAATAGAGTGCTATTAATACAATTACTATTATGGCTAATATAGAAAAACAACAATGGTCAATCAAAACACAACACGCCTCCCCGGCAGCGGCGCCAAAATTGATGTAGTGTTTTTACACACCTTTAGGAAAAGGAGGTAAAATAGTGGTAAGCGTTAAGCGTCGGTTTAGGAAAACCGAGCACTAATGACCCTTAAGAAGGTGAGTTCGTTCTCTCGAGGAGGCACGTGTGTTGTGTAATTGAATGATTGATTATGTTTTTGATTATTAATGAGAAGAAAAGAAAAGAAAATGACGAAGACGAAAAATAGAAAAATGAGGCGAAAACACTACTAGAAAGTTACGACGTAGAACGTGAAAAACACAAAATTTAAAATTTTAACCTAAAAATTCCTAAAAATTAATAAAAACTCCCAAATAATATTCTAAGAGTTTACAAAAAATCAAAACTTGCCAAGACCTTTTAATTAATTTAATAATGACTTTTTAATGCTAATTAAAGCCCTAAAAATCACTTTTAAATATTAAAAAGCCCTAAACAAAATTTAATAGTTTGTAAACCTCAAAAATGACTTAATTAAACTAAAAACTATTTTTAAAAATTTTAAAACCAAATTAAACTATTTTTAAACTCCTAAAAACTATTAAAATCTATTAAATCTTAAATTAATTCTAAAAATTAATTGAAAAGCCTAAAAATTATTCTACAAATGGGAAAAGTCCTAATTAACGATAAATAACCTAGGAAAATGAAAAAGAAATAAAAATAAAACTTTTTATTTTAATGAATAAAATAATAATAAAATATTCTAAAAAATTAAAAGTTCTTAAATAAATTCTAAAAAATTCTCAAAAATCCTAAATAATCTAACTAAGAAGAAAATGTAAACAAAAGTTCCTAAAACCTTTTAGTTAATTTTATATTAATTTTCAAAGTTTAATAAAAAAAACTAAAATCAAATAAAATTAAAAATTAAAGTTTTTGAAAACTTTTTTATATGTAAACCTCAAAATCTTTATTAAAAAACTAAAAACTATTTTTCCCTAATTAAAATCTACTTTTAACTATTTTTTATTGAATTTCTAAAATACGGGTAATAAATAAATGATAAAAAATAATTGACTAAAGGGAAAAAAATGAAACTAGTCTAGAAAAATCAACAGACCTATTAACTTCCTAAGAAAAATAAAAAGAAACGAATAAGGCAAACAAATAAGCTGAAATGAGCTTATAAGCTCACGGCTTATTTAAGAAAAGACAAAAGAGAAAGGGGTTAAGTATCTAACCACTTCACCCTTGGTCAGTAAAAGACCCAAGGGCGCAGTGGTAGAGTGTGTGTGTGTTGAGTGTGGTGATGGGGGTTCGAGCCTGAAGAACCCCTTTTTACTTTTTTTATTTTTTTTTCTTTTTTATCTTTTCAAAACAAATCTGTGACGTTTTAACCTTTTAATCTCAAACCAATTTTACTTTTTATATCACTGATTAAGCTAATGTAATCACAAACGTGGCCAGATTCAAATGGCAAGAACACAAGTTCCTTTTTTGTATCTGTTTATCTTCACAGATGGTGAAATGACCCAAGAGGACTTGGAGCCTTGTTTTTGTAGATGATTTTGGGAGCAAAGGCACCCTTGTGCTCTTTCTGAGCACAAGGAGCCAAGACACACAAAGATTAAACACCTAGCACACTGAAATCAAAAAACAAAAGCACATCATGGTCATTCAAGGTTGCTGTGACAAAAGGAGTAAGTCTGTGGAATGTTTAGCTAATAACTTGCAATTTAATGAGATTTGACTCCTCAAATTTTGCACTCAAACACACAAACTGGTACACAAGCAATCTCTATAGCTAAATCACCCTAACCTTTAACAGATTTTAACAACCTTGAACAAATTAAGAGAGAATTAAGCAAAAACTATGGCCAATGCAGATTTCTGTCCTTCTTTTTCCTTTTTAAGCTCACAACTGGCTTCAATACTTTCTAAACTAGCTTAACACCTAACATACAATCTGTCTTAACTCTTTCTACCAACTTTAACACGTTTTAATAATCAACTCAAAACTTTAAACCCTGCTAAAACATGTTTCCAAACACCACTTTAAGAATCTTTTTCAACTTTTTTCCAAACCAAATCCTTCTATAACCTACTCAAACTGATGCTAGTAACATCTAACAAGCATAACATCATAATGGAACTCAAATCAAACAGCTTTTCACACTTTATCACAAAATCATGCAAGATCACTCAAAAGCACTTTTTCTGAGATTTTTAAAATGAAAATGAAATTTACCTTAGGACTTTTACATCCAAAGTCCTTGTGGTTGCATAACCACCTCCAACCAACTCGGGTTGGTGCAGAATCCTTCAACAAATCAACAAATAACAACCTGAAAAAGAAAATCAAAGAAAAAAGACAAACAAGCAATATCTCATATAACTTTTTCTGTTTTCTTTCTTTCTTTAAAAACTTTTTCAAAATCTATCTAACCTAAACACAAACGTTTTAAAAAACTCTTTTCAAACTCATAAACACTTTCCTTGTCCACTTTCACTTCCAAGTAAGGTTTATGAAATTTAAACAGGATTTTAAAACCCTTTAAAAACTTTTGAAAACTTAACACACAAATCTTTTCTCAATTTTAATGGAACTCAGCTTTTGCATACAACAATACACAAACTTTTATCAATATTAAAAAGGAATTATAATTGTAAATGACAAATACCAAGCTTTTAATTTAATAAAAAGGGATTACAAGTGTAATGCAAAAAACTGGAACAAGGGCTTATGAACAGGCTCATATCCCTTTAAATACTAACTAAGAGAACATTCTAGGTCTATAAACCCTAGCAACTAAAATGCCTAAAAGGCCCTTTGAAAATTTGACTGAGAATTGGTCAAATTTGTGCTCATGTGATATGCCAGCTTGGAATCTTCAATATGGAACGTTGGATGAACCTTTGGGACCAAGGGGATGATCTGGAGTGTTAAACTGGTCGGGACATAGGGTTTGGGGGAAAATGACTTGAGCAGGGGAGGTCTGGGGTGGGGTCTACAGGCCATGTGGGTTTGTTTATTTGGGTGGGAAAAGGTGGGGTAAAGGTAAATTGATGATCTGGATAGTTATAGGGGAAAACCCCTTGATTTGGGTGTGATTGGATCTGGGGGTGTTCTAGGGTTTATGTGGGATTAGCCAGTGTTTAATCTATTTTGGGTATAATCCGTTTTTAAATAAATGTTTAGGAGGGAATGGGGTGGGGTTTGACTGGGGTGTTGACCAAGTTAATAAATAAAACCGGGTATGACATGGGTGGGTTGTGGGTTTGGGTAATGGTTATGGGTTGGTGGGTGGGTAGGGCTGATGTGTCGCGTTTTGAGTGGGTGGGAGTGTTTGGTTAATTGACAGATTGAGTCCCCAAGGTTTTAACTTTCTTTCACTTTGTAATAAAAGCTGTCAGCGCCCATTTTGTGCCTTGTCAACTTTTGCCATCTTGTCAAAAGTGGCACAAAGGTTTCCAGAAACTTTTCCAAGGGCTTAACTTGTATTATCTTCAAACTTGATGGACTGATCTTGTAATATCTTCAAATATTAAGGTCCATACTTGCACAATTGATAAATGGAGGGTCAATTGTGACAAGTTCTTCAAAGATGAGGGACCATTCTTGCCAATCTTCAATTCTTCAAGGGTCATTTTGCAAATTTCCAAACTTGGGCCCGGTTCATTGTGCGACTTCATTTCCCGTGTTCGTTTTTGATTGATTCTTGTATTCTTTTGCCAATTCCTCAATATCCGTACCTAAAAATACACAAGTAACAAACACGAGCATATATTTGGCATATTTTATGATATTTTATGCATTTTAAGGCCGTTTTGGACGATGAGACCATGTATAAAAGCAGTCTCATCAGTGAACGAGGTTGGTGTGGTTATCATTTATGAGTATAGAAGTACTCATAAGTAAATCAAGGAACGGTTATTTCATGTTCATGATCTCACAAGTGGTGACTATGAAATGAAAATGGTGATATTGTGGTGTTTACGTATACGTATAAGTATTATAGTAATAGTTTTTTTTAGGATTTACGGTTTAACATTTAGAGGTCTCGGGTGAGGTAATTATCCATATGAATATTTTTTGGGATGGTTTTAAGTCATTTAGGACTTAGTTATAAAGTTGATTTCAAAATTTGAGATTTTTTTTAAAAGTGTATATTTTACGTCTTTTACGGTAATCGCGTAAAAACTGACTAGTTTTACGGGTTTGAGGTTTTAGAGGCTTTAGGAGCTGAAATAAATTAAGGAAAATTAAGGTAATATTATTAATACATATATTAATAATAAAAAGGAAAAAAAAACGAAATTAAATGGGTATAGGTCGGTTATGTGAAAAAAAGAAAAGAAAAGGGGGAAAAAGGGAAAAAGGGAACCGGGCTTTTGTACATGGGACAAGGACTTGTTAAGAAAGTATATAAAGTCTTTTTATTAATTAAAACACTCATAAAATCCCTGGAGATCAAGGTTTGGTCGGCATAAATGGTGGTTTTAGGGTTCTTCATTAATTTTTCTTCTTTCAAAAATTCTAAGGTAAAATCTTTAATACTCTTTTCAATTAAATTGTTTAATGTTTTCTTTAATCATCTTATGATGGATTTAGGTTAGGGTTTAATTTAAGAACAGTAAATTAATGTTATAATAATGATTTCATAATGATTAAATAAATTAGGGCTTGTAATTAGAGGGATTACGGTTAATTAATGTGGTTGATTTTGTTAAACCCGTTTTTAAAAACTGGGCAGAATTTTGAGTCAATTGTTTTGATCATATCGGGAGTTCTATGAACATTCAAGATGCGATCCAAGTATCCTTGAAAAGGTAATTGAAGTGGCTTTCTAATTCAAGAAACTAGAACTAAATTGGATGTCGGAAAGTTGGTCAAAAACAGGTTACAACAGTCGGAGGTCAATACAGTTTTGAAGTCAGCCTGTTTTCTTTTTAAGTTTTGGGTTGTTTGGGGTACTTAGGGTTGCATTGGGATCTTCTCACGAACGTGAGAGACGGTTTATAAATTGTAATAAGTATCTACACTTGGGTTAAGGTTGTGGTTTAGGGTAAGACCCCTTAATGGTAACAAACTTTTAGTACGTTTAAAATCAGGAAATCTGGAATGACAAAAGTAGATATATGTATATCGGGGCCTTAACAGTAGCTTTAAGGTTAGGGCAAGTGGGAGGTGTTAGCCAACATATGTAAGAGTATGAATATTCCTTTTACAGAGATCATGGGTATGTTTAAGGGGGAGATCGACCCATAGTTTAAGGTATGAAAAAGGGGACTGTTTTGGGTAAAATGTTAACGGGACGGGTTATGAAGTAAAAGAAGTTAAGGGCTTTATAGAGGGGTGTAATAAGATGCTTAGAGCATATAAATGAGGTATTTATATAGGAGGAGGCTAGATGTCCATCATAGGTTGATGAGCCGTTTTAGTGATTGGTTCATGTTTTGATTATGTGTTTTTGGTTTGTTAGCTTTTTGCTAGTGCGAGGACTTGTGAAGAAGCTATCAGGTGAGTTTCATAGTCCCATGTTTAATATTGATTTTGACTTCCAGATGCGATGGAAGAGACACTGTGTTGAGTTATTTATAAATTGTTGCTGTGAATGTTTTTATGGTTGTGATGGACTTGTGTGTACATTATGTGATTAACTGCTATGTGATTCTTGATTGTGTATGATTTGGATCGGGGGACACGTGCCGTCTCAGTTATTGTGGTTTGACAAGGTAGTGGCCTTGAAGTTTGACAAGGTAGTGGCCTTGTGGTTTGACAAGGTAGTGGCCTTGAGGTTTGACAAGGTAGTGGCCTTGTGGATTGCCAAGGTAGTAGCCTTGGGATAGGTACATAGTGTGATCATCTATGGTACCATGATGTTGTTTGGCAAGGTAGGAGCCTTGGATTGGTTTGGTATGATTAATCTTGATTGATAGTTGTTAATGCATATTTGTAAAACATTATCCATATGTTCTTTTGTTGATGATTGTTATTCACAGCTTGTAACTGATTTAGCGTTGGAGTCTAAACCTATGACTCTCACCAACTTTATGTTGACGTGTTTTAGTGTCTCTTTCAGGTGATACTATGGTTAAGCATGAGAACATAAGTGGCTAGGATTGGAGAAGCTTAGGAATGCATATAGAAGGAGAATCCCCGTTTCCTTCTTAGTTTTATTTGATTGTTCATTTTAATAAGTGATACTGTGGCACACATATGATTGTTTTGGTATGTTATTTGTTGTCTTGGGTAAGAAGTAGGACCGTTACTTACTTACCTAGACCCCTTGCATTTGTTGAGATATTGTCATGACCTTCGTGTCACCATTTTTTGCGACATTTCTTATTTCATATAGTTATCTCTATAGACACGCCATGTTGTGATGATATCCATACGTCGCGCCCCATGTTCCGCCATGGTGGGGTGTGACAGTAACACCCCCAAATATTCATACTTTAGTTCAGCGGAAGAGTCGTTGGTGTTACGGGATGGCACATTACTCAAATCATAGACAACGCTTAAAAATCGCGTCGTTTAATAATAAAGCATTTTTCATTCATAAATATCAAATTAAATAGGTCCCAAGTCATAGTATTTCATACAATTTTACAAAGCATTTGAATGAAAATTGTTATTTAAGTGCGGGCCATAAATTCTTGTCGTCTTCCCGAGAATTACCTTCAAGTACCTTAGATAAAACATGTTAAAAGAAAAGGTCAGCGAAAACGCCGAGTGAATTCATAGAGTTTAATGAAAACTATGAATATATCATCGGTACCGAAAATCATTTTATACAATTCCTTGTCGTAGGCCATAAAATAGCCCAAAAACATTTTATACAAATCCTTGTCAAAATCATAATATAGGCTTTTGCCTTCAAAACCATTATACGAACCATTGTCGTAAAAACATCATACAATACGTTTTATGAAGTTAAATAAAAACCGTTATATGAATATGGCTATATAAAACCAAAACACGAACATAATATCAATAATAAGACCCCGTATTGCTAGTCAGGCAATATATCGTAATTCAACGCGTATAGCAGTATTTTCGTTATTGGATTGTGTTGTTGGATTATTATTAGCCGCATGACATTGTTACCTTACTATAACAAACAACGGGTAGCTAACCCGAAACTCAAGTTGCCCATCTAAGTTAGCATGTCGTTACAAAAATCACGCTATGGAAATCTTCTCATACATTAATTCGCTTACCAATTAATGTGGCACGACGGTGATCAACCGCCAAGGCGCGAACTGGGGTGATCTTCCCCAAATAGTACTATTATATGCATAGGCGTCTACCAAATCCCGATAGTTCACAATTCATGCTAATGGGACTTTTAGTGACATAACCTAACTATAATAATCCATTTCATTTCATTTATCGGGTCATATAATCATTCATCGGGTCATACAATCATTCGGGTCCATATCAATAAGCAAATAATCGGGACAACTTGTGTCCTATTTTATCAAATATAACATGTTATCTCCCTCGCGGGTTTATAAAACATTTCATAAAAACATTTAAAAGAGTGCGAGGCTATGAACTCACGTTGATTAGGAAAGGCGTGTTATCGGTGATTTGGATGTACGGTACGTGCTTCAATCACGGAAACCTAGACAAATAATACTCGTCTTAGACTCTTGTCCAATGACTTTATAAAAACAAAAACTATGTATATATATGATGATTTTATAAATAGGATGATGATCAAGTGGGATTGTACATCTTTATTCACTCATTATAGTGTTATGTGTTGGTAAATTTTTATACTAGTTTCACTAGTTTATCTTGTTTACATGTTAAGGCCCAATAATCCCACTATAAGCCCATTACATTATTTTGGCCCATTTTATACTTTTAACATCAGCCCTATACTTACGTATTGAGCCCAAGTGGGTTAAGCCCAATGAGTAAGTCCATTAGCCAAATTAGTTGGATTAATAGTCCAATAAGGCTAATTTGGCCCGTTAATGTTCGTGTGTTATAAAGCTCAGGTTTTATCAGTTTTTACTTGTAATATGTACTTATATATCAGTATATGAGTTATAAAAAGTTTACATTAGACGGGTCCGACCGTCTAAGTTTTAATTGACGAAAACCTAAATTTTACGGTTTTAGCCGAAAAACGTAAAAATCATGTTTATAGTTTTATAACTTACAAAACTTATCAAATTGCCATTTTTATAAAATGTCTCTTTATTTATTATTGTACATACTTATTATTATGTAATATATAAGTTAGTGGGTCTTAAGTTTACATTTTATACTATATTTACTTGAGTGCTATTATAATAATATATACTTTAATTTCACAAATCTGATTTTTAGTTTCACTTTCAACATTTTTATCATATCTTGAGTTCTACAAGGAGATAGAAGCTCATTTTTGGATGACATAAACTTCATATTATGTGATACAATTAACTTAGCTTTAGCTACTTCTCAATCCAAGTCTAAGTGTCCCTAACAGTCCCCACAAAACAGACTATTCAGATTGGTACTTCAATTTTGTTTTGGTTATATCTCACTCATTATAATGATTCCATTGCATGGCCAACTCTCACATGTGTACAAGTCTCAATACTTACAGTATATCAATTTATCTAAACTATTTTATCAGTTTAACATATGGTTGTTTACTGTTTTTATACAGCCTACTAAATTAAGTAAGATTTACCACTTTTGCATGTAGTTTTTCATCTTTTTAATCAAATCTATCAACACATGATCTCCACATAATATTTTTA
Source organism: Glebionis coronaria (assembly GCA_025667525.1). Lineage (NCBI taxonomy): Eukaryota > Viridiplantae > Streptophyta > Magnoliopsida > Asterales > Asteraceae > Glebionis > Glebionis coronaria. Next base: position 22,911,356 of record CM046880.1, read on the forward strand.
ATCATCATTCATCATCATATACATATACATAAATAAAGAAAATACAAGATTACATAATCAAAATAACAAGAGGATAGGAAGAAACAATCTCTATACCACCATTAGTGATGAAAAGATGAGTTTTTGATGAACAAGGCTTGGATTTTAATGGCAAAACTTGTGATAAACCAATATCAACTTCAAGTACACCAATCTTTATAAACTCATTGTGGGAAATCAGCCCTATGACACCAAGAAATCTCATCTTTGGATGTTAGAATCACCTCCAATCAACAAGACTTCAATAGGCCTTCAACATATGTAGATTGCAGCCTTTGTTTATGGTAAATTTTTGATGAACATGGTGGTTTATGGTGGTGATATGGACGTCCAAAATGGAGTAGAGAGAGAGATGAGAGTGTTTTGCATGTTGAAATGGAAGAAATGGTTTTAGTTTGCTAGTTTTGTGTAGATAAATGGTTTGGTGGAAGCTTATGGGACAAGTGTCCCTAAGTTACTTAATAACTTGCCACATCTTTGATGTGGTGGTGGTATGTTAGCCGTCCCATAGTGGGGTGAGGCAAGTGTAAACTTGTCTCATCCCACTAATTTACGGGTACTCCTCGATTCTAGTTTCCTCGATTTGCGTGCCCTCGGGTCGTTTTACGAAAAACGTTTTTATAAATTATGAATCAACGGCACAAAACGAATCTAATAAAAATTGTCTCATCAAAACCGGAGTTCAAAAACGTAAATACGTAAAATAATGTTTTTAAATAATACTTGAGAATACAATATCAACCATAAATTGACGGATTGTCACAGCATTTACCCCTAAACAGGATCTTTGTCCTCAAAGATCGATTTATCTTACTACTCGCTTCTTATAGAGTTAAAGACATGTGGGTATTTCCTACACATCCGATCTTTTCTCACAAGTGTAATTCATTACAATACGCGAGTTTCATCAAACATAACTACGGGAATACGATCAGGCTTAATGTTGACTTACTTTCTATATCCATGATGTTCATGGGTTTTGATGAATGAAACTTTTCACCGATCTATACTTTATCAAGAAGTAATCAGATTTTCACTTGATAGACATTTTATCAAGTTTGATATACGAAACATAATTCACGCAGTCCTTGAAGTCCTAGGGTAGATCTAGCTTATATGCCTTTCAATCCAACTTTTACATTATCTCAGTGGTCCCATACAACGGGGACTTATTTCCCATGATCTTTCAGATCATCATTTCATTTTTCCAAGGTGAAAATTTTTGGCATAACTTCGCTACCCATTCTGCACTTCAAGATCTACATTTCATATTCACATAACCTTCTGAACACTACTGGCAATCAATAATCATATCCTAATTTCAACAATCAATTCAGGTCTCGCGGTTCGGTTATTTTGTAAGGTTAGGTTTGTCATCATAGGCAACCTTAAACCTAAAAGACATGTCCAACTCACAGTGGGTGTATGTCGGGTGTCTTCATCCCAACTCCTGCTTACAGATGCTCTCATATTTAGATCCTCACAAGATTCGATCTCGATCCTAATACGATAATTATCAATGATAATCTCTCCAAAGGAAAATGATTATACGGTTCATTACCAAAGGTCAATCATTCAAGCATAAAACAACACTTCTAGTGTTTTGTATCGTTACTTTACCTCGTCCCTTCGATTTGGGGTGGTAAACAGTACTCTCATCAAGGTTAGTTCCCAATGACTTTTGAGCAAATCTCTAGAAATTCGATGCGAAGCGAGGATCTTGATAGAGATGATCGACACAGGCACACTATGTTTACACAACTCCTTTAAATACAAAAGAGTCAATTTCTTCATCTAGAATCTATCATTAACAGGAATGATATTAGTAGATTTGGTCAGTCTGTCGACGATGACCCAAATCGAATCAAATTCAGATGATGACCTTCGCAATAGCTAGACGTTTACTAATGTATGAGGCGATGTCTGCCTTCATAATTTGTCATCAGTACAGCTTGTTCAGATAAAGATACATTAAATTAGAAATGGCATGAATAGAATGCTTAAACTTATAAGATTCCAACATGACTAAATCTCAAAATCTCCATATTTAGGCAACTACAAGTGGCCTTTAAAACATTTAACGCCATCGGCTTCTCAATTCTAATGGTTCACATTAGCCGCGAACCCTTTTATTATCTATATTATCCTTTTTACAAGCATTGGCTGTATTTTAATTTGCTCGGCAATATATTTTGCACAGTCCTTATTAAGGAACACATCCTAATTGATTCTTTATCCTTTCTACATAATGTGTCAGTATCTACATTCACATTTCCTGATGAAATAATTATCATGACCGTATTCATTCAAAAATTCATTCTTCATATTTTCTAAGTTTTAGTTTCGTCTCAACTATCATTTTTATCCGTTTTACTCAATCCGACGTGTAAAGCGTCGATAATTACTACAAGCAATTAAATAATAAATATTCAATCTTTAAGAAACGTAAACGTATTTTTTTTAATTTCTTAGCTCGACCAATTATATAAAAATGATCTAAATAAATTTGAATTTAATTAATACATTTTTGTTGATTTATTGAAAATAATTAATAAGATTCGTAAATGTTCGAAAGAATCTTTGTTTATACTTTTGTCAAATATTTCTTAGTTGAAAAGCAAAAATTGTCGTTTCAATTTTCAAGTCATGGTTTAAATGGTTTCCTCAATTCCTCTTAGGGTGTCTTGAGGTATACACAAACATTTACCCTTAAAGGAGTTTAGTTAAATAAATTGGGTATGAGAGAATAATCCCTTAAAAATTCCTTTGATAAAACATTTGTCAAAACATATTTTCACTTTCTTTTTGGTAAAACCCAAAGCCTTAATGGCTCTAATCTTTGAAGAGTCAATATATATCTTACCATCATTAATTACACGGTCATATAATGTAAAGGGGCAAGCTTTAAATCACATGTTAAATACTCAAGGTACCGGTTTTCATTGCTCGGCTAATTCTTGGCAGTCTATAAATGTTTATTAACTCCTTCTTATTCTTATGAACAAACAGATGGTCCTTAATGATCACCAGCATGAATTTATCAAATTACAGCCTACACACATGATTCACCAAATTTATGGATGCTACATGTGCATTGCTCAATCCAAATGACATATCATGAAACTCATAATGTTCATTACAAGTTCTGGATGTAGTGATTGGAATAGATAACCTTTTTCACGGACGCGAAATTGATAATAACCATGCCGTGGATCAAATTTTAAATATACGCTAGAACCTTGTAAATGATCGAACGAATCTTCCATCTTGAGTAATGGATATAAATTTTGATCATCAATTTACCTAGTTCACGGTAATCAACAAATATAACGAATAATAAGACCATAGCTCTTCATGATGACGAGCCTGGTAGAAGAAAAGCCTTCTCCGACAACTCTCTCAGTTGTACGGTAATTCTTTTAATTTAGGGGTGCAACATCGGGAATATAATCAATACCAAATTCAACTTGCCTTAATGGCGAAAGTCTAGGTAATTCACCAGCAAATATGTAAACCCGCATGCTTTTACCATAAATAGTACCCTTAAGATCGTACGTACTAGATTAAAACTTTCCTTTTATAGTACGATTACGTTTACGTGTTAGGATTTTACGTATTACGTACGTGTTAGAACACGATAAGTATTTATTAAGCACGAACACGCAATAATTATTTAAACAATAATTAATCACGAACATGCGATCATGAAATCATGAACGTAATTAAATCCCGAGCTAATATTAATTACGTATATATATTTATTACGAACACGAATAAATATATTAAGTCACGATCGATAACTAATTAAAACATGTAAATTACGAACACGAGAACACACTATAATATTTAGACTCAGGAAATGTATGGGTTACCCCATGTGGGCCCCATACCACAAAATTATGGAGGGAAAATGGGCTTAGCCCATCAATTTTTACTAAAACAAGGAATTAGGAAAAGATCACTACTCATTTTCACTCTACAAAGGATTTTTTACAAAAACCTAAAAGTTCTTCCTTCTCCTTCTTTTTCTCTTTTGGCCGCCACTGATAACTAGATTTTACTAGGTTCAATTATTTGTTCTCGGTATCTTAACGAATTGATCTTAGCTCTCTATGTGTGACTTAGTTGATCTTTAGTGAAAAAGAATATTTTTGGGTGATTTTAAATTTAAATGCAAAGACTTAAAAGCAAAAGTGCTCTTAAAGTAAATCTAAGTCTAATTAAAGTAAAGTGCGAATATTTTAAAACGTGACTAAAATTAAAGGGCATTAAAGTAAAATGACGTAAACTTAAATCTATCTAAGGCAAACTTAAAGTGCAACTAAAACTAAGGCAAATAATCTAAAAGTGCAATTAAATAAAAAGGCAAGTAAAATAAAGCTTGAAGATAAAAATTAAAGATAAAAGCTAATAAGAACCTGAATACAGCTCATTCGGAATAAACCTTCGTTTGGAACAATCACTCGTCCTAAATGTCACCTTTGGTTGAAATGATTCTTCTTCACTTGGAATATTACCAAAATCCTTGATCCGGAACAAACTTGTCTGAATATGTCACTTATCCAAATCAATCTTTCATTCGGAACTTGCTGATTCGGAATCTTGTAAATCTTGCCTTGATTCGGAAGTTTTGGTCACCCCTTGATTCGGAACTTTCCGGATGAAGCTCCTTTACTCGGAACTTTTGAAGTTCCGAATGAAGGCTCTTGGTTCGGAACTGTTGGAATTGGTTCGGAAGTTGCTGACTCGGAAGGTTCCGGATGAAGCCGCTTGGTTCGGAAGTTTTGACTTCCGAATGAACAAGTTTGATTCGGAACTTTTAAAGTTCCGAATGAGCAACCTTGGTTCGGAAGTTTTGACTTCCGGATGAAACCTTCTATCCAATCCTTGGTTCGGAACTTTTTCTGGAAAACACAGAAACAAAGCAATACTTCCGAAGAACAAGGAAGATGAGTACAGTAGCAGTTATAAACAAAAAGTAATCAAAATCAAACACGCATATCAACTTAAACAGTAACGATCCAACAATTAAGCATCAACAATCAATCAAAAACATGAAATTAAACAACTTTAACCATAATAATCAAAAACACTTTGGATCAAAATAAAAGCATGAACATGAACATAAATACCACAAATCAAAGAATAAGAAAGGTAGATAAGAGATTGACAAGATAAAGTAAAGATTAACAATAATTAAAAGGAAACTTACTTGAAATTAAATGAATTTAAGGTGCAAGACAAGGTAATTAAATTGACAATTAATGTAAATGACAAGTATTTAAAATGGTGGAAGAGCTAATTGTCACACTTAGCCAACAAAAGTGAAATGATAACTAATCTAGTCTATTTATAGGGAAGACTAAAGCTTGCTTAGGAAGCTTCCTTAATTGCATACTTAGTCCCTCCTTCTTTAATCTTCTTTTTAATTGCAAGATTAGGTCCCTCCTTCTTTAAATCTTCATTAAATGTAGACTTAAGGGACTTTTGGCTTCGGGATTTCTTTGAACTCGTCTTTAAATTCTTCAATAAAATAGACTTGAATTCTTCGGCTTTTGATAAACTTCCGTCTTTTGACTTTTTTTCTTCGATAAATCTTCAGAATTGGTCGTGGACTTCCGTTCTTTTTGCACTCTTGACTTCTTGACTTCGTCTTTTATCCTTTTCTTCAATAAAAGTCCATAAATGCCCGTGAATGTCCGTGTTTTATCCATTTTTCACCTTTTCATCCTAAATCACAACAAAAACACAAACCACGCATAATTCCGACATAAAAGACATAAAATACACGTTTTGGTCCGGTTATTATTGTAGTTAAGTGGTAGAAAAGATGGGTGTTTACACACCTATCAAATCCCCTACACTTGACCATTGCAATGTCCTCATGCAATGCATTAGTTACAAAGCAAGATTACACTTTTCATCATAATCAATCCACGTTGGCCTTTTTTAAAGAGATAGAAAATTAAAAACATACAAGATAAAGAAATCAAAAGCATACCTTGGGTTTTGAAAATGTTATGAATAATCATCATCCTCAAGTATTCACTTTCTCCAAACCAAGCTTAAAAACGAGATCATTGTTATTATAAGTTAGTAAACTAACACGAACTCATGTGGGCCAATTACTCACTTAGACTCCCTTATTCCTAGGTGTATCTCTTATATTTTATATTTTGTCTTGAATGATCATGAAGATGCATTGTTTGACTTATTTCGATAGTTATTTAGTCTGAAAATAAAGTGCACGATTTAATCAATAGTTAGCTAAAGGACCAAATCTTTTAAAACTGCTTCTCGGGATATCAGAAAGTTCATATCTTGGCATAACTTGGTTCGCGATTTGAGACCTTTCTCGGGCCGATATTTGGCAGCGACTTCATACTTCAAATCTTGAGAGACGTTCATGAAATAATGGTCTTCTCTTCATAATTGGAATTTCTTCACTTGGAATTTTTGAGAGATTCTTCATATATTGACCACGACTTCTTCATTTTTCTCCAATCTTTATTTTGGACTTTGATATACAACGATCCGCCTCCTTTTATGACTTGGATCTATTTATCCTCATACCTTGTTAGGGTCTTTTCGGATACACTTCTCCATGACTTTTGGGGAGTTTTGCTTTACGTCGTGTGTCTCGATCCTTCATATTGATTTTCGATAAATGATTCTTCACATCACTTTGGATCTTTAGCAACAAAACATAGCCCTCATGCCTTGTTAGGGCCTTTTCGGACTCGCCAATCTTCGCGCCCCGCTTCATAAGTTATGCCTTGGCTATGAACTCTCGTCATTACCGAGCAACTTTTAAACGATCTGGGGCTAAAAGCTAAGTAACTTTTCAAATCGTACAACCTTATTTATTAGCAAATAAATTATTAGCAAGCGATGGGAGAATAGGCTCATAATTAACTCATATAAATTCATGAAAGAATACCAAACTTATAATTGGCTCTATCATTTCTCGTTCTCCACAATTTAAAATCTCAAGTAATGAGACTCGTGGATACTTAGCCTATTAAATCAAAGTTTTGGGTTTTCGAGTCGCCTATAGGATCTTGCAAATTCTTAGACTCTTTCAAGTTTAGAAACCGCATTTTAAAGTTCCCTTGATAAACGACTCTCTAGGATCAATTATAGGAACTTGCGAAAAGTTCTTGTTCTTAACCCGTGAGAGTTAAGACTTTCGCGTTTTATAGCTCCCTATATAAAAGCCTAGCAAAACTTGACTTAAACACGTTAAGGATACTAGCTAGAGTAAACTCGGATTGAGTCAAAAGATTCACAACGTTTGAAAATTAAAACCACTTATTAAACATTTATTCTAGCAAAGAAAGAAAATAACTATACAAAGATAACAACTAATAGGCCAAAATAGATCAAAAATTTTGAAAAATGTCGAAAAATTGATTTTCCGGTTAAAATGAGGACAAATACAAGGAAAAGACCACTTAACTTCGATAGAAGTCCCCCCTACACTTAAGATAAACATTGTCCTCAATGTTTAAGCATGTGGGAGTAAGCTCCCCTACACTTAGGACATTGTGCACGTTGTTTAAATCTTGCTAAGGAAAAGACAACTAAAGAGATTCCTATTTTAATATCGAGGAAATATAAAATAGTGAATCGAAAAGAGTTTAGGATAGAACCGGGACGAAGTAGAACACGGAATCACGGGTCGTCAAGAATCATCAAGAGTGGATCATTGAAGCTCGAATCCCTGATTAAGAAGTGAGGAGAGGAAATAGCAATCCAAGGGGTCCCCCCTACACTTATGGTAAAGAAAGCAAAAAGATAGATACATGGGTTGCCTCCCAAGAAGCGCTTGGTTTTTGTTAACCGAGTCGTTAGCCTGACTCGACCTTGATCATCAACGGAAGTAGCATGAAACAAATCCACCAGGATCAAAGACATAGTTTTCATCCATCAATAAGCAAGAGCTTAAGGCGAACAAGGCAAGCCAAAAGAGAAGTGGCAAGGTTCCCTTAAGCAGCGATGGAGTACGGTGGAAGCAAAGTTGAAGTGGTGCGAGCATGTCTTCAATAGGTCCAAAGATTTTTCCTTTTCTTTCATCAGGTGGATACTGAGATGGCTTAAAGACTTCAATACCGGGGTCGAACACCTTTTCCTTTAGGGGAAAATAGCACTCAAGCTCAGCCGAGTGTGAAGAAGATCCGCAAAGAAGCACAACCTCGTCCTCAGAAGTGGGACAAAGAGGTGTCAAATCATAAGTGCAACGGATTTCGGTGTCAACCGGTTTCTTCTCCTTTGACAAAATGCTCTTCAAATCCAAAGTAGGATCAAGGCGATAATCTTCAAAGTCTAAAGGAGGAGCATCACTCTCATGAGGGAAGTATGTGTTGAGAAATTCAGAGAAATCTTCCTCAAATGAATAATCGTCCAAGGTAGGATCGCGTGATGATGGAGGATCTTCATCATGTGAAGAATCGCTCGAGAGAGTATCGGCCTCATCGAAATCATCGAAAGTGGGCAGCTCGGGATACTCAGAAGTACAATCAAAATCATCCGAGTCTGAGCTAGAATCATCATCATAAGCATCGAAGACCGGTGAAGAATCAAAAATGGGAGAAGCGTCCAAAGTAGAGTGAGAATCATCCACATTATCTTCAAAGAGTGGATTATCAGTGGAAGACTCGAATAAAGGATTATCGTAGACGGTAAAGTCATCGAGCACATTTATCATATTCACTGATTCTCGGCCTCCAAAGGATTTGCCTGTAAGCTTCCCCATTCTAAAAATTTTAGAATCATCCCCGACTCGTAAGATTAACTCACCTTTGGCCACATCTATTAAAGCACGTCCGGTTCTCAAGAATGGCCGACCAAGTATTAAAGGAATACGAGGGTCCATTTCATAATCAACTACGACAAAATCGACCGGGAAGGTAAATGTGCCAACTTTGATAAACACGTCTTCGGCTATACCAACGGGGTAAGCGAGAGTGCGGTTTGCAAGTTCGAGAGTCATCTTTGTAGGAATGAGATCGGGCAATGATAGTGTTTTCCAAACACTGAGTGGCATAAGATTAATACTAGCCCCGAGATCAGCAAGGGCAGTAAATTCTTCAGTTTTGTTGAATACGCAAGACAACACAAAACGACCGGGATCTCCAAGCTTTTCCGGAAGTTCTCTAAGAAGGACTACAGAGCAGTTTTCATTTAAGCGTGTGTTGGCGAGTTCAAGCAACTTCTCCTTCTTGCTAAGCAAGTCCTTGAATGCTTTAACAAATTTCGGCATGTGGCAAAGTGCTTCAACAAGGCTAATGTTGATGGTCATTTTAGATAGCATATCCACATATTTCATTACATTACAGTCATTCTTGGTTAGCTCGTTGGTCTTGCCTATGCGAGAAGGGTATGGGATTCGGGGCTGATAAGGGTTAGGTGGAGGTGTAGTTGGTGAAGGTTTTGATGTTGAAGGGTCCTTCCTAGATACATCGTCATGACGAGGCGGAGACGGTAATGGTGTACTATCACTAAGTGTAAGAGGAGTAGGGATACATGGTGGTGGAGGAGGTGTAGATAATGGTGGTGAATCAGGTGGATTGACAATGGTAATTCCACTACGCGTAGTTATAGCACTCACATTAGCTCGCGGATTAGTGACGGTGTTTGAAGGTAGAGAACCCGAGGAAGAAGAAGGTTGAGCTTCAGGCAAGAAACTAGCCAACAGATTCTTCAATTCAGTTGTTTGAGTGATGAAAGAGGATTGAAGATTTTCACGAACCTCGTTTCTGATGTCATTACCTTGCTTTAAGATATCTCCTTTCAAATTGATAATTTGGCTCTGTAGGTTCTTGATTTGCTCACCTTGAGTTCTCATGATTGTGTCAACATCGGGGTTAATGGGTGGGTGTTGTTGGGAGGGTGGTTGATAAGGGTTAGAAGCACGAGGTGGGATTTGGTTGCTTCTATTGTAGTTGTTGGTGGGGTTTTGGTTTTGAGGAGAAAAACCGGGTGAAAGGTAGTTGTTGGAACGGTAGCTCAGCAGATTTCTATCCCCTTGAGGTCGAGCTTGGTAATTTTCCGGTGAATAATTACCATAAGCTGCATACACATTTTCCGGATTTCCTTGTGTCGAAGGACAATCGGTGTATGAGTGAGGACCGCCACATGTTTCACAAGGATTAGCAACCGCTTTAACTTGATGTTGTTGTTGGTTTGAAGCGAGAAGCGTAATACTTTTGCTCATTTCAGCCATCATGCGGGTGAGTTCGGTCATCTCAGGGTTTGCTGAGGTAGAGGAAACATTGACTCTCGTGTTGTTTCTAGAAGAAGCAGAAGAATCCCAGTTCTTATGATGAGTAGTCATGTTCTCTATTAACTCTCTACACTCCTCGGGTCTCCTTTTCATGAATGTGCCACCGGCGGCTGCATTAATCGTATCACGATCTCGAAAAGTCAATCCGTTGTAGAAAGTATCGATCAAGGTGACCGGAAGCATGTTGTGGTTTGGACAACGGTCGATCAAGACATTATATCTCTCCCATGCATCAAAAAGAGATTCATCGGGATCTTGCATGAAACCGCTGATCTGATTGCGAAGGCTTGTGACCATGGATGGTGGAAAGTAGCGCGAAAGAAAGCGTTGAGTCATATCATCCCAAGTGTGAATAGAATTCTTCGGGAGACGATCAAACCATTTCTCGGCATGATGCGATAAAGTATGTGGGAAGAGTTGTAGGCGGAGTACATCCATTGTGACCCCAGGCAACTTCATGCTTTGGGTGATTGTAATGAACTTGTCGAGGTGTTTGTTGGCATCATCATCAGGCAATCCTCTAAATGGGTTTGTTTGTACTTGCTGAATCATGTGGTGCTTCAACGAAAACTCAGGAGCGTTGATTTGCATCGGCGCAATCGGTCCTCCTCGTCCAAACATGGTTGGTTGACAAAGTTCCTCCATGGTCCGAAGATCGGGCTGTGGAAGAGCATTGTTGTTATTATTATTATTGTTGAGGTGCGGTAGTTGATTATTGTTGTTAACACCTGCCATATCTAAATCTTCTTGAGGCTCGGGCTCTTGGTAGTTAGAAGATCTAGTACGCATACACCTGAAAATGCAAAAGAAAAAGAAACCAAACGCAAAGACAATATATATACACAATAAAAAGAAAATCTTTTTGGATTTTGGAAAATTTTTTTTAATTTTTTTGTGGTTTTGGTTTTGAATTTTTAAGGCAAGAAAAATAACGTTCACAAGTAAACGGATCCCAAAAATGCAATGTGTCTAACACAGAAAACTGTTGATCTTAACGAAAAGAGCCGGCAGCGGCGCCATTTGATAACTAGATTTTACTAGGTTCAATTATTTGTTCTCGGTATCTTAACGAATTGATCTTAGCTCTCTATGTGTGACTTAGTTGATCTTTAGTGAAAAAGAATATTTTTGGGTGATTTTAAATTTAAATGCAAAGACTTAAAAGCAAAAGTGCTCTTAAAGTAAATCTAAGTCTAATTAAAGTAAAGTGCGAATATTTTAAAACGTGACTAAAATTAAAGGGCATTAAAGTAAAATGACGTAAACTTAAATCTATCTAAGGCAAACTTAAAGTGCAACTAAAACTAAGGCAAATAATCTAAAAGTGCAATTAAATAAAAAGGCAAGTAAAATAAAGCTTGAAGATAAAAATTAAAGATAAAAGCTAATAAGAACCTGAATACAGCTCATTCGGAATAAACCTTCGTTTGGAACAATCACTCGTCCTAAATGTCACCTTTGGTTGAAATGATTCTTCTTCACTTGGAATATTACCAAAATCCTTGATCCGGAACAAACTTGTCTGAATATGTCACTTATCCAAATCAATCTTTCATTCGGAACTTGCTGATTCGGAATCTTGTAAATCTTGCCTTGATTCGGAAGTTTTGGTCACCCCTTGATTCGGAACTTTCCGGATGAAGCTCCTTTACTCGGAACTTTTGAAGTTCCGAATGAAGGCTCTTGGTTCGGAACTGTTGGAATTGGTTCGGAAGTTGCTGACTCGGAAGGTTCCGGATGAAGCCGCTTGGTTCGGAAGTTTTGACTTCCGAATGAACAAGTTTGATTCGGAACTTTTAAAGTTCCGAATGAGCAACCTTGGTTCGGAAGTTTTGACTTCCGGATGAAACCTTCTATCCAATCCTTGGTTCGGAACTTTTTCTGGAAAACACAGAAACAAAGCAATACTTCCGAAGAACAAGGAAGATGAGTACAGTAGCAGTTATAAACAAAAAGTAATCAAAATCAAACACGCATATCAACTTAAACAGTAACGATCCAACAATTAAGCATCAACAATCAATCAAAAACATGAAATTAAACAACTTTAACCATAATAATCAAAAACACTTTGGATCAAAATAAAAGCATGAACATGAACATAAATACCACAAATCAAAGAATAAGAAAGGTAGATAAGAGATTGACAAGATAAAGTAAAGATTAACAATAATTAAAAGGAAACTTACTTGAAATTAAATGAATTTAAGGTGCAAGACAAGGTAATTAAATTGACAATTAATGTAAATGACAAGTATTTAAAATGGTGGAAGAGCTAATTGTCACACTTAGCCAACAAAAGTGAAATGATAACTAATCTAGTCTATTTATAGGGAAGACTAAAGCTTGCTTAGGAAGCTTCCTTAATTGCATACTTAGTCCCTCCTTCTTTAATCTTCTTTTTAATTGCAAGATTAGGTCCCTCCTTCTTTAAATCTTCATTAAATGTAGACTTAAGGGACTTTTGGCTTCGGGATTTCTTTGAACTCGTCTTTAAATTCTTCAATAAAATAGACTTGAATTCTTCGGCTTTTGATAAACTTCCGTCTTTTGACTTTTTTTCTTCGATAAATCTTCAGAATTGGTCGTGGACTTCCGTTCTTTTTGCACTCTTGACTTCTTGACTTCGTCTTTTATCCTTTTCTTCAATAAAAGTCCATAAATGCCCGTGAATGTCCGTGTTTTATCCATTTTTCACCTTTTCATCCTAAATCACAACAAAAACACAAACCACGCATAATTCCGACATAAAAGACATAAAATACACGTTTTGGTCCGGTTATTATTGTAGTTAAGTGGTAGAAAAGATGGGTGTTTACACACCTATCAGCCACCCATAAACACACCAAAGGGGTGTTTATTTGATCTTTGATCTTGGTTTTGGTGCAAGTGTTCGTGTTTGTTCATCCTTGTTTAGATCCATGTATTCGGTAATTCTTTTAACCCTTTTCTTTTGATTTGATCTTTTAAATAATTATGAACATGATGTGTTTTTTTAAAACCTAATTAAAACATAGATCTAACATGAAATTGGTTTTGGAATAAATCAAAAAGGGTGTTTTAGGGGTGTTTGTTCTTGGCCGCCGCCTAAACCGAACCCGAGGGGGTCTCGGTTTGGCTATTCGACCACCACCGAGACCATATGGTCCCGGTTGGTTGGTGTGGGTCCAACGGCAGCAACAAGACAAGGGGAACCCCGATGTGGTTCGAGGTATGGTGTCGATTTTATGTCCGGTTCATGGTTCTTAGTCAAGATCCGGTTCACGGTGTATGTTAAGATTATTATTTTTATGATCTTATGTTAAAATTAAATTAATAACATGACATGATTAATTTAATAACATGACTTAGGTTATTGTAATTATTAAAATCATGAAATTATTAACCTAAGTATTTTATATTTTTAGACTTATAAATTAATTAATTATTTAAAAACCATGGTTATAATTAATTAATTAACATGACTTAGGTTATATTATTAATAAATAATAATACATGTTTTAACCTAAGTATTTAACTTTATTTAATTAAAACATGATATACTTTAATTAAATATTTTAACCTATAGTTTATTTTAATTACATGAAATAATTATTAAACTATACATTATATCATATGACTTAGAAAATAATCATGAAAACACTTAGGCTTATATACTTAGCTTATTTAACCAGCTTATATCTAATTATGGAAACATTCTATTTTTAGAAACTTATTTAAATAAGGCAGCTAATCTATTTATGGAAACTTTCTATTTTTAGAAACTTATTTATTTCAGGCAGCTAACCTATTTATAGAAACTTATTTAAATAAGGCACCTAATCTATTTATGGAAACTTTCTATTTTTAGAAACTTATCTATTTTAAGCAGTAATTCTATTTTTGGAAACTTTCTATTTTTGGAAACTTTCTATTTTTGTAAACTTTCTATTTTTGGTAACTTTCTATTTTTGGTAACTTTCTATATTTGGAAACTTTATATTTTTGGAAACTTTCTATTTTTGGAAACTTTCTATTTTAGGAAAGTTACTTATTATTACACAGTAAGTATAATAATACATGAAATACCAGAAATACTTAATCAGAATAGACAGAATATAAGATAAACACAGTTTAAGGCTTTAAACAGTAAAATATGATAAGAACATATAAAATAAGCTAAGACATGACATAAAACCAGTTACGTATTTAGTAAGCAGATACTTATTCATGTATGTATTTATGTAGCATTAGTGATACGGAAGTAGGATTCCTCTCAGTTCGTCTTCTTCGTTCACTGGACATAAGATACGGATTCCCATCCTTTCAGTATGGACATTCTTTCCTTATTAGGATTCCCCGTATGCAGCCAACTGTTTTCCCAGTATTTGTTTTATATGTTTTTGAATTGCTTATGTTTAATTTAGAATACCTATAGCCATATACATGCATGACCAGTTTCACCTAGTTATGGAGGTACCATAACCATAACATTAGAGGCACTGGTGTTATGACTTCACCACGGTGGAGTGATTGCTCGTGGCGTCCCTTCATCTTTTGGCCATCTATATTATACTTATCATGTGGGGCGTATGGGTGCATCCTAGTTACATGTTTCAGTCAGGATTTCATGGTGAATGTGGTGTGTGCCTTGCATCCTTCACAAGGAGCTGATCCCTCCTACCCAGAACCAGTATATTAAATTAGAGGCAGCCCCTCTAATTTGCATGATGAGGTCACCCCTCCAAGTATTCATGCACGGTGGATTTTCATGACCTATATTGGCTAATGGTAAAATATGTTAAACAGTTTTCTTAAGATAAACATAAGGCTTTTCAAACTATAAAACCAGTTTTATGAACATGTTCCAGGTTTTCCAGGACTTATATATTTCCGCTGCTATTAAGTCTTTATCATGTTTTAGTCATTTATACTATGTCTATATCCGTGCACTGAGCGTTATGCTCAGCCATTACTTTCCTTTCCATGTCCCAAAACGACAGGTACCCTAGGGAAGACTCGAGCATTTGGAGGACGTGCATAGGATGGAAGCTGCTAGAGACTTCTTTTCCTTTTTGCCTTCATATACTTCTGCTTGCTTAGTCATTCATTCATTTCTTTTACTTTATTATGTTTTGGGCTTATGTTTGGGAACCGATGTTTGATTCCAGTTATCCCTATGGTCATGTAATGTTCCAGACATTTATCCTTGTATGCTTTGATGACACGCCATAATTACGCGTGACATTCCATTATCAAAATGGGGTGTTACAAAATACCTCCTAAAGTTTCAGATAATAGAAACATCTTTTAATAAATTTACTTTAAGTTCTTTGTAGATTACAAGATCTATGGTCAGTTTATAACCGTTCACGGTAAAATTTCAAGTCTAAATGCAGGATATGATCATCCATCAGGATTTTTTTTTAGATCTCTTTTGATAATCAACATCTTATCTTTTAGGGGATTTCTACTCGAGTTCCCATCAATTAAGACAATGTTGTCATGTTATAATCAATCAATCTATTCTACTAGTACTATCAACTTTCCAGTTTCATTACCGTTGATAAGATGTGAAATTCTCAAAAGACTAATAATAACTCGTAATCCTTCACAAATTCAAGGATATATGGAGACATAACTAACATCAAAACAATAAGGTCAACGCATAATCTACGCGAGAGAATTTCAAATCAGATACAGACGAAAACATTAACGAATATGTATCTATCCCATGTTTTCATAATTTAAGTACGCATCCGAAAGCTCCTCGGATCGTTACCCAGGTCATTCAAATGAAATCTAATCAAAAGAAATGATAGGAACGTCAATACATCCAGTCGGGTATCAACACTCGGTAATCAGATATTTTTCCAAAGAATCTCACCACGGGAGAATTGGACAAGAAGGGGATATCAATTGTCAATTAAGACAATTTCCACAGATGAGTAAATTTGACTCAGAAGAATAAATGGTATGGGCACATATGTAGGTGTCCCTAACAATATGTCCCTATTTTTGCACTTCTTGCAGATCTCATAAAATTTAACCTTTCACAATTTCAAAGAAATGTAATGTTTATTAAAAATTTCATGGTGACTACTAATCAACCTTGCATGGTCCCTTCCAAATTGTATGTAGGCGCGCAACTATATACAATTTTAGGATTAACGATACAATACTCAGTTCGTCAAAATTTTGTCATCATGTTTAAAAACAAATATATATATTTTCGTGCTTAATTCTGGAATAAGAATCAAAATGAATTTACAGAGATGTTCTTTGTTATGGAAACAATTAAGTTTTCCAAGGTGTTTCGTAAACAACTTTATTTCGATAAGGATTACTTATAAGTCTCACTTTGAATAATCCTTATGGTGATGAAAATTCAATTTTCTCAAGGGACACTGTTTTAACTTTATAAAAACAATGAGTAATCTGCAAAAGAGTGATGAAAAGTTGTTCACCAAGAACTAACTACAATATGATAGGAAATGAGTTTGCCAATTAATCATGATGTTCATGACCTCGATGGTACTCAGGAATATAAAGAGAATAATTCACAACGTAACTCAAATCGAGATGAGTACTTGTTCAATGGTTGCATCACTAATGCGAGCATTAAGAAGAAGCAAGAAAAGATAGATAACATCGATACATGTAGGATTTAGCAATCAAAGGTAGTCTTTTCATTAATCACAAACAAGTCAAAATTGTACCGTAACACATTACGTGTCACTATGTCATACAATTCCAAGAACCCATCCTACCAACTGATATCTCAGTTAAGTTAGGGATTTTTAAAAGATACCACAATGAATACTAATCTACAAGAGTCATTAGGTTTTCCACCTGTCCCGGAAGATCCATCGGTCCCGATTTAGAAGAAGATTTCTTCAATTTATTTCTTGGACACTGGGCATCCTCGTCATTGGACAATGGCCTAGGAACAACCCTTAATACGAACCAACAATCATTTAAAACCTTATAATTCAATCACATGACTTAACGACTTCCTCTTAACAACCTCATATTCCATACAGGTTAAATTTTACTTTCTTCAAGTTTCAACCAACTTATACTCAATGCGATATCCTACCTCATTCTCCAATACTTTTATCCTTGTTCTTACACCTTGAAAGGGCAATAAAAGTTCGATATTATCAACACTTAATTTCCAATCCTATATCTCTTACAACAATAGTTATCAAATGAGTCACTAGTATGAAATGACTCACACATTCAATTAGACTTCTCGGAAAGGTACTAGTGGCATGAGGCTTTTGGGTAATGGTTCCAATGACAGCCTCAAGTGCAACATTCACCCTTTCGATTTCAAATTTAAGAATTGGGTGACACCGAATAAAATGACACCTTTCAAGATGGTAACGTTTTGTCAAACTCCACTCTATAAGGAAAGATCGTCATGATATCGATATCAGATTTAATCTCGCCAATTCTTCTTCAAGATCATAATCAACTACTATCAACATTCCTACGAATATCAACCATTTTGTTGCGATCATAAATATCCACAACTTGGTTTAGATCTAGAATAGCTAGAAATCCTACGAGAATAGCTTCGATTGATTTGCTAGGGAAGTTAGGGTTTCTTGTGACAATCTACGTCGTATAAATACCTCGTATAAGTATTAAAATAATCATCAACAATCATGTAATCAAATTACAATATATATATATATATATATATATATATATATATATGATCCAAGTTATATATCTATATTAAAATAACACTTCTCAGTCTGGCCTTGTCGGTAACTCGGGAATTCTTCGGCACCGTTATCGTCAAAAGATTTTTACATTTTGAGAAAAATGTTTATGGTTAAAAGATTTTGAAATGTTTTATTCAAAACCTTGGTTTTAAAAATCTTTCGTTCTCTATAACGAGAGCTCTGGTACCAAACTGTAACACCCCCAAATATTCATACTTTAGTTCAGCGGAAGAGTCGTTGGTGTTACGGGATAGCACATTACTCAAATCATAGACAACGCTTAAAATCACGTCGTTTAATAATAAAGCATTTTCCATTCATAAATATCAAATTACATAGGTCCCAAGTCATAGTATTTCATACAATTTTACAAAGCATTTGAATGGAAATTGTTATTTAAGTGCGGGCCACAAATTCTTGTCGTCTTCCCGAGAATTACCTTCAAGTACCTGAGATAAATCATGTTAAAAGAAAATGTCAACGAAAACGTTGAGTGAATTCATAGAGTTTAATGAAAACTATTAATATATCATCGATATATATAATCGTTACCGAAAATCATTTTATACAATTCCTTGTCGTAGGCCATAAAATAGGCCAAAAACATTTTATACAAATCCTTGTCAAAATCAAAATATAGGCTTTTGCCTTCAAAACCATTATACGAACCATTGTCGTAAAAATATCATACAATACGTTTTATAACGTTGTATGAAGTTAAATAAAAACCGTTATATGAATATGGTTATATAAAACCAAAACACGAACATAATATCAATAATAAGACCCCGTATTGCTAGTCAGGCAATAAATCGTTATTCAATGTGTATAGCAGTATTTTCGTTATTGGATTGTGTTGTTGGATTATTATTAGCCGCATGAAATTGTTACCTTACTATTACAAACAACGGGTAGCTAACCCCAAACTCAAGTTGCCCATCTAAATTAGCGTGTCGTTACAAAAATCACGCTATGGAAATCTTCTCATACATAAATTCGCTTACCAATCAATGTGGCACGACAGTGACCAACCGTCAAGGCGCGAACTGGGGTGATCTTCCCCAAATAGTACTATTATATCCATAAGCGTCTACCAAATCCCGGTAGTTCACCATTCATGCTAATGGGACTTTTAGTGACATAACCTAACTATAATAATCCATTTCATTTCATTTATCGGGTCATATAATCATTCATCTGGTCATACAATCATTCGGGTCCATATCAATAGGCAAATAATCGGGACAACTTGTGTCCTATTTTATCAAAACTAACATGTTATCTCCCTCGCGGGTTTATAAAACATTTCATAAAAACATTTAACAGAGTGCGAGGCTATGAACTCACGTTGATTGGGAAAGGCGGGTTATCGACGATTTGGATGTACGGTACGTGCTTCAATCACGGAAACATAGACAAATAATACTCGTCTTAGACTCTTGTACAATGACTTTATAAAAAACAATAACTATTTATATATATGATGATTTTATAAATAGGATGATGATCAAGTGGGATTGTACATCTTTATTCACTCATTATAGTGTTATGTGTTGGTAAATTTTTATATTAGTTTCACTAGTTTATCTTGTTTACATGTTAAGGCCCAATAAGCCCATTATAAGCCCATTAAGTTATATTGGCCCATTTTATACTTTTAACATCATCCCTATACTTACATATTGGGCCCAATTGGGTTAAGCCCAATGAGTAAGTCCATTAGTGTTTAGCCAAATTAGTTGGATTAATAGTCCAATAAGGCTAATTTGGCCCGTTAATGTCTGTATGTTATAAAGCTCGGGTTTTATCGGTTTTTACTTGTAATATGTACTTATATATATCAGTATATGAGTTATAAAAAGTTTATCTAAGTTTTAATTGACGAAAACGTAAATTTTACGGTTTTAGCCAAAAAGACGTAAAAATCATGTTTATAGTTTTATAACTTACAAAACTTATCAAATTGCCATTTTTATAAAATGTCTTATTTATTTATTATTGTACATACTTATTATTGTGTAATATATAAGTTAGTGGGTTTTAAGTTTACATTTTATACTATATT
Organism: Glebionis coronaria; assembly: GCA_025667525.1. NCBI lineage: Eukaryota > Viridiplantae > Streptophyta > Magnoliopsida > Asterales > Asteraceae > Glebionis > Glebionis coronaria. Next base: position 22,931,460 of record CM046880.1, read on the forward strand.
TACTTGAGCGCTATTATAATACTATATACTTTAATTTCACAAATCTGATTTTTAGTTTCACTTTCACCATTTTTATCATATCTTGAGTTCTACAAGAAGATAGGAGCTCATTTTTGGATGACATAAACTTCATATTATGTTATACAATTAACTTAGTTTTAGATACTGCTCAATCCAAGTCTAAGTGTCCCTAACAGTCCTCACAAAACAGACTATTCAGATTGGTACTTCAATTTTGTTTTGATCATATCTCACTTATTATAATGATTCCATTGCATGGCCAACTCTCACATGTGTACAAGTCTCAATACTTACTGTATATCAATTTATCTAAACCATTTTATTAGTTTAACATATGGTTGTTTACTGTTTTTATACAGCCTACTAAATTAAGTAAGATTTACCACTTTTACATGTAGTTTTTCATCTTTTTAATCAAATCTATCAACACATGATCCCCACATAATATTTTTAATCATCATTCATCATCATATCTATATATATATATATATATATATATATATATATATATATATATATATATATATATATATATATATATATATATATATATATATATATATATATATATATATATATATATATATATATATATATATATATATATATATATATATATATATATATATATATATATATATATATATATATATATATATATATATATATATATATATATATATATATATATATATATATATATATATATATATATATATATATATATATATATATATATATATATATATATATATATATATATATATATATATATATATATATATATATATATATATATATATATATATATATATATATATATATATATATATATATATAAAGAAAATACAAGATTACATCATCAAAATAACAAGAGGATAGGAAGAAACAATCTCTATACCACCATTAGTGATGAAAAGATGAGTTTTTGATGAACAAGGCTTGGATTTTGATGGCAAAACTTATGATAAACCAATATCAACTTCAAGTCCACCAATCTTAATAACTCCTTGTGGGAAATCAGCCCTACGACACCAAAAAATCTCCTCTTTGGATGTTAGAATCACCTCCAATCAACAAGACTTCAATAGGCCTTCAACATATGTAGATTGTAGCCTTTGTTTATGGTAAATTTTTATGAACATGGTGGTTTATGGTGGTGATATGGACGGCCAAAATGTAGTAGAGAGAGACATGAGAGTGTTTTGCATGTTGAAATGGAAGAAATGGTTTTAGTTTGCTAGTTTTGTGTAGATAAATGGTTTGGTGGAAGCTTATGGGACAAGTGTCCCTAAGTTACTTAATAACTTGCCAGATCTTTGATGTGGTGGTGGTATGTTAGCCGTCCCATAGTGGGGTGAGGCAAGTGTAAACTTGTCTCATCCCACTAATTTACGGGTACTCCTCGATTCTAGTTTCCTCGATTTGCGTGCCCTCGGGTCGTTTTACGAAAAACGTTTTTATAAATTATGAATCAACGGCACAAAACGAATCTAACAAAAATTGTCTCATCAAAAACGGAGTTCAAAAACGTAAATACGTAAACCTAGGGTTTCCGGTTTAATCGTAAAAGACGTTAACTTATTCACGTAAGTCCTAATCTCTTCTCGTAAATTTGTGAGTTTATGAACCAACACAAATTTAAAATTCCAAAATAATATTCACAGATAAATTTATTTCCTGAAATGTCAGACTGTCACAAAAACGGCGTATGTAAACGTAAGCACGTAACGTAGAGTCCTCCGGTTTAGACGTAGTCGATGCTACTTCAAGACGTAAACCCAAATTTCTTCCCATAAATGAGTGAGTTCATAATATAACATTAAAATAATGTTTTTAAATAATACTTGAGAATAAAATATCAACCATAAATTGACGGATTGTCACATATAATAATCAGTGTAATGTATTGGTTGGATGAAAATGTAAAGATTGAACCAAGTTCAAGGTGCTTAGGGTACTTTATGCCTCAAACTTTTTCATAAAAAATAATAAAAGATAGTCCATATGCCAAAAGTTCAACATCGTACCACTTTTTAGCAAAGTCCCAATGGACTCATCTAAGCCCTTCATTTTTTTACATCCAACGGTCCAGATTAAATAAATTAAAAAAATAAATAAACGGTAAGCCAAAAAAAAAGCGTATATTAATTTTACCCTACCCTTACCCATACAATCATCTCAGTTTACACACACACAATCATCTCGCTTAATAAACCCTAACCGCCACCACCACCACCACCCCCAATCATCTTCGCCGCCACCACCACCCCCAATCATCTCCTCCACACCACCACCACCTCCAAATCATCTCCGCCACCCCCAATCACTCTCCAATCGATCTTTGATAACGATTTAAACTCCATTTCCGATTGAAACACTAACAATCGATCAGATATGGCTTCTATTCTTAAAGATGGCGGCTTGGCTCCTGGTAATCCTTTTCTTTTTTATTTTTAATTGTTTTATGCTTTTTTATGCTTATTTTTGAGTTTATATTGCTTATTTTTATTCTTATTTTTGTTCTTGTGCTTTTTAAAGATTTTTAGGTTTATTTTTGTTATTAATAGCTTTAATTTACTGGTTGTTAATTAGGCTTATTTTTATGATTTTAGGCTTATTTTCTGCTTATTTTTGTTTTTATGCTTTTTTTTAACGATTTTAGGCTTATTTCTGTTATTAATGGTTGTTTTATGCTTTTTAAAGATTTTTAGGCTTATTTTTGTTATTACTGGTTGTTAATTAGGCTTATTTTTATGATTTTAGGCTTACTTTTATAATTATCAAGTTATTTTAGGCTCATTTTACTTCATATTTGTTTTCTGTTAATAATCACGTATATAAGTGAAAAAGCAGTAAAAAGATGAAAACAGCCCTGAAAAAGCTATGAAAAGGCTTGAAATATGAAGAGGGTCATTTTACTTCATATTTATTTTTTATAAATAATCACGGATAATGGATATGGTTAGTGATGCGACAAAGCTAGTTCGTTTTGTTGTAATGATTCATGTAAGACGTGTGCTAGCCTATGGTTAGGTGTATGGGCTGTTTTGTGTATCTCGTGAACTTCTGATCCATAGCTTCACGCCAGTTTCTTATACATTTCTTTTTTTTTACCGCTAAAATAATTGAAGTTGATCAATATGCTATAATTTTCTAGTAGTCGTGTGCATCATTAAAGTTTAATACTCGAAATACATATCATCGAAGTTTTTGCATACACTACGTAATACAGAATGAAACATCATCAGGCGATGACCATGGCAATTGTGACATGACAAAAATTAGAATACCTTTGTCAATAATAAAACGGGTTTCAATAACAGATTAAAAGAAGCGCGGAGTGGTGGTGATAATGCTAGTTGTAGTTTAAATAGAAGGACATGGAAGTTTGGAAGCTTTCCCTTACCTTTAAATGTGTTATTCTTTTGTTCGTTGCCATTTTGGGATCTTGGTTTCGTTAGTTCTATGATGCTATACTTTTCTTGCTAAAAACTGACTGTTATTTATGTGCACTCTTGGATGCTTCAAAAAGGTCTTGGAATTTTGCTCAGATTGTTGGAAAATTTATCCAAAAAGATACGTAAAATCCCCTTACTTGAAGGAAATACTTACTTCTTGAAATATCTATTGCAAATTGAAAATTACAAACTGAATGTTATCTACTTCCTTAAATGACTGTACGGAATAAGTGACATATGTATTGAAGTAGACAAAGGTTACAAGTACAAGTTCCGTTATTCTCGTGTATCCAAAATGCAATAACTGAATGATCCAAGCTTAACCTTTTCTGAACGTACATAAATGCACGTGTCTTCTCTTTATTCTTCTCATTCGTTTGGTTTCTTTTTGCATGAAACACAGTACTATTATCTGAGAATAAGATCTGCACATTTTGCATGCATAGGATGATAGGAATATAGGATTATGTCCCTATGGACGCGTTACGTGGCATTTGTTAGCTAATTCTTCTGATGGAAAAATATAAAACTCGACCCCTTGATGAATTTTAACAACTTCCAAAAAGATTGTATTTGCTTGTAGTGTGATATCAGATATCAACTATATGATTAGAATTTTATGTTCAGTTTTTGAAGAAGTTAATCACGAAGATAGAAACTTTAGGTTGCTCTTATGTGTCGTGTTTAAATGATCGGTATATGTAATGTTAGATGCTCTGCTGGGTTTTATTGTTCGGTTTATGCAGGTATTTTCAATAGGTCACTTTCACCATGCTCATCATCGTTGTTCGGTTTATGTAATTTTTTAGATAGCTGTGTATTTGTTTTCATCATGAATCATGCATGATTCATGAAGAATCATGCATGATTCATGAAGAATCATGCATGATTCTTCATGAATCATGTTTGTTAAATCTCGCATGATTTATGTTAAATCATGCATGATTTATGTTAAATCATGCATATGTTTTTTTGTATTTGTAACTTTTTAGTACTTAACTGATTGTGTTCTTACTTTTTGCAGTTCATCGTAATACGAACAAGCGTCAGAAATCTTTAGGTCATAAAGGATCTAATTCACCTCCTCTCGCTGAAAAAAAACAAGAACTAGTGCAATGCCAAAGTCAAAAGCTCCTTCACAGAAGTATAGTGCTGCTATTAAAAAAGAACCCTCTGCTATTAAAAAAGAAGCTACTGTTAAGAAGGAACCAATTGGGAAGAGGAAGAGATCTACTGATTTTGTAGATAGTATAGTGTCGGAGGTTGTGAGTGTGTGACAACCCAAACCCGAGGTCAATTATTTAATATTATATAATATTATTTTTACGAATGATTTTGAAATTTTTGATGAGATTGGATGATATGACGATTGATGGTTTTATTTAAACCGACGTTGGAGGTCTTGTTTTTATCTTTTTACTAATAGCGAGGATTATTAGTGACCACGATATCGACGGATGCCCGAGATTTAATGTTTTATCATTTGTTGTCTCGATGTTTATATTTTGGACGTTTTTATTTTAAGTTCGTATTAAGTCGAACCGGGATCATATTATCATCATATTTTGAGCGCGTTTTAACTTTTTAAAAGTATTTTTATGAAACCCGAGCCTCGTAAATATTTTCAAAATTGACAATTTACATTTTCTACCTTTACAACTATTTAATTGCATTTTGGACAAAAACTATCACAAATTAGCAAAAACTACCCCTCCACCCCACTATATATAATTTTTCCACTAACCATTTTAAATATAAAATTCATTTTAAGAAAAAAATCCATCTCTCTCTCTCTGCTTGTTCTTGTTTGCCGTCCACCACCATAGCCAAAAACACCCTCATTTTTGATGATCAACTTTGATTCATGAGAAACTAAAACAAGTCCCATCTTGCAAACTTGATGGTGATTCTAATGGTATAATTTTTACTCACATGCATTAACTTTTCAAAAAGTTTATTTTTTTTTATGAACTAGTGATGTTTGATCCATTTTATGATGATATATATGTGTTATTGTTATTTTATTCAAGAATTGTTGGTTGCATGTTCGTTATTTTTGAGTGGGTAATTTTTGTATGATCATTTAAATGTGTTATGGGTAAGTTAAGTTGTTGGTAATGATTTTAGGGTGATATTAGGCATATGAGAATGATTAAAATGTGGTGAAAAATTAATTTTGAATGATTTTTAAATATATATTTTTAAATAGATTATTAAACTTAATTTTTTGAAAATATGAGTTTGAGTTTGAGATGAACTAATTATATATTGTTATAGAGGATGTTTTTAGCTTCGTTTTGGTATAAGGTAGGGCTTCTAGCTCCAAACGAGCGAAAAGTTACGTTAAGTTTGATTATTCGTGTACCGGGAGACGAGTATCGTCACAATATGTAATTGTTGTCGATATTTGGATCGAATCTCGGGGACTATAAAATGGATTTTAAAAATGAGTCATGGACTGATTTTAAATGATAAGTATGATGATGTTGAGTTATTTTCAAAGTTGAGTGTCGGTTTTGTAACCGGAGAAAAATAAATGGTTTAAAAGACTATATGAGTTGTTGACGTAAAATTGTCCGGTTTTTGTAGTTCAAAGATGCGTCGGGCAGGGAACTTTAAAAGTAAAATCTTTTGATGGGCTTTTAACAGGTCTTTCTATATATAGTAAGTGACATTTCTGATTAGTATCATAAGTATTTGATGTGTTTAAGTGGGGTAAATGAGCTCGTACATTTGGTATGTACCGGCAGATTTTTATCGAAAGAATTAACTAATAGAATAAACATATAGAATGAAGTAAAAGGTCACTTGTATTGTTTTCATTTTGGGTTGAGTGTGATTTTATGATTTTGAGTTTGATGTTAGTAAGTATGGATTTTATTCGAGTTTATTATTGATGAACGCGCCTTATTTGATAGGTTGCGGTTTTTGTGTTTATCGGGCATCAACTATCGTCGAAGATCGTCTTGCCACTGCTATTACTCCAGGTGAGTCTATAGCCTCGCTTTTGTAATTGTTTTGAATGATTTTAAAACCCGCGAGGGGGATACATGCTATTTGAAAGTAAAATTGACACAAGTCATGATTGATTGTTTGGACCCGAATGTTGCCTTTGTTGTTTGAATCGTATAAGTACCTAATTTACAAAAGTCCCTAAATTCATGAGCCGTTAACTATCTTCTAACTTGATGTTGTGAGTTGGGAATAACCGCTTATTCTAATAGTAGTACTATTGGGCTGACGACCCTATCTGAGACCAGGGCTTTACGCTGAGTAACCCGCTGGGAAGGATAATTTTACGAGAATGAGAATTGGTATTCTTGCAAATGATACCCTAGTAGGGGCACTGGAATTTCATCTAGTCATGTCGGCTTTAGGCGTGGGTGACTAAGTTAAGGGGTCGGTGTCATGAGCTTAATACAATTCAATAGCTATTGCTATATGCCAGACTTCCTGACTAATAGATTGTATGCGCACAATTCTATTAAATGATCTTGATTGATTTTTCTCTTGTGTTCAAATGTTGATTTGGAAAACCTATAGACTCGCTCAACCGTTGTGTTGATGATTTTAAGCATGTATTTCAGGTATTGAAGACGATGAATTGCGGAGCTTGCTGGAGAAGGATTGCGGATTGCTTTTGTGGTGATGTGTCTAAAACGGATTTGTTTCCCTTTTGGTCATAAAAATAATAATGTACGGTAGAGTACTTTGGTAAAGTGTTTGTGGATTTGATTAAGTCTTTGGGGGACCTAAATGATACTCTGATATCTTTAAAATTGTTTTACGTGGGATCGAAAGTTTTAGACAATGGTTAAATTATTTCCTTTTATATTCCAAATGTATCATTTTGAGATTGTTCAAAGTGTCTTGTATATCAATGTTTGTATTTAGCACCCCAAATGTGTAATTCTGTTGCGCGATGTAATTTAGGGGTGTTAAAGATTGGTAATCAGAGCTTTTTAGTTATAGCGAATTAGGTCGATTTTTGAAAAATGTCCTAAACTATAACTTTGGTGTTGAAAATATTTTACAAAAGCAACGCAACTTCTCCGCAAGGCTCCGGTAAGATTATTTGTTTTGTATTGTTTTATAGTTAGATGTATCCCTTAGAATTGAAATGATTTCTACAGTATTTATTAAGTAAATACTATGATGATGTATTGATGATGTATTGATGTTGTTGAAAGTACGCTGAGTACTTGTTATCGTATATTTTCTTTATGTAATGCATATGTGTATAATTTTAAATAATGACCTTGTATACTACCGAGGGTCTGGGACAGTAGACCAGATGATGAACGATTTTACAACTGATTTCTTGCGACTTATATCAGGAATGAGAAATTTTGATTAGTTGATGTATGATAGATATGTGGTTGAAATTGGTGTGATTAGAGGTTGATGTGAAAGAAAAGTGGTTTTAAAAGGTTGTATTTGGTATGTGAAGAATTGAGTTTGTTAGGACTTGGAAGATGGACGAGATTGCTAGCCTTGGGTCGATTGTGATGCATTCGTATGCTTGAATTGATAGGTTTAAAGAGAAGTAGGTAAGCTTTGAAAGGATAAGTGAGTGGGAGTCTCATGTGAGATTGATTCTGAGTCAAGCTTGGAAGTTTAAGAATGTTGAAAGTCGTACTTAGATTTGCCTTGTGATTAATCTGCCGTGTAGCATCGAGTATTTGGATTTTGAGAATGAGCTGCCATCAGGTTATGGATTTAACCTTGAGGTGTGAAAAGGGAAATAGACGAGTGTGATGTAGCTGACAACAATGTTAAGGAGGATGAGGAGTTGCTGTCTAAGGAACTAATCACGTAATGGATTTCTTTGTATCTTATTTTCTTTTATGATCGGTCTTATTTAAACCCTGTGTCGTAGCATTGTGATGGAACTTATTATCTTTTAAGTTTGTTCGGTAGATGATTGTAGTGACAGACACTGCCACTATCTTGTTGAATCCTCAACGCAATCTAAATTACCCTCATGATCTATGATGTGCCTTTATTAACTCTTTTGAGTTTTGGTTGATGAACCATTGTAGTTTGTGTTGTTCGTGCATGTAGTATCCATGAGATATCCTGATAAAGAATTCTTCTTTTATCTTGATATGTATACCTAACATGTTTCTTTCTTCCGTGATGATGGAAGAAGGAGTAGGGGAATCATATTTCATTAGTAGATCGCTACGTGACTAAGTTTCTTGAAATATGTCTCCAAAACTAACGACTGCTATTGTGAACACTATGATTGAACAAGTTATTGCTTGAGCATTTGAAGCTGATCGTGCTGTAAGGAATCAAGATGCTGGGGTTAATTGTGTTGGAGATAATGGTGCTGCAGTAGATGCTGCTGAGAATAATGATGATGCTGCTAAGAATAATGATGATGCTGCTGAATATAATGGCGATGCTGCTAAGAATAATGAGGATGCTGCTGATCCAGATGATAGTGTTGTTGCTGTTCTGCAAGTTCAAGAGAATGTACTTATGTTAGTTTTCAGAAGTGTGGTTCTGCGCGGTTTTGTGGTATTAGTGGTACATTAGAATTGTATAGTTGGATTGATAAGATAGAGAGTACTATGAGATTATTGGGTGTTCAGAAATTAATAAGGTGAAATTTGCTGCTGCTATATTTCAGGATGGTACACTAAGATGGTGGAATACCAAGTGACTACTTTAGGATTTGTTGTGACTAATAGTAAGGCATGGCCCGTGATGAAAGGACTATTGACTGCTAGGTTTTGTCCTAAGCAGGAACTAGGACAGTTGGAATCCGAATTGAGATAATTCGTGCTGAGGAACGATGTTATCACTACTGTTAGCCTCAAAATATTGAGCCAAACAAGAATGCTCGGTCATATGTTTATTATGTATCGTATTTTAGAACGTTGTAATAGGTAGTATATTAGTCGTGTTATACGGGCTTAACTTTAGGCTAAAGTTCATTGATAAGTAACTAAAGCCCAAAAGGAAAGCCCAGCCCAAACCATATAGTCCATAAAGAAGCCCGCATGTGGGTGGACTATATATACCCTTCCTAGCATGTTAGGAAGGGTGTTGGTTCATTTGTATTCTCACTTCTCAATCTAACATTCACCTAGTTCTAACCATTTTCTCTCTACTTTCTCTCACTACTTTCTCTCTCTAGAATTCTTCTCATATCTACCTTTCTTTCTTTAATTCTTGTATTACAATCATCATATATTAGGGACAACAATTGGTATCAATCGCCATGGGGTAGTTTTGTGATTGGTTGTTGTGTTTTCATATGATCCGTTTGATTTGATCCATATTTCTTCCTCGTATTCAAGATTTTTCTTGTTTTTGATTGTGTTTCTTAATCGTATAACTTCTTTAATCTTGTTGTAGAGATTTGGTTGTTTTGGTTTGGTTAAAAACACGATCTTGTTGCCTAAAAGTTGCTAAATTTGTTGCCTAAAAGTTGCTAAAATCGTTGCCTAAAAAGTTGGAAAAAGGTCCCTTATTGCGACAGCTACAATTTCGGAAAAGGTAAGTACGGTTTTGATCGCAATAACCCTAGGGTTTTACTTTGCGATCAGTATTGCGATATCCCCCTTATTCCGATCTGGACATTCTGATCGTTATTGCGATCTGGATTGCGACGGATTTAAGGCAATCTTGAAACGTTAATCTGCCCACATTGCGATAGGTACACATTCAGATCTGGGATTTCGATAGGTACACATTGCGATCTGAATATTCCGATCTGGGATTTCGATAGGTACACATTGCGATCTGAACATTCCGATCTGAAGGATTTCGACAAGTACACATTCCGATCTAAGGATTCCGACAGGTGCACATTGCGATCAAAAGGACATTCCGATCTAAGCAACATTCCAATGGGCATTCCGATGGCACATTCAGATGACATGTTTAGCTAAATTTTGTTTGAGTATTTTTTAGATTTAGCCACATTTAGGTCAAGTAAAATCAAATTTTTTCCATACTAGTTTTAGGACATTACTAGCTCAATTTCAAAATTTGGTGATTACAAATTTTTTAGGTCTACCGTTTTGTCGGACTGAGGAATTTATTGTCGGGCTGAGAAAAAAAATCACAATTTTCGGAATTTCAACAACCAAACAATCACAACACAACTACTTAAGATCCACATTCGATTCATCATTTCAGAGAATATTGAGATGGATTCTACTGCCGAATATCGTGTGACGAACAACAACATAATGGTGGCAGGTAACAAAGAAAGACCACCAATGCTTGTGGCGGGTCGATATGATCAATGGCAATCCCGTTTTATACGTTACCTTGACACAAAACCTAACGGTGATGCTTTAAGGCAATGTATTTTGGAAGGACCCTATAAACTCTCAAGGATTCAAGTTCCTGCAGTACCAGCCACAGACACAAGTGATGCACAACCCGCATATGAACGTGATGAAAAGAGGACCGACCTCACCCTAGAGAACCGTGCGTGGTTTGATGCAGAGAAGGAAGCAATCTACTTAATTCTCAGTGGCATTGGAGATGAGATTTACTCTACGGTTGACGCATGTCCTACTGCTCAAGAAATGTGGACGGCCATTGAAAGATTGCAACAAGGTGAATCACTTAACAAACAAGATGTGAAAACTAAGATGTTTTGGAACTTTGGCAAGTTTACATCAAAGGATGGGGAATCAATTGATTCTTATTACTCCCGATTCTACAAGATGATGAATGATATGACCCGAAAAACTTGCAAGTTTCCACCATGCAAGTCAATGTCCAATTTCTACAGCAACTTCAACCAGAGTGGACACGGTTTGTCACCTTAGTGAAACAACAACAAAAGTTAGACGAAGTTTCATATCACAAGCTCTTTGACATCTTGAAACAATTTCAAATAAGGCAAATGAACTTCGAGCTGAACGAGTTGCAAAGATTTCCAATCCACTTGCTTTGGTGTCTACCACTCAACATTACCCAGAATATCACTCCCGTACTTCAAAGACCTACTCTACTCAATCATCATCACCACGATCATCCATTGTCTCCAAGTCATATGTTCCAACACGATCCCGAGGCAAAGAAGTTGCAAGAGCACCATCACCCACACCTGAGCAATCATCCGAAGAAGACAGTGATGAACAAATAGCTCAAAAGAATAGGGAATTCAAGCAACAAATGGCTTTCGTTATGAAGCAATATAAGAAAATCTACAAACCCACCAACAACAACCTTCGAACATCTTCAAACTCGAGGAACACCCATGCACAGAGTCCTCCAAGGTATGACACACGAAGACGTGTTGCGAGTCCTCCAAAGTATGATCGACAACCTAAGTATGATAATCAGAGGGTGGCTACTGTTGTTGGAAATCGGGAAACTGTTGGGACTCAAGTTATGCAACAAAGTGGGATTCAGTGTTTTAACTGCAGAGGTTTTGGGCATTTGGCCAAGGAATGCAGGCAGCCAAAGAGGGTTAAAGATTATGGTTATCATAAGGAAAAGATGTTGTTGTGCAAGAAAATGGAAGCTGGAATCAAGTTATCAGCTGAGGAAGGAGAAATGCTTGACGACACAGATGATGAACTCTCCGACCAAGAACTCGAGGTACATTATTCATACATGGCAAAGATTCATGAGGTCCTTAACGTCACTGAAGATGACAATGGTCCTATCTTTGATACCGAGCTAATTGATAAGGTACAAGATGATACTGAATATAATGTGTTTGGTGACCATGAGCATAGTGATCTACCAACAACAATTACTGACACGTGTATGATGGAAACGGTTGATAGCAATACCACACCCGATTCATCAGACATGTGCAATAATGAGTTTGAGGATGATCAACATGCAAATGAGTATGATGACGAGGAGCGTGTCGCGCTTGCTAATTTAATTGCTAGTTTACAAAAAGATGTCAATGAAAATAGAAAGAATCAAAAGCAATTAAAGAAGGCAAACGCAGCGCTCACTCAAAACTTTGAAGAATGCAAAGCCGCTCTTATAAAATCTAGTGAGACTATTGATAGTTATAGGGCTGAGCTTCTTCAAAAGACCAACGAGCTTGAGGGGTACAAAAGTCGTGTCATCAACGTTAAAAAGGACGATTTTGAAAATAAATACAATGAAGCTATTGCTTTGTTAACTAAAGAAAAACGACAATTTAATGTTTTATTAAGTGATGAACGTCAAAAAACGTATCTTGCCACAACAAAAGTTAATGAACTTGAACAGAGGCTTTCTATGAACACCACTGATTCTGCTAAAATTCTTGACGAGAAGAAACAAGAGGTTGATACATTAAAACAAGATTTCAAAAATAGACAAAGCAAAGATACTGAAAAAGTAAAGGATCTCGAAGAACAAGTCGATTTTTTGAAAAAAGTTGTTTATAATACACATGACTCTATTCAAACCGTAAGAATGATAACACCTCGGTCGTTTTTCAAGGGTCAACCTAGCTTTGTCACCCCCAAGTACCTCGAACAAGCTCAAGCTGCAAACCCCCATTTATATCTTGACGAGTCCGAATGGACCAATCATGATTGCCCTGTAGCTAACCTCGATAGTGAACAGACGTCCCTTTGGGATGAGGAGAGTAGATCACCGATCAATAAAGAATTTGTGAAACCATATAACTATGCTTATGAAAACAGTCTTTATGGTCTTTTCACTCCACAAAAACAGAAGTCTCATGAGGAATTATTTTTAGAATGCAAACAAAAAAGAATTCAATGAAAAAAAGCTTTTGCCACTAAGAGGAAAACTAATGTTTTTAAATATATTAACTATTTGCCTCTAAATGCTTCTAAAAGCAAAAGTAGAAAAATACTTGGTTTTCTTAAACACCACGTTAATAATGTTCAATCAATTGTTGAAAGCGATTGGGAGAAACGTCAAAAGGATAAGTGAAAAACCGAGATTCCTCACGATATAACTGTGCTTGTGAAAGAACTTTTAATACCAAATACGAAGATAATAAAAGAACATGTTCTTGAGTTTGAAAATTTAATTCAGTCTGAAATGTTTGATGATTTGAAATATGTTGAGTCTCTTGAAAAAGAAATTGATGACCTTCAAAATGACAAATTAGAATTTTCAAACAGATATGATCTACTCTTAGAAGAACGTCTCTCCAAAAATATTTTGTGTGTTACTCTTCAATCTTGTGCTGATATCGATGAATATTCTAATGTTGCATGCACATATCTTGATAAAATCAAAGACTGTGAGCGTCTTGAACTTGAGCTTTCGAAACATAAAGAAAATGTTGATAAAAAGGCTTTTGAGTTACTTCAACACAAAACTGATTTCCTTCAAAAACATTGTCATTCTCTTGAACTTGCTTTGCAAAAAGACGTTGGTAGTTTTCCACATGATAATAAATTGCAAGAAAAACTTTCCCAAACGTTTCGAGAAATGAACGAACAGAATTTGGAAATTAAAGGGTTGAAAGCTCAGTTACAAGACAGGGAAATAGCGATAGCAGAGTTGAAGAAACTCGTTGCTAAGATAGGTGGGAAAATTGTGGAACCTAGTGTTAAGAAACCTGTTCTAAGACAACCCAATGCGCAAAAAGTGACTAGACCCTCTGTCTTGGGAAAACCATCTGTTTTCTCTAATTCTGCATTTGCAAAACCTGCGTTTGCCCCTAAGACGGATGCGAAGGATAGGTTACCACAAAACACTCCCAAAACAAATATTCGATCACAAAGCATTAAGAACACAAATGTGGTTAAACCAGGGATGTATAGATTGACCACTAAACCCACACAAAACAAAGAAAGTCAATCACCTCAGACTTCTAGAAACACTAATAGACGTGTGTCTTTTACTACAGGAGTAGTCCCCACTGCTAGTGTTAGCCGGCCCCAGCTTAAGAGCACTCGCATGAATGAAAAGGTCTGGCAAAACAAAAGTCAAGGGAAGATGAAGGAAGTAGAAGACCACCCTAGGATTTTCAATGTTTCTAATAATAAAACGTCTGTAATCGCGTGTAATGATGATTTAAATGATTCGACTTTGAATGCTATGAAAGTTAAGTTTGTTTGTGTGAAATGTGGAAAGTGTGCTAATGCTAATCATGTTATGTGTGTTTCGAATAATGTCAAAGGCGTAGAAACTAGAACTAAGAAGCAAACTGTGATGCCTATTAATGCTAGAAAACCCAAACGCAAAGTGAACCATTCTGGTGCAACCCCCCCCCCCCCCTAAGAAAAGTATTGCATCAGACTCCACCACTAAGAACCCTAGAAGCAGAATTAGGGAATTATATGAGTCTGCTAGCAAGTCTTAGAAATGGTGGTTTGCTAATCAATGTCCTCCAGGATATAAATGGATGCCTAAGGTTAGGACAGAAAATGTGACTACGAGCGTTAGTGTGCCTCTAAGTGATGAAACTAGGGAAACTAATGAATCAGAAATCACAACTAACATGGAATCCAATTTAGCAAATGCTCCATCGTGTTCTAATTCTTCTGCAGGTGATCGAAGTAATTCTCTTCATAATGGACTCTGGATGCACGAAGCACATGACGGGGAATCACAAGCTTCTAATTAACTTCGTGGAGAAGTTCCTGGGTACGGTCCGATTCGGAAATGATCAATTTGCACCGATCCTAGGATATGGAGACTTGGTTCAGGGGAATATCACTATCAAAAGGGTTTACTACGTCGAAGGGCTCAATAATTGTCACACTCCCAAAATATCAGAGTATAATGGCGACAAGGGAGTGGTGACGTCATGATTATCATACGCACATAGTCACAAAGAACGACCTCTAAATGAGACGTTCGGAAAATAGATCACTTGTAATTAATAAAATAAATGGTTTTAACAAAGTGCGGAAGCATAAACTGAATACGGTTACAAAACATAGTTTTCTCAAATTGTACAAATGATCGTTGTTTCAAGGAAATGACGGCAATGCATGAGACCTCATTTAGCATCTTCCTTCTTAATACCTGAGAAAAACATTGCTAAAGTGTCAACATAAAGTTGGTGAGTTCATAGGTTTAGTTAAGTGGAAATGTTTAATGAACCACAAGATTTTCCCAAATGTGATGACAATATAACAGATACAAAGTCATCCCAAAAGTATTTATTACAGTCTAAGCTCGTGACACCGAAGCGTTAACAACACCGGCAGTATAATCATATAAATGTAGCCCAAACTAGATGCCTAAACCCACGACATCCTATATCAAATTCAAATGAAACTGTGCCCGCTTGTCCCCTTGTTGGACAAGACAGACAGGGACGTCAATCCCGATAGATCTATCCATTACATTCGCGCGTACACAAAGTAATTAACGGTTCACGATTCACGGGCCAACGCAACTGGGTTTTTAGTGGGACTTAGACTAATATGTAAATCAGTAAATGCACTTGTGTTCACACGTTAAAATCAAGCAATGTCTCACCCCAAAAAGCAGTGAAAATAGTAAAGTATGGGGCTATAAACTCACCTCGTAAATTCAGCAAAGAGAACGAAGATAAAATAGCTCGAGAGTACGGTTACGCTAGCCGCGACCTAATTAATTATTAGAATCGAGTTACGATACGAAAAATTATATAAATTAAGACACGACACCCTAGTTGTGCTTGACGAAACCATACGTTTACGGAAAAGTACGATAAATAGAAGTCGGTTTATTAAATGGTCGGGTTTCACGGGTTAAATTATAACCTAAATTTATAAAATTCGTTTTGGGCTTATAACTAAACCAAACAAATACACAAGGCCCAAATTGGGTCCAATATCATTACACACAAACCCGGCCCAAGGGTCATTAGACCCGGCCCGGCCCACTGGCGGAATAAACAAGGAACGGATGGAGTAAATAGTGTGTTTAACACACACAACTCCCATAACAGAGAGTTAACTCTCTCTCCTCCCTCGATATTATCTCCACCGCTCCAAATCTCTCTCTCTCTTAAATCTAGATCGGTTCAATCCTTTTCCATGGCTAATATCTAATCATTTGGGATATAACCATCATGTATGGGTGGTCTGAGTGTTTAGATCGCGTGAGATGTGGGGTTTAATCCCCACATCAAACCGATTTGGTTTTCTGTTGTGTTCATCCTTGCGGTTACGCGAATCAATAGCCAAGAACCAAAGATAAGTTTGTTCTCCTTGTTTTCTTTTAAAAAGATTAATTGATTTTTGATTTAATAAATATCAGTGGGTTTGATTGACTTGTATAAAGTTGTTGTGAATCATATGATTCTCGGATTTAAAACAAACGAATTTAGGGTTTTGAAATATTTGGGGGTTTTTATCAAACTCGGGTTTAAACACAATTAATTGATGTTTTCTGTTATAAAATCAAACTAATTTCAATATAAAATCGATTTATAAAAATTTGGGTTTCGGTTAATTGGGGGTTTTTGCATAACTCATTTTCAATTAAATTAAATATGGGGTTTGGGTTTAGATTAGGTTTAATTAACGTTTTAATTAATAAAAATTCAATCTAGGGTTTTCATAAAAATTGGGGGTTTTTCATATTCGACTGTTACTCATGTTTATGTGATGATTTTGTAATGTGGAAAATGTTAATTAGATGTTTAAAAAGGTTTTTAAATAATTAGGGTTTCGATTTGAAATGGGGGTTTCTATACCCGCGGCAAGATTAATGGTTTTTAGGATGTTTCTGTAAAATAACAAATTGGTTTGGACATTTGATTTAGATGGTAATGATTGTTGATAGTTTTGGCAGAAAGTAAGAACTTGGTTGGTTTGATTTGATTCTCGGTTTGGTTCTTGTTTGGGTCTCGGTTTGGTTGGACATGGGTCTCGGTTTGGTTCTTGATTGTGGTCTTGATTTGGTTGGACATGGGTCTCGGTTTGGTTCTAAGTCGGGTCTCGGTTTGGTCTAAATCGGGTCTCGGTTTGGTCTAAATCGGGTCTCGGTTTGGTTGACAGAAAAGTAATATCATAAACATGTTTTTATTAGTTATAAAGTTTAACAAATTTTCAGTCTTTAGTTAAAAGTATAAGACCATTACAATGACAAACACAATGATTCGTTTATTCGCAGGTTCGTACAAAACAAGCACATCTAGACTTCATAAGGAAAGACGAAAAGACGAAAGACTCACAATGGGGATGCTATGTTCGGTTTTGCAGGTTCGGACGGGATGAAGACTTTCGGTTTTGCAGGTTTGACGCGACGTGTGGGTCGGCTGGTCCTAATCTTCACTCTACCCAAAAGTTGTATTTAGAAAGACTTGTGCAGATTTTTGGTGTTTGTAATTTGGACAGTGATAACTTGTATTTGGACATTGGATAACTTTGGGTTTGTATATAAACTTGTATTGTTAGTCTAGGGTTAGTGTCAAGCTGAAAATGTTAACTTGTGATATACCCAAAAGGGGTAAACTAGGCATGTGTGCTGTCCTTTAGTGAGGCAATAAACTATGAAGTTTATATGTAGTTTAGACATGTGACAGAAATTTGAGACCCTTGTAAGGCAAGCTTGGTAATAAATATAAGTGAAGGTTTATACTCAGTATATGTACCTGCTGTGACAGCTTATACACTCGACTCGGGTTCACAATGGTTAAGTTTAGACGCGACGGAATAAACACGATACTAAAACCGTTTGACATACGATCCCAAAACAAAACGATTGTGCGAGACGTCACGAAATCTTAATAACTATATCAAATAAACGTACGGCAAAACATAAAACGCTCACAACTTGTGCATTGCATTCAACTTAATACTCGCGAATACTCGAGATGTTACATATGCTCTCCCTAAAAAGGGCTTTGTCCGCAAAGCAAAATGATTAACACATTCAAGTCGACAACTCGTCGGTAAACAGTTAAAATACTCGTACTACATGAATAAATTAAGATGGAAATTTGACGAATGTCACAGTATTCCCATGTTTTAGAGATTTCGTCACGAAATCAAGACGTTGTTGTAGTAGGTTGGTTAGCGAAAAGATGAGGATACTTGCTCTTGAATTGATCTTCACGTTCCCACGTGTATTCTGGACCTCTACGCGCGTTCCATCGGATTTTCACAATCGGTATACGGCTTTGCTTGAGTTGTTTAACTTGACGGTCCATAACTTCTACGGGTTCTTCTACAAAGTTGAGTTTGTCGTCGAGTTGAATCTCCTCCAAAGGGATAACGAGTGTCTCGTCGGCTAAGCATTTCTTCAGATTGCAAATGTGGAACACATTATGCACTCGGCTAAGTTCTTGAGGTAATTCCAAACGATAGGCTACGGGACCAATTCTCTCTATAATATTGAAGGGTCCAATGAAACGAGGGTTTAACTTTCCACGCTTTCCAAAGCGAATCACACCTTTCCAAGGTGAGACCTTTAACATGACCTTATCACCAACCTCAAACTCAAGAGGTTTGCGTCTCATATCAGCATAACTCTTCTGTCGATCTCTTGCGGCTTGCATACGGCCCTTAATCTTAAAGATCTTCTCAGTAGTCTCGTGTATGATCTCGGGTCCAGTGAGTTGTGCTTCACCGACCTCTGCCCAACACACGGGTGAACGACACTTCCTACCATACAGTGCTTCGAACGGCGCTGCCTTAATGCTAGTGTGATAACTATTGTTGTATGAGAATTCCACCAGAGGTAGGTGTCTATCCCATCTATTTCCAAAGTCAATCACACAAGCTCTCAGCATATCTTCTAGGGTTTGAATGGTCTGTTCACTTTGACCGTCAGTCTGGGGATGATACGCAGTGCTCATATCCAACTGCGTTCCCAATGCCTTCTGCAGTGACTTCCAAAACTGCGAAGTAAATCGGCTGTCTCGGTCGGAGATTATAGACACAGGCACACCGTGCTTCGTGACTACTTCCTCCAAGTACGTTCTTGCTAACTTATCCATTCCATCAGTCTCCTTGATGGGTAGGAAATGAGCCGATTTGGTGAGTCGGTCGACGATTACCCAAATCGTGTCGAATCCGGCTGCGGTCTTTGGTAGCTTGGTAATGAAATCCATAGTGATCCTTTCCCACTTCCATTCTGGCAGTTCGGGTTGGACCAATAATCCTGATGGTTTCATATGTTCGGCTTTGACTTTGGCACAAGTCAAACACTTGCTAACGTATGTAGCAATATCCGCCTTCATGTTCGGCCACCAATACAACATCTTCAGATCATGATACATTTTATCAGATCCCGGATGTATGGAGTACTTTGACTTATGCGACTCATGCATAATCAAGGATCGTAGGTCACCATGGCATGGTAACCAACTCCTATTATCAAGGCATAACGTTCCATCCGAACGTGCTTCCAACTTCTTTATCATTCCTCCAACATCTTCAGTCTTGAGAATTTCTTCCTCGACTGCTTCTTTCTGAGCCTTGAGAATTAAGGATGGAAGGTCTAAGTCAATGGTCATCATTAAAGCCTTCACCCTAAGAACTCTCTCCTTTCGACTCAAAGCGTCGGCCACGACATTTGCCTTGCCCAGGTGATAACGGATCTCGCAATCGTAATCACTGAGCAACTCTAGCCAACGTCGTTGTCTCATGTTGAGTTCCTTTTGATTCAAAATATGTTGTAGACTCTTATGATCAGTGAATACAACACACTTAGTACCATAAAGGTAGTGTCTCCAAATCTTCAAGGCAAACACCACTGCTCCCAACTCTAGGTCATGAGTTGTGTAGTTCTTCTCGTGCACTTTTAGTTGTCTTGATGCGTAAGCTATGACCTTAGTCCTTTGCATCAGTACTGCACCTAACCCTTTTATGGATGCATCACAATACACCACAAAGTCTTCGTTACCCTCGGGTAGGGCTAGTATAGGTGCTTCACACAACATCTGCTTCAACGTCTGGAATGCCAAATCTTGATCTTCCTTCCACTCAAACTTCTTATCCTTTTGAGTCAATTCCGTCATTGCTTTAGCTATCTTGGAGAAACCTTCAATGAATCTCCTATAGTAACCAGCAAGACCTAAAAATTGACGGATCTCCGTGGGTGTTGTTGGAGTCGCCCAATCCTTTACGGCCTCGATCTTAGCAGGATCAACGTGTATACCACTGCTGTCGATCACATGCCCAAGGAATTGCACTGTGTTTATCCAAAACTCACATTTGGAAAACTTTGCATATAACCTCTCCTTCCTTAGCAGCTCTAATATGGTCTTCAAATGTTCCTTGTGCTCCTCTTCATTACGAGAATAGATAAGAATGTCATCGATAAATACAATCACAAACTTGTCCAAGTATGGTTTGCAAACTCGGTTCATGAGATCCATGAATACCGCAGGCGCGTTTGTCAAACCGAAAGGCATAACTTGGAACTCGTAGTGTCCGTACCGGGTTCTAAAAGCCGTTTTATGAACGTCTTCCTCTCTAACCCTTAGTTGATGATATCCTGACCTTAAATCGATCTTCGAGTATATGCTAGATCCTTGCAATTGGTCGAAAAGATCGTCAATCCTCGGCAATGGGTAGCGGTTCTTTATCGTCAGCTTATTCAATTCTCGGTAATCGATACACATTCTAAAGGATCCATCTTTCTTTTTGACAAATAAGACCGGCGCTCCCCAAGGTGAGGAACTTGGTCTAATGAAACCTTTGTCAGAAAGTTCCTTTATCTGTTCAGCTAACTCTGTCATCTCGGCCGGTGCTAGACGGTATGGGGCTCTAGCAACAGGCGCGGCTCCTGGTGTAAGCTCGATGTGAAACTCCATTTGCCGTGCTGGTGGTAGTCCGGGTAAATCCTCTGGGAATACGTCCGGAAAGTCTCTAACGATCGGTACATCTTCCACCTTCTTCTCGCGATCTTCTTCTCCTTCCTTTTGTGTTACTTGAACCAAGAATACCGGACATCCCTTCTCAATGTATCTTTGAGTCCTGATACATGAGATGACTTCCAATCTTGATCCATTCTTCACTCCACTTCTTTCGCCTTGTATGATGAGTACGTCGTTTCCATAAGGAACACGGACACACTTCTCATGACATACAATCTCCGCGTGATGCTTCGACATCCAATCCATTCCAATGATGACGTCAAAACTTCCCAATTCTATAGGGAGTAGGTCGATACTAAACGAACGACCTTGTAGCCTTACACTACATCCTTTCAGAATAACGTCGGTGGTTACTGACTTCCCATCGGCTAATTCTACATTATACTTAACGTCTAACGAAGTAGGGGTAACATTTAGGCGTTCACTAAATATAGTCGACACAAAACTCCTATCCGCACCAGAATCAAATAGTACTGAAGCATAGTTGTTATTGACTAGAAACGTACCAGTCACAACATTGTTGTCTTGCACAGCAGCTTCAGCACAGAGATGATACACTTTGCTAGGTGCCGTAAATTCTCCAGGAGTACTAGTTGTGGCTCGGTTATTCCCTCCTCGGTTCCCTTGATTCTGCTTCTGGTTCCCTTGGTTCTGATTTTGATTCCCTCGAATCTGGTTACTACGACCTTGGTTCCCACTGCTTGGACATTTGTTCTTGTAGTGACCTTTCTCTCCACATCCAAAGCAAGTGACATTTGCTCCTTGGCCACCTTGCGTTCTAGGTCCTCTTTGATTAGTAGAACGAGGTGGTGCTCGGCATTCCTTTGCCTTATGTCCCGCCTTCCCACAATTGTAGCACGTAGGGGGGATATGCTCCTTCGTGGTGTCGGCCACATTTTCCGCAGAAAGGTAGTCTTCCAGCGTAGTTTCCAGTATTTCCTTGTCCAGCAGTAAACACTCTTGCTACTTCTTGTCGCTTGTTCTGGTTGTAGTTGCTTGGGTTGTTGCTGTTGTTGGTATTGTTGTTGTAGTGGTTGCCAGACCACTTTCTTTTATCCCAGTATTTTCTCCCAACTCCTGTACCACTTGGTACATCAGACTCTGAGCCATGTCGATTGCCTCGTGCAAATCATTCGGCTTGGATGAAGTCACATTCCCTTTGATGCTCAAAGGTAGTCCTTCAATGTATCGTTCCAACAATCGGTCATCGTTGGGCACCATTTCCGGACATAACAAGATCAGCTCTTGAAAGCGCTGATTGTAAGCAGTAAGAGCAGTACCCTTGACCTTCAGGTTCCACAGCTCAACTTCCATCTGCTTGACTTCATTTCGTGGGCAGTATTTCCTCACAAACATAGCTTTAAATTCACTCTAGGGCGTCGTTTGGGCAACGTCAATGGTCACTGCACGAGCATAGACGTTCCACCAAGTCAAAGCACCATCCACTAACGTGCTTGATGCAAACTTCACCTTGTCGGCTTCAGCGACATTGCTAATCCCAAATTGGGATTCTAGCTTCTCAAACCATCTGGTTAATCCTACTGCTCCTTCAGTACCGCGGAAACTTACTTGCGTAACTGCACGAAATTCCTTGTAGGTACAAGTCCGTGCAACAGCATTAGTAGTTCCTTGGTTGGTCTCCTCCTGTGTGCTAGCTGTACGGTTTGCTTCAGCGGTCGCGAGTGCCTCGGCCACTCGTTCGGCTATCATTTGGCTTAACATGGCGGTGTCGATTCCACCGGTAGCGGCTGGCGGATTCTGCGTTTCGGATCTTCTAACTGGCGCCATAATCTAACAAGGTAATAGGATAATGAGTTTTTGCCAGACATAACATGCATGGCACACACAACACAATTATGAAATGCTCCAGGATATAATACACAATATATAATGATCTCACAATTTTCGCAACTCATAATATCATTCATGGAATCGTTTGATAGTACATCATAGTTTGTCATAACATAATAAGAGAAAATAAAATACCAACTAGCTAAGACAAACTTCAAAGCTTAGTGGTCATACAGGGATAGGTCGATGATACAAGATAAATCTAACTAGTGCCCTCACGGCGCTGATGAAGCTCCTTCTCCAACTCTGCTAACCTCCTCTCAACCACTAGCTCACGAGCCTGGGAATCTCTCAATCTAACATCGGTGTCATGACAAGCGGCTCCAAACCTCTTATCCAAGTCTGCAACAGGGTCATCCACTGGTGCCTCTAGTCCGCCTGTCTCCACCAATGGCTCTA
The DNA here is from genome assembly GCA_025667525.1 of Glebionis coronaria. NCBI lineage: Eukaryota > Viridiplantae > Streptophyta > Magnoliopsida > Asterales > Asteraceae > Glebionis > Glebionis coronaria. Next base: position 22,954,926 of record CM046880.1, read on the forward strand.
CTCCCCAACGGGTCATCAGGCTCTCAATCTCCTCAAGACGAGCGTTCGGCATGGATTCCATCTGATCAAGAACAGTAAGAAGCTGTCCTCGTAGACGGGTCACACATACTGTCAACACTGTCTCATCCCTAACTGGACTCTTCTTCGCCAGTGCCTCCAACTTATCCTGCACTTCGTTATACTCTTCACCTAAAGCCTCTACAGCATCCTCCAACCTGTTCAATCGTGTTGTCACACATCCATCTGCCGCCCCAAGCATCACCACCATCGACGTAGCTCTCCTAGGAAGAGGAGTCGTAGCTCTCGGTCCTGTAGAGATACCAGCGTCAGTAAGCATCTCCTGGTACACTGCAGGTACAATCTCTGGTGGTGGTAGTAGTAATGGTGTCTCTGGGACAGAACTGGCAGGTGTGCGGGCTGCATGCCTGTCAGTGGCAGTGAAAGGTATGAGGGGTCGGTAAGGTGAAAGTGGTGGTCGAGCAGCTCTCCCCCGAAGACGTCGTCTCACATAGTAGAAAGGTAGAGTACCAGGTGCTGGAGCAGGAATAGCAGTCCTTTCTCCTTCGTCTTCAGATGAAGATGAGGAGATGTGTGCTAGGGAAACCTCAGGAGTAGCGGCATATGCAGTAGGAGGGTCCTCAGTGTCTGTGACCTCCATAGGCTCTCCTTCCCCATCTGTAAACTCCATCTCATCATCCTCTGTCTCCTCTACCGTCTCATCTCCAGTCACTGATGTCTGACCTGGTGACTGCACCACATCAGTGTCTAAGTCATCCTCTCCTCCGCCTTCTAGGCTAAGCACATCGTCAGCTGATGCATCAGGAATACGAATCGGTGAATGACGAACCTCCTCAGCCTCTCTCTCTGTATCGTCATCTGAAACCATCCGGTACCACGGATATCCTGACGGCGATCCTCTAGGTAGTCCTACTGATGAACTGATGGTCGACTGTGAACTACGGTTGTAGTACGCTCCTGTAGACATGGAATCATCGGATGAAGACATCGCTGTAATCATAAACAAAATAAATGTGTGTAAATATCTTATAAAATTAGTCCGTAAAAAGGACATTAACATAACATAGCAATCATTGTTGAATCCACATGTATCCCATATAACATAATTCAGATTTTGTTGTTGCACATGTAACCCATGTAAATATACCTCGTAATTGTTAATTCACATGTATCCCATTTATTACTTATGTATCTACATATACTTAATACTTACAATCTGTATGATAATCGATTAAACATAGAGCAGTTATAGTCTAGAGTTACTAAATGCAACCTAGTTCTCTATAACTATGGCTCTGATACCAATCTGTCACACTCCCAAAATATCAGAGTATAATGGCGACAAGGTAGTGGTGACGTCATGATTATCATACGCACATAGTCACAAAGAACGACCTCTAAATGAGACGTTCGGAAAATAGATCACTTGTAATTAATAAAATAAATGGTTTTAACAAAGTGCGGAAGCATAAACTGAATACGGTTACAAAACATAGTTTTCTCAAATGGTACAAATGATCGTTGTTTCAAGGAAATGACGGCAATGCATGAGACCTCATTTAGCATCTTCCTTCTTAATACCTGAGAAAAACATTGCTAAAGTGTCAACATAAAGTTGGTGAGTTCATAGGTTTAGTTAAGTGGAAATGTTTAATGAACCACAAGATTTTCCCAAATGTGATGACAATATAACTGATACAAAGTCATCCCAAAAGTATTTATTACAGTCTAAGCTCGTGACACCGAAGCGTTAACAACACCGGCAGTATAATCATATAAATGTAGCCCAAACTAGATGCCTAAACCCACGACATCCTATATCAAATTCAAATGAAACTGTGCCCGCTTGTCCCCTTGTTGGACAAGACATACAGGGACGTCAATCCCGATAGATCTATCCATTACATTCGCGCTTACACAAAGTAATTAACGGTTCACGATTCACGGGCCAAAGAAACTGGGTTTTTAGTGGGACTTAGACTAATATGTAAATCAGTAAATGCACTTGTGTTCACACGTTAAAATCAAGCAATGTCTCACCCCAAAAAGTAGTGAAAATAGTAAAGTATGGGCTATAAACTCACCTCGTAAATTCAGCAAAGAGAACGAAGATAAAATAGCTCGAGAGTACGGTTACGCTAGCCGCGACCTAATTAATTATGAGAATCGAGTTACGATACGAAAAATTATATAAATTAAGACACGACACCCTAGTTGTGCTTGACGAAACCATACGTTTACGGAAAAGTACGATAAATAGAAGTCGGTTTATTAAATGGTCGGGTTTCACGGGTTAAATTATAACCTAAATTTATAAAATTCTTTTTGGGCTTATAACTAAACCAAACAAATACACAAGTCCCAAATTGGGTCCAATATCATTACACACAAACCCGGCCCAAGGGTCATTAGACCCGGCTCGGCCCACTGGCGGAATAAACAAGGAACGGATGGAGTAAATAGTGTGTTTAACACACACAACTCCCATAACAGAGAGTTAACTCTCTCTCCTCCCTCGATATTATCTCCACCGCTCCAAATCTCTCTCTCTCTTAAATCTAGATCGGTTCAATCCTTTTCCATGGCTAATATCTAATCATTTGGGATATAACCATCATGTATGGGTGGTCTGAGTGTTTAGATCGCGTGAGATGTGGGGTTTAATCCCCACATCAAACCGATTTGGTTTTCTGTTGTGTTCATCCTTGCGGTTACGCGAATCAATAGCCAAGAACCAAAGATAAGTCTGTTCTCCTTGTTTTCTTTTAAAAAGATTAATTGATTTTTGATTTAATAAATATCAGTGGGTTTGATTGACTTGTATAAAGTTGTTGTGAATCATATGATTCTCGGATTTAAAACAAACGAATTTAGGGTTTTGAAATATTTGGGGGTTTTTATCAAACTCGGGTTTAAACACAATTAATTGATGTTTTCTGTTATAAAATCAAACTAATTTCAATATAAAATCGATTTATAAAAATTAGGGTTTCGGTTAATTGGGGGTTTTTGCATAACTCATTTTCAATTAAATTAAATACGGGGTTTGGGTTTAGATTAGGTTTAATTAACGTTTTAATTAATAAAAATTCAATCTAGGGTTTTCATAAAAATTGGGGGTTTTTCATATTCGACTGTTACTCATGTTTATGTGATGATTTTGTAATGTGGAAAATGTTAATTAGATGTTTAAAAAGGTTTTTAAATAATTAGTGTTTCGATTTGAAATGGGGGTTTCTATACCCGCGGCAAGATTAATGGTTTTTAGGATGTTTCTGTAAAATAACAAATTGGTTTGGACATTTGATTTAGATGGTAATGATTGTTGATAGTTTTGGCAGAAAGTAAGAACTTGGTTGGTTTGATTTGATTCTCGGTTTGGTTCTTGTTTGGGTCTCGGTTTGGTTGGACATGGGTCTCGGTTTGGTTCTTGATTGTGGTCTTGATTTGGTTGGACATGGGTCTCGGTTTGGTTCTAAGTCGGGTCTCGGTTTGGTCTAAATCGGGTCTCGGTTTGGTCTAAATCGGGTCTCGGTTTGGTCTAAATCGGGTCTCGGTTTGGTTGACAGAAAAGTAATATCATAAACATGTTTGTATTAGTTATAAAGTTTAACAAATTTTCAGTCTTTAGTTAAAAGTATAAGACCATTACAATGACTAACACAATGATTCGTTTATTCGCAGGTTCGTACAAAACAAGCACATCTAGACTTCATAAGGAAAGACGAAAAGATGAAAGACTCACAATGGGGATGCTATGTTCGGTTTTGCAGGTTCGGACGGGATGAAGACTTTCGGTTTTGCAGGTTTGACGCGACGTGTGGGTCGGCTGGTCCTAATCTTCACTCTACCCAGAAGTTGTATTTGGAAAGACTTGTGCAGATTTTTGGTGTTTGTAATTTGGACAGTGATAACTTGTATTTGGACATTGGATAACTTTGGGTTTGTATATAAACTTGTATTGTTAGTCTAGGGTTAGTGTCAAGCTGAAAATGTTAACTTGTGATATACCAAAAAGGGGTAAACTAGGCATGTGTGCTGTCCTTTAGTGAGGCAATAAACTATGAAGTTTATATGTAGTTTAGACATGTGACAGAAATTTGAGACCCTTGTAAGGCAAGCTTGGTAATAAATATAAGTGAAGGTTTATACTCAATATATGTACCTGCTGTGACAGCTTATACACTCGACTCGGGTTCACAATGGTTAAGTTTAGACGCGACGGAATAAACACGATACTAAAACCGTTTGACATACGATCCCAAAACAAAACGATTGTGCGAGACGTCACGAAATCTTAATAACTATATCAAATAAACGTACGGCAAAACATAAAACGCTCACAACTTGTGCATTGCATTCAACTTAATACTCGCGAATACTCGAGATGTTACATATGCTCTCCCTAAAAAGGGATTTGTCCGCAAAGCAAAATGATTAACACATTCAAGTCGACAACTCGTCGGTAAACAGTTAAAATACTCGTACTACATGAATAAATTAAGATGGAAATTTGACGAATGTCACAATAATAATCTTTTCTCGGTTGGTCAATTCTGTGATGCGGATTTGGAGGTTGCTTTTAGAAAGAAGACATGTTTTGTTCGTGATTATGATGGGAATGACTTACTTACCGGAACACGGGGTACTGATCTCTACACTATTTCACTACAAGACTCCACATCTTCAACTCCAATCTGTTTCATGGCTAAAGCTTCAACGACTCAAGCTTGGTTATGGCATCAACGTTTATCTCATCTTAACTTTGACACCATCAACTTGCTTTCCAAGAAAGATATTGTGCGAGGCCTTCCTAACTTGAAATTCATCAAAGATCATCTTTGTTCTTCTTGTGAGCTTTGTAAAGCTAAACGGAGTAGTTTCAAGACAAAGACTACACCGAGCTCTAACGGACGGTTAGATCTTCTTCATATAGATTTGTGTGGTCCTATGCGTGTTCAAAGTATCAATGGGAAGAAATACGTTATGGTAATTGTCGATGACTACTCAAGGTACACATGGACTCACTTCTTGAGATCCAAGGATGAAACACCCGATGTTCTCATCAGCTTCCTTAAAGTGATACAACGTGGTCTTCAAGCTCAAGTTAAAGTGGTTCGTACTGACAGAGGTACTGAATTTTTGAATTCAAAACTGAGAAACTATTTTGAAGCTGAAGGAATTGAACATGAAACATCTATTGCTTGAACAACCGAACAAAACGGCGTTGTTGAAAGACGAAACCGTACTTTAGTTGAGGCTGCTCGAACATTATTATCCGCTTCAAAACTTCCACTATACTTTTGGGCCGAAGCCGTGTCAACCGCATGCTACACACAAAACCGCTCCTTAGTTATCCCAAGACACGAAAAGACACCATATCACATAATTAATGATCGCAAACCTTCACTCAAACACCTTCATGTTTTTGGATGTACGTGTTACATTATTCGAGATGGTGAAAATATGGACAAGATGAAAGAGAAAGTTGATGCATGCATTTTAGTGGGATATGCAACTCAGTCTAAGGGATACAGAGTATACAACAAGAGAACAAAATTGATAGTCGAGACTATTCATATCAGATTCGATGAATTACAAGAAATGGCACTTGAACAAAGCAGTTTAAGTCCCGATCCACAACGACAAACGACTTCCGTTCACAACCGCACGGAACTCGGAACTCAAGACCACAGCAATGAACCGTCAAGTTCAAAGCTGGTTCCTGAACATGTTCCTAGAGCAGATATGACAGTGGACACGACACTTGAAGAGTTGGAAATGTTATATGGACCAATGTATGATGAATATTTCACGGGGGAGAAACAAGTTGCATCGAAGTCTTCCGCTGTCACTCATGATAAGAATGATGATACCATTCATCGTCAACAAAAGGATACAACTTCATCTACTTCAACACGGGTTGTTGCAGATTTACCTCCTCAGAATATCACATTAACAATAGATCCTACAACATCCACAACTACTGTCATTGCTCCAGAGAACACACATCAAGCAGACGATGCATTATCTGACGAAGACGAATTTATCAACCCATTCGGTACACCGGTACACGAAACTGGAGAGTCTTCTACTCGCCATGTTGATCCGTCAAATATGCATACGTTCTATCAACGACATCCTTCAACACATCATTGGACCCGAGATCATCCTTTGGTTCACGTAATTGGAAACCCTTCACAGCCTGTTCGTACAAGACGACAACTAGCAACCGATGGCGATGTTTGTATGTTCGCACTTGCCGTAAGTACATCTGAACCGAAAAACATTAAAGAATCCATGGCTGATCATGCTTGGATTGAATCGATGACGGATGAACTTCAACAATTTGAAAGACTTAAAGTCTGGGAACTTGTTGACAGACCATACGATGTGACTCCTTTAAATCTTAGTTGGATCTGGAAAAACAAGATGGATGAAGAAAACACGATCATCAAGAACTAAGCTAGGCTAGTGGCTAAGGGGTATGGCCAGATAGAGGGAATTGATTTTGATGAATCATTTGCACCAGTTGCTCGCATGGAAGCAGTCAGGATTTTTCTTGCTTATGCTGCACATAAGGGATTCATTGTCTATCAAATGGACGTAAAGACGACATTTCTTAACGGTCCTTTGAAGGAAGAAGTCTATGTCACGCAGCCGGAAGGATTCGTCAATCCTCATTATCCTGACAAGGTGTATCGTCTCCACAAAGCACTTTATGGACTCAAGCAAGCTCCAAGGGCGTGGTACGACGAGCTCTCAAAATTTCTGGTATCCAAAGGTTTCTCAAAAGGTTCCATTGATCTAACTTTGTTCACTTATAAATATGGGGATGACATTTTGCTTGTGCAAATTTATGTTGATGACATTATTTTCGGGTCTACAAACCCAAAACTTTCAAAATGGTTTGAAAAAGTAATGCACAGCAAATTTGAAATGTCAATGATGGGCGAACTAAAATTCTTTCTAGGAATTCAAGTTCACCAATCCCCAAGTGGTATCTTTATAAACCAAGCTAAGTATTGTCAAGAGATAATCAAAAAGCATGGTATGACTTCATGTGACCCCGTTGGGACACCATTATCAACCACATCGCTAGATGCTGACTTGGAGGGAAATGCCATCGATCAAACGAGATATCGTTCCATGATCGGGTCCCTCATGTACTTGACAGCAAGCAGACCTGATATTTCGCATGCTACGTGTTATTGTGCACGTTATCAAGCACGACCCACTGAAAAGCACCTCAAGGAGGTTAAACGGATCTTTCGGTACCTCAAGAATACCATTCATTTGGGACTCTGGTATCCGAGGGAAACCGGTTTCTTTCTAACGGCCTATTCAGATTCCGATCATGCAGGGTGTCTTGATACACGAAAAAGTACTTCTGGTGGTGCACAATTTCTAGGTCAAGATAAGCTTGTGGGATGGTCTTCCAAAAAGCAGGATTGCACGTCACTTTCATCAGCCGAAGCGGAGTATGTGTCTCTATCTGCGTGTTGTGCTCAAGTTCTTTGGATGAGAACCCAACTCACGGATTATGGTTTCCACTTTGATAAAGTACCTATGTACTGTGACTCTAAGTCGGCCATAGCCATCTCCTGCAATCCGGTACAGCATTCCCGCACGAAGCACATCGATGTCAGATACCACTTCATAAAGGAACAAGTTGAAAGAGGTATCGTTGAATTATACTTTGTTGGAACGGATTACCAATTAGCCGACTTGTTTACGAAAGCTCTGTCAAAAGATAGGTTTGAGTACCTCGTTAGGCAAATTGGTATGAGATGTTTGACTCCAGCAGACCTGGAGATTCTGGCAAAGGTGCCTGCTTGATTTATCTATCAAACATCAACCTGTAAATATCTTTGAAAAAGCAAAATACAAAAATATAAAACATATAAAAGCAAAACACAAAATTAAAACTCTTTCAAAATCCAAAAATATTCTTCTCGGCATGTCTTTCAGTATCGATAATATGGACGTTCCTAGAAATGTCGCTCAATAACGACACGGGTGTGTACATAAAGCTCGAATGAAAGTTGTAAATATTTTTCAAAACATGTCATTTCTATCTTTTCTAAAGGAAATTGTCTATTTTGGACAATACTTCCAACAACGGGTAGAGCAATCTATCACGGGTTGAGCTTGTCATAAAACATTCAACGTTTTGAGCTCAACACAATGGCTTGTATTCACTTTCAGATTGCAACCCGGATCGATATTCACGGGGGAGTGTACGATTTAGTACCCTTACCCTCAGCAAAAGAAGAGAAATCTTCTTACACTTGAGTGGATTCGTCAAGACATTCAAAGTCTATGAACTCAAGTTTATGCTTTAGAAAAACCTTTCGACAAAAAGAATTGATTTTTCAAAAAGCGTTGAACACAATTTTTTCAAGAATTTTTCAATGATATTCAAAATCTTTCAAAAAACTATGTGTTCAACAACTCCCATCCTCAAAAAGCGAAATGTGGATCATATCCTCACAATGACAATTCAATTGGATCAATTTTTGAGGGGGAGCATTTTAACTTCATGCAAAAGATTAACACATCTTTCTCCCAGAGATTTCAAGACTATTTTTTCAAAATATATTTTAATCAAATTTGGTATCTCTAATATCAAAAGATTTTATATATTAGAGATAGGGGAGAAAATGTGATTAAAATGTGATCTAATATAAGACTCAAGCACTTTAACTCTTACCTACATGTGCGAAACACTTTCGATTATCGATGCACATGTGAAGGGGGAGCATTTCTGAAATGACAAAACTAGCAAGGTGTTAAATGTTTTTCAAACACTTTGTTAGAATTTAAAGTGGTTTTCATGGTTACGATCAAATACCCACAACATCTTTAATTCACGACGTTATTGGTGTCAAAAGGGTGGTTAGGTTTAAGTCCTATGATCCAACCAGAACCGGAGGGATCTTCCCATGGACAATCCAATAGATTATTAGAAGTCCTTAGGAAAGATGGAGTAGAATGTGAACGTAGCTGAATGCCGACTAAGTACTGATGCTAGCACTGGAACAATCACAACAAGGTGCTAGTAATGATGTCTTGGTAAGCATTGAAGGGGTTGAAGAATGAAAAAGAAATGTAAGGATAAAGGGTCTAAAGAAAGAAGCCCTCCATACAACTTAGGCAGAAACCGGGTCAACTCATCATGAAGACAAACTCATCATGGACCCAGTGATGTATGCACAACCCTTTCCTAGCTACTCAGGCTTCTCTCAAAAGAAGTTTGTTTTATTGTCACGGAGAACAACATGACTACTATTGACTTTCTCACTTTGAGATAGTTGATATTAAATAGGTGGCATCTGCTCCAGCCTCCGACAACTAAAAGTGCACAAATCGAGTCTAGAGCCAAGAGATCAATTAAATCTTGTTAGGACACACAGATGAAGATCAAGAGAGTCCTACGCTATATCCTTGTGATATTGCTAGAACACTCAGAGTGATACTACTTAGTATTCACAATGATGAGTGGAAATCCTTCCAGTGTTAACATCAAACAGCACTGCGGTAGGTCATATGCAAGATTCTTTATGAATTGAACATGTGCAAAACTGAAAAGCAACAGTGGTTTGATTCTTAATTGATTCAAACTCGTTTCAGGTTTCTACGCAATATCTTTATGGTCTTGCCAGAATATTCAGAGTGATATTTATTAATATTCACAGTGACCAATGGAAATCCTTCTAGCGTCAACATCAAAAAGCGCTACGGTAGGTAACTTGCGAGATTCTTATGAATCAAGCTTGTGTCAACTGGAAAGCAACAATGGTAAGATTCTTAATGAATCAAACTTGTTCCAGGAATTTGAATTGACGACTTTAATCAAGCGGATATTTATCCAATTGATTCACTCTTTATGTTTGCAGTCTTGCTTTGAGACGGTCGAGTAAAGAGAACGGCTAGTACAGCCCCGAAACCCTGTCAAGGAGATTCTTAATTAAATCTACCTGATCACAGGTACGATATTTAATATCGTATAACGGTCTTCACCGACCGGAGGTAAAACGCTACCGATTTAGGACGAATGTCAAAGCCATTCAGTCCGTGTCTATGTTTTGTCTCAAGAAGGTGGCGTCACGGTGTACACAGCAAAGTCAATGATTCAGAAACCACATACTCATGCCTAAAGACATATTCAACAATTAATAGTGTGAGCATGTGGATGAAGACACAAGATCGCAAGATGGCAAAGACAAGTCAAGGATGATTTGAAGATCTCAAGCTTAAAGACAAAGTCAAAAGACAACGACAAAGGCTCAAAGATCACAGCGTAAAGGAACAAGGCTACGATTACACGTTCAAGACTCATTTATGGCGAGATTAGTAATCTCTACAAATTTCCTAAATGACCAAGGTTTATGACCTCTCATTGGGGGAGATTGTTAGCCTCAAAATATTGAGCCAAACAAGAATGCTCGGTCATATGTTTATTATGTATCGTATTTTAGAACATTGTAATAGGTAGTATATTAGTCGTGTTATACGGGCTTAACTTTAGGCTAAAGTTCATCGATAAGTAACTAAAGCCCAAAAGGAAAGCCCGGCCCAAACCATATAGTCCATAAAGAAGCCCGCATGTGGGTGGACTATATATACCCTTCCTAGCATGTTAGGAAGGGTGTTGGTTCATTTGTATTCTCACTTCTCAATCTAACATTCACCTAGTTCCAACCATTTTCTCTCTACTTTCTCTCACTACTTTCTCTCTCTAGAATTCTTCTCATATCTACCTTTCTTTCTTTAATTCGTGTATTACAATCATCATATATTAGGGACAACAACTGCTTACTGGGAAATTTTATGAGCTATATTTGCTATGTCCTGATACTTTTGTGAATGACCGTAAAACAACGAAGCAGTACATTAGAGGATTATGTAGTAATATCAAGGGTGAGGTTATTTCTTTAAGACCTAAATCTTTCGATGAAGCTGTTCAGATGGCGCATGATTTAATGGATGTGAAAGTGCTAGATAGGAATGATGGTATTGTTGAAAACAATAAGAGAAAGTGGGAATCTGCTCAGTCCAACCCGAATCAAGGTCAGAATTGTAAGGATTACAATACTAACAATAGCCAAAGACAGAACTAAAATCAGTATTTAAACTCTGGAAGGAATGAGGAAATTCGTGCTGTCATTGTGTCTGAAAGTAACAAGATAAATCTCAAGTGTGTCTGTTGTACTCTATACCATGTAGGTAATTTTCCACAATTGCGACTAGAGTTAGGAAAACCTGGTCATAAAGCTACTAAGTGCAGAACAAGAGGATTAGTCATTGTAATTAGTACCCCTGGAGTAGTGATATGTTTTAGCCGTGGTGAGAAAGAATACAAACAAAGGAATTGTCCAAGGAAAGGAAATTGACAAGATAGGAATACTGTCGCTCCAGCTTACATTTGAATGATGCTGACAAACCTTAAGGTCTGAATGTTGTAAATGGTATATTCTTACTTGAGATTCTTTATGTCAGTATGTTGTTTGGTTTCAGATCGGGTAGAAACTGTAGAAATGTAAAGATTTAGTTGTTTTATCAACGGAGAGTCAATGAGATTGACAATTAACTATGATGTGGAGTTAACCGATGGAAAGGTTGCTAGTATTAGTTCTATACTAAGAGTGTGTTCCTTGAATTTAGGAAGGTAGGTGTTTAGTATCGGCTTGATGCTCTAAGAGTTGGGATCTTTGGATGTGGATTATTGGTATGAATCGGTTAATTCACTACTACAAAAAATCTCATGGAAACTGGTTAAAACGGCTCATAGAGAGTGGTTTATGAACCAATCTAGGCAAGGGGTATTTCTATACCCAAAACATATAGAAACTGGTTTCACAACCGGTGTTTATTATGAGCACCATAACCGGTTTGCTAGTAAAAAACGGTGCCTTAAAAGATGTCTGCAAGTCTCTATTATAGAGTAAGAAGACCTATTATTATATAAGAACCAGTCTTGTTGATAAATTTTTTATTAAAAAAATGATTTTTGCTTTTGCAAAAAATATAAAAAAACATTATAATGCCTGAAAATACAACTTAACTAAAGTGAAAAAATCTTATACATGCCAATATAACCAACTACAACTACAGTATATCAAATCTCTAAACTTGACTCTAAAACTTGTTCAACCTGTTGTAATACTTAAGCTAGAAACAAATGTAGTAGCACTGAGCTCGCCCTCAAGGCTCCAACAAAAGCTTCACCATTTTTGATTGCAATGTCTTCCTACATCTGCATGTTTAAAAAGGAAAGACAATAACTAAATGACAGGAAGAGGCTACACAATAAGCCATGACCACATGCAACAACCTAAAATGACAGTCAAATATAGTGGGAAAATAGTTCCTTCTATTGACTAGACAGATTTACAAATTTCTCATATGCCCGATCATAACAGCAGTGTCCAACAATACACAACAAGCATCATGGTGTGTGAAGTAATTCTAGTGGTGTACAGATCATTTATCTTATATAAAATCCTCACGCACCTGACAATCCATTCTGTCCATCATCCCACCATGTCCAGGAATGCTATCCCCAAAATCCTACAGCAAAGACAAATGAAACAAATTAAGACCATGTGTAATTATGGCACGAATCACAAAGCTTATAAAATGTAAACACGCTGCAGCACCTTGATCTTAAAGGCTCTTTTGAATCCACTAACAAAGAATCCTCTGAAAGGTGCGATGATTGAAGCAAAAAGTCCAAGACCCAAAGCATGCCATTGCAAAGGCATAATTTCCATTTCTGTCCATGGCAACTGTAATAGACCAACGAAAAAACCGTTCATTATTAAATAGTACATGAATTTACCATAATCCTATACATAAAGTAAGACGCTTGTTGATCCCAAACTTAGATCGATTTATCTTGTGTAAACGAGATTAAATCAAGTTAAACACGTAGAGAAACTTTGTTGTGTATAAAACAACTTAAGTATTATGCGAAATTAATACTCAAACAAGAACACACAAACAATTGTAAAACAAACTTTCACTTGATTGATTATAACAAACTTGCTTATAATGAAAGTGTTAAGCGTATGAAAACTTATATGAAACAAAACCTAAAGGTCTTCTTTTATAGACATAAGAATCCTTGTACATGAGTCTACGTATCAGCTATTCTAGGTAAAGATAAATATAGAAAATACATTGTTGATCCTATCTTTACTAGAAACAAACTAGAAACATAATACGCGTAGACTAAATATATCTATCAGTGCTCGACTTCAACCTATCAACGCTTGACTTCTTCTTGTCAACGCTTGATCTGTCAACACTTGTTTTCTTCTTATCAACGCTTGTTTTCTTCTTGTCAGCGTCCAAGTGTACTGGCTAAATTTTTTTCCCAACAATCCTCCCCTAAAATTGATATCTACTCTAGTAATCAAGTTTCTGAATAAAAATTAAGAACTAGGAGGAATCTTACAAATCTTATCATATTGGTAATAAACATGCCTAATCAAATCTTTGACCACGTCACTTGAATAGTCAATCTCCAGCTGTGTTGTCTTCATCTTGTCCAAAACTTATTTGGACATGGGATACTCAGCATCTACAAGAAGATACTCAGCAAACTTTGTAGAGCTCAAATAATACACACCAGCAGCTGAATACAAACGCCATTGAAGTCCACTGATATCATCCTCAAGATCCTTCCAAACAGGATCTTCTTCTTTTGGTGCACACATTCTCTTGAATGTTGACCAAAGCTTTATTCCATTGACTGAAGTAGGCGTTTCAGTCTCATACTTGGCCATCAACAACCTCCAAAGGTCTGCCAAGTCTTCCCTATCCATACTTGCAAAGAGAGACATAAGAGTAGTAAATGTGTGTACCTCTTTCCCATATCTGCCAATCATCCAAAACCCACTTGCATCTTCTTCATAGCTAATGATAAGGTTTCTGGCATCAAGAGGTAACACTTGTACCATATCTGAAGCTTCCATGGGTGAGAGCTTAATGCTCCTTATAAGAACAGCTTCACTGGGAACCACTTTATTTAAATCTTTAGGAAACTCAAGTGGAACTCCCTTCTTCAAAGGCCTTGGAACAATCATTGCCTTTTGAATCTCCATCTATTCTACAAGTTCTTCTTTCCTTTCATTTGAAAGAAGTCTAAGAGTATTCATTTCCTGCACTCTTGCCCAAATGGGATAAGCCTTGTACTCCAATTCTTCAAAGGATAATCCCTGCAATTTCTTGAAGGTCCATCCAGTTCCATGACATCTGAGTAACATGTAGTAAAGCTCCCTTCTATCCCTCTTCAGCAGTGAGAAAACATTGCTAGCCTTATGCTTCAGAGTTATCTTGTAGTCTCTTTGAACTCTTAGAAGAATTTCCAAACCCCAAAATTGATCTGATATAGTTAAATCTGGATTCTCCATAATCCTATTCTCCCAAGCATGGTACATCTGAGCAACTTCTGGCATATCATAATCTACTTGCAATTTTAACTCTCTAAGCTTCTCTCTTGCCAAGTCATCACCATATTCAAGTCTTTCTGGTTGTTCAATTATCATAACACTTGAATATGAACTCCCTTCATCACTTCCTTCTTGTTCCTCTGAAGTAACGACAAATGGTGATTCACCAACCTTCTTCATTTCTTGTTCCACAAGTTGTGCAGCCAACCTTGAATCAAACTCTACTTGTGCTGCATCCTTTGGAACTTCTGTTTCTACCATGATTCCTTTACCCTTATCTAATGGATCAATGATGGGTAAAGATGATAATGGTACCTAAGAAGACACTTCTTTGATGATAGCTGATGACTGGAATACATCAACCATATCTGCAGGTCTGTCAACGCTCAAATTCTGTGTGTCAGCGCCCAACTTACTCTTGTCAGCGCTTGGTGTGTCAACGTCCAAATTTTGCTTGTCAGCGCTCACCTTACTTGTCTCAGCGCCTCTTGTAAACTGCTCCATCATTGCTGTAAAAGACAAGTTCAAGTTTGTAGGAGTAACCAAAGATGTATCAAAACCTGGTTGCTTCTTCAATTCAGTGAGGGCTTCAGCAACACCCAAAGATTCTCCATCATGTGAGCCTTTGTCACTCACATGGATCTGCTCATGCTCCCCTTTGGAAGATTCCTCCATACCACGCCTAGTGTTAGCATCCTCCAAAATGACAATCATCTCCCTCAATTGCTTGAGTTCAAGGCCTTGTGTACTGACTGTTTGTATCAGGTATGCATTTTGCTTTTGCAAGCTAATGCAGACAGCCGTCAATTCCATCATTGTATATGGTTCCAATCTGCCCTCCTCTAGAATGGGTATTTGACCTCCCAAAGTAGAGTCATGGGGCATGGATGAGGACTTAAAGATGTTAGGACTGGGTTGGCCTGCATCTAAGCTAGCACCAATAGTCCCAGCCTCATCCATAGCACCAACCACACTTGTGGTGGTGGTTCTCTCTGCAACATGGCTAGGACCACTAGAGGAGAACACTCCAGTAGTCCTTGGGCGTTTAATAAACCTTTATTCAGGGGGTGTAGAAGATGATGTGGATTGGGTGGTAGTTTGAAGGTCAAGGGGTGTTTGGGTCTGTGAAGGAAACGTGTCAACGTTTGGATTACTAGTGTCAACGCCAACATTTAACGTGTCAGCGTTGAAGGAGTCTTGGTCAATTTCCATGTGTTGAGGTGAAGTCAAAGGTTCTGGTATTGGGTCAAGTTGTGGTTGTGGGTCTCGTTGGGGTTGTGTTGCTGCAATAACAGCAAGCATAGTTTGGGTAAGGGGTAATTCACGGTGAGGGGTGAGTTTATCTTAATAAAAATAGCTTTCTTTTGCATAGGGATCTCATAAAAATCATCATGATCCCTTATGCAGTACCTTTGTTCGTCAAAAACCATTTGTAAAAATCTGGGATAAGCCAAAGTCATCTTATTCCCCTTGTTTTTACACATGCCATCAAAAATTAGTTTTGAAAAATTATACTTTTGCCCATTTGTAATGCGCACAATTGCACTAGCAATTGATCTGTTAATTTCATTATGTGTAGTACATTTGGGACTCAAACATTGAAGGATGACATGTATGAGGTACTTCTAGGCTGGGGGAAATTCTTGTTTATGATATTTATTTAAAGTACCATCATCAGGGAAAGGATACCCCAAATCCCGAAGTCCTTGTTCTATTTCATTAATGGGGAGAGTGGTTATGCCATCTGCATCATTAAGATGCAAAGCCTGGCGAACCAAGGCTTCAGTAACCACCCAAGTACGCCCATGAACAATAGCTGTTAATGTAGTCACATTATTAAGCGTTGAGGAACTAACAGTGTTCCAAAACTGTTTAATATGAATGACAGAGATGAGAGGAGCATGAGAAAGTGCATACCTAAGAGGAGATGTATTCAAATACGCCACCATCTGAGTGTATTGTGGAAACAAAGTATCATCAGCCTCCAAATAAGCAATCATGTTGTGCTAATTCCTGAAACCCAATACCAAGTCACTTGGTTTAAACTTTGGTGCCATTGTTGAAGAAATCTGTTTGTAAAAGATTGATGAAAGATGAATTAAAGGAGAAAAAGTGTTAGACAAGAATATGATAGTACCCTGTTTAAAATAGGAGCCAAATATATAGGAGAGATAGGCACATGTGATTGGTCAAAAATATGGCAAGTATTTTCAAAATATAATGATGAAAATATTGAAAAGAAAATAAGTTATCTTGTGCATTAATTAAAAGTTATCTACTCCCAAAATTACGGCCCCAAAATTCGTCAAAAATAATAACTGGGTAGGTCCCAATGAGTGTCAACGGTAAAAAATAACCCATCAACGCCCAACGCATATATTCTTGTCAACGTTTGCAAAAGCCATGTCAGCGTCTAAATTGGTCACAACAACGCTTGGAAAAATATTTGTCAGCGTCCAAAAATAAAAGTAATAAAAATGAAAAAGGACCTTAACAAAGTAATTTATCCTAGTGAAGATAACCTATAAACTGAAAATTATTATAGGGCGGCAAGCACTGTCCAGTTATGCGCACTTGCTTATGCAAGATAAACATAAGAGTCCTCTAGTGTCCCTTGCTAACCAAAATTCTTAACAATTAAGTTATCTCATAAACTTTCTTGTAACTCCCAGGTAAACCCGTTATAAATCATTCCCAAGTCTCCCAAAAGACCACATCCAATTCTAGGCCAAATAGGTCTTGGCAGCATGCATAGTATATCAACTTTGCATGCTACAGTGCCTCATGAGATAGAAAACTAACTCATACTCACCTGTGGACACAATCTAGAATTGTGATAAGAGTATTATAAGAATACCCAAAAGTCCTAAAGTTTCCTAAAACCTCCCCTTAAACTGTGATACACAAGTTGCCAAATAATATGCATGTAAATAAAAATTTATGTCAAGATAGGAATATAAATATTCCAACCATCATCCATAAATCGAAACATGCTCCAATGATTCTCCAAGGATCCATAAGCAACTCTGTATCCAATGGTACAATGCTAAAAACACCTGCACACTTAGATCAAAAACCACAAAACTAACATGTTGTTGACAACGTCACGATAACACTTATCAGCGTTAAGATAACCTTTGTCAGCATTAGACAAATATAGTGGAAAATCTAAGTTTTCAAAAAGACCAATAACAATGCATATCATGTACATACTTTTACAATAAGACCCCAAAACACATATTAAGTGAGATTGATCATTCCAATACTTGTAACCAAGTATTGAAACCTTCCAGTATCAAAAGGTTTAGTTAATAAATCAGACACATTTTCTTTTGTGTCAACCCTATCTGGTTGTATTAAACCCTTTTCAAAACAATCTCTTATAAAATGATGTCTAATTTCTATGTGTTTTGTTTTAGAGTGATGTAAAAGATTTCTAATAATGCATAAAGTACTGTTATTGTCTACAAAAATCTTGGTATGCATGAAATTATACCCATAATCCAACCGCTGGTTCTGGATCCATAAGACTTGTCCACAACAAGCAGCTGCTGCAACATACTTTGCTTCAGTTGTAGAATTGGCCACCACTGTTTGTTTCTTGAATTGCCAAGATATCAACCTACTCCCAAGAAACTGACATCCACCAGTTGTGGATTTTCTATCAAATTTGTCACCACCATAATCACTGTCTGAATATGCAATAAGCTCTAATGGTGAATCTTTTGGGTACCATAATCCCAAGTCTGGATAACATCTAAGGTATCTAAAGATTCTCTTGACAGCATGAAGATGACACTCTTTGGGAGTCACTTGATGGCATGCACGAGCACACACAACAAACATAATGTCAAGTCTTGAGGCTGTGAGATACATCAATGAACCAATCATTGATCTATAGTGCCTGACATCCACATCTTTTTCATCTCCAACTTTTCCCCAAGGGTGTTCTCTATCCATAGGAGTACTAGCCCTTTTCTCATGTGGAGAAAAGCCAAACTTCTTCAAGATTTATGCTACATATTTATCTTGAGAGATGAAGATATCATCTTCTTTCTGCTGAACTTGTAACCTTAGAAAGAAGTTCATCTCCCCCATTGCACTCATCTTGAACTTGTCTGTCATAAGCTTGGAAAAGTCTTCACTCATCTTTGGGTTTGATGATCCAAAGATGATATCATCCACATAAACCTGAACAAGTAAGATATCCTTACCAGTCTTCTTTGTAAATAAGGTCTGGTCTATGGTGCCTATTTTGAATCCATTTTCCACTAGATAGGTGGACAATGTGCCATACCATGCTCTTGGGGCCTGATGAAGTCCATACATAGCTTTCTTGGCTCTGATCCCACTTGTTGATCCCAAACTTAGATCGATTTATCTTGTGTAAATGAGATTAAATCAAGTTAAACACGTAGAGAAACTTTGTTGTGTATAAAAAAATTTAAGTATTATGCGGAATTAATACTCAAACAAGAACACACAAACAATTGTAAAACAAACTTTCACTTGATTGATTAGAACAAACTTGCTTACAATGAAAGTGTTAAACGTATGAAAACTTATATGAAACAAAACCTAAAGGTCTTCTTTTATAAACATAAGAAGCCTTGTACAAGAGTCTACGTACCAGCTATTCTAGGTAAAGATAAATATAGAAAATACATTGTTGATCCTATCTTTACTAGAAACAAACTAGAAACATAATACGCGTAGACTATCTTTCTATCGGTGCTTGACTTCAACCTATCAACGCTTGACTTCTTCCTGTCAACGCTTGATCTGTCAACACTTGTTTTCTTCTTATCAATGCTTGTTTTCTTCTTGTCAGCGTCCAAGTGTACTGGCTACATTTTATTCCCAACAACGCTGACTAATGAGGTTAAAGCAAATGTTAATTTGCCCAAGTTATACATACAAAGTGTAATTATAGATCATAACACCCATATGCCGAGGATTTTTTAGGGAGCTTTAAGCCACATAAATTAAACCAATCACTTGCAACGATATCTATCAGAGACCAAGTTTGCGCATACCAACTAACCTAGAGTGCTAGTAATTGCTAGTCTTGTATTGTTATATAAACATTTCTTAAATTCACCATATTTTAAATTTATGCTAGCTCAAAGTTTCAGTTACACATACACCATCTTCACCTTTTGTTAATAGATGAAGTTCAACGGCTATGATTAGAACAAACATTTAAAGATATGCAAATGTATATATTCCATGATAAGCTTTTCTATCAAGTTAGAGATATAACAGTTAATTAACAATGTATGTATTAAGCTAGCAGATACAAAGTTATTTCTATCGACTTACCCATTCAGGAAGCCATCCAGGTAAAATGAAGTTCTCTGGTGTAAACAGAGGGCCAGGGTCGCATTGAAGCCAACCAGTTGATAGGTCCTGCGATCCAATTCACAAAAGTTAATGCCTTAAAAAATTACAATCTCGCTTCATTGTCGAAAATGATTTCTTAGCCATATGAAGTACCTTTCGCGGGCATGTTAACCAGCGGAAGCGGCCCATATAATTGGCAAGCTGCAGATGACCAATGGCACACAAATCGTTATTAGGATATCATATAAAAAAATAGTTTATGAATTTTCCTTAGTTAAGCTTATGTCACAATCGTAAATCAATAAAATCCATTTGTTGACAGTTCAGATGTAATAGAATAAAATTTTTCTTTAAAAATATATAAAATTCCAAATAAGGTACAGTAGTCAGTTTACATAAAATATTAACGTGAATGAGCAAATTGAAAGAAGGGTATGCTCACCATGAAGGCAGATATGATTGTTGTAACTCATGCTCCAATAAATCCTTCCCAAGTCTTTTTTGGGGATAGCTTGATCAACGGAGTTTTTCTAAATAAGAAGCCAAAGAAGTAGGCAGCAATATCATTGATAACAATCAGCGATGCATGGAGAAGGAACCTGCATAAGGCAATCCCCAAGTTTGATTTGACCCATGAATAAAATTTAACTACATCAACACCGTGAAACATAGAAACAAACTAATGAACATAAGACGATCCACAAGTATGATTTCCAGAAAATCCCTTCTAAGATATTGGCGACCGTAAAGGAAGCATTGAAAAGATGATAGGAAACTGTGATGGAGTTAAGATAAATGAAAACGGGGCCAAAAGTTTTCTTTCATATCTCTCCTTCTTCAAACTTCAGAACTAAATCGATTTTGCTATAATGTGCACTCGCAAACATCTGAATTTCATAAAATAGAAGGCTACGATGAACAATGACTCAAACGTTCAAACACATAAAGAGAACTATAAGATGTCAAATATATTTAGTTACTCTAGCTTACAGCTAAACTTGTAGGGCCAGCGAGTAACTTCCTAATGGAGCTACATATAAGTTGAGATCTAATTCATGTCACTATTTATCATGAAAGATAACAAGCCTGCCAAACTATATCTGTAATAAATTCATGCAAGTTAGTGGTATATACTTACCCGTTGCGAAAAGTACAATAGCTGCCATTAGTTCTTCACCATGATTTGTGGTAACTTTTATGTCGTCGTCTGTTTTCACCAGCTGCAATTCAATTTAAATCAAAAGTAAGACTCGGGAAAGCTTGAACGGTAAAATCATTTATTAGTGGCAATGATCACTTATGTTGGCGCCTTCTAAAAGGATGCCACATTATATTTAAACACGCGTATACCCATGGTTCAAGGGTAAGGATGTAAGTTACCTTTAAACTCGTTACCAATGCATAAAAGCAGCAATCTTCCTTGAACCTGCTCTGCACTCATCGTTTCAGTCTTTTATCAACTCTGAAAGGAACTTGATCAATGTTCCTTATCTTTATCAACTCTGAAAGGAACTTGATCAATGTTCCTTATCCTTGATCCTGTTCATAAAAAAATCGCATTTGCACATAATATAAAGTGATCTAAACCGACCAATAATGTTGTAGAAAAAGTTGAAATCAACAACCTGTTTTTACATAATACATCAATCCATCCATATAAATTGGAACCAAAATCCAAATCCACAAATCAATTCGGCCGAACATAATTCTGAATTCAACACACAAATTAGTTCTACTTTTCAAAAGAAAACAACAAACAAATGGGTTCAAAAACACTACGTTTAAACATAACATCAAACAAAATTCAACCACGCCACAATGTAAACCACGCACCAACGACAGCATCCATTTCTTTATTCTCTAAACGGCGCTCATCATTCCAAGGGATCTATAAGTAATTCAATCAAAATAAAGAGTGTTACCTCACAAACGACGAGATGTACTTTCAGTTTAACAAACTGATAGTTGTGGTTTTGTATACAAGTCTTAGGAAAGACGAGTATAAATGCGGTAAGTATTAATCGACACGATTTAATGAAAAACCGTGAAGACGAATAAATTCCAAGTTCGTTCTCGAAGGAGGTGTGTGTATTAATGTGCCAATATATAAAATCAAGTTTGGATTAGTGACGTTTTTGGTTTAAAGAGAGAAAAAGAAAAGACGAGCTACGATTACGATTAAACTACGACGTTGACGTAAAATGATGACGTAATTACGTAAAACGCGACAAAATTAAAAATTAAACCTAAAACTCAATTAAAAGATTAAACTAAGTCTAAAATAATATAAATAAGAATAAAAATCCAACAGATATATTTTAAAACCTTTTATTAATTAAATATTCAATTTTTAATGCTAATTAAAGCCCTAAAATTAAATATAATCAATAAAAAGCCCAAAATATTATTTTATTAGACTAATAACTCACTTATATTATTTAAAGACTAAAAAGTATTTTTCCAAAATTTTTAAAACTAGTTTTCTATTTTTAAAAGGCTAAAAACACTTTTTAAACTAAAATAATAATAAAAATAATAAAATAATGCTAAAAATAAATATTATTTTTCTAAAAATCTTTTTTTAACTAAATTAACAAGGGAAAAATGAAAAAGTTAAAAAAAAACTAAAAAAATTGGCTAAAAATGAAAGTACCCCAAAGTACTCCAAGGTGGAGTACTTTAGTGTTGTCCAATATCCTACCAGACAAAGGACTTGTCCAAGATCAGTGTTGTCCGATATCGGACAACACTAAAAAAAAATAAAAAATCTGCAGCGTTCTCGGACAACAAAGAAAAAGTTGCTGTATGGTTTTTTGGCTCGTTTTGGGCTCGTTTTTGCTTGTTTTTCGATGTTTTTAGGCACAAACGGCACTCCTACAACCAGTTGGTTGTAGGGAGTCTAACACAAACACAAATATGCAAATACAAACATAATTAAAGCCACAAAATAAGAACAAATGCATACACTAAGAACAAAGGGCTGTGGGCGTTTTAAGCTATAACAGTAGGTGTCAAAAGGCTCAAACGACCGCCAAAAGCTACCCACTGGCAACCCTAATACAACTTATACCTATACTATCCTAAAACATATCAAACAACCACATATCGTGCGGCAAATCACATACAAACTGCCCAACAGGCTGCTGATATGGTTTTTCTCAAAGAAAATGAGGCGGGGCTGTTTGCTATGGCAGTGAGCTACAAAGGCGAATTTAATCCAACCAAACCTAGCAATCCCAAATACCCGATAACCTACACCTAACCTACCCTAAGAACTAACCATAAACCAATTTCTAAAACCTAAAATGGAGAAAATAAAGATTAAGGGCTGCTGGTGTAATTAGCACAGAAAAATGATGATAGCTGATTGTTTATGATAATGTGATGAACTTTCAAGGAATAAAACTCAACAACCATCACTTCAAACTTCTAAATTACTATAAGCTATACCTAATGCTACCAATGCCAATAATTTCTACTCCACAAAGCACCAAAAATAGGCCTATGGCAGACCTACTGTGCGACTTGACAGAAAATGCTCACTTGCTGATTTTTATGGCTATTTGGTGAGTTTTAACAAGTTCTACAAGCCACATAAGACTACCAAACTTGAATCTAACAGCCACCAAGCCTAATTAGACCTAAGTTCTAACCAGTTACGAAATCTCAAGTTACAAAACACTAAAACTAACTCTACGAACCCACTGTTATACTAATGACAATGAGGAACATAACTTAGCAAACCTTAGTGCTCAACTAAACTGAATAAACTACCACCTACACCAACTATT
Organism: Glebionis coronaria; assembly: GCA_025667525.1. NCBI lineage: Eukaryota > Viridiplantae > Streptophyta > Magnoliopsida > Asterales > Asteraceae > Glebionis > Glebionis coronaria. The sequence goes on from CM046880.1 coordinate 22,978,537, forward strand.
TTAGCTAAAAGAAAACATGTTTCAAGGATAATGGTGAATTAAGTGTCACTCTAAATTCATTTAAACCACCAAACCAAACACTCCTAAATTATACCAAAACCAATTTTCTAAAAGATTTTTTTTTTCCGCAAATCAACTCAAAACCTATCTAAGATCAATCTAACATGCATATAACAATCATGAAACACCAATTAAACTCAATACCAACTAAGAACAATCGAATCACAATATCACAATAACAATCTTTTTAAAGAGAAAAGACCAAGGGAGTTCAAGCAAAAACCTTGCTGATGCCACCTGCTTAAGATCTTTTCCAGCTTATGAGAATGCTTTGTGGGGACTGTGTAGAGGACTGAGGTGGACAACTGCTGTCCACCTTATATCTTCGACAAATAAATAAAATGGAATGGATCTAGTGGAGAACCTGCTAAGATAGAACAAACCAAAAACAACACAAACACCAATAACAAGAACTTAGGCTCAAGCGTTTGTCAAAAGCTAGAGCTTAAGCTTATGCTACAGTGGGTAATGAACAAACAGAAAACAAGACTTTCTCTTTTTACGATCAAACTCAAATCCACTTTTTTGAAAACTGATGATGTCAAAACACGAATGTAACAAGTAAACTAGTTTGTTTGGTTGAATTTGCTTGTCAAACAATTCTACCAACACCCTTGAATCCTTGGGTCTCAAAAACAGAATTTGCCCAATAATATTAGCACAAAAATATTTTTGATAACTTAAACTAAATTGCAAATAAATTAAATGGTTACACTAACACTAACACAAAAAAGTAAAGATGGAACTCAGCTTGAACTTGAAAGACTTTTAAAAAGCTTTAACTATTTCATTAACAAAAATTTTACAAAGCAAAAGCTGGAACAAGGGCATACCACATGTTGGAGCTCTTTAAATACTAGTATATGGACTATTCTAGACTACCAAAACTATAAGTAACCCTAGCAGGCGGATTTCCCATTGTGCCCTTTGAACAAGTTTTGAAATTTGGTCAAAACAAGGTCATGTGAAGATTCTGAGATTGCCATGTGAAGATGAGCTGTAAAGATTGCATCTTGGCCAAGTTTTGTTTGAGAGTGAATAGTGGGGCAGGGGAGGGTTGCACACACATGTGAGGTGATGGTGATGGGAGTTTAAGGGTGGTTTTGGATTTAAGAGGTGTTTAAGTAAGGATCTGGAAATAATCACCCAAAACCCCTTTGATTTGATTAGTGTTCTTCCTGGAAAAATTAGGGTTTATGGGTGGATTAGGGACGGGTTTAATCTAGTTTGGGGGTTTAATTATTTAAATTTTATGTTTGGAGGGAAGGGTTAACTGATTAATTAAATCAGTTATTGTGAGTGGATAGATGATGTGGAGAAAAGGGGGTTGCTGATTGGTGGAAGGGTGTGAGTGGGTGAGGTGTCAATAGCTGGTTGGGTGTGAGGAGTTTGGCTGTCTGGCAGGTTTGCCCCCCTATGTTTCAAACTTTGTTTAAGTTGTATTAAATGGCTATCAACGCCAAATTAACACACAACAACTTTTGAACTTTGGCAGTTTTGGCACAACAAGTTTTGAAACTTGTTTTAAGGACTTAAAATGCAATTTCTTCATATTCCAAGGACTGATTTTGACATGTCTTCATACTTCAAGGCCTTGACTTGTTTGTTGACTTCTTGGAGGACCATTATTGACAATTTAGATTTGTTGAGGGACTAAATTTGCCAATTCTTCAAAGTTAAGGGTCCTTTTTGTAATTTTGACAAACTTTAGGGACCAAACTTGTAATTATGAAGATACAAGGGTATAAAGTGTCAATTCTTCAAACTTGGAGGACCAATCTTCATAATTCTTCAAGTCTTCAAGGTTTGACTTTGGAAAATTCTTCATTAGGGCTTGGTTCATTGTGCGGCTTCGTTTCCCGTGTTCGTTTTTGACTGATTCTTGTGATCTTTTGTCATTTTCTCAATATCCGTACCTAAAATACACAAGCAACAAACACAAGCATATATTTGGGTATTTTAATGATATTTAATGCATTTTAAGCCCAATTTGGATGTTGAGACTATGTATAAAAGTAGTCTCATCACTCCCCCATACTAAACCATTGCCGTGCCCTCACGCAATGCTAGAATAAAGTATCATAGCATCTCCAAAATTTATTTTTATGGACTTTATTGAAATGATAAACTAGCTACACTACTACTATTGCTACTACTTGCGTTATAGACATAATGTATGATTTTCATCGCAAAATGGGACGTTTAGGTTCATAGAATAAGAACACGTGAATGCTTCGTTAGAAATAATTTCGTCGTCCTCGATTTTCACCTTAATTCCATGCCAAGCGTGCAACGAGATCATTGTCATTATAAGTTAGTAATGCTAACACTACTCATATGCCCTAATCACGTACTTATCCTCCCATTATTCCTAAGTTGTATCTCTTATATTTTATGATGTCTTGAATGTTTCACGAGGATAGATTGTTGACTTATGCGATAATAGAGATTTAGGTCTAAAAATAGAGTCCTAACGGTGTAACTAAGACCATCAAATCAATAACCCCTCCTAATAGACGACGATGTTAAAAAATTAAGTTGACAAGAAGAATCGATAAACACGGTTTTATAACAGTTTTGAACATGAGACTTATTACCAAGACTTTTATACGCCCCCTAACGGAAGGGCCTTATTATCTTTGGTTTACCTCCATCTTTTATTCAACTTCGCCATGAAGCTTTTATTATGACTTCGGTCTTGTCTTGCCTTTTATTATCCGCCTCATCGGTGGTTTTATTAGCCAAAGACGTATATCCTCACGCTAAAGCGAATTTTGGATCTTTAAAGCTTCGAAGATTAAGGCTTGATTCACTTTCAATTTTGCATAGATTTTTCGGCCTTGTGGGGCTTCAAATTGTTTGCTAGATTTAGGTGAGCACTTGAAATCTTATTATTGGGTGAAGCTTTCGATTATTCGGGTGCCAATACTTCAAAACCGTGACGCTGGCGATACCTTAATGTCTTCCCAATTTAATTACACGGAAGCTACTAGAAAAGACTAGAAACCCAACAATCCTAATTAAACCGCTAAGTCAATATTTATTAAGCAAAAAATATTTACATGCGAAGGGAGAATAAGCAAACAACGAGAACACATGAGTTTTTGAAAGAATACGAGTACTCTACGTTTAGCATAGTAACTTATAATTAACTCTATCATTTCTCGTCCTCATTTAAGAGACTTAGCCTAATGTGTAGTTAAGGAATCAAAGCTAAGTGCTCAACACGCACGGTCGAGTCAAAAATTACTCTTATTCTCGCCATCGGAAAACCTACATTCGTGTCTTCAAACACTTATAAAACATGAGAAAAATTTTAAAATTTGGCCATTTTTAGCCTTATTTTGCAACAAAAACGATAAACAAACTTTGGAAAGCGTGAAGGTTTGGCAAGGCAAGTATCTATTCACCCCCCATACTAAAGTTAAACATTGTCCTCAATGTTTCGAGTCTAGGGGTGCAAATACCCCCATACTAGAGACGTAGTCGAATGCCTAATCTAGCATGGAAAGGGTGTAACCAATAAATTAATAGCCTTTTATGAAGTGTGCTATAAACCTAAGGTTAGAACATCAAGGATATATTATTTGGATATTGAGAAAGTCTTCAAAGCAAACGATCGAGTGCTCCCATAAAACGAACACGAGAGGCTCCAATCGTGAAGATCATGATCTAAAAACCACAATGCACAAACAACCACGGAACAAAGGTTGGAAGGGCACAAATCCCCTCACATTAAACTAATTAGAAAGCAATAATATGTACATGGATAAGCATGGGTCTCCCCCACGAGGCACCTTGTTTTTGATAACCGAGTCAAAAGCTCGACTCGAATCCCCATAAATGTGATCATTTAGGGATAATCATGGTTCGGTCATTTTTTGGTGGGACTTACATGTAATCAAGGCCCAAAAGAAACCGTGAATAAAGGCAAAGCCTTTATACCAGGATCAAAGATCGTGTCTTCGTTTTCAGATGATAAACGAAACAACATGACTTCAAGTAACAACGTCCCTATGGGACACAAGAAAATAGAATGAGAAGAGAAGGGTGGGACATTGGGTGGGCAAACAAATCGAGTTACTCGAGGTAAACTCATACCATAAGTGTAGAAGGATCTTCTAGTGACTACTTCGGTAAAAGACCGAGATTTTATCTTAAATGTGATACCGGGGTCAAAAATCTCGTCCTCGGTGGAGAAGTGTGAGGGAACAAATGGGGCTTCCCCCATACTAGATCCACACAAAACGTCGTCAAAAGAAGTAGACGCGTTTGTAGCAAGTTCAATTAAACGAGGTGATGACGAAGTTAAATTTGGAAAAAATTTCAAATCAATTGTAAAATCATTCCCTTTTTCATTTTTTAACTTATTGTTACGAAAACCCAAGTTGATTAAATTGAAAATATTTGGTGTTTCTAAAACAATTCTAGGCACACTTAAAATTTTCACATTTATCTTAAAGGCGGGAGGAGGATTTGAATTTTTAAAATGTGAATCGATTAATAAAACATCCCCCTCCGGGCTAACGCAACGGTCCTCATCAAACTCTAAAATAGAAGGTGGATCATCAAGAATACATTTGATCTCGGAAAAATCACCATCGGGATCAAAAACGTCTTCTCTTCCTCGTGGAAGAGGTTGAGCAATAAAATCGTCGATAATCGAGTCGCTAGCTTCAACCTTCGTGAAACTAGGAAAAGAATGCTCTTCGATTGACGATTTTGCCTTTGTCGTTTCGACCTCGATATCAAAAAACGTATCGATGTGAGCAAGGCCATCGGCGGACTTCTCACATGATAAATCCAAAATCTCACTTGGTGTGGAATTAGGAGTAAAAGGCTCGTCTCGTGACGATTTTGCCTTGACGGTTTCAACTTTGTCCTTCGAAGGGATCGAACGTGGGTTTTCAAACATTTTAGCAAAACTACTAACACGTCCCTTCGGAATTAATTTTCGTTCATCTTGTAAAAACGAGGGTTCAACGATTTCCTTTTAAACCTTTTCACATTTTTCTTTTTTAAAATCATTTAATGGAATTTCTTCGTCAAAATTAAGTGTATATTGATTTAGAAAATCCTCAATAATTTCATCCTCATTAGAAAAATTAGGTTTAGAAGGTACAAGATTTAATAATCCCAAGTATCCTACGAGTTTTTCCTTTGGTTTATTTTCAAAAGCATTTTTCAAAACTTCGTTGGATGACGTTTTTGTTTCCTCTACATTTTTGCAAGACGACGAAGGTTGCACGACTCTAAAATTCGAGAGATTGGGATCAATACGAGACGTACGAGTCTTAGGAGTCGAAATAACTTGAACCTCTCCCTCGAGATTAGGATTGGCGACGTTCGATGAAGAACTCGACTCGTATGAAGCTACTTTTTTCTCTAAGGTCTCAATCGTTGAAAGAAGTTCATTTTGCTTATTAGTGTAAGCCTCCACAACTTTATCAACAATTTTATCCCATCTCTCGTCAATTTGGTCAAATAAACGTTCTTGTTCTTTAGAAGCGGCATCATATTCGTTTTCCAACTCGGTTCTCATGGAGGCCATTTCCTTTAAGTAGAATTCCTTTTGAGTTTCCAATTGTTTTTCGTAGTGTTCCTTAAGATTCGTAACTTGTTCTTGAATCATCGTTAAGTTTTCATTATTACATCTCATATAGTCACAAAAGGCGTTTTGATCCATTTCATCATTTTGATTTTGATCACAATTAAAAGACGAATCATATGACGAATAGAACGAAGACGATGGGTGATCTTGGTCGTAAGATTGAAATTATCACCATGATCACGTGGAGCGGAGTTATAGATATAACCCTCTCGACCTCCAATAAGCTTACAATTAAAACAATTGGCACTATCGGGCGGGCCTCCACAATATGGACACGAATAATATCCACTATCATTCGACATGATGCAACGAGGACGGTGTTACGAGAATTAAACGTTATAGAGGGTGAAAGAAAAGAATTATGAAATTAGAGGGAATGTAGAAGACTATTTTTGTGCTTTTGATTGTTTTTTAATTTTTTTGGTATTTTGAATGTATTACGTAGACAAAAATCTACAAATCTCTCCTCGAATCGATTTTCTCGATTAAAAGAGCCTCAAGGAATGAAAACGATCACGTGGAGTGAACGCCTTCGTTGACTTCAGAACGTTGGTGGAACACCAAAACGTTCAAGAGGGTTTAGTCTTGAAAACAAGCAAATATATATACTTAGATAATACTTTGGTTGGCAAACCCTCGATTAGCCTTTTTTCTCAAAACACGCACAAGCAAGCGGGGGAAACGAGGCGGCGCTAAGCACTTAAGAGCCTTTTTCCCTTAGGTCGTGAAATACAACCGCCTTATACCCACCTTATAGTTTGTGTTAATTGAAATTAAGCCTCACGAAAGTATTTATCTATTTTGCCTTTTACTTTTGCTTTGGATTCGATACAATGATCGAGTGATGAAATCCCGAATCAAGGTTGTGATTTCTCACGTATTTGGAGTACTTGTATATTTATTGTTCTTACGTAGATACAATATAGTAATAATATATTCACAAGAAAAACGAAAACCAATATATCTACAATATAGTAAAGATTGTTGTGTGTTTAATTTAGGAAAATTAAACACGATTTATTTGGATACTATAATATAATAAAGAAAAATAACAAAAATGAGTATGTACGTTTATGTACGCTTTCCAAAAATTGAAAAGCAAAAACGCACTACTCACACAAACACGATACTAATAATGGCACACTAAAAACACCTCCCCGGCAGCGGCGCCAATTGATAGTTGTGGTTTTGTATACAAGTCTTAGGAAAGACGAGTATAAATGCGGTAAGTATTAATCGACACGATTTAATGAAAAACCGTGAAGACGAATAAATTCCAAGTTCGTTCTCGAAGGAGGTGTGTGTATTAATGTGCCAATATATAAAATCAAGTTTGGATTAGTGACGTTTTTGGTTTAAAGAGAGAAAAAGAAAAGACGAGCTACGATTACGATTAAACTACGACGTTGACGTAAAACGATGACGTAATTTTGTAAAACGCGACAAAATTAAAAATTAAACCTAAAACTCAATTAAAAGATTAAACTAAGTCTAAAATAATATAAATAAGAATAAAAATCCAACAAATATATTTTAAAACCTTTTATTAATTAAATATTCAATTTTTAATGCTAATTAAAGCCCTAAAATTAAATATAATCAATAAAAAGCCCAAAATATTATTTTATTAGACTAATAACTCACTTATATTATTTAAAGACTAAAAAGTATTTTTCCAAAAATTTTAAAACTAGTTTTCTATTTTTAAAAGGCTAAAAACACTTTTTAAACTAAAATAATAATAAAAATAATAAAATAATGCTAAAAATAAATATTATTTTTCTAAAAAATTTTTTTTTAACTAAATTAACAAGGGAAAAATGAAAAAGTTTAAAAAAAATAAAAAAATTGGCTAAAAATGAAAGTACCCCAAAGTACTCCAAGGTGGAGTACTTTAGTATTGTCCAATATCCTACCAGACAAAGGACTTGTCCAAGATCAGTGTTGTCCGATATCGGACAACACTAATAAAAATAAAAAATCTACAGCGTTCTCGGACTACAAAGAAAAAGTTGCTGTATGGTTTTTTCGGCTCGTTTTGGGCTCGTTTTTGCTTGTTTTTCAATGTTTTTGGGCACAAACGGCACTCCTACAACCAGTTGGTTGTAGGGAGTCTAACACAAACACAAATATGCAAATACAAACATAATTAAAGCCACAAAATAAGAACAAATGCATACACTAAGAACAAAGGGCTGTGGGCGTTTTAAGCTATAACAGTAGGTGTCAAAAGGCTCAAACGACCGCCAAAAGCTACCCACTGGCAACCCTAATACAACTTATACCTATACTATCCTAAAACATATCAAACAACCACATATCGTGCGGCAAATCACATACAAACTGCCCAACAGGCTGCTGATATGGTTTTTCTCAAAGAAAATGAGGCGGGGCTGTTTGCTATGGCAGTGAGCTACAAAGGCGAATTTAATCCAACCAAACCTAGCAATCCCAAATACCCGATAACCTACACCTAACCTACCCTAAGAACTAACCATAAACCAATTTCCAAAACCTAAAATGGAGAAAATAAAGATTAAGGGCTGCTGGTGTAATTAGCATAGAAAAATGATGATAGCTGATTGTTTATGATAATGTGATGAACTTTCAAGGAACAAAACTCAACAACCATCACTTCAAACTTCTAAATTACTATAAGCTATACCTAATGCTACCAATGCCAATAATTTCTACTCCACAAAGCACCAAAAATAGGCCTATGGCAGACCTACTGTGCGACTTGACAGAAAATGGTCACTTGCTGATTTTTATGGCTATTTGGTGAGTTTTAACAAGTTCTACAAGCCACATAAGACTACCAAACTTGAACCTAACAGCCACCAAGCCTAATTAGACCTAAGTTCTAACCAGTTATGAAATCTCAAGTTACAAAACACTAAAACTAACTCTACGAACCCACTGTTATACTAATGACAATGAGGAACATAACTTAGCAAACCTTAGTGCTCAACTAAACTGAATAAACTACCACCTACACCAACTATTTTAGCTAAAAGAAAACATGTTTCAAGGATAATGGTGAATTAAGTGTCACTCTAAATTCATTCAAACCACCAAACCAAACACTCCTAAATTATACCAAAACCAATTTTCTAAAAGTTTTTTTTTCCGTAAATCAACTCAAAACCTATCTAAGATCAATCTAACATGCATATAACAATCATGAAACACCAATTAAACTCAATACCAACTAAGAACAATCGAATCACAATATCACAATAACAATCTTTTTAAAGAGAAAAGACCAAGGGAGTTCAAGCAAAAACCTTGCTGATGCCACCTGCTTAAGATCTTTTCCAGCTTATGAGAATGCTTTATGGGGACTGTGTAGAGGACTGAGGTGGACAACTGCTGTCCACCTTATATCTTCGACAAATAAATAAAATGGAATGGATCTAGTGGAGAACCTGCTAAGATAGAACAAACCAAAAACAACACAAACACCAATAACAAGAACTTAGGCTCAAGCTTTTGTCAAAAGCTAGAGCTTAAGCTTATGCTACAGTGGGTAATGAACAAACAGAAAACAAGACTTTCTCTTTTTACGATCAAACTCAAATCCACTTTTTTGAAAACTGGTGATGTCAAAACACGAATGTAAGAAGTAAACTAGTTTGTTTGGTTGAATTTGCTTGTCAAACAATTCTACCAACACCCTTGAATCCTTGGGTCTCAAAAACAGAATTTGCCCAATAATATTAGCACAAAAATATTTTTGATAACTGAAACTAAATTGCAAATAAATTAAATGGTTACACTAACACTAACACAAAAAAGTAAAGATGGAACTCAGCTTGAACTTGAAAGACTTTTAAAATGCTTTAACTATTTCATTAACAAAAATTTTACAAAGCAAAAGTTGGAACAAGGGCATACCACATGTTGGAGCTCCTTAAATACTAGTATATGGACTATTCTAGACTACCAAAACTATAAGAAACCCTAGCAGGCGGATTTCCCATTGTGCCCTTTGAACAAGTTTTGAAAATTTGGTCAAAACAAGGTCATGTGAAGATTCTGAGATTGCCATGTGAAGATGAGCTGTAAAGATTGCATCTTGGCCAAGTTTTGTTTGAGAGTGAATAGTGGGGCAGGGGAGGGTTGCACACACATGTGAGGTGATGGTGATGGGAGTTTAAGGGTGGTTTTGGATTTAAGAGGTGTTTAAGTAAGGATCTGGAAATAATCACCCAAAACCCCTTTGATTTGATTAGTGTTCTTCCTGGAAAAATTAGGGTTTATGGGTGGATTAGGGACGAGTTTAATCTAGTTTGGGGGTTTAATTATTTAAATTTTATGTTTGGAGGGAAGGGTTAACTGATTAATTAAATCAGTTATTGTGAGTGGATAGATGATGTGGAGAAAAGGGGGTTGCTGATTGGTGGAAGGGTGTGAGTGGGTGAGGTGTCAATAGCTGGTTGGGTGTGAGGAGTTTGGCTGTCTGGCAGGTTTGCCCCCCTATGTTTCAAACTTTGTTTAAGTTGTATTAAATGGCTATCAACGCCAATTTAACACACAACAACTTTTGAACTTTGGCAGTTTTGGCACAACAAGTTTTGAAACTTGTTTTAAGGACTTAAAATGCAATTTCTTCATATTCCAAGGACTGATTTTGACATGTCTTCATACTTCAAGGCCTTGACTTGTTTGTTGACTTCTTGGAGGACCATTATTGACAATCTAGATTTGTTGAGGGACTAAATTTGCCAATTCTTCAAAGTTAAGGGTCCTTTTTGTAATTTTGACAAACTTTAGGGACCAAACTTGTAATTATGAAGATACAAGGGTATAAAGTGTCAATTCTTCAAACTTGGAGGACCAATCTTCATAATTATTCAAGTCTTCAAGGTTTGACTTTGGAAAATTCTTCATTAGGGCTTGGTTCATTGTGCGGCTTCGTTTCCCGTGTTCGTTTTTTACTGATTCTTGTGATCTTTTGTCATTTTCTCAATATCCGTACCTAAAATACACAAGCAACAAACACAAGCATATATTTGGGTATTTTAATGATATTTAATGCATTTTAAGCCCAATTTGGACGATGAGACTATGTATAAAAGCAGTCTCATCACAAACAAAATGCAAAGCTGATTAAAATTACTTACAGTGTCTGGGAAACTATCATTCTGATACTTAAGTACGAAATCATGCATCCACTTCATTACGTAGTATCCACACTCCCACCCGTACGGCTGCCGATTTACAACAGGTAGTTCCCACCTCAAGCTACCACCAAGAACACTAAAAAGAAAATATGTCAACATGTGTAAAACTACAAATGAAACCTAAAAACAACCTAGAAAAATGCTTACGAATACTAGTCCAGCAAGCATGTAGTTGTCTTCCGTATGAAACACGGATGCCTTCTGAGAATCCAAAATGAACCCCCTTCCATGGTTGGGGCAAATTATGAAGAGCACGTAGTGGCCACTGCATTGTGTGTAAACATGTACGTTTAAAACAATAAATATATCAACAATAACAATAAAAATAGTAGTGCATGGTACCTTTGAAGATATGGTGCAACATAAAACTCATATCCATCCAACACACGGGCCAAGTAATCTAAGGTAACCCCTTTATCAACCCCGTATACATCTGGCGAGATCAACTCGGGGCGCAAGAAGCCAACCTTGTTTTGTTGTGAACGTCCTTTAAGTTGATATAGTGACCTATTAAAAACATAAAACTAACATGATCATATAGAAAAAAGCATCGTCTTAGCAGCATATGCAAAATATTAATGTACTTACATCTCAAAGCAAGTCAGAATGCCAAGCTCAAGCTTTTTATTACTCAACAACTCAATTATGTCGGTTGGGTTAATTGCAAAGTATGAATCTTTAGCTTGTCCAAAAACATCCTTATCAACACAAAGATTGTATGGCTCAACACAATCTTTACCCCTACTCATCCATCGATTGTATCCTTCTGACACACTCTTAGGTCTATGTAACGTTATAGCAGGTCTTAGATCGTTTAACTTCTTTCTATACTCAGCTTTTCTTTTTTCATCCTGCACATACAATGGTATTAATATGAACTCCTTATACCCAAGAATTGAAAGGTCTAGTCGAGCTTAAAAACAAGTATGCCCTTTAGTATTAGACAAGACTTTCTACTTTATTTAAGAATTAAGAGGAAAATGCAGATTTATAAGATATTGTTATATTTTAATACATATAGTAGCTATAAGGTTTCAGAATTTACCCGCTCCTTAGCTTGATTTTGTTCTACAATCTTAGCCAGCGCCATTTTGTGCTTGGTTGTTTCTTCCAAGGCTTTTTTCTTATTCGCAGCTTCTTGAGCGGTATCTTTTGCCTTTCCTTGCTCAGTAGCAGGTACTTTTTGATGTTGAGGCAGTATACTATTGGTTGTCGCTCTTGATATTGGGGGTTTCGTCGATCCCTACAAAGTCATTTTTATGTGTGTTAGTAATTATTTAGTTTCATACTACAATGACACAGAGAGAAATTCCTTCCATTTAATACCTTAAAACGAGCAATAGCACTAATCGGCCATTGAATGAAGCCCTTTACTGCGTTCAACAAAGTAGGAAATTCCTCATCAGGCACAGGAAGCTCCATAGTTTTATGGACGTCAACAACTTTGATAAGTGACACCTTCATGTGCCCATGTAATAATTTTTTCCATGTATAAGACCGTCTCCTATCGGAAATACAGTCGCAGTAGCGCATGTAACCTTCTCTTGAGAGGAAACAGAACTAGGGACGTACAAACAGCAATAGGTTTCCTCCTATATAAAATGTAACCAGTATTAAATTAGACATGTGTAAGTAAGTGTGTACACTATTTATTATATAAACAATCAAGGCTTATATTCCACATATGACATTTTAGGATTACCAAATCGATTCTAAATGTGTCATTCTGATATTTTACTTGCATTATGCAATATACAAATTTGTAGAAAACAAAAACAAAAAACAACTCTTACCTTTATGCAACTTAACTTGACGATGCTTGCGGTTGAGGCGACACTCTGTCTCGGGAAATCGACCTCATTTTGCCCTGCTGAAAGCCTCTCATTAGACTCCGACTCTAATTCCCTCCTCACTTCCACCCTTACTTCCACCTTCATCTCCTCCCTCATTTCCTTCCAAAACTCTGTTGACTTGATAAAAGCTTTCATTTTTTGCACCACTCGATCCTCCATCTCTTCAGATTGATAGGTCCTCTTTTTTCTTATATAGCCTTTAATTCCCTTTTTATATCCAACATTAGTCCCTATCCCCCTGGTGCGACCACCGTGCTCTGGTCCCTTCACCATTATTAATGAATCTACTCCTGCTTTCGATTCACTTGTCCGTTCAGACAACTGTTGGCTTGCTTTGGTCTGTTACATATGAGTATATAGCTATATATCAGACAACATATTCATACTAGAATTCTTTTTATAAAGTTCTGATGTAAAATGGAAAAAGAATTACCAAGTCTTTTGAAAGATCAACCAACATAGGAAGCACAATCGGATTCCCATCTTCATCACGGGGAGCCCTAGACAAACAATAATTACTCCCACGAAGGTCTGGTATTTTATGCAGTTCTGTGGCTTTCTCCGGGTCATTTCTTTCCTTTTCCCACTTTTCTTCAAAACCGCGATACCCTTTTAGTCTTAAGCGAGGGTGATCCATTTGATATTGTTTTCCACGTTCACTCGCTTCTGCACGCAGTTTCTTCAAATAGGAGTAACAATGAATTAGAACATGGATAAAATAACAATATATCACAATAATATAGTAAAGTAAATGGAACCTACAATCTTTTCAGGTATGTTTTCTTTCCTGCAGAATTCTTCCCACACACCAGGCTCTAAATATGTCCACTTGTCTATAAGAGATTTGTTCCTAAGCATGTATTCACCTCGTAGTTGTGTCTTCCATGCCTTCCACTTAGTGCCACATGATAAAAGTGTAGGTTCTTTGACATCATTATTCTAAAGTCTAAAATGTGTCTGAATGATACGACAATAAGGTTATTGATTGTTAGTACATGTACTAGTTAGAATGTATTGTAACTAACAGTCGTTTATATTATACCATGATATCCAACCATAAAAAGTCTTTATGTTCTTTTGTCACATGCTTCCGGTCCTCTATGTTCATGAAAATTAACCTTCGGGTACGAGTTCCGATGTACTTTCCATATAAGCTTTGCCATTTACCTACAGCTTGACCAAACTTGTTGAATTCAACAACTTCACCAGGTGGAAGATCTTGGATCTTATTGAAACCTCTTGTTTTTCGTGGAATTATGGGGGATCCTCAAAAAACATGTTAACATTTGTAAGACAATAGAAATAAGAATATGCAGCAATACAACATTGAGCGACATATGTTTATAGAACTATCAACTTATATGTTTATCAGATCAAGCTCTTCTATAATGGTGAGACGTTCTCAAATATATCCATGGAGCCTGTTAAACAAGTATGTATTTATACTATATCATCGTATTGAAATCTTTTTGATGTGATAATGTCAGATCATTCTGAATGAAGCTTTCAAACTTGCTAACTTCCAAACTATAAGCCAACTCACTTCTGAGTTTGAGATATATGTTCGTCTCTATTACTGGCTAAACTAAAAGGGCATATCATCAAACTTTGATGCATACAGATGTTAACAAGAACAAAGGTGTAAAAGACAACCAAAGAATAGGGTCCATTTTGAATATAAGGCATAAGGGAACATGTTGCCGACAGTTACATTGCCATGTTGCTAGAGCTAGAGGAAAGGTACTCTCATTTGTATAAATATTTTTAAGCGTAACTAGATCAGATTGTGAAAACTTCTAGTTTTCTATTATTGAGATCTTTTGGACACAATTAGATTAAAAAGTTCCTATTATCAGGGGTCAACATTGACATCTTGTGGTGTTTTTTTCCAAATTAAAGATGGAGTGTAGTATTAGAGGATTCCATTTGGTTTTAGTAATGCAGTAAAGTACACGTGACGAGTGCGTAGTTAAAAAAATAAATAATTAATATAGTAAATGAGACTTGTATAAAATTTTGTTAAAATCTATATAGACTTAGGGGGTGTATGCGAGCAGCAACTATTGTTCTCATTCACTACTAGAGAAAGTGATATACAGCCCCTAGTTAAAGCCCTCATTCATTACAAGACACGGATTCGTAGAAGAATGGCTGCGCATGAGCTAAAATACCCTGATGAACAAATGATATGCCTTGCCACGATATCACTAAGCCCATTCCAGAAGTTCACTCTTCCACCACGGCTACGGCAGGGTTAATTCTTATCATGTATTTCTGTTTTGTGTAAAAATCCTGTTATGTATATTAATACTAGAAAATATGTGTCATATTAATGCATACATACACATGAAGTTTTACAAGCTACATTTTTACGCAGCATGATAGAGGGCAATGGCCTAATCGTGTTGAGGTTACACTAGTTATGCAGCTGAACAAGGAGAAAATGTATGTATAATTTACTAGTCATGTATGCTAATTTTGATTTGGTCCTATATATATCAGAACATAACTTAGACTTACTATATATATATATATATATATCTATATATATATATATATATATATATATATATATATATATATATATATATATATATATATATATATATATATATATATATATATATATATATATATATATATATATATATATATATATATATATATATATATATATATATATATATATATATATATATATATATATATATATATATATATATATATATATATATATACAGGTTGCATAAAAATCAATGACATTTTTAAGCAATGCAACCAATCTTATTCACGCGGATAACAGAAACATGGAATGAGTACTCCAATGTTACAAAAACATATAAATTGAAAATGTAATAGGCTGTTTAGAAAGTAGCAACAGGTACTCGAACACTATCCTCTTAGCCACAAAATTAAAAATCGCCAACATCCTAAATATCATAAATTGTTTCGAATTTTCAGATCTTCAGATCATGTGAAAACTCTGCTTATCATCCGATGAGCAACTTGTTGTCTTCCAAGAAGCCGTAAGTCGTAACCTCCAAGTTGTAAGGTGCTGGACCCTTGCGGATCCTGCCAGAAATGTCATAATGAGAACCGTGACAGGGGCAAAACCACCCTCCAAAGTCACCAGCGTTTGGCAGTGGGATGTAACCCAGATGGGTGCATACACCAAGAACAATAAGCCATTCAGGGTCCTTCACCCTAGCAGCATCCTCTTGTGGGTCCCGAAGAGATGCAACATCAACACTGTTAGCCAACTTCACATCATCATCTGCTATGCGCCTGATGAAAACGGGCTTTCCATGCCACTTAACTATCACAGTGGTTCCAGGCTTGATGCTAGCGAGATCAACCTCAAGAGAGGCAAGGACAAGAACGTCTTTACTAGCAGACATGCTGAGAACAGATTTTAGGACCAAAAGCCTAATAAGGGAAGCATACACAAACCTGCCACCAGTCAAGACGAAATAGACAAATGCTCGCTTGCTTGGGTCACCAGGTGGGTAACGCTCGTGATTGTACTGATCATAGACAATTTTAGAAGTAGGGTTCGTGATGGCTACTACTGTTGGTGGAACTCTGTCCTCAAAATTAGGGGTGATCGAATTCGAAGCAAACCCTCTGGAAATAAGGTTGGAGCGATAGATCGATCGGACATCATTGTCGGCGACGGTGTTATTGTCGTTGGAGATCTTGGGGGAGATGACGGAGGCGGAAGAGGCTGTTTGTCTCCATGGAGATGTCAAGGAGGCTGCTAATCTCCGGCTTCCGGCTCTCAACATCTTTTTTATTGTTCTTTCTTTCGATTGAATTAGACTTACTAAGTTACTATATTGCACCTTACTTTGATAGTTATTAAATTCATGTTTTTGAAGCTCGAAAGAATGGTAAAATGTGTTTATTTTAGTTTGTTCAGGTGGTAAATGTGGTTTGTTCGAAGATTTTACCTGGATCGTGTCCCCTGATTCACAACTTTAAAGGCAAGGCAGATAGGAGACGAAGCCATCTTCACTAAACCCCATATTTTTTTGTCGAGTTATTCTAAGACAGTGACGATAATGAGACTTACACTGACGTTTATGGTGTATGTTTTACTTTCATTTCTGTTCAAGTACTCCTAGTAAATAAAGTTGGCTTGCTTTTTTTTAGATAGGTTGAGTACAGAACCTCAATGTATCAATAAACTAATTGTAAACATGTAATGTGAATGGATCTTCCTTGTTTTTCAAACAGGGCTCTATATGCATTCGAATAGATTCCCCTCCCTTTTAAGACCGCATGTAAAAACGGGCACTATGACCATTTTCAACCAGGCTCTATGCCCTTTTTTGTAGTAAAGAAATCTTAACTTTATGTTTCGATCTGTAATGTTCTTTAAATCACTCCACATTCAGATAACAGTATTTCAGGTAGACCAATGACTGTTACATTCCATTCGATATTGATGTACATGATCATGGAGGGTTCAAAAGTTTATACTTTATAGGGTTATGTTAGAACATTATTTTATACTTCTACACAGACAAAAGTTAACCGCCAGTCTAAAAAATATCATAATCCCTCTTAATTGCAAGTAAAAACCAAACTCTACTCTTTTTTTATGGAACTATCAAGAGTTTAAGACCTACTTATTCAAGCTACGTGATTATAGTCGTATCTTCGTGACTTGACTTAAAACTGGTGACAAATTAAAACACACAAATAACAAAGGTGTGGTAACAAGCAAACACATATGGTACCAGTCGCTCACCCCTAAACCCGAAACATACATATTTCACTTAATATATGTTAAATAACAACACATACTAAATACATAATCAAACACATATGCATACAACATTGTTTGATAAACCTAAATCCAACCCTAATCCAAATTAATAACGCTTATCAACATAAATTAACCTTAAAAGAGTAACAATTGCATATCAAAATTAAATTAATAAGAGGAAAAATACCATTTTATGAGCTCAAACGCAGATGAATGCGTTAACTCGAGCTTTGTTGTGATGGCAGAGGTGGGTGGTAATTTAAGATCTGATATTATTAAAAATGATGCAAACAACATCATATATGATGGGGAGTGGCGGGAGATTGAGAGTGGAGATGGATAACGAGGGGCGGTTATGGTAAGATTGGCGGTAAATATTGCGGGGAAGAAGAACTAGAGAAGTGGAGAGGTAGAGAGATGGATATCGTGTGTTTGATTTTTTCCTATAATGTTTTTTTTGTGTTTTTTTTGTTACCGGTATCTTGTGTTGTGTTTTATGTTTTTTTTGTTACAAAAAATATAAGTCATTATTAGAGTATAAAATAAATATAGCATAAGCTCTTTATTTCATTATTCGCTTGTCGTACCTGCAAAAAATATAAAAATTATAAGTGGATTAAATTATATAAAGTATATTATCTAAAATTTAATTATAATGTGAAAAAAAATTATTTAATTAACTCACTCGTCATTCTTCGTGTCCTTCTTGATGATCTGATCTTAAATAGACAGTATCATCAAGAATATCATTTAAAGTATGATTGCTACTAGAAAATGAAGGTAGCTCGTCAAACTGATTATAGTCCTCCTCGTCCACAACATCATCAACACCAACTATATTTCGTTTACCAGGCATGACAATGTGCCATCTCTTGTCTTTTGGGTCGTCAACATAAAATACTTGGGTGGCTTGGTTTGCTAGAATGAACAGGTCAGATATGTAGCTCTCGGTGGAAAGATCGACACATGTGAAACCATCTCGATCAACTTTAACACCTCTCCTATCATTGACCCATTTACACTTGAACAGAGGTACAACAAACAAATTATAATCCAACTCCCATATTTCTTCAATGACACCATAATATGACTTTTTCGAACTAGTCATCCCTGATGAATCTGTCGTTGTTGCTATGAGCGTCACTCCGCTATTTTGCACTGTACTCTTATCATCTAGTTGTTTGGTATAGAACGTGTATCCGTTAATTTCGTAGCCTTGATATTGAAAAACATGACGTGGTCGGTACCCCAACTGTGCGACTTCTGGATCAACGCTTGAAAATATACGACTAATTTTATCTGTAAACCACTGTGAAAATGTTCTCTTATGCTCAGTTTCCAACCAAAGTTTACCTCGATGATTGTTATTTTGGTTTAAATGCGACATGTGCTCGTGTATGTATGCGTCAACACACGTCATATTTTGCAATACGGTAAAATGTGCTTGCTCTAAATCATGGTTATTCGGTGTGACATCTTTGCGCCCAATTGTCCCTTTCCCATCAAGTCTACCAGCGTGGCGGGATTGTGGAATTCCAATATTTGGGACACTTTCCATATAGTTTGTACAAAACTGAACCACTTCTTCGGAAGTATACCCTTGAATAATACTACTTTCTGGTCGTGATCGGTTCCTTACATATCCTTTTAATAAACCCATATACCTCTCGAATGGATACATGTATCACAAAAATACGGGGCCACAAGCCTTTATTTATCCCACAATATGAGAAATGAGGTGAACCATGACATCAAAAAAGGAAGGTGGGAAGTACATCTCGAGTTCACAAAGAGTAAGGTGGGAAGTACATCTCGAGTCATCCAACTTTTCCGGATCAATAACTTTGGAATGAATCAGGTTAAAAGAGCGACAAAGCTTTGTGATTGTATGTCTTACTCGAGGTGGCAAGACTCCACGAATAGCGATTTGAATCATTTGTGTCATTAAAATATGACAATCATAGGACTTCATACCAAGCAACTTCAGGTCCTTCATCGAAACCAACTTTTTAATGTTAGAAGAATATCTAGATGGAACCTTAACACCATGCAAGAATTCACAAAATATGGTTTTCTCAACCTTTGACATGGTATAACAAGCCGCCGGCAAATACATTCGTTTACTATCCGTCTCTTGTGGTGCCAGCTCTTCTCTAATTCCCATTTCAACCATGTCTTTTCGAGCATTAACTCCGTCTTTAGTTTTCCCCAAAATGTTTAATAATAACCCTAATAAGCTTTCACAAACATTTTTCTCGATGTGCATAACATCAAGACAATGTCGGACTTGCAGATGATTCCAGTAATCCAGTTCCCAAAATATTGACTTCTTTTTCCAAATAGTTTTTTGAGGAGTCTTAACTTTTTTTCCAAAAACAATATTTAAATCCGCAACTTGGGAAAGTGCATCGTACACGTCCAATGGTTCTGCCATCACTCTACGCTCTATAGTACCATCAAACAAACTTTTTTTCTTGCGGTATGGGTGATTTTCTTCTAGCAGTCTTCGATGTCCCATGTATACCGTTTTCCTGCAATTAGTTAACCATTGAGAGTGGGTGACCTTCTCACAAACAGGACATGCCTTCTCCCCTTTCGTGCCATAACCTGACAAGTTACCGTACGCTGGAAAATCACTTATGGTACAATAAATCATGGCAAACAATTTGAAACTCTCTTTCTTGTACGCATCATAAACTTCAACACCTAAATCCCACAATGTTTTCATGTCCTCAATTAATGGTTGCAAGTACACATCAATATCGTTCTTAGGTTGTTTCGGACCTTGAATTAATAATGACATCATGATGTATTTTCGTTTCATTCACAACCAAGGTGGGAGATTGTATATGCATAAAAGAACCGGCCAAGTGCTATGACGAGTACTCAGACTTCTAAATGGATTAATTCAATCTGAACTAAGCCCAAACCGTATGTTTCTAATCTCTGATCCAAATTCGTCAAAATCCTTATCAATATTTTTCCATTGAGGAGAATCAGCCACATGTCTCATTTCCCCATCTTGTTTTCGTTCTTCAGCATGCCAATGCAACAATTTAGCATCCTTAGGGTTTGAATACAATTTTTTTAATCTAGGTATGATGGGAAGATACCACAACAATTTAGCGGGAGGCCCATTCTTTGTCACATCACTGTTAAATTCTGTCAAATTCTTGCGCCTATACCTCAATTCATTACATACAGGACATTTGTGTAGGTCTTTGTAGTCTTTTCTGAACAATATACAATCGTTTGGACATGCATGTATACGTTCGACTTCCAATCCCATCGGACACATCAGTTTCTTTGCTTGATACGTTGAAACGGGTAACTCATTATCTTCAGGGAACGCTTCGTGTAACAACTCTAATAGGGTGGTGAAGCTTTTGTCACTCCAACCATTTTTTTCTTTCATGTCTAACAGTTTCACCACTATAGAGAGTATGGTGAACTTTTTGCATCCTTTATACAATGGTTTTTCTGCATCGAGAAACAGTTGTTGTAACTTTTTAATATCCGTTTCACAACCATCACGTTCCACATCACGTTCCACATCACGTAACATCTCATCTATATTATCACGATGGTTATCGTTAGAACTATCATTCTTCTCGTGATCCATGTCTGAAACAAATGTGTGACTCTCAACTGGTGTTTCACCGTGAAACTTCCAACAAGTATACTCTTTGCCAAACCCTTTTTGTAGGAGATGACGTCTAATTATTTTAATATCAGAAATGGACACATTATTTCTACACTCTTTACAAGGGCAAGAAATTTTTGTCTCTCCCGTCTTTTCTCGATGTTCCTCGGCACATTTAATAAATTATGACAACCCTTTCATGTATTCAGGGGTAAAACGTGATTTCGCGTACATCCATGTACGATCCATCTGAAATATATAAACAAAAAAGTATGTATTTTATTATTAATTTTGCATATGAGTCTCAAGTGTTATTAGTTGTGCGTAGGTCACTATGTCAAAAACAATTATAAATCGAGTTTGTTTAAACCCGATTCTTGGGCATTTTACAAAATTTCATTTTCAACGGGTTTCGTAATTCGCTTGACCGAGTCACCGAATCACGATTTTAAAAGGTTTTATGCCGAAACCAGTTTTCGATCATTGGACCGATTTACAATCATTCAATCGATTTATGATTGAACCGGTCAGTCAAGTCTAGGGGTGTCGAAAAAGTTGACCCGACCCAAACTTGAATAAACATATTCGGGTCAGGGCACTCGGGTTCAAAAACATATTCTGGTCAATTCGGGTTGACCCGAGTTCTAATTAGGCTTGGGTTCGGGTTTATATTTTTTAGCCTTGACCCAAATTGACCCGAACCGACTGGATACGAACCCGACCAACTCAACTTCACCTGAGTTTTTTTAACACATTTTACCTTGTAAATATACTTAAATAAGCCAATTTTTAATTTTTTTACTTATACTCGGGTTGACCCGAACCCGAGTTGACCCGAACCTGACCGACCCGAGTTCTAACTAGGCTCGGGTTCGAGTATGATTTTTTTGGTCTTAACCCGAACTGATCCGACCGAATTGACCCGAACCCGGTTGACCCGACCCTATTCCCACCCCTAGTCAAGTCAACTCACTTGGAAACATTGACCAGAACCGCATATCTAATAAAAAGCCATTATCGTTTGAGTTTTTAACCCCAAACCCCCCCAAATCCTAAAAAAAGAAGCGCCATTTTTTCATTCTCAAATTTCGATGAAAAGTTTGAATTCCCTCCCAATCAATCACTTTTCTTGATTTTTCTCTAAGTCACAATCATCAGCCTTCATTCTTTGGTCACGTGCTTTCACTTTCCAAAGGTATTTACAAAAAAAAATTCGAATTAAACTTCCAAAATAAGTGTTGGATCATAATATTTGTGTAATATCTAGATTTGTTGAATATTATTTTGGGATTATAAATTTGAGTTAGTTCATAAACTCACAAATTTACGAGAAGAAATTAGAGTTTACGTGAATAATTTAACGTCCTTTACGACTAAACCGGAAACCCTAGGTTTACGTATTTACATTTTTGAACTCCGTTTTTGATGAGACAACTTTTATTAGATTCGTTTTGTGCCGTTGATTCATAATTTATAAAAATGTTTTTCGTAAAATGACCCGGGGGCACCCAAATCGAGGAAACTAGAATCGAGTAATACCCGTAAATTAGTGGAGATGAGACAAGTGTGACACTTGTCCCACCCCCACTATGTGTGGCAAAGACAATATATAACACCACATTTGGTGTCAAGTTTACACAAGCTAAGAGGACACTTGTCATCCTAGCCTTTTAAACCATCAAAACCACTTACTTGAAACCATTTTCTCATTTCTAACATGCAAACTAGCAAAATCTTCACAACTCTCTCTTCTCTCCCTATGTTGAACGTCCCATATCCACCCAAAAACACCACCATTTGATCAAAAATAAACCATAAATCATATGTATAATTTACATATGATGAAAACCTATTGAAAAGATGAAGATTGGAGGTGGTTATAACAACTAGAAAGGAGTTTACATGGAGATCAAAGGCTGATTTTCAAGAATATATCCATACATATGAAGATCTCAAGGAGTTCATTTGCCAAATTGAAGGTTTGGTAACAAGTAACCAAACCTTGTTCATCAAAAACTCATCATTTCATCACTTTGGTGGTATAAGGATTATTCTTCATATCATCTTGTTATTTTGAATATGTAATCTTGTATTTTCTTCATTTATGTATATGTATATGATGATTAATGATGATCAAAATATTATGTGGGGATTTGGTGTTGATAGATTTGATTAAAATGATTGAAAGCTACATAAAAGGATGTTAAAATCATGGCTAAATTAGGAGGCTGTATAAAACAGTAAAGAATCTTATGATAAACTGATAAAATGGCTTGGATAAATTAATATACAGTAAGCTATGAGTCTTGTACACATGTGACAGTTGTCCATACAATGGAATCATAAAAATGAGTGAGATATGATCAAAACAAGTTTAGAGTGCAAATCTGCCTATACTGTTTTGGACGAATTTATTAAAATATTTAGAGGTTGATTCATCAGTAGCTATAACGTAATAAAATGAAGCACATATCATGTAGAACTCTAGATATGATCATTTTAGTAAACTAGATTTTTAGGACTGATTTTGTGAAATTAAAGTTTAATATTATTATATAAGCACTTAATTAAATATAGTATAAAATGTGAATTAAAACCCACTAACTTATATATTTCATTTATATAAAAATGCATAAGAATAAATAAATGGACATTTATAAAAATGGTAGTTTGGAAAGTTTTATAAGTTATAAAAACTATAAACATAATTTTTACGACTTTTTCGGCTATTACCGTAAAATTAACGTTTTTCGCCAATTAAAACTTAGACAATCAAACCCGTCTAATGTAAAATTTTTAAAAGTCATATACTGATATATAAGTACCTAATACAAGTAAAAACCGATAAAACCCGAACTATATGACATACGGACATTAACGAGCTAAGTTAGCATATTTGGACTAATAATTTAACTAAATAAGTTAAACACTTACAAAAATTACTTATTGGGCTTAACCCATTTGGGTCCAACATGTAAAGTATAAATACTGATAATACAAGTATGAAATGGATTAACATAAGTTAATGAACTTATAATAGGCTTATTGGACCTAAAACACGTAAATAGGTAAAACTAGTAAACTAGTAAAAAGTTACCAATACATAAACACTAAAACGAGTAATGAGAATATGTAAACCCACTTGATCATCATATATATAAATTCATCATATGTAAATTTGTTATTTTTATAAAATCATTGGACAAAAGTCTAAGACGAATATTATTTGTCTAGGTTTCCGTGATTGAAGCACGTACCGTACATCCAAATCGCCGATAACCGCCTTCCCACATCAACGTGAGTTCATAGCCTCGCACTCTTTTAAATGTTTTTATGAGATGTTTTATAAACCCGCGAGGGAGATAACATGTTAGTTTTACTAAAATAGGACACCATTTGTCCCGATTGCTTGTTTATTGATTTGGACCAGAATGATTGTATGACTTGATGAATGATTTTATGACCTGGTAGATGAAATGAAATGGATTATTAAAGTTAGGTTATGTCACTAAAAGTCCCATTAGCATGAATTGTGAACTACCGGGATTTGGTAGACGCTTATGCATATAATAGTACTATTTGGGGACGATCACCCCAGTTCGCGCCTTGACGGTTGATCCTCGTCGTGCCACATTGATTGGTAAGCGAATTTATGTATGAGAAGATTTACACAAGAGTGATTATTGTGACGTCACGCTAATTTAGATGGGCAAATGAGTTTTGGGCTAGCTACCCGTTGTTTGTTGTAGTAAGGTAACAATGTCATGCGGCTTATAATAATCCAATTAACGAAATACTGCTTTATGCATTAAATTATGATACATTGCCTGACTAGCAATACAGGCTCTTATCATTGATATTATGTTCGTGATTTGGTTTTATATAACCATATTCATATAACGGTTTTTATTTAATCTATACAACGTTATAAAACGTATTGTATGATGTTTTTAACGACAATAGTTCGTATAATGATTTTGAAGGCGAAAGCCGATATTATGATTTTTGATAAGGATTTGTATAAAATGACTTTGGCTATTTTATGGCCTATTACAAAGATTTGTACAAAATGATTTTCGGTAATAATTTTATACCGATGTTATATTTATGGATTTAATTAAAACTCTATGAGTTCACTCGGCGTTTTCGCTGACCTTTTCTTTTAACATTTTTTACCTCAGGTACTTGAAGGTAATTCTCGGGAAGACGACAAAGAATTCATGGCCCGCACTTAAATAATAATTTCCATTCAAATGCTTTGTAAAACCTGTATGAAATACAATGACTTGAGACCTATGTAAATTTGATATTTATGAATGGAAATGCTTTTATTATTAAACGACGCGATTTTTATGCGTTGTCTATGATGTGAGTAATGTGCTATCTCGTAACACCAACGAGTCTTCCGCTGTATTGAGTTGTATAAATTTGGGGCTGTTACAGTTTGGTACCATAGCTCTCGTTATAGAGAACGAAAGATTTTTAAAACCAAGGTTTTGAATAAAACATTTCAAAATCTTTTAACTATAAACATTTTTATCAAAATGTCTAAAAATCTTTTGACTATAACGGTGTCGAAGAATTCCCGAGTTACCGACAAGGCCAGACTGAGAAGTGTTATTTTAATATATATATACAACTTGGATTATATATATATGATGTAATTTGATTACATGATTGTTTGATGATTATTTTAATATTTATACGAGGTATTTATACGATGTTGATTGTCACAAGAAACCCTAACTCTCATTAATTTAAGCTATTCCTGTAGGAAATCTAGCTATTCTAGATCTAAACCAAGTTGTGGATATTTATGATCCCAACAAAATGGTTGATATTCGTAGAAATGTAGATATTAGTTGACTGTGATATTGAAGAAGAATTGGCGAGATAAAATCTGATATTGATGTCATGACGATCTTTCCTTATAGAGTGGAGTTTGACAAAACGTTACCACCTGGAAAGGTGTCATCTGATTCGTTGTCACCCAATTCTTAAAATTGAAATCGAAAGGGGTGAATGTTGCACTTGAGGCTGTCATTGGAACCATTACCCAAAAGCCTCATGCCACTAGTACCTTTCCGAGAAGTCTAATTGAATGTGAGAGTCATTTCATACTAGTGACTCATTAGATAGCTATTGTTGTAAGAGCTATAGGATTGGAAATTAAGTGTTGATCATATCGAGCTTTTATTGCCCTTTTAAGGTTTATGAATAAGGTTGAAAGTATTGGAAAATGAGGTAGGATATTGCCTTGAGTATAAGTTGATTGAAAGTTGAATAAAGTAAAAATTTAAACCGTATGGAATATGAGATTAATAAGAGGAAGTCGTTAAGTTCTGTGATTGACTTATAAGGTTTTAATTGATTGTAGGTTCGTGTTAAGGGTTGTTCCTAGGCCATTGTCCAATGACGAGGATGCCCAGTGTCCAATAAATAAATTGAAGAAATCTTCTTCTGAATTGGGACCGATGGATCTTTCGGGACATTTGGAACACCTAATGACTCTTGTAGATTAGTATTCATTGTGGTATCTTTTAAAAATAATCCCTAACTTAACTGAGACATCAGTTGGTAGGATGAGTTCTTGGAATTATATGACATAGTGACACGTAATGTGTTACGGTACAGTTTGACTTGTTTGTGATTAACGAAAAGATTACCTTTGATTGCTAAATCCTACATGTATCGATGTTATCTATCTTTTCTTGCTTCTTCCTAATGCTCGCATTAGTGACGCAACCATTGAACAAGTACTCATCTCAATTTGAGTTACGTTGTGGATTATTCTTCCTGAGTACCATCGAGGTCATGAACCTCATAATAAAGTGGCTAAGCTCATTTCCTATTATATTGTAATTAGTTCTTGGTGAACAACTCTTCATCACTCTTTTGCAGATCACTCATTGTTTTTATAAGATACAATAGTATCCCTTGAGAAAGATTGAATTTTCATCACTATAAGGATTATTCAAAGTGATATTTATAAGTGATTGTTATCAAAATGAAGTTGTTTATAAAACACCTTGGAAAACTTAATTGTTTTCATAACAAAAAAAATCTTTGTAAATTTATTTTTGATTCTTATTTAAGAATTAAGCATGAAAATGTTTTTTATTATAAACATGATGATAAAATTTTTACGAACTGAGTATTGCATCGTTAATCTTGAAATTGTATATAGTTGCGCGCCTACATACAATTTGAAATAGACCATGCAAGGCTGATTAGTAGTCACCATAAAATTGTTAATAAACATTACATTTTCCTTGAAATTGTGAAGGATTGAAATTTTGTGAGATCTGCAAGAAGTGAAAAATAGGGACATATTGATAGGGACACCTACATATGTGCCGGTACTATTTATTCTTCTGAATTGAATTTACTCATCTGTGGAATTTGTCTTATTTGACAACTGATATTCCCTTCTTGTCCAATTCTCCCGTGGTGAGATTCTTAGGAAAAGAATCTGATTAACGAGTGTTGATACCCGACTGGATGTATCGACATTCCTATCATTTCTTTTGATTTGATTTCATTTGAATGACCTGGGCAACGATCCGAGGAGCTTTCGAATGCGTACTCAAATTATGAAAACATGGGATATATTCATATTCGTTAATGTTTTCATTTGTATCAGATTTGAAATTCTCTCGCGTAGATTATGCGTTGACCTTACTCTTTTAAGGTTAGTTATGTCTCCAGATATCCTTGAATTTGTGAAGAATTATGTGTTATTATTAGTCTTTTTAGAAGTTCACATCTTATCGACGGCAATAAAACTGAAAAAGTTGATAGTGCCAGTAGAATGGATTGATTGATTATGACATGACGACATTGTCTTAATTGATGGGAACCCGAGTAGAAATTCCCTAAAAGATAAGATGTTGATTATCAAAAGTAATCTCAATAATTCTTGATGGATGACCATATCCTGCATTTAGACTTGAAATTATACCATGAATGGTTGTGAATTAGTCATAGATATTATAATTTAGAAAGAACCTAATATGAATTTATTAAAAGATGTTTTCGTTATCTGAAACTTTAGGAGGTATTTGCAGGTGAATTACCTAGACTTTCACCATTAAGGCAAGTTGAATTTGGTATTGATTATATTCCCGGTGCTGCACCTGTGGCATGTGCACTGTACGTTAGCACCATCTGAATTAAAGGAATTACCGTACAACTGAGAGAGTTGTCGGAGAAAGATTTTATTCTACCAAGCTCGTCATCATGAAGAGCTATGGTGTTATTATTTCTTATATTTATTGATTACCGTGAACTAGGTAAATTGACGATTAAAAATCTATATCCACTACCCAGGATGATAGATTTGTTCGATAATTTACGAGGTTCTAGCGTATGTTTTAAAGATTTGATTCACGGCATGGTTATCATCAACTTCGCATCCGCGAAAAAGATTATCTATTCCAATCACTACATCCATAACTTGTAATAAACATTATGAGTTTCATGTTATGCCGTTTGGATTGACTAATACACATGTAGCATCCATAAATTTGGCGAATCACGTGTGTAGGTTGTAAATTGATAAATCCATGCTTGTGATCATTAAGGACCATTTGTTTATTTATAAGAATAAGAATGAGTTAATAATTATCTATAGAATGCCTTGAGTCGGCCGAGTAGTGAAAATTTGTACCTTGAATATTTAACATGTGATGAAAGACTTAATCCTTTATATTATTTGACCGTGTGATTAATAGAAAATGGAAATATGTTTTGACAAATGTTTTAACAAAGGATTTTTAAGGGATTATTTCCTTATACACAAATCATTTAACTAAACTCCTGTTTAGGGGTAAATGTTTGTGTATACCTCAAGACAGCCTAAGAGGGATTGAGGAAACTATTTAAACCATGACTTGAAATTTAAAACGACAATTTTTGCTTTTCAACTAAGAAATTTTTTACCAAAGTATAAACAAAGATTTTTCAAACATTTACGAATCTTATTAATTATTTTCGATAAATCAACAAAAATCTTGTTAGTAAAATTCAAATTTATTTTGAACATTTTTATATAATTGGTCGAACTAAGAAATTTAAAATTTTTACGTTTACGTTTCATAAAAATTAAATATTTATTATTTAATTACTTGTAGTAATTATCGACGCTTTAAACGTCGGATTGAGCAAAACTGATAAAAACAATAGTTGAGGTAGAACTAAGACTTAGAAAATGTGAAGAAATAATTTTCGAACAAATACGGTCATGATAATTATTTCATCAGGAAAAGTAAATGTAGATACTGACACATTATGTAGAAAAGATAAAGAACCAATTAGGACATGTTCCTTAATAATGAAGGTGCAAAATAAATTGCCGAACGATATAAAAATAAACAATGTTTGTAAAAAGGATAATATAGATAATAAAAAGGGGTTCGCGGCTAATGTGAACCATTAGAATTGAGAAGCCAATGGCGTTAAATGTTTTAAAGGCCACTCGTGGTTGCCTAAATATGGAGATTGTGAGATGTAGTTATGTTGGAATCTTGTAAGTATAAGTATTCTATTATTGTCATTTCTGACTTAATGTATCATTATCCGAAGAAGTTGTACTGATGACAAATTATGAAGGCATACATCGCCTCATACATTAGTAAACATCTAACTATTGCAAATGTCATCATCTGAATTTGATTCGATTTGGGTCATCGTCGACAGACTGACCAAATCTGCTAATATCATTCCTGTTAATGATAGATTCTTGATGAAGAGATTGACTCTTTGTATTTAAAGGAGTTGTGTAAACATGGTGTGCCTGTATCGATCATCTCTATCAAGGTCCTCGCTTCGCATCAGATTTCTAGAGATTTGCTCAGAAATCATTGAGAACGAATCTTGATGAGAGTACTGTACCACCCCAATCGAAGGGGCGAGGTAAAGTAACGATACAAAATACTATAAGTGATGTTTTATGTTTGAATGATTGACCTTTGGTAATAAACTGTAAAATCGTTTTCCTTTGGAGAGATTATCCTTGATAATTATCGTATTAGGATCAAGATCGAATCTTGTGAGGATATATATTAGAGCATCTGTAAGCAGGAGTTGGGATGAAGACACCCGACATACACCCATTGTGAGTTGGACATGTCTTTTAGGTTTAAGGTTTCCTATGATGACAAACCTAACCTTACAAAATACCCTACCCGCGAGACCTGAAATGATTGTTGAAATTAGGATCTGATTATTGATCGTCGGTAGTGGGCAGGAGGTTATGTGAATATGAAGTGTAGATCTTGAAGTGCCGGATGGGTAGCGAAGTTATACCAAAAATTTTCACCATGGAAAGATGAATGGATGATCTGAAAGATCATGGGATATAAGTCCCCGTTGTATGGGACCATTGAGATGATGTAAAAAGTTGGTTTGAAAGGCATATAAGCTGGATCTACCCTAGGACTCAAGAGCTGCGTGAATTATGTTTCGTATATCTAACTTGATAAAATGTCTATCAAGTGAAAATTTGATTCTTTCTTAGTAATGTTTAGATCGGCGAAAAGTTGCATTCATCAAAAACCCGTGAACATCATGGATAGAGAAAGTAAGTCAACATTAAGCCTGATCTTATTTCTGTAGTTATGTTTGATGAAACTCGCGTATTGTAATGAATTACACTTGTGAGAAAAGAACGAATGTGGAGGAAATACCCACATGGCTTTAACTCTATAAGAAGCGAGTAGTAAGATAAGATGATCTTTGAGGACAAAGATCTAGTTTAGGGGTAAATGCTGTGACAATCCGTCAATTTATGATTGATATTTTATTCTCAAATATTATTTAAAAACATTATTTTAATGTTATATTATGAACTCACTTATTTTTGTGAAGAAATTTGGATTTACGTCTTGAAATAGCATCGACTACGTCTAAACCGGGGGATTCTACGTTACGTGCTTACGTTTACATACACCCTTTTGGTGACAGTCCGACACTTCAGGAAATAAATTTATCTGTGAATATTATTTTGGGATTATAAATTTGAGTTAGTTCATAAACTCACAAATTTACGAGAAGAAATTAGAGTTTACGTGAATAATTTAACGTCCTTTACGACTAAACCGGAAACCCTAGGTTTACGTATTTACATTTTTGAACTCCGTTTTTGATGAGACAATTTTTATTAGATTCGTTTTGTGCCGTTGATTCATAATTTATAAAAACGTTTTTCGTTAAACTACCCGGGTGCACGCAAATCGAGAAAACTAGAATCGAGTAATACCCGTAAATTAGTGGAGATGAGACAAGTGGGACACTTGTCCCACCCCCACTATGTGTGGCAAAGACAAGATATAACACCACATTTGGTGTCAAGTTTACACAAGCTAAGAGGACACTTGTCCTCCTAGCCTTCCAAACCATCAAAACCACTTACTTAAAACCATTTTCTCATTTCTAACATGCAAACTAGCAAAATCTTCACAACTCTCTCTTCTCTCCCTATGTTGAACGTCCCATATCCACCCAAAAACACCACCATTTGATCAAAAATAAACCATAAATCATATGTATAATTTACATATGATGAAAACCTATTGAAAAGATGAAGATTGGAGGTGGTTATAACAACTAGAAAGGAGTTTACATGGAGATCAAGGGCTGATTTTCAAGAAGATATCCATGCATATGAAGATCTCAAGGAGTTCATTTGCCAAATTGAAGGTTTAGTAACAAGGAACCAAACCTTGTTCATCAAAAACTCATCATTTCATCACTTTGGTGGTATAAGGATTATTCTTCCTATCATCTTGTTATTTTGAATATGTAATCTTGTATTTTCTTCATTTATGTATATGTATATGATGATTAATGATGATCAAAATATTATGTGGGGATTTGGTGTTGATAGATTTGATTAAAATGATTGAAAGCTACATAAAAGGATGTTAAAATCATGGCTAAATTAGGAGGCTGTATAAAACAGTAAAGAATCTTATGATAAACTGATAAAATAGCTTGGATAAATTAATATACAGTCAAGCTATGAGTCTTGTACACATGTGAGAGTTGGCCATATAATGGAATCATAAAAATGAGTAAGATATGATCAAAACAAGTTTAGAGTGCAAATCTGCCTATACTGTTTTGGACGAATTTATTAAAATATTTAGAGGTTGATTCATCAGTAGCTATAACGTAATAAAATGAAGCACATATCATGTAGAACTCTAGATATGATCATTTTAGTAAACTAGATTTTTAGGACTGATTTTGTGAAATTAAAGTTTAAATATTATTATATAAGCACTCAATTAAATATAGTATAAAATGTGAATTAAAACCCACTAACTTATATATTTCATTTATATAAAAATGCATAAGGATAAATAAATGGACATTTTATAAAAATGGTAGTTTGGTAAGTTTTATAAGTTATAAAAACTATAAACATGATTTTTACGACTTTTTCGGCTTTTACCGTAAAATTAAGTTTTTCGCCAATTAAAACTTAGACGATCAAACCCGTCTAATGTAAAGTTTTTAAAAGTCATATACTGATATATAAGTACCTAATACAAGTAAAAACCGATAAAACCCGAACTATATGACATACGGACATTAACGAGCTAAGTTAGCATATTTGGACTAATAATTTAACTAAATAAGTTAAACACTTATAAAAATTACTTATTGGGCTTAACCCATTTGGGTCCAACATGTAAAGTATAAATACTGATAATACAAGTATGAAATGGATTAACATAAGTTAATGAACTTATAATAGGCTTATTGGACCTAAAACACGTAAATAGGTAAAACTAGTAAACTAGTAAAAAGTTACCAATACATAAACTAAAACGAGTAAATGAGAATATGTAAACCCACTTGATCATCATATATATAAAATCATCATATGTATATTTGTTATTTTTATAAAATCATTGGACAAAAGTCTAAGACGAATATTATTTGTCTAGGTTTCCGTGATTGAAGCACGTATCGTACATCCAAATCGCCGATAACCGCCTTCCCACATCAACGTGAGTTCATAGCCTCGCACTCTTTTAAATGTTTTTATGAGATGTTTTATAAACCCACGAGGGAGATAACATGTTAGTTTTACTAAAATAGGACACCATTTGTCCCGATTGCTTGTTTATTGATTTGGACCAGAATGATTGTATGACCCGATGAATGATTTTATGACCCAATAGATGAAATGAAATGGATTATTAAAGGTAGGTTATGTCACTAAAAGTCCCATTAGCATGAATTGTGAACTACCGGGATTTGGTAGACGCTTATGCATATAATAGTACTATTTGGGGACGATCACCCCAGTTCGCGCCTTGACGGTTGATCCCCGTCGTGCCACATTGATTGGTAAGCGAATTTATGTATGAGAAGATTTACACAAGAGTGATTATTGTGACGACACACTAATTTAGATGGGCAAATGAGTTTCGGGCTAGCTACCCGTTGTTTGTTGTAGTAAGGTAACAATGTCATGCGGCTTATAATAATCCAATTAACGAAATACTGCTTTATGCATTGAATTACGATACATTGCCTGACTAGCAATACAGGGTCTTATCATTGATATTATGTTCGTGTTTTGATTTTATATAACCATATTCATATAACGGTTTTTATTTAATCTATACAACGTTATAAAACGTATTGTATGATGTTTTTAACGACAATGGTTCGTATAATGATTTTAAAGGCGAAAGCCTATATTATGATTTTTGATAAGGATTTGTATAAAATCACTTTGGCTATTTTATGGCCTATTACAAAGATTTGTACAAAATGATTTTCGGTAATAATTTTATACCGATGTTATATTGATGGATTTAATTAAAACTCTATGAATTCACTCGGCGTTTTCGCTGACCTTTTCTTTTAACATTTATTATCTCAGGTACTTGAAGGTAATTCTCGGGAAGACGACAAAGAATTCATGGCCCGCACTTAAATAATAATTTCCATTCAAATGCTTTGTAAAACCTGTATGAAATACAATGACTTGGGACCTATGTAAATTTGATATTTATGAATGGAAATGCTTTTATTATTAAACGACACGATTTTTATGCGTTGTCTATGATGTGAGTAATGTGCTATCTCGTAACACCAACGAGTCTTCCGCTGTATTGAGTTCTATAAATTTGGAGGTGTTACATGATCCATGTCTGAAACAAATGTGTGACTCTCAACTGGTGTTTCACCGTGAAACTTCCAACAAGTATACTCTTTGTCAAACCCTTTTTGTAGGAGATGACGTCTAATTATTTTAATATCAGAAATGGACACATTATTTCTACACTCTTTACAAGGGCAAGAAATTTTTGTCTCTCCCGTCTTTTCTCGATGTTCCTCGGCACATTTAATAAATCCTTACAACCCTTTCATGTATTCAGGGGTAAAACGTGATTTCGCGTACATCCATGTACGATCCATCTGAAATATATGAACAAAAAAGTATGTATTTTATTATTAATTTTGCATATGAGTCTCAAGTGTTATTAGTTGCGCGTAGGTCACTATGTCAAAAACATTTATAAATCGAGTTTGTTTAAACCCGATTCTTGGGCATTTTACAAAATTTCATTTTCAACGGGTTTCGTAATTCGCTTGACCGAGTCACCGAATCACGATTTTAACAGGTTTTATGCCGAAACCAGTTTTCGATCATTGGACCGATTTACAATCATTCAATCGATTTATGATTGAACCGGTCAGTCAAGTCTAGGGGTGTCGAAAAAGTTGACCCGATCCGAACCCGAATAAACCTATTCGGGTCGGGGCACTCGGGTTCAAAAACATATTCTGGTCAATTCGGGTTGACCCGAGTTCTAATTAGGCTTGGGTTCGGGTTTATATTTTTTAGCCTTGACCCAAATTGACCCGACCCGACTGGATCCGAACCCGACCAACTCAACTTCACCTGAGTTTTTTTAACACATTTTACCTTGTAAATATACTTAAATAAGCCAATTTTTAATTTTTTTACTTATACTCGGGTTGACCCGAACCCGAGTTGACCCGAACCTGACCGACCCGAGTTCTAACTAGGCTCAGGTTCGAGTATGATTTTTTTGGTCTTAACCCGAACTGATCCGACCAAATTGACCCGAACCCGGTTGACCCGTCCCTATTCCCACCCCTAGTCAAGTCAACTCACTTGGAAACATTGACCAGAACCGCATATCTAATAAAAAGCCATTATCGTTTGAGTTTTTAACCCCAAAACCCCCCAAATCCTAAAAAAAGAAGCGCCATTTTTTCATTCTGAAATTTCGATGAAAAGTTTGAATTCCCTCCCAATCAATCACTTTTCTTGATTTTTCTCTAAGTCACAATCATCAGCCTTCATTCTTTGGTCACGTGCTTTCACTTTCCAAAGGTATTTACATAAAAGAATTCGAATTAAACTTCCAAAATAAGTGTTGGATATAATAACTATGTAATATCTAGATTTGTTGTTGTTATTTGATGATATGTTTTTACTTTTTTTTCTTTAACACAAGGCGTTTGATTAAAATCCCCACTAAGATCAATAATAACTACTTGTTTTAGTAGAACAATCAACAAATGATTCTTATATTAGGTTCAGCTGTTGAATTTATGATGCTCATATCTCTGTTATTGTATTACATTAATATTAAATACCTCTATCAAACCATGTGATTAAAGGTTTGAACTTGATACTCATGGTTTAAATATAAACTAATTTTCGATAAATGCATTGCTTTAAAAAGTAAATATGCCATAAGCTCAAGTTAATACGCTCATTGGTTTTAGTCTTAGCATGGTTTGTGATAGATTTTGATAATAGTAGGTCCTTCTTTTGAGGTTGATACATGGACACTGATATAATGTGTACTATCACCTCATACTTTAGCACTTGTATGGTAAGTGGCGTTTAAGTTGCTCTATTCAGTAAAACAACTAACATGTCTTGGTTGTAAGGAGAGACATACTGATTTTCGCCGCGGTTCTCAATCTTGTGTTCTAACAGGAATTTTAGGACTCTGAATATTAGAACATGATCATACACTTTAGTGCTTGATAAGATTGTTTATTTTCTAAATGCTAATGTCTTATAATTCATACGCGTAAATCATGTGATGAGAAATGTAACTTATTTCAACTGTGGACTGTAATCTTTTCATGCTCAGAAGTCGGGGAATACTGAAAATCGGGCTGATATTTGTGCTTATATCTCTGTGCAAGATACTAAAAACAAACAGAATAAGTTTTTCTAAACTTAAGGCCAGTTAATAGGCTTCCTATCTTTTAAGTATCTTCGGCCTTTTAGATTAGCAACCAATGAGTTTTTCTAAACTTATGTTCCTGAACTCAGTTCCTGCTTTGATTAGAGAAGTAATTGTATAAACTATAGTCCTCGTATGTCTACATAATCTAAAGATAATTATTCTGTACTCGAAATAAACCACTTGTAGTTTTGCTCAAACACCTGCTTAATCTCGCCACTTAGGTGATTCCATTGCTAGAAGATTACTTAAATGCGTAGTGCTGCATAACAATGACGAGGGCCTATTTCAACATTTTGTTTGGTTCAATATCTTTCGAGTCTTGCAAGCACATTGTCACTTAAAGCGACTCAATGAATAGGGCTGGTATGGCCAGTTGATCAAGCATTGTCAACTAGTTAATCATAGTTATATAAAAAATAAGGCGAATGTCTTTGTTTACGAAAAGGCGTAAAGGTTGTGACCAGGCTGTTTGGGATTACTTATTAGTGATAAGAATGTTCTTACTCATATAATGAACTCGAACTGACCCATTCTAACATTTTAAACATTTTTGTCATATTGTGTTCTTAT
This sequence comes from Glebionis coronaria, assembly GCA_025667525.1. Lineage (NCBI taxonomy): Eukaryota > Viridiplantae > Streptophyta > Magnoliopsida > Asterales > Asteraceae > Glebionis > Glebionis coronaria. The sequence continues at coordinate 23,015,491 of CM046880.1, forward strand.
TGCTCTTTTATATATGTCTGTGATTTGCACTGTTCTGTATTGAACTCGAACTGACCCGTTCTGACATTTTAAACATTTTTAACATTTTTAACGATGAACTCAAACTGGCCCATTTTACCATTTTAAATAGTTCGACCCATTTAAAATATTATAAAAATATGAACTCGAACTGACCCGTTTTAACATTTTTATGTGTAACCTAACAAGTCCATCTTGGTTTGCAGATTACGACGAGCTTTTATCTTTATCTGTCTGCATAAAGAAGAAAGTGATCCCATATGAGTTTGAGGAGGAGATGAAAATGTTTAGCATTGAGTTTAATCCTAATTTAGATGGAAGGCCGTAGGTGATGCTGACATATATTATTGCTCAATATGTTTCACGCCATAGTGCATGCGTGTCTTCCAGGTATTACGTCTCTCTTTATGTGTTCGTATTTAGAAAATTGGCAAATGTTTCCATCCAATAACTATTATGTTAGGATCCACTTGTGGATATCTTTAGAATCAAATAATTGTTTAAGTAAAGAAACTCTATGTTTCTTGGTTCCACATTATTACAATGTACTATTAGTTAAGCTATTATCTAAATCAGATTCAATATAAGCATCACTCGATTATACCTATTTCTGAAAGACTTGGTCTTTTGTAAGAAAGTCATTGAATTGAAGTGTTAAACTGGTCGGTGGATAAAAGTCGATAATCAGAATTTCTGTTCGTGTAATTGATGACTTAAAATAATGGGCTGCACCACTGGGTTGATTACACTCTTATGTGTGCCCTACGACGGTCTATTTGTCTTTATTATATCTAATATTGTTAATGAATGTTTCTTACGGCTCTGTGGTGATAGAATCATGGATCAAGATAGGGAATAAGTAGTCACAAGAATTTTGTGCATAGGGCATATATAATTACTTAGACATACTATCCATATTGTGGCAGGATACCATATATATCCGACTTACGGTTTAACTGGTTTTGAGCTGTCGCAACACCCTCAACCTTAATGAAGCATGCCCATTGAACATTCATCCTAATCTTTAACAAAGTTTGGACCTTTTTTTTATGAGTGATATATTCTTTAGCATGTTCTCATGAAAACTGTAACGTGTCACGAGACATGTAGCTTTATATGATTGTTTTTGCTTAGATGTCAGATTTTTATAATTCTCTTACAAGAATAACAATATATTTATGGTTATCATTTTGCCAAGTTATTAGTATTATCCTTTTTTTAACTATGACGATGAGCAGATAGATATTGATGGTTTTAGGGGTATGTGGGATCTTACTCATTTGTCTAATGGGGTTTTCAAGTGGGGTAGTAGTAACGGGCTTACATGTCTATTAGAAATAAATTATAACGCCGTGTAAATATAAGTCGTAACATGAAATTATAAATGAGATGAGATGCTAAATTGAGTTAGACGATATTTGTCTAAGGGCGGAGAAAATCCAAAGGTGGAAATTAATTAGTTCATGTTTGCTGCATATATGCTTTATCCTTGAATCGGTGCTCCGTGTTTAACAGGAATGTGAAGAACTTATGGCTAAAGGAATAACGGGGAGTGGTCAAGGATTTGATCTTCGTGGGAAAAGATTGGGTGGATATTCATGTCAACCTCCTCTGTCATCACTAAGACACAAGGCCCTTTTTTCTTCCGAAAATAGATTTCAGCGAGGAACTTTGTTGCCATCGGGGGGTGGTGATAGCAGCATGAGGGATGTCCTTAGTCCAATCCAAGCTGCTGCCATGGCTGCTGAGAGAAGACTGCATGATGATTTGTGGTGTTCTTCTCAGTTTGAGGAACTTCCTGAAACTTCTAAAGCACATGTCTCACAAGAATTGAGTTATAGTAAAGTGTTACCGTCTAAATTGGCAAGCAGTCGTGGAGAAGGAGAACCAAAAGCATCATTGGAATGTGATACCTTTGCTCATCTGAATTTAGTTATATGAAGCCAAATAGATAGTTTGACGGTATAGAAGAGCAAAAAGAGTCATCTATGGCGCATATACTTGTAACTGTAATATGCAGGAATGCACACCAGCGAGATTCAAATACAAAGAAGACGATGGAATCTCTTTGCATGTGACTTGCTACGCCTGTATCAAATGAGAGAGCAGTAAAAAAGGATGAACATATACATGAGTGCGGTGTGTCAGAAGTCATGTTATTGATGAAAATAGTGGATCGTTGGATACGATTGGCTCTCTCATGACCAGCGTGCCTGAAATGACGGGATCAAGTGTCGTTGGTGCTCGAGATTAGCAATTTGTACTATGCATTTGGTGCGTGACATTCTATTTATTCCAATCTATACCTTCTAGTGTTGTTTTCTTAATTTGTTCTTGTAAACAATCTCATGCAGGCGCGGTTGTATCTTTTAATCTGTTTTCCCATAAGAGAAGCTTCTAAAACACACTAATGGCGGATTAAGGGCTACCTTCTACTTGAGAGCTGTTAGCCCGACATTGGCTTATTCGGAGGGTGCATCAACATCAGCAAACGCACTTGAAGCCAAATAAGCCTCGAATGATCAAGTTACTGCTGCAACAGATTGTTGCACTTGGAAACGTCAACTTTTTGTGAAATATAAAAATACCATTATTGCACATATCCTTTTTAGGGTATCGAAATGACAGATTCCATTTAATGTAATACACCCTTTCATTAGTTTCTGATGTTCACTACCGAATTCTTTGACAGATTGCATAGGATATATTCTAATTTTTTTCTATTGTTATTTTCAAATAAATTTAAAATAAGAAATAAGTTTAAAAATCTAAGTATTTTCTTTATTGGTGTCACAGAAAGGGTTCAACAATATGTGAAGATTAAGTTAAAATGTGCACTGTTATGGATGTGATGGCCAGAGGGTAGCATTGATCATGGCTACAATTGGAGAAAGGATGACAGAAAGACATTTTGGGTGCCAAATTTCCAAGGTAAACATCTTTTTAAGTTTTAACTATGGATCGTTTTACTTTTAAGACACATGAATGAAATATAACGATAATAAATGGAAAACACCAGAATCCACTAAATATGACACAAGTACGACCGGTTTAGCTCTAAATGGTTGGATTATATTTAGTGTAAACCACTTAATTGTTTCATTAGAAGTAGTAAAAGTCAGTTGGTCCTGCAGTATAGACGTATAATTAATGGGTCAAAACAGGTGGTTTTACACGGGCTGTCACTCTTACTTGTTATCAAAACATGATATTATATTCGATTGTTGATAGTTAATTTCACATTAGAACCTTATTATTTACATTTTAAAATGTTTTGATAATAATTTGTAATGCAAATTTTATTAATGTTAATGGTTTGAAATCAACTTGATGAGATTATTGTCGAGTTTGACCAATTTAAGGGGGTGTTTGGATTAGCTTATTTTTTGGGCATATGGGCTACTGAGTTTATTTGATGAGCTTTAGAAAGTAAATACGCCATAAGCTCAAGTTAATACGCTCGTAAACCGAAAAAAGTTAAAGATGATAACTTACTGATAATAAGATAATCCTGTAGAATAAGATAATACAGACAACAGTAAGTTAAGATGATAACTTACTAAAAAACTAACAGATAATAGAGGAGTAGCGGTTAATAGTTAATTTGTCAAAAAAGGCCAGTCGGCCGCTTACCCGCTGATATGGTTGTTTGGTAACTTTTTTTTACGTAGTATGGTATTAATCTGTATTAAACTCACACCCTTGTCGGCAAAACATAACTGGAACCACTATGCTGGCATGCAGCTGATGAACCAAGTGAAATGATGCCCCATCTTCTTAAGTATCTAGTGGAGGTCGATTACAAGGATCATGTGAACCCCTTCCAGGCTGCCCAGTTTTTCCAGATATGGCGGCAACATTAGACTTATGAGTGTTTAGTACTTCTTACAGTTTTTTTTCTTGTGTTTTTTTAATAATTACCCAGTTTTTCTAGATATGGCTTTGATAGTTTTCTTTATTTAAAGTTCCACAACTATAGATAGTAACATTTCTCTCATGATATAATAGTTGATGCATTCATATACAGACTTGTAGTGTATAGCATTATGAATTATGAATGCAAAGAACAGAATCTCTATATATCGAATATAAGTGTTGTAGTGGATTTTGTTAAGTGCTGCACTCATACAACACATTTTGATTGTTGCTTTAGCGTCATTTTATAGTAGTGATTCGCATAGAATTTTTATTTCGAGCATACAGAATGCACAAGTGTTGATAAAATAAAATTAACTAAAAGGTTTTAAGAAGATACCTTACTTTGATGGATGAATACAAGTTTAGCTACCAATGTATTTCGTATGATCGATACAAAGTAAAATCTTTAACGCGTTCAAATCTGCGGTAAAAACCTAAACACGTATCTCTATTTAATGGTTACAACACTAATAATAGAAATATATTTTTGATCTAAAAAGATGGTTACCTTAAATCTTGTAGGATCTTGAATTTCTCTAGTTGCTTTTTGGAAGCTTTTATGGTGTGTTTGAAGTTCTGTAAACAATTAATGGTAATCTTCATCTATTTATGGAGTAAATTGTTAAACTTTTCCTAGAATCAAGTATTAGCCCGTTGTGTGCATTCAAAAAAAAAGATAACATAGACCGGTGTTCTCTATAACAACCAGTGCTATATTTGGAAAATTAATTGAAACCGGTTTTAGAAACAAACTGGTGTCTTTGCACATGTTTTGAGACCGGGTTTTAGGACTGAACCGGTTTTTTTACATTTTCATATTATTGAAACTGGTTATTATTTGACAACCGGTTTAGAACCCGCTAATAAGACCAGTTATTATACAACCGGTTTCTATTAAGAGGTGTCCATGTGCTTTTTTGTAGTAGTGATTGTGTGTAGTGCTGATGATTGAGATTGGACTAATCTTCACTATAAATTGATAGCTGCTGGTTTAGATTTTGCTGCGAAGCTGAGTGTTGACTATGAGAGATGATGAGTGAATTTTTCCGTTTGAGAAGTATCTTGTTTGGAAACAAGGAAGTATGTGGAAGAGGAATGTGATGTATTCCTAGCTCAGGTAATTAGTGATAGGGTGGTTGAGGAGAAGTTGAGAGATCTGTTAATGACACGAGAGTATTCTGAAGTTTTTCTGAAGTTTTTGCAGAGTTGCTGCCGCCTCATGAAGTGGAGTTCGTGTCGGTTGAGTGTTGTAAACAATAGGTGTAGTGCTTTTGCATTTCGTTATGTAGTGCTTCTATGTTTTGTTGAGTAGTAATTGTATGCCTTATCATTTGGCACCGTCTGAGTGGAATGAGTTATTCGGTCAACTACGAGAAGTGATGGATGAGAGATGTATTATATTAAGTTTCGTTGCAATGACAATCACCTGTACTGTTTGTCAAGAAAGATGGATTGTTTCGGATGTATATTGATTATCAAGAGCTTAACAATTGACAACCAAGAATCGGTATCCATTACTGAGGATTGATGATTCGTTTGATCCTTGCAACTTGCCTGGATCCAGTGTGTACTCAAAGATCGCTTTGAGTTCAGGTTATCATTAACTGAGAGTTAGGAAGGAAGATGTTCCTATAGTTGTTCTCCGTACTTGATGTGGGTACTTTAAGTTTCAAGTGATGTTTTTGGAATTGACGAACGGGTCTTCCATATTCATGGACTAGGTGAATTTTGTGTGTAAGATGTGCTAGGATGAGTTATTCATTATAACTATTGAAGATATTCTATATTATTCCAAGAGGAAAGGAGGAACATAAGTAGCATATGAGGATAAATTTTGGGATGGTTGGAAAAAGAGAAACTGTATGTAAAGTTCTGTGTGTGAATGTTAGTAGAAATATTTGCGTTTTAAGACAGTTGATTGACAACAAAGGTATTCGTGAAGATCTTGCCAAGATTGAAACGATTAAGGATTGGTCGGTACCAACGACGCTGGCGGAAATCTGTTAATTCCTTGGTTTAAGCTGGGAATAATCGGAGGTTTATCGAAAGGTTTTCACTGATTGTTAAACCATTGATTAAGCGGACTAAGAAGAATTGGATGTGTGAGTCCCACTTATACATCTAAATTGTAAGTTTCGAGATCTGATCCTTATCAGATGAGGAAGCTGTATCCTGAACACTGAAGGGTAGGTTGTGTTCTGCACCGATGTTGTCACTGTTGGAAGAACTTGAAGGAATTATAGTTTGTTGTGATGTGTTTCGTAAGGGTTATGTAGTTGTGGTGTTTGCTTTGAGATTGTAGAAATATTACATGTATGGAATCAAGTATGTAGTAATCAAGGATCATCAGAATGCTTCATAATTAATTTCTTAGGATGATAAAGGAAATGAGTAGAGGATCACCAGTTATATTGTTTTGAGTACTTGAGTAGGTTGATGGTTATGACTGTGAGTGATTATGACAACGAGATTCGCTGCCATCCGGAAAAGGTGAATGTGATAGCTGATGTACTTATCAGGAAGAAAAAGGAAAAAGCTTTGGGATATGAGTTTCGTGATGACAAAAAAGTGTGGACTTGATAGAAAGGATATTGAAATTTTAAGTTAGTGGTCTGAATTGAGAAGGATGTCAAGGTAAGTGATTTCGACATTTTGTTAACTTATGGAAAGGATTTTGTTGAAAAGACAAGTTAGGTATGGTATATTGAGCACTCCTAACATACCTAAGTTGAGATAGCGAGACTTAGTGATGAAGGAATTTACAAGTCAAGTAATCGATACGATTTGGTTTGGGTAAAGATGAAAGTTGAGTTGAGTACTGTGTGTTATACAGAGACTGATGGACAGAGTGAAAGGATGATTCGAACATTGGACGATATACTTGTGCGTGTGTGATTGATTTAGGCCTTGTTCGAATTCTTATATGATGATGATTATCATACTAGTAGTAAGGCTGTACTATTGATGGTACATAAAGAACTTCAATTTGTGAAGGTTAAGATAGTGAGTTATGGACGTAAGATTAGGCTTTTGGTGCATTGCAGAAATGTAGGTGGAATTGAATGAGTAAACTAGAAGTGATATTGGCAATATTGATAAGATTGTATGGGTTAAAGATCGTTTATTAAGTAACAAGGAATGGTCAGAAGGGTTATGTTGGCAATCGAAGGAAATCAATGGAGTTTGAAATTGGGAAACGTGGTTATGCTTAAGGTGTTGTTATGGCGGGTGAAATTTGTTTTGAGAACAACAAGGAAGGAAGGAATTCAACTTGAAGATAAGTTGCTTTTGAAAGAAAGAACTGTGAAGAGTTTTTACGAGGACGAAACATAATGAGAATTATATTGTGAAGATACAAGAATTCCAGGAGTAGAATCTGAAATTGTGAAGGAAGCATGAGGATTTCTTTAAGGAAAAGAATTATCTTTTGTTCTGGAGGTATGGGATGTGATTATAAGAGGGGCCGAGCGCCGGGACGTCGCTCTCTTTTAGGAGGGTAGGATGTGACAACCCAAACCCGAGGTCATTTATTTAATAATATATAATATTATTTTTACGAATGATTTTGAAATTTTTGATGAGATTGAATGATATGACGATTGATGGTTTTATTTAAACCGACGTTGGAGGTCTTATTTTTATCTTTTTACTAATAGCGAGGATTATTAGTGACCACGATATCGACGGATGCCCGAGATTCAATGTTTTATCATTTGTTGTCTCGATGTTTATGTTTTGGACGTTTTTATTTTAAGTTCGTATTAAGTCGAACCGAGATCATATTATCATCATATTTTGAGTGCGTTTTAACTTTTGAAAAGTATTTTTACGAAACCCGAGCCTCGTAAATATTTTCAAAATTGACAATTTACATTTTCTACCTTTACAACTATTTAATTGCATTTTGGACAAAAACTATCACAAATTGGCAAAAACTACCCCTCCACCCCACTATATATTATTTTTCCACTAACCATTTTAAATATAAAATTCATTTTAAGAAAAAAAATCCATCTCTCTCTCTCCTTGTTCTTGTTTGCCGTCCACCACCATAACAAAAAACACCCTCATTTTTGATGATCAACTTTGATTCATGAGAAACTAAAACAAGTCCCATCTTGCAAACTTGATGGTGATTCTAACGGTAAAATTTTTACCCACATGCATTTACTTTCAAAAAGTTATTTTTCTTGATGAACTAGTGATGTTTGATCCATTTTTATGATGATATATATGTGTTATTGTTATTTTATTCAAAAATTGTTGGTTGCATGTTCATTACTTTTGAGTGGGTAATTTTTGTATGATCATTTAAATGAGTTATGGGTTAGTTAAGTTGTTGGTAATGATTTTAGGGTGATATTAGGCATATGAGAATGATTAAAATGTGATGAAAAATTAATTTTGAATGATTTTTAAATATATATTTTAAAACAGATTATTAAACTTAATTTTCTAAAAATATGAGTTTGAGTCTGAGATGAACTAATTAGATATTGTTGTAGAGAATGTTTTTAGCTTCGTTTTGGTATAAGGTAGGGCTTCTAGCTCCAAACGAGCGAAAAGTTACGTTAGTTTGATTATTCGTGTACCGGGAGACGAGTATCGTCACAATATGTAATTGTTGTCGATATTTGGATCGAATCTCGGGGACTATAAAATGGATTTTAAAAATGAGTCATAGACTGATTTTGAATGATAAGTATGATGATGTTGAGTTATTTTCAAAGTTGAGTGTCGGTTTTGTAACCGGAGAAAAATAAATGGTTTAAAAGACTATATGAGTTGTTGACGTAAAACTGTCCGGTTTTTGTAGTTCAAAGATGCGTCGGACAGAGAACTTTAAAAGTAAAACCTTTTGATGGGATTTTAACAGGTCTTTATATATATAGTAAGTGACATTTCTGATTAGTATCATAAGTATTTGATGTGTTTAAGTGGGGTAAATGAGCTCGTACATTTGGTATGTACCGACAGATTTTTATCGAAAGAATTAACTAATAGAATAAACATATAGAATGAAGTAAAAGGTCACTTGTGTTGTTTTCATTTTGGGTTGAGTGTGATTTTATGATTTTGAGTTTGATGTTAGTAAGTATGGATTTTATTCGAGTTTATTATTGATGAACGCGCCTTATTTGATAGGTTGCGATTTGTGTGTTTATCGGGCATCAACTATCGTCGAAGATCGTCTTGCCACTGCTATTACTCCAGGTGAGTCTATAGCCTCGCTTTTGTAATTGTTTTGAATGATTTTAAAACCCGCGAGGGGGATACATGCTATTTGAAAGTAAAATTGACACAAGTCATGATTGATTGTTTGGACCCGAATGTTGCCTTTGTTGTTTGAATTGTATAAGTACCTAATTTGCAAAAGTTCCTAAATTCATGAGCCGTTAACTATCTTCTGACTTGATGTTGTGAGTTGGGAATAGCCGCTTATTCTAATAATAGTACTATTGGGCTGACGACCCTATCTGAGACCAGGGCTTTACGCTGAGTAACCCGCTAGGAAGGATAATTTTACGAGAATGAGAATTGGTATTCTTGCAAATGATACCCTAGTAGGGGCACTGGAATTTCATCTAGTCGTGCCGGCTTTAGGCGTGGGTGACTAAGTTAAGGGGTCGGTGTCATGAGCTTAATACAATTCAATAGCTATTGCTATATGCCAGACTTCCTGACTAATAGATTGTATGGGCACAATTCTATTAAATGATCTTGATTGATTTTTCTCTTGTGTTCAAATGTTGATTTGGAAAACCTATAGACTCGCTCAACCGCTGTGTTGATGATTTTAAGCATGTATTTCAGGTATTGAAGACAATGAATTGCGGAGCTTGCTGGAGAAGGATTGCGGATTGCTTTTGTGGTGATGTGTCTAAAACGGATTTCCTTCCCTTTTGGTCATAAAAATAATAATGTACGGTCGAGTGCTTTGGTAAAGTGTTTGTGGATTTGATCAAGTCTTTGGGGGACCTAAATGATACTCTGATATCTTTAAAATTGTTTTACATGGGATCGAAAGTTTTAGACAATGGTTAAATTATTTCCTTTTATATTTACAAATGTATCATTTTGAGATTGTTCAAAGTGTCTTGTATAACAATGTTTGTATTTAGCACCCAAATGTGTATTTCTGTTGCACAATGTAATTTGAGGGTGTTAAAGAGTGACTACAAAGAGGAGTCGGATGACGATGATCAAAATGACGATACAGTTAAGAAAGAGCCTGGGGTAAAAAAACGTCCCCGAAAAGTGAAGGTTGAAACGTAGGAATCTGATGAGGAATATGTCAAAGATGAAATTGACGAGGAAGATGAAGAGGGTGTTAAGAATCATGGGAAGAAGCAGAAGAAAACTTCTGAAGGTGGAGAGGTTGTGTTGAGTGAAAAAGATAAGTATCTACTCAAGTTTCCAATTATAAAATCTAGGACAGTGCCTACTTCTTTCTTCGCAGCAATTCGAGATAGCAGAGTGGACATTGATAAGTTTTTGGGAAGTATGGGGTTTTCTGCATTTTGTTCTATTAAAATAGATACCTTACCTGGGCGTTTAGGGAGGTTTGCTGTTAGAACGTTTGATAAGGAGAGCTATCATTTTAAGCTTTTAAACGGGTCTTCGATTCTTGTAACTCCTCAAAAGATTAAGGATATTTTAGGACTTCCCATTGGTGGAACTTCTATATATGATTTACCTGAGAGAGCTTTGGATGACCCGTTTGTGTTGTTGTGGTTAAAACAGTTTGATAAACCATGGAAACTACTTCATGCTTCTGATATTCAAGAGAAACTTAATGAAGCAACAGAAGTTGACTTGATGTATAAAGTCAATTTTCTTACTCTATTTTCTGTTGGGTTGTGTACAGCTTACACGATGAAAGCAATACCTGATCTAACTATTGTTCGGCGTATTCGTGAGGATACGGATATTGCTGGAATTGATTGGTGTGAGTTCTTATACAAGTGTCTTGGAAATAGTACGGAACCGAATACTTTGGTTGGTTTTTACATTGGGCCGTTGTGTTTTTTAATTGTAAGTGTGTATATATATATATATATATATATACATTTTTACGTTTTTTTTTGTGTTTTTGTATTTTATGTTATATTAGTTATAACTTTTAACAAGAAATAATTTTTATTTTCCTAACAGCTGCTGTATTTGGATTCAACAAAATTTGATCGTTATCCTGTTCTTCGGTCTAAACCTGCTATACTGAATTGGAATACAACAAACATGCATCGTAGACAGGATTTAGAGGTCCAAGATAAAGTAATTGGGATGTTGGAGTGGCAGCCGGAATGGACTGCGTCCGAAGAAAAACAAAGTGAAGGTTTTTTTAATGTGGGTAAACAAACTGAAGAAAAACAAAGTGAAGAAAAACAAAGTGGTTTTTCCGGTAAACAGGTGTGTTGTCGTATCTTTTTACGGTTTTTATTGTTTTTTCAATGATTTTTGTATCATCTAAAGTGTTATAATAATTTGAGTTTGCATGATTCAACTGAATCATGCATGATCCAACTGAATCATGCATGATCCAACTGAATCATGAATTTTTCTACATGAATCAAACATGATTTATATATTTCATTTTTGTAGGTCTTTTGCACAAAGATCAATGAAAAGCTTTCAAGCATTGCCAAAGACAAGGCCGAACTTGAATGCATTTTAAGAGATGCGAACAATGAATTTCCAAATGATGAGAACATTCGTCAATTGATTGAGAAATATGAGGGAGTTTTTAAGGATACTGTTTTGTTTCAAAATGAACCTACTCATATTGATGATTTCAATGCTTCCCCTGACGAGAATGTTGATTTAAACAAGCCAAAAGAGTTGGCTACAAATGAGTCACCTACAAAGGACATTGAGCCCGGGAACGAAGCAACAACAGACGAAGCAGCAGATGAAGGAGTAGACGAAGCAGCAGTCGATGATGTTGAAGAAACTTACACACAGTGGCTTGAAAGAAATATTCATTGGGTTGGAGAGGTGATTGATCTGCTTTCAGATGCATTTTATGACGTATATTTTTAACTTTTCCTCATGAGTTGTATAATGATATGTTCATATGTATGTTTATAATTAGAATTTTTGAACTTTTTGCAGGAAAATTTGTTTAATATGATTATGAATGAACCTACTAATGTTTCGCCTCCCAAGACGCCTCCACGAGTTTCTACTCGTTCATCTCCCATGAAAAAAGTTAGGAAGCCATCTTCTATGTTGTCGTCTCCTTTTATGAACAAGAGAACTGAAGTTGGTCCTGATCTAAAGAGGCTTGAGTTTATACTGGGGAATAGTTTTTTCGCTATGCAAGGCGATACATAGTAAGTTCTCTATTTTAGTTTTTACTTTCTATTTGTAGTTAAAGAATGACATATCGTAATTTGTTTGTTATTTCTAATTGTAGTGAAACTGTTTTCCAAACTAATTCGGGTTATGAGCAAAAGTCTGTACGAGTGAGCATGGAGACATTGACACCTGGATTATGGTTAGACCACAATGTTATTGATAGTTGGAGTGCATTATTGAACCTAGAGGAGCGGGCTACATTGTTGAAGCTGATGGAAGCGGGTAAAGTTAATGAGCGGTTAAGAAGGTTTTTTTTTACAATTGGCTGTATTGCAAGTTTCTATTCACATGTAGCGATGTTTTTTTCATTCAGTAAATCATGCATGATTCATCTTGAATCATGCATGATTCAACTTGAATCCTCTCTAATTTTGTTTCGTTTGCCTGTAAACAGCCAGAAGGAACTATTAAAAATACTCTTGATCCAGATGGACAGTGGAAAGTCTTTTCAGATACCATTTCAACTCAGTTGCAGCATGATGAGGATGCACTTCGCCTCTCGGATGTTGATTTGGTGTTTTTTCCTATTTGTTCTTCTGGACACTTTTATGTTGTTGTTTTCAACTTGGAGAATCCGTCAATGTTTATCATTGATAACATTTATGCTGGACCATATTCCTATACTTCAAGATACAAAGCAGCTTGTGATCCTTTGGTAAGTTTAAAATCATTTTGTTTATTAATGTATTGAGTTTTGTTAATGTATCGAGTTTTATTAATGTATTGAGTTTTGTGATCCTTGTATCTTTTATTGACTTTTATATTGTTTCTCTTTTTCAATTTTTTTTGTAGAAAAAGTTTTTTATTAGGCATCTAAAAGAGCATGGACATGACAAACTATCGGCCATGATGAAAGTCAAAGCACGCATTCTACGTTTGAATTGGAGTACAGAGAGTAACTATGAAGATTGCGGAATATTTACTATGATCCATATGGAATCTTACACTGGTAATCCTGTTGATTGGGATGTTGGGTTAGATGAAGGATCAAAGGAACATCACTCACAGTTGTTATGTATGAGGTATAGGATTGCTACCAAGATTTTGTTGCATGATTTTAACATTCATAAACAGAAGATGTTTGAGTTGGCCTTCAAGTTTGAGACTGAGAATGAACACCAGAAAAGGGTTGATATTATTCAAGAGGCAATCAAAAACAGGAATGAGCGTGATCCACCGAAGACTATGCCTGGCAAAGAAGATCCGGCAGAAGGGAAGGATGTTAAATCTGCAGAAAGAAAGGAGGAGGTTGGGAAGGAGGTTCGGAAGGATGTTAAAGTTGCAAAATCGAAAGATTTTCATATGACATATGCTGGTGCTAAAAAAAGAAAACGATGTTTGATTGTAGTTTGTTAAACTTTTGTTCGTAAAATGGATGGTAGTTTTATGAGAAGGGTATTTTTATGTTATATTCTGGTGTAATATGTTGGTAATCTTTTGTTGGTAAAACTGATGGTACTTTTATGTAATATTGGATGTTATCTTTTAACTGTTACATGACTGTCTTTTTTATGTTATCTTTTTTACTGTTATGTAACTGTTTGCATGATTCATCTATGAATCATGCATGATTCATTTATGAATCATGCATGATTTATATATGAATCATGCATGATTCATCTATGAATCATGCATGATTCATATATGAATCATGCATGATTCATATATGAATCATGCATGATTCATCCATGAATCATGCATGATTTATATATGAATCATGCATTATTCATCCTTGAATCATGCATGATTCATCCATGATTTTATGGCAGATATCTTTTCACTAAGATATCACAATGGATTCAACATTGCATGATTCTTTATGATGACTCATGTGTATGATTCTTGTATGATTTTCCAAAAGTTTTGTAACAGTTTAACTACATTCAATAGAACATTAATCCCACACATTTTAACCAAATTAAGGAAGAAATCTAAGAATAATTATAAGTGAACTACAAAAACAATTCAAGGACTACCCGCACCACTTGTTCCTGTTTGTAGTGCATCAGCAGTAGTTACCTTGCTGACTCATATGCATGATTTTTGGATGAGGTGATGATTCCTTATGAATCATGCATGATTCATTGATGAATCATGCATGATTCATTATGAATCATTCATGATTTATTATGAATCATGCATGATTCATTATGAATCATGCATGATTCATTATGAATTTCATTATGAATCATGCATGATTCATAAGGAATCATGCATGATTCATAATGAATCATGCATGATTATCCAGAACTTTTGTAACAGTTTCACATTCAATTAAATAATATATGAACATTAAACAAAGTACTTCAATCTCAGAGTTTTAATATAGTTAAAGCAAATTAAAGAAGAAATCTAACGAATATTATAAGTGTACTACAAAACAATTCAAGGAGCACCCGCACCAATTGTTGTATTCCTTGCTTCCTTTTTCAGCAGCAGCCGCAATGGATGCATTCTTTGCTGCATTTGCAGCAGCAGCCGCAACACCCGCACCAGTTGTTCCTGTTTGTAGTAGCAATAGTTGTATTCCTTGCTTCCTTTTCAGCAGCAGCCGCAATAGTTGCATTCCTTGCTTCCTTTGCAGCAGCAGCCGCAACAACAATCTTTTGGACTTTAGCAATGTATTTTGGATTTTCCGGACATGTTGTTTTTGTATGTTTGTTAGTCTTCACTCCACATTGTACACACTTCCGCGCTTGCTTTTTTTAGCATTGATAGCTACTTCTCTTGCACTTTTTCTACGTTCTCCTTTCTTAGCACCTCTTATTGAAGCAACATGAGGATTGTTTACAGTATTCTTATTCGGCTTTTGAACTGCATAAATATCTTCAATCATGTCTGTCGTTTTCTGTGAAGGAGACCTTGGCACTAGAACCTCAAATTCCTTCTTTATAGTTTTGAGCTTTTCCACAAATTGCGATAACTTTTCTTTATCTTTACTCAACAAAAACAGACACTCATCTACTACATAATTAGCCTAATTTGTTAATATTTCCATTTCTTTGTTTTTCTCTCCATATCTGTTTGTGCTTCTTCTTAATGAAAGTGGTATCAAATCCCTCCTCCAACGCCTTAAAACGTACTTCTCCGGAATCATTTGAACATTACGGTTCTTCAAAACACAAAATACATGTCTACATAAAAATCCGTAACGCATGAAATGTCTACAGGTACACTCAACTGATCCATCTTCAAGAGAACGCACAACCTTGTTTTGATGCAAAAAAAAACGTATTAATACCTGATTCTTACTAAGTCATGCATGATTCACTAGTGAATCATGCATGATTCACTAGTGAATCATGCATGACTCATTATGAATCATGCATGATTCATTGTTGATTATATATGAATTATGCATGATTCACTAATGAATCATGCATGATTCATCAATGAATCATGCATGATTCATGATGAATCATGCATGATTCATTGTTGATTTTATATGAATTATGCATGATTGTTAAAAAAAAATCCACTAACCTTGTAGTCTATTACTTTGTCTTCTTCCTGCACAACCATCTCTTTTCCTTCTTCTGTGAATAGTGTCCTATAAGCACCCGCCTTTGTATCTCTAACTAAAACCATCTCAACTCCCTCTTCCTTTTTAAACTCTTCTATTTGACAAGACCAAATAGATTCATACATTTCTGTTTGAACAAGCATAAATATTGTCCTTGTATAAACTTTAGCCGCATGTCTTTCCATTTCTAACATTGTTTTATATCTTGGGGCAGCATCAAAAGTTCTAAAATCCAGATGTTCTTGTCTATTCCTTTGCCTTTCCATTGTTGATTCATAGCACATCATGAAGTTGACCAATGTTGACCCGTGATTTGTGAAACCTTTAAAAAACGCGTTTTCACTCTCTGATCTTGAAGTAGTTCTCATTAAGCCAAACAGAGGTGACGTAATAAAATAAGCTGGTAACTACATTTTTCGAAGGTCATACATCTTTGTCATCCACTTGTGTTTTTCCAACTTAAAGTCTTCAATAAATATTGACCATCTTGCTTCAGATTCTTTTGGCTCTATAAACATACTCCACACCAATTTGTTGAAACGTTCTTTGAAATTAGTTTTATCATAAATTTCTTCACATATCTATAAGTAAATCATAATAGATTATTTATAAGAATCATGAATGATTCAAAAAAGGTTATGAAAATGGCAATACCTTTGATGGGATTTTTTGCATGATATGCCACATGCATAATCTGAGTTTTGATTCTTTTAGAACAGCTTCAATTGCCCTTTCATTGCCCCATCTTGATCCGTTACAATCATCGTTTGTTGTTTTTCGTGAGCAGTCATGAACGATGTTAGAAGCCACGTATAAGCTTATGTGTCCTCTCTTAGTAGCATTCTTGATCCAACATTCACGCACTTTCGGTGATTATCTATTCCAGTGAATGGAACAAATACCATATCGTACCTGAAAATAATGTACGATTACAAAATAAATAACAGATTATGCAAAAAAGACAGAGTCGACGTGAATGATTTATGATGAGTCATGCATGATTCATCTTGAATCATGCATGATTCATCTTGAATCATGCATGATTCATGATGAATCATGCATGATTCAACTGATGAATCATGCATGATATATGTTGAATCATGCATGATTCATGTTGAATCATGCATGATTCATGTTGAATCATGCATGATTCATGTTGAATCATGCATGATTCATGTTGAATCATGCATGATTCATGTTGAACAGAATCAACAGAATCATAAGGTTTCATATTCAACAGAATCATAAATAACTTATTTGTTTGTTCAGAAGGTAGCATCAAAAGATATAATATCTCCAAACTCTTCATAGTTGCGTTTATCTACTTCGTCCGCCCAAAACATTGCAACTAATTCGCTGTTTTCAACCTTATACTAAAACGTAAAGCCTGGAACAAACTTCTTCCTGTTTTCCATCTTATTTATAAGCATCTGCGCATCACTTTCTCCTATATATTCATTAACGTCCCTTATCTGATTCTTAAAATCATCACTAGTTCTATGCACATACTCATCACCCCCTTTGATACTAGAATACACGGCATGTGCCTTGGTTGCCCCAAGTTTCATTGTTGAAGCTTTCACAACAAACACTCTTTCTGCATGAGTCATTTTTCTTTGTTTCTTTGTTAAATGCTTATACTCTTTCGGAAGCATTTGATGGTTGTGCTTAGCAACAAATTTGGTTATTTCATACTTTCTCTTAACATAATCCAAATCAACCTTTATTTGTGCCTCACAACCTGTTACACGATATCTTTTATTCCTTGTTTGCTTTCCACTATTTGCAGGATCCAAGGTGTTAACATTTATGTCTTTTGGAACCCCTTGCCGGTTACACATGATGTACTTTGATTTAACGTCACCACTCCTATTTCTTTTTTACGTGGACTTTTTAACTTCAATCCTGATTTTTCAGCATAAGCAGAATAAAACTCAATACATTCCTCCATTGTATCAAATCTTTTTCCCTGCTTAGGTAACAACTTGTCCGGAATAATTGGTTCCCAATATACAGATCCTCCGGGTGTCTCACTATGAATGTATAAACTTGGTCTTAGAGTGCTGGTAGAACCTGTTAGAGAATAACAATTGTTAAAGTGCTGGCATAAACTTGGTCAAAAAATTTGAATAATAATAAAAATTATTCATCATGAATCATGCATGATTCATCATGAATCATGCATGATTCATCATGAATCATGCATGATTCATCATGAATCATGTTTCATTCAACATGAATCATGTTTCTACATAAATCATGCATGATTTTACATGAATCATGCATGATTCATGATGAATCATGCATGATTCATGATGAATCATGCTTGATTCCACATGAATAATGCTTGATTCTACATGAATCATGCTTGATTCCACATGAATCATGCATGATTCCACATGAATCATGCATGATTCCACATGAATCATGCTTGTTCCACATGAATCATGCTTGTTCCACATGAATCATGCATGATTCCACATGAATCATGCATGATCGACATGAATCATGCATGATCCACATGAATCATGCATGATTCATCATGAATCATGTTTCATTCAACATGAATCATGTTTCGTTCAACATGAATCATATTTTTACATGAATCATGCATGATTTTACATGAATCATGCATGATTCATGATGAATCATGCTTGATTCTACATGAATGATGCTTGATTCCACATGAATCATGCATGATTCCACATGAATCATGCTTGTTCCACATGAATCATGCTTGTTCCATATGAATCATGCATGATCATACATGAATCAGGCATGATCCACATGAATCATGCTTGTTCCACATAAATCATGCATATTCAACATGAATCATGCATATTCAACATGAATCATGCATGATTCGACATGAATCATGCATGATTCGACATGAATCATGCATGATTCGACATGAATCATGCATGATTCGACATGAATCATGCATGATTCGACATGAATCATGCATATTCAATATGAATAACACATGTTCAACATGAATTATGCAGAATCAGCATGATTCAACATAATTTCGACAAGAAAGATTTATTACTGCATTTGTATTCAAATCATGCCTGATACTGTTTTCAAAGAACTCAAACTAATCATTTACCTATATTTTCGACAAGATTAGCTTCTGGATCTGCATCTTCATCAAGTACGTGACGTTCTGGATCTAGATCTGCATTATCAGTTTGCGTAACTGGAACCACAACAACATCTTATTTGATTTGAGCTTCAATTCGTCTTTGTATTTGAGTTTCCATGTCTGTTTTTTCGCTGTGGGAAGTCGCCGGAAAAGATGGCCTGAAAAGATGGAAGGTAGGTGGTTGTGGAAGGTTGTTTGCGGTGGAAGGTAGATGTGTTGTAGGTGATGTCGCCGGAAAAAGGTAGGTGGTAGGGGTGGTTGTTGGTGGAAGGTAGGTTGTTGGGGGTGGTCGCCAGAAAAAGTTGTTGGGGTGGTTGTTGGAGGTGGTCGCCGGAAGGTAGGTGGGTAGGAGACCCGACCTAATTTTTGTAGATAAAAATGGTTGTGTGTGTAAAATATTGTTATTTATATGGGGACTATTTTACCCCTCTAGTGTTGGAGGAGGGTATAATCTGGACCGTTAGATGAAAAGATGATGGATGGTTGAGATTAATCCATTGGGACTTTTTAACATAAAGGGTTGTTGGGGAACCCAAACCGGTATCACCATATTTCAACTAGATTCATTTCACCATATTTCATAATCCATTATCGAGCCAAATAAGATAAAAGTACTACACTTACCTTACTGATAGAATTGCTTATAATCAAAGACCAAGGTAACAAATACTTTGTATGATACTATGACATTATCACTCATAACAAAGTCCTGCCAAATACTGAAATTTATGCTGCCGCTATTGAAATTTGAATGTGAGAGCAATGGTTTATGAAGTATACTGATGTTTTTCCTAATCATGTATCATCCAATATTTGATAATGATAAAAGAGGGAAAATGGGGAGACAAACTACCCTACTCCGCAGTCCGCAGCAGAGAAAGAGGTTATCAAAGTAAAGTCACGGATATAAGAGTATACCCCTATATGTGCATCCTTTATTCTAGGCGTTTTTTTCTAAAATTAAGACGGTATTGTACTGGTCAAACCGATGAATGGGAGACAGACGCATTATAAGAAGTACAATTCAGACGGTGTTGTACTGGTCAAACTGATGAATGGGAGACAGACGCATTATAAGAAGTACAATTCAAAAAGCTTCTAGGGCCTGATTCAACATTGTTAATGCTTAACTACACATGGATGGCCAAGTTGGTAAAAGCTTGCGACTATTGTCACTAGAATGTGAGGGGTCTCAAGTTAAAATAACCTTGAAGTGGATAAACAATCCTTCTTGTGCCCATCATCAATAATTAATACTGTATAAAGTTTTGATTCTCTACTCGGGTATATTTTAATACGGGTTTATCAAACTTCATTTTCCAACATTCAAGGTATATGTGGATGAACAAGAGATCAAGACAAATGAAAATTTTGAAGAACTGAGAAAATATATATTCCATGAAACTAGGGACAAATGAGTGCAGCTTTCCGGTAACTATGAAAGAGACTCCATTTGTGTCTTTCTAGTTTTGGTTCATCTAACTTGACTACATAAAAGTTAACCTTTTGCAAGCACGAGCTCCTATAATATTATACAATGGCTATTACCAAGTTCACGTTACTGTATATAGACTTGCTGCAGACGTAAGTTTTTATACAGCAGTGATGCCTCTTATGCAGACTGTCAATACTAGTTACAATTCGTTATAAAAGTAATAAGACATCACTACCAAATTTGGTGTATAAAGATGCTACATCCTGTCACGGTACAAAACCACGAAAATGGTTAGAAACCGATATGAAGTTGGTCAATAAATTACGTTTGGTATATAAAAATGCTCTCCTATCACGGATCAAATCAATCAAAAGTACACAAAGTTGCTTATTCCAGCTTTTTCTAACTATATAAGCTTCTCAGTACCATGTGTGACAAGTTAAACTCTAATATGTCATCTACTATCATTTTTTAAATTATACACTAGTCCACGGATATTAGCTATGATGCAAATTACTTGTTCAAGACCTCCTTCCAAAATCAACTAGATTCATGAGCCGTGCATATACTTTGGCCAAAGCTTAATATATCTACCAATTAGTTTGTTCAATTGTGCATAATACTGCTTGTACAGCTCCCTCTTGACTTTGCCTATACATGAAACTATGAAAGTTAAACCTGAACATATCTACCATCGATGTCCAGCTCTGTAAACAAGTCAAAAACTATCTAAACTATTCAGCAGTAGCTGCACATCCCCTACTAAATAGAAGCAATGAGAACATTACCACAACTATTATGTTTTTCCTGCACATGATCAAGTCTTGTGTCTGACAACTTGCGCAAGTGCAAAGGATACTACACGGCCATTGCTCCAAAGGTTTATATTATGTTGTCTATAATACCATACTTGATACTAAATGTTATTTGCAACAGCCAGTGATGTTAAGAGAACATATACAGGGGCTATTATCGTTCATGAAGGTGTAAACTAATATTATGGGGTGGTAAGTTGTTAGCAAGGCATAACCACGATTTGTATCAACCGATGCTCGCTCTTTCTTCACAGAATAGATCAACCGAGAGTAATCAAAGATGACTGTTTGCACATATTGGTCTCACTTTAACTAATGGAAAGGTGTAGATAAAACCGAAACCTATCTAAAATAGATGTCCCACATCTTCTATCGTTTATATTACTTGTTTT
Source organism: Glebionis coronaria (assembly GCA_025667525.1). Classification (NCBI taxonomy): domain Eukaryota; kingdom Viridiplantae; phylum Streptophyta; class Magnoliopsida; order Asterales; family Asteraceae; genus Glebionis; species Glebionis coronaria. The sequence continues at coordinate 23,037,095 of CM046880.1, forward strand.
AATCAAGGCAAGATTATCTTAAGATGTCACAGCTGGTATTCCACATATAAAGGAAATACACAACAGAATATTTCTCTATACGGACTAGAACTAGACTCTCCCCAAAACAGTAGCAAGCATGATTTCACCCTCACTTCGTTTAAAATATATATTACGTATTCAAGACTCCCCGTCAAAAAGGATATGTTTCGTATGAATCAGCTATTGTCTGTATTAACTTCTCAACAGATATACTAGTATGAATCAATGTGTATTAGATGTTCATTCCGTCTTTCTCGGCCTGGCAAGAAGTTTTGCTGTTGTGCCTACTACTTGTATAGTTGTATACTCTTCTTTACAAAATAACTGTGCCAGGAAGTTTTATACCGAGACATTCAAAATTTTAAGTGGATACATACTAACATTACATATTCAAATTCTTATACATAAGCGAACAAGCACGAGCCAACCCCGACACGTCTTTAAGAAATTGAGGCAACCGCGTTGTCAAATTCACCACCATCTTATTCTTCACCTCGTCACATAAATTTTTGTAAGTCTCCTCCATGACCAACCGTGGCTTTGACGCCTCCACAGTCGATAGATTCTTAGCAATATCTTTATTGCACCATCTTTCAAAATTTTCTAATACTTTGAACAACTCTTTTCGCGTTTCATCGCATTTCATTTTCATTTTCCTCTTGTTTGATTGTAATTGAGCGATTGTATGAATATCCGCGGAAAATTCTTCCATAGCGGTCATTGTATCTTCTTCCGGAAGTTTCTCGATTTCGTTGAGCCATGAGCATAATAATGATTCAATTTTAGGGTATTGAGACTTTAAGATGTGATTTGTGCTAACAACCAGGTTATAATTAAGCCAATGTTCGAGCGACTTAATGTAGTTATTTTGGTGTAGCATGAGTTTTTTGAACTCGGTTGACCAAATTTTTACATGATGATGGAGTTTCCGCGTGTTGTGCAAGTCATGAGCACTTGTTTCTTCTCGCAGTTCCAAGGTTTTGAAGTTTTGTAACGCTTGAATTATCGTGGACTGGTGTTCATGTTGCTTTTGCATATTTTCCCACATTGTCGCCATCCTGCAAATAAGTTTTCGTGTTAGTTTCAAGCATTTATAAAAAAATGTACTTGTATTTACACAACGATACAATATGACATCTTTCTTACCAGTCGATCATAACAACATTGATTAATAAAATAATTGTAAGAAATTGCGTTCGGTTAACTAATGATAGAAATAATACTGTAAAGTTAGAATCACTTACTCTTGAACAAGTTGAACAAGTTTTGGATACAATTGCTCATCACGAAGATGGTTGATTTATGTGATGGTGGAATTGATGGCAGAATTGATAGACTGCATGTCCACAATGTATCTTGGGTTCAACTGCTTTACGGGCATCGAGTCGTTACTAACACTTCCAAGTTTATTCAATGATGCAATCTCTCTCTGGTATGCATATATCACATCTTTAGCATCCTTGGATTGCTTATATAGTTTCTTCTCCCATTCTAACATCTTGTCTAGTATCGTAGCGAGTGTCTCTTTCTCTGCGTGAACAAAGCAGTCATTGTTGAGAGTAACGACCCGCATGAATCTTGTAGAATGACCAATAAGACCTATAATAAGCAAGGCTGTTAGCATCAATATGACTCGAAAAACAAATGCAATTTCAAATAAAGACGAACACGTATAACAAGATTAACCAGCCATATAATCTATAGTAATTACCTCGAAAACGTCCAAAATTCGAGCGGTGGTGTAACTTATTATACTCGAGAATCCTAGAAACTTGATATGCACTTTGTGAAGCGTTTATAAAACAATCATCAACCTGTTTGAATACCTTGAACAAGTTGACATCTTTCTTATTCACAATTGAGGCGAAGTAATCACTAAAGGCAGCGCCTGTGTTTTTGAGAGCCGAAGCGTAGGCGGAATTGGCATCAGCAAAGGCGGCATGAGCGGATATCGAGCGTCTCATATATGCTTTATTGCGCTTGCATGGGTCCATCTTTGATTCAAAACACCCCATGCTAGTAAAAAAGTGGGTCGATTAATAAATCTCTTGGGTTTGGTTCGTTGGAGTTAAGTGAATACATGTACGGATGTTTATATAGGTAGATATGTCGGTCAAAACCAACCGACGATGTTTATATACGGAAGGATTTTATATAAAAGACTTTCTTTTTTTTTTCTTTTTTTTAAATTTTTTTTTTAATTTTTTTAAGCTCATGTGAGTAATTGAAGCAGCTAGTAGGGGTGTTAATATTTCTGACTCGACTAACCCGAATTCAAAATTGAGTGAGAATTCGGGTAAACAAATTATGTCTAATCTGGGTCCGAGTTAACCCGATTGATCCGAATAAAGAATATTTTTATTTTTTAGTTAATTTAATATAATTTCTATTAAAAAAAGTAAAAAAAAAATTGTTTTTTTATATTTTATTCAAACTCAAGTTAACCCGAACACGAATAAACCCGACCCAATTAGACCCGAGCTAAATAGACCCAAACCCGACTAACTCGAGTTGAAATCGGGTTAGGTTCAAGTAAATTAGTTTTAGTCTCGACCCAATTTTAACCCCGACCAGAACAACTCAAACCTAACCCGATTCCCACCCTAAATACTACTCTTCATATGCTCTAAATCCGAGCTTCACTTCACTTAACTTCACTTAACTTCAATGTTAGTACTTTGGTTAGCGATAAATACACTCGTAAATAGTCATTATTGAACACTCAAATCAAGTTACAAAAGGCTTTTTATTATTATAAAATATTTAGCAAAAAAGATTTCCATTATAAAAATATTTTTTTGCAAAAAGTTAACATAATACATTGATAGCATTAAATACACTAGACGATTACCCGCGCATAGCGAGGAAATTTCTAGCGACAAATAATTAATGATATGTTATATTGTGGTAAGTGTTTCGTGTGACATTCAAAATAAAACATGTACAGATCAGCCGTTCTAAAAAAACATGTATAGATAAAGTTATTCACCTTTTGTTAAAGTAGAACAACATAAAAAATTTAAATTATCATTCATAACCCGTTGTAGAAGTAACATGTTTTGACCCACTAACACAAATACTATGAAAACCCAGTTTGACCCGACCGATTCAACCAGTTAGAAAAACGGTTAAAATTAAACCTGGTCTTATATTTTCGAAACCCTGTTACACCCGGTGAATGAACTAGTAATCGGGTGACTCGATCGGGTTGACCCGGTGGTCGAACCGTTGACCAGTTGGTCGACCGGTGACCCGGTGGTCGAAATTAGGTGTAGTGAAATTATGGAAGAAGTTTGACTAATTAATAATTAAATCTATTTATGGAATTTAAGTTTCACATTTAACTATTTATAGAATTTAAGTTTTCACTTTTCAAGAAATTAGGGTTTTTCCTTTATAGGTAGTACAGATTAAGTTCTCGGACAGATTCGGTATTCTGTCAGTTTAATGTTGTCCGACATCTGACAATAAAGAGATCTGTTTTCTTGGATAGATAAGGATATCGGTCAAAGAAGCAGTTTTAGGGTGTTTTGGTTTTTGATCTATTTTGGGCTAAGACACTTGGTGTTTGGGTTTACGTGAAACACGACTACCATTCCGAACGTACTTGTTTGACGTGTCTGTGTAGCAACCATAGAGGTGATAATTTAATCACTAAGTTTCATTTGATGTGGTCTACAAAGGTTAGTTTGCTTACCTTTTTTACGTTTAATTATATGTGTTAATCATATGTGCCAAACTAGATCCATATCCGCTACGTACTTGTAGCGTTAATGGTTAACGTAGTATCTTAAATCCCAAAAAAATACCACTACCACTTTTAACCACCATCCGACTACCACCAATGGACCATTTCACCCCCTACTCCACATATGTGCAATCCTCCTCCTCTTTCCGACCATATCGTGCATTGGTATCAACTACGGCCAAAAAGTCAACAATCTCCCGTAACCAGATAAAGTCTTCCCATTAGTAAAATCCATTGGTGCTAACAAAGTTAAACTTTATGATGATCATCCTAAAGTCCTTACAGCCTTTGCAAACACAAACGTCGAGTTCATTATTGGAATAGGTAACGAGTAGTTCCAAAACTACAAGATCTTGATGCTGCTCAAGAATGGGTCAAAACCAACGTCCAAGCTTATCTTCCTGATACAAAAATTACTTCCATTGCAGTTGGGAATGAAGTTTTGACGTTTAATGATACGTCTCTATCTGGATGTTTACTTCCGGCTATGCTTTGATTAACGTTAAACTAGACAGAAAAATTAATGTCACCACCGCACATTCTCTTGTCGTTCTTGAAACATCGTATCCGCCGTCATCAGGAGCGTTCATGAAAGATTTAGTTGACCGCCTTATTGAAACACCTGATCTTCTTGATAAAGACCTCCAAATGAAAAAAAAAACAAATACATAATCTGAATAGTAAGCAGAACATGTTGAAACATATATTATTTACAGCCGACAACAGGAACTACAGCCTACAGAGAGCAGATTTTCTCAAATTCTAATGTAACATTCATATTATCAACAAATAGTCTGTGACAACCCAAAACCAAGGTCATTGCTATATCTTACTTTACGATTAGTTTTGAAATTTTTGGATGAATTTGAACTATATTTATTTTTGGAGGTTTAAGTTTAAACCGATATTGGAAGGTCTATATTTAATATTTATTAAGTATAAGGAGTATTAACAAGCGTGATGTCGATGGATGCCAAATATTTTACGTTTTATTGTGGGTTGTTCGATTTTTGTCATTTTTAAGGTTTTATTTTAAATGACGTGTTAAGTCGAGTCGAGAGTCGATATTATTATTTTTGAGGTACGTTTTAAATTTTTAAAAGTATCTTTATGAAACCCGAGCCCCGTAAATATTTTGAAAATTGACTAATAGTTATTTCCCGCTTTTTAGCTAACTATTTATATTTTTAGCCACAACTATTGCCAAATTGCAACCAAGGTCCCTCCACCACTATATAAAAACCCAAATCAAACACACACAACACAAAAATCCACTCAAAATTTTCCACCTATCTCTCCTTCTCTCTCTTATTTGCCGTAACACACACCACCCACCCCAAACCAAACTTCAATCAATTTTAACTTAAATTTGAGGATGATTTGAGCTAAACCAAAGCTAGACCCATTCTTAGAATTGATCAAGGATCACATTGGTGTAAGAAATTCTTACATGCAAGCATTTTTTTTCTTGATGTTGGTAGGTAGAAGCCATGATCATGCATGGTGTTTTTAGCATGATCCATGGTGGTTCTTGCTAGAATCTTTGTTAAAAACTTCATTTTGATCTAAAGGTTTTTATTTTGATTATGATTTGGATCTTATGGTTCATATGTGATGATATTAGGGTATAGAAATGATCATTTCTATGGTTGGTTTTGATCAAAAAGTTGATTTTGTACAAGATTTTGGTAGTCATTTTATAACAGTAAGTAAAGTGTAAAATCCGAATTTTTATGTTTTGAAAATGACTTAACTTATAGCCTAGGGTTTTAGATAATTTTATTAGCTTCGATTTGATATAAGGTAGAGCTTCTAGCTCCAAACGAGCGCGAAGTTATGATGTTTTGAATGATCGTGTACCGGGAGACGAGTATCGGCACTACATATAGTTGTTGTCGATATTTGGATCGAATAGCGGGGACTCTAAATGGAAGTTTTGAATTATGTAACCTAATGATAATGAGGTGTTTATTTTATAGGTTGAGTTTACTTTAAAACCCGAGTGTCGGTTTTGTAAACGGAGTCGTTTAAAGAAGTTAAAACGGTTGTATGAAAAATTAACGTAAATCTGTCCGGATTTTGTAGTTTGAAAATGAGTCGGATAAAGGACTTTAAAAGTAATTTCATTTGATAAACTTGTAGGAGGACTTTCTATATATAGTAAGTTAGTTTATCGAGTCGTTTCATAAACGGTTGACGAGTTTAAAAGGGGTAAATAAGCTAGTACATGTAGTATGTACCGGCGGACTTTATTAAAAGTGTAAAATGGTAAAGTAAATATGTAGTAAAGTATAATGAAGTTATTTATATCGTTTTCTCTCGAGTTTATCGTGACTTTATGAGTTTGAATTTGATGTTGTTATGTATGATTTATTTCTCGAGTCATTATTAATGAATGCGCCTTATTTGATAGGTAGCGGTTCTCGTGTTTGAAAGGCAACCATTATCATCGACAATCATCTCGCTAGATCTCTTATACTAAGGTGAGTCTGTATCCTCGCTTTTTATGCTAGCTACTAAATGTTTTATACCCGCGAGGGGGATACATGATATTTGAAAATAAATGAACACAAGTCATGAGTAATTGTTGGACCTGAATGTTGCCTAAAGTTGATTTCATTTTATTGAGTAACTTGTTGCTAAAGACCCTAAATTCATGAGCCGTTAACTATCTTCTGACTTGATGTTGTGAGTAGGGAATAGCCGCTTATTCTAATGGTAGTACTATTGGGTTGACCACCCTATCTGAGACCAGGGCATTACGTTGAGTAACCCGCTGGGAAGGATAATTTTACGTGAATAAGATTGTGGTATTCTAGCAACTGATACCCTAGAGGGGCAATGGTTTTATTCTAGTCATGCCGGCATTTGGCGTGGGTGAGTATTTGGTTAAGGGGTTGGTGTCATGAGCTTAAATACAATGTTTGTTTATTATTATTATTGCCTTGAATATAGATTGTGTGTACGACAATTCTATAAATGATTATGATTGATTTTCTTCTTGTGTTCAAATGTGATTTGATAAACCTATATACTCGCTCAACATTATTGTTGACTCGTTTTATGCATGTATTTCAGGTAATAGGAAGTGATGGAGCATGGAGCTTTGCTGTGGAGGTTGTGGCTTGGCTTTTGGAAGAATGTTGGTCTAAAAACTGATTCTACCTTTTAATGTTGAACAATTTACTTTATGTTGTGTACTGTACTAAACTTGTTGGTTGTTGGTCGAGATCCATGGGGACTAAACGCTTTACTCTGGTGTCGTGTCAGTACACTTATGGGATGAAATTTATGTTTTAGACCATTTATGAAAATCTTGTTTATATTTATGTGTAAACAAGAGCATTGAAATTTATGTTTTAGACCATTTATGAAAATCTTTACTCTGCGAGCATTGCATAAACATCATTTGCATTATGTTGCATAGCATGGATTACGTATGACATTTGCATGAGCATTGCATACTAATTATTATTTTATTAACGATGACCTTAAGTATCCTTGAACCCTTATAACTGTAGAAAATGGATGGTTTACCTCGTGAGGATGGATGGATTGATATGACTAATATAGTGGATGGTGAGGAAGTGGATAACTTTGGTGCTAGTGACGATGAGGAGCCTTTTGAGTTTTTAGATGATGGGATTCCACTTACTGCAGTTGGTCAGACAGAGCTTGAGTTGATACAAGGTAGTTATGTTCCAAGGGCTAATGTTGTGCCACAGACTGTTCCAGATTGTCAGCGACCTGTTGTTCGTTCTTCAACGCCTACTTGTGATGCTTATATTAGTAGTTTGCCTGGGATTGCATTTGCTAGGGGTGATGTTCCTGTTGAGTCGAGTAGTGCACGATCTATTCATGATGGTATTCCTAAGGTTTATTGTCCAGGTCCTAGGTCTTATGATGATATTTTCTGGTTTCTTAAGAAGTTTGATAGGTCTTTGTTTGAAAGGTATTTGGTTGAGACCCGTGTGATTAGGAGGTTTGAGCAGAATGAGAAAAAGTTTGACAGGTTTGTTGGTAGTGTGAGGAGATCAGAGTTTGTTAGGGCAAGGGAAATGGATGAAGTTGTTAGATTAAGATCTATGATGTTAAATTTGAGTGGGCAAGTTGAAAGGTTGCGTAGGGAGCAAGAAAGGAATGCAAGGTTGAGTGCGTGGGGTTTGCCGATGAGATCTTTTCCCAGTCGAGGTGTTGTGATTCGTGATGTGCTGAATCAGGTTGAAGCTCGAGTGTTGGTGAAGCCAAGTGAAGGAGGTAGTCGTAAGGGGAAGGAAAAAGTGGAGGAAGAATCTGAAGATGATGATAGCAGCAGTGATGACGAGCCGATGTACAAGAAGCTGCGGGGATCTGATGCTTAGTTCTTTTCTGTTGTTTTTATTTAGCCTTGTTGTAATAGAACTTATGTAGACTCGTACTGAAGTTTGTGATGAAACTTAATGACTTTAAGTTTGCTGTGATGAAGGATTGTAGTGACATTACTTGTCACAATTTTGTGGAGATTTTCCAAAGCAATCCAAAATTACCTTCATGACTTATGATTTGTCTTATTAGTTCTTGCGTGAATTGGTTAATGATTCATTGTGAATTGTGTTTTTGGTGCATGTAGTATCCATGTTACATCTTGATAGAGAAATCCTTCTTCTTATCTTGATTTGAATACTGACTTGTTCTTTTCCTGTATGATCATAGGGAGGAAGGAGTTGGGAGGCATTTTTCTGACTTTACTAAATTATTGTTTGGTTAGTTTCCTGTAAACATGCCGCCTAAATTGACGACTGCTACTGTTAATACCATGATTGAGCAAGCTATTGCTAGAGCTTTAGAAGCTGAACATGCTGCGAGGAACCAAGAGGCTGAGAATAGGAATGTTGCTGGTCAGGTTGGAGGGAATGTTGAAAATCAGGTTGGAGGAAATGCTGATGAGCAAGCAGAAGGAAATGCTGCGGGACAAGTTGGAGGTAATGCTGCTGTTCAGCAGGTTCAGAAGGAATGTTCTTATGCTAGTTTCATGAAATGCGGACCTACCCAATTTCGTGGTACTAGTGGTGCATTGGAAATAAGGAGGTGGATTGAGAAGATTGAAAGTACTTTTGAAATCAGTGTATGTTCAGAAGCTAGTAAGGTGAAATTTGCTGCAGCTACTTTTCAAGATGATGCATTGAGTTGGTGGAATAGTCAAGTAGCTACTGTGGGTTTGGTTGAAGCGAATGCTAGAACATGGACTATGACCAAGGGACTGTTGACTGCTAAGTTTTGTCCTGAGGAAGAGTTAGGTCAGTTGGAAGATGAATTGAGGCATTTGGTGCTGAGGAACAATGATATTGTAGCTTATACAAGGAGATTTTCTGATTTATGTTTGTTGTGTCCTGATGCGTTTGCTGATGACCGTAAGAAGATGAAGCAGTATATTAGAGGTTTATCTAGTAATATCAAAGGAGAAACTACTTCGTCGAAACCCAAGTCATTTGATGAAGCTGTTCAAATGGCTCATGCTTTAATGGATGTAAAGCTACAGGATCGAAAGGATAGTATTGCTGAAGGGAATAAGAGAAAGTGGGAAGCTGCACACTCAAGTCAAGGGCAGAATCGAGGTGGTTATCATAATAACAATAACCAAGGACCGAATAGGAATCAACAATATAATTTGAGAAGGAATGATGGTGTTCGTGCTGCCACAGGAAATCAAGGTAACAAGGTAAATCCAAAGTGTGGTCGGTGTAATCTGTATCATGTTGGAAATTTTCCACCTGCTTGCAACAAGTGTGGGAAGGCCGGACATAAGATGACAGATTGTAGAAACAAGGGTGTAGCCACTGGAGCCAATGCTGTCAAAGTAGTTTACTGTTCTGGATGTGGAGGCCGTGGACATAAGCAAGGGAACTGTCCGAGGGTTGGCATACGACAGGGAGGCAATGTTGCTGCTGTTGCTGTTGGGATTGCTGCTCCAACCTATGTCGTGGGAGATGCTGACAAACCTCTAGGGCCAAACGTGGTGACTGATACGTTCTTACTTGATGCTTGTTATGCTAGTGTGTTATTTGATTCTGGATCCGATAGAAGTTTCGTAGATGTTAGATTCAGTCAGCTATTGGATAGAGAACCAATGAGATTGACAACTAGTTATAATGTGGAGTTAGCTGATGGTAAGGTTGTAAGCACTAGTTCTATACTGAAAGGTTGTTCCTTGAAGTTAGGTAATTATGTGTTTAGTATTGATTTGATGCCCATAGAATTAGGATCTTTTGATGTGATTATTGGAATGGACTGGTTAGTTGGTAATGGTGCAGTAATTGTTTGTGGAGAAAGATTAGTTCAGATACCGCTAAGGAATAGGGTATTGACTGTGAAAGGAGATGAATGTACGTCTTGTTTGAGAGTCGTTTCTTGTTTAAAGATGATGAGGTATATAGATAAGTAATGATGGTATGAATGAAAGGAAATTGGAGGATGTGCCTGTGATTAGAGAGTATCCTGAGGTTTTCCCTGAGGAATTACCAGGATTACCGCCGCATCGTGAAGTGGAGTTTCGTATTGATTTAGTGCTGGGTGTTGCTCCTGTTGCTCGTGCACCGTATCGTTTAGCTCCATCTGAGATGAAAGAATTATTTGATCAATTGAAGGAATTGATGGATAAGGGATTTATTAGGCCAAGTTCGTCGCCGTGGGGTGCGCCTGTTTTGTTTGTTCGGAAGAAAGATGGTTCTTTTAGAATGTGTATTGATTATAGAGAGCTTAACAAATTGACTATCAAGAATCGGTATCCACTGCCGAGGATTGATGATTTGTTGAACCCTTGCAACAGGTCTGGGTCATGTGTATACTCGAAGATCGATTTGAGGTCTGGGTATCATCAACCGAGAGTTAGGGAAGAAGATATTCCTATAACAGCTTTCTGTACTCGATATGGACATTTCGAATTTCAAGTGATACCTTTTGGGTTAACAAATGCGCCTGATGTATTTATAGATTTGATGAATCGTGTATGTAAGCCGTATTTGGATGAGTTTGTTATCGTATTCATTGATGATATTCTCTTTTACTCCAAGAGTGAAGAGGAACATGAGAAGCATTTGAGAACAATTTTGGAATTGTTGAAGAAGGAGAAGCTGTATGCGAAATTCTCTAAGTGTGAATTTTGGTTGAAATTAGTGCAAATTTTGGGGCACGTGATTGATAGTGAAGGTGTTCGTGTGGATCCTGCTAAGATTGAGGCAATTAAGGATTGGTCAGTGCCGAAGACGCCGACCGAAGTTCGCCAATTTCTTGGTTTGGCTGGGTATTATAGAAGGTTTATCGAGAAGTTTTTGCTAATTGCTAAGCCGTTGACTAAGCTTACGGAGAAGAATCGAGTGTTTGAATGGGGATTGGAAGAGGAATCTGCATTTAGTACGTTGAAGGATAAGTTGTGTTATGCGCTGATATTGTCTTTGGCAGAAGGATATGAGGATTTTGTAGTGTACTATGACGCGTCTCATAAAGGATTTGGAGCTGTATTGATGCAAAGGGAGAAAGTAATAGCGTATGCGTCGAGACAATTAAGGAAGCATGAAGAGAATTACACTACACATGATTTAGAACTTGGGGCTGTAATTTTTGCTTTGAAGCTGTGGAGACACTACTTGTATGGAACCAAGTGTGCGGTTTTCACTGATCATAAGAGTTTGCAATATATTTTGGATCAAAAGGAATTGAATATGAGGCAAAGGAGATGGGTTGAGTTGCTGAGTGATTATGACTGCGAGATTCGTTACCATCCTGGTAAAGCGAATGTAGTAGCTGATGCACTTAGTAGAAAGGAAAGAGATAAGTCTATAAGATTCAGAGCTTTGGCAATGTTGGAAAGTGTTGATTTGACAAAAGCAATATTGAAAGCCCAAGCTAATGGTTTGAAGGAAGAGAACGTTGAGGAAGAAAATTTGGGTAGAATGTTGAAACCATTGTTTGAAGTGAGGCCAAATGGATTGAGGTATTTTAAGAATACGATTTGGTTACCGTTGTGTCCGTCTGAGGAAGATTCGTTAGGGGTGCGAGATTTAGTGATGAATGAATCTCATAAGTCGAAGTATTCAATACATCCTGAAACGAACAAGATGTATCAAGATCTTAAGAAAGTTTATTGGTGGCCAAATATGAAGGCAGATATAGCACAGTATGTTAATAAGTGTTTAACTTGTGCGAAGGTGAAGGCTGAACATAAGAAACCGTCTGGATTATTAGTGCAACTTGAGATTCCTGAGTGGAAATGGGAGAAGATTACAATGGATTTTGTGACAGGTTTGCCAAGGACTGCAAATGGTAGTGATATGATATGGGTGATTGTAGATAGATTGACTAAGTCTGCTCACTTTTTGCCAATGAAGAAGACATATATTATGGAGAGGTTAACAAGAGTGTATGTGAAGAATATTGATAATCTTTATGAATCAAGATGGTTGATATTTTTCTTAGAGAGAGAAAGTTAGAGAGAGAAGTGAAAGAAACTTTTCTATTGAAATGTGAAAATGAAAACAACTACACCTCTTTCCATGGTGGAAAGAGGTTTAAATACCCCAAGTCCTTAATGGACTTGGGCTTCTGGCCCATGAACATGCTCATGGGTCGGGCTATTTAATAAATGAAACTAAACTTAACTACGAGCCTATAACTACATTGTTGGAGTGACCGATACTTTCTAAATGCGTAAAACGTATTTCCAACAATCTCCCCCAAAGGGAGGTCACTCCAAATTTACAAAGTCCTAATCTAGCATGTTAGATCTTGTTCTTGAGCTCGTAGTATTCTTTTCTTTCTTTTTCTTTTCTTTTGTGAATATGTGTTGAATGATATCAGCCTTTTGCTTGGAACACGTTCTTTTGGCCTTTCACGTGCAGTCTTTATTTTTTCTTGTGAGGTTCGCCTCTTTGTGACTTCATGTCCCACACACTTATCCTTTGTTGAATTCTTGAAAGTTTCAGAGTCAATACAGCGGAAGACTTTTAGGTCATACTTTCTTGAATTTTCAGGAGTATTTGATGCTGAAGGAATAAGCACGTGAGGACGTCTTCAACGCCACCGTCTTCAACTGGTACACAACAACGCCACCGTCTTCAACAGGTACACAACAACGCCACTGTCTTTAACAGGTACACAGCAACGACACGAATAAAATGGCTTTGACATTTTATTTTAATTCGGTAGCATTTTACCTCCGGTCGGTGAAGACCGTTGGACGATATTAGATATCGTACCCGTGACGGATAGTTTCAATTAAGTAACTTCCTGACAGGATTTCGCGGGTAAACCCGTTCTCTTTATTCGATCGTCCAAAGCTGACTGCGAACATAAAGAGTGAATCATTTGGATTAAAAATCCTTATGATTGAAGTCGTCAATTCATGAAACCTGGAACAAGTGAATTTCAATTAAGATATTCACCATCGTTGCTTTCCAGTTGTCACAAACTTGATTCAAATTGAATCTTGCTTGTTACCTACCATGTGCTGTTTGATGTTAACACTAGAAGGATTTCCACTCGTCACTGTGAACACTAAAGAGTGTCACTCTGAGTGTTCTGGCAAGATCATACGATAATGCGTAGAGGCCTGGAACGAGTTTAAGTTCAATTAAGAATTAAACTACTGTTTCTTTCCAGTTGTCACAAGATTAGTTCGTAAAGAACCGCACGTGTTACCTACCATGAGCTTGTTTGATGTTGGCTCAAGCAGGATTTCCATCTTCACTCTAATACTTGCGTATTACTCGGATGTTCTGGCAATATTACAAGAATATTGCGTAGGACTCATAAAAGATCTCTTACTTTTCACAGTGTGTGAAGAAGCAAGGAATAAATGGAAAGTGTCCTAATGAGACTTTTGATGATCTCGTGGCTCTAGACTCAATAGTGCGTTTTGATTTAGTGATCGATGGCTGGAGAGGAGTGCCACCTATTCAATATCAGTCTATTCAGAGTGAATAAACCAATAGATAACGTGTTGAACTCCGTGTGATTAAAACAAATACCTTTTGAGAGATATTTGAGTTAGCTGGGGAGGGTTGTGCATTGCATCACTGGGTCCATGATGACTTTCTTCAATATCGAGAATCATTAACTAATGATCTCAATAGCATATGTATTGACCCGGTTTCTGCCTAAAGTTGTAAGGATGGCTTCTTTCTTTACACCCTTTATCTTTACAATTCTTTTTCATTCTTCAACCCCTTCAATGCTTACCAATACGTCATAACTAGCACCTTATTGTGATTGTTCCAGTGCTAGCTTAAGTACTTGGTCGGCATTCAGCTACGTTCACATTCATTCTCCATCTTTCCTAGGACTTCTAGTTCTATCTAGGGAATTGTCCTTGGGAAGATTGCATCGATTCTGATGAATCATTGGACTAATACCTATACCTACCACCCTTTTGTCACCACATTCGTCGTGAGTTAAGTGTGTTTTGGGTTGATATAGTCATCATGAAAAATCCTTGAAAATCACTTAAAGCACTTGTGATATTAAAATCAAAGATTTTGTGACTTAAGTGTTTTGATCATCAAAAACGCTCCCCCTTAACTTGTGCATTACACATGTTAAGTTGGTTTATCTTTTAAGTCTTTTTCATTGTTTTAGCCAAATATCATAAAGTCTCCTTAATCCCATTTTCTCCCCTTTCCAAAATGTTATCCATCAATATTTTGGATATTAATGGATTAACCGGTCTTTGGGTAATAAAATGAAATTAGATGATGGCCAAAGAACATATTAATGCTACCCCTCAAATTAATGAGGGTAAGTTGTAGTGCTTGAGTATGATTTGTTTGAAAGATTTAGAATCTCGAGAGAAATTCTTGAAAAATATCATACTTTTACACTACAACAAGCCACAAAAGCTGATAAAGTAAAAAGATAACATATTCACAATAATATACATATGGAGTTGACCTGTAATGAGACGAACCAAGATTAATTGGTTCGTTCCGTGAACCGATGGTGAGCTCCATATGGTCGTCCACAGACGAATCGTTCTATGCTTCGTAGCAACCGGCGCTTCCTGAGAAGTTCTTCAATCTTCTTGATTGCGTACTTTGATCCCCTGATGCACTGGCTTGTCCAGGTGTAGGTGACTGCTGGAAGCGGTTGTTTGGCAATGAGAACCGTCAGATCATCCCGAACTTGCTTAAGCGTTCCATCGCTGAATTTGTGCATTTCAGAGAATCGCATATACTGCATAGTCCCAGTCTCATTTGGGTAGAAGATGCCTGCTTCCGGTGTGGTTGTCCCCATGTATACCTTCTTGTTCTTATGGAAATTGCTGAGTGGGGTCGTATGGGGACGTTCCAAGTTTAGCTTCTTCTGATAACTTTCTACACCAAGTTGAAAGTCTTCCACCCGGTTCTGAATGACGATTTTCCTAGCATATTGGCGAAAGTTGGAACTCAAGGCAATGACAATATCAGGTGATAAGTGGTCAACTTTTTCTTGAGAGACCCATCGCATCCTACCATCGCATCCTACCCCATCGCATTGGAGCCATCATAACAGACCCATCGCAACGATCCATCTTGAGAGACCATCGCAACGATCCATCGCAACGGACCATCGCAACGATCCATCGCAACGGACCATCGCAACGGACCATCGCAACGATCCATCGTAACGAACCATCGCAACGATCCATCGCAATGGACCATCGCAACAGGCCCATCGTAATGAACCATCGCAGCGAATGGATAAGGTAAAGCCATCGCAATCAATGCGATGAGAATGGATCGCAGCCTATGATCGCATTCTTGGTGATAGAACCGAGGTAAATCTAAAGTGAGCAATTGCGGGACAAGGACGATGTTATAAGCAAACCTGTTAAAATCAAATGTTTATCTAGGCAAGATGAACACAGCCCAGCACTAAAAA
Organism: Glebionis coronaria; assembly: GCA_025667525.1. Lineage (NCBI taxonomy): Eukaryota > Viridiplantae > Streptophyta > Magnoliopsida > Asterales > Asteraceae > Glebionis > Glebionis coronaria. The sequence goes on from CM046880.1 coordinate 23,052,753, forward strand.
CTCGTTTTTATCAAGAATCAATAAACCATAAATTGGTTCAGATTCAAATAGATACTTATTTAAGTTTAATGAGATAAACAGATTATATAAACATGTAAAATCAGAAGCATAGATGGACAAAGTTATACCTAGGACGGATTCAAACAGTAGGCACGAAAGATGGTGTTTCTAAGCTTATATCAATGGCGGATGGTATGTATTGTGTGTGTATCCAGTAATGACGGGGAAAGAGGGGGGGGGGGGTGTGGTTTTGATTTGGTCAAAATTGGTCAAACACCCACCATTTTGCAAAAAGTGCAATAATGGTCCCCCTGTTTTTAGAATGTTAGTTAAAGTTAAATAAGTTAACTTAACAACACTAAACCCGCTTACAAACACGACCACCAATACTTAACGCCAAAAAATTTTAAGGACCTATGCATGAGATTCTATTTTGCACAAAGCACACATAATATAGCTAATGATGAAGAATAGCTAATATTTTCTGACAATCCTTTTTAACGACCAAAATTATTTCCACGAAGAGTTAATATTTGCTCCCCCTAAATCCCTGACCCGTTTTCTATTTAAAGAGCTGTAGTCAATGATTTTAAGGACACAATTATTAGTGAGGACTTTTGCCGGTTAAGTGATTTTATAGAACGATTCTGGTGGCAATAAGATTTCTCTTATTTAGACAAAATAAGTGTACTGATACGTACACAAATTTGTATTAGACCAAGTTATAAAGTAAACTTGGCCCCTTACAAGGTTTTAAAGTAAACCTTGCCCGAGAAACTTAATTCCCGTTGTGAGCCAACGTTTTCAAAAGAAATACGTGACTTTAATGCGAAAAGCGGGTTGCAGTCAGAAGTAACTACAAGCCATAATGGGCATGTTTTAAAAATGTACAACTTTTATACGGACTCTATTTATGGCGTCGTGTCAATTTTGATCGACATTTCTAAGGCCGTAAATATTACCGTACTAAAAGACATGCCCGATTTTAAAAATCGAAAAATATTTTTGGTTTTTCTTGATTTTATAATTTTTATGGTTTTTCTTGGTTTTATATTTTTGTATTTTTCTTTTTGTGGTTTATATATTTACGATAATATACATGATCACGAACAAAGGATACTCATGAATAGTTTACCACCACTATTCAGCTGATTCGTCTGCCAATTCTTTGAGAGTCGCTGGAGAGAATGATTTCATGCCAAGCTTGTCGATCAAAAACTCGATTCGTCCTCGATCTAAGGCTTTTGTGAACATATCTGCCAGCTGATACTCAGTGGTGACAAAATACAGCTCGATCACTCCGTTCTCCACCTGCTCTTTAATGAAATGGTAGCGAATGTTTGTGTGCTTTGACCGGGAGTGTTGAACGTAGTTGCAGCAAAGGGCAATGGCGCTCTTGTTGTCACAATACATCGGGATTTTGTTGAATCCCAAACCGTAGTCAGTTAATTGTGATCTCATCCAAAGGACTTGAGCACAACAACCGGACATGGCGATGTATTCAGCCTCCGTGCTAGAAATTGCAGCGCTTTTCTGCCTTTTAGAAGACCAACTAATCAATCTGTCTCCAAGGAGTTGCACAGACCCAGAAGTGCTACGCCTCGTGTCTTGACACCCAGCATGATCGGCATCTGCGTATGATATTAAAGCAATAGAGGAATCTTTCGGATACCATAGACCACGATGAAGTGTTCCTTTGAGATACCGAAAGATCCTTTTAACAACATGTAGGTGCTTTTCGGTAGGCCGAGCCTGATACCGGGCACACATGCATACGACAAATTGCAAATCAGGCCTGCTAGCAGTCAGATAGAGAAGGGTGCCGATCATCCCACGGTAAAGTTTTGGATCGACAATAGTCCCATTCCTATCTTCATCTAACTTGGATTTCTCCACCATTGGAGTGTCCACGGGGTCACTATTTTCAAAGTTATATTTCTTTAAAGATTCTAGAGCATATTTGGATTGATTAATAAAGATGCCTCTGGGATTCTGAGAAATTTGTAATCCTAAGAAAAATGAAAATTTTCCCATCATTGACATCTGAAAGCGTGTGGACATTATCTTCTCAAAGCGTTTTGACAATTCTATGTTAGAGGCAGCAAATTTATATCATCAACATAAATTTGTACCAGTATCATGTCGTTGTCCTCCTTGAGAGTGAATAGAGTGGGGTCCACCTTGCCTTTGTAGAAGCCTTCCGAGATGAGATATGTTGAAAGGAGATCATACCACGCGCGTGGAGCTTGTTTCAACCCATAGAGAGCCTTCTTAAGCTTGTACACATGATTAGGAAACTCCGTGCTAACAAACCCACCCGGCTGACTAACATAGACTTCTTCCCTTAGTTCACCATTCAAAAATGCCGTCTTCACATCCATTTGATAGATGATCATGTTCAAATGAGCAGCATACGCAAGGAATAGTCTAATAGCCTCCAATCTTGCAACAGGAGCAAAAGATTCTTCAAAGTCGATACCCAAGGCTTGTTTGTATCCTTTAGCAACCAATCTAGCCTTATTCTTCAAGACTGCACCCATCTCATCGAGTTTAACCTTATAAACCCACAACAAAGTAAGGATGTTAACCTTGTCAGGGAGAGGAACTAATTCCCATACTTCTAGTCTTTGGAATTCATTTAGTTCCTCCTGCATGGCTTCAATCCAAGATGATTGAGTCATAGCCTGTTGCCAATTTTTAGGTTCAACTTCGGAGAGAAATGCATCAAAATAGCAATAGAGTGCACTCTCTTGTAATTGATGGCGTGTAGAGACTGGTCGATCGAGACTTCCAATGACATTCCTAATTGGGTGATCTTTTGTCCATTTGGTGCTATGTTTTTCAATCCGTGGTGGTCTGGAATGAACAATTGAAGGAGCTTCTTCTGAGGTAGATGCGGCTGAAGGGTTTTCAGGTATCGGTACACCAAAGAAAGGAAGCTCTTATAGGTGAGCATATTCCAAATCGTGATCAATAGAATCCTCTTCAACATCATTAGGCACAAGTAAGGGTGACGATTCAGGTGTAGTTTGAGAATCACTTGGTAGAGGTGCATCCGGTTCAATGTTAATTGAAGATGCATTTGATAAAGCTTCATTAGCTTGAGCAACAGCTTCAGGGATTGGAGCTATCACTACAGGTGCTGGAACTTCATCATTTGGAGGATCAAAGAATTCATCAAACAACGGTTGAAACAGTTTATCCCACTCGGGCCTTGTAGGTGGTAAAAATGATGTAGAAGTAGGATTATTGGGAACTAATCTGGAACTAATAGCACCGGTTCCCATCTCGTGAAGCGTGGGTTCAGAGCTGCGTTGCTCAGAAGCCATCGCTGTCAGCTCATCAAAATCTGCGTCCATAGTTTCTACTATCTTACCAAGACGACGGTTGTAAATTCGGTATGCTTTCTTGGAGGGTGAGTAACCAATGAAAATACCTATATCGGCTTTCGGTTGAAGTTTGCCCAAGTTCTCACTATTAATGTTTGGATAACAAAGAGCACCAAACACATGAAAGAATGAAACATCGGGTTTACGATCATGTAGAAGCTCGTAAGGTGTTTTTCCATGGCGTTTCCGAATGATAGAGCGGTTTTGGGTGAAACATGCGGTAGATACAGCTTCTGCCCACAAAAACAATGGAGCGTTCGCATAAATCAACATAGTCCTAGCAGCTTCCACAAGCGTACGATTCCGTCTTTCAACGACACCGTTTTGTTGTGGAGTACGTGCAGCGGATGTTTCATGTGAGATACCAACTTCTTCATAATAATCACGAAGAGTCTGGTTGACGAACTCTGTTCCATTATCTGTACGAATACGGCGAACAGTAGTATTTAAACGTACCTGAATGAATTTCAGAAAAGTGATGATAGCCTTCGATGCTTCATCCTTTGTACGCAAAAATCTAACCCATGTAAACCTGGAGAAATCATCCACAATGACAAGGATGAATTTCTTACCGCTCACACTTTCGGTTCGCATTGGCCCACAAAGATCCATATGCAAAAGATGAAGTTTTTCTTGATTGGTGTCTTCAGCTTTGGGCTTGTATGATTTCTTGGAACTTTTCTCCCTTGAACACGCGGAACAGAAATGGTCCTTGTGAAATTTAAGCTTTGGAAGACCACGAACTAATTCGTTTTTAGCCAAATGATTAATAGCATCAAAATTTAGATGAGATAATCTGCGATGCCATAACCATGACTTGGTCTTAGATGCCTTGGAGAAAAGACACACTGGAGAGGCGGCCATCATGTCTTGTAGGGACAAAGTATAAAGATTTGCACCACGAGACCCCTTCAACAAGTCTTTTCCTTCCAAGTTGCGGATGAAACAAGTATGTTGTCGAAAAGAAACCTCTAGGTTGGAATCACAAAACTGTCCTACTGAAAATAAATTATGACCAAGACCTTCTACGTAGTATACCCTTGAAATCGTAACATTTCCAATCTGATATTCACCATACCCCATTATTTTTGCAATATGATCATTACCGAATTTAACCGTTCCAAGAAACTTGCTGACGAAATTTCGGAGCATCGAGCGATCTCCGGTCATATGCTTTGAAAAACCGGAGTCCAAATACCAGAGGATGATTTGGACCACCTGAAAATATCACCAGACGAAGACAATGTATAGGTTTCAGAATCTGAGTGTTCCTTGTTATTAGCAGGTACAGATTTAATGATCTTAGATTTGCTAACTTTAGGTTTCTTAGATTTCATAGCCTTCTTCCTAGTTGGTGGTGTAGATTCAAGTTGGCTTAAATCCTAAGGTATTTCTTCACTGATAGGCACTATAGTGGGGGCTGACCTAATTAAAGGGTGCGATTTCCATACTTTAGTGCTAGTGTGCCTAACTAAAGGACGCTGAGACCTAACTTCAATGGATGCATTCCTAGTTAAAGGGCACACTTTTCCATCTAATGTAAAGGTCCTACCAGTGGGACACCATTGCCATCCAACTTGGGCACGAGTTCTACCAGTTGGCTTCCATTCAAGATCATTCCTAATGGCATTCATTTCATTCACATGATCAATAAGACACAAATCATGACGTTGGGAAAACATGCATTCATTACAATTCCAACATTTCAAATTAGAATTCACAAATGGCTTAGACTTCTGCACAGGCGCAGAGCTTTTAGTCTTAGCAACATGATTCTTTTTATTTAAAACTGAGATAACATTCCTAGGGTGAGCTTCTACTTTCTTCTTGATGGTACTACTAGTGGAGGGTTTGATCTTATCTTTCTTGAGTGGCGATCCTTTAGCCCTAGTAGACTCTTTTACTCCTGTAGAAGGCAAAGTGGGAATATTAGCAACAGATTTTAACGGTGCCTTACTTGATGGTGCCAATGACGGTTTTGCTCCTGGGATCTTATTGAATGGAGTTACAGCAATGGGGCGATTAGTGAGTAGTGCAGAACCCGGTTTCCTATGTATTGCAAGTAGGCTAAGCAATATTGAACACGCTTAATATATTCATGAGCTGAGTAATAGTAACTTCTTGAGGGATCTAACGCATACAAATCATCTAAAATATCCCTAACAAGATCTACATGCTTAATTGCATTCCTCATATAATCATCGTAGGTAACCGGGTTTTTCTTATGGAGTGGGTTCTTATAAAGCACTACTGAATTGGTTGTTGGAGCACTAGAGGACGGTGCAGAGTTGGTAGCTAAGTTATTAACAGCTTCTTGTCGGGTGAGAAGAAGTGTCTCCTTTAACTCGGCCAAAACCATGTTTTTGTCAATGTGCTGGATATTTAAGTCAGATATTTCCTCACATTTTTGGTTCAATTGTTCAACATAAGATTGTTGCTGTGCCGCATTAAAAGCGAAGCGTTCTTCTAATGAACCATAAAGTTTGGACATTCCCTGTCTTGCACGATCCATCTCCCCTAGAATAGACGAAAGTCTAATTTCTAAGTCCTGGTTTTTAGACTCTGCAGCCTCTAGTTCCAATTTTAGTGTTTCATTTGATGACACATCTCTCTTTAATCTCATAATCTCTTCCTCTAATGCCTTAAATATCTCAATCATCTTGTCACTCGTCTCAACACTGTTTTCACAACCATTTGTTATCGAAAGATCCTCATTTTGAGTTTGTTGTTTTAATTCTAAAGATATACAATGTTGTTCAAGTTGATTAAAACGCTTTGTAAGTAAATTGTAAGAATCTTGAAGCTTTAAAAATTCAGAATTAGACTCGTGACAAGAATGATTATCTACCTCATTTACAATATCAGCAACATTTACAGAGAGATCACACATATCATCACATATATTCACAGCATCACATTTAATCATAGCGGATGTAAGCTCATTCGAATAATTAACATTTACAGTAGTAAGCACATCACACGAAATTACTTGGGACAAGAATCGGTCATATTCGGATAAAATCTTTTCTTTTTCAATTAATTATAGTTCGTAAGCGGTGTCCATTTCATAAAACACTTTTTGAACTTCTGCAATTTCAAACTCGAGATTTTCCGAAAGAGATGCAAAACTTCTTTTTAGACTTTCGACAAACGGATTGATCTCATTTTGAAACACCTCGTTCATGTGTTCGAAAGCCCATTCTCCGGTGTTTAAGCCATTTGAAGTCGTACATTCCCGGATGACCTTGTCAAAACTAACAAAGTATTGATTAATCTCTTGCAAGTTTAACCATACAGTGCTAACAGGTGGAAGATCCTTTGGAATTTCCTTAGGTCCTTCCATATTGACAAGTGTAGGAAGTGTACTAGGGTTTTCTTCATTTAACATGTAGGTTGGTGCTGTGATGAGATCTTTGTCCACATGGAAGCGAATTCTAAAATCCGTTTTTGCAAGCTCTTGATTCATTTTAAAATAATCACAATCGGGATATTTTGCAAAGTTGTATGACCGATTCTCATCAACTATATCCTTACTTGTGCGATCCTCGAAAGTAACAATCGAATCGAAGACCAATCCTAATTGGGTTGCATTATAAAGTCTTGGACTATGGATAAGAGCTTGTTTTGCATACCGTGGGTTAAGGGGAAGGCCTTTTTGACGCGATAAGTTAAATTCTCTAAACGAAGCATCAAATAAGTGCACTAGTTGAGAGGCAGCGTATTGTCTTAAAAGCAAATAATCTAAACTTCTAATCTTATTAGCAGCATTAATTTCCATTTCATTCTTTTTAGACTCGAGTAACTCAAAATCCGTTTGAAGTTTGTGAAAATTAGTGACCACTAACTCTTTTTCTTTAAGTTCGTTAGAAAGATCTGCTCTTAAGGTTCCAATTTCTTGCAAATGACCCATTTGTTTGTTTCGAAAATGATCATATTCGGGATTCGTTAGAACATTGGACGAAGGAACTAATTCCAAAGTTTGAACTTTTTCGTTGCACAGGGCAAGCTCAGCAGACAAATTCTTATTCTTAGCTAAGGTTTCTAAGAGTGCAGTATTCATTTGGCTAAGTAACTTTGCAGGAACCATGACAAAATCTTGTTGAGCAGGAGTATGCGTATGCGAAATAACTCCCGGTTGTGATTCACTCAAAGTCTGGGGACTTGCATTGATATTGCTATCATTGATTGTCTCCTCGTTTGAAAGACTCACCACCGAATACTCATTCGAATCAGCACCCTCTTGCCCAACTTGATGTGGTTGAATACTAGTATCAGTGGTATTAATAGGTACCTCAGATATTTTATTTGGCCCAAAGCTAGAGATAGTTGCCATAAGAGCTGCCTGAGCAGATTGAAGATCATCACAGTCTGAATCATAAGCATCCAGATCATCTGCTTGGTATGCTGCATTTTGTGTAGTGACAACTTCTTCTTCCGTAATCCCTGGATCAGCAAGAAATGCAAGCTCCTCTTCATCAAGTTCCTGTCCTTGTGCCTGAGCGTTTACCAAATAAATCTTCTCTGCAAACCATTGACCATCCCTTCTCCTCTTGGGTTTTGTGCAATCCCTAGACATGTGACCCTCTTCCTTACAGTTGTAGCATGTAATCATTCTCAACTTACCTGTGGAATTAGCCCTTGGAGGAGGTTCGACCATTGGAGCAGGATTGCCCAAGCGTGCATTGGTTGATGTATTGGGTCTCCCCTGATTAGGTTGTATGGGTTGAACCATTACCCTGCCATTCTCAATGGTAGCTTGTTGTCGAGAATTGGATGAATTCCTCAGCTGATTGTTAGTAGGAGCTGGTCCTCTAAATCCTCGTTTGCTCAATGTCCTTGTGAGATAAGCAGACATAGTGGCTAACACTTCAACTGGGTCAGTTCCTTGTTTGAACTCAGGAATGGGAACTTCATCATTATCACAATACAATGCTTGGTCTTGTTGAGGAATACTCATGTGGTCAGAATAGCTTGATGGATATGCAGCATTTTCTTGATAAGAAGGGTATGATGACTGACCATAAGGTGCAATGCTTGCTGGTGAATATGGGTGATGTTGTGAGGCATATTGTGATGCTTGTGGTTCTCTCTGAGATGAAGGTGAATTAAACCGATATTGTTGCTGATGTGAGGTGGGTGGTTGAGGTAGAATCGAATATTGGGGGAAGCTTGGAGTCAGGTACGGTGATGGGTGATAAGCTTGGTGTCCCATGATATAAGGAGTGTTGTTATATGACAAGCTTGGTTGATTAGCCATCAGTGCAAGAGAATCAGGGTACATGCCTTGAGGTGAACGGTGCATGATCACGTGTTTCTCATGCTGCTGAAGAAAAGCATAGAGTTGATCCAAATTGCACTTATGCAAATCCCTGGTTAACTTAACATCGGTAATATACTCACCCCATTCAGCTTGAGGTAGAGTATTCAAAAACTTGGTGTTAACCTGGAATGGAGCAATCACGAGATTGTATACATTCAAATCATTCATTAGAGTAGTGAATCTGAAGTAATAGTCGTGAAGCGTTTCCCCTGGGCTGTACGTGAACCTATCAAACAGATCATACAACTAACATTCCCGTTCCTGTTTTGTAAGAGACGTACCTTGTAGCAAAACCTTTAGACGTTCCCATAAATCCTTTGCAACCGTATATTGACTCACCATTCGATAGATGTCATGTGGAAGAGCTTGGAGAATGGTTTGAAGAGCCTTTTCGTCTGCATCAGCAATAAGTTGTTGAGCTGGTGTAAGTTCTTCAAACTCACGTGGTCGAGTCACATTGTTAACAACGATAGTACCATAATCAAGTGGACCATTTAGAATTGACTTGACCATAAGCCTCCCATATGTCGGTTTTCCCTTAATGTATGACATCATACGGCCTTGCCATGCTTCAAAAACTTCTTTAATGAGCATTGGAGGGCGATTATCCGTTCCCGTAATGACGGAAATGTCCGTTAGTGATGTCATTTGAGGCATTAATGAACTCGGATTCATTTTGATCACAAACGATTATCAAAGATGATCGAACAATGAAATAAGATTATGTGTTTTAATGTTGTGTAACTAAAGATATTAAGATCTTTTGATTGTGTGTTTTTTGCTAATGTTTCCAAATAAAAACCAAGGTTGAAAATCCTCTAAGTGTTGAAAAACTATGGCTGATCGTACTCTAATCGGACTCCCAAATCTTGTTGCGACCGTACTCCACTATCCTAGTTATCTATCGTACTCCCTATCCTGATCGTATCCTGATCGTGGTGAAGTGATCGTAACCTGATCGTGGTGAGTGATCGAACCCTGATCGTAGGAAGATGATCGTAGCCTGATCGTGGTGAAGTGATCGTAACCTGATCATGGTGAGTGATCGAACCCTGATCGTAGGAAGATGATCGTATCCTGATCGTGGTGAAGTGATCGTAACCTGATCGTAGTACTAGATCGCACTGAGGGATCGTACTGAACAATGAGCAATGGAAATATGGATCGGACTTATAGATCTTAGCTGGATCGCACTGATGGATCGTAACTAAGGATCGCAAGTAGAAACCCCAAGGGTTTATGCAAACATAAAGTTAGATCGTATCCCTAAAAAACAGTCCGAGACTTAAGATCACCAAGAAAGAAAGGATTTTTACCTTGAAAAATGTGATTCTAACCAAACGAATATCACCAAATCGTTACTAGAACTATTTAGAAGATATGTAGATCACTTGGAATCAAAGAACACGAAATTTTTTTGTAACTTTTAGAAAAATCAATCAAAAACACATGAACACACTTAAACAAGTATGAACAACACAAAACCAATCTTTATTTCATCCCGTAGCTCTTGATACCAATTGAAGAATATTGATAATCTTTATGAATCAAGAGGGTTGATGTTTTTCTTAGAGAGAGAAAGTTAGAGAGAGAAGTGAAAGAAACTTTTCTATTGAAATGTGAAAATGAAAACAACCAACACCTCTTTCCATAGTGGAAAGAGGTTTAAATACCCCAAGTCCTTAATGGACTTGGGCTTCCAGCCCATGAACATGCTCATGGGTCGGGCTATTTAATAAATGAAACTAAACTTAACTACGAGCCTATAACTACATTGTTGGAGTGACCGAGACTTTCTAAATGCGTAAAACGTATTTCCAACAGTATGTGAAGGAGATTGTTTGTCGATATGGTGTGCCTTTGTCGATAATTTATAATCGTGATAGTAGGTTTACTTCAGAATTTTGGAAGTCTTTGTAGAGAGCGATGGGAACGGAGTTATGTTTGAGTACAGCATATCATCCGGAAACTGATGGACAAAGTGAGAGAACGATTCAAACGTTAGAGGATATGCTTCGTGCATGTGTGATTGATTTTGGAAATGGTTGGGATAAGCATTTGCCAATGGTTGAATTTTCATACAATAATAGTTATCATTCTAGTATTAAAGCCGCTTCATTTGAAGCTTTGTATGGCCGTAAGTGTAGATCACCAGTGTGTTGGAGTGAGGTAGGAGAAAGTCAATTGACTGGGCCTGAAATGACATTTGAGACGACTAAAAAGATTGTGCAAATTAAGAAGTGTTTGTTATCTACCAGAAGTAGACAAAAGAGTTATGCTGATAACAAAAGGAAACCGTTGGAGTTTGAAGTAGGAGACATGGTTATGTTGAAAGTATCTCCATGGAAAGGAGTAATGTGACAATCCGTCAATTTATGGTTGATATTTTATTCTCAAATATTATTTAAAAATATTATTTTAATGTTATATGATGAACTCACTTATTTTTGGGAAGAAATTTGGATTTACGTCTTGAAGTAGCATCGACTACGTCTAAACCGGAGGATTCTACGTTACGTGCTTACGTTTACATACATCGTTTTTGGTGACAGTCCGACATTTAGGAAAATAAATTTATCCGTGAATATTATTTTGGAATTTTAAATTTGTGTTGGTTCATAAACTCACAAATTTACGAGAAGAGATTAGGACTTACGATTTTAATTTAACGTCCTTTACGGCTAAACCGGAAACCCTAGGTTTACGTATTTACGTTTTTAAACTCCATTTTTGATGAGACAATTTTTATTAGATTCGTTTTGTGCCGTTGATTCATAATTTATAAAAACATTTTTCGTAAAACGACCCGAGGGCACGCAAATCAAGGAATACCCGTAAATTAGTGGGATGAGACAAAAACAAGTTTTGTCTCACCCCACACATGGGACGGCCCAAGCTAGGACACCACATCAAAGATGTGGCATCCATACACACTAGTAGCTTACACTTGTGTGTTAGCTTACCACTTAAGCTTAGTTACATCAAAACCATTCACCACAAACCACTTCCTCATTCAACACATGCAAAACCACCCAAAATCCTCTCTTTCTCTCTATGATGCCATCCCATCCTACACATAAACACCCCATTTTGATCTTGATTTAACCATGAAATCCCATGTTGTTCATACATATGATGATGCCCTCTTGAAGCTCTAGTAAATGGTGGTGATTATAACATCCAAAAAGAAGTTTCCTTGGTGTCTTGGGGCTGATTTTCCACAAGGAGTTCATGAAGATTGGTGTTCTTGAAGATGGTCTTGGTTTATCACAAGTTTTTCCATCAAAATCCATGTTTTGATCACAACCTACATCATCATGGTGGTATAAAGATAGTTCTTCTCATCCTCTTGTTATTTTTGATTATGTAATCTTGTATTTCTTTTACTTATGTATATGTATATGATGATGAATGATGATTAAAAATATTGTGTGGGGATTTGGTGTTGATAAACATGGTTAAAAAGATGAAAAACTATAAGAAACAAGGCTAAAATCTTGTTTAAATTGTTGGCTGTATAAAACAGTAAAGAATCATATGATGAACTGATAAAAATGGCATAGATTAATGGATATACAGTAAGTAATATGTCTTGTACACATGTGAGAGTTGGCCATGCAATGGAATCATTAGGGTGAGTGAGATATGTTCAAAACAAGTTTAGAGTACAAATCTGAGTTCACTGTTTTGGACGATTTTTAGAAAATACTTAGAGGCTGATTCAACAGTAGCTATACGAGAGTTAAATGGAGCACATATCATTTAGTTTATGTCATAAAAATTTGAGCTTCTATCTCCATATAGAACTCTAGATATGGCTGTTTTGGTGAACATGAAAGTAAAAATCAGATTTTGGAAATTAAAGTATAATAGTATTATATAAGCACTCAAATAAAAATAGTATAAAATGTGAATTAAAACCCACTAACTTATATAATACATTTATATAAATATGTATAAGGATAAATAAACGGACATTTTATAAAAATGGTAATTTGATAAGTTTTATAAGTTATAAAACTAAAACATGATTTTTACGACTTTTTCGGCTATTACCGTAAAATTAACGTTTTTGTTAAATAAAACTTAGACGGTTGGACCCGTCTAATATAAACTTTTATAAACTCATATACTGATATATAAACATATATAACAAGTAAAAACCGATAAAACCCGAACTATATAACATATGGACATTAACGGGCTACGTTAACGTTATTGGACTAATAATACAACAAAATGGACTAAAACACTTATAAACTTATTTATTGGGCTTAACCCATTTGGGCCCAACATGTAAAGTATAAATACTGATAATATAAGTATGAAATGGATTAATACAAGTCAATGAACTTATAATAGGCTTATTGGACCTAAAACACGTAAATAGGTAAAACTAGTAAACTAGTAAGAAGTTACCAATACGTAAACACTAAAATGAGTAAAAGAGAATATGTAAACCCACTTGATCATCATATATATAAAATCATCATATGTATACATAATTGTTATTTTTATAAAGTCATTGGACATGAGTCTAAGACGAGTATTATTTGTCTAGGTTTCCGTGATTGAAGCACGTACCGTACATCCATATCACCGATAATCGCCTTCCCACATCAACGTGAGTTCATAGCCTCGCACTCTTTTAAATGTTTTTATGAAATGTTTTATAAACCCGCGAGGGAGATAACATGTTAGTTTTTATAAAATAGGACACCATTTGTCCCGATTGTTTGTTTATTGATTTGGACCCGAATGATTGTATGACCCGATTGTATGACCCGATAAATGATTAAATGACCCGATAGATGAAATAAAATGGATTATTAAAGGTTAGGTTATGTCACTAAAAGTCCCATTAGCATGAATTGTGAGCTACCGGGATTTGGTAGACGCTTATGCATATAATAGTACTATTTGGGGACAATCACCCTAGTTCGCGCCTTGACGGTTGATCCCCGTCGTGCCACATTGATTGGTAAGCGAATTTATGTATGAGTAGATTTACATAGCGTGACCTTTGTGACGACACGCTAATTTAGATGGGCAAATGAGTTTCGGGCTAGCTACCCGTTGTTTGGTTTAGTAAGGTAACAATGTCATGCGGCTTATAATAATCCAATTAACGAAATAACTGCCAAACGCACCGAATTACAATGTATTGCCTGACTAGCAATACGGGGTCATACTATTGATACTATGTTTGTGTTTTGGTTTTATATAACCATATTCATATAACGGTTTTTATTTAACTCTATACAACGTTATAAAACGTATTGTATGATATTTTTATGACATTGGTTCGTACAATGATTTTGAAGGAGAAAGCCTATATTATGATTTTGACAAGGATTTGTATAAAATGATTTTGGCTATTTTATGGCCTACTACATGGATTTGTACAAAATGATTTTCGATAATAATTTTATACCGATGTTATATTGATGGATTTTATTAAACTCTATGAATTCACTCGGCGTTATCGCTGACCTTTTCTTTTAACATGTTTTATCTCAGGTACTTGAAGGTAATTCTCGAGAAGACGACAAGAATTCATGGCCCGCACTTAAACAATAATTTTCATTCACATACTTTGTAAAACTCTGTATGAAATATAATGACTTGGGACCTATGTAACTTTGATATTTATGAATGGAAATGCTTTAATATTAAAACGACGCGACTTTTAAGCGTTGTCTATGATGTGAGTAATGTGCTATCCCATAACACCAACTAGTCTTCCGCTGTATTGAGTTGTATAAATTTGGGGGTGTTACAGTTTGGTATCAGAGCTCTCGTTATAGAGAACGAAAGATTTTTAAAACCAAGGTTTTGAATAAAACATTTCAAAATCTTTTAACCATAAACATTTTTCTAAAAATGCCTAAAAATCTTTTGACTATAACGGTGCCGAAGAATTCCCGAGTTACCGACAAGGCCAGACTGAGAAATGTTATTTTAATATATATATAACTTGGATTATCTTACTATATTATAAAGCATTTGGGACTTTTGCAACAAACTTTTAGTTGGCTGAATTTTAAGACTTTTTTACTTAATATATACAACAATTTGTTAGATATTTTTCCCACATTAACAACCTTTTGTAACAAACTTTTGTAACAACCTATTAAAACATAATTTTTAATTTTAGATTGAAATATCTTTTTATATATTTATTATTTTCATAATCTAAATTCACCATAGTTTTTAAAATTTTGTGCTCTTTAATTCAATATATATTTCGATAAATTTTATTAACTTTTAGTTTTTTTCCATTTATAACGGGTTTATTTTGATTAAACCTTTTTACCATTTTAAATTATTACCATTTTAAATTAATGTGAATACAAACTTTATAGGTAAAATAGTAACTTTAAAAATCGTCATTACATACTCGCCGCCGCTTTGCGCGGGCACCATACTAGTATATATATATATATATATATATATATATATATATATATATATATATATATATATATATATATATATATGATGTAATTTTATTACATGATTGTTTGATGATTATTTTGATATTTATACGAGGTATTTATACGACGTAGATTGTCACAAGGAACCCTAAATCTCCTAGTAAATTAATCGAAGCTATTCTCGTAGGAATTCTAGCTATTCCAGATCTAAACCAAGTTGTGGATATTTATAATCCCAACAAATGGTTGATATTCATAGAAATGTTGATATTAGTTGATTGTGATATTAAAAAAGAATTGGCAATATTAAACTGATATCGATGTCATGACGATCTTTCCTTATAGAGTGTAGTTTGACAAAACGTTACCACCTAGAAAGATGTCATCTGATTCGTTGTCATCCAATTCTTAAATTGAAATCAAAAGGGTGAATGTTGCACTTGAGGCTGTCATTGGAACCATTACCCAAAAGCCTCATGCCACTAGTACCTTTCCGAGAAGTCTAGTTGAATGATCAAGTCATTTCATACTAGTGACTCATTTGATGACTATTGTTGTTAGAGCTATAGGATTGGAAATTAAGTGTTGATCATATTGAGCTTTTATTGCCTTTACAAGGTCTAAGAATAAGGATTGAAAGTATTGGAGAATGAGGTAGGATATCGAATTGAGTATAAGTTGGTTGAAACTTGAATAAAGTAAAAATTTAAACCATATGGAATATGAGATTAATAAGAGGAAGTCGTTAAGTTCTATGATTGAATTATAAGGTTTTAAATGATTGTTAGTTATGATTAAGGGTTGTTCCTAAGCCATTGTCCACTGATGCGGATGCCCAGTGTCCAATAAACAAATTGAAGAAATCTTCTTCTAAATTGGGACCGATGGATCTTCCGGGACAGGTGGGACACCTAATGACTCTTGTAGATTAGTATTCATTGTGGTATCTTTTAAAAATCCCTAACTTAACTAAGACATCAGTTGGTAGGATGAGTTCTTGGAATTGTATGACATAGTGACACATAATGTGTTACGGTACAATTTTGACTTGTTTGTGATTAACGAAAAGACTACCTTTGATTGCTAAATTGTACATGTATCGATATTATCTATCTTTTATTGCTTCATCCTAATGTTCGCACTAGTGATGCAACCATTAAGCAAGTACTCATCTCGAATTGAGTTACGTTGTGGATTATTCTTTTTGAGTGCCATCGAGGTCATGAACCTCATGATTAATTGGCTAATGCTTATTTCTTGATATATTGTAGTTAGTTCTTGGTGAACAACTTTCCATCACTCTTTTGCAGATCACTCGTTGTTTTTATAAGATAAAACAGTATCCCTTGAG
This sequence comes from Glebionis coronaria, assembly GCA_025667525.1. Classification (NCBI taxonomy): domain Eukaryota; kingdom Viridiplantae; phylum Streptophyta; class Magnoliopsida; order Asterales; family Asteraceae; genus Glebionis; species Glebionis coronaria. The sequence continues at coordinate 23,069,250 of CM046880.1, forward strand.
AAAAATTGAATTTTCATCACTATAAGGATTATTCAAAGTAAGATTTATAAGTGATTGTTATCGAAATGAGGCTGTTTATAAAGTACCTTGGAAAACTTAATTGTTTTCATAACAAAGAACATCTCTGTAAATTTATTTTTGATTCTTATTTAAGAATTAAGCATGAAAAGGTTTTTATTATAAACATGATGATAAAATTTTGACAAACTGAGTATTGCATCGTTAATCTTGAAATTGTATATAGTTACGCGCCTACATACAATTTAGAATGGACCATGCAAGGCTGATTAGTAGTCACCATAAAACTGATTAATAAACACTACATTTTCTTTAAAGATTGTGAAAGATAAAATTTTATGAGATCTGCAAGAAGTGAAGAATAGGGACATAGTGTTATGGACACCTACATATGTGCCTGTAGCATCTATTCTTCTGAGTCGAATTTACTCATCAGTGGAATTTGTCTTATTTGACAATTGATATTCCCTTCTTGTCCAATTCTCCCGTAGTGAGATTCTTAGGAAAAGTATCTGATTACCGAGTGTTGATACCCGACTGGATGTATCAACGTTCCTATCATTTCTTTTGATTTGACTTCATTTGAATGACCTGGGTAACGATCTGAGGAGCTTTCGAATGCGTACTCAAATTATGAAAACATGGGATATATTCATATTCATTAAATGTTTTTGTTTGTATCTGATTTGAAATTCTCTCGCATAGATTATGCGTTGACCTTACTCTTTTGATGACAGTTGTGTCTCCTGATATCCTTAAATTTGTGAAGGATTATGAGTTATTACTAGTCTTTTGAGAAGTTCACATCTTATCGACGACAATGAAACTGGAAAGTTGATAGTGCCAGTAGAATGGATTGATTGATTATGACATGACGACATTGTCTTAATTGATGGGAACTTGAATTGAATTCCCCTAAATAATAAGATGTTGATTATCAAAAGTGATCTAAATAATTCTTGATGGATGACTTGAAATTATACCATGAATGGTTGTGAATTAGTAATAGATATTATAATCTAGAAAGAACCTAATATGAATTTATTAAAAGATGTTCCTGCTATCTGAAACTTTAGGAGGTATTTGTTGGTAAATTACCTAGACTTTTGCCATTAAGGCAAGTTGAAATTGGTATTGATTATATTCTCGGTGCTGCACCTGTGGCATGTGCACTGTACGTCAGCACCATCTGAATTAAAGGAATTACCGTACAACTGAGAGAGTTGTCGGAGAAAGATTTTATTCTACCGAGCTCGTCATTATGAAGAGCTATGGTGTTATCATTCCTTATATTTATAGATTACTGTGAACTGAGTAAATTGACAATCGAAAACGATATCCATGACTCGAAATGGAAGATTTGTTCGATCATTTACAAGGTTCTAGCGTATATTTAGGAATTTCATCCACGGCATGGTTATCATCAATTTCGCGTCCACGAAGAAGATTATCTATTCCAATCACTACATCCAGAACTTGTAATGAACATTATGAGTTTCACGTGATGTCGTTTGGATTGATCAATGCACATGTAGTATTCATAAATTTGGTAAATCACGTGTGTAGGTTGTAATTTGATAAATTCATGCTTGTGATCATTAAGGACCATTTATTTGTTTATAAGAATAAGAATGAGTTAATAATTGTTTATAGATTGCCCTGAATTGGCCGAACGATAAAAACCTGTACCTTGAATAATTAACATGTGATTTAAGACTAAATCCTTTATATTAGTTGATCGTGTGATTAATAGATAATGGAATCTATAATGACTCTTTAAAAATTAAGAGCCATTTGAAACTTTAGGTTTTACCAAAAAGAAAATGGAAATATGTTTTGACAAATGTTTTAACAAAGGATTTTAAGGGATCATTCCCTTATAACCAAAACATTTAACTAAACTCCTGTTTAGGGGTAAATGTTTTTGCATACCTTAAGACAACCTAAGAAAAATTGAGGAAACCATTTAAACCATGACTTGAAATTTGAAACGACACTTTTTGCTTTTAAACTAAGAAATTTTTTACCAAAGAATAAACAAAGATTTTTCAAACATTTACGAATCTTATTAATTATTTTCGATAAATCAACAAAAATCTTGTTAATTAAATTCAAATTTATATAATTGGTCGAACTAAGGAATTTAAATTTTTTACGTTTACGTTTCATAAAAATTGGATATTTATTATTTAGTTACTTGTAATATGTATCGATGCTTTAAATGTCGGATTAAGTAAAACAGATAAAAATAATAGTTGAGATGAAACTAAAACAGAGAAAATGTGAGGAAATAATTTCTGAATAAATACGGACATGATAACTATTCCATCTAGGAAAGTGAATGTAGATACTGACGCATAATATAGAAATGATAAAGAACCAATTAGGATGTATTTCTTAATAATAACTGTGCAAAATAAATTGCCGAACAATTTAAAAATAGCCGATGCTTGTAAAAAGGATAATATAGATAATAAAAGGGGTTCGCGGCTAATGTGAACCATTAGATTTGAGAAGCCGATGGCGGTACATATATAAAAGGCCACTTGAGGTTGCCTAAATATGGAGATTTTGATATTTAGTTATATTGAAAACTTGTAAGTATAAGTATTCTATTTATGTCATTTCTGACTAAAAGTATCTTTGTCTGAAGAAGTTGTACTGATGGCAAATTATGAAGGCAGACACCGCCTCATACATTAGTAAATGTCTAGCTATTGCAAAGGTCATCATCAGAATTTGATTCGATTTGGGTCATCATCGACAGACTGACCAAATCTGCTAATATCATTCCTGTTAATGATAATTGCAAAGGAGTTATGTAAACATAGTGTGCCTGTATCGAACATCTTTATCAAGATCCTCGCTTCGCATCGAATTTCTAAGAGATTTACTCAGAAATCATTGAGAACGAACCTTGATGAGAGTACTATGTACCACCCCAATCGAAGGGACGAGGTAAAGTAACGATACAAAGTAATATAAGTGCTGTTTTATGTTTGAATGATTGACCTTTGGTAATGAACCGTATAATCGTTTTCCTTTGGAAGGATTATCATTGATAATCATCGTATTAGGATTGAGATCGAATCTTGTTAGGATCTAAATATTAGAGCATCTGTAAGCAAGAGTTGAGATGAAGACACCCGACATACACCCATTGTGAGTTGGACATGTCTTTTAGGTTTAAGGTTTCCTATGATGGCGAACCTAACCTTACAAAATACTCGACCCGCGAGACATGAAATGATTGTTGAAACTAGGATCTGATTAGTGACTGCCGGTAGTGGGTAGGAGGTTATGTGAATATGAAATGTAGATCTTGAAGTGCCAGATGGGTAGCGAAGTTATGCCAAAAATTTTAACTATGGAAAAATGAATTAATGATCTGAAAGATCATGGGATATAAGTCCCCGTTATATGGGACCATTGAGATGATGTAAAAGATAGGTTTGAAAGGCATATAAGCTGGATCTACCCTAGGAATTCAAGAGATGCGTAAATTATGTTTCGTATATCGAACTTGATAAAATTCCTATCAAGTGAAAATCTGACTATTCCTTAATGAAGTTTAGATAGGCAAAAGTTGCATTCATCAAAAACCTGTGAACATCATGGATAGAGAAAGTAAGTCAACATTAAGCCTGATCTTATTCCCGTAGTTATGTTTGACGAAACTCGCGTATTGTAATGGATTGCACTTGTGAGAAAAGACCGAATGTGGAGGAAATACCCACATGGCTTTAACTCTATAAGAAGCGAGTAGTAAGATGATCTTTGAGGACAAAGATCCTGTTTAGGGGTAAATGCTGTGACAATCCGTCAATTTATGGTTGATATTTTATTCTAAAATATTATTTAAAAATATTTATTTAATGTTATATTATGAACTCACTTATTTTTGGGAAGAAATTTGGATTTACGTCTTGAAGTAGCATCGACTACATCTAAACCGGAGGATTCTACGTTACGTGCTTACGTTTACATACACCGTTTTTGGTGACAGTCCGACATTTCAGAAAATAAATTTATCCGTGAATATTATTTTGGAATTTTAAATTTGTGTTGGTTCATAAACTCACAAATTTACGAGAAGAGATTAGGACTTAAGATTTTAATTTAACGTCCTTTACGACTAAACCGGAAACCCTAGGTTTACGTATTTACATTTTTGAACTCCGTTTTTTATGAGACAATTTTTATTAGATTCGTTTTGTGCCGTTGATTCATAATTTATAAAAACATTTTTCATAAAACGACCCGAGGGCACGCAAATCGAGGAAACTAGAATCGAGGAATACCCGTAAATTAGTGGGATGAGACAAAAACAAGTTTTGTCTCACCCCACACATGGGACGGCCCAAGCTAGGACACCACATCAAAGATGTGGCATCCATAAACACTAGTAGCTTACACTTGTGTGTTAGCTTACCACTTAAGCTTAGTTACATCAAAACCATTCACCACAAACCACTTCCTCATTTAACACATGCAAAACCACCAAAAATCCTCTCTTTCTCTCTATGATGCTGTCCCATCCTACACATAAACACCCCATTTTGATCTTGATTTAACCATGAAATCCCATGTTGTTCATACATATGATGATGCCCTCTTGAAGCTCTATTACGAGCGTGTGTAATGGGCTTTGGAGGTAGTTGGGATCGACACTTACCTTTGGTGGAATTCTCATACAACAACAGTTATCATGCAAGTATTAAGGCTGCGCCTTTTGAAGCACTTTACGGGCGAAAGTACAGATCACCAGTTGGTTGGTGTGAGATTGGAGAAAGTCAGTTGACGGGTCCTGAATTGATTAGAGAAACGACTGAGAAGATCGTGCAAATCAAGAATCGTTTATTGACAGCTCGTAGTAGACAGAAGAGCTATGCGGATAAGAGGAGAAAACCATTGGAGTTTGATATTGGCGATATGGTTATGTTGAAAGTATCACCATGGAAAGGAGTAATTCGATTTGGCAAGCGAGGAAAGCTTAGTCCGCGCTATATAGGTCCATTCAAGATTATTGATCGAGTTGGTCCTGTGGCATATAAGTTGGAATTTCCAGAGAAGTTAAGTGCTATTCACAATACTTTTCACGTTTCTAATCTTAAGAGGTGTTTGGCGGACGAGAATTTGATAATTCCACTTGAGGAGATTCAACTGGACGACAAGCTGCATTTTATTGAAGAACCGGTGGAGATTATGGATCGAGAGGTGAAACGGCTTAAGCAAAGTCGGATCCCGATAGTGAAAGTGCGATGGAATTCCCGACGTGGACCTGAATACACTTGGGAGCGAGAGGACTACTTCAAGAGCAAGTATCCACATTTATTCTTAGACGGACCTAAGGAGAAGTAAGCCCCGGGACGGTGCTCTCCTAAGGTGGTGAGGATGTAAAACCCACAAAATAAGGTCATTACTTAATCTTACTTTTCAAAAATTTTGAAGTATTTTATAATATTAAATATTATTATGTTTAACGGTTTAAGTTGAAACCGATATTAAATATTTTATTTTAATATTTTGACGAGCAACGAGGACTACTAGTGATCACGATACCGACGGATGCCCACAATTTTATATTTTATTATCAATCGTTTCAATATTTAATATTTTCGACGATATCGTTTTAATTACGTATCGAGTCGTTATATTATTATTTTTCGTGTGCGTTTAAAATTTTAAATATTTTTACGAAACCCGAGTCCCGTAATTTTTAAAATTGACTTTTAGTTATTTCCCGCTTTTTAACTAATATTTACATTTTGGACCAAAACTATCACAAATTGGCAAAAACTATCCTAACTCCACACTATAACTAACACTTCCACTAACATTTTTTTTTTAATAAATTCATTTAACAAAAAAATCAACCAACTTCTTCTTCTCCCTTTGTTTTAGCCATCCACCATTAACAACACAAACACCTTAACCAAAATTTTTCTAGCTTGATCCAAGAGAAACTAAAACAAGTCCCATCCTCCATTTTCAAAGGACTACAATTTGGTATAAAATTTTCATACATGCAACCATATAAATTTTTCAAGAAAAGTTGGTTATGTTTGATCCAAATTTGTTGTATGCATGTGTTAGTAGTGATGATCAAAAGATTTTCATGCTATGTTTTTGTTAAAAAGTTGATTTTTAATTTTTGGGTTTTTGTTTTTGATGATGATGCAAGTGTTAGAAATGGTTATTGATGATATTAGGGGTGTAGGATGATGAGAAAAGTTGTTGGAATTGATCAAAAACATGATTTTGTAAGAGATTTTAATAGTCAATTTTGGGCAGTAGGTAAACAGAAAAATCTGAATTTTTATGTTTTGAAAATGACTTAACTTATAGCCTAGGGTTGTAGATAATTTCCATAGCTTTGATTTGATATATGGTAGAGCTTCTAGCTCAAAACGAGCGCGAAGTTATGATGTTTTGAATGATCGTGTACCGGGAGACGAGTATCGACACTACATATAGTTGTTGTCGATATTTGGATCGAATCTCGGGGACTATAAAATGAGTTTCAAAATGATTCAAGGGCTGTTCTCAGGCTCCAAGTTTAGCATTTTGAGTCTATTTTTAGAATCAAGTGGCGGTTTTACAAATGGAGTTGTTTAGAATGGTCAAAATGGTTTCGTAAGTCAAGGTCGCTAAACTGTCCGGATTTTGTGATTCAAAGATGAGTCGGGCAGGGAACTTTAGAAGTAAAATCTTTTAATGGGATTTTGGGAGGACTTTCTATATATAGTAAGTAAGTTCTCTGAGTAGTATCATAAAAATTTGATATGTTTAAGTATGGGAAAACGGCTTGGACATTCGGTATGTTCCGGCAGATTTTTATTAAAGGCATATAATAATAAAATGAATATATAGCAGAGTATAATAGAACCACTTGCATCGTTTCCTCTCGAGTTTTCGTGATTTTATACTTGAGTTTGATTTTATTAAGTATCATTTATTTCTCGAGTCTATTATTAATGTACGCACCTTATTTGCTAGGTTGCGGTTGTCGTGTTTTTCGGGCATCTACTATCGTCGGAGATCGTCTTCAACTACTATAAGTACTAAGGTGAGTCTATAGCCTCGTTTGCGCAATTATACGATTTTAAAAACCCGCGAGGGGGAATACATGTTTTGTAAACTTAGAACACAAGATTTTTATGGTATGCTTGTCCCTTTATGAATGGACCCGTGGTTGCCTTTAAATTACATTAAGTGATTGCCTTAGTTAAAACCTCAATTATGGACCGTTAATTAACCTATGATGGGTTAACCGCTAGTACAATTAATAGATCTATGGGGGAACCCGCCCCGGTTCAGTTTTTGTGGACTTGTCATAGAAGCTTAGGCCCGACCTCCACACTGTTTGAACATATTGTATTGAGAAGTCAGGTATACGGCAATGTACCAATAATCTGGAGGTAACCGACAATTAATAAATCTCTCGTCTTATTAGACTGATATGGGAGTGTCTAAGGGCTCGGTTCCATGAGCTTATTGCAATTTATGCTATATACAATTATTATTGTTGATGCGAATTATTATTAGATGCTTGTTGCCTTTAAGCATGCCACAAACTTATAATTTTTGCTTGTGTTCAAAATGATTATATAAACCTATAGATTCACTCGGCATTTTTGCTGATGATTTCCTCACATGTTTTTCAGGTAATCAGGAAGGGTGAAGCTTGGAAGCCACGGGAATGAATGTTGTGCACTACTTTGCAATATAAACTCTTTGAATATTTGTCGTTCCTTTTGTTCAAAACAATTTAAATCTTTTGTTTTGGTTGTACTTTGGTTACGATGTCTTGGGACTACGCTACTCTGACACATGTTTTAGGAACGATAAATTTGAAACGTCTCTTTTCGAGTCGTTCTTTATAAATTATGTGTTGTAGTATCATTGTTTAGCACCCAAAGATGTATTCCGCTGCGTGTAAATTTGGGGGTGTTAAAGATTGGTACCAGAGCCATGAGTTATAGAGAACTAGGTCTTTTTCTAAAAACCTAAACTATAACTGTCGGTTTTATTTTTCAAAGAGTCGGTGCACATGATTTCGCGTGACTTCAGGTTCAAGCTACTTCTGGGATTACAACCTTAGTATACATTATTATGTATGCCTTATTGCTAAGTATTTCTAAATAAATACTATAATCGTTTATCGATATATATATATTGATATCGTTAAACTTTTCGATAAGAGTTATCATTTATTAATGATTTACTTAAATAAATTTTTGGAATTTTTCCTGCAATTATTTTGAAGGATTCTCTACATTTATTTAAATTATTGGAAATTATCCTATTTCATTTTGTTATGACCTTATACCTATTTTGTGAAATTTACCACCGTCAAATTACGTCTTCGATGAGGAGGATGATTGATTTTGTACATGATATGACTATACCATGAATACAATTAACTCATTCATTTTATCTTCTCTTTGTGATGTGACAGAATCATGCCACCTAGGAGAATGACAAATGATGCCATTGCAAGGCTAGTGGCTGAAGAGGTTGCGAAAGCATTAGCTGCGGATAGAGCTGCGCGTGTTAACACTGAAGGAGCAGGTGGCTCTGGAGGTGCGGGTGCTGAAGGTGAAGGTGAACCTGCTGGACCAGAAGCTGCTGGGGCAGGTGTAGCTGAGAATCCTGCAGATGAGGTTGCTCCGGCTGCTGCTACGGTTAAAGAATGTACTTTTGCTGGATACATGAAATGTGGACCCACTACATTTCAAGGAACTGGTGGAGCACTGGAATTATTCAGGTGGATTGAGAAAACAGAAACAACATTTGAGATTAGTGATTGCTCAGAAAGGAACAAGGTTAAGTTCGCAGTTGCTACATTCAAGGATCGAGCTTTAAGCTGGTGGAAGACTCAAGTTGCTACAGTTGGTTTAGAAGCTGCAAACAGGAAACCTTGGGATGAAATTAAAAGGTTGTTGAAAGAAGAGTTCTTTCCAGAAGAAGAGTTATCTTCTTTGGAGGATGAGTTGAGGCACCTGAAGCTGAAAGATAACAACATTGCTGCATATTCTAGTCGATTCAATGAGTTGGTTTTGTTGTGTCCAGATGCTTTTGTTACTGAGAAAAAGAAGATGGATCAATACATCAAAGGGCTGCCTTGGTACATTAAAGGTGAGACGACTTCATCTCGACCCAAGAACTTTTTTGAGACTGTAAGAATGGCTCATACACTCATGGGGCAGAAAGTTCAAGATAGGGTTGAGAAAGCTGCTGAGGGTAATAAAAGGAAATGGGAGAATTCGCAGAGTGGTAATCAAGGTAGTAACCGCCATAAGCAGTACAATCAGAAGAGAAATGATGGGGCTAGAGATGCAACTAACAAGAATGATAATGCTGACTATGGGGGACCAGCCCAGAAATGTAAGAGCTGTGGTGTTTGTCACTTTGGTAATTGTCCACCAAGGTGCACTAAATGTGGAAAGGTTGGGCATGCTGCGGAGAAGTGCAAGCCATGGATCCCTGCCACTGGAGCAAATGCTATTCCGATCAAGACTTGCTTTGAATGTGGAGAACGTGATCATGTTCGTCCCAAATGCCCGAAGTTGAAGAACAAGAAAGCAGGTGAAGTTGTTGGGGCAGTTTATGTTGTTAAGGATGCTGATCAGGCACAAGGTCCAAATGTGGTGACGGGTACGTTCTTACTCAACCATCTTTATGCTAGTGTGTTGTTTAACTCATGATCTGATAGGAGCTTTATAAGCACTTCCTTTAGTCGTTTAATTAATGTTGAGCCAACAAGCCTAAATGCTAGTTATGAGGTCGAGTTAGCTGATGGACAATTAGTTAGTACTACCACTATATTTAAGAAGTGTCCTTTGAAATTAGCAAATCATTTGTTTGAAATTGATTTGATGCCGATAGAGTTGGGTTCATTTGATGTGATTGTTGGTATGGATTGGTTGGTTGCTCATGATGCGGTAATTGTATGTGGGGAGAAAGTTGTCCACATACCGGTTAAGGGTAAGGTGTTAGTAGTTAAAGGTGATATCGGTAGATCTCGTCTGACGGTGATATCTTGTATCAAGGCGAAGAAATATGTAGAAAGAGGTTGTCACTTGTTCTTGGCTCAAGTAGTGGAGAAAGAACTACCGGTAAGACGTGTGGAAGATGTTCCGGTTATTCGTGATTTTCCTGAAGTATTTCCCGATGACTTGCCAGGGCTTCCGCCTCAGCGAGAAGTCGAATTCAAGATTGATCTAGTGCCAGGAGCTGCACCGGTGGCGCGTGCACCTTATCGTTTGGCACCGTCTGAGATGAAGGAGTTGGAAAATCAGTTGAAGGAGTTAATGGAGAAGGGGTTCATTAGACCAAGTTTGTCACCTTGGGGAGCTCCAGTGTTGTTCGTGAAGAAGAAGAACGGATCGTTCAGAATGTGCATAGACTACCGAGAGTTGAACAAGTTAACTATTAAAAATCGTTATCCACTTCCTAGGATCGATGATTTGTTCGATCAACTTCAAGGTTCGTGTGTGTACTCGAAGATCGACTTGAGATCGGGTTATCATCAACTTCGTGTTAAAGAGGAGGACATACCTATTACAGCTTTTCGGACGCGTTATGGACACTTTGAATTTCAAGTAATGCTGTTTGGGTTAACTAACGCACCTGCGGTATTCATGGACTTAATGAATCGTGTGTGTAAACCATACCTCGACAAGTTTGTGATTGTATTTATCGACGATATCCTGATTTATTCCAAAAGTCGGGAGGAGCATGAAGGTCATTTGAAGATTATTTTGGAGTTGTTGAAGAGGGAGAAGTTGTATGCGAAATTCTCCAAGTGTGATTTTTGGTTGGATTCAGTCCAATTCCTTGGGCACGTGATCGATAGTAGCGGTGTTCATGTTGATCCTTCCAAAATTGAAGCTATTAGAGATTGGGCTAGGCCTACGACCCCGACTGAAGTTAGACAATTCCTGGGATTAGCTGGATACTAACGGCGATTTATTGAAGGGTTCTCTTTAATTTCTAAACCTCTTACTAAACTTACACAGAAAAACAAGAAGTATGAATGGGGTTCAGAAGAAGAAGAAGCATTCCAAACTTTGAAGCGGAAGCTGTGTTCTGCACCAATTTTGGCTTTCCCGACGGAGTTGAAGACTTTGTGGTGTATTGTGACGCATCACGTAAGGGTTTTGGTGCTGTGTTGATGCAAAGGGAGAAAGTGATCGCGTATGCATCTCGTCAATTGAGGAAGCATGAGGAGAACTATACTACACATGATTTGGAATTAGGAGCTGTTGTCTTTGCTCTTAGACTTTGGAGACACTATCTCTATGGTACAAAGAGTGTGGTATATACCGATCATAAAAGCCTGCAACATATTTTAGATCAGAAGGAGCTCAATATGAGGCAGAGAAGATGGGTAGAATTGTTGAGTGATTACGACATTCAAATTTGCTACCATCCCGGCAAGGCGAATGTAGTTGCCGATGCACTTAGTAGGAAGGACAGAGAAATAACCAAAAGGGTTAGAGCTTTAGCCATGAAAACTTATTCTGATTTATCTAATCGAATACTTAAAGCTCAAACTAAGGCGATGGAGGAAGAGAATGTGAGAGATGAAGACTTGGGTAGAAGGATGACACCTATATTCGAAATTCGTGATGACGGAATTCGATATTTCGAGATTCGTGTGTGGTTACCGGTGTATGGAGGACTGAGAGATCTAATTATACACGAATCTCATAAGTCTAAATATTCGATTCACCCAGGATCAGATAAAATGTACCAAGACTTGAAGAAATGCTACTGGTGGCCGAATATGAAGGCTAACATTGCTACTTATGTTAGTAAATGCTTGACGTGTGCTAAGGTGAAGTTTGAGCACAAGAGACCTTCGAGTTTACTGCAACAACCTGAAATTCCAGAATGGAAATGGGAGAAGATCACTATGGATTTTGTTTCGGGACTTCCGAGAACTTCTAGTGGTTATGATACGATTTGGGTGATTGTTGATCGGTTGACTAAGTCGGCTCATTTCTTGCCGATAAAGAAAACTAATGACTTAGACAAACTTACTCGGTTGTATTTGAAGGAAGTTGTTTGTAGACATGGGGTTCCTTTGTCAATTATTTCTGATCGAGATAGTCGGTTCACATCTGAGTTTTGGAAATCGCTTCAGCGAGCTCTGGGGACTCAGTTGGATATGAGCACTGCGTATCAACCGGAAACGGACGGACAAAGTGAGAGGACTATTTAGACCTTGGAGGATATGTTACGAGCGTGTGTAATGGACTTTGGAGGTAGTTGGGATCGACACTTACCTTTGGTGGAATTCTCATACAACAACAGTTATCATGCAAGTATTAAGGCTGCGCCTTTTAAAGCACTTTACGGGCGAAAGTGTAGATCACCAGTTGGTTGGTGTGAGATTGGAGAAAGTCAGTTTACGGGTCCTGAATTGATTAGAGAAACGACTGAGAAGATCGTGCAAATCAAGAATCGTTTATTGACAGCTCGTAGTAGACATAAGAGCTATGCGGATAAGAGGAGAAAACCATTGGAGTTTGATATTGGTGATATGGTTATGTTGAAAGTATCACCATGGAAAGGAGTAATTCGATTTGGCAAGCAAGGAAAGCTTAGTCTGCGCTATATAGGTCCATTCAAGATTATTGATCGAGTTGGTCCTGTGGCATATAAGTTGGAATTTCCAGAGAAGTTAAGTGCTATTCACAATACTTTTTCACGTTTCTAATCTTAAGAGGTGTTTGGCGGACGAGAATTTGATAATTCCACTTGAGGAGATTCAACTGGACGACAAGCTGCATTTTATTGAAGAACCGGTGGAGATTATGGATCGAGAGGTGAAACGGCTTAAGCAAAGTCGGATCCCGATAGTGAAAGTGCGATGGAATTCCCGACGTGGACCTGAATACACTTGGGAGCGAGAGGACTACTTCAAGAGCAAGTATCCACATTTATTCTTAGACGGACCTAAGGAGAAGTAAGCCCCGGGACGGTGCTCTCCTAAGGTGGTGAGGATGTAAAACCCACAAAATAAGGTCATTACTTAATCTTACATTTCAAATACTTTTGAAGTATTTTATAATATTAAATATTATTATGTTTAACGGTTTAAGTTGAAACCGATATTAAATATTTTATTTTAATATTTTGACGAGCAACGAGGACTACTAGTGATCGCGATACCGACGGATGCCCACAATTTTATATTTTATTATCAATCGTTTCAATATTTAATATTTTCGACGATATCGTTTTAATTACGTATCGAGTCGTTATATTATTATTTTTCGTGTGCGTTTAAACTTTTAAATATTTTTACGAAACCCGAGTCCCTTAAATATTTTTAAAATTGACTTTTAGTTATTTCCCGCTTTTTAACTAATATTTAAATTTTGGACCAAAACTATCATAAATTGGCAAAAACTATCCTAACTCCACACTATAACTAACACTTCCACTAACACTTTTCTTTTACTAAATTCATTTAACAAAAAAATCAACCAACTTCTTCTTCTCCCTTTGTTTTAGCCATCCACCATTAACAACACAAACACCTTAACCAAAATTTTTCTAGCTTGATCCAAGAGAAACTAAAACAAGTCCCATCCTCCATTTTCAAAGGACTACAATTTGGTATAAAATTTTCATACATGCAACCATATAAATTTTTCAAGAAAAGTTGGTTATGTTTGATCCAAATTTGTTGTATGCATGTGTTAGTAGTGATGATCAAAAGATTTTCATGCTATGTTTTTGTTAAAAAGTTGATTTTTAATTTTTGGGTTTTTGTTTTTGATGATGATGCAAGTGTTAGGAATGGTTATTGATGATATTAGGGGTGTAGGATGATGAGAAAAGTTTTTGGAATTGATCAAAAACATGATTTTGTAAGAGATTTTAATAGTCAATTTTGGGCAGTAGGTAAACAGAAAAATCCGAATTTTTATGTTTTGAAAATGACTTAACTTATAGCCTAGGGTTGTAGATAATTTCCTTAGTTTTGATTTGATATAAGGTAGAGCTTCTAGCTCAAAACGAGCGCGAAGTTATGATGTTTTGAATGATCGTGTACCGGGAGACGAGTATCGACACTACATATAGTTGTTGTCGATATTTGGATCGAATCTCGGGGACTATAAAATGAGTTTCAAAATGATTCAAGGGCTGTTCTCAGGCTCCAAGTTTAGCATTTTGAGTCTATTTTTAGAATCAAGTGGCGGTTTTACAAATGGAGTTGTTTAGAATGGTCAAAATGGTTTCGTAAGTCAAGGTCGCTAAACTGTCCGGATTTTGTGATTCAAAGATGAGTCGGGCAGGGAACTTTAGAAGTAAAATCTTTTAATGGGCTTTTGGGAGGACTTTATATATATAGTAAGTAAGTTCTCTGAGTAGTATCATAAAAATTTGATATGTTTAAGTATGGGAAAACGGCTTGGACATTCGGTATGTTCCGGCAGATTTTTATTAAAGGCATATAATAATAAAATGAATATATAGGAGAGCATAATAGAACCACTTGCATCGTTTCCTCTCGAGTTGTCGTGATTTTATACTTGAGTTTGATTTTATTAAGTATCATTTATTTCTCGAGTCTATTATTAATGTACGCACCTTATTTGCTAGGTTGCGGTTGTCGTGTTTTTCGGGCATCTACTATCGTCGGAGATCGTCTTCAACTACTATAAGTACTAAGGTGAGTCTATAGCCTCGTTTGCGCAATTATACGATTTTAAAAACCCGCGAGGGGGAATACATGTTTTGTAAACTTAGAACACAAGATTTTTATGGTATGCTTGTCCCTTTATGAATGGACCCGTGGTTGCCTTTAAATTGCATTAAGTGATTGCCTTAGATAAAACCTCAATTATGGACCGTTAATTAACCTATGATGGGTTAACCGCTAGTACAATTAATAGATCTATGGGGGAACCCGCCCCGGTTCAGTTTTTGTGGACTTGTCATAGAAGCTTAGGCCCGACCTCCACACTGTTTGAACATATTGTATTGAGAAGTCAGGTATACGGCAATGTACCAATAATCTGGAGGTAACCGACAATTAATAAATCTCTCGTCTTATTAGACTGATATAGGAGTGTCTAAGGGCTCGGTTCCATGAGCTTATTGCAATTTATGCTATATACAATTATTATTGTTGATGCGAATTATTATTAGATGCTTGTTGCCTTTAAGCATGCCACAAACTTATAATCTTTGCTTGTGTTCAAAATGATTATATAAACCTATAGATTCACTCGGCATTTTTGCTGATGATTTCCTCACATGTATTTCAGGTAATCAGGACGGGTGAAGCTTAGAAGCCACGGGAATGAATGTTGTGCACTACTTTGCAATATAAACTCTTTGAATATTTGTCGTTCCTTTTGTTCAAAACAATTTAAATCTTTTGTTTTGGTTGTACTTTGGTTACGATGTCTTGGGACTACGCTACTCTGACAAATGTTTTAGGAACGATAAATTTGAAACGTCTCTTTTCGAGTCGTTCTTTATAAATTATGTGTTGTAGTATCATTGTTTAGCACCCAAAGATGTATTCCGCTGCGTGTAAATTTGGGGGTGTTAAATATCCCGTAACACCAACTAGTCTTCCGCTGTATTGAGTTGTATAAATTTGGGGGTGTTACAAGTAATTCGTTTTGGAAAGAGAGGAAAGTTGAGCCCGAGATATATTGGACAATTTAAGATTATCCAAAGGATTGGATTGGTGGCTTATAAGTTAGAATTGCCTGATGAGCTTAAGGCGATTCATAATACTTTTCATGTGTCTAATTTGAAGAAGTGCTTAACTGAAAGGGATGTGGTGATTCCATTGGAGGAAATTCAACTTGATGATAAGTTGCATTTTATAGAGAAACCTGTAGAGATAATGGATAGTGAAGTTAAGAAGTTGAAGCATAGTAGAATTCCGATTGTGAAAGTGAGATGGAACTCTAGACATGGGCCAGAGTTGACGTGGGAACGTGAGGATTTCTTTAAGGACAAGTATCCTCATTTGTTTAGGAAGGATTAAGCACCGCGGACGTCGCTTCTTTTAAGAAGGGGGAGATGTGATAACCCAAAACCGAGGTCATTGCTAAATCTTATTTTACGATTATTTTTGAATTTTTTTGATGAGTTTGAACTATATTTATTTTTGGAGGATTAAGTTTAAACCGATATTGGAAGGTCTATATTTAATATTTATTAAGTATAAGGAGTATTAGCAAGCGTGATGTCGATGGATGCCAAATATTTTACGTTTTATTGTCGGTTGTTCGATTTTTGTCATTTAAAAGGTTTTATTTTAAATGACGTGTTAAGTCGAGTCGAGAGTCGATATTATTATTTTTGAGGTACGTTTTAAAATTTTAAAAGTATCTTTATGAAACCCGAGTCCCGTAAATATTTTAAAAATTGACTAATAGTTATTTCCCGCTTTTTAGCTAACTATTTACATTTTTAGCCACAACTATTGCCAAATTGCAACCAAGGTCCCTCCACCACTATATAAAAACCAAAATCAAACACACACAACACAAAAATCCACTCAAAATTTTTCACCTATCTCTCCTTCTCTCTCTCATTTGCCGTAACACACACCACCCACCCCAAACCAAACTTCAATCAATTTTAACTCGAATTTGAGGATGATTTGAGCTAAACCAAAGCTAGACCCATTCTTAGAATTGATCAAGGATCACATTGGTGTAAGAAATTCTTACATGCAAGCATTTTTTTTCTTGATGTTGGTAGGTAGAAGCCATGATCATGCATGGTGTTTTTAGCATGATCCATGGTGGTTCTTGCTAGAATCTTTGTTAAAAACTTCATTTTGATCTAAAGGTTTTTATTTTGATTATGATTTGGGTGTTATGGTTCATATATGATGATATTAGGGTATAGAAATGATCATTTCTATGGTTGGTTTTGATCAAAAAGTTGATTTTGTACAAGATTTTGGTAGTCATTTTATAACAGTAAGTAAAGTGTAAAATCCGAATTTTATGTTTTGAAAATGACTTAACTTAGAGCGTAGGGTTGTAGATAATTTTATTAGCTTCGATTTGATATAAGGTAGAGCTTCTAGCTCCAAACGAGCGCGAAGTTATGATGTTTTAAATGATCGTGTATCGGGAGACGAGTATCGGCACTACATATAGTTGTTGTCGATATTTGGATCGAATATCGGGGACTCTAAATGGAAGTTTTGAATTATGTAACCTAATGATAATGAGGTGTTTATTTTATAGGTTGAGTTTACTTTAAAACCCGAGTGTCGGTTTTGTAAACGGAGTCGTTTAAAGAAGTTAAAACGGTTGTATGAAAAATTAACGTAAATCTGTCCGGATTTTGTAGTTTGAAAATGAGTCGGATAAAGGACTTTAAAATTAATTTCATTTGATAAAATTGTAGGAGGACTTTCTATATATAGTAATTTTGTTTATCGAGTCGTTTCATAAACGGTTGACGAGTTTAAAAGGGGTAAATAAGCTAGTACATGTAGTATGTACCGGCGGACTTTATTAAAAGTGTAAAATGGTAAAGTAAATATGTAGTAAAGTATAATGAAGTTATTTATATCGTTTTCTATCGAGTTTATCGTGACTTTATGAGTTTGAATATGATGTTGTTATGTATGATTTATTTCTCGAGTCATTATTAATGAACGCGTCTTATTTGATAGGTAGCGGTTCTCGTTTTTGAAAGGCATCCATTATCATCGACGATCATCTCGCTAGATCTCTTATACTAAGGTGCGTCTGTAGCCTCGCTTTTTATGCTAGCTACTAAATGTTTTATACCCGCGAGGGGGATACATGCTATTTGAAAATAAATGAACACAAGTCATGAGTAATTGTTGGACCCGAATGTTGCCTAAAGTTGATTTCATTGTATTGAGTAACTTGTTGCTAAAGACCCTAAATTCATGAGCCGTTAACTATCTTCTGACTTGATGTTGTGAGTCGGGAATAGCCGCTTATTCTAATGGTAGTACTATTGGGTTGACCACCCTATCTGAGACCAGGGCATTACGTTGAGTAACCCGCTGGGAAGGATAATTTTACGTGAATAAGATTGTGGTATTCTAGCAACTGATACCCTAGAGGGGCAATGGTTTTATTCTAGTCATGCCGACATTTGGCGTGGGTGACTATTTGGTTAAGGGGTCGGTGTCATGAGCTTAAATACAATGTTTGTTTATTATTATTATTGCCTTGAATATAGATTGTGTGTACGACAATTCTATAAATGATTATAATTGATTTTCTTCTTGTGTTCAAATGTGATTTGATAAACCTATAGACTCGCTCAACATTATTGTTGACTCGTTTTATGCATGTATTTTAGGTAATAGGAAGTGATGGAGCATGGAGCTTTGCTGTGGAGGTTGTGGCTTGGCTTTTGGAAGAATGTTGGTCTAAAAACTGATTCTACCTTTTAATGTTGAAAAATTTACTTTATGTTGTGTACTGTACTAAACTTGTTGGTTGTTGGTCGATATCCATGGGGACTAAACGCTTTACTCTGGTGTCGTGTCAGTATACTTATGGGATGAAATATATGTTTTAGACCATTTATGAAAATCTTGTTTATATTTATGTGTAAACGTCTCACTTTTGAGTCGTTCAATATATCTTCTGTGATGATGCTTATGTCTAGCACCCAATTGTGTATTTCCGCTGCGCAATGTAAATTGGGGGTGTTGGACAGTCAATAATCCCAACGGGTTTGAAAGCTCAAAGTAATAACGGGTTCTCTAAACTAGCCTGCACAATTATGATTACAAGCTATAGTTAAGAATCCTGAATACATTCACACTATGCTACTACTCCTCTACATTCCTATATTGAATATATGGCGGTACCTAATGCTACAATACAACAATCTTCTACTCCTAACATTGTTCACATACTTACACTTAACAGTAAAATCAAAGTCAAGGGTCGAATGGTGTTTTATGTTTTGAACAACGTTATGACCCCATTTCATATGAGCTAGTAGAGGCCTCTTTTGGACCTGATGTTCCTTCTTCTTGCATCTTCATCATTAAACGCACATTCTTCAAAGGATTCGGAAGATGAATCAGTATCATCACTAATAACTTCAGCCTTTCGTCTCCTTCTAACATCCTTGATTCTTCTTTGAAGGCGCCGCTGCTTTCTTGCTTTTCGTAGCTTTGGATAGTCACTGGTATTTTCCTTTGAGTTTCTGTCAGTGCTATAATCATCTTCTGATTCAAGATTCTATGTATCACATTCAGGCTTGCGTCTCTTCCTCCCCCCATTCGTCTACAACACAAGTATTAAAAAATGACGAACTTATTATAAACATGGGTATCGACAAGTATAACAATTAATATTTACTATAGACATACATTAGGACCACGATTAATTAGTCTGGACCATTCACTTCGGTTCCCCAGACAATCAAGAACATCTTGTGAGTGACTCGAATAAGCATAACGGTCACCATTATGCTTACGCAAATTAGGGCAGTGCTGAGAAAATGAGTAGACCATCATTATCATATATAAAAATTGAATAGACAATAAAAGAACAAACATTTTATTACAAAATTATACCGGTAAAACTTCATTGCAGAGTTCTTCATATGTCATCCGCTTTACTTTACTCATAATTTCAGCAAGCAAGGCTGGATTAGAAAAAGAAGCCATGTCAAAACCATATAATCTATTCCATCAGATAGCAAAATTTAACAAGGGGGGGTGTTTGGATGTTCATTTAATAAGTGATTATCTGATATCTGATAATCGGGTGTAATAAACAGATAATATGATTATTTTTATAAAATTTATAAATAAAATGACCATAACCAACAGTTTTGTGAAAATAAGTGGAAAGAGAATAGGTTGAAGAAAGGGCACAGATAAGCAAGTCTATTTTACCCGTAGATAATAGCTTTGTTGCAACTGCTACAAAACTGATTATCCAAAAATGGTTATTTAATCCTCGAATAATCAAATAATCAGAAGCAGAACCGGTGCCTAAATAATAATCTAAACACCCCTAAGAACAATGTAAATTTTGATTCTGTTATGCAGACAGACCTGGTAAAGTTGCATGGGTAACTGCACCAGTTTCATCATCAGAAGTTTGATTATGTTCAGTTGAAGAGGATCGACCACTGCTAGCTGTTGTTGACCCAGGAGGTTACACCACATTGCCGGATCCATTTCTCCCATGGTCATGTCTCCTTGAATTGGTCAGAGAAGACGATCTGTCCACCTTTTTTGCTCTATCAAGCTCACGAGAATTGCTTGGCCCATTATTTGCTGGATCCTTGGCTCTCTTTGTAGAGACCTATACAAAAGTACCAATGTTATATCAGTACACACCTATAAGTATGCTAAAAAGATACAATGTCAGCAAAGCTCACCAAGCCATTATCCTTCCCTACAAAGGTAGAAGATCGTTTCAGTAATGTGCTTGTAGATGCAGAGAATTTAGCTGAGGTAAGCTGCCAGCATTGCGTATTCGTGGAACCCGAGGAAATCTTGGAGAGCTATTGAGCTCTTGATGATGAAGTAAAGCAAGTTGAAAGGGATGAATACTAGTTAACAAAGACATCTCTATTATTTAAACACAAAAAACAATCTTTGATTCATACAAACCTCTTCATCACTTAAGGTTGCAGGTGTGTCGGTAGATGTGAAAGTTTATGGACTTAAAATTAATAGTCGTGTGATAGGATCGAACTCGGGATTACGGGATTGCACACAATACGTAAAGGGTTAATTTTATTTATTAAATATATTTTATATATTTATTAAATCAAACGGAACTTAACTAAACGATCGTTAAATAAATTAAGAGTTAAGTTAAACGAATGTTATGGAATTATATAGAAGAAAAAGGAAAACGGAAAGTTCCGGAAACACCCCTTAGGGTATAACCAAACGTTACCCTACAAGGGGGCAAAGGGAAAGATTTTGGCTTTCCTAATTTGAGTGTTACTTAGAAATCAAGTTTTTCCAAGCCTATATAAACACCCAAAGCCTTCATTATATATCCCCACACCTTCCCTTCTCTCTTCTTGCGATCGCCAAACCAAACACACCCTTAGGGTTCTTTGGTTTTCGATTTTGCTAAATTCCACAAGTGTTGAAGTTCCGGTTTGCAAGTGCTAGACTCACGGTTAGCCCGTTGCATTACGTGTACAATATAGTTTTGCTTTAAACTATATCTTGGTATTATTCTCACAAACGCTAATCGGTGATTCATCGGTGATCTTGTGGATCTTTGCTAGGATAAAGGTATGTAACCCTAATCGATTAATTATAGTTGTGTTATTATGATCTTGTTAAATCACTTCCACTATAACGTGCTTTGATCTTTGTTATGATTATATAATTTTTATGAATGTCATAAACCATCAGTGGTATCAGAGAGTCGTTTTAACATGTTATAATTATCCAGATCTAAAGTTTTTTTTAACTAATGGTGATTTGAGTTAAATTACATGTTGTTTTTTAGGTTTTAACAAAAATTAGGGTTTTGTTTTTTTTTGTTTTTTTAAAAATCGGCCTAGCCGAATTTTATTAAAAATTTTTTTTTGTAAACCCTAAAATTACATGGTAAAAATCTTTAGATGATTGCATGAATTAATTGTTATGTCATGTATGGTTACGATCCGTAGTTTTTTAATTGTTAAGAATATGTGGGGGATCCGTAATGAACATGCATGTTTTTCACGGGTTATGGGATTTTATATGCTATTTGCTTTATGTGATTCAAAGTTTTAAAATTAGGGAAGACTTTTTATGTTTATAAAACCCTATATTTTATGTTCTTTGAATAAATTGTTATGCATGTATCTATTTGATTTAGTTTTTTTTTGTACCTACTTGTTTTCATACGTTTTATATTAATTGTATGTTGTAAACAAGGGTAATTTTTTCCAAGAAAAATTAATATGGACTAAATCATATAAAAATTAATGAATTGTTTTGAGATCTAATTTACATATGATTTGCGTTGATTGGAATTGCAATAATAACTTAACGTCCTACTCAATTTTGACAAACTATAAAGTGGGTATAACGTACCGCTGGGCATGTACCCGGTTTAGGAAAGAGGTGTTATGCTTCAACGCTAACCAAATTCCCGGCTTGCCTGTGCGTCAAAGTTGGAATTACCTACGGTTATTATTTACATAATTCCTTAAGGTTGATTTAACCGCAAATTCACATCTGAAACACAATGAATAAAGTTATTGCTTTGTGCTTTAGCCAAGTTCTAGGAACGTGAGGCGTGAATTGTTGTGGGTAAAATATTTAATTGGTTTAACCAATACCTCAACTTGCATTTATGTGGCGAAATTTTTAGTCTCACCAAAAGGTTTACTAAACGGTTTTATTAAAATAATGCTATGGAGATGTATGCATGCTTCTCCATACATGATATTGACACCAAAATCAATACCCTTAAATTTAAGTCTTATGCCATCTAATTGTCGAACACTTGAAGTTACAATTGTCGTCATATGAGATTTTGGAAGATGTTGTAATGGAGAGAAACTTCATGACTGAATAAGATTGCACATGAAGGTTTTACGTTGTTTAGATTAGTCGACTTAATTAAGTTACTCAGTTAGATCTGGAAACTTAAGACATAAAGTAGGGATAAAACATGTTTACAATGCAAAAAGACTTTTGGCAATGTAAATCCCAAAATATCTAGAAATTGAAAATTTGTTTGTCAATTATTGTTCGACAAGTTACCATGTTGAATACATTTGTCACTAGAAGATCAACTGATGTGATAGGTTTATGTCAATATGGATTATAGTTTCAAGGAAAATACTATGGTTTTATTACCGGGGTAATTTTATTTTTTTGAATGGTATTAACAAAAATACTAATGTTTGAACTTATTTCTGTAGAAATGGCTCAACCCGAAAACAATATGACTATAAGTTATGCGTTCAAAGCTTTCTTTGATCATCCTGAACTTACTGGCCCTAACTTCAATGATTGGTATCGCTCACTAAGAATAGTTCTGAGAGTAGCGGGTACTATCGATATCTTGACTACTCCTTTTCCAGAGGATCATGCTGAAGGAGCATCTGATGCACATAGGCTTGAACACGCTGCTGATGTTAAGAATCACTCTGAGGTGGCTGCTATAATGTTAGATAAAATAGCTCCTCCACTTCAACAGAAGTATGAGCTGTGTTAATGTAAAGTAATGCCTAAGAACATTGTTAGTATTAATTAATCTTTCTTAGTTTTGATCACGACAAATTACAAAGCCATTTATTGTCAAACACAATCATAAAACGAATTATCTAACAAACACTATCATCAAGGTAATAATCATTACACTAACATATCTTAATCATGCTTAGTGATCATAAAAGTGATTAGCCTTAAAACTCACTTTTGTCAAACATTACAAAATATTTTTAATAAACTTTATTTTTAAGAAAATGTTTATTAAAATGAAAATGCAAATTTGAATATGGCATATTCCAAATACCATAAGAATATCCTTTAAAGGTTTAAACAACCTCAGATATTTCAAATTCACTTAAAGGCAAAAAAGAGCAGAGTCTACGCCGGCGGTACCTTAGCACCTACGGCGGTTCCTTATGGATAAGGAACTGCGGGCTCCAATAAGGAACCGCGGCCAGATATAGCCGTTGGATGTTTGTCCTATAAATAGTGGATCAAATCTGCATTCTCATTAACCCTTTTTGGACATCTTCTTCAGCCTTCTTTCTCTTTTCTAATCCTAGTCATTTGTAAATGATCACTTAATGTGTTAAGTATGTTTACTCATGATTATCCTCTAGATCTCCTTCTTTACCTTGTCCAAAGAGAAGATCACTCACACACTTGGGATGCGATTAAAGATGTAGCATTGACGAAGATCACCTTCTCCTGAAGATCTAGTCATGTTCAGCATTTGTTTATTTGTGTCTTGTGTAAATCCAATGTATTTGTGAATAATTGGACTAGTTATCTTCATCCAAGTTATTTGTGAATACTTGGATTAGAGTTGTATACATCCATTGCACATGTGTGTGCTTGGATTCATGTTGTGTAGATCCAAGCTACATGTGTGTACTTGGATATGATTAGTTGAGTTGTAATTAGTTGTGTTAGTTCTCACTAAACTATTAAGTGATGTGGTTGTGTCTTGTGAGTTCTCACTAAACTATAAAGTGATGTGGTTGTGTCTTGTGAGTTCTCCCTAAACTATAAAGTGATATGTAGTTGTGTTGTGTGAAGTTCTCACTTAGCTTCAAAGTGAAGAGTCGTGAAGATTGGTTCTAGCTTTGGATTTGAACTCGACATCTAGCCTTGTGTCAGAAAACGGTGAAGTAGGCAATGTTGTGAAGATTGGTTCTACCTTTAGCTTAGAACTCGACATCTAGCCTTGTGTCGTAAAAGAGTGAAGTGGGCGACGTTGTGTAGATTGGTCCTAGCTAAGATTAGGTCTCGACATTTAGCTTAGTGTCGGAAAATAATGTAAGCGACGTTGTAAGGTTTTCTTCGCCAAGAAGGGAGCTTGTGGATATAGTGGAAATCTCTAGTAAGGTGTACTCGAGGAGTAGAGTAGGAACGAGGATAGAGCCTCATTGCCGAACCACTATAAATCTTGGTGTCTTCCTACTAGGTTGTTTCTTTCCTTAATCTTTACTTACATTCATTATCCCTACACTTACTATACATTGTTAATGCATTAGGATTGAACCTAATCATTATGCAACTAGCTTTTAAGTAAAAGATAGTTTTGTGCACTCACCTAATTGAAAGGAATTTTAATTAGGAGATAAATCGATGAGAAACTATTCAACCCCCATTCTAGTTTCTACAATTGGTATCAGAGTGATGGTGACACAAGATCTTTGAAGTATATTGTACTTTAAAACTTGGATCGATCCATTGTCTCCTCAAATTAGAAGGTTAAGTTGTACTAAAGTTTTTCTTTGGTCAAAACTATTTTTGTTGAAAATAAGCCTTTTAAAATGTTAATATTGCAAATTACTTAAATTAGTAGTATTAGGGTGTGTTTGGTTCGCTATTTTTTTGATGGTTTTAAAGGGTTTTTAAATTTGAATTAAAGGCCTGTCGTGTTTGGTAGCTTTTTTTGGTGTTTTTAAAATACTGACATTCTATTATTTCGATGGTTTTAAAAGTTGCAAAGAGATGGCTGGTTTAAAAAACGGAAGACTAGAAAGTAAGTCTGGCAAATGTACCCTTGCATATAATATATTTTTCTCATTCTCTCTCTAATCCTCATCCCCGTGTCTTCTTCTTCATCCTATCTCCCTCATCTAATTCTTCAATTGCATGCTCTAAAGTTGTTGGGTAACCTGAGATTTGTGTTCTACAAAGGTTAGAAAGCTTCGATTTACAAAAAGAAAAGGCTATTTTAGAGCTTGCAAATCGATTTAGTGTTCCATCATCCAAAAATATAATATACCATGTGAATTACTAAACGATTTAAAATGTATGGTTCTAATTCTTGTTTGCTGTGATGTTAATAGCAATTTAAGAGATCTTATGGTAGTTGCAATTTTTTTTACTTTTCTGATATGAACAATAAAGGATGATGTTTAAAGGGTAATTTTGTCAATTACAGTTATAAACATGTGGTGTCTTCTTCTCTGTTACTTCAAACCAAACATGTTACTGTGTTTCAAAGGTCGAGTTTCTAAACCCTTTATATGTAAAACCGTCCAGACATAAGAAACTCATAATTTGTATATTTTGAACCAAACACGCCCTTAATGCATTTTAGATTTACTCTTGAAAAGTATCTACTAGTTTGCATTTTTTATGTGTAGGTACTCATGAAGATAAAGCATTCTATTGATTGTGGATTGAGTTACTTACACTTGTATAAGACTCATCTTCTTTGATTTCCAACATCATTGAATGATGATATCAAGATGGGTAGAAGTGATACTAGTCTTTGAAGACTTAGTAGTCACTATTAGTCATAGTTGGGCTTCGCATCAATTCCTTGAAAGCTTGGAATGAAATTTGTGGTCAAGGTAAGCTCTCGTTCTTCCACACGCCCTATTGACCATTCTTTTGATCATTAATTGACTATATGCTTGTTCTTGGCATCCTTGCGTTGACATTTATTTGTGATTTGTGATTGTTTTCTTTTTCCCTCTCAAACCTTCATTGTTGGGATACTTGACTCACTATGGAGATGTAGGGTGAGTTAGTAGAAGCTTAAAGTATCAAGCATGATTTCCATGGTTTGCACCCTTACGGGTAGTAGGCCCTATATCATGTGTAACTTGTGCAATTAAGCTAATCTCTAGGATGATTAGTGAATCCCTTGAGATACCAAACTACTTCATTAAGTTGTAGGTGGATTTTACACATTTGGAATTGAAATATTCCAAGGATATTGTTATTGTTAATTCTAGCAATAATTATCCGATCATGTGGGAGAGAAAGTGAATCTATACTTTGCTCTTATTTTGAAATAGAATAAGAATACTCTTGAAAATGATCTTATTCTATACATCAAAATTGCTTGGTTTAATTCATTACCAAAGCCGTTTAAACTATCGCCGGAAATGCACGTCTTAAACCACTATATATGACACAAGCTCTTCACATCATCATTTTGAAGAATGTCATTTTTCCTTTGAGCAATGATCTTGGTCTTGATTCACTTCTTTTGACTCCTCTCCCTTTGCCTTTTCACTACGAGTAGTCGTTCGTTCGTTTTGGTCTTTTTTATCTCGATTAAACTCGTAATCCTTCAACAAGGAATTATTACCTAGTGTTGTGGTGGTCCAATGATATCCTAAAAGGTTTAAGATATATTTTTAAGTATTTTAAAAAATTTGGTTTTCAAAAAATCATCGTTTTTCTTTGATAAAAACCTGCCTCTGTAGGCGGTTCTTTATCTCGACGGCTCAATAGCGCGGTTCCTTATCGATAAGGAACCGCAGGCAGTAGCTTTTTTCAGAGCACCAGTTTTATTAAAATATCTTTTTCAGACTAGACCTTCTCTCTCCTTCACAAACAGCAGACGTTTTTTTCTTGTTTTTCCACCATTGTTGAAGCTTCAAAAACCTTCAATTACTCAAATTAAATGATTCAAGTTCGTGGGTTTGACTCATCCATCATCCAAGATCAATTAACTGTAAGTTATTTCTTTCAATTTCATCTAACTTGTTCTAGGGCTCATACATTCATAATTGGGGCTTTTTGAAATTGACATTGAATTAGAACCTTATTAGGAATATGAGTTGACATAGTATTGTTACTATGATTCCTTAGGTTCATATTCATTGGGATTTCACTAAAACCCATTTGTAGAACAAATCCGAATTTTGACTAACTGGTTTGGTTGATTGATGGAATTGATATGAACCCATGAACAAGTTGGTAATGACATTGTTAAATGCTTACCTAAAAACTTTGTTTTGAAATGTGGAAACCTTGGTTTCCTCGATCTTTTAGCTACTAGGAATGCATCATGTTCATATGATTAGATAATCAAAGCAGAATTAGAACACAACACATTAACAAGGTGTTTGGACACAAAGAACATGAATTAAAACAAATGGATTGTTCATTATATTAATAACAAACAATCACTAGGTGTGTATACATTGAATCCCACACCTAGTCGACACACGCTTTAGGTTTACATTGTATATGAAAGTTATGAATAAACATAATACCCTTGGTTCCTTTTATAGTGTAAGGAATAGGTTTTACAAGAGATAAGAATGAATAAACATGTAAATCTTCTATTCAAATAAACTAATACAAAATATATTCTGCATACTTATCTAAATAGAAGCTTCCAACAACACTTGTCTATGTTTCTGTCAATGCTTGGATTGCATGTGACAATGCTTGGATTGCACATGACAATGCTTGTCAATGTTGACTTCTGTCAACGCCCGATTTGCTCTTGACAACGCTTAGACAAATGCCTTCATATTTTCTTCGTTTTTGAGTTTCTGCCACATCAACTTTTTGACCCAACAATCTTCCCCTAGTTGATGTCGGCAAAACTCTTTGTGTATCTCTTGTAAGTTGTACATCATCTTCAAATTGCTTCCCCTCAAATGTAGCATGTATGTCTTCCCCTTTTTGTCACATCAACAGGGAAGTAAACAATGTATGCAATCTTGAAGATTCTCCAAATGTAGGCTCTGTGTAATGATCTTGAAGAAAAATAAATAAAGTAATCTTGATGTAGAAGTAGAATAACCCAACCTTGTGTTCCATGTCTTGCACTATCCATGTGATGAAGAACTTATACTGATGATTAAATATAAGTAGACCTCGATCCCTTGTCAATATTCTCATCCTTTGTGAGACACTGAACACGATAATGTAACTCCTTCAAGTGTTATGACAAGTCTTCGTCACCAACCATGTAAGCACGAACAAGTTATTTTCAAACCAATGGGATCAATCCATGATTTAATGATATGATAAAACACAAACTCGCGAAAATCTACTTCGAACATCAAACTTACCATAAGAATTCTTCCCCTTAAGCCAACACCTTTTCATGACGAATTTTAATGAAATAACATCTTCATACCATATGTAAAAGGACTTGAACGGATAACTCTTTCACAAGGCTACCCCGATTACATAATCTAATATCCATCAAATTCCTCATGAATAGTTGCTAACTCGCATTAAAATCATTAATCCCTTTTAAAAATATCCGAGCCATAAATATCAACTTGATATTCTATATAAAAACGGAGATTCCATGTACCTTTGCGTGTAAATACCTCTTTTTGTGTGCTAAAAACGTATCAATTTTCTCAACAGCAGCTATTCCTTTGTTGTCCAACATCTCCCTTTGTCCAATATCCTTCCACGTGTATTGTCACATATCGGACAACACCTATCAACGTTTGGACAAAACATTCCTCGGACAACACATGTCAACGCTTGTTCTGTCAGCGTTAACTTTCTCTTTGTCAGCGTCTAATCAAACCTTGTCAGCGTCTATTCTTGTCAGCGTTGCATCCAAACACTGACAACTTCTGTGATTTTAAATATCACGTACATGGCTAAATACTCACAGTGAGTTACCAAAAGAGTATAATAGTGAATATAATAACCATATAATGCATATATCACATGAACAGGCGTCCTTGATGTTGTAGTACACGTCTTGTGTATAATCAGCCTATATCAAGTTTCCATATAACCAAAAGTTTTATGGAAATAGAACCATAACTCCTAGAAACCAGGGATTTCTTATGCATATTATATTCATAATCCATTCCTTGCATAAAATAAGGAGAAAACCACTTCTGAAATAGATTCACATGTTTTAATCTTCTCAAACAGGAACATAAGTGTTCCATGATTCAACTCCACGTTCAAAACATAAAACATGTGAATATTCCTAGAAATAAGGCAAGCAATATTACGATTCTCATTACCTTACGTGATACTACAACTGTTTTTCATAAATTTTAGGAGCTAACACCTCAGCAGTCAAGACGAATCTTGATCAATCTTTTTGTATACCACATACCGTAAAAAACTTGCATGTTTTTCAACGAAACATGTTACCTCCATCCACGTGATGAAAATCTGGTGTTCATTCATTATCTGTTGTACATAAAATACTGTTGGAAATACGTTTTTACGTATTTAGGAAGATTCGGCCACTCCGACAATATACTAAGTAGTAGCTCGTAGTCTAGACATCGTTATTTAACTAACAAGCCCAAGCCTAGCCTACAACATCTGTAGGCCGGCCCAAATGTAAGCCCAAGCCCATGATAAGGGCTTGGGTATATAAACCCTCTCCTTAGATGGAGAGGGTGTGTGGTTATTCATTTTTCACAAAGTCCTTATAAGTTTCTCTCTCTAGAAGTGTGTGTAATCCACCATCTCTCTATCTCTTTCTCTCTCTAAAACATAAGCAAGATTTACACTTCTACAAATGGTATCAAGAGCTTGGGATGAAATATAGGTTGGTAATTGTGTTGTTTATGCTTCCTTATGCATAACATGTAGTTTCCATTATCTTTTTACCGAATCATCAAAATTTTTTCGTGTTTGTTTGTGTACTAAAGTCGAATACATTCTTTAATCATGTCGTAGTGATTTTGGTATATTGGTTTTGATTAAAACACAAGTCTTTTGGATCAAAAGTTGGGAAATTTCTTGTTTTTCAAACTTTCCGAAATTCTTGCAAGTGTTTCCATCGGAAAGTACAAGACTGTGTGGTTTGATCGCAATAACCTATTGGTTCTACTTTGCGATCACTGGATTTCGACACCTTATTCCGACGTGACATTCCGATCTAACATTGCGATCTGGGATTCCGACGGTTTTAAGGAATCTTGAGTCGTTACTCTGTCCAATTTATTTTAGCTACATTCCGATCTAGACATTCCGATAGTGGCATTTCGATCTGGACATTCCGATAGTGACATTTCGATCTGGACATTCCGATAGTGACATTCTGATCTGGACATTAAGATAGTGTGACATTCCGATATGGACTTTCCGATAGTGACATTCCGATCTGGACATTCCGATCTAGACATTCCGATACCAGCAACATTCCGACAGAAAAGAGTATTCCGACAGAAATCAACATTCCGACAATCCATATTTTAGGGGATTTTAACATTGTTTCTCGACTTTAACACACCACAACACAAAAACACTTAACCTTATTTCATTGGTCGATCAACGTTTTTAAATCTTAACTTATTGAAATGGAGTACACATCTCTTACGGATAAGTCCATCCTCTCGGGTACGGATAATCGTCCACCAATGTTGGAGAAGTCTATGTATGAGGATTGAACTTCCCGAATGGAACTTTATATGTTGAACAAGGAGAATGGACATCTTATTTGGGCATCGGTGCTCAATGGACCATTAGATTATGGTACAGTGAAGGAAGGTACAACTACTCGTCCTCGCACAACGGGTGAATTGACTGGAGATATGAAGATTCAAGATAAATGTGATAAGTATGCTACAAACATCATTCTTCAAGCCCTTCCTCGAGATGTCTACAAACTCGTCAGCAAACATAAAGTTGCCAAAGAGTTATGGGATAGAATTCATGTTCTAATGCAAGGCACCTCGTTAACTAAACAAGAACGAGAGTGTAAGCTTTATGATACTTTTGATAAGTTTACCTATGTGCCAGGGGAGACTCTCAATGATTACTATCTGAGATTTACCCTATTGTTGAATGAGCTTAATATCTATGGCATGGCAATTCCTACCTTTCAATTGAACACCAAGTATTTGAACACTCTTCCTTCAGAATGGAAAAAATACGTGACGGATGTTAAATTGTCTAAGGACTTGCATAAAACCAATGTGGATCAACTTCAAGCTTTTATTCAACAACACGAATGCCATATGATCGAGGCTCGGTTGTCTACATCTCAAGTTCATGATCCACTTGCAATGTATGCTTCTCAACAAAACATGGCTTATACTTATCAACAACCATCATACTTGCAGCAGCCACCACCACACACCTATCAGCAACCACAACAACCATCCTATTAACCACCGATGATGCCACAACAAGCATATCAACAAAGTGTTCATCAACAATCTTTTCCACAGCAACCACCATATCAGAAATTACCATCACAAGCCAACACTTCTCCAATGGGCTATACTCCTCAGCAAGGATATTTTCCAATAGAAGCACAACCAACACAAGCTTTCTACTCTAATGAACTTCTACCAATCCAAGCACCGGTCTTTACTCCAAATGATATGCCAGCTGATGTTCTAAATCATCTTACTACCTACTTGTCAAAACTTGTTGCAACTAGAGGATTTCCACCAACAAACAATTAGCTCCGCACCTCTTCAAATCCTCGACAACAAGCTACTGTTCAAGATGGTCAAGTAACAGTGCAACCTATTCAGGGAAGGCAAAATTCATATGGACCCCCTACAAGGACTGTGAATGGTCAAGCTATGAATTCTCAAGCTAATGGAAATGGAAGCCCCATTGTTCCTCAAAAGGTTGTGACTTGCTACAATTGCCGAGGACAAGGTCATATGGCTAGGCAATGCACTCAGCCGAAAAGGAGAAGGGATGATGCATGGTTTCGTGAGAAGATGTATTTGGTTGATGCTCAGTCTAAGGGGAAGATTTTGGATTCAGAGGAGTTAGCATTTCTTGCAGACCCAGGGGCAGCAGATACTGAAGGCATTGCAGACGTTTCTACTTCTAATGCAGCTTATCAAGCAGATGATCTTGACGCATATGATTCGGATTGTGATGACATTCACTCTGCCCAGGCTACTCTCGTTGCTAATCTCTCTCACTACGGTTCTGATGTCGTCAGTGAGGTACCAACCACATCTAATAATATTGATGATAACCAACATCAAGTTGGGCATGAAAACGACAACCTCGAACAGCATTCAGGGACTAGTAACTCAAATGATGTGGTACCCAATCCTACACATTTGAGTGAACCTCAACCAAATGCTACGACGGGTATGGAATCTTATGCTCAACATGATTTGGTCATGGTGCCTAAACATATTATTGATCAAATGCATATGGCCCTCAGACAATCCGTAGATACCATTTCCACCCTAACTGCTGAGCTTGCGTTGCATAAAGAAAAGGTTAAAACTTTTGAAATGGTCCCTCAAGCAGAGAAGATAACATGTTCTGAATTTGACCAATTTCGTTTTGAAAAGATTGAACACTTGAAAGAAATAGAATCATTAAAAGCTAATCTTTCCAATGAATTAAAAGCAAAAGAGTCGGTTGTCAATGATTTTCAGAAACTTAAAATGGATTTCAAAACTCTCGAGTCTAAAAAGGTTGAATCAGAAATTAATGCTACCAAACTTCTTAAATTCAAGGAACAACAATTTTTAAAACAATATGCTTCCACAGAAAAGGTACATCTTTTAACTAAATCATTTAAAGAACTCGAACTTAAGTGTCTTCAAGATTTACCACCTAATCCCGGTTATGCAAAACAAGCTCAGGAATATATTACGTGTCTTTATGATATGACCCTAATTGGCAAATCGAAAGAAGCACCTTTTGTTCGTAGTACTGAGGAGACACAATCACTTGCGGATGAAACTCATTCTAAAATGATTTCAAAATTCCATACAATTGATTATGATCAGTATAACAAAGATCAATTGTCTAAAAAGACCCGCATTCGCTTACAAAAGGAATTAGTTGAATTGACAGTTCTTGTGACCCAAAGTTTGTCAAATGAAAACCCTCCTAGTACGTCTCCTACACTTGTCAAAACAGATTTAACAAAATTAATTCCACTGGTAAGTAAGACGTCCGTTAACTTAAATGCGGTACACCAACACTTAGCCGATTTTGACAAGGTCATTTTGGAACGTATGACGGCTTCGGCCATAACAGAAGGTGAATGGAACTTTGAGCAAACTAGAGCTGCGTTTCGAGACGAAATTGTTCCGTTTGTAAAGAATGTTAAAGCTTGTCTTAGTACTCTTGATCAAGATTTGCTTTTGGAAATAGAAGAAGTTAGACGTGTTTTCAACGAAATGGATGATGCTTATGAAAACAGTTTACTTGAAATAGAACGGGTTTCACGCCAAAATGATCAGCTTCTGAAGCAAGTGATGTCTTATGATATAGTTTTCGTATGTGTGAATAAAAGTGTTGATAATGATTCAATTGTGCATAATGTTGAATCTGTGGATAATGTGGTAGATAGTAAATGTCACGAATCTGACGCTGAATTTTTAAAGCTTCAAGATTCATATTCTTCGCTTTCAAAACGTTTTGATGAGATTCAAACACATTGTATTTCGCTTGAATGCAAGCAACAATTTATTCAAGAAATCTTTGAAACGTCATTCGAAGGTGTTAATATCGATGATGCAAACTTTGAAAAGAATTTTTGATTCAATTTACAATCAAAACAGCGTCAGCCAAGTGACAAAGTTGCTAAATCTTTGCCTAAAGAAATAGAGAAATCTAAGGAGCTTAACTGTGTGAACGTACTTGAGGCCGCTGAGAATTTTAAACTTGATCTAGATAATTGAGTTTCCAAGATTTTATCCAAAGTTGATAACTTAAGACAGAAAAATACACGACTCTTCGATTCAGTAAAGCCCGCATGTGTTGATACCACTGCACAGAATCAATCATAGATTGAACAATTGAATCAAAAGTTGATGGAAATATCTGATTTGAGGGAACGAATTTGTGATAAGAATCTTGTCTTGGTTGAGTTAAAGGAAACACTTCGTACTCTAAAAGGTAAGAATGTTGTGGATAACGCAGCCACTGTCTCAGCATCGTCCTCTAGTGCAATCAAAAGGAATCTTATAGCCGTCACACCATTTAATAAGGGCCCTAGGACTAAACCTTCTCAAACATTGGTCACTAAAGATAGGGAGGAATCAAAACCAGCTTCTAATATTCCTGTGTTGCCTTCTACAGGAGTAAGCACCACTACTAAGGCTCAAAGATCTAAGCTTAAAAGAAACAAGAAGAATGATAGGATCTTGCCCCCATCTAGTAGTCAAGTGAAGAAGAAAGTAGAAGCCCATCCTAGGAATGTTATTTCTGTTTTGAATAAAAAGAATCATGTAGCTAAACCTAAAGGTTCTGCGGTTGTGCAGCGTTCTAAGCCTACTGTGAATTCTAATTTGAAATGTTGGAATTGCAATGAATGTATGCTTTCTAGTCGTCATGATTCTTGCCTTATTGACCATGTGAATGAGATGCATGCCCGGAAAAATGGATTAGAATGGAAACCGACTGGGAAAGTGTTAACCCAAGTTGGTTGGTTGTGGCATACCACTGGTAGAACTTTCACTATAGTAGGAAATGTGTGCCCTTTAACTAGGATCACTCCCACTGAAGTGAAGAAAGCGTGCCCTTTAACTAGGAGTACCAAGGCTACCAAAACACAAGCGTGTCATTTAACTAGGAACACTGACACTACTATAGGAACCAAGTGCCCTTTAAATAGGTCTACTCCCACTCTAGTGCCCGCGAATAATCCAAAACCTAAGAAAGTTGGAACAGTAAAACCTGTTAGTGCTAAAACTCACATTAGAAAACGCAGGAAATCTAAGGGTCTCAAAAATGTTAGCAATTCTAATAATTCTATATCTGTATCTGCTAACACTCTGGAACTAGTAGTTTCCAGTGCATTGTCTACTGTTGTTATTGAAAACAGGTGGTCCAAATTGTTCTCTGGTATTTGGACTCTGGTTGCTCCAAGCATATGACCGGAGATCGCTCTCAGCTCAGAAATTTCGTCAGCAAGTTTCTTGGTACGGTTCGATTTGGTAATGATCATATTGCAAAGATAATGGGTTATGGTGAATATCATATTGGGAATGTAATAATTTCAAGAGTGTATTACGTGGAAGGTCTCGGTCACAACCTATTTTCTGTGGGACAATTTTGTGATGCAAACCTAGAAGTTTCTTTTCGAGAGCATACCTGCTTCATTCCTAATTTGGAAGGGGTTGATTTATTGAAAGGTACTCGAGGGAATAATTTGTATACTTTGTCTCTACAAGACATGATGGCCGCTTCTCCCGTATGTCTTCTCTCCAAAGCATCGAAGACTAAGTCATGGTTATGGCATCGACGGTTATCTCATCTTAACTTTGACGCTATTAATCATTTGGCGAAAAACGAAATTGTTCGTGGTCTTCCTAAACTTTCATTTCACAAGGATCATTTGTGTTCCGCGTGTACAATGGGGAAAAGCACTAAGAAATCATACAAACCCAAGACGGAAGACACCAACCAAGAGAAACTTTATCTGTTGCATATGGATCTTTGTGGGCCAATGCGTGTTGAAAGTCTTAGTGGCAAAAAGTACATCCTCGTAATTGTCGATGATTACTCTCGGTTTACATGGGTGAAATTTCTTACAACAAAAAATGAGGCACCTAAATTCATCATCGGATTTCTCAAGATGATTCAAGTGCGTCTCAACACTACTGTCCGACGCATTCGTACAGATAATGGAACCGAATTTATGAATCAAATCTTGTGTGATTATTATGACGAAGTTGGCATATCTCATGAAACATCCGTTGCACGCACTCTACATCTAAACGGTGTCGTTGAAAGGCGAAATCGCACACTTATGGAAGCTGCTCGAACGATGATAATTTACGCAAAGGCTCCATTGTTTTTATGGGCAGAAGCAGTATCTACAGCAGTGTACACCCAAAACCGGTCACTAATTCGTAAACGTCATGGTAAAGCACCTTATGAGCTTCTCCATGGTAAAGTACCAGATTTATCATATCTTCATGTATTTGGTTCTCTTTGCTATCCAAATAATGATGGTGACAATTTGGGTAAACTTCAACCAAAGGCAGATATTGGTATTTTCATTGGTTACGCACCCACAAAGAAGGCATACCGAATCTACAATCGTAAGTCTCGTAAGATCCTCGAAACTATGAATGTTGATTTTGATGAGCTGACAGCAATGGCTTCTGAGCAAAGCAGCTCTGAAGTCTGAACCCGCACTTCATGAAATGGGACCCAGTAACATTAGTTCTGGTCTTGTCCCAAATAACCCTACTTCATCATCATTCACACCACCTACTAGGAATAAATGGGATACGTTGTTTCAACCGTTCTTTGATGAATTCTTTACTCCTCCAAGTATTGTTGCTCCAGAACCTGAGGTAATAGCTCCGGTAACCGAAGTTGTCGCTCCAGCAACCAAAGCACAATCAGATACGTCTGCACCTATAATTGGTCAAGATATACCATCAACGAGTAATTCTCAACCAACACCCGAACCAACTACCCATGTCATGCCTATTGATGATGAAGAGGATGATGATGATCACGATTTGGAATTCACTCAAATGCGTGAACTTCCATTCTTTGGTGTACCAATTCCTGACCCTAATCAAGCCGGGTCGTCCACCTCAAAGGAAGCTCCAACTATAGTTTACTCCAATCCACGGATTCATGAACATGACAGCAAGTGGACAAAGGATCATCCTATAGATTCTATTATTGGTGACCCTAATCGTCCGGTATCCACATGAAGTCAGTTACAAGAAAGTGCAATGTTTTGTCATTTTGATGCTTTTCTCACTGAAGTTGAACCTAAGACATGGAAACAAGATTTTACTCAATCCTGTTGGATAGAAGCTATGCAAGAAGAACTTAATGAATTTATACGTCTTGAAATTTGGGAACTTGTCCCATGCTCGGATCAAGTGCAGTTACTCACTTTGAAATGGTTTACAAGGTGAAACTCGACGAGTTAGGCGGAATATTGAAGAACAAAGCTAGACTAGTAGCTCGTGGATACTAGCAATTATTGGGCATCGACTTTATGGAATCCTTTGCACCTGTTGCCCGTTTGGAAGCTATTAGACTATTCCCCGCTTATGCAGCCCACATGAATATGATCGTCTATCAGATGGATGTGAAGACGGCATTTCTTAATGGTGAACTCAAGGAAGAGGTCTATGTTCAACAACCGGATGGTTTTGTGAATCCTAATTATCCTAATCATGTGTACAAGCTTAAGAAGGCTCTCTATGGGTTGAAGCAAGCTCCACGCGCATGGTATGATCTATTATCACAATTCCTCATTACGTAAGGCTTCGCTAAAGGCAAGGTGGATCCCACGCTGTTCATTCAGAAACGAGGTAAAGATATGATTATGGTACAAATATATGTTGATGATATTATATTTGCAGCCTCGACCCAAACCTTATCGGATGAGTTAGGGACACTCATGTCTTCCGAGTTTAAGATGTCAATGATGGGCAAGGTATCATTCTTCTTGGGTCTTCAGATATCTCAGAGTCCCAGAGGCATCTTTATCAATCAATCCAAGTATGCCCTTGAATCGCTTAAGAAGTATAAGATGGAATCTTGCGACCCCGTGGATACTCCAATGGTGGAACGAACTAAGCTTGATGCAGATCCACATGGAGTTGCCGTTGATCCGACAATCGTGGAATGATCGGAACCCTTCTGTATATCACAGCTAGTCGACCTGATCTTCAGTTTGCTATATGTATGTGTGCTCGGTATCAAACTCGGCCTACTAAGTTACACTTGGCTACTATGAAATGGATCTTTCGATATCTTAAAGGAACCATTAATCGGGGACTTTGGTATTCGAAGGACTCTTCGATTGCACTTATGGCATATGCAGATGCGGATCACGCGGGTTGTCAAGATACAAGGCGTAGCACGAGTGGAACTTTGTAACTACTAGGAGATCGGCTAATCAGTTGGGCATCGAAAAGGCAGAAAAGCGCTGCAATTTCAAGAACGGAAGCAGAATACATAGCTATGTCCGGTTGCTTTGCTCAAATTCTTTGGATGAGATCGCAATTAACCGACTATGGTCTAGGTTTCAACAAAATTCCGATGTACTGCGACAACAAAAGTGCAATTGCCTTATGCTGCAACAATGTTCAATTCTCCCGGTCAAAGCACATTGACATTCGCTACCACTTCATCAAGGAGCAAGTGGAAAATGGAGTGATCAAGCTTTACTTTTTCCGATCTGAGTATCAACTAGCGGATATTTTCACGAAGGCTTTAGATCGCGCTCGAATTGAATTTTTGGCCGACAAGCTAGGAATGAGAACCTTCTCGCCTGAGACTCTTAAGGAACTAGCAGATGAAGCGAAAGAATAGTGGTGGTGAACTATTCTCCGTATCCTTGGTGATCATTTGTATATATTGTTTATATTTTTATCCACAAAAGCAAAATACAAAAATATAAAACCATATAAAAACCATAAAAATTGAAAAATCTAGAAAAATCTAAAAAAAAATTACTTTATTTTTTCAAATGCATGTCTTTTGGTACGATAATATTTACAGCTTTAGAAATGTTGATTAATATTGACACGACGCCATAAATAGAGTTCGTACAAAAGTTGTAAATATTTCATAAAACATGCCCTTATGGCTTGTAGTTATTTCAGACTGCAACCCGGTTTTCACATTAAAGTCAAGTATTTCTTATGAAAGCTTTGGCTCTCAATGAGAATTAATTTTCTCGGGCAAGGTTTACTTTAAAACCTTGTAAGGGATCAAGTTTACTTTATAACTTGGTCTAACACAAATCAATGTACGTTTCAGTGCATTTATTTGTTAAAACAAGAGAAGTCTTGTTTTTATGAAGCTATCATCTCTACAACCATAGCAATCTACAATTGGTATCTACATACTCGACGATGCGACTACTCAACCGACGACTACAACTCTTTCAATAGAACACGGGTCAACAATTGAGGGGGAGCAATTGTTAAGCATTCAGAATCTTCAATGTCAAACGTGCCTAGTTCACAAGTTGGTGGCAAGACAACAATACCAATCGTACACGTGGTGTCAAGAGATGACTTCAGACGTGACGAGGCGACCAACATATGCCGACAAGAACCATCTGATCTTATCATATGATGTTCTCATCAATCAGGTCCAACCTTGTCAATTTTTTCTAATATGGTGAATATGTGATCATGTTACAAAGCGGTATTATATCTCATACGTTTGATATCATGAAGATAAAATGGACTTGCATTTTTCTTCTCAAAAACTTTGTTAAAACTTCATTAAATCAATTGATATTAAAAACATTGATTGGGTTAATAATTTTAATATGGGGAGAAAATGTGATTTAATATGGGAAATTATCACAAATGGTTTGACTTAACGTGATGGCTCATCCCGACATATGAGAAATGTTTTCGAATATCGTGGCATGTGTTAAGGGGGAGCAAAACGGATTTGCATATTAAAATGGATTTTCATGGTGACATATACTTACCCAAAACCCATTTATTTCACGACGATGAAGATTGTGGTGACATAAGGATGGTAGGATAGGTTAAGTCCTATGATGCTTCTAGAACCGGAGGAATCTTCCCAAGGACATTCCATAGCTAGAAATAGTAGTCCTTAGGAACGTTGGAGAAAGATTTTGAACGTAGCTAAATGCCGACCAAGTACTTAAGTTAGCACTGGAACAATCACAACAAGGTGCTAGTTATGACGTATTGGTAAGCATTGAAGGGGTTGAAGAATGAAAAAGAATTGTAAAGATAAAGGGTGTAAAGAAAGAAGCCCTCCTTACAACTTTAGGCAGAAACCGGGTCAACACATATGCTATTGAGATCATTTTAATGATGCTCGATATTGAAGATAGACATCATGGACCCAGTGATGCATTGCACAACCTATCCCAGATAACTCAGATATCTCTTAAAAGATATTTGTTTTAATCACACAGAGACAACACATTATCTATTGATTTATTCACTCCAAATAAATTGGTATTGAAAAGGTGGCACTCCTCTCCAGCCTCCGATCACTAAAATCCAATATGCACGATCGAGTCTAGAGCCATTTGAGATCATCAAATATCTCATTAGGACACACTTTCATATTTCCTTGCTTCTTCACACACTGTGAAAAGTAAGAAAGATTTTAAGTGTCCTACGCAAAATCTTTATGATCTTGCCTGAACATCCGATTAATACGAAAGTATATACAATGAAGATGGAAATCCTTCTTGAGCGAATATCAAAAAGCTCATGGTAGGTGACTTGTGCGATTCTTTATGAATCAAGCTTGTGATAACTGGAAAGCAACAGTGGTTTAATTCTTAACTGAATTTAAACACGTTCCAGGCCTCTACGCAAAATCTCAGTGATCTTGCCAGAACACTCAGAGTGATACCTTAGTGTTCATAGTGATGAGTGGAAATCCTTCTAGTGTTAACATCAAACAGCACTTGGTAGGTAACTTGCAAGATTCAATATGAATCAAGCTCGTGACAACTGGAAAGCAACGATGGTGCGATTCTTTAATGAATCAAACTTGTTCCAGGAATCAGAATTGACGGTTTCAATCATGCGGATAATTTTATCCAAATGATTCACTCTTTACGTTTGCAGTCAGCTTTGGACGGTCGAGTAAAGAGAACGGGTTTACCCGCGAAATCTTGTCAAGGAGATTTTTAATTAAATCTACCTGCCAAAAGTACGATATTTTATATCGTCCAACGGTCTTCACCGACCGGAGGTAAAATGCTACCGAATTAGAATGAAATGTTCAAAGCCATTTCGTTCGTGTCTACTTATGTTGCGGCATTTGAAGACAGTGGCGTTACGGAATCCAAGAAGAAGT
The DNA here is from genome assembly GCA_025667525.1 of Glebionis coronaria. NCBI lineage: Eukaryota > Viridiplantae > Streptophyta > Magnoliopsida > Asterales > Asteraceae > Glebionis > Glebionis coronaria. Next base: position 23,110,417 of record CM046880.1, read on the forward strand.
CGTCCCCGCATGCTTATACTTTATGTACTTAATACCTCATCTAATTCAAGAAAGCCTAAAAGTTAAGTCTTCCGTTGTATCGAACTCTAAAGCTTTCAAGAATTATGAAGGTATAAGTATGTGGGACATGGTGTCACGAGGAGGCGAAGATCACAAGTGATGGATGCACGAGCAAGAGATTAATTCTCAAGATTGATATCAAAGATCACATCAGCATGTTCACTAGAAAAGAAAAAGAAAAGAAAGACGAAGACTACGAGCTCAAGACAAGCATAGTATGCTAGGTTTATTTTATTATTGTAACTAGGGTAACACCCTTGTTTGGAGTGACCTCCCTTAGGGGGGAGATTGTTGGAAATACGTTTTTACGTATTTAGGAAGATTCGGTCACTCCGACAATATACTAAGTAGTAGCTCATAGTCTAGACATTGTTCTTTAACTAACAAGCCCAAGCCTAGCCTACAACATGTGTAGGCCGGCCCAAATGTAAGCCCAAGCCCATGACAAGGGCTTGGGTATATAAACCCTCTCCTTAGATGGAGAGGGTGTGTGGTTATTCATTTTTCACATAGTCCTTATAAGTTTCTCTCTCTAGAATTGTGTGTAATCCACCATCTCTCTATCTCTTTCTCTCTCTAAAACATAATCAAGATTTACACTTCTACAAATACCATACGACATGCTCCACAATATTTCGCAGATCTAGGGTTTGTCCATAAAAACCCTAAAACGAAAGATCACGAATGCAACTATTAGTGATGATTACAATAGGGTTCATTGTTGATTTAATAATCAACTCACCAAAGCTATTTCACCCAGCACCAACAATAATGAACAATAAATCTAGGGTTTTAGACAAAAACCCTAAATATGAATATCACCACCGCTGTGAACTTTGACGACCAATAACTCCTTCCTAAGAACTCAGATCGAAGATCCTTCCGGTGAGATTCAAGACACAAGTGCCAAGAATCTACAGTTCAAAAGTCACGAAGATCCAACAGTTAACGAAGGAGAAAACGTATTTTGAACATGGCTGTCCACAGAAAACTGCATACATCCTACTACTGACTTTGACGCTTAATAACTTTTTCTTGGAGATAAAACTTGACAATCCCTCCAGTGGATGTCTAGATATATGTGTATAGAACACACACAAGAAATTTCGTGACGATCCAACGGTCCAATCAAAAGTTATGACCTTATGAATACTGCTGCGCACACAAAAACGTCCAGAAAAACCCTAGACGGATTTTTCTTTTCTTCTCGATACACGAACACCTTGTTGGTCCTAGCATCACGAGCCACCTGCTCTGATACCAATTGTGGAAACTTTGGTTTCCTCGATCTTTTAGCTACTAGGAATGCATCATGTTCATATGATTAGATAATCAAAGCGGAATTAGAACACAACACATTAACAAGGTGTTTGGACACAAAGAACATGAATTAAAACAAATGGATTGTTCATTATATTAATAACAAACAATCACTAGGTGTGTATACATTAAATCCCACACCTAGTAGACACACGCTTTAGGTTTACATTGTATATGAAAGTTATGAATAAACCTAATACCCTTGGTTCCTTTTAGAGTGTAAGGAATAGGGTTTACAAGAGATAAGAATGAATAAACATGTAAATCTTCTATTCAAATAAACTAATACAGAATATATTCTGCATACTTATCTAAATATAAGCTTCCAACAACACTTGTCTATATTTCTGTCAATGCTTGGATTGCATGTGACAATGCTTGGATTGCACATGACAATGCTTGTCAATGTTGACTTCTGTCAACGCCCGATTTGCTCTTGACAACGCTTAGACAAATGCCTTCATATTTTCTTCGTTTTTGAGTTTCTGCCACATCAACTTTTTGACCCAACATCAAAAACCAATGTTCTAGTTCATTGTTGATCTTACATAGTTCATATGTTTTGATCAATGGTGAAATGGGTACATTGTGAATATGAGAATGATAAGGATTAAACCTTGATTTATCAAGAGATTGATAAAACACATTCTTACTTTGCTTGATTTTTGATCTATATGTAACATATGAGTAATTGGAGAAATATGTTTATATGTTATTTTATAGATACTATCATCATGACCACAGGATATCAAAATGACCATCTACTCACTAGAAGATACATTCCTAATCCTTCATTGACTAATCAAACTCGCTCTTTTCAAAACACTTATCATAATCTCGAGCCTCGTTGTTTCCATGAAGGAGTATTGTTCCTTCTAATCTTCGTGGACTTGATTTTATTCGATTCATGTTCAATACCATTGGATTCGGTTGTTTGCTTGATACTGATGAGCCAATCTTTCCTTGTTTCCTCATGGAATTCTTTAACTCATTCAAGTTAATACACATCAACAATGGTTTATCTTTAAGATTTTCCATCAAGGGGAAAACCTTTGTATACACTCTCGAGGAATTTGGTGAGATTCTCAGAGTTCCATACGAAGGTCAATGTAGGTTCACCGATGCTTAGAGTGTAAACAACTTAGAATCGGCCCCTTTTGATATGCATTACTCGACTGAGATTCCTTCGGCTTCGGCCATCTCTCGTGCCCTTTCTTCACCTCGTGAACATCCTATTCTTGGTAATTTTGAAGGAGAATTTCGTGCTCTCACTCCTTGGTAATTACTAACTAGCGATCTTAGTGATTTTATAGTCCCTTGGGCCGAAATCATTAAGAAAAATAAAATGTGTTTGGTTGGTGATCGCAACCATGTGCCTGCTTATCTTGCACATATGTTGTATTGTGTTGTTACCACTGCTCCATACAACCTTGCATTTTTCATGGCTAAAAGGATAAGATTTTTTCTCAATGGATCTCGGTCTACTCTTCCTTATGCCATGATTCTCTCACAACTTCTTAAGAGAGTTCTTCTTGATCATCCTCCTCTTAATCCCTCTTCTTTTCATTCCGTGGTTCGAGTCATGTTTCCCATTGAAAGAAATGTCCCTTTAATTCACACGCATGACTCAAATGAAGATGAAAATGTCTCTCAAGACAATTCTCTCATTTCTCGCTATGATTTGTCATCATCTATCTCTCAATTGTCTTCACTAGACATTGATTCAAACTATCAGTATTGTCTCAATCTTCCTCTTTAGGATCGAATCATAAGTGAATCAAGGCAAGGAGGAAATGATCATAGATGAATGATATATACGACTCTTGTGAGATTAACATGTGTGTAAACATGTATGGATTGTTGAACTCTAACTCTTCTCTTATCTCTATTCTTAGGATGTTGTGTATTTTTTTAACTAACAATTTGTGTTTGGATTGCCTAGTAATTTAATTCTAGTTATCTATGGTATCGATTTTTCGATTTACATGGCTCTTTGCATCTTATGTGATTAGATAGCCCCCTAGTCTTTGATTATTAGTTCTCTTTTGCTTGATAAACATTAGTATAAAATCTGGGCTAGCAAAAGTATAAGGAAGTGCTATTTTCAAACTCCTCTGGTCGCGGTTCTATATCAAAGCCGTGATTCTTTAGCGATAAGGAACAACGGACCTACGTAAGGAACCACCCAGTACTGTTTCAACAGAATCTTTACTTTACACTGTTTTCTTTAATCTGTGTAAAACTTTGATAAAACTTTTGCAAAAACCTGCACTTTCCTAAACTAGGCTACCTAATTTCATTGTTCACATAAAATGATTTTAACCTATTACTAGTTTGGATCATCCTCTTCTCTTCTTAAACCCTCTTTTGTTGATTGTGTTCTTCATCCCTTCAACTCTTCTGTTAACCTCAACATTCAACCGTGGTATTCACTAGAACATCCAACTCCTCCAAAACATCCTCATCCAAAAGAATCCTTAAGGTGAATCTCAAGTCCTCTAAACTTGGTTCTCCATCTTCTTTCAACCCAAAAAGTGAAGCCTCACCTATCTTCATCTCCTCATCACTTTCACCACCACTTGCCTCATGGCAAACAACCTCAACACATGGTACTAACCATTCACATGGTTCTACCTCCTCTTCATTCCAATCAAGAATGAATGAGTTTCCCTCACCACTCATTTCTAGCCCTCCCTTAAATGTGAATGCTCAACCACAACCTCATCAAAGGATTCCTTTTGTTTTTTAGCCTCTTCCCTTCACTCCACCAAATTCACCCATCTCACCTATTTCACCGGATATGATGCCTTCTCCTCATCCTCCTACCAACAACACTCCTCTCTTAGGTGTTCCCATTTCCCATCTTTTAAAAATCTGGTTTTGCAGTCCACTAGACACGGTTCTCTAGCCTCCAGGCGGTTCAATATCGATATGGAACCGCGGGCTTCTTTAAAGAACCGCGCCCAGTAAAGCCGATATTGGCTTATTTTTTGTCTTTCTTCTTTGACCACTGTTTTGGTTAAGATTCTTTGTTTACCCAATTTGGCTAAACATTTTCTAAAACATTTCTTTTTCATTTTAAATCTTTGCCTTGTCTATTTTCTTTAAATTCTTCTTTTTTGGGAGTTCTTTCCTTCATCCCTCATAATGCCTAATTCTTCCTTTTCTAACCTTGACATTTCTTTTTCACAAACTTCTCAACCTAAAGCTTCTTCTTCTAAGCTTTCAAAGAAACCGAAAATCTCGGTTAAACCCATTTGGATAAAAAAGAACAAGAATCCTCATTATTCTTCTTCTCCAAAATCCTCCAAGAATTCCTCTTTCTCTCCGATTCAATATTAGAATGAGACTTACTCTATAAATCTAATTACCGGAGAAAAATAAATTCTTCCACCACCACCTAAACCTTTCAACTCTCCTCAACTCAATGACCTATCTTCTTTCCCTAACCTCACTAGGCATTGTGAAAACATCTCTTATCCATTATCTCCCTCCCCATCAACCTCTAATCTTGATGGACCTCCCCCATCTAACGACTTTGTTTTGCATCATGGTTCCTCGTGTGCTTGTTGTCGTTTTCAACAAATTGAACTTGCTCATATCTATGACAAGCTAAATTTTCTTGAATTCCTCCTCACTCGACCTCCTCTCAAAGTTTTCTTTCTCGTGAAAAAAACTTCGAATGATGCTTCATCGTCTTTCTTTTCCAACTAAGACTTTTTGTACTTTAGTTGTTTGAGTCAATAAATTTTAGGCAATCTTGGAAGATTATCACTATTAGAGTAGCTTATGCTTTGTGGTCTATTTTCCATATTCTCTTTTGTTTTAAATATTCATATTGTGTGTATGAATATTTATCTTGTATGTTATTTCATATTTTTGTAATATGAATGTTATGTGTGTTATCTTTCCCTCTAATTCTATTTCACACATTTGTTAAGGAGTTGATCATGGTTAAAGCTTAAAATTAATAATGGGTGATTCCATAAATTCTAAATTTTAACCCATTGACATTTTAAATCATCTTTGATTGGTTTGGATGTTTCTTTTTTTCCTTTATTCCACCAAATGAACTATGATGTTGTCAATACACACTCTTTGGACATACTTAGCAAATGCTTGCTTCTAACTTGAGATTTCTTTTCCTTCGCCCTCTCAAGTTAGTTAGTAAGTAGTGCACATATATACATTGGTATATCTTTTCTTTCTTCTAACCTTTGTGTAGCATGTCACCTTAGCTCATTGACTTGGTGCCCCAAGCAAGGGTGAGTAAGCACCAAGGGGGAGCTACTAGCAAAAGTCTGGTTCTTTTCTTCTTCAAAGACTTGTGCTAACCTTTTTGCTTCGACAAAGGGGGAGAAATGATAGTGATAAACTTTTTAATAATTCGAATAAACTTGTATTTTACGTAAATGAGTTTATAGTTTGTCGTAATCAAAAAGGAGGAGATTGGTAATGCAAAGCAATGCCTAAAAACATTGTTAGTATTAATTAATCTTTCTTAGTTTTGATCACGACAAATTACAGACATTTATTATCAAACACAATCATAAAACGAATTATCTAACAAACACTATCATCAAGGTAATAATCATTACACTAACATATCTTAATCATGCTTAGTGATCTTTAAAGTGATTAGCCTTAAAACTCACTTTTGTCAAACATTACAAAAGATTTTTAATAAACTTTATTTTTAAGAAAATGTTTTATTAAAATGAAAATGCAAATTTAAATATGGCATATTCCAAATGCCATAAGAATATCATTTAAAGGTTTAAACAACCTCAAATATTTCAAATTCACTAAAAGACAAAAAAGAGCAGATTCTACGCCGGCGGTACCTTAGCACCTACGGCGGTTCCTTATCGATAAGGAATCGCGGGCTACAATAAGGAACCGCGGCCAGATATAGCCGTTGGATGTTTTGTCCTATAAATAGTGGATCAAATTTGCATTCTCATAACCCTTTTTGGACATCTTCTTCAGCCTTCTTTCTCCTTTCTAATCCTAGTCATTTGTAAATGATCACTTAATGTGTTAAGTATGTTTACTCATGATTATCCTCTTGATCTCCTTCTTTACCTTGCCCAACGAGAAGATCACTCACACACTTGTGATGTGATTAAAGATTTAGCATTGATAAAGATCACCTTCTGTAACATCCCGTACTTAACGTCATCATTTTATCCTAACTATGTAACGTACTTTGAATTCCTAAGTAACGGTGAGTATTGTTATGTTTGACGGTTTACGTTGAAACCGGTAATGTGTGCATATATTTTATCGTCGTGACGATTGAATAGTACTAATAGTGATCGCGATGCCAATGGATGCCCAAATATTATATTTTAGTATCGATTATTTCGATATTTGATATTTTTGAAATTTTTATTTCATTTACGTTTTAAGTCGAGTCGAACTTTATTATTTCGTTTTGTGTGCGTTTAATTATTAAAACGATCGATTTAACAAACGAGATTTATATTTTTATGAAACCCGACTCTCGTAAATATTTTTAAAATGTACTAATAGTCATTTCCCGCTTTTTAAATAATATTTACAACTTGGTCCAAAAGATAGCCAATATTGCACCTTTTACCCTTCCACCACTATATAAAAGCTTCCACTAACACACACATTTCATTTCCAACTAGCAAAAAATGTGTGTTCTTCCTCCCTCTCCCTCTCTAGCTCACGGCAACACCACCACCACCCAAATCCACCACCAAATTTTATTTTTGAAGAAATCTAATCAAAGACCCACCTATAAAATCATCTTGTAAGTGTTTTCCAATCATCAAATCCAACATGCAACACATTTTATTTTCAAGATCTATTTTATAAAATGTTGAATTGATCCATTTTTATTGGTTGCATGTGTGTTATTTTGTGTTAGGATCAAGAAACTAGTGTTATACAAGCTTGGAAAATATTTATCTTGGTGTTTCTTTGATCAAGACCCACGAAAATCATGGGGTTCTTGGTGTTCTTAAGTGTTTGATCCAAATTATTGTGGGTAAGGTTCCAACTACTTGTTAATATTATTATAATCATTTTATTTTTGAGTGCATGCATTGTTTATGAATTTTTGGGTGAATGCATGTGATCATGCAAGTGAAAATAGATGTTAGGAGATGTTGAGGGTGATGGATATAAGATATATGAAGTGTGGTTGAGGTTTAAAATGGGTCAAAATGGGTATTGATGTGATTTTTAAGAAGTCATTTTAGATCAGTAGGTTTAGGGCCATTTTTCGAATAGTGGCTGTTGATTAAAGGTTGATATTATTAGATATTGTTGTAGTAGTCGCCGAGACGCTCGTTTCGGTATAAGGTAGAGCTTCTAACTCATAACGAGTCAAAAGTTACATAGGTTTGAATATTCGTGTACCGGGAGGCGAGTATCGACGCAATCCGAAATTGTTGTCGATATTGGGTCAAATCTCGGGGACTATAACTTGAGTTTCAAAAATGGTCAAGGGCTGTTCTCAGGCCCTAAACTTAGCATTTTGAGTCTATTTTCATAATCAAGAGTCGGATTTGTAAATGATTTTGGTTAAGGAGGTCAAAACGGTTTTTCGATACAAGTGTGCAAAACTGTCCGGTTTTTAAGGTCGAAAGATGTGTCGAGCAGGTGGGTCTAAAATGTGAATCATTTGATGAAATTTTAACTGAGTCTTCTACAGATATTGAGTGAGTTTGTCACCAAGTTTCGTCGAAAACGGAGTTGTTTAAGTATGGTAAAACAGCGTGTACTTTTGGTAAGTACCGGCTGAGTATTTTTGGGAGGTACTTAACCTCGCGTCATAGTTCGAGGCGAGAGGCTAATCTATTAGCTTCTCAAAGTGTTAAAAGGATATAAGTCTTATGTAAGAGTGTATATTCTGAGATTGGAGACCCATTTAGGGTACTTGAGCCGTGTTGATTTGGCATCTTGAGATGGATCAACATCGAAGGTGCTAGTCTTGGAAAGCTAGTACTTGTCGTGGAGTTAGAAGGAATTCACTTGCATTGATTGGTCGTGTCTATGTACATACTATTTTGAGTCATTGATTTTATTATACTAAGTATGTTTTGAGGTACTTGAGTATGTTGTTAAGCGCGCACCTTATTTGTTAGGTGGCGGCTTTTGACGTGTATATTTGGGAGGCATCTTCACTTCGGCGATCACTACTACTACTAGCTTCGTATATCATCTAAAGTGAGTCTATAGCCTCGCTTTTATATTGGTTTTAAATGATTTTAACCCGCGAGGGGGAGTACATGCTATTTGAAACAACTAGAACACAAGTCTTTTGAATGATTGCTTAAACTTAAATGTTGTTTTGATTGTAACAAGTACGTTGAGTACAATGGAATTGGTATGTTGAACACCAGGGAATTGTGTTGAAATGGAATTGGTATGTTGAACACCAGGGAATTGTGTTGAAATGGAATTGGTACGTTGAGTACAATGGAATTGGTATGTTGAACACCAGGGAATTGTGTTGAAATGGAATTGGTACGTTGAGTACAATGGAATTGGTATGTTGAACACCAGGGAATTGTGTTGAAATGGAATTGGTACGTTGAGTACAATGGATTGGTACGTTGAGTATAATGAATTGGTGTGGACTCGTATACCAACGTAGGGTCACACAAAGGAACCATAAATGAAATTGCTTTTCATATACTTGTGTTCAAATGATGATTTGCAAAACCTATAGATTCGCTCAACCTTTGTGTTGATCCTTTTAAGCATGTATTTCAGGTAATCAAGATGGAGCGCCGCGGAGCATGCAAGGAGGGAGTTGATGCTTACTTGTCTAAATTTTATTTATTTTTCATCCTTTTTAAATTATCCATTTCATTCAAGTATTTTGAGGAACATGTTGTGTTGGTAACGGTTTTATGGGACTAAAACGCTACTCTGATGGTATCTTTTGGGATGGAAAATGTTTTAGACAATGTCGTATTTATACATTTAACGTCTCTTTTGAGGTCGTTTTCTATGATTGTGTGTGATGTGCTATAAGTAACGCCCAATGTGGACATTCCGCTGCGTGGTAATTTGGGGGTGTTACAGAATGGTATCAGAGCCACAAGTTATAGAGAACTAGGTCGATTTTTTTTTTGAAAATGTCCTAAACTATAACTTTTGGTGTGTCGTAAAAGTTTTAAGCACGCAACTACTCCGCATGGCTCCGGTAAGGCTATTCTTGTATTACTTTATATTTGACTATGATCATGTGAACCTATGTGTATATAGGAATGGTAGTATGTATATGTATGAATATACTATGATATTTAAAGGCATTGTACGCGAAGCAATGTTCCTTGAATGATTGTTGTACATTTTATAATTCGGTTTTGAATAGGATTCGGCCTCATCGCCAATCACCGATCTTGATAATTATGTATTATGAATACGAGTGTGAAACTCGTTTGATACTTTGGGTACGTGTATATTGTTTCGTAATCTATCGCATATCGACTTGTTTAAGTTCGATCGTTGTCGTCGCATCGTGATGTGCCATTTTTGGACATCTCATATTGAAACGTAATTGATTAACGTGATATTTTTATTTCCGTTACTTCTTATGATTTTGAAGAATCATTTATCCAAGGCGACATCTTCTACGTAATGCGACGTGTGATTTGGTTTTATATGACTACGTTTTACTGGCGAAAAGGAGGATGCCAATGTTGGACCTAAGATATATATATCCTAATCAAATATATATAGTTTGGGTACAACAAAGATATGCTCGTAGTAGTCATTCGGTTGAGTGGCTTAATGCCTTGTATCTAATTGGAATGGGACATTTAGATATAGAGATTTTAACTCGCTCAACTATGAGTTGTTTAAGGTTGTCTTATTGAAATGGATTGGGACATTTGAATAAGAAGGTTTTAAACCACTGGACCTTAGATCGTTATGATCTCCTTATTCAAATGGAATGGGACATTTGAATACGGAAATCATGATGTAAGTTTATTTGACACCTTGTATTTATCATGGTATTTGGATATGATATCGTGTTGAGAGATAGTAATACTTGAGTAGGATGACTTATAATCGTCTTGTTGAAATGGATTGGGACGCCTTTTCATTTGAACAAGAAAGTTATAAGTTTCCGAACCATAAATTTATAAACTCTTGTATACATGGAGGGGGACGCCTTTTGATGTAGACAAGGAGTTATAAATGAGTGGGCCCGAGTATGTCTGGCTCGATTTGTGGATGTTTGGTGTGCGTACGTCTTCCTTTGACTCGTATTTTGTTGGTAAGAATCGTTCGATGTTGTCGTCATTATGATGATCGTCGATTATCATCTATGTACGAATAACCCGTTGTACTTCTCTCGAGTTATGATTTATTCCGATGGACCATTTCTAATGTGTCTCGATGATCGTGAGCTTTATAAACAGATTGTTAAGAACCGTTGACCGTTCCGAGAATAGGCGACTCGCTTAAGCGTCACTAGGATTTATGTGTGGACTTGCGGATTGACTGAGGATCAAGTTATCAACGACAACTTATCGTGGATGTGAAGATTTTGTAATTTTACTTGCTACTATCGAAGGGACACCGAAGATTTTTCTTGGTGACGAAACTCTTGGGGCTAGTATGACGAACTAAAAACGAGGAATAGGATGCATCACCTTGAGCACTGAAGTCGAAATTATTGGGACGCCTTTGTACGATGAACGCTGAAGCAAAAATTTGTGGGATGCTTTTGTACGTTGAACACTGGAGCAGAAGGTAATGGTACACTTGATATGTTGTGAATTCTCGCCAATGGACCGAATTTCTCAATGACTGGAATTAACAAATTCGTTTTCACTTCGAAGAGTATGTTGTTTCCGACACCGCAAGTGGATAGACTTTGAGATCGCGTTGCATTATCAAGGGTTCGTTCAAGGTTTTATCGATGATCAACGGTGTATATCTATATTTGATGTTTATGTTTGACCTTTGTTTTTAGGTACTTATGTGGTATGTGATCGAGTTGAGTGATCGTAAGTTGTGAGAACTTGAGGCGGCATTGTCCAATGACGTCCGATCACGAAGAACGTATACCATATAATATTTTTCTTTCTCTCTCTCTCTTCTTTTTCGACTTTCAACGACGATGCTTATTGAGACTTTGAATGCGCGTGGGCGGAAGTGAGATGGTGTCCTTGTATTATCTTTTCGGTATGGATCCGCGTGTGAGCACCCTCTGATGACGAAATATTTCCTTGTTATTCCTTTTGATATGTGTCCACGGCTATCCGGCCATTGGATATCCTTTAACTTACAACCTTCCAATTGACTAGACCTACCCGAAGGTCTTGTCAAGTGATCTTATTTATCATGGCTTGGCTATTTAGCAAGCATGAGTTAACCCGATTGAATTTATTTATGTGGCATGGTTTGGCTTTTGACAAACATGTCGTGACTTGATTTTGCGTCCATGGTGTTATCTTTTGTGTTTGAATTAGATTGTAATGCGTCCGATAGCGCAATGTATACGCCGAATGATTTCTGTATCGACGAACTCGCGTTTGGCGAAGTAGGCTGGCATGTTCGAGAATACGCAATAAGGTGATTTTGTACGACTAGTACTAATTACCTCGTCTCAATTCTTTTCTAGAATGTTTTCGATGGAGTCTTATGCGACCCATGCGACTATCTTTTGTGAGTGATTGTTTTTGTGAGGATCATGAATGGTGGTTTAGATCGCCAGATTGTTGGAATAAAGTAGATGAAGGACAAATTGGAACTGAGACTATTTGGGAGACTACGAAAAGATCGTGCGGATTGATAATTGCTTGTAAACTGTGAGGAGTCGTCAGAAGAACTTTGCCAATAACCGTAGGGAGCCGTTGGAAATCTGAAGTTGGAGACATGGCAATCATTAAGGTATCACCTTGGAAAGGTGTAATCCGTTTTGGAAATGGAGAAAAGTTAAGTCCAAGGTGCGTTGGACCGTTTAAGATCACCCAGCGGATGGGACCGGTTGTTTATAGGTTAGAATCATCGGATGAACTTCGTGCGATTCGTGTAATTTTAGTGTGTCGAGCTCGAATAAGTGTTTGGCGAATAAGGGTTTATTCTTCCGTTTTTGGTGAGATACAACTTGACGACAAGTTGCGTTTTGTAAAAGAACCAGTAGAGATTTTTGATCGAGAGGTTAAGCGTTTGAGACCGAGTAAGATTCTCATTACGAAGGTGCGATATATTTCGAGACGTGGAACGAGATTCACGTGGGAACGTGAGGATTTCTTTATAAGAAGTGCCCTCGTTTTTCCTAGGAGAGCGCGATACGAGTATGAGGCGAGGCGAGCGCCGGGACGTCGCTCCTTTAAGGAGGTGAGAATGTAACATCCCGTACTTAACGTCATCATTTTATCCTAACTATGTAACGTACTTTGAATTCCTAAGTAACGGTGAGTATTGTTATGTTTGACGGTTTACGTTGAAACCGGTAATGTGTGCATATATTTTATCGTCGTGACGATTGAATAGTACTAATAGTGATCGCGATGCCAATGGATGCCCAAATATTATATTTTAGTATCGATTATTTCGATATTTGATATTTTTGAAATTTTTATTTCATTTACGTTTTAAGTCGAGTCGAACTTTATTATTTCGTTTTGTGTGCGTTTAATTATTAAAACGATCGATTTAACAAACGAGATTTATATTTTTATGAAACCCGACTCTCGTAAATATTTTTAAAATGTACTAATAGTCATTTCCCGCTTTTTAAATAATATTTACAACTTGGTCCAAAAGATAGCCAATATTGCACCTTTTACCCTTCCACCACTATATAAAAGCTTCCACTAACACACACATTTCATTTCCAACTAGCAAAAAATGTGTGTTCTTCCTCCCTCTCCCTCTCTAGCTCACGGCAACACCACCACCACCCAAATCCACCACCAAATTTTATTTTTGAAGAAATCTAATCAAAGACCCACCTATAAAATCATCTTGTAAGTGTTTTCCAATCATCAAATCCAACATGCAACACATTTTATTTTCAAGATCTATTTTATAAAATGTTGAATTGATCCATTTTTATTGGTTGCATGTGTGTTATTTTGTGTTAGGATCAAGAAACTAGTGTTATACAAGCTTGGAAAATATTTATCTTGGTGTTTCTTTGATCAAGACCCACGAAAATCATGGGGTTCTTAGTGTTCTTGAGTGTTTGATCCAAATTATTGTGGGTAAGGTTCCAACTACTTGTTAATATTATTATAATCATTTTATTTTTGAGTGCATGCATTGTTTATGAATTTTTGGGTGAATGCATGTGATCATGCAAGTGAAAATAGATGTTAGGAGATGTTGAGGGTGATGGATATAAGATATATGAAGTGTGGTTGAGGTTTAAAATGGGTCAAAATGGGTATTGATGTGATTTTTAAGAAGTCATTTTAGATCAGTAGGTTTAGGGCCATTTTTCGAATAGTGGCTGTTGATTAAAGGTTGATATTATTAGATATTGTTGTAGTAGTCGCCGAGACGCTCGTTTCGGTATAAGGTAGAGCTTCTAACTCATAACGAGTCAAAAGTTACATAGGTTTGAATATTCGTGTACCGGGAGGCGAGTATCGACGCAATCCGAAATTGTTGTCGATATTGGGTCAAATCTCGGGGACTATAACTTGAGTTTCAAAAATGGTCAAGGGCTGTTCTCAGGCCCTAAACTTAGCATTTTGAGTCTATTTTCATAATCAAGAGTCGGATTTGTAAATGATTTTGGTTAAGGAGGTCAAAACGGTTTTTCGATACAAGTGTGCAAAACTGTCCGGTTTTTAAGGTCGAAAGATGTGTCGAGCAGGTGGGTCTAAAATGTGAATCATTTGATGAAATTTTAACTGAGTCTTCTACAGATATTGAGTGAGTTTGTCACCAAGTTTCGTCGAAAACGGAGTTGTTTAAGTATGGTAAAACAGCGTGTACTTTTGGTAAGTACCGGCTGAGTATTTTTGGGAGGTACTTAACCTCGCGTCATAGTTCGAGGCGAGAGGCTAATCTATTAGCTTCTCAAAGTGTTAAAAGGATATAAGTCTTATGTAAGAGTGTATATTCTGAGATTGGAGACCCATTTAGGGTACTTGAGCCGTGTTGATTTGGCATCTTGAGATGGATCAACATCGAAGGTGCTAGTCTTGGAAAGCTAGTACTTGTCGTGGAGTTAGAAGGAATTCACTTGCATTGATTGGTCGTGTCTATGTACATACTATTTTGAGTCATTGATTTTATTATACTAAGTATGTTTTGAGGTACTTGAGTATGTTGTTAAGCGCGCACCTTATTTGTTAGGTGGCGGCTTTTGACGTGTATATTTGGGAGGCATCTTCACTTCGGCGATCACTACTACTACTAGCTTCGTATATCATCTAAAGTGAGTCTATAGCCTCGCTTTTATATTGGTTTTAAATGATTTTAACCCGCGAGGGGGAGTACATGCTATTTGAAACAACTAGAACACAAGTCTTTTGAATGATTGCTTAAACTTAAATGTTGTTTTGATTGTAACAAGTACGTTGAGTACAATGGAATTGGTATGTTGAACACCAGGGAATTGTGTTGAAATGGAATTGGTATGTTGAACACCAGGGAATTGTGTTGAAATGGAATTGGTACGTTGAGTACAATGGAATTGGTATGTTGAACACCAGGGAATTGTGTTGAAATGGAATTGGTACGTTGAGTACAATGGAATTGGTATGTTGAACACCAGGGAATTGTGTTGAAATGGAATTGGTACGTTGAGTACAATGGATTGGTACGTTGAGTATAATGAATTGGTGTGGACTCGTATACCAACGTAGGGTCACACAAAGGAACCATAAATGAAATTGCTTTTCATATACTTGTGTTCAAATGATGATTTGCAAAACCTATAGATTCGCTCAACCTTTGTGTTGATCCTTTTAAGCATGTATTTCAGGTAATCAAGATGGAGCGCCGCGGAGCATGCAAGGAGGGAGTTGGTGCTTACTTGTCTAAATTTTATTTATTTTTCATCCTTTTTAAATTATCCATTTCATTCAAGTATTTTGAGGAACATGTTGTGTTGGTAACGGTTTTATGGGACTAAAACGCTACTCTGATGGTATCTTTTGGGATGGAAAATGTTTTAGACAATGTCGTATTTATACATTTAACGTCTCTTTTGAGGTCGTTTTCTATGATTGTGTGTGATGTGCTATAAGTAACGCCCAATGTGGACATTCCGCTGCGTGGTAATTTGGGGGTGTTACACCTTCTCCTAAAGATCTAGTCATGTTCATCATTTGTTTATTTGTGTCTTGTGTAAATCCAATGTATTTGTGAATACTTAGACTAGTTGTGTTCATCCAAGTTATTTGTGAATACTTGGATTAGAGTTGTGTACATCCATTGCACATGTGTGTGCTTGGATTCATGTTGTGTAGATCCAAGCTACATGTGTGTACTTGGATATGATTAGTTGAGTTGTAATTAGTTGTGTTAGTTCTCACTAAACTATAAAGTGATATGGTTGTGTCTTTTGAGTTCTCACTAAACTATAAAGTGATGTGGTTGTGTCTTGTGAGTTCTCACTAAACTATAAAGTGATATGTAGTTGTGTTGTGTGAAGTTCTCACTTAGCTTCAAAGTGAAGAGTCGTGAAGATTGGTTCTAGCTTTGGATTAGAACTCGACATCTAGCCTTGTGTTGGAAAATGGTGAAGTAGGCAACGTTGTGAAGATTGGTTCTACCTTTAGATTAGAACTCGACATCTAGCCTTGTGTCGTAAAAGAGTGAAGTGGGCGACGTTGTGTAGATTGGTCCTAGCTAAGATTAGGTCTCGACATTTAGCTTAGTGTCGGAAAATAATGTAAGCGAGGTTGTAAGATTTTCTCCGCTAAGAAGGGAGCTTGAGGATATAGTGGAAATCTCGAGTAAGGTGTACTCGAGGAGTGGAGTAGGAACGAGGATAGAGCCTCATTGTCGAACCACTATAAATCTTGGTGTCTTCCTACTAGGTTCTTTCTTTCCTTACTCTTTACTTACATTCATTATCACTACACTTACTATACATTGTTAATGCATTAGAATTGAACTTAATCATTATGCAAGCAGCTTTTAAGTAAAAGATAGTTTTGTGCACTCGCCTAATTGAAAGGAATTTTAATTAGGAGATAAACCGATGAGAAACCATTCAACCCCCCTTCTAGTTTCTACAAGCTGTTTTCTCCTAAACGAATGCTTGATGAGCTCAAGGCTATGTTCGAAAAGCCGCAAGCTGTGGAAATCTACGACTTGGTAGATGCTTTGCATAGTTGCAAGCAAGCTCCTGAAAAGTCTGTAAGTGCCCATTATATGGAGATGAGGGGTTATATGTAACAACTCATTGCACTAGGATAACCCTATGCTCATAATATGGCTATCAACTTGATCAATAGGTCCCTTAACAAGGACTTCAATGATTTTATTCGTAACTATAATATGCATTGCACGGGGAAGACAGTTAATGATTTGCATGCAATGCTCATTGACTTTGAAAAGGGGTTAAAGGACAAAACATCTACTTCTACTCCTCCTGTGATTTATGTACAAAAGGGTGGAGTGAGTAAGGCAAAACCGCACAAGAACAACAAGAAAGGCAAAGGCAAAGGCAATGGTGATAAGGGCAAACAAGTTGCGACTTATTCTAAACCTAAGCAAAACTTTGTCAAGAAGAATCAATCATAGAAGGATGAGACTTGTTTCCATTGCAAGGCAAGTGGACACTGGAAGGGGAAGCCCTCTTTATCTCGAGGAGTTGCGAGAAATAAAGAAGAAGGTTGAGCTTATTGCTGCAGCATCTTTAGGTAACTTATATTTGATAGAGTTATTTAATCTTACATACAAATCAAATTCCTGGGTATATGATACGGGATGTGGTATTAACATTTGTAATACCGTGCAGGGATTTGAGTTGGAGAGGAAGCTTACCTATGGGGAACAATTTCTGCATGTGGGCAATGGCGCACAAGTAGCGGTAGAAGCTATAGGAACATTTAATGTAGTTTTACCTTCGGTTCTAGCACTGAGATTAAATAATTGTCATTATGCACCTACAATTGTTAGGGGTGTTATTTCCTTTTCATGTATGTTGGATCTTGGATTTATTCACACTATTGATAATATTAGAATTTCTGTTTTCAAAGATGGTTTATTCTATTTTGATGCAATTTCTGTGAATGGTATTTTTGAAACTAACATGCATGATAATAACTCCAAGAGAAAGATTAATTCTGTTTTTAGCATGAATAAGAAGAGGAAGTTAGACAAGAACTCTTCTTATCTTTGGCATTGTAGACTTGCTCATATTGGGAAGACTCGCATACAAAAGCTTCAACGTGATGGTCTTTTCGAAAATATCAATGATGAATCATTTGATAAATGTGAGTCTTGTATCTCTGGAAAGATGACCAAGAAACCTTTTAATAACAATATTGAAAGGGCTACTGAACTACTTGGTTTGATACACACTGATGTGTGTGGACCACTTAGACATGTGTCAAGGAAAGGTGCTAGCTACTTCTTAACATTTACGGATGATTATAGCCGTTATGGTTATGTTTATTTACTTAAGCATAAACATGAGGTATTTGAAACATTCAAAGTGTTAAAAGCGGAAGTAGAATTGCAACTAGGAAAAAGATTAAAGCTCTTCGTTCTGACCGAGGTGGTGAATATTTAAGTCAAGAGTTTAAAATTATTTAAGTGAGAACGGAATTTTTCAGAAACTTACTTCTCCATATACTACACAAAAAAAAGGTGTATCCGAAAGGAGAAATCGTACATTATTAGATATGGTGCGATCTATGTTTAATCTTACAACTTTACCTTTATCCTTTTGGGATTATGCTTTAGAATCTGTTGTTCGTATTCTGAATATGGTTCCCACAAAGAAGGTTGATAAGACACCATATGAACTATGGCATGGTAAAAGGCCATATTTGTCTTATTTAAATATTTGGGGTTGTGAGGCGTATGTGAAACGTGACTCTGGAGATAAACTTTAACAACGCTCAGTAAAATGTATCCTTGTAGGTTACCCTAAGGAAACTATGGGTTATTACTTTTATTATCCACCTGAGAACAAGGTTATTGTTGCTAGGTATGGAGACTTCATTGAAAATGATCTTGTAAATCAAGAATTCAGTGGGAGAAATTATGATCTTGAAGAAATTCAAGAAGATACATTGCCTTCTGAAAATACTAGCGAAGAAATTCCAATAGAGCCAGAAAGTCTAGGAGCTCCACCAGAATTAATTCCTCCACGTAGGTCTAAAAGAACGGTACGTACGCCAAGCAAACTATGTCTTAACATAGAGGATGATGAGGAGGAGGTAGGGGGTCTTGGTGAACCTGCTAACTATCGATCCGCAATGCTTGATCCAGAAAAGTCAAAATGGATAGTTGCGATGAATGAGGAAATGAAATCCATGAAAATCAATGACGTTTGGATTCTTGTTGATACACCTAAGAATGCTAAATTAGTGAAAAATAAGTGGATTTTCAAGAAGAAAACCAACATGGATGGTGAAGTAAAATCCTATAAAGCACGTTTAGTAGCTAAAGGTTTGATAGGTGTGTAAACACCCATCCTTTTACCATTATAACTGGCTAAAACAAGACCAAAACGCGTGTTTAATATCATTTGTTTGGAATTATGCGTGGTTTTTGTGTTTATTGTGTTTTCAAAGCCAACCGGATAAATATTAAAGAAAACATGGGATTGACGGGTTTTGTCAAAGAAAAAGACTAAAGAAGAAGTCTATTGTCCAAGAGATGCAAAAGATTTGAAGTCAATGGGCCTATTTGAAGATTTATCGAAGAAAAGGACCAAAGATGGAAGATTTACATATGTCGAAGAAACTCAAGTCTATAAAACGAAGAAATTAAAAGACGAGTTGATTTTAATCGTCGACAAATCCTGAATCAGAATCGAAAACGTCAACTTTTCTGAAAAGACGAGAAGACAAGAAGAAAGGGAGAAAGCCCACTCACCAACCAACCACTTAGCCTATAAAAGGAAATCCCTCACAAAAATTTGGCATCTAGTTTTTCTTTCTGTTTCTCTCTTCCTAGTTCGTAGGAAACCATCTCCCTTAAGGAGTGGTTTTCATCTCTTTGATTTCTTATTTTAATCTTGTAAGTTTGATCCTTTCCTTTTGTTTACTGAATCTTAATCATCAATACAAGTGTTCATTTAATCTTTTCATTCCTCTTGTTCATCATCATCTTTATTTCAAAGTTCTTAAGTTTTTATTTAGTTGGTTTGATCTTCAAAAGTTGTTGAATTTGTGTTTTTATTGTTGGGATTTGTTGCTTATGGTTACTAAATGATTATTGGTTAATTTGGTTAAACCTTTTTGATTATTTAGCTTGATTTGGTTTAAATTCGTGTCTACTATTTTAAGTTTCTGTAACTGTTCTTGATTTCCAGCTATATTCCGAATTGTCCATCTGTTTGTTCCTTACTCGGAATGTTCAAACATTCCGAATAGTTTGCTTATTTTATCCCTTACTCGGAATGTTTATTTATTCCGAATAGCCCCTTTGTCCTTCTTTCCTTATTCGGAATATTGGGATATTCCGAATAGCCGTTTACTTTGTTCCTTATCCGGAATACTTCATTTATTCCGCACAGTCCTACATTCCGAATAGGACTTAATTTTTCCGCATGGTCATATTTATTCCGCATGGTCTCAACATTCCGAGTAGCACAAAGTATTCCGCATAGAGTAGTTTTTATTCCGCATAGTTCAATATTCCGAATAACCCTTCATTCCGAGTAGATAGATTATTCCGCATGGTAGTATATTCCGAATAGAGCAAATTTTCAGTAAGTTTGTTGCACTGTTTATTTTATCTTAAAGTTTTATTCAAGTAATTGTTTTTGTTTAAATCTTAATTTAATTCTTTTATTTATCTTTTTAATAGTATAGATAACCAAAACCTCTTTTTGTCACCAAGAACAAATCATTCCACTTTAGGCTGTGATCAATTCGAGGAGATACCGAGAACTTAATCTGAAACCATTGCAAAACCCTTGTATCAAATGGCGCCGCTGCCGGCTCTTCTCGTTAAGATCAACAGTTTTTGTGAGAACTTGGATTTTGGGATCCGTTCCCCGTGAACGTTACTTTTTCATAAAAATTTTCAAAAACCCTAAAAAAATATAAAATTTTCAAAAATCCTAAAAATTAAAAAACATAAAAACCAAAAATATTTTTGCTTTGTTTTTGCCTTGTTAGTTCTTTTGCAGGTGCATGCGTACACGATCAACGTCTTATCAAGAGCCCGAGCCTCTCGAAGAATTAGACATGGCCGGTGTACAAAACAATAACAATAACAACCCACCTTTCAACAACAATAATAACAACAACAATAATAACAACAACAATGAGCCTCTACCGGATAATCGCCCGATGATTGAACTTCTGCAAGCACATGTAGATGGAAACAATGATCCAATTGTTATACCCACGATTGTAGCCAACAATTTTGAGCTCAAATCCGGCTTTATCCAGATGGTCTCCGCTCAACCATTCTTGGGGCGTACCATTGATGATCCACATGACCACATCAAGAGATTTCTACAACTCACGAATACGGTCAAATTCAATGGTGTTCCACAAGAGGTAATTCGTTTACAACTTTTTCCCTTTTCTTTAGAGGGACAAGCCCGACATTGGCTTGCTAAGGAACCGCCACAGAGTATTCTTACGTGGACGGATTTGGAGACCAAATTTATCAACTACTTTTTCCCACCCTCTCGTACTACCTCTTTGCGGAATGAAATTATCAATTTGGAACAAAAGTACGATGAGTCGTTTAGTGAATCTTGGGACCGTTTCAAAGACCTTTTGAGAAAAGGCCCACAACATGGTTTTACCAAGGTGCACCAAATTAATACTTTTTATAATGGTTTAAACATGAATGACCAAGATTCACTAAACAGTGCCTCGGGGGGTAATCTTTTGGCTAAGACTTCCAATGCTGCTTGGGATATCATTGAGAATAAGTCTCGTGTGCAAACCAAGAGTGTTCGGACCAATGTCGCTAGTGCTAGTACTAGTGACAGCGATAAGCGACTTGACAAAATCACTACGCTTCTTGAATCGCTTGCTACCCAAACCGCCAGCAACACCAACAGCATCAACGCTAGAAACGCTAAAGACGCTCAAGTCAATGCTGTTAGCCAACCATGTGAGATATGTAGTGGTCCTCACTCTCACACCACGTGTACCGCCACCCAAGACTACCCTTCTGAGAATGTGAATGCAGCATATGGCACCTATCCTCAACCCGCTTATCAAGCTCGACCTCAAGGTGACCGCAACTTGCTTAGCTACCGCTCTAACAACTATCTTTCCCCACCCGGTTTTCCTCCTAGCAACCCGAACCAACAACAAAACCTAAATCGCCCTCCTCAACAACATCAACAACAACCTCGTACACCATACATACCACCTCACAAACAAAAACAACCACCTCAAAGAAACAACCAAGTTTACCAGTAACCTGCTTATCAACCACCCGCATACAATGCTCCTCCCAACCAACCCACCGCTTTACACCAAGAAGTGGAAACCTACATGAGGACTAACGATGTGATCGTGGGAAATATTCAGCGGGAAGTGCTCAACTTGAAAGCAGACCTGGTGAAACAAGGGAACGATCTGAGAGCCGATATGAGAAACACGTTGGATAGTAAAACG
Organism: Glebionis coronaria; assembly: GCA_025667525.1. Lineage (NCBI taxonomy): Eukaryota > Viridiplantae > Streptophyta > Magnoliopsida > Asterales > Asteraceae > Glebionis > Glebionis coronaria. Next base: position 23,132,532 of record CM046880.1, read on the forward strand.
AATGACTTGAAGAACATGATGGCTAGTTTCTTCCAAAGTAATCAACCCTCTTCTTCGGGTACTCTTCCGAGTAACACCATTGCGAATCCAAGAGGGGAGATGAAAGCAATCACCACTCGCAGTGGCAAAGGTACTAAGGAACCCGAGCTTCCTATACCTCCACCGGTGATTGTGACTAAGGAGAACGAGTCACCTGCTCCTATTCCTCATCCTTCTACTTCCCCAATTTCTCCACTTCTTACTTCTACCCCTCCTCTACCCAAGGATGTTAGTGCTCCTTCGATCCCAAAGCCTTCCTCTTCTTCCAATATACCTTATCCATCTAGGTTGAGGAAAGAGAAGCTCAAAAGCAAGGATGATATTCAAGTTTCGAACTTTCTTAAAATGTTCAAACAATTGAATTTCAACATCTCCTTCGCTGAGGCTCTCGCTCACATGCCTAAGTACGCGAAAATGGTTAAAGATCTTCTGAGTGACAAGGAAAAGCTTCTTGATATTGCCAACACCCAACTTAATGAGAATTGCTCTGCAGTGCTCTTAAGGAAATTGCCAACCAAGCTTGGTGATCCGGGTCATTTCTTAATCCCTTGCAATTTCCCGAGAGTAGAGAATTGCATGGCCCTAGCCGATCTAGGTGCTAGTATTAATCTAATGCCTCTAAGCGTTTGGAAGCAATTACCTCTCCCCTAGCTAGTCCCCACCAAAATGACTTTGGAATTAGCTAACCGTACGGTTGCTTATCCAGTGGGGATAGCCGAAGACGTCTTTGTAGGAGTCGACAAATTCACTTTTCCTGCCAATTTCGTTGTCGTTGACTACGACATGGATCCTCTTGTGCCATTGATCGTTGGTCGTCCATTCTTGAGGACCGGTCGCACTCTCATCGATGTTGAAGCCGGTGAGCTTATCATGAGAGTGGGCGACGATAAAATCGTCTTCAACATGGGAAAGTTGTCTAAACAACCTTATTCATACGAGAGTGTTAATTGTATTGACGTTCTGGATGAGGCTTGTGAAGAACACTTCAATGATGCTTGTAAAAATATTCCTTCCTCTCTTCCCAATGTTGAAACCGTTTCCTCTATTGATTCATCACTGTCTCTATTTGGAGAAAGTGATTTGTTTTGGAAAGATCTTGAAGCCACCATGGGAGATGTGAACTTAGCTAATGATGATTATCCCACCGATGGGGATGAAGATATGCATTTCTTTGAAAACCTTCTCAACGAAGACAATCTTTCTCCACCATCTCCCACGGTTATTGCTATCGATACTCCGACTTTGAAAACGCCTCCCATCGAAGATCTTCCGGATTTAGAACTTAAGGAGTTGCCGCCCCATCTCGAGTACGTGTTCCTTGAAGATAAGAAGAAGTCGCCCGTCATCATCGCAAAGGACCTAAAGGAAGAAGAAAAAGCCCGACTTATCGCCATGTTGAAGAAGCATAAAAGAGCTATCGCTTGGAAAATCTCCGACATTCGTGGAATTGATCCTCACTTCTGCACACACAAAATTCTCATGGAGGACGAATTTAAGCACACAATTCAAAGCCAACGAAGGGTGAATCCAAAAATACATGAAGTCATCAAAACAGAGGTTATCAAACTTCTTGATGCGGGTATGATTTATCCTATTTCAGATTCACCATGGGTTAGTCCAGTCCATTGTGTGCCTAAGAAAGGCGGCATCACCGTTGTGCCCAATGCAAACAACGAGTTGATTCCTACCCGTCTCGTTACTGGGTGGAGAGTTTGTATAGACTACCGCAAACTCAATGATGCCACGAGAAAGGATCATTTCCCTCTACCTTTTATGGACCAAATGCTTGAACGTTTAGCAGGTAATGAATATTACTGCTTTCTTGATGGTTTCTCGGGTTATTTCCAAATACCCATCGATCCTCAAGATCAAGAGAAGACAACATTCACTTGTCCCTATGGCACATTTGCTTACAAAAGAATGCCTTTTGGCTTATGCAATGCCCCCGGGACTTTCCAAAGGTGCATGTTAGCTATCTTCCATGACATGGTTGAACAAACCATGGAAGTCTTCATGGATGATTTCTCGGTTTTCGGGGATTCCTTCTCTTCTTGCCTTGCCATTTTGGAACGTATGCTTAAGCGGTGCGAAGACACTCGCCTTGTTCTTAATTGGGAAAAATGCCGTTTCATGGTAAAAGAAGGCATCATGCTAGGACACAAAATTTCCAAAGCCGGTCTTGAAGTAGACCGTGCTAAAGTCGATGTTATCGCTAAATTGCCTCCACCTTCAACCGTGAAGGGTGTGAGAAGTTTTCTGGGTCATGCGGGCTTCTATCGTCGATTCATTCAGGATTTCTCTAAAATCGCTCGCCCGATGACCCACCTCTTGGAAAAAGATACTCCTTTTATCTTTTCTAAAGAGTGTATCGAAGCCTTCAATCTTCTTAAGGATAAGCTAACTAAGGCACCGGTCTTGGTTACCCCTAATTGGGAGCTACCTTTTGAGTTGATGTGCGATGCTAGCGACTTTGCTATTGGTGCGGTTTTGGGACAAAGGATCAACAAACATTTCCAACCAATCCACTATGCTAGCAAAACAATAACGGGGGCTCAATTGCATTATACGACAACCGAAAAAGAGCTTTTAGCTGTTGTCTATGCTTTTGAAAAATTTCGCCCCTATCTTGTTTTATCCACCACAATCGTATACACGGACCATTCCGCGTTGAAGTACTTGATGACTAAACACGACTCTAAGCCAAGACTTCTCCGTTGGGTTTTACTCCTTCAAGAATTCAACATTGAAATTCGTGACAAGAAGGGTGCTGAAAACCTAGCCGCGGATCATCTGAGCAGACTTGAGGATCCATATCAAGGGGATCATCCGAACAAAGAGATCAATGATTCTTTCCCCCTTGAGACCTTAATGTCTATAAATCTCAATCTTGATGGCACCCCGTGGTTTGCCGATATTGCAAACTACTTAGCAGGTGGTGTTCTCAACAAAGGGTTAACATCCCAACAAAAGAAGAAGTTCTTGAACGATGTTAAGACTTACTTTTGGGATGACCCTTTTCTATTCAAACAATGTGCTGACTTGATTATTCGCCGATGTGTTGACGGACCGACCGCTTTGGACATTCTCCAGGCTTGCCACAAAGAACCCACAGGCGGTCACTTTGGTCCTAACTACACCGCCAAAAAAGTGTTTGACTCGGGATTCTATTGGCCCACCATTTATCATGATGCTCACGAGATGGTTAAACATTGTGATGCTTGCCAAAAACAAGGCAAGATCACACATAAAGATGAGATGCCACAAAATTTCATACAAGAATGTGAAATCTTTGATGTATGGGGCATCAACTTTATGGGGCCATTCCCTTCTTCTAAAGGCAACGAATACATCCTTGTCGCTATTGACTACGTTTCCAAATAGGTTGAAGCCAAGGCTTTACCCACTAACGACGCGAGGGTGGTTTGTAATTTCTTGAAACAATTGTTTGCTCGATTCGGTGTTCCTCGTGCTATTATCAGTGACCGCGGGACTCATTTTTGCAACGATCAATTTACAAGAGTCATGGCTAAGTATGGTGTCAATCACCGTCTTTCCACCGCTTATCATCCTCAAACCAACGGTCAAGCCGAGATATCCAACCGGGGATTGAAGAGAATTTTGGAACGTACTGTGGGAGAGCATCGCGGCGCGTGGGCCGATAAGTTAGATGATGATCTGTGGGCTTTCCGTACTGCTTACAAGACCCCGATCGGCTATACGCCTTATCGTCTTGTGTACGGGAAAGCTTGCCACCTCCCTATCGAGCTGGAACATAAGGCATACTGGGCCTTGAAGTGGGCTAACTTCGACATCAACAAAGCTGGTGATTTTCGCAAGATTCAACTCAACGAGCTATAAGAATTGAGGAATCAAGCTTACGAGAACTCATTGATCTACAAGGAGAAGACCAAGATTATCCACGATGCTAAAATCAAGAACCGAGAGTTCCACGTTGGTGATTAAGTCTTACTCTTTAACTCTCGGTTGAAGATCTTCTCAGGCAAGTTGAAGAGCCGCTGGTCTGGTCCATTCACCATCGCCAATGTCTTTCCCTATGGCACCATTGAGCTTTCTCAGCCAAATGGGCCCAACTTCAAGGTGAATGGCCAGCGTTTGAAATTGTACTTTGGTGAGGACATCTCTCACGAGATGATTCCATCCCTCACCACATTTCCCATGAACTAATTTTGAGTCGAGTCAGGCTCGTGACTCGGTTATCAAAAACAAGCGCTCCTCGGGAGGCAGCCCGAGTATCTATCCCTTTTCGTTTTAACCTCCTAAGTGTAGGGGGACCTATATAGGTGTTTGTCTTTGTGTGGTGATGTGATTACAGGGATGAATGCCCTTTTAGAACCTTTGAAGAACCGTGCTCCCGTGTTATCCGAAAGCCAGTTCTGTCTCTCCACTATCGTGATTTAATTTTCTTCATATTCACATTTGAAATTAATCACGTTAGTCGTCTCTTCCTTAGCGTGATTTAACCAACGTGCACAATGTCATAAGTGTAGGGGAGACGTTTCCCACATGCTTCAACATTGAGGACAATGTTTATCTTAAGTGTAGGGGGGGACTTCTATCGAAGTTTTAAGTGGACTTTTCCATAAAAATGCCTTCAATTAACCGGAAAATCATCTTTTTCAACATTTTTCAAATTTTTTATTAATTTTGGCCATTTAGTCGTAATTTTTAAATTTTTCTCGCTGCTTTCATATGTACATATCCCGCAATAAAGTCAAAAAATATTAATAAAGTGGTGTAGCTAGTTTTGAAATCTTTGACATATTAGGCCCGTTGCGATTATTTTGACTCAACCCGAATAGACTTATTCAAGTTTATTCTAGCTAGTATCCTTAACCATGTAGACCTTAGTTGGTTTATTAGGCTAAGTATCCACGAGTCTCATTACTTGAGATTTTAAATTGTGGAGGACGAGAAATGATAGAGTCAATTATAAGTCAGAATTCTTGCACAAGCTCACCTGGTGTAATTATTTGCCTATTCTCCCATCACTTGCTAATAATTTATCTGCAATAAGTAAGGTCGTACGATTTGAAAAGTTACTTAGCTTCTAGCCCAAGATCGTTTAAAAGTTGCTCGGTAATGATAAGAGTTCATAGCCAAGGCATAACTTATGAAGCGGGGCGCGAAGATTGGCGAGTCCGAAAAGGCCCTAACAAGGCATGAGGATTCCATTTTATTGCTAAAGATCCAAAGTGATGTGAAAAGCATTATTCCCAAAGTCAATATGAAGGATCAAGACTCACGACGAAAAGCAATCAACTCCCATAACGATCATGGAGAAGTCTATCCGAAAAGACCCTAACAAGGTATGAGGATAAATAGATCCAAGTCCGAAAAGGAGGCAGATCGTTGTATCTCAAAATCCCAATTAGAGATTGAAGAAATAATCATGAAGTCGTGGTCAACAAAGTTGGAGTACCCCTCAAAAGTCTCCAAGTGAAGAAACTCTATAACGAAGAGAAGACCATTATCTCAAGCACGTCTCTCAAGATATGAAGTATGAAGTACATGCCAAATATCGGCCCGAGAAAGGTCTCAAATCGTGAACCGAGTTATGCCAAGATATGAACTTTTTGATATCCCGAGAAGCAGTTTTAAGAGATTTTGTCCTTTAGCTAACTATTGATCAAATCGTCCTACTTTGCTTTCAGCCTAAATAAACTATCGAAATAAGTCCAAAAATGCATCTTCATGATCATTCTAAGACAAAAATAAAATATAAGAGATACACTTAGGAATAAGGGAGTTTAAGCATTTAATTAAGCCATGTGTGTAAGTGTTTGATTTGCTAACTTATAATAACAATGATCTCGTTTTTAAGCTTAGTTTGGGGAACGTGAAACTTGAGGGTGATAAATCTTCGCAGCACCAAAGCCCTAATGTAAGTACTTGATCTCTTTGCAAGTTATTCTCTTCCTTTTGTTTACTTTAAAGTTTTGATTTTTCTTAGTACTTTAATTTTTATTTAGTAGTATGATAATAAGGCCAAGGTTGATTGATTATGAGGAAAATGTAAATTTGCTTTATCACTAAGCATTGCATGAGGGCATGGCAATGGTTAAGTGTAGGGGATTTGATAGGTGTGTAAACACCCATCCTTTTACCACTTATAACTGGCTAAAACAAGACCAAAACGCGTGTTTAATATCATTTGTTTGGAATTATGCGTGGTTTTTGTGTTTATTGTGTTTTCAGAGCCAACCGGATAAATATTAAAGAAAACATGGGATTGCACGGGTTTTATCAAAGAAAAAGACTAAAGACGAAGTCTATTGTCCAAGAGATGCAAAAGATTTGAAGTCAATGGGCCTATTTGAAGATTTATCGAAGAAAAGGACCAAAGATGGAAGATTTACATATGTCGAAGAAACTCAAGTCTATTAAACGAAGAAATTAAAAGACGAGTTGATTTTAATCGTCGACAAATCCCGAATCAGAATCGAAAACGTCAACTTTTCTGAAAAGACGAGAAGACAAGAAGAAAGGGAGAAAGCCCACTCACCAACCAACCACTTAGCCTATAAAAGGAAATCCCTCACAAAAATTTGGCATCTAGTTTTTCTTTCTGTTTCTCTCTTCCTAGTTCGTAGGAAACCATCTCCCTTAAGAAGTGGTTTTCATCTCTTTGATTTCTTCTTTTAATCTTGTAAGTTTGATCCTTTCCTTTTGTTTACTGAATCTTAATCATCAATACAAGTGTTCATTTAATCTTTTCATTCCTCTTGTTCATCATCATCTTTATTTCAAAGTTCTTAAGTTTTTATTTAGTTGGTTTGATCTTCAAAAGTTGTTGAATTTGTGTTTTTATTGTTGGGATTTGTTGTTTATGGTTACTAAATGATTATTGGTTAATTTGGTTAAACCTTTTTTATTATTTAGCTTGAATTGGTTTAAATTCGTGTCTACTGTTTTAAGTTTCTGTAACTGTTCTTGATTTCCAGCTATATTCCGAATTGTCCATCTGTTTGTTCCGTACTCGGGATGTTCAAACATTCCGAATAGCTTGCTTATTTTATCCCTTACTCGGAATGTTTATTTATTCCGAATAGCCCCTTTGTCCTTCTTTCCTTATTCGGAATGTTGGGATATTCCGAATAGCCGTTTACTTTGTTCCTTATCCGGAATACTTCATTTATTCCGCACAGTCCTACATTCCGAATAGGACTTAATTTTTCCACATGGTCATATTTATTCCGCATGGTCTCAACATTCCGAGTAGCACAAAGTATTCCGCTTAGAGTAGTTTGTATTCTGCATAGTTCAATATTCCGAATAACCCTTCATTCCGAGTAGATAGATTATTCCGCATGGTAGTATATTCCGAATAGAGCAAATTTTCAGTAAGTTTGTTGCACTGTTTATTTTATCTTAAAGTTTTATTCAAGTAATTGTTTTTGTTTAAATCTTAATTTACTTCTTTTATTTATCTTTTTAATAGTATAGATAACCAAAACCTCTTTTTGTCACCAAGAACAAATCATTCCACTTTAGGTTGTGATCAATTCGAGGAGATACCGAGAACTTAATCTGAAACCATTGCAAAACCCTTGTATCAAGGTTTTACTCAAACTTTTGGCATAGACTATGAGGAGACATTTTCTCCTGTAGCAGACTTACGAGCTATTAGGATTCTCATAGCTATAGCAGCATACTATGACTATGATATATGGCAAATGGATGTTAAAACTGCCTTCTTGAACGGTCTCTTAGATGAAGACATCTATATGCAACAACCGGAAGGGTACGTTGATCCTAAATATCCAAAACGCGTGTGCAAACTTCAAAGATCTATTTATGGTTTGAAGCAAGCATCACGCCAATGGAATAAACGATTTGATGAAGAAATAAAAAAGTTTGGATTTATTCAAAATCAAGATGATCTATGTGTATATCGCAAAGCTAGTGGGAGTGATGTAGTGTTCATAATTTTATATGTCGATGACATATTAATCATGGGAAGTAACATTCCAAGACTTAAGGAAGTCAAGGATTATCTTGGTAAATGGTTTTCTATGAAGGATTTAGGAGATGCTGCATATATTCTGGGAATTAAAATCTATCGAGATAGGAAAAGACGGTTAATTGGTCTAAGTCAAGATGCTTATATTGATAAGATATTGAAGAAGTATAGCATGCATAATTCTAAGAAAGGTTTTCAACCTTTGGAAGTTAAGCATGAATTAAGTCATGAGTTAGATGCATCAACACCCGAAGAGGTGGCTTACATGAAGAACGTGCCTTATGCTTCGGCTGTAGGATCTATTATGTATGTTGTAAGATGCACAAGGCCTGATGTGGCGTTTGCTCAGAACTTGGTCAGTAGATACCAACATAATCCAGGGAAGCTTCACTGGACCGCTGTTAAACATATACTAAAGTATTTGAGGAATACGAAAGATATGTTTTTGGTATTTGGGGGTAAACGAGACACATAATTAAAAGTTACATGTTTCTGTGATGTGTCCTGGCAATGTGATAAAGACGATACGAAGTCTCAGACGGGTTACGTGTTTATCATCAATGGAGGAGCAGTAGACTGGAAGAGCAAGAAGCAGACAACCATTGCTATGCATGTGACTCAGTCTGAGTACATGGCTACTTTAGTAGCTGCAATGGAAGCTGTTTGGATTAGGAAGTTTATTGGATATCTTGGAGTAATGCCTTCATTTAAAGAACCTATTGATATATATTGTGACAATTCTACTGCAATAATATTCGCCAATGATCATGGAGTCATGAAAGGCGCCAGACACTTTAAACGTAGATATCACTACGTTCGAGAACAAGTTGAAGATCGAGAAATAAAACTAATAAAAGTTCACACAGATGATAACGTAGCTGATCCTTTTACTAAGGCATTGCCTAGACCAAAGGTAGTTAAGCATGCCAAGGCGATTGGGCTGCAACTAGCTAGCGAATTCATGCAATAAATCTGTGATTAGTATTTGGATAAAGGATGTTAAAACATTATTGAATTGATGAAATAAAGATTGAGTTTAGTTTATTTTATGTTATTTGATTTTGTATCCTATTTTACATGTTTTAATCCATGAATAATTGTTATGTTCTAAACGTCCGTTGTCGATTAATAATATGTGAATATTATTAAACTAAGACAAATCAAAATAGTGACAGAGTATACTTGAAAGTATATTGGTCAATTTTGGATGATATTTGATGGATCAAATATTAGACTTATCCTAACTATATGATTTTACTTTATGGATCTTTGTCATTAAGTAAACCATAAATAGATATCCTTGGACCTGAGATACCAGGAAACTGAATAGAATGTAGTGCATTTCTGTAAGGTAACTTAACGCTAAACGTAACTGGTAGCTATAAGGGTTATTTTTAGAAGTGTTGCAAAGTTCATAAGTTTCGCTTGTAGTCAAAATGGGTTTTGTTTCCTTTAAATTATTTTGAAGTATAATACAGTTGGGCCCCTCGGGTAAGTAGTAAGATGTTTGTGTGGCCACACCCAAATGTGTTTTGGTAATCTTGCTATATCCGTAAACGAGAAACAGAATGGTTAATGTAGGAATGACTGAGATCCATATCCTATTAACGTTGTATTTGAAATGAAAGGATAATAATAAATGATGAATCATTTAAAAGGTTTTTCCAGGAGACCTTACTCGAGTTGTACTAGTGACATTGCTAGTGTAACTAGACGCTAGCCAATGTAATCACGATTTTTTAATTTTGTCCAAGTGGGAGATGAAAGTTTATGGACTTAAAATTAATAGTCGTGTGATAGGATCGAACTCGGGATTACGGGATTACACACAATACGTAAAGGGTTAATATTATTTATTAAATATATTTTATATATTTATTAAATCAAACCGAACTTAACTAAACGATCGTTAAATAAATTAAGAGTTAAGTTAAACGAACGTTATGGAATTATATAGAAGAAAAAGGAAAACGAAAAGTTCCGGAAACACCCCTTAGGGTATAACCGACTGTCGGCCTACAAGGGGGCAAAGGGAAAGATTTTGGATTTCCTAATTTGAGTGTTACTTGGAAATCAAGTTTTTCCAAGCCTGTATAAACACCTAAAGCCTTCATAATTTATCCCCACTCCTTCCCTTCTCTCTTCTTGCGATCGCTGAACCAAACACACCCTTAGGGTTCTTTGGTTTTCGATTCTGCTAAATTCCACAAGTGTTGAAGTTCCGGTTTGCAAGTGCTAGACTCACGGTTAGCCCGTTGCATTACGTATGTACAAGAGCGTAATATAGTTTTGCTTTAAACAATATCTTGGTATTATTCTTCACAAACCCTAATTAGTGATTCGTCGGTGATCTTGTGGATCTTTGCTAGGATAAAGGTATGTACCCTAATCGATTAATTAAAACTGTGTTATTATGATCTTGTTAAATCGCTTCTGCTATAACGTGCTTTGATCTTTGTTATGATTATATAATTGTTATGAATATCATAAACCATCAAGATGCAGGAGGGTGAACATGTGGCGGATGATGCTTTGGTGCAAGGTGTCTATTTAACTGACTGATCTTATCGCCTCTCACTGATAATTCTGAATTATTAGAGTCATCGGATTCTGGAGTAGCAGCAGTTTTCTGGACTAAAGAGGTTTTAAAGGATGACGCGATTGAAGGTTCCTTTATATCAGTAGAGTTCTTCTTGGAAACATAAGCATGTGAGGACTTGCTCAAATGTGACGATTTCAGGGCAGACATGGAGTATGATTTTGGAAGGTCTTTTTTTGGTTTTTAGCTTTCTCGGAAGCATCTCCATTTCGAGGATGATCACTTGAAGTATTGTCTTTTTTCCTCTTACTATCAGTGTCATGATCTCTCGCCTTATCTGGAACAGATGGTTTTGATGAATTTGAAGAAGGTTTTTCAGCAGAAGATTTAGCAACTGTTGATGCCATCACTTTACGTTGATTAGAAGCTCTTGAAGGACTCGTAGTTGTTCCATGTGATGTGGATTGGGCTTCTGGTGGTCTTTCTGAACCCCTTTTGTGCCCTTTAGTTGTTCGTCGGGTCCATCTGCTTTACTATCTCTGTGTTGTAGGTTCTTGTCAGCCCTTTGCACCTTCCGTGATACAGTGTCGTTATTCAGTTCAAGACTTACGAATGAAAGTTTGTTGGAAATTCTTGTATCTTAGATTAAGGTCTTGGAGCCGTCTAACTTTGGATTACTATTTGAAAGTTACTAGGTATGTACTTTACACTTTCGAAACTCATATTTACTCTTACTTGAGCCGAATATAAAGCCTCGTTAGTTTTTAGTATATTTCGATAAGTAAAACAGTTGATGACACAACTAATAAATTCTGATAAAGTAACTTACTTGATGACACTAAAAGTCGGGTCATGTTATTATATCAAAGCTTTTTATGACCTTAGTACAACCAAGCAAGATACATGCAAATTGAAAAAGTTACGTGCATACGAGTTTTGTTCTTCCAAAAGAAATCCTTGTGCAGGCTCAACCATCCGGCACATTGATCCAGACTCTCCATTTTAGATCCATGTCACCAAACTGAAACAATAAGAAACAACCACAATACCCAATCCTACCTGTGGGTATGGGGGAGGTGGGATGTAACAGATCATGCCCCCTTGTTCTGGGAATACCCAAGGGTAGACCTCCGGCACCATCACTACTACAAAAAAGCCCTTAGAGACTAGTCAAAAAAGCCCTTAGAGACTGGTTTTGCAAAAGGTCTCCAAAGGAGGATGTCTCTTTAGCAAATCCTAAAAAGACTGGTTTTAAAACCAGCCTCTATAATATGTATAGACACTTGTTTTAAAAACAAATACAAGTCTCTTTAGAGATTGTTATCCATAGTATTCCTCCAGAAACTAGTCTTTTTAGCAACATCTAACCAGTCTTTTTATAGAGTAAAAAGACATGTATTTCTAAAAAACAAGTCTCTTTGAAAATCGGTATTTTTTTTAAAAAATTGGAATTTTTAGTAAATTCCAAATTTTACAATTTTAACCCACCAAAATGAAGAAATACAAATACAATGAATATATATAAACTAATTTAGAAGGACCAAAACTATAAAACCAACAAACTAAAGCAACCAAACGCAATTTTTATTAAAATTAAGGTCATACTAGAATTAACAACAATATAGAATATTACTAGAATTTAGCTTAACCGTCTATGTCTAATCTCGCCATAATGTGAACCATGTGCCAATGATCGCGTTTATCTCTTTGGTATCCAACTGACGCTCGTTATTCCATGGTACCTATAATTAATTTAATCGAATGTAAACATTAGGAATAAAATACATATAACTGATAAGCATCTAACAATGTACAGATGCAAACTAAATAAACAAAGTTCAAAATCAACCTGGAGGTTCATAATAAGCCACATAATAAGCTGTAAAGTTAAAACTAAACGCACACTTACTTTGTTTGGGAAGTTGTCGGTTTGATATTTCAAGACGAAGTCCTGCATCCACTTCATGACGTAATATCCACTCTCCCAATCATATTTCTAAAGATTCACAACTGGAAATTCCCACTTCAGACTTCCAACGACCCTAAGAAGAAAATAATATTGTGAGCTAAATTTTATAGAAACAAACGTGAAATGTTAAATATTTTTTATGGTACTTACATTTCCATAAGTCCAGCCAGCCTGTAACATTTCTCATATGTTTTTGAACCCTTTTGTGAATTTAAAATGAATCCCATTCCATGATTGGGGCATATTATGAATAGTACATAATGTCGGCTGCATGTTGTGAACGCATATTAAAAAACAATAACCTAATGAACAAAATTTAAATTATGTTTAAATGGTAAGATATGGTACCCTTGTAGAAACGGTGCAAGATAGAAGTCATAATCCGTCATTGAGAGAGTTAAGTAGTCTATGGTGTTGAACTTTTGATGGAAGCATGCATCTGCTGTGATAAGTCCGGGGTTCAAAAAACCAACCTTGTTTTTTGAAAAGTGTCCCTTTTGATAATACAATGACCTAAAAGTAAACAGATGACATAAACCAAAATTAAATTTTGTGATATAAAAAAATGCATTTTTAAATGGTAATCCATGTACCTACATCTCAAAAAGAGTCATGATGCCACACTCTAGTTCTTTGTATGTCAACAGATCAATGATATCTGTTGCGTTAATTCCAAAATGTTATTCATCATCTTGGCGAAAAACATTCTTGTTAACAGTACTAGGACACGGCTCAGCAATATCAACACGGAGCATCCATCGATTATATCCGTCTATTATGGTTCGGGGCCTATTCGATTCTATATCCTTCTCCATATCTTCCAACGTTTTTCTGTGGGAAGCTTTCTCCTGTTCAACCTACACATTTAATTGCAGCAAGTCTGAAATTCAATCTAATTCAGCAACTACAACATCCCTTAACAGCCTATACAAGAACTAGCATGGTATCAACCTACTCTAAGAACTAACATGGTATCAATCTAATTCAACAACTACAACATCCCTTAACAACCTATCCAAACACTACTAAACCAAGTGAACTGGTGCAGCTTAATCTATCTACAGGATTAAGAGTTATCAATTAACAACCTTATATCTAAGCACTTTCAGTTACATTATACAACTCAAAATTCTAGCTACATATTCAAATCCAGAAACATTGCAACTGAAAATCATCATGACTCATGATGTGAAAACAAAATAACAACTGTTCTTGAGCTTCATTTATGCGTGTTCCTACTGGTTTCTTGTATTTTACAAAACTTTTTTTGCGCTTATCTTTGCACAATTTACTTATACCACTTGCGTGTAACTAAAACAACTTCAATATAAATGTATTAGGCTTACCGAATCTAAAATTGGCTGAATCTTCTTCATCGCGTTTTGTGGATCTGAAACTGGCTGAATCTTCTTCATAACGTTTTGCTGCTTGGGGGTTTCTTCTAGTTCTTTTCCCAGATTTTTGGGTTCTGTGTCGGTTCCGTTTCCTTTTGCCTTCTTTTTCAATGGTGTTGTTTCAGGTTGAGGTCTCAAACGCTTGGTTGGAACTCCTGCTACGGGTGGCTTAGACCCTCCCTACAAATACCAATTAAATTACATTAACAACTATTAAATACAATTTTTTCACATGAACTATTAAATTATGACAGCAAATGGCATAGACAACAAATATAATACCAGATAGCGACCAATCGCAACAATTGGCCATTGAATGAAACCATTAATTGCAGACTCTAAAGTATGTAGTTCGTCATCAGGAATGGGGAGCTCCATATTATGATGAGGTGCAAAAACTTTCATAATAGAAACTTTCATGTGGCCCTTTCTTAATTTCTTAAAGTGTATAGTACCATTTTCTCCAAAACCGGGATACACTGTTACAGTAGCACATATGACCTGCTCTTCGGATAAAATAGAACTAGGGACGTGCAAGTAGCCAAATGTTTCCTCCTACATAAACCGTAGTAACGAGTGAAAAAAATTTCAGAAGATTAAAAGTTCATACATACACAAGGATTAAATATGAATATGAAGTGGTTTACCGCTATGCGATGTAGCGGGATGTTGCTAGCAGTCGAGTTAACATTGGTCCACATAAGGACCGAGCTCGGGACTTGAATCTGCTTTGTTGGAATAGACACATTCTGCTTGTCCTTTGTGTTGCTTTTGGTGGACATCTTCTGGACCGAGTTCCTTTTCAATTGATGTTGCAGTTCATTGCTTACCATCTGGTCTGATGTTACCGAGCTCTGGACTTGAATCTGATTTGCTGGAATAGACACATTCTGCTTGTCCTTTGTGTTGCTTTTGCTGGACATTTTCTAGACCAAGTTTGCTTTCAAATGCCGTTGTGGTTCATTCATTACCATCTGGTCTGATGTGTTGCCATCGTCTTCTGTTGGTGAAGACATATTGTTTCCCGATTCCAGTTCATTCATTATTTCAGCCTTCATTTCCGCCCTCATTTCCAACCAAAAGGCACTTGATTTCATTTATTCTTTCATTTGTTGCTTAACTTCTTGCCTTATCTCTTCAATATCTTTCCTTGTCCTCTTTTTCGGAACATATCCTTGAATTCCCTTTTTGTATCCAACATCGCACCCGACACCCCTTGTGCGCCCCCCGTGCTCTGTCCGAAAACCACAATAAGTGAATCTACTCCAGCTTTAGCTTTCTGAGAATCTTGGGCCAAATCTTTGGCTGCTTGATGAGACTGCTTTTATACATAGTCTCATCGTCCAAATTAGGCTTAAAATGCATTAAATATCATCAAAATACCCAAATATATGCTTGTGTTTGTTGCTTGTGTATTTTAGGTACGGATATTGAGAAAATGACAAAAGATCACAAGAATCATGCAAAAAACGAATACGGGAAACGAAGCCGCACGATGAACCAAGCCCTAATGAAGAATTTTCCAAAGAAAACCCTTGAAGATTTGAAGAATCATGAAGATTGGTCCTCCAAGTTTGAAGAATTGACACTTTATACCCTTGTATCTTCATAATTACAAGTTTGGTCCCTAAAGTTTGTCAAAATTACAAAAAGGACCCTTAACTTTGAAGAATTGGCAAATTTAGTCCCTCCACAAAACTAAATTGTCAATAATGGTCCTCCAAGAAGTCAAAAATCAAGTCAAAGCCTTGAAGTATGAAGACATGTCAAAAACAGCCCTTGAAGATTGCCAAAATTGCACTTGTAGTCCTTAAAACAAGTTCCAAAACTTTGTGTGCCAAAACTGCCAAAGTCCAAAAGTTGTTATGTGTTATTATGGCGTTGATAGGCATTTAATACAACTTGAACAAAGAATGAAACATGAGGGGCCATTCCTGCCAGACAACCTAAGACAAACCCTCCACTCCCTGCTTGACACCTCACCCACTCACACCCATCACCCAATCAGAATCACCCCTTCCTCCATGTCACAAATCCACTCACCCATAAACTGATTAATTAATTAGTTTAAAACTCCCTCCAAACATTTGTTTAAAAACTTGTTAATCCCAAAACGGATTAAATCACATCCTAATCCACCCTTAAACCCTAAATATTTCCAGGAAGAACAATGATTAAAACAAGGGGGTTTTGGGTAATTCTTTCCAGATCCTTGATTAAACATCACTTAAACCTAAAACCATCCTTAAACCCCCATCACCATCACCCCACATGCTTGTGCCACCCTCCCCTGCCCCACTATTCACTCCCAAACAAAAATTGGACAGCAGGATCAACAACCCACAACAATTTCATGTTCCCAAAGGCTAAATGGACGTCCAAGATCTCTTTTTCATCACTGGCATCTTCACAACTGCCAAAGATCTTCACATGGCTTATTTTTGACTGAAAATTCAAAATCGTCCAAGGGCAAGTTGGGAAGTTCAAGTGTTAGGGTTTTAGCTTCTTATCAGTTCTAGAATCACTTGTAAGCCTCTATATAAAGGCATGATAGGACTTAGCTCATTTTGTTCTTGATTTTTTCTCCTTTTTCAAAAACCTTGTAAATCCAGTTTATGAAGGAATATAAATGGTATTGAGTTTGTTGATGAGAAAGATTGAGTTCCTTTTACATTTCATGTTGAGTTTGGTTTAAGTTTCAGCAAAGGTTTTCAAATTTCCAAGTTTCTGTTTTCTTTTCAAGTTTTTTCTCAAATCTTAAATTTCATTCAAAACCTGATAAAATGGTGATTAAGTGTGTTGGTGTGATGGTATTTGAGCTTGTGTATGTCCAAGACACTATGGCTTGTTCTGGTGTAGTGGGTACCCAAGTTTAAATAAGCCATTGGTTTTGTCATTTCTTGTTTTTTTTAGTTTATCATAATCTTACCCATAAGCTAAGGTTTCCTTCTAGCTTAATCTATAAGCTAGGGGCAAGCTCTTAAGCTTTTACACAAGCTTTGTTCCCTTTTCTCTCTTAGCAAGTTCAAAGAGGAACCATTTTTTACCCATTTTGTTAAGCAGTCCCTCATAAGCCCCTCAACAAAGTTCTGCATAGGCCCCAGCCTATAGGGAGGTGGTTTTTCAACCACTAAGGGTCCTGGATGTAGGACCCTTAAGGTAGTTCTTGTTTCCCATTTCATTTTTAGCTTTCTGAAAATTTTATGTGATTTGTATGATTTTTGTGCTAAGTGTTTAAGTGTTAATTTGAGTGTTGAATATTGGTCATTTAGATGTTATATGCATGTTTTAGTAAGTGATAATTAGTTTGGGTGTGTTTTGATTTGAGTTGCTTTGAAAACTAATCAGTTTCATAATTTAAAGGAGTGTTTGGATCTGTCTTTTAATCAGGATTGGTGTTAAGTTTTTAGGGTAAAAGTTGTTTAAACATACTTAATAGGGCAGTGTTAGGGTATATGTTAGGTGTGTTTGCATTATTGGAAGGATTTAAGTCACTTGCATGCTTAAAATTTTTGAAAAATAGCTAAAAAATCAGTAAGTGTCCAAATCTGCTTATTTTGGTGAATTTTGCCAACCAAGTTGTTAAATCTGCTAGAAGTAGGGTTGTTCTAGGTTTGTGTAATGTTTATTTGCTAGTTGATTGACTTGTATGCATGATTTGAGCCTTTGAAACTCACTTGTGTGCACTTTGAATCAGCAAAAACTAATCAGACCACCCTAAGCCTTTTTCAGAAAGTTGCTTGTGTTATTTGTGTGATTTTTGGGTGAGTACTTGTTTGATTTGTGATTAGCTTGACTCCCTACACTCCAACTGAGTGTAGGGGTGCCCTATTGTCCATCAAACATCCACAAGAACTCCAAAATCAAGACCTCTTGATTATTTGCACAAGTGAAAAGAAACACTTGTGTGTTCATCAGAAACAAGAACATAACTGAGCACGTTTTGATTCTTTGAAGGCTTAATCCTAGTTGTAATTAGATTTGTGTTTGTGTTTTTGTAAGTTAAGAATCAACAGATTTAAGTTTTAAAAGTTAAAAAAAAAAATTGTAAAAAACTCACCTGGCCTGGGCTCGAACACGCTGTTGAATCCAAGATCGTTAGACTCAAACAGTAAAAACCGTTTTATCTAGTAAAAACCGTTTCCACTGCTGGAGTTCCCCCTGCCATATATGATAAGAATGAAAGATTTGGTCAAATATAGGATAGGAATGAATATTTCTGTTTTGATTTAGTCATGAATATTTTATTTAGTTTCCATGTATATCTGGTTTCCTTATGTTATAAAAGGAACCACTAGACCGTAGGTTTAATCACTACTTCCTACTACACAAATGTAACCTACTGCTTGTTTGATCTCTAGGTGTGGGATTCAATGTACACACACCTAGAGTGATTTGTGTTAATATTTAATACAAATCCTTTTGGGAATTATTCGTCTTGTTAAACATCTTATTCTAATCATTGTTCTATTCCGCTATGATTCATCATATGAATAATGGTTATCCTAGATAAAACGGTTTTTACTGTTTGAGTCTAACGATCTACGGTCTAGTGGTTCCTTTTATAACATAAGGAAACCAGATATACATGGAAACTAAATAAAATATTCATGACTAAATCAAAACAGAAATATTCATTCCTATCCTATATTTGACCAAATCTTTCATTCTTATCATATATGGCAGGGGGAACTCCAGCAGTGGAAACTCCAGCAGTGGAAACTCCAGCAGGGGAATCTTCAAGCAGTGGGATGTTTCACTAGCAGGGGAAACTTTCTTGTATTTTGTCCACCAGCTTGAAGTTTCTCCTAATGCCATATTTGGTCCTTCTTGTTTCCATAGTGATTTGACTCATCAACTTTTGACCCAACAATCTTCCCCTAGTTGATGATGTCAAAACACTTCCCCTTAAGCATACAACATCAAAGATCAACAGGCTGAACATTCTCTGTAGACAACTTCCCCTTTTTGACATGATCAAATAGGGGTCTTCTATGTAAACAACCTTGATTTTCAACAACTACCAACCAATACCATACTTCTAACCCAAGCATTCTACCTTTCAAAATACCCTCCATGAAGCACATAGGCCTGGTATCCTAAAAAATGATTTTAAGCAGTAGATACTCACATTAGTTGTTGTAGTACCAATAAGCAGTAGCGAAAACCTTCACTTCAATGTCATATGTAAATGACTAACACTTTATCAAATGAACTTCCCCTTAAAGTGTGCTAGTCATTCATGAATCTTCAATTCTGTAGGCTTTGAAAGTAATAATCATAAGCGAAGAAAATTCAGTATCACCTATTTGATGTAGTAGTAGAAAAATCCGAATCTGTGTATTATACCATGTAATATCCACATAACAGCGAACGTATACATCTCAGAATGTATAGGGAGTGGATGAGGCTCTTGACAAAAACCAATCTCTTAGCAAATATGAGCATAGAGCAACCTAAGAAAAATCTCATACCTTTGCGTATTTTTGTCAATGCATCATTATGGAATAAAGCATGAATAAAACACATACTCAACCAATTATACTTCATCTTCAAATAGCCAATAGTCAATTACCTTCATGACTATGTAAACCATCAATATGAAAGCCTTTTATACCTTTAAGACCAGTTGCTGTGAATAACCAAACTCCAAAACCTTGCTGTCCCAAAACTCATATCTGACAGCAGGGGGAACTTTCAAAAACAGTGGGAATCTATTAATGAAAGCAGGGGGATCTATTGAAGGCAGGGGGATCATAGCAGGGGCTTCTTTTAATGAAAGCAGGGTAAACTTTTTCAAAAGCAGGGGAAACTTTTACTACCACTATTTTTGTTATTAACTGTGCCAAACCCACTCAAAGTGGGAATGAATTTATAACAGTAAGATAAATAACAAAAACAGGGCAATTTAAAAAAAATTATAACCCTACTATGAAAGCGTACCATTGTTTTGTGCACACCAGTCCATAACAACTGCTATACCCACTTTCTGCAATCAAACCATGACGTGTGAACATACATATAATATACCCAAGAGATCACATATGGCATTAATTTGTATTGACATCAACGAATGCATGTGATACGTCCTTTTCATCACAGTACCAATTTGGACTATTCTTTTGCTGCACCTTAAGTTCCACGTGAAGACAATTTCACTTTAAAAAGAAAATGCATTTTTCTTTCTTGATAACCAATCATATTAAAACACCCCACGTGATTGAAAAATGCATATAGTAGCAACAATAAAGCCAAGACCGTGTATTTATTAGTCATTGCACCGAAACACATACCATGTTTCCACCTGTGGGACCGCATCACAATTAATCAGTCGCGTCAGACCTAAAGTCAACATCGACCACAACCAATCACCAAAAGTGTTTCAACTCGATGCCTTTTATCCCATCTTTTTACTGCAAGTGGTAGACGCAACATATAAACAAAGAGTAATATAATAACAGCAAGAAAAATATCTTTTGAGTATGGACTGTCATCATGTCTCTCTTTCTGTAAACTATGCCACGAATAATTAGGATAAACCCTAAAACGTCACCATCATCTTCACATCTTCACAGCAACAACATTAAACATCTTGATTCTCCTAGATATCGAGAGCCACCTGCTCTGATACCACATGTTGAATCCAAGATCGTTAGACTCAAACAGTAAAAACCGTTTTATCTAGGATAACCATTATTCATATGATGAATCATAGCGGAATAGAACAATGATTAGAATAAGATGTTTAACAAGACGAATAATTCCCAAAAGGATTTGTATTAAATATTAACACAAATCACTCTAGGTGTGTGTACATTGAATCCCACACCTAGAGATCAAACAAGCAGTAGGTTACATTTGTGTAGTAGGAAGTAGTGATTAAACCTACGGTCTAGTGGTTCCTTTTATAACATAAGGAAACCAGATATACATGGAAACTAAATAAAATATTCATGACTAAATCAAAACAGAAATATTCATTCCTATCCTATATTTGACCAAATCTTTCATTCTTATCATATATGGCAGGGGGAACTCCAGCAGTGGAAACTCCAGCAGGGGAATCTTCAAGCAGTGGGATGTTTCACTAGCAGGGGAAACTTTCTTGTATTTTGTCCACCAGCTTGAAGTTTCTCCTAATGCCATATTTGGTCCTTCTTGTTTCCATAGTGATTTGACTCATCAACTTTTGACCCAACACACGCGACCTCCCGTTTGGAGGAGTAACGTGTTAACCAGTGATCCGGATGGTTCTTTTCGTTTAAGTTTCATTTCAAAATCAATTTAAGGGCTTTTGGTTTTATTGCTTATTTGATTAGCAGCTTATAAATAAGCATTTTCTAGCTTATTTCTTCTAGGGTTTCACTGTTTAGCATTTTTCCTAGGATATTATTTGGGTTTTTGACTTTTCTGAGCAAAAAGTTTTTTTTTCCCGCTTTTAATTTATTTATTAGGATTATTTTTAGTTTAATTTTTAGAAAGTAGTTTAAAAATAGTAAAAGTATTTTAAAAATCCAAAAAAAATAGTTTTTAGGTTTTATTTAAGTAATTTGAGGTTTACATTCCAAAAAGTCTAATTTTTAATTTTATTTGATTTTAGGGTTTTTATTTAAAATTTAATATAAAATTAATAAAAAGGTTTTAGGAACTTTTAATTTCATTTTTGTCTTAGTTACATTATTTAGGATTTTTGGTAATTTTTTAGAATTTATTTATAAACTTTTTATTTTTTTAATATTTTAATATTATTTTATTATTAAAAATTGAAGTTTTATTTTTTATTGTTTTTACATTTTTCCTAGGTTAAGGACACTTAATTAGGAGTTTTTTCACTTTCCAAATATTTTTTAGACTTTTCAATTAATTTCTAGAATTAATTTAAGATTTAACTGTTTTTAATAGTTTTTAAGTGTTTAAAAATAGTTTAATTTGGTTTTAAAATTTTTAAAAATATTTTTTAGCTTAATTAGGATATTTTTAAGGTTTACAAACTATTAGATCTTGTATAAGGCTTTTTAATAATTAAAAGTGATTTTTAGGGCTTTAATTAGCATTAAAAAGTCATTATCTAATTAATTAAAAGGTTTTAGCAAGTTTGGATTTTTTGTAAACTCTTAGAATATTATTGGGGATTTTTAGAAATTTTTAGGAATTTTTAGGGTAAAATTTTTATTTTGGCACTATTTACGATTTTACGTGTTCGCCTTTTTCGTCGTAGTTTAATTCGTTTTCGTAACCGTCTTTTTCTTCTTCTAATCCTATTTCTTTATGAATCATATAATCACAAACAATAATCAACTCTTAACACAACGCACTTGCCTCCTCGAGAACGAACTCACCTTGGGTCATTCACACACGGTTTTCCTAAATCGTCGTGCACGCTTGCCCTATTTTGTTGCCTCTTTTCCTAAAAAGGTATACAAAACACTACATCATTTTGGCGCCGCTGCCGGGGAGGCGTGTTGTGTTTTGATTGAACCATTGTTTTTTTTATATAGCCATAAATAGTAATTGTATTAGTAGCACTCTACTAATACGTATTATCGTTTTTCGGTTTTTGTGTGAATACTATTACTATATTGTATACGTAGAACAATAAATTCACAAGTACTCCAAATACGTGAGAAATCACAACCTTGACTTGGGAGGTCATTACCCAATCATTGTATTCGAATCTCAAACCAAAGAAAAAAAGGCAAAAATAGATAATTACTTTCGTGAAGCTTAATCTTGAAAATACAAACTATAAGGTGGGTATAAGGCGGATATTATAAAATATATCCTAAGGAAAAAGGCTCTTAAGTGCTTCGCGCCGCCTCGTTTCCCCGCTTGCTTGTGAGTATTTGATTGTGAGAGCTAATCGAGGGTTTTGCCGCCCAAAGTATTACTTAAGTATCATATATATTTTCTTGGTTTCTATTGATTAAACCCTCTTGAATGATTTGGTGTTCCACCATCGTTCTAAAGTCATCGAAGGCGTTCACTTCACGTGATCGTTTTCATTCCTTGAGGCTTCTTTAATCGAGAGATTTGATTAAGGAGGAGATTTGTAGATTTGTGTCTACTTAATACATTCCAAAAATCCAAAAAAAGTAAAAACAATCAAAAACCACAAAAAAATTGAAAAAGTAAAAACATCAAAAAGAATCTTCTTTGCTCGAATTCTCGTTGTACGTGACGTTTATGCAAACTCGCTCTAAAGAAAGACGTGCTCGTAAACGAAGAAACAAATCAATCACTCCTACTAGTGAGGAGTCTCCTATTGACGAACCCATTATAGTGAAAGAAGCACCCATGGCTAATCGAACTATGATGGAGTTGCTTCAAGCACCCACCGAGGGTTATGGAGAAGCGATTGTGATTCCCGCTATCCTTGCGGAGAATTTTGAGGTTAAGACGGGTTTGTTGTCCATGATTCAAAATAACAAGTTTCGAGGTGACGAAAAGGACAACCCTCATAACCACATTCGCCAATTTAATCGTCTCACCGCCACATGCAAGTTTAAGGACGTCTCAAACGACTCGATTAAGATGATGCTTTTTCCGTATTCCTTAGCGGGGCCCATAAAAATTTGGTTAGAGAAAGAGCCACCCAATTCTATATTGACGTGGAAGGATCTCGTTTCAAAATTCGTGAACCAATTTTTTCCGCCCTCTAAGACTACGCACTTGAAAAACGAGATTTCAAAGTTTTCACAAGAGTATAATGAGAGTTTTTCAACGGCTTGGAATAGGTTTAAGGAAATGTTGCACGAATGTCCTCATCATGGTTTTTCCGACTTGCATCAATTTGACACATTTTACAATGGCTTGAACGATCATGAGCGTGATTATCTTAATGCCGCCGCGGGTGGTAATTTTTTGTGTAAGACGGTCGAGGAAGCATTGTTAATCATTGAGAATAGGTCTAAGGTGTATAGTCCTCGTAGCACGTCGAGTGTTCGTAAGACTTCGTCTTCGTCTTCGCCTTCATTGTCACACACCGTTGATGCTTGTCAAATCGAGGCTAATTTGGAGAATAAGATTTTTGATAAGTTGAAAGGTTTGTTAATTGAGTTTAAAGTTGGTGAACAACCCGCTCACGCTACGATTAAAGCGGTTGAGGTTTCTTGTATGTATTGTGGTGGAGCTCACGATTATTCCGAGTGCATTACCAACGGTGGTAACACTTCGAGTGCCTTCGCGGCCGCGGGAACTTATAACCAAAATGGTCAAGTTCCTCGCACTAATCAATTGACTCCACCGGGTTTTCCACCAAATAAAAATGCTAACAATTATCGAAACAATCAAGTTGGTTACCAAAGCAATCAAAGGAACAATTTCAAGGGTAATAACAACTATGGGAATCAAGGAACTAGTAGCCAATTGCAAAATCAAAACCAAAACCGTAATTTTCAAAACACAAGTCAAGGTCTTCAAAATGTTTACACAAAAGAACTTCCAATGGACTTTTTGAATTACGCCACGGCAAATGATAAGATTTTGGAAAACATTCAAGAGCAATTGGCTAGTCAAATTAGGGACACGGCTAAAAACACTAAGGAGTTGGCTAACTTTGTGAAAGAAAATCTTAACATGAGAAATGAATTGAAAAATGATTTTGCTAATCAAATTAGAGGGCAAAACAATAAGATTGAACAAAGTCATGCTAGGCTTGAACAAAGAATTGACCAAAAAGCCGCTAGTCAAGATTTGAAGTTTAATAGTCAAGATGCTAAGCTTAATGCCATTTTAGAAGCCGTCATGGGAAACAAAGCCTCTACTTCGAGTGGTCTACCTAGTAACACCGTTTCAAACCCGAAGGGAGAGATGAAAGTGATTACCACACGAAGTGGTAAGACACTTAAAGAACCGACTCCTCAACCAATTACTCCAACAGTGGAGGAAATTGAGGAAGAACCCGAGGTGGTGGCCGAAAAGGAGCATATTTCAATCCCACAAAGTACCGCTCATGCCACACCTACGGTTGACCCATTACCAACATTGGAACCCGAGATTCCAAAGGCTATGCCTATGCCCCAACCCACACCACCCTTGCCTTACCCATCGAGACTTAGGAAGGAGAAACGACAAGAGCGCGACAACTACCAATTTGAGCTTTTTATGAAAATGTTTCGTGAGTTGCACCTTAATGTGAGTTTTGCCGATGCTTTGGTCATGATGCCTCGATTTTCCACTAACTTTAAGAGTATGTTGAACAACAAGGAGAAATTGCACCAAATGTCTAGTTGTTCGTCGGTTTATCTTAATCGCATACCTCAAAAAGTCGGTGATCCCGGTAAATTTTTGATCCCTTGTGCAATTCAAGATACGGAAGAATGCTCTGCCTTGGCCGATCTTGGTGCTAGCATTAACTTGATGCCACTTGCAATCTTCAAGTCGCTCAATCTTCCTAATCTTACTCCTTTACGAATGTCTATTGAGTTGGCCGACCATTCCACGATTCTTGCATGTGGTTTGGCGGAAGACGTTTTTGTGAAAGTGGGGAAGTTCTACTATCCCGTAGACTTTATTGTTGTTGATATCCCCACGGATCCTCAAGTTCCTCTTATTTTAGGTCGTTCGTTTTTAGATACGTCTATGGATTTAATTGATGTTCATGCTAGAAAGATCACCTTACGTTTCAACGACGAGGAACTTGTTATAAACGCAACTCAAAATTCTAAACTTTCTCATGTTTATTCCGTTGCTACCATAAATCTCGTTGATATGGTCGACGTGGTTTGCGAGGAATTTTCACAAGAAGTTTTAGGGTTTGGTGATGAAGAAACTAGTGGCAATCCCACTATGTTAGATCCGATTCTTGATAATTCGACACCAACCTTCACTCCTTTTGAAGGTGGTGGTTTTACGTTGGAAGAATGTAATGTTCCACGTACTTGTGACGAAGACCTCGACAACGATGAGGACTTCTCGATTATCAAGGATTTTCTCAACGATTTCCCATTTCCTCCACCCGAGGAGGTTATGAGTATCAAGCCCAAATCTTCACTTGAGGAACCACCTATCCTCGAGTTGAAAGATTTACCTCCTCACCTCGAATATGTCTATTTGGAGGAGGAAGACAAGTTGCCGGTTATTATTGCGAAGGATCTTTCGAATGATGAAAAAACCGCACTTGTCGATATTCTTAAAGACCACAAAGGGGCGATTGCGTGGAAGTTATCCGACATTAAGGGAATCGATCCCAAGTTTTGTACCTACAAAATCTTAATGGAGGAGGATTTCAAGCCAAAAATCCAAAGTCAAAGGAGGGTGAACCCCAAAATTTACGACGTCATCAAAAAGGAGGTCCTTAAACTCCTTGACGCGGGAATGATTTACCTTATTTCCGATAGCCCTTGGGTGAGTCCTATTCATTGTGTCCCTAAAAAGGGAGGGATGACCGTTGTGCCAAACGATGCCAACGAGTTAATTCCCACTAGACTCGTGACCGGATGGAGAGTGTGCATTGACTATCGTAAGTTGAATGAAGCCACTCGAAAAGACCATTTTCCCTTGCCCTTCATGGACCAAATGTTGGAGCGTCTTGCGGGAAACGATTTCTATTGCTTTTTAGATGGTTTTTCCGGTTACTTCCAAATTCCCATCGATCCTCGTGATCAAGAAAAAACTACGTTTACGTGTCCATATGGAACGTTTGCCTATCGTAGAATGCCATTCGGACTTTGCAATGCAGCGGGAACTTTTCAACGATGCATGATGGCTATTTTTCATGATATGATCGAGAAGACGATGGAAGTCTTCATGGATGACTTTTCCGTGTTTGGTGATTCTTTCACTTCGTGTTTGTCGAACCTTGAGAGAATGTTAAAACTTTGTGAGGAAACCAACCTTGTGCTCAATTGGGAAAAGTGTCATTTTATGGTTAAGAGTGGAATCGTCTTAGGGCACAAGGTCTCGAAAGCGGGGATTGAGGTAGATCAAGCTAAAGTAGACGTCATCGCCAAATTACCTCATCCCAAAACAGTCAAGGGAGTTAGGAGTTTCCTAGGCCACGCGGGCTTTTATCGTCGATTCATCAAGGACTTTTCAAAGATTTCTCGACCTATTACACATCTTCTTGAAAAAGAGGCACGTTTTGTCTTTGACGAAGATTGTGTACGAGCCTTTGAGATCCTTAAGAGGAAACTTACCGAAGCTGCCATTCTTGTTGCTCCAAATTGGAACCTCCCCTTTGAGCTTATGTGTGATGCTAGTGATTACGCTATTGGGGCCGTTTTGGGGCAACGTCATGATAAGCACTTCTTGCCTATTCACTATGCTAGCAAGACGATGACCGAGGCTCAACTTAAATACACTACAACGGAAAAGGAGTTCCTTGCCGTGGTGTATGCATTTGAGAAATTCCGACCTTACCTCGTCTTGACGAAATGCATAGTGTATACGGACCATTCGGCTATTAAGTATCTTATGGCAAAGCAAGATGCTAAGCCTAGATTACTTCGTTGGATTCTCCTCCTTCAAGAATTTGATCACAAAATCGTTGACAAAAAAGGAGCCGAGAATCTAGCGGCCGATCATCTCTCTCGTTTGGAAGATCCTCACCAAAGTGTTTACGAGCCCAAGGAAATCACCGAAACATTTCCGCTCGAGACACTTGGTGTAGTGAATTCTAAGCTTGATTCTTCTACCCCATGGTTTGCGGATTTTGCAAATTACCATGCGGGTAACTTCATCATTAAGGGTATGACGACTCAACAAAAACGAAAATTCTTTCGTGACGTCAAGTTCTACTTTTGGAACGACCCTTACTTGTTTCGAACTTGTGCGGATCAAATCATCCGATGTTGTGTATTTGGCACCGAAGCTTCTAACATCCTTAGAGCTTGCCATGAGGGACCCACGGGTGGTCACCACGGTGCTAATCTCACGGCTAAGAAGGTGTTTGATGCCGGCTTCTTTTGGCCTACTATTTACCGAGATGCACAAGATCTTGTGAAGTCGTGTGATGCATGCCAACGACAAGGAAAAGCCTCACAAAAAGATGAAATGCCACAAAATATCATTCAAGTATGTGAGATCTTTGACGTTTGGGGTATAGACTTTATGGGGCCGTTCCCATCATCTCGTGGTAATAAGTACATTCTCGTTGTGGTTGACTACCTTTCTAAGTGGGTGGAGGCCAAGGCCTTGCCCACCAATGATGCTCGTGTGGTAGTCAAGTTTTTGAAGCAATTGTTTTCTCGGTTTGGAACCCCTCGTGCTATCATAAGCGATCGTGGAACCCATTTTTGTAATGACCAATTTGAAAGGATTCTAAGGAAATATGGGGTTACACATCGGCTTTCTACGGCTTATCACCCACAAACGAGTGGGAAAGTCGAGGTTTCAAACCGAGCGTTGAAGAGGATCTTGGAGAGATCCGTAGGAGAAAACCGACAAACTTGGTCGGATAAGTTGGACGATGCTTTATGGGCCTTTAGGACCGCTCATAAGACGCCCATTGGGTGCACTCCCTATAAGCTTGTGTATGGAAAGAATTGTCATTTGCCTATCGAGTTAGAACACAAGGCTTATTGGGCCCTAAAGCATTGTAATGATGATATGGAGACCGCGGGAAAACACCGGAAAATGCAATTGAATGAATTAGATGAATTGAGGGATATTGCTTATGAAAATTCATTGATTTATAAAGAGAAAACTAAAAAGTTGCATGATTCAAAAATTAAAAACCGGGTTTTTAACATTGGGGATCAAGTTTTGCTTTTTAATTCAAGATTGAAAATCTTTTCCGGTAAGTTGAAATCCCGTTGGTCCGGTCCATTCACTGTGACTCAAGTATTTCCGTATGGGACCATCGAGCTAGCTCAAGATGATGGTCCTAACTTCAAGGTGAATGGACATAGGTTGAAGCACTACTTTGGCGGGGAAGTTCCATCCTTGAACTACCTCGACCAAATCACCTTCCCCAATGATAATTAGTATTGAGGGGATCGAGTCGAGCTCATGAATCGGTAATCAAAAACGAGGTGCCTCGTGGGGGAGTCTCACGCTTATCCTATGTACATATTATCGCTTTCTAATGTAGCTTACGTGTGGGGATTTGTGCCCTTCCAACTTTTGTTCCGGGGTTGTTTGTGAATTGTAAACTTTAGATGATCATGATCTTCACAATTGGAGCCTCTCGTGTTCGTTTTATGGGAGCACTCGATCGTTTGCTTTGGAGACATTTCTCAATATCCATGATATATCCTTTTGATGTTCTAACCTTAGGTTTTTAGCACACTTCATAAACGGCTATTAATTTAATGGTTACACCCTTTCCATGCTAGATTAGGCATTCGACTACGTC
Organism: Glebionis coronaria; assembly: GCA_025667525.1. NCBI lineage: Eukaryota > Viridiplantae > Streptophyta > Magnoliopsida > Asterales > Asteraceae > Glebionis > Glebionis coronaria. Next base: position 23,161,749 of record CM046880.1, read on the forward strand.
TCTAGTATGGGGGTGTTTGCACCCCTAGACTCGAAACATTGAGGACAATGTTTAACTTTAGTATGGGGGGGGTGAATAGATACTTGCCTTGCCAAACCTTCACGCTTTCCAAAGTTTATCTTTTTGTTTATTGTTTTGTTGCAAAATAAGGCTAAAAATGGCCAAATTTTAAAATTTTTCTCATGTTTTATAAGTGTTTGAAGACACGAATGTAGATTTTCTGATGGCAAGAATAAGAGTAATTTTTGACTCGACCGTGCGTGTTGAGCACTTAGCTTTGATTCCTTAACTACACATTAGGCTAAGTCTCTTAAATGAGGACGAGAAATGATAAAGTTAATTATAAGTTACTATGCTAAACGTAGAGTACTCGTATTCTTTCAAAAACTCATGTGTTCTCGTTGTTTGCTTATTCTCCCTTCGCATGTAAATATTTTTTGCTTAATAAATATTGACTTAGCGGTTTAGTTAGGATTGTTGGGTTTCTAGTCTTTTCTAGTAGCTTCCGTGTAATTAAATTGGGAAGACATTAAGGTATCGCCAGCGTCACGGTTTTGAAGTATTGGCACCCTAATAATCGAAAGCTTCACCTAATAATAAGATTTCAAGTGCTCACCTAAATCTAGCAAACAATTTGAAGCCCCACAAGGCCTAAAATCTATGCAAAAATTGAAAGTGAATCAAGCCTTAATCTTCGAAGCTTTAAAGATCCAAAATTCGCTTTAGCGTGAGGATATACGTCTTTGGCTAATAAAACCACCGATGAGGCGGATAATAAAAGGCAAGGCAAGACCGAAGTCATAATAAAAGCTTCATGGCGAAGTTGAATAAAAGATGGAGGTAAACCAAAGATAATAAGGTCCTTCCGTTAGGGGGCGTATAAAAGTCTTGGTAATAAGTCTCATGTTCAAAACCGTTATAAAACCGTGTTTATCGATTCTTCTTGTCAACTTAATTTTTTAACATCGTTGTCTATTAGGAGGGGTTATTGATTTAATGGTCTTAGTTACACCGTTAGGACTCTATTTTTAGACCTAAATCTCTATTATCGCATAAGTCAACAATGTATCCTCGTGAAACATTTAAGACAAAATAAAATATAAGAGATACAACCTAGGAATAATGGGAGGATAAGTACGTGATTAGGGCATATGAGTAGTGTTAGCATTACTAACTTATAATGACAATGATCTCGTTGCACGCTTGGCATGGAATTAAGGTGAAAATCGAGGACGATGAAATTATCTCTATGAGGCACTCACGTGTTCTTATTCTATGAACCTAAACGTCCCATTTTGCGATGAAAATCATACATTATGTCTAAAACGCAAGTAGTAGTGATAGTAGTAGTATAGCTAGTTTATCATTTCAATAAAGTGTATAAAAATGAATTTTGGAGGTGCTACGATACTTTATTCTAACATTGCGTGAGGACACGGCAATGGTTTAGTATGGGGGAGTGATGAGACTGCTTTTATACATAGTCTCATCGTCCAAATTAGGCTTAAAATGCATTAAATATCATCAAATACCCAAATATATGCTTGTGTTTGTTGCTTGTGTATTTTAGGTACGGATATTGAGAAAATGACAAAAGATCACAAGAATCATGCAAAAAACGAACACGGGAAACGAAGCCGCACGATGAACCAAGCCCTAATGAAGAATTTTCCAAAGAAAACCCTTGAAGATTTGAAGAATCATGAAGATTGGTCCTCCAAGTTTGAAGAATTGATACTTTATACCCTTGTATCTTCATAATTACAAGTTTGGTCCCTAAAGTTTGTCAAAATTACAAAAAGGACCCTTAACTTTGAAGAATTAGCAAATTTAGTCCCTCCACAAAACTAAATTGTCAATAATGGTCCTCCAAGAAGTCAAAAATCAAGTCAAATCCTTGAAGTATGAAGACATGTCAAAAACAGCCCTTGAAGATTGCCAAAATTGCACTTGTAGTCCTTAAAACAAGTTCCAAAACTTTGTGTGCCAAAACTGCCAAAGTCCAAAAGTTGTTATGTGTTATATTGGCGTTGATAGGCATTTAATACAACTTGAACAAAGAATGAAACATGAGGGGCCATTCCTGCCAGACAACCTAAGACAAACCCTCCACTCCCTGCTTGACACCTCACCTACTCACACCCATCACCCAATCAGAATCACCCCTTCCTCCATGTCACAAATCCACTCACCCATAAACTGATTAATTAATCAGTTTAAAACTCCCTCCATACTTTGTTTAAAAACTTGTTAATCCCAAAACGGATTAAATCACATCCTAATCCACCCTTAAACCCTAAATATTTCCAGGAAGAACAATGATTAAAACAAGGGGGTTTTGGGTAATTCTTTCCAGATCCTTGATTAAACATCACTTAAACCTAAAACCATCCTTAAACCCCCATCACCATCACCCCACATGCTTGTGCCACCCTCCCCTGCCCCACTATTCACTCCCAAACAAAAATTGGACAGCAGGATCAACAACCCACAACAATTTCGTGTTCCCAAAGGCTAAATGGACGTCCAAGATCTCTTTTTCATCACTGGCATCTTCACAAACTGCCAAAGATCTTCACATGGCTTATTTTTGACTGAAAATTCAAAATCGTCCAAGGGCAAGTTGGGAAGTTCAAGTGTTAGGGTTTTAGCTTCTTATCAGTTCTAGAATCACTTGTAAAGCCTCTATATAAAGGCATGATAGGACTTAGCTCATTTTGTTCTTGATTTTTTCTCCTTTTTCAAAAACCTTGTAAATCCAGTTTATGAAGGAATATAAATGGTATTGAGTTTGTTGATGAGAAAGATTGAGTTCCTTTTACATTTCATGTTGAGTTTGGTTTAAGTTTCAGCAAAGGTTTTCAAATTTCCAAGTTTCTGTTTTCTTTTCAAGTTTTTTCTCAAATCTTAAATTTCATTCAAAACCTGATAAAATGGTGATTAAGTGTGTTGGTGTGATGGTATTTGAGCTTGTGTATGTCCAAGACACCATGGCTTGTTCTGGTGTAGTGGGTACCCAAGTTTAAATAAGCCATTGGTTTGGTCATTTCTTGTTTTTTTTAGTTTATCATAATCTTACCCATAAGCTAAGGTTTCCTTCTAGCTTAATCTATAAGCTAGGGGCAAGCTCTTAAGCTTTTACACAAGCTTTGTTCCATTTTCTCTCTTAGCAGGTTCAAAGAGGAACCATTTTTTACCCATTTTGTTAAGCAGTCCCTCATAAGACCCTCAACAAAGTTCTGCATAGGCCCCAGCCTATAGGGAGGTGGTTTTTCAACCACTAAGGGTCCTGGATGTAGGACCCTTAAGGTAGTTCTTGTTTCCCATTTCATTTTTAGCTTTCTGAAAATTTTATGTGATTTGTATGATTTTTGTGCTAAGTGTTTAAGTGTTAATTTGAGTGTTGAATATTGGTCATTTAGATGTTATATGCATGTTTTAGTAAGTGATAATTAGTTTGGGTGTGTTTTGATTTGAGTTGCTTTGAAAAATAATCAGTTTCATAATTTAAAGGAGTGTTTGGATCTGTCTTTTAATCAGGATTGGTGTTAAGTTTTTAGGGTAAAAGTTGTTTAAACATACTTAATAGGGCAGTGTTAGGGTATATGTTAGGTGTGTTTGCATTATTGAAAGGATTTAAGTCACTTGCATGCTTAAAATTTTTGAAAAATAGCAAAAAAATCAGTAAGTGTCCAAATCTGCTTATTTTGGTGAATTTTGCCAACCAAGTTGTTAAATCTGCTAGAAGTAGGGTTGTTCTAGGTTTGTGTATTGTTTATTTGCTAGTTGATTGACTTGTATGCATGATTTGAGCCTTTGAAACGCACTTGTGTGCACTTTGAATCTGCAAAAACTAATCAGACCACCCTAAGCCTTTTTCAGAAACTTGCTTGTGTTATTTGTGTGATTTTTGGGTGAGTACTTGTTTGATTTGTGATTAGCTTGACTCCCTACACTCCAACTGAGTGTAGGGGTGCCCTATTGTCCATCAAACATCCACAAGAACTCCAAAATCAAGACCTCTTGATTATTTGCACAAGTGAAAAGAAACACTTGTGTGTTCATCAGAAACAAGAACATAACTGAGCACGTTTTGATTCTTTTAAGGCTTAATCCTAGTTGTAATTAGATTTTTGTTTGTGTTTTTGTAAGTTAAGAATCAACAGATTTAAGTTTTAAAAGTTAAAAAAAAAAAATTGTAAAATACTCACCTGGCCTGGGCTCGAACACGCGACCTCCCGTTTGGAGGAGTAACGTGTTAACCAGTGATCCGGATGGTTCTTTTCGTTTAAGTTTCATTTCAAAATCTATTTAAGGGCTTTTGGTTTTATTGCTTATTTTATTAGCAGCTTATAAATAAGAATTTTCTAGCTTATTTCTTCTAGGGTTTCACTGTTTAGCATTTTTCCTAGGATATTATTAGGGTTTTTGACTTTTCTGAGCAAAAAGTTTATTTTTCCCGCTTTTAATTTATTTATTAGGATTATTTTTAGTTTAGTTTTTAGAAAGTAGTTTAAAAATAGTAAAAAGTATTTTAAAAATCCAAAAAAATATTTAAGTAATTTGAGGTTTACATTCCAAAAAGTTTTCAAAAAGAATAATTTTTAATTTTATTTGATTTTAGGGTTTTTAGACAACTTTAAAATTTAATATAAAATTAATAAAAAGGTTTTAGGAACTTTTAATTTCATTTTTGTCTTTGTTACATTATTTAGGATTTTTGGTAATTTTTTAGAATTTATTTATAAACTTTTTATTTTTTTAATATTTTAATATTATTTTATTATTAAAAATTGAAGTTTTATTTTTTATTGTTTTTACATTTTTCCTAGGTTAAGGACACTTAATTAGGAGTTTTGTCACTTTCCAAATATTTTTTAGACTTTTCAATTAATTTCTAGAATTAATTTAAGATTTAATTGTTTTTAATAGTTTTTAAGTGTTTAAAAATAGTTTAATTTGGTTTTAAAATTTTTAAAAATAGTTTTTAGCTTAATTAGGATATTTTTAAGGTTTACAAACTATTAGATCTTGTTTAAGGTTTTTTAATAATTAAAAGTGATTTTTAGGGCTTTAATTAGCATTAAAAAGTCATTATCTAATTAAATAAAAGGTTTTAGCAAGTTTGGATTTTTTGTAAACTCTTAGAATATTATTGGGGATTTTTAGAAATTTTTAGGAATTTTTAGGTTAAAATTTTAATTTTGGCACTATTTACGATTTTACGTGTTCGCCTTTTTCGTCGTAATTTATTTCGTTTTCGTAACCGTCTTTTTCTTCTTCTAATCCTATTTCTTTCTCAATCATATAATCACAAACATTAATCAACTCTTAACACAAGGCACTTGCCTCCTCGAGAACGAACTCACCTTGGGTCATTCACACACGGTTTTCCTAAATCGTCGTGCACGCTTGCCCTATTTTGTTGCCTCTTTTCCTAAAAAGGTATACAAAACACTACATCACTGCTTGTAACTATTTGGTCACAGCCCAAGAATTAATTAATAAACACTTTCTAACAAACCATGCTAATGACTTGAAAAAGTAAATGATTATAGTACCAATTTTTTTGAAACATCAAGTAAGTCGGATGGCACTGTCGTGACACCGTCCTTGTCTCGGGGAGCATGGCCTAAATAGTAGTTGCTTGCACGAATATCTGGTATTAAATGGAGTTCGGTCGCCTTCTCAGGGTCTTCTCTCTCCTCTTGCCATTTCTTTTCAAAGCCCCGATACCCTTTCGGTCCTAGGCGAGAACGACTTATAGGTTTTTTTGCTCGCGCAATGGCTTTCAGACGCAATTCCTACATTTATGAGTAACAATAGAATTATAAACAGGTGAAATGACAATCTTATAAGCTACTAACAACCTTATATAATAAGCTATTTTCTCTAATTTTTTTGGTTTTTCTAAAAGTTTTTCAACTTAACTAGCTACTGTATGAATGGCTAATCTTAAATTGTCTAAATGAATCTCACAAAAATGCCAATACTAGATGAACAACTGTATAAGTCCTAATAGCCAATTTTACCAAACACTATTCAATCCTTCACTAAATGATTTTCTAGCTTAATTCTAATCAACGATAACTAGCTACAGATTATAAGCTCTACTAGAATAGTTATCAATCTTACATTTTTTATAGTTGTGTTTTCATTTTGACAGAAATCCTCCCACACTGCTGGCTGTATGAATGTCCATTTAGTTGGATATAGTTGCTTCAACATGAATTTGACATGTAGTTTCGTCTTAAACGCCTTCCACTTTTGACCACATGATAGGAGTGTACGACTTTTGATTAAGTCAAGATCTTCATGATTTTCGATTCTAAAATGTGTCTGATATCAAAGTATTATATGTTTATACATTACTTAAGTTATATTATAATAAGATTATTGATGGTGAATAGCATACCTTGATATCAGACCACAAAAAATCTCTTCCTTCCTTTTTTACCTCCTTCCAAGTCTTTTTGAGAACTGAAATTAACCTTCTGCTTCGAGTGCCACAATATTTTGCATAGAGAAACTGTCAGGTGCCTACAGCTTGTCCGAATTGATTGAATTCGACAGATTCACCATCCGGAAGATCTTTGATTTTGTTGATTCATCTTTTTATTTTTGGTGCGGGAGGGTCCTACAATGAAAATGAGCAATATGAGATACCGTAAACAACTCAAAATCAAAGTTTTGCAATAAGCTACACTAATTAACCTAATAAGAACACTGTTTTATGCATAAATCATATGCCAAACACTGATTTATGCATTCGTTACACTTAACTCATTCAATAAAGCCTATGCCAAACACTATTTTATGCATCCCTTACATTTAAACATCATCTAATTAACACTAAACACTTAAACATCATCTAATTAACACAAAACACTTAAACATCATATAATTAACACAAAACACTTAAACATCATCTAATTAACACAAAACACTTAAAAATCATCTATTTAATACAAAAAAACATAAACAATAATAAGAAATGAAAAATAAGACAGATTAGGGTAGAAAGATATACCATTTGATCGATGTGGAGGTAGGTTACTGATATTTTTCTGTTTAGGATTTACGCCCCTTTTATACATCTTGTTTGGGGGGAATTGAAAATGAACGTGGGAATGAATTGGAATTTGGACGCGGGAGAGAATTAAAAAAATGGAGGGATGATTTGATTTTTTTGATCCGGTTTTGTAGGGATTGAGATTGAGAGGTTGTTGATCTACGAGGTAACCGCAAGAACACACACACACACACACGTTAGTTATCTTTGTTTTCTTAATAATCATTAAAAGAAAAAAAAATTAGTTATATTCTTTTTTTAAGTAATAAAAATATCATTTTCAAATTGTTTTCTTTTTTTAAATAAATAAAAATGTTTGTAAAATAAAAATATTAAGTACAAATCAACTGTAATTTATTTAAAACTAATTCGTTGTAAAAAATAAATAAAATGTTGGGTATAAGTAAATATTGAAAATTTACATTGCTGTCGAAAAACGTGTGGATGAACAAACGATGACCGCTCGGATATTAAAAAAACATACGTATATACAAACTATACAACAAATTCCTGAAATATTAAAAAAGAAATGAGAGAATTAGTTGCGTTACATAATAAAACATTATTATTAACGTTAATTTTTATATGTGCGTTTTATTACTTGTACAACAAACAATGGTTTTTTCAATACTCTTGACCTTCTTGGTGGTCGGATCTCAAGTAAATCGTACCAGAAAGAACATCATCTTGAGACTGAACACCGATAGAGAAAGGAGGTAGCTCGTCAAACTTATTGTATTCGTCTTCATCAACAACATCATCGACACCAACTATACCCCGTTTACTTTGCAGGACAATGTGCCATATATTGTTTGACGGGTCCTCTACATAGAATACTTGATTAGCTTGCTTTGCTAGATTGAATGGATCCGATAAATAAGCATTTGTAGAATTATTAACAAGTGTGAAACCGTCATTATCAAATTTAACACCTCCCAGATTATTGACCCATCTACACTTTAACAAAGGTATAATAACCGTAGTGTAATCCAATTCCCAAATTTCTTCAACGACACCATAATACGAATCTTTTGCGATTGACATCCTCGATGCATCTGTTGTTGTGGATATCAGTGTAACTCCACTATTTTGAACGGTACTCTTATCATCTTGTTGCTTGGTATAAAACGTATATCCGTTGATGTCGTAGCCTTGATATTGAAGTACACGGCGTGGACCGCGCCCTAACTGTTGAATGTCTATGTCAACATTTGCTTGAGACGTACCAACAGCTTTATCTTCTAACCATTTTGAAAAAGTTCTTTTATGCTCAATATCTAACCAACATTGGCCTCGATGATTTTTATTTCTTGATAGGTATGTCATGTGCTCTTGTATGTATGGTTCAATACATGTCATGTTTTGCAATACTGTAAAATGTGCTTGATTAAAATCGACATTGTTGGTAACATCTTTGCGACCAATAGTTCCCACCCTTGCAAGTCTACCTTGATGTCGAGGTTGTGTAAGTCCAATATCAGGGACATCAGCCATATAGTTTGTACAAAACTGAACCACTTCTTCAGCAACATATCCTTGAACGATACTGCCCTCTGGTCGAAATCGGTTCCTTACGAATCCTTTTAAAAACCCCATGTACCTCTCAAATGTATACATATACCGTAGGAAAACAGGACCAGCTATCTTTATTTCTTCAATTATATAAGATACAAGGTGAACCATGACATCAAAGAAAGATGGAGGAAAATGCATCTCGAGTTGACAAAGAATAAGAATAATATCACGTTGCAACTCTTCTAACTTTGTATGATCAAAAACTTTAGAATGAATCATGTTAAAAAAACATACACAGCTTTGTGATTGTCTGTCGAACCGCATGTGGCATCAATCCTCGAATAGCGATCGGAATCATTTACGTTACTAATACATGACAATCATGGGATTTCATACCAAGCAATTTCAAATCTTTCATTGAAACCAAACTCTTAATGTTAGCAGAATAGCTAGACGGAACCTTAATACCAAGTAAGCATTGACAAAATGAGGTTTTCTCCGCCTTTGACAAGGTGTAACAAGCTGGTGGCAAATACATTTTTTTCCCGTTCGTCTCTTGTGGTAAGCTCACTTCTAAATCCCATTTCGAGCATGTCGTTTCAAGCATTGATCCCATCTTTTGTTTTCCCAAGAATGTTTAATAATAACCCTAACAAGCTTTCACAAACATTCTTCTCTATATGCATAACATCAAGGCAATGTCGGACACGCAAATTGGTCCAATACTTTAATTCCCAAAATATAGACCTTTTTTTCCAGATACATATAGCATCTGCTTTATTTTTTTTTCCAAAAATGATGTTTAAATCCGCAACTTTAGAAAATGAAGCATATCCATCCATAGGTGCGGGCATGGATCTATCCTCTCTTGTACCATCGAACAAATTTTTCTTATTACGGTAAGGGTGATATCTGTCAAGCGCCCTTTGATGCCCCATATATATTGTCTTCCTAGAGTTAGGCAACCATCAGGAGTGGGTGTCATTTTCTCAAATAGGACATGCCTTCTCCCCTTTTGTACCATACCCAGACAAGTTGCCGTACGCTAGAAAATCATTTATGGTACAATAAATCATGGCAAATAGCCAAAACCTCTCTTTTTGTATGTGTCATAGATTTCAACGCCTGTTTCCCATAGATCTATCATGTCATCAATTAGCGGGCGCAAGTACACATCAATGTCGTTCCCTGGTTGTCTAGGACCTGCAGTTAATAACGACATCATGATGTATTTCTGATAACTAGGTTTTAACTAGTTAAAGATTAAGATTCGTTGTGGTGGTTGAATTGAATTGATAACTGGTTAACTATGCGACTCGGTTGCCTTTGGTGAAACAAATAGTTGTGTCGTTGTAGTAATTAAAAAGTGCAAAACTTTAAAGTAAAGAGCAGGTAAAATAAATCTAAATCTAATTTAAAATAAATGACGGGAATTTAAAAGCGTGACGAAAAATTAAAAGGCGCTTAAAGTAAATGACGCAAACTTAAAACTATCCTAAAGGCAAACTTAAAATGCAACTAAAACTTAAACTAAGGCAAGGCTTAATATAAATCTAAGGCAAGTAAACTTAAAGTGCGACTAAGGAAAAAGGCGGGAAAAGTAAAGCTTAAAATTAAGAATTAAAACTTAAAAACAGTAACTTAAAATAACCTGAAAATACCTCATTCGGAATAATCCTTCGTTCGGAATAAATCACTCGTTCGGAATGTCACCTTCATCCGGAATAATTTCTTCTTCACTCGGAATATTTCTTCATGCGGAATATGTGACAATCCGTCAATTTGTGGTTGATATTTTATTCTCAAATATTTATTTGAAAACATTATTTCAATGTTACAATATGAACTCACTTATTTTTGGGAAGTAATTTGAATTTACGTCTTGAAGTAGCGTCGACTACGTCTAAACCGGAGGATTCAACGTTACGTGCTTACGTTTACATACACCGTCTTTGGTGACAGTCCGACATTTCAGAAAATAAATTTACCGTGAATATTATTTTGGAGTTTTAAATTTGTGTTGGTTCATATGCTCACAAATTTACGAGAAGAGATTAGGACTTACGATTTTATTTTAACGTCTTTTACGACTAAACCGGAAACCCTAGGATTACGTATTTACGTTTTCGAACTCCGTTTTTGATGAGACAATTTTTATTAGATTCGTTTTGTGCCGTTGATTCATAATTTATAAAAACATTTTTCGTAAAACGACTCGAGGGCACGCAAATCGAGGAAACTAGAATCGAGGAGTACCCGTAATTAAATGGGGATGAGACAAGTGGGACACTTGTCCCACCCCCACTCAAACCGGCCCTAACTAGCCACAATGCTCCACCAAGCCAACTTATGTGTCAAGTATACAAGCTAACTAGCAACACTTGTTGCCAAGGCTTACTTTGTAAGCTACATACACATCAAAACCATTAGCTAACACACATACCATCATTTCCACCATGCAAACAACTTCACATTTTCTCTCTACTCTCCATTTATGCCGTCCCATATCTCACCCTAAACATCCATTTTGATCAAAAATTAACTATGAATTCATATGTTATCTCTACATATGATGAAGCTCTTTTGAAACCCTATTGATTGGTGGTGATTATAACATCCAAGGAGGAGTTTCCAAGGAGTATTAGGGCTGATTTTTCACAAGTTGTTCATGAATAATGGTGGTCTTGGAGATGGTCATGGTTATCCACAAGTTTCTCCATCAAAATCCATGTCTAAATCATAACCTACATCAACTTGGTGGTATAAAGATTGTCCTCCTCATCCTCTTGTTATTTTTGATTATGTAAACTTGTATTTCTTTTACTTATGTATATGTATATGATGATTAATGATGATTAAAAATATTCTGTGGGGATTAGGTGTTGATAAACATGCTTAAAAAGATGAAAGACTATAAGAAACAAGGCTAAAATCTTGTTTAAATTTGTTGGCTGTATAAAACAGTAAAGAATCAAATGGTGAACTGATAAAAATGGCATAGATTAATGAATAAAGAGTAAGCTATGGGTCTTGTACACATGTGAGAGTTAGCCATGCAATGGAATCATTGTAATGAGTGAGATATGATCAAAACAAGTTTAAGGTACAAATCTGAGTTCACTGTTTTGGACGATTTTTAGAAAATACTTAGAAGATGATTTAACAGTAGATATAGAAGAGTTAAATGGAGCAAATATCATGTAGTTTATGTGATAAAAATTTGAGCTTCTATCACCATATAGAACTCTAGATATGGCAGTTTTGGTGAATATGAAAATAAAAATCAGATTTTGGAAATTAAAGTATAATACTATTATATAAGCACTCAAAATTAAACTCATATAATACACTTATATAAATATGTAAAATGGTAAATAAGTGGACATTTTATAAAAATGGTAACTTGTTAAGTTTTATAAGTTATAAAACTATAAACATGATTTTTACGACTTTTTCGGCTATTACAGTAAAATTAACGTTTTTGTTAAATAAAACTTAGACGGTTGGACCCGTCTAATGTAAACTTTTATAAACTCATATACTCATATATAGACATGTATAACAAGTAAAAACCGATAAAAACCCGAACTATTGGACATACGGACATAAACGAGCTAAGTAAACATATTGGACTAATAATTGGACTAAATAAGTTAAACACTTATAAAAAGAACTTATTGGGCTTAACCCATTTAGGCCCAACTTGTAAAGTGTAGATACTGATAATATAAGTATAACATGGATTAATACAAGTTAAAGAACTTATAATAAGTTTATTGGACTTAAAACACGTAAATAGGTAAAACTAGTAAACTAGTAAGAAGATACCAATACAATGAGTAAAAGAGAACATGTAAACCCACTGGATCATCATATATATAAAATCATCATATGTATACATAATTGTTATTTTTATAAAGTCATTGGACATGTGTAACACCCCCAATTTTACACAATTCAATACAGCGGAAGACTCGTTGGTGTTACGGGATAGCACATTACTCACATCATAGACAACGCTTAAAAATTGCGTCGTTTAATAATAAAGCATTTCCATTCATAAATATCAAATTTACATAGGTCCCAAGTCATATTATTTCATACATGTTTTACAAAGTATTTGAATGGAAATTTGTTATTTAAGTGCGGGCCATGAATTCTTGTTGTCTTCCCGAGAATTACCTTCAAGTACCTGAGATAAAACATGTTAAAAGAAAAGGGTCAGCGAAAACGCCGAGTGAATTCATAGAGTTTAATAAAATCCATCAATATAACATCGGAATAAAATTATTACCGAAAATCATTTTGTACAAATCATTGTAATAGGCCATAAAATAGCCAAAGTCATTTCATACAAATCCTTATCAAAATCATAATATAGGCTTTCGCCTTCAAAATCATTATACGAACCATTGTCGTTAAAAACATCATACAATACGTTTTATAAAGTTGTATAAAGTTAAATAAAAACCGTTATATGAATATGGTTGTGTAAAACCAGAACACGAACATAAAATCAATAATAAGACCGCGTATTGCTAGTCAGGCAATTCATTGTAATTCAGTGCGTATAGCAGTATTTCGTTATTTATGGATTATTACAAGCCGCATGACATTGTTACCTTACTAAACCAAACAACGGGTAGCTAGCCCGAAACTCAGTTTGCCCATCTAAATTAGCGTGTCGTCACAATAATCACTCTTGTGTAAATCTTCTCATACATAAATTCGCTTACCAATCAATGTGGCACGACGGGGATCAACCGTCAAGGCGCGAACTGGGGTGATCGTCCCCAAATAGTACTATTATATGCATAAGGGTCTACCAAATCCCGGTAGTTCACAATTCATGCTAATGGGACTTTTAGTGACATAAACTAACTTTATCAATCCATTTCATTTCATCTATCGGGTCATTTAATCATTCATCGGGTCATACAATCATTCGTGTCCAAATCAATAAACAAACAATCGGGACAAATAGTGTCCTATTTCATAAAAACTAACAGGTTATCTCCCTCGCGGGTTTATAAAACATTTCATAAAAACATTTAAAAGAGTGTGAGGCTATGAACTCACGTTGATGTGGGAAAGCGGGTTATCGGCAATTCGGATGTACGGTACGTGCTTCAATCACAGAAACCTAGACAAATAATACTCGTCTTAGACTCTTGTCCAATGACTTTATAAAAATAACAATTATGTATACATATGATTATTTTATATATATGATGATCAAGTGGGTTTATATATTCTTCTTCACTCATTTTAGTGTTTATGTATTGGTAACTTTTAACTAGTTTACTAGTTTTACCTATTTACATATTTTAAGTCCAATAAGCTTATTATAAGTTCTTTAACTTGTATTAATTCATTTTATACTTGTATTATCAGTATTTACACTTTACATGTTGGGCCCAAATGGGTTAGGCCCAATAAGTAATTTTTATAAGTGTTTAACTTATTTAGTTAAATTATTAGTCCAATATGATAACTTAGCTCGTTAATGTCCGTATGTCCTATAGTTCGGGTTTTATCGGTTTGTACTTGTATTAGATATTTATATATTAGTATATGACTTTTAAAAACTTTACATTAGACGGGTTTGATCATCTAAGTTTTAATTGGCGAAAAACGTTAATTTTACGGTAATAGCCGAAAAAGTCGTAAAAATCATGTTTATAGTTTTATAACTTATAAATCTTATTCAACTAGCATTTTTATAAAGTGTCCATTTATTTAACCTTATACATATTTATATAAATGAAATTTATAAGTTAGTGGGTTTTAATTTCACATTTTATACTATATTATTTGAATGCTTATATAATAATAAACATTAATTCTCAAAATCTGATTTTTATCTTCATCTTCATCAAAACTGCCATATCTAGAGTTCTATATGGAGATAGAAGCTCAAATTTTTATCACATGAACTAAATGATATGTGCTCCATTTAACACTTCTATAGCTACTGTTGAATCATCTTCTAAGTATTTTCTAAAAATCGTCCAAAACAGTGAACTCAGATTTGTATCTTAAACTTGTTTTGATCATATCTTACTCATTACAATGATTCCATTGCATGGCCAACTCTCACATGTGTACAAGACCCATAGCGTACTGTATATTAATTCTACTTCATCATTTTATCAGTTCATGACATGTTTCTTTACTGTTTTATACAGCCAACAAATTTAAACAAGATTTTAGCCTTGTTTCTTATAGTTTTTCACCTTTTTAAGCATGTTTATCAACAACAAATCCCCACACAATATTTTTAATCATTATTCATCATCATATACATATACATAAGTAAAATAAATACAAGATTACATAATCAAAAATAACAAGAGGATGAGGAGGACAATCTTTATACCACCATGATGATGTAGGTTGTGATCAAAACATGGATTTTGATGGAGAAACTTGTGTATAGCCAAGACCATCTTCAAGACCACCATTCTTCATGAATACCTTGTGGAAAATCAGCCCTAATACTCCATGGAAACTCCTCCTTGGATGTTAAAACTTGCACCAATCTTCATCTCTTTGAATGGAGATTAACATATGTTAATTATAACATATGTTTGTGGTTAAAATATGATCAAGTGATGGTGGTTTGTGGTGTAAAATGGGACGGCAATATGAGAGGAGATGAGAGAGTTGTAGGTTGTTTTGCATGGAGTAAAATGAGTTATTGGTAAGTGAAAAGTGGTTTTGATGTAAGTAGCTTCACTTGTAAGCTTAGCTTACAAGTGTAAGCATTATGCTTATAAGTTGACACCTATTTGGTGTGTTAGTGATGTTAGGCCGCCCCATGTGTAGTGGGGTGGGATAAATTAGTGTGTCCCATCCCACTAATTTACGGGTATTCCTCGATTCTAGTTTTCTCGATTTGCGTGCCCTCGGGTCGTTTTACGAAAAACGTTTTTATAAATTATGAATCAACGGCACAAAACGAATCCAATAAAAATTGTTTCATCAAAAACGGAGTTCGAAAACGTAAATACGTAATCCTAAGGTTTCCGGTTTAGTCGTAAAGGACGTTAAAATAAAATCGTAAGTCCTAATCTCTTCTCGTAAATTTGTGAGTTTATGAACCAACACAAATTTAAAACTCCAAAATAATATTCACGGATAAATTTATTTTCTCAAATGTCAGACTGTCACCAAGGACGGTGTATGTAAACGTAAGCACGTAACGTTGAATCCTCCGGTTTAGACGTAGTCGATGCTACTTCAAGACGTAAATCCAAATTTCTTCCCAAAAATAAGGGAGTTCATAAAATAATATTTTCAAATAAATATTAAGAATAAAATATTGACCATAAATTGACGGATTGTCACAGCATTTACCCCTAAACAGGATCTTTGTCCTCAAAGATCATCTTACTACTCGCTTCTTATAGAGTTAAAGCCATGTGGGTATTTCCTCCACATTCGGTCTTTTCTCACAAGTGTAATTCATTACAATACGCGAGTTTCATCAAACATAACTACGGGAATAAGATCAGGCTTAATGTTGACTTACTTTCTCTATCCATGATGTTCACGGGTTTTTGATGAATGCAACTTTTCGCCGATCTAAAATTTATCAAGAAGAATTCAGATTTTAACTTTATAGATATTTATCAAGTTCAATTTACGAAACATAATTCACGCAGTCCGTGAAGTCCTAGGGTAGATCCAGCTTATATGCCTTTCAAACCAAATCTTTTACATCATCTCAATGGTCCCATACAACGGGGACTTATATCCCATGATTTGTTAGATCATGAATTCATTTTTCCAAGTTTAAAAATTGTGGCATAACTTCGCTACCCATTTGGCACTTCAAGATCTACATTTCATATTCACATAACCTCTTGCCCACTACCGGCTGTCAATAATCAGATCCTAATTTCAACAATCATTTCAGATCTCGCGGGTCGGGTATTTTGCAAGGTTAGGTTTGCCATCATAGGAAACCTTAAACCTGAAAGACATGTCCAACTCACAGTGGGTGTATGTCGGGTGTCTTTATCTCAACTCCTGCTTACAGATGCTCTAATATTTAGATTCTAACAAGATTCGATATCAATCCTAATACGATGATTATCAATGATAATATCTCTAAAGGAAAACGATTTTACGTTCTATTACCAAAGGTCAATCATTCAAACATAAAACAGCACTTATATTACTTTGTATCGTTACTTTACCTCGTCCCTTTGATTTGGGGTGGTATATAGTACTCTCATCAAGGTTCGTTCTCAATGATTTCTGAGCAAATCTCTAGAAATTCGATGCGAAGCGAGGATCTTGATAAAGATGTTCGATACATGCAAACCATGTTTACATAATTCTTTTGCACTTATCATTAACGGGAATGATATTAGCAGATTTGGTCAGTCTGTCGACGATGACCCAAATCGAATCAAATTTAGATGATGACCTTTGCAATAGCTAGACGTTTACTAATGTATGAGGCGATGTCTGCCTTCATAATTGCCATCAGTACAACTTCTTCAGACAAAGATACTTTTAGTCAGAAATGACATAAATAGAATACTTATACTTACAAGACTCCAACATAACTATATCTCAAAATATCCATATTTATGCAACCACAAGTGGCCTTTAAAACATTTAACGCTATCGGCTTCTCAATTTTAATGGTTCACATTAGCCGTGAAACCTTTCACTATTTATATTATCCTTTTTACAAACATTGTTTATTTTTATATTGTTCGACAATTTATTTTACATTCATTATTAAGAAATACATCGTAATTGATTCTTTATCCTTCTTATATAATGTGTCAGTAATTATATTCACCTTCCTTGATGAAATAAATATCATGTCTACAATTCACTCAGAATTTCTTTCTTCATATTTTCTATGTTTTAATTTCGTCTCAACTATTATCTTTATCTGTTTTACTCAGTCTGACGTTTAAAGCGTCCATAATTATTACAACTAATTAAATATTAAATATTCAATTTTTATGTAATGTAAACGTAAAGATTTTAAATTTCTTAGTTCAACCAATTATAAAAATGTTCAAAATAAATTTGAATTTAATTAACAAGATTTTTGTTGATTTATCGAAAATAATTATTAAGATTCGTAAATGTTCGAAAAAAAAAACTTTTGTTTATACTTTGGTCAAAGTTTTCTTAGTTGAAAAGCAAAAATTGTCGTTTTAAGTTTACAGGTTATGGTATATATGGTTTTACTCAATCCTTCTTAAGTTATCTTGAGGTATACACAAACATTTACCCCTAAACAGAAGTTTAGTTAAATGTTTTGTGTATAAGGGAATAATCCCTTAAAATCCTTTGTTAAAACATTTGTCAAAATATATTTGCACTTTCTTTTTAGTATAACTCAAAGTCCCTAAAGGTCTCTTAATTTTTAAAGAGTCATTATATTTCATTATCTATTATTCACACGGTCAATTAACATAAAGGATTTAGTCTTTAATCTTATGTTAATTATTCAAGGTACAAGTTTTCATTGTTCGGCCAAATCAGGGCAATCTATAATTAATTATTAACTTCATTCTTATTCTTATAAACAAACAATTGGTTCTTAATGATCACGAGCATGAATTTATCAAATTACAGCCTACACACATGATTCATCAAATTTATGAATGTTACATGTGCATTGGTCAATCCAAACGACATCACGTGAAACTCATAACGTTCATTACAAGTTCTGGATGTAGTGATTGGAATAGATAATCCTTTTCGCAGATGCGAAGTTGATGATAACCATGCTGAGGATCAAAAACCTTGTAAATGATCGAACAAATCTTCCATTTCGAGTTATGGATATCGTCTTCGATTGTCAATTTACTCAGTTCACAGTAATCTATAAATATAAGGAATGATAACACCATAGCTCTTCATGATGACGAGCTTGGTAGAATAAAATCTTTCTCCGACAACTTTCTCAGTTGTACGGTAATTCCTTAAATTCAGATGGTGCTGACGTACAGTGCACAAGCCACAGGTGCAGCACCGGGAATATAATCAAATACCAAATTCTACTTGCCTTAATGGCGAAAGTCTAGGTAATTCACCAGCAAATACTTCCTAAAGTTTCAAATAACATAAACATCTTTTAATAAATTTAGTTTAAGTTCTTTCTAGATTATAATATCTATGACTAATTCATAATCATTCACAATATAAAATTCAAGTCTAACTGCAGGATACGGGCATCCATCAAGAATATTTAGATTACTTTTGATAATCAACATCTTATCATTTAGGGGAATTCTACTCGAGTTCCCATCAATTAAGACAATGTCGTCATGTCATAATCAATCAATCCATTCTACTGGCATTTCCAACTTTCCAGTTTTATTGCCGTCGGTAAGATGTGAACTTCTCAAAAGACTAATAATAACTCATGATCTTTCACAAGTTCAAGGATATCTAGAGACACAACTACTATTAAAAGAGTAAGGTCAATGCATAATCTATGCGAGAGAATTTCAAATCAGATACAAATGAAAACATTTAACGAATATTCTATATCCCATGTTTTCATAATTTGAGTACGCATTCGAAAGCTCCTCGGATCGTTACCCAGGTCATTCAAATGAAATCAAATCAAAAGAAATGATAAGAACGTCGATACATCCAGTCGGGTATCAACACTCGGTAATCAAATACTTTTCCTAAGAATCTCACTACGGGAGAATTGGACAAGAAAGAATTGTCAATTGTCAAATAAGACAATTTCTACAGATGAGTAAATTCGACTCAGAAGAATAGATGCTACAGGCACATACGTAGGTGTCCCTAACATTATGTCCTTATTTTTCACTTCTTGCAGATCTCATAAAATTTAATTTTTCACAATCTTCAAAGAAAATGTAGTGCTTATTCGTTAGTTTTATGGTGACTACTAATCAGCCTTGCATGGTCCATTCCAAATTGTATGTAGGCGCGCAACTATATACAATTTCAAGATTAACGATGCAATACTCAGTTCGTCAAAATTTTATCATCCATGTTTGTAGTAAACTCATTTTCATGCTTAAGAAGAATCAAAAATAAATTTACAAGGATTTTCTTTGTTATGAAAACAATTAAGTTTTCCAAGATGTTTTATAAAAAACTTCATTTTGATAACAATCACTTATAAATCTTACTTTGAGTAATCCTTTTAGTGATGAAAATTCAATTTTTCTCAAGGAATACTGTTTTTTCTTATAAAAACAATGAGTGATCTGCAAAAGAGTGATGAAAAGTTGTTCACCAAGAACTAACTATAATATATCAGGAAATGAGCTTAGCCACTTAATCATGAGGTTCATGACCTTGATGGCACTCAAAAAGAATAATTCACAACGTAGCTCAAATCAAGATGAGTACTTGTTCAATGGTTGCATCACTAATGCGAACATTAGGATGAATCAAGAAAGGATATATATCATCGATACATGTAGAATTTAGCAATCAAAGGTAGTCTTTTTCATTAATCACAAACAAGTCAAAATTGTACCGTAACACATTACGTGTCGCTATGTCATACAATTCTCAGAACTCATCCTACCAACTGATGTCTCAGTTAAGTTAGGGATTTTTAAAAAATACCACAATGAATACTAATCTACAAGAGTCATTAAGTGTTCCACATGTCCCGGAAGATCCATCGGTCCCAATTCAGAAGAAGATTTCTTCAATTTATTTATTGGACACTAGGCATCCTCGTTATTGGACAATGGCCTAGGAACAATCCTTAACACGAACCAACAATCATTTAAAACCTTATAATTCAATCACAGGACTTAATGACTTCCTCTTAATAATCTCATATTCCATACGGGTTAAATTTTACTTTATTCAAGTTTCAATCATCTTATACTCAATGCGACATCCTACCTCATTCTCCAATACTTTCGACCTTATTCTTAAACCTTAAAAGGGAAATAAAAGCTTGATATGATAAACACTTAATTTCCAATCCTATAACTCCTTTATCAATAATTATCAAATAAGTCACTAGTATGAGATGAGTCATACATTCAATTAGACTTCTCGGAAAGGTACTAGTGGCATGAGGCTTTTGGGTAATGGTTCCAATGACAGCCTCAAGTGCAACATTCACCCTTTCGATTTCAATTTAAGAATTGGGTGACAACGAATCAGATGACATCTTTCTAGGTGGTAACGTTTTGTCATACTCCACTCTATAAGGAAAGATCGTCATGACATCGATATCAGATTTATTCTCGCCAATTCTTCTTCAATATCACAATCAACTAATATCTATATTTCTAGGAATATCAACCATTTGTTGGGATCATAAATATCCACAACTTGATCTAGATCTAGAATAGCTAGAATTCCTACGGGAATAACTTCGATTGATTTACTAGGGGAGTTAGGGTTTCTTGTGACAATCTACGTCGTATAAATACCTCGTATAAATATCAAAATAATCATCAAACAATCATGTAATAAAATTACATCATATATATATAATCCAAGTTATATATATATATTAAAATAACACTTCTCAGTCTGGCCTTGTCGGTAACTCGGGAATTCTTCGGCACCGTTATAGTCAAAAGATTTTTAGACATTTTTAGAAAAATGTTTATAGTTAAAAGATTTTGAAATGTTTTATTCAAAACCTTGGTTTTAAAAATCTTTTGTTCTCTATAACGAGAGCTCTGGTACCAAACTGTAACACCCCCAAATTTACACAATTCAATACAGCGGAAGACTCGTTGGTGTTACGGGATAGCACATTACTCACATCATAGACAACGCTTAAAAATCGCGTCGTTTAATAATAAAGCATTTCCATTCATAAATATCAAATTTACATAGGTCCCAAGTCATATTATTTCATACAGGTTTTACAAAGTATTTGAATGGAAATTTGTTATTTAAGTGCGGGCCATGAATTCTTGTTGTCTTCCCGAGAATTACCTTCAAGTACCTGAGATAAAACATGTTAAAAGAAAAGGGTCAGCGAAAACGCCGAGTGAATTCATAGAGTTTAATAAAATCCATCAATATAACATCGGTATAAAATTATTACCGAAAATCATTTTGTACAAATCATTGTAATAGGCCATAAAATAGCCAAAGTCATTTCATACAAATCCTTATCAAAATCATAATATAGGCTTTCGCCTTCAAAATCATTATACGAACCATTGTCGTTAAAAACATCATACAATACGTTTTATAACGTTGTATAAAGTTAAATAAAAACCGTTATATGAATATGGTTATGTAAAACTAGAACACGAACATAAAATCAATAAGACCCCGTATTGCTAGTCAGGCAATTCATTGTAATTCAGTGCGTATAGCAGTATTTCGTTATTTATGGATTATTACAAGCCGCAAGACATTGTTACCTTACTAAACCAAACAACGGGTAGCTAGCCCGAAACTCAATTTGCCCATCTAAATTAGCGTGTCGTCACAATAATCACGCTTGTGTAAATCTTCTCATACATAAATTCGCTTACCAATCAATGTGGCACGACGGGGATCAACCGTCAAGGCGCGAACTGGGGTGATCGTCCCCAAATAGTACTATTATATGCATAAGCGTCTACCAAATCCCGGTAGTTCACAATTCATGCTAATGGGACTTTTAGTGACATAACCTAACTTTAATAATCCATTTCATTTCATCTATCGGGTCATTTAATCATTCATCGGGTCATACAATCATTCGGGTCCAAATCAATAAACAAACAATCGGGACAAATAGTGTCCTATTTCATAAAAACTAACAGGTTATCTCCCTCGCGGATTTATAAAACATTTCATAAAAACATTTAAAAGAGTGCGAGGCTATGAACTCACGTTGATGTGGGAAAGCGGGTTATCGGCAATTCGGATGTACGGTACGTGCTTCAATCACGAAAACCTAGACAAATAATACTCGTCTTAGACTCTTGTCCAATGACTTCATAAAAATAACAATTATGTATACATATGATGATTTTATATATATGATGATCAAGTGGGTTTATATATTCTTATTCACTCATTTTATTGTTTATGTATTGGTAACTTTTAACTAGTTTACTAGTTTTACCTATTTACATATTTTAAGTACAATAAGCTTATTATAAGTTCTTTAACTTGTATTAATTCATTTTATACTTGTATTATAAGTATTTACACTTTACATGTTGGGCCCAAATGGGTTAGGCCCAATAAGTAATTTTTATAAGTGTTTAACTTATTTAGTTAAATTATTAGTCCAATATGATAACTTAGCTCGTTAATGTCCGTATGTCCTATAGTTCGGGTTTTATCGGTTTGTACTTGTATTAGATACTTATATATTAGTATATGACTTTTAAAAACTTTACATTAGACGGGTTTGATCGTCTAAGTTTTAATTGGCGAAAAACGTTAATTTTACGGTAATAGCCGAAAAAGTCGTAAAAATCATGTTTATAGTTTTATAACTTATAAATCTTATTCAACTACCATTTTTATAAAGTTTCCATTTATTTAACCTTATACATATTTATATAAATGAAATTTATAAGTTAGTGGGTTTTAATTTCACATTTTATACTATATTATTTGAGTGCTTATATAATAATAATAAACATTAATTCTCAAAATCTGATTTTTATCTTCATCTTCACCAAAACTGCCATATCTAGAGTTCTATATGGAGATAGAAGCTCAAATTTTTATCACATAAACTACATGATATGTGCTCCATTTAACACTCCTATAGCTACTGTTGAATCATCCTCTAAGTATTTTCTAAAAATCGTCCAAAACAGTGAACTCAGATTTGTATCTTAAACTTGTTTTGATCATATCTTACTCATTACAATGATTCCATTGCATGGCCAACTTTCACATGTGTACAAGACCCATAGCTTACTGTATATTAATTCTACTTCATCATTTTATCAGTTCATGACATGTTTCTTTACTGTTTTATACAGCCAACAAATTTAAACAAGATTTTAGCCTTGTTTCTTATAGTTTTTCACCTTTTTAAGCATGTTTATCAACAACAAATCCTCACACAATATTTTTAATCCTCATTCATCATCATATACATATACATAAGTAAAATAAATACAAGATTACATAATCAAAAATAACAAGAGGATGAGGAGGACAATCTTTATACCACCATGATGATGTAGGTTGTGATCAAAACATGGATTTTGATGGAGAAACTTGTGTATAGCCAAGACCATCTTCAAGACCACCATTCTTCATGAATACCTTGTGGAAAATCAGCCCTAATACTCCATGGAAACTCCTCCTTGGATGTTAAAACTTGCACCAATCTTCATCTCTTTGAATGGAGATTAACATATGTTAATTATAACATATGTTTGTGGTTAAAATATGATCAAGTGATGGTGGTTTGTGGTGTAAAATGGGACGGCAATATGAGAGGAGATGAGAGAGTTGTAGGTTGTTTTGCATGGAGTAAAATGAGTTAGTGGTAAGTGAAAAGTGGTTTTGATGTAAGTAGCTTCACTTGTAAGCTTAGCTTACAAGTGTAAGCATTATGCTTATAAGTTGACACCTATTTGGTGTGTTGGTGATGTTAGGCCGCCCCATGTGTAGTGGGGTGGGATAAATTAGTTTGTCCCATCCCACTAATTTACGGGTATTCCTCGATTCTAGTTTTCTCGATTTGCGTGCCCTCGGGTCGTTTTATGAAAAACGTTTTTATAAATTATGAATCAACGGCACAAAACGAATCCAATAAAATTTGTTTCATCAAAAACGGAGTTCGAAAACGTAAATACGTAATCCTAAGGTTTCCGGTTTAGTCATAAAGGACGTTAAAATAAAATCGTAAGTCCTAATCTCTTCTCGTAAATTTGTGAGTTTATGAACCAACACAAATTTAAAACTCCAAAATAATATTCACGGATAAATTTATTTTCTGAAATGTCAGACTGTCACCAAGGACGGTGTATGTAAACGTAAGCACGTAACGTTGAATCCTCCGGTTTAGACGTAGTCGATGCTACTTCAAGACGTAAATCCAAATTTCTTCCCAAAAATAAGTGAGTTCATAAAATAATATTTTCAAATAAATATTGAGAATAAAATATTGACCATAAATTGACGGATTGTCACAGCATTTACCCCTAAACAGGATCTTTGTCCTCAAAGATCATCTTACTACTCGCTTCTTATAGAGTTAAAGCCATGTGGGTATTTCCTCCACATTCGGTCTTTTCTCACAAGTGTAATTCATTACAATACGCGAGTTTCATCAAACATAACTACGGGAATAAGATCAGGCTTAATGTTGACTTACTTTCTCTATCCATGATGTTCACGGGTTTTTGATGAATGCAACTTTTCGCCGATCTAAAATTTATCAAGAAGAATTCAGATTTTAACTTGATAGATATTTATCAAGTTCGATTTACGAAACATAATTCACGCAGTCCGTGAAGTCCTAGGGTAGATCCAGCTTATATGCCTTTCAAACCAAATCTTTTACATCATCTCAATGGTCCCATACAACGGGGACTTATATCCCATGATTTGTCAGATCATGAATTCATTTTTCCAAGTTTAAAAATTGTGGCATAACTTCGCTACCCATTTGGCACTTCAAGATCTACATTTCATATTCACATAACCTCTTCTCGTAAATTTGTGAGTTTATGAACCAACACAAATTTAAAACTCCAAAATAATATTCACGGATAAATTTATTTTCTGAAATGTCGGACTGTCACCAAGGATGGTGTATGTAAACGTAAGCACGTAACGTTGAATCCTCCGGTTTAGACGTAGTCGATGCTACTTCAAGACGTAAATCCAAATTTCTTCCCAAAAATAAGTGAGTTCATAAAATAATATTTTCAAATAAATATTAAGAATAAAATATTGACCATAAATTGACGGATTGTCACAACATGAGTCTAAGACGAGTATTATTTGTCTAGGTTTCCGTGATTGAAGCACGTACCGTACGTCCGAATTGCCGATAACCCGCCTTCCCACATCAACGTGAGTTCATAGCCTCGCACTCTTTTAAATGTTTTTATGAGATGTTTTATAAACCCACGAGGGAGATAACATGTTAGTTTTACTAAAATAGGACACCATTTGTCCCGATTGCTTGTTTATTGATTTGGACCCGAATGATTGTATGACCCGATGAATGATTTTATGACCCGATAGATGAAATGAAATGGATTATCAAAGTTAGGTTATGTCACTAAAAGTCCCATTAGCATGAATTGTGAACTACCGGGATTTGGTAGACGCTTATGCATGTAATAGTACTATTTGGGGACGATCACCCCAGTTCGCGCCTTGACGGTTGTTCCCCGTTGTGCCACATTGATTGGTAAGCGAATTTATGTATGAGAAGATTTACACAAGCGTGATTATTGTGACGACACGCTAATTTAGATGGGCAAATGAGTTTCGGGCTAGCTACCCGTTGTTTGTTGTAGTAAGGTAACAATGTCATGCGGCTTATAATAATCCAATTAACGAAATACTGCTTTATGCATTGAATTACGATATATTGCCTGACTAGCCATACAGGGTCTTATCATTGATATTATGTTCGTGTTTTGGTTTTATATAACCATATTCATATAACGGTTTTTATTTAATCTATACAATGTTATAAAACGTATTGTATGATATTTTTAACGACAATGGTTCGTATAATGATTTTGAAGGGGAAAGCCTATATTATGATTTTGATAAGGATTTGTATAAAATGACTTTGGCTATTTTATGGCCTATTACAATGATTTGTACAAAATGATTTTCGGTAATAATTTTATACCGATGTTATATTGATGGTATTTATTAAACTCTATGAATTCACTCGGCGTTATCGCTGACCTTTTCTTTTAACATGTTTTATCTCAGGTACTTGAAGGTAATTCTCGGGAAGACAACAAGAATTCATGGGCCGCACTTAAATAATCATTTTCCATTCAAATGCTTTGTAAAACCTGTATGAAATACAATGACTTGGGACCTATGTAAATCTGATATTTATGAATGGAAATGCTTTATTATTAAACGACGCGATTTTTAAGCGTTGTCTATGATGTGAGTAATGTGCTATCCCGTAACACCAACGAGTCTTCCGCTGTATTGAGTTGTATAAATTTGGGGGTGTTACAGTTTGGTACCAGAGCTCTCGTTATAGAGAACGAAAGATTTTTAAAACTAAGGTTTTTAATAAAACATTTCAAAATCTTTTAACTATAAACATTTTTCTCAAAATGTCTAAAAATCTTTTGACTATAACGGTGCCGAAGAATTCCCGAGTTACCGACAAGGCCAGACTGAGAAGTGTTATTTTAATATATATACAACTTGGATTATATATATATGATGTAAATTGATTACATGATTGTTTGATGATTATTTCAATATTTATACGAGGTATTTATACGATGTAGATTGTCACAAGAAACCCTAACTCTCCTAGTAAATTAACTTAAGCTATTCCTGTAGAAAATCTAGCTATTCCAGATATAAACCAAGTTGTGGATATTTATGATCCCAACAAAATGGTTGATATTCGTAGAAATGTAGATATTAGTTGACTGTGATATTGAAGAAGAATTGGCGAGATTAAAACTGATATCGATGTCATGACGATCTTTCCTTATAGAGTGGAGTTTGACAAAACGTTACCACCTAGAAAGATGTCATCTGATTCGTTGTCATCCAATTCTTAAATTTGAAAATCGAAAGGGTGAATGTTGCACTTGAGGCTATCATTGGAACCATTACCCAAAAGCCTCATGCCACTAGTACCTTTCCGAGAAGTCTAATTGAATGATCGAGTCATTTCATACTAGTGACTCATTTGATAACAATTGTTGAAATAGCTATAGGATTGGAAACTAAGTGTTGTTCATATCGAGATTTTATTGCCCTATTAAGGTCTAAGAATAAGGTTGAAAGTATTGGAGAATGATGTAGGATATCGCATTGAGTAGAAGTTGATTAAAACTTGAATGAAGTAAAAATTTAACTTGTATGGAATATGAGATTGTTAAGAGGAAGTCGTTAAGTCCTGTGATTGAATTATAAGGTTTTAATTGATTGTTGATTCGTGTTAAGGGTTGTTCCTAGGCCATTGTCCAATAATGAGGATGCCTAGTGTCCAGGGAATAAATTGAAGAAATCTTCTTCTGAATTAGGACCAATGGATCTTCTGGGACATGTGGAACACCTAATGACTCTTGTAGATTAGTATTCATTTTGGTATATTTTAAAAATCCCTAACTTAACTGAGACATCAGTTGGTAGGATGAGTTCTGGGAATTGTATGACATAGTGACACGTAATGTGTTACGGTACAATTTTGACTTGTTTGTGATTAATGAAAAGACTACCTTTGATTGCTAAATTATACATGTATCGATGATATCTATCTTTTCTTGCTTCTTCCAAATGCTCGCATTAGTGATGCAACCATTGAAAAAGTACTCATCTCAAATTGAGTTACGTTGTAGATTATTCTTTTTAAGTGCCATCGAGGTCATGCACCTCATGATTAACTGGCTAAGCTCATTTCCTATTATATTGTGGTTAGTTCTTGGTAAACAACTTTTCATCACTCTTTTGCAGATCACTCATTGTTTTTATAAGATAAAACAATATCCTTTGAGAAAATTGAATTTTCATCACTATAAGGATTATTCAAAGTAAGATCTATAAATAATCGTTATCGAAATGAAGTTGTTTATAAAACACCTTGTAAAACTTAATTGTTTTCATAACAAATAAAATCTTTGTAAATTTATTTTTGATTCTTATTTAAGAATTAAGCATGAAAATGTTTTTATTATAAACATGATGATAAAATTTTGACGAACTGAGTATTGCATCGTTAATCTTGAAATTGTATATAGTTGCGCGCCTACATACAATTTGGAATGGACCATGCAAGGCTGATTAGTAGTCACCATAAAATTGTTAATAAACATTACATTTTCCTTGAAATTGTGAAGGATTGAAATTTTGTGAGATCTGCAAGAAGTGAAAAATAGGGACATATTGATAGGGACACCTACATATGTGCCGGTACTATTTATTCTTCTGAATTGAATTTACTCATCTATGGAATTTGTCTTATTTGAGAATTGATATTCCCTTCTTGTCCAATTCTCCCGTGGTGAGATTCTTAGGAAAAGAATCTGATTACCGAGTGTTGATACCCGACTGGAAGTATCGACATTCCTATCATTTCTTTTGATTTGATTTAATTTGAATGACCTGGGTAACGATCCGAGGAGCTTTCGAATGCGTACTCAAATTATGAAAACATGGGATATATTCATATTCGTTAATGTTTTCATCTGTATCTGATTTGAAATTCTCTCGCGTAGATTATGCGTTGACCTTACTCTTTTAATGGTAGTTATGTCTCCTAATATCCTTGAATTTGTGAAGGATTATGAATTACTATTAGTCTTTTGAGAAGTTCACATCTTATCGACGGCAATGAAACTGGAAGGTTGATAGTGCCAGTAGAATGGATTGATTAATTATGACATGGCGACATTGTCTTAATTGATGGAAACTCGAGTAGAATTCCCCTAAATGATAAGATGTTGATTATCAAAAGTGATCTAAATAATTCTTGATGGATGACCATATCCTGCATTTAGACTTAAAAGTATACCGTGAATGGTTGTGAACTAGTTATAGATATTGTAATCTAGAAGAACTTAAAATGAATTTATTAAAAGATGTTTATGTTATCTGAAACTTTAGGAGGTATTTATTGATGACTTACCTAGACTTTCGCCATTAAGGCAAGTTGAATTTGGTATTGATTCTATTCCCGGTGCTGCACCTGTGGCGTATGCACTGTACGACAGCACCATCTTAATTAAAGGAATTACCGTACAACTGAGAGAGTTGTCGGAGAACCATTTTATTCTACCGAGCTCGTCATCATGAAGAGCTATGGTGTTATCATTCCTTATATTTATTGATTAGTGTGAACTGAGTAAATTGACAATCGAAAACGATATCCATAACTCGAAATGGAAGATTTGTTCGATCATTAACAAGGTTCTAGCGTATGTTTTAAAGATTTGATCCATGGCATGGTTATCATCAACTTCGCATCTGCGAAAACGATTATCTATTCCAATCACTACATCCGGTACTTGTAATGAACATTATGAGTTTCACAGGATGTCGTTTGGATTGACTAATACACACGTAGCATTCATAAATTTGGTGAATCATGTGTGAAGGCTGTAATTTGATAAATTCATGCTCGTGATCATTAAGGACTATATGTTTGTTTATAAGAATAAGAATGAGTTAATAATTATTTATAGATTTCCCTGAATTGACCGAACAATTAAAACCTGTACCTTGAATAATTAACATGTGATTTAAGACTTAATCCTTTACATAAAGCGACCGTTTGATTAATGATGGTAAGATATATATATATATATATATATATATATATATATATATATATATATATATATATATATATATATTGACTCTTCAAAAATTAAGAGCCCTTTTAAGACTTTGAATTATTACTAAAAATAAAGTGCAAATATGTTTTGAGAAATATTTTAACAAATGATTTTTAAGGGATTATTCCCTTATACCCAGAACATTTAACTAAACTCCTGTTTAGGGGTAAATGTTTGTGTATACTTCTAGACAACTTAAGAAGAATTGAGGAAACTATATAAACCATGACTTAAAATTTGAAACGACAATTTTTGCTTTTCAACTAAGAAAATTTTGACCGAAGTATAGCCAAAGATTTTTCGAACATTTACAAATCTTATTAATTATTTTCAATAAATCAACAAAAATTGTGTTAACTAAATTCAAATTTATTTTGAACATTTTATATAATTGGCCGAAGTAAGAAATTTAAAAAAAATTTACGTTTACGTTTCATAAAAAATTTAATAATTATTATTTAATTAATTATAATAATTATTGACGCTTTAAACGCCAGATTGAGAAAAACTGATAAAAATGATAGATGAGACGAAACTAAAACTTAGAAAATGTGAAGAAAGAAATTTTTAATGAATGTAGATACTGACACATAATATAGAAAGGATAAAGAACCAATTAGGACATGTTCCTTAATAATGATGGTACAGAATAAATTACCGAACAATTTAAAAATAAACAATGCTTGTAAGAAGGATAATATAGATAATAAAAAGTGGTTCGCGGCTAATGTGAACCATTAGCATTAAGAAACCGATGGCACTAAATGATTAAAAGGTTACTTATGGTTGCCTAAATATGGAGATTGTGAGATATAGTTATGTTGGAATTTGTAAGTATAAGTATTCTATTTATGTCATTTCTGACTAAAAGTATCTTTGTCTGAAGGAGTTGTACTGATGGCAATTAGGAAGGCAGACATCGCCTCATACATTAGTAAATGTCTAGCTATTGCAAAGGTCATCATCTGAATTTGATTCGATTTGGGTCATCGTCGGCAGACTGACCAAATCTGCTAATATCATTCTCGTTAATGATAAATGCAAAAGAGTTATGTAAACATAGTGTGCCTGTATCGAACATCTTTATCAAGATCCTCGCTTCGCATCGAATTTCTAGAGATTTGCTCAGAAGTCATTGAGAACGAACCTTGATGAGAGTACTATGTACCACCCCAATCGAAGGGACGAGGTAAAGTAACGATACAAAGTAATATAAGTGTTGTTTTATGTTTGAATGAATGACCTTTGGTAATAAACGGTATAATCATATTCCTTTAGAAGGATTACCATTGATAATCACCGTATTAGGATTGAGATCGAATCTTGTTAGGATCTATATTAGAGCACCTGTAAGCAGGAGTTGAGATAAAGACACCCGACATACACCCACTATGAGTTGGACATGTCTTTTAGGTTTAAGGTTTCCTATGATGGCGAACCCAACCTTGCAGAATATTCGACCCGCGAGATCTGAAATGATTGTTGAAATTAGGATCTGATTATTGACTGCCGGTAATGGGCAAGAGGTTATGTGAATATGAAATGTAGATCTTGGAGTGCCAGATGGGTAGCGAAGTTATGCCACAATTTTTTTTTTTAACCTTGGAAAAATGAATTCATGATCTGACAAATCATGGGATATAAGTCCCCGTTGTATGGGACCATTGAGATGATGTAAAAGATTGGTTTGAAAGGCATATAAGCTGGATATATCCTAGGACTTCAAGAACTGCGTGAATTATGTTTCGTAAATCGAACTTGATGGAATATCTATCAAGTGAAAATCTGATCGTTTCTTAGTAAAGCTTAGATCGGCGAAAAGTTGCATTCATCAGAAACCCGTGAACATCATGGATAGAGAAAGTAAGTCAACATTTAGCCTGATCTTATTCCCGTAGTTATGTTTGATGAAACTCGCGTATTGTAATGAATTACACTTGTGAGAAAAGACCGAATGTGGAGGAAATACCCACATAGCTTTAACTCTATAAGAAGCGAGTAGTAAGATGATCTTTGAGGACAAAGATCCTGTTTAGGGGTAAATGCTGTGACAATCCGTCAATTTGTGGTTGATATTTTATTCTCAAATATTTATTTGAAAACATTATTTCAATGTTACAATATGAACTCACTTATTTTTGGGAAGTAATTTGGATTTACGTCTTGAAGTAGCGTCGACTACGTCTAAACCGGAGGATTCAACGTTACGTGCTTACGTTTACATACACCGTCTTTGGTGACAGTCCGACATTTCAGAAAATAAATTTATCCGTGAATATTATTTTGTAGTTTTAAATTTGTGTTGGTTCATAAGCTCACAAATTTACGAGAAGAGATTAGGACTTACGATTTTATTTTAACGTCTTTTACGACTAAACCGGAAACCCTAGGATTACGTATTTACGTTTTCGAACTCCGTTTTTGATGAGACAATTTTTATTAGATTCGTTTTGTGCCGTTGATTCATAATTTATAAAAACATTTTTCGTAAAACGACCCGAGGGCACGCAAATCGAGGAAACTAGAATTGAGGAGTACCCATAATTAAATGGGGATGAGACAAGTGGGACAC
Source organism: Glebionis coronaria (assembly GCA_025667525.1). Taxonomy (NCBI): domain Eukaryota; kingdom Viridiplantae; phylum Streptophyta; class Magnoliopsida; order Asterales; family Asteraceae; genus Glebionis; species Glebionis coronaria. Next base: position 23,194,390 of record CM046880.1, read on the forward strand.
TTGTCCCACCCCCACTCAAACCGGCCCTAACTAGCCACAATGCTCCACCAAGCCAACTTATGTGTCAAGTATACAAGCTAACTAGCAACACTTGTTGCCAAGGCTTACTTTGTAAGCTACATACACATCAAAACCATTAGCTAACACACATACCATCATTTCCACCATGCAAACAACTTCACATTTTCTCTCTACTCTCCATTTATGTCGTCCCATATCTCACCCTAAACATCCATTTTGATCAAAAATTAACTATGAATTCATATGTTATCTCTACATATGATGAAGCTCTTTTGAAACCCTATTGATTGGTGGTGATTATAACATCCAAGGAGGAGTTTCCAAGGAGCATTAGGGCTGATTTTTCACAAGTTGTTCATGAATAATGGTGGTCTTGGAGATGGTCATGGTTATCCACAAGTTTCTCCATCAAAATCCATGTCCAAATCATAACCTACTTCAACTTGGTGGTATAAAGATTGTCCTCCTCATCCTCTTGTTATTTTTGATTATGTAAACTTGTATTTCTTTTACTTATGTATATGTATATGATGATTAATGATGATTAAAAATATTGTGTGGGGATTAGGTGTTGATAAACATGCTTAAAAAGATGAAAGACTATAAGAAACAAGGCTAAAATCTTGTTTAAATTTGTTGGCTGTATAAAACAGTAAAGAATCAAATGGTGAACTGATAAAAATGGCATAGATTAATGAATAAAGAGTAAGCTATGGGTCTTGTACACATGTGAGAGTTAGCCATGCAATGGAATCATTGTAATGAGTGAGATATGATCAAAACAAGTTTAAGGTATAAATCTGAGTTCAATGTTTTGGACGATTTTTAGAAAATACTTAGAAGATGATTTAACAGTAGCTATAGAAGAGTTAAATGGAGCAAATATCATGTAGTTTATGTGATAAAAATTTGAGCTTCTATCACCATATAGAACTCTAGATATGGCAGTTTTGGTGAATATGAAAATAAAAATCAGATTTTGGAAATTAAAGTATAATACTATTATATAAGCACTCAAAATTATATAATATAAAATGTGAATAAAAACCCACTAACTCATATAATACACTTATATAAATATGTAAAATGGTAAATAAGTGGACATTTTATAAAAATGGTAACTTGTTAAGTTTTATAAGTTATAAAACTATAAACATGATTTTTACGACTTTTTCGGCTATTACCGTAAAATTAACGTTTTTGTTAAATAAAACTTAGACGGTTGGACCCGTCTAATGTAAACTTTTATAAACTCATATACTGATATATAGACATGTATAACAAGTAAAAACCGATAAAAACCCAAACTATAGGACATACGGACATAAACGAGCTAAGTAAACATATTGGACTAATAATTGGACTAAATAAGTTAAACACTTATAAAAAGAACTTATTGGGCTTAACCCATTTAGGACCAACTTGTAAAGTGTAGATACTGATAATATAAGTATAACATGGATTAATACAAGTTAAAGAACTAATAATAAGTTTATTGGACTTAAAACACGTAAATAGGTAAAACTAGTAAACTAGTAAGAAGATACCAATACAATGAGTAAAAGAGAACATGTAAACCCATTGGATCATCATAAATATAAAATCATCATATGTATACATAATTGTTATTTTTATAAATTCATTGGACATAAGTCTAAGACGAGTATTATTTGTCTAGGTTTCCGTGATTGAAGCACGTACCGTACGTCCGAATTGCCGATAACCCGCCTTCCCACATCAACGTGAGTTCATAGCCTCGCACTCTTTTAAATGTTTTTATGAGATGTTTTATAAACCCACGAGGGAGATAACATGTTAGTTTTACTAAAATAGGACACCATTTGTCCCGATTGATTGTTTATTGATTTGGACCCGAATGATTGTATGACCCGATGAATGATTTTATGACCCGATAGATGAAATGAAATAGATTATCAAAGTTAGGTTATGTCACTAAAAGTCCCATTAGCATGAATTGTGAACTACCGGGATTTGGTAGACGCTTATGCATATAATAGTACTATTTGGGGACGATTACCCCAGTTCGCGCCTTGACGGTTGATCCCCGTCGTGCCACATTGATTGGTAAGCGAATTTATGTATGAGAAGATTTACACAAGCGTGATTATTGTGACGACACGCTAATTTAGATGGGAAAATGAGTTTCGGGCTAGCTACCCGTTGTTTGTTATAGTAAGGTAACAATGTCATGCGGCTTATAATAATCCAATTAACGAAATACTGCTTTATGCATTGAATTACGATATATTGCCTGACTAGCAATACAGGGTCTTATCATTGATATTATGTTCGTGTTTTGGTTTTATATAACCATATTCATATAACGGTTTATATTTAATCTATACAACGTTATAAAACGTATTGTATGATGTTTTTAACGACAATGGTTCGTATATTGATTTTGAAGGGGAAAGCCTATATTATGACTTTGATAAGGGTTTGTATAAAATGACTTTGGCTATTTTATGGCCTATTACAATGGTTTGAACAAAGTGATTTTCGGTAATAATTTTATACCGATGTTATATTGATGGTATTTATTAAACTCTATGAATTCACTCGGCGTTATCGCTGACCTTTTCTTTTAACATATTTTATCTCAGGTACTTGAAGGTAATTCTCGGGAAGACAACAAGAATTCATGGCCCGCACTTAAATAATCATTTTCCATTCAAATGCTTTGTAAAACCTGTATGAAATACAATGACTTGGGACCTATGTAAATTTGATATTTATGAATGGAAATGCTTTATTATTAAACGACGCGATTTTTAAGCGTTGTCTACGATGTGAGTAATGTGCTATCCCGTAACACCAACGAGTCTTCCGCTGTATTGAGTTGTATAAATTTGGGGGTGTTACAGAATAAAAGTTTTATCCGGAATATTTGATGTTCCGAATGAACAACCTTGTCTGAAACCTTGATTCGGAACAATCAGCAGAAAACCTTCATTCGGAATATTCCGAATGAACACCTTTATTCGGAATATAAGTTATTCCGAATGAAGACCTTGATCCGGAATATTTTCTTGGTTCGGAATGTTCCGAATGATCACTTTGATCCGGAATGTTCCGAATGAACACCCTTCGTTCGGAATGTTCCGAATGAACCCTTGATCCGGAATATTATTCTGAATAAACGACTTGATCCGGAACAAATTCTTCACTTGGAATGTCAGCTTGATTCGGAACTTCCACTGATCCGGAATATGTCACTTATCCGGAATATTAGCTTGGTTCGGAACAATCACAACACCACCTTTATCCGGAATAAATTGCTTTGATTCGGAATAAGCTGGGGAAGAACAGTAACGAAGAACACAGGACAAAGAATAGCACGAATCTAATCTAATCTAATCAAAATCAACCAAAAGATTAAATCAAACTAACCAAATAACATCTACTAATCATAAACAAACAATCCAAAACAATCAAACTAACAATACTAATCAAAATAATCAAAACCCACTTAAGAAAATTAATAAAAACTCAAGAACATGAACATGAACAATAAAGCATAAAGATTAAAGATCAAAAAAGAAAGGAAGATAGAAGATTAACAATAAAAGTAAAGATTGACAATAATTAAAAGGAAACTTACTTGAAATTAAATGAATTTAAGGTGCAAGACAATGTATTTAAATTGACATGAATTTAAAGAACAAGTAATTAAAAGGGTGGAAGAACTAGTGTCACTCTAGCCAACAAAATTAAAATGAAATCCTAATGATCTATTTATAGGAGGATTAGGGAGGTGCTTAGGAAGCTTCCTCCCCTCTTTCTTCTTTCTTTAATTGCATGATTAAGTCCTTGTCTTCTTAATTCTTTGACTTTAATGACTTTGTCTCGGAATTTCTTTAAACTCGTCTTGTAATTCTTCAATAAATTAGACTTGAGTTCTTCGACTTTTAGTAAACTTCCGTCTTTTGACTTTTTCTTCGATAAATCTTCAGAATTGGTCCTGGACTTCCGTTCTTTTTGCACTCTTGATTTCTTGACTTCGTCTTTTGTCTTTTTCTTCGATAAAAGCCTGTGAATGCCCGTGTTTTCTCCCCTTTTCACATTTTCGTCCTAAATCACAACAAAAACACAAACCACGCATAATTCCGACATTTACGACATAAAATACACGTTTTGGCTAGGTTATTATTGTAGTTAAGTGGTAAAAAGGATGGGTGTTTACACACCTATCAAATCCCCTACACTTGACCATTGCAATGTCCTCATGCAATGCATTAGTTACAAAGCACGATTACACTTTTCATCACAATCAATCCATATTGGCCTTTATTAAAGAGATAGAAAATAACAAAACAAATAAAGAAATCAAAAACATACCTTAGGGTTATGAAAATGTTATGAATGATCATCATCCTCAAGTTTTCACATTCTCCAAACCAAGCTTAAAAACGAGATCATTGTTATTATAAGTTAGCAAACTAACACGAACTCATGTGGGCCAATTATTCACTTAGACTCCCTTTATTCCTAGGTGTATCTCTTATATTTTATTGTTGTCTTGAATGATCACGAGGATGCATTTGTTGACTTATTTCGATAGTTTATTAGGCTGAAAATAAAGTGGGACGATTTAATCAATAGTTAGCTAAAGGACAAAATCTTTTAAAACTGCTTCTCAGGACCTCAAATAGTTCATATCTTGGCATAACTCGCTTCGCGATTTGAGACTTTTCTCGGACCGATATTTGGCAGCGACTTCATACTTCAAATCTTGAGAGACGTTCATGAAATAATGGTCTTCTCTTCATAATGGGAATTTCTTCACTTGAAATTTTGAGAAATCCTTCATATTTGGACCACGGCTTCTTCATTTTTCTCCAATCTTTATTTTGGATTTTGATATACAACGATCCGACTCCTTTTTGGACTTGGATCTATTTATCCTCATACCTTGTTAGGGTCTTTTCGGATAGACTTCTCCATGATCTTTTGGGGAGTTTTTGCTTTTCATCGTGTGTCTCGATCCTTCATATTGATTTTTGATAAATGATTCTTCACATCACTTGGGATCTTTAGCAACAAAATGTAGCCCTCGTGTCTTGTTAGGACCTTTTTGGACTCACCAATCTTCGCATCCCGCTTCAATAAGTTATGCCTTGGCTTTGAACTCTAATCCATACCGAGCAACTTTTAAACGATCTTGTGCTAGAAGCTAAGTAACTTTTCAAATCGTACAACCTTATTTATTGCAGATAAATTTATTAGCAAGCGATGGGAGAATAGGCTTATAATTAACTCACATAAATTCACGAAATAATACCAAACTTATAATTGACTCTGTCATCTCTCGTTCTCCACAGTTTAAAATCTCAAGGAATGAGACTCGTGGATACTTAGCCTATTAAATCAAAGTTTTGGATTTTCGAGTCGCCTATAGGATCTTGCATCTTCTTAGACTCTTTCAAGTTTAGCAATCGAATTTTAAAGTTCCCTTGATAAACGACTCTCTAGGATCAATTATAGGAACTTGCGAAAAGTTCTTGTTCTTAACCCGTGAGAGTTAAGACTTTCGCGTTTTATAGCTCCCTATATAAAAGCCTAGCAAAACTTGACTTAAACACGTTAAGGATACTAGCTAGAGTAAACTTAGATAAGTAGACTCGGGTTGAGTAAAAAGATTCACAACGTTTAAAAATTAAAACCACATTATTAAAAATTATTCTAATAAAGAAAGAAAATAACTATATAAAGGGAAAACTAATAGGCCAAAATAGATCAAAAATTTTGAAAAATGTCGAAAAATTGATTTTCCGGTTACAATGAGGAAAAATACAAGGAAAAGACCACTTAACTTCGATAGAAGTCCCCCCTACACTTGAGATAAACATTGTCCTCAATGTTTAAGCATGTGGGAGTAAACTCCCCTACACTTAGGACATTGTGCACGTTATTTAAATCTTGCTAAGGAAAAGACAACTAACGAGATTCCTATTTTAATATTGAGAAATATAAAATAGAGAATCAAAAGAGTTTAGGATAGAACCGGGAAGACGGAAACACGGAATCACGGGTCGTCAAAAATCATCAAGAGTGGATCATTGAGCGCTCGAATCCCTGAATATTAGAAGAGAGGAAATAGCAAACACCAACGGGTCTCCCCTACACTTAGGATAAAGATAGCTAAAAGATAGATACATAGGTTTCCTCCCAAGAAGCGCTTGATTTTTGTTCACCGAGTCGTGAGCCTGACTCAACCTTGATTACCATGGAAAGAAGCTTGAAAAACATCCACCGGGATCAAATACATAGTTTTCGTCCATCAAGTAACATAAGCTTAAGGCGAACAAGGCAAGCCAAAGAAGAGTAGGAAAGTTTCCCTTAAACAAAGACGGAGCACGGTGGGAGCAAGGATGAAGAGGTGCAAGCATATTCCCAATAATTCCAAAGATTTTTACTTTTATTTCATCAGATGGATACTGAGATGGCTGAAGAATATCGATACCGGGGTCGAACACCTTTTCCTTTAGGGAAAAATAGCACTCAGGCTCAGCAGAATTTGAAGATGATCCGCGAAGAAAATGCACAACCTCGTCCTCAGAAGGTGGACAAAGAGGTGTCAAAACATACGTGCTGCGGATGTTGGTGTCGTCCGGTTGCTTCTCCTTTGAAAGAATTTTCTTCAAATCCGAAGTAGGATCAAGACCATAATCATCAAAATCTAAAGGGGGCATCACTCTCATGAGGGAAGTATGTATTGATAAAGGTAGAGAAGTCTTCCTCAAATGAGTAATCATCCAAAGTAGGATCAAGTGATGTAGGTGGAGGATCTTCATCATGTGAAGAATCACTCGAGAGAGTATCGGCCTCATCAAAATCATCATAAGTGGGCATGTCGGGATACTCAGAAGTAAAAGCATCATAATCATCTCCATCGGAGCTAGAATCATCATCATAAGCATCAAAAATCGGTGGAGAATCATATATGGGTGAAGGTTCCAAATTGGAGGGAGAATCATCCACATCATCTTGAAAAAGTGGATTATCATTGCAAGACTCGAATAGAGGATTGTTGTAGATGACAAAATCATCGAGCACATTAATCATATTCGCTGATTCTCTTCCATAGGATTTGCTTGTAAGCTTCCCCATTTCAAAAACTTGTGCATCATCCCCGACTCTTAAAATGAGCTCACACTTATCCACATCTATTAAAGTTCTACTGGTTCTCAAAAATGGGCGCCCAAGTATTAACGGAATACGAGGGTCCATTTCATAATCAACAACGACGAAGTAGACCAGAAAAGTGAATGTGCCAACTTTAATGAACACATCTTCGGCAATACCAACGGGGTAAGCGAGAGTGCGATTGGCAAGCTCAAGAGTCATTTTGGTGGGTGTAAGGTCGGGCAATGATAACTTTTTCCAAACACTTAAAGGCATCAAATTAATACTTGCCCCGAGATCGGCTAAGGCAGTAAATTTGTCGGTTTGGTTAAAAGTACAAGGTAGCACAAAACGACCAGGATCTCCAAGTTTTTCCCGAAGTTCTTTAAGAAGGACGGCAGAACAATTTTCATTCAATCGAGTATTAACAAACTCGGCCATCTTCTCCTTTTTATTGAGCAATTCCTTAAACATCTTGACAAATTTAGGCATTTGTGCTAGAGCTTCAACAAGGCTAAAAGTGACGGTCATTTCTGAAACTTTCTTCAAATAGTTTGACACTTGAATGTCATCCTTGGTGTGCATTTTGGCCATGCCTAAGCGAGATGGATAAGAAATATTGGGTTTTGTTGGTGGAGGTGTAGAAGGTAAAGGTTGAGAAGTTGAAGGGTTAAAGGTGGAAGGTGGGGTTGGTGGAGGATTCGTCTTGGGTACTTCTTCACGACGAGGCGGAGCCGGTAATGGTGTACTAATACTAGGTGTGGGAGTAGTAGGGATAAATGGTGGTGGAGGAGGTGTAGATGGTGTAACTGGGGGTGGGATAGATGGTCCTACTAAAGTAACTCCACTACGGGTAGTAATAGCACTCACATTCGCTCTCGGGTTGGTGACGGTGTTTGAAGGTAGAGAGCCCAAAGTAGAGGGTTGAGTGGTGGGCAAGAAACTAGCCAGCATATTCTTTAAATCATTCGTTTGATTGTTGAAGGAGGATTGAATATCATTTCGAAGCTCGGATCTAATGTCATTCCCTTGCTTGGTGATATCCCCTTTCAAATTAATAATTTGGCTTTATAGGTTCTTGATTTTCTCACCTTGGGTTCTCATTAATGCTTCAACATCTTGATTCATAGGTGGGGCTTGTTGAGCGGGTGGGTGATAAGGATTAGAAACTCTAGGTGGGATTTGGTTGCTTCTAGTGTAGTTGTTGTTGGGGTTTTGGTTTTGAGGAGAAAAACTGGGTGAAAGGTAGTTGTTGGACCGGTAACTTAGCAAATTTCTATCCCCTTGAGGTCGGGCTTGGTAATTTTCCTGTGAATAATTACCATAAGCCGCATACACATTTTCCGGATTTCCTTGAGTAGAAGGACAATCAGTGTATGAGTGAGGACCGCCGCATGTTTCACAAGGATTGGCTACCGCTTTAACTTGTTGTTGGTTTGAAGCGATGAGCAAGATATTTTTGTTCATTTCGGCCATCATGCGGGTGAATTCGGTCATGTCGGGGTTTGCTGAAGTAGAAGAAACATTGACTCTCGGGTTGTTCCTTGAAGAAGCGGAGGAATCCCAGTTTTTGTGATGTTCTCAGTAAGCTCTCTACACTCCTCGGGTCTCCTTTTCATAAATGTGCCTCCGGCGGCTGCATTAATCGTATCACGATCATGAAAAGTCAAACCGTTGTAGAAAGTATCAATTAAGGTCACAGGGAGCATGTTGTGGTTTGGGCAACGATCGATCAAAACATTATATCTTTCACAAGCATCAAAGAGAGATTCATCGGGTTCTTGCATGAAACCGCTGATTTGATTGCGAAGGCTCGTGACCATGGATGGTGGAAAGTAGCGCGACAAAAAGCGTTGATTCATGTCATCCCAAGTATGAATGGAATTATTCGGGAGACGATCAAACCATTTCTCGGCGTGGTGTTATAAAGTATGTGGAAAGAGTTGAAGGCGTAGAACATCCATTGTGGCACCGGGCAACTTCATGCTTTGAGTGATAGTGATAATTTTGTCGAGGTGTTTGTTGGCATCATCATCAGGCATTCCTCGAAATGGATTAGTTTGCACTTGCCGGATCATGTGATGCTTCAACGAAAACTCCAGAGCCGTGATTTCCATCGGCGCAATCGGTCCTCCTCGTCCAAACATTGTAGGTTGACAAAGCTCCTCCATTGTCCGAAGATCGGGCCGTGGAAGAACATTGTTGTTGTTATTATTGAGGTGCGGTGGATTATTGTTGTTGTTCATACCTGCCATACCTAAATCTTCACGAGTCTCGGGCTCTTGATAAGTAGAAGATATAGTACACATACACCTGCGAAAGCAAAAGAAAACAATACCAAACACAAAGAGAATATATATACACTATAAAGAAAATAAAATCTTTTTGGATTTTTGAAATTTTTTTATTTTTATGGGTTTTTAACAATTTTGATTTTTATGGTTTTTTTGAAATTTTTAAGCAAGAAAATAACGCTCACGAATGAACGGATCCCAAAAAGCAACGCGTCTCTCACAGAAAACCGTTAATCTTCACGAAAAGAGCCGGCAGCGGCGCCATTTGATAACTAGGTTTTACCTAGTTAAAGATTAAGATTCGTTGTGGTGGTCTAATCGAATTGATAACTGGTTAACTATGCGACTCAATTGTCTTTGGTGAAACAAATAGTTGTGTCGTTGTAGTAATTAAAAAGTGCAAAACTTTAAAGTAAAGAGCAGGTAAAATAAATCTAAATCTAATTTAAAATAAATGACGGGAATTTAAAAGCGTGACGAAAAATTAAAAGGCGCTTAAAGTAAATGACGCAAACTTAAAACTATCCTAAAGGCAAACTTAAAATGCAACTAAAACTTAAACTAAGGCAAGGCTTCAAATAAATCTAAGGCAAGTAAACTTAAAGTGCGACTAAGGAAAAAGGCAAGAAAAGTAAAGCTTAAAATTAAGAATTAAAACTTAAAAACAGTAACTTAAAATAACCTGAAAATACCTCATTCGGAATAATCCTTCGTTCGGAATAAATCACTCGTTCGGAATGTCACCTTCGTCCGGAATAATTTCTTCTTCACTCGGAATATTTCTTCATGCGGAATAAAAGCTTTATCCGGAATATTTGATGTTCTGAATGAACAACCTTGTCTGAAACCTTGATTCGGAACAATCAGCAGAAAACCATCATTCGGAATATTCCGAATGAACACCCTTATTCGGAATATAAGTTATTCCGAATGAAGACCTTGATCCAGAATATCTTCTTGGTTCGGAATGTTCCGAATGATCACTTTGATCCGGAATGTTCAGAATGAACACCCTTCGTTCGGAATGTTCCGAATGAACCCTTGATCCGGAATATTATTCTGAATAAACGACTTGATCCGGAACAAATTCTTCACTTGGAATGTCAGCTTGATTCGGAACTTCCACTGATCCGGAATATGTCACTTATCCGGAATATTAGCTTGGTTCGGAACAATCACAACACCACCTTTATCCGGAATAAATTGCTTTGATTCGGAATAAGCTGGGGAAGAATAGTAACGAAAATAATAGCACGAATCTAATCTAATCTAATCAAAATCAACCAAAATATTAAATCAAACTAACCAAATAACATCTACTAATCATAAACAAACAATCCAAAACAATCAAACTAACAATACTAATCAAAATAATCAAAACCCACTTAAGAAAATTAATAAAAACTCAAGAACATGAACATGAACAATAAAGCATAAAGATTAAAGATCAAACAAGAAAGGAAGATAGAAGATTAACAATAAAAGTAAAGATTGACAATAATTAAAAGGAAACTTACTTGAAATTAAATGAATTTAAGGTGCAAGACAATGTATTTAAATTGACATGAATTTAAAGAACAAGTAATTAAAAGGGTGGAAGAACTAGTGTCACTCTAGCCAACAAAATTAAAATGAAATCCTAATGATCTATTTATAGGAGGATTAGGGAGGTGCTTAGGAAGCTTCCTCCCCTCTTTCTTCTTTCTTTAATTGCATGATTAAGTCCTTGTCTTCTTAATTCTTTGACTTTAATGACTTTGTCTCGGGATTTCTTTAAACTCGTCTTGTAATTCTTCAATAAATTAGACTTGAGTTCTTCGGCTTTTAGTAAACTTCCATCTTTTGACTTTTTCTTTGATAAATCTTCAGAATTGGTCTTGGACTTCCGTTCTTTTTGCACTCTTGATTTCTTGACTTCGTCTTTTGTCTTTTTCTTCGATAAAAGCCCGTGAATGCCCGTGTTTTCTCCCCTTTTCACATTTTCGTCCTAAATCACAACAAAAACATAAACCACGCATAATTCCAACATTTACGACATAAAATACATGTTTTGGCTTGGTTATTATTGTAGTTAAGTGGTAAAAAGGATGGGTGTTTACACACCTATCAATTTCCGTTTCATGCACAACCAAGGTGGAAGATTGTATATAGATAGAAGAACAGTCCAAGTGCTACGACGACTACTTAAGCTTCTAAACGGATTAATTCCATCTGAATAAAGTCCAAAGCGTATGTTTCTGATCTCAGAGCCAAATTTTTTGAAATCATAGTCGAAATTTTTCCACTGAGGAGAATCAGCAACATGTCTTAGTTTCCCATCGTTTTTACTTTCTTCAGCATGCCAACGCAACAATTTGGCATCGTTTGGGTTTGCGTATAACTTTTTCAATCTAGGTTTGACGGGAAAATACCACAACATCTTCATAGGGGGACCATTCTTTGTCACATCACCATCAAGTTCAATAAGATTCTTATTCTTGTATCTTGATTCCTTACACACAGGACATTCGTTTAGGTCTTTGTACTCTTTTCTGTACAATATACAATCGTTTCGACAAGCATGTATTCTTTCAACCCCCAATCCGACGGACATGTTAGTTTTTTCGCTTCATACGTCGAAATAGGCAAGTCATTATCTTTCGGGAACGGCTTCTTGCAACAACTTTAATGGTGAAGTAAATATTCTGTCACTCAAATTATTTTTGGCTTTTAAGTCCAACAGCTTGACCACTAAACAAAGTTTGGTGAACTTACAACATTCGAACAATGGTTTTTCTTCCTCGGCGTACAATTACTGTATTTTTTTAGCAGACTTCTCCTCAGCATCATTTATCGCGTCGTGTAGCATCGCATCCAGATTTTCGTTATCAGAATTATCATCATTAATATTATTCTCACCATGATTAGTGTCTAAAACAATTGTGTCACTATCAACCCGCGGCTCTTGTGTCTCACCATGAAGATGCCAACAAGTATAGTTTGGGCCAAAGCCGTTTTCAATCAAATGGCGTCTAATAATGTTAGGCGCACCAATGGACACATTATTTCCGCACACTTTACACGGAAAAGAAATATTTGTTTCTCTCTTACTTTCTCGATGATCCTCAGCGCATTTCATAAATTCAGCCAATCGTTCCAAATATTCTGAGGAATACCGCTCTACATTATACATCCATTCGTCACGGTCCATCTGAAAAAAAATAATGAAGTTAGATGTGTTATATATATAAAAAATAATTATTATTATCATTTTTTAAAAAACCTTTTATTTATTAATCACACAAAATTGGAAGGGAGCCGCGAAACAAGCTGCGCTCCCACCCCCTTTTGAATACAGAAACCAAGTCTTTAAAATAGAAAAGAGCCACTCCTAGCATTATTAGAATGACAAACAGATAAACTCTTGAGACGCGAAAGAGTAACCAAGGCTTCCTCGTCAAGCTCCCCAAAAGTAGAGAAGGCAAAAGGGATGAACGAATAACCGTACTCTACACAAATAGAAGAATACTTCCTCCTTTCTTCTGAGCAGCAGTCCGCAAAGCAATCCCAGGGACCCACGAATCCAAACCCGCACCAGCAAATAGTGAGACGCCCGTGACATCTGATATGAGCTTAAACTCATATCCTTTTATCAACAAATAACCCTAAAACATGAAGCAAAATACCAATTTATTTGGCAAAAAACAGTATTATGTGGTATGTTTGTGTTTGTGTGCACTTTTGTAGGTAAGAAGATACATTTTCAAGCAAACAAGGAAAAACCAAGCTCAAATGGATGAAAAAGACAAAAGAGGATCAAAAGTGACAAGACTTTGAAGAATAAGGACCTATCTTGACAAGTTATGAAAGTTGAAGGACTAAAAGTGAAATAATGTAAAAGTCAAGATTCAAGTCAAACCTGGTCAACTATCAAGTCAACTCAGTCAAGGGATGATTTTGTTGAAAAATAAAAGTTGAAGGACCAAAAATGTTAAAAGAATGAAGATCCTAGCTTAAAACAGCAATCTGCCAAGAAGAAGGACTTGTTTTGCCAAGATTGAAAAGATATGCAAGTGTGATCCATGTGTCAAGATTTCAGCCAATGGGAAGAGAGATATTGCATAACATGGATTGCCATTTCAGCATAATAAATGTCCACTACTGCCGCCACATTTATTACCCAAATCTAAACAGTTGTGATCCGTGTGACATATTTTAAGCCAACCAGAAACTGACACGTGGCGTCTTCTTCAAAAAGGAAAATTGCCAGGATCGCGATTTTGATAGAAGCCATTTCATGGGAAGATTAAAACACCAATATTGCTCAATTTTGAGAGACGATTTCAACGGTGTAAACCAATTAACAAGTCACTCATCCAATCAAAAACACCCAAATCATTGTTCATACCTTCAAAGTGCCAAATGTAGAATTTTCCACGTGGCAAGTTATGATTGGCCCTGACACGTCACCAACCCCAACTAACTCTCTTCTCATGCCTATAGATACCTAGTTTAGTCTTCATTTGTAGCTGTAGCCTAATTTTGTAAAACACCTAGTTCTCCCTTTCTTTTCCTTTTTTCCCTCAATTTTCCCCTAACTACTCAAGAGTCTGACAAACTCTTGAGTCAGTTAGTTAGTTGATAGCTTGTAACAAACTTTGTAACTGATTTCCTTCAATAAAATTCAAATTCATTTTTCCCGCCAAATTCTGTTCTTCTCATTCCAGTTTGATCTTGCTGCTGTTGGATAGTATTGTTGCTGTTTGATGTTTGTTATGATCAATCATTGATCATAACTGACATTTGTGAAGTTTGTTAGCTGTTTGATCACAATTCAGCCATTTCCTAGCTTTTATGGAGTTTTCAAGCAGTTTGATTGATTCCAGTTGATTTGTGGGATGATTCTTGTTGATTTCTAGTGATAGGTGGTGGTTATCACTAGGGCAAGAGAGCTCAGCGCTCCTCTTCTTCCCAAAGGCTATCTACAATAGGTTTTAAGATTCTTGTTTTTGTTCCACTCAACAAGTCAATTGCATGCTTATTTTCCTAGTTAAAACTGATGGCTGCATGATATACTTGATAGTAGTTGCTGTTTGATTGAATTTTGAGTGTTTGTAGTTCAGTTACTGCTTTCTTGTTTACTGAATTGAGAGTTTTGTAGTTACTGCATCATTTCAGTCACTTTTTAGCCTAATAGCTAATTTGAGTCATAGCCTTGGTAATTGTTTGTTTCCAGTTTTAATACCTTTCATTTTGTCCATTGAATCTAGTCTGCTATAGCCTTTAAGTCAGTATAATTCAGAACTAAATAAATCTTTGTAAAATCTTGTTAAAAGCATATAAAGGAGTGTTTGGGAATAGATCTAAAGTAGTTTTCAAGTATTGAAAATTGGTGTTTTAGAGTTGATTTCCAGTCCTTAGGTGTTAAAAAGTTGTTTAAAGTCATTTGCAAGTCAATTTCAAAGTCAAACAGGCAAATGGCTTCAAAATTATTTGGATCAGTTTCCATTTAGCTTTGTTCTTAAAAACTTGTCACTTTCAATTGCTTATTTCTCATTCATTCCTAGATGAAATTTCCTCAAATTTGTTTCCAGTCTTAGCTTATATCATAAAGTTTTAGATTCCATAAGGAAATTCTACAGTATTAGCTTTTAAGCTGGAAAATAGCTTTTTGGTCCAAGTCTGAGCAAAGCTCATTCTCTGAGATAAACATGTTACTGTTTTCTTGAATCTCCAAATCCACTTCATAAAAGTAGTGATTTTCTTTCATAAAACCAGTTAGTTAGTGTTCCTAGTCAATTTCTGAAAATTTGAGCTTTTTCCAAAATCTGGTCAAACTTGGTCAACATAAGCTCTTTTGAGCTTATTTCAGATTTCTAGCTCATTTCTTGATGAAAATAGTTCTGGTTTGATTTCCCATTCTTGAAATAAGTTGCTTAATCAGTTTCATTACAAAGATCAAGTTGTGGTTGGCTTAATTTGGCTAGAGCTTATTTTGAGCTTTTTAATAAGCACTCATTTGCTTATTTCTGACTTTTAGCTTAATTCCTTGAACTCACGTAGCTTAAATTGGATTTGAAGTCTTTTGCAAGTTGTTTCACTGATTTTGGTTGAGTAATAAGCTCAAACGAGCTTATTCTTTCATTTGTCCCGTTTTTAGTTAAGAAGTTCTCAAAATTGCATTTTGGTCCTTACATTTCATTCAGTGTTTAATACTTGGCTAAACTTCCAAGTATTTAGGGTTTGCATAACTTTGGTCCCTGGATTTTGAAAGTTGTTTAAATTCAGTTAGTAGTTTGTTGGATTTGTTACATTTTGGCAAGTTTGTTATTGTTTTTGCATAATTGGTCCTTGTAGTTAACTGTTTTGCATTTTTAGTCCTTATAATTGTTAGAATTTACATTTTGAGCATTTATCTTTCATAGAAATTACATTTTCAGTCCTTCTAGTTTTATATTTTGCATTTTAGACTTTTACTTGAATAAAAACGTGGTAATTGCAAATTGTTTTACATATACGTAGGTATTATTTTTCCTTTTGGCAAGCATGTGTTGAATTAGTAATAGATTACCAAGCAAGCTTAACAACCAAGAACAATTAAAAATCCGATATTGGTTGGACTTTCTATTGGTTAAGAACTGAGAAAAACGAACTGCATTATACTAAATTTCAAATGGCGCCGCTGCCGGTTCTTTGACTACACGAGAGACTATCGATTGACGGTTTTCATTGGCTTTTGGGATCCGTTCATTTTGTGAACGTTATTTTTACGTATCATAAATCAAAAACAAATAAAAAAATCAAAAATATAAAAATATATAAAAACTAAAAAATTAACAAAACAATTCTTTTCCTAAAGAATTGACTAAAAAAATTAAAAAATCCAAAAAGCAATCTTTTTCCTAAGAGATTGCACCCAAAAATATATATTATTGGATTCTCTCGGTTTTTATGTACATATAGTATTTTCCTTTAAAAAACTCATAAATACAAAAATATTTTCCATATATTATTATAAGTAAATACGTATACGTATAAGAACAATCAATCTACATATCTTCCATAAGTATTGCCGAGGCAATACACCGTGTTGAGGGGCGCTCCGGTCCTTGACACGTGTATCGATCAAACAAAATAAAGCAAGAATAGATAAATACTCTCAATAACCAACAATTCGAAGAATACGAACATTTAAGTGAATAGAAAGGCGATGTGCTATAAAATGCCATCTAAGGGTCAATAGGTACTTAAGTGCTTCGCGCCACCTAACCCCCCGTTCACTTGGGAGTATTCTAAGAAGGAAGGCTTCATTGAGGGTCTTGCACCCAAAGTAGTAAATACATATATTGTTATTTTCTTGTGGATATTTAATATTGAAACTCGAAGAGGATAATCCATTTCTCTTCAAAGTCACACGAGAGCTTCTCTCTCATTCCTCGTATTGAGTTGCATGCTCACTCGCGGGCGTGCACAAATACCGATTGGTGTACAACCTCTTCCTCCGAAAAGGAAGAAAAAGAGAAAGAGTAAGACCACCACCGTCCACCAAGCCGATCACGAGAATCGTGCTTTGTCACCACCACAAGAAGCCATGGCTATTGATAATCGTACTTTGTATGAACGTATGCAATCCAACATTCATGGATATGCTAGTGCCATTAAGATTCCCGACTTTCCCGCTAACACATTTGAGCTACATACATCTATGATCAATATGGTTGCTTTATCACCTTTCTTGGGAAAACAAAATGAGGATCCCCATGCTCACCTTAAGAGATTCCTTTCACTTTGCAATACCATTAAGCATAATGGGGTTCCACATGAGGTCATTAGATTGATGTTAGTGTCATTTTCCTTAGATGGGAGTGCTAAGCATTGGTTAGACACCCAACCACCCGATAGTATCACCACATGGGATGATTTTACCACTAAGTTTTTGAACAAATTCTTTCCTCCACAAAAGACTATGGCTTTGAGGAATTTAATTATGGGCTTTACACAAAAACCTAGTCAATCCTTTAGTGATGCTTGGGAAGAGTATAGTGAGTTGTTGAGGCGATGCCCTAACCATGGATTGGATGATGTAAACCAAATCAATACCTTCTATAATGGCCTTAAACCTCACCACCAAGATTCACTAAATGCTTCCGCGGGAGGGAGTATTCTTCTTAAAACATACCACGAGGCTTTGAACATTATTGAGACTAAGGCAATGGTTCAAACAAACAATCCATTTGAAGAAAGGGTTCATGTTATCCAAAACACTTCTCAAACTCCTTGTGACATCCAACTTCTTAAAGAGATCCTTCAAACAGTCAAACAAGGACAAGAAATGACTAATGACATGTTTCAAAATTTTAAGAGCATGACATTGAACAATTCCTCAAATAATGTGAATGCCATCACCATTTCTTGTGTTACTTGTGGAGGCCCCCACTCTTATGAACAATGTGATAAGGTGCAAGGGTATCAAGGGGAATGCTATGCTTACCAAGAGGAACATCGTGAACACTTCAAGCCTAACATCAATCCAAATAACCTTTCTTACAAATCCCAAAATTACCTTACTCCCCCCGGCTTTCCACCCCAACCACCCACCCAAATTCCACAAAATCCTCCTCAAATTTTAGCAAGGAATCAAGGGCAAAGACAACCATACCAAGGAAATAACTACAAGGCACCCAATCAATTTCAACCTCAAGCAAATACCTTTTATCCACCACAACAAGGATTTAATCAACCACTTCCATTTATTCCCAATCAAGCATATGCTCCAATACCAAATCAAGCTTACCCTCAAAATCCAACTCAAGGATATGGGATGCAAGAGACTCAAGAGTATGTTGACAAGAAAATGCGTGAAATTGAGAAGAGAATGAATGACCAAGTGAAACGTACAATGGAGGAACAAATCAATAGGGTTTTAGTGGCGGTAACTCAAAGACCACAAGGGGCTTTACCTTCCAACACACAAACAAACCCTAGGGCCAATGTCAATGCTATTACAACAAGGAGTGGAACAACAACAAAGGATCCTTCACCTCCTAAACCCACTTTTGTTCAACCCACTTGTGCTCCTACTTGTGACAAGCCTTCTACTTCTACTCCACCTCCTCAAAATGCTCCTATTCACTGAAACACACCTCCTCAATCACCTCATACTTCTCCTTTACCTTCCACACTTCCCAATGAAGAGGCTAACAAAGACAAATCTTCCACCACAACACCTATTCCACCTACACCAAAACCTACTCTTCCATACCCTTCAAGGTTGAAAAAGGACAAGTTAAAGAACAAAGATGACATCCAAGTCTCCAATTTCTTAAGGATGTTCAAGCAACTCAATATCAACATATCCTTTGCGGAAGCTCTTGCTTATATGCCAAAGTTTGCTAAGATGTTCAAGGATTTGCTCTCAAACAAAGAAAAATTGGTTGATTTGCCCAACACATCATTTAATGAAAATTGTTCCGCGGTGTTACTCAAAACCTTACCAACAAAACTTGGAGATCCGGGGCGCTTCTTGATACCTTGTAATTTTCCCGGTGTTGAAAATTGCATGGCTTTGGCGGATTTAGGGGCGAGCATAAATCTCATGCCTTTATCGGTTTGGAAACAACTATCTCTTCCCGAGCTCACTCCCACTAGGATGACTCTTGAACTAGCCAACCGAACCATAGCTCACCCCGTAGGTATAGCGGAAGATGTGTTTGTAGGTGTGGATAAGTTTACCTTTCCGGCCGACTTTGTAGTGGTCGATTATGACATGGATCCTAGAGTGCCTTTGATTGTTGGTAGACCGTTTTTAAGAACGGGTCGTACCTTGATAGATGTGGCGGAAGGAGAATTAATTATGAGAGTAGAAGATGAGAGAGTGGTGTTTAAGTTAGGCAAAGTTTGTGATAGAAAAGAGGTTAAGGAGTCTAGACCTTGTGAGACTATTAACATTGTGGATGTGCTAGATGAAGTGTGTAATGAACACTTTCATGATGCTTGTAAGAATGCTAGTGATGAGATTCCACATGTTGAAACCGTGGCCTCAATTGCTCCCTCTTTAACACCTTTTGGAGAGGTGATTTCCTCTTGGAGGAATTTGAGTCTAACTTTCTTGGTGATGATGATTCTCCCATTAATTGGGAAGAAGATATTCTTACAATCCAAAAGTTGCTCAATGAGGACCCTATTCCTTCTCCTATTCCACAAGAGATTACCATTGAGGAACCTTCCATAGTAAAACCTTCCATAGAGAGTCCACCTCCCATTGAACTTAAGGAACTTCCATCCCACTTAGAATATGCTTTCTTAGAAGGAAAAGACCAATTACCGGTGATTATTGCTAAAGAGTTGAAAGAGGATGAGAAGGAGCAACTTATTGAAGTCCTTAAGAAACACAAGAAAGCCTTAGCATGGAAAATATCCGACATAAGGGGAATTGATCCACATTTTTGTACTCACAAAATCCTTATGGAGGATGACTATAAACCTGCCATTCAAAACCAAAGGAGAGTTAACCCAAAAATCCATGAGGTTATTAAGAAGGAAGTGATTAAACTCTTAGATGCGGGTATGATTTACCCCATTTCCGACTCTCCATGGGTTAGCCCGGTTCATTGTGTTCCAAAGAAGGGTGGAATCACCGTGGTGCCTAATGAGAACGATGAGCTTATTCCCACGAGACTTGTAACCGGTTGGAGAGTTTGCATTGATTATAGAAAACTCAATGAGGCAACTAGGAAAGACCATTTCCCGCTTCCCTTTATGGATCAAATGCTTGAACGCTTAGCGGGAAATGAGTACTATTGTTTTCTTGATGGCTTTTCGGGTTATTTTCAAATACCCATTGACCCTAAGGATCAAGAAAAGACCACATTCACTTGTCCCTACGGTACATTTGCTTACAAGAGGATGCCTTTTGGCCTATGTAATGCACCGGGGACGTTTCAAAGGTGCATGATGGCGATTTTCCATGACATGATAGAGCAAACCATGGAGGTTTTTATGGATGACTTTTCCGTATTTGGAAGCTCCTTTAGCTCATGTCTCACTAATCTTGAGAGAATGCTTAAGCGTTGTGAGGAAACACGTTTGGTGCTTAATTGGGAGAAATGTCACTTTATGGTGAAAGAGGGGATTGTTTTAGGACACAAGATATCCAATAAGGGATTAGAAGTTGATCGAGCCAAAATTGATGTGATTGCTAAGCTTCCCCCACCCACCTCGGTTAACGGTGTGAGGAGTTTCTTAGGTCATGCGGGATTTTATAGGCACTTTATACAAGATTTCTCTAAGATAGCTAGACCGATGACTCATCTCTTGGAGAAAGAGGCTCCTTTCATTTTTGATCAAGCTTGTTTAGACTCTTTTGAGACCCTTAAGGAAAAATTGACAAAGGCTCCCGTTTTGGTTTCTCCAAATTGGGAATTACCTTTTGAGCTTATGTGTGACGCTAGTGATTATGCGATGGGGGCCGTCTTAGGACAAAGAGTTAATAATCATTTTCAACCTATACACTATGCGAGTAAAACCATGACCGGTGCACAACTTCATTACACGACCACGGAAAAAGAGTTGCTTGCTATCGTATATGCTTTTGAGAAGTTTCGACCATATCTTGTGCTTTCCAAGACCATAGTGTATACGGATCACTCCGCTCTCAAGTATCTTATGACAAAACAAGACGCTAAGCCTAGGCTTTTGAGATGGGTTTTGTTGCTTCAAGAGTTTAAGATAGAGATTCGTGATAAGAAAGGGGCCGAGAATTTAGCGGCGGATCATTTGAGTAGACTTGAGCATCCTTTTCAAGGAGATTTCCCACATCAAGAAATCAATGAATCCTTTCCACTAGAGGAGCTCATGTCTATCTCTTCCCAAGAGGATGCCACACCTTGGTTTGCGGATATCGCAAACTATCTTGTGGGCAATGTGCTTATTGAGGGTCTTACTTATCAACAAAAGAAAAAGTTTCTTAAGGAAGTTAAGTATTACTTTTGGGATGATCCATATCTTTTTAGGCAATGTGCGGACCAAATCATTAGACGGTGTGTAGATGGGCCCGAGGCATTTAAAATCTTAGAGGCATGTCATAAAGGACCTACGGGTGGACATTTTGGGCCTAACTACACCGCCAAGAAAGTCTTTGATTCGGGTTACTATTGGCCTTCCATTTACAAGGATGCTCAAGAGATGGTGAAATTTTGTGATGTTTGTCAAAGACAAGGAAAAATTACACAACGTGATGAGATGCCACAAAATTTTATCCAAGAGTGTGAGATATTTGATGTATGGGGAATAGATTTCATGGGACCTTTTCCATCCTCTAAGGGAAACAAGTATATACTTGTGGCGGTGGATTATGTGTCCAAGTGGGTGGAGGCTAAAGCCTTACCTACTAATGATGCTAGAGTGGTTGTAAAGTTCTTGAAACAATTGTTTGCTAGATTGGTGTACCTCGGGCCATCATAAGTGATCGTGGTACGCACTTTTGTAATGATCAATTCATGAGAGTTATGAAGAAATATGGAGTGAATCATAGACTTTCTACCGCGTATCACCCTCAAACAAATGGTCAAACCGAGGTCACAAATCGTGGTTTAAAGAGGATTTTAGAGAGAACGGTGGGAGAGCATAGAGCTTCTTGGTCGGATAAGCTCGATGATGCTTTGTGGGCGTTTAGGACGGCTTTTAAAACACCAATTGGTTGTACTCCTTATAGGCTTGTCTATGGAAAAGCGTGCCACCTACCATTTGAGTTAGAACATAAGGCATCTTGGGCTCTCAAGTGGGCTAACTTTGATTTAAACCAAGCCGGTTCACATAGGAAAGATCAAATCAATGAGATGGATGAGTTGAGAGCCAACGCCTATGAGAATTCTTTGCTTTACAAGGAAAAGACTAAGAAATTGCATGATGCTAAGATCAAGAATCGTGAGTTCAAAGTTGGAGAGCCGGTTCTCCTCTTTAACTCAAGATTGAAGCTTTTTGCGGGCAAGCTTAAGTCGAGATGGTCCGGTCCATTCACTATTGCTCAAGTGTTTCCATATGGAACTCTTGAGTTGTCCCAACCTGATGGTCCAAATTTTAAAGTGAATGGTCACCGTGTTAAACATTACTTTGGGGAGGACATTTCCGTTGAAATGGTCCAAGAGGTCCCCATTTTCCCCATGAATTAATTCATTGAGGGACGAGTCGAGCTAGAGACTCATTAACTCAAGCATCGTATAACTAGGTTTAGAGTGTGGTAGGTTAGCAATAAAGGCATAGACTTGGAGATAAGTGTAGGGGAGACCTTCTTTTGTCTTTATGCTTGTTTGTAGGGTTGCTCACTCATTTCATGCTTTGGAGCTTATGGAGGAGGCCCTTGTATCCGGTTCACTTCGTTACTTTAGTGAATTTTCATTGACACCTTGTGCTTAAACATGATTTCACTAATAGTTGTCCTTTCCTTAACTTGGGTTAAGCAAAGTCTATTCATTGTCATAAGTGTAGGGGAAGTTTTTTTTTATACTTCCATGCTCTTAAACATTGAGGACAATGTTTAGCTTAAGTGTAGGGGGGTCTTCTATCGAAGTGACCTTACCTAGAACTTGTCATTGTCTTGCATGATAACATGATAAAAATGAATTTACAACATTTTTCAAATTTTTGATCTACTTTGGCCACCAAAAATATGCATTCATAATTTTTGCATTAATCATTTTTCATTTTGCATATCACAATTGCATTGTATATATTTTTTCTTTTATTTTTCATCAAAAATATATAAAAAAGGAAAAATATAATAAAACATGGTTTTAACAAATTTAGACTTCTTTGACATATTAGGCCCGCCATGGATATTTTGACTCAACCCGAGTTTGCTTATCTTAGTATTCTCTAGCTAGTATCCTTAACCATGTAGTCCTTCATTGGTCTATTAGGCTAAGCTTCCACCAATTTCATTATTTGAGATTTTAAATTTGTGGAGAATGGGAAATGATAGAGTTGAAGCAAGTGTAAAAGGGCTAGATAGACTTCATGGCAATTACTTGTGGCTTAACCCTTCTCTTCTTGACCTCTATTTTCTTCGCATGTATATAATTGTTAATAAATAATCAAGTACGGTTTTAATTGGTTTGTAATCTCTTATGCATTTTTGGCTAATCATTTATGGTTGATATGAGTACGTCTTAAGATTCTAAGTTAGCACGTTTTATGTGTACTAGACTTATGTCATGCTCCATATTTAGCGGGTGTTTTTCCTTTTCTTCTTTGCAAATTTCTTGGTGAGGAATAAAGAAAAATAAGAGCGGCTTATGAAAAAAAATGAGTGGCTAGAAAAAAAAAAGAAAAAGAAAAAAAATAATGCAAGACTCCCAAGAGGGGCAGTGTGGTGTTAATTATAGTGACTATTGAGTTCCAATATTACCTTGACGGGTTGCGGGGATTCAATAGATTGCTCCAATCCAATATTACCTTGACGGGTTGCGGGGTTGAAGATCCAAAGTCTCAAAAAGATGCGGATGTAAATTATTGCGTGAGTTTTATTTTTCTTTCCTTAGCGAGTGTGTAGTTACTTATGAAAGCATGACATGAGGATTTTACACATAAGGCGAATGACTTATTACTCTTAATACGGACTTATATTAATTGTGAGCGGTTTTTCAAGTAATGGATGAGAAGATTACTTAGGATTAAAACCGTGCTTCCTTATTTTTGGATTTTACACTTCTTATATTTCACACTTGAATAATGACAAATTTGCCCACAAGCAATTTGCTCAAATAATAACCGGTTCCACATTTAATTGTCATGAATAAGTTGATGCACTTTTTAATTGTGAATGCAATGATTCCATTTATAAGCTTGGTATGGGGAAAGTGAAACTTGAGGGTGATAAGTATCCATGGTATCCAAGCCCTAATCCAAGTCATTGAATTCTTTATGAGTTATTTCCATCAAAACCATTTCAAGAAAAATCAAAAAGATATAGATAGAATTGTATTTTGATTCATTGCATTATTAAAAGTCAAAATCATGCATCATCTAGTTTAGAGTAGTGTAGATGCATCTCATATGGCCAAGGTGGATTAATTATGAGGGAAATGTAAATTTTTAAGCCTTGAAATATAATATTGCATGAGGACATGGCAATGTTCAAGTGTAGGGGAATTTGATATGAGCTTAAACTCATATCCTTTTATCAACAAATAACCCTAAAACATGAAGCAAAATACCAATTTATTTGGCAAAAAACAGTATTATGTGGTATGTTTGTGTTTGTGTGCACTTTTGTAGGTAAGAAGATACATTTTCAAGCAAACAAGGAAAAACCAAGCTCAAATGGATGAAAAAGACAAAAGAGGATCAAAAGTGACAAGACTTTGAAGAATAAGGACCTATCTTGACAAGTTATGAAAGTTGAAGGACTAAAAGTGAAATAATGTAAAAGTCAAGATTCAAGTCAAACCTGGTCAACTATCAAGTCAACTCAGTCAAGGGATGATTTTGTTGAAAAATAAAAGTTGAAGGACCAAAAATGTTAAAAGAAAGAAGATCCTAGCTTAAAACAGCAATCTGCCAAGAAGAAGGACTTGTTTTGCCAAGATTGAAAAGATATGCAAGTGTGATCCATGTGTCAAGATTTCAGCCAATGGGAAGAGAGATATTGCATAACATGGATTGCCATTTCAGCATAATAAATGTCCACTACTGCCGCCACATTTATTACCCAAATCTAAACAGTTGTGATCCGTGTGACATATTTTAAGCCAACCAGAAACTGACACGTGGCGTCTTCTTCAAAAAGGAAAATTGCCAGGATCGCGATTTTGATAGAAGCCATTTCATGGGAAGATTAAAACACCAATATTGCTCAATTTTGAGAGACGAGTTAAACGGTGTAAACCAATTAACAAGTCACTCATCCAATCAAAAACACCCAAATCATTGTTCATACCTTCAAAGTGCCAAATGCAGAATTTTCCACGTGGCAAGTTATGATTGGCCCTGACACGTCACCAACCCCAACTAACTCTCTTCTCATGCCTATAAATACCTAGTTTAGTCTTCATTTGTAGCTGTAGCCTAATTTTGTAAAACACCTAGTTCTCCCTTTCTTTTCCTTTTTTCCCTCAATTTTCCCCTAACTACTCAAGAGTCTGACAAACTCTTGAGTCAGTTAGTTAGTTGATAGCTTGTAACAAACTTTGTAACTGATTTCCTTCAATAAAATTCAAATTCATTTTTCCCGCCAAATTCTGTTCTTCTCATTCCAGTTTGATCTTGCTGCTGTTGGATAGTATTGTTGCTGTTTGATGTTTGTTATGATCAATCATTGATCATAACTGACATTTGTGAAGTTTGTTAGCTGTTTGATCACAATTCAGCCATTTCCTAGCTTTTATGGAGTTTTCAAGCAGTTTGATTGATTCCAGTTGATTTGTGGGATGATTCTTGTTGATTTCTAGTGATAGGTGGTGGTTATCACTAGGGCAAGAGAGCTCAGCGCTCCTCTTCTTCCCAAAGGCTATCTACAATAGGTTTTAAGATTCTTGTTTTTGTTCCACTCAACAAGTCAATTGCATGCTTATTTTCCTAGTTAAAACTGATGGCTGCATGATATACTTGATAGTAGTTGCTGTTTGATTGAATTTTGAGTGTTTGTAGTTCAGTTACTGCTTTCTTGTTTACTGAATTGAGAGTTTTGTAGTTACTGCATCATTTCAGTCACTTTTTAGCCTAATAGCTAATTTGAGTCATAGCCTTGGTAATTGTTTGTTTCCAGTTTTAATACCTTTCATTTTGTCCATTGAATCTAGTCTGCTATAGCCTTTAAGTCAGTATAATTCAGAACTAAATAAATCTTTGTAAAATCTTGTTAAAAGCATATAAAGGAGTGTTTGGGAATAGATCTAAAGTAGTTTTCAAGTATTGAAAATTGGTGTTTTAGAGTTGATTTCCAGTCCTTAGGTGTTAACAAGTTGTTTAAAGTCATTTGCAAGTCAATTTCAAAGTCAAACAGGCAAATGGCTTCAAAATTGTTTGGGTCAGTTTCCATTTAGCTTTGTTCTTAAAAACTTGTCACTTTCAATTGCTTATTTCTCATTCATTCCTAGATGAAATTTCCTCAAATTTGTTTCCAGTCTTAGCTTATATCATAAAGTTTTAGATTCCATAAGGAAATTCTACAGTATTAGCTTTTAAGCTGGAAAATAGCTTTTTGGTCCAAGTCTGAGCAAAGCTCATTCTCTGAGATAAACATGTTACTGTTTTCTTGAATCTCCAAATCCACTTCATAAAAGTAGTGATTTTCTTTCATAAAACCAGTTAGTTAGTGTTCCTAGTCAATTTATGAAAATTTGAGCTTTTTCCAAAATCTGGTCAAACTTGGTCAACATAAGCTCTTTTGAGCTTATTTCAGATTTCTAGCTCATTTCTTGATGAAAATAGTTCTGGTTTGATTTCCCATTCTTGAAATAAGTTGCTTAATCAGTTTCATTACAAAGATCAAGTTGTGGTTGGCTTAATTTGGCTAGAGCTTATTTTGAGCTTTTTAATAAGCACTCATTTGCTTATTTCTGACTTTTAGCTTAATTCCTTGAACTCACGTAGCTTAAATTGGATTTGAAGTCTTTTGCAAGTTGTTTCACTGATTTTGGTTGAGTAATAAGCTCAAACGAGCTTATTCTTTCATTTGTCCCGTTTTTAGTTAAGAAGTTCTCAAAATTGCATTTTGGTCCTTACATTTCATTCAGTGTTTAATACTTGGCTAAACTTCCAAGTATTTAGGGTTTGCATAACTTTGGTCCCTGGATTTTGAAAGTTGTTTAAATTCAGTTAGTAGTTTGTTGGATTTGTTACATTTTGGCAAGTTTGTTATTGTTTTTGCATAATTGGTCCTTGTAGTTAACTGTTTTGCATTTTTAGTCCTTATAATTGTTAGAATTTACATTTTGAGCATTTATCTTTCATAGAAATTACATTTTCAGTCCTTCTAGTTTTATATTTTGCATTTTAGACTTTTACTTGAATAAAAACGTGGTAATTGCAAATTGTTTTACATATACGTAGGTATTATTTTTCCTTTTGGCAAGCATGTGTTGAATTAGTAATAGATTACCAAGCAAGCTTAACAACCAAGAACAATTAAAAATCCGATATTGGTTGGACTTTCTATTGGTTAAGAACTGAGAAAAACGAACTGCATTATACTACATTTCAACATCCAAGCAAGCATCTTTACCTTGGGACAAATTATGCAACAATAAATCCGTTGGACGAAGGTCTCGTCCATCGAATGGAAGAAATCCCATAGGAGCCACTTTCTACACAGAAACACCAACTCTAGAACATATATCAACCAACATATCACAAACCAGATTATGCTGAAACTTCACACCCACCTCACTAGAGCAGTGAACAGCATGGTCACCCCACTGGTCCATCTGATGCACGTGACAACTCGGACAAAAAGATCCATCATGAAACAAAGGAACCACCAAACGATAACACAGGACAGCTCTAAACTGACGTGGGTTCATCCACTGCCCCAGCCAATCAATAGGAATAATAATCATTATCATTATTATTATTTTTATTTTTTTATTTTTTTTTTAAAAATAAAACCATTTTATTAGAAACAAAAAGGGATTTACAACAAATTGGATGGGAGTCGAGATACTATCTGCGCTCCCACCCCTTTAGCAATGGTAAAACCTATTCTATGAAAAATATGTATAACAGCGCGTGCTCCAATGTCTTGAGTCTTAGAAAATCTCTGGATCCGCTTCAGCAACGCAACTGCATCTTCCTGTAACTCCCCTAAAGAAGAAAAGGAGAAAGGAAGAAACCCATATCCGAGAGCTGCACACTTAGCCAAATACTTGCATCGTTTACGTTGTGCAGCATCAATCACAGCTCGGCCAGGGACAAAGTCATTCATCCCCGTACGAGTCAAAGGAGAAGAACCAGTCAGATCAACGCACACATCTTTACCTCCCTCCCAAGAATAAAACAAAATATCTGCCGGACGTAGGACATTATCAGGTCCACCATCTAATCCAATATTAACTTCCTTTCTGACAGATATCCCAGAACGGTAACATATGTCAGCAAGAGTATCACGAACCAAATTCTGACGATGCTTAATCCCAACGATGCCAGCACACGATACGGCATGATCCCCAAATATATCCCCATCAAAAACCCTAGAACAAGCTGAACAGGGCTTCAAAACAGAGAACAAGGGAATACCTAAGCGATAGCACAAAACACATCGATAAGACCTCCCATTCATAGTTTGACCTAATCCGGGGATAGGAACCGTCCTAAGCCAGTCAGACGTATGATCCTCCCTCTGAGATGCCCATAAGGCCAACTGACGAGCAGATAAAGCGAAAGTAGATTCAGCATTCTTAATAGCCCGAGCAAAATATATATCTGCCATTTTCTTCATGAGTTTGGGGGCAGCGACCTCACTCGGATTATTATTGTTTTTTTAATTATTATTATTTTTATTATTTATTTATTTTTATTTTTAATCATCACTTCAATAGAATAATAGGATTTACAAAAATTAGTGAGAAGCCGAGATACTATCTGGGCTTCCACTCCTTTAGCAATAGCAAAGCTAATCCTATTAAAAATATGAAGAGCAGCACGCGCCCCAATGTCTTGAGCCATGGAGAATTTTCAGATCCGTTTTAGCAAAGCAACCGCATCCTCCTCTAATTCCCCCAAGGAAGAAAAAGAAAATGGGAGAAACCCATATCCAATAGTCGCACACTTAGTCATATACTTAGCACGTTTACGTTTTGCAGCATCGACCACAACGCGACCGGGCACAAAATTAGCCATCCTGGATTGGGTCAATGGTGAAGATCCAGTCAAATCCACACACACATCCATCCCTCCATCCCATGAGTAAAGTAGCATATCTGCTGGACGAAGCGGTTTATCACTCCCTCCATCCAGCTCGATATCAACTTCCTTACCAACTGAAATCCCTGAATAGTAACATATGTCAACAAGGGTATCACGCACAATATTATGACGGTGTTTGATACCAACAATCCCAGCACACGATACAGCATGATCTCCGTAAATATCCCCAGTAAAAACCCTTGAGCAAGCAGAACAAGGCTTCGAGACAGAAAGTAAAGGATACCTAACCGATAACACAAAATACAATGGTACGTTTTACCGTTCATAGTCTGTCCCAACCCAGAAATAGGAACCGTCCTAAGCCAGTTGGAGGTATGATCCTCTCTTTGAGATTTCCATAAGGCCATCTGATGAGGAGATAAGGAAAACGTAGATTATGCATTTTTTGTAACCTTTGTGAAATATATATCTGCCATTTTCTTCATGAGTTTTGGGACAGCGATTTTACTATTATTATTATTATTATTATTATTATTATTATTATTAATTAACAAATTACCACTCCTTCAACCACACAAAACACACACACATCTACCAAACACTCGATCATTTCATAACACATCTATCATTTCATGACACACTCACAACACAATCGATCAACACCAGCTAAAGACCTAATTATTTTAATAATAATTATTATTAAAATTAATAATTAATAATAATAATAATAAAGGGGTGGGAGCGCAGATAGTATCTCGACTCCCATCTAATTTGTTGTAAATCTCTTTTTGTTTCTAATAAAAGTGATGGTTTTAAGGGAAAAAATAACAATATTAATAATTAATAATAATAATATTATTATTATTATTAATAAAATTAATAATTAATAATAATAATAATAATAATAATAATATATGTGGGGTTATTAGGTGGTGTTAAACTAAGAAAAATGCAAATAAGACAAAATTGAAAACCAAATTATCCAAAAACTTTTTAATAGTTTTATAATAATTTTTAAAGTTATTAAAAAACTTCAAAATTAAATAAAATTAGAAATAAGCCAAAATGAAAATTTTTCAATTGTAAACCTAAAAAATATTAAATGAAACCTAAAAATAATTTTTATAAAATTTTAAAGTAATTTTAACTATTTTTAAACAATTTTCTAAAAACCGGGAATTTAAATAATAATAAAAAATTAATAAAAACGTAAAAAAGATATTAAACCAAAAAGTCCTAAAGTACTTGAATAACAAAGGAAAAATGAAAAGCTAAATAAAATCAAACTTAATAAGCTGAAATCAGCTTATTAAGCTTCGAATTAAATTAATAAGCAAGACCACAACACCCCTTAAATAATAAATTGTGAAAATGTCTACCAGTCAAAGATCCTAAGGCAGTTGGTTGAGGTGTTGGTGTGTGGTGTAAACGGCGCAGGTTCGAGTCCTGGCCTAGACTTTTTGTAAAAATATTTTTTTTATACACCACTCACGCACTCAGTCGAACACACACAAACAAAACACACCTAACACTTATCATTTCACACACACTAACACCGATCATTTCAATCAAACACACACTGGATCATTTCACACACACATCAACCTAATTCGATCTTTCACAAATCGGCACTAATGTTAGGTAAGTTTTACCCCATTTTCCGGCTTATTTTGGGATTTATGATTATATAAAGGGTTGTTTGTTTCGGCTATATGTGGGGTTATTGGGTGGTGTTAATTTCGGCTTATATTTGGGCTTATTAGGGGGTGTTTTTTAGGCCTATATGAGGGCTTATGAGGTATTTGATTTTTGCTTAAAACATAAACGCCAATTTTATGGCTTATTTTGAGACTCGGACTTTTATAAGTTTATTATAAACTTATATAAGCCCAAAACTTTTGATATCAGCCACAAAATTGGGGCCTATGTTATATAAGCCGAAATGAAATAAGCTCATAAGCCCACATAGTACTAATTGTTCTGAGTGTTTTATTTTACCTGAACTTGTTTGATTGATTCTATATATCATAGTGCTAACTGTCTAGATCTTGTTATTAGCTGGTAATAAGTGAAATTAGATATAAGGTTTAGCTTATTATGATCTGCATTAGGTAGTTAATGTATAAATGTAGTTGTTACACTAGTAAAACTAGTGTTGGATTTTTATAAGCTTATACAACATCCATTAACAGCCTATCCAAACACTATTTTAACATCAATACCAGAATTTTATAACACTATTTTGAGTATTAAACCTATTCTAGCAAAAGTGAAACCTCAGTATCATTGAATGAAAGCTCACTTTCACTTAATTTGTTACTAACTGGATTGATGTTGACATTGTAGAAAAAGTCGAACAAATTTGGGATTACATTGTAACAAATTACCAGGAAATGGATTACAGTCCACAAACTTGGAGAGTTATGGATGCGGACGTTTCGAATACATTTTCTTTTCCACGATTCTATAAGAAAGGTATGTAATCATCAAATTATATTTTCATTTTTAGCCTTTTATGTAGTTTACATATTTTAGTACCTTTATTAAGCGAGTGTTTTTGATAGTGTAGGAACCACACACTATGACAAAAAAGTGCGACTAGTGACTGATCAAATGTGGAAGTGGGGTGTCGCCAAGTATGGTAAACCAAATAAGAATTGGAGTCAAAATATGTTGGATGAATTTACTGATGCTATGTTCACTGCATTTGGAGACGATGGCCTTGAGTCTTCAAAAAAAACCTTTTCTGTTCCACTAATCTATATCCAAGGTAGCTGATTTGATAGCTTGTAGTTGTTAGCTTGTATTTGCTAGCTTGTGCTCTAAATGATTTGTGTAGCTTATATGTGCTAGTTATCTGTTGTACTTATTATGTTTTATCTTGTTTAGCCTATTCTAGCTTATTAGTTCACTTTTAGTGTAATATGTTAGTCTAAAGTGCATTATTAGGAGTGTTTGTTTCATATAGTTTGACTCATTAAAGTCAACTCTTAGATGCTAGAAGTTTGGACTATTATATCATAGTTTGCTATAAAATTTGGATAATATTTGAAATTAGAGTTCTGATGGCTACATTTAGTTTTAGTGCTTTCATTAGTGGAGCAATAGTTGTAGTACTCTTTACATGATAGTTATAGTCCATTACTTGTGCTAGTTTGGTAGCTGTAAGCTTGTTAGTAAAATTCATAGGATCATATTAGTTTAGCATTCAGTGTGATAAGGCATTTTCTAGACAAAAAGCCCCTAGGTAAGAGTAATTAATAGAGCTTGATACTTATTGAAAAGTAAGTTTAGCTATCAAATTGCACAAAAACACAAAAAGATTAGTATTAACACTTCATTTGTTTAGCTTAATCTGTTGAGTAATATTTGTCATTTACCTGCACTCAGAATTGTACTCTTAATATGTCATTTTCATTAGCCAATGCCCAATCTTTTAGTTGTCGTTAGAGTGTAAGTTTTTTCATACTAATAGACTAGCTAGGTAAAGATTTTGAGAAGCCAAAAGTATATGAGTTAGAGCTTATGGAACTCATTTTATCATATTAGACATTTTGATAAAAAAAACTGCAGTTAGAGCTTGTGGAATTCATTTTTTCTTATTAGACATCTTCTTAATCTAGTAACAGTTGTAACAGTTTAGTCCAAGAAGCTTTAATAAGCCAGAAATAAGCTTTTCAGTTGAAACATTAGTCAAAAAGCTCACTAGAGTACACAGTTATGATTTTTAAGTTAATATCATATGAAAAGGACTAACTATTATATTTTGGTTTTGTAGAACCTGTTCCTGGATTGGAAAAACTCAGGGATGAAGTTTGGGATTACATTAAGGACAAGTACGGGTGGTCAGAACAACTTTTTTGGCCACTTTCAAAGTGGATACAAATAGATGATGATTAATAAGTGTGAAAACACTTATCCTTTTACCACTTATTTCCAATAATAACAAGACCAAAACGTATATTTTATGTCGTAAAAGTCGGAATTATACGTGGTTTGTGTTTTTATTGTGTTTTAGGACCAAAAGTTGAAAAAGGAAGAAAACATGGGCTATCACGGGATTTAATCGAAGAAAACGAGAAAAGACGAAGTCAAAAGATCGAGAGTGCAAAAAGAACGGAAGTCCAAGGCCTATTCTGAAGATTTATCGAAGAAAAAGTCTAAAGACGGAAGTTTAATGAAGTCAAAGAACTCAAGTCTAATAGAAGAAGAAAATTATAAGACAAGTTCAATACGTATCGACAAATCCCGAGACGACGTCGAGAAAGACAAAGCATTTAAATCAAGTCGAGAAGAAAGAAAGAAGGAAGCAACACATGCACCTTCCCACCTCCTATAAATACCCTCCTAATGACACATTAGGAGGGTGTTAGTTAATTAGTTCATTTTCAATTTGAGTAGTTTTAGTTTTTAGAGAGAGAAAGTGCTTAACTTTCACTCACTAGGAAAGTTTCATCTTTTTATTCCATTCTTGTTGAATCAAATCTTTACTTTTGAGAGTTTAATCTTGTTTTTGATCTTAATCTTAAACTACCTTTCTTGTTTTTAATTTTGATCTTGATTAGTGATAATCTTTGATTTTGCTTAATCTTGATGTTTGATTGATTAAAAAGTTTATCTTTTTATCAATCTTTAAGTTTTTATACGACTTAAGCTTTGATCTTGACATGCTTATTGGCTTATTTTGTATTTAGCTTATTTGTTTCAACGTTTTCTTAAAGTATTCGTCTTTTTAAAGTTTGATTTAAAAGTTTGCTTATTTAAAGTTTTGAAAAGTTGTTATTCGTGCTTATTTAGTTTGTTTCATTATAGATTTGATTAAGTTTTGGTTTGAGCTTATTAAAAAATAGCTTATAACTTGGCTTATTTCGAATCACAAGGTAATCGGAAAAGGGTAAACCCCTTTCCGATTAGACATTCCGACTAGGGCCTCACATTCCGATCTGTGCACTATTATTCCGATCTTAGGATCGGAAAAGGGTTTTGTATTCCTTTTACTTTCCGATCAACATTCCGACGAGGGTGCTTTTGATATTCCGATTGGTCTCAATTTTGCCATATTCCGATAGCTGTCTTTTATACATTCCGATTGGGTGTATTCCAACCAATCATTCCGATTATATTCCGATCAGAAGCATTCCGATAGGATTCATTTTGAGACATTTGGATTGCTTTCTGATTTAGTGTATTCCGACCAGGCATTCCGATGGTATTCCGATTAGGATTATTCCGACGGATTTAAGTTTTTCGTTTTACAAAGTTTTAAGTTTCAAAAATTGCACGCTTCCCGAAATCTCTGTTTTTACCAAGTGTTTTTCTAATTTTGTTTTTAAGTTTTCAATCATTTATTTTTAACTCGTCATTTTAGTTTAATTTTTAAAGCTTTTATTTTACTCAACGACACTTTCATATTTGCTATTAGTTTAAAATAGATAACCAAACCATTTTCTTTTCCACCAAGAACGACTGAGTCGCACTTTCTACTAGTAATCAATTCGAAAAGATCGGATTAACGAACTTTCATACGAGGCAAACCCTTGTATTAAATGGCGCCGTTGCCGGCTCTTTTCGTTAAGATTAACGGCTTTAAGTGAGGGACGCGTTGGATTTTGGGATCCGTTCATTTTTGAACGTTATTTTCTTGCTTAAATTTTCAAAAAATCCTAAAAAATATAAAATTTTCAAAAATACAAAAAAAATAGAAAAACATAAAAAACCAAAAATATTTCTTGTATATTTTTCTTTTCCTTTTGTAGGTGTGTATGCGTACTCGTGCTCGTATGAAGAAAGTAGCTCAAGCCGAAGTCGTTACTCCACCTATTTTCACCATGGACAATCAACCAATGATCGAGCTTTTGCAATCGCACGTAGAGGGCAACACCGATGCTATTGTCATACCTGAGATTGGAGCCAACAATTTTGAACTCAAATCCGGCTTCATTCAAATGGTCTCTGCTGAACCTTTCTTGGGGCATTCACTTGATGATCCTCATGACCATATAAAAAGGTTTCTTCAACTCACTAATACGGTTAAGTATAATGGGGTTTCACAAGAAGTGATTCGCTTGCAAATTTTTCCTTTCTCCTTAGAGGGACAAGCCAGGAATTGGCTTGATAAGGAACCGCCACAAAGTATTCTTACGTGGACGGATTTTGAGACTAAACTCATCATCTACTTTTTCCCACCCTCACGTACTACCGCTTTGCGGAATGAAATCATTACCTTTGAACAAAAGTACGGTGGGACATTTAGTGAATCTTGGGACCGTTTTAAGGAACTTTTAAGAAAGTGTCCACAACATGGTTCACAAAAGTACATCAAATTAATACTTTTTTACAATGGGTTAAGCATGAATGACCAATATTCACTAAATAGTGCCTCGGGGAGTAACATTTTGGTTAAGTCTTCTAATACCGCTTGGGATATTATTGAGAACAAGTCTAGAGTGCAAACCAAGAGTGTTCGGACTAATGTGGCTAGTGCTAGCACTAATGAGAGCGATAAGAGAATTGATAAGCTTACTTCGCTTGTTGAAACACTTGCTCTCCAAACCACTAACAACACCAAAGCTATCAATGCACAAGTTAATGCTATGAGTCGGTCATGTGAAATATGTGGGGGATCTCATTCATACACCGATTGTCCTTCGACTCATGACAATCCGGAAAATGTGTATCCCGCCAACGGTAACTATTCCACGGGAGGCTATCAAGCACATCCTCAAGGTGACCGCAATTTGCTCAGCTATCGCTAACAACTTTCTTTCACCACCCGGTTTTCCCCCACAAAACCCAAACAACCTCAATCGCAACAATCAAAACCAACCTCGAGCTCCAAATCAATATCAAACCCAAAGAAACCCATATCCACCTCAAAGAAACAATCAAGTTCACCAACCACCCGCTTATCAACCACCTGCCTACCATGCTCTTCCTCCCACCCAACCCACCACATTTAATCAAGAAGTTGACACTTACATGAGGACTAATGATGTGATAGTGCAAAATCTTCAGCGGGAAATGGCCAACATGAAAGCAGATATGGTGAAACAAGGGAATGATCTTCGAGCCGATATGAGAAACTCTTTGGCAAGTCAAACGAATGACTTAAGGAACATGATGGCTAGTTTCTTCCCAAGTAATCAAGCCTCTGGTTCGGGTTCTCTTCCGAGTAACACCGT
Source organism: Glebionis coronaria (assembly GCA_025667525.1). Taxonomy (NCBI): domain Eukaryota; kingdom Viridiplantae; phylum Streptophyta; class Magnoliopsida; order Asterales; family Asteraceae; genus Glebionis; species Glebionis coronaria. The sequence goes on from CM046880.1 coordinate 23,230,871, forward strand.
TGCTAATCCAAGAGGGGAGATGAAAGCAATCACCACTCGCAGTGGAAAAGGTTTAAAGGAACCCGAGCTTCCTACACCTACACCGGTGATTGTGACAAATGAAAATGAATCCCCTTCTCCAATTCCTCCAACTTCTACTTCTCCAGTTCCTCCAACTTCTACTTCTCCAATTCCTCCACCTTCTACTTCTCCAATTCCTCCAACGTCTACTTCTCCAATTCCTCTAACTTCTACTTCTCCAATTCCTCCACCTTATACTTCTACCCCTCCACCACCCAAGGATGTGAGTGAGAATTCTATTCCAAAGCCTTCATCTCAACCCAATATACCTTATCCCTCAAGTTTGAGGAAAGAGAAGTTGAAGAACAAGGATGATATTCAGGTTTCTAACTTTCTTAAAATGTTTAAACAACTGAATTTCAACATCTCCTTTGCCGATGCTCTCGCTCACATGCCGAAATATGCTAAAATGTTTAAAGATCTTCTCAGTGATAAGGAGAAAATTCTTGACATCGCTCAAACCCAACTTAACGAGAATTGCTCCGCAGTGCTCTTAAGGAAATTACCCACCAAACTTGGTGATCCGGGTCGCTTTCTCATTCCTTGAAACTTCCCCGGGGTAGAGAATTGTATGGCCCTAGCCGATCTAGGTGCTAGTATCAACTTAATGCCTCTAAGCGTTTGAAAAAAATTGTCTCTACCCGAGCTAGTCCCTACACGAATGACTTTGGAATTAGCCAACCGTACGGTTGCTTATCCGGTGGGGATAGCCGAAGATGTTTTCGTTGGTGTCGACAAATTCACCTTTCCGGCGGATTTTGTTGTCGTTGACTACGAGATGGACCCCCGTGTTCCATTAATTGTTGGACGTCCATTCTTGAGGACCGGTCGCACTCTCATTGATGTAGCCGCGGGCGAATTAATCATGAGAGTTGGTGACAATAAAATCGTTTTCAACATGGGTAAACTTTCTAAGCAGCCTTCTGAAAATGAGAGCGTTAATTTCATTGACGTTCTGGATGAGGCTTGTGAAGAACATTTCAAAGACGCTTGTAAAAGTGGTTCTTCTTCTCTACCCATTTTTGAGACCGTTGCCTCTATTGCTCCCTCACTAACTCCATTTGGAGAAAGTGATATTCTTTTGAAAGAACTTGAAGCTACTTTGGGAGATGTGGACTTACAATATGACGATTCTCCCTCCAATTAGGATGAAGACATTCATACCATTGAGAAACTTCTCAATGAGGACCATATTTCTCCACCATCTCCTAAGGATATCTCTATCGATGAACCGAATTTGACTACGCCTTCCATCGAAAATCCTCCAGATTTAGAGCTTAAGGACCTACCATCATATCTCGGGTACGTTTTCCTTGAAGACAATAAGAAGTCACCCGTCATCATCGCAAAGGACTTGAAACAAGAAGAAAAATCCCGACTTATCGCCGTGCTGAAGAATCATAAGAAAGCGATTGCTTGGAAAATCTCTGATATTCGTGGAATTGATCCTCACTTTTGCACACATAAAATTCTCATGGAGGACGACTTTAAACCCACTATTCAAAGCCAAAGAAGGGTGAATCCCAAGATCCATGACCCTATCTCGGATTCACCATGGGTTAGTCTCGTCCATTGTGTGCCTAAGAAAGGCGGAATCACCGTTGTGCCCAATGAAAAAAACGAGTTGATTCCTACTCGTCTCGTTACAGGGTGGAGAGTTTGTATAGACTATCGCAAAGTCAATGATGCTACGAGAAAGGATCATTTTCCTCTTCCTTTTATGGACCAAATGCTTGAACGTCTAGCGGGTAATGACTATTATTGCTTTTTAGACGGTTTCTCCGGGTATTTTCAAATTCCCATCGATCCTAAAGACCAAGAGAAAACCACATTAACTTGTCCTTATGGAACATCTGTTACAAACGAATGCCTTTCGGCTTATGCAATGCTCCTGGGACTTTCCAAAGGTGTATGATGGCTATATTCCATGACATGGTTGAATAAACTATGGAAGTCTTCATGGACGATTTCTCGGTCTATGGTGATTCTTTCTCTCATTGCCTTGCCAATTTAGAACGTATTCTCCAACGGTGTGAAGACACTCGTCTTGTTCTAAATTGGGAAAAATGTCATTTCATGGTAAAAGAAGACATTGTTCTTGGACACAAAATCTCCAAAGCCGGTCTTGAAGTAGACCGTGCTAAAGTGGATGTCATAGCCAAATTACCTCCACCTTCAACCGTGAAGGGTGTGTGAAGTTTCCTTGGTCATGCGGGCTTCTATCGTCGATTCATTCAAGATTTTTCTAAAATCGCTCGCTCGATGACCCACTTCTTGGAAAAAGATACTCCTTTTATCTTTTCTAAAGAGTGTCTTGAATCCTTCAATCTTCTTAAGGACAAGCTAACTAAGGCACCGGTCTTGGTTACCCCTAATTGGGAGCTACCTTTTGAATTGATGTGTGATGCTAACGACTTTGCTATTGGAGCGGTTTTGGGCCAAAGAGTGAACAAACACTTCCAACTAATCCATTACGCTAGCAAGACAATGACGGGGGCTCAATTGCATTATACCACTACCGAAAAAGAGCTTTTAGCTGTAGTGTATGCTTTTGAGAAGTTCCGCCCCTATCTTGTCCTTTCCACCACCATTATCTATACCGACCATTCCGCGTTGAAGTACTTGTTGACTAAACAAGATTCTAAACCAAGACTTCTTCGTTGGGTTTTGCTCCTTCAAGAATTTAAAATTGTAATTCGTGACAAGAAGGGAGCCGAAAACCTAGTCGCGGATCATCTAAGTAGACTTGAGGATCCTTATCAAGGGGATCATCTGAATCAAGAGATCAATGACTCTTTTCCCCTTGAGGCCTTAATGTCTATCAATTCCAATCTTGATGACACCCCTTGGTTTGCGGACATTGCAAACTACTTAGCGGGTGGTATTCTCATCGAAGGGTTAACATCCCAACAAAATAAGAAGTTCTTTAAAGATGTTAAGACTTACTTTTGGGATGACCATTATCTCTTCAAACAATGTGCTGATCTGATTATTCGTCGGTGTGTTGATGGACCCGCAGATTTAGACATTCTCGAAGCTTGCCATAAAGGACCCACCGGTGGTCACTTTGGTCCCAACTACACCGCGAAGAAAGTGTTTGACTCGGGATTCTTTGGCCCACTATTTATCGTGACGCTCACGCGATGGTTAAAAATTGTGATGCTTGCCAACGCCAAGGCAAGATCACACATAAAGATGAGATGCCTCAAAATTTCATACAAGAATGTGAAATCTTTGATGTATGAGGTATCGACTTTATGGGCCGTTTCCATCATCTAAAGGGAACAAGTACATCCTCGTAGCCGTTGACTACGTTTCCAAATGGGTTGAAGCTAAGGCTCTCCCTACGAACGATGCGAGGGTGGTTGTGAACTTTTTAAAGCAGCTTTTTGCTCGATTCGGTGTTCCTCGTGCTATGATCAGTGACCGCAGGACTCATTTTGCAATGATCAATTTGCTCGAGTCATGGCTAAGTACGGTGACAATCACCGTCTTTCCACCGCTTATCATCCTCAAACAAATGGCCAAGCCGAGATTTCTAACCGTGGATTGAAGCGAATTCTTGAGCGTACTAAGGGAGAGCATCGTGCCTCGTGGGCCGATAAGTTAGATGATGCTTTGTGGGCTTTCCGCACCGCTTATAAGACTCCGATTGGTTGCACTCCATATCGTCTTGTGTACGGGAAAGCATGACACCTCCCTATTGAGCTGTAACATAAGGCATACTGGGCCTTGAAGTGGGCCAATTTCGACATCAACAAAGTCGGTGATCTTCGGAAGATTCAACTCAACGAGCTAAATGAACTGAGGAATGAAGCTTATGAGAACTCATCTATTTACAAGGAGAAGACCAAGATCATTCATGACTCAAGAATTAAGAACCGAGAGTTTCACGTTGGTGATCAAGTTCTACTCTTTAACTCTCGGTTGAAGATCTTCTCTGGCAAGCTGAAGAGTCGTTGGTCTGGTCCATTCACCGTCGACAAAGTCTTCCCATATGGCACCATTGAGCTTTCTCAGCCAAATGGGCCTAATTTTAAGGCGAATGGCCAGCGCGTGAAGTTGTACTTTGGTGAGGACATCTCTCATGAGATGATTCCATCCCGCACCACGTTTCCCTTGAATTAGTTCTAGGTCGAGTCAGGCTCGTGACTCGGTTATCAAAAACAAGCGCTTCTTGGGAGGCAACCCATTGATCTATGCTTTACTGTTTTCATAATAAGTGTAGGGGAGCCCCGTATGTGTTTGTTGTCTTGTTTCTTCTTATGTGCAGGGATTAAAAGCTTTAAAGATCCATTCTCGATGACTTTTGACGAACCGTGATCCCGTGTACCCGTCTTCCCGGTTCTATCCTAAACTGTCGTGATTCAATATTTCATATCTTATATGTTCACATTGAAATCACTATAGTTGTCGTTTCCTTAGCAAGATTTAAACAAAGTGCACAATGTCCTAAGTGTAGGGGAGTTTACTCCCACATGCTTAAACATTGAGGACAATGTTTATATCAAGTGTAAGGGGACTTCTATCGAAGTAAGTGGTTTTTTCCATGAATTTGCCCTTATTTTAACCGGAAAATCTAATTTTTCGACATTTTTCAAAATTTTTAATCTATTTTGGCCTAGTAGTATAGTAATACTTTCCTTTTTTATCGTTATTTACTTTCCTTGCTAAAATAAAAGTTTAATAAAGTGGTTTTAAATTTTTCAAAGTCGTGAATATTTTGACTCAACCCGAGTTTACTTATCTAAGTTTACTCTATCTAGTATCCTTAACGTGTTTAAGTCAAGTTTTGCTAGGCTTTTATATAGGGAACTTTAAAACGCGAAAGTCTTAACTCTCACGGGATAAGAACAAGAACTTTTCGCAAGTTCCTATAATTGATCCTAGAGAGTCATTTATCAAGGGAACTTTAAAATGCGATTTCTAAACTTGAAAAAGTCTAAGAGTTTGCAAGATCCTATAGATGACTCGAAAACCCAAAACTTTGATTTAATTGGCTAAGCATCCACGAGTCTCATTCCTTGAGATTTTAAATTATGGAGAACGAGAGATGATAGAGTCAATTATAAGTTTGGTATTCTTTCGTGATTTTATGTGAGTTGATTATAAGCCTATTCTCCCATCGCTTGTTAATAAATATATCTGCAATAAATAAGGTTGTACGATTTGAAAAGTTACTTAGCTTCTAGCACAAGATCGTTTAAACGTTGCTTGGTATTAATTAGAGTTCATAGCCAAGGCATAACTTATTGAAGCGGGATGCGAAGATTGGCGAGTCCGAAAAGGTCCTAACAAGACATGAGGGCTACATTTTATTGCTAAAGATCCAAAAGTGATGTGAAGAATCATTTATCAAAAATCAATATGAAGGATCGAGACACACGACGAAAAGCAAAAACTCCCCTAAAGATCATGGAGAATTCTATCCAAAAAGGCCCTAACAAGGTATGAGGATAAATAGATCCAAGTCCTAAAAGGAGGCGGATCGTTCTATATCAAAGTCCAAAATAAAGATTGGAGAAAAATGAAGAAGTTGTGGTCCAAATATAAAGAATATCTTAAAAAACTTCAAGTGAAGAAATTCCTGTTATGAAGAGAAGACCATAATTTCAAGAACGTCTCTCAAGATTCGAAGTATGAAGTCGCTGCCAAATATCGGTCCGAGAAAGGTCTCAAATCGTGAAGCGAGTTATGCCAAGATATGAACTTATGAGGTCCCGAGAAGCAGTTTTAAAAGATTTTGTCCTTTAGCTAACTATTGATCAAATCGTCCCACTTTATTTTTGGCCTAAATAACTATCGAAATAAGTCAAACAATGCATCCTCGTGATCATTCAAGACAATATTAAAATATAAGAGATACACCTAGGAATAAGGGAGTCTAAGTAAATAATTGGGCCACATGAATTTGTGTTAGTCTGCTAATTTATAATAACAATGATCTCGTTTTTAAGCTTAGTATGGGGAACGTGAAACTTGAGGATGATAAACATTCATGACAGCCAAAAACCCAATGTAAGTCTTTGATTTCTTACTGGTTTTGTTATTTTAGTTTCCTTAGTGTTTAGCATTTAATAAAGGCCAATGTGGGTTATCTATGATGAAAAATGTAAACCGTACTTTGAAATTAATGCATTGCATGAGGGCATTGCAATGGTCAAGTGTAGGGGATTTAATAAGTGTGAAAACACTTATCCTTTTACTACTTATTTCCAATAATAACAAGACCAAAACGTATATTTTATGTCGTAAAAGTCGCAATTATGTGTGGTTTGTGTTTTTATTATGTTTTAGGACCAAAAGTTGAAAAAGGAAGAAAACATGGGCTATCACGGGCTTTTATCGAAGAAAACGAGAAAAGACAAAGTCAAAATATCGAGAGTGCAAAAAGAACGGAAGTCCAAGGCCTATTCTGAAGATTTATCGAAGAAAAAGTCTAAAGACAGAAGTTTAATGAAGTCGAAGAACTCAAGTCTAATAGAAGAAGAAAATTATAAGACAAGTTCAATTCGTATCTACAAATCCCGAGACGACATCGAGAAATACAAAGCATTTAAATCGAGTCGGGAAGAAAGAAAGAAGGAAGCAACACATGCACCTTCCCACCTCCTATAAATACCCTCCTAATGACACATTAGGAGGGTGTTAGTTAATTAGTTCATTTTCAATTTGAGTAGTTTTAGTTTTTAGAGAGAGAAAGTGTTTAACTTTCTCTCACTAGGAAAGTTTCATCTTTTTATTCCTTTCTTGTTGAATCAAATCTTTACTTTTGAGAGTTTAATCTTGTTTTTGATCTTAATCTTCTTCTACCTTTCTTGTTTTTAAATTTAATCTTGATTAGTGATAATCTTTGATTTTGCTTAATCTTGATGTTTGATTGATTAAAAAGTTTATCTTTTTATCAATCTTTAAGTTTTTATAAGACTTAAGCTTTGAGCTTGACATGCTTATTGGCTTATTTTGTATTTAGCTTTTTTGTTTCAAAGTTTTCTTAAAGTATTCGTCTTTTTAAAGTTTGCTTATTTAAAGTTTTGAAAAGTTGTTATTCGTGCTTATTTAGTTTGTTTCATTATAGATTTGATTAAGTTTTGGTTTGAGCTTATTAAAAAATAGCTTATAACTTGGCTTATTTCGAATCACAAGGTAATCGGAAAAGGGTAAACCCCTTTCCGATTAGACATTCCGACTAGGGCCTCACATTCCGATATGTGCACTATTATTCCGATCTTAGGATCGGAAAAGGGTTTTGTATTCCTTTTACTTTCCGATCAACATTCCGACGAGGGTGCTTTTGATATTCCGATTGGTCTTAATTTTGCCATATTATGATAGCTGTCTTTTATACATTCCGATTGGGTGTATTCTGACCAATCATTCCGATTATATTCCGATTAGAAGCATTCCGATAGGATTCATTTTTAGACATTCTGATTGCTTTACGATTGAGTGTATTCCGACTAGGCATTCCGATGGTATTCCGATTAGGATTATTCTGACGGATTTAAGTTTTTCGTTTTACAAAGTTTTAAGTTTCAAAAATTGCACGCTTCCCGAAATCTCTGTTTTTACCAAGTGTTTTTCTAATTTTGTTTTTAAGTTTTCAATCATTTATTTTTAACTCGTCATTTTAGTTTAATTTTTAAAGCTTTTATTTTACTCAACGACACTTTCATATTTGCTATTAGTTTAAAATAGATAACCAAACCATTTTCTTTTCCACCAAGAACGACTGAGTCGCACTTTCTACTAGTAATCAATTCGAAAAAATCGGATTAACGAACTTTCATACGAGGCAAACCCTTGTATTAATGATGTTTTAAATAAATTCAATATTCCAAAAAGATTCAATTCCAAAGGTTCCTTTAAACCAGGTATGTAATCATCAACTTTTTCAACATTCTTTTATAAAATACTAAATCTGTTTCAACTTAGTTTTCAATATATGTTTATTAGATAGCTTAATTTATGTATGCAAGTAGGGCTGTCAAACGGGTCGACCCGATACTTGTGCATGTGGTAGTGTGTTATCAGATCAGAACATTTATTTCATCATATAATAATATGTATCACACATTTCAAGAAAAAACATCCTATCTTTTCTTTTCTTATCTTATGTTTTATTACACATTTCAAAAAATTTCAAAATCCAATGTATATTATCTGTATATAAATACATACATCTCTCTTAAACTTTCAATCACATATTGTTTATGTTTATAGCTTGAAAGCTTTCCAAAGGAAGGAAAGTGGTTATTTTGAATTATTTTTGACTCTAATAAATCATTTCAGACACACAAACTTTCCCAAAACAACATGATGTTCATTGTAATAAAAGTTAATTCACTTTGCACATCATATTGTTCTCGGCAAAGTTTGTGTATTTGAAATTGTTTATTAGATTCAAAATGTATTCAAAATTACCATTTCTTCTTTTGGAAAGAATTCATTCTATAAACACTAACATTCTTAAAACTGGTTAGTACAACTTTGTTTTCATGGAGAAATAGGTCCAAGTAAGTTTTATATTAAATCGTCATAATCTTTGATTTAATTGTTGTTTGCAGAAATCATTTACTTTGAGTTTTAGATTTGATTATCAGGCAATTAAAAGAGTCTTTGGATATGTTGTGTTTGACTAGAAAAAGTCAAGTAGAGTTGTTATATGTTGGTTTTGTTCTGATATTGATTGTGCTAAGATTCTTAGTTGTTTGTGATCTTAATAGTGGTGTTTAGTTTTATGAACTTTGAATGTCTAAGTCAAAGGATAGGTGTTCTTGGCATTTGATGAATTTTGGTTGATCATACGTTGTGATTTTGAAGCAAAGTTTGCGGTTCTAATTGTTTAATAACATAGTTTTTAGTGTAGCTATTCAGTTTTTCTAGATAAGCTTTAGATTTACTTTTCATAGTGATAAGTACGAAACAGGTTATTGTAAATTTGGTTTGATTAGTTTGACTTGTGTAAGTCAACAGCTCAAGAGTTCTTGCAACTTTGCCAACTTTGATTCACTATACTTAGATTTGTAATTTGAACTGGTAGGTGTTGATCATAGATATTAGTTAAACATACTAATTTGTATTTGCTGTTGTAATCTCTAGTGCTAAACCTACATACTTTTGACATTGTGATTGGAATTTTGATTTAGCTCTTTGGTTGTTGTTATTAGGTGTTTTCTAGTTAAATTAGACCATTTTGAAATTGAAATTTAGTGCATACCTTTAGTCAATAAGTGTGTACTTTGTTACTAATTGAAATCAAATTGACATTGTAGGAAATCGTGAGGTTGATGTTCCAGAGTGTTCAGGCATTGAAGAGATGAAGAAACAGAAGGAACAAACAGAGGACGATGGATTTGAGATGGAAAAAGATGATGACCAAGATAAAGATGAACAAGATGAGGACGATGATTCTGATGATCAGGCATGGACTACCAAAAAAACAAGAAGAACAGGCAGTTCAAGTTGATCAAAAAAGAAAATTGTTGTCAACAGATCTCCACCAGTCAGACATTGCATTCTTGGGTTACCATGTATCAAACCCAACGTTGTCAACAGAATTGTTTAATTATCTTATCTGGTATCCTAGACATGTTATTCGGGCTTTTGCAAAACATGTACTCTATATATTAGTTAGGTGCACCTAATTGCAACATAGGTAGTTGCAACCTAATCTCTTTTGACACCCTTTATAAAGGGTTTAGATATCTTACTTAGGTGAAGGTAATTGCAACATATGTAGTTGCAAGGTAATCTATTTTAACACCCTTTATAAAGGGTTTAGACTAAACGTTTATATTATGTATATATACATAAATTATGAATGAAGAATATCTTGGTAAAAGATATTCAATTTTGAGAACATAGTACAATAACAGAGAAGAACAGAGAAGAACAAAGACTTACAGGAACAAAAGACTTGCAGGTTTTTGATCCGTATGATCGGCTTGTTATTATGTGTTTTGTAGGTTTTTTATCTGTATGATATGTGTTAAAAAGATAAATAATCCCGGTTCATATTATATAACAAATAAGTTTTACACAAGTTATGATTCTTAATTTTTTATTTATTTAACGGTCCTTATAATTTAATCACATATAAAGTTTATAAAGACTAAAAACGTAATATGTTATAAAAACAAGTATATACCGTTGAGTCCTTGTGATTTTAAGTTAAAAAAAATTAAGCACAAAATTTATTTACATAAAAAAGACTGGTTGTTAAAAAACCAGTGTTTTTAAATGTCTAAAACACTAGTTTTTTGATATAAAACGGTGTCCTTAACATTAACACATAAAGACAGGTTGTTACCTAAAAACCATTGTATTTAAGTGTATAAAAGGAGTGTTTACAGCCTACAAAACTAGTCTCTTTAGAATTCACCTTATAGAGACTGGTTTTTTTTTAAGAAAACAAGTTTCTATTTATTCCCTTCCCACCATTTTTAGGTCATAGACACTTGTTTTCACGTAACCAGTCTCTTTAGGGGGGGTCTCTAAGGGCTTTTTTGTAGTAGTACATAACCAAAAGATCTTAAAACTAACTACATCAACAACCCAGTTACGAAAAAACCACACTTTCTAGGAGGAAGGGCATAAATGCCGGTAAGAAAAAGCATTTGCTTACAATGATAAGAATATGCAGTCACATGTACTATTTACAGCATCCACAGAGCACAAAAATATAAAAGCATTTTAGCATGTGTAAACACCCATTTTGAAATGAAAAATAACGAAAGAAAATAAGCAAGCACTATGTAGCTCGGCAGCCAAGAGTCGAATAATGATACATTGTCATGAATCTCAAAAGGATTTTAATTAGACATAATACACTAGGAACGAGTGAAATCAGATTGAAACAGAGCTCTGTGTTTGTGTGTGTGTTTGAGTTCTGCTCCATGGAAAACATGTGATTCCTTTCCTTTTTTATGTTGCTTTACCAGTAACTCTTTGAGCAATCCAACCCAAGCCATCATAGAGTCTGTCGCCTGTAAGGGCGGAACAAGCTTGAATGTGCCAATCATGGTTCTTAATACTGTGAAGGGAAAGGGCATCCGTTATTTCAGCTGGGGTCATTGCATCCTTCAAGTCTTGCTTGTTTGCAAATACTAATAGCACTACATTTTGAAGTTCCTCATTTGGAAGCAATCTGAAAAGTTCGTCTTTCATGAGAGAAATCTGAGCCCTGTCAGTGATGTCTATCATTGTGATTACAGCATGGGTCCCATGATAATAAGTAGCCCATGATGTCCTAAGTCTTTCTTGCCCACCAAGATCCCACACCTGTTCATCGCATCCAATTACCAAATTTAATTTTAAAATACATCACGTATAATAATTTATAATAATCTTCTGTCAAAAAAGTGTAATGTGTTCGCTGGATGAAAAATATAATGATTTAACCAAGTTCAAGGTGCTTAGGGTACTTTATGCCTCAAACTTTTTCATAAAAAATAATAAAAGATTGCACATGTCGCCATATTTTAAACTTGTAAATTTCACCATATTTCATAATCCATTATCGAGCCTAAAAGATTAAGTACTACACTAAACTTACTAATAGAATAGCTTTTAATCATAGACCAAGCTAACAAGTATGATACTATCACATTATCACTCATAACAAAGTTCTGCCATATACTTAAAAATTATGCAGCATCAATTAAAATTTAAACGAGACTAAATGTGACTCCAATATTTGATAATGATGAAAGAGGCAAAACGGATAGCGGGGAGACAAACTACCCTACTACGCAAGCACAGAAAGAGGTTATCAAAGTAAAGACACAAACATAAGATTATACCCCTAATAAGTTTCCATGATGTTAATGCTTAACTACACATGGATGGCCAAGTTGGTAAAAGCGTGCGACTATCGTCACTAGAATGTGAGGGGTCTCAAGTTCGAATAACCTTGAAGTGGATAAACAATCCTGCTTGTGCCCATCATCAATAATTAATACTGTATAAAGTTTTGATTCTCTACTCGGGTATATTTTAATACGGGTTTATCTAACTTCATTTTCCAACATACAAGGTATATGTGGATGAACAAGAGATCAAGACAAATGAGTGCAGCTTTCCGGTAACCATGAAAGAGACTTCATTTGTGTCTTTCTAGTTTTGGTTCATCTAACTTGACTACATAAAAGTTAACCTTTTGCAAGCACGAGCTCCTATAATATTATACAATGGCTATTACCAAGTTCACGTAACTGTATATAGACTTGCTGCAGACGTAAGTTTTTATACAGCAGAGATGCCTCTTATGCAGATTGTCAATACTAGTTACAATTTGTTATAAAAGTAAGAAGACATCCCTACCAAATTTGGTGTATAAAGATGCTACATCCTGTCACGGTACAAAACCACGAAAATGGTTAGAAACCGATACGAAGTTGGTCAATAAATTACGTTTGGTATATAAAAATGCTCTCCTATCACGGATCAAATCAATCAAAAGTACACAAAGTTGCTTATTCCAGCTTTTTCTCGCTATATAAGCTTCTCAGTACCATGTGTGACAAGTTAAACTCTCATATGTCATCTACTACCATTTTTTAAATTATACACTAGTCCACGGATATTAAGCTATGGTGCAAATTACTTGTTCAAGACCTTCTTCCAAAATCAACTAGATTCATGCAGCCATGCATATACTTTGGCCAAAGCTTAATCTATTTACCAGTTAGTTTGTGCAATTGTGCATAGTACTGCTTGTACATCTACCTCTTGACAGTTTGCCTATACATCTACCATCGATGTCCAGCTCTGTAAACAAGTCAAAAACTATCTAAACTATTCAGCAGTAGCTGCACATCCCCTACTAAATAGAAGCAATGAGAACATTACCACAGCTATTATGTTTTTCCTGCACATGATCAAGTCTTGTGTCTGACAACTTGCGCAAGCGCAAAGGATACTACACCGCCATTATTGCTCCAAAGGTTTATATTATGTTGTTTATAATACCATACTTGATATTAAGATTAAGAGTCACAAACTGATGGTACCCGACAGAAAAAAGGGCATACACAACATTATAGCTCTCTGGAAGAACTAACTATTCCTGGTCAAATAAAGCCAAAGATATATTATAAATCGAGTATCTGTAGTTTTATAACTGACACGGACAAATAAATGAATTGGGACATGTTGGCATTATATAAAGGGTATCACAGTGGGTGTTTTTATTGTGTTCACAGTGGATACTATCACATTATCACTTTATAATGCCTAAGTACATGATGCGCAATAAAGCGACGATGCACGCTTTAGCTGATGCGTGCGGCTCAACACGCATCCCGTAATTGCATTGCCTCAGGGTGTCCGATGCAATAGGGGTGTGCATCAGCCTCGGTCGCGCCTCAGGCGCGTTTTTCTAAACACAGGTTTGGTATATAAAGATGCTCTCCTATCACTTGTGACCTTTTCACAAAAGCAACTACATTCATGCAACCTGCACATCCCATACTAAATACAAGCAATGAGAGCCTTACCAGAACTGTTACGTCTTTTCCTGTCTGGTAACTTGCCTAAGAGCAAAGGATAAAAGCTTATATTTATATTATGTTTTTTAAATTACCATGCTTCACAGCTCTCTGAAAGAGCTAACTAGTCCTCGACAAATAAAGACAAGGTCCAGGAAACCATTTATATATCCGTACGAAAGAAACACTATCCAATCCATAAAAGCCAATTTTGTATTGTTCAACAGCAAGTGTTATTTGCAACAGCCAGTGATGTTAAGAGAACATATTATCGTTCATGAAGGTGTAAATTAATATTATGGGTCTGTAAGTTGTTAGCAAGAATTAACTACTATTTGTATCAACAGATGCTCTTTCTTCACAGGATACATCAATCAAGACTCGTCAAAGATGACTGTTTACACATTTTGGTCTCACTATAACTGATAGAAAGGTTTCCTATCTAAAATAGATGTCCCACATCTTCTAGCGTTTATATTACTTGTTTTAATTAAGGCAAGATTATCTTAAGATGTCACAGCCGGTATTCCACATATAAAGGGAATATATACACAACAGAATAGTTCTCTATAACTAGACTCTCCCCAAAACAGTAGCAAGCATGATTTCACCCTCACTTCGTTTAAAATATATATTACGTATTCAAGACTCCCCGTCAAAAAGGATATGTTTCGTATGATGTTTCGTATGAATCAGCTATTGTCTGTATTAACTTCTCAACAGATACATTAGCATGAATCAATGTGTATTAGATGTTCATTCCGTCTTTCTCGGCCTGCCAAGAAGTTTTGCTGTTGTGCCTACTACTTGTATAGTTGTATACTCTTCGTTACAAAATAACTGTGCCAGGAAGTTTTATACCGAGACATTCAAAATTTTAAGTGGATACATACTAACATTACATATTCAAATTCTTATACATAAGCGAACAAGCACGAGCCAACCCCGACACGTCTTTAAGAAATTGAGGCAACCGCGTTGTCAAATTCACCACCATCTTATGTTTCACCTCGTCACATAACTTTTTGTAAGTCTCCTCCACGACCAACCGCGGCTTTGACGCCTCCACAGTCGATAGATTCTTAGCAATATCTTTATTGCACCATCTTTCAAAATTTTCTAATACTTTGAACAACTCTTTTCGCGTTTCATCGCATTTCTTTTTCATTTTCCTCTTGTTTGATTGTAATTGAGCGATTGTATGAATATCCGCGGAAAATTCTTCCATAGCGGTCATTGTATCTTCTTCCGGAAGTTTCTCGAGTTCGTTGAGCCATGAGCATAATAATGATTCAATTTTAGGGTATTGAGACTTTAAGATGTGATTTGTGCTAACAACCAGGTTATAATTAAGCCAATGTTCGAGCGACTTAATGTAGTTATTTTGGTGTAGCATGAGTTTTTTGAACTCGGTTGACAAAATTTTTACATGATGATGGAGTTTTCGCGTGTTGTGCAAGTCATGAGCACTTGTTTCTTCTCGCAGTTCCAAGGTTTTGAAGTTTTGTAACGCTTGAATTATCGTGGACTGGTGTTCATGTTGCTTTTGCATATTTTCCCACATTGTCGCCATCCTGCAAATAACTTTTCGTGTTAGTTTCAAGCATTTATAAAAAAATGTACTTGTATTTACACAACGATACAATATGACATCTTTCTTACCAGTCGATCATAACAACATTGATTAATAAAATAATTGTAAGAAATTGCGTTCGGTTAACTAATGATAGAAATAATAATGTAAAGTTAGAATCACTTACTCTTGAACAAGTTGAACAAGTTTTGGATACAATTGCTCATCACGAAGACGGTTGATTTCTGTGATGGTGGAATTGATGGCGGAATTGATAGACTGCATATCCACAATGTATCTTGGGTCCAACTGCTTTACGGGCATCGAGTCGTTACTAACACCTCCAAGTTTATTCAATGATGCAATCTCTCTCTGGTATGCATATATCACATCTTTAGCATCCTTGGATTGCTTATATAGTTTCTTCTCCCATTCTAACATCTTGTCTAGTATCGTAGCGAGTGTCTCTTTCTCTGCGTGAACAAAGCAGTCATTGTTGAGAGTAACGACCCGCATGAATCTTGTAGAATGACCAGTAAGACCTATAATAAGCAAGGCTGTTAGCATCAATATGACTCGAAAAACAAATGCAATTTCAAATAAAGACGAACACGTATAACAAGATTAACCAGCCATATAATCTATAGTAATTACCTCGAAAACGTCCAAAATTTGAGCGGTGGTGTAACTTATTATACTCGAGAATCCTAGAAACTTGATATGCACTTTGTGAAGCGTTTATAAAACAATCATCAACCTGTTTGAATAAGTTGACATCTTTCTTATTCACAATTGAGGCGAAGTAATCACTAAAGGCAGCGCCTGTGTTTTTGAGAGCCGAAGCGTAGGCGGAATTGGCATCAGCAAAGGCGGCATGAGCGGATATCGAGCGTCTCATATATGCTTTACTGCGCTTGCATGGGTCCATCTTTGATTCAAAACACCCCATGCTAGTAAAAAAGTGGGTCGATTAATAAATCTCTTGGGTTTGGTTCGTTGGAGTTAAGTGAATACATGTACGGATGTTTATATAGGTAGATATGTCGGTCAAAACCAACCGACGATGTTTATATACGGAAGGATTTTATATAAAAGACTTTCTTCTTTTTTTTCTTTTTTTTTTTTAATTTTTTTTTTTAAATTTTTTTAAGCTCATGTGTGTAATTGAAGCAGCTAGTAGTGGTGTTAATATTCGGGTCGGGTTATATTGGGTAAACCTGACTAACCCGAATTCGAAATCGAGTTTGAATTCGGGTAAACAAATTATGTCTAATCCGGGTCCGAGTCAACCCGATTGATCCGAATAAAGAATATTTTTATTTTTTAGTTAATTTAATATAATTTCTATTAAAAAAAGTAAAAAAAATTGTTTTTTTATATTTTATTCAAACTCAAGTTAACCTGAACACGAATAAACCCGACCCGATTAGACCCGAGCTAAATAGACCCAAACCCGACTAACTCGAGTTGAAATCGGGTTAGGTTCAAGTAAATTAGTTTTAGTCTCGACCCAATTTTAACCCCGACCCGAACAACTCAAACCTAACCCGATTCCCACCCTAAATACTACTCTTCATATGCTCTAAAGCCGAGCTTCACTTCACTTAACTTCAATGTTAGTACTTTAGTTAGCGATAAATACACTCGTAAATAGTCATTATTGAACACTCAAATCAAGTTACAAAAGGCTTTTTATTATTATAAAATATTTAGCAAAAAAGATTTCTATTATAAAAATATTTTTTTGCAAAAATTTAACATATTCCAAATCATTGATAAAAACTTTACTATCATTATTATAATACATTGATAGCACTAAACACATTAAGTTCTCGGACAGATTCGGTATCCTGTCAGTTTACTGTTGTCCGATATAGACAATAAAGAGACCTGGTTTCTTGGACAGATAAAGATATCGGTCAATGAAGCAGTTTTGGGCTGTTTTGGTTTTTGATCCATTTTGGGCTAAGACACTTGGTGTTTGGGTTTACGTGAAACACGGCTACCATTCCGAACGTACTTGTTTGACGTGTTTGTGTAGCAACCATAGAGGTGATAATTTATTCACTAAGTTTCATTTGATGTGGTCTACAAAGGTTAGTTTTCTTACCCTTTTTACGTTTAATTATATGTGTTAAGCATATGTGCCAAACTAGATCCATATCCGCTACGTACTTGTAGCGTTAATGGTTAACGTAGTATCTTAAATCCCAAAAAATACCACTGCCACTTTTAACCACCATCCCACTACCACCAATGGACCATTTCACCCCCCCTACTCCACATACGTGCAATCCTCCTCCTCCTCTTTCCGACCATATCGTGCATTGGTATCAACTACGGCCAAAAAGCCAACAATCTCCCGTAACCAGATAAAGTCTTCCCATTAGTAAAATCCATTGGTGCTAACAAAGTTAAACTTTATGATGCTGATCCTAAAGTCCTTACAGCCTTTGCAAACACAAAGGTCGAGTTCATTATTGGAATAGGTAACGAGTACTTACAAAACTACAAGATCCTGATGCTGCTCAAGAATGGGTCAAAACCAACATCCAAGCTTACCTTTCTGATACGAAAATTACTTCCATTGCTGTTGGGAATGAAGTTTTGACGTTTAACGATACGTCTCTATCTGGATGTTTACTTCCGGCTATGGAGTATACATACTGCTTTGATTAACGTTAAACTAGACAGAAAAATATTACTGTGACTAACGCACATTCTCTTGCTGTTCTTGAAACATCGTATCCGCGTCATCAAGAGCTTTTAGGAAAGATCCGTCATCAGGAGCTTTTACGAAAGATTTAGTTGACCGCCTTACTGAAACACCTGATCTTCTTGATAAAGACCTCCAAATGAAAAAAAAACAAATACATAATCTAAATAGTAAGCAGAACATGTTGAAACAGACATTATTTACAGCCCGACAACAGGAACTACAGCCTACAGAGAGCAGATTTTCTCAGATTCAAAAGTAACATTCATATTATCAACAAACAGTCAATAATCCCAACGGGTTTGAAAGCTCAGAGTAATAACGAGTTCTCTAAACTAGCTTGCACAATTATGATTACAAGCTCTAGTTAAGAATCCTGAATACATTCACACTATGCTACTACTCCTCTACATTCCTATATTGAATATATGGCGGTACCTAATGCTACAATACAACAATCCTCTACTCCTAACGTTGTTCACATACTTACACTTAACAGTAAAATCCAAGTCAAGGGTCGAATGGTGTTTTATGTTTTGAACAACGTTATGACCCCATTTCATCTTTGGACCTGATGTTCCTTCTTCTTGCATTTCTTCATCACTAAACTCACTTTCTTCACTGGATTCGGAAGATGAATCAGTATCATCACTAATAACTTCAGCCTTTCGTCTCCTTCTAACATCCTTGATTCCTCTTTGAAGGCGCCGCTGCTTTCTTGCTTTTCGCAGCTTTGGGTAGTCACTGGTATTTTCCTTTGAGTTTCTGTCAGTGCTATAATCATCTTCTGATTCAAGATTCTATGTATCACATTCATGCTTGCGTCTCTTCCTCCCCTCAATCGTCTACAACACAAGTATTAAAAATGACGAACTTATTATAAACATGGGTATCGACAAGTATAACAATTCATATTTACTATAGACATACCTTAGGACCACAATCAATTAGTCTGGACCATTCACTTTGGTTCCTCAGACAATCAAGAACAGCTTGTGAGTGACTCGAATAAGCATAACGGTCACCATTATGCTTACGCAGATTAGGCCAGTGCTGAGAAAATGAGTAGACCATCATTAGCATACATACAAATTGAATAGACAATAAAAGAACAAACATTTTATTACAAAATTATACCGGTAAAACATCATTGCAGAGTTCTTCATATGTCATCCGCTTTACTTTACTCATAATTTCAGCAAGCAAGGCTGGATTAGAAAAAGAAGCCATGTCAAAACCATATAATCTATTCCATCGGATAGCAAAATTTAACAGGGGGTGTTTGGATGTGCATTTAATAAGTGATTATCTGATATCCAATAATCGGGTGTAATAATCAGATAATATGATTATTTTTATAAAATTTATAAATAAAATGACCAAAACCAACATTTTTGTGAAAATAAGTGGAAAGAGAATAGGTTGAAGAAAGGGCACAGATAAGCAGGTCTATTTTACCCGTAGATAATAGCTTTGTTGCAGCTGCTACGAAACTGATTATCCAAAAATGGTTAGTTAACAAAGACATCTCTGTTATTTAAACACAAAAAAACCATCTTTGATTCATACAAACCTCTTCATCACTTAAGGCTGCAGGTGTATTGGTAGATGCAGGAGGCTGAACATGTGGCGGATGATGCTTTGGTGCAAGGTGTCTATTTAACTGACTGATCTTATCGCCTCTCACTGATAATTCTGAATTATCAGAGTCATCGGATTCTGGAGTAGCAGCGGTTTTTTGGACTAAAGAGGTTTTAGAGGATGACGCGACTGAAGGTTCCTTTATATCAGTAGAGTTCTTCGTGGAAACATGAGCATGTGAGGACTTGCTCAAATGTGACGATTTCAGGGCAGACATGGAAGATGATTTTGGAAGGTCTTTTGCTGGTTTTTTAGCCTTCTCGGAAGCATCTCCATTCCGGGGATGATCGCTTCAAGTATTGTCTTTTTTCCTCTTACTATCAGTGTCAAGATCTCTCGCCTTATCTGGAACAGATGGTTTTGATGAATTTGAAGAAGGTTTTCCAGCAGAAGATTTTGCAACTGTTGATGCTATCACTTTAGGTTGATTAGAAGCTCTTGAAGGATTCTGAACCCCTCTTGTGCCCTTTAGGTTGAGTAGGTTGTTCACCAGGTCCATCTGCTTTACTATCAATGTGTTGTAGGTTCTTGCCAGCCCTTTGCACCTTCCGTGATACAGTGTCGTTATTCAGTTCAAGACTTGCGGATGAAAGTTTGTTGGAAATTCTTGTATCTCGGATTAAGGTCTTGGAGCCGTTTAACTTTGGATTACTATTTGAAAGTTACTAGGTATGTACTTTACAAGTTCGAAACTCATATTTACTCTTGAGCCAAATATAAAGCCTCATTAGTTTTTAGTATATTTCGATAAAGTAAAACAGTTGATGACACAACTAATAAATTCCGATAAAGTAACTTACTTGATGACACTAAAAGTCGGGTCATGTTATTATATCAACAGTTCTTCGGCCCGTCGTAAACTCATTTCGATGGTCCTTCACACGTCGTAGCGACTTAAAAGAAAATATGATTATTCAAAAATTTAATGTCCGTTCGTGTCACTTAAGTTTTTTTTGCTTAAAATATATATAGAGGGTGGTAGGGGTTGGAAAGACAGACAAGCAAAGGCACACCAAGCAAGATACATGCAAATTGAAAAAGTTACGTGCATACGAGTTTGTTCTTCCAAAAGAAATCCTTGTGCACGCCTGCGGTTATGGGGGGAGTGGGATGTAACAGATCATGCCCCCATCTTTTGGGAATACCCGAGGGTAGACCTCTGGCACCATAACCAAAAGATCTTAAAACTAACTACATCAATAACCCAGTTACGAAAAAACCACACTTTTTAGGTGGAAGGGTACATGCCGGTAAGAAAAAGCATTTGCTTACAATGATAAGAATTTGCAGTCACATGTACTCTTCACAGCATCCACACTCCACAGAGATATAAAAGCATGTGTAAACACCCATTTTGCAATGAAAAATAACGAAAGAAAATAAACAAGCACTATGTGTAGCTCGGCAGCCAAGAGTCGAATAATGACCAACACCAGCTAAAGACCTAATTATTTTAATAATAATTATTATTAAAATTAATAATTAATAATAATAATAATAATAATAAAGGGGTGGGAGCGCAGATAGTATCTCGACTCCCATCTAATTTGTTGTAAATCTCTTTTTGTTTCTAATAAAAGTGATGGTTTTAAGGGAAAAAAACAACAATATTAATAATTAATAATAATAATATTATTATTATTATTAATAAAATTAATAATTAATAATAATAATATATGTGGGGTTATTAGGTGGTGTTAAACTAAGAAAAATGCAAATAAGACAAAATTGAAAACCAAATTATCCAAAAACTTTTTAATAGTTTTATAATAATTTTTAAAGTTATTAAAAAACTTCAAAATTAAATAAAATTAGAAATAAGCCAAAATGAAATTTTTTCAATTGTAAACCTAAAAAATATTAAATGAAACCTAAAAATAATTTTTATAAAATTTTAAAGTAATTTTAACTATTTTTAAACAATTTTCTAAAAACCGGGAATTTAAATAATAATAAAAAATTAATAAAAATGTAAAAAAGATATTAAACCAAAAAGTCCTAAAGTACTTGAATAACAAAGGAAAAATGAAAAGCTAAATAAAATCAAACTTAATAAGCTGAAATCAGCTTATTAAGCTTCGAATTAAATTAATAAGCAAGACCACAACACCCCTTAAATAATAAATTGTGAAAATGTCTACCAGTCAAAGATCCTAAGGCAGTTGGTTGAGGTGTTGGTGTGTGGTGTAAACAGCGCAGGTTCGAGTCCTGGCCTAGACTTTTTGTAAAAATATTTTTTTATACACCACTCACGCACTCAGTCGAACACACACAAACAAAACACACCTAACACTTATCATTTCACACACACTAACACCGATCATTTCAATCAAACACACACTGGATCATTTCACACACACATCAACCTAATTCGATCTTTCACAAATCGGCACTAATGTTAGGTAAGTTTTACCCCATTTTCCGGCTTATTTTGGGATTTATGATTATATAAAGGGTTGTTTGTTTCGGCTATATGTGGGGTTATTAGGTGGTGTTAATTTCGGCTTATATTTGGGCTTATTAGGGGGTGTTTTTTAGGCCTATATGAGGGCTTATGAGGTATTTGATTTTGGCTTAAAACATAAACGCCAATTTTATGGCTTATTTTGAGACTCGGACTTTTATAAGTTTATTATAAACTTATATAAGCCCAAAACTTTTGATATCAGCCACAAAATTGGGGTCTATGTTATATAAGCCGAAATGAAATAAGCTCATAAGCCCACATAGTACTAACTGTTCTGAGTGTTTTATTTTACCTGAACTTGTTTGATTTATTCTATATATCATAGTGCTAACTGTCTAGATCTTGTTATTAGCTGGTAATAAGTGAAATTAGATATAAGGTTTAGCTTATTATGATCTGCATTAGGTAGTTAATGTATAGATGTAGTTGTTACACTAGTAAAACTAGTGTTGGATTTTTATAAGCTTATACAACATCCATTAACAGCCTATCCAAACACTATTTTAACATCAATACCAGAATTTTATAACACTATTTTGAGTATTAAACCTATTCTAGCAAAAGTGAAACCTCAGTATCATTGAATGAAAGCTCACTTTCACTTAATTTGTTACTAACTGGATTGATGTTGACATTGTAGAAAAAGTCGAACAAATTTGGGATTACATTGTAACAAATTACCAGGAAATGGATTACAGTCCACAAACTTGGAGAGTTATGGATGCTGACGTTTCGAATACATTTTCTTTTCCACGATTCTATAAGAAAGGTATGTAATCATCAAATTATATTTTCATTTTTAGCCTTTTATGTAGTTTACATATTTTAGTACCTTTATTAAGCGAGTGTTTTTGATAGTGTAGGAACCACACACTATGACAAAAAAGTGCGACTAGTGACTGATCAAATGTGGAAGTGGGGTGTCGCCAAGTATGGTAAACCAAATAAGAATTGGAGTCAAAATATGTTGGATGAATTTACTGATGCTATGTTCGCTGCATTTGGAGACGATGGCCTTGAGTCTTCAAAAAAAACCTTTTCTGTTCCACTAATCTATATCCAAGGTAGCTGATTTGATAGCTTGTAGTTGTTAGCTTTTATTTGCTAGCTTGTGCTCTAAATGATTTGTGTAGCTTATATGTGCTAGTTATCTGTTGTACTTATTATGTTTTATCGTGTTTAGCCTATTCTAGCTTATTAGTTCACTTTTAGTGTAATATGTTAGTCTAAAGTGCATTATTAGGAGTGTTTGTTTCATATAGTTTGACTCATTAAAGTCAACTCTTAGATGCTAGAAGTTTGGACTATTATATCATAGTTTGCTATAAAATTTGGATAATATTTGAAATTAGAGTTCTGATGGCTACATTTAGTTTTAGTGCTTTCATTAGTGGAGCAATAGTTGTAGTACTCTTTACATGATAGTTATAGTTCATTACTTGTGCTAGTTTGGTAGCTGTAAGCCTGTTAGTAAAATTCATAGGATCATATTAGTTTAGCATTCAGTGTGATAAGGCATTTTCTAGACAAAAAGCACCTAGGTAAGAGTAATTAATAGAGCTTGATACTTATTGAAAAGTAATTTTAGCTATCAAATTGCACAAAAACACAAAAAGATTAGTATTAACACTTCATTTGTTTAGCTTAATCTGTTGAGTAATATTTGTCATTTACCTGCACTCAGAATTGTACTCTTAATATGTCATTTTCATTAGCCAATGCCCAATCTTTTAGTTGTCGTTAGAGTGTAAGTTTTTTCATACTAATAGACTAGCTAGGTAAAGATTTTGAGAAGCCAAAAGTATATGAGTTAGAGCTTATGGAATTCATTTTATCATATTAGACATTTTGATAAAAAAAACTGCAGTTAGAGCTTGTGGAATTCATTTTTTCTTATTAGACATTTTCATAATCTAGTAACAGTTGTAATAGTTTAGTCCAAGAAGCTTTAATAAGCCAGAAATAAGCTTTTCAGTTGAAACATTAGTCAAAAAGCTCACTAGAGTACACAGTTATGATTTTTAAGTTAAATATCATATGAAAAGGACTAACTATTATATTTTGGTTTTGTAGAACCTGTTCCTGGATTGGAAAAACTCAGGGATGAAGTTTGGGATTACATTAAGGACAAGTACGGGTGGTCAGAACAACTTTTTTGGCCACTTTCAAAGTGGATACAAATAGATGATGATTAATAAGTGTGAAAACACTTATCCTTTTACCACTTATTTCCAATAATAACAAGACCAAAACGTATATTTTATGTCGTAAAAGTCGGAATTATACGTGGTTTGTGTTTTTATTGTGTTTTAGGACCAAAAGTTGAAAAAGGAAGAAAACATGGGCTATCACGGGATTTTATCGAAGAAAACGAGAAAAGACGAAGTCAAAAGATCGAGAGTGCAAAAAGAACGGAAGTCCAAGGCCTATTCTGAAGATTTATCGAAGAAAAAGTCTAAAGACGGAAGTTTAATGAAGTCAAAGAACTCAAGTCTAATAGAAGAAGAAAATTATAAGACAAGTTCAATACGTATCGACAAATCCCGAGACGACGTCGAGAAAGACAAAGCATTTAAATCGAGTCGAGAAGAAAGAAAGAAGGAAGCAACACATGCACCTTCCCACCTCCTATAAATACCCTCCTAATGACACATTAGGAGGGTGTTAGTTAATTAGTTCATTTTCAATTTGAGTAGTTTTAGTTTTTAGAGAGAGAAAGTGTTTAACTTTCTCTCACTAGGAAAGTTTCATCTTTTTATTCCATTCTTGTTGAATCAAATCTTTACTTTTGAGAGTTTAATCTTGTTTTTGATCTTAATCTTCTTCTACCTTTCTTGTTTTTAATTTTGATCTTGATTAGTGATAATCTTTGATTTTGCTTAATCTTGATGTTTGATTGATTAAAAAGTTTATCTTTTTATCAATCTTTAAGTTTTTATACGACTTAAGCTTTGAGCTTGACATGCTTATTGGCTTATTTTGTATTTAGCTTATTTGTTTCAAATTTTTCTTAAAGTATTCGTCTTTTTAAAGTTTGATTTAAAAGTTTGCTTATTTAAAGTTTTGAAAAGTTGTTATTCGTGCTTATTTAGTTTGTTTCATTATAGATTTGATTAAGTTTTGGTTTGAGCTTATTAAAAAATAGCTTATAACTTGGCTTATTTCGAATCACAAGGTAATCGGAAAAGGGTAAACCCCTTTCCGATTAGACATTCCGACTAGGGCCTCACATTCCGATCTGTGCACTATTATTCCGATCTTAGGATCGGAAAAGGGTTTTGTATTCCTTTTACTCTCCGATCAACATTCCGACGAGGGTGCTTTTGATATTCCGATTGGTCTCAATTTTGCCATATTCCGATAGCTGTCTTTTATACATTCCGATTGGGTGTATTCCAACCAATCATTCCGATTATATTCCGATCAGAAGCATTCCGATAGGATTCATTTTGAGACATTTGGATTGCTTTCTGATTTAGTGTATTCCGACCAGGCATTCCGATGGTATTCCGATTAGGATTATTCCGACGGATTTAAGTTTTTCGTTTTACAAAGTTTTAAGTTTCAAAAATTGCACTCTTCCCGAAATCTCTGTTTTTACCAAGTGTTTTTCTAATTTTGTTTTTAAGTTTTCAATCATTTATTTTTAACTCGTCATTTTAGTTTAATTTTTAAAGCTTTTATTTTACTCAACGACACTTTCATATTTGCTATTAGTTTAAAATAGATAACCAAACCATTTTCTTTTCCACCAAGAACGACTGAGTCGCACTTTCTACTAGTAATCAATTCGAAAAGATCGGTTAACGAACTTTCATACGAGGCAAACCCTTGTATTAAATGGCGCCGTTGCCGGCTCTTTTCGTTAAGATTAACGGCTTTAAGTGAGGGACGCGTTGGATTTTGGGATCCGTTCATTTTTTAACGTTATTTTCTTGCTTAAATTTTCAAAAAATCCTAAAAAATATAAAATTTTCAAAAATACAAAAAAAATAGAAAAACATAAAAAACCAAAAATATTTCTTGTATATTTTTCTTTTCCTTTTGTAGGTGTGTATGCGTACTCGTGCTCGTATGAAGAAAGTAGCTCAAGCCGAAGTCGTTACTCCACCTATTTTCACCATGGACAATCAACCAATGATCGAGCTTTTGCAATCGCACGTAGAGAGCAACACTGATGCTATTGTCATACCTGAGATTGGAGCCAACAATTTTGAACTCAAATCCGGCTTCATTCAAATGGTCTCTGCTGAACCTTTCTTGGGGCGTTCACTTGATGATCCTCATGACCATATAAAAAGGTTTCTTCAACTCACTAATACGGTTAAGTATAATGGGGTTTCACAAGAAGTGATTCGCTTGCAAATTTTTCCTTTCTCCTTAGAGGGACAAGCCAGGAATTGGCTTGATAAGGAACCACCACAAAGTATTCTTACGTGGACGGATTTTGAGACTAAATTCATCATCTACTTTTTCCCACCCTCACGTACTACCGCTTTGCGGAATGAAATCATTACCTTTGAACAAAAGTACGGTGGGACATTTAGTGAATCTTGGGACCGTTTTAAGGAACTTTTAAGAAAGTGTCCACAACATGGTTCACAAAAGTACATCAAATTAATACTTTTTACAATGGGTTAAGCATGAATGACCAAGATTCACTAAATAGTGCCTCGGGGAGTAACATTTTGGTTAAGTCTTCTAATACCGCTTGGGATATTATTGAGAACAAGTCTAGAGTGCAAACCAAGAGTGTTCGGACTAATGTGGCTAGTGCTAGCACTAATGAGAGCGACAAGAGAATTGATAAGCTTACTTCGCTTGTTGAAACACTTGCTCTCCAAACCACTAACAACACCAAAGCTATCAATGCACAAGTTAATGCTATGAGTCGGTCATGTGAAATATGTTGGGGATCTCATTCATACACCGATTGTCCTTCGACTCATGACAATCCGGAAAATGTGTATCCCGCCAACGGTAACTATTCCACGGGAGGCTATCAAGCACGTCCTCAAGGTGACCGCAATTTGCTCAGCTATCGCTAACAACTTTCTTTCACCACCCGGTTTTCCCCCACAAAACCCAAACAACCTCAATCGCAACAATCAAAACCAACCTCGAGCTCCAAATCAATATCAAACCCAAAGAAACCCATATCCACCTCAAAGAAACAATCAAGTTCACCAACCACCCGCTTATCAACCACATGCCTACCATGCTCTTCCTCCCACCCAACCCACCACATTTAATCAAGAAGTTGACACTTACATGAGGACTAATGATGTGATAGTGCAAAATCTTCAGCGGGAAATGGCCAACATGAAAGCAGATATGGTGAAACAAGGGAATGATCTTCGAGCCGATATGAGAAACTCTTTGGCAAGTCAAACGAATGACTTAAGGAACATGATGGCTAGTTTCTTCCCAAGTAATCAAGCCTCTGGTTCGGGTTCTCTTCCGAGTAACACCGTTGCTAATCCAAGAGGGGAGATGAAAGCAATCACCACTCGCAGTGGAAAAGGTTTAAAGGAACCCGAGCTTCCTACACCTACACCGGTGATTGTGACAAATGAAAATGAATCCCCTTCTCCAATTCCTCCAACTTCTACTTCTCCAGTTCCTCCAACTTCTACTTCTCCAATTCCTCCACCTTCTACTTCTCCAATTCCTCCAACTTCTACTTCTCCAATTCCTCCAACTTCTACTTCTCCAATTCCTCCACCTTATACTTCTACCCCTCCACCACCCAAGGATGTGAGTGAGAATTCTATTCCAAAGCCTTCATCTCAACCCAATATACCTTATCCCTCAAGGTTGAGGAAAGAGAAGTTGAAGAACAAGGATGATATTCAGGTTTCTAACTTTCTTAAAATGTTTAAACAACTGAATTTCAACATCTCCTTTACCGAGGCTCTCGCTCACATGCCGAAATATGCTAAAATGTTTAAAGATCTTCTCAGTGATAAGGAGAAAATTCTTGACATCGCTCAAACCCAACTTAACGAGAATTGCTCCGCAGTGCTCTTAAGGAAATTACCCACCAAACTTGGTGATCCGGGTCGCTTTCTCATTCCTTGAAACTTCCCCGGGATAGAGAATTGTATGGCCCTAGCCGATCTAGGTGCTAGTATCAACTTAATGCCTCTAAGCGTTTGAAAATAATTGTCTCTACCCGAGCTAGTCCCCACACGAATGACTTTGGAATTAGCCAACCGTACGGTTGCTTATCCGGTGGGGATAGCCGAAGACGTTTTCGTTGGTGTCGACAAATTCACCTTTCCGGCGGATTTTGTTGTCGTTGACTACGAGATGGACCCCCGTGTTCCATTAATCGTTGGACGTCCATTCTTGAGGACCGGTCGCACTCTCATTGATGTAGCCGCGGGCGAATTAATCATGAGAGTTGGTGACAATAAAATCGTTTTCAACATGGTTAAACTTTCTAAGCAACCTTTTGAAAATGAGAGCGTTAATTTCATTGACGTTCTTGATGAGGCTTGTGAAGAACATTTCAAAGACGCTTGTAAAAGTGGTTCTTCTTCTCTACCCATTGTTGAGACCGTTGCCTCTATTGCTCCCTCACTAACTCCATTTGGAGAAAGTGATATTCTTTTGAAAGAATTTGAAGCTACTTTGGGAGATGTGGACTTACAATATGACGATTCTCCCTCCAATTAGGATGAAGACATTCATACCATTGAGAAACTTCTCAATGAGGACCATATTTCTCCACTATCTCCTAAGTATATCTCTATCGATGAACCGAATTTGACTACGCCTTCCATCGAAAATCCTCCAGATTTAGAGCTTAAGGACCTACCAACATATCTCGGGTACGTTTTCCTTGAAGACAACAAGAAGTCACCCGTCATCATCGCAAAGGACTTGAAAGAAGAAGAAAAATCCCGACTTATCGCTGTGCTGAAGAATCATAAGAAAGCGATTGCTTGGAAAATCTCTGATATTCGTGGAATTGATCCTCACTTTTGCACACATAAAATTCTCATGGAGGACGACTTTAAACCCACTATTCAAAGCCAAAGAAGGGTGAATCCCAAGATCCATGACGTTATAAAAAAAGAGTTTATCAAACTTCTTGATGCGGGAATGATCTATCCTATCTCGGATTCACCATGGGTTAGTCTCGTCCATTGTGTGCCTAAGAAAGGCGGAATCACCGTTGTGCCCAATGAAAAAAACGAGTTGATTACTACTCGTCTCGTTACAGGGTGGAGAGTTTGTATAGACTATCGCAAAGTCAATGATGCTACGAGAAAGGATCATTTTCCTCTTCCTTTTATGGACCAAATGCTTGAACGTCTAGCGGGTAATGACTATTATTGCTTTTTAGACGGTTTCTCCGGGTATTTTCAAATTCCCATCGATCCTAAAGACCAAGAGAAAACCACATTAACTTGTCCTTATGGAACATCTGTTACAAACGAATGCCTTTCGGCTTATGCAATGCTCCTGGGACTTTCCAAAGGTGTATGATGGCTATATTCCATGACATGGTTGAATAAACTATGGAAGTCTTCATGGATGATTTCTCGGTCTATGGTGATTCTTTCTCTCATTGCCTTGCCAATTTAGAACGTATTCTCCAACAGTGTGAAGACACTCGTCTTGTTCTAAATTGGGAAAAATGTCATTTCATGGTAAAAGAAGACATTGTTCTTTGACACAAAATCTCCAAAGCCGGTCTTGAAGTAGACCGTGCTAAAGTGGATGTCATAGCCAAATTACCTCCACCTTCAACCGTGAAGGGTGTGTGAAGTTTCCTTGGTCATGCGGGCTTCTATCGTCGATTCATTCAAGATTTTTCTAAAATCGCTCGCTCGATGACCCACCTCTTGGAAAAAGATACTCCTTTTATCTTTTCTAAAGAGTGTCTTGAATCCTTCAATCTTCTTAAGGATAAGCTAACTAAGGCACCGGTCTTGGTTACCCCTAATTGCGAGCTACCTTTTGAATTGATGTGTGATGCTAACGACTTTGCTATTGGAGCGGTTTTGGGCCAAAGAGTGAACAAACACTTCCAACCAATCCATTACGCTAGCAAGACAATGACGGGGGCTCAATTGCATTATACCACTACCGAAAAAGAGCTTTTAGCTGTAGTGTATGCTTTTGAGAAGTTCCGCCCCTATCTTGTCCTTTCCACCACCATTGTCTATACCGACCATTCCGCGTTGAAGTACTTGTTGACTAAACAAGATTCTAAACCAAGACTTCTTCGTTGGGTTTTGCTCCTTCAAGAATTTAAAATTGTAATTCGTGACAAGAAGGGAGCCGAAAACCTAGTCGCGGATCATCTAAGTAGACTTGAGGATCCTTATCAAGGGGATCATCTAAATCAAGAGATCAATGACTCTTTTCCCCTTGAGGCCTTAATGTCTATCAATTCCAATCTTGATGACACCCCTTGGTTTGCGGACATTGCAAACTACTTAGCGGGTGGTATTCTCATCGAAGGGTTAACATCCCAACAAAATAAGAAGTTCTTTAAAGATGTTAAGACTTACTTTTGGGATGACCATTATCTCTTCAAACAATGTGCTGATCTGATTATTCGTCGGTGTGTTGATGGACCCGCAGCTTTAGACATTCTCGAAGCTTGCCATAAAGGACCCACCGGTGGTCACTTTGGTCCCAACTACACCGTGAAGAAAGTGTTTGACTCGGGATTCTTTGGCCCACTATTTATCGTGACGCTCACGAGATGGTTAAAAATTGTGATGCTTGCCAACGCCAAGGCAAGATCACACATAAAGATGAGATGCCTCAAAATTTCATACAAGAATGTGAAATCTTTGATGTATGAGGTATCGACTTTATGGGCCGTTTCCATCATCTAAAGGGAACAAGTACATCCTCGTAGCCGTTGACTACGTTTCCAAATGGGTTGAAGCTAAGGCTCTCCCTACGAATGATGCGAGGGTGGTTGTGAACTTTTTAAAGCAGCTTTTTGCTCGATTCGGTGTTCCTCGTGCTATAATCAGTGACCGCAGGACTCATTTTGCAATGATCAATTTGCTCGAGTCATGGCTAAGTACGGTGTCAATCACCGTCTTTCCACCGCTTATCATCCTCAAACAAATGGTCAAGCCGAGATTTCTAACCGAGGATTGAAGCGAATTCTTGAGCGTACTAAGGGAGAGCATCGTGCCTCGTGGGCCGATAAGTTAGATGATGCTTTGTGGGCTTTCCGCACCGCTTATAAGACTCCGATTGGTTGCACTCCATATCGTCTTGTGTACGGGAAAGCATGACACCTCCATATTGAGCTGTAACATAAGGCATACTGGGCCTTGAAGTGGGCCAATTTCGACATCAACAAAGCCGGTGATCTTCGGAAGATTCAACTCAACGAGCTAAATGAACTGAGGAATGAAGCTTATGAGAACTCATCTATTTACAAGGAGAAGACCAAGATCATTCATGACTCAAGAATTAAGAACCGAGAGTTTCACGTTGGTGATCAAGTTCTACTCTTTAACTCTCGGTTGAAGATCTTCTCTGGCAAGCTGAAGAGCCGTTGGTCTGGTCCATTCACCGTCGACAAAGTCTTCCCATATGGCACCATTGAGCTTTCTCAGCCAAATGGGCCTAATTTTAAGGCGAATGGCCAGCGCGTGAAGTTGTACTTTGGTGAGGACATCTCTCATGAGATGATTCCATCCCTCACCACGTTTCCCTTGAATTAGTTCTAGGTCGAGTCAGGCTCGTGACTCGGTTATCAAAAACAAGCGCTTCTTGGGAGGCAACCCGTTGATCTATCCTTTACTGTTTTCATAATAAGTGTAGGGGAGCCCCGTATGTGTTTGTTGTCTTGTTTCTTCTTATGTGCAGGGATTAAAAGCTTCAAAGATCCATTCTCGATGACTTTTGATGAACCGTGATCCCGTGTACCCGTCTTCCCGGTTTTATCCTAAACTGTCGTGATTCAATATTTCATATCTTATATGTTCACATTGAAATCACTATAGTTGTCCTTTTCTTAGCAAGATTTAAACAAAGTGCACAATGTCCTAAGTGTAGGGGAGTTTACTCCCACATGCTTAAACATTGAGGACAATGTTTATATCAAGTGTAAGGGGACTTCTATCGAAGTAAGTGGTCTTTTCCATGAATTTGCCCTCATTTTAACCGAAAATCTAATTTTTCGACATTTTTCAAAATTTTTAATCTATTTTGGCCTAGTAGTATAGTAATACTTTCCTTTTTATCGTTATTTACTTTCCTTGCTAAAATAAAAGTTTAATAAAGTGGTTTTAAATTTTTCAAAGTCGTGAATATTTTGACTCAACCCGAGTTTACTTATCTAAGTTTACTCTAGCTAGTATCCTTAAAGTGTTTAAGTCAAGTTTTGCTAGGCTTTTATATAGGGAACTTTAAAACGCGAAAGTCTTAACTCTCACGGGATAAGAACAAGAACTTTTCGCAAGTTCCTATAATTGATCCTAGAGAGTTGTTTATCAAGGGAACTTTAAAATGCGATTTCTAAACTTGAAAAAGTCTAAGAGTTTGCAAGATCCTATAGATGACTCGAAAACCCAAAACTTTGATTTAATTGGCTAAGCATCCACGAGTCTCATTCCTTGAGATTTTAAATTGTGGAGAACGAGAGATGATAGAGTCAATTATAAGTTTGGTATTCTTTCGTGATTTTATGTGAGTTGATTATAAGCCTATTCTCCCATCGCTTGTTAATAAATATATCTGCAATAAATAAGGTTGTACGATTTGAAAAGTTACTTAGCTTCTAGCACAAGATCGTTTAAACGTTGCTCGGTATTAATTAGAGTTCATAGCCAAGGCATAACTTATTGAAGCGGGATGCGAAGATTGGCGAGTCCGAAAAGGTCCTAACAAGACATGAGGGCTACATTTTATTGCTAAAGATCCAAAAGTGATGTGAAGAATCATTTATCAAAAATCAATATGAAGGATCGAGACACACGACGAAAAGCAAAAACTCCCCTAAAGATCATGGAGAAGTCTATCCAAAAAGGCCCTAACAAGGTATGAGGATAAATAGATCCAAGTCCTAAAAGGAGGCGGATCGTTCTATATCAAAGTCCAAAATAAAGATTGGAGAAAAATGAAGAAGTTGTGGTCCAAATATAAAGAATCTCTTAAAAAACTTCAAGTGAAGAAATTCCTATTATGAAGAGAAGACCATAATTTTAAGAACGTCTCTCAAGATTCGAAGTATGAAGTCGCTGCCAAATATCGGTCCGAGAAAGGTCTCAAATCGTGAAGCGAGTTATGCCAAGATATGAACTTATGAGGTCCCGAGAAGCAGTTTTAAAAGATTTTGTCCTTTAGCTAACTATTGATCAAATCGTCCCACTTTATTTTCGGCCTAAATAACTATCGAAATAAGTCAAACAATGCATCCTCGTGATCATTCAAGACAATATTAAAATATAAGAGATACACCTAGGAATAAGGGAGTCTAAGTAAATAATTGGGCCACATGAATTTGTGTTAGTCTGCTAATTTATAATAACAATGATCTCGTTTTTAAGCTTAGTATGGGGAACGTGAAACTTGAGGATGATAAACATTCATGACAGCCAAAAACCCAATGTAAGTCTTTGATTTCTTACTGGTTTTGTTCTTTTAGTTTCCTTAGTGTTTAGCATTTAATAAAGGCCAATGTGGGTTATCTATGATGAAAAATGTAAACCGTACTTTGAAATTAATGCATTGCATGAGGGCATTGCAATGGTCAAGTGTAGGGGATTTAATAAGTGTGAAAACACTTATCCTTTTACCACTTATTTCCAATAATAACAAGACCAAAACGTATATTTTATGTCGTAAAAGTCGCAATTATGTGTGGTTTGTGTTTTTATTATGTTTTAGGACCAAAAGTTGAAAAAGGAAGAAAACATGGGCTATCACGGGCTTTTATCGAAGAAAACGAGAAAAGACGAAGTCAAAATATCGAGAGTGCAAAAAGAACGGAAGTCCAAGGCCTATTCTGAAGATTTATCGAAGAAAAAGTCTAAAGACAGAAGTTTAATGAAGTCGAAGAACTCAAGTCTAATAGAAGAAGAAAATTATAAGACAAGTTCAATTCGTATCTACAAATCCCGAGACGACATCGAGAAAGACAAAGCATTTAAATCGAGTCGAGAAGAAAGAAAGAAGGAAGCAACACATGCACCTTCCCACCTCCTATAAATACCCTCCTAATGACACATTAGGAGGGTGTTAGTTAATTAGTTCATTTTCAATTTGAGTAGTTTTAGTTTTTAGAGAGAGAAAGTGTTTAACTTTCTCTCACTAGGAAAGTTTCATCTTTTTATTCCTTTCTTGTTGAATCAAATCTTTACTTTTGAGAGTTTAATCTTGTTTTTTATCTTAATCTTCTTATACCTTTCTTGTTTTTAAATTTGATCTTGATTAGTGATAATCTTTGATTTTGCTTAATCTTGATGTTTGATTGATTAAAAAGTTTATCTTTTTATCAATCTTTAAGTTTTTATAAGACTTAAGCTTTGAGCTTGACATGCTTATTGGCTTATTTTGTATTTAGCTTATTTGTTTCAAAGTTTTCTTAAAGTATTCGTCTTTTTAAAGTTTGATTTAAAAGTTTGCTTATTTAAAGTTTTGAAAAGTTGTTATTCGTGCTTATTTAGTTTGTTTCATTATAGATTTGATTAAGTTTTGGTTTGAGCTTATTAAAAAATAGCTTATAACTTGGCTTATTTCGAATCACAAGGTAATCGGAAAAGGGTAAACCCCTTTCCGATTAGACATTCCGACTAGGGCCTCACATTCCGATCTGTGCACTATTATTCCGATCTTAGGATCGGAAAAGGGTTTTGTATTCCTTTTACTTTCCGATCAACATTCCGACGAGGGTGCTTTTGATATTCCGATTGGTCTTAATTTTGCCATATTACGATAGCTGTCTTTTATACATTCCGATTGGGTGTATTCTGACCAATCATTCCGATTATATTTCGATTAGAAGCATTCCGATAGGATTCATTTTTAGACATTCTGATTGCTTTACGATTGAGTGTATTCCGACTAGGCATTCCGATGGTATTCCGATTAGGATTATTCTGACGGATTTAAGTTTTTCGTT
Organism: Glebionis coronaria; assembly: GCA_025667525.1. Taxonomy (NCBI): domain Eukaryota; kingdom Viridiplantae; phylum Streptophyta; class Magnoliopsida; order Asterales; family Asteraceae; genus Glebionis; species Glebionis coronaria. The sequence continues at coordinate 23,265,929 of CM046880.1, forward strand.
TTACAAAGTTTTAAGGTTCAAAAATTGCACGCTTCCCGAAATCTCTGTTTTTACCAAGTGTTTTTCTAATTTTGTTTTTAAGTTTTCAATCATTTATTTTTAACTCGTCATTTTAGTTTAATTTTTAAAGCTTTTATTTTACTCAACGACACTTTCATATTTGCTATTAGTTTAAAATAGATAACCAAACCATTTTCTTTTCCACCAAGAACGACTGAGTCGCACTTTCTACTAGTAATCAATTCGAAAAGATCGGATTAACGAACTTTCATACGAGGCAAACCCTTGTATTAATGATGTTTAAAATAAATTCAATATTCCAAAAAGATTCAATTCTAAAGGTTCCTTTAAACCAGGTATGTAATCATCAACTTTTTCGACCTTCTTTTATAAAATACTAAATCTGTTTCAACTTAGTTTTCAATATATGTTTATTAGATAGCTTAATTTATGTATGCAAGTAGGGCTGTCAAACGGGTCGACCCGATACTTGTGCATGTGGTAGTGTGTTATCAGATCAGAACATTTATTTCATCATATAATAATATGTATCACACATTTCAAGAAAAAACATCCTATCTTTTCTTTTCTTATCTTATGTTTTATTACACATTTCAAAAAATTTCAAAATCCATTGTATATTATCTGTATATAAATACATACATCTCTCTTAAACTTTCAATCACATATTGTTTATGTTTATAGCTTGAAAGCTTTCCAAAGGAAGGGAAGTGGTTATTTTGAATTATTTTTGACTCTAATAAATCATTTCAGACACACAAACTTTCCCAAAACAACATGATGTTCATTGTAATAAAAGTTAATTCACTTTGCACATCATATTGTTCTCGGCAAAGTTTGTGTATTTGAAATTGTTTATTAGATTCAAAATGTATTCAAAATTACCATTTCTTCTTTTGGAAAGAATTCATTCTATAAACACTAACATTCTTAAAACTGGTTAGTACAACTTTATTTTCATGGAGAAATAGGTCCAAGTAAGTTTTATATTAAATCGTCATAATCTTTGATTTAATTGTTGTTTGCAGAAATCATTTACTTTGAGTTTTAGATTTGATTATCAGGCAATTAAAAGAGTCTTTGGATATGTTGTGTTTGACTAGAAAAAGTCAAGTAGAGTTGTTATATGTTGGTTTTGTTCTGATATTGATTGTGCTAAGATTCTTAGTTGTTTGTGATCTTAATAGTGGTGTTTAGTTTTATGAACTTTGAATGTCTAAGTCAAAGGATAGGTGTTCTTGGCATTTGATGAATTTTGGTTGATCATACGTTGTGATTTTGAAGCAAAGTTTGCGGTTCTAATTGTTTAATAACATAGTTTTTAGTGTAGCTATTCAGTTTTTCTAGATAAGCTTTAGATTTACTTTTCCTAGTGATAAGTACGAAACAGGTTATTGTAAATTTGGTTTGATTAGTTTGACTTGTGTAAGTCAACAGCTCAAGAGTTCTTGCAACTTTGCCAACTTTGATTCACTATACTTAGATTTGTAATTTGAACTGGTAGGTGTTGATCATAGATATTAGTTAAACATACCAATTTGTATCTGCTGTTGTAATCTCTAGTGCTAAACCTACATACTTTTGACATTGTGATTGGAATTTTGATTTATCTCTTTGGTTGTTGTTATTAGGTGTTTTCTAGTTAAAATTAGACCATTTTGAAATTGAAATTTAGTGCATACCTTTAGTCAATAAGTGTGTACTTTGTTACTAATTGAAATCAAATTGACATTGTAGGAAATCGTGAGGTTGATGTTCCAGAGTGTTCAGGCATTGAAGAGATGAAGAAACAGAAGGAACAAACAGAGGACGATGGATTTGAGATGGAAAAAGATGATGACCAAGATAAAGATGAACAAGATGAGGACGATGATTCTGATGATCAGGCATGGACTACCAAAAAAATAAGAAGAACAGGCAGTTCAAGTTGATCAAAAAAGAAAAATGTTGTCAACAGATCTCCACCAGTCAGACATTGCATTCTTGGGTTACCATGTATCAAACCCAACATTGTCAACAGAATTGTTTAATTATCTTATCTGGTATCCTAGACATGTTATTTGGGCTTTTGCAAAACATGTACTCTATATATTAGTTAGGTGCACCTAATTGCAACATAGGTAGTTGCAACCTAATCTCTTTTGACACCCTTTATAAAGGGTTTAGATATCTTACTTAGGTGAAGGTAATTGCAACATATGTAGTTGCAAGGTAATCTATTTTAACACCCTTTATAAAGGGTTTAGACTAAACGTTTATATTATGTATATATACATAAATTATGAATGAAGAATATCTTGGTAAAAGATATTCAATTTTGAGAACAAAGTACAATAACAGAGAAGAACAGAGAAGAACAAAGACTTACAGGAACAAAAGACTTGCAGGTTTTTGATCCGTATGATCGGCTTGTTATTATGTGTTTCGTAGGTTTTTTATCTGTATGATATGTGTTAAAAAGATAAATAATCCCGGTTCATATTATATAACAAATAAGTTTTACACAAGTTATGATTCTTAATTTTTTATTTATTTAACGGTCCTTATAATTTAATCACATATAAAGTTTATAAAGACTAAAAACGTAATATGTTATAAAAACAAGTATATACCGTTGAGTCCTTGTGATTTTAAGTTAAAAAAAATTAAGCACAAAATTTATTTACATAAAAAAGACTGGTTGTTAAAAAACCAGTGTTTTTAAATGTCTAAAACACTAGTTTTTTGATATAAAACGGTGTCCTTAACATTAACACATAAAGACAGGTTGTTACCTAAAAACCATTGTATTTAAGTGTATAAAACGAGTGTTTGCAGCCTACAAAACTAGTCTCTTTAGAATTCACCTTATAGAGACTGGTTTGTTTTAAGAAAACAAGTTTCTATTTATTCCCTTCCCACCATTTTTAGGTCATAGACACTTGTTTTCACGTAACCAGTCTCTTTAGGGGGGGTCTCTAAGGGCTTTTTTGTAGTAGTACATAACCAAAAGATCTTAAAACTAACTACATCAACAACCCAGTTACGAAAAAACCACACTTTCTAGGCGGAAGGGCATAAATGCCGGTAAGAAAAAGCATTTATTTACAATGATAAGAATATGCAGTCACATGTACTATTTACAGCATCCACAGAGCACAAAAATATAAAAGCATTTTAGCATGTGTAAACACCCATTTTGAAATGAAAAATAACGAAAGAAAATAAGCAAGCACTATGTAGCTCGGCAGCCAAGAGTCGAATAATGATACATTGTCATGAATCTCAAAAGGATTTTAATTAGACATAATACACTAGGTACGAGTGAAATCAGATTGAAACAGAGCTCTGTGTTTGTGTGTGTGTTTGAGTTCTGCTCCATGGAAAACATGTGATTCCTTTCCCTTTTTATGTTGCTTTACCAGTAACTCTTTGAGCAATCCGACCCAAGCCATCATAGAGTCTGTCGCCTGTAAAGGCGGAACAAGCTTGAATGTGCCAATCATGGTTCTTAATACTGTGAAGGGAAAGGGCATCCGTTATTTCAGCTGGGGTCATTGCATCCTTCAAGTCTTGCTTGTTTGCAAATACTAATAGCACTACATTTTGAAGTTCCTCATTTGGAAGCAATCTGAAAAGTTCGTCTTTCATGAGAGAAATCTGAGCCCTGTCAGTGATGTCTATCATTGTGATTACAGCATGGGTCCCATGATAATAAGTAGCCCATGATGTCCTAAGTCTTTCTTGCCCACCAAGATCTCACACCTGTTCATCGCATCCAATTACCAAATTTAATTTTAAAATACATCACGTATAATAATTTATAATAATCTTCTGTCAAAAAAGTGTAATGTGTTCGCTGGATGAAAAATATAATGATTTAACCAAGTTCAAGGTGCTTAGGGTACTTTATGCCTCAAACTTTTTCATAAAAAATAATAAAAGATTGCACATGTCGCCATATTTTAAACTTGTAAATTTCACCATATTTCATAATCCATTATCGAGCCTAAAAGATTAAGTACTACACTAAACTTACTAATAGAATAGCTTTTAATCATAGACCAAGCTAACAAGTATGATACTATCACATTATCACTCATAACAAAGTTCTGCCATATACTTAAAAGTTATGCAGCATCAATTAAAATTTAAACGAGACTGAATGTGACTCCAATATTTGATAATGATGAAAGAGGCAAAACGGATAGCGGGGAGACAAACTACCCTACTACGCAAGCACAGAAAGAGGTTATCAAAGTAAAGACACAAACATAAGATTATACCCCTAAATATGCATTTTTTTTATTCTAGGCGTTTTTCTCCTAACATTTTATATGGTTTTGTACTGGTCAAAACCGATGAATGGGAGACAGACGCATTATGACGCATTATAAGAAGAGAATAAGTACAATCCAAAAAGCTTCTAGGGACTAATTTAACATCGCTAATGCTTAACTACCCAGGGATGGCCAAGTTGGTAAAAGCTCGTGACTATCGTTACTAGAATGTGAGAGGTATCAAGTTCAAATTGTTAGAGAATAAATATGGCCTAAGCTCAGTTTGTGGGTTAGGTTCATTAGGGTTTGCTATTATGTATACTCTATATATTGTGGTGAAATAAGACAATGAAGGATACGGGTTTCAATGTAGTCCTACGGGTTTATTCATTATTATACATGGTGGTAGATCCACAATAAACTTCCGATGTTTTAAAAAAAAGCCTATCTGTTCGTTTTTCTTAGATTCATCACTGAATTTGGTACACTATTACCTTCTCAATAAAACAATCTCTCAAACCCTAAAGTTTTCGTATTAGATCCGTTCAAGATCTATAACCTCTTAAAAAAATCCAAGGAAGTGAATGTGTAGCCGAAAAAGAAAAGAGATTGAGAGTGGTTAAAAAAAGGAAGAGCAACTGTTGAAACTGCTCTGATACCATGTTGAATGATAGAAACTTTGTGTGTTTATTTCATAACTTCAATCACGATATATAGATACTAGAAGACAAAGGATAAACACTAATAGCACTGCATTTTGAAGTTCCTCATTTGGGAGCAATCTGAAAAGTTCGTCTTTCATAAGAGAAATCCGAGCCCTGTCAGTGTTGTCTATCACTGTGATTACAGCATGGGTCCCACGATAATAAGTCGCCCATGATGTCCTAAGTCTTTCTTGCCCACCAAGATCCCACACCTGTTCATCACATCCAATCACTAAATTTAATTTCTAAAATACATCACGTATAATAATTTATACGTAATAATCTTCTGTCAAAAAAGTGTAATGTGTTCGTTGGATGAAAAATGTAAAGATTTAACCAAGTTCAAGGTCACCATATTTCAACTAGATTCATTTCACCATATCGAGCCAAAAAAGATAAAAAGTACTACACTTACCTTAGTGATAGAATTGCTTATAATCAAAGACCAAGGTAACAAATACTATGTATGATACTATGACATTATCACTCATAACAAAGTCCTGCCAAATACTGAAATTTATGCTGCCGCTATTGAAATTTGAATGTGAGAGCAATGGTTTATGAAGTATACTGATGTTTTTCCTAATCATGTATCATCCAATATTTGATAATGATAAATAAAAGAGGGAAAACGGGGAGACAAACTACCCTACTCCGCAGTCCGCAGCAGAGAAAGAGGTTATAAAAGTAAAGTCACGGACATAAGAGTATACCCCTATATGTGCATCCTTTATTCTAGGCGTTTTTTTTCTAAAATTTAGACGAGGTTGTACTGGTCAAACCGATGAATGGGAGACAGACGCATTATAAGAAGTACAATTCAAAAAGCTTCTAGGGCCTGATTCAACATTGTTAATGCTTAACTACACATGGATGGCCAAGTTGGTAAAAGCGTGCGACTATCGTCACTAGAATGTGAGGGGTCTCAAGTTCGAATAACCTTGAAGTGGATAAACAGTCCTGCTTGTGCCCATCATCAATAATTAATACTGTATAAAGTTTTGATTCTCTACTCGGGTATATTTTAATACGGGTTTATCTAACTTCATTTTCCAACATACAAGGTATATGTGGATGAACAAGAGATCAAGACAAATGAGTGCAGCTTTCCGGTAACCATGAAAGAGACTTCATTTGTGTCTTTCTAGTTTTGGTTCATCTAACTTGACTACATAAAAGTTAACCTTTTGCAAGCACGAGCTCCTATAATATTATACAATGGCTATTACCAAGTTCACGTAACTGTATATAGACTTGCTGCAGACGTAAGTTTTTATACAGCAGAGATGCCTCTTATGCAGATTGTCAATACTAGTTACAATTTGTTATAAAAGTAAGAAGACATCCCTACCAAATTTGGTGTATAAAGATGCTACATCCTGTCACGGTACAAAACCACGAAAATGGTTAGAAACCGATACGAAGTTGGTCAATAAATTACGTTTGGTATATAAAAATGCTCTCCTATCACGGATCAAATCAATCAAAAGTACACAAAGTTGCTTATTCCAGCTTTTTCTCGCTATATAAGCTTCTCAGTACCATGTGTGACAAGTTAAACTCTCATATGTCATCTACTACCATTTTTTAAATTATACACTAGTCCACGGATATTAAGCTATGGTGCAAATTACTTGTTCAAGACCTTCTTCCAAAATCAACTAGATTCATGCAGCCCTGCATATACTTTGGCCAAAGCTTAATCTATCTACCAATTAGTTTGTTCAATTGTGCATAATACTGCTTGTACATCTCCCTCTTGACTTTGCCTATACATGAAACTATGAAAGTTAAACCTGAACATATCTACCATCGATGTCCAGCTCTGTAAACAAGTCAAAAACTATCTAAACTATTCAGCAGTAGCTGCACATCCCCTACTAAATAGAAGCAATGAGAACATTACCACAGCTATTATGTTTTTCCTGCACATGATCAAGTCTTGTGTCTGACAACTTGCACAAGCGCAAAGGATACTGCACATCCCCATACTTGATATTAAGATTAAGAGTCACAAACTGATGGTACCCGACAGAAAAAAGGGCATACACAACATTATAGCTCTCTGGAAGAACTAACTATTCCTGGTCAAATAAAGCCAAAGATATATTATAAATCGAGTATTTGTAGTTTTATAACTGACACGGACAAATAAATGAATTGGGACATGTTGGCATTATATAAAGGGTATCACAGTGGGTGTTTTTATTGTGTTCACAGTGGATACTATCACATTATCACTCATAACAAAGTCCTGATGCAGCAGCTATTGAAATTTGAATGTGAAAGCAATGGTTTATGAAAGAATACTGGAAAATGGAAAGCGGGGAGACGAATTACACTACTCCGCAGCAAAGAAAGAGGTAATCAAAGTAAAGACATGGACATAAGAGTATAACCCTACATATGTGTCCTTTCTAACATTTTATATGATGTTGTACTGGTCAAAACCGATGAATGGGAGACAGACGCATTATAAAAAGTACAATCTAAAAGCTTCTAGGGCTTAATTCAACATCACTAATGCTTAACCACCCAGAGTCAGCCAAGTTGGTAAAAGCTTGTGACTATCGTCACTAAAATGTGAGAGGTCTCAAGTTAGAATCATGCTAGGTGCAAACAATAAAGTGAACGAAAATCCTGCTTGTGGCTATCATCACTTTAATATGAGTGGTGCAAACTTTTCCTACATTCATGCAATATGTGGAATCAAGAGAAATGTGAAATTCGAAAAACTGAGAGAATACAAATTCCAGGATTTTTAGGACAAATAAGTGCAGCTCTCTAGTAACCATAAAAGAGTCTTCATTTATGTCTCTCTAGTTTTGGTTCATCTAATTTGACTACCTGGTGTTCAGTTCATTCTACATAAAAGTAACCTTTTGCAAGCGACTTCCTATGATATTATACAATGGCTATTACCAAGTACAAGAAAGTGTAAATAAACTTGTTGCAGAATGTAAATTTTTATACAGCAGAGATGCCTCTTATGTAGATTGTTGATACTAGTTATAATATGAAAGTAAAACATCAGAGCCAAATTTGGTGTATAAAGATGCTCTCCAATCACGGTAATAAAGAACGAAAATGGGTTAGAATGTGATACGGAGAATAAGTTTTACATTTAAAACCCATGATATTCACGGGTCAATAAACTAGTTTGGTATATAAAGATGCTCTCCTATCACTTGTGACCTTTTCCCAAAAGCAACTACATTCATGCAACCTGCACATCCCATACTAAATACAAGCAATGAGAGCCTTACCAGAACTGTTACGTCTTTTCCTGTCTGGTAACTTGCCTAAGAGCAAAGGATAAAAGCTTATATTTATATTATGTTTTTTAAATTACCATGCTTCACAGCTCTCTGAAAGAGCTAACTAGTCCTCGACAAATAAAGACAAGGTCCAGGAAACCATTTATATATCCGTACGAAAGAAACACTATCCAATCCATAAAAGCCAATTTTGTATTGTTCAACAGCAAGTGTTATTTGCAACAGCCAGTGATGTTAAGAGAACATATTATCGTTCATGAAGGTGTAAATTAATATTATGGGTCTGTAAGTTGTTAGCAAGAATTAACTACTATTTGTATCAACAGATGCTCTTTCTTCACAGGATACATCAATCAAGACTCGTCAAAGATGACTGTTTACACATTTTGGTCTCACTATAACTGATAGAAAGGTTTCCTATCTAAAATAGATGTCCCACATCTTCTAGCGTTTATATTACTTGTTTTAATTAAGGCAAGATTATCTTAAGATGTCACAGCCGGTATTCCACATATAAAGGGAATATATACACAACAGAATAGTTCTCTATAACTAGACTCTCCCCAAAACAGTAGCAAGCATGATTTCACCCTCACTTCGTTTAAAATATATATTACGTATTCAAGACTCCCCGTCAAAAAGGATATGTTTCGTATGATGTTTCGTATGAATCAGCTATTGTCTGTATTAACTTCTCAACAGATACATTAGCATGAATCAATGTGTATTAGATGTTCATTCCGTCTTTCTCGGCCTGCCAAGAAGTTTTGCTGTTGTGCCTACTACTTGTATAGTTGTATACTCTTCGTTACAAAATAACTGTGCCAGCAAGTTTTATACCGAGACATTCAAAATTTTAAGTGGATACATACTAACATTACATATTCAAATTCTTATACATAAGCGAACAAGCACGAGCCAACCCCGACACGTCTTTAAGAAATTGAGGCAACCGCGTTGTCAAATTCACCACCATCTTATGTTTCACCTCGTCACATAACTTTTTGTAAGTCTCCTCCACGACCAACCGCGGCTTTGACGCCTCCACAGTCGATAGATTCTTAGCAATATCTTTATTGCACCATCTTTCAAAATTTTCTAATACTTTGAACAACTCTTTTCGCGTTTCATCGCATTTCTTTTTCATTTTCCTCTTGTTTGATTGTAATTGAGCGATTGTATGAATATCCGCGGAAAATTCTTCCATAGCGGTCATTGTATCTTCTTCCGGAAGTTTCTCGAGTTCGTTGAGCCATGAGCATAATAATGATTCGATTTTAGGGTATTGAGACTTTATGATGTGATTTGTGCTAACAACCAGGTTATAATTAAGCCAATGTTCGAGCGACTTAATGTAGTTATTTTGGTGTAGCATGAGTTTTTTGAACTCGGTTGACCAAATTTTTACATGATGATGGAGTTTTCGCGTGTTGTGCAAGTCATGAGCACTTGTTTCTTCTCGCAGTTCCAAGGTTTTGAAGTTTTGTAACGCTTGAATTATCGTGGACTGGTGTTCATGTTGCTTTTGCATATTTTCCCACATTGTCGCCATCCTGCAAATAAGTTTTCGTGTTAGTTTCAAGCATTTATAAAAAAATGTATTCTTACCAGTCGATCATAACAACATTGATTAATAAAATAATTGTAAGAAATTGCGTTCGGTTAACTAATGATAGAAATAATAATGTAAAGTTAGAATCACTTACTCTTGAACAAGTTGAACAAGTTTTGGATACAATTGCTCATCACGAAGACGGTTGATTTCTGTGATGGTGGAATTGATGGCGGAATTGATAGACTGCATGTCCACAATGTATCTTGGGTTCAACTGCTTTACGGGCATCGAGTCGTTACTAACACCTCCAAGTTTATTCAATGATGCAATCTCTCTCTGGTATGCATATATCACATCTTTAGCATCCTTGGATTGCTTATATAGTTTCTTCTCCCATTCTAACATCTTGTCTAGTATCGTAGCGAGTGTCTCTTTCTCTGCGTGAACAAAGCAGTCATTGTTGAGAGTAACGACCCGCATGAATCTTGTAGAATGACCAGTAAGACCTATAATAAGCAAGGCTGTTAGCATCAATATGACTCGAAAAACAAATGCAATTTCAAATAAAGACGAACACGTATACCAGCCATATAATCTATAGTAATTACCTCGAAAATGTCCAAAATTCGAGCGGTGGTGTAACTTATTATACTCGAGAATCCTAGAAACTTGATATGCACTTTGTGAAGCGTTTATAAAACAATCATCAACCTGTTTGAATAAGTTGACATCTTTCTTATTCACAATTGAGGCGAAGTAATCACTAAAGGCAGCGCCTGTGTTTTTGAGAGCCGAAGCGTAGGCGGAATTGGCATCAGCAAAGGCGGCATGAGCGGATATCGAGCGTCTCATATATGCTTTACTGCGCTTGCATGGGTCCATCTTTGATTCAAAACACCCCATGCTAGTAAAAAAGTGGGTCGATTAATAAATCTCTTGGGTTTGGTTCGTTGGAGTTAAGTGAATACATGTACGGATGTTTATATAGGTAGATATGTCGGTCAAAACCAACCGACGATGTTTATATACGGAAGGATTTTATATAAAAGACTTTCTTTTTTTTTTCTTTTTTTTTAATTTTTTTTTTAATTTTTTTAAGCTCATGTGAGTAATTGAAACAGCTAGTAGGAGTGTTAATATTTCTGACTCGACTAACCCGAATTCGAAATTGAGTGAGAATTCGGGTAAACAAATTATGTCTAATCTGGGTCCGAGTCAACCCGATTGATCCGAATAAAGAATATTTTTATTTTTTAGTTAATTTAATATAATTTCTATTAATAAAAGTAAAAAAATTAACTTCGGTTTACGTGAAACACGGCTATCATTATAATACATTATAATACATTGATAGCATTAAATACATTAAGTTCCCGGACAGATTCGGTATTCTGTCAGTTTAGTGTTGTCCGATATAGACAATAAAGAGACCTGGTTTTTTGGACAGATATGGATATCGGTCAATGAAGCAGTTTTGGGCTGTTTTGTTTTTGATCCATTTTGGGCTAAGACACTTGGTGTTTGGGTTTACGTGAAACACGGCTACCATTCCGAACGTACTTGTTTGACGTGTTTGTGTAGCAACCATAGAGGTGATAATTTATTCACCAAGTTTCATTTGATGTGGTCTACAAAGGTTAACGTAGTATCTTAAATCCCAAAAAATACCACTACCACTTTTAACCACCATCCCACTACCACCAATGGACCATTTCACCCCCCCTACTCCACATATGTGCAATCCTCCTCCTCCTCTTTCCGACCATATCGTGCATTGGTATCAACTACGGCCAAAAAGCCAACAATCTCCCGTAACCAGATAAAGTCTTCCCATTAGTAAAATCCATTGGTGCTAACAAAGTTAAACTTTATGATGCTGATCCTAAAGTCCTTACAGCATTTGCAAACACAAAGGTCGAGTTCATTATTGTAATAGGTAACGAGTACTTACAAAACTACAAGATCCTGATGCTGCTCAAGAATGGGTCAAAACCAACGTCCAAGCTTACCTTCCTGATACGAAAATTACTTCCATTGCTGTTGGGAATGAAGTTTTGACGTTTAATGATACGTCTCTATCTGGATGTTTACTTCCGGCTATGGAGTATACATACTGCTTTGATTAACGTTAAACTAGACAGAAAAATTACTGTCACTACCGCACATTCTCTTGCTGTTCTTGAAACATCGTATCCACCTTCATCAGGAGCTTTTAGGAAATATTTAGTTGACCGCCTTACTGAAACACCTGATCTTCTTGATAAAGTCCTCCAAATGAAAAAAAAACAAATACATAATCTGAAAAGTAAGCAGAACATGTTGAAACAGACATTATTTACAGCCCGACAACAGGAACTACAGCCTACAGAGAGCAGATTTTCTCAGATTCAAAAGTAACATTCATATTATCAACAAACAGTCAATAATCCTAACGGGTTTGAAAGCTCAGAGTAATAACGAGTTCTCTAAATTAGCTTGCACAATTAAGAATCCTGAATACATTCACACTATTCTACTACTCCTCTACATTCCTATATTGAATATATGGCGGTACCTAATGCTACAATACAACAATCCTCTACTCCTAACGTTGTTCACATACTTACACTTAACAGTCAAATCCAAGTCAAGGGTCGAATGGTGTTTTATGTTTTGAACAACGTTATGACCCCGTTTCATCTGAGCTAGCAGAGGCCTCGTTTGGACCTGATGTTCCTTCTTCTTGCATTTCTTCATCACTAAACTCACTTTCTTCACTGGATTCGGAAGATGAATCAGTATCATCACTAATAACTTCAGCCTTTCGTCTCCTTCTAACAACCTTGATTCCTCTTTGAAGGCGCCGCTGCTTTCTTGCTTTTCGCAGCTTTGGGTAGTCACTGGTATTTTCCTTTGAGTTTCTGTCAGTGCTAAAATCATCTTCTGATTCAAGATTCTATGTATCACATTCAGGCTTGCGTCTCTTCCCCCCCACCCCCCCACCCCCCCCCACCCCCATTCGTCTACAACACAAGTATTAAAAAAATGACGAACTTATTATAAACATGGGTATCGACAAGTATAACAATTCATATTTACTATAGACATACCTTAGGACCACGATCAATTAGTCTGGACCATTCACTTCGGTTCCTCAGACAATCAAGAACAGCTTGTGAGTGACTCGAATAAGCATAACGGTCACCATTATGCTTACGCAGATTAGGCCAGTGCTGAGAAAATGAGTAGACCATCATTAGCATACATATAAATTGAATAGACAATAAAAGAACAAACATTTTATTACAAAATTATACCGGTAAAACATCATTGCAGAGTTCTTCATATGTCATCCGCTTTACTTTACTCATAATTTCAGCAAGCAAGGCTGGATTAGAAAAAGAAGCCATGTCAAAACCATATAATCTATTCCATCGGATAGCAAAATTTAACAGGGGGTGTTTGGATGTGCATTTAATAAGTGATTATCTGATATCCGATAGTCGGGTGTAATAATCAGATAATATGATTATTTTTATAAAATTTATAAATAAAATGACCAAAACCAACATTTTTGTGAAAATAAGTGGAAAGAGAATAGGTTGAAGAAAGGGCACAGATAAGCAGGTCTATTTTACCCGTAGATAATAGCTTTGTTGCAGCTGCTACGAAACTGATTATCCAAAAATGGTTAGTTAACAAAGACATCTCTGTTATTTAAACACAAAAAAACCATCTTTGATTCATACAAACCTCTTCATCACTTAAGGCTGCAGGTGTATTGGTAGATGCAGGAGGCTGAACATGTGGCGGATGATGCTTTGGTGCAAGGTGTCTATTTAACTGACTGATCTTATCGCCTCTCACTGATAATTCTGAATTATCAGTCATCGGATTCTGGAGTAGCAGCGGTTTTTTGGACTAAAGAGGTTTTAGAGGATGACGCGACTGAAGGTTCCTTTATATCAGTAGAGTTCTTCTTGGAAACATGAGCATGTGAGGACTTGCTCAAATGTGACGATTTCAGGGCAGACATGGAAGATGATTTTGGAAGGTCTTTTTAGCCTTCTCGGAAGCATCTCCATTCCGGGGATGATCGCTTCAAGTATTGTCTTTTTTCCTCTTACTATCAGTGTCAAGATCTCTCGCCTTATCTGGAACAGATGGTTTTGATGAATTTGAAGAAGGTTTTCCAGCAGAAGATTTTGCAACTGTTGATGCTATCACTTTAGGTTCATTAGAAGCTCTTGAAGGATTCTGAACCCCTCTTGTGCCCTTTAGGTTGAGTAGGTTGTTCACCAGGTCCATCTGCTTTACTATCAATGTGTTGTAGGTTCTTGCCAGCCCTTTGCACCTTCCGTGATACAGTGTCGTTATTCAGTTCAAGACTTGCGGATGAAAGTTTGTTGGAAATTCTTGTATCTCGGATTAAGGTCTTGGAGCCGTTTAACTTTGGATTACTATTTGAAAGTTACTAGGTATGTACTTTACAAGTTCGAAACTCATATTTACTCTTGAGCCAAATATAAAGCCTCATTAGTTTTTAGTATATTTCGATAAAGTAAAACAGTTGATGACACAACTAATAAATTCCGATAAAGTAACTTACTTGATGACACTAAAAGTCGGGTCATGTTATTATATCAACAGTTCTTCGGCCCGTCGTAAACTCATTTCGATGGTCCTTCACACGTCGTAGCGACTTAAAAAAAATATGATTATTCAAAAATTTAATGTCTGTTCGTGTCACTTAAGTTTTTTTTGCTTAAAATATATATAGAGGGTGGTAGGGGTTGGAAAGACAGACAAGCAAAGGCACACCAAGCAAGATACATGCAAATTGAAAAAGTTACGTGCATACGAGTTTTGTTCTTCCAAAAGAAATCCTTGTGCACGCTCAACCTTCCGGCACATTGATCCAAACTCTCCACTTGAGCTCCATGTCACCAAACCGAAACAATAAAGAAACAACCACGATACCCAATCCCGCCTGCGGTTATGGGGGGAGTGGGATGTAACAGATCATGCCCCCATCTTTTGGGAATACCCGAGGGTAGACCTCTGGCACCATAACCAAAAGATCTTAAAACTAACTACATCAATAACCCAGTTACGAAAAAACCACACTTTTTAGGTGGAAGGGTACATGCCGGTAAGAAAAAGCATTTGCTTACAATGATAAGAATTTGCAGTCACATGTACTCTTCACAGCATCCACACTCCACAGAGATATAAAAGCATGTGTAAACACCCATTTTGCAATGAAAAATAACGAAAGAAAATAAACAAGCACTATGTGTAGCTCGGCAGCCAAGAGTCGAATAATGATACATCGTCATGAATCTCAAAAGGAATTTTAATTGGACATAGTACACTAAGAACGAGGGAAATCAGATTGAAACAGAGCTCTGTGTTTGTGTGTGTATTTGAGTTCTGCTCCATGGAAAACATGTGATTTGTTTCCTTTTATGTTGCTTTACCGGTAACTCTTTGAGCAATCCAACCCAAGCCATCATAGAGTCCGTCACCTGTAAGGGCGGAACAAGCTTGAATGTGCCAATCATGGTTCTTAATACTGTGAAGGGAAAGGGCATCCGTTATTTCAGCTGGGGTCATTGCATCCTTCAAGTCTTGCTTGTTTGCAAATACTAATAGCACTGCATTTTGAAGTTCCTCATTTGGGAGCAATCTGAAAAGTTCGTCTTTCATGAGAGAAATCCGAGCCCTGTCAGTGCTGTCTATCACTGTGATTACAGCATGGGTCCCACGATAATAAGTAGCCCATGATGTCCTAAGTCTTTCTTGCCCACCAAGATCCCACACCTGTTCATGACATCCAATCACTATAATTAATTCTTAAAATACATCATGTATAAAAAATTATTATGATCTTCGGTCAAAAAGTGTAACGTGTTTGTTGGACGAAAACATGTAAATCCGCAAGCACATAAAGAGGTTGTTAAAGTAACGACATAAACATAAGAGTTAGCCAAGTTGGTAAAAGCTATAGTCACTAGAATGTGAGAGGTATCAAGTTCAAATAACCTTGAAGTGAACGAGCAATCCTGCTTGTGACCATCATCACTATTTATTAAAAAGTTTGGTTCTCTACTATCAAAAAGGGCAGAGCATCAGGTCAAAACCAACCCGAACCGACCAAAACCGAACTGAACCAAAAACCGATTTTATGGAAAACATAAACCAAGAACCGATTCGAATTGAATTGGTTCGGTTCGGTTTTGTGTCGGTCAGTTCGGTTGGTATAGCCGTATAGGTGTGTTTTTTCTCGGTTTTTGCTCAACAAATACATAGAACCGAAAACCGAACAGATTATAGTTGGTTCGGTTTCTGTTGGACCAGTTCGGCTCATTTTTTCAGTTCAATTCGGTTTTCAGTCTGTTTTGCCCAGCCCTACTATCGGGTATATATTTTAATAAATTCAAAAATTGGATCTAAAAGGGTTCATCTAACTTGGCTTTTCCTACACTCATGGTATGTGCGGACGAACAAGAGAACAAGCCAAATGAAAATTTGAAGAACTGGGTGAAAGGGTGAATACATATTCCAAGGAACATGGGACAAATGAGTGCAGCTTTCTAGTAAAACATAAAAGAGACTTCATTTGTGTCTTTCTAGTTTTGGTTCTTCTAAATTGACTACCTCGTTTTCAGTACATAAGACTACATAATATAACCTTTTGCAAGCACGAGTTCCTATAATACTATGCAATGGCTATTACCAAGTTCACGAAAGTGTATAATGACTTCCTGAGTTTTTTATACAGCAGAGATGCGTCTTATGTAGATTTTTTATACTAGTTATAATCCGTTATGCAAGCAAGACATCACTACCAAATCAATCAAAAGTACGCAAAGTTGCTTATTCCATCTCTTTCTCACTATTTAAGCTTCTCACTCAGTACCATGTATGACAAGCTAAACTCTCGTATGTAATCTACCATTTTCTAAATTAGACACTAGTCCACGGACAGTGGCGGAGCTACAAATATTTTTGTAGGAGGGCCAAATGTATATAACTCTATTTTAGGAGGGCCAAAGTAGAAATTCTAGATATTAATTCAATGTATGTAAATGAAAAAAGTCAACTTATGTACATAGTATATGAAATTGTGGGATGGCCAAGGCCCTCCTTGGTCTCCAGGTAGCTCCGCCATTGTCCACAGATAATAAGCTATGGGGCAAATTACCTGTTCAAGACCTTTTCCAAAATCAACTAGATTCATGCAGCCCTGCATATACTTTGGCCAAAGCTTAATCTATCTACCAGTTAGTTTGTGCAATTGTGCATAATACTGTTTGTACAGCTCCCTCTTGACTTTGCCTATACATGAAACTATGGAAGTAAACCTGAACATATCTATGCTACACGGCCATTGCCCCAAAGGTTATCGTTATATTATGTTGTTTATAATATCATACTTGATGATATTTAGATTAAAAGTCACGAACTAATGGCACCCCACAAAAAAAGGGCATACACAACAGTAGGGCTCTGGCAAATATCATCAAGTTCATCTAATTTGACTACCTGGTGTTCAGTCCTTAAGACTACATAAAAGTAACCTTTTGCATTTTGCAAGCGAGTTCCTATGATATTATACAATGGCTATTACCAAGTACAAGAAAGTGTAAATAAACTTGTTTCAGACGCAGAGATGCATCATATGTAGATTGTTGATACTAGTTATACTATGTTATGAAAGCAAAACATCAC
The DNA here is from genome assembly GCA_025667525.1 of Glebionis coronaria. Lineage (NCBI taxonomy): Eukaryota > Viridiplantae > Streptophyta > Magnoliopsida > Asterales > Asteraceae > Glebionis > Glebionis coronaria. Next base: position 23,283,459 of record CM046880.1, read on the forward strand.
TGCCAAATTTGGTGTATAAAGATGATCTCTTATCACGGTAAAAAAGCACGAAAATGGGTTAGAATGCGATACGGAGAATTAGTTTGTCAATAAACTAGTTTGGTATATAAAGATGGTCTCCTATCACGGATCAAACCAATCAAAAGTACACAAAGTTGCTTACTCAGCCTTTTTCACAATGTATAAGCTTCTCAGTCCCATTTATGATAAGCTAAACTCTCATATGTCATCTCACGGATAATAAGCTAAGGTGCAAATCACTTGTTCGAGGCCTTTTTCAAAAAGCAACCACATTCATGCAGCCGTGCATATACTTTGGCCAAAGCTAGTTAGTTTGTGCAATTGTCCAAACTACTGCTTGTACAGTTCCCTCTTGACTTTGCCTATACACGAAAGTTAAACTTGAACATATCTATCATAGATGTCCTACTCTATAAACAAGTCAAAAAATGTCCACACTATTCCGCAGTAAGCCTGCCCATCCCCTACTAAATACCAACAATGAGAACATTACCACAACTATCATGTTTTTCCTGCACATTATAACTCTTCTGTCTGATAACTTGCGCAAGTGCAAAGAATAAAAGCTTATACTTATATTATATTGTTTATATTATCATACTTCACAGCTCTCTGAAAGAGCTGACTAGTCCTCGACAAATAAAGACAAGGACCAGAAAACCATTTATATCCATACGAAAGAAACACTATCCATAAAAGCCAATTTTGTATTTTTTTTGAACGGCAGTTTTGGTGCAGCGGAGTATCTTGCGTGCCACCGAGGCACCAAGTCTCTCGACCCGAGTTCGAATCATCTCACGAAGAGAATATCAACCCCCATGCTAGCCATCCAGTTTCCCATTAAGGGGATTCAAGGCATTGCGTTGGGACTCGAACCCGGCTGCCAATTCTGGGAAAATCCCCCACATAGGGAATTGCAGGAGTCGAACTCCTGACTTCCCACACATGGAGACTATAACCGGATGCATCCATCCAACTGAGCTGGACTTCATTTGCAAAAGCCAATTTTGTATTGTTCAACAGCAAGTGTTATTTGCAACAGTCAGTGATGCTAAGAGAACATATACAGGGGCTATTATCGTTGATGAAGGTATATATTAATATTATGGGGCTGTAAGTTGTTAGCAAGACATAACTACTATTTGTATCAACAGATACTCTTTCTTCACAGAATAGATCAACCGCAAGCCGTCAAAGATAACTCTTCACACATTCTTGGTCTCACTTTAACTGATAGAAAGGTGAAGGTAAAACCTAAACCTATCTAAAATAGATGTCCCACATCTTCTAGCGTTAATATTACTTGTTTGATTAAGGCAAGATTATCTTAAGATGCCACAGCTGGTGTTCCACATATAAAGGAAATACACAACATAATAGTTCTCTATACGAACTAGAACTAGACTTTCCCCAGAACAGTGGCAAGCATGATTTTACCCGTCACTTCCTTTAAAAAATATTATTATGTATTCATGAATCCCCGTCAAAAAGGACACAAATATATATACTTTCAACTGTTTCTACACTATTCTGCAATCTCTTCCCAATACAGTTATGATATTGATAGGAACAGGGGCGGACGTATGTGTTGGGTATGGGGTGGCGACGCCCCCCATAGCTCGACCAAAAACGCAAATTGCCCCCACTCGCACACTGAATTTCGACATTTAACACACTAAAACTTAGAAATCTTTCATTTTTAAGTTAAAATACTCGATTTTTTATTTGGATTTTAGTTTTTTTTGTCTTGCTATTGTCAAAAAAAAAATTGCCCCCCACTGTCCAATATCCTGCGTCCGCCCCTGGATAGGGACCTATACCATATTACACTCTTATCGGTTCATAAGTCCTAAGTGTAGAACTCACTCAAAAAGCTAGCTTGTAAGAGGAGGGACACCTAGACTTTATAACCACCGGCCAATCTCATAACCGGCTGATGTGGGATCGCAACAGATACCTCCAATATCCTAAGACCAATACTTATCTAGTGACGTGTCTCAAGCCTATGGGAAATTCATGGGTGAACGTGCGGAATTTGGAATCAGAAACTAATATAAAACCCGCCATGTTGCAAACGAATGAATCACGTGTGGGGTATTAATACCAGAATGCAAAAAAAAAGAAGAAAAAGGTAGGTACCTCGAAACGGATATTCTTATAAACGAGCTCCTCGACATTGCTGCCAACAGTGGGATGAGTAGTGACGACCTCGCCTAGATGCAGCTTATAAAGAGTGGTAGTCTTGCCAGCGTTATCTAATCCGACAACAATGATCTTGTATTCCTTTGCGGGAAATAACATGAACCAAAACCGTGACATAAGTGCCCCCATGCTCCTATAATAAAAACATAACAATCTTAAAGGATTTCCCTTCCCTTTGGAGAATTAAAAAGACAAACTACTAGGATTACAAAAGAATAAGATCGATCTGTTATTATGACACAAATCAGACAAAGTTTGGTAGGAACCTGAATTTAGAGATCGATTAAGATAGAAAAGCAAACAAGATCTTCCTTCCTTCCTTCCTGTTGAATGTTGAATGTTGGTGATTGGTATTGTCAGCAGCGATGGTGATAATAATAATAATAATAATAATACGAATTTATTATTATTGTAAAGCTAAACATTCTTTTTTTTCTTGCCTTACATTACTTACTTACTTACTTGGTGCGCCAATATACTTTTTTACTTTTTGTTATCACCGTATATATACTTTTTCACTACTTTTTTACTTTTTGTTAGTACTTTTTTTTTATATTTTCGTTTCCTTATATTTTTTAAGCATTCATTTATTTTTACGTTATTGTTTGTTTTCTAAAGTTTTTGTTTGTTTTCTAACGTTTTTGTTAGTTTTTTTTTTGCGTTTCTCCTGTTTTCTTATGTTTTTATACCTTTTTATACGTTTTCGTTTTCTTTTCAACGTTTTCATCCGTTTTCTAATAAAAATGTACGAAAATGACGAAAGCGTGAAAAAGTGACGAAAACGGACGAAATCGTAAAAAGGTGAAGAAAGCGTAAAAAAGTGAAGAAAGCTTAAGAAAACGAACGGAAACGTAAACAGACAGACGAAATCATAATAGAACTGACGAAAGCGCAAAAAACTGTGAAAAACGAACTGACGAAAATATAAGAAAACAAACGAAAGCGTAAAAGACTGACGTAAATGTAAGAAACCGAATAAAGCCTAAAAATGACGATAACATAAAAAACACCCGAAAAGGTAAAAAAAAGGACGAATGAGTAAAAATCAACTAAAAACGTAAAAAACCGGCGAATGCGTAAAAAAATCGTACGAAAACGTAACTAAATGTTAGAAAACTAGCGAAAACATAAGAAACGGACAAAAACGTAAAAAAATAGGGACGAAAATGTAACAAACTGGAGAAAACAGATGAAACCCGTGAAAAAGGACGAAAACGTATGTAAACGCATAAAATTTTGTTGGTAGCAAATATCCATTCTTTTGGTATTTTTTGCCATTTGACCCGAGACTGTTTAGCCCGTGCCCGTTGCCTGTTTGGCTTAAGATTAAAAGTAGCTCGTTTGGTCCATTGCCCGTTTAACCCATTGTCCGTTTGTCCCTTGCCCCAACCTGCCCGCCCGTTTTGCTACCTTTACTTTTATTCAAACATAATTCATTTATTATTTTTAACATTGTGGAAACTAGAAAGGGGGGAGGGGATGAATAGTTTATCGGTTACAACTTACAACTTGTGTTTTCAAAAACTTTACTTGTTAAAGGATTGGTTATAGTTCATAGTAACATATAATTTTTACCCAACAAGAGTAAGATCGTGTATATATTTTTTTAGTTAAATAACATACAAATACAATTCAAATTTATGTCGCTGTTCACACAGTGGTAATTATATTGAAAGTGTTAGTGTATATTTTTTTTTGCAGGAGGTATCAAATTACATTTGAACGCCTAATAGATCATATGGATGAAGATGTTTACCGTAATTTGTTTGTTTTAATGTTGTAGACGACACAAAACTTGCATAATGTAGATAAAAATAATGTTTTTTATGTATTAAAGTTCTACAAGAGGCATTAAGATACACCTTTCAAGTCTAGACCATTAACATGTTTTTACATCTAAACGTGTCTAAACCGAAAAGAAAAAAAATCAAACGGTCTGTATGCTCAAAACGTCTGACCGATTAAGAGGTTTATCTCATTAAGAGGTTGTTAAGACATTTTAAAGAAAAACAAACACCACCTAAGCCTCAAGTCTCTTTCCAAGATTTTGATTTTATCCTTAAGATCAAGTTCCATTTGTTTATACTCAGATAACCTACCATTAGATTGTGAAAGCCCCTTTTATAATTGTGTAGGTAAGCTTCTGTTTATTTAAGCTTCTCATTTATAGTTTGAACACTAGTTTAAATAACCTTAGTGTTTTGCTTACAATCTTTACTACAAAAGCATCATTGTATACTTCATTATCTGGTGACGAGGATGAAAAAGATTTGGACATGAGAGCAAATTGAATAGGTCCTTCTTCAGATTCCTCATTTGCTATCAAGGCTTGATTCACCTTAGCTTCTTCTCCCATGAAGCTCCAGTTAAATCTTACTCCATCAATGCCTTGTATGGCAACCATAGCATTTGAATCAGCTTCCTTAGTTTTGACAATGCTTATAGAGCCTTTTCCTCTATCATCTCTTTTTGGATACTTGCACTCTCTTGCAAAGTGTCCCATTCTTTCACAATTATAGCACTCAACTTTGGACTTGTCAAATCCAGTAGACTCCAAGTTCTTAAAAGTGATCTTTCTACCATACATCTTTTGAAACCTATTGGCTCTTATGCTGCTTAGTACCATGTTCCACTTGATGTCTATCTCCTCAAGATATGTATCACTGATTTGTTCAAGATCCTTATGCATCACTTGAGAACCACGTGATAAAGCAGCAATGTATGCACATACGGTATCTAGATCAATTTCAGCAAGCTTGTCACTAGAAGAATGATTGTGAGTTGTGAAAGTGGATACTAAGTTCTGGCCACTGTGAGAATTCGTCCCACTGTCATGGGATGTATACCCACTGTCAGAGGGAGAATACCCACTGTTAGAAGCAAAGGCCATGTTTCCATATTTTGATCTTGATGCAGCTCCACTCCTTTTCAAGACATCATCCTCCATAGTTTTCAAGTGATTGTAGATATCATCAAGATCTCTATCCATAAGATCATATTTAATCAACCAACATTGTGATTGTACATACCAAGCTTCTAAAAGACTATTTAGGAACGTTTGATTGATCTCATCACTATCCAAATCCATTTCCATGAATTCCAGCTTGCTAGTGAGATCATGTTCACGACTTCTGACATTACTAAGTTTTTCATTAGGAAAAGCTTTGAAGTTAGATAACTCCTTAGTCAACTTCTGACTTCTTTTCTTTAAAGTGGCTTCATTACCAACTGTAGAAACTAGAAGGGAGGGTTGAATAGTTTCTTAAATTTACTTTTTAAAGATAGGTTTTTAAAAATCATTTTCAAAAACTTAGACTTAAGTAATTATGTGAAACCTTCTTATACACAATATGAACAAGGTATAGTGCAACTAAACTAATAATCACAAGTATAAAGAATAATGAATGTAAATAGATAAGAGAAGGAAAGATCAAACCAAACACCAAGGATTTATAGTGTTTCAGCAACGAATCTTACTTCTCGTTCCTAATCCACTCCTTGAGTACTCCTTACTCGAGATTTCACTAATCAACAAGCTCCTTAAGGTGGAGAAACTGTACACAACGTCGCTTAACCAATTTCCGACTCTAAGCTAAAAGTCGAGCCCTAATCTTAGCTAGGACCAATCTACACCAATATACTTTAAGGACCACGTATTAACCTTAATACATACACAACTTCCAAATAGACACAACTACTTGGATCTTCACAACAATGACACAACAATGAATAAATAACTTTGGATCTTCAATGGATCTTTGAGGTAGACACAACACTTCAAGGATGATAGTGTTCTTCTCTTTGCACTTTGAGAGGAAAAGATGAGAGGAGAAAGATTCACTTCTAAACAAGTAGTAATCAAACAAATGATCAAGGATTTGAGTGATTTAAGAAGTATGAAAGAATCTGGAAATGTATGTGCAAAAGAGGTGAGTTGAAAGTCTGAGAATGGTCCACTATTTATAAGACAAATGATAGGTGTGAAAACACCCATCCTTTTACCACTTAATTACAATAATAACCAGGGCAAAACGTGTATTTTATGTCGTAAATGTCGAAATTATGCGTGGTTTGTGTTTTTGTTGTGATTTAGGACGAAAATGTGAAAAGGGGAGAAAACACGGGCTTTCACGGGCTTTTATCGAAGAAAAAGACAAAAGACGAAGTCGAAAGATCAAGAGTGCTAAAAGAACGGAAGTCCAAGGCTAATTCTGAAGATTTATCGAAGAAAAAGTCTAAAGACGGAAGTTTAATAAAACCGAGGAACTCAAGTCTAATAAATGAAGAAATTATAGGACGAGTTCAAATAATCCCGAGACAAAGTCGAAAAAGTCGAAGAATTAAGAAGACGAAAGACGAGAAAGAAAGAAGAAAGAAGGAAGCAACACATGCTTCCCTTCTCCCTATATATAGCCACCATCTCATTTCATTTGAACTTGTTAGCTAATTTGACAAATTAGTCTTTCCACCATTTTTATTACTTGCACAATTTTAATTTCATGTCATTTACTAAATTGTTCTTTAATTTCATGTCTTAAATTTCGTGCCTTTTAATTCCAAGTAAGTTAATTTTATTGTTAATCTTTATTTTCCTTTAATCAAGTTTTTCTTTATCATTCTCATCCTACTTTTCTTGTTTTTGGTTTATTACAAATTCGGGTTAAGCAATCTTTTGCTTAATCCCATTGCTTATTTGATTAAAAAGTTTGTCTTTCCATTTCCATCTAAGCTTTTATACGAATTAAGCTATAAGTTTGACAATCTTATTGGCTTATTTTGTGTTTAGCTTATTTGATTTTAAAGTTTTCTAAAAAGTTTTTATATCTTTAAAGTTTGCTTATTTTGTTTTCTTATTTTGTGTTTTTATAAAGTTTATGAATTTCGTCTTTTAAAAGCTTTCAAATTTATGCTTATTAAGTTGTTCAAGTTTCGGTTTAGTGTGCTTATTGATAGTGCTTATTGAACTTTGGCTTATTTGCATTTTCGGATTATTTTTGTGTTCCATCGCAATATTGGGTTTTTACACATTCCGACGCCTCATTCCGATAGGGTGTTTGTTTGTATCGCAATAACCCTTGTGGTTCTACTTTGCGATAGCTTGTGTTTTCATTCCCTTATTCCGATCGGGATTGCGATCGCTCATTGCGATCGCATATTCCGACGGGACTAAGGTCCTTTTTAAGACGAAACTCTGCCAAAATTTACTTTACAACTTTCCGATCTGAACATTGCGACAAAGGTAATTTGATTATTCAGATCTGACATTGCGATCTAGGACATTCCGATTGTGATCATTGCGACAAACCATATTCCGACAGAGTTGTATTTGACATTCCGATGGGTATTCAGCTTAATATTCCGATGGTTCACATGAATTATTCTGATGACTTGTTTTAATTATATTCCGATGGTATTAACTTTGGTGCATTCCGATAGAAAGGACTTGTTATATTCCGATAGCTTAAGTTTTTTAAGTTTTAAAGTTTTTACAAAGTTTTATGTTTTAAGTGTTTTTCTAAATAATTTTTAAACGCTTTAATTTCACTCAACGACATTTTCATACTTGCTTTTAGTTCAAATTAGAAAACCAAACCCAAACATTCTCTTGTTCAGACAATTGATTCACACTTTAGACTGGAAATCAATTCGAAAAGATTTGGGACTACGAATTTTGATACTTGGAAATCCCTAGTATTAAATGGCGCCGCTGCCGGCTCTTTTCGTTAAGATTAACGGTTTCTAGTGAGAGACGCATTGAATTTTGGGATCCGTTCTTTGAACGTTATTTTCCTTGCGTTAAAAATTTTCAAAAACCCTAAAAAAATATAATTTTTTTCAAAAATACAAAAACATTGAAAAAACATAAAAAGCAATTCTTTTCCAAAGGTTTTGCACCAAAAAGATTATATAGATATTCTCTCTGTGTATTTTTCTTCTGCAGGTGTATGCGTACTAGATCTTCAAATTATTCTGAGCCCGAGACTCGTGAAGATTTAGATATGGATGGTGTTCATAACAACAATAATAACCCACCTCTACCCAATTTGAACAATAATAACAACAACAATGTTCCCCTACCTGATTTACGAACAATGCAGGAATTGTGTCAACCCACCATGAACGGACGCGGAGGCCCGATTGCGCCGATGCACATCACGGCTCAGGAGTTTTCATTGAAGCATCACATGATCCAACAAGTGCAAACTAATCCATTTCGCGGAATTCCGGATGATGATGCCAACAAACACCTCGACAAATTCATCACCATCACCCAAAGCATGAACTCACCCGGTGTTTCAATGGATGAACTTCGCCTTCAACTATTTCCCCACTCGCTTTCTCACCATGCCGAAAAATGGTTTGATCGTCTCCCAAATAATTCTATTCATACTTGGAATGACATGACTCAACGCTTTTTGTCGCGTTATTTCCCACCATCCATGGTCACAAGCCTTCGTAACCAAATTAGTGAATTCATGCAAGACAATGATGAATCGCTCTTTGATGCTTGGGAATGATACAATGATTTGATCGACCGTTGTCCAAATCACAACATGCTCCCCGTCACTCTCATTGATACCTTCTACAATGGTCTCACTTTTCGTGATCGTGACATGATCAATGCCGCCGCCGGTGGTACTTTTATGAAAAGGAGACCGGAGGAGTGTAGAGAGTTGATTGAAAACATGACTACTCACCACAAGAATTGGAATTCATCCGCATCCTCAAGATCTAATCCGAGAGTCAATATTTCATCTACTTCTTCCACCACCGACATATCCTCCATGGAACGTGCTATTCTTGAAATTAGCAAAAGTATGCAAATTTTGGCCTCTAACCAAACTCCACAAGCTAAATTCGTTGCTATTTCTTGTGACACATGCGGTGGTCCCCATTCTTACAATGATTGTCCTTCTACTCAAGGCAATTTTTCTGAAAACGTTAACGCGGCATACGGTACTTATCCCATGGGAGGCTATCAAGCTCGTCCTCAAGGAGACCGTAACTTGCTAAGTTATCGTTCAAACAACTATCTTGCTCCACCCGGTTTTACTCCTCCAAACCAAAACCAACAACAAAGCTATAACCGAAATAACCAATCCCAACCTCGTGCTACCAATCAATATCAATCCCAAAAACACCCATACCCACCTCAAGGAAACTCTCAAGCTTACCAAGCTCCACCTCTCAATCAACCAATGGCATTGAATCAAGACGTCGAGACATTTATGAGGACTAATAGAGAAATGGTGACGAATCTTCAGCGTCAATTCATCAACTTAAAGGGAGAAATGGCGAAACAAGGGAGCGATATTCGAGCCGAGCTAAGGAATGACATGGTGAAACAAAGCAATGATATTCGTGCCGACATGAGAGACTCTTTCAGCACCCAAGCGGATAATTTACGTGATATGTTAGGTTCGCTCTTCCAAGGTAATCAACCCTCTTCTTCGGGTACTCTTCTGAGTAACACCGTTGCGAATCCAAGAGGGGAGATGAAAGCAATCACTACTCGTAGTGGAAAAGGTTATACGGAACCCGAGCTTCCTACACCTCCACCCGTGATTGTGAACAAGGAAAAAGAGCAACTTTCCTCACCTCCTTTGCCTTCTACCCCCATTCCCCCACCACCCGCGGTTGTGAGTGATCCTACCCCCCTAAAGCCTTCCTCTTCATCCGATATACCTTATCCTTCAAGGTTGAGGAAAGAGAAGCAAAAGAGCAAGGATGATATTCAGGTTTCAAACTTTCTCAAAATGTTTAAACAATTGAATTTTAACATCTCCTTTGCTGAGGCTCTCGTTCACATGCCTAAATACACAAAGATGTTTAAAGATCTTCTTAGTGACAAGGAGAAGCTTCTTGACATTGCTCAGACCCAACTTAATGAGAATTGCTCTGCCGTTCTCTTAAGAAAATTGCCCACCAAACTTGGTGATCCGGGTCGTTTCTTGATTCCTTGCAACTTCCGGGGAGTAGAGAATTGCATGGCCCTAGCCGATCTAGGTGCTAGTATAAACTTAATGCCTTTAAATGTTTGGAAGCAATTATCTCTCCCCGAGCTAGTCCCCACCCGAATGACTTGGGAATTAGTTAACCGTACGGTTGCTTATCCTGTGGGGATAGCCGAAGCTGTCTTCGTTAGCGTCGATAAATTCACCTTTCCAGCGGATTTTGTTGTCGTTGACTACGAGATGGATCCCCGTGTTCCATTAATTGTTGGACGTCCCTTCTTGAGGACCGGTCGCACTCTCATTGATGTAGCCGCGGGCGAAATAATCATGAGAGTTGGTGACGATAAAATTGTCTTCAACATGGGTAAGATTTCTAAGCAACCTTATTCATATGAGAGTGTAAATGCTATTGATGTTCTCGATGAGGCTTGTGAAGAACACTTTCATGATGCTTGCAAAAGTACGCTCTCTTCTCTACCCAATGTTGAGACCGTTGCCTCAATTGCTTTGTCATTGACTCCTTTTGGAGAAAGTGACTTGGATGATTTTGAAGCTAGCTTGGGTCCTCTCGATCTTAAGTACGATGATTCTCCTACCGATTGGGATGAAGACATTCGTACCATTGAGAAACTTCTCAATGAGGACCATATTTCTCCACAGTCTCCTAAGGCTATCTCTACCGATGATTCGAAGTTGACTACGCCGTCCATCGAAAATCCTCCAGATCTAGAGCTTAAGGATCTTCCGTCTCATCTCGAGTACGTTTTCCTTGAAGACAACAAGAAGTTACCGGTCATCATCGCAAAGGACCTGAAAGAAGAAGAAAAATCCCGACTTATCGCCGTGCTGAAGAATCATAAGAAAGCGATTGCTTGGAAAATCTCCGATATTCGTGGAATTGATCCTCACTTTTGCACACATAAAATTCTCATGGAGGACGACTTTAAACCCACTATTCAAAGCCAACGAAGGGTGAATCCTAAGATCCATGACGTTATCAAAAAAGAGGTTATCAAACTTCTTGATGCGGGCATGATCTATCCTATCTCGGATTCACCGTGGGTTAGTCCAGTCCATTGTGTGCCTAAGAAAGGCAGAATCACCGTTGTTCCCAACGAAAACAACGAGTTGATTCCTACTCGTCTCGTTACAGGGTGGAGAGTTTGTATAGACTATCGCAAACTCAATGATGCTACGAGAAAGGATCATTTTCCCCTTCCTTTCATGGACCAAATGCTTGAACGTCTAGCGGGTAATGACTATTACTGCTTTTTAGACGGTTTCTCGGGTTATTTTCAAATACCCATCGATCCCCACGACCAAGAGAAAACCACATTCACTTGTCCTTATGGAACATTTGCTTACAAAAGAATGCCTTTTGGCTTGTGCAATGCTCCTGGGACATTCCAAAGGTGTATGATGGCTATCTTCCATGACATGGTTGAAGAAACCATGGAAGTCTTCATGGATGATTTCTCGGTCTATGGTGATTCATTCTCTTCTTGCCTTGCCAATTTAGAACGCATGCTTAAGCGGTGCGAAGACACTCGCCTTGTTCTGAATTGGGAAAAATGCCATTTCATGGTAAAAGAAGGCATTGTGCTAGGACAAAAAATCTCAAAAGCCGGTCTTGAAGTTGACCGTGCTAAAGTGGATGTCATAGCGAAATTATCTCCACCTTCAACCGTGAAGGGTGTGAGAAGTTTTCTGGGTCATGCGGGCTTCTATCGTCGATTCATCCAAGATTTCTCTAAAATCGCTCGCCCGATGACCCACCTCTTGGAAAAAGATACTCCTTTTATCTTTTCCAAAGAGTGTATTGAAGCCTTCAATCTTCTTAAGGATAAGCTAACTAAGGCACCGGTCTTGGTTACCCCTAATTGGGAGCTACCTTTCGAGTTGATGTGCGATGCTAGCGACTTTGCTATTGGAGCGGTTTTGGGCCAAAGAGTGAATAAACACTTCCAACCAATCCATTATGCTAGCAAGACAATGACGGGGGCTCAATTGCATTATACGACAACCGAAAAAGAGCTTTTAGCTGTAGTGTATGCTTTTGAAAAATTTCGCCCCTATCTTGTCCTTTCCACCACTATCGTGTATACCGACCATTCCGCGTTGAAGTACTTGTTAACTAAGCAAGATTCTAAGCCAAGACTTCTTCGTTGGGTTTTGCTCCTTCAAGAATTCAACATTGAAATTCGTGACAAAAAGGGAGCCGAAAACCTAGCAGCGGATCATCTGAGTAGACTTGAGGATCCGTATCAAGGGGATCATCCAAACCAAGAGATCAATGACTCTTTTCCCCTTGAGACCTTAATGTCTATTCAGTCCAATCTTGATGACACCCCGTGGTTTGCGGACATTGCAAACTACTTAGCGGGTGGTATTCTCATCAAAGGGTTAACATCCCAAGAAAAGAAGAAGTTCTTTAAAGATGTTAAGACTTATTTCTGGGATGACCCTTATCTATTCAAACAATGTGCTGATCTGATCATTCGTCGATGTGTTGATGGACCGGCAGCTTTGCAAATCCTTGATGCTTGCCATAAAGGACCCACCGGTGGTCACTTTGGTCCCAACTACACCGCTAAGAAAGTATTTGACTCTGGATTTTATTGGCCCACCATTTATCGTGACGCTCACGAAATGGTTAAGCATTGTGATGCTTGCCAACGCCAAGACAAGATCACACATAAAGATGAGATGCTTCAAAATTTCATACAAGAATGTGAAATCTTTGACGTATGGGGCATCGACTTTATGGGCCATTTCCATCATCCAAAGGGAACAAGTACATCCTCGTAGCTGTTGACTACGTTTCTAAATTGGTTGAAGCTAAGGCTCTCCCAACGAACGATGCGAGGGTGGTTGTGAACTTTTTGAAGCAGCTGTTTGCTCGATTCGGTGTTCCTCGTGCTATAATCAGTGATCGCGGGACTCATTTTTGCAATGATCAATTTGCAAGAGTCATGGCTAAGTATGGTGTCAATCACCGTCTTTCCACCGCCTATCATCCCCAAACCAATGGTCAAGCCGAGATTTCCAACCGTGGATTGAAGCAAATTCTGGAACGTACTGTGGGAGAGCATCGTGCCGCGTGGGCCGATAAGTTAGATGATGCTCTGTGGGCTTTCCGTACCGCCTATAAGACGCCGATCGGTTGTACTCCTTATCGTCTTGTGTACGGGAAAGCATGCCACCTCCCCATCGAGCTGGAACATAAGGCGTACTGGGCCTTGAAGTGGGCTAACTTCGACATCAACAAATCCGGTGATCTTCGCAAGATTCAACTCAACGAGCTCAACGAACTGAGGGATGAAGCTTACGAGAACTCACTGATCTACAAGGAGAAGACCAAGATCATTCATGACGCAAGAATCAAGAACCGAGAGTTCCACGTTGGTGATCAAGTCTTACTATTTAACTCTCGGTTGAAGATCTTCTCGGGCAAGTTGAAGAGCCGCTGGTCTGGTCCATTCACCATCGCCAAAGTCTTTCCATATGGCACCATTGAGCTTTCTCAGCCAAATGGGCCCAATTTCAAGGTGAATGGCCAGCGTTTGAAGCTGTACTTTGGTGAGGACATCTCTCATGAGATGATTCCATCCCTCACCACGTTTCCCATGAACTAGTTTTGGGTCGAGTCAGGCTCGTGACTCGGTTATCAAAAACAAGCGCTTCTCGGGAGGCAACCCGTGATCTATCCTTTACTGCTTTCATAATAAGTGTAGGGGGAGCCCCGTTGGTGTTTCTTGTTTTCTTTCTTATCATGTGCAGGGATTAGAGCTTCAAAGACACACTCTTGATGACTTTTGATGAACCCGTGATTCCGTGTACCCGTCTTCCCGGTTCTATCCTAAACTCTTTTCGATTCACTATTTTATATTTTCCAATATTAAAATAGGAATCTCATTAGTTGTCTTTTCCTTAGCAAGATTTAAACAAAGTGCACAATGTCCTAAGTGTAGGGGAGTTTACTCCCACATGCTTAAACATTGAGGACAATGTTTATATTAAGTGTAGGGGGACTTCTATCGAAGTTAAGTGGCCTTTCCCTTGTATTTGTCCTCATTTTAACCGGAAAATCAATTTTTCGACATTTTTCAAAATTTTTGATCTATTTTGGCCTATTAGTTTATACCTTTGTATAGTTATTTTCTTTGTTTGCTAGAATAAATTTTCAATAAAGTGGTTTTAAATTTTTCAAAGTCGTGAATATTTTGACTCAACCCGAGTTTACTTATCTAAGTTTACTCTAGCTAGTATCCTTAACGTGTTTAAGTCAAGTTTTGCTAGGCTTTTATATAGGGAACTTTAAAACGCGAAAGTCTTAACTCTCACGGGTTAAGAACAAGAACTTTTCGCAAGTTCCTATAATTGATCCTAGAGAGTCGTTTATCAAGGGAACTTTAAAACGCAAATTCTAAACTTGAAAGAGTCTAAGAAGATGCAAGATCCTATAGATGACTCGAAAACCCAAAACTTTGATTTAATAGGCTAAGCATCCACGAGTCTCATTCCTTGAGATTTTAAATTGTGGAGAACGAGAGATGATAGAGTCAATTATAAGTTTGGTATTCTTTCGTGAATTTATGTGAGTTGATTATAAGCTTTTTCTTCCATCGCTTGCTAATAAATTTATCTGCAATAAATAAGGTTGTACGATTTGAAAAGTTACTTAGCTTCTAGCCCAAGATCGTTTAAAAGTTGCTCGGTATTAATTAGAGTTCATAGCCAAGGCATAACTTATTGAAGCGGGATGCGAAGATTGGCGAGTCCGAAAAGGCCCTAACAAGGCATGAGGGCTACATTTTGTTGCTAAAGATCCAAAAGTGATGTGAAGAATTGTAAAATCCGCATGCTTTTACCATGAATAGTACCCTTAAGATCGTACGTACTAGATTTAAACTTTCCTAATATAGCATGATTACGATTACGTGTTAGGATTTTACGTATTACGTACGTGTTAGAACACGATAAGTATTTACTACGCACGAGCACGTAATAATTATTTGACAATAATTAATCACGAACACGCGATCATGAAATCATGAACGTAATTAAAACACGAACTATTATTAATTACGTATATATATTTATTACGAGCGTAATTAAATATATTAGATCACGATAATTACGTAACGAGAACACATAAAACGCGAACACAAATAATCACGAACGAATAACTAAACATCGAGACACGGAAAAAGGTACGGGTAACCCATGTGGGGCCCCCTACCCGCGGCTACAAGGAGCAAATGGGCCAAGCCCATTTGTAATTTTTACTAAAGGGGGTTAAGGATTTTTACACTACTCATTTTACATTTACAGAAGATTTTAGCAAAAACCTAAAAACCCTCCTCCTTCTCTTCTTTTTGGCCGCCACCTACAAAACACCACAAGGGGGTGTTTGTTTATCTTGGATCTTGGAATTCTAGTAGGTGATCGTGTTTGTTCTTCGTCCTTTTGATCCACGTAGTCGGTAAATCCTTTTTAAACCTTTTCTTTGATTTGATCTTTTATAAATTAAGAACATGTTATGTTTTTATAAAAACCTAATTAAAATCATGGATCTAACATGAATTGGGATTTAATAAAAATCAAAAGTAATGTTTTAAGGGGTGTTTGTTTTGGCCGCAACCTACACCGAACCCAAGGGGGGTTTTGGTTTGGCCATCCGACCACCACCGAGACCATAAGGTCCCGGTTGGTTGGAGTGGGTCCCACGGCAGCATCAAGACAAGGGGTACCCCGATTTGGTTCGGGGTACGGTGTCGATTTCATGTCCGGTTCATGGTTTTTAGTCTAGATCCGGTTCATGGTGTATGTTTAGTTTAATTTTTTTTATGATCTTATGTTAAAAAATTAAATTAATAAAATGACATGATTAATTTAATAACATGACTTAGGTTATTTTAATTATTAATAATCATGAAATTAATTAACCTAAGTATTTGTATATTTTAGACTTATAATTAATTAATTATTTAAAAACCATGGATATAATTAATTAATTAACATGACTTAGGTTATATTATTAATAAATAATAATACATGTTTTAACCTAAGTATTTAACTTTATTTAATTAAAAACATGTTGTACTTTAATTAAATATTTTAACCTATAGTTTAATTTAATTACATGAAATAATTATTAAACTATACATTATATCATATGACTTAGAAAATAATCATGAAAACACTTAGGCTTATATACTTAGCTTATTTAACCAGCTTATTTCTAATTATGGAAACCTTCTATTTTTAGAAACTTATTTATTTCAGGCAGCTAATCTATTTATGGAAAATTATTTAATTAAGGCAGCTAATCTATTTATGGAAACTTTCTATTTTTAGAAACTTATCTATTTTAAGCAATAATTCTATTTTTGGAAACTTTCTATTTTTGGAAACTTTCTATTTTTGGAAACTTTCTATTTTTGGAAACTTTCTATTTTTGGAAACTTTCTATTTTAGGAAACCTGCTATTTTTGGAAAGTTACTTATTATTACACAGTAAGTATAATAATACATGAAATACCAGAAATACTTAATCAGATTAAACAGAATATAAGATAAACACAGTTTAAGGCTTTAAACAGTAAAACATGGTAAGAATACATAAAATAAGCTAAGACATGACATAAAACCAGCTACATATTTAGTAAGCAGATACTTATTCATGTATGTATTTATGTAGCACTAGTGATACGGAAGTAGGATTCCTCTCAGCTCATCTTCTTCGTTCACTGGACATAAGGTACGGATTCCCGTCCTTTCAGTATGGACATTCTTTCCTTATTAGGATTCCCCGTATGCAGCCAAATATTTTCCCGTAGTATAAGTTACGTGTTTGATTGCTTATGTTTAATTAAGAATACCTATAGCCATATACATGCATGACCAGTTTCACCTAGTTATGGAGGTACCATAACCATAAAATTAGAGGCACTGATGTTATGACTTCACCACGGCGGAGTGATTGCTCGTGGCGTCCCTTCAGCTTTTGGCCATTTATATTATATTTATCATGTGGGGCGTATGGGTGCATCCTAGTTACATGTTTTCAGTCAGGATTTCATGGTGAATGTGGTGTGTGCCTTGCATCCTTCACAAGGAGCTGATCCCTCCTACCCAAAAACCAGTATATTAAATTAGAGGCAGCCCCTCTAATTTGCATGATGAGGTCATCCCTCCAAATATTCATGCATGGTGGATTTTCATGACCTATATTGGCTAATGGTAAAATATGACGAACAGTTTTTACAAGATAAACATAAGACTTTTCAAACTATTAAACCAGTTTTATCAAGACTTAACCAGGTTACTCGGGACTTAGTTTTCTTCCGTTGTTATATTTTATATGCTTATCCTATTCATGCTTTATTGTACATCCGTGCACTGAGCGTATTTGCTCAGTCGTTTTCCTTTTCTATGTTCCCAAAACGGCAGGTACTCAGGGACGCTCGTAGACACTAAGAGTACGTGCATATGGACTGGAAGTTGTCTAGCCTTCTTTACTTTATGCATTTCCTTTCTTATGATACATTTGCTATGGACATTGTTTAGTCCTTTCCTTTATTATACTATGTTTGTGTGTGATGAGCTTTACATTTGGACTAACGATGTTTGATTCCAGTATTTTCCTTTTATGGTCAAGTAATGTTTAGACATTTTTCCTTGTATGCTTTGATGACACGCCATAATTGCATGTGACATTTCCATTATCAAAATGGGGTGTACAATTATGGTATCAGAGCCAAGGCTTCGACCTGTAGGCTCTCAAATATGACCTGTGATTAGTGGGTAGTCACTACGGTCTTCCTAGAACTGACAGTTGTTTTCATGCATTCATCATTTTTAAGCATACATATACATGTTATTGTCGCAGATTTTTGACTAAGTAATGGTTGGTACAGGACTGGCCCTATTTAGTCGCATGTGTTTTATCGGAACTTTTAAATTTGGGACTGACCCATAGGCGGCCCCTCGCCATGTCTTTTGTTTTTGGTGAACTGACCAGAGGCGTTCACTCTCGAGCATACAAAAGTTTTCATAAAACTGCATCATGCATTCATACACAAAATTTTCTTGCATAAAATTTTTCTCGTGAAATTTTAGTATAAATTTTTTCATGTATATATATATATATATTTTATGTTTTGATCTGTTTAATCATATGTTTTATGTTATACTATCAGATGGCAAACACAGACAATCTCTGGGCAATATTTGCAGCTGCTGATGCAGAGATGCAAGACGCCCTTCATCAGAACGACGGTTATCCTCCCCCGCCTAACATCTTTCCCATGGAAGGAAGGAATCGGCTCATGAGGGAATACTATACCCTTAGACAGTGACCTGACGAAGACAACAATGACTTCATGCAGCGTTTCCTTCGCTACGCTGGTGTCCTAAGAGCAGCTGCAGGCACCACTGAAGAACAAGCACTACATTTTCGTTGGGCTCTTAATCCAAGGATCGCCAATAACTTATCTGGTGCTCCGTTGGATACGGTAGCACAAGTGGCCGATGCAGCACGTAAACTGGAGATGTTGCAGGAGAGAGATGAGTTCGGGGAAGCTGAAAGACCCGACAAGAGGTAAACAATTCGTATTCAAGCGGTGATCAATCCGTATACTTTCCATATATGTCAATTATTCATCTCTTTAAATGTATCTTCCAGGCAGAAAACTAGGGACCGGTCTCAGCCGGCTACTCAGCAGCAGCCTCATCAGCCCAAGGGAAACGGTTAGACTAACGACCGTTCTGCTACGGATAGGCGTGGCGGTAATGATAATTACCGTAACAACGCTGGGCACTCCAACAGCAGCAGGTCCTAATACTTACGCATTTCCTTATGATTTCATGTTATAACTCATATTCTGACACTTTAGCAAAACTTCTACCAGGAACCATGGAAACGGTAGGGACCAGAACCAGAGAGGTTCGCAGCCTAGCCGTCCAGCTATCACTGGTATTCAATCTTACGATTATCCGCTTTGTCCTTTGTACCCAATTATCATGTCTTATGTAAAATGTTTATCAGGTTCCCAGCCAGCCAGAGCACCTGCTGGAGGATTCACTCATCCTCTTTGCTCTACTTGCCACCGTAGGCACCCAGGACCATGTCGCCGTAATACTGACGCGTGCTTCAAGTGTGGTCTTCCGGGCCATATTATGAAGGACCGCCGTAAGGGCGAGATGGAGGGTTCATCAGGACATACTGATACCAAGCCGCCTCCTACTACCGGGCATGTCTACACGACATCTCGAGACCAGGCCAACAAGTCTACAGGTACCATCACTGGAATCTTGTATATGTATGGTCAAGCTGCATGTGTTCTTTTCGATACGGGTGCTACTCACTCGGTTATTTCTACTGCTTATGCTAAGAACATTAGGATGCTCCCCATGCCACTAGAAAATAGGCTCACTATTTCCACGCCTTTGAGGGACTCTGTATTAATCACCCATGTATACAAGAGTCTTCCCCTAGAATTTGACGATAAGGTTCGACCTGTTGACGCACTTCCGCTAGACATGAACGACTTCGACATGATTTTGGGCATGGATTGGCTATCCAAGTATCATGCCACCATAGACTGCCATTCATATCGAGTTATCTTCGGTGATGTTAATGCACCAGAGTACATTCATAATGGGTTCATACCCGGACGGTCTGTACAAATCATATCTACCCTGCAAGCGCGTGCACTACTGTCACATGGCTGCGAGGGTTATCTAGTTACGGTTCACGACATGGATACTGAATCCCTGATAGGTGTGTAAACACCCATCTTTTCTACCACTTAATTACAATAATTACCGAACCAAAACGTGTATTTTATGTCTTTTATGTCGGAATTATGCGTGGTTTGTGTTTTTGTTGTGATTTAGGATAAAAAGGTGAAAAGTGGAGAAAACACGGACATTCACGGGCATTTACGGACTTTTATTGAAGAAAAGGATAAAAGACGAAGTCAAGAAGTCAAGAGTGCAAAAAGAACGGAAGTCCACGACCAATTCTGAAGATTTATCGAGGAAAAAGTCAAAAGACGGAAGTTTATCAAAAGCCAAAGAATTCAAGTCTATTTTATTGAAGAATTCAAAGACGAGTTCGAAGAAATCCCGAAGCCAAAAGTCCCTTAAGTCCAAGTTTAAAGAAGATTAGAAGAAAAGGACTAATGACGCAATTAATGAAGATTAATAAAAGAAGGGACTTAAGCTTGCAATTAAGAGAAAAGGAAAGAGGGGAGGAAGCTTCCTAATCCTCCCCTATAAATAGTCATTAGATGTAAACATTTCATTTTTTTGGCTAAGGTGACAATTAGTCTTCCACCATTTAAATACTTGTTCATTTACTTTTCATGTCATTTAAATTCATTTTATGCACCTTAATTACCATTTAATTCCAAGTAAGTCTTCATTTTAATTCTTGTCAAATTTTTATTTTATCTTGTCAATCTCTTATCTACCTTTCTTCTTCTTTGACTCATGTGTTTATGTTATGTTCATGTTTATGCTTTTTGTTTGATCTTAATGGTTTTTGATTATTGTGGTTAAAGTTGTTTGATTTCATGTTTTTGATTGTGTGTTGATGCTTATTCATTGATTCGTTACTGTTTTAATCTATCCGTGTGTTTGATTTTGGTTAATTTATGTTTATATCTGCTACTGTTACTATCTTCCTTGTTCTTCGGAAGATTTTGCCTTGTTTCTGATCTTTCCAGAAAAAGTTCCGAACCAAAGAAAGGATAGAAAGCTTCATTCGGAAGTCCAAAGTTTCGGACCAAGGTGTTTCATTCGGAAGTCAAAACTTCCGAACCAAGTCTGTTCATTCGGAACTCAAAAAGTTCCGAATCAAGGAAACTCATTCGGAACTTCAAAAGTTCCGAATAAAGGAGCTTCATTCGGAAGTCAAACCTTCCGAACCAAAGAGCTTCATTCGGAACCTTCCGAACCAACTCCAAAAGTTCCGAACCAAGGGCCTTCATTCGGAAGTTCTAAACTTCCGAATCAAGGAGCTTCATTTGGAAACTTCTGAATCAAGGGGTGACCAGAAACTTCCGAATCAAGGAAGAATTTACAAGTTCCGAATCAGCAAGTTCCGAACGAAGCATTCAGACCAATTTGTTCCGGATCAAGGATTTTGGTAATATTCCAAGTGAAGAAGAATCATTTCAACCAAAGGTGACATTTAGGACGAGTGATTGTTCCAAACGAAGGTTTATTCTGAATGAGCTGTATTCAGGTTCTTATTAGGTTTTGTCTTTGATTTTTATCTTCAAGCTTTATTTTTCTTGCCCTTTTATTTAATTGCACTTTTAGATTATTTGCCTTAGTTTTAGTCGTACTTTAAGTTTGCCTTAGATAGATTTAAGTTTACGTCATTTTACTTTAGTGCCCTTTAATTTTAGTCACGTTTTTAAATACTTGCACTTTACTTTAATTAGACTTAGATTTACGTTAAGAGCACTTTACTTTTAAGTCTTTGCATTTAAATTTAAAATCACCCAAAAATATTCTTTTTCACCAAAGATCAACTAAGTCACACATAGGAGCCTAGATCAATTCGTTAAGATTCCGAGAACACGAACTTAATCTTTAAATTTTTATACGGGCAAAAGCCGTGTATCAAATGGCGCCGCTGCCGGCTCTTTTCGTTAAGATCAACAGTTTTCTGTGCTAGACACGTTGTTTTTTGGGATCCGTTCACTTGTGAACATTATTTTTCTTGCATAAAAAAATTCAAAAATCATAAAAATTAAAAAAATTCATAAAAACCATAAAAATTAAAAATTTCAAAAATACAAAAAGATTTTATCTTTCTTGTGTATATATATTGTCTTTGTGTTTGGTTTTGTTTTCTTTTGCATTTTCAGGTGTATGCGTACTAGATCTTCTAACTATCAAGAGCCCGAGCCTCAAGAAGATTTAGATATGGCAGGTGTCAACAACAACATTCCACCGAACCTGAATAATAATAACAACAATGCTCTTCCATAGCCCGATCTTCGGACCATGGAGGAACTTTGTCAACCAACAATGTTTGGACGAGGAGGACCGATTGCGCCGATGCAAATCAACGCTCCTGAGTTTTCGTTGAAGCACCACATGATTCAGCAAGTGCAAACAAACCCATTTAGAGGATTGCCTGATGATGATGCCAACAAACACCTCGACAAGTTCATTACAATCACCCAAAGCATGAAGTTGCCTGGGGCCACAATGGATGTACTCCGCCTACAACTCTTTCCACATACTTTATCGCAACATGCCGAGAAATGGTTTGATCGTCTCCCGAAGAATTCTATTCACACTTGGGATGACATGACTCAACGCTTTCTTTCGCGCTACTTTCCACCATCCATGGTCACAAGCCTTCGCAATCAGATCAGCGGTTTCATGCAAGACCCTGATGAATCTCTTTTTGATGCATGGGAGAGATATAATGTCTTGATCGACCGTTGTCCAAACCACAACATGCTTCCGGTCACCTTGATCGATACTTTCTACAACGGATTGACTTTTCGAGATCGTGATACGATTAATGCAGCCGCCGGTGGCACATTCATGAAAAGGAGACCCGAGGAGTGTAGAGAGTTAATTGAGAACATGACTACTCACCACAAGAACTGGGATTCCTCTGCATCTTCTAGGAACAACCCGAGAGTCAATGTTTCTTCTACCTCAGCAAACCCTGAGATGACCGAACTCACCCGCATGATGGCCGAAATGAGCAAAAGTATTACGCTTCTCGCTTCAAACCAACAACAACAACAAGTTAAAGCGGTTGCTAATCCTTGTGAAACATGTGGCGGTCCTCACTCATACACCGATTGTCCTTCGACACAAGGAAATCCGGAAAATGTGTATGCAGCTTACGGTAATTATTCACCGAAAAATTACCAAGCTAGACAACAAGGGGATAGAAATCTGCTGAGTTACCGTTCAAACAATTACCTTTCACCCGGTTTTTCTCCTCAAAACCAAAACCCCGCCAACAACTACAATAGAAGCAACCAAATCCCACCTCGTGCTTCTAACCCTTATCAACCACCCACCCAACAACACCCACCCATTAATCCCGATGTTGACACCATCATGAGAACTCAAGGTGAGCAAATCAAGAATCTACAGAGCCAAATAATCAATTTGAAAGGAGATATCTTGAAGCAAGGTAATGACATCAGAACCGAAGTTCGTGAAAATCTTCAATCCTCCTTCATCACTCAAACAACTGAATTAAAGAATCTGTTGGCTAGTTTCTTGCCCGAAGCTCAACCTTCTTCTTCCTCGGGTTCTCTACCTTCAAACACCGTCACTAATCCGCGAGCTAATGTAAGTGCTATAACTACGCGTAGTGGAATTACCATTGTCAATCCACCTGACTCACCACCATCATCTACAACTCCTCCACCACCATGTATCCCTATTACTCTTCCACCTAGTAGTAGTACACCATTACCGTCTCCGCCTCGTCATAACGATGTATCTCGGAAGGACCCTTCAACATCACAACCTTCACCAACTACACCTCCACCTAACCCTTATCAACCCAGAATCCCATACCCTTCTCGCATAGGCAAGACCAACGAGCTAACCAAGAATGACTGTAATGTATTGAAATATGTGGATATGCTATCTAAAATGACCATCAACATTAGCCTTGTTGAAGCACTTTGCCACATGCCGAAATTTGTCAAAGCATTCAAGGAATTGCTTAGCAAGAAGGAGAAGCTGATTGAACTCGCCAACACACGATTAAATGAAAACTGCTCTGCAGTTCTTCTTCGAGAACTTCCGGAAAAGCTTGGCGATCCCGGTCGTTTTGTGTTGCCTTGCGTGTTCAACAAAACTGAAGAATTTACTGCCCTTGCTGATCTCGGGGCTAGTATTAATTTGATGCCACTCAGTGTTTGGAAAACACTATCATTGCCCGATCTCATTCCGACAAAGATGACTCTCGAACTTGCCAATCGCACTCTCGCTTACCCCGTTGGTATAGCCGAAGACGTGTTTATTAAAGTTGGCACATTTACTTTCCTGGTCGATTTTGTCGTAGTTGATTATGAAATGGACCCTCGTATTCCTTTAATACTTGGTCGACCATTTTTGAGAACCGGACGTGCTTTAGTAGATGTGGCCGAAGGTGAGTTAATCTTACGAGTCGGGGATGATTCAAAAGTTTTTAAAATGGGGAAGCTTACAGGAAAATCCTTTGGAGGCCGAGAATCAGTGAATATGATAAATGTGCTCGATGACTTTACCGTCTATGACAATCCTCTATTCGAGTCTTCCACTGATAATCCACTTTTTAATGATGATGTGGATGATTCTCACTCTACTTTGGACGCTTCTCCCATTTATGATTCTCAACCGGTCTTCGATGCTTATGATGATGATGATTCTAGCTCATATTCGGATGATTTTGATTGTACTTCTGAGTATCCCGAGCTGCCCACTTTCGATGATTTTGATGAGGCTGATACTCTATCGAGCGATTCTTCACATGATGAAGATCCTCCACCATCACTCGATCCTACTTTGGACGATTATTCATTAGAGGAAGATTTCTCTGAATTTCTCAACACATACTTCCCTCATGAGAGTGATGCTCCTCCTTTTGACTTTGAAGATTATCGTCTTAATCCTATTTTGGATTTGAAGAGCATTTTGTCAAAGGAGAAGAAACCGGTCGACACCGAAATCCGTTGCACGTATGATTTGACACCTCTTTGTCCCCCTTCTGAGGACGAGGTTGTGCTTCTTTGCGGATCTTCTTCACACTCGGCTGAGCCTGAATGCTATTTTCCCTTGAAGGAAAAGGTGTTCGACCCCGGTATTGAAGTCTTTAAGCCATCTCAGTATCCACCTGATGAAATAAAAGGAAAAATCTTTGGACCCATTGAAGACATGCTTGCACCGCACCATACTTGCTTCTACTGTGCTCCATCACTGCTTAAGGGAACCTTGCCACTTCTCTTTTGGCTTGCCTTGTTCGCCTTAAGCTCTTGCTTATTGATGGATGAAAACTATGTCTTTGATCCTGGTGGATATTTTTCATGCTATTTCCGTTGATGATCAAGGTCGAGTCAGGCTCACGACTCGGTTAACAAAAATCAAGCGCTTCTTGGGAGGCAACCCATGCATCTATCCTTTCGCTTTCTTTATCATAAGTGTAGGGTGGACCCTTTGGATTGCTATTTCCTCTCCTCACTTCTTAAATCAGGGATTCGAGCTTCAATGATCCACTCTTGATGATTCTTGACGACCCGTGATTCCGTGTTCTACTTCTTCCCGGTTCTATCCTAAACTCTTTTCGATTCACTATTTTATATTTTCTCAATATTAAAATAGGAATCTCTTTAGTTGTCTTTTCCTTAGCGAGATTTAAACAACGTGCACAATGTCCTAAGTGTAGGGGAGCTTACTCCCACATGCTTAAACATTGAGGACAATGTTTATCTTAAGTGTAGGGGGGACTTCTATCGAAGTTAAGTGGTCTTTTCCTTGTATTTGTCCTCATTTTAACCGGAAAATCAATTTTTCGACATTTTTCAAAATTTTTGATCTATTTTGGCCTATTTGTTTTTCCCTTTGTATAGTTATTTTCTTTCTCTGTTAGAATAAATGTTTAATAAGTGGTTTTAATTTTCAAACGTTGTGAATCTTTTGACTCAATCCGAGTTTACTCTAGCTAATATCCTTAACGTGTTTAAGTCAAGTTTTGCTAGGCTTTTATATAGGGAGCTATAAAACGCGAAAGTCTTAACTCTCACGGGTTAAGAACAAGAACTTTTCGCAAGTTCCTATAATTGATCCTAGAGAGTCGCTTATCAAGGGAACTTTAAAATGCGATTTCTAAAACTTGAAAAAGTCTAAGAATTTGCAAGATCCTATAGGCGACTCGAAAACCCAAAACTTTGATTTAATAGGCTAAGCATCCACGAGTCTCATTACTTGAGATTTTAAACTGTGGAGAACGAGAGATGATAGAGCCAATTATAAGTTCGGTATTCTTTCGTGAATTTATGTGAGTTAATTATAAGCTTATTCTCCCATCGCTTGCTAATAAATTTATCTGCTAATAAATAAGGTTGTACGATTTGAAAAGTTACTTAGCTTCTAGCCCCAGATCGTTTAAAAGTTGCTCGGTAATGACGAGAGTTCATAGCCAAGGCATAACTTATGAAGCGGGGCGCGAAGATTGGCGAGTCCGAAAAGGCCCTAACAAGGCATGAGGGCTATGTTTTGTTGCTAAAGATCCAAAGTGATGTGAAGAATCATTTATCGAAAATCAATATGAAGGATCGAGACACACGACGTAAAGCAAAACTCCCCAAAAGTCATGGAGAAGTGTATCCGAAAAGACCCTAACAAGGTATGAGGATAAATAGATCCAAGTCATAAAAGGAGGCGGATCGTTGTATATCAAAGTCCAAAATAAAGATTGGAGAAAAATGAAGAAGTCGTGGTCCAAGTATGAATCTCTCAAAACTTCAAGTGAAGAAATTCCAATTATGAAGAGAAGACCATTATTTCATGAACGTCTCTCAAGATTTGAAGTATGAAGTCGCTGCCAAATATCGGCCCGAGAAAGGTCTCAAATCGCGAACCAATTTATGCCAAGATATGAACTTTTTGATATCCCGAGAAGCAGTTTTAAAAGATTTGGTCCTTTAGCTAACTATTGATTAAATCGTGCACTTTATTTTCAGACTAAATAATTGTCGAAATAAGTCAAACAATGCATCTTCGTGATCATTCAAGACAAATAATAAAATATAAGAGATACCCATAGGAATAAGGGAGTCTAAGTGAATAATTGCCCCACATGAGTTCGTGTTAGTTTACTAACTTATAATAACAATGATCTCGTTTTTAAGCTTAGTTTGGAGAAAGTGAAAACTTGAGGATGATGATTATTCATAACTTTTGCAAAACCCAAGGTATGCTTTTGATTTCTTTATTTTGTAATAAAGGCCAACGTGGATTGATTATGATGAAAAGTGTAATCTTGCTTTGTAACTAATGCATTGCATGAGGACATTGCAATGGTCAAGTGTAGGGGATTTGATAGGTGTGTAAACACCCATCTTTTCTATCACTTAATTACAATAATTACCGAACCAAAACGTGTATTTTATGTCTTTTATGTCGGAATTATGCGTGGTTTGTGTTTTTGTTGTGATTTAGGATAAAAAGGTGAAAAGTGGAGAAAACACGGACATTCACGGGCATTTACGGACTTTTATTGAAGAAAAGGATAAAAGACGAAGTCAAGAAGTCAAGAGTGCAAAAAGAACGGAAGTCCACGACCAATTCTGAAGATTTATCGAGGAAAAAGTCAAAAGACGGAAGTTTATCAAAAGCCAAAGAATTCAAGTCTATTTTATTGAAGAATTCAAAGACGAGTTCGAAGAAATCCCGAAGCTAAAAGTCCCTTAAGTCCAAGTTTAAAGAAGATTAGAAGAAAAGGACTAATGACGCAATTAATGAAGATTAATAAAAGAAGGGACTTAAGCTTGCAATTAAGAGAAAAGGAAAGAGGGGAGGAAGCTTCCTAATCCTCCCCTATAAATAGTCATTAGATGTAAACATTTCATTTTGTTGGCTAAGGTGACAATTAGTCTTCCACCATTTAAATACTTGTTCATTTACTTTTCATGTCATTTAAATTCATGTTATGCACCTTAATTACCATTTAATTCCAAGTAAGTCTTCATTTTAATTCTTGTCAAATTTTTATTTTATCTTGTCAATCTCTTATCTACCTTTCTTCTTCTTTGATTCATGTGTTTATGTTATGTTCATGTTTATGCTTTTTGTTTGATCTTAATGGTTTTTGATTATTGTGGTTAAAGTTGTTTGATTTCATGTTTTTGATTGTGTGTTGATGCTTATTCATTGATTCGTTACTGTTTTAATCTATCCGTGTGTTTGATTTTGGTTAATTTATGTTTATATCTGCTACTGTTACTATCTTCCTTGTTCTTCGGAAGATTTTGCCTTGTTTCTGATCTTTCCAGAAAAAGTTCCGAACCAAAGAAAGGATAGAAAGCTTCATTCGGAAGTCCAAAGTTCCGGACCAAGGTGTTTCATTCGGAAGTCAAAACTTCCGAACCAAGTCTGTTCATTCGGAACTCAAAAAGTTCCGAATCAAGGAAACTCATTCGGAACTTCAAAAGTTCCGAATAAAGGAGCTTCATTCGGAAGTCAAACCTTCCGAACCAAAGAGCTTCATTCGGAACCTTCCGAACCAACTCCAAAAGTTCCGAACCAAGGGCCTTCATTCGGAAGTTCTAAACTTCCGAATCAAGGAGCTTCATTTGGAAACTTCCGAATCAAGGGGTGACCAGAAACTTCCGAATCAAGGAAGAATTTACAAGTTCCGAATCAGCAAGTTCCGAACGAAGCATTCAGACCAATTTGTTCCGGATCAAGGATTTTGGTAATATTCCAAGTGAAGAAGAATCATTTCAACCAAAGGTGACATTTAGGACGAGTGATTGTTCCAAACGAAGGTTTATTCTGAATGAGCTGTATTCAGGTTCTTATTAGGTTTTGTCTTTGATTTTTATCTTCAAGCTTTATTTTTCTTGCCCTTTTATTTAATTGCACTTTTAGATTATTTGCCTTAGTTTTAGTCGCACTTTAAGTTTGCCTTAGATAGATTTAAGTTTACGTCATTTTACTTTAGTGCCCTTTAATTTTAGTCACGTTTTTAAATACTTGCACTTTACTTTAATTAGACTTAGATTTACGTTAAGAGCACTTTACTTTTAAGTCTTTGCATTTAAATTTAAAATCACC
The DNA here is from genome assembly GCA_025667525.1 of Glebionis coronaria. NCBI lineage: Eukaryota > Viridiplantae > Streptophyta > Magnoliopsida > Asterales > Asteraceae > Glebionis > Glebionis coronaria. Next base: position 23,312,459 of record CM046880.1, read on the forward strand.
CAAAAATATTCTTTTTCACCAAAGATCAACTAAGTCACACATAGGAGCCTAGATCAATTCGTTAAGATTCCGAGAACACGAACTTAATCTTAAAATTTTTATACGGGCAAAAGCCGTGTATCAATCCCCATCAATTCAGGATCAACCTATAGTGTCAGAATTCCAAGATGTTTTTCCAGCAGAACTTCCGGGCATACCACCTGCACGAGAAGTGGAATTCAGTATCGAGCTTATCCTAGGAGCTGGACCAATCTCTAAGGCTCCTTATCGCATGGCTCCCATAGAGCTGAAGGAGCTGAAGGATCAACTGCAAGAACTTCTTGAATGAGGTTTCATTCGACCGAGCGCATCTCCATGGGGCGCACCGGTCTTGTTCGTTAAGAAGAAGGTCGGCAGCATGCGTCTTTGCATAGACTATCGCGAGCTCAACAAGATTACCATACGGAATAGATATCCACTGCCACGTATTGACGATCTGTTTGACCAACTCCAAGGGGCCAAACACTTCTCCAAGATCGATCTTAGGTCAGGCTATCATCAGCTACGGGTCAAGGAGCAGGACATCGCTAAGACTGCTTTTCGTACCCGCTATGGCCACTACGAGTTTGTAGTTATGCCATTTGGCCTGACAAATGCTCCAACAGTGTTCATGGATTTGATGAACATAATCTTCCATGAATTTCTGGACAAGTTCGTCATTGTCTTCATCGATGACATCCTGATTTTCTCAATGTCCAAGGAGGAACACGAAGACCATCTTCGTACAGTACTACAGATTCTTCGCCAGAAGCAACTATATGCTAAATTCTCCAAGTGTGAGTTCTGGTTAGACAAGGTGGCATTCTTAGGTCACATTGTATCAGCAGAAGGAATCACTATGGATCCAACGAAGGTTGAGGCCATTACTAAGTGGCCAAGGCCGACATCAGCGACGGAAGTCCGCAGTTTCTTAGGCTTAGCTGGCTATTACCGTAGGTTCGTGGAGAACTTTTCCCGCCTAGCACTACCATTGACCAAACTGATGCGGAAAGGGGAGAAATTCGTCTGGACTGAAGATCGAGAGAAGAGCTTTGAAGACCTGAAGGAGAAGCTAGTATTTGCACCTATTCTTACTCTACCATCTGGTACGGGTGGATTTCAAATCTACAGCGATGCATCGGGGAAGGGACTTGGTTGTGTTCTCATGCAACATGGGAAAGTGATCGCGTACGCTTCACGTCAGCTTAAGCCTTATGAAGAAAATTACCCCACGCATGACTTGGAACTTGCAGTTGTGGTGTTTGCATTGACGATATGGAGGCACTACTTATATGGAGAATCATGTGACATTTTCACGGACCACAAGAGCTTGAAGTATATCTTCACTCAACATGAATTGAACATGAGGCAGAGGAGATGGTTAGAGCTGTTAAAGGATTACGACATTAATCTATAGTATCATCCCGGAAAGGCAAATGTAGTAGCAGATGCTCTTAGCAGGAAGTCCGGAATGATCAACGGCATTAAAATCGAAGAGGAAATCATAAGAGACTTGGAGCGACTAGACATTGAAATCATGGTACATGGACAACACGGTTACTGGGCTAATCTTAGAGTAGAACCCGGGTTACTCTCTAAGATCAAGGAAGCTCAGAAGGATGACGGAGAAATCTGGGCGATAGTACAGAATTTGGAAAAGCAGACGGAATTCAGAGTAGATGTAGATGGTATCGTATGGCAGGGCACGAGACTTTGTGTTCCTGATGGCCAAGAACTCCGGGAAGCTTTGTTAGCTGAAGCTCATAGCTCCCCATTCTCTATACATCCTGGTTCGACTAAGATGTACCATGACATCAAGCAGTACTTTTGGTGGAGTGGTATGAAACAGGATGTGGCCACTTACGTCTCCAAATGTCTTACCTGCCAGCAGGTTAAGATTGAGCATCAGCGATCTGGCGGTCTCCTTCAACCGTTAGATATTCCAGAGTGGAAGAAGGACAAAATCACCATGGATTTTGTTACTGGTCTTCCACCTACCAAGAGGAAGCACGATGCAATTTGGGTTATCGTAGATCGACTTACCAAATCAGCTCATTTCTTACCGATCCGCAAGGAAGATCCGGTAAGTAAACTCGCAGATACATACAGAAGAGAGATCATGAGACTCCACGGTGCACCATCCAGCATCGTCACAGACAGAGATCCTCGATGCACTTCGCGCTTTTGGAAGAGTCTGCAGAAAGCTTGGGGTACACAACTTAAGCTTAGCACGGCTTTTCATCCTCAAACGGACGGACAGTCGGAACGAACCATTCAGACATTGGAAGATATGTTGAGGTCATGTGCGTTGGAATGGACGGGTGATTGGGACGATTACATCTGTTTGGTGGAGTTTGCATACAACAACAGTTGGCACGCAAGTATCAAGTGTGCTCCATTTGAGATGTTGTATGGCAGAAAGTGTCGCGCCCCAATCTGCTGGGATCAGGTTGGTGAGCGAACACTTAAAGGACCAGAAATCATAGAGATGACCAATGAGAAGATCGCAGTAGCTAAGCAGAAAATTCAGGAAGCACGGTCACGTCAGAAGAGTTACGCTGATAAGCATCGTAGGGACATACACTTTAACGTAGGAGATCACGTCTTCCTTAAGGTTTCGCCGGCACGTGGTGTTACACGCTTCGGGATTAAAGGGAAGCTTAGTCCTCGTTTCATCGGACCGTTTGATATTATTGAACGAGTCGGTGAAGTATCTTACCGATTGGCGTTACCTCCGCAACTTTCGCATGTGCACAACGTGTTTCATGTGTCCTTACTCAGAGGGTACCAGTATCATCCCCTTCACATGGTATCCACTGGAACAGATACGTGAAGATCTCACTTTTATAGAAGAACCCGAACGAGTTCTTGACAGACAAGAACGGGTCATGAGAAAGAAGACGATTCCATTCGTCAAAATTCTATGGAGGGATCATACCGAGCAGGAAGCCACTTGGGAAACAGAGGAGTCTATCCGGGCTTCTTACCCTCATTTCATATTTTGAATTCAGGTATGTTTTTCTTTTCTAGTTTACTTTATCTATAATTCGGGGACGAATTATTCTTTTTAGGGGGGAAGAGTTGTAAAACCCACATGCTTTTACCATGAATAGTACCCTTAAGATCGTACGTACTAGATTTAAACTTTCCTAATATAGCATGATTACGATTACGTGTTAGGATTTTACGTATTACGTACGTGTTAGAACACGATAAGTATTTACTACGCACGAGCACGTAATAATTATTTGACAATAATTAATCACGAACACACGATCATGAAATCATGAACGTAATTAAAACACGAACTATTATTAATTACGTATATATATTTATTACGAGCGTAATTAAATATATTAGATCACGATAATTACGTAACGAGAACACATAAAACGCGAACACAAATAATCACGAACGAATAACTAAACATCAAGACACGAAAAAGGTACGGGTACCCAATGTGGCGCCCTCTACCCGCGGCTACAAGGAGCAAATGGGCCAAGCCCATTTGTAATTTTTACTAAAGGGGGTTAAGGATTTTTACACTACTCATTTTACATTTACAGAAGATTTTAGCAAAAACCTAAAAACCCTCCTCCTTCTCTTCTTTTTGGCCGCCACCTACAAAACACCACAAGGGGTGTTTGTTGATCTTGGATCTTGGAATTCTAGTTGGTGATCGTGTTTGTTCTTCGTCCTTTTGATCCACGTAGTCGGTAAATCCTTTTTAAACCTTTTCTTTTGATTTGATCTTTTATAAATTAAGAACATGTTATGTTTTTATAAAAACCTAATTAAAATCATGGATCTAACATGAATTGGGATTTAATAAAAATCAAAAGTAATGTTTTAAGGGGTGTTTGTTTTGGCCGCAGCCTACACCGAACCCAAGGGGGGTTTCGGTTTGGCCATCCGACCACCACCGAGACCATATGGTCCCGGTTGGTTGGTGTGGGTCCCACGGCAGCATCAAGACAAGGGGTACCCCGATTTGGTTCGGGGTACGGTGTCGATTTCATGTCCGGTTCATGGTTTTTAGTCTAGATCCGGTTCATGGTGTATGTTTAGTTTTATTTTTTTTATGATCTTATGTTAAAAAATTAAATTAATAAAATGACATGATTAATTTAATAACATGACTTAGGTTATTTTAATTATTAATAATCATGAAATTAATTAACCTAAGTATTTGTATATTTTAGACTTATAATTAATTAATTATTTAAAAACCATGGATATAATTAATTAATTAACATGACTTAGGTTATATTATTAATAAATAATAATACATGTTTTAACCTAAGTATTTAACTTTATTTAATTAAAAACATGTTATACTTTAATTAAATATTTTAACCTATAGTTTAATTTAATTACATGAAATAATTATTAAACTATACATTATATCATATGACTTAGAAAATAATCATGAAAACACTTAGGCTTATATACTTAGCTTATTTAACCAGCTTATTTCTAATTATGGAAACCTTCTATTTTTAGAAACTTATTTATTTCAGGCAGCTAATCTATTTATGGAAACTTATTTAATTAAGGCGGCTAATCTATTTATGGAAACTTTCTATTTTTAGAAACTTATCTATTTTAAGCAGTAATTATATTTTTGGAAACTTTCTATTTTTGGTAAATTTCTATTTTTGGTAACTTTCTATTTTTGGAAACTTTTTATTTTTGGAAACTTTCTATTTTTGGAAACTTTCTATTTTAGGAAACCTGCTATTTTTGGAAAGTTACTTATTATTACACAGTAAGTATAATAATACATGAAATACCATAAATCTTTAATCAGATTAAACAGAATATAAGATAAACACAGTTTAAGGCTTTAAACAGTAAAACATGGTAAGAATACATAAAATAAGCTAAGACATGACATAAAACCAGCTACGTATTTAGTAAGCAGATACTTATTCATGTATGTATTTATGTAGCACTAGTGATACGGAAGTAGGATTCCTCTCAGCTCATCTTATTCGTTCACTGGACATAAGGTACGGATTCCCGTCCTTTCAGTATGGACATTATTTCCTTATTAGGATTCCCCGTATGCAGCCAAATGTTTTCCTGTAGTATAAGTTACGTGTTTGATTTCTTATGTTTAATTAAGAATACCTATAGCCATATACATGCATGACCAGTTTCACCTAGTTATGGAGGTACCATAACCATAACATTAGAGGCACTGATGTTATGACTTCACCACGACGGAGTGATTGCTCGTGGCGTCCCTTCAGCTTTTGGCCATTTATATTATATTTATCATGTGGGGCGTATGGGTGCATCCTAGTTACATGTTTTTGAAGGTTTATGTTTATCATAACAATTATAAAAACCCTAATATGGATCAAAGAACACACAGCGGAAGCAAATTAACAAGATCTTTAATTAACACGATTATAATTAATCAAGGCTAGGGTTACATACCTTTATCCTAGCAAGATCTACAAGTTGACGGAATGGTCACCGGTAGAGATAGATCACGAACACCACCAGGATGTAATCTAAAATAAGATTACACCACGATCTTGTACACACGTGATACGATGAGTTAACCGTGAGTCTAGCACGAACAAAACCGAGTTTCCAAGTCTATGGAAGATCTACCCAACAACCCTAGAGAGGGGCTAGGACTAGATCTAGAATAGCTTATTGAAAATCAAAGAAGAACCCTAATGGGTGTTTGTTTTGGCCGGCGGTTAGGAGCAAAAAAAGAGAGATATGGAGTGAAAAATAATGAGGCATTAGGTTTGTTTATATACACCTTGGAAACTTCTCTTCCAAGGTTAAACAAGATAAAGCCAAAAAATCTTTTCCTCCTTATCATGTCTCCCTATTTAGGCCGGATATATACATGCTCCAAAAGAGGTTTCCGGAACTTTTCCGACTCCTTCTTTTAGCTTCTTTAACCTTCTATAACGATCGTTTAATACTTAACTTTTAATTACTTAACGATCGTTAGCTACGGTTTGATTTAATAAATATAATAAATATATTTAATAAATAAATAAATTAACTCTTCACGTAATGTGTGCAATCCCGTGATCTCGAGTTCGATCCTATCACACGACTATCGATTTTTAAGTCCATAAACTTTCAGCTCCCACTTGGACAAAATTCGAATATCGTGATCACATTGATTAGCGTGTAGTTACACTAACAATGTCACTAGTACAACTCGAGTAAGGTTTCCTGGACAAAACCTTTTAATGATATATAATCATTATTATTATCCTGTCATTTCAAATACATTGTTAATAAGGATATGGATCTCAGTCATTCCTTACATTAACTATTCTGTTTCTCGTTTATGGATATAGCAAGATTACCAAAACACATTTGGGTGTGGCCACACAAACATCTTACTATTCCCCCGAGGGGCCCAGTTGTTTTTATACTTCAAATAATAATTTGAAGGAAACGAATCCCATTTCGACTACAAGCAGAACACATGAACTTTGCAACATTCCTGAAAATAACCCTTATGACTACCAGTTACGTTTAGCGTTAGGTTACCTTACAGAAATGCACTATATTCAATGCAGTTTTCTGGCATCTCAGGTCTAAGGATAACTATTTATGATTTACTTAATGACAAAGATCCATAAAGTAAAATCACATAGTTGGGATAAGTCCAATATTTGATCCATCAAATATCATCCAAAATTGACCAATATACTTTCAAGTATACTCTGTCACTATTTTGAATTGTCTTAATTTAATAATACTCCCATATTATTAATCGACAACGGACATTTAGAAACATCACAATGCTCACGGATTAAAACATGTAAAATAGGATACAAAATCAAATAACAAAAAATAAACGAAATACAATCTTTATTTCATCAATTCAATAATGTCTTACATCCTTTATCCAAATACTAATCAATAGATTTATTGCATGAATTCGCTAGCTAGTTGCAGCCCAATTGCTTTGGCATGCTTAACTACCTTTGGCCTAGATAAAGCCTTAGTAAAAGGATCAGGTACGTTATCATCTGTGTGAACTTTTATTAATTTTATTTCTCGAGCTTCCACTTGTTCTCGAACGTTGTGATATCTACGTTTAAAGTGTCTGGCGCCTTTCATAACTCCAGGGTCATTGGCGAATATTATTGCAACAGAATTGTCGCAATATATATCAATAGGTTCTTTAATTGAAGGTATCACTCCAAGATCTCCAATAAACTTCCTAATCCAAACAGCTTCCATTGCAGCTTCTGAAGCAGCCATGTACTCGGATTGAGTTGCATGCATAGCAATGGTTTTCTGCTTACTGCTCTTCCAGTCAACTGCTCCTCCATTGATGACAAACACGTAAACCGTCTGAGACTTCGTATCGTCTTTATCACATTGCCAGGACGCATCACAGAATCCTGTTACATTCAATTCTGTGTCTGGTTTACCCCCGAATACCAAAAACATATCTTTCGTACTTCTCAAATACTTTAGAATATGCTTAACAGCAGTCCAGTGGAACTTTCCTGGATTCTGTTGGTATCTACTGACCAAGTTCTGAGCAAACGCCACATCAGGCCTTGTGCATCTTACAACATACATAATAGATCCTACAGCCGAAGCATAAGGCACCTTCTTCATGTAAGCCACCTCTTCAGGTGTTGATGTATCTTTCTCATGACTTAACTCATGCTTAACCTCCATCGGTAGAAAACCTTTCTTAGAGTTATGCATGTTATACTTCTTCAACATCTTATCAATATAAGCATCTTGGCTAAGACCAATTAACCGTCTACTCCTATCTCGATAGATTTTAATTCCTAGAATATATGCAACATCTCCCAAATCTTTCATAGAAAAACATTTACCAAGATAATCCTTAACTTCCTTAAGTCTTGGAATGTTACTTCCCATGATTAATATGTCATCGACATATAGAATTAGGAACACTACATTACTCCCACTAGCTTTGCGATATACACATGGCTCATCACGATTTTGAATAAATCCGAACTTTTTGATTTCTTCATCAAATCGCTTATTCCATTGACGTGATGCTTGCTTCAAACCATAAATAGATCTATGAAGTTTGCACACGCGCTTTGGATATTTAGGATCAACATACCCTTCCGGTTGTTGCATATAGATGTCTTCATCTAAGCGACCGTTCAAGAAGGCAGTTTTAACATCCATTTTCCATATCTCATAGTCATAGTATGCTGCTATAGCTATGATGTAGGATCGAGTTTTTCTAAGGATTTAGCATTGTATGAATTATCTATTGAATGGATGGAGAAATGGAGGAACCTAGAGAGAGAAAGAAGAGAGAGAAAGGAGAGGAAGATGAAAAGAAAGATGAAATGTGATTCTCAAATGGAAGTGTTCAACAACCCCTCCTAACATGCTATGAGGGGGTTTATATAGCCCACCCTACATGTGGGCTATATGGGCTATACCTTAATACATTAGATCACGAGCCCAATATTTGTATCTATATTTGGAGTGACCGATCCTTTCTAAATACGTAAAAACGTATTTCCAACAATCTCCCCCAAAGGGAGGTCACTCCAAGTTACAATGTCCTAAATAGTCTATAGCTCGTGATCTATGCTAATAATGATGTGACCGAGACTTTCCTTGGAAAAACGTATTTCCAACAATCTCCCCCAAAGGGAGGTCACACCATTTTACAAAATCTTAAACCTAGCATACTATGCTTGAGTCTTCGATCTTGTTCATGTGAATATGCTGATGAGATCTTTGACTTTAGTCTTGAGCATGTTCTCTTGCCTTGACCTTGTGCATTCATCACTTGTGATATTTGCCTCCTTGTGACTTCATGTTCCACATACTTATACCTTCGTAATTCTTGAAAGCTTTAGAGTTTGATACAGCGGAAGACTTGACTTTAAGACTTCTAGAATTTGATGAAGTATTAAGTGCATATAGTATTAGCATGTGGTGACGACTTCTTCTGGATTGTACACCGCAATGTCACCTTCTTGTTACGTTGCATAAGACAGTTAGCAACAAAACATATACACAGATGAAATGGCTTTGAACATTTCATTCTAAATCGGTAGCATTTTACCTCCGGTCGGTGAAGACCGTTGGACGATATTAACTATCGTACTTGTGGCAGGTAGTTTCAATTAAGAACCTCCTTGACAAGATTTCGCGGGTAAACCCGTTCTCTTTATTCGACTGTCCAAAGCTGACTGCGAACATAAAGAGTGAATCATTTGGATAATAATATCCGCATGATTTGAAGCCGTCAATTCATGTTCCTGGAACAAGTGAAGTTCAATTAAGAACCGCACCATCGTTGCTTTCTAGTTGTCACGAGCTTGATTCGTATAGAATCTTGCAAGTTACCTACCAAGTGCTGTTTGAGGTTAACACTAGAAGGATTTCCACTCATCACTGTGAACACTAAGGTATCACTCTGAGTGTTCTGGCAAGATCACTAAGATATTGCGTAGAGGCCTGGAACGTGTTTAAATTCATTTAAGAATTAAACCACTGTTGCTTTCCAGTTATCACAAGTTTGATTCATAAAGAATCGCACAAGTCACCTACCATGAGCTTTTTGATATTCGCTCAAGAAGGATTTCCATCTTCATTGTAAATACTTTCGTATTACTCGGATGTTCAGGCAAGATCATGAAGATTTTGCGTAGGACTCTTAAGATCTTTCTTACTTTTTCACAGTGTGTGAAAAAGCAAGGAAATATGAAAGTGTGTCCTAATGAGATATTTGATGATCTCAAATGGCTCTAGACTCGATCGTGCACTTTGGATTTTTGTGATCGGAGGCTGGATAGGAGTGCCACCATTTCAATACCAATTTATTCGGAGTGAATAAATCAATAGATAATGCGTTGTCTCCGTGTGATTAAAACAAATATCTTTTGAGAGATATCTGAGTTAGCTGGGATGGGTTGTGCATTGCATCACTGGGTCCATGATGTCTATCTTCAATATCAAGAATCATTAAAAATGATCTCAATAGCATATGTATTGACCCGGTTTCTGCCTAAGTTGTAAGGAGGGCTTCTTTCTTTACACCCGTTATCTTTACAATTCTTTTTCATTCTTCAACCCCTTCAATGCTTACCAATACGTCATCACTAGCACCTTGTTGTGATTTTTCCAGTGCTAACTTAAGTACTTGGTCGACATTCAGCTACGTTCACAATCTTTCTCCATCTTTCCTAAGGACTACTATTTCTAGCTATGGAATGTCCTTGGGAAGATTTCTCCGGTTCTAGAGGAATCATTGGACTTTAACCTATCCTACCATCCTTATGTCACCATAATCTTCACCGTCGTGAATAGAGATGTTTTGGGTAAGTGTATGTCACCATGAAATCCCTTTTGAAGTGCAAATCCATTTTGCTCCCCCTTAACATATGCCACGATATCCGAAAACATTTCGCACATGTAGGGATGAGCTAGCACGTTAAGTCTAAACCATTTGTGATTAATCATTTCCCATATTAAATCACATTTTCTCCCCCATATTAAAAATATTAACCTAATCGATGTTTTTAATATCAATTGATTTAATAACATTTTAAGAAAATTTGGGAAGAAAAATGCAAAGCCATATATCTTCATGAATTACACAAGCTCCCCCTCAAATTAATGAGGGACTACTTGAGACGTAAATTAAATACCTTTTAAACACTAGTGTAAGGTATTTATCACGTGCAAAGATCATATATGATAATGTATTCACAAGATTAGCGATTTATGAGGTTGGACCTGAATGATGGAGAACATCATATGAAAGAAGCACATGGTTCTTGTTCACGAATGTTGGTCGCCTCATCACGTCTGAAGTTATCTCTTGACTCCATGTGTATGATTGATATCGTTGTCTTGACACCAATATGTGAGCTTGGCACTCTCGGCATCAAGGATTCTTAATGTTGGACAATTGCTCCCCCTCAATTGTTGACCCGTGTTCTATTGAAAGAGCTGTAGTCGCCGTTTGAGTAGTCGCATCGTCGAGTATGTAGATATCAATTGTAAATTGCTACGGTTGGTGGAGATGATAACTTCATAAAAACAAGATTTCTCTTGTTTTAACAAATAAATGCACTAACACGTACATATATCCGTGTTAGATTGTGTTATAAAGTAAACACAATCCCTTACATGGTTGTAAAGTAAACCATGCCCGAGAAAATGAATTCCCGTTGTTGAGTCAAAGCTTTCCGGTGAAATGCTTGACTTGATTATGAAAAGCGGGTTACTATCTGAAATAACAGCAAACCATTTTGAGCATGTTTTAAAACATTTGAACTTCTGCTCGAACTTTATTTACAACCCCGTGTCATTATTGAATGACATTTCTAGTATCGTAAATATTATCGATTCCAGAAGACATGCTCTTTTTATCAAAACATTTTTTGAACACACAATTTTGAAAGATTTAGAAAACATTTTTGAGAAATTCTCGAAAAATTGTGTTCAACGTTTTGAAAACCAATTACTTGAGCTTAAGATGTTGAATATCTTGCAAAACGAGCTCAAGTCCGAGAAGTTGTAAGCTTCCCGTTGTTAAGGATAAGTTACCATCGGCGATAAACTTTCCTTTTAGCTGAAGAACGAGTCCTAAGTTGACATTTACTTAGAAGTCGTTTTCATGAGCTTGAAAAACTTTGAATGTTTTAACATAAAGCTCATGACCGAGAAAGATGAATTTCTCGTTAAGAAGAAAAGTTCTCTTATTTAAAAGATACACTTTCCTTTATGAACTTAAAACTTGGAATGTTTTAATACAAGCTCATGACCGAGAAAATTTAATTTCTCGTTACGAGGATTAGCTATCTTTAAAGATAAGCTCTCCTAAAATTGAAGTCCGAGTTACAGTCTGATATTTAACTGAAAGTCATTGTGCATGAGCTTAAAAACTTCGAATGTTTTTATTATTAGCTCATGCCCGAGAAATAAGTAATTTCTCGTTGTAAGGATTATTTATCATCGGCGATAACCTTTCCTTTATTTGAAGAACGGGTCAATGTCTGACATTTAACAATGAACCATTTTACATGAGCTTAAAACCGTTGAATAGTTTTTAAGTAAGCTCGTGTCCAAGAAAATTTAATTTCTCGTTTTTGAGGATAAGTTTATCATCGGCGATAAACTTTCCTTTATTTGAAGATCGGGTCATCATCTGGTATTTAATGAAGAGCCTTATACACGAGCTTAAAACCTTTGAATGGTTTTAGGATAAGCTCGTGTCCAAGAAAACTTAATTTCTTGTTAAGAGGATAAGTTATCGTTGCGTGGATAAACTTCCCTGTTTCTGAAGTCCGGGTCGTCGTCTGTCATTTAACGAGGAGCCATTTACACGAGCTTAAAACCTTTGAATAGTTTAAATGTAAGCTCGTGTCCGAGAAAATTTAATTTCTCGTTTTGAAGGTAAGTTATCGTTGACGAGATAAACTTCCCTTTCTCTGAAGTTCGGGTCACATACTGTGATTTGAATGTGAGCCATTGTGCATGAGCTTAAAAACTTGGAATGTTTTTGATATAAGCTCATGTCCGAGAAAAATTAATTTCTCGTTGTTAGGATAAGTTTACCATCGGCGATAAACTTTCCTTTCTTTGAAGATCGAGTTATAGTTTGTGATGTGACTATAAGTCCTATGTATTAAGCTTAACCATGAATCCCCTGAGACACTTGTTTCTCTGATATCTGCTTCTTCAGCAACCAAACTCTGAGAGTATCCTTTGTTGAACGGTATACAATGATTGAACCGCTTCGTTCTTTTGGAACATCAACTTTGGTACCTGCATTATCATTAGTAGTTTGTATACTTTGACCTGGGTTAGCGATATCTATCTTAAAAGCATGTGGGGGTTCACAGTTTTCTTTTCTTGTGTCAGAGGTGGCTTGAGGGGATGATTCACTTGTCTTAGTTGGCAAACGTTTCCTTTTATAGAAAACCTTAAGTTCAGGCTTAAGTGATGTATCATCCTTTGCAATTTCCTCCCTAGTAGTCTTCGTAGAATCAGAGACTATCCTAGTTAAAGGGCACTCGTTTCCTACAAGAGTGAAAGTTCTACCAGTGGGGCGCCACATTTTGCCAACGGGTTTGATTTTAGCTACCCACTGGGATTTAAGTCTAGCACGAGAGTTCACCTCATTAAGTAGTTTCTTGATACAAGAATCATGATTTGCCGTAAAGACACATTTTCTACATGTTTTATAAGTAGCATATTTAATGTCCGGGTAAGATCTAGAATTCCTAGATGATTGATTGATGCTCCTAGGATGTGACATGCTACGGTTAGCAATGTTGGGTAAACTAGAAGGCATCTGACTAGGTTTGAAATTCCTATCTCTTACTTGTATCTTTTGCTTAGCTTCCCTTAGACCAAATGTATGGCGAACGTCATTTGAACTAGTTCGAGACGTATTCTTTGGACTATGTCTAGGGAAATTAGAGGCAATCATGTGATTAGGTCTTGCAAAAGCTGTTTTAGTCACATTGGGCCTAGATGGTGGAGTGACTGGTCTAGGAAAGTGAACCAAATCAACTTGGGAGGCGAACCGCGGTCTCGAGGATTGTGGTCGCTCGGATCTAAATGCAGTCGGTTGTCTAACGAACTGATTTGTAGGCGGTTTCCCCAAGATTGATGGTTTTTCAAGCTTAGTTTCCACACTAGTTCCTTTGGTTTTCCTCAATTCGTTTTTCAACGCAGCTATAACAAAGACCTTTTCCTGAACTTGAGCCTTTAAAATCTCATTCTCTTTGAGCAAGTTATCTTGGGATGCCAATTTAGATTCAAGCAACTTAATTTGTTTCAAAAGATTATCCTTTTCAGCTTTAGAATCTAGAGTAGTTTGATCCAATTTTCGTTCAAGAACAACGTTTGACTCTTCAAGTTTTTCAAAATATGTTTCAAATTTCTCCGTTTTCTTCGAAAATTCAATTTTGGCATCCTCAAGCGCTTTTGATTGCTGAGCAAAAATCATTTCAAGCTCTTTAATCCTAGAAGCAGAATTGGTTAACAAAGCAGTCATAAGGCATATATCATGATTTTTAGCATTTTGATCATTCTCTCCCACATTATGACGCACATCGGATGAATCAAAAGTGGAATTGCCCTTTTCCATCCCATGTTGGTCATAGGTGGGTTCTGAGTTCTCAACATGCTGTAGATCATTGTGAGATTTAGTATTCAATTGTACCTCAACTATTGGCTCTTCGTCATGCATGCTTGAGTCACGTTGTCGTGATGCAATGACGATGCTATCATCGTTAACCAAGGCGGTCTCCATTGAGTCATCCGTAAGACCATTTTTCTGTTGTGTCATCTACAACATAGATTATTGTATACCATTAGGATGCTCTGGTTGAGGTTGTGAATTTGCATAAATCGAAAGTGCAATGGATTTCATGAACTCGAGCAATCTATCCCTAAAGTCTTTAACGTCGATTTGTGTGTCTTCAAGGAATGACTGGCAGATCATTGAAGCTTCAACCTTGGCAGGATCAAATTGAAAGAACCTCGAAAAATGTTGCACTAGAACTTGAAGTAAATGTGAGGATTCAATTTGATTAATTTCTTCTTTGTTGATCTGCTCTCGTAGTTGGTTAAATTTGAGGAGCATTTGGTTGACGAAAGTGGTACGATCTTGACCGAAGAGTGTCACAAATCCGCTTCCTTCTTTAAGTAGAGAAATGTTCGACAGATGGGACCGAAGTGGTAGAAATAAAGTCATTCTACTTTCTCTAGCTTTAACATTCATTTGATGCGATTCTCCCTCGTGTGATTTGAAATTCAACGAGTCCATGGAAGGTCGATGAGAAATAATTGTGATTGTGGTCGAATTCGGGATTTTATGAGTCGTGAATAAACTTAGAAATGGAAATTCTCGATATGACAACACCAACAAAAAAATCCGTAAAAACCTCTTAAAAATCCTCGAGTGATGATATACCTCTTTACTCGGCTCAAAAATTGTTGTCGGCTCAAACGTTGATAAAATAAACCGGAGTCCAATTCAACCGCGGCTCACTCCAAAAAGAAAGCTCGTAAACTAATAAATCCAAGCTACTGTAAATATAATGATCGGCCCGTTAAATATTTTACCACTTTGGTTCTTTTTAAATACCCGCCTCAATACTATGCACCAAAACCACAAATAACGATTGACAAATAAATACAATTAAGTTAACTAAAAATAAACTTTAAACTATATAAAAAAAAGTTAACTTAAAAAAATAACTGAAAAATCTGATATTTAAAAATATGATATTTTAAAAATCTGATATTTTCTATTAACTAAAAATAGAAAATAAAAATAGAAAAAAAATCTGATATTTAAAAAAAAAATAACTGATATTAAAAAATAGGAAAAAAATGTGGCTATTCAAAGAATACGTGTCCTAATCACGTTTGACCAAACTCGTTTCTTGTATCCTCCGCCCCCAATACCAACCCAATTAAAAACAATATACAATCTCTCTCTTAAACTATCGTCAGTGTTATCTAACTATCAAAACCTAATGTCTCTCTCCTCAAATTCTCCGTCTCTTCTTATCTCACTTTCTCCTCAACTTCACACTCAATCTCACACATCCTGACATTGCTATCTTCTCTCCCATCTTTTAAAACACAATAGTAATACTCCCACAACAAAAACTCATATGCTCATATCAACACCCAATCAACAGAAAAGAAAAAACCTATCAAACCGATGTTACCACACCCATACCCACGAGTTATGTCATATCAGACAACCCATTAGATGAGTTGTCAAAAAAAAATGATCTTCAAGATCACTCGTTTGATCTCGGGTAGGTTCTACTTCTTATGTTTGTTTTATTTTCGGTTTGGATCAATGAACGTTTTTGAAACTGAGATCTTGAGTGTTTTGTGGGTTTGAGTCGAGTGTTGAGTGAGTCTAGGGTGGGTTGAAGAGGAGTCTGTGAGGATTGTGAGGTCAAGAGTGTGTTGTATGTGGAGTCGAAAGTGTTGAGTTTGGTTTAGGTAGCTGTCGAGTGTGGGTTTCGGATATGGTGTAGACTGTGGGTGAGTCGAGGGTACTTCGTGGGGATAGAGTCGAGTCGAGAGTGTGAGGGTGAGAAGTTTGTTGTGTGAGACGAGAGGGTTCGAGTTTTGTTGACGAGAGGTGTGAGTTCGAGGGTGTCAGTTTGGTTCGAAAGTTTTGTTTTGTGTTTTGAGAGATGAGGGAGTCGAGTTGAGTGTGTCGAGTCTGAAAGTTTAGAGTGTGGGTTAGTCTTGTCTGATGAGTCGAAAATGGGTGAGGGAGTCGAGGGTGTGTTGTGTGAGACGAGAGGGTGTTGGATTCGAGAGGGTGTGTCGAGTCTTGAGTGTGAGGGGTTTTGGTTATTCTTTCTTAGGTCTGTGTCGAAACTTGTAGGCACGTTTGTGGTTGATGACTGTATCAATTTTTAAAACTAAAAATCAAAAAATTGATGAAGTGGATAAAGACAAAAGTTAATGCACTGATAGAAATAGTAAATTCTGATATGAGACAAAAATGATAAAGAAAAGTATTATATTGATATCAATTTGGACACAAGTTGTTGAATATGAATTTGGACAAAGTTGATATGAACAGAAACGTATAACACTTATATGAAGAAAAAAATTGATAAAAAACACGACACACCAAAAGTTTGTTTGGATTTGAGGCAAAAATTGTAAAAGAAAGAAAATTTTTAACCAACAAATCAATAGTTAAAAAGAAACACGCCACACCAAAAGTAAAGAAATAGTGAAAGAGGAAAATTATTACCACCAAATCAAAAGATAAAAACACATTAATCCGAAGAACCAACCATGCTCTCTGATACCAATTGTAGGATCGAGTTTTTCTAAGGATTTAGCATTGTATGGATTATCTATTGAATGGATGGAGAAATGGAGGAACCTAGAGAGAGAAAGAAGAGAGAGAAAGGAGAGGAAGATGAAAAGAAAGATGAAATGTGATTCTCAAATGGAAGTGTTCAACAACCCCTCCTAACATGCTAGGAGGGGGTTTATATAGCCCACCCTACATGTGGGCTATATGGGCTATACCTTAATACATTAGATCACGAGCCCAATACTTGTATCTATATTTGGAGTGACCGATCCTTTCTAAATACGTAAAAACGTATTTCCAATATATGAGAATCCTAATGGCTCGTAAGTCTGCTATAGGAGAAAATGTCTCCTCGTAGTCTATGCCAAAAGTTTGAGTAAAACCTTTAGCCACTAAACGTGCTTTATAGGATTGTACATCACCATCCATGTCAGTTTTCTTCTTATAGATCCACCTATTTTTCACTACATTAGCATTTTTTAGGTGCGTCTACAAGAATCCAAACATCATTGATTTTGTTAGGACTCATGGATTTATAAGTTACTCCTGGTAATATGCAGTTCCTACTGGAGTACTCCGTTACTCCTTGTGAGTTACAGTTCCTACTGGAGTACTTCGTTACTCCTAGTGTTACAGTTCCTACTGGTAGTATTCTTCGTTCCTCCTGGTGATACAGTTCCTCCTGGTCGTATTATAAAGTTGATAGAAGATTGTAGAAGATAAGATCAAGGAAGATTGTAGAAGATATGATCAAATATTTAGTCTTCCTATTCATATGGAAAGCATTAAAGATATTGATTATGATGAGGAGGTTACAAGATTATTTGGGAAATAATTAAATGGTATTAATGTATAATACTTTGGAAAGTATTAATTATGTTGTAACCACCTAGGACCCCTTGCACTATAAAAGGAGGTCCTAGGGTGTAGAGATGCACACACTTCTACACACATACATTCTCTACACATTTATCTCATTGTTTGTTATAGCTTCAAGGTTGTAAAACCCTATCACTATTAAGAGTGATCGTATTAATATATTGAGGCTTGGATGTTTGGTTATTTCTATTGTTCTTCTTATATATAAAGATTGGTTTCCGCACACTCTTTGTATTGTGATCAAGGCTTCAAAGATCCTTCAAGAAGTGAACCCAACAAGTGGTATCAGAGCCTCGTTGAGAAGCTTTGATTGAGAAGAACAAGATCTCTACATCCGTATTGCTGTGAAATGAAGCTTTTGGTCAGAATTCGTGACAGTTTAGCAACAGATTAGCGACGGTTTGCCAGTTTTGTGACAGAAGACATGGCATGCAGAACTTCAATTCCAGACAATGAGGTAATTCTTATGACTGAATCTGAAGTTAGAGAATATAATGCTAAATTAAAGAATAAAATGCATGTTTATAATAACTCTAACTTAGCAATTAGTTGCGTAGAAACATATGAACAAAAACTTCTAGAACTTCAAAAACAATGTGCTGATCTGAATGCTGAAAATGATAAATATTATCTAGAAGTTCAGTCATACAAAAGTTCTCTAAAAACATTAGAAGAACAGAAAAAGTGGTTTCAAAATACCCAATTAGAGTATGAAGATAAGATTAGGATATTAAGTATTGACTTAGAAAATACAAATAATCTATTGACATATTCTGAAAAGCTTAATACTGAGGTAAATAAAGAGAAGCAGGAGCTACAAACTAAATTAGATAATGCTTTGGCTAGGTTTGATAAATGGATAAATTCATCTAAAAACTTAGTCAAATTAGTAGATAGCTCTATGTCTGGTAGAACCAAAATTGGCTTAGGATTTAAAAACTATATTGGGCCAAATGATGTTTTTGACTCCTCTTTGTCTAGTGTGTTTAACACTACCCCTGAAGATGTGGAAGGTAGGCCTGTTTTCAATAGGTATAAACCAGCTGTAGAGATGCATGCTGTTCCTCCACCTCTCACAGGGACATTCATGCCTACCTTAGACCATTTTGACTTTGCTGAATCATAAATGACATATGGTATAAGGTCCACTAGCTCAATTGAAACAATTTCTATGTCTAATGACTTTGTCTCTTGTAACTCTAGTGAAAAGTCTTTAGAACCTAAGACAAGTGACCTTGACTCTTGTGAGTCCAACTCTAGTGTTGAAACACTTGATTCTGTGCTTGAACCTGTTATAGTTGAACCCATTACTAGTAAATATGCCTCATGTAAGTCTACCTTAAGTGCTAAATCACCTAAGGTCTATCCTCAATCTGTTTGTGCTAAAACTGAAAGTAATAGGAAAGTAGATAACCCTAGGAAAAATAATAATAGACCTAGAGGTAATCAAAGAGGTTGGAATGGCATGATGACTCAGAAATTAGATGATAACTTTGAGTTCAAAAGTAAGGCTTGCTATGTGTGTGGTAGTTTTGATCACTTGCAATATACTTGTAAACACAAGAGAAAGATTAATGATCAACAAATAGTTAAACCAGTGTGGAATAACTCAAGACGGGTGAATCACAAGAACTTTGGTATAAATATTCACCCAAATACAAAAAGTAACATAATTCCACAACCAAGATTCTTTAACAATATTAAGGGTACAAGGGTTGAGTCTACACGGTCAAAAATAAAACTTAATATTGTTAATGCTTTAGCTAGGTGGGTTTGGAAACCTAAACAAGATGGTTTACAACATGTCTCCAAATCAAATAGTGCATCAAAAACCTTAACAAGATATGACTATGTTGATGTTTTTGGAAGATTCAAGTCTGTCTTAGCTTGGGACTTCCATAAACACTAATCTTTGTTTGGTTTGTGTTTATTTCATTAAGTGTGATTATAAATTACTATGTTTTGTATTTTATATATTTGTGTGAACTAACTTTTTGCAGGAAAAGAGAAGTTTTTTTTTAAAAAAAATAAAATCCTTGATGGTGAATACTTTGCTCTGTTTGAGGGGAGGTTTTAGCTTAAGGGGAGGCTTGTTGTATGTATAACTGTGTATATTCTTGTATTCTTCTGTTTAATCAATTTTGTAGATTGACATTTGTGTTGGTGGATATGGTTCCTCCTAGTAGAACTAAGTTGCTCCTAGTCGACCAATGGTTCCTCCTGGTTGCACTCATCCTGCTTCTGGTGGACCATTGTTCTTCCTGATGCATTCTACGTTCTTGCTGGTTGACTCATAGTATTTGAGTGGTTATAAAAAAAAATAATTAAAAAAAAAGAAAAAAGAAAAAAAAGAAACTTTCGAATCAAAATAGTTTTGTATATATTTCACTTTTTGGGCTGTTTTTGTTTGGTACTTAGGTGTTGGCTGCCCCCCACACAACAAATGGTGCTCAACTCACCATGTTTAATAGACAAGAAAGAGTTGATTCACCTTGAGGGTACGGCTCCTGGTGTGATTCTCAAATCCGTTGATGGTTGCCAGGTTACCCAAAACTGGATGGTTTTCACTTGCCATGGTCCTAGACTGAAAAGTGGCTAATCCAAGGGGGTACGGCTCTTGGTAAAGATTTTATCAAATCCGTTGATAGCTGTAATAGCTTGCTTAAAGCTATAGGGTTTTCAACTCACCGATGCTTCATTGCTGAGAGTTGGCGAGTCCAGAAGGGTACGGCTTCTGGTAAAGACATATCAAATCTGTTGACGGTTGTGATGGTTTGCCTAAAATCATCAGGGTACCCCCAATCACCATTGATTCATGTTCTAAGAGTTGGGTTGGGTTCTGGTCTCCCAGGGTGATGCTTATTTCACCAGAAAGACTGGCTAGCCCAAGAGCGAGCAGCTACTTGGTAAAGGCTTATCAAATCTGCTCATGTTGCTGTGAAGATTCAACATGTGCAGAAGTTTTCAAGCTTTAAAGAAGTTCAGCATTTTAGTACAGAGCATCACTTTGTGTTTCTTTTGGTGTTATCAAGTGAGATTGTTTCTGTTGTGGTTCATATTCCAATCCTCATGCTTATTGGTGACACATCTCTTGGAAACTTGAACTCAACAAAGTTAAATTCAAGTTTAGGGGAGGATTGTTAGGACTCATGGATTTAGAAGTTACTCTTGGTAATATGCAGTTCCTACTGGAGTACTCCGTTACTCCTGGTGAGTTACAGTTCCTACTGGAGTACTTCGTTACTCCTGGTGTTACAGTTCCTACTGGTAGTATTCTTCGTTCCTCCTGGTGATACAGTTCCTCCTGGTCGTATTATAAAGTTGATAGAAGATTGTAGAAGATAAGATCAAGGAAGATTGTAGAAGATATGATCAAATATTTAGTCTTCCTATTCATATGGAAAGCATTAAAGATATTGATTATGATGAGGAGGTTACAAGATTATTTAGAAAATAATTAAATGGTATTAATGTATAATACTTTGGAAAGTATTAATTATGTTGTAACCACCTAGGACCCCTTGCACTATAAAAGGAGGTCCTAGGGTGTAGAGATGCACACACTTCTACACACATACATTCTCTACACATTTATCTCATTGTTTGTTATAGCTTCAAGGTTGTAAAACCCTATCACTATTAAGAGTGATCGTATTAATATATTGAGGCTTGGATGTTTGGTTATTTCTATTGTTCTTCTTATATATAAAGATTGGTTTCCGCACACTCTTTGTATTGTGATCAAGGCTTCAAAGATCCTTCAAGAAGTGAACCCAACTGATTTCCATGGATTTCATTTCCTCATTCATCGCAACTATCCATTTTGACTTTTTCTGGATCAGACATTGCGGACCGATAGTTAACAGGTTCACCAAGATCCCCTACTTCCTCCTCATCATCCTCTATGTAAAAAGACATAGTTTGTCCGGCGCACGTATGGTCCTTTGAGACCTACGTGGAGGAATTAATTCCTGTGGAACACTCAGACTCTCTGGTTCTTTAGGAATTTATTCGCTAGTATTTTCAGAAGGCAATGTATCTTCTTGAATTTCTTCAAGATCATAATTTCTCCCACTGAATTCTTGATTTACAAGATCATTTTCAAGGAAGTCTCCATACCGAGCCACAACTATTTTGTTCTCAGCCAGATAATAAAAGTAGTAACCCATAGTTTCCTTAGGGTAACCTACAAAGATACATTTTACTGAGCGTTGTTGGAGTTTATCTCCAGAGTCACGTTTCACATACGCCTCACAACCCCAGATTTTCAAATAAGACAAGTATGGCTTCTTACCATGCCATAGTTCATATGGTGTCTTATCAACCTTCTTTGTGGGAACCATATTTAGAATACGAACAACAGATTCAAGAGCATAATCCCAAAAGGATAATGGTAAAGTTGTAAGATTAAACATAGATCGTACCATATCCAATAATGTACGATTTCTCCTTTCAAATACACCATTTTGTTGTGGAGTATACGGAGAAGTAAGTTTCTGAACAATTCCATTCTCACTTAAATAATCTTTACACTCTTGACTTAAATATTCACCACCACGATCAGAACAAAGAGCTTTAATCTTCTTTCCTAGTTGTAACTCTACTTCGGCTTTAAACGTTTTGAATGTTTCAAATACCTCATGTTTATGCTTAAGTAAATAAACATAACCATAACGGCTATAATCATCCGTAAACGTCAAGCAGTAGCTAGAACCTTTCCTTGACACATGTCTAAGTGGTCCACACACATCAGTATGTATTAAACCAAGTAGTTCAGTAGCCCTTTCAATATTGCTATTAAAAGGTTTGTTGGTCATCTTTCCAGAGATACAAGATTCACATTTATCAAATGATTCATCATTGATACTTTCCAAAAGCCCATCTTGTTGAAGCTTTTGTATGCGAGTCTTCCCAATATGGGCAAGCCTACAATGCCAAAGATAAGAAGATTTCTTGTCTAACTTACTCTTCTTATTCATGCTAAAAACAGAATTATTTTTCCTCTTGGAATTTTTGTCATGCATGTTAATTTCAAAAACACCATTCACAGAAATTGCATCAAAATAGAATAAACCATCTTTGAAAACAGAAATTCTATTATTATCAATCGTGTGAGTAAATCCAAGATCCAACATACAAGAAAAGGAAATGACACCCTTAACAATTGTAGGTGCATAATGACAATTATTTAAAAACAGTACTAAACCCGAAGGTAAAACTAATTTAAATATTCCTATAGCTTCAACCGCTGCTTGTGCGCCATTGCCCACTTGCAGAAATTGTTCCCCCATAGGTAAGCCTCCTTTTAAACTCAAATCCCTACAGGGTATTACAAATATTAATACCACATCCCGTATCATATACCCAGGAGTTTGATTTGTATGAAAGATTAAATAACTCTATCATAAAAAAGTTACCAGAAGATGGTGCTGCAGCAGCTTGCTCAGACTTCTTCTTATGTTCTGCCATTTCATGGAGATAGAGAGAGCAATTCCTCTTCCAGTGTCCAGTCATCTTGCAGTAGTGACAAGTCTCATCTTTCAGAGATTTCTTAGCAAAGTTCTGCTTTGGTTTTGATGTAGTCGCAACTTGCTTGCTCTTATCAACCTTGCCTTTGCCTTTCTGCTTCTTATTCACTTGCGGTTTTGGTTTCGACACTCTACCCTTTTGTACATGAAGTACTTGAGGAGTAGCAGTGGATGCCTTATCTTTCAAACCCTTTTCAAAGTCAATGAGCATTGCATGCAAATCATTAACTGTCTTCCCCGTGCAATGCATATTATAGTTACGAACGAAATCATTGAAGTCCTTATTAAGGGACCTATTGATCAAGTTAATAGCCATATTATGATCAAAGGGTTGTCCTAGTGCTATGAGTTGTTCCATATAACCCCTCATCTCCATATAATGAGCACTTACGGACTTTCCAGGAGCTTGCTTGCAACTATGTAGAGCATCAACTAGATCATAGATCTCTACAACTTGCGGCGTTTCATACACTGCCTTGAGTTCATCAAGCATTTGCTGAGGTGAAGCTAGCTCATACTTCCTTTGAAGTGATGGAGCCATTCTCCCTAACATTACAGCAGCCACCTCATGGTGCTTCTTAACATTAGCAGCGTGTTGAAGCCTTTCCGCATCAGTTGCTCCTTCAGCAAGATCCTCCGGAAAAGGAGTTTCCAAGATATTGATGGTACCCGCTGCTCTCAGAACAATTCTTAGTGAGCGGTACCAATCATTGAAATTAGGACCAGTAAGTTCAGGCCGTTCAAAAAAAGCTTTGAACGCCGAGCTTATTGTCAGATTGTTTTCGGGTTAAGCCATTTCTACAGAAATAAGTTCAAACATTAGTATTTTCGATAATAAAATTCAAGAAAATAAAATTACCCCGGTAATAAAACCATAGTATTTTCCTTGAAAAACTAGAATCCATATTGACATAGATTTATCACATCAGTTGATCTACTAGTGACAAATGTATTCAACACAGTAACTTGTCGAACAATAATTGCCTAAACATATTGCAATTTCTTGATATGTCAGGGATTTACATTGCCAAAAACATTTGCATTGTAAACATGTTTTATCCCTTATTTATGCCTTAAGTTTCCAGTTCTCACTGAGTAACTCAATTAAGTCGACTAATCTAAAGAACGTAAAACCTTCATGTGCAATCTTATTCAGTCATGAAGTTTTCTCTCCATTACAACATCGTCTGATATCTTATATGACGACAATTGTAACTTCAAGTGTTCGTCAATTAGAGGGCATATGACTTAAATTTTAGGGTATAGATTTTGGTGTCAAAATCATGTATGGAGAAGCATGCATACATCTCCATAACATAAATTTAATAAAACGTTTAGTAAACTTTTTGGTGAGACTAAAAGTTCATCATATATTTGCAAGTTGAGGTATTGGTTAAACCAATCAACCTTAAAGAATTATACTAATAACAACCGTAGGTAATTCCAATTTTTGACGCACAGGCGAGCCGAGAATTTGGTCAGCGCTGAAGCATAACACCTCCTTCCTTAACCGGGTACTTAACCAGCGGTGCGTTATACCCACTTTATAGTTTGTCAAAATTGAGTAGGCCGTTAAGTTGCTATTGCAATTCTAATCAACACAAATCATATGTAATTTAGATCTCAAAACTATTCATTAATTTTGATAAGATTTAGTCCATATTATTTTTCTTAAAAAAAATTACCCTTGTTTATACAATGTAAAAACGCATGAAAACAAGTAGTACAAAAAAAACTAAATCAAATAGCCACATGCAATGACAATTTATTCAAAGAACATTAAATCTAGGGTTTTTATAAACATAAAAAGTCTTCCCTAATTTTAAAACTTTGAATCAAATAAAACAAATAGCAATCAAAATTATGTGATCCGTAAAAAACATGCATATTTATTACGGATCTCCCATATTCTCTTAACAATTAAAAAACTACTACGGATCGTAACCACGCATGACATAACAATTAATTCATGCAAACCATCTAAAGTTTAATTACCATGTAATTTTAGGATTTACCAAAAAAAAATTTATAAAAATTTCGGCAGATCCGAATTTTTAAAAAACAAAAAACAAAAAACCTAAAAAACAACATGTAATTATTAACACCAATCAATATTAGTTAAAAAACTTTAGATCTTGATAATTAAAATCATGTTAAAACGGCTCTCGATGCCACTGAAGGTTTATGTTTATCATAACAATTATAAAAACCCTAATATGGATCAAAGAACACACAGCGGAAGCAAATTAACAAGATCTTTAATTAACACGATTATAATTAATCAAGGCTAGGGTTACATACCTTTATCCTAGCAAGATCTACAAGTTGACGGAATGGTCACCGGTAGAGATAGATCACGAACACCACCAGGATGTAATCTAAAATAAGATTACACCACGATCTTGTACACACGTGATACGGTGAGTTAACCGTGAGTCTAGCACGAACAAAACCGAGCTTCCAAGTCTATGGAAGATCTACCCAACAACCCTAGAGAGGGGCTAGGACTAGATCTAGAATAGCTTATTGAAAATCAAAGAAGAACCCTAATGGGTGTTTGTTTTGGCCGGCGGTTAGGAGCAAAGAAACAGAGATATGGAGTGAAAAATAATGAGGCATTAGGTTTGTTTATATACACCTTGGAAACTTCTCTTCCAAGGTTAAACAAGATAAAGCCAAAAAATCTTTTCCTCCTTATCATGTCTCCCTATTTAGGCCGGATATATACATGCTCCAAAAGAGGTTTCCGGAACTTTTCTGACTCCTTTTAGCTTCTTTAACCTTCTATAACGATCGTTTAATACTTAACTTTTAATTACTTAACGATCGTTAGCTACGGTTTGATTTAATAAATATATTTAATAAATAAATAAATTAACTCTTCACGTAATGTGTGCAATCCCGTGATCTCGAGTTTGATCCTATCACACGACTATCGATTTTTAAGTCCATAAACTTTCAGTTTTCAGTCAAGATTTCATGGTGAATGTGGTGTGTGCCTTGCATCCTTCACAAGGAGCTGATCCCTCCTACCCAAAACCAGTATATTAAATTAGAGGCAGCCCCTCTAATTTGCATGATGAGGTCACCCCTTCAAGTATTCATGCACGGTGGATTTTTATGACCTATATTGGCTAATGGTAAAATATGACGAACAATTTTTACAAGATAAACATAAGACTTTTCAAACTATTAAACCAGTTTTATCAAGACTTAACCAGGTTACTCGGGCTTAGTTTTCTTCCGCTGTTATATGTTATATGCTTATCCTATTCATGCTTTATTGTACATCCGTGCACTGAGCGTATTTGCTCAGCCGTTTTCCTTTTCTATGTTCCCAAAACGGCAGGTACTCAGGGACGCTCGTAGACACTAAGAGTACGTGCATATGGACTGGAAGCTGTTTAGCCTTCTTTACTTTATGCATTTCCTTTCTTATGATACATTTGCTATGGACATTGTTTAGTCCTTTCCTTTATTATACTATGTTTGTGTGTGATGAGCTTTACATTTGGACTACCGATGTTTGATTCCGGTATTTTCCATTTATGGTCAAGTAATGTTTAGACATTTTTCCTTGTATGCTTTGATGACACGCCATGATTGCATGTGACATTTCCATTATCAAAATAGGGTGTTACAAGAATCATTTATCGAAAATCAATATGAAGAATCGAGACACACGACGAAAAGCAAAAACTCCCCAAAAGATCATGGAGAAGTCTATCCAAAAAGGCCATAACAAGGTATGAGGATAAATAGATCCAAGTCCTAAAAGCAGGCGGATCGTTGTACATCAAAGTCCAAAATAAAGATTGGAGAAAAATGAAGAAGTCGTGGTCCATATATGAAGAATCTCTCATAAAGTTCAAGTGAAGAAATTCCTATTATGAAGAGAAGACCATAATTTCAAGAACGTCTCTCAAGATTTGAAGTATGAAGTCGCTGCCAAATATCGGTCCGAGAAAGGTCTCAAATCGTGAAGCGAGTTATGCCAAGATATGAACTTTATGAGGTCCCGAGAAGCAGTTTTAAAAGATTTTGTCCTTTAGCTAACTATTGATTAAATCGTCCCACTTTATTTTCAGCCTTAATAACTATCGAAATAAGTCAACAATGCATCCTCGTGATCATTCAAGACAATAATAAAATATAAGAGATACACCTAGGAATAAGGGAGTCTAAGTAAATAATTGGCCCACATGAGTTCGTGTTATTTTGATAACTTATAATAACAATGATCTCGTTTTTAAGCTTGGTTTGGGGAACGTGAAACTTGAGGATGATAATCATTCATGACATTCCAAAACCCAAGGTAAGTTTTTGTTCTTTTTACTTGTTTTCTTCTTTTGAATATTTTGTAATTTTCTATCTTTTTAATAAAGGCCAAATGCGGATTGATTTTGATGGAAAATGTAAAACTTGCTTTATAACTAATGCATTGCATGAGGACATTACAATGGTCAAGTGTAGGGGATTTGATAGGTGTGAAAAACACCCATCCTTTTACCACTTAATTACAATAATAACCAGACCAAAACGTGTATTTTATGTTGTAAATGTCGGAATTATGCGTGGTTTGTGTTTTTGTTGTGATTTAGGACGAAAATGTGAAAAGGGGAGAAAACACGGGCTTTCACGGGCTTTTATCGAAGAAAAAGACAAAAGACGAAGTCGAAAGATCAAGAGTGCTAAAAGAACGGAAGTCCAAGGCCAATTCTGAAGATTTATCGAAGAAAAAGTCTAAAGACGGAAGTTTAATAAAACCGAGGAACTCAAGTCTAATAAATGAAGAAATTATAGGACGAGTTCAAATAATCCCGAGACAAAGTCGAAAAAATCAAAGAATTAAGAAGAGGAAAGACGAGAAAGAAAGAAGAAAGAAGGAAGCAACACATGCTTCCCTTCTCCCTATTTATATCCACCATCTCATTTCATTTGAACTTGTTAGCTAATTTGAAAAATTAGTCTTTCCACCATTTTCATTACTTGCACAATTTTAATTTCATGTCATTTACTAAATTGTTCTTTAATTTCATGTCTTAAATTTCGTGCCTTTTAATTCCAAGTAAGTTAATTTTATTGTTAATCTTTATTTTCCTTTAATCAAGTTTTTCTTTATCATTCTCATCCTACTTTTCTTGTTTTTGGTTTATTACAAATTCGGATTAAGCAATCTTTTGCTTAATCTCATTGCTTATTTGATTAAAAAGTTTGTCTTTCCATTTCCATCTAAGCTTTTATACGAATTAAGCTATAAGTTTGACAATCTTATTGGCTTATTTTGTGTTTAGCTTATTTGATTTTAAAGTTTTCTAAAAAGTTTTTATATCTTTAAGTTTGCTTATTTTGTTTTCTTATTTTGTGTTTTTATAAAGTTTATGAATTTCGTCTTTTAAAAGCTTTCAAATTTATGCTTATTAAGTTGTTCAAGTTTCGGTTTAGTGTGCTTATTGATAGTGCTTATTTAACTTTGGCTTATTTGCATTTTCGGATTAGTTTTGTGTTCCATCGCAATATTGGGTTTTTACACATTCCGACGCCTCATTCCGATAGGGTGCTTGTTTGTATCACAATAACCCTTGTGGTTCTACTTTGCGATAGCTTGTGTTCTCATTCCCTTATTCTGATCGGGATTGCGATCGCTTATTGCGATCGCATATTCCGACGGGACTAAGGTCCTTTTTAAGACGAAACTCTGCCAAAATTTACTTTACAACTTTCCGATCTGAACATTGTGACAAAGGTAATTGGATTATTCAGATCTGACATTGCGATCTAGGACATTCCGATTGTGATCATTGCGACAAACCATATTCCGACAGAGTTGTATTTGACATTCCGATGGGTATTCAGCTTAATATTCCGATGGTTCACATGAATTATTCCGATGACTTGTTTTAATTATATTCCGATGGTATTAACTTTGGTGCATTCCGATAGAAAGGACTTGTTATATTCCGATAGCTTAAGTTTTTTAAGTTTTAAAGTTTTTATAAAGTTTTATGTTTTAATTGTTTTTCTAAATAATTTTTAAACGCTTTAATTTCACTCAACGACATTTTAATACTTGCTTTTAGTTCAAATTAGAAAACCAAACCCAAACATTCTCTTGTTCACCAAAAGACAATTGAGTCACACTTTAGACTGGAAATCAATTCGAAAAGATTTGGGACTACGAATTTTGATACTTGGAAATCCCTATTATTAACAAACATCCAACGGCTATATCTGCCCGCGGTTCCTTATCGATAAGGAACCGCTATAGGTGCTAAGGAACCGCCTGCATAGACTCCGCTCCCTTTTGTCTTTTAGTGGATTGGTTCGAATCTGGGGATTAAAATATTCTGAAAGGATATTCCAAACCAAGATAGAATATTCTATTTTCAAATTTCAAATTTTCAAATAATTAATTTAATAAAACATTTTCTTAAAAAGAAAGTTTAATAAAAAAACTTTTCACACTTAATAAAAAGTGAGTCTTAAGAAAAGATTAAATCCTTGATCACTTAATTAGGATGAGTACTTGTTTGTTCATACCTTAAGAGATAATGGTTGAAATGAAAAATACTTGAACTCAAGAATCCATTTTTCGTTGTTTTCATAAATGCTTGTTTTTACATATTGTCGCAATCAAAACAAAGCGAGACCGAAAAATACAAGTAACGTTTTTAGGCATCATTGCATTAACAATCTCCCCCTTTTTTATTCCGGCAATACATAAACTCAATCACCTAATAAAACAAGATTTTCGAAGAGGAGTTTATATCATTTCTCCCCTTTTGTCGAAGCAAAAAGGTTGCAAAAGTATTTGAAGAAGAAAAGAACCGGACTTTGCAAATGCTCCCCTTGGTGCTAACTCCCCCTTGCTTTGGGCACCAAAGAATCGATATATGGTGACAAGCTACATAGAAGGGTTAGTAGTAGAGAAGAGACACCCAACAAGATATAGCAAAGGTCACAAAAAAATAAGAGAAGAAACAAAAGATCTAAGATAAGTCATGTTAGAAAGAAACATCATAAAAGATACTAGGAAATGAATCATACAAAGATGTATGAAAAGTAACTAATGCATAAATGAAACAAGCCAAAAGAAAAGCATAAATCTAATCCTAGTTAAACTAGAACTCTAAGATTTGCTTGAACTAGATGTCTTGAAGATAAGCAATCGCTGCTTAGATAAAAGACAAGGTAGTGGCGGAAGGAGGTGGTGGTGGCTTGGTAGAGATCTCATAGTCATAGTGAAGAGGAGGTTTGACTAAAAGACTCTTTATGTAATTCAAATCTTCATAGATATGAGCCATAGCAAGATGTTGATATTGACAACAATGACAATATGTTCCATGATGCATGACATTATCATGTGAAGGAGGAAGAACACTAAAGGCTAGTGGTGGAAGATAAGAAGTTCCACAATCAACATTCTTAGAAGAGGAAGAGATGTGATTTTGAGTGTTCTTGGGTGAATTGGGATTGAAATCAATTGGATAAAATGAAGGAGAATCAAAGCTTTCATTTGGGGAATAAGACATTTTGATTTGAGAAAGGATGCAAAATGCTTAAGGTTAAATAGAGAAAGCCCAAGATATTTTAGGGGTGGTCAAAGGGTTGAAACAAAGATTCCAAAAAGTATTGGAACAAATTTGGAGTTTCAGGAATACCCGAAAATGAAAGTACTGGGCGCGGTTCCTTATCTCCACACGCGGTTACTTATCACTAGGGAACCGTGGTTTCAATATAGAACCGCCCACGGTGGGTTAAATTTGGTAATGAGGGAGGATTTTCTAATTCAGCAAATCCTATTTTTCTACTCTAACTAATCATGGAGATATGCTTAAAAGCAAAGATAGACAAAGAAAACACATAAGAACTCACCAAACAAGGTTTTGATCAAAATACATGGATTTTAAAGAAAATCGATGTAGGAGGTGTGTAGAACTAGACACAAAGTCATGACACAAAGATCCTCCATAGTTCTCTTTTGTTCTTGCTATATTTGAGAGACCCATACATATGAATTATGTAAGCTCATATGAATAGCAAGAAGCTATGAAAAACGTTTTTAGATTGAATTAACAATGCAAAACATTTCTCGACCATTTTCGAGAGAACATAGAGAATTTTGAAAAGAGAAGAGAATATTTTCAAAAAGAGTTTGAGATACCCGAAGGCTCAAAGAAAGAAAGGACTCAAAAGAGAAAAAGACTCGATTAATTAAAATGCATAATTAAGGAATATGTTCTATTAAACCTAGACCTATACGCAAGTAATTAAAAGGTTCCCTCTTAAGTGGCTTAGTGAAGATGTCGGCTAAGTTTTCTACCGAGGGTACCCTCTCAATCGAAATGTTTCCCTTTTGAATATTATCCCTAAGAAAATGGTGGCGAATCTCTATGTGCTTAGTTCGCGAATGTTGCACGGGATTCTTGCTAAGGTCTATTGCACCCTTGTTGTCGCACATGATGAGAACATCATAAGGATAAATCTCGTAATCAACAAGCGCTTGCTTCATCCATAGAGCTTGTTGACAACCTTTACCGGCACCCACATACTCGGCTTCCATGGTAGATATAGCAAGAGCGGTTTGTTTCTTAGAGAACCAAGAAGTTAAAAAACAACCCATGAAGGTACAAACTCCACTAGTGCTTTTCCGGTCCACATAGTCTCCCGCATGATCCGAGTCCGCGTAGACAATGGATTCTACGCCGGTCCCTTTAGGATATCATAATCCTAAATGTATAGTGCCCTTAATGTATCGGAAGATACGCTTAACCGCTTCAAGGTGAGAGGCTTTGGGAGCCTCTTGGAAGCGAGCACAAAGGCAAACACTAAACATGATATCCGGTCGACTTGCCGTTAGGTACAACAAACTACCAATCATACCTATATATTTGGTGTTGTCTACCGACTCACAATCATCATCTACGGTGAGTTTAGTATCCGAGGCCATAGGGGTCTTCATTGGTCTAGAATCTTCTAATCCAAATTTCTTTAGCATTTCTTTAACATACTTGGATTGATTAAAGAAAATACCATCGTCCATTTGTTTAATTTGGAGTCCTAAAAAGAAGTTAAGTTCTCCATCATACTCATTTCAAATTCGTCATGCATGATTTTGGCAAAGTCATCACACAATGATTGACAAGTTGAACCAAATATAATGTCATCAACATATATTTGTACGATAATGAGGTGAGAATCTTTCTTCTTTGTAAAGAGTGTATTGTCTACCATCCCCATGATATACTCATGTTTTACAAGAAACTCTTTAAGTCTATCATACCAAGCTTTGGGTGCTTGTTTGAGACCATAAAGAGCTTTCTTAAGCTTGTAAACATGATCCGGTTTCTCAAAATCAATGAAGCCGGGAGGTTGAGCCACATATACCTCCTCACTGATCAAATCGTTAAGAAATGCACTCCTTACATCCATTTGTTGAAGCTTAAAGTCTAAGGCACAAGTGTAAGCTAAAAGGATTCTAATCATGCTACGGGTGCATATGTCTCGTCATAATCAATACCTTCTTATTGATTATAGCCTTGAGCTACAAGTCTAGCCTTGTTACGAGACACAACATCACTCTCATCTAACTTATTCCTATATACCCATTTGGTTCCTATGACGGTCGAACTTCTAGGTGGAGGAACAATTTCCCAAACGTCATTAGGAATGAATTGATTCAATTCTTCTTGCATAGCGATGACCCAACTCTCATCCATCAAAGCTTCTTTAACATTCTTTGGTTCAATCAAGGAGACGAAACAAAAGAAGTTACTTTGATTTTGGACTTGAGATCTTAGGGTCCTTTGATTTAATTCGCCTATGACGTTATCGAGAGCATGATCCTTTGACTCCTTAATGTTTACTCCCTTTTCAACACTAAGGTCTTCAACTCCTATGTTTCTAACGTCTTTGGCATTAACTATGTCTATTTCATCCAAGTCATCATCTACCAAAGGTGATGTCTTAGATGAAGGTGGGGTTTTATCAAAAGTCACGTTAAGTGATTCTTCAATTACACCCGAGGTTCCATTGAGGACTATGTAGGCTTTGCTAGTTTGAGAATAACCTAAAAAGATACCTTCGTAAGACTTTGGGTCAAACTTAATAAGGTAATATTTGGTGTTTAGAATGAAGCACTTGCTTCCAAACACCCTAAATTATTCCAATGAGGGCTTCTTACCTTTAAGAAACTCATAGGGGGTCATTCCTAGAAAATGTCGAATAAGAATTCGGTTGATAATGTAGGTCGATGTGTCCACGGCATTGTACCAAAATTTTTGAGGCAGAGATTGCTCATTTAACATCGTCCTACTCATCTCTTGGATGGTCCTATTCTTGCTTTCAACTACCCCATTTGATTGTGGAGTGCGAAGAGCTGAGAAGTTATGGGTAATACCATGAGCTTCACAAAAGGCACCAAATTGCACTTCATTATCAAATTCCCTACCATGATCCGTCCTAATAGAGACAATTGAACATCCTAGTTGATTTTGAATTCTTAGACTAAAGGTTTCGAAGTGATCGAAAGCTTCATTCTTAGACGCCAAAAATCTAGTCCAAGTGAATCTAGAGTAGTCTTCAACTATAACTAGGGTATAAAGGTTACCTCCATAACTCCGTATGGCAGAAGGTCTAAAGAGATCCATATGTAGGAGCTCTAAGCACCGAGAGGTTGAAACCAAATTCTTGGCTTTGTGACTTGAGTAAACTTGCTTCCCAATTTTTCAAGCATCACAAAAGTGACTATCAAACTTCATCTTGGGGAGATGTCTTACCAACTCCTTAGAGACTAAAGATTAAATTAACACATATTCGCGTGACTAATCTCCTCTGCCAAAGAGTAGAACTATCATCTAAAGTCGCTAGACATAAGTTGTCATTTGACTTCCTATTGACCTTCATGACATAAAGCCCATGCTTTCTAACACCTTTTCCAATGACTTTTTCATCTTTTACGATTTCACTGTCATATTCCGAAAAGATGACCTTACACTTATGTCACAAGTTTGACCTATACTTAGAAGGTTAAAACCTAAGTTATGTACGTGCTCTACGTTTTCTATAGTCATAGAGTCAAGAGAGACTGTACCTTTGCCAATGATATTACCTCGTCGATTACTTGCGAATGTAACACTACCTCCATCATATGCTTTGTAGTGCGAGAATAAACTTCGATTACCCGTCATGTGTTTAGACAACCACTATCCTTAATCCACTCGTCGGGCTCTAAATCGATTCCCAAGCATATCTAGGTAACAACACACAAGATCAAACATTTGGTCCCTAATATCTCATGGGTACAAAGTTGTTAGTTCCAAACATCCCTTGCATTTGGTTGGGATGCATGAATGAAGGAGACATTCCCCATGGGGAAAAGTATTGTTGTTGAAAATTATTCCAATTCATATGGCCATTTTGTTGTCCATAGTTTCTCCTATGTGTCTTTGATCTTGATCTAGAATTATTGTTATTCCTCCTAGGTGTTGGAGTTTTACTTCTAGGTCGTGATTTAGCTTGATCATCTCTTTTTGGTGCAGGTGTTCTACTTCTAGGTTTAGATTCATTTCGTACTCTTGGAGGAGTAGATGTTTGTCTAGATAAGTTTCTAGTTCCCATTAGAGGTTTACTCAAGGGCTTGTAGAATTTATCTAGAGTAGGCTTTTCAATTAAAGGTATGTTGACCTTGTTAATAAGAATATGTTTTGGTCCTTCACCTAAAATAGATTTTTCAGAAATTTCAGGATTTTTGCACAAACCTTCTTCTGTCCACGGTTCTTTAGCTCCACTCGCGGTTCCATAGCAATAAGGAACCGCCCCATATGCTGGAGAACCGCGTACAGGGGTGCGTGTTTCTAAAAACCTAACTTGTTTTGGTTCACTAGTTGATGCTTCATTAGTGTTATATCCTAGCCCAAGTCTTTCCTTAGAATGAATTTGTTTCTTTAACATATCATCAAGAGCATTAGTACCTCTCATGAACTTTTCAATTCTAATGGAGGTGCTCTTGAGGTTTTCATTTTCTTGTGTAAGGTTTTCACATTTTAAGCATCCTAGATCTACTTCTTTGTTTTTATCAAGCTTAGCTAATTTCTCTTATAGCTCACTAATCTCATTCTCAAGCTTAGTTCTAGTTGATTTTAATACTTTGTTCTTTTCAAAGAATTTAAGACTAAGCTTATGCAAGTTATTGTATTGGCCTTCTAATTCACTATCATCTTGAGAAGAACTATTATTGCTATAATAATCGGTTTCGGAATGTACCTCTGTTGTCCCTAATATATGATGTTATAATCACACGAATTAAAGAAAGAAAGGTAGATATGAGAAGAATTCTAGAGAGAGAAAGTAGTGAGAGAAAGTAGAGAGAAAGTGGTTGGAACTAGGTGAATGTTAGATTAAGGAATGAGAATACAAATGAACCAACCACCCTCCTAACATGCTAGGAGGGTAGTATATATAGTCCACCCACATGCGGGCTTTAATGGACTATATATTGGGCCGGGCTTGTTTTGTTTGGACTTTAATTAGTTTAAATCCAAGCCCGTAAACAACGACTTATTAACTACCTATTACAACGTTCTAACTAATGTTACAATAATAACCTATGACCGAGCATTCTTGTTTGACTCAGTATTTTGAGGCTAACAATCTCCCCCAATGTGAGGTCATACCCTTTTGATGTTTGGAGATCAATGGAGATTACGAATCTCGTCATAAATGAGTCTTGAACGTGCAACAGTAGTTTTGTTCCTTCATGCTGTGATCTTTGAGCCTTTGTTGTTGTCTTTCGACTTTGTCTTTTAGTCTTGAGATCTTCAAATCATCCTTGACTTGTCATTGCCATCTTGCAATCTTGTGTCTTTATCCACATACTCACACTTTCAATTGTTGGATAAATCTTTGGGCATGAGTATGTGGTTGTGAATCTTTGACTTTGCTGAGTACACCGTGACGCCACCTTCTCGAGACAAAACATAGACACGGACTGAATGGCTTTGACATTCGTCCTAAATCGGTAGCGTTTTACCTCCGCTCGGTGAAGACCGTTATACGATATTAAATATCGTACCTGTGATCAGATAGATTCAATTAAGAATCTCCTTGACAGGGTTTCGCGGCTGTACTAGCCGTTCTCTTTACTCGACCGTCTCAAAGCAAGACTGCGAACATAAAGAGTGAATCAATTGGATAAATATCCGCTTGATTAAAGTCGTCAATTCAAATTCCTGGAACAAGTTTGATTCATTAAGAATCTTACCATTGTTGCTTTCCAGTTGACACAAGTTTGATTCATAAGAATCTCACAAGTCACCTACCGTAGCGCTGTTTGATGTTGACGCTAGAAGGATTTCCATTCGTCACTGTGAATATTAATAAATATCACTCTGAATGTTCTGGCAAGACCATAAAGATATTGCGTAGAAACCTGAAACGAGTTTGAATCAATTCAGAATCAAACCACTGTTGCTTTTCAGTTTTGCACATGTTCAATTCATAAAGAATCTTGCATATGACCTACCGCAGTGCTGTTTGATGTTAACACTGGAAGGATTTCCACTCATCATTGTGAATACTAAGTAGTATCACTCTGAGTGTTCTAGCAATATCACAAGGATATAGCGTAGGACTCTCTTGATCTTCATCCGTGTGTCCTAACGAGATTTGATTGATCTCTTGGCTCTAGACTCGATTTGTGCACTTTTAGTGGTCGGAGGCTGGAGCAGATGCCACCTATTCAATATCAACTATCTCGAAGTGAGAAAGTCAATAGTAGTCATGTTGTTCTCCGTGACAATAAAACAAACTTCTTTTGAGAGAAGCCTGAGTAGCTAGGAAAGGGTTGTGCTTCACATCACTGGGTCCATGATGAGTTTGTCTTCATGATGAGTTGACCCGGTTTCTGCCTAAGTTGTATGGAGGGCTTCTTTCTTTAGACCCTTTATCCTTACATTTCTTTTTCATTCTTCAACCCCTTCAATGCTTACCAAGACATCATTACTAGCACCTTGTTGTGATTGTTCCAGTGCTAGCATCAGTACTTAGTCGGCATTCTGCTACGTTCACATTCTACTCCATCTTTCCTAAGGACTTCTAATAATCTATTGGATTGTCCCTGGGAAGATCCCTCCGGTTCTGGTTGGATCATAGGACTTAAACCTAACCACCCTTTTGACACCAATAACGTCGTGAATTAAAGATGTTGTGGGTATTTGATCGTAACCATGAAAACCACTTTAAATTCTAACAAAGTGTTTGAAAACCATTTAACACCTTGCTAGTTTTGTCGTTTTAGAAATGCTCCCCCTTCACATGTGCATCGATAATCGAAAGTGTTTCGCACATGTAGGTAGGAGTGAAAGTGCTTGAGTCTTATATTAGATCACATTTTAATCACATTTTCTCCCCCTATCTCTAATATATAAAATCTTTTGATATTAGAGATACCAAATTTGATTAAAATATATTTTGAAAAATAGTCTTGAAATCTCCGGGAGAAAGATGTGTTAATCTTTTGCATGAAGTTAAAATGCTCCCCCTCAAAAATTGATCCAATTGAATTGTCATTACGAGGATGTGATCCACATTTTGCTTTTTGAGGATGGGAGTTGTTGAACACACAATTTTTGAAAGATTTTGAATAATCATTGAGAAATTCTTGAAAAAATTGTGTTCAACGCTTTTTGAAAAATCCTATTTCTTTTTGTCGAAGAGGTTTTTCTAAAGCATAAACTTGAGTTCATAGACTTTGAATGTCTTGACGAATCCACTCAAGTGTAAGAAGATTTAACTTCTTTTGCTAAGGGTAAGAGTACAAAAGCGTACACTCCCCCGTGAATTTAGATCCGGGTTGCAATCTGAAAGTGATTACAAGCCATTGTGTTGAGCTCAAAACGTTGAATGTTTTGTGACAAGCTCAACCCGTGATAGATTGCTCTACCCGTTTGTTGGGAAATATTGTCCAAAATAGACAATTTCCTTTATTAAAAGAAGAAATGACATGTTTTGAAAAATATTTACAACTTTCATTCGAGCTTTATGTACACACCCGTGTCGTTATTGAGCGACATTTCTAGGCACGTCCATATTATCGATACTGAAAGACATGTCGAGAAGAATATTTTTGGATTTTGAAAGATTTTTTAATTTTGTGTTTTTCTTTTATGTGTTTTATATTTTTGTATTTTTCTTTTTCAAAGATATTTACAAGTTGATGTTTGATAGATAAATCAAGCAGGCACCTTTGCCAGAATCTCCAGGTCTGCTGGAGTCAAACATCTCATACCAATTTGCCTAACGAGGTACTCAAACCTATCTTTCGACAGAGCTTTCGTAAACAAGTCGGCTAATTGGTAATCCGTTCCAACAAAGTATAATTCAACGATACCTCTTTCAACTTGTTCCTTTATGAAGTGATATCGGACATCAATGTGCTTCGTGCGGGAATGCTGTACTGGATTGCAGGAGATGGCTATGGCCGACTTTGAGTCACAGTACATAGGTACTTTATCAAAGTGGAAACCATAATCCGTGAGTTGTGTTCTCATCCAAAGAACTTGAGCACAACACGCAGATAGAGACACATACTCCGCTTCGGCTGATGAAAGTGACGTGCAATCCTGCTTCTTGGAAGACCATCCCACAAGCTTATCTTGACCTAGAAATTGTGCACCACCAGAAGTACTTTTTCGTGTATCAAGACACCCTGCATGATCAGAATCTGAATAGGCCGTTAGAAAGAAACCGGTTTCCCTCGGATACCAGAGTCCCAAATGAATGGTATTCTTGAGGTACCGAAAGATCCGTTTAACCTCCTTGAGGTGCTTTTCAGTGGGTCGTGCTTGATATCGTGCACAATAGCATGTAGCATGATGAATATCAGGTCTGCTTGCTGTCAAGTACATGAGGGACCCGATCATGGAACGATATCTCGTTTGATCTATGAGTAATCCCTCCAAGTCAGCATCTAGGGATGTGGTTGATAATGGTGTCCCAACAGGGTCACATGAAGTCATACCATGCTTTTTGATTATCTCTTGACAATACTTAGCTTGGTTAATGAAGATACCACTTGGGGATTGGTGAACTTGAATTCCTAGAAAGAATTTTAGTTCGCCCATCATAGACATTTCAAATCTGCTGTGCATTACTTTTTCAAACCATTTTGAAAGTTTTGGGTTTGTAGACCCGAAAATAATGTCATCAACATAAATTTGCACAAGCAGAATGTCATCCCCATATTTATAAGTGAACAAAGTTAAATCAATGGAACCTTTTGAGAAACCTTTGGAGACCAGGAATTTCGAGAGTTCGTCGTACCACGCCCTTGGAGCTTGCTTGAGTCCATAAAGTGCTTTGTGGAGACGATACACCTTGTCAGGATAATGAGGATTGACAAATCCTTCCGGCTGCGTGACATAAACTTCTTCCTTCAAAGGACCGTTAAGAAACGCCGTCTTTACGTCCATTTGATAGACAATGAATCCCTTATGTGCCGCATAAGCAAGAAAAATCCTGACAGCTTCCATTCGAGCTACTGGTGCAAATGATTCTTCGAAATCAATACCCTCTTGCTGTCCATACCCTTTAGCCACTAGCCTAGATTTATTCTTGATGATCGTGTTTTCTTCATCCATCTTGTTTTTCCAGATCCATCGAAGATTTAATGGTGTTACATCGTATGGTCTGTCAACAAGTTCCCAGACTTTAAGTCTTTCAAATTGTTGAAGTTCATCCGTCATCGATTCAATCCAAGCATGATCAGCTAATGCTTCTTTGATGTTTTTCGGTTCAGCTGAACTCACGGCGAGTGCGAACATACAAACATCGGCATCAGTGTGAAGCTGTCGTCTTGTACGAACGGGCTGTGAAGGGTTTCCAATTACATGAACCAAAGGATGATCTCGGGTCCAATGATGTGTTGAAGGATGTCGTTGATAAAACGTATGCATATTTGACGGATCAACATGGCGAGTAGAAGACTCTCCAGTTTCGTGTACCGGTGTACCGAATGGGTTGATGAATTCGTCATCGTCAGATAATGCATTGTCTGCTTGATTTGTGTTCTCTGGAGCAATGACAGTAGTTGTGGATGTTGTAGGATTGATTGTTGAAGTAATATTCTGAGGAGGTAAATCTGCAGCAACACGTGTTGAAGTAGATAAAGTTGTATCCGGTTGTTGACGATGATCGGTATCATCATTCTTATCATGAGTGACAGCGGAAGACTTCGATACAACTTGTTTCTCCCCCGTGAAATATTCATCATACATTGGTCCATATAACATTTCCAACTCTTCAATTGTCGTGTCGACTGTCATATCAGCTCTAGGAACATTTTCTGGAACCAGCGTTGAACTTGACGGTTCATTGCTGTGGTCTTGAGTTTCGAGTTCCGTGCGGTTGTGAACGGAAGTCGTTTGTCCTTGTGGATCGGGACTTAAACTGCTTTGTTCAAGTGCCATTTCTTGAGATTCATCAAATCGGATGTGAATTGTCTCGACAATCAATTTTGTTCTTTTGTTGAACACTCTATATCCCTTAGACTGAGTTGCATATCCCACAAGAATACATGCATCACCTTTTTCTTTCATCTTATCCAAATTTTCACCATCTCGTATAATGTAACAAATACATCCAAAAACATGAAGGTGTTTGAGTGAAGGTTTACGATCATGAATTATGTGATATGGTGTCTTTTCGTGTCTTGGGATAATTAAGGAGCGGTTTTGTGTGTAGCATGCGGTTGACACGGCTTCGGCCCAAAAGTATAGTGGAAGTTTTGAAGCGGATAATAATGTTCGAGCAGCTTCAACCAAAGTACGGTTTCGTCTTTCAACAACGCCGTTTTGTTCGGGTGTTCGAGCAATAGATGTTTCATGTTCAATCCCTTCGGCTTCAAAATACTTTCTCAGATTAGAATTCAAAAATTCTGTACCTCTGTCAGTACGAACCACTTTAACTTGAGCTTGAAGACCACGTTGTATCAATTTAAGGAAGCTGATGAGAACGTCGGGAGTTTCATCTTTGGATCTCAAGAAATGAGTCCATGTGTACCTTGAGTAATCATCGACTATTACTAGAATATATTTCTTGCCATTGATACTCTGAACACGCATGGGACCACACAGATCCATGTGAAGAAGATCTAACCGTCCTTTAGAGCTTGGTGTGGTCTTTGTTTTGAAGCTACTTCGTTTAGCTTTACAAAGTTCACAAGAAGAACAAAGATGATCTTTGATGAATTTCAAGCTTGGAAGGCCTCTCACAATATCTTTCTTGGAAAGCAAGTTAATGGTATCAAAGTTGAGATGAGAAAGACGTTGATGCCATAACCATGCCTGAGTCGTTGAAGCTTTAGCCATGAAGCAAATTGGAGTTGATGAAGTTGTGTCTTGAAGTGAAATTGTGTAAAGGTCAGTACCCCGTGTACCGGTAAGTAAGTCATTCCCATCATAATCACGAACAAAACATGTCTTCTTTCTAAAAGCAACTTCCAAATCCGCATCACAGAATTGACCAACCGAGAAAAGATTGTGATTGAGCCCTTCGACGTAGTATACCCTTTTAATCGTGATATTCCCCTGAACCAAATCTCCATATCCTAGGATCGGTGCAAATTGATCATTTCCGAATCGGACCGTACCTAGGAACTTCTCCACGAAGTTAATTAGAAGCTTGAGATTCCCCGTCATGTGCTTCGTGCATCCGGAGTCCATTATGAAGAGAATTATTTGTATCACCTGCAGAAGAGTTAGAACACGATGGAGCATTTGCTAAATTGGATACCACAGTAGTTGTGATAGTAGAATCATTAGTGTCCTTATCAACATTTAAAGGCAAACTAACACTCGTTTTCACATTTTCTGTCCTAACTTTAGGCATCCATTTATATCCGGGAGGACATTGATTAGCAAACCACCATTTCCAAGACTTACTGGCAGACTCATATAATTCCTTAATTTTGCTTCTAGGATTCTTAGTGGTGGAGTCTGATGCAATACTTTTCTTAGTGGGGGTAACACCAGAATGGTTCACTTTGCGTTTGGGTTTACTAGCACTAATAGGCATCACAGTTTGCTTCTTAGTTCTAGTTTCTACGCCTTTGACATTGTTCATAGCACACATAGAATGATTAGCATTAGCACACTTGCCACATTTGACACAAACAAATTTCACATTCATAGCATTCAAAGTTGAATCATTCAAATCGTCATGACACGCGATTACAGACGTTTTATTCTTAGAAACATTGAAAATCCTAGGGTGTTCTTCTACTTGCTTCATCTTCCCTTGATTCTTGTGTTTCCAGACCTTATCATTCTCTTGAGTACTCTTAAGCTGAGGCCGGCTAACACTAGTAGTGGAGACTATTCCTGTAGTAGAAGACACACGAATATTAGTGTTTCTAGAAGTCTGAGGCGAGTGAGTATCTTTGTTTGTGGGCTTAGTGGGCATTTTATACATCCCTGGTTTAATCACATTATTGTGCTTAACGCTTGGTGCTACAGGATTCCTTATGGGTTGATTCTGTGGTAACCTTTCCTTTCCATCCATCTTGGGGGCAAACACAGGTTTTGCAAACGAGGAATTAGATAAAGCAGATGGTTTTCCCAAGATAGAGGATCTATTCTCTTTAGAGGCATTGGGTTGTCTAACAACATTTTTCTTAATGCTAGGTTCCACAATTTTTCCACCCATTTTAGCAATGAGTTTCTGCAACTCTGCTATCGCTCTGTCCCTGTCTTGTAATTGAGCTTTCAACTTTTTGATTTCCAAATTCTGTTCATTCATTTCTCGAAATGTTTGGGAAAGTTTTTCTTGCAATTTATTATCATGTGAAAAACGACCAACGTCTTTTTGCAAAGCAAGTTCAAGTGAATGACAATGTTTTTGAAGGAAATCAGTTTTGTGTTGAAGTAACTCAAAAGCCTTTTTGTCAACATTTTCTTTCCGTTTCGAAAGCTCAATTTCAAGACGTTCACATTCTTTGATCTTATCAAGATATTGGCATGCAACTTCAGAATATTCATCAATATCAGCACAAGATGTAAAATAAGCACACATAATATCTTTAGAAACGCATTCTTGCAAGAGTAAATCATATTCATCAGAAAAAACGGACTTGTCCATTTGAAGATCATCAATTGCTTTCTCAAGAGACTCAACATATTGTAAATCATCAAACATTTCAGACCGAATTAAGCTTTCGAATTTAAGAACATTTTCTTTTAGTGTGGCCGCGTTCGGTATTAAGATTTGTTTGACAAGCACAGTTATGTCTTGAGGAATTGGTTTCTTCCACTCGTCATTTTGTCGTTGTTTCCAATCATTATCAATAATGGACTTAATATTATCTATGTAATGAGTAAGAAACCCAAATATCTGCCTACTCTTGCTTTTAGAAGCATCTAGGGGCAAGTAGTTGATGAACTTAGAAACGTTTGTTTTCTTAGTGGCAAACGCTTTCTTCCATTGAATTCTCTTTTGCCTGCATTCTAAAAATACTTCCTCACGAGATTTCTGAGTTTGTTTGTGGAACAGACCATAAAGACTATTCTCATAAGCATAATTATATGGTTTCACAAACTCCTTATTAACTGATGGTTGACTATCAGCATCCCAAAGGGCAGTCTCTTTACTATTGGCACTTAGAGGCATGCAATCAAGATCTGTCCTTTCCGTCTCATCAAGATAAAGATGCGGGTTCGCAGCTTGAGCTTTGGCAAGGTGCTCAGGACTTGCAAAGCTAGCTTGACCCTTAAACATTGATGGAGGTGCTAGCATTCTTACGGATTGAATAGAATCATGCGTTTTATAAACAACGTTCTTCAAAAAGTCGACTTGTGCTTCTAGTTTCGTAACTTTTTCGGTTTCTTTATCATATCTACTTTTGAAGTCTTGTTTTAACGCATCTACCTCTTGTTTCTTATCCTCTAGAATTTTAGCAGAATCAGTAGTGGTCATAGAGAGCTTTTGTTCAAGTTCATTAACTTTGGTATTGGCAAGGTACGTTTTTTGACGTTCATCCATTAAGAAAACATTATATTGACGCTTCTCTTTAGCTAATAACTCAAGAGTGGTATTATATTTGTTTTCAAAATCGTCCTTTTGACCTTTTAACGCACTTCCCTTGTACCCCTCAAGCTCTTTGGTTTTCTGAAGGAGCTCATCTCTATAGCTTTCAGTCATCTCAGTAGATTTGATAAGAGCAGCTTTGCATTCTTCAAAATTTTGAGTGAGCGTAGCGTTTGCCTTCTTTAATTGCTTTTGACTCTTTTTATTTTCAGTGACATCTTTTTGTAAAGTAGCAATTAAATTAGCAAGCGCAATACGTTCCTCTTCATCATATTCATTTGCATGTTGATCATCCTCAGACTCATTATTGCACATGTCTGATGAATCGGGTGTGGTATTACTATCAACCGTTTCCATCATACACGTGTCATTAATGGCATTGGGTAGATCACTATGCTCAGAGATATCACCAAACACATTATATTCATCAGTAGTGTGTACCTTATCGATTGGCTCAGTGTCAAAGATAGGACCATTGTCATCTTCA
Organism: Glebionis coronaria; assembly: GCA_025667525.1. Classification (NCBI taxonomy): domain Eukaryota; kingdom Viridiplantae; phylum Streptophyta; class Magnoliopsida; order Asterales; family Asteraceae; genus Glebionis; species Glebionis coronaria. Next base: position 23,357,283 of record CM046880.1, read on the forward strand.
GTGACTTTGAGAACTTCTTCAACATGTGCCATGTACGAGTAATGTGCTTCTAATTCCTGGTCGGAGGCTTCATCATCAGTGTCATCAAGCATAGCTCCTTCCTTAGCTGACAGTTTGACCCCTGCTTCCATCTTCTTGCATAGCAGCATCTTTTCCTTATGGTAGCTAGAGTCTCTAACCCTTTTCGGCTTCCTGCATTCCTTTGCCATATGCCCATATCCTTGGCAATTAAAACATTGAATCCCACTCTGCTGAACCACTTGACTTCCAACCGTTTCCCTATTCCCAGTAGCAGCAGCAATCCTCTGAGCATCATACTTAGCAGTTTGTCGATCATATCTTGCAGAACCCTCAACATGTGTTGGATTATGTCGATCATACCTAGAAGGACTTTCACCACGTCGACGTGTGTCATACCTTGGAGGACTCGCAACATATCGGTTCTTTGTGTTAGATGATGTTCGAAGATTGTTGTTGGTGGGTTTGTAGATCTTCTGGTAAGTCTTCATAATGAAAGCAATTTGTTGTTTCATCTCACGATTCTTCTGAGCTTGATCTTCATCACTATCTTCTTCTGAAGATGACTTAGATGGTGGTGAAGGTGCTCTTGGTGCTTTGCCGCGTGATCTTGTGGATGATGAAGACTTGGATGATGTGGAATATCGTGGTGAGGATGATAGGCTAGAGTATGGCTTAGGAGCATGAGATCGATGATCTTGGACATTTTGAGTGGTAGTTAATAAAGCAAGTGGATTAGCCGTCTTTGCCACTCGTTCAGCTCGAATCTCATTTGCTTCATGCTGAAATTGTTTCAAGATATCAAAGAGAGTGTGATAGTTTACCTTGTCTAACTGCTTCTGTTGTTTCACCAAAGTGACAAAACGTGTCCACTCTGGTTGGAGTTGTTGTAGAAATTACACATTGACTTGCATGGTGGAGACTTCCAAGTTGTTTCTTGTCATATCATTCATCATCTTGTAAAATCTTGAATAATAGGATTCAATTGATTCTCCATCCAATGCAGTAAACTTACCAAAGTTCCAAAACAAGTTTGTTTTGACATCTTGCTTGTTGAGAGACTCTCCTTGTTGCAAGCGTTCAATGGCCGTCCACATTTCTTGTGCTGTAGGACATGCATCGACTGTGGAATAAACATCATATCCAATTCCACTTAGGATCATATAGATCGCTTCTTTTTCTGCATCATGCCAAGCACGTTTCTCGGGTGTAAGGTCAGATAAAGTTTCCTTTTTCTTTGTTGTAGGTACTTCTGGACATGTGTCTGTGGCTGGTGTATAAGGAACATCAATTTCAGAAAAGACATATGGGCCATTGTTAATACATTGTCTCAAGGCATCACCATTAGGTCTTGTATCAAGATAGCGAAGAAAGCGTGATTGCCATTGAGCATATCGACCAGCCACAAGCATTGGTGGTCTCTCTTTATTACCCGCGACCATGATGTTGTTGTTCGTCACACGATATTCTGCAGTAGAATCCATCTCAAAATTCTCTGAAATGATGAAGTGAATATGGATCTTAAGTAGATTTGTTGTGATTGTTTGGTTGTTGAAATTCCGAAAATTGCGATTTTTCTCAGCCCGACAATAAATTCCTCAGTCCGACAAAACGGTAGACCTAAAAAATTTGTAATCACCAAATTTTGAAATTGAGCTAGAAATGTCCTAAAACTAGTATGGAAAAAATTTGATTTTACTTGACCTAAAAATTTTAATCTTCGTGTAAACGATATTCCGAAACTAGTCTAGATGGTGGCTAAGTCTAAAAAATACTCAAACAAAATTTAGCTAAACATGTCATCGGAATGTCCATCGGAATGTGCCATCGGAATACTCATCGGAATGTTTCTTAGATCGGAATGTCCTTTAGATCGCAATGTGCACCTGTCGGAATCCTCCAGATCGGAATGTTCAGATCGCAATGTGTACCTATCGAAATCCCAGATCGGAATGTGGCTGTCGCAATGTGGGCAGAGTAACGTTTCAAGATTTGCCTTAAATCCGTCGCAATCCAGATCGCAATAACGATCGGAATGTGCAGATCGGAATAAGGGGCTATCGCAATACTGATCGCAAAGTAAAACCCTAGGGTTATTGCGATCGAAATCGTACTCTCCTTTCCTAAATTCAAGCTGTCGCAATAATGGTGCTTTTTCTTCAAACTTTTTAGGCAACGGTTTTTGGCAACTTTTAGGCAACAAATTAGCAACTTTTAGGCAACAAATTCGTGATTTTTACCAAACCAAAACAACCAAATCTCTAGAACAAGTATATAGATGATTTGTAGCAAGATAAAGAACACGAAAACCACAAAAAAATTTGAATTCGAGTTGATTTATGGAAGAAATCACACGAATCAAATATAAGAAGAACAACCAATAACAAATCTACCCCGTGGCGATTGATACCAATTGTTGTCCCTAATATATGATGTTATAATCACACGAATTAAAGAAAGAAAGGTAGATATGAGAAGAATTCTAGAGAGAGAAAGTAGTGAGAGAAAGTAGAGAGAAAGTGGTTGGAACTAGGTGAATGTTAGATTAAGGAATGAGAATACAAATGAACCAACCACCCTCCTAACATGCTAGGAGGGTAGTATATATAGTCCACCCACATGCGGGCTTTAATGGACTATATATTGGGCCGGGCTTGTTTTGTTTGGACTTTAATTAGTTTAAATCCAAGCCCGTAAACCACGACTTATTAACTACCTATTACAACGTTCTAACTAATGTTACAATAATAACCTATGACCGAGCATTCTTGTTTGACTCAATATTTTGAGGCTAACAACCTCTTTAGAAGTGTGAGTCATGAGACATTTCTCATCTTTGGGGTTGTCATCAACATCTTCACCGCTATCGCTCCATGAACCTCCAACAAACGCCGTGTGGTTCTTGTCGCGTGAAGGCTTAGGACAATCACCGATGAAATGATTTGGATCACCACATCTAAATCATTTCCTATCACCTTTATCATCTTTGGCAAATCGTTTTCCGGAGAAGGGTTTCTTGTCATTGTTTGGTTGCCTCACGTATTGACCTCGTATTTTGAAGAACTTCTTAAAGTCTCTAACCGCCATGGCATATTCCTCATCATCACTATCTGAGGAACTTTCATGGTCACTTTGCGCTTTCTTGGCCTTGAGTGCAAGAGACTTTCTTTCACTCTTAGTTTTCACCATTTCTGAGTCCTTTAAAATTATCATCTCATGAACCTTCAAGTTACCAATGAGTTCATCGAGTGATAATTTGGCAAGATCCTTTGATTCTTCAATCGTCGTGACTTTAGCTCTCCACTTTGGATGCAACACCCTAAGAAACTTCCTAACATTGTTCTTGCTAGAAAAACCTTCATCAAGTGCTTTTAGACTAGTAATAATAGTGTTAAATCTAACAAATGCACTATCAATAGTTTCATCTTCTAAGATGACAAATTGTTCATATTGTTGAACAAGAAGATCGATTTTACTTTCTTTGACTTGGCTATTACCTTGGTGGCTTACTAAAAGAGTGTTCCAAATATCTTTAGTGTTTTCACACATAAAGATCCTTTCGTACTCTTTCTTTGGTAAAGCATTATAAATCACCATTTTAGCCTCATTGTTTTTAGCAAGTTTCCTTTTAGTATCATCATTAGCTTTGTCAAAAGTAAATACCTCTTTGCTTTTAGAAACTTCATTATATTGATAAGGCAAAAAATCACCATTGGTAATAACATTCCAAATATCTAAATCTTTTGATTTCACATAAGTCTCAAATCTATTTTTCCAATAAATAAAACTATCAGTTTCAAAAAGAGGTGGTCTTTGCATGGATTGCCCTTCTAGATACTTGTTGGAATCCATAGATCTATTCAAGTTTTAAATATAATATATTTTAAAAAGGCTTGAGCAACCACTCTCTGATACCAATTTTAGAAACTAGAAGGAGGGGCTGAATAGTTTCTTAAATTTACTTGTTAAAGATAGGTTTTTGAAAATCCTTTTCAAAAACTTTGACTTAAGTAATTATGTGAAACCTTCTTATACACAATATGAGCAAGGTATAGTGCAACTAAACTAATAATCACAAGTATAAAGAATAATGAATGTAAAGTGTTAAGGGAAGGAAAGATCAAACCAAACACCAAGGATTTATAGTGGTTCGGCAACGAAGCTCACTCCTCGTTCCTACTCCACTCCTCGAGTACTCCTTACTCGAGAGTTCACTAATCAACAAGCTCCTTGAGGTAGAGAAACCGTACACAACGTCGCTTAACCATTTTCTGACTCTAAGCTAAAATTCGAGCCCTAATCTTAGCTAGGACCAATCTACACCAATATACTTTAAGGACCAAGTATTAACCTTAATACATATACAACTTCCAAATAGACACAACTACTTGGATCTTCACAACAATGACACAACAATGAATAAATAAGTTTGGATCTTCAATGGATCTTTGAGATAGACACAACACTTCAAGGATGATAGTGTTCTTCTCTTTGCACTTTGAGAGGAAAAGTGAGAGGAGAAAGATTCACTTCTAAACAAGTAGTAATCAAACAAATGATCAAGGGTTTGAGTGATTTAAGAAGTATGAAAGAATCTAGAAATGTATGTGCAAAAGAGGTGAGTTCAAAGTCTGAGAATGGTCCACTATTTATAAGACAAACATCCAACGGCTATATCTGCTCGCGGTTCCTTATTGGAGCCCGCTGTTCCTTATCGATAAGGAACTGCTATAGGTGCTAAGGAACCTCCTGCATAGACTCTGCTCCCTTTTGTCTTTTAGTGGATTGGTTCAAATCTAGGGATTAAAATATCCTGAAAGGATATTCTAAACCAAGATAGAATATGCCATTTTCAAATTTAAAAATTTCAAATAATTAATTTAATAAAACATTTTCTTAAAAAGAAAGTTTAATAAAAAAACTTGTCACACTTAATAAAAAGTGAGTTTTAAGAAAAGATTAAATCCTTGATATTAGAATGAGTACTTGTTTGTTCAGACCTTAAGTGATAATGTTTGAAATGAAAAATACTTGAACTCAAGAATTCGCTTTTCGTTGTTTTCGTAAATGCTTGTTTTTACATATTGTCGTAATCAAAACAAAGCGAGACCGAAAAATGCAAGTAACGTTTTTAGGCATCATTGCATTAACACCAATAAAGGTCTTATTAGTAGCTTCCCATAACTCTTTAGCTGACTCATACTTTCTAAACTTGTAATGTTCCTTTTGACCAAGAGCAAATTAAAGACAGCTAATAGCCTTCATGTCATTCTTTCTTTGACCAATATATTCAGCAGATGTATCTCTTTCTATTTTTTTATCCACTAGCCTCATCTTCATCTTCCTTACCATCAGCTGCAGCCTTCTTATCCTTTTTCTTTGGTTCAAATGTATCTCTAAACTGAATGATTTCCCATAAGATGTAGTGATCCACCATGAGATATTGCTTGACTCTGAACTCCCATGGTTTTAAGTTGTCAGGGTCGCGGATTGGAAGTTTGATGTTGCTAGTGGGGTGAGTATGATTTGGTGAGTTTTTAGGAACGAGAACAATAGACATAGTCTAGGGTTGGGAAAGTACGATTAAGGTTTTGTTATTAAGATCAAAGTTTCTCAAGAAGCTCGGATACCACTTGTTGATCCTAAATTTAGATCGATTTAGATTTGTATTATCGAGATAATATCAAGAGTAATATGTAGAGAAACTTTGTTTGATTGACAAACCAAGTGTTATGTAGAATTTAACAATTGGAATAAAGAACACAAACACGGTAAACCAAACTTTCAATTAGATTAATAATAATATTCATAACAAAAGTATATGAAAGCGTGTATTAATCTCTAGAACTTAAACCTCCTTTTATAGATTAAGGAGTTTTGTACAATAAGAACGATCAACTAAATATATAAGATATACTAAAGACAAACAAATCAAATAACAAATTCTCATATATCCTTCTAGAATACAACTCATGCAAAACCATGTAATTCCATCAATGGATGAAAGTCTTCTCATCAGTGTCTTCCTATCAGTGGCTACACATAACTCTAATAGTGGCTAGATATAACTTCATTAGTGGCTAGCAGAACCTTTGTCAGCGGCTAAGTCTTCAACATTTTATTCCTAATACAAGAAACCCGTATCCTAACCTCTCTAAGGGATAAGGGTGAAGAACGAGTTCACCTTCAGATCAGTAGTGTTGAGTCAGCATTGGTAATCACTTTATATTTAAATTCCATACCAATTTCATTCATTTGTCACTCTAATTCAACATTAGGGTGTAATGCTTCAAAAAATATAACAGTTGGAGCTAACCTTCGCTCATCTATCCCTAATGATGTGGTGCCCCAACAACATGGTACTGTTAAAGGGACCAAAAACATAATCATTAATCTGAACTTTGTAAAAACTAGAAGGGGGGGTTGAATAGTTTCTCCTGATCAATTTCTTAATTAAAAATTATGTCAATTAAGTTTGTCCTAAAATTACCTTTTACTTGAAAACTAGTTTCATAGTTATTAGGTTCATTTCTAATGCATTTACTACATCTAGTGATAATGAAATGCAATGTAAGAAAGTAAAGATAAGTAAATAGCAAGGAAAGAAACAACCTAAGACAAGACACCAAGATTTATAGTGGTTCGGCAACGAAGCCCTCTCCTCGTTCCCACTCCACTCCTCGAGTACACCTTACTCGGGATTTTTACTATATCGAAAAGCTCCCTTCTTGGCAGAGAAAACCTTACAACTTCACTTACATTGTTTTCCGACACTAAGCTAAATGTTGAGACCTATTCTTAGCTAGGACCAATCTACACACGTTGCCTACTTCACAATATTCCGACACAAGGCTAGATGTCGAGTTCTACTCCAAAGCTAGAACCAATCTTCGTCGCCCATCTTCTTTTCCGACACAAGGCTAGATGTCGAGTTCTAATCCAAAGCTAGAACCAATCTTCACAACTCTTCACTTTCAAGTTGAACTCACAAGACACAAACACACATAACTTTGTAGTTTAGTGAGAACTAATACACAAGACTTATTACAACTCAAGACACATCCAAGTATACATATATAACTTGGATCTACACAAGACAAATCCAAGTATACACATATACAATGGATTTACACAAGACTAATCCAAGTATTCACAAATACCTTGGATCTACACAAGACTAATCCAAGTATTCACAAATACATTGGATTTACACATGACTCAAGCATACAAAATGATGAACATGACTAGATCTAAGAAAAGATGATCTTCATCAAGGCTTCATCTTTAACCACATCACAAATGTGTGAGTGATCTTCTCTTTAGACAAGTAAAGAAGGAGATCAAGAGGATAATCATAAGTAAACATACTTAACAATTTAAGCGATCATTTACTAATGATTGGAATATAGAAAGAAGATAAGAAGCAGAGATTTTTTCCAAAAAGGTTCTTGGCAAATAAAAATATGATCCACTATTTATAGGAGACAAAGTCCAACGGCTCTCTGGGCTCGGATCAATAAATAGGCCCGCGGTTCCTTATCACTAAGGAACCGCACACCCCTATAATGAACCGCGACATTAGATTCCTTTTTTTTGTCCTGTAGTGGTGAAATCCTATCTGTGATAGTTTATATCCTCAAAGGATATTCCTAGGCCATTTGGAATATGTCAAATTCAAATTTTTATTTTCTATTTTAATAAAACATTTTCTTAAAAATAAATTTTATTAAAATCTTTTGTCACATTTAAATAAATGTGAGTTTTGAGGTTAATCACTTTTTATGTTCACTTAACATGTATAAGATATGTTTATGTAAGAGTTAAATGATTATTACCTTGATGATAATGTTTGTTAAGTAATTCGTCTTTCGGTTATCTTTGATGATAAATGTTTTTATACTTTGTCGTGATCAAAACTAAGAAAGATTAGTTATTACAAATAATGTTTTTAGGGATTGCTTGCATTAACAAACTTATTAGGGACTTTTTCTCAGGATCCATCAAGTCAAACCAAGCCTAGTGGTGAAGAAGTTGAAACTGGCCTTACCATGGAAGATACTAGAGCTCCTAAAGATGTTGACAAGCCAGAGTAAGGGCCCCTACCACTAGAGCCAAGGTAGGGCATTTATCTTCTTTCATGATAAAGGTGTCTGATGGCGTATAGCACAGATACGGACCATTAGGCCTAAAATCATACACCAAAACCTTGGGCCCAGACCCAAGTACATGAAAGCCCATCACGATGGCAAAACTCTCAACGGATAAGTTCCCAGCGAACGAATCCGCAACACAGACACCAGACGCGCTTTCCTTGAATCACGTCCGGAGCCCCTGCGAATAAGTTCCCAAGAATGAATCCGAAGGTCACGATTAGACAACAAAGAACAAATGGGATTTTGGACCACAAAGGTCCACTCCCAAAGTACTATATGAGATACGAGGAAAGGCCAAGTACTTTCCTCTATAAATAGTACTCCCCCTTGCACTCCAAACGAGGTACGACTTTCTCACTCATTTTTACATACACATTTGATAGATGTGGAAACACCCATCCTTTTACCACTTAAAACAATTAAAAGCGAGACCATAAGGTGTATTTTATGTCGTAAATGTCGGAATTATGCGTGGTTTGTGTTTTTATTGTGTTTTAGGACCAAAAGATGAAAAAGGAAGGAAACACGGGCTTTCACGGGCTTTTATCGAAGAAAAAGACAAAAGACGAAGTCAAAAGATCAAGAGTGCAAAAACAACGGAAGTCAAAGGCCTATTCTGAAGATTTATCGAAGAAAAAGACCAAAGACGGAAGTTTAACGAAGTCGAAGAACCAAATCTAATTAATGAAGAAATTAGAAGACGAGTTCATTTTATCGATCGATGAATCCCGAGACAAAGTCGAGAATGACGAGTTTATTGTCAAAGACGAAAGACGAGAAGACAAAAAGGAAGAAAGAAAGAAAGAAGCACAAGAACTCTCCCTTCCTATAAATACCCTCCTAATGACACATTAGGAGGTGTTAGCTAATTTGAAAAATTAGTTCTCCACTTTATTTTCATGCACTTTTCATATTGTCATTTACATACTTGTTTTTAATTTCAAGATTATTTCAAGTAAGTCTTTAATTTGTGTTGTTGAATCTTAATCTTTAATCAAGCTTTTCATTAATCCCATCCTACCTTTCTTGTGTTGTTTTATCTTTATGCTTATTTGCTTATTGTTATGCTTATTTGATTGTTCTTTATGATTTTAAGTGTTTGATGTTTTAGCTTATTGTTTTTATAGCTTTTTGTGTGATTTTCTTAATTTTAATTAAGTGTTTTTAAAAGTTATTTTATAAAAAGTTGATTTTAAATATTTTAATTATTTAGTGTTTTTAAAAGTTTTTGATTTGTGGCTTATTTAGTTTTTCCTAAAATTAGATTGGTTAAAGTTTTGGTTAAGTGCTTATTAGTTTTTGACTTATTTTATTTCTTATCTGGGTTATTTTAAAACCCTTTTTTCCGGATAAGTAGAACTTCGTGATTCCGGATAAGACCCAAAACATATTCCGGATAAGAGATTTTTTAGACATTCCGGATAAGCTCCAAAATTTGTTATTCCGGATAAGCCCAAAAACATACATTCCGGATAGTGGGAAAATATAATATTCCGGATAGTGTCTAAATTTGTTATTCCGGATAAGCAACAAATTGCAAAACCCGGATAAGCAAAAAAGTGCATTTCCCGGATAAGAAGTCAAAAGTCATAACCCGGATAAGATGAAACACACTTCCCGGATAGTTGGAAAAAAAAGCATAACCCGGATAACATCTATTATAATTGACATGCTAGCTAGGTAGCTAGCTTATTTTTCCCGCCAAGATGTATGTCTCCCCAAAGGAGACATGTTTCCCCTAGTTAAGCACTTGTACCGTAATCGATTTAATTTTATCCGAAAGTCGTTTTTATTTTTATTCTGAAAGTCAGTTATTTTTAGTTATATTTTTCGTCAAATTTTAGTATTAGTATTTTTTCGAAAAGTTTAAGTTTTAACTTTTATTTAGTGTCCGCTTTAATATTTGCCTCGTTTTGTTTTAAAGTAGCCATTTAGTCCAATTTCCTTCTTTTTCATTAAGTAAGTTTTATTTTTAATTCGAAAATTTATTTTTATTTTTAGTTTTATTTTTATTAATTGTTTCTTTTTAATGTTTCTTTGTAATGTTTCTTTTTAATATTCGTTTTAATAGCGTTTCTTTATTATTTGTCATTCGTCTTTAGTTTATTCTTTTTACTTTTCGCATTTACTTTTTAATTAGTTATAGACAACGACAAAATTTTCTTTTTATTCACCAAAGACGACAGAGTCACACATTGAACCGGAGATCAATTCGATTAGACAACGAGAAAACGAACTGTTTAACTAGTAAAATCTCTAAATTAAATGGCGCTGCTGCCGGCTCTTTTCGTGAAGATTAACGGTTTTTTGTGAGAGACGGGCTGGATTTTGGGGTCCGTTCACTCGTGAACGTTATATTTTCTTGCATTTTTAAAAAATTTCAAAAATACAAAAACATTTAAAAAATCACAAAATGCAATTCTTTCCTAAGTTTTACAACCAAAATAATTAAAATAAATCACAACAAGTGACACTTTCCTAAGTGTTACTCCCAAAAATATTCCTCTTAATCCTCTATTGTGTTTAATTCTTTTTCTCAACCCCTCTAATTTTTAATTCTTCATGGATTCTTATGTCCATTGCGTAGGGTGTGAGAGACGATTATATGGGTGCGAATCATGTCAATGGTGTTCATGTGAGCAATGCGGAAAAGATCTTCCACCTGTTTCAACCGATTCACAATTTGGATTTTGTCCATCGTGCAATTCGACTAATTCATCCTTTGCTTCTAATGCACCTACTCCCTTCTCTTGCATATATTGTGGAAGCGATTCTCATTGGCATGTTTCGTGTCCGATTTGATACCCGTCTCATGACGAGCAAGAACCGGGTTACAATTATGACAATGGTAATAGCTATCCACAAGACTCATCGGGTTTGTTTCAATACCCTTGTTGCAATCATCGTGGGGGCCCTCACGATACCTTTTCTTGTCAACGGATGAATTATTATGAGCCAAATCCGTGTTCTAATTCTTCTTCACCGATGAATTATTATGAGCCACATCCGTGCTATAATTCCGGTTTTCAAAATGTTGCGCCCCCAAAATGCTCTGTCGTTCATCCACCTTCTTTCCAAATGAGTGACGAACAACGAGACACTCTTTTGCATCAAGTTCTTAAAATCAATGAATGTTTACTTAAACTTCATGAGAAATGGAAAGAGGATCAACGACAAGAGCAAGTATCTAATCTTAGTGCTTAATCCTCCTGTTGTGCATCCATACTATTATGATGATGATGACGATGAGAACATTATTTCTTGGAATGATCTTGTTGCTCAACATCCTAGTGCAATTGTAGTTCCTTCTATCGATATCCCAAATTCGTCTAAGGATTGTGATACATCGAGTGAGCTTAGTGAATTTGGTCTCGACAACTTATTTGCGGAGGTTTGTGATGTATCGACTTGTGTGGAGCCTACGGAAGAGGTCGCTCTTAATGATGATGATTTTTCTCCATGCTATGAGAATTTCTGTAACACCCCACTTGGATAAGTGAACTGTTACGTGTATTTATGGCGTGTCATCAAAGCATAAGGTAAATGTTCTAAAACATTAAATGACCATAAAGGAAATACCGGAATTAAACATCGGTAATCCAAACATAAGCTCAAAACATGAAAAGTAAAATACTGAAGGAAAGGACTAAACAATGTCCAAATAAGCAGAATAATGTAAGAAGTGCATAAAGTAAGAAGTTCGGATAGCTTCCATTCAATGCACATGCTATCAGAATCCTAAGAGCGTCTTGGTGTACCTGCCGTTAGAACATGAAAGAACTACGGCTGAGCATAACGCTCAGTGAACGGATATAAATCATGATAAGGAATTTCTGAAATGAAACCTATGATAAAATACTGGAGCTGTAAGACTGATAAGTAAAGTTGCAGCGGAAATCCGTGTATAGTCTGTAAAGTCTGATTTATAAATAATAAAGCTGAACTGTTATCTGTTAAATCTAAAAACATGCATTTACTATATTTTAATTACCAGAGCTTATATAGGTCATGTGCTGTAACAACGGTGCATGAATAACTGGAGGGGTGACCTCGTCATGCTGTAGAGGGGTGACCTCTAAATAACTGTAGAGGGGTGACCTCTAAATATTGTGCTGGGTGGAGGGATCAGCTCCAATGTGAAGGATGTAGAGCACACACCACATTCACCCTGATAACTTGTAAACTGATAAGCCTAGGATGCATCCATACGCCCCACTAAACATACATATAAAAATGGCCAAACTGAACATGAGTGGGACAATGCAGGATATCACTCTCCTGCATGTGAGTCACGACACCGGTGCCTCTAGTGCCATGGTTACGGTACCTCCGTAACTAGTACATAAACTGGTCATGCTTGTATATAATGCTCGGACAATTTATTTAGTTATTAACATGATTACTGATAAGCTTGAACATATACTGGGGAAAACATTTGGCTGAAGACGGGGAATCCTAATCATGCATAAAAAGGAAGTCCTTACTGAAAGGACGGAAAATCCGTACCTTATCGAACTCGACGCTTAAGCAAAATCCAAACTTATCTCCCGTCAAATAATCTACATTAATTATAAAACAATTACTACTAATTAACTAGATTATGATTTCGGACTAACTTTGAAGGGAATATAGAATGTCATGGGCTAACTATGTAACTTTAGAATTTGTAATATTTATTTGTAATTAGCTTTAAAAACCAAGGACCAAATGTGAAAACTTTCATATTTAAAATCATGCACATTACGTATTGCTTGTTTTTTTTCATACCATAAATTTGGTGGCTTAAATCATTAGCTGATTATAGATTGTCCATCATTACATATATATATCTCGAGTTACTGAAATCAAATTAGATACCTATGATATAATTATCGTCTTTAAAATAGCTAAATCCTTTTGTTTACAACATAACTAGCATCAAGTAAATAAATGTGTTAATCTTAAGCGACGCGTTTTCTCGACATTAATGGTAATAAACGAGACGGAGAAGAACTTGATTTTATGACTAATAAATGAAGGGTGAAGGGGAATATGTGATTTTAGAGCGTACCTCCATGGCCGAATGGGAACATGAATACGAGTAGCAGCATCGATCAAACTAAAACCCGATTTCCAACTCGATAAAGAACAACAACTCGACTCTAGGAATGAACCTAAATATCTTGACTTTTTCACATCGTATTCGACCATAATGATCATTTATCTTTACTGCAAACAAGATGATAAATCATCGAACCGACACGAGTATAAACACCAACTCAAAGTCGAACACGACTCTAACCCGTAACAGATGAAACCATAACCTGAACCGAAAGACTTGAGGCCTTGTTACGAGGACGAATCGATACATGTGCTTAACGTGAACACCAACTCTAACCTCGAACAATGACGTGATGATGTGCCACCGGTTTCTAACTCTATTTATGCCTTACATACACATATGATTGTTCTGTAATTTTGTTTTCTTGTGGTATTGGTGATTTTAAATATACATTTTAGCATTCATTCCGTAATAAAACATTTATGAAAGGCGCAATCGATTCCGTAAATTATGGGACACTGTTAATTACCATGATTGGTTCTATAAAAGTAATAGTAAAATCTTTCCATCTTTTAGTGAGATTTTCATTTGTGATACTATTAAACTTTAAGAAGTACAGTCATATTTATTTTTTTTTATATCTTTGACCAAGTTAAATAAAATACCCATATCTTCTATATTATTAGTCTAATATTTTTATGATCACTAAAATAGTGTATGTTAATATGGAAATGAAGCGCATGGAATGTTATACGTGTCTATACCAGTGATAACTTTAGGTTTTAATATGAATTTTTTTTTTAAACTTTAGGTCATGATTAAAATGATAAAATAAAATACAAGTCAAAATTTTGGGTTTTACAACTCTTCCCTTCTAAAAAAAATAATTCGTCCTCGAATTAACTATAATTAAGCTGGTGAAACTTATAAAAACTGAAAGGACATATAAGGTGAAAGGACATGAAGGCTGAAGAGGCATAAGAGCTGAAAGATCATTCGTCTCTGATTTAGAACATAATGTTGCTAAAAGGGTATAAACATGGCATAACTGAACTGAATATGCAACGTGACATGATTGAAAGAACTTAACTGGATTTATTGAAGGAAAAGGATGAGAGGTCCGGATGGACTCCTCCGTTTCGAGTAGCTTCCCGCTCGAAACGATTCCTTCAAGGGTCTAAACGTAATTAAAATCTTGGTCCTGATGACCATGACCTGATGAATATTGAATAGTTCTTGATTCCATACTTAAGATGGATTTCTGAATCTGATAGAATGAACAAGCTATAGCATGTGGATACATAATATGGTACGTATAAATATCTTGAAAGATAACATTTATATCTCTGAGCAAGCTGCTGAAAATATATATAGGGACGAACTACGTGAACAATTGTGAACGTGCTACGTGAGCAATCGTGAACGTGGTTCTCGATTATAAGAGGAACACTGAGCATGAAGTATATCGGGACTATGATACGTGAAACATACTATGAACGTCATACTAGGACATATCATGAGTATAGGATGACTGAGGAAAAGAATGCCAAACGGTATGACCTGAGAGGTGAAACGTCTGCCTGGGTATGGAAAAGTTGTGCTAAACTTGAGTTTGGTTTCTCAAGCTTTCTGTAATCGTATTCGGCAACAACTATGAAACGTGTATCGCGATATGGGACACGAACTTAAACGTGAATGATATTATGAACGCGAACGTGAACTTAAATCATGATATAGAACAAATATGGACTGAAATAATATCATAATGTGAGTGTGAGACGTAAACGTGAAGGTGAACGTAAACGTGAGCGAAATTCGCGAACGTAAATTTTCTATCTGAACTGATGGTTGATGGAATACCTTGGAGCTGTACGATCTATTACTGAATTTCCTGCAGATCTGCTACTGTGTAATCCTTTCGGATGAAAGAACACGTGTAGGATGGTTAAATGGTTGACAATGACTTAGATAGTATTATACTTCTTCTGAGTCTGTTGTAACTGAATTCTAGAAAACTTCGTACTTTAGTCACGGACGTCGGTCTTGACCATCTGGTGATGGCCTTCACCTTCGCAAGATTGTCTGAAATTTCTTTCTGCTGAAATAGGGTGGTTCAGAAATGCCACCGTGTTCAACTGGAATTCGCATCTGGGAAGATGCTTATATAATTTTCTCCTATCGGAGGTTCTGTACAACTGTGAGAAAATGATTCTCTAGTACTTCTCTTAGAATTTAGCAGATCAGAATGTTATCAATGAATATACTGACGATTTTGTCTAAGAAGTCATGGAAAAACTTTTATTCGTAAATTTTATACTATAGCTGGAGTATTAGGGCTCAGAAGTATAAGTCACAATTTTAGAGAGACTAACGTGTGCAACAGCAGTCTGGAAATCTCATGTTCCTTCTCTCACCACTGTTGTTGGTATGATCGTGAATTGTTCTTGAATTTTTTTTAGACATCGTAACAGGTCATGTAAACCTTCTATACGTGGAATGAATATCAATTAATAATGGTGATCTGGTAAATTTTCCGGTGGTCGATACATGATCTCATGTTACCGACCTTCTTCCTGATAGACGGAAACGGTGCACCTCCTGGTGGTGCGCTAGAGCGAATAAAGCCTCGTTCCGGTAACTTCTGCAGTAATTGTTGCAACTCTTTTAACTTAGCTGAAGCCCTGCAATAAATATTTTTGGAAATAGGTTCTATTCTTGAGACAAGCTTGATGTTAAACTCTGTCTCGTGGTTAGGAAGGAATTTCTGGAAAACCTTCTGAATTTTCTTTTTTTTTATCTGAAGACTTTGGAAAAAAAATATGTCGATCATGAATTTAAGGAACTTCAAAAGTGGATTTATATCTTATAGCTATAAAGGTCTTAGTAGCTTTGGAATGATAAGTTACTCGATGTACAGCATAACAACTTGTACTGGTTTTATGGCAGAAAATAACATTTCTATCTTTGGGAGTTAGTCAGACGGATCTTGTCTTCAACTGGAATGAAAAGTCTTTATAAATATGGTGATACTGTGGAGTCTTTTTTGGCTGGGAGGTAGAAAATGTCTTATTTAGAGAAAGCTGACATATGAATAATTGGGCAAGCATGGCGGATCTTGCTGAAGGTGTTTGTTTGTAATCTTATGGAATGAACTCTGCGTGTCTAATCTGAATAATACTCTAGTGGTGTTGACTAAATCTTTAAATGATCTGATTCATGCGTGGCATAATAGAATGGGTATACCCCCTTTCTGAAAGGTACCCTAAATTACTGAGGGCCTGTTTTAGAAACATACTGGAGTTATGAGTTCTGACTCGTATTTTGAGAAAAGATTCGTATGACGTGTATCATGACTGGTGTCCTGATATGTGTCTTCCGAAATGATACCTGAGACCTATGTCTTAACTGTTGTTTGGACATGTATTTTAATGGTGAGTCTGAATAAGGTTAAGAATTTCTGGTAACTGCTAGGATTGGCGAACCGGCTAGACTACTGACCTCTGTATTTCTGGTCACGTCCGTTTTGGAGTTCTGATGGTTACTGACTGATTATTTTTAAGCACGGTGGTTGTCAATACCACCTTGTCTGTCAGTTTCAAGACGGTCACTATTTCTACCATGATTCCTCTAGCTATTCTGCTGAGTGGCCGGCTGGGTTCCGGTTCACACTCTTCTAAATGAAAGGTTATCTGAGTGAAGTGCGACATATAGCTAAGAAAGTTAAAGCATAGAATAGAGTGGTAGTGTCTGATGGTTGAAATTTATTCTTGTCAGAATTTCAAATTTATAGTTTTCGTCCTTGTTCTGCAGAGTCTTCATAGTATAAACAGCATCAGCATCTTGAGAAATCTCCAAGTATCAGCAGCATCAGCATTTGTGAGGTCTTCTAAGTGTTAGTGGCATCAACATCTGGCAAAATCTTCAACTCACGAGCAACATCAGCATCTGGTAGAATATCGACAAGCGGAAATGCCCGAGGTGATTAAGGATCGATTAACGGTACACATGGTGTAAGGTGCGTGGGGTACACCTGAAATACTGTACGTGAAGTACACGATGAATACTATTCATGTGGTACCGCTGAAGGTTTGCTGGTATGATCGATACTGGCGTAAACCGTCTGACACGGTCAATGGAAAATAATTTGATTTAACTGGTTAACAACTGAACCGAAACAGTTAACATCATAGGCTGAAAATTTCTGTGTAGACTTAATGCTGGTTGTATAGAGGCTGAAAAGTATGATTAAACGGAGTTTCATCAATGTTCAGTATGAAGACACGACTGATGAAAACCAAACATGATTTATTATGAAAACAGGATTTTACTATAACCTTTCTGTATCTTCGCAAGAAACATCATTATTTTGCTAAAAACATAATCCTCGTAAGGAGACACGAAACTTATTCAGCATGAAAACGACCTTCACGTGAGAGCATGAAATTTGGCTGTTACAAAGAACAAGAAAAGATAATCGACTGAAGTTTAACATCAACTGGTGTGTATGGCTATGGTTCAATCCACATAATTCAAGGAACAAAACATGTGACTAAGTATGGGCGATTCTGGTTTCGATCCATACTTGTCAAAATTTTCTGAGAACTGTCATGTATAAAATTTACAATCTGTGACTAAATATGAATGGTTGTAGTCCAATCCATACTTGTCAAAACTTTATAAAATGTCTTGTTATGAGCAAAAGTGAACATCTATGGTCCAGTTCACAAAACAATATTCGACTGAAAGCATGAAAATTTGACCTGAGAAGTGGTGAATGCATATGGGTCAGTTCACCTAATAACATTCGACTGGAAACATGAATCTGTCATGAGTAAGGATGAACGCCTATGGGTCGGTTTACCAATACAAAATCTGAACGGGCAAGGGTGAGCGCCTATGGGTCGGTTCACCAAAACAAAATTCGCAGAAAAAGCACATGCGACTAAACATGGCCAGTCCAGTACCAACCTTTCACTTAGTCAAAATTTTTAAGAAGACCGACTGATAACTAAAGGAAACTTACTAATAAATGCATGAGAAACATGAAAGATAACAACGCCAAAAATCTGGGAAGTTCCTGGTGACTACCCACTAATCACAGGTCAAGTTTTAGAGCCTACAGGTCGAACCTTGCGCTCTGATACTATAATTGTAACACCCCACTTGGATAAGTGAACCGTTACGTGTATTTATGACGTGTCATCAAAGCACAAGGTAAATGTCCTAAAACATTAAATGACCATAAAGGAAATACCGGAATTAAACATCGGTTATCTAAACATAAGCTCAAAACATGAAAAGTAAAATATTGAAGGAAAGGACTAAACAATGTCCAAATAAGCAGAATAATGTAAGAAATGCATAAAGTAAGAAGTTCGGATAGCTTCCATTCAATGCACACGCTATCAGAATCCTAAGAGCGTCTTGGTGTACCTTCCGTTAGAACATGAAAGAACTACGGCTGAGCATAACGCTCAGTGAACGGATATAAATCATGATAAGGAATTTCTGAAATGAAACATATGATAAAATACTGGAGCTGTAAGACTGATAAGTAAAGTTGCAGCAGAAATCCGTGTATAGTTTGTAAAGTCTGATTTATAAATAATAAAGCTGAACTATTATCTGTTAAATCTAAAAACATGCATTTACTATATTTTAATTACCAGATCTTATATAGGTCATGTGCTGTAACAACGGTGCATGAATAACTGGAGGGGTGACCTCGTCATGCTGTAGAGGGGTGACCTCTAAATAACTGTAGAGGGGTGACCTCTAAATACCGTGCTGGGTGGAGGGATTAGCTCCAATGTGAAGGATGTAGAGCACACACCACATTCACCCTGATAACTTGTAAACTGATAAGCCTAGGATGCATCCATACGCCCCACTAAACATACATATAAACATGGCCAAACTGAACATGAGTGGGACGATGCAGGATATCACTCTCCTGCATGTGAGTCACGACACCGGTGCCTCTAGTGCCATGGTTACGGTACCTCCGTAACTAGTACATAAACTGGTCATGCTTGTATATAATGCTCAGGCAATTTATTTAGTTATTAACATGATTACTGATAAGCTTGAACATATACTGGGGAAAACATTTGGCTGAAGACGGGGAATCCTAATCATGCATAAAAAAGAAGTCCTTACTGAAAGGACGGAAAATCCGTACCTTATCGAACTCGACGCTTAAGCAAAATCCAAACTTATCTCCCGTCAAATAATCTACATTAATTATAAAACAATTACTACTAATTAACTAGATTATTATTTCGGACTAACTTTGAAGGGCATATAGAATGTCATGGGCTAAGTATGTAACTTTAGAATTTGTAATATTTATTTGTAATTAGCTTTAAAAACCAAGGACCAAATGTGAAAACTTTCATATTTAAAATCATGCACATTACGTATTGCTTGTTTTTTTTTCATACCATAAATTTGATGGCTTAAATCATTAGCTGATTATAGATTGTCCATCATTACATATATATATCTCGAGTTACTGAAATCAAATTAGATACCCATGATATAATTATCGTCTTTAAAATAGCTAAATCCTTTTGTTTACAACATAACTAGCATCAAGTAAATAAATGTGTTAATCTTAAGCGACGCGTTTTCTCGACATTAATGGTAATAAACGAGACGGAGAAGAACTTGATTTTATGACTAATAAATGAAGGGTGAAGGGGAATATGTGATTTTAGAGCGTACCTCCATGGCCGAATGGAAACATGAATACGAGTAGCAGCATCGATCAAACTAAAACCCGATTTCCAACTCGATAAAGAACAACAACTCGACTCTAGGAATGAACCTAAATATCTTGACTTTTTCACATCGTATTCGACCATAATGATCATTTATCTTTACTGCAAACAAGATGATAAATCATCGAACCGACACGAGTATAAACACCAACTCAATAGTCGAACACGACTCTAACCCGTAACAGATGAAACCATAACCTGAACCGACAGACTTGAGGCCTTGTTACGAGGACGAATCGATACATGTGCTTAACGTGAACACCAAATCTAACCTCAAACAATGACGTGATGATGTGCCACCGGTTTCTTACTCTATTTATGCCTTACATACACATATGATTGTTCTGTAATTTTGTTTTCTTGTGGTATTGGTGATTTTAAATATACATTTTAGCATTCATTCCGTAATAAAACATTTATGAAAGGCGCAATCGACTCCGTAAATTATGGGACACTGTTAATTACCATGATTGGTTCTATAAAAGTAATAGTAAAATCTTTCCATCTTTTAGTGAGATTTTCATTTGTGATAGTATTAAACTTTAAGAAGTACAGTCATATTTATTTTGTTTTATATCTTTGACCAAGTTAAATAAAATACCCATATCTTCTATATTATTAGTCTGATATTTTCATGATCACTAAAATAGTGTATGTTAATATGGAAATGAAGCGCATGGAATGTTATACGTGTCTATACCAGTGATAACTTTAGGTTTTAATATGAATTGTTTTTTTTAAACTTTAGGTCATGATTAAAATGATAAAATAAAATGCAAGTCAAAATTTTGGGTTTTACAATTTCACTTTTGAAATTTCTCATCTTTCCCCATTTCCTCCGGGAGATGAGGACGATGTTGATTTATTCTCTCTGACTTAAGAGAAGTTCACCACTGAATTTGGTCTTGTAGATGAGGTGGAGACGTTCTTCTTCGCGACAAATTACTGAAAGTTCATCTTCTTATTGCTAAAATTGAAGCGTTGAATTCTGCTCCTATTACCGAGTCTTTACCCCCATCTATTACTCCCGTTGAGAATAATGACACATTTACGGAAGAAATCGACATTCTCTCGATACCTTCGGGTATTGATGATGACGAAACGGAGGGGGATATTCTTTTTGATACTTTCCTACATGAAGATAATGTCCCAAGTCCCCCTCCCGACCATCTTTCATCCCAACCTTTCAAAACCCTTACCAAGGATGAGTGCTTTGACCCGGGAGGTACCATTGACTATTCTATGAGTGATGACTTTACGGCTGTGCCGCTTGGTGAGCATCCATTGTCTTTGGGGGATGACAATTTGCTTCCTTTACCCACCCCACCTCCCGTGGATCACGACCTCACATACTTTTCGTATGTTGAGAGGACTTTTCTACCCTTTAAGACTTATCCTCCGGCCTCTCCTTTATTAATGTCATCCGGGAACGAGGACAAGGTCTTTGATCCTGGTATTACATTCGAGGCTTCCCCATGGACCATTTAATTCGGGGACGAGTCAGGCTCATGACTCGGTGAACAAAAACAAGCGCTTTTTGGGAGGCAACCCGATTATCTATCTTTCTTTATCCGTTTTTATAATAAGTGTAGAGGGAGCCCTGTTGTTGTTTGTTGTTTTCTTTCTTATAATGTGCAGGGATAGAAGCTTTCAAAGATCCATTCTTGATGACTTTTGACGACCCGTGATTCCGTATCTCGTCTTCCCGGTTCTATCCTAAACTCTTTTGATTCACTAATTTATATTTTTCAATATTAAAATATGAATCACTTTAGTTGTCTCTTCGTTAGCAAGATTTAAACAACGTGAACAATGTTCTAAGTGTAGGGGATTTTACTCCCACATGCTTAAATATTGAGGACAATGTTTATATCAAGTGTAGGGGGACTTCTATCGAAGTTAAGTGGGCTTTTCCATGTATTTGTCCTCATTTTAACAGGAAAATCTAATTTTTCGATATTTTTCAAAAATTTTGATCTATTTTGGCCAAGTAGTATTTTTCATTTATTCTCTTTTATGTTCTTTCCTTTTGATTATCGCATCGTATGTATATATTTCATTTAAAAAATAAAGTCAAAAGAGAAAAATAAAGTTAAATAAATAGTTTTAATGAGTTTAGATGTCTTTGATATATTAGGCCCGTCATGAATCTTTTGACTCAACCCGAGTTTACTTATCTAAGTTTACTCTAGCTAGTATCCTTAACGTGTTTAAGTCAAGTTTTGCTAGGCTTTTATATAGGGAACTTTAAAACGCGAAAGTCTTAACTCTACGGGTTAAGAACAAGAACTTTTCGCAAGTTTCTATAAATGATCCTAGAAAGTCGTTTATCAAGGGAACTTTAAAATACGAATTCTAAAACTTGAAAAAGTCTAAGAAGTTGCAAGATCCTATAGATGACTTGAAAACCCAAAACTTTGATTTAATAGGCTAAGCATCCACGAGTCTCATTCCTTGAGATTTTAAATTGTGGAAAACGAGAGATGATAGAGTCAGTTATAAGTTTGGTATTCTTTCATGAATTTATGTGAGTTAATTATGAGCTTTTTCTCCTACCGCTTGTTAATAAATTTAATTGCAATAAGTAAGGTCGTACGATTTGAAAAGTTACTTAGCTTCTAGCACAAGATCGTTTAAAAGTTGCTCGGTATTAATTATAGTTCATAGCCAAGGCATAACTTATTGAAGCGGGATGCGAAGATTGGTGAGTCCGAAAAGGCCCTAACAAGGCATGAGGGCTACATTTTGTTGCTAAAGATCCAAAGTGATGTGAAGAATCATTTATCGAAAATCAATATGAAGGATCAAGACACACAACGAAAAGCAAAAACTCCCCTAAAGATCATGGAGAAGTCTATCCAAAAAGACCCTAGCAAGGTATGAGGATAAATAGATCCAAGTCCTAAAAGGAGGCGGATCGTTGTTTATCAAAATCCCAAATAAAGATTGGAGAAAAATGAAGAAGTCGTGGTCCAAGTATGAAGAATCTCTCAAAACTTCAAGTGAAGAAATTCCTATTATGAAGAGAAGACCATTATTTCAAGAACGTCTCTTAAGATTCGAAGTATGAAGTCGCTTCCAAATATCGGTCCGAGAAAGGTCTCAAATCGTGAAGCGAGTTATGCCAAGATATGAACTTTATGAGGTCCCGAGAAGCAGTTTTAAAAGATTTTGTCCTTTAGCTAACTATTGATTAAATCGTCCTACTTTATTTTCAGTCCTAATAAATTATCAAAATAAGTCAACAATGCATCCTCGTGATCATAGTTCTAAATAGCTCGCTATAACTCACCTTAAGGCACCCTAAAACCTGAGGCGTGCCCTCCACGTGACACAATAGGTCAAGGCGCGCTACGACATGAGGTGCGGTAATTTTTTTGAATCCAACTCCAAAAAATGAATATTGTTACATGTGAGGAGAGTTTTCTAGCTTTAATTATTATGTACAACACTTATTATGAACTTAATATAAATATAATATTGAAATATGATAAAACAAATATGTGTTTTTATATGTTGTGCCACCATAAGCCACGCCTTAGAAACACTAAAGCTTCGCTTTAGCCGCTAAAGCGTGTAGCTTGGACATGCCGCTACGTCACGCCTCACGCTATTTATAACTAATGTTAGGAATTTTCAATCCTTTTAATGCAATTAAAGTTCATTTTCCCCGACTCGACTCGAAATTGATTTCCGGTTAAACGTAAGACTTACTTGTTTTTAGTAACGATACTATTTGATATTTTAAACTAAAATTATTTAATTAAAAACTAATTTAAATTTAAATGAAACTAAAAATTATTTAATCTAAGAAAAATCTTTGAAACTAATTAAGCTAATTAAAAATAAATCTAACTTTTTTTTAAAAATATTAACTAATTAAAAACTTAATTTTGTAAAAACTTTAAACGAAATCTATAAAAACTATTTCTAAACAAAGCTAAATTTTAAAACAATTTAAATAAAATTTATTTTTTTATCTTTTTAATTTTTTTGTTTAAACTAAATTTTATAAAGAAAACTTTAAATAAAACTTTTATATAAAAATTAATTAATCTAAAACTTATATTTAAAATAATTTAAATAAACAGCTTAAATTTATTAACCTATATTAACAAGAAGACGAGTAATTAAACACAAATGAGGTCCTAGAGCAATTGGTTAAGGTTGTGGACTGCTATGCGAGTGGTCCAGGGTTCGAAACCCAGGAGTGGACAATTTTTGCTAATATTAAAATTTTGGTATTTTGGACAATCAAATTATACATACAGATCAATTGAATCTGTATGTTGCAGCAGCAAAATCAGCAAATACACAAAATAAATAAGCAATCAGTAAAGGCACGAAATAAGCAGATACGAACCTTAAAATAAGCCAAATAAGCAGTTCCCAAATAAAACGAAATAAGCTAAAAACGTAATAAGCTGAAAAACTAAATAAGAGAATAAGATAACTAGCATAACAAACTAACCAAAATAAAACAATAAGCAAACCAAATAATCCTATAAGCTAATATAAACTGAAATATAAGCAGATTCAAAACTAGGCAAATCAAATCCTAACAAGCTAACTTCTAAATAAGCAAAACTCCAAAACAAGTAAACTAATAAAACTAAAATAAGCAGATATAACAGAGAATAAGCCAGCAGAAATCTAATAAGCAAAAATAAAACACTTAAAAACCTAAACTGAATAAACTACTAAATCGAGAAATAAACAATCAAAAGCAAAAATAGATACGCAGATACAAACTATATTGAATCCAACTAGAAACTTAACAAGCAGATATTCAAAACTAAAAAGACCAACAAATCCAAACTACGCAATACAGTAAATAAAAATCGAATCAATAAACAGATCCAAATAAACTTAAAATCAAACTAACAAAACTTATTCAAGCAGATAACTAAAACTTTAACAGATATTCAATAAAATAAAACTTAACAATAAAATAAAAGAGAATGAGAACCTCGTGATGACAACCGTTGGGAAGAAGACGCGGCGCTGAGCCGTCTTAACAAAACTGAATCAACACCACCGTTTTACCCAAACATCATCACCATCATCTCGATCCAACAAGCAGTAAGCTCTCGAATCAATGAACAGTAACCGATCCAGATTATACTTTCCCAGCGGGGGCAAGTCAATAACACTTTCCTTTATTTATTTTTTATCTTTTTTTATTTAATCGAATGAAAATATACAGTAATATAAAAATAAGATTAAAGATGATAATTATATTTGACAGAAAATTAAAGAGAGACGAAATTAATTAAAAAACAACTTTTCATTAATAATTCAAAAAGTACAAATACTGGAAAATAAAAATTACATTAACCCTAATTATCTAATTTGCAGAAAATTAAATAAAATAAAAAGTGCTCCCAAAAAATTACACAAGTGAGGGGTTTTTATAGGAGAAACCATGGAAACCCTCTTGGTGGCTTAATAAGTAAGCAATGAATCTTGGCCATCCATTCTTTTCTTCCTTCAATTTGCTTGATCAAACGGCTGAAAACACTCCTATTCACGCGGATCACCACCTTGGCAATTTTGTGTTTCTTGAATCTGATGTGGAGAATTATTATTGGTGGGATTGGATATGGAGAGGTGTCACAACCAATCAAAAGAGAGGGTTGAGGCCATGTAGGTGAGAGGATGAGGACCACCCATCGTGTCCTCTCCGAATCTTATGGGGAATTAAATGGTGGGCGTGTGAATCACACGAAATTGGTGAAACCCATAATTTTTGTTGGTAATTTTTGATATGGAAGATTTAGGGTTAGGGTAAAAGATGGAGGAGGAGGCTGTGTTGTAGTTTTTTGAGAGAGAGAAGGTAAACGGTGAGAGGGTTTTTTTATCTTGTTTATATCGAAAGAAGTGGGTGGGGTAAAAATACATTTTATTAATAAGTGTGAGTGGGGGAAACACGTGTGAGGGAGTTACGTGTGAGAGATAGAAAAGAGGGTTGACTGGGATGTGTTTATTTGTTTTGTGTGTTGACCAGGGTGTGTGAGTCAAAGTGAAATCTTTTCACTTATTAAATTTTCACCGTCCAAGTTATTAGCCAAATGGGCTTTGGAGCCCAAATCCTTTCCATCCGTATCTAATACTTCCAAATGGGCTTTTATTTAATAGGTTTGGCCCAATATCTTCATCCGTCTTATAAACAAATGGGCTTTGTGGCCCAATAGATCCAATGTGGGACCCACAAGGCCCAATAACTTTGATAAACTAAATCCCCGAATAAAACGACTTGATCTTTGGCATTTTGGTCTTTTCTTCAAAATCGTATCGATTTTGCCGGGTTTCGTGAACTTGGGCACACTTTTGGTCTTTTAACTTTGTCTTCGTCTCTTCTTGGACTTTTCTTCAACATTTGACCGTGAAATCCCGTGTTTTCTTTCCTTTTGATCATTTGTACCTATTTTAACACAAAAACACAAAACCACGCGTAATTCCGACTTTTACGATATAAAACACATGATTAGGTCTTGTTTTTCCTTGATTTTAGTGGCAAAAGGATAAGTGTTTACGCACTTATTAAATCCCCTACACTTGACCATTGCAATGACCCCATGCATTGCATAGTTTTAAAGCATTAAGTTATATTTTTTTTATCATAATTAACCCATCATGGCCTTTATTAAGATACACTATTGCTACTACGACGGAAAGATAAAAACTTGAAAGGAAACAAAAGTTATAACAATTTATTAACTTTGAAATTATTTGATGGAAGAAACTCGTAAAGAAATCTAAGACTTGAATTAGGGCTTTGGTATCATGAATATTAATCACCCTCAAGTTTCACGTTCCCCATACCAAGCTTAAAAACGAGATCATTGTTTACTATAAGTCCTTAAGTTAAAACCACTTATATAAGACAATTGTGTAATACTCTTTCCCCAATTCCTACTTTGTATATCTAGATTTTATTGATTGTCATTCACCCGTAGGCTCATTTGACTTATTTGATAATTATTATTCCAAAAATGAAGGCCAAACGGTGCAAACCCGACACTCAAATCCTAACCTCGTCCTAAAAAACGTTGTTACTATAAGCCCACATCAAGGATGATTTAACACGATTTTGGGAATAAATTACCGGACCTAAAATTTGGCCAATAGTACTACTTATTAATTATTCCTCCAAAGTCATGTAGACTTTATGTGGAGTTTAGCAAGTTCACATCATATACCCTTAGGCTCTTTAAGATGTAAAAATGCTCCCCATCTATTGTCCACACCCTAAGGCTCCTTGAACGATAAATGAGGGAATTGATTTTTAAATCAATTTTTATTCAACACTTACCATGCCATACACCCTAAGGCTCTAATGACAAGGTTCGTGTTACATGCCCCACACCCTAAGGCTCCTTGAGGTCATGTTTTAATCTTATTCTTTCTTTATTTATGATATATATAGTAGGCCAAATTCCGCGGTACCATGGTCTGAATACCTCCTACTTAGTGGTTATGAGCCACCTTAGTCGGAAGTCCACAACGTTGGCACCCTCAATGTGTTCATGCTTTAATTACAAGGAGAATAAAGATTTGGCTAAGAGCTAAGATATCAAATCGACACCGCAAAAATCCTCATTTATTAAGCAATTAAATGTACAAGCGGGAAGAAAGAGCCACAAAAACCATAGAAGCAAAAATTAACCCTTAAACTTATTATCAACTCTATCATCTCTCATTCTCCACAATTTAAAATCTTATGGAATGAGACTCGTGGATGCTTAGCCTAATAAACCAATTAAGGTCCATATGGTTAAGGATACTAGCTAGAGTAAACTCGGATAAGTAAACTCGAGTTGAGTCAAAATATTCACGACGGGCCTAATATATCAAAGACATCTAAACTTGTTAAAACCATTTTATTTATTTATTTTTGACTTTATTCTTGAAATGGAAAATATAAATACGATGCGATGACAAAAGGAAAATAAAAAAAATACTACTAGGCCAAAATAGATCAAAAATTTGAAAAACGCTGAAATTCTTTTAAATTTTCCGGTTAAATGGGGTCAAATTCATGGAAAAGTCCACTAAAATTCGATAGAAGTCCCCCCTACACTTAATATAAACATTGTCCTCAATGTTTAAGCATGTGGGAGAATAAACTCCCCTACACTTAGGACATTGAGTACGTTGTTTAAAATCGAGCTAAAGAAGGGACAACTAAAGTGATTACATTTATTCGTCTTATTTATATACAAGATTGAATCACAATAGCAAAAGTTATTGAAGGAACCGGGTACACGGGAAACACGGGAACACGGGTCGCGTCAAAAGCACCAAAAGTGGATAATTAAGCACATGTCCCTGCACAAAACATCACAACACAAACAACCTACTTGGCTCCCCCTACACTTATTGGTGGAAATGGATGAAGGCGAAAAAGGGTGGAAAGGATGGAAAAGGTAAAAATCTAACCTAGTTAAACGATGCTTGATTTATTTATTACGAGTCTCTAGCTCGACTCGATTTCCCGAATGTCATCATTCAAATGGGAAAATCATGGAAAACTGAGATTTCCAAGGGAGGAAAATCTCTCCATGATAAAGGTGAAACAAAGTCATATAAGGCATACCCCATGAAAATCCACCCGGGCCAAACACATAATTTCCATCACTAAAGGAAATAAACCCCGAGGTGGTAAAATCACGCAATTCAAAGAAGAGTGGGGTATCCTTAGGCAAAAATTTCTCACGAGGAAAGGTGTTATGGTGATATGGCAATAATAGCATGAAAGTCTTTATTCCGGGATCAAACACCGATTCTTTAACGGGAAAATAGCAAGAGGTATTGACATTTAAGCTCAAAATATCATCAAAATCCAAAGTGGAAGGTCGTCCTCTTCCAAACTCGATGTGAAAACATAAGTATCGTCGGAGTCATAGGAAAACTCTTCCTCATGAGGAAAATAGGTATTTAGAAAGATATCTAAATCCTCCTCAAATGGAATAACCTCTAAATTAGGAATGATCTCTAAGAGTGGAGGATCCTCCTCAAATGTCATGACTTCTAAAATTGGGGTATAAAAGTCAAAAGGAGTTTCCATGGAAGAATCACTCATAGAGATATGAGGTGCATTAAGTTCATGGGGTGGGTCATCAAAGTTAATGAGATCACTTAAAGAAGTGTCATCATCGTAAGTATCAAAGATTGGGGTATCAAAAATGGGTGGGTCAAAAGTGGGTGGGTCAAAAGATAGGTCGTCAAAACCGAAGATAGTGTGATCACTTGAAGAAGTGTCATCACTACAGGTATCATAAATGGGAGTATCAAAAATTTGAGGCTCTAAGGGAAGGGATGAATTTATCACAAAATCATTTTGATTAGACTTTTCAATTCCAAAAGGATTAATAAAAATCTCTTCATTATCATAGTTAAGAACATCAATCATATTGACCGACTCTTTTCCATTTGATTTTGTTGTGATTTTTCCCATTTTAAAAACTTGTTGTTCATCCCTAACCCTAAGAATTAACTCCCCTTCGGCCACATCAACTAAGGCTCTTCCGGATCGTAAGAATGGTCTACCAAGTATTAACGGAATACGAGGATCCATCTCATAGTCGACGACGACAAAATCCACGGGAAAAGTGAATGTACCAACTCGAACAAAAACATCTTCGGCAATACCAACGGGGTATGCGAGAGTTCGATTAGCTAACTCGAGAGTCATGCGAGTCGATACAAGGTCGGGTAATGATAGTTGTTTCCAAACCGAAAGTGGCATAAGATTGGTGCTAGCGCCGAGATCCGCTAAAGCCATACAATCATCGATTTGAGGAAACGAGCAAGGTAACACGAATCGTCCGGGATCACCTAGCTTTTCGGGAAGCTCTTTGAGAAGAATCGCGGAACAATTCTCATTTAAACGGGTGTTCACGAGCTCAACCATTTTTTCTTTCTTATTAAGCAAATCTTTAAACATTTTGACAAATGTTGGCATTTGAGCAAGTGCTTCAATAAGACTAATGTTAACATTGACGTTGGAAATTATTTTCAAAAAGTTAGAGACATGAACGTCATCTTTGGTGAGTACTTTAGCCTTGTCTAACCTAGAGGGATAAGGAATATTAGGCTTAGACTTTGAAGGTTGAGAAGGAGAAGGACTCGCTTCTTGAACAACCGTAGGGATAGGCTCTTTCGGCAATGGAGAACTAGTACTAGGAGTGGTAGTGGGAGGAATCACCGAAGGGGGAGTAGGATTACTCATTATGACCTCCGGGCCTTGTCTCTCCTTTATGGGCGAAGAGATGGAAGGTCCCACTAAAGTGGCTCCACTTCGAGTATTGATAGCACTCACATTAGCACGAGGTTTAATCTCGGTATTTGAAGGTAAGGCTCCTTGGGGTCTAAGGGCTTGAATCATTGTCAAAAATCTCTTACCGGTCGATTCTTGCATTTGTCTAGTAGATTCTTGCATTTGTTTCATAATTCGCTCATGGTCGGTCAATTTTTGGAGACCCAAGTCCATTTGAGGATTATGCATGTTCATTTGATTAAACCCTTGATTAGGAAAACCTTGATTAGGAAAACCTTGATTAGGAAAACCTTGGTTTTGATATTGAGGTTGAAAACCGTTATTATTATAAAAACCTTGGTTATTATTTTGAAACCCTTGATTTGACCATTAAAATTCCCTTGATTTGCATTCCCTTGAAAATTACCCATTTAAGGACCTTGGTTCCTATTTTGGTGTTGGGTATTTTGGGCGGGTAGGGGTGATCTTTGTGGTGCTACAAAACCCGGGGGAGCCAAATAAATAGTACTCTTATAAGAAAAATGGTTAACATCAAAATTTGGTTTAAATGGAACCCTTTCATTAGCATTAAAAGCACAAACTTGTTGTTGTTGATTGTAAACCTTGTCACAATTGAAATATGAATGTGGTCCACCACAAGTTTCACACGTTTCACTAGTTTCTTTCAAGGCATTCACTTGACCATTGAGGGCTTGGGTTTGTAAAGCAATTGTTTCAACAAGCGAAGTGAGTTTATCGATTCTCTTGTCACTCTCACTAGAACTAGCACTTGCCATAGTGGCCCTAACACTCTTGGTTTGTACTTTAGCCTTGTTTTCAATTATGGCCCAAGCCTCGTTCATGGTTTTCACAAGAATATTGCCCCCCGCGGCACTATTAAGTGAGTCTTGGTCATTTAGAGTTAAACCATTGTAAAACGTATTAATTTGATGCACTTTAGTGAAACCGTGTCGTGGGCATTTTCTTAAAAGCTCTTTAAATCGATCCCAAGACTCACTAAACGTTTCCCCATATTTTTGTTCAAAGGTGATTATGTCATTCCTCAAAGAGGTGGTCCGTGATGGTGGGAAAAAGTAATTAATGAACTTGGTCTCTAAGTCGATCCATGTTGTAATACTTTGGGGTGGTTCCTTATCAAGCCAAATCCGGGCTTGTCCCTCGAGGGAAAAAGGAAAGAGTTGTAAACTAATAGCCTCTTGTAGCACCCCATTGTATTTGACGGTGTTGGCTAATTGTATGAAACGTTTGATATGAGCGTGTGGATCATCATTAGTACGACCTAAAAATGGTGTAGCGGAAACCATTTGAATAAAACCCGTTTTAAGTTCAAAATGATTTGCTCCAATATCCGGCACCACAATCGCGTCATCGTTTCCTTCAACGTGAGATTGTAGAATCTCAATCATTGGTTGATTATCCGTTGCCATCGTATTGTCGAAAGCTCGATTCTCGGGATCGGCTTGAATGACGGTCTTTTTGTTTTTCTTCTTCTTCTTCTTCTTCTTTTTGGAAGAATTGGAAGAATTTGGTACACCAATCGGTATGTATCTATGCGCGCGAGTGCGCATACAATTAAAACTTTAGGAATGAGGTAGGAGACCTCGGTCGACTTTTGAGAGGAAAAGGATTTTCCCTCTCAAGGTGCAATATTAAAAAGCTACAAAAATATATACTTAATACTAATTGAGTTGGCAAACCAATAATCGGTCGTCCCTCTCAATATACGCACAAGCAAGTGGGGAAACGAGGTGGCACAAAGCACTTAAAAACCTTTTTCCTTAGACGGTCTTTATAGCGCGTCGCCTTATACCCACCTTATAGTTTGTATATGTCGAGTTCAAACGTCTTACTAGTATTTATCTATTTTGCCCTTTTATTTCGTTATGGATGCGAATACAATAGTTAGGTGATGAAATCCCAACTAAGGCTTATTTGAAAAGTAGGTAAATTAATGTTCTACGTAATATAATATAGTAAAAGAAAAATCTTTTTGTATTTTTTTAGAAAAATATATATTCACAAGAAAAATCAAAAGAAATCGAACTAAGAAAAGTAACACTAATACGTAATATTTTTGGTGTAATACTTTTAGGAAAAAGTATTATTTTTGGATTTTTTAATTTTTTTGGTGAAAATCTTAGGAAAGAATTTGCTTTTGTTATTTTTTTAATTTTTTTGTATTTTTATGTTTTTAATTTTTTTTTTGTGTTTTTGATTTTTGTTAACAAGAAACGTAACGTTCAAAATGAACGGATCCCAAAATCCAAACGTCTTCACGAAAAATCGTCAATCGTACGAGCGAAGCGGCAGCGGCGCCATTTTAATGTTAGGAATTTTCAATCAAGACATTCAAGACAAAAATAAAATATAAGAGATACACTTAGGAATAAGGGAGTCTAAGTGAATAATTGAGCCACATGAGTTTGTGTTAGCTTGCTAACTTATAATAACAATGATCTCGTTTTTAAGCTTGGTATGGGGAACGTGAAATTTGAGGGTGATAAACATTCATGACATCTAAAGCCCTAATGTAAGTCTTCGATTTCTTTACTTGTTTTCTTCCTTCAAATATTTTGTAATTTTCTATCTCTTTAAGTTTCCTTAGTGTCTAGTGTTTAATAAAGGCCAAGGTGGGTTAATTATGATGGAAACTGTAAATCTTGCTTTGCAATTAATGCATTGCATGAGGGCATTGCAATGGTCAAGTGTAGGGGATTTGATAGGTGTGGAAACACCCATCCTTTTACCACTTAAAACAATTAAAAACGAGACCATAACGTGTATTTTATGTCGTAAATGTGGGAATTATGCGTGGTTTGTGTTTTTATTGTGTTTTAGGACCAAAAGATGAAAAAGGAAGGAAAGACGGGCTTTCACGGGCTTTTATCGAAGAAAAAGACAAAAGACGAAGTCAAAAGATCAAGAGTGCAAAAACAACGAAAGTCAAAGGCCTATTCTGAAGATTTATCGAAGAAAAAGACCAAAGACGGAAGTTTAACGAAGTCGAAGAACCAAATCTAATTAATGAAGAAATTAGAAGACGAGTTCATTTTATCGATCGACGAATCCCGAGACAAATTCGAGAATGACGAGTTTATTGTCAAAGACGAAAGACGAGAAGACAAAAAGGAAAAAAGAAAGAAAGAAGCACAAGAACTCTCCCTTCCTATAAATACCCTCCTAATGACACATTAGGAGGTGTTAGCTAATTTGACAAATTAGTTCTCCACTTTATTTTCATGCACTTTTCATATTGTCATTTACATACTTGTCTTTAATTTCAAGATTATTTCAAGTAAGTCTTTAATTTATGTTATTGAATCTTAATCTTTAATCAAGCTTTTCATTAATCTCATCCTAGCTTTCTTGTTTTGTTTTATCTTTATGCTTATTTGCTTATTGTTATGCTTATTTGATTGTTCTTTATGATTTTAAGTGTTTGATGTTTTAGCTTATTGTTCTTATAGCTTTTTGTGTGATTTTCTTAATTTTAATTAAGTGTTTTTAAAAGTTATTTTATAAAAAGTTGATTTTAAATATTTTGATTATTTAGTGTTTTTAAAATTTTTTGATTTGTGGCTTATTGTTTTCCTAAAATTAGATTGGTTAAAGTTTTGGTTAAGTGCTTATTAGTTTTTGACTTATTTTTGGTTTTTAGCTTATTTTATTTCTTATCCGGGTTATTTTAAAACCCTTTTTTCCCGGATAAGCAGAACTTCGTGATTCCGGATAAGACCCAAAACATATTCCGGATAAGAGATTTTTTAGACATTCCGGATAAGCTCCAAAATTTGCTATTCCGGATAAGCCCAAAAACATACATTCCGGATAGTGGGAAAATATAATATTCCGGATAGTGTCTAAATTTGTTATTCCGGATAAGCAACAAATTGCAAAACCCGGATAAGCAAAAAAGTGCATTTCCCGGATAAGAAGTCAAAAGTCATAACCCGGATAAGATGAAATCACACTTCCCGGATAGTTGGAAAAAAAAGCATAACCCGGATAACATCTATTACAATTGACATGCTAGCTAGCTTATTTTTCCCGCCAAGATGTATGTCTCCCCAAAGGAGACATGTTTCCCCTAGTTAAGCACTTGTACCGTAATCGATTTAGTTTTATCCGAAAGTCGTTTTTATTTTTATTCTGAAAGTCAGTTATTTTTAGTTATATTTTTCGTCAAATTTTAGTATTAGTATTTTTTCGAAAAGTTTAAGTTTTAACTTTTATTTAGTGTCCGCTTTAATATTTGCCTCGTTTAGTTTTAAAGTAGCCATTTAGTCTAATTTCCTTCTTTTTCATTAAGTAAGTTTTATTTTTAATTCGAAAATTTATTTTGATTTTTAGTTTTATTTTTATTAATTGTTTCTTTTTAATGTTTCTTTTTAATATCGTTTCTTTATTATTTGTCATTCGTCTTTAGTTTATTCTTTTTACTTTTCGCATTTACTTTTTAATTAGTTATAGACAACGACAACATTTTCTTTTTATTCACCAAAGACGACTGAGTCACACATTGAACGGGAGATCAATTCGATTAGACACCGAGAAAACGAACTTTTTAACTAGTAAAATCTCTAAATCACACATATATATATCTGACGATATGAATACTTACTCTCACGTTGGAGTCTAATCGTGGGGTCCGTCCCCACGGTAAACACTATCTTTACTTGTGCAGGAAATTGTCAACTATCTCTTGATAGTACAAGATCCATCATAATCCAAGACATCCAAGTACCTCTCGATAGGGACTTAGATTCGTACTCGACCCCGACCGATCGTTGTACTAACAAGTGGCGCCATCCGTGGGACACGGTAAACAGCTGCATTCCATAAAGATCTCATTCTAAACATGAGCACCTCGGTACGAAATCCCCCTCACGTACATACGTCCGCCGTATGGGACGATGACGGGGAAAGCAAGTCAAAGCAAAGAAAACTTTAATGAGCGAGCGTCCGACGTTGAAGTTAAAGAATTACGTGATGAATACTATGATCATTTATACCTCATATATTTGATAAGCTTTGTAAAGAGAAGCGACACTCCCAAGAGCCAAGATCCTTTAAAAACCGCTTATATCATGATATAAGCACAGTGGGAAATTACCACATCAACGAAACCCTCCGTCACACAGAGTCCAAGACTCACTGAGTGGAGGAAATGCAAAGGCATAAGAGGCCAATGTCCCTGGACAAGCCAGAGGGTCGAGGACCGAGCCAAAGTGTTTTCTCGAGGATAAGCTGGGGATCCCCCAACCAAAAGGATCAAAGTAAAAGCAATGTCTTCACAAGGCTAAGCCCGCGAGACAGAGGAGTCTTCAGCAGATTAAGTGGAAAGGATAAGGAATCGCTTGAAGAATCTCCCGATGATCAACCTCCATACTGTCTGAAATCAGAGATACTGTAACATCCCGCATAATCAGACCACAATATTGTCCGCTTTGCCCGCAGGCTCACGGCTTTGCTTTGTGGCCCTCGTGTGAGTACCTCCAACAATGTCACCCACGCTAGTACTATTCTGACATCTGCACGCTTAACTGCTATTCCTAAGAACCCCACGTGCAGTAGACCACAAAACGCGTTGTGTCATGAGAAGGCGTCTGTTATCTTATGAACCATGGATCTCTTCTAGCCACAACTGATGTGGGATTTGCCTAGGGTGTCACAATCACCCCCCTTTCGAGACTCATCGTCCCCGATGAGGTTTTCCCCACCATCCCGAACGGCTCAGGAGTGGCTCTGATACCACTTGTAACATACCACCTACTCAGACCATAATATTGTCCGCTTTGCCCGCAAGCTCACGGCTTTGCATTGTGGCCCTCGTGTGAGTACTTCCCGCCAGGTCACCCAAGCTAGTACTACTCTGACATGAGCAGCTTAACTGCTAGTTCCTAAAAACCCCACGTGCAGTAGACCACAAAACGCGTTGTGTCATGAGAAGGCGACTGTTATCTTATGAACCATGGATCTCTCCTGGACACAGCCGATGTGGGATTTTCCTAGGGTGTCACAGATACATAGGGATGTCGAAAGAAAGGGCGAGCATAGATGGATTATCATTAACTATCGCCAGAATCACAGCCTTCGACTAGACGAATCCCCAGGAAAAGGAACTCTTCCACAAGCAAAACATACCACGTAAAAATAGGACTACAAGAACACAAACAATATTCCGATACGAAAGAAATGGAAAGCGGACACTGAAAGTCCAAAAAGAAAAAACAAAATGCAAAGCAAGAAGACTCCTACGGGCTACAGATATGTAGGGATGTTGATCCGTTCACGACCCGCAAAAGGAGCTTCGACCCTCAAAATAAAATCTGAAAACCAGAACAGATCGAAGCGTATGACGGTTCCGGAGACCCGGAAGAACATGTGATGATCTTTCAAACACGAGCTTCGGTAGAAAGATGGGCTATGCTAACATGGTGTAACATGTTCAAATCAACACTTGTTGGCAACGCCAGAATATGGTTCAATAGCCTTCCGTCGAGGACGATTGACAGTTACGAAGAACTAAGAACAACATTCCTAGTTAACTATTTTGGTCCGTAGACTGCTTCTTGGGCTGATCGTGAGCCTTATAGTTTGAAAAGCCTCTTTCGTTATATACGACCGCAGATTCTCCACGGATGAAAGATCTTGTACATTCCATCATTTCGTCGAAGATTCTTGGAACCTTTTTATTCAAGCGCTTGATCAGTTCCTGATTGGTAATTTCGTTCATGAAACCAAAGATTTTCATAATCTCTGGGCATGCCTTCACATGTATGCACTCATTTTTGAAGCGTTATGTGTACACGTCCAAAGATTCGCCCTAGTGTTGCTTGATTCTGTGGAGCTCCACCGGGTTCTTAACATACTTCTTTTGATGTGTAAAATTTCTTGTAAAAGCTCTATACAGCTATTCGAAACCATCAATGCTTCGTCAGGGCAAATTGTTAAACCATGTACGCGCGCCACCTATCATTGTGGAATTGAACATATGGCACCACATAGGTTCTGACCATGCTTCAATGTGGTCAGCTGATTGGAAAACCGTCAAATGGTCTTCCGGATCTCCCGTTCCGTCATATGTTTTGACATTCGATGCCATCCTCATTTTCTTTTGGTCAACGAATTCGCGTATGCGTACGTGAATGCATCGACCTCCTGGCAGCGCCATGGGCGAGACAAATATTCACTACTTCACTTATGGCGTTTGTGCTTGGATTTCCAGTGTCCCGTGTCGTTGTCCTCGTAGTCCGAGGAATACAACGGGGATGAAACATCACTCTTGCGGCGCCAACAACGGGAGGAATCCGAGTTAGAGCTGGAAGGGTCTCTGCTATAGGAGCGTTCCCGCCTTTAAGATGGGCGGCGAGGTCCCTTTCTAGACATGTATCCCCGACAGTCCAGAGTTGGACTTCTCTTCCTACGGCGCCCTGAGTATGTCGAGGGCGCTTGTGCGATGAGCTTTTTCATCTGGTAGCTCAAGAGCACCCCATCCTCTGGACCCTTCTGAATGCTCAAAAGCTTTTCGCTCCTCAGTTTGGTCGGTAGGGCCTCTGTCTCCGAGTCGTTATGTGAAGTAGGTTCTTCTGATACGTTCTCTTATGGTACTTCTCCTCCTAGGCCTAGGAGAGATGCCACGACGCCCCTTCTCATAGGAACGTCGTGGTGATTTTTCGACCTCAATCTCAAAGTGAGGAGCGTCCGCAGATCTTCACCCGGGTTGTTTCTCGTTCTCCCCGTCACGAGGGGGTGAAGAGCTTCATAATTTTGAGCTCCGAAGTCTTCGAGGTGTACCTCGGGCGGAGGAAGGGTAGCATCGTCTTCTAGCTCTGCGTTCGGTAGACGTCGAACTTCTTTTGTGGTGGGGGCGGTGCCTCTACTGATCTTGGCGTTCCTGTGGACGGTGTTGACATAAGAGTTGTCACGAAGAGCATATTGGCCGCCTGTGGTGGTGGCTTAGCTCCAGCGTTCCGATTGTTCGGTCCTTCAAGAGTTCCTAAGGCCGATGAGGTCGAGACAATGGTTGTCTCGTGTTGCTGCGTCTTCTTCCCCAGCGTGGTCTGCTGGTTTGAAGATCCGTTTGCTGCCTTAATCATCATAGAGCTAA
Organism: Glebionis coronaria; assembly: GCA_025667525.1. Lineage (NCBI taxonomy): Eukaryota > Viridiplantae > Streptophyta > Magnoliopsida > Asterales > Asteraceae > Glebionis > Glebionis coronaria. The sequence goes on from CM046880.1 coordinate 23,395,669, forward strand.
GTGTAGGGTCGCACGGATGTCGCCAACTTGTTGATACAAAAGTTGGTTGGACCTAGATAACCCGAATTAGAGGTAATTCAAGTTAAGGCTCCGAATTCTCACCAAGTGAATCTTGTTGTAGGGATCCTACACACTAAGAAAAGCACTGTTAGGCTTACCGTAGACGATTATACTTTGGAGTAAAAGTAAGTAATCGGTTTGTGATAGATAATCGGTTAGGGTTTAGTTATTATGAGAATCGTACCTTTAATGGAACCAAGAGTGTTCCTTATATAACCGATGAAGCCTAAGTAGGGTTCCCCCCAAAACTTGCGACCGAAGATGAGGATAGTTACCATATATGCGGGATTCTTATCTTTTAAATAAAGAGAGTGTATATCCTCTTAATCTTGGGTAAATCATAGTCCCATTTAAATTATGACTATGTCTGAACCTAACTGCGTGCGGCCACGACGTGACCCACTTGAGACCACGTGTGACCACCTTCTATTGGGCATGTCGGGCCAATTTTGGTGTCTTAATCCATTCGTGATAGATCGGAAGCGGGTAGTAACCACATGTCGAGCTATATGACCCGACTAGGGACTATACATCATCATAGATCAACTGAGATAGAACGCTTTTTAGAACGTGGTGAAATAAAACTGGGAAGAGGGAAAATCAGGTTGGGACTTTAAAGCGAGCTAGTGATACAAGGTGGGGTTCTCATTTGAATTCAGTTGAAACCTTTACGATGTTTAATCCTACTCGTGTTGTTCTTGAGAGTGTAATTAACGATGGGAATTATTCTCAACGTGCTGATGTTGATACGACTTACACTTTTTTTAAAATCATTTGAGTTTGTGTTCATTTTACACTTGATGAAGGAAATAATGGGGAGAACTGATATTATTTCTCAAGCTTGACATAAGTAAAACCAAGACATCGGTAATGGCGTCGATCTAGTTTCAACAACAAAGAATGTCTTAATGATTTCAGAACTAGCGGATGGAATTCTTTCCGTGAAAAAGTAATGATTTTCTCAGAAAAACATCAAATAGATATCCCTGACATGAATGCTTTATATAAGTCAAGTTATTATCGTTCTCGACGAAATGATAATCACTTTACCTTTGAGCATTATTATCGAGTAGAAGTTTTTATTTCCATTTTGGACAAGCAACTACACGAGCTACACAATAGCTTCAGTAATCAAGCAATGGACTTGTTAACTCGTGCGTCTGCATTAGTTCCTAAAAATGATTCTAATGGTTATAATATTGATGAGATTTATCTTTTAGTTGAAAAATATTATCCTGCAGATTTTACCCAACAAGAGAGACTTCGATTGAGTTCCAAGTTAGAGATTTTCAACATTGAAAGGTCATAGAATTCGAAGCTAAGTAAAGTTTCCACTATTGATGAACTATGCAAAGTTCTTGCGGAAACTAAGAAACGTGAGTCGTATTATTTGCTTGATAGATCGAGTCGACTTATCCTAGAACCGACTTTGCAATAGGATGTTAGATGACTTGCTTGTAGATAGTTTGGTGGTTTATATCGAAAAATAGGTTGCTGAAAATTTTGATTCATAATTCATAATTGATGAATTCGAATATATCAAAATGTCGGTTTACTGAAAAATAAAAATGTTCTGGCTGTCGTGATAATGTATTTTTTTAGTTTAATAATTTATCGTTTGAAAGAATTGTTGTTTTATTTTAAAAAAGATAAAATATATGATTTTTTTATGTGATTAAAAAATAATAAGTAGGTCTTAAATTCACCTCTTGCCGACCAAACAACCATTATAAAAGAAAATAAAAATGTGCTTGCAGGTTTTTACTTCCAGCAGAGTGTAGCGATCAAACGACGAACTCATCAGTAGCAATGGCGACGAAGGTCACGAGGGTCATGACCCAACCCATCGTACGTTCTTTTATCACATTCATTATACTAAACCCTAAACCCTTTTTATTTATTTATTTATTATCGTTTTAATTAATATCTTTTTTTCTTTTGTTACAGAATCTCATCTTTAGGTTCCTACAGAGTGTAAGTCTCTTTTCAACACCTTTTTTGTTTTAACTTTTAAATAACTAGACGATTACCCGCGCATACAAGCGGAATTGCCAAACGACATATAATTAATATAGTTAATTATATGCTAATTGATTGGTGGTCGAAATTAATGATATATTAATTGACCCGTTGGTCGGACCGGTAACCCGATGATTCGTCAGGTTCTCAGGTTGAACCGGTAGGCGAACCCGTGCCCGTTTACTCGATTGGGTTGACTCGACAGGATTGATCCGGTTGTCGAACCCGTGACCCGGTGACTCTATCGGGTTAACCCGATGGTCGAACCCGTGACTCAAAAAGATTGACCCGATGGTCGAACCCGTTACCCGGTGACTCAATCGGGTTGGTCCGATGGTTCAATCCATGACCCGATGACTCGACTGGGTTGACCCGTTGGTCGAACCCGTGACCAAGTTACTCGACCGAATTAATCCGGTGGTCGAACCCGTGACCCGGTAGCTTATGCAATTGTTTATGGTTTAATTTTTAACATTTCCTATTATTTCCAACTTTTATGCATTTAATTCCTAAAATAAGTGGTTTTTCAACAATTTCATAATTAACTCATTTTCAACATTCAAAGTTTTGTGGTTTTTCCTTTATATGTAGTATAGATATAGATAATTTTCATTTTTTTATTTAATTCATGTATATATTATGGTGTTTTTCATTGTACAGAAAGCACGCATTCAGATTTGGTTATTTCAGATGAAGGATGTGCGTATCGAAGGCGTTATTATTGTATGTTTTTTCTGCCCTGTTTATTAAACTGTTTTTTCTGTTATGGTATTTATTTGCTTGCTAGCTTTGCGCCTTTGTTTAGGGAAGATGCTTATTTGGATATTTGCTTGTTAGCTTTGCGCGTTTGTTAAATTGTGTTTGTTTCGGTGGGCTTCCGAGCTTACTATATTCCATAAGCCTCAATTTTCTGGCTTATTTTGAGACTTATGGACTTATATAAGTTTATTATGTCGTAATAAACTTATATAAGCCCACAAGTCTCAAGATAAGCCGGAAAATTGGGACTTAAGAAAATAAGCCGAAATCAGATAAGCTAACAAGCCTACACATTAGCAGAAACAAACACCCCCTAAGATTGCTTTTTGTTAATTCTTAATATGGGTTTGGTTTGTATCACCTCTAAAATACTGTTTTTTAACAAGATGTGAAAAAGGACTGCAAAATGTGCTTATGTGTCTATTTTACTAGTTACCTGTTGATTTTTAGGGATGAGGAAACTTATAAGTCTTATTTGTTTGATGATGTAGGGTTTTGATGAGTACATGAATTTGGTTCTTGACGAAGCTGAGGAGATCAGCATCAAGAAGAAGAAGAAAACCAGAAAGCCACTAGGTTTATCATAGTTTTCTTGTGACCTTATAATTTCTTAGATTCTAGTATTTGTTTATCTAATTTTGCAACTTTTTGGATATTTGTAGGGAGGATTTTGCTCAAGGGTGACAGCATTACCCTCATGATGCATGCGTATGTCACTTCTTCTCTCTGTCTCTCTGTTACATACCCACGTACACACTCTATGCACCTCCTTTTGGTGGAGATATGCACCTCGTTTGACATTTTAGTTTCTGACATCCTTTTGTTTGTCACTGTTTTCAGGGGAAAGCGAGAAGGAGCATAGATAGGATAGGTGCTGAAACGAATTGCAATTTATGTTGGACTTGGACTTGGACATAGTTTTGATGAATGCTAATTAGGGATTTTATGAGAATTGATCCGTCGTATGTTAATGTTTTATGTTCTTGTTTTGTAAAACCCGACTGCAGGATATGTGCTGCCTTATGAGCAAAACTAATTAAAATGTTGCTTTTTGTATTGGTGTTGGTCAATCTCAGCTATCTTTTTTGCATATATTATCTGAATTAAAGCATTGGAAAACATAAATGGGTGCTTTGCTTAAGTTATTGATGAAAAATTATGACATGTGTATTCTGATGCTCAAGTTTTATTCTTAATCAGTAATGCTGCTCTGTTAATTTCTGTATCTTACGGGCTCATATTTATGAAAACTGTATTCTGACGCTCTCCTGTTCATATGAACTTATTGGACAATCATTTTTATTGTTACCAGGACTCAAGCTATTGGGGAATGGATTATTCGTTTATGGGTTCACAGCAAAATTGTAATTCACTGTCGGGTGCTGATCAGCTTCTAGTTTCCATTCCGGATATCATCCTGATAGGTGATCATTTTGCTTATTATGTTTGGCTTCTCTGGTTTCTGTGACCTGTGAGTTTTCTCTGTAAAGTATCTGGAATTACGGAATAGTGTTCATTGCATCATCTTACGAATATTATGTTATCATTACTGCTGGATAAAAGGCACGTCAATCGGAGTAGATGTTTTACATTTCATCGAGCGTCTATAGAAGATGTTCACTGTCTACAGAAACATATGGCTAAATTACTCATCTTTCAAGATGGTTACAAGTATGTACTCAAAAATCAGTCTCAAGTCTATCTGGACATCTGATTTATATGTTTTAACTCAACAGGGTTACAAGGATGTCATGATGAAGTGTAGCCAAAACACACGCACTTAAAGGTTGCAAAAGACAGGGCGGTTTGTCGGGTTTGATATAATCACCAAAGACATCGGGGTTCCATTACTTGTGTTTTCACTTGATGATAGTTCAAGGTACAACATATCTGATATATCAGAGTCTTTAAGACGATTTGGATGGATCGTTCCTGCATAAGCCATAAAGAACCAGTAGTGTATGGCTGGAAGCCAGTACTTCTGCAGAGATCAGGACTAAGGAAGGTTAAATAAAAATGTGGAATTGTCTGTTTTGTGACGGCATTTGGTGATGAAAGGGTGAAGATGATGATGGTAGGTAACCGTGAAAGGTGTTAATTTCTATTTTGGGGTTAAATCGTGTATTGGGGGTGATACTAATTTGGAAAATACAGCGTGTAAACCTTTTCCCTTTTTGTTATTTGCTTTGTGGTGGTAACATTAAAATGATCATTTTGAATGGTAATAGAACAAGCATTTAGTATATTTTGGATGTCGATAAGTACGAGTGTGGGATGTGAAACTAGAGTGATTAATGCTAGCAGAGTGTTATAATCAGATATTTATAATTCTCATTTACCAGACACCCACTACTTCCTTACACGGTTCTGCAAAAAGATCATCAGTAGCGAAATTGGACAGGTCCAGAAATAAAAATATCTGATTAATGGTATCATTTACACTAGAGTTGCCAATTTGCCATGGTTGTAAGTTGTAACAACCCCTGAAGCCGAAAGCAATAGAATAGCGAATACCTTTCATGTTGCAAGGCATGGCAATGGTTTCCTTCATCCAACACCAGCATCTTCATACTTATGTGTCAAGTATCAGGTATCAACTATGGTCTCTTCTAAAGCATATAGTACCATCCAGTTACAACAACATAATTTAAATAGCAGACGACGGCTATTCTATATGGAAACCAAACTAATCATTACGGAGTACATGTTATAAACTAGGCGTCATGGCCTTAATGTTGATACAATGCTTTCAAATTTCATTTGTTAAGAATTAAAAAAGATGCCAGCCTAGCAGGGCTTAATCACAAGATCCTCATAGGATTCGTGTGAACTGGTTTGAAAGGTGGGAAGTTGATACGAACCTGTCCCATACTAATCGGTTCATAAGTCCCAAGTGTAGAACTCACTCAATAAGCTAGCTTGTTTGAGGAGGGGATACGTGGACATTATAAACCATCAACCATTCCCATACTTGGCCGATGTGGGATCATAACAGAAGTCTACTGCAGGTGCAGTTGCTCATTGCAGTCCCCTTAATGATTCTGCAACACACTTGGCATTGCAACACATTTAAGTTTAGCGATATATTTGTTGTATCAAGTTCACATGCTCGAGCTTACTATCACAATGAACAGGAGTCGAGATTTCTACACGTGGTCAACATCTAAAAGGCATTACATCATTGATTACATAAGGTCTCAAACAGAAACAACAATGTCATTATCTACAAGTCTGACTTACTAAATAACTGCAAGAAACAAATTAAGTCTACATTTTCAGTAGCTACTTGAAATAATTAAAGCTAAAAATCCATTTGTGTCTTTAAAAGTAATACCAAACATGACATTAAATGATACCAAGCATACAATAACTTGTAAACTCTGATAAATAAAAATACTGGAAGTGGTTACTCCACGCCTTAACAACAACAAACTACGCCCTCCTCGTTACTTTGCAATCCACGCCTTGCAATATTGCCATCATATCCGTGATTAATTTATTTTAGAACATACACAACAATCCAACTCATCCAGCAGAAGTAGAGTTTCCTTGTAAGAGCCCATGGAGAATGAATCCTTTTCTCCATAAATCCCAAGATTACTGATACGTTCTGAGCAAGGTTCATATACCTCGAGTGCAGCAAACTCTTCGTCCTCCTTTTGAGTTTCCATTACAAGTTCACCATTCTTCCCAAATCCCAATATATTATTTATTGTGTAATCAGGCGTGCGAATTGTGAGAAGCTTTGTAAAAGATTCATCATCCTCCATCTTCCATACACCACAAATTGGTATTCCAACCTTTATATTGGGTACAAAGAGTACAAGAGACTCCCTTAGCTTGGATATGAAGAAGCGTCTCTTGTTTAAAATACTACGTGGTATGTCCACAAGTCTAATTTCTTTAGCAATCAAATCAAAAGACATGATCATATAACTATAGTGATAAGATCCATCATCCCTATTAGGAATTATTTCATAAACAGCCCAATAAATACACCTATCTATAACAACCTGAGATGACATAACTTTAACGGCTTTTTCAGGCAATTTGGTATACTGGAACACCGTGCATCTCTTAGTGTTCAAAGTAAAAGTTCCAACTTGCCAAGGATATGTTGTAATCATGACAATGGTGGGATCATTAGTGACCGGACAAACCATGAAACCAAGAAAACCACCATCTCTCAAAGGCAAATAAGGTAATTTAATACTAACAGACTTACGAATAGACGGGTTCCACAGAACAAGCATGCGTTTTTCATCGCTACGCAAACATAACAAGCCGTTCGAGGAACCAATTACTCTTAAATCATTGAATTGTTTCATTTGGTCAGTAACATTTGGGGCAAAGTCATGTTGGGCCAAAATGTCAATTTCATCTACAAAAGAAAGATATTTGACATCTGCATTATCTTTGTACCTTAAAAGTAAGGTTTGCGGGTGAGTGTGTCGGGCTCCGTAACCAGCGATAAAGTCGGAGGTTTCGATAAAAGATTTCCATGGTTTTGAGACAGCCCTGAATCTAATCAGTGATTTGACATCATAAACTCTTTTTATGATTTCCAATTGGATTTCAAAGGGGATGTTGTCTGACATTTTGATTGATTTTGGGAGATCCTCCTGTATGAATGAGCTTCTAGGGTACTACTGGAAAATGGGTAACTTAGTAGAGAGCTGCGAGTCGTTGGTACGAGAAGGCGGTGCCAAAGTCGCCACGTAGGATTTTGGGGCTTTGGCACGAGAAACTCTTTCGCACCATATTTACGGGAGCCGTTGGCACGAGAAAAAATGGTGGCAAAAAGGTATACTGGGCCCACAAATACCCCACTTTATAACTAAAAAAAAAAGGGGGGCTTATAACGCGAGCTGTTACTGTTGGCGCGAGAAGCTATGGCGCGAGGGGAGGTACGGTGCGCCAACGGAGGGCTGGCGCCAAAGGGCTAACAGCCAGCTTTGGCACCACCGCTCCCCTTGCTCTTAGGATACAGTGAGCAAGTAAGAAACCAGCCTCTACTGATGCAACCTTTGGGGGCCAGAAAAGGTTTATGGTAAGAAAATAATAGCCCATTGGTAAGGCCCAGTTAAATTGTTCAATTTCAAATGTATGTATGTTTTCACGCACACGGTAGAGTTATACATAGAATATAAACCAATAAAAGAAGAAATGAATCAATCTTAATCATTCATTCAAAAAATAAAAACTCATCTTTCGCCTTTTTCTTAAAAACACTATATCTTTCATACGATAAATCGTCAGATTACGAAAAATACACCATTGCGACGAAAAAATTCTTATCTTTCAGTAGATAGGCACTTTGGTATATTTTTGACGATTTTTATTATTGCGATTTTCGACTATAAAAATCACATGTGATTCGGAAAAATTACTTGTGATTTTTTATTAAAAAATTAAATTCTTTTACAGAATAAATAAATATTATTATTATTTATTAGTGTAATTATTTACATAGTCGAATGTAAACACGTAACAAGTTACGCCACTGGCTTTTTCATATAGTTTCGATGATTTTTTGTTGAAATTTTCGTCAAAAAATTACACATAATTTTGAAAATCAATTGTGATTTGTATTTCTAAAATGCATGTGTGATTACATATATCGCATGTGATTTCATAAATTTACATGTGATATTAAAGTAACAAATCACGTGTGATTTTAGAAATCCTTAAATTGTAAATGATTTTACAAATTCACGTGTGCTTTATAAAGTAATAAATCACATGTGATCCGTGAGTGCGAAAATTAAAAAAAAATCGTCGAAAGTATATAGAAGTACGTATCATTAAAAAGTAAATATATCACAAATCACATGTGATTTGGTAAAAATCATGTCATTTGACACAAATCACAAGTGTTTGAAAAAATTACTTACCGTTTGGCGAAAATTATGATTTTGGTTTTGGTATAAGTAACTTGTTATTCGGATCAATCACATGTAATTTAAGTAGAATTACATGTGATTAAAATAAAATGATAACTAATACAAAATTAAATTTGCTTTATATATTTTACATGAATCACATGTAAAAACACATAGACAATCACATGTAACTCAAGTAAAATTACATGTGATCAAAACAAAATCACATGTAATTCAGAAGCTAGTTTACTTTCTATATTTTATATGAATGACAACAAAACATTTTATATATTGACAGAGTTACATGTGATTCAAACAAAATCACATGTGATTCATCTAAAGTGGATTTGTTAGAAGAAGTTAAGGTTTCGAAATGTTTGAATCACATGTAATGCAAACAAAATCACATGTAATTAATATCGAATTACATGTGATTCAATGCAAGCAAAATCACGTGTAATTATCATCGAATTAAAAGTAATTCAAGCAGACAATTTAATATATTTACAAGATTACATGTGATTAAAAAATCACATGTGATTCATTAAAAGTGGGGTTGTTAGAAGAAGTTAAAGTTTCAGAATGCTTGAATCACATGTAATGCAAGCAAAATCATATGTAATTATCATAGAATCACATGCAATTCAAGCATAATTACATGTGATTCAAACAAAATTACATGTAATTTAGAAGCCAATTTGTTTTATATATTTTACATAAATGAAAACAGATAATATGTCACACCCCACCATGGCGGAATATGGGGCGCGACGTATGGATATCATCACAACATGGCGTGTCTATAGAGATAACTATATGATATAAGAAATGTCATAAAAATGGTGACACGAAGGTCATGACAATATCTCAACAAATGCAAGGGGTCTAGGTAAGTAAGTAACAGTCCTACTTCTTACCCAAGACAACAAATAACATACCAAAACAATCATATGTGTGCCACAGTATCACTTATTAAAATGAACAATCAAATAAAACTAAGAAGGAAACGGGGATTCTCCTTCTATATGCATTCCTAAGCTTCTCCAATCCTAGCCACTTATGTTCTCATGCTTAACCATAGTATCACCTGAAAGAGACACTAAAACACGTCAACAATAAGTTGGTGAGAGTCATAGGTTTAGACTCCAACACAAGACAAGTCATAAGCTGTGAATACCATAAACCAATAAACATATGGACAATGCGCTACAATCATGTACTAACAACTAGCATTCAAGTTCAATCAATCATTACAATTCCAAGGCATCACGCCTTACCAACAATCACAATTTCCAAGGCATCACGCCTTACCAACAATCACAAATTCCAAGGCATCACGCCTTACTAACAATCACAATTTCCAAGGCATCACGCCTTACCAACAATCACAATTTCCAAGGCATCACGCCTTACCAACAATCACAATTTCCAAGGCATCACGCCTTACCAACAATCACAATTTCCAAGGCATCACGCCTTATCATTAACCATAGGTCCCATAGGCGCCCATACACCTATGTACCCTTTCAATCCAGATCACACACAAACAAGAATCACATAGCAGTTAATCACATAAATGTACACACAAGTCCATCTCAAACCTTAAACATTCACATCATTAATTTAGAAAATAATTCAACACAGTGTCTCTTCCATCCCATCTGGAAGTCAAAATCAAAAGTAAACATGGGACTATGAAACTCACCTGATAGCTTCTTCACAAGTCCTCGCACTAGCAACAAGCTAACAAACCAAAAACACGAAATCAATACACAACCAATCACTAAGATGGCTCATCAACCTATGATGGACATCTAACCTATTTCCACATAACTAACTCATTGATAAGCTCTAATCACCCCATTAACCATCCCTAACAAGTCCTTAACTTGGTTAAGTTTAATAACTATCCCGTTCATATTTTACACAAAACAGTCCCAGTTTTTAGGTCTCAAAACTTTAAGTCAAACGTCCACTTAAACATACCCATGGTTTCTGTAAAAGGAATATTCATACCCTTACGTATGTTGGCTAACACCTCCCACTTGCCCTAACCTTAAAGATACTGTTAAGGCCCCGATATACATATATCTACTTTTGTCATTCCAGATTTCCTGATTTTAAACGTACTAAAAGTTTGTTACCATTAAGGGGTCTTACCCTAAACCACAACCTTATTCCAAGTGCAGATACTTACTACAATATATAAACCATCTCTCATGTTCGTGAGAAGATCCCAATGCAACCCTTAAAACCGTAAAACTAGTCAAATTAACGCGTTTTACTGTAAAAGACGTAAAATATACACTTTTATAAAAATCTCAAATTTTGAAATAAACTTTATAATTAAGTCCTAAATGACCTAAAACCATCCCGAAAAATATTCATTTGACTAATTACCTCATTCGAGACCTCTAAATGCTAAACCGTAAATCCTAAAAAAAATACACTATTACTATAATACTTATACGTATACGTAACCACCAAAATATCACCATTTCATTTCATAGTCACTAATTGTGACTTCATGAACATGAATTAACCGTTCCTCGATTTACTTATGAGTACTCTATACTCATAAACGATAATCACACCAACCTCATTCACACAAAATAAACACGTAAGCACAAAAATCAAGTAGTCACACATAAAATAACCTAAAAGTAAGACCAAGTGACAAACCCAAAACCACGGTTGTCACATCACTCCCTCCTAATAGAAATCTCGTCCCGAGATTCACTCCCAAACTCAAACTTATTCTCAGCAAACAAACGAGGATGCATATCCCTGATAAAACCTTCACGTTCAAACGTGAACTCAGTTTACACGAAAATAATCTCAAACAACAACACATGAGCCTTAACCGTCCGCGAGGAAACTTATCAAAACCATAAAGTTATGTAACCAACCTAACTAAATCTCGCAACTCATCAAACAAGAACTGTCTTGAAACCAAGTTAGGAGTCGTCACATAACTCAACGGGTTTAAAACTGTCACCCCGATTTCAGTCTAAATACCATAAATCAAAACTCATCAAAATATAACCACGTATAATAAGTTCTAAAGAATTCTCAAATTCCTTCCCAACTCATCTCTATGTTTACCCTCCAAGTGTTCATTACCACAAAATACCCAAAACACGAGTTTAAACCATGTTGTCCGAAAATTAACCTTGAACTCAACACTTGTACAATTAATTCGACCAAGCTACTGACTTCCAATTACGAAACTTTCTGAATATTTGAAAAGTATGTTCCGAGTACATAATATTAGGCTTTTGAATCACCCAAAAACCTTTAAAAACGAATAAGTTATGACCAAAACGATTTTTCTTAAAATCTGCCTAGGCATTAGCGACAGTTTCTGACAGTTAGCGACATATTTTGACAGTTTAGCGACAGTTTCTGCCTACTCCGATTTATACAAAAAAAAACGATTTTTAAACCCTAAAACCCCCCATTAATTACCAAAACTAGAACCTAATTTATTTTAATTTCAGAAAATTAAAACTCTATTAATTACATGATTTTAACATATTTCACTAAATAAGAACAAAATTTTTAACTTAAGAACAATAACTTTAGGTGATCAAAACCAAAATATTTTAAAATAACCGAGTCATGCTTATATGTTAAAGAATTTATATTCCACCTTATTTGAAACATGATCCCGACACTTCCTTATTTCATCGACTACCAACAACTATTTTTTTTTCAATTTGCAAGTTCTATTTTTTTTACCATGTATAACTCGAAACAAAAGACATCGTTACCCCAACAAGAAATCTCCACCATCTCAAAATCCTTCATGCCAAAAGTACCGTACAAACAAACACGTGAAATGAGGACCCGAGAAATGCGCTACTACAGAAGTTGAACCTCTCAAAGAGAAACGAGCTAGCAACCATCCCAAGAATACAACCGGTAAGTAGAAAATAATTTTACATACATAGGCATAAGCATACATACACTCAAATCCATCCAACATATACTATACAAGCATGTATTAACTCTCTTTCATGCAATCATACTTGAAAGTCCAGTGATGTTGTGGCACATATATAATTATGTAGGCCTCCATAATTATACATGTTCCCTTTCACCAATGTACTCCCTCCTATGATGACACTTATAAGAAATTAATACTACACATAACACATAATCCATCAACTCACAAGCACATAACAACACAAAATAAGGTCCAAAACTCCATCTATTAAAATAACATAGCCAATGCATGAAACACATAAACTCGTAGTCCAATTGAACCAGCGTAGACAAAATTCAAAATGTATAAAGAACATGAAAACATAATTAAGCGAAATCCAACAATGACTAGCGTATACGACCATGGTTCAACCCGCACTAATCAAAACTCGTAAAGAAAATAACATGTAGTTAAGTATGAACCATAGTAGTTCATAACCTAACAAATACTGCGAAAATAATATTCAAACACATCAATTACTATAAAATGCACACATACTCCTATGACGCCTATATGCAGGGACCCTTAAGCTATAGACTAGGCTACACGACTAGGAAACCTAATTCTCTATAACCATTGTCTCTGATACCATTCTGTCACACCCCACCATGGCGGAATATGGGGCGCGACGTATGGATATCATCACAACATGGCGTGTCTATAGAGATAACTATATGATATAAGAAATGTCATAAAAATGGTGACATGAAGGTCATGACAATATCTCAACAAATGCAAGGGGTCTAGGTAAGTAAGTAACAGTCCTACTTCTTACCCAAGACAACAAATAACATACCAAAACAATCATATGTGTGCCACAGTATCACTTATTAAAATGAACAATCAAATAAAACTAAGAAGGAAACGGGGATTCTCCTTCTATATGCATTCCTAAGCTTCTCCAATCCTAGCCACTTATGTTCTCATGCTTAACCATAGTATCACCTGAAAGAGACACTAAAACACGTCAACAATAAGTTGGTGAGAGTCATAGGTTTAGACTCCAACACAAGACAAGTCATAAGCTGTGAATACCATAAACCAATAAACATATGGACAATGCGCTACAATCATGTACTAACAACTAGCATTCAAGTTCAATCAATCATTACAATTCCAAGGCATCACGCCTTACCAACAATCACAATTTCCAAGGCATCACGCCTTACCAACAATCACAATTTCCAAGGCATCACGCCTTACTAACAATCACAATTTCCAAGGCATCACGCCTTACCAACAATCACAATTTCCAAGGCATCACGCCTTACCAACAATCACAATTTCCAAGGCATCACGCCTTACCAACAATCAAAATTTCCAAGGCATCATGCCTTATCATTAACCATAGGTCCCATAGGCGCCCATACACCTATGTACCTTTCCAATCCAGATCACACACAAACAAGAATCACATAGCAGTTAATCACATAAATGTACACACAAGTCCATCTCAAACCTTAAACATTCACAACATTAATTTAGAAAATAATTCAACACAGTGTCGCTTCCATCCCATCTGGAAGTCAAAATCAAAAGTAAACATGGGACTATGAAACTCACCTGATAGCTTCTTCACAAGTCCTCGCACTAGCAACAAGCTAACAAACCAAAAACACGAAATCAATACACAACCAATCACTAAGATGGATCATCAACCTATGATAGACATCTAACCTATTTCCATATAACTAACTCATTGATAAGCTCTAATCACCCCATTAACCATCCCTAACAAGTCCTTAACTTGGTTAAGTTTAATAACTATCCCGTTCATATTTTACACAAAACAGTCCTAGTTTTTAGGTCTCAAAACTTTAAGTCAAACTACCACTTAAACATACCCATGGTTTCTGTAAAAGGAATATTCATACCCTTACGTATGTTGGCTAACACCTCCCACTTGCCCTAACCTTAAAGCTACTGTTAAGGCCCCGATATACATATATCTACTTTTGTCATTCCAGATTTTCTGATTTTAAACGTACTAAAAGTTTGTTACCATTAAGGGGTCTTACCCTAAACCACAACCTTAGTCCAAGTGCAGATACTTACTACAATATATAAACCATCTCTCATATTCGTGAGAAGATCCCAATGCAAACCTAAGTACCCGAAACAACCCAAAACTTAAAAAGAAAACAGGCTGAATTCAAAACTGTTTTGACCTCCGACTGTTGTAACCTGTTTTTGACCCACTTCCCGACCTCCAATTTAGTTCTCGTTTCTTGCATTGGAAATCCACTTCAAATACCTTTCCAGGGGTACTTGGATCGTAAAATAAGAGTTTATAGAACTCCCGATATGATCAAAACAATTGACTCAAAAATCTGCTCAGTTTTTAAAAACGGGTTTAAACAAATTGAACAAATTAATTACCCATAGCCCCATCTAATACAAGCCCTAGATTATATGATCATCATATTATGATTATCACATCATTATTTTACTGATTTTATAAAAACCCTAACCCTAAACCATCATAAGAATGATTAATTAAACACAAACAATTAAATCAAAAAGGTTAATGAAGGTTTTTACCTTTAATTCAATGGAAGATGAAAAACACCCAATTTTTATGAAGAACCCTAATTCTCCTATTCTTTTAGTCGACTATAACTCCAGGGAAAGAAAAAAAATGCGTTTGATTTAGTGTTGGGGGTTCCTTATATAGCCAAAACAATCCTTGTCCAACCCAATTACCACTTACCATAAATCTTTTCCTTTTTTTCCTTTTTTTTCTCTTCTAAACCGACCCAAACACCCCTAATTTCGTTTTTTTCTTTATTTTTTTTTCTTTTTATTGTTAATTAATATCTTATTAATATTACCTTAATTTACCTTAATTTATTTCAGCTCCTAAAACTCCCAAAACCTCAAAACCATAAAACTAGTCAAATTAACGCGTTTTACTGTAAAAGACGTAAAATATACACTTTTATAAAAATCTCAAATTTTGAAATAAACTTTATAATTAAGTCCTAAATGACCTAAAACCATCCCGAAAAATATTCATTTGACTAATTACCTCATTCGAGACCTCTAAATGCTAAACCGTAAATCCTAAAAAAAATACACTATTACTATAATACTTATACGTATACGTAACCACCAAAATATCACCATTTCATTTCATAGTCACTAATTGTGACTTCATGAACATGAATTAACCGTTCCTCGATTTACTTATGAGTACTCTATACTCATAAACGATAATCACACCAACCTCGTTCACACAAAATAAACACGTAAGCACAAAAATCAAGTAGTCACACATAAAATAACCTAAAAGTAAGACCAAGTGACAAACCCAAAACCACGGTTGTCACATAATACATAATTAAAAAAATCATATGTGATTCATCTAAAGTGGTTTTGTTAGAAAAAGTTAAGGTTCCGGAATGCTTGAATCACATGTAATGCAAGCAAAATCATATATAATTATCACCGGATCACATGCAATTCAAGCAGAATTACATGCGATTCAAATAAAATCACATGTAATTTGGAACCCAATTTGTTTTATATATTTTACATAAATAAAAACAGATAATACATGATTAAAAAAATCACATGTGATTCATCTAATGTGGGTTTGTTGGAAAAAGTTACGGTTTCGGGAATGCTTGAATCACATGTAATTATCACCGAATCACATGTAATTCAGAAGCCAATTTGTTTTACATATATTTTTTTGGGTAAAGGGGACCCCACCCCGGTAAAATAAATATATTTTATATTAATGGCAACAAACATTTTAATATATTGACAGAATTACATGTGATTCAAACATTTCTAATGTAACCCACATAAATCACATGTGATTTTAAAGTAATAACGAAAATATTTTTGTCATTTAATAGACAGTTATTTTCATATACTTTTCGATTTTACAATGTTGAAATTCTAGTAAAAAAATACATGTGATTTTCACAAATCGCATGTGACATTACAAATTCAAATGTGATTTTTAAAATAATAAATCAAACATGAGTTTTCGAGAATCACAAGTAATTTTTCGAGAATCACATGTGATTTTTTTCCGAAAATTTTTTAAAAAGTTCGCCGAAAATATATAGAAGTGCATATCTATCAAAAGATAATTTAATTCCCATTGTGACGGTATAATTATTTTTTCATAACGATTAATGGTTTTAGAGATATTTAATTTTTAAGAAATATGATGAAAGTGTGTTTTTTAATTAAATTAAAAAAAATTTAATATACACCATTAGATGTAATTTAAATGGATGGTGGAAATTGTTTCTTTTTTTCTTTTTGTGATGCATGTTTCTTAGGAAACTTTTGTCCGGTATAGAGATTAGATTCTAATTAAAATGTTGTTAGGGGTTATCTTTATTTATATCTCTATTAAATATAAAAGATGTATTTTAAATATTAAAAATGTTAATATTTAAATATTTATATTAAACGAAGTACTGAAATAAAAAAACATGAGTATCGGTTATCAATTCACGAATTCGATCATTGAGTCAACCAAATCGAGTTAACAGGTCACCGATTCAACCACTGAGTTAATTAATATATCATTAACTATTTGCAGTTAAGCAATTTCTTTGTTTTACTCAGGTACACATCTAAAATCGTGAAGAAAACCATAATCTGGTCATGAGTGTTTTGGATAAAAAAATAAATAATTGATTATTTGCGATTAGCACTCTTAAAACGCAGTTTGTAAAACGCAAGTACATATATATACTTTTTGAAAACGCAATTCATATTTCTATCGAAATTACAGTACTATCACTCCAATATCTCTTTCTACCTAAGCAACTTATATTTCTTTAAAAGTATTAGGTGTTATACCGTAACACCTAAAAAGTGTAAAGTGTTGTCACATCAACATCACATCATCATAACACCGGCACCAACACAACCTCTCTTACCATAACACCAATTTTTTTCACTCACCATTTAATTTTCATAATACCCCCTAAACAAATGCACATTACATTAACCACACACTCTTTGTTGAGTTTATTAATAAAATATATAATGATGCCCAACTCAACTTATTTTATTAGAAAAATCTATCTTTTTTTATTCTTACGCCTCCACCTTTCGTCTCCACTGTTTCACTTTTGTTTCATTTAACGAGATCTGCAACATCAACAAGAAGGTGAAATTTTTATTCTTTATCCTTTTTTAATATAAAGGGGGTGTTTGTGAAAGGTTTTATTTACATAAAACACTCCCAACGCGTGTTGTTCGATCGAACAACACCGTTGGGCCAACGCGTTTAGCCATGTGATAATGTCGGGCAACACGCAAAAACGCCACCTCTAGCGTTATGACACTGAGGCCTCTAATGCTTTTGGAAACATATACCAAAAAAATTTATTAATAAAAGAAGTTATATAAAATATACCATTGGTAAACCAGCACCATGACACCCCCACCTCACCTCGCCACCACTCTTCAACAAATTTCTTCAGTTAAAACAAAAACTTAAAAAACCCTAATAATACAAGGTTTTTTTGCCCAGTATAAAAATTATCGTTGTTCCAGTCTCTTCGAATTGATAATAGTTAACAGTGTGCGACTCAGTCGTCTTTTGGTGAAACAGAATAGATTGGTCGATGTAGTATAGTAAATTGCAAAACTTTAAAGTAAATTGCCGGTAATTAAATCTAAAACTAATTAAAACTTAAATGGTGCAATATTAAAAACTTTTAAAAGAAAATTAATTAGATGACTTAAAATTAAAACGTGACGAAAAATTTAATTGACAACGTAATAAAAATGTGAACTTTAAAATTAAACTAAGACAAAGCAATTAAAATAACACTAAATAAAAATGGCGGGAAAAATAAATGCTTGAAAAGTAAACAGAGGATAAGCAAAACCTGAAACGGAATCCAAAATACTGTCACTAATTGGAGTACCCAACAAGTGCTTATCCGGAATAAAGTTGTCACCCTTATCCGCAATCTGAATCTTTACACTATCCGGAATCCAAGATTCCAAAGCTTATCCGGAATAAACAAATACCCCTTATCCGGAATCACTACTTGCAGCTTATCCGGAATCCTTTACCTTTCCCTTATCCGGAATCCAGAAGCTGTCACTATCCGGAATCCGTGTTATGGGAACTATCCGGAATACCTTTTCTTCAAGCTTATCCGGAATGTGATTAACCAAACCCTTATCCGGAATAATGTTAGAATCCTTATCCGGAATATCTTTCCAACAGCTTATCCGGAATAAACAAATACCCCTTATCCGGAATCTGAAGATCGAGACACTATCCAGAATAATTTCCGGGTCCTTATCCGGAATTCCCAAAAACTTGTCACTATCCGGAATATATTCCGGACACTTATCCGGGATCCAGAACTTTTCCTTATCCGGAATAAATCTCAAAAGACTTATCCGGAATAATGGGGTTGAAGCTCTATTCGGAATGATGGACTAGAGGCTTTGTTCGGAATAATAGGGTTTTACCAAACCCGGATAACCACTAAAATCAAATAAGCTATGAACTAAAATTAAGCTAGAAACAAATAAGCACTTAACTAAAACTTTAACCAAATCAAACTTAAGAAAAAGCTATTAAGCTAAAATTTAAAAACTTTTAAAAACACTAAACAATAAAAATATTTAAAAACAACTTTTTATAAAAATTAACTAATAAGCACTTAATTAAATTTAAGAACAACACAATAAGCTATAAAAGCAATAAGCTAACACAATCATAAACATAAAAACATAACCATTAATCAAATAAGCATAACAATAAGCACATAAACATAAAGATTAAATCAAGAACAAGAAAGGTAGAATGAGAGATTAATTAAAACTTGATTAAAATTAAGATTCAACAATTAAGGTAAAGACAAGAATTAAAAGCTTACAAATTTAAGGTGCAAGACAAGAAATTAAAGGTGCAATTAAGTAAATGACATTAAGAAAAGTGCAAGTAATTAAATTGGAAGAACTATTTTGTCAAGATAGTCAACAACTCCTAATGACACATTAGAAGTGTATTTATAGGTGATTAGGAAAGACTAAGCATGTGTTGGTTCATTCTCCTTCTTCACGTCTTTTCGTCTTCTTAATAATTCGACTTTGTCTCGGGATTAATTAAACTCGTCTTGTAATTTCTTCATTATTTAGACTTGAGTTCTTCGGCTGTTATTAAACTTCCGTCTTTAGACTTTTCTTCGATAAATCTTCAGAATAGGCCTTGGACTTCCGTTCTTTTTGCACTCTTGATCTTTTGACTTCGTCTTTTGTCTTTTTCTTCGATAAAAGCCCGTGAAAGCCCGTGTTTTCTTCCCTTTTCACATTTTGATCCTAAATCACAACAAAAACATAAACCACGCATAATTCCGACATTTACGACATAAAATACACGTTTTGGCTTGGTTATTATTATAATTAAGTGGTCAAAGGATGGGTGTTTTCACACCTATCAAATCCCCTACACTTGATCATTGCAATGTCCTCATGCAATGCATTAAGTACAAAGTAAGTTTTACATTTTCCATCATGATCAATCCATCTTGGCCTTTATTAAAGAGACAAAATATTTAAAGGAAGAAAACTAGTAAAAAGATCAAAAAAAAAAAAACTTACCTTAGGTTTTTGGAAAATGTCATGAATGATTATCATCCTCAAGTTTCACGTTCCCCATACCAAGCTTAAAAACGAGATCATTGTTATTATAAGTTAGCAAACTAACACAAACTCATGTGGGCCAATTATTTAATTGGACTCCCTTATTCCTAGGTGTATCTCTTATATTTTATTGTTGTCTTGAATGATCATGAGGATGCATTGTTGACTTATTTCGATAGTTATTTAGGCCGAAAATAAAGTAGGACAATTTAATCAATAGTTAGCTAAAGGACAAAATCTTTTAAAACTGCTTCTTGGGACCTCATAAAGTTCATATCTTGGCATAACTCGCTTCACGATTTGAGACCTTTCTCGGACCGATATTTGGCATTGACTTCATACTTCAAATCTTGAGAGACGTTCATGAAACAATGGTCTTCTCTTCATAATTGGAATTTCTTCACTTGAAGTTTTGAGAGATTCTTCATATTTGGACCACGACTTCTTTATTTTTCTCAAATCTTTATTTGGGATTTTGATATACAACGATCCGCCTCCTTTTAGGACTTGGATCTATTTATCCTCATACCTTGTTAGGGCCTTTTTAGATAGACTTCTCCATAATCTTTACGGGAGTATTTGCTTTTCGTCGTGTGTCTCGATCCTTCATATAGATTTTTGATAAATGATTCTTCACATCACTTGGGATCTTTAGCAACAAAATGTAGCCCTCATATCTTGTTAGGACCTATTCGGACTCGCCAATTTTCGCATTCCGCTTCAATAAGTTATGCCTTGGCTATGAACTCTAATTAATACCGAGCAATTTTTAAACGATCTTGGGCTAGAAGCTAAGTAACTTTTCAAATCGTACACCTTATTTATTGCAATTAAATTTCTTAACAAGCGATGGGAGAAAAAGCTTATAATCAACTCATATGAATTCACGAAAGAATACCAAACTTATAATTGACTCTATCATCTCTCGTTCTCCACAATTTAAAATCTCAAGGAATGAGACTCGTGGATGCTTAGCCTATTAAATCAAAGTTTTGGGTTTTCAAGTCATCTATAGGATCTTGCAAACTCTTAGACTTTTTCAAGTTTAGAATTCGTATTTTAAAATTCCCTTGATAAACGACTTTCTAGGATCAATTATAGGAACTTGCGAAAAGTTCTTGTTCTTAACCCGTGAGAGTTAAGACTTTCGCGTTTTAAAGCTCCCTATATAAAAGCCTAGCAAAACTTGACTTAAACATGTTAAGGATACTAGCTAGAGTAAACTTAGATAAGTAAACTCGGGTTGAGTCAAAAGATTCACAACGTTTAAAAATTAAAACCACTTTATTAAAATTTATTCTAGCAAAGAAAGAAAATAACTATAACAAAGGAACAACTACCACGCCAAAATAGATCAAAAATTTTGAAAAATGTCGAAAAATTAATTTTCTGGTTAAAATGAGGACAAATACAAGGAAAAGCCCACTTAACTTCGATAGAAATCCCCCTACACTAAATATAAACATTGTCCTTAATGTTTAAGCATGTGGAAGTAAACTCCCCTACACTTAGGACATTGTGCACTTTGTTTAAATCTTGCTAAGGAAGAGACAACTAAAGTGATTCCTATTGTAATATTGGAAAATATAAAATAGAGAATCAAAAGAGTTTAGGATAAAACCGGGAAGACGGGAACACGGAATCACGGGTCGTCAAAAGTCATCAAGAATAGATCTTTGAAAGCTCGAATCCGTGCACATGATAAGAAAGAAAACAACAAACACATACTAGGGTCTCCCCCTACACTTATTATAAAAATAAAGAAAAAGGATAGATACTGCGGGTTGCCTCCCGAGAAGCGCTTGTTTTTGTTAACCGAGTCGTGAGCCTGACTCGACCTTGATTAGCATAGGAAGAAGCTTGAAACACATCCACCGGGATCAAATACATGGTTTTCGTCCATCAAGTAGCACAAGCTTAAGGCGAACAAGGCAAGCCAAATAAGAGTAGGCAAGTTTCCCTTAAGCAAAGATGGAGCACGGTGGTAGTAAGGGTGCAGAGGTGCAAGCATATATCTATGGTTTTCAAAAATATTTCCTTTTATTTCATCAGATGGATACTGAGATGGCTTGAAAATTCCAATACCGGGATCGAACACCTTTTCCTTTAGGGGAAAATAAGACTCGGGCTCAGGAGACCTTGAAGAGGATCCGCTCATAAATCTCACAATCTCATCCTCAAAAGGTGGATATAGAGGTGTCAAGACATAAGTGCTACGAATATCGGTATCGGCCGGCTTCTTCTCCTTTGAAGCGTGTTTCTTCATATCCGAAGGAGGATAAATACCATAATCATCAAAGTCCAAAGGAGGAGAATCACTCTCATTTGGGAAGTAAGTGTTGAGAAAAGTATCCTCAAATGAGTAGTCATCCAAAGTAGGATCAAGTGTTGTTGGCGGAGGATCTTCATCAAAAGTAGATGCAAGGTCATCATGTGAAGAATCACTCGAAAGAGTATCGACATCCTCAAAGTCATCATAAGTTGGCATGTTTGGATACTCAGAAGTAAAATTATCATAATCATCCCCATCGGAACTAGAATCATCATCATAATCATCATAGATAGGTGGAGAATCATAAATTGGTGGAGACTCATGAATTGGTGGAGGATCTAAATTGGAGAGAATCATCCACATCATCTTGGAACAGTGGATTATCATAGCAAGAATCGAATAGAGGATTGTTGTAGACGACAAAATCATCAAGCACATTAATCATATTCGCTGATTCTCTTCCATTAGATTTGGTTGTGATCTTCCCTATTTTGAACACTTGTGCATCATTCCCGACCCTTAAGATTAACTCACCTTCGGAAACATCAACTAAAGCTTTTCCGGTTCTTAAAAATGGCCGACCAAGTATTAACGGAATACGAGGGTCCATTTCATAGTCAACAACAACAATGTCGACCGGAAAAGTGAAGGTGCCAACTTTAATAAACACGTCTTCAGCAATACCAACGGGGTAAGCGAGAGTACGATTTGCTAGCTCAAGAGTCATCTTTGTTGGAGTAAGATCGGGTAATGATAACTTTTTCCAAACACTTAAAGGCATCAGATTTATACTTGCCCCGAGATCGGCTAAGGCAGTAAATTCTTCGGTTTGGTGAAAAGTACATGGTAGCACAAAACGACCGGGATCTCCAAGTTTTTCCGGAAGTTCTTTAAGAAGGACGGCAGAAAAATTTTCATTCAATCGAGTATTGACAAAATCGGCTATCTTCTCTTTCTTATTAAGCAATTCCTTAAACATCTTAACAAATTTAAGCATTTTTGCTAGAGCTTCAACAAGGCTAAAAGTGATGGTCATTTCCGAAATCTTCTTCAAATAGTTTGACACTTGAATCTCATCCTTGGTTTGCAGTTTGGCCTTGTCTAAGCGAGATGGATAGGGAATATTGGGTTTATAGGTGGAAGGTGGGGTTGGTGAAGTGTTCTTCTTGGGTGCCTTAGTAAGAGGTGGAGACGGTAATGGAGAACTAATACTAGGCGTGGGAGTAGGAGGGATAAATGGTGGTGGAGGAGGTGTAGATGGAGTAACTGGGGGAGGGATAGATGGTCCTACTAAGGTAGCTCCACTGCGTGTAGTAATAGCACTCACATTCGCTCTCGGATTGGTGACGATAGTTGAAGGAAGAGAGCCCGAAGTAGAGGGTTGAGCAATTGGTAAGAAACTTGCCAGCATATTCTTCAAATCATTTGTTTGAGTGCTGAAGGAGGTTTGTATATCATGTCGAAGCTCGGATCTAATATCATTCCCTTGCTTAGTGATATCCCCTTTCAAATTGATAATTTGGCTTTGCAGATTCTTAATTTTCTCTCCTTGGGTTCTCATTAAGGTTTCAACATCTTGATTAATGGGTGGTTGTTGAGCGGGTGGGTGATACGGATTAGAAGCTCGAGGTGGGTTTGGGTTGCTTCTATTGTAGTTGTTGGGGTTGTGGTTTTGAGGAAAAAAACAGGGTGAAAGAAAGTTGTTAGAACGGTAACTTAGCAAGTTACGATCACCTTGAGGTCGGGCTTGGTAGTTTTTTGTTGAATAATTACCATAACCCGCATACACGTTTTCCGGATTGTCATGAGTAGAAGGACAATCAGTGTATGAATGAGGACCACCGCAAGTCTCACAAGAAATTTCTACAGATTTAACTTGTTGTTGATGATTTGTAGCCAAAAGTTGCATATTCTTGCTCATTTCGACCATTGCGCGGGTCAATTCGGTGATATCAAGGTTTGAAGAAGTAGAAGAAACATTGACTCTCGGGTTTGATCTTGAAGATGCGGATGGATCCCAATTTTTGTGATGAGTAGTCATGTTCTCTATAAGCTCTCTACACTCCTCGGGTCTTCTTTTCATAAATGTGCCACCGGCGGCTGCATTAATCGTATCACGATCACGAAAAGTTAAACCATTGTAGAAAGTATCAATTAAGGTAACGGGGAGCATGTTATGGTTTGGACATCGATCGATCAAAACATTATAGCGTTCCCAAGCATCAAAAAGTGATTCATCGGGTTCTTGAGTAAATCCACTAATTTGATTTCGAAGGCTCGTGACCATGGATGGTGGAAATGAGCGCGACAAAAATCGTTGAGTCATCCCATCCCAAGTATGAATTGAATTCTTCGGAAGACGATCAAACCATTTTTCGGCATGGTGGGATAAGGTGTGTGGAAATAGGTGAAGGCGAAGAAAATCCATAGTAACACCGGGCAACTTCATGCTTTGAGTAACGGTAATGAACTTGTCGAGGTGTTTGTTGGCATCATCATCCGGCAATCCGCGAAATTGACAAGTGTTCTGCACTTGTTGGATCATGTGATGCTTCAACGAAAACTCTGGAGCCGTGATTTACATCGGCGCAATCGGTCCTCCTCGTCCATTCATCGTAGGTTGACATATCTCCTCCATTGTTCGAAGATCGGGTGGTGGAAGAACATTGTTGTTGTTATTGTTGAGGTGCGGTGGGTTATTGTTGTTGTTCACACCTGCTATATCTAAATCTTCACGAGTCTCGGGCTCTGGATAAGTTGAAGATCTAGTACGCATACACCTGCAAAAACAAAAGAAAAAGATACCAAAGAAATAGACAATATATATACACTATAAAAATAAAAATTAAATTTTTTTGGATTTTTGAAAATTTTTAATTTTTATGGATTTTTAACAATTTTTAATTTTTGATGGATCTTTGAAAATATTTGAACAAGAAAAATAACGTTCACGAGTGAACGGATCCAAAAATTCAACGCGTCTCTCACAGAAAACCGTTAATATTCACGAAAAGAGCCGGCAGCGGCTCCATTTAATACAAGGTTTTTTTGCCCAGTATAAAAATTATCGTTGTTCCAGTCTCTTCAAATTGATAATAGTTAACAGTGTGCGACTCAGTTGTCTTTTGGTGAAACAGAATAGATTGGTCGTTGTAGTATAGTAAATTGCAAAATTTTAAAGTAAATTACCGGTAATTAAATCTAAAACTAATTAAAACTTAAATGGTGCAATATTAAAAACTTTTAAAAGAAAATTAATTAAATGACTTAAAATTAAAACATGACGAAAAATTTAATTGACAATGTAATAAAAATGTGAACTTTAAAATTAAACTAAGACAAAGCAATTAAAATAACACTAAATAAAAATGGCGGGAAAAATAAATGCTTGAAAAGTAAACAGAGGATAAGCAAAACCTGAAACAAAATCCAAAATACTTTCACTAATTGGAGTACCCAACAAGTGCTTATCCAGAATAAGGCTGTCACCCTTATCCGCAATCTGAATCTTTACACTATCCGGAATCCAAGATTCCAAAGCTTATTCGGAATAAACAAATACCCCTTATCTGGAATCACTACTTGCAGCTTATCCGGAATCCTTTACCTTTCCCTTATCCGGAATCTAGAAGTCGTCACTATCCGGAATCCGTGTTATGAGAACTATCCGGAATACCTTTTCTGCAAGCTTATCCGGAATGTGATTAACCAAACCCTTATCCGGAATAATGTTATAATCCTTATCCGGAATATCTTTCTAGCAGCTTATCCGGAATAAACAAATACCCCTTATCCGGAATCTGAAGATCGAGACACTATCCGAAATAATTTCCGGGTCCTTATCCGGAATTCCCAAAAACTTGTCACTATCCGGAATATATTCCGGACACTTATCCGGGATCCAGAACTTTTCCTTATCCGGAATAAATCTCAAAAGACTTATCCGGAATAATGGGGTTGAAGCTCTATTCGGAATGATGGACTAGAAGCTTTGTTCGGAATAATAGGGTTTTACCAAACCCGGATAACCACTAAAACCAAATAAGCTATAAACTAAAATTAAGCTAGAAACAAATAAGCACTTAACTAAAAATTTTACCAAATCAAACTTAAGAAAAAGCTATTAAGCTAAAATTTAAAAACTTTTAAAAACACTAAACAATAAAAATATTTAAAAACAACTTTTTATAAAAATTAACTAATAAGCACTTAATTAAATTTAAGAAAAACACAATAAGCTATAAAAGCAATAAGCTAACACAATCATAAACATAAAAACATAACCATTAATCAAATAAGCATAACAATAAGCACATAAACATAAAGATTAAATCAAGAACAAGAAAGGTAGAATGAGAGATTAATTAAAACTTGATTAAAATTAAGATTCAACAATTAAGGTAAAGACAAGAATTAAAAGCTTACAAATTTAAGGTGCCAGGCAAGAAATTAAAGGTGCAATTAAGTAAATGACATTAAGAAAAGTGCAAGTAATTAAATTGGAAGAACTATTTTGTCAAGATAGTCAACAACTTCTAATGACACATTAGGAGTGTATTTATAGGTGATTAGGAAATACTAAGCATGTGTTGGTTCATTCTCCTTCTTCACGTCTTTTTGTCTTCTTAATTCTTCGACTTTTTCGACTTTGTCTCGGGATTAATTAAACTCGTCTTGTAATTTCTTCATTATTTAGACTTGAGTTCTTCAGCTTTTATTAAACTTCCGTCTTTAGACTTTTCTTCGATAAATCTTCAGAATAGGCCTTGGACTTCCGTTCTTTTTGCACTCTTGATCTTTTGACTTCGTCTTTTGTCTTTTTCTTCGATAAAAGCCCGTGAAAGCCCGTGTTTTCTTCCCTTTTTCACATTTTGATCCTAAATCACAACAAAAACACAAACCACGCATAATTCCGATATTTACGACATAAAATACACGTTTTGACTTGGTTATTATTATAATTAAGTAGTCAAAGGATGGGTGTTTTCACACCTATCACCTAATTTTTTCAAATTCTCAAAAAATCCTAACTCAATTTTTTTCCAAATCTGATTATATAATTATTGATCTTGGTATGGTAATTCAAAATACTAATTCGAACAAGGGAAACGAATGGACATGGGTTTTTAATGGTCGTCATAAACAACATAAGAAACCGATAGATAATCCTTATACAAAGGATGTGGAGAGAATTACGGAGTCATTTATGTTACGAAATTCCTTAATCACGTTGATGCTAAAAGGTTGTGGAACATGTGTGAACCGTATGGAAGGATAATGGATGCGTATTGATAACACCCAAACTATACATATTTAATCCGTTGTTATTATCTCACTTTGTATTATAAATAAGAACTTTCGATACTTAATACATTGCGTTTTATATGCAGGTAAAAGGTTGAATGCTCAAAGTGAAAGAAAGCAAAGTGGAGTCCTTAGTTGCAATAATAGAAGAATAAAAGAGAAGAACATTTTGGGTGTACGAATGTGCGACGCATAATTTCAAATGTGCGACGCACAAACGCTACCTCCAATGTGCGCCGCACATTTGGAGAAGTGTGGCGCACTTTGGCCCTTAGACTGCTCTATAAATAGAGGCCTTCTCTTCTCATTTTTAATATCAATCTCACTCTCTCCAATACTCCATAATCCGAGTATCTCAGTCTTCTTAGTCAATTTTCAGTATATTCCACTTTTGGGAAATACTTGTAGCGAGAGTATCTTACTCTTCGATTCGTGGAAAGGCGATACAGTCGTGACACTTGTGTTTTAGTCAATTCATTCAATCTAAGTATAATGTTCTTTTACTCTTTTCCATTTGTTACTTTGATTACTATGCTAGGCTAAGTTATTTCTGACTATATGGGTAAGTGACTATAGTTAGTGATGATGTTACGATATGATCCTTTATAATATTTCAAGCTAATGTTGTAAAACCATTTTTCCACTTAATTCTATCACCATATTTTATCAAAGTTGATTTGTTACGATAATTTAACGCCGAGAGGGTCAAGTTGTTATAATAAGTTTTTAAGAACTTGTCTATGGTTTTGAATCTTTGGTTGGAGAGATCCGCTCAGATATTTTGATAAAATATTAAACTTGTTGGAAACTTGATTTAATTTTAGTCGCTTAATAAGACATAAGTCTTGAATCAAACCAAGTGAATTGTGAAAATGCCATTTTGACGAAAAAGGATTATCACGCTTTACTTACCTAATCATATCTCGATCATTATTATCATTATCACGACCATATATAAACTATCCCATATTAGTCATATTTTTTTATTATATTATTCAAATCAATCATTTCTACCTTCGATTATTATTTTACGTACCAAAACAAAATTAAGTCCTCGCGAACGATCCTGGCTTACCACTACAAAACTATAATACGAACGAAAGGGTATACTTGCCCGTGTTTGTATTCTAGTCCCTTGTTTTGTCCAAACCTTGTTATACATTTAAGACTTGCAAAACGAACATCAAGTTTTTGGCGCCACTGTCGGGGACTTACAATCCTGTTTGTAACCAAACCTTTCATAATCAGCGAAGATTGAACTATTTCTCATCATAATAAATCAAAAAAAATTATGTCAGTACAGAAAGTACGCCGCACAAACCAAAAGTGCGTCGCACTTTCTGTAGCGTTCCAAAGTACGCCTTACTTTTAGCTAAGTACGTCGCATATTCCTACTGTTACACCAAATCATTGTTGGATGCACACCTGTTCATCCGAAACTCAACCCGTTTCACCATTATCTGAACCTGAACGTACCCTTAACCGAAGGTTACGTCGACGCCATCGTCGTGTATCTTTAGAAAGGAGACATGAACAACCTCAACACCCTTGAATAGTCAATCGACCATTCGATAACCTATCTCAATTCATATTCTTTACTAGACTCATCGAGTGTTACGATCCAATGTCGGACAACCTGTTATTATTATTACTACTAAAAATACATTTGCATTTAAATTACTAATGTCTTGAGAAATAATCATTTAAGTGAAATAATTAATCATTGATTAGTTGATTAGGTTAATGACTTGTTTATTCATACCTTAAGTGATTGTAAGTGAAATGGAAGATTTACACTCAAGGATTCGATAGTAGTTGTTTTTGCGAGATGCTTGCTTTTATATGTTGTCGTAATTAATACAAAGCAAGATCGAAAATGAAAGTAACATCTTTAGACATCATTTGCATTAACAATCTCCCCCTTTTTGATTAAGACAACCTATAAACTCAATCGTATGTAAAAACAAGATTTTCAGATTTTTGACGAGTTTATTTTCATTTATCCCCCTTGTCGAATAAAATAGGATAACCAATGTCTTGAGGTTGAGAAGAAACGGAATTGCTAAATGCTTTCCCTTGGTGCTTACTTCCCTTGATTGGGGCACCAAGTGATCGAGATATGGTGAGGAGCTACATACAAGGGTTATAGGAGAGAAAGAAATACCCAAATATAGAAACAGTCATAAAAATGCTTAAGAACACTTAGAACCATAATCCATAAATAACGCATATAAGAACAAGAAAACATGAAGGATTACAAAGAGATTACAAACCAGAATATTCATACAAGGGCATATGAATAATACAAGCCTAAAACTTAAGCATAATTTTATTCCTAGTTGTACTAGAACTTTAGGATTTGCTTAAATTAGATGTCCTATTATTAAACAAGATTCTTGCTTAATTGGGGAAGACGATTTGGTAGTGGAATTTGGTGGTGATGGCTTGGTGATGTTCTTGTAATCATAGTTAAGTGGGGGCTTAACTAGAAGTTATTTTGATGAAGTTTAACTCATCATAGATGTGAGACATGGAAATATGTTGATATTGACAACAATGACAATATGTCCTATAATGCACGACATTATCATGTGATGGAGGAAGAACACAAAATGGGTGAAGAGGAAAAGAGGGGTTTCCATAATCAATTTCCTTAGTAGGAGAAATGACTGTATTTGGAGTGTTCTTTGGTGAGTTTGGCAAGAGAGAATTTGGAGAAAATGATGGTGAATCTTGAGAGAAAGGTTTGTCAAGCCTTTCATTTGGAGAGTAAGAAATTTTTGCTTGATATGGGAAGATTGCAAACATGTTGACCACGATCGTTGCATTTCATCAAATGAGGTGACACTTATAGCTGTTGTCTTACTGTTTGTTGTATGTTAAATGTTAGAATGCTACAAAATACGGTAACTGTTTTAGATGTGGCATACGGTTTTGGAATGGGAATTAAGACCGCAATTATGACTAATATATGTTTACCGTATACACCGTATACATGTTCTCTCTGTTATGACCAGTAACATGTTTTTTTTATTGTTGATGCCAAGTTTTTATTAGTCTATGATGACCAATAGCGGACCAGACAAGGTTAAGGCCACTCGCATCTTGGCAGGACAACCTGTTACGGCTACATCCATGGCGGATAGATTGTGCCTTATTAGAGCCTATAAAAGAAAATGAAATGTTGGGTGGATGTCGTGTTCTTACTTCTTACTTCGTGCCTGCCAATTTCTCTAATAAGGCTAATTCGGAAAGGGTTCTTGAGATTGGTCTCTTTTTCCTTGAATACTTGGAAAAACGGTTGGTATGTCAGAGAAGGTAGCCCCATATGTTTTATAATCCAGTGGAGATTCATATATGTTACTGATATTGCAATGACCACCTGCATCTTGGCATGGAAACCTGTTACGGTTACAGCCATGGCGGGTGTGCCTGCTTTTTCCTTGATTGTGCCTTATCTGAGCCTATAAAAGAAAATCGAATGGTTGGTGGATGTGGTGTTCTAATTTCGCGCTTACCAGTTTCTTTGACAATGCTGATCCAGAAAAGGGTATTGTGACAGGTCGCTTTTTCCTTGATTGTGTAGTACTCTCTCTATTATGAACAAGAACACCCTCATTTTTCACATATAGCAGCGGAAGCTAATCTGAGGTATTACTTCACAAGTCGCAATAATAGAAAACAACTCAATTGAGTGTCTTAATAAATTTTATTCAATTATCATTCAAAAATAAAAGTGTTACAACATGAGGTCTCAAAAATCTATGAAGTAGGTCTTAATGGTAACAATTTCAAGTCCGTGTCTCTCTTTGCCATCCTTGTGCTGCTCCATGCCACCAGTCTTTGATACCTGAGATATATGTTTAAAAGTCAACACAAAGGTTGAGTGAATTCATAGGTTTAAAAAGTATGTTTAATACAAGTTTCACCACTTGAGCTACGTTGTTATTAGACCACAAAACAACATTTTATTGCACTAAGCTCATGACATCAAAACTAACGAGGATTCACTGAAGTGACCGTCATGATAAGTTCCCATGACAAGTACCCGCAAGTTACCCACTTGCTATAATAAAGCGTGCTCGATTACCCCAAGGTCGGTAACACAAACATGATTCGTTACTCCCAATAGATCTATTCACAATATTAACACACACGTGATGATGTTAATGACTCACGAAATCTATAAATAGTAACAAGTTTGGGAACTCGTGCAATAACATATTAGGAAAGCATACACTTTAAAAATACTTGCATTCGGGTTTTAGCATATATCCCCCTCCCCGGGTTTTCAAATCATTTACAAAGTAGATCTAGTGAGACTATGAACTCACCTTATATCCAAAGATTATGAGTTACATCCGATATATTTCAGTCACAAACAAACAGCTTGGTTCCCACAAACCTGGGTTAACACATAAGTATATATATATATCAAGTCTTAGTCTTTAAGTTCCAAATTTTAAGTATTGTTTTATTTTATTGCCTAAGGTTCTTATATTATCATACTTCATAAGCCATTCTATAAACGTTTGAGGATCGAATGCACTTTAAATCGTAAACTCAACTACTTAGTCAGAATGAAATATCAAGATGGAACATCTTAATATGAAGCTCCTTACTAACATGATATGTATAATATTTCATACTTTTCATAATATGTACTTTATATCCTTAAGTTTCAAAGTTGGTTTAATTACCCTTTTAATTTATATGACTTTTGAAAACATATTTCATCATACATCTTAGATCCATTAAGTTTTATTAAAAACAAGACGCTTAGAGTTTGGAGTAATTACATTCTTAACCATTTTAGTTATAAGTTTAGTTTATTTACACTTTTAAACCTTAAAGTATATAGTTTAACTTTAAGTATTTATAGTTTTAACCTTCTATATTAACCTTAAGGTTTCAAAATCTAAAATTGTTGAGTCTTAGGATCTAGACTCATCTGAGATATATAAAAATGATTGTAATGCACAACGGAACATAATAACAAACACAATCAAAGTTATGAACAAGGATTTCTTATTCATAAACTGCTTACTAATAAGCTACTTACTACTACTCCTGGTGCCTTATAGGCTTGACACCAGGAGGAACGCACACACACCTATGGTTTACATTGTTTGTGAATGAGTGAATAACCATGTGTGCCTAACCCTCTTTATATAATAGAGGTACTAGGGTTACATCACAACCCTAGCTTACTATAGAAGCTAATATATTACTACTAGGTCCTTCATCTTGTTTTGTCATATCAACTCAAGATCTCTAGGTCCCAACAATATTCCCCTAATTGATTTGACAAAACCAATAAGCACAAGCTTCCCCTGAAGCTAATATAGATGAAGGCTAAGCTTCCCCTTGATACATGCATTCTTCCCCTTTCTGTCACATCAACTCAACAGGGATCGTCTTCCCCTTAAGAAGTGTACGGCAAATCCAGTAGGCTCCAGGAGAGATCACTGATGAAGAAAATAAAGTATAACGAATTTGATGAAGAAGTGGAATCTCCCAAACTTGTGTCTTATGTCTTGCACTAACCACGTGACGTCGAGATCGAACAAAATCCTCAAATAAATGAGACACTGAGCACAATAACATAACCCCTTCTAGTGATAGCAAATGTACGCATAGAGCAAATTATCTTAAAAAGGCTCATAATCCTTTTAAGAGATGAATAGATCGTACCCCTTCGCTAGATATGTCAAGTCTTCGTCACCATACAAACCAAGCAAGTTATCTTAAAAGGTATTGGCTTCCTTTGAAGATATGATAAGAACACAAAACCTGTGAAACTCAACTACAACATAAAATAAGTGATAATCAAATGTCTTCTTCAATGAATCACCCCAACGAAATGATGATGGCTGAGAACTCCTCCTCCAGTAACAGTAGTGACATCAGACTAGTCACTAAATCATAGTAGTAGCAATCTTACTTGACTAAACGGAACCAAAACCGGCCAAAGAAAAGTTAGTATGCAACAAGCCAGCAGGAACCATCTCCTTCTGAAGTCAACAAGAATATAAGCCCACCAGTAGGAACAAACCAGTGATACGGACCAGTAGGAACCGACTAATATTACTAGGAGGAACCAAGAACACAACCAACATGAATATATGAGACCAGTAGGAACCATAGCGCACCAGTAGGAACAACATAACCTACCAGTAGCATCTTAAACTTTTTTTTAATGACACACAATCTGTCACGAAGCTATCGCCAAGTTGTTGCTGTTGTTGTTACTGTCCAAAATAAAAATAATGGTACAAAGATAGTTGGACAATACTTCCCAGGCCCATACATGTACGTGATCTAGTCCCATGACAAGTCCATACTCTCGTCCAAAATTAAAAAGCAGCTAGAACCAGACATCAAAATCTCTCGAGATCTTTTGTGATTAGTGTGACCATATATATGGAATGGGAAATATTAAATCCCTAAAAATCAGCTATCTTTAAGAAATGATATTTGACCCTATCCTTTAGAAGAAACACGTTCAACATGTCAATCCCCACATATCACGATCAATAATTATTCATAACCCATAAATCACGCATAATATAAGTCAACCATATTTGCGTCTGACTTAGGAAAACATGCATGCCATAACTGTTTATAATCACATCTTTAGACCTTTTCATCCAATGAATATCACATCCAAAATATGACAATCATAAAATCACGTACAATATACATATTCCATGTATATCACACGTGCAGCTCCACTTAACTCGTGTAGACAAAATCAACCAAATATGTGGACATCAAGCATATATCTCATATTATATTCCCAAAAATCATGCATGAATTCACAATATATAGTTACCATCTTTACGTTGCTATCATTTTAATGCATAACAAATAAAGACGCGTCCATCCTTAATTCACGCAGAAAATAACTCAAACATTATTTGACCTTGTAGAACATAACTGCTTCATACTTATCACACGTCTATTCTTTGTATACAGGTACTTACTCACATGTAGAAACAATACTATCAAACCAGTATTTGCAAAGAGATAAAAGAGTACCTTATGAAGAGTCCTAATGTATGTGAGCACGTCACATCAGACAGTCAATCGATACAAAACACAAGAATACCTCCAATCGTGCTTTTAATGCAACCATCAGTACAACACAACCTTGGACCACAAGACCTATCACGTCTATGTCATCCATAGCAGATAAAGTACCATTCAGCAACAATAACTCACGATCTGAACATGTGAACGACTCATGTCGTCTACTTTTTCTTGTTGTACCGAAAATCCCTATGACTTGGAAGACATGTGACCTGCATCTAGTCTGATTCTGAGTTTGGGACAACCAATATTGTTCTTTGTTTGGAGCAGTAACAACAATCAATCCTAGGGTTTCACAACTCCAAAACAAGAATCACAACAGCCAAACATATTGGTCACCTTAGATCATACGGGGTTCATCGTTGATTCAAGAATCAACTTACCAAAACCAGTATGACCACCATCACAACCACGAATCTGCTCTTCTTTTTTTGATCAAATGCAGTAACATCAACACAACAGCAACAAGATCATGCAAACAACAAATAACAGCAGCAACATAACAACGAATCATCTAGGGTTTGTTGGGAAAAACCCTAGATCAGCAACTTTATTTATATAAAAACAGAAAATAACATATGAAAACCTTGTAGATCAACCAGATCGAGAGCCAACAAGCTCTGATGCCACTTGTTGAGTCTTAGGATCTAGACTCATCTGTGATATATAACAATGATTGTAATGCACAGCGGAACATAATAACAAACACAATCAAAGTTATGAACAAGGCTTTCTTATTCATAAACTGCTTACTAATAAGCTACTAACTACTACTCTTGGTGGCTGGTGCCTTATAAGCTTGACACCAGGAGGAATGCACACACACCTATGGTTTACATTGTTTGTGAATGATTGAATAACCATGTGTGACTAACCCTCTTTATATAATAGAGGTACTAGGGTTACATACTATAGAAACTAATATATTACTACTAGGTCCTTCATCTTGTTTTGTCATATCAACTCAAGATCTCTAAGTCCCAACAAAAATTTAAATCTTTATATTTTAACTTTAGGAAAATGAAACTTTTGACCCAAAATGTTTATAGTTTCAAAAATGAAAGTTTTGACCCTGAACTTGTGTATAATTACATAACAAGCTCGAATTTATATAAAAAGATCCAGGAACTTAAAAAAAGTTAAAAAAATATTTCTAATAATAATAATATTACTATTCCAAAATTATAACTTTTGAAATAGATTTTAACTCATTATTTCATGCAAATTACAAATCTAGGATTTTATAACATCTTTTGTTTAGAAAAAGCCATTTTAGATGATTATATGAACCAAGGCTTATTGAAAGTGTGTATTTTGATTATAACTAAGCTTATTAAAGGCTTAGAACATAAAAAGAACTTATTGAACAAGGTGATGACTTACAAATAAGAAAACCAGGAATCTAGGACTTCTAATGGGCGTATGATCTATATCTTCTTCAAAACTCTTCAAGGACTTATGGAACTTTTTCTTATGCTTGGTACTAATATTAGGAACTTATTAGGACTTCAATGGAGGTATGAGAACAGAATGTAGGTGTACTTAGGTAAGGAAATAAAGGATGAAGTAAAAATGAAGCATAAGGCATCTATTTATACCATTTTCAACACTCAGGCTCCAAGTTAAGGGTATGAACATGTAACAACAGTAGGTAAGTGACTAAGTATTGATAAGGATGTTTCATAAGGTCTAGTAGTGTGTCATAAAGGCTAGAATCAAACTTATCTATGGGTTATGATGCTTAAAAGGCCACAACTAGAAAAGGGTAAGAACAACCATATATCATCTACGAGTAGGCGATGCACCTACTTGTAGACATGAAAAAATATCCTAAATATCTGATCTTGATTTTAAAATTGGGAGGTAAAGTGTTTGAATGTATTTTGGAGTGAAAAACCTAGGCGGATTAAGTTTAAGCGCTTATAACATTGTAATTCTTGTGATTAAGGCTTTAGGAAAGTGACTAGTGATGTATTAGGGTATAATTTGGGTCTACACATTTAGTTTATGAAGTTTAGATCATTGGTTTAATGCTTAAAATAGGTTTAAAGTGAAATTTAGAAGAAAACCTAGCAGGATTAGTGTTTCTAGTGATCTAGGGTTCAATCCTTGTTATAGCCATTATTCTTAAATTTTCTACTGACCTAAAATTATTTTATATCTTATACATTGTATCTAATGTGCCTAAAGAGTTTATACACATGTTTTAATAAGTTATACTTAGTAAACATGTCTAAAGAGTGAAAATACCTATTTTGACCTAATATAGATGTCATGCATTAAAGAGTTGTAAATTATGCATTAGGGGTGTTTTATCTTATTTTAAGATTATATTATAACTTTAATGTGATGCTAATGAGGTTTGTACACTTTTCCTAAAAGATTATACATTGATTCATAGTGAAATGGGTAATATAGTGATTTTTGGTTATCATGCCTAAGTGACTTGTAACTTGTGTTTGAAGATGTGTGCTTAAGGTTTTAGATTGAAATCTTATTTGTATTTGATGTATTATAACTTGCACGTAAGTCTTGATATCTTATTCATGTTATGTAGTTATATTGCTTGTAATTATGGTTTACAAGTGATTTATAGGGTTTTTTTAATGATTTAGGGCATCTTAGTTATATTGGAGATGTTCTTATGAATAATGTACTTATAAGATTACTTTTAGAACTTAGAATTGATATATATATATAGTGTTTGCAACATATAGACATATGTTTGAGTGGCATTTGGGGTTGTGAGACTATATTCATCTTACCAAATAAGCCATAAAAGAAAAAATTTCCTAGTGAATTTTCATGCTCATACAACCAAAGCACATAACATATGTGAAATTTGCGGGTTGTCATATGAATAGTACACTATCTTTTTATTATTTCTCGCAATTCTTTATTACTATATGTTTCATTTGGTGCCAAGGGTAGGCAATTAATGGAGCCATTGTCTTGGGCTCTGTTAATTTGTTGTCTGTCTTGGCTTCGTTGCATGTTGAGCAAGGTGCGTCCTTGGCCACATGTTTTCAATTTGTCATTGTCACGCCCCCAATTTATCAAAGTAAGGCAACATAATGGGGTGCGACAGTCATGACTATCATAAGACATAAATACAAAAAACGACTATTTAAAAGACGTTTTCAATTAATTAAAAGCATAAACTTGTTCGAAAACGAATTACACAAGATCATAATAAAACATCGTTTCAAAAGACTTTAACATTGATCCAAATGTCCATACACTTGTCACGACCATTTTTATTTAAAATCTCCCATGCATAACCATGTCACTCCTCTGTCTTGATACCTGAGAAAAACATTGCTAAAGCGTCAACACAAAGGCTGGTGAGTTCATAAGTTTAAATTTAAATAGTGTGATGAACCATAATATTTTCAAGGCAACCGAAATATAACCTTATAACAAATACAAGATTATAATCAAAGTATACATTTTAATAGCCTACGTCTAAGCTCATGACATTGAAGCATTAACCTAACCGACAAGATATAATAAGAGCCCGAGCAAATGCCTATCCCGAAGCATTTGTAAATCCTCAAATGTAAGTGTATCTAACTTTGGCGACACAACCAAATTAGATAAGGAGGTTAATCCCGATAGATCTATCGATAACATTCGCGCTTACAAAAAGTAATTAACGCTTCATGATAGTGGGCTAAAAGGCAACATGGGATAACGGGACTTAGACATCAAGTAGGCAAACATATGAGTTTTAAGGCACTTATGTTCATCCGTTAAAACAAGCAACGTTCTCACCCCAAAAGAGTTAAGACAATTAAAAGTTGGGCTATGTAACTCACCTTGATGAAATAGCAAAGCGGAAATAATAGTAATGGCACAGAAAACAAGGCATGCAGATCGATGCGTAAACGCTCTACTCGTAACCTAAGTAAAATATCCATACTTAGACTAAATATACAAAACAATAATTTACAAGGTACTTGGTTGATAATATGTACTTGCATTAAATTTATAAAAGCATTTTCTACATTTTTCAAGTTTACAAATTGGAGTTACGGGGTCATCTTTGAAAGCCAATAACTTGTTTATTAATAGTCCAAAAAATAAGCGAGTTGTCAATATGAAAACTAGGCCGCGAGGTCATCAATAAAGGATGAATATCGCCTTTTATTTTAGTCCCTAAGGATTTCAAATAATAGTCCAAAGCGAGCTACTCGGGTCAGGCATTTGAGTTGCTTCCTATATGTAAGTAGGCTTTTCTATCGTTTTAGAGCGAATAACGTAATCATTATTGATCTTCAGGACGTACGGAAAGTATTGCTGTAAACTAGGCCGCATCAAGATAGATACATATTTTTAGTCTTATAAACCATGTTCGTTTAGCAGGTTAAAAGGTGGCGTGAAATGAAGCTTTAGGTCAAGAAGAAAAACATAAACCAAGTGCCAAAATAATTATGTGTTACTTTTCATTCACTGTGTATTTTTACTTTGCCATGGCGCAACTCGTGTCCACCACCAGCATGCACACTTCACACTTTAGTGGGTCTCAGTCCTTTTCTTTGTTCCCGACACTCTACCCCTTCACACATGTATTTCTTAATATGGTTTGACTTTCCTGACACATATGTTTTACTTTCCTACACATTACTTATTTACTTGAGCTACAAAGCTCTACTATTTCCTGACTCATTTTCATACACCCAACACACACATACCATTGTTATTTCCTCTTTTTTGTTTATTATGTAACACCAAGACATAACACTTTTGGTGTTTGGCCTGCTGTACTCACGCATCAGCACACACAAATGCACGCATGAATCCCACTGTTGTCGTCTTGTTTTATTGTTGTTTGTTATACACACACGAATGCACTTCCTGCTTGTAAATACTCACACACGAATACATCTTGTGCTTGAAAACACACACACACACACGAGTACACCTTCTGCTTTGTAAACACACACACATACGTTTCATGTTCTTTTGTTTTTGAATTGATGACACATTGTACTCTTTTATTTCTTCCTGCTATTAGCACACACACCCGAAATACACACATGAAATATAAACCTTTGGAGGTTAGTTTCTGGTTGTCTCGTTACTACATATGATTACACACATGTCCAATCTTATTGCTCATCTAGGTTGTACGTGAACTTATTAAATTGTTAAGTGTCCTCATATCATTGAGGTTCTCATTGTTTTTGTGTTTAGGCATGAAACGTATATTACATGGGAACTACACACACATGTTTCTCTAACCATACTAAGGTAACGGTCCAATGTTCTTTTGCATAAAAAATCACACATTTTATCGACTCCTCACATTAGGTTTATTAGTCTTACACGACCCAACCATATAGCACACATAAATGTCTCCTACCCACCGTTATGTTTCTCGTGCATGGTTTCTCTGTATTATCACGTCACATGTTTTTATCTTTAGGTGGAAGGGTGGTATTACAAACCCACTCAAGGTAATCTTATGTGCTTGTTTACAAATGTGATCCGAAAAAGAAGGACTTCTAACATTAAGTATATTTATGTGATGGGCATTTTATATTTGTAAAAGGTCTTTTAGCAAGTACTTATCAACCAAGAATAAAGAGCAAAATAAGGAGTTACGGGAAGCCTTACAATGGTCCTAGTGATATGCGTGATGGAGAAGGACGAGACCACGAGTTATACGCTTTCAATGCTTGTTAAGTACACTATTCCGCTTAACTTAAAGCTCCTACTTGAGTAGATCTATGCTGCGTAAGCGCTATAAAATTATGGCTCTGAAGTAGCAGTATTAATCTTGGCTTTAACCCGAATCAACACCAATATCAACTTTTAAACGAACCAAACCGAGGCCTTTATATCTTTGTTTTCTGGGTAGCGTCTAAAGTATCACAGGGATGGTTTTTTGTTTTGTTATGTGTTTTTGTAAGTTTGTTTATGGTGAGACTTTTGTTGGTATTTATAGGGAAGTCTAATGTGTCAAGGGTTAATTGTTCTAGTTAGGGTTTGTAAGGTTCCTAGTTGTTTCTTAACTAAGAGGGGAAATAAACAAGTACTCTTGGGAACTTGCCACATTTTTGGGAAGAGAGAAAGGAGTCTTAGTTTCGTCTAGGGTAGAGAGCATATAGGTGGAGTACTAAACTTTTAGCTAATTTAGTTATAAGGTGTTGTACAAGTTTGAAACTTTGAAGGAAACCATGGGAATACAAGAGTATCCAATGGTTTTCGGAGTGAAGGGAGGAGACAAAGGTACTTTTCATTAAACGGTGGGTGTAGTACAATCAAATTTGAAATGGAGATACGGGATGGAGCCTTTTAAAACGTGGATTTTCCTAAGGATGCCTTGGGGCCGGTTTTTGGTACAAAAGCAAGTAAAGTAATAGTTTCTTTTTTACTTTGTCATTTCATATAATTTGTTAGTATTTTTACTTCTATAAATGTAGAAAGGTTTAAATATTGTAAGCGAGGTATTGCGTTTTTGGTAATTAGAGTAGTATTAGGTTGGACAAGTTGGGTTTGAGGAAAACAATGGATGAGGTTACTAAGCACGTTATGGACATAAAAAGTAAATAGATAAACTCACGTATCAAATCTCTCAAATTAGAATACGTTGATTTTATAAAAATTCAGTTCGTTTAATAGTGATCTCTAACACGTATCATAAGTAGACTGAAAATCATCTAAGTATAAATTTTCATGAACGTCAACTATAACATTTAAATTTGTACACAAATTACGTAGAAACAATCGGGACTTTCAATAGACACACAAGTCTAACCCGTACACATCGCGTTTCACGTTAATCAAGTAATTTAAAATTCTCGATAGTTACAGCCATAACTATATACGGTTCTTCAACCCCTGTTTTTCATTATCGAAAGTGGATTTTAGTGGGACTTAGCCACATATATTTTTAGCCAGTCCTAAAATACTAGCTGTAAAGTAAATGGCAATTCTTTTGAACGGCCATGATGATAATACTTGATCGTTCCTATGTGAAATTGATTGCAATTTAGATTATGTGTCGCCTGGTGGGGCAAGCTTTTCATGCTTGTAGCTATGGTGACCATATCTTCATATCCGATCGCTTACTTATCTGAGCCTTTTAGTGGGTGCTTGAAATTGTACCTATTTTTCAG
This sequence comes from Glebionis coronaria, assembly GCA_025667525.1. Taxonomy (NCBI): domain Eukaryota; kingdom Viridiplantae; phylum Streptophyta; class Magnoliopsida; order Asterales; family Asteraceae; genus Glebionis; species Glebionis coronaria. The sequence continues at coordinate 23,437,810 of CM046880.1, forward strand.
CCATATTAGTAGTAAAGTGAATGATAAAAACAAGAAAAAAATACGTTACTGTTCATAACATAGAGAACATGTATACGGTAAACAGATCATAGCTATAATACTTTAGTGTTTGTAAGTGGAATTGATCGGAGTTCCGAAACTACTATTCATAATGGGTGCTTCAATTTAGTCGCTTTTAGTGTCATTTTGCCACCTATCTTTTTTTTCCAGCCCTACCATACTAGTAGTAAAGTGAATGATAATTCTTTTGAAAGGTCATGATGATAATACTTGAGCGTTCTCAACTGGAATCAGCTGGAATCCGGATTATGTATCACATGGCAGGGCAACCTATCACGTTTGCAGCCACAACGACCATATCCTCATATCCGATCGCTTACTTATATGAGTCTAAGAATAACGAAACCTATATTTTCTTATCGTTTTCCAACATAAATGATAGTCGGTTGGTGGTGTCTGCTTCCAAAGGCATGTTTTCGCCATTCTATTGAAATCACGTTGTATAAGTCTTGAATATTTTCTAAAGCTATTATTCATAACTGACGTACATCAGTATGTAACTTGCGATAAACGTGACCTTCAAGAAAAGAATGAAGAAGGTGGTAATATTGGCGCTAATCTTAACGGTGCAAGAAGCAACGTCAAAACTATGTTACGTCTGCTAAAGTTTTTTTGGAGCAGATGCTAAGCACGACGAAAATGATCTGTGTAAACCAAGGTTCTAGATGACGTGGCGACATGGCCAAGCCTTACGCCTTTGCGAGCCATGACGTTTTTAAGACGTGAATTAAAGCGTCATAAAATATGAATGTATGTATAAATTTATATATTTATATCATACTATAAACACGTCGAGGGCACAAAAAGTGTTATACATAAGGAATAAAGTTAATAAACTATTTTTAATGTAACTTTCTTTATTTTTTATATAAAAAATACAATTTTTATCGCGAATTATCAAAATTTTCACTTATCGTCTCACGTCAAGCCTTATGCTCAAGCCTTGGTTTATAGCGTGGCGTGAAGATCAAGCCTTACGCCTTTGCGAGCCTTTTAGAACCTTTGTGTAAACATATTATGCTTATATTTAAGCAAACCTATACGGTAGCAATGTACCATTTTATATTCCATCAATGTATTATTCTTGAGAGGAAATCCGCCCGCAGCAAAACGCGAGTTAAACTATCTTGTTACTAGTATTTATCTATTTTTGGAAATGAAAAGTATTTAAAAAAAAAAGAAAAAGAAGATTAATATAGATTATAAATTATAATTATCAATTATGAAATGAGGAAGTGATTAATTACATGTAAGTGATAAAAGAAGTCAAAAACACACCCCAATCAATCAACCCAACAACACTTGTTTGTACTAGAAAAACCACTTCCTCAGACGACAATTCCCAAGCTCAACTCAACTGACTCTTGTTCTCTCCGCCACCCTCTTTCTATATTTATCTTTCTTTCACACACTCACTCACCTCCTTCATTTCATCACCTTCCTTTTATAAAAATAAAAAATGGCACAATCCTTAAACCTCTCTTCACTCTCCCATTCTTCCCATTCCTCCCATTCATCTTATTCCAAACCCATTTTCCACACCCCCTTCCTAACCCTTCCTTCCTCAAAAAAACCCCTCTTCCTCAGAGCCTCTGTGTCACCCGAACACTTTACGATCCCCGAAAACATCGAAACCAACGGAAGAAATGTTGCTTCTGTGATCGAAGTTGATGCGGTGACCGAAGCTGAGCTGAAGGAGAATGGGTTCAGGAGTACGCGGAGGACGAAGCTGGTGTGTACGATTGGACCTGCCACGTGTGGGTTTGATGAGCTGGAAGGGCTGGCTGTTGGTGGGATGAATGTGGCTAGGATTAATATGTGTCATGGCACGCGCGAATGGCATAAGAGTGTTATTGATAAAGTTAGGAGGTTGAATGAGGATAAAGGCTACGCTGTTGCTATTATGATGGATACCGAAGGGAGTGAGATTCATATGGGTGATCTTGGTGGCGCCTCTTCTGCTAAAGCCGAGGTATCTATCTATCTATCTATCTATATTGCCGGTTTTTATCACTTTTTTGATCAAGTAGTTTTCCGGCCCTTTTTAGCTAGATCCTTTGGTTCTAAGATAGAATGTGATTTTAGTCACGAGTTGGTTATTATATATTCGAGTGACCAAAGGGCTTCGGCTCAGTTGTTACCCACCTCCGAAAAACTCATGGGCACCCGGGGTGAAGGTGTTCCCGCAAATTCATACATTTTAGGTGTTCCCACAAATTCCCTTTTAGCTAGTTTGGTTCTTAGATAAAAAATGATTTTAGATGTCCAAAGTGATTATTTATTAGGAGAATAATAAGATATACCATCATCAAACCAAATGGCCTTTGGCCTAGCGGTAGCCGTAAGATAGTTATGTCCCCGACCAACATGTAGTGGTTTCAAGTCTCGTCGATTTTGTCAACTGTGGTTTTAGCTGATTTGGTTGTAGGATACAACCACGAGTTACTTATTAGATATTCAAGTGATTATTTGATATTATAATTGGTTATGATCAAACCAAATGTATAGCAATATGCGTGAGGGTGCGTTTAGTTAAAAGTAAACACCCTTGTTTTCCTAAAAATGTTTTGTGCAAAACAAGGAAAAGAGAGATTACATTCAAATCAAATGTTTCCATCAAATTCTATACAAAACAGAAAATTCGCATTTCCTGCTTTAACAAGGGAAACTACAAAACACAATTTTCTGGGGGCTTTTATTGAGAGTAGAAAACAATATCCATATGAATGCGTGCTCCCTGTTTTTTGAAAAATTAAATCCCCTCCTTTTTTTCACAAATATGAAAATAGAAAATTAAGAACAATTTTCTTTAACTAAACGCACCCTTATGTCCACAACCAACAGGTCGTGGTTTCAAGTCTTATCAAGGAAGAAAGTGAGATTGTTGTGGTTTTGTGAATTTTTTTTATATTTTACTTGAGTGTGTGAGTTTGCCTTAAACTATACAGTAAGAAATTAGTAATGATCAAATGTGTTAGAGATCGATGTGTGTAATGTACGCGAAGTGATTTCTTGAACAGTGGTTTGAGTGTTTGTTGATTTCTGATTATTGGACCTTACAGAATATCTTTTGATAGGTTAAATATTTGAGCTGTTTTTTTTAGCTAATTTTGGCTGGAGGTTGAAAAATGGTTTATAACATTTTAATCAAGATTCAAGAGTTGGTTATTGTAAATTAAAGTAATTATAGATATTGAGTAATAAGAAAAAGATAACTAGTTATGAGCACATGTATTGGAGATTGTGTAAGAATTATACGAGGTAATGGGCTCCTTCCACCATGGGTACCCGAATAGTTCATTGCTTTCGGCTTTGCGGGGCATTACAATTTGCATACTTAATTATATTGTTTATGATTATTTCTGCTAGTGGTCCGAGTCAGTGTGGCAATGGGTTCAGGCCCCGTGGATTAGTTGGCCCTTTTAGTTGATTTTGTTGTATGATTCTATAATAAAAAATTTGGACCCTTTTAGCTCGTTTAATTGTAGGTTAGAAAATGGTTTAGAACATTGTAATGAAGAGTTGGATGTTGTATATTGAAGTTATTATTCAATGGTAAGAATATGATTAGTACTTAACTATTTATCATCAGATGCGTTGGAAAGAGTGTTTGGAGTGTTAAATGTGTTGAGAGTCGTTATTTAAAAGTGTTTAGAATGTTTGTTCAATTGTGATTATGTGATTGATCAATTATGGGTAAATTGTGCAATGAATCTAACGTCGCTCTACCTGTCTGATAATTGGTTTCACTTTTATAGCCAATATGAAGTTGATTAGTTCACCTGCATAGAATGTCAATCACTAGAAAGTGATTATTAAACTTTCATTATTATATGTACATTGACACCCCCATCAAATCCAAGCAATCTTTATTTGGTTGGAGTATAATGTAGTTGTTTAGGATCCAATTTCACACCAATTCAAGGTGTTGAATCGTAAATGTTAGGCTTAGAACAAAGCTCTAAATCCATATGTCCTACCCTCTCTCCTTCCGTCTTAGCACATGCTAAATGGTTAATTCTCGAGATCAGATGTGTAAAAGGCCAAATATCTGACCATTGTTTTTGCATTGTTGGTAGATTTGTTTACAGGGATCTTGACAATTTAGAGTCATTTACATGTATCTATTTTTCTGTATTCTTATGCTTGTGAATAGTTAAATCAGAATTAATGATTTATCTTAACATTAAATATATGCTGCCTCCGATTATTGTTTCTTTTCATCTATTTATTCACTTGTTTGGCCTTCTGTTTTCCGTATGCGCCAATGAAATTTTCAGGGTCAACAAACCTATTTTTATTTTGGATGATAGTTTTATTTCATTAGAAATTTGAACACAATCTTTTAAGATATTTTTAGTTGAAAGAACTACGAAATATGTTTGATGACATCTTCTTTGCATACAATGATTTATTTGCTGCGTGATTTAATGCAGGATGGAGAAGTATGGACTTTCAGTGTTCGAGCTTATGATTCCCCTCGTCCCGAGCGTGCTATCACTGTAAACTACGATGGCTTTGCTGAAGGTTAGGACATGTCAATTTTAGGATTTATGTGTAACTGATCATATCCTTTAAATTGAAATTGAATTTGTCATGGGTTGTTTACATAACAGATGTGAAAGTTGGGGATGAACTTCTTGTTGACGGTGGAATGGTGAGGTTTGAGGTTATTGAAAAAATTGGCCCAGATGTCAAGTGCTTGTGTACTGATCCGGGACTTTTGTTACCTCGTGCCAACTTGACCTTTTGGCGAGATGGAAGCTTAGTTCGTGAACGTAACGCCATGCTTCCAACAATCTCCTCAAAGGTTGGTGCTTCTATATCATAATATCTATGTAGTGTCAAATACTGGATATATGTTAAAAACTGGATATATGTTAAAAAGTTCACAATTTGTATGACATTGACTCAACTGAAATCAATCATCGCACAAATAATATGGTCCAAATAGCAACACCAAAAAGTTAGTTTTATTCGGTCTAAGGTTAGAATTGAAGAAGAAACACTAACTTTGTCTTAGGTTGTTGTGCGAGTGTATAGCCATCATAATGAACAAGTTGTTTAAAAACATATTACTCAATAAAATTCCAAAGATTAGCTGATGCTAAACCTACATCTTTTTCCTTAATTTATACTAAAATTGTATTTCCATCACCTGATTCGACGGTGTTATACATTTTTAACCAGCGTTCAGATTATTTTTTCCGCATCATTTACCCTACACCTAGCTCATATCTGTTTGCCTTGATCTGAATATGAAAATTTCAAATGTGTGTGATGGAATTGTAGATTTTCAACTCTTCGTCCATGTCACATTATAAAAGTCGTGGACAGTTTTGCCCATAATATGGCTTCTAGTACGTGTACATATAAGATTCTGACCAGCAAGGTTAAAAAAGTTGATCGGGAATTACTTAGCGGAATTAAACTTAACTGGTGTCAAACTAGCAGCAAATACGTAAAGGTTCGGGTAGACACAAAGCTACAATCATAATTGCTGATCTACTATGTCCAAGAAGATTAAACTGAAATTAACTCCATAATAAATGCAGCACATCCGTAACAAAAAAATAAAAATAAAAAAATACACATCTTGAATAGGCCATATGGCAGTGACTAAGAAGAGCTGTCAGACTGTAACTAGAGATGGTTGGAAGAACCGAAGAAGTAACTGTTTTGAGTGATGTTAGATCTTACGAGTTCCATCTTTTTGGATGTATCTAAGTACTTGGCCTTTGGAAATTGACCTAAAAACTGTTTTTCATCTTTTTTGTGTTAGTATTTTACTAATCTTGTTGATGATTGTTGTGCTAACATTTTTAGTATACTTTTGGGATTTATCCCATGTACATGGCCTTTGCAACAACCCCTCAAGATCTGATAGTATTTTGGGTGCTTAGCTACCTTGTTGCTTGACAATGATAGACTTTGTGCGATATAATTCTTGAAGCTAATAGTTTGTGCCTTCAGGATTGGTTGGACATCGATTTTGGGATTGCGGAAGGTGTTGATTTTATTGCTGTATCATTTGTGAAGTCAGCAGAAGTGATTAATCATCTTAAAAGTTACATCAAAGCGCGGTCTCGTGATGGGTAAGAAATTGTTTTATGTTCACGTTTTTCTGCCCATGTACCTTATCTCTCCATTCTTGTATGGCGAGTCCTTAAAGATTTTATTCTCTATGAATTTATAGAGTTTGCAAAAGCGGGTTGACAAAACACACTTAATTAACCCATCTATATGTAATTATATTATTCAAAAAAGCAAAAAGGAAAATGATGTGAATGAGTAGAGCCTTAAATCCCATCGTGAGTCGACCTATGCAGGGACATAGCAGTACTTGCAAAGATAGAGAGCATCGACTCATTGAAAAACTTGGAGGAAATTATTCAAGCTTCAGATGGAGCCATGGTAGCCAGAGGCGATTTGGGAGCACAAATTCCGTTAGAACAGGTCCCGTTAGCTCAACAGAAGATTGTAGAAGTGTGCAGAGAGTTGAACAAGCCAGTGATTGTTGCTTCTCAGTTGCTTGAATCTATGATCGAGTACCCTACACCCACCAGAGCTGAAGTAGCTGACGTTTCTGAAGCAGTCAGGCAACGAGCCGATGCTCTTATGCTGTCAGGTGAGTCAGCCATGGGTCAGTTCCCCGACAAGGCTTTGACTGTCTTGAGAAGTGTCAGTTTAAGAATTGAGAAATGGTGGAGGGAAGAGAAACAACACGAAGTAATGGATCTCCCAGACATTGCGTCCTCTTTCTCGGATAGTATTTCTGAAGAGATCTGCAATTCCGCTGCCAAAATGGGTGAGAAGTCTTGATTGTTATTATTAGTATGAAAATTGCAACGAAATTTATCTGTCCCCCAAAGAAAAGTTAACGTTACATATGAATGGGCATACACAAGCTGAGGTGAAAATGGGCTGGGTGGGCGAATGGTTTGAAACTTCGAGTAACAAGTCAAATGCGTAATTTTATAAATGAGTAAAAATGGATCAGGTTGACGAGCTAAAACGGTATCGCCCTTTTCTTTGATTTATATAATTAAGTAATGTTTCAATCGTGGTTACGTCAATTATACTAATAAAAACAATCTGAATATTTTCAATAAATCAGTTTGGAAGGTTCTAAACAGTTGGATACACTTTGGGTTACTTTTGACCCGTTTGATAGACTCATTTGAGCTGCTTCATGTGATCCATTTTATGTTTTAAAGCAATATTTACGTAAATGGGTCAAAAAGCCAACCTCTAATCACAAGTTTAATGTGTCCACTTGTTTTAACGGGGACTTTGCACAAGAGCCACCTTTTCATTAAAACAGCAATTGCAATCTTGGTTTTTTAGGTTTTCCGTGACAAAGTACTTGAGATATATCTGAGTTAAAGTAAATTTTCTTTTTTACTAAACTACCTACAGATTTTTAAGTTGTAGTTTTCATCACAGTGGGAGCATATTCTTATTGGTCATACTTTTTTTGATGATTTTGCAGCTAATAACTTAGAGGTTGATGCTCTCTTCGTCTACACGAAAGACGGACACATGGCGTCTCTCCTCTCCCGGAGCCGGCCAGATTGCCCCATTTTTGCTTTCACGACCGACACTTCTGTGAGAAGACGCTTGAACTTACAATGGGGTCTAATACCCTTTAGATTGGGCTTCTCAGATGACATGGAAAGTAACCTCAACAAAACTTTTGCGCTACTTAAAGCCCGAGGTATGATAAAATCCGGTGACCTTGTTATTGCCGTATCCGACATGTTGCAATCGATTCAAGTCATGAATGTGCCATAGGGAACACTTGCTTTCTGCCAATTTACTAAGGCCCTTGGTGCTCCATCATAATGCCACACTAGATGGTTTTGGTATGTGTGTATTTCGTGATGTTTTGAGCTTTTTGTGAACTTCCTCCTTGATGACACAAAAGGACTGTAGCTTATGACTTATGGATTATGTAATTTGATGACATGGGTTTGCCTTGTTGAATTTAGGTTGCCTTTTCTATTGTGAGGAGAAATTAAGAAACTTTGGAACATTAAAAAAGTTGACATATGAAATATACATAAGTTGCCTGTACTGAGTTCTACATCAACCAAATGTCTAAGAATTAAGTATATGCAGGCTTGCACAAAGCCGTTGCATTGCAGGTAGATAAGGTTGCTTGTTCTATACCATTTCCATAGGCTGTTTCAAGTGTGTCTCACAGCCTGTAAATAGTTGCTTCAGGTTTTTGGATATAACTAGCTTCTTGTCAATATTACTATATATAGTATATGTTGAACTTAATAACGAGCCGCTTATTTGGTTTTAGAACATATTTCTTTCGGTTTCAGTTTCGGGGACTCATTAGTAACTTGTAAAACCATTGCGTATTTGGTCACTGATAACGGCTTGAATACCATTGATCTATTTGAGTAATGCAGACTATCAGGTGGACTGGGAAAGGGTCAAACCTGAATAATGTTATCCTAGTCCTAGATTATGGTCAAAATATCTAAAAATAGGTAAATTGTCCCTGAATAATTTTATGCTCCTAGATGGAATTATGGTCAAAATATCTAAAAATAGGTTGATTGGGTCATTTTTTCAGGAGGCAAATGGGTGTTGACTGTTGAGCTTTAGTAGTTATCAAAACTTTTATTGTTTGTCTACTATGCTAGCGGGTCACTGCGGGTGATATGACTCGGTCAATGCCCTGCCCTTGATGCGCCATTATTCCCGGCTCGACCAAAGCTTATGCGACTTGTTATGTTTCGCTTCACTTAAGTTCCTTATTAAACCGATTACGAACCACAGGTTCGGTTTGAGAAAACCGGTTTAGAGAACCGATTTTGGTTTTCTCGGTTCGTTCAAGATGATATCAGAGTATACGCCGGTTCAAGATTGAACGGGTTTTCATGGTATTAGAGTATACGTCGGTTCAAGATGATAATGTCAACCATGAAGAAATTGTGTCTCCGTCACCGTCATCTTGCTATTACAAGAATTACCGACAAGTCATCGTATTCTGTCGTTTATCATCGTCAAACCGTTGTTTTCTCATCTTTGATGCCGTGATATTGCGCAGATGCCATGCTAATAGATTTTCACAAAAGAAATAAACGAAGATAAAGAGACTTTAATGTGCCGAAAGCAAGCAAGTGATGGAACCATCGAACCAAAAGTTGTACGAGTACACGTAACTATCAAATATAAGTAAGGTCATGCCATTCAACTTGCGTAGTAATGCAGGCGACAAATGGGTTAAGGCATATAGACAAACAATAAAGGTGTTAATTGAAGATTATCAAACAACTGAACTTCATATCAATTTAAACAATAAAGGTGTTAATAAAACATTTACTGTTGAGGATAATACGAGTTACCTCATATTAAATCAAGCTTTTATAAAAAAACTCAAGTTTGAATTTGAGCTTGACTGGATTAAACTGAACTTTTATTGTGCTCAAATTCGAGCCGGAACCCAATAAACAAGCTCGAATACATGACGAGCCGAGGTTGAGATTTCAATAGCTCAAGCTAGAGCTTTTATGAAACTTTTCGAGGTTTCATGTGTTGGAAAAATTGCTTTGTAAAATAAGTTTTTGCAAAATTTAGACATAATTTACTATATGTATATGTTATATATATTCATAGTGATTAGTAGCTTTGAGTTCTCTTCGAAAAGAGCTTCACAACGAGTTAAAATATGTCCAAAACAGAGTTGGTATGAATGAGATATCGTTTCTCCAAGTAGGACACGTGAAACACAAATTTTGAGAAATGAAACTGTCCCACATCGGTCAAAACATGAAATGAAAACATGTTTATAAGGAGATCTTGGTTTTTACTTTAGATATTCATTTGTGGGTTTTTGTTGGAAAATGTTTTGCAAAATATAGTTTTTGCAATACTTTGGACATAATTTTATATATGTATATGTTATATATATTCGTAGTACTTAGTAGCTTTGCGTTCTCCTCGAAGAGAGCTTCGCAACGAGCTAAAGTATGTCCAATATGGAGTTAATATGAATGAGATATCGTGTCTCAAAGTGAGTCACGTGAAACATAATATTTGGAAAAATATTTGTCCCACATCGCTTGAAACATGAAGTGAAAACATGTTTATAAGGAAATCCTAGTTTCTACCCTACAATATTCATTTGTGGGTTTTTACTCCCACGCCTACGCGCGCGCAGGGGGGGGGGGGGGTGCAGAAAGTGGGATTTCTAGGCCAAAAACGGGTTCGAAGCTACTGAACTTGTGCACGAGCGCGCGACCTGCGGACACGAATGTAGCTCCGAAAACTGGCTTGGGTGCGGGCAGATTTCGGTATCTTTTTTGCTGCGAATTCGATTTGTTTTTCCAGAAAATTCTGTAAATCTATTTTAGGAATAGATACAGAAACAGAATATTTTGTGTTTAAAAAGACAGACAGGAAATCTGTTTTAGTTATAACCGATTTTCCTGACTGTGGTATATATTTTCTTTGAGAACAAGTAAAGTTTTCAGTATAAATATAACCCATTCTCATTCAGTTTTGAAATCAGAAAAACGCAGCTTTTCATACTCCATAACCAGACGATTTTTCCAGCAGTTCTCGATCAGAAACGCAGAAGGCTTCCGTGATCTTTCAGGCAAGTTTGTCTAGTCCGGCTGTACAACAGCTTTGGACGTTGTACCCTGGGAAACAGACGGCGAATCTGTTTTAAGGGAAGCGTGTTAAACACGTGCCTCGTCTTACTTTTACTGCTTTCAATTTTATTTGTTATTTAATTATGTTCTTTGTTTTCTGTTAATTTTATTATTCTTTTAATAAAAGTATACACCGTTTCCCACAATCTTAAAACAGATTCTGTTTAACAGAATTAAAACTTTTATTAAATCGGATTAATAATTTTATCAGATTTATTTATAAACTGTTTCTACCGAAACCAGGATTGAGTTTCACTGGAAATCAGTTTTAATTTACAGATTTTAATTAACAGTTAAGATTTTTTTTTAGCAGTTGTTCTAATCAGTTTATTGAAACCAAGATTGTGTTTCTGTTAAACTGATACGTTTGATAATTACATCTGATTCATTGAAACCAAGATTGAGTTTCTTTGAAGCAGATCCACTATAAGTATATAGAGATCACGATTGAATTTCTTATATACAGATTTATAACAGTTGTCTAACTGTTTGTGTTTTGATCTTGTTTGATCTTTCAGGATGTCTACCAGCACTCCTGTAACTCCTGTAACTCCTGCAACTACTACTGTGAATGTAACTGGTGCGCCAGTTCCCCACACAGTTGCTAATCATGCTGAAAAACCAGAAAAATTCAATGGACAGAATTTTAAGAGGTGGCAGCAGAAGATGTTCTTCTATCTCACTACTTTGAACCTTGCGAAGTTCTTAAAGGAGACTGTACCTCAGGTGGAACCTCCTAAAGAAGGTGTACCCGAAAATCAACAAGCCGTGCAAGCTGTTGAAGCATGGAAACATTCAGACTTCTTGTGTCACAACTATATTCTGAATGGTTTGGTGGACTCTTTGTACAATGTGTACTGCAAGACTAAGACTGCCAAAGAATTATGGGAGTCGTTAGAACGCAAGTACAAAACTGAGGATGCTGGTACAAAGAAATTCGTGGTAGCTCGCTTTTTGGATTACAAGATGGTTGATTCAAAGAGTGTGATAACTCAGGTTCAAGATCTGCAGGTTTTGCTACACGACATTCATGCTGAGGGTATGACTTTGAGTGAAACTTTTCAAGTTGCTGCTATCATTGAAAAGTTACCTCCAAGCTGGGTAGAATTTAAAAACTACTTGAAGCATAAGCGAAAGGAGATGACTGTTGAAGACTTGGTTGTTCGTCTTCGTATTGAAGAGGACAACAAGCTGGCTCAGAAAAACACTTATACACCTGATTCTGCCAAGGCAAATATGGTTGAGCATGGTTCGTCTTCTTCAAAGTCTAAAGGCAAGAGCTTTGGAAAAGGGAAGAATGACAAGAAGAGCAAAGGGAAGTCTGAGTACCTTGCTCCTAAGGCTGGAATTGCGAAGCAGAAGTTCCAAGGAAATTGCTTCAACTGTGACAAGCCAGGTCATCGTGCTGCTAATTGCAAAGCGCCAAAGCGGGTGACTCCACGCGAGGCTAATATGGTGAATGATAATGTGGACATGATTGCTATGGTGTCTGATGTCGTTACCATGATCTCCGAAGTTAACCTGGTAGGTTCTAATAATAATGATTGGTGGGTTGATACTGGGGCAACCCGTCATGTGTGTGCTGACAAGAGTATGTTTCACTCTTTCAGAGCGGTTGACAATGGAGAGAAGCTGTACATGGGCAACTCTGCAACTGCTGATATCAAGGGCGAAGGAGATGTTATTTTGAAGATGACATCCGAGAAAGAGCTCAAGTTGACTAAAGTCTTGTATGTTCCGGAGATTCGCAAGAATCTTGTGTCCGGATGGCTTTTGAATAAGTTTGGTTTTCGTCTTGTTTTTGAGTCTGATAAAGTTGTAATTTCTAAGAATCAAATGTATGTTGGTAAGGGGTATGCCTTGAATGGTATGTTTAAGCTCAATGTAATAGTTGTTAAGAGTGATATCAATAAAATGAATTCTTCTGCTTACTTGATTGAGTCTTCTAATGTGTGGCATGGCCGTCTTGGACATGTTAATTTTAATTCAATGCGTCGTTTGATTAAATTAAATGGCATACCAAATTTTCATACTGATTCAAATTATAAGTGTGAAACTTGTGTCGAAGCCAAACTTACAAGATCATCTTTCAAATCGGTTGAACGAAAAACCGAACCACTTGATATGATACACACAGACATATGTGATTTGAAATCACTACCCACAAAAGGTGGCAATAAGTACTTCATCACGTTTATTGATGATTGCACAAAGTACTGCTACGTTTACTTGTTGAAAAGTAAAGATGAAGCTATAGACAAGTTTGTTCTATACAAAACCGAAGTTGAGAATCAACTTGGTAGGAAAATCAAGGTTGTACGAAGTGATAGAGGAGGTGAATATGTGTCTCCTTTTGCTGATCTATGTGCTAAACATGGAATTAGACATGAGTTTACTGCTCCTTATTCACCTCAGCAAAACGGTATTGCCGAAAGAAAGAACCGTACCTTGAAAGAAATGGTCAATGCCATGTTGTTAAGTTCTGGTATGAGCCGGGACATGTGGGGGGAAGCCATTCTAACGGCTACTTATCTTTTAAACAAGATACCTCGTAAGGATAAAGAGGAAACCCCATATGAACTGTGGATGGGAAGAAAACCATCATACCAGTACTTACGAGTGTGGGGGTGTCTAGCCAAGGTAGCTGTGCCGACACCTAAGGCCCAAACGATTGGACCTAAATCTGTGGATTGTATATTCATTGGATATGCTAAGAATAGCAGTGCGTATCGTTTCATTGTACATGATTCGAAAAATCCTGATATACACAAGAACACAGTTATGGAATCAAGGAATGCGTCCTTCTTTGAAAACATATTTCCTTGTTTAAAGAAGGAAAATGGAAGCACATCTAGAATAGATGATGCAGTTGTCCAAGATAAGAGACAACGAGATGATGATGATCTCCAAGATGAGAGACAAGATCAACCCGAGGAAGAAGAGGTTGAACCTAGAAGAAGCAAACGGGCGAGAACCGAGAAATCCTTTGGACCCGATTTTGTCTCTTTTATGGTAGAAAATGAACCTACTTCTTATCAAGAAGCTGTAAATTCCTCGGAAGGACCTCGATGGAAAGAAGCGATTAATAGTGAAATAGAGTCTATTTTACAAAATCATACTTGGGAGCTCGTGGATTTACCTCCTGGTTGTAAACCACTAGCCTATAAATGGATCTTCAAGAAGAAGATGAAAGCTGATGGCACCATTGATAAGTACAAAGCAAGATTGGTGATCAAAGGTTTTAGACAACGCGAAGGTCTAGATTACTTTGATACTTATTCGCCTGTTACGCGAATAACTTCTATTAGGATGATTCTTGCTATTGCCGCATTAAGAAATTTAGAAGTTCACCAAATGGATGTGAAAACGGCTTTTCTAAATGGAGATTTAGAAGAAGAAATATACATGAACCAACCCGAGGGTTTCATGGCTCCTGGACAAGAGAGCAAAGTTTGTAGGCTTGTTAAGTCATTGTATGGCTTAAAGCAAGCTCCAAAACAATGGCATCAAAAGTTTGATCACGCCATGCTAGAGGGTGGATTCAAAATTAATGAATGCGACAAGTGTGTTTATGTCAAAGACACGAATAGTGGATATGTAATCTTGTGTCTTTATGTCGATGATATGCTTATCGTTGGCAGTAACGACAAGATAATAAAGTCTACTAAAGATATGTTGAAATCAAAGTTTGACATGAAGGATATGGGTTTGGCTGATGTGATCCTTGGAATAAAGATCATACGAACTCAAAGTGGACTTGCATTAAGTCAAGCACATTACGTGGACAAAATTCTTAATACTCATAATGCGGGGGATTCCGGCCTAGCTAGAACTCCAATAGACACCAGTTTGCATCTATCTAAAAATAGAGGCGTAGGTGTTGCCCAATTAGAGTATTCAAGAATTATTGGCATGTTAATGTATTTGATGACATGTACCCGACCTGACTTAGCATATGCTGTTAGCAGGCTGAGTAGATATACTAGTAATCCAAGTGATGCACATTGGAAAGCTATGACTAGGGTACTTCATTATTTGAGATACAGTCGTGATTATGGACTGAATTATGCTAGATATCCAGCTGTTATTGAAGGATACAGTGATGCAAATTGGATATCTGACATAAAGGATTCTAGATCGACCAGTGGATATGTGTTTACACTGGGAGGGGCCGCTATATCTTGGAAGTCTTCCAAGCAAACTGTAATAGCTAAGTCCACGATGGAATCAGAATTTATCGCGTTAGATAAATGCGGAGAAGAGGCGGAATGGCTACGTCAATTCGTAGAGGACATACCCAGGTGGCTTAAACCGGTAACGGCCATTAGTATACATTGTGATAGTCAATCGGCAATTGGCAGAGCTCATAGCACAATGTATAATGGAAAGTCTAGACATATCCGTCGTCGACATAATTCGGTACGACAACTACTCTCAACAGGAGTTATCTCAATTGACTATGTGAAGTCAAAGGATAACATTGCGGATCCGCTTACGAAAGGCTTAAGCAGAGAGTTAGTTAGTAAGTCGTCTAAAGGAATGGGACTAAAGCCCTTGAAGGAATGAGTTTCTATGAAGGAAAACCTAACCCAGTTGACTGGAGATCCCAAGATCTGGGTTCAATAGGACAACCTAATCATAGAAATGTGGGGGAAGTCACGTCAATGTGGGGGAGTTACTTAATAAAATAACTTTCCTAGTCCATTCCTAGAACAATGTGACTTGTTGAGAGGTTAAACATATGGCTTAATGATTCAGGATGAAATCATAAAGCATAAAGATTCAAGATGAAATCATAAAACATATGTTTTTAATGATTCAAGATGAAATCACCTATGTGAGAGAGAAGTGGGGTCGCTTCGAAGGAAATTGTGGGGGCGCAATTTCTAAGAGCTCTTGCAGAACCAGGCGAGTGTTCATGACCATAACGAACACGACTATGAGGACTTGACAAGGTCAGGGAGAGTCTTGTGTGAGTGTGTATTGTCGTCTACGTAAACAGAGGCTGAGTTCAAGGACATCGCGTCTACTCAGATCTAGGAGACTAAGTGCATCTCACAAGGGAAGGTTCAAAGGGTTACACCTACCTATCCTATGCAGGACTTAACCGCAGAAATTTTGCCGAAACTTTCGTGTGTTTTCGACCGATTCCCATTCATGTGGGGGATTGTTGGAAAATGTTTTGCAAAATATAGTTTTTGCAATACTTTGGACATAATTTTATATATGTATATGTTATATATATTCGTAGTACTTAGTAGCTTTGCGTTCTCCTCGAAGAGAGCTTCGCAACGAGCTAAAGTATGTCCAATATGGAGTTAATATGAATGAGATATCGTGTCTCAAAGTGAGTCACGTGAAACATAATATTTGGAAAAATATTTGTCCCACATCGCTTGAAACATGAAGTGAAAACATGTTTATAAGGAAATCCTAGTTTCTACCCTACAATATTCATTTGTGGGTTTTTACTCCCACGCCTACGCGCGCGCAGGGGGGGGTGCAGAAAGTGGGATTTCTAGGCCAAAAACGGGTTCGAAGCTACTGAACTTGTGCACGAGCGCGCGACCTGCGGACACGAATGTAGCTCCGAAAACTGGCTTGGGTGCGGGCAGATTTCGGTATCTTTTTTGCTGCGAATTCGATTTGTTTTTCCAGAAAATTCTGTAAATCTATTTTAGGAATAGATACAGAAACAGAATATTTTGTGTTTAAAAAGACAGACAGGAAATCTGTTTTAGTTATAACCGATTTTCCTGACTGTGGTATATATTTTCTTTGAGAACAAGTAAAGTTTTCAGTATAAATATAACCCATTCTCATTCAGTTTTGAAATCAGAAAAACGCAGCTTTTCATACTCCATAACCAGACGATTTTTCCAGCAGTTCTCGATCAGAAACGCAGAAGGCTTCCGTGATCTTTCAGGCAAGTTTGTCTAGTCCGGCTGTACAACAGCTTTGGACGTTGTACCCTGGGAAACAGACGGCGAATCTGTTTTAAGGGAAGCGTGTTAAACACGTGCCTCGTCTTACTTTTACTGCTTTCAATTTTATTTGTTATTTAATTATGTTCTTTGTTTTCTGTTAATTTTATTATTCTTTTAATAAAAGTATACACCGTTTCCCACAGTTTTTACACTCACAAATTATTTCAGCAGTTCATCAATCAACAGATGACGCGTGTTAAACATGTGCCTCGTTTTAATCTTTGCTATTTCTTCATTATTGTTATTTAATTTAATCTCTTTATTTTCTATTACTTTTATTAATTGTAATATGATTTTATGTTAATAAAAATATAAGTGTGCTAGTTACCCACATTATTGCTAATCATGCTGAAAAACTAGAAAAATTTAATGGGCAAAATTTTAGGGAGGTGGCAACAGAAGATGTTCTTCTATCTCACAACTTTGAACCTTGCGAAGTTCTTAAATGAAATTGTACCTCAGGTGGAACCTCCTCTGAAAGGTCAACCCGCTAATCAACAAGCCGTATAAGCTGTTGGGGTTTACTTCGTCCCAACCAGGGTATAGATAATCAAAATCTAGCTACGTACCAAAACAATGGTTACCGGATATCACTTGGAATCGTGTAATCACTTTCCAAAGTAAATTATTCGACCCTAATGCCTGGGTATCACGAATACCTACTTGGGATAAGACCAAATGCTGTTAGTGATTTAGGCACAAATCTCTAACCCTTTTGTTGCTATGTATTTCTTGTTTTCTGTGTCATCTCATACAGCTATGATCACTTTTATATAGGTGTAGTACTCAAACCCTAGTCAATGGAATTAAGAGAAATTAACGGCCCATTGACTCCTCTTAATATGCTCCATAATATCAGGTCAAAGTGGTTACAAGACCAATTTAACGTGGTCTTTAATGCACTTGAATTGGTCAAAGACCGTTACAAGCATACTTGTTCAGCTCCAGCATTAGTCCATCCTTCAGTCCTACTGAAGCGTCAGCAAACCCTGAAGGGTGTTCCTGCTGAAACCTTCAGTACTGAAGAAGACTTGCTGATGACTAGATACTGAAGACATGTCTTCAGTGGTGTTACTCCCTGATGAATAACTTCAGTCCAGAGTTACACTCTCTGAAGATCATCAGCGATGCTGAACAAACTTTAACCACAATAAGAGTCAGGGTGTTCAAGGACTTATGGGTGTACACTCCGTATCTCCTTACCCATTCACTAGTATGAACTGACCCACAATTGAACTATATTTCCAATAATCCTCCCCAATATAGTACAATTCCTTTTTGCATGAAAATTAACATTAAAAAAACTAGTGCATCAATGAAAATATCCTAAGGATTGAATTTCCATCTTAGTACAATACTTCAAACATTCGAGAATCAGGGTGTTCTAAGAATTAAACCCTTCAACTACTTTGAATACCTGAAGATAGAATACACACAAGTTTTCAAATACATAACAACTCCTGACACTACTAGCCATGTGTCCATATCCAAATTCATAAATGTTGTAAGAGCCAAGTCCATGCTCCCTGAGGCGGCGAAACCTCAACATTTACATAGGTGGTTCCTCTTTAGTTCATGCTCTTGCTTTACCACTTTTCAAAGACATTAACCACTGAGAAGTTTATAACTTCATCCTCCTTCAGCAAGTACAAGCACATCCTTGGGATGATATACATGTGCTTCAGTCCCCTGAATGTTCAGCTTTCCACATTGAACTCAGCTCCCAAGTTTCCTCAGGAGGGAGTTGGGTATCCTATCATTCAGTGACTAGAGTTGACTTTTAAACCCATCCCTTCAGCAGACTTTATAACCAAGTTTCTAGCCAATCCCTTCGTCAAGTGATCAGCTAAATTTTGTTGAGACCTCACAAACTCTATTGAAATCACCCCATTCATGATTAGCTCACGAATCATGCTATGTCTAACACCTAAGTGTCTAGACTTACCATTGTACATTTGGCTATATGCCTTAGCCAATGTAGCTGCATTATCACAACGGATAGATATGGGTGCCATAGGTTTGACCCACAATGGAATCTCAAGAAGCAAGTTTCTTAACCATTCAGCTTCTTTACCAGCAGCTGCTAGAGCCACAAACTCAGATTTCATGGTAGAACCAGTAATGCAATTTTGCTTCTTGGATGCCTAAGAAATTGCACCACCACCAAGTAGGAATACCCAGCCACGGGTGGATGTTGCTGATCCAACTTGCATCAGTGTAACCTTCCAACACTGATGGATATCTAGTATATGACAAACAATAATCCATTATTCCTTTCAAATACTTCAGTACCCTCTGAATTGCTTGCCAATGTTGAGTACTAGGATTACTAGTATACCTACTCAGTTTACCCACAACAAATGCAATGTCAGGCCTAGTACTAGTCATGGCATACATCAAGCAACCAATAATCCTATAATACTCAAGCTGGGAGACAGCCTGCCCATTGTTAGGCATCAGTTTCTCACTTGTATCCATTGGTGTACTCACTGGAGTACAATCAAAGTGATTGAATTTCCTCAGTACCTTCTCAATATAATGAGACTGAGAAATTACAATACCATCACTTTCATGTTTGATCCTTATGCCAAGGATAACATCAGCCTCCCCCATGTTTTTCATGGAGAACTTTGATGACAAAAAATCCTTTGTCTGATCAACCTTAGCTTGGTTAGTACCAAAGATTAACATGTCATCAACATATAGGCAAATGATGACTCCTTTACCAGATTCATCAAATTTGCTATATACACATTTGTCAGCTTGGTTAAATGAATAACCATTAGACAAAACCACTTCATCAAACTTCTGGTGCCATTGCTTAGGTGTCTGCTTCAGTCCATATAAGGACTTAATCAGTTTACACACCTTGCCTTCATGACCAGGCATGATGAAACCTAGAGGTTGGTTCATGTAAACCTCCTCATCCAAATCACCATTCAAGAATGTTGTCTTCACATCCATCTGATGAATAATCAGATTGTGAATACTTGCTAGAGCAATCAGCATTCTTATGGTACTGATACGTGCTATTGGAGCATATGTATCAAAATAGTATATCCCTGACTTTTGTTTAAAGCCTTGAATGACTAGCCTTGCCTTGAACTTTTCAACAATTTCATCTACCTTCATTTTCCTTTTGAAAATCTATTTGTTACCAAGTGGATTACAACCTGGAGGTAGATCAACCAACACCCAAGTGTTGTTTCCCATGATGGAATTCATCTCATCATTTATTGCTTCATTCCAGAAAACAACATCTTGGGACTTCATTGCTTCATCAAATATTTTGGGATCATCCTCATTAAAGCAATAGGAGTATTGATCAGAGACCTCATCCCTTGTTCCTTCAATCAAGTATAGTTGAAACTCAGGCCCAAAATTTCTTGGAGTCCTATGCCTTGTGCTTCTTCTAAGCTCAGGCTTAGGTTGCTGAACCACAACCTCATCAGTGACCCTTTCAGGTTCCACTAAAGCACCAGTGTCCTTAGCTCCAGTAGGAGTCCTAAGGTTTGGTCTAGGGACTGATAAGAATCTAGTCTCATCAAAGTTAGCATCCCTTGATTCAATGATTGAGTTTATAGAAAATGAATCATTAGGTTCAATATCATAGAACCTATAAGCCTTGGAATGCTCAACATATCCAACAAAGATACATTCAATGCCTCTTTCACCCAAGGTTTTCACCTTTGGATCAGGGAGTCTTACAACTGCCCTACAACCCCAAACTTTGAGGTAGTTCAAGTTTGGTTTCCTTTTAGTCCAGAGTTCATAAGGGGTAATCTTGTTCCTTTTGTGGGGAACCCTATTTAATAAATAGCAAGTTGTTAACATAGCTTCACCCCAAAACCCTTGACTCAGTCCTGAATAGGACAACATGGAGTTAACCATTTCCTTTAGTACTCTATTTTTCCTTTCAGATATACCATTTTGCTGAGGGGTATAGGGGGCAGTCATCTCATGGATTATTCCAACAGACTGAAAGTACAAAGTATCCATGTACTCACCTCCCCTATCAGTCCTTAATCTTTTGATTTGGACTCCTTGTTGTAATTCAACTTCAGTCTTAAATACTTTAAATTTATCTAATGCTTCATCCTTAGTATGTAACAAGTAAACATAACAAAACCTAGAATCATAATCAATAAATGTTACCAAGTATTTCTTATTCCCTAATGAAGGAGTAGAATGCAAATCACATAGGTCACTATGGATTAGCTCCAAGACTTTAGTTTCACGTTTTACATCTTGAAATGGTTTCTTAGTTATTTTGTTCAGCATTCAAGTCTGACACTTTTTAGTGTCCATGTCAAATATTAGGATTAACCCATCCTTAGACATATTTTGCATCCTCTTAAAGTGGACATGGCTCAGTCTAGCATGCCATAGTGAAGAATCCTTCAGTTTACTGGCGGATAGTGAGGCTGAACAAATGTTTACACTACCAGTACCAACTGAGTCAATGCTGGTGGTATTTTCACAAACAATATTAAGCCTGAACATTTTATTACTCAAATAACCAAAACCAATAAACACACCATGTTTGGATAAAACAAATTTATTAGATTCAATCACTTGTTTATAACCACAATTATTCAAAACACTACTATAAACCAAATTCTTCCTAATATTAGAAACATGCAAAACATTAAACAAGCTAACAATATTTCCAGAACTAAACTTAAGATCTACACAACCACGTCCATGCACTAGGGCTGTTGATTCATTTCCCATCTGAAGAATAGATCCATCATTCAGTGACTCATAAGTCTTGAACCAGCATCTATCTTTACACACATGAACAGTTGCTCCAGAATCAACCCACCACGCAACATCATCATCCTGCACAAAATAAGCTTCAGATACATATGTAACATAATAAATCTGGATAGATTCATTAAACATATTCTGACCTTTTAGTGTTGTGTTGTTAGAACCAATCACTGAACCATTTGTGTCTGATCCACTAGCTTTGCTGCCAGTACCAACACCTTTGCAATCCCTTTTGAAGTGTCCAGGTTTATCACACTTCCAACAAGCCACTAATGACTTCTTGTTAGGATTTGCTTTGGTGTTCTTCTGATGCTTACGTTTGCCCTTGTTGTCATTGTATCTGATGGAGTTGTTATGCTCCACCATATTGACAACTGATGAACCAGCAACATTGTTGCTCTTTGGCTTGTCACTTTCATGCACCCTGAGGGATTCCTCAATGCGCAAATGACTGCCCAACTCAACAAGAGTTAATTCCTCCTTCTTATGTTTCAAGGTATGCTTGAAATCTTTCCAAGAAGGAGGTAATTTGTCAATGACACAAGAGACCTGAATGGTCTCATCCATGTTCATTTTATGTTGTGTAAATCTACCAAGTATTCCAAGAAGTTCATTGTATTGTTCCATGACCGGTCTTGAATCAGTCATTTTGTAATTTGTGAAATCACTCACCTTACTTGATGCATCCTCAGCCATATATTTGGCTTCCATGGAATCCCATAGTTCTTTACCAGATTCAGAATTTTGGTAAATATCAAATAAGGAATCAGACATACCATTGAGAATAATACCACGACACACATAGTCGTCATTCCCCCATTTGCTCCTTTTCCTCAGTTCCTCCAAAGTAGCATCATCACCACCATCAGGAATGGGAGTAGCCAGCACATACACCACGCTCATGGTAGAAAGAAGAAAGTGCATCTTCTTTTGCCATCTTCTGAAATCCACCCCTTCAAACTTATCCAGCTTGGAGAAGTTAGCCATCATATGCTTCATAGCAGCCGCCATTGATTATCACAAAATAATTTACTTTGATTGTTGGGGTTTACTTCGTCCAACCAGGGTATAGATAATCAAAACCTAGCTACGTACCAAAACAATGGTTACCGGATATCACTTGGAATCGTGTAATCACTTTCCAAAGTAAATTATTCGACCCTAATGCCTGGGTATCACGAATACCTACTTGGGATAAGACCAAATGTTGTTAGTGATTTAGGCACAAATCTCTAACCCTTTCGTTGCTATGTATTTCTTGTTTTCTGTGTCATCTTATGCAGCTATGATCACCTTTATATAGGTGTAGTACTCAAACCCTAGTCAATGGAATTAAGAGAAATTAACGGCCCATTGACTCCTCTTAATATGCTCCATAATACCAGGTCAAAGTGGTTACAAGACCAATTAAACGTGGTCTTTAATGCACTTGAATTGGTCAAAGACCGTTACAAGCATACTTGTTCAGCTCCATCATTAGTCCATCCTTCAGTCATACTGAAGCGTCAGCAAACCCTGAAGGGTGTTCCTGCTGAAACCTTCAGTACTGAAGAAGACTTGCTGATGACTAGATACTGAAGACATGTCTTCAGTGGTGTTACTCCCTGATGAATAACTTCAGTCCAGAGTTACACTCTCTGAAGATCATCAGCGATGCTGAACAAACTTTAACCACAATAAGAGTCAGGGTGTTCAGGGACTTATGGGTGTACACTCCGTACCTCCTTACCCGTTCACCAGTATGAACTGACCCACAATTGAACTATATTTCCAACACAAGTTGTTGAACCATGTAAACATTCAGACTTCTTGTGTCACAATAGTTTGCACGGCTTGTTGATTAGCGCATTGACCTTCTCGAGGAGGTTCCACCTAAGTATAATTTCATTTCCCAAAATTTGTGTTTCACGTTACCTACTTTGAGACACGATCATTCATACTAACTCTGTTTTGGACATACTTTAGTTCGTTGCGAAACTTTTTTCGAGGAGAACACAAAGCTATTAATCACTACGAATATATATAACATATACATATATTAAATTATGTTCAAACTTTACAAAAACTCATTTTACAAAGCAATTTTTTCAACAAAATATATTTTTATTAATATAATTTTCATCAAATATTATATAACATAAATAAAATTATTTAAAGTAAAATTAAACAAAAATATTCTAAAAAATTAAACTAGGCACTTACTTTAATAAGATGTAAATTTGAAAAACTTCTTTCGGTTGTTGGTGTTTTTTTACATTGATGATCGCAAGAAATAGTTTTGTCTTCTAATTTAGTATTGAACATCAACTAGAGTAAATGAGTGTTTTTTTTCCCTTTGAACCACTAGAGTGACTATTAAAATTATGATCCTCTATTAAAAAACTAAGTTAACCACTTATAACAAGAACAATACCCGTGTATTGCACGGATAGACGATTATTTATAAATTAAGGATGGTTATAACATCTAATATAAAAAGGTAATACAATATGAACCTATCTCATTTAAATAAATGGTAATACATCTAAAACATTCTAAATAAGAAATTATTAAGTCCAATAATCTTGCATAGTGTCCACACATTGATTATTTGCAACTTGATCAACACTCATCCTTGTGTTATCCACATCACCACGACTTGGTGTTTCAGATGATTCTATTTTAAAATTTGAAGAAGAACACACAACTTTATTTAGATTATATATAATTTAAAGCAAAGACAAAGATTCTTAATGTGCAAAATCACCAACATGGCAACATGTGTTTTGATATCAGAAGGCTTTACATCCACGATCAAATAAGTGATGCATTTGAAGTATACACTGAAATTAATCAGTAATGGGATTCTAAGAACACTAACTAATAAGAGAGTAAAATATGATATGAGCTCTACAACCTATCTACTTTTTAAACATGTTTATCTATTATTAATCAAGTACAGTAGTATTTAACTTCTGTGTTAGTTTAACCATAATACTACAATTATAACACACGTTTGTTAATCTACACCCTACTACAACCCCATATACTAACATGTGAACTCATTTGTTGACATAATCAACGAACCTCCTATCCTAAATTACCGCCAAAACTTCTCATAACCATGATTTCCTCCAAAACCTTCTCCCACTCATTCGCAATATCTCTTTTGTCAAGTTTATAAATATTCAATTGTTTGTCACTCTTTATAGGTTCTTTGTCATTTTAAAAAAATTCATATGGGTCATCTAAGTTATTGTCTTGAAAACAAAACAAAAAGTGCTTGAAACTTGTTAAATCAAACATGCATATGATGCTCAAAATTAAGAACCATTAGCACATGTCACCGATTTTTACAAACAAATACTAAAGAGCACATAGGAACTATTACATGAACTTTCTGAGCTTGCAAAGATATCGGAAGTAAATAATTCATGATTACAAAATGCTGTAAATTTTTAACATTCTAAATATAGTAACTTCAAAACAAACAAATCATTGTAGGTTTGTAGATGTGCATCTACAAACTACTTCAAACCTGTAAGTACATAGTAGTGCAACTTGTTGCATCTTTAAACAAATCAATCATGCAACTGGATTATTACCTTTTATTTTTGGCATAATGGTTTATGGAGTAAACATCTGCATTTTGGTTTAAAGAAGCGACAATAACATTATCGACTTCGTTATATATTACAATAAAAAGAATATGATAAAACAAAGACAAATAAGTTAAATAGCAAAGATACAACGTGATCATTGTTTCAATGCAGTAAACAATTAAAAATATATGGCCCATACGATCAAACTTATGAGGGAAAGCAGTCGATGGCCATGTATGTGTGTTCATGGAGTAAACATCTGCATTTTTTACAACTCCTTCACCATCAAATAACATTTTCTATCCATCTCGTCATATGAATCTTCGATAACAATGACACCATCCCACTTAAAGGTCATCAAGTTGTTCTCACATTCCATAGGCGAATCAAGCTCGCCAAGGTAGTACCAAATTGTTTGCCATGTTCCTTGAACTTCAATGATTATAATTAGTAATATGTGGATGTTGATGAATACCACGCTGCGACTTACTTATATACAGTTTTTCATGACCAAAATGGCAACAAAAAATACAAATCTAAAACTTTGAAGTACCGAAATTATATGTGAGTTTGTTACAAAAGGATATAGTCAATTGTTCTTATCCTTCCACTCAATTTTATAAAACGTGCGTATATAATAGGTCACATACAACCTTCAGATTTATTGGATTAATATATGCGGTTGAGATTACTTCTAATATAGATCTTACGATTTTAAACATGCCATGTCACATTTTATTCTCTTTGTAGCGCCAACAAGAAATAAGTATAATTTAGTAAATGCCGACAACAAAAGCTGATATTCAAACCCTTTCGTTTTATTCATAAAATCTATACAACGAACTCATAAGTTTTTCGAAAATAAATACGTCTTAGTCAAACCCTTTTAGTAGACGATATACAAATTTCAATGCATGTACCGAAAGCGAGTGATGGAAGTATGGAACCATTGAACCATCAGTTGTACGACTAACCATCAAATATAAATATCTTCACGATATCTATTTCTGGGTTAAAAAGTAAGATCATGACATTCAACTTGCGTACTTCGTATTTTAATGCTAAAACCAGGAAACAACTACCTACACAATCTAGTAAGCTAGACTCATATATCGAATCTAATTATATTTTCATCATATAACATAAGTTCAACATGCAGGAGCGACCTGAGCCAAATATTAGATACTCGATCACTTGCCAAAAAAATATAAATAGTGGGGTGATCTAAAGTTCCCACTGCCCATACACGTTACACTGCATTTATTTCGATTAGTTAGCCAAAAATTTAAACCCTACCTAAAACTGGCCGAACAAAATTCAAAGTCAAGTGGTGTGTTAGTTGTATCCAAATAATGGCTACCTATTTCGCTAACCGATTTTCTTAGATGTATATATATATATATATATTATATTATATATAAACTGCACAGAAACTTCAATACTAAATTGCACAACAGTATTCGATACTAAATTGTGCCTGGTAGTTGATGCGGCACAATGTAAACGTGTCAAGTATAATGTTAAATGTGTAGTTATTGGATATAATTTTCTTTTCTTTTTATTCTCTTATTTGGGGAATTGAATGAGGAAGCAGTTATCTTGCTTAAACGAAAATTCTTTATGACTTAAGATATCGGAGTACAGGCTGCTCTACTTATCTTTAATAAAATTACGTTCGCTATAACCAAATGAGTGGGGATAGTATCTCGGCTGCCCATTTTCAAATCCTATTATTTTAATGAAGTAATATTTAATATAATAATAATAATAATAATAATAATAATAATAATAATAATAATAATAAAGGGGTGGGAGCGCAGATAGTATCTCGACTTCCATCCAATTTGTTGTAAAATCCCTTTTTGTTTCTAATAAAAGTGATGGTATAATAATAATAATAATAATAATAATAATAAAATAATAAAATTTTGTGTAATTAATAAAATTGGAATTTTGTGATTAATAAAATTGGAATTTAAAAAAAAAATAAAAAAAAATAAAATAATAATAATAATAATAATAATAATAATAATAATAATAAAAAAAAATAAAAAAAATAATAATAATAATAATTTATCGATGTGTTTTGTGTTATCGCTTAGGTATTCTCTTGTTCTCTGTTTCGAAGCCATGTTCAGCTTATTCGAGAGTATTTGATGGGGATATATTTGGGGATCATGCGGTATCGTGTGCTGGTATTGTTGGGATTAAGCATCGTCACAATTTGGTACGTGATACTCTTGCTGATATATGCTATCGTTCATGGATATCTGTCGGAAAAGAAGTTAATATCGGATTAGATGGAGGACTTGATAATGCCTTACGTCCGGCATATATTTTGTTTTATTCTTGGGATGGAGGTAAAGATGTGTGTGTTGATCTGACTGGTTATTCTCCTTTGACTCGAACGGGGATGAATGACTTTGTACCCGACCGAGCTGTGATTGATGCTGCACAACGTAAACGATGCAAGTATATGACTAAGTGTGCAGTTCTCGGATATGTGTTTCTTCCTTTCTCTTTCTCTTCTCTAGGTGAGTTACAAAAAGATGCAGTTGCGTTGCTGAAGAGGATCCAAAGATTTTCTAAGGCTCAAGACATTGGAGCGCGCGCTGCTGTACATATTTTCCATAGAATATGTTTTGCTATTGCTAAAGGGGTGGGAGCGCATATAGTATCTCGACTCCCATCCAATTTGTTGTTAATATCTTTTTTTTTCTAATAAAGTGTTGGTTATAAAAAAATAAAAATAAATAATAATAATAATAATAATAATAATAGATGATAATTAAGGTCGGGTCAGGTTGACATGTTCGAGCTACCAAGTTGGCGGGTTAAAAACCATAACTCGAACAAAATTCACTTAAATAATTAGCTCAATTGTGTCAACCTTAACTTGTATACACGTAATCGAAATTTGACCCGTTTAAGTTTTTAAACCATTTATTTAAACAAGTTGACACAAGTATCTATGATAGGCAAAGAGCTAATCGTTTGTGTTTGTTTTTGGTTAATATTTTTATCGACGTTAGGCACGATATACCTTTTATTTGAAAAAAACAAGTTAACAGATAACACAGATTAAACGGGTTTGTACGAGGATCATTTAATCCTTTATATAAAGTGAATATGTTTTTTAATTGTAAAAGACAAAATGATCCGTTTAATTTATATTCAATCTAAACCTGACTTGTTTAATAAACAAGTTAGCAAGATTGAACTAAACACGACTAGTCGAAACCTATTTTGACTCAGTTTGAATGTGTCGATTTTTATGTCGATCTCAAATCCAATTTCACGTCAGTCACCAATTGACTCCCTAGATTAAAAGTCCAATAATAATAATTTTAAATAAATAATTTACTATTTCTAACTAGTCAAAACCTAAAATTAGAAAACCGAGTGATCCGTGTTTCTACGTCCATTTCGTATAGTTATTTGTTGATTATATCGCTGGCATATTTATTGGTATATCGTTGTGGATAGTTGTTCTCATCCTCTATAAATTCAGCCTCATTTTTTTTTGTCAACCATAACATATAGTCTAAAGAAACATTACAACAATGGCTGATCTACCAAATTTCCTATTATCTGTGAAGCTCAAATACGTGAAATTAGGTTATCACTACTTGATCACACATTTCATGTACCTTCTTTTAATCCCACTTCTCGCAGTCGTATCGGTCCATTTATCGACTCTCACATCACAAGACCTAATCCATCTCTGGAACCAACTTCGTTTCAATTTGCTAATTGTTGTCATATGTTCCACTCTTATTGTTTTCCTATTCACATTATACTTCATGAGTCGTCCCAAAAAGGTTTACCTAGTGGATTTCGCGTGTTATAAACCTGACGATTCACATTTTATAACACGCGAAATATTCATGGAGCATTCCACTTTGTCTAATATTTTTACCGAAGAGAATTTGGCTTTTCAGAAAAAGATTTTGGAACGATCTGGTTTAGGGCAAAAGACGTATTTCTCTGAGGCTCTGTTGCAAATACCGCCTAACCCGAGTATGGTCGAGGCGCGAAAAGAGGCAGAGATGGTTATGTTCGGTGCTATTGATGATTTGTTAGCAAAAACCGGGGTTAAGGCGAAGGATATTGGGATACTTATAGTGAATTGCAGTTTGTTTTGTCCTACACCATCACTGAGTTCAATGGTTGTGAATCATTACAAGCTTAGAGGGAATATTTTGAGCTATAATCTTGGTGGAATGGGTTGTAGTGCTGGATTGATATCAATTGATCTTGCTAAACAACTTTTGCAGGTTTTTATTTACTTCTTTACTTTCGAATTTCATAGATAGTAGTGACTAAATCATACTTTAAATGTTTTTGGTTAAAACACTGTTTAACTCGACACTTTTTATGTGTACAATTAAACCCTAAAAGTATCCATTTCTAGATTTCTTGTCAACAGCAAAATCATTGTAAAATTAACCTGTCTTTTTTATGGTAACAGTTGTTTTAACGTAAGCTAGCTTAAGTTTTGGAAACAATATTTTAGATGGGACATGTGATCTTGGTTATGTTTTGGCTTTACTCCTTGTTGCATTTTAGTCCAAAGTGAGAAGTTGTAAACTTTATACAAACGTAATATTAAATCATGACCATATATGTTAGTACTACGGAGTATTTGATTTAGTTAGATATGGTAGTAATTTAGATCCTGCATGCTGATGCAATCATGCAACAAATACGTATTTAATATGTCAACCTGTCACCTTTAAAATTTAACGATTTGCTTTGAAGTGTCACGTTCTTCATTTACAGCACTTTAACAGCACTTGTTTTAATCTGCCAAATTTATGAAGAATATATACAAGTTAGAACTTAGAAGTGATATTGTGGTATCTAGTACTATTGCCCACCATGTGAGAAAATGGTCTTATTGGAGCTACCTTTTGTAGAAAATTATAAACGATCTTGGACAACCTGGCCTAACATGAATTATAACTACAGTACTATTTTACTTAACAAGATATTTCTTAAGACAAAGAGCAAACTAATAAATCCGAATTGACATCCCAACTCCTCAATGAAGTAGATTAAATAGCCCAGACACGAAATAAACAGGAAAAAATCCCTTACAAAATTGGGCTTTCCGAAAAAGGACAAACATCACACATGACCAAACACATGCATCATTCATTATACAATTTAGTGCTATAGATGCAACTCATTGCAGACCATTAATGAAGTTTTTGTTACTTATACAGTTTCGTTTTTAAACTGAAATTGCTTGGATTTGTTTGTTTAAAATAGGTGCAACCCAACTCATATGCTTTGGTGGTTAGCATGGAAAACATAACGCTAAATATGTACGCTGGTAACAATCGGTCTATGCTCATGTCGAATTGTCTTTTCCGTATGGGAGGTGCAGCAGTTCTCTTGTCTAATCGGTCTTCTGATCGTCGTAGTTCAAAGTATCAACTCATGCACACTGTTCGCACACACAAGGGTGCCGATGATAAGTGTTACAGCTGTGTTTTCCAAGAAGAGGACGACGAGAAAAAGATAGGTGTTGCTCTCTCGAAAGATCTTATGGCGGTTGCTGGTGAGGCACTAAAAACAAACATTACCACGCTTGGGCCGATAGTGCTTCCAATGTCCGAGCAACTCTTGTTTTTCGTGACCTTGGTGGCAAGAAAAGTATTCAAAATGAAAATTAAACCATATATCCCAGACTTTAAACTTGCATTTGAACACTTTTGCATTCACGCGGGAGGAAGGGCAGTTCTAGACGAGTTAGAAAAGAATCTCGAGTTGTCTGAGTGGCACATGGAACCTTCTCGAATGACACTTTACAGGTTTGGCAACACTTCGAGTAGCTCATTGTGGTATGAACTAGCATACTGTGAAGCCAAGGGTAGAATAAGGAAGGGAGATCGATCTTGGCAAATTGCTTTTGGTTCGGGTTTTAAGTGTAACAGCGCGGTTTGGAGAGCTCTAAGGACTATAGATCCAGCAAAGGAGAAAAATCCATGGATGGATGAGATCCATGAGTTCCCAGTTGAGGTTCCTAAGATTGCCAAAATTGGTTCGTAAGATGTAGTCCAATTTTTGTTCTTCATCCAGATTAAGGTCTGGATGGTCGGCTTGATTGGTGCTATGTATACTACTAGTAATTTCGAGCTAAAGGTCATAATTCATGGGTCTTTTGTTCGGCTTGTATGTGATTGTGAAGCTGTAAATATTTTGGCGTTATTCTTGTTATTAAAGTTAGTTTTGGCGATTGTATTTAGGTCGATTTAATTTGTATAATTCAGCTTTGATTACAAAATACAAGAGATTTACTTATTATAAAATTATTTAAATTATTATAACTTTTACTTACTAAAATAAAATGAATATAAAAACAAGAAAAAAAAAAACCCCATAACTTTTACTTACTCTTTACCTACTAAAAGTTTAAAAAAGGTTATATTGGATACATTGTACCTTTTAAATACAAAAGGATCAATCCGAGCCTTTCATTTATGTTTGATCAAAGGCCACAACTAAAAACAAAAAAAGAGCGGATGGGCATTTTGGTAATTTACCATCCCGCCCAACCCTACATCGGATACTCCTCTTCCCCAACAACCGTCATTTTTCACACACTACACTAAAACACACACACAACCAACGAAATAATCAAAACCATCTTGTAAATTATATGAAAAAACAATCAAGATCAAAGAAAACATCAACTGTGAAAACTGAAGTGAAAATCGAAGATGATGCAAAAAACCCAGCAAAAAACGATTAAAAACAGGCAATAAGGTATAAATCACACATGTACTCCTTTTTACTATTGCTTTTTTCAATTAGATAGCGTTTTTATATGAATCGAATGTAATTATTGTTAAATTACCCAGTTTTTAATCGAAATATAATGACTATGTAGTTAAAGATTATGAAATCAGTATTTAAAAAAGGAATGGTAGATATTAACAAAGAGGTACAGGATATATGATAAATGAGCCACAAAAGCCCCAAGGTCTTAGCTAAAACCAAGCAGATTAAGCTATTTAGTATTTGACTGAATCATCAATATTGAAGGGTAGAAAAGAATTATAAACTAGATCAGGTTATCATACATGATACTTTCAAGTATCACATATGATTGCAAAATAAGATATGATACTTTCACGTATCATATATGATATTTTAAAAATATGAACTGGCAAATTTTATACTTGAAAAATATTGAATAGCTAAGGTTATAAACACATCATACTAAAAAAATAGATTGCATTATCAAACATGATACTTTCAAGTATTACATATGATACTTTCAAGTATCACATATAATACTTCAAGTATCACATTTGATAAATTAAAAAATGAGGCTTAGTGACGTTTCAAGAGTTTTTTTATTGTGCGGATTATAGTTTAATGATCCAAATAATCAACTCTGTTAATTATTGACTAGTTGCTATATTTTTAGATAACAAGGAAGATTTCAAGTCAATTCTCAAAGGTTATCTAGCTTTTCATTGAATCTTAATTATTTTAACTAGACTTAACAACTCCTTAATCACTATATTTATACATTTTACAGTGGAGAAAGTTAAATCTAAAGATGAATATTCCTTTGACTCATCTGGTGATTCCTATGCTGATTCTTGTAGTGATTCATCTAATCATTCACCAACTTACTCCTCTAGTGATGATTTAACTAGCTTCCTATAATCTAGAAATCTCGAATGCCAATTCCCTTATTGGTTTCATGAAGAAATCAACTGTTAATCATAAGATTCATCTAAACGCGGGTTTTGATCCAGAGGTCGGGGGGATTGAAGAGATGTTTAGCCATGGTTAGAGAGAGAGAAACAAGAGAGATACTATGAAAGTGTGTTTATTAAAGAGAGAAATAAGAAACAAGAAATGACAATCCTCACCCTCTATGGAAATATGGACGGGTATATATAGCTCGGGACTTAAACTAACTTATAACATGTGAAAATATTAGTCCCTGCAAGTCCCGACTATGTAAACTATTGCAATTAAGTTAGTCGCTCACATTTTAGGGATAACAATCTTCCCCCAATGTGGAGACATATGTAATTACATACAATGTTCCTAACAAGTACAAATACAACAATAATATGACAGTTTCAAGGTGCTTCCAATGCTGAGGATGACGTCATTGTCTTCAAGTCTTCAAAAACTTATACCCTAGTTTGAATCCTCTTTGTCTTTGCTTGTTGAGGAACCATTTTCTCATGTGTGAACTGGATTAAATTCCCCCAATTCATACTGCATATATTGAAGAACTTTCTTCATAAACTTCTTTTTTACGAAGCTTCTGAATCAGCTTCCCCCCAAACCAATATCCCTATCTTGAGTAGAATCTGTAGCTTGAGCAATCTTCTATCTTTGAAATTTAAAGTGCACAATGGAATTTTGTAGAAAAAAGAAGCAAACCACGCCGAGTAATACTGCTACCTTGACATTTTTTGTCTTCATGATAATGCGTTTGGGGGAACATGCAAGAAATCAGCAAAAAATCTTCTCAAACATGCATAATACTTCCCCCTGGATGTTGAAGTAAGTACTCCAAAGTAGACGTTTCCCCCCATGATGGTTACTAACACTCGGAAGCATCATTTAACGTGTACGCTCATATACAAGAGGTGTTCTTGTCTAAAGAAAAAATCTTCATAGTTGAGAAAGATAGAGAAACTATGAGTTATTTACTTAGACTATGAAGTATCTTTGACAATCTTTAGCTCAAATTTATCCCGTGAGAATATTCTAGAAAAGAAACCATACTTAAAATTGGCAACAAAAAGATAGGCATGTTGGTCCTAACTTGATCGACTTATCTAGCTTTTAGAGTTAGGTTACTTAGAGTAAACTCTAGAAAACCTTAGTAGAAACTTTGTTTATATCAAAGAGTATGCGGAATCTAATCTTTGATTTTAGGAAGATTACTTGAATATGACAGTGAATGTATAAATGTCAAACAATTTGTATACCCAAAAGATCCGATATTATTATGAAGATAATACGAGTACTCTGAGTATAGTACTAGGGTTTACAACCTTGAAGCTAAATGATTATGACAATGAATGTGTGTGTCTCTAACAAAGACCTATGATCTCCTTTTATAGCACAAGGAGTCCTTTACAAGATATCTAACAATAAAACAAACATTCAAATCTTCTAAACAAATAATATATACATCAAATATCTTATATACATATCAAAATATGTTCATCAGTAGCACTAAGTTAGTACCAGCAATACTAACTATAACACTAGCAGTACTAACTCAGTTAGTACCGCTAGTTCATCTTCAACAGTTCTTCACTTAGACTGAGCAATACAAAGTGAAAATCTATCATTCCCAACAATCCTCCTCTAAACTTATGATTTACCATCAAATTCATAAGTTTCTTGATTTGTACTTTTTGTTGAGAAGATTATTCCAAACACTTTACTTTCTTTGTCTACTTTCTCTCATCATCTTGTCAGCCTTCTCACTAAGTCTTCTAATCAGTTCATTAGCCATTTTATTATATACTTCAACTTGAAGCTTCTCAC
This sequence comes from Glebionis coronaria, assembly GCA_025667525.1. Taxonomy (NCBI): domain Eukaryota; kingdom Viridiplantae; phylum Streptophyta; class Magnoliopsida; order Asterales; family Asteraceae; genus Glebionis; species Glebionis coronaria. The sequence continues at coordinate 23,472,430 of CM046880.1, forward strand.
CTAGCATTACATCAAGTGTTGCTACCCTCAATAGATACTCTTTTTCTACCAGCATAAAGATATCCACTCATTCTCTTATAATTATATGATGAACACTACACGAATCATAAAGCTTCTAAATTAAATTGTGAAGATACATATAAACTTTACAAAGTTCATCCTCATCACCAGGCTCAAAGATCCTCTTCAATTCTACCCATAGTTGTACATATTTATCATCTTTAGGATCCTGTGAACTAAACATTTCTGTTACTATGCTCCAAAGCTTTTCCAAATCAACTCTGTCAAACCCCTTGAGCATATCAGCAAAGTAGTGACATACTTCTTCATGATTACCCATTCTAATAATTTTATAGTACTTCCTTTCATCTTCATCACCTTTCGTATAAACTTCATAATCTACAATATGATACTTGGCCTGCAAGGCCTCCACATTCATTAAAACATCTTATGGAACAATTATCATCATTTCTACAACTCTTCTTGCGTCAAATATGTTGGGAATTATTTGTAATATTACCAAGTACCGTTAGTATGTAACCAAGTACCGCTAGTATAGCAAGTACTGTTAGTGTATGCGTTGTAGATGACCAAATACCGTTAGGCTTATTGTAAGTACTACTAGTTAAGATAAGGACTAATATATCTTAAGTAAGGATATGTTCTAGTTATTATAGATCGTGTGTGATATACATATCCTAATAGAATATTCTAGGTGTTCCTTGCACTATAAAAGGAACATAAGTACGATGAGTTTATTGTACCTCAACACAACGACTAACAAGAATCAAATAGTTACCTTATACCTCTATTCTTCTTTGCTTAATTAAGTTAGATTCCACATAACTTCTTTGAGTTGAGTAAGAGTATCTCAAGTGCTCTAGGCTGTTTGCAAGCTATTCTGCAATCCTTAATAGGATCTTGATCTATTCAAAGGGATAAAAAAGTGGTATAAGAGCTTGTTGAGAAACTTTGAATAAGAAGAACAAAACCCTAAACCTACACCTACACAAAATCCACATCATGTCTCAGAATGGTGATCAACCTCTGTTTTGAGACGATTTCCAAAACGGTGATCCTTTACCTCAAGGACAACCACATGTGCAAGCTACAGCAGTTGTGCAACCTACACCACCTGTGCAAGCTGCACCAGTTGTAGTTGTAACACTAACAGCTACAACCACTTCCCATACTTAATCTGCTGTAAAACTACCCATTCTCAAAAACAAAAAATATGAAATATGGGCTATGCAGATGGAACATTACTTTAATCACACAGATTACACTATGTGGGAAGTGATCAAGAATGGGAACACTCCTAAAATACTAAATTGGCTAGTTGATGGCACCTATTATGCTTTACCTGCTGTAACTACTGCTAAAATTCAGGTTGATATTAGAGAGAGAAAGGCCAGAACTGCTTTAGTTGTGTCACTCTCAGAAGATATCCTACCTATCTTTCATCATTATAAAGATGCAAAGGTTATGTGGGATGCAATTAAGCTTAGATTTGGAGGAAACGACAAATCTAAGAAGATGAAGAAAACTGTGTTGAAGCAAGAGTTTGATAGCTTCATAATCTTAAGTCAAGAGGGAATTCATAAATAATATGGAAGGTTTAGTAAGCTGCTTGTTCAACTAGCAGTCAATGGACTTGATATCCCCAATGATGAAGCAAATCAAAAGTTCTTGAGAGGAGTCCCACCAGAATGGAAAGCAATGGCTATGCACTTTCTTACAAGAGATGATCTAGATGTTACACCATTTGATCATCTTTACAAAAATCTCAGGGTATATGAGATGGATGTTAGAGGTACTACACCGGCTGTAACACCCTCATCAAAGCCTAACTTAGCTTTTGTGTCTGAAGGAACGAGCTGTACATACTTCCAAGGTACCGCTAGTAGTTCAACTAACGGTAATTACTTTCAAAGTACCACTGGTAATCCAACTACTTGTACATACTTCCAAGGTACTGCTAGTAATCCTTCAAATACACAAGGAAGACCTCCGTTATCGCTTATTAAGAATAAAGCATTCTTATTCTTTTTTGGTCAAGAAAACAAACCAAGGTTAACCTTGATGATCTATTCCAAATGGATGATGCTGACATTAAAGAGATGGATCTGAACTGGCAAGCTGTTATGATATATGTCAGATCCAATAGGCTTTACAAAAGGACTGGAAGAAAAATAACTGTTGAACCTAATGAACCATTAGGATATGACAAGTCAAAGGTTGAATGCTATAGCTGTGGAAATCTTGGACACTTTCCCATGAAATGCAAGAGGGAGAAAGCTGAATGTAGCAACCAGAAGTCCAAGAACATCAACAGATCCAACACTAGAGTCATTGAAAGTGTTCCAAAAGGTGATACCAAAAGTCCATGGAGTCCAAAAGGTTCTAAGGCAATGATATCAGTAGATGGGACAGTCAACTGGGCTCAAGCACATGAAGAAGAAGAGCATGGTCTAATGGCTCATTCTCAAGGAGACAATAAGGTACACCCTTGTTCTAAAGATTGTGTTCTTAAGTTTAATAGTCTTAAAGTAGAACTAGAAGAACAATATCAAAAGGTTAACACTTGCACTATAGAAGTAAATGCTTTTAAACAAGGTGTTAACAAATTAGAGGCTAATATAGTTTTATACCAGAAAGGTCAGCAAAACTATGAAGAGAAAATTAGGATTTTGACTCTTCAAATTAGAGAGAAAGATGTAGCTATCCAATCTTTTGAAAGACAACTTTTAAAAGTTTCAACTAAGAATGAAGTGTTAAAAGCTAATCTATTTAATGAAAGAGAAACTATAAAAAATGGCAAAACTCTCAAAAGGCATTGGAAAACTAATAAATTCTCAAATGGGATATTATGAGAAGATTGGTTTAAGGTATATAGATGAACAACCTGGGATAACATTGTCTGATAAGGATCTATCAAAAAGTATTTTTGATAGTTCTGGTAGTGATTTAGAGGATGTTCTTGAGAATGATAAGTATGCTGAAGGAATGAAAGCTGTTCCTCCACAACTATCAGGAATATACATGCCCCCAAATAATGATAGTAGTGTAGAATTGGATGAATCAAAAGCTGTGTATGGTAAAAAGATGAGTGATTCAGATTCTAACTTTAGTAATTATACCTCAAGCACCTCTGACTCTAGCATATTGACCCAGGAAGAACCAGTAGTAACTAAGAAAGTTGTCTATCCACCTTTAATGAGCACCTTTGTGCCTGAGGGATATGTGTCTCCACCTAGTTTTGCTCCCAAGCAGGTAAAAACTCCTAGGAAGACAATGGATAGTAACTAAAACATCATGGTGGTATTAAAAGGGTGGACTAGGTTTTGAGAACACTAGTACAAATTTGCCTTTTGGATCTGTCTTAAAAAGAAAAGGATGTATTGTATGTGGTAGCTTAAGTCATTTTATCAAAGATTGTACTGTGCATGAAGATAAAATTGCTAGACAACAAGTTGTTAGAAGAGTTATTAGGAAAAATTATGATAAAGGTGCACAAGGTAAAGGGAAAATGGGACCAAAGGATGTTAAACCTAAGTGGGGTTATGCACAAAGGGTAAATAAAAAAAATAAGACTAATAAAGTAAGTCACCCTCATGCCAATAGAGACTTTATACCTAGAGCAGTACTTATGAAAACAGGTCTAGTACCTTTAAGGTCAAGTTCTCCAAGTACCGGCAGACCAAAATCTGCTAGTACCGCTAGACCAAAAACAAGTACCGCTGGTGAAAACCCTATAAATACCAAGTCTCACTCTTGTGAAGAACTTGTTTGGCATTACTAGGAAGTATGCAGATAAGTTCAATGCTCAGAAACCTAAGCCAATACAAATGTGGAAGCCAATAGGTCAAAAGAGGGTCACAGATATAACCACTCCTTATGTTTGTATTCTTACTGGAAAGACCACTTATCAAACACTTAAGTATGTTAGCCCCACCATATCCAAACCTAATGTGGCTTGGGTCCCTTTTTAAAACTAATATGGTTTTTACTTGTGCAGGAGCATCTAATCAATGAGCCGAAGGATAAAGGAATAGTGGATAGTGGATGCTCATGGCACATGACAGGGAATAAAGACTATCTTGCTGAATTTGAAGAATTCGGAGGTAAACCAGTTGCCTTTGGTAGAAGTAAAGGCATAATGTTAGCCCTATACAGTTTCACAGTACCTACAAACATCAAACAAGCCATGACTGATCACGCGTGAATTGATTCAATGCAAGACGAACATCATCAATTTGAAAGACTTGGAGTATGGGAACTTGTTGACAGACCATATGGAACATCGGTTCTCGATTTTAAATGGATCTGGAAAAACAAATTGGATGAAGAACAAACAATCATCAAAAATAAATCTCGTCTTGTGGTTAAGGGATACCGTCAACAAGAAGGAATAGATTACGATGAATCATTCTCTCTAGTCGCTCGTTTGGAAGCAGTCAGGATATTCCTTGCTTATGCTGCACATAAGGGCTTCACGGTTTATCAAATGGACGTTAAAAATGCTTTTCTCAACGGTCATTTGAAGGAAGAATTGTATGTGAATCAGGCGGAAGGATTCGTAGATCCTTATCATCCTGACAAAGTCTACCGTCTCAAGAAGGCTGTATATGGACTTAAACAAGATCCAAGGGCGTGGTAAGAAGAACTATCAAAATTCTTGGTTTCCAAAGGATTCTCCAAAGGTTCTATTGATCCTACTCTCTTTATTAACAAATATGGGGATGACATACTGCTGGTGCAGGTTTATGTTGATGACATTATTTTTGGTTCTACGAACCCAAAACTCTCAAAACGTTTTGAAAAACTAATGCACAACAGATTTGAAATGTCAATGATGGGGGAGCTAAAATTCTTTTTAGGCCTCCAGATTAATCAGTCCCCACGTGGTATCTTTATTAATCAAGCTAAGTATGCTCAAGAGATACTTCAAAAGCATGGTATGACCTCATGTGCTCATATTGGTACACCTCTGTCGACCTCATCCCTAGACGCTGACTTGTACTCACCTCCCGTAGATCAAACGCGATATCGTAGTATGATCGGGTCTCTTATGTACCTTACAAAGGCCTGATATTCATCATGCCACATGTTATTATGCACGATATCAAGCGAGACCTACTGAAAAGCACCTCAAGGAGGTTAAACGGATCTTTAGGTACCTTAAGAATACCAATCACATGGGACTCTGGTATTCGAAGGAAACCAGTTTTCATCTAATTGCTTTTTCAGATTATGATCATGCAGGTTGCCTTGATACTAGAAAGAGCACTTCTGGTGGAGTACAATTTCTAGGGGAAGACAAACTCGTACGTTGGTCGTCAAAGAAGCAGGATTGTACCTCTCTGTCATCCGCAGAAGCAGAGTATGTGTCTCTATCCGCGTGTTGTGCTCAAGTCCTTTGGATGAGAACTCAACTCACGGATTATGGCTTCCACTGTGACAACCCAAACCTGAGGTCATTTATTTAATATTATATAATATTATTTTTACGAATAATTTTGAAATTTTTGATGAGTTGAATGGAATGAAGATTGATGGTTTTATTCAAAACCGACGTTGGAGGTCTTATTTTTACCTTTCTACTAATTGCGAGGATTATTAGTGACCACGATATCGACGGATGCCCGAGATTTTATGTTTTATTATTTGTTGTCTCGATGTTTATATTTTTGACGTTTTTATTTTAAGTTCGTATTAAGTCGAACCGGGATCATATTATTATCATATTTTGAGTGCGTTTTAACTTTTGAAAAGTATTTTTACGAAACCCGAGTCTCGTAAATATTTTCAAAATTGACAATTTACATTTTCCACCCTTACAACTATTTAATTGTATTTTGGACCAAAACTATCACAAATTGGCAAAATCTACCCCTCCACCCCACTATAAATAGATTTTCCACTAGCAACTTTAAATAAAAAATTCATTTTTCACAAAAACTCACCCACCCTTTCTCCCTCTTGTTCTTGCCGTCCAAAACACCAAACAAAAACACCATTGATCATTGATTTCTACTTTGAATCAATGAAAACTAATTCATATCCCACTCTTATAATTTGATGAGGATCATTTTGATGTAATTTTTGTACACATGCAACAACTTTTCAAATTTTGATGAAGAATAAGGTTGTTTGATCTATTTCTATGCTTGTATATGGTGTTAATATTATTATATTTGAAATTTTGAGTGCTTGCATGTATGGATTTATGAATGGGTAAAATTTTGTATGATCATCCAAGGGTGTTATGAGTTAGTTAAGTTGTTTAAAATGATATTAGGGTGATATTAGTAGCATAAGATTGATTAAAATTGGTTGAAAAATTTATTTAGTATGGTTTTTAAAAAGGTATTTTAGGGCAGTAGGTTTAAGGCCAATTTTGGCAACCTTACTGTTTGAAAATGAACAAACTAATAAGATGAGGTTGTAGAGAATTCTTTTAGCTTCGATTTGATATAAGATAGAGCTTCTAGCTCCAAACGAGCGCGAAGTTATGATGTTTTGATTATTCGTGTATCGGGAGACGAGTGTCGACACAATCCGAAGTTGTTGTCGATATTTGGATCGAATCTCGGGGACTATAGAATGAGTTGTAAAAATGGTCAAGGACTGATGTTTGGTTCTAAACTTAGGGTTGTGAGTCTATTTTCAAACCCAAGTGTCGGATTTGTAAACGGGATTGTTTAGAATGGTTAAAATGGTTGTATGAGTCGGTGACGTAAAATAGTACGGTTTTTGTAGTTCAAAGATGTGTCGGGCAGGGAACTTTAAAAGTAAAATCTTTTGATGGGCTTTTAACAGGTCTTTCTATATATAGTAAGTGGGGTTTCTGATTAGTATCATAAATATTTGATTTGTTTAAGTGGGGTAAAAGAGCTCGTACATTTGGTATGTATCGACAGATTTTTATTGAAAGGATTGACTACTAAAGTAAACATATAGAATGTAGTAATATGTCACTTGTATTGTTTTCATTTTGGGTTGGTTGTCATTTTATTATTTTGAGTTTGGTGTTAGTAAGTATGGATTTTATTCGAGTTTATTATTGATGAACGCGCCTTATTTGATAGGTTGCGGTTTTTGTCTTTATCGGGCATCAACTATCGTCGAAGATCGTCGTACTACTGCTATTACTCCATGTGAGTCTATAGCCTCGCTTTTGTAATTGTTTTGAATGATTTTAAAACCCTCGAGGGGGATACATCTTATTTGAAAGTAAAATGAACACAAGTCATGATTGATTGTTTGGACACGAATATTGCCTTTGTTGCCTTGTTGTTTTGAATTGTATAAGTACCTAAGCTGCAAAAGTCCCTAAATTCATGAGCCGTTAACTATCTTCTGACTTGATGTTGCGAGTTGGGAATAGCCGCTTACTCTAATAATAGTACTATTAGGCTGACGACCCTATCTGAGACCAGGGCTTTACGTTGAGTAACCCGCTGGGAAGGATAATTTTACGAGAATGAGAATGTGGTATACTTGCGACTGATACCCTAGTATGGGCACTGGAATTCATCTAGTCATGCCGGCTTTAGGCGTGGGTGACTAAGTTAAGGGGTCGGTGTCATGTGCTTAATATAATTCAATAGCTATTGCTATATACCAGAATGCCTGACTAATAGATTGTATGCGCACAATTCTATTAAATGATCTTGATTGATTTTTCTCTTGTGTTCAAATGTTGATTTGGAAAACCTATAGACTCGCTCAACCGTTGTGTTGATGATTTTAAGCATGTATTTCAGGTGATTGAAGTTGATGAATTGGGGAGCTTGCTGGAGAAGGATTGCGGATTGCTTTTGTGGTGATTGGTCTAAAACGGATTTCTTTCCCTTTTGTCATAAAAAATAATAATGTACGGTCATATATTTTGGTAAATTGTTTGTTGATTGAATGAAATATTTGGGGGACCTAAATAATACTCTGATATTTCTAAAATTGTTTTACTTGGGATTGAAGGTTTTAGACAGTGGTTAAATTATATTCTTTTATATTTCAAATTTATCATTTTGAAATTGTTCAAAATGTCTGGTGTAACAATGTTTGTGTTTAGCACCCAAATGTGTATTTCCGCTGCGCAATGTAATTTGGGGGTGTTAGAGATTGGTAATCAGAGCTTTTTAGTTATAGCGAATTAGGTCGATTTTTGGAAAAATGTCCTAAACTATAACTGTGGTGTCGAAAATATTTTACAAAAGCACGCAACTTCTCCGCAAGGCTCCGGTAAGATTATTTGTTTTGTATTGTTTTATTGATTGATGTATCCCTTAAAATTTGAAATGATTTTAAAGTATTTATTAAGTAAATACTATGATGATATATAATGATGTATTGATGATGTATTGATGTTGTTGAAAGTACGTTGAGTACTTGTTATCGTAATTTTTTTTATGTAATGCATATGTATATAATTTTAAATAATGACCTTATATACTACCGAGGGTCTGGGACAGTAGACCGGATGATGAACGATTTTACAATTGATTTCTTGCGACTTGTATCGGGTATGAGAAAGTTTGATTAGTTGATGTATGATAGATATGTGGTTGAAATTGGTGTGAATAGGAGGTTGATGTGAAAGAAAAGTGGTTTTAAAAGGTTGTATTTGGTATGTGAAGAATTGAGTTTGTTAGGACTTTGAAGATGGATGAGATTGCTAGTCTTGGGTCGATGGTGATGAATTGGTATGTCTGAATTAAATGGTTTAAAGAGAAGTAGGTAAGTTTTGAAAGGATGAGTGAGTGGAGCCTCAGGTGAGATTGGTTCTGAGTAGAGCTTGGAAGCTTAGGAATGTTGAAAGTCGTATTGAGATTTTCCTGGTTCTTGATCTGCCGTGTATGAGTGAGTATTTGGATTTTGAGAATGAGCTGCCATCAGGTTATGGATTTGACCTTGAGGTGTGAAAAGGGAAAGAGACGAGTGTGATGTAGCTGACAACAATGTGAAGGAGGATGAGGAGCCGGTGTCTAAGGAACTAATCGTGAGATGGATTTCTTTGTATCTTATTTTCTTTTTGTGATCGAACTTATTTAAAACCTTGTGTCGTAGCATTGTGATGGAACTTATTATCTTTTAAGTTTGTTCGGTAGATGATTGTAGTGACAGACATTGCCACTGCCTTGTTGAATCCTCAACGCAATCTAAATTACCCTCATGATCTATGACGTGCCTTTATTAACTCTTTTGAGTTTTGGTTGATGAACCATTGTAGTTTGTGTTGTTCGTGCATGTAGTATCCATGAGATGTCAAGATAAAGAAATCCTTCTTTTATCTTGATATGTATACTTATCATGTTTCTTTCTTCTGTGATGATGGAAGAAAGAGTAGGGGAATCATATTTCTGTCATTAGTAGATACCCACGTGACTAAGTATCTTGAAATATGTCGCCAGAACTAACGACTGCTACTGTGAACACTATGATCAAACAAGTTATTGCTAGAGCATTTGGAGCTGATCGTGCTGCCAGGAATTAAAGATGCTAGGGTTAATTGTGCTGGAGATAATGATGATGCTGCTAAGAATAATGATGATGCTGCTGAGAATAATGATGATGCTGCTGAGAATAATGATGATGCTGCTGAAAATAATGGCGATGCTGCTAACAATAATGAGGATGCTGCTGATCCAGATGATAGTATTGCTGCTGTTCTGCAAGTTCAAGAGAATGTACTTATGTTAGTTTTCAGAAGTGTGGTTCTGCGCTGTTTGGTGGTAATAGTAGTGCATTAGAATTGCATAGTTGGATTGATAAGATAGAGAGTACTTTGAGATTATTGAGTGTTCAGAAATTAATAAGGTGAGATTTGCTGCTGCTATATTTCAGAATGGTACACTAAGATGGTGGAATACCAAGTGACTACTTTAGGATTGGTTGTGACTAATAGTAAGGCATGGACCGTGATGAAAGGACTATTGACTGCTAGGATTTGTCCCGAGAAGGAACTAGGACAGTTGGAATCTGAATTAAGATAATTAGTGCTAAGGGACGATGTTATTACTGCTTACTGGGAAATTTTCTGAGCTATATTTGCTATGTCCTGATACTTTTGTGAATAATTGTAAAACAACAAAGCAGTACATTAGAGGATTGTCTAGTAATATCAAGGGTGATGTTATTTCTTTAAGACCTAAATCTTTCGATGAAGCTGTTCAGATGGCGCATGATTTAATGGATGTGAAAGTGCAAGATAGGAATGATAGTATTGTTGAAAACAATAAGAGGAAGTGGGAATCTGCTCAGTTCAACCAGAATCAAGGACAAAATTGTGAGGATTACAGTAATAACAAAAACCGAAGACGATACCGAAATCAGTATTTAAACCATGGAAGGAATGATGGAAATTCGTGCTGCCACGTAGGCTGGAAGTAACAAGATAAATTTCTAGTGTGTTTGCTGTACTCTATACCATGTAGGAAATTTTCCACAATTGCGACTAGAGTTAGGACAACCTGGTCATAAAGCTGCTAAGTACAGAACGAGAGGATTAGTCAATGTAATTAGTAACCCTGGAGTAGTGATATGATTTAGCCATGGCGAGAAGGGACACAAGCAAGGGAATTGTCCAAGGAAAGGAAATTGACAAGACAGGAATACTGCCGCTCCGGGTTACGTTTGAATGATACTGACAAACCTTAAGGTCTGAATGTTGTAAATGGTATATTCTTACTTGAGATTCTTTATTTCAGTATGTTGTTTGATTTCAGATCGGGTAGAAATAGTAGAAATGTAAAGATTTAGTTGTTTTATCAACGGAGAGTCAATAAGATTGACAATTAACTATTGTGTGGAGTTAACCGATGGAAAGGTTGCTAGTGTTAGTTTTACACTGAGAGTGTGTTCCTTAAATTTAGGAAGGTAAGTGTTTAATATTGAATTGATGCTCATAGAGTTGAGATCTTTGGATGTGGATTATTGGTATGAATTGGTTAGTGGTGCGAAGTGCTAATGCTTGAGATTGAACTAATCTTCACTATAAATTGATAGCTGATGGCTTAGATTTTGCTGCGAAGCTGAGTGTTGAATGTGAAAGGTGATGAGTGAACTTTCCATCTGGGAAGTGTGTCTTGTTTGGAAACAAGGAAGTATGTGTAAGAGGAATGTGGTGTATTCCTAGCTCAGGTAATTAGTGATAGGGTAGTTAAGGAGAAGTTTGGAGATCTGTTAATGATTTGAGAGTATTATGAAGTTTTCCTAAAGTTTTGCAGAGTTGCTGCCGCCTCATGAAGTGGAGTTCGTGTCGATGGAGTGTTGTAAACAATAGGTGTAGTGCTTCTGCGTTTCATTGTATAGTGCTGCTGCGTTCGGTTGAGTAGTATTTGTATGCCTTATCATTTGGCACCGTCAGAATGGAATGATTTATCCGGTTAACTGCGAGAAGTGATGGATAAAGGATGTATTAGATTAAGTTTCGTTACAGTGATGATCGTCTGTGTTGTTTGTCAAAGAAGGATGGATTGTTTCGGATGTATATTGATTATCGAGAGCTTAACTAATTGACAGCCAAGAATCGGTATCCATTACCGAGGATTGATGATTCGTTTGATCCATGCAACTTGTCTGGATCTAGTGTGTACTCAAAGATCGCTTTGAGTCCTGGTTATCATTAACTGAGAGTTACGAAGGAAGATGTTCCTATAGTTATTTTTCGTACTTGATGTAGGTACTTTAAGTTTCAAGTGATGTTTTTTTGAATGGACGAACGCGTCTGCCGTATTAATGGACTGGGTGAATCTTGTGTGTAAGATGTGTTTGAATGAGTTAGTCATTATATCTATTGGAGATATTCTATTTTATTCCAAGAGGAAAGGAGGAACATAAGTAGCATATGAGGATAACTTTTGGGATGGTTGGAAGAAGAGAAACTGTATGTAAAGTTTCCTATGTGTGAATGATAGTTGAAATAATTGCGTTTTCTAAGGCAGTTGATTGACAACTGAAGGTCTACGTAATTAATGGTCTATTCTATATCATGGATTTGGTGGATTTGGTTGGTTGATTTAGATGATAATCATAAGGAAATGAAGGAATGAGATGAGGGATTAGAGAGAGAAAGGAGAGAAGGGAGAGGATTAGAGAGAGAAAGTAAAGATGGAAAAATGATTAAGTGAAAATGGTAACCAACAACCCCTCCTAACATGCTAGGAGGGGATATATATAGCCCACCCTACATGTGGGCTATATGGACCATACATAAAGTAAATAGATCACGAGCCCATTACATAATTATCATTGGAGCGACCGATCCTTCATAAATACGTAAAACGTATTTCCAACAATCTCCCCCTAAGGGAGGTCGCTCCAAGTTACAAAGTTCTAAATAGTCTATATCTCGTGATCTATGCTAACTAAGATGTGACCGAGACTTTATTGGGAAAAACGTATTTCCAACAATCTCCCCCTAAGGGAGGTCACATCTTTTTACAAAATCTTAAACCTAGCATCTATGCTTGAGTCTTCGATCTTGTTCTTGTGAATATGCTTGATGTGATCTTTGACTTTAGTCTTGAGCATGTTTCCTTGCCTTGACCTTGTGCATTCTTCACTTGTGATATTTGCCTCTTTGTGACTTCATGTTCCACATACTTATACTTTTAAATTCTTGAAAGCTTCAGAGTTTGATACAGCGGAAGACTTGACCTTCATGCTTTCTTGAATTTGTTGAAGTACTAATTGTATGTAGTATAAGCATGTGGTGACGACTTCTTCTGGATTGTACACCGCAATGCCACCTTCTTGTTACGCTGCATAAGACAGTTAAAAACAATATACACGGATGAAATGGCCTTGAACATTTCATTCTAATTCGGTATCAATTTACCTCCGGTCGGTGAAGACCGTTGGACGATATTAAATATCGTACTTGTGGCAGGTAGTTTCAATAAAGAACCTCCTTGACAAGATTTCGCGGGTAAACCCGTTCTCTTTACTCGACCGTCCAAAGCTGACTGCGAACGTAAAGAGTGAATCATTTGGATAATATTATCCGCATGATTTGAAGCCGTCAATTCATGTTCCTGGAACAAGTGAAGTTCAATTAAGAACCGTACCGTCGTTGCTTTCCAGTTGTCACTAGCTTGATTCATAAAGAATCTTGCAAGTTACCTACCAAGTGCTGTTTGATGTTAACACTAGAAGGATTTCCATTCGTCACAGTAAATACTTAATAGTATTACTCTGAATGTTCTGGCAAGATCATTAAGATATTGCGTAGAGGCCTGGAACGTGTTTAAATTCATTTAAGAATTAAACCACTGTTGCTTTCCAGTTATCACAAGTTTGATTCATAAAGAATCGCACAAGTCACCTACCATGAGCTTTTTGATATTCGCTCAAGAAGGATTTCCATCTTCATTGTAAATACTTTCGTATTACTCGGATGTTCAGGCAAGATCATGAAGATTTTGCGTAGGACTCTTAAGAACTTTCTTACTTTTCACAGTGTGTGAAGAAGCAAGGAAATATGAAAGTGTGTCCTAATGAGATATTTGATGATCTCAAATGGCTCTAGACTCGATCGTGCATTTTGGATTTTTAGAGATCGGAGGCTGGAGAGGAGTGCCACCTTTTCAATACCAATTTATTCGGAGTGAATAAATCAATAGATAACGTGTTGTCTCCGTGTGATTAAAACAAATACCTTTTGAGAGATATTTGAGTTAGCTGGGAAGGGGTGTGCATTGCATCACTGGGTCCATGATTTCTTTCTTCAATATCGAGAATCATTAACAAAAATGATCTCAATAGCATATGTATTGACCCGGTTTCTGCCTAAAGTTGTAAGGAGGGCTTCTTTCTTTACACCCTTTATCTTTACAATTCTTTTTCATTCTTCAACCCCTTCAATGCTTACCAATACGTCATCACTAGAACCTTGTTGTGATTGTTCCAGTGCTAGCTTAAGTACTTGGTCGGCATTCAGCTACGTTCACAATCTTTCTCCATCTTTCCTAAGGACTACTATTTCTAGCTATGGAATGTCCTTGGGAAGATTCCTCCGGTTCTAGAGAAATCATTGGACTTTAACCTATCCTACCATCCTTATGTCACCACAATCTTCACCGTCGTGAATAGAGATGTTTTGGGTAAGTGTATGTCACCATGAAATCCATTTTGAGGTGCAAATCCATTTTGCTCCCCCTTAACATATGCTACGATATCCGAAAACATTTTGCACATGTCGGGATGAGCTAACACGTTAAGTCAAACCATTTGTGATTGATCATTTCCCATATTAAATCACATTTTCTCCCCCATATTAAAAATATTAACCCAATCGATGTTTTTAATATCAATTGATTTAATAGCATTTTAAGAAAATTTGGGAAGAAAAATGCAAATCCAATTATCTTCATGAATTTAACAAGCTCCCCCTCAAATTAATGAGGGTGTACTTGAAACGTAAATTAAATACCTTTTAAACACAAGTGTAAGGTATTTATTACGTGCAAAGATCATATATAATAATGAATTCACAAGATTAGCAATGTACGAGGTTGGACCTGAATAATGGAGAACAGCATATGAAAGAAGCACATGGTTCTTGTTCACGAATGTTGGTCACCTCGTCACGTCCCCGAGAAAATTAATTCTCGTTGTAGAGTCAAAGCTTTCCGGTGAAATGCTTGACTTAATTATGAAAAGCGGGTTGCTATCTGAAATAATAGCAAACCATTTTGAGCATGTTTTAAAAGTTTGAACTTCTGCTCGAACTTTATTTACAACCCCGTGTCATTATTGAATGACATTTCTAGGTTCGTAAATATTATCGATTCCAGAAGACATGCTCGTTTTATCAAAACATTTTTGAACACACAATTTTGAAAGATTTAGAAAAACCTTTTGAGAAATTCTCGAAAAATTGTGTTCAAAGTTTTGAGAAACAATTACTTGAGCTTAAGATGTTGAATATCTTAAAAGCGAGCTCAAGTCCGAGAAGTTGTGAACTTCCCGTTGTTAAGGATAAGTTACCATCGGCGATAAACTTTCCTTTTATCTGAAGGACGAGTCCTAAGCTGACATTTACTTAGAAGTCGTTTTCATGAGCTTGAAAACTTTGACTGTTTTAACGGAAAGCTCATGGCCGAGAAAGGGTAATTTCTCGTTATGAAGAAAAGTTCTCTTATTTAAAAGATACACTTTCCTTTCTGAGCTTAAAACTTCGAATGTTCTAATACAAGCTCATGACCGAGAAAGGTGAATTTCTCGTTAAGAGGATAAGTTATCATAAACGATAAACTTTCCTTTATTTTAAGTTCGAGTTACAGTCTGACATTTAACTGTAAGTCATTGTGCATGAGCTTAAAAACTTCGAATGTTTTTAATTTTAGCTCATGCCCGAGAAAACTTAATTTCTCGTTGTTAGGATAAGTTTATCATCGGCGATAAACTTTCCTTTCTTTGATGCACGGGTTACCATCTGGTATTTAATGATAAACCATTGTGCATGAGCTTAAAAACTTGGAATGTTTTTGATATAAGCTCATGCCCGAGAAAAATGAATTTCTCGTTTTTAGGATAAGTCATCATCGGGATGAACTTTCCTGTCTTTGGAGATCGAGTTACAGTCTGTTATATGACTGTAAGTCCTTTTTGCAGCTTAACCATGAATCCCCTGAGACATTTGTTTCTC
Organism: Glebionis coronaria; assembly: GCA_025667525.1. Taxonomy (NCBI): domain Eukaryota; kingdom Viridiplantae; phylum Streptophyta; class Magnoliopsida; order Asterales; family Asteraceae; genus Glebionis; species Glebionis coronaria. Next base: position 23,488,085 of record CM046880.1, read on the forward strand.
TGATATCTGCTTCTTCAGCAACCAAACTCTAAGAGTGTCCTTAGTTGAACGGTACACAACGATTGGACCGCTTCGTTCTTTTGGAACATCAACTTTGGTACCTGCAATCTCATTAGGAATTTGCATGCTTTGACGTGGGTTAGCAATATCAATTATAGAAGCACATGGGGGTTCACAGTTGGCTTTACTTGTTTCAGAGGCGACCTGAGTAGATGATTCACTAGTCTTGGCTGGCAAACGTTTCCTTTTATAGAAGCACAAAGGTATTCGTGAAGATCTTGCCAAGACTGAAACGATTAAGGATTGGTCGGTACCAACGACGCTGATGGAAATATGTTAATTCCTTGGTTTAAGCTGGGAATAATCGGAGGTTTATCGAAAGGTTTTCGCTGATTGTTAAACCATTGATTAAGCTGACTAAGAAGAATTGGATGTGTGAGTCCCACTTATACATTTAAATTGTATGTTTCGAGATCTGATCCTTATCAGATGAGGAAGCTGTATTATGAACACTGAAGGGTAAGTTGTGTTCTGCACCGATGTTGTCATTGTTAAAAGGATCTGAAGTATTTATAGTTTGTAGTTTGCTGTGATGTGTCTCATAAGGGTTATGTAGTTGTGGTGTTTGTTTTGAGATGGTAGAAATATTACTTGTATGGAATCAAGTGTGTAGTGATAAAGGATCATAGAAGTTGCTCCATAATTAATTTCTTGGGATGACAAAGGAAATGGGTAGAGGATTACCTGTTGTATATTTCGAGTATTTGAGTATGTTGATGATTATGACTGTGAGTGATTATGACTACGAGATTCGCTACCATCCGGGAAAGGCGAATGTGGTAGCTAATGCACTTATCAGGGATAAAAAGGGGAAAATCTTTTAAGATTTGAGTTTTGGTAATGACAAGAAGTGTGGGCTTGATAGCAAGAATATTGAAATTTTAAGTTATTGGTCTGATAGGGAAGGATGTCAAGGTAAGTGATTTCGACATTTTGTCAACTTATAGAAAGGATTTTGTTGTAAAGTCAAGTGAGACGTGGAATATTGAACACTCCTAACATATCTAAGTTGAGAGAGTGAGACTTAGTGATGAAGGAATCTCACAAGTCAAGTAATCGATACGATTTGGTTTGGGTAAAGATGAAAGTTGAGTTGAGTACTGTGTGTTATACAAAGACTGAAGGACAGAGTGAAAGGATGATTCGAACATTGGACGGTATACTTGTGCGTATGTGATTGACTCAGAAATTGTTGGAATTTTTATATGACGATGATTATCATGCTAGTAGTAGTAAGGCTGTACTATTGATGGTACATAAAGAACATCAATTTGTGAAGGTTAAAGATAGTGAGTTATGGACGTAAGATTAGGCTTTTGGTGCATTGCAGAAATGTAGGTGGAATTGAATGAGTAAACTAGAAGTGATATTGGCAATATTGATAAGATTGTATGAGTTAAAGATCATTTATTAAGTAACAAGGAATCATTAGAAGAGTTATGTTGGTATTCGAAGACATCGATGTAGTTTGAAATTGGGAAACATGGTTATGCTTAAGGTGTCGTTATGACGGGTGAAATTTGTTTTGAGAACAACAAGGAAAGAATTCAACTTGAAGATAAGTTGCTTTTTATAGAAAGAACTATGAGGCGTTCTTATGAGGTCGAAACATAGTAAGGATATTATATTGTGAAGATACAAGAATTCTGGAAATAGATTTGAATCTATAAAGGAAGCATGAGAATTTCTTTTAGGAAAATAGTTCTCATTTGTTCTGGAGGCATGGAATGTGAATATAAGAGGGGCCGAGCACCGGGACGTCGCTCTCTTTTAGGAGGGTAGGATGTGACAACCCAAACCCGAGGTCATTTATTTAATATTATATAATATTATTTTTACGAATAATTTTGAAATTTTTGATGAGTTGAATGGAATGAAGATTGATGGTTTTATTCAAAACCGACGTTGGAGGTCTTATTTTTACCTTTCTACTAATTTCGAGGATTATTAGTGACCACGATATTGACGGATGCCCGAGATTTTATGTTTTATTATTTGTTGTCTCGATGTTTATATTTTTGACGTTTTTATTTTAAGTTCGTATTAAGTCGAACCTGGATCATATTATTATCATATTTTGAGTGCGTTTTAACTTTTGAAAAGTATTTTTACGAAACCCGAGCCTCGTAAATATTTTCAAAATTGACAATTTATATTTTCCACCCTTACAACTATTTAATTGCATTTTGGACCAAAACTATCACAAATTGGCAAAATCTACCCCTCCACCCCACTATAAATAGATTTTCCACTAGCAACTTTAAATAAAAAATTCATTTTTCACAAAAATTGACCCACCCTTTCTCCCTCTTGTTCTTACCGTCCAAAACACCAAACAAAAACACCATTGATCATTGATTTCTACTTTGAATCAATGAAAACTAATTCATATCCCACTCTTATAATTTGATGAGGATCATTTTGATGTAATTTTTGTACACATGCAACAACTTTTCAAATTTTGATGAAGAACAAGGTTGTTTGATCTATTTCTATGCTTGTATATGGTGTTAATATTATTATATTTGAAATTTTGAGTGCTTGCATGTATGGATTTATGAATGGGTAAAATTTTGTATGATCATCCAAGGGTGTTATGAGTTAGTTAAGTTGTTTAAAATGATATTAGGGTGATATTAGTAGCATAAGATTGATTAAAATTGGTTGAAAAATTTATTTAGTAAGGTTTTTAAAAAGGTATTTTAGGGCAGTAGGTTCAAGGCCAATTTTGGCAACCTTACTATTTGAAAATGAACAAACTAATAAGATGAGGTTGTAGAGAATTCTTTTAGCTTCGATTTGATATAAGATAGAGCTTCTAGCTCCAAACGAGCGCGAAGTTATGATGTTTTGATTATTCGTGTACCGGGAGACGAGTGTCGACACAATCCGAAGTTGTTGTCGATATTTGGATCGAATCTCGGGGACTATAGAATGAGTTGTAAAAATGGTCAAGGACTGATGTTTGGTTCTAAACTTAGGGTTGTGAGTCTATTTTCAAACCCAAGTGTCGGATTTATAAACGGGATTGTTTAGAATGGTTAAAATGGTTGTATGAGTCGGTGACGTAAAACAGTCCGGTTTTTGTAGTTCAAAGATGTGTCGGGCAGGGAACTTTAAAAGTAAAATCTTTTGATGGGCTTTTAACAGGTCTTTCTATATATAGTAAGTGAGGTTTCTAATTAGTATCATAAATATTTGTTGTGTTTAAGTGGGGTAAAAGAGCTCGTACATTTGGTATGTACCGGCAGATTTTTATTGAAAGGATTGACTACTAAAGTAAACATATAGAATGTAGTAATAGGTCACTTGTATTGTTTTCATTTTGGGTTGGTTGTGATTTTATTATTTTGAGTTTGGTGTTAGTAAGTATGGATTTTATTCGAGTTTATTATTGATGAACGCGCCTAATTTGATAGGTTGCGGCTTTTTTGTTTATCGGGCATCAACTATCGTCGAAGATCGTCGTACTACTGCTATTACTCCAGGTGAGTCTATAGCCTCGCTTTTGTAATTGTTTTGATTGATTTTAAAACCCGCGAGGGGGATACATGCTATTTGAAAGTAAAATGAACACAAGTCATGATTGATTGTTTGGACCCAAATATTGCCTTTGTTGCCTTGTTGTTTTGAATTGTATAAGTACCTAAGCTGCAAAAGTCCCTAAATTCATGAGCCGTTAACTATCTTCTGACTTGATGTTGCGAGTTGGGAATATCCGCTTATTCTAATAATAATACTATTGGGCTGACGACCCTATCTGAGACCAGGGCTTTACGTTGAATAACCCGCTGGGAAGGATAATTTTACGAGAATGAGAACGTGGTATACTTGCAACTGATACCCTAGTAGGGGCACTGGAATTTATCTAGTCATGCCGGCTTTAGGCGTGGGTGACTAAGTTAAGGGGTCGGTGTCATGAGCTTAATACAATTCAATAGCTATTGCTATATACCAGAATGCTTGACTAATAGATTGTATGCGCACAATTCTATTAAATGATCTTGATTGATTTTTCTCTTGTGTTCAAATGTTGATTTGGAAAACCTATAGACTCGCTCAACCGTTGTGTTGATGATTTTAAGCATGTATTTCAGGTGATTGAAGTTGATGAATTGCGGAGCTTGCTGGAGAAGGATTGCGGATTGCTTTTGTGGTGATTGGTCTAAAACGGATTTCTTTCCCTTTTGTCATAAAAAGAATAATGTACGGTCATATATTTTGGTAAATTGTTTGTATATTGAATGAAATCTTTGGGGGACCTAAATAATACTCTGATATTTCTAAAATTGTTTTACTTGGGATTGAATGTTTTTGACAGTGGTTAAATTATATTCTTTTATATTTCAAATTTATCATTTTGAAATTGTTCAAAATGTCTGGTGTAACAATGTTTGTGTTTAGCACCCAAATGTGTATTTCCGCTGCGCAATGTAATTTGGGGATGTTAGATCCACTTTGATAAAATACCTATGTATTGTGACTCAAAGTCGGCCATAGACATCTCTTGCAATCCGGTTCAGCACTCCCGCACCAAACACATCTATGTCAGATAGCACTTCATCAAGGAACAAGTAGAACGCGACATCGTCGAATTATACTTTGTCAGAACTGAGTACCAGCTGGCAGATGTAAAACCTCTGATTTTACCTTATTAACCTTGTCAACTGTTGTACTCTTTATTTTTGGAATCTCCATATTTCCACTTTCTTATGATTAATTAAGCATCACCTTCATTTGTCATACTATCATTGCATATTTATTTTTAATATATATATGAACCTTTAGTCTTTTCTGACATTGACTGGCCACATTTTAAACAAGGACTCACCACCTCAGTACACATTTTTGGAAAACCATGATCTTATTTACTTATTTTACTAAGTACCTAGATTTAATAATATATGTACATATTTACATATACCTTATACTATGAGAAATTATATGACATCATAAAACAATATCCATTATCTCACCTTGACATTTTATTTATTTTCTTCAAGTGTAATATTTATAATATTATACACATTATATACTTTCACCAAATGATCTAAAGGTTTAACCAAAATACCTAGAAACCTTACAAGTACCTACGCTATATTACATGAACTAATGTTAACTCCCATTATTTAGACAAGTCAACACATTTTTATCCTACAAAGTATAAGTAGCCATGTATATATACATACACACTCATTTAATCATACAAAACTTACAAGTAAACTATCACAAAGTCAAATGATACACTATGAAACCATACACATCTCACTATTTGAGACCTACCTTGTCTCCTTTGACCCTAAAAACACACGACAACTACAACAAGTTGGGAGGAGTGAACATGTTGCTATATTTAGCCTTGTCCTTGCATATCTTAGCATATCAAACATGTATCTTCCATAGATACATAAGTACATTAACAAGATACATCAAATCCCTTCTCTTTCCTTATTATATCTGAATATCCCAAGGCCTTACAACACAAAACATTTCAAGTCCACCCTTACTCTCTCTCTAACCCACAGTTCATCTTTGTTCTTCACCAAGATCCACCAAAAGCTTCTATTAATACCTCATTTACTATCCTAAAACCATGTCTCTGACTACATAAATACTAATCATTAGTCATTACTACACCAAACTTACATTACAAGGAAACAAAAGAAACCCTAGAAGCACCAAAGGGGGTCACGGCTGAATATTTTCCAAGGGTTTCACCATTGTTGATCAAGCTTAAGTCATTCCTTAGTTCACTTGTTTCTCCTTAACTTCACTTAACAAGTAAGTACCATGAAAGCCTATCTTTTCCTTACTTACTTTCATTTTACATTCACATAAGCATTCACATGAAACTCCTAGTATAAACTTGTTATGAACTCAAATCTAGAAAATCTAGACCCATATTAGGTCATGGCTAAAAAAATGGTGTTTCACAAAGGTTGATGAAAAGTTTAGATAACTATGATAAACACGAACATGTAACCATGATAACCTAGAAAAATCATGAAAACTTCCATGCATATATATATAACCGTGGGCTATATATGTGGTTTTGGAGTTGATGGATAACTTAGTTATATTGTAGAGAATCTGTAAAACACGCATCTAAATGCCATGAACAGTACATTACGTAAGCATATGAACCAATTAAACTTTCCGGTTATATCATGAACACGTGTCACGAATATTAAATTCAAAAATATGTACGTGTTAATGCACGATAAATACTAAGTACGTGGTATTACACGATAATTATTAACCATAATAATTATAATCATGAACATGAAAGCTTGAACATTAAATCACGAACATGTGACTACGTGTATGTTTATTATTCGACGACGCATACCGGTTACGTACAACTATTTATTATAACGCGAATTGGTTTAAAACTTTTAATTTATTTATGCACGACAAGAATTACGTATATTAATTACTTATTAATATGTAATTACGAAAAGTACTTTAAACATGACAAGAAGCTAAAACACGAGAACTCAAACATGAACATACACTTACGTAAATTTAAACACGGAATTGGAAACACTGTACTAAAAAGGGTATTTGGCCGCTTGTATTGACAAAGAATCAAAAGGGCACACGGCCCAAAACAAATCCACCAGGGAAACTAAATAAAACACGCCTATCTCCCTTTCTTTTGTAAAAAATACAGAAAATAAGATGAAAACCGAGGACAACCATGGAGGCCACCGGCTATACAAGAAAGAAAGGGAAAAAGGAAAATGTTTTGATCTTAGATTCGGGACTAGTTATGTTCGTGTTCATAATTACTACGCGTCACGGTATCTCCTAAATTAAATCTTTTGTTTCCCTTTGTTTTGATTTGGTCAATTTAATAAGATCCAAGAATACACATGGATTAAACATTCAAAACAAGTAATTACAAGAAGTGAATCGGGTTGGTTTGGTTTTGTACACGAAAACCGAGACCACATAGGGTCTCGGTGGGATTTCATAACAGCCGTTGGCTGTTTGTTTGTACCAGCCGCAAGCCAGCAGCCCCACAAGGGTGCGTTTGGTATAACAGTGGTAGCAGCGACGGCTGTAGTGGGCAGGCAGTGGGAACCGAGAGTCTATGACTCTCGGTGGGTACTTTTGATGCAGCAGGGGGAAACTGGCACATGCCAGTGGCTGTTGCGCAGCCAGCAGCAACACAGGGGTGTTTGGCTGTTGGTTTTGGTCAGGGTGTTTGGATGGCAGTTTAAAGAATAAAGAAAAATGGGATGTTGAATTTACCATTTTCAAGTTACTTTAATTAATTTAATTAGGGTATTAAATTAATCTTGCAATATTAATGTTATTTAATCTAGTTAATATTGATTTAATCTTGTCAAGTTAGGCTATGTCATTTAAACCTTGGTTATATTTTTGCAAGAATTATTAAATTAATTCGGTCCGGTTCATGGGGTTTCGCGTCCCGTTGATGACATATTTTAATTAGATAACACACGGGTTCGGTTCATGATTATTTTTACAAGTCTAATTAATTTTACAAGTATATGATTTTTACAAGATAATTAAATTAATTAGTACATGACTTATAATTACTTTAATTGAACATGAAACTTAGGTTAGTATTATTACTAAATAATACATGTTTTAACCTAAGTATTAATTTATTATTTTACACTATAGTATTAATTAATTATTAAACATGACATATAATTAATTAATAATCTTGACTTAGGTTATATTAATATAGTATTAATACATGTTTTAACCTAAGTATTTTTATACACTTTAGTTTAATTAAATCATGCTTATATTTAATTAAATCGTATAACCTATAGTTTATTTAATTAACAGAATATTATTAATAAACTATACTATGACTACATGACTTATGATATGAATTAAGCTTAATTCTAAATACGGAAACTTTCTAATTCAGGAAACTTACTATTTTTGAAACTAATCTATTTTAATCAGTTAATCTATTTTTAGAAACTTTCTATTTTAGGAAGCCTGCTATTTTTAGAAAGTTACTTATTATTACCCAACAAGTATAATAATACAAAAAATACAAGTAATACTTAATCAGAATATGCAGAATACATGATAAACACAGCATAACGTTAAAAACGATAAAAGAAGACATGAACATATAAAACAAGTTAAGGCATGATACAACCAGTTACGTACTCAGTAATCAGGATACTTATACACTTATACTATTTATGTAGCATTAGTGAGATCGAAGTAGGACTCTCTTCCGTTCGTCTTCTTCGTTCACTGGACTTAAGGTACGGATTTCCCGTCCTTTCAGTATGGCCATTCTTTCCTTATTAGGATTTCCCCATCTTCAGCCAACTGTTTTCCCAGTATTTGTTTTATATGTTTGATACTTATGTTAGATTAAGAGCCTAAGCCATATACATGCATGAACAGTGTAACCTAGTTATGGAGGTACCATAACCATAACACTAGAGGCACCGCTGTTATGACTTCACCACGACAAAGTGATTGCTCGTGACGTCACTTTTCAGTTTTGGCCATTATATTATATCATCATGTGGGGCGTATGGGTGCATCCTAGTTACATGTTTAGCAGTATTATCAGAGTGAATGCGATGTGTGCCTTGCATCCTTCACTAGGAGTTGATCTCTCCTACCCAGACTATTTAATTAGAGGCAACCCCTCTAATTGCATCACGAGGTCTCCCCTCCAAGTATTCATGCACGGTGGAACCTCATGACCTATATGGGCTATTTGGGTAATTAAAACAGATTTTCATAAAAACATAAGTCTTTTCAAACTATAAAACCAGTTTTATGAACATGAATCCAGATTTCTCAGAACTTATGACATAATGCTGCCATTAGTCTTATTTATGTTTCAACCATTCATACTATGTCGTATATCCGTGCACTGAGCTTTCTGCTCAGTCGTTACTTTCCTTTCCATGTCCCAAAACGGCAGGTACCCAAGGACGGACTCGAGCATTTGGAGGAATTGCATAGGATGGAAGCTGCCATAGACTTCTTCTCCTTTTTGCCATATTCTTATGCTTGTCTAGTCTTTCCTAGTTCATTTACTTTATTTATGTTTTGGGCTTATGTTTGGGAACCAATGTTTGATTCCGGTTTTCCCTATGGTCATGTATGTTTTACTACATATTACCTTGCATGCTAAGATGACACGCCATAATTACGTGTAACGGTCCACTTATCAAAGTGGGGTGTTACAATTATGGTATCAGAGCCAAGGCTTCGACCTGTAGGCTCTAAAACTCGACCTGTGACTAGTGGGTAGTCACTAGAAGCTTCCTAAGGCAACACTTGTTATTCCACGTATTAATGTTTTCAACATCTTGTTGTTTTAACCATGATGTTTTCATCGGTATTGTTTTACTAATGTGGATGAACAACCGTCATCCATACTTAGTTATGTTTCATTGTTTCATGTATGATGTTCCTTGTGAACTGTGGCTAATGTGGACTGAACCCCAGTAGTTCAGAATTGGTCACATAAATTTTTTTTCTGTTAAGTTTTGACAGCTGAATTTCACTCATTTATTCCATGTATCATTGTCGCAGGTTTATGACTAAGTAACGGTTGGTACAAGACTGGCCCTATTTAGTCGCATGTGCTTTTATCGAAACTTTTAACTTTGGGACCGACCCATAGGCGTCCCTTCGCCATGTATTTTGTTTTGTGTAAACTGACCATAGGCGTTTACCCTCGCGCATATAAAGGTTTCATAAACTGCATCATGCATTCACGCACTGCTTACATGCATAAAGATTTTCTCATGATTTATTGGCATAATTTTTTTTTCATGTCCCCTTATGAGTTACTGTGTCTTTATGTCAAGTATGTTTTCATACTATCATGGTTAACTTCATTTTCATGTTGATTATGTTATATACTCCTTCATGTTAAGTTGTTTCATGTTTCTTCATGATGATTTCGTCTTCATGTTGATTACGTCTTACGTCTATTTTGTTGTTTATGCTTTCATGCAAGGCATTGTTGGATTTCACTTAATCTTGCTTTCATGATAGTCATGGTTGGTTTTCATTAATCATGCTTTCAGGAAAATCATTTTTAAATTTTGTTTAACCACAATTTTAGCGTTTCTCTATGCAACCAGAACGATGTCTATACTGGCATTGCCAGGTTGTCATGATGGTTTTCTAACCGTTCAACCGATTATTTTTCCTCTCAAATCATGTCAGATGATCGACCTCGTACCGATCATTTCATGTGCATACCATGGGTACTCCATGTACCGTATGTCATGTGTATTATAAATACCGCAATGCATGTGTATTTCACTTGCAATACTTCACGAGTATTCGCTTGTCGATTCTAAAACATCTCAGGTGTATTCCACTTGCTGATATTCTACAAATTGCTGATGCCGCTCGTAGCTTGGAGATGTTACTAATGGTTGATGCTATGGATTTTAGAGACGCTACGAGATGCTGATGATGTTCACAACCTGGAGATCTTACAAGACGAAGACAAAGGTGTGAGATCAAAGTGATCGGACGAGAAGATGCTTCACCACCAGACGATTTCCATCAATCATTGTCCCTAATTCTTAGCTACATGTCACACGTCATTCAGTTGTCGTTCAGTCATATGAGTGAGAACCGGTACCAGCCGGCCACTCAGCTGAATAGTTACATGAATCACAGTCATGACCGTCATGGAACTGACAGACAAGACGATAGTAACCACCACTGTGACAGCAACTATCCTAGCAATCACAACCGAAGCTCCGGCCACAGACGTGATCAGAAATACAAAGGATCAGTAGTCCAACCGATCCGCCAATTCTGGCATAATAACCTAATATTTGTAGTTCTATTTGTTTCACAGCTCGAGACACTTGTCAAGACATCAGTCAAGACACATGTCTCAAGTATACTTTCTGAAGACACATGACAAGACACCAGTCAAGACACATGTCATTCTTATATTTCCTAAGACACGAGTCAAGACACATGAATCACGTCCAATTCTAGAACATCCCTAAGAAATTCAGGGTACCCTGCAAAGGGTATATCCATTTTGTGGTGCCATGTATTAATTAGGCCACAAGAATTTCAGTACCATCACCGGCGTATTAGTGAGATCTATCACGTTTGCTCGATGGCACCTTCATTTCTTGCACCCATATTTCATATATTCATGACCACAAAAGACGCCATTCATATCCCCCATGTATACGAAGGTTTTCCTTCAGCCTAATGATGAGATCCAAGCTGCTAACGCATTACCTCGGACAAATGCGATTTGAATTTAATCCTAATTATGGACTACAAACAACACACCATGCTACGATTCATGATTTTGTACAGTAATGTTCAAGATCCTAAATACATTCAGCATGGTTTTCCATCAGGAAAATCTGTAAAAATTATCTATGCCTTACAATCACGTGCTTTGTTATCCATGACTGCTAAAATTTTCTTGTTGTCAGTTAAGACAAGACTACTGCAGTCCTTTTACGCATAACGAGTCGGTTATTCGAAAATCTTCTCATACATTCCAGAAGAACCTTCAAGGAGAAGGACGGTAACATGAGATTATGTGTCGACTACCGTCGATTTAAACAAATCACCATTCATAACCGTTATTCTCCTTCACGTATTGACGACATGTCCAATCGACTTTAGGGTATTAAAAACTATTCCAAGATCGGATTCATGATCATGCTGCCAACAGTGACGAGTGAAAGAGCAGGACATTTCCATGACTGCTATTCGTACACGACTCGGTCATGCTAGATTCATGATTTTGTGTAAGTCTCATAAATGCTCCAGTAGCATTATGGACTTAATAAATTGAGTTTACATACACTCATAAACAAATTCATCAGTGTTTTCATCGAGTACAACATGATGTCTAGGAGGAGTAGGAAGACCATATTTGCACTATGTTGCAAATTCTACGACATGAGAAATTTCACCCTGAAATTTTCCAATATAAATTCTGGTTGATTACAGTGACACGCTGAATCACATGGATTCTCACAGTTAATCCTACCATGACTCAGCTTATGCATAAAGGTGAGAATCCTACACTACATTAGGTGTTCTAGAAAATTCTACGCTAAGAGAAATCTAATTTCGGAGACTCATAGTTTCGCAAACTTCTATGTATCAAGTTTATACGAAGCAAGATACATTTATGTTCATATCTAAGTACCTATCATAGAACACCAACAGACTAGGATGTTTTTCCATCATCAAAAATTTTGAACAGAAATGGGACAAGATCTCCATGGATTTTGGTTACCAGATTTACGCAAACTCAGAAGAAGCATGATGCTATCTGGGTTATTTCCAACAGTTTGATCAAGTCTGCAGAATCCTTACATCCGCAAGGATTTCAGAACCAACAGATTGATCGGACATGTTCCAAACAAGGCTCATCCGATCACTTGGTAATCCCTCAGCTATCGGGCCAGACAAAGGTTCGCATTTGTGCTCCTTATTTACGTTCACATTCTTGTTCCAATTTTACGACTTGCTTTCACACTCACGTTCATGATCGTATCCTGGCTTACGTTTTTACGTTCATTTTCGTTTTGGGAGGTTTTGCAAGAACTTGGGAGACCAGACTCAAGTTTAGTATAACTCTCTATCCTCAGACAGACGTTTCACGTCACATTCCACGTCTCACCTTATAGCGTTTGGCGTTACCGCTGTCGTATTCCATGTTCACGATATGTTTCACATGTCATGTTCATTCCATGTTTCTCATATCACGTTCACGATATGTTACACGTATCATTTGTGGAATCCATTATTCATGGATCGATTAAGCTTACTAGGATATGCATCTCGTTCATATGATAAACATAGCAGAATTGAACAAGACACATAAACAAGGTGTTTAATTTTCCAACGTTTACTTCTCATTAAACGTTAACTTTAAACCAACTAACCTAGGCGTGTTTATAATGAACACACACGCCTAGAACACACGACTTTTTCTTTATGACTATATTGTGAATAATTTAATTAATAAACCTATGCAGGGTGTGTGTTTATATACTACACATAACCCTCTTTACAAGAAATCTAATTACACTAGGAGTCCCTCCATCTTTTGCTAATAAGTCCTCCTTGTTGTATGAAAGGGCTCCATATTCTTGTAAATCTTGATAATTGCATATAAGTCCTTCTTGTTTCATTATTCTTGATTTGTCTCATCATATTAATTCCCAATAATCTTCCCCTATTTGATGATGACAAAACCAATCTTCAAATCTTGATCTTTCACGAATGAAACAAGCTTCCCTTTAAAGTAAGATTTCTTGTAAAACATATCACCACATAAAAATAAGTTGTATACCTTGATCTTTGAATCTTCTTCCCCTTTTTATCTCATTCAATAGGGGTCTTCGAAAGATAAACAGCTAATAAACGCTTCCCCTTGAGTGGTGCATGTAAATGAATCACGAACCATGTAGACTCTAATTGTAGATTACGAATGAAGAAAAACGAATATAACCTATTTGTTGAAGAAGTGGAATCTCCCAAGCTTGTACCTTATATCTTCTTCAGACTCTCTTCCATCAATATTTGTATGAACCTCTTCATGCCTGCTTGAAGGTTCACCTTGTTCAAAATTTGAAGAGAAGATATGCTCAAAAGTGTTGTCAACGCCTGAACCAAGGTTGTCAGCGTTTGGATCATCAACGCCTGAAATGGTGTTGTCAACGTTTGAGCCATCAACGCCTGAATTTGTCCTGTCAGCGCCAGATTTTCCTTTGTCAGCGCCTGAAGGACCATGCATGTTGTTAACTGGTGATGCTTGGGGACCACCATTATCCTTTCTAGCAGCAGCAGCAGCAGCAAAAGCATCTGTCCATATGGGAGTTGTGACATACTCTTGTATGGGAGATGACTTGTCTGCTTGTGATTCAACCTCTTCATTAACCTGTGTACCTGAAACATCAACAACTTGTTCTTCCACAACATTTGATGTTACCTTCACAATGTCTGGATTAGTAACAGGCATATAATTCAAAGTGCTAGATAGAGGTTCCAAGTCAAACAACCAATTTGGACCACTTTCAGGATCACTAGGTTTACTCTCTAAAAACCTAACATGTACTCTCTCAAGTATACGTTTTTCCTTCTTAAGGTAAACCCTATATCCCTTACTCTGCACTGAATAACCCATAAAGTAGCCTTCATCACCTTTAGCACTAAATTTACCTAAGGCATCACTAGTATCAAGTACAACTACATGACAACCAAAAGGTTTAAGAAAACCAATATTAGGTTTCCTTCCCCAAAGTAACTCATAAGGTGTTTTGTTATGTATCTTGTTGACAAATGCTCTATTCTGAACATAACAAGCTGTATTCACAGCCTCAGCCCAAAAAGCTATGGGAAAATGAGCATCAGCCAACATAGTCCTGGCTGCTTCAATTAGGGTTCTATTCTTTCTCTCATCAACCCCATTTTGCTGTGGGGTTCTGGCAACACTAAACTGCCTAGTAATCCGTTTCTTGGCACAAAAATCATCCAATAGTTTATTTCTAAACTCACCATCATTATCACTCCTAAGCATTTTAACTTCATTACCAGTTTTCTTTTCTATATGAGTAATAAAATCAATTAAAGTATCAGCAGTGTCACTTTTCATAGCTAAAAAGAAAGTCCAAGTAAACCTAGAAAAGTCATCTGTGATGACAAAGCAGTATGATTTACCATTCAAACTCTCTATATTAGTTGGACCAAACAGGTCCATATGCAGCAAGTGAAGTGGTCTAGAACTAGAGTGCACATGTTTAGACTTAAATGAGACCTTGTGCTGCTTGCCTTTAAGGCATGCAACACAAGAGTGGTCATTGTGGAAAGCCTTTTCAAGCAAACCATCAACCAAGCCAAGTCTCACAAGCCTGTTTATATTCTTAAAGTTTATGTGCCCTAGTCTCTTGTGCCATAGATTACTCTCATCAACTGAAGCTTTAGCATAAAAACATGACATACTATTATTCATCCTAATCCCATTAAGATTCACATTATAAATGTCTTTATGCCTAGGTGTCCTATAGTCAATGTATTTCTCATCTGGAATTTTAAAATCCTTGCTTAACACCAAGCATTCAATATCAGTAAACAGAACTTTATTTTTGTTATCACAAACTTGTGATACACTAAAAAGATTGTAATCAAGTTCCTTTACCAGAAACACGTTTTCAAAATGCAAGTTCTTGGTGAGAAGAGTTCCTTTGCCTATGATAGTTCCATATCCGCCTCCAAAGTAAACCTTATCACCATCCTTAATGGGAGTGAAGTTAGTTAGGTAATCTTCCTTCCCAGTCATGTGCCTAGAGCATCCACTGTCCCAATATCCATAATCATTGACCTGTTTTTGAATGCCCTGCACATAAAGAAAACAAATTAGTTTTCTTTGGGAACCCAAGCCTGAGCAGACTTGGATTCATCTGGTTGTTCAACAAGAACAGACTTAGTTCTCATAACAACCCCTTGTTCATCCCTTTTTGGATGAAATACCCAGTTAACCCCAATTGGTTTTGTAATGACCTTTGAAATATAATTAAATCTGTTGCAGGTCATAGAAATCCCATTAGAATTAGGGTTTTGATCTTGCTTAGGTCTCCATGTCAAGCTAGAAAAAGCTTTAGACCCTTACCCTGTGGTTGCAAATATTTAGGTCTGGCAACGTTTCTGTCAGCGTTGGATTTGGTCTTGTCAACGCTGAAATTACCCTTGTCAGCGTTGAACCTAGGGTTTGCTACAAAAACCCATTGCATATTAGACCAAGTATTGGTCTTCTGAAATGGTCTTTGTCCATGAGTGTTAGACCCTTTAGTGAAGAATGGGGCTGGTCTAACAACTTGTAGACTTTGCTCCACAACAGTTTTGGGTCTGACAGTGTTTGACTTTTTAACAGCGTTGACCTTGGAAGCGTTGACACACTTATATGCTAAATGTGAAAAGCTACCACAAGTGTAACAGGCTTTTCTAGACACAACTCTAGGTCTAGAAAAAAGAAACATGTTTCATCATTAATAACTTGGCTTTTAGGTGACCTAGTATTCCTATACATTTCTGCATACTTAATGCTAGGTTTTCTAACAGTGTTTGAGCCAAGGTTAACAGTCTTGCCAGTGATTGGGTTTGTTACCTTAATAGGGGTAGACCCATTTGGACTTTCACACAACATGCCACCCTTAACAAACAAGGTAGGGTTGGCTTTCTTCCATTCATCCAAATCAGTCAGCTTTTGCCTATATTCTTCAACTGGGGTAAGGACTCTTGGTGGAGGAGTAAACTCCTCCTCTTGGAGTTCTGGTAAACCAGTCCAAGATAAGTTCTTTCTTTGGACACCATAAAAATCCCCACCTGGTGGTGGAACAACAGTATAGTCTTTCATCCCAATCCCAGTCATGTCCTTAGGATCCCTCTGTTTATTAACACGTTCTCCTAGGGTTTGTGAGGCCTTATTAAATCTTTGAATTTTAAGGTCAACATTATCCTTATTCTTGATAGCCTCATCTAACTTAGCCTATAATTCAGCATTGACCCTTTCCATGATGTTTCTAACATCATTACTAGCATTTAACTCGTGTTTTAAGATATTTATTTTATCTTTTAGGTCAAATTCCATTTTCTTATACTCAGAAACTGTCTTCTCAGTTTGAGTGAGAGCAATTTGATAGTTAGACAATTTGCATCTCTCAGTACTCACATCACTTAACAATTTTAAAACCTCTTTGTTAAGTTTTTCAGTATTTAAACGACAACCCTTACTACAAAAAGCATCATCGTATACCTCATTATCTGATGAAGAGGAGGAGTGTGCCATGAGAGCATATTGAACATGCTCTTCTTCTTCTATCTCAACAACCAAAGCTTTATCCTCTTCCCCATCCTTAGACAAATAGCTCCAGTCCCATCCAATGTCATCCATTTCTTGCACTGCTACCATGGCCTTAGGATCCTGAGCCTTAACAACTTGGCTTGAGGGTTTTCCAGCATCAGATCTTCTTGGAGATCTGCATTCCCTCATAAAGTGCCCCATACGATGACAGTTGTAGCACTCAACCTTGGATTTATCAAATCCAGCAGTGTCCTTTGCATTAAAGGTCATCTTCTTCTTAAACCTTCTATTCCACCTGTTTGCTCTTATACTTGCAAGAGCCATGTTCCACTTTATATCCATCTCTTCCAAGTGCTCATCACTTATTTTCTTAAGGTCCTCATATGTCATCACTGAACCATTGGGCAAAGAAGCAATGTATGCACACACAGTATCCACATCCAAACCAGCAGGTTTAACTCTTGGAGAGTCAATTTTGTATGTGTCAGCGTATGAATGTGAGGCGTTGACAGGGTATGATCCAGCGTTGACACATGTTGATCCAGTAACTGGGTGCATGTATGAGTCCTTCTGATCAAATTGACCTTCACTATGTGAGAAGAAGGCCATGTTACTACTGGTAGACTTACTTCCATGCTCCAAAAGAGTTTCATTCTCCAACAGCCTCAGTTTGTTGTAGATATCATCAAAAGTAGAACTTTTGTGAGTGTTATTGGCAAGTATAGATCTTGCCTCAATCTTCTACGCATCACCAAGGCTTTTAAGAAAAGTTGCAATAATGTCAACATCACCAACTTGTGTCCCCATGAAGGACAGCTTGCTTATAATGTCAAGCAGTCTGCTTCTCACACTGCTAAGCTTCTCATTAGGTTGAGCCTTGAAAACAGCATACTCATGAATGAGTTGCTTCTTCTTTTCTTCCTTAGTATCAGCATTACCACCATAGGCAACTTCAAAGGCTGCCCAAAGGTCTTTTGCAGACTCATAACCTCTGTATTTATGCTGGTTTTCTTGTCCTAAAGAAAGTTTCAAAATGTTTAGGGTTTTCATATCAACCCTTTTCTTTGCTATGTCTTCTGCATACACAGCTCTACCATCATCAGGTTTTTCTTTCTTATCTTCTTCTAAACATCCAGCAACAACTGATCTTGTAGCAATGGCATTAGCAATCTTTTCAACTTTATTGAATGTGTTTCCATATTCAATAATCTCCCAGAGAGTGTAGTCATAGATCCCCAGATATTGCTCAAAGTTGAACTTCCATAGCTCAAAGTTGTTTGCATCAAGCATGGGAATCTTGATGTTGGGGTTTGAGGAGGATGGGTTTACTTCTGGATTAGACATGATGTTTTTAGGGTTTTGTGAAAATTAGGGTTTTGGTGATTTTAGGGTTCTTGTGTTCTTTAAGATCAAAAGTTTCTCAACAAGCTCTAATACCACTTGTGGAATCCATTATTCACGGATCGATTAAGCTTACTAGGATATGCATCTCGTTCATATTATAAACATAGCGGAATTGAACAAGACACATAAACAAGGTGTTTACTTTTCCAAAGTTTACTTCTCCTTAAACGTTAACTTCAAACCAACTAACCTAGGCGTGTTTACAATGAACACACACGCCTAGAACACACGACTTTTGCTTTATGACTACATTGTGAATAATTGAATTAATAAACCTATGCAGGATGTGTGTTTATATACTACACATAACCCTCTTTACAAGAAATCTAATTACACTAGGATTCCCTCCATCTTTTGCTAATAAGTCCTCCTTGTTGTATGTGGAAACCTTGGTTTCCTCGAATCTTTTAGCTACTAGGAACGAATCTCATTCACTTGATTGAATCAAGGCGGAATAGAATGAAACACGTTTAACAAGGTGTTTAGGAACTAAGAACATGAATAAAAACAAAAGGATTGCTAATTATATTAATAATCAACAATCACTAGACGTGTATACATTGAATCTCACGTCTAGTCGACACACGCTTTAGTTTTACATTGTGAATGAACTTATGAATAAACCTAATACCCTTGGTTCCTTTTATAGTGTAAGGATTAGGGTTTACAAGAGATAATATCAAATAAACATGTAAATATTCTATTCAAATAAACTTATACAGAATATATTCTACATACTTATCTAAATAGAAGCTTCCAACAACACTTGTCTACGTTTCTGTCAATGCTTGGATTACATGTGACAATGCTTGGATTGCACATGACAATGCTTGTCAATGTTGACTTCTGTCAACGCCCGATTTGCTCTTGACAACGCCTGATTTGCTCTTGACAACGCCTAGACAAATGCCTTCATATTTTCTTCGTTTTTGAGTTTCTGACACATCAACTTTTTGACCCAACAATCTTCCCCTAGTTGATGTCGGCAAAACTCTTTGTGTATCTCTTGTAAGTTGTACATCATCTTCAAATTGCTTCCCCTCAATTGTAGCATGTACGTCTTCCCCTTTTTGTCACATCAACAGGGAAGTAAACAATGTATGCAATCTTGAAGATTCTCCAAATGTAGGCTCTGTGTAATGATCTAGAAGAAAAATAAATATAATATTCTTGATGTAGAAGTAGAATAACCCAACCTTATGTTCCATGTCTTGTACTATCCATGTGATGAAGAATTTATATGAAATAGAGAAAATATAAGTAGACCTCGATCCCTTGTCAATATTCTCATCCTATGTGAGACACTGAGCACGATAATGTAACTCCTTCAAGTGTTATGACAAGTCTTCGTCACCAAACATTTAAAGCACGAACAAGTTACCTTTAAAGTCCATGACTGGAGGTGCACGACTTTATGATATGATAGAACACAAACTCGCAAAAATCTTCTTCAAACATCAAACTTACCATAAGAATTCTTCCCCTTAAGCCAACACCTCTTCATGATGAATTTTAATGAAATAACATCTTCATATCATATGTAAAAGCCTTTATGGATAGCTCTTTCACAAGGCTACCCCGATTACTTAATCTAATATCCATCAAATTCTCCATGAATAGTTGCTAACTCGCTTTAAAATCATTAATCCCTTTAAAAATATCCGAGCCATAAATACCAACTTGATATTCTAAATAAAAACGGAGATTTCATGTACCTTTGCGTGTAAATACCTCCTTTTTGTGTGCAAAAATCATATCAATTTTCCCAAACAGCAGCTATTCTTTTGTTATCCGAGAACCTTCATTGTCCAATATCTTAATCGCATGCATTGTCAGATATCGGACAAAACCTATCAACGCTTGAGCAAGCGTTTCTCGGACAACTCATGTCAATGCTGCCTGTCAGCGTTCACTTATTCTCTGTCAACGTCGAATCAAAACCTGTCAGCGTCTCCTACTTTCAACGTATATATATACATAAACATCAACGTCATGAACATTTAAACAAATAAATTTGTTTTCATGTCCATATATCACATTATTTTAATAGCCAATCTCCTCACGGTGATCGACTTCTTTTTCACGTGTTCTTATGAGACACCATCATAATCACATGTCTCTATCACGTAACTAGCAACACATGTTTACTTTGTCCTTTATAACCCCACATGAAGTATACAGAAATCAGTCTTGGACCAGCATGAATTAATAAACGCATGTGGACCACCATGGGGAATCAATCTGTCTCACGTCACTTTCATTCCTTAATTATATATGGACCATAATAAGCTTGTATGGAAGAGCACACATGAAGAAACACTCTTGATATAGGCTTAATCACGTCATTGTTTGTCACATGTAATCAAAACGAGTTTCCCATGTGATATTAGCAGCGCTTTACATGTCCACAATAAGCTCAAAGACCATCAATCTTCAATACAGTAAAGCAAAAAAAAACACGTGATCATTCACATCTTTGTATCTAAAAGATCTTCTTTTAATACACCCTTCATGCTCCAACGAATCTTAACTAGGGTCACGATCTGCTGTCTTGAGCTCTTAGGAGCAGTCTCCATAAACATAGATGATCAAACCATCATCATATAGTAACACACCTGCCACCAGGTCAAATCATGGATCTAGGGTTTAAGAAACCCTAATATAACGAACTGCATAGCAACCATGAAACAAGGACCTCATCATACTAGGGTTCATTATGGATTCATGAATCCACTCACCAAAGCTAGTATGATCCATCATTACCAGCAGAAACAACCAACGATTCTAGGGTTTTTAGATAAAACCCTAAAAACAAACATTGTTACTGCAGTCAGTTTCGACAAACAATAACTCCTTCATAACTGCAAACATCGACGATCCCTCCGGTGAGATCCAAGACACATGTTCCAAGAACCTACAGCGCGAATTTCACACCGATCCAACGGTTAACGAAGGAGAAATCGTGTTTTGAACATGGCTGTCCACAGAAAACTGCATACCTCCTGCTGCTGACTTTGACGCTTAATAACTTTTTCTTGGGGATTAAACTTGACAATCCCTCCAGTAGATGTCTAGATATATGTGTATAGAATACACACAAAAAATTTCGTGATGATCCAACGGTTCAATCAAAAGTTATGACCTTCTGAATACTACTGCGCACACAAAAACGTCCAGAAAAACCCTAGACGGATTTTTCTTCTCTTCTCGATACACGAACACCTTGTTGGTCCTAGCATCACGAGCCACGAGGCTCTGATACCAATTGTGGAAACCTTGGTTTCCTCGAATCTTTTAGCTACTAGGAACGAATCTCATTCACTTGATTGAATCAAGGCGGAATAGAATGAAACACGTTTAACAAGGTGTTTAGGCACGAAGAACATAAATAAAAACAAAAGGATTTCTAATTATATTAATAATCAACAATCACTAGACGTGTATACATTGAATCTCACGTCTAGTCGACACACGCTTTAGGTTTACATTGTGAATGAACTTATGAATAAACCTAATACCCTTGGTTCCTTTTATAGTGTAAGGATTAGGGTTTACAAGAGATAATATCAAATAAACATGTAAATCTTCTATTCAAATAAACTTATACAGAATATATTCTGCATACTTATCTAAATAGAAGCTTCCAACAACACTTGTCTACGTTTCTGTCAATGCTTAGATTACATGTGACAATGCTTGGATTGCACACGACAATGCTTGTCAATGTTGACTTCTGTCAACGCCCGATTTGCTCTTGACAACACCTGATTTGCTCTTGACAACGCCTAGACAAATGCCTGCATATTTTCTTCGTTTTTGAGTTTCTGCCACATCAACCTTTTGACCCAACATCATTGATCACGATATGTTTGCTCATATTACACTCACCATATATCCACGTACCACATTCAAAATTGTTCACGTATCACGTTCACAATTTTTCACGTACTACGTTTCAGTATGTCTCGCGCATCATTGCTAAGACGTTACTACTATCAGTTACCTTAGGTTATTTTTTTCATCGTAACGTTTCATTTTTTCCCTTGCGCGTAATTTCGTATCCATTCGATCGAATTCAGAAGGATCTATCTTACAGTGATAACCAGAAACGTTTACGTGTTGGCAAGTCAAGGTCATGAAGACCAAGATTTATCATATGTGTCAAGATCTTATGGAGGAACCATTCCGAGAGGGAAGTCACTTGGAAACGGACGAGTCCATCCAGATTTCATCCTCTCATCATTCCATAATCCAGTTATGTTCTTTTCGGGCACGTGACGTTCCACGTCCATATTCTTTCAGGTTACGTTATCTATAATTCGGGGACGAATTATTATTTTTAGGGGGAAGAGTTGTAAAACCCGCATCTAAATGCCATGAACAGTACATTACGTAAGCATATGAACCAATTAAACTTTCCGGTTATATCATGAACACGTATCACGAATATTAAATTCAGAAATACGTACGTGTTAAGCACGATAAATACTAAGTACGTGGTATTACACGATAATTATTAACCATAATAATTATAATCATGAACATGAAAGCTTGAACATTAAATCACGAACATGTGACTATGTGTATGTTTATTATTAGACGACGCATACCGGTTACGTACAATTATTTATTATAACACGAATTGGTTTAAAACTTTTAATTTATTTATGCACGACAAGAATTACATATATTAATTACTTATTAATATGTAATTACGAAAAATACTTTAAACATGACTAGATGCTAAAACACGAGAACTCAAACACGAACATACACTTACGTAAATTTAAACACGGAATTGGAAACACTACGCTAAAAGGGGTGTTTGGACGCTTGTATTGACAAAGAATCAAAAGGGCCCAAGGCCCAAAAAAATCCACCAGGGAAACTAAGTAAAACACGCCTATCTCCCTTTCTTTTGTAAAAAAAACATAAAATAAGATGAAACCCTAGGACAAACATGGAGGCCGCCGGCTATACAAGAAAGAAAGGGAAAAAGGAAAATGTTTTGATCTTTGATTCGGGACTAGTTATGTTCGTGTTCGTAATTACTACGCGTCACGGTATCTCCTAAACTAAATCTTTTGTTTTCCTTTCTTTTGATTTGATCAATTTAATAAGATCCAAGAATACACATGGATTAAACATTCAAAACAAGTAATTACAAGAAGTGAATCGGGTTGTTTTAGTTTTGTACACGAAAACCGAGACCATATAGGGTCTCGGTGGGATTTCTTAACAGCCGTTGGCTGTTTCTTTGTACCAGCCGCAAGCCATCAGCCCCATAGGGGTGCGTTTGGTATAACAGTGGCAGCAGCGAGGGCTGCAGTGGTCAGGCAGTGGGAACCGAGAGTTTATAACTCTTGATGGGTACTTTTGACGCAGCATGGGGAAACTAGCAACTGCCAGTGGCTGCTGCGCAGCCAGCAGCAACACAGGGGTGTTTGGCTGTTGGTTTTGGTCAGAGTGTTCAGATGGCAGTTTAAAGAATAAAGAAAAAGGGGATGTTTAATTTACCATTTTCATGTTACTTTAATTAATTTAATTAGGGTATTAAATTAATCATGCAATATTGTTGTTATTTAACCTAATTAATATTGATATAATCTTGTCAAGTTAGGCTATGTCATTTAAACCTTGGGTATATTTTTGCAAGAATTATTAAATTAATACGGTCAGGTTCATGGGGTTTCGGGTCCGGTTCATGACATATTTTAATTAGATAACACACGGGTTCGGTTCATGATTATTTTAACAAGTCTAATTAATTTTACACGTATATGATTTTTACAATATAATTAAATTAATTAGTACATGACTTATAATTAATTTAATTAAACATGAAACTTAGGTTATTATTATTACTAAATAATACATTTTTTAATCTAAGTATTTATTTATTATTTTACACTATAGTATTAATTAATTATTAAACATGACATATAATTAATTAATAATCATGACTTAGGTTATATTAATATAGTATTAATATATGTTTTAACCTAAGTTTTTTTTATACACTTTAGTTTAATTAATTCATGCTTATATTTAATTAAATCGTATAACCTATAGTTTATTTAATTAACATAATATTATTAATAAACTATACTATAACTACATGACTTATGATATTAATTCAGCTTAATTCTAAATATGGAAACTTTCTAATTCAGGAAACTTACTATTTTTGAAACTAATCTATTTTAATCTGTTAATCTATTTTTGGAAACTTTCTATTTTAGGAAGCCTGCTATTTTTAGAAAGTTACTTATTATTACACAACAAGTATAATAATACAAGAAATACAAGTAATACTTAATCAGAATATGTAGAATACGTGATAAACACAGCATAACGTTAAAAACCGTAAAACAAGACATGAACATATAAAACAAGTTAAGGCATGATAAAACCAGTTACGTGCTCAGTAATCAGGATACTTATACACGTATACTATTTAAGTAGCATTAGTGAGATCGAAGTAGGACTCTCTTCCGTTCGTCTTCTTCGTTCACTGGACTTAAGGTACGGATTTCCCGTCCTTTCAGTATGGACATTCTTTCTGATGTTGGAGTTTTGCAACCCTTTAGGAAAAGAGAGCAATTAAATAGGGCAAGTGCACGACGATTTAGGAAAACCGTGTGTGAATGACCCTAGGTGAGTTCGTTCTTGAGGAGGCAAGTGCGTTGTGTTAAGAGTTGATATATGATGTTTGTGATTATGATCAAGAAGAAAAGAAATGAGAAAGGAAAGAAAAGACGGTTACGAAAACTAATTAAACTACGACGAAAAAGGCGTAAACGTAAAACCGTAAAAACGACAAAATTAAAAATTTTCAACCTAAAAATTAATTATAAGCTAAAACAAGTCTAAGATAATATAAATAAGGAATAAAATCCAATAAAAATATTTTAAAACCTTTTATTAATTAAGTATTCAATTTTAAATGCTAATTAAAGCCCTAAAATTAAATATAATTAATCAAAATGTCCAAAATATGATTTTATTGAACAAATAACTTACTTATATTATCTAAAGACTAAAAAGTATTTTTTATAATTTTTAAATACTATTTCTCTATTTTTAAATTACTAAAAACTATTTTAAAATTAAAATAATTATAAAAAATAATTAAATAGTGCTAAAAATAATCTACCAATTTTTAAAAATCCTATTTTACTCTAATGAACAGTAGAAAAATAAAAAATCTTGAAAAATATTAAATTTTCCACTAAATGACAAAACTAGTTTAATTAAAGCCCTAATTAACTTAAATTAATTCTAAAAATTAATAAAAAGATGAACAGTAAAATATTTTTTAACCAAAAACCTTAAAATATTATTCTAAGTTCAGAAAAATTGATTAAACCTAAAAATATTACTTTTTGGCACTAAAAGACAAAAACAGAAACTTTAAAGTTAATTAAAAATAGCTAATTAACCTAAAAATTACTAAATGAACAGTAAATAAAAATTTAATTAATCAGAAAAATCCTAATTTAAATAAGAAAAATAATGGCACAAGTTTGAAGTCCTAATTCCACTTTTTAAGCACTAAAGACAAAATTATGAAATCTGATAGTGACCTTTTCTTTGTTTTCTGTCTTTTTGTGTAGCAGTGACTACAACAAGCCTATCAGTGGGAAAGGAGTTCCCACTGACAGTATAAAAAACGGGTCTGAGCCTTTGGAGGCTTGTAACTTATGATTGGCTGTGTTTTAATGGACAAGAGGGGCACCCCTACACTCAGTGGAGTGTAGGGAGTCAACAAAAGCACAAAAACAACAAAGCACAATACAAATTACTCAAACAAATTACCCTAGAATGTTACTGATTAAGGGTCTAAGGGCTGTGATGATTTTTGTTGATGCAATTGGTAAAAAGGTGAGTTTTGATGCTCACAAACTTGCACACTACTCAACCAAATAGCATACAACTAATCTAAAATCCTAAGTGGTCCTATAATCTAACAGAATCCAAAAATGAAGGGCAAATTTTAGCTAAAATTAAGCAGAATTGATGAACTTGCTGATTTTTAAGCTAAGTGCCAATTGTGAGCATGCAATTCTGATTTAAACCTACCAAACTTCAAACCAAACAACCTATTACCTATAACTACCCTACTGAAATGTGTTTAAGCCGTTTTTACACCACATATAAGTCAAATCCTTGACTAAATAAGCAGACCCAAACACTCCCTTAATACTGAAATCAACAATTTGTCAAACAAAATCCTTTCTAAACAACTCAAAACTGATACAAATGAATCTAAACATGCATTATCATGGCAAGTAACTCAAATACATACCATAAGCAACACATAAACACTTGCATACAACTTCCACTCAAATCACATTAATAAGAGAAAAATGGAAAAGATAAGGATTCTTACCAAAGAACCCTACATCCAGGGTTCTTTGTGGATGAAAATCCACCACCAAATACACCCGGGTGTATGCAGACAATGATCAACAACAGGTCAAACCTGAAAAAACAGAACAAGAACAAGGTATATGATATATTCTGTTTCTTTTTTACTTTCTTAAAAATCTTTTCTAAAAACTTCTCAATGATATCTTTTAAAGCATTAACACAATGAATTTAAAATGGAAAGACCAAACCTTGACACAAGTTCTTACCAAGAACTTGCTCAAAATCAGAAACTTGAAAACTCTTTTTTTTTTTGAAAAATTTTAAAACACAAACTTGAAGAAAGAAACACAAACTTTAAAATTTAAAATGCTGAAAAGTAAATGGATCACAGCCTTAAAAAAAACTTTTTCATTGATAAAAGAAAAATTACATAAAAGCTGGAACAGCCTTCTCACAAGTTGAGAGGTCTGTTTTATACTAGTCTATGGACTATTCTAGACTAAGAAACCCTAATGTAGCAAATTCCTATCATGCCCTTGAAGATTTGACTGGAATCTTGGTCAAAAATGAGTCTTGTGACCTCTTGTACTGTTTACAGCTAGCAATCTTGATCTTGGCCGTTTATAAGGAACCTTTGGGACCAAGGAAAGAAATCCCACCACTAATCTTGTCGGATTGGGGTTTTGTGTTGAAAGTGACGCTGCAGGGCATGCCCATGTGGGGTGTTGGGATGAGCTGGAGGTTGTTTTGAAAGTGGGGAAGTGATGTTGATAGGTTGAATCATCAATCTGGAGGTTTTTAGAGATTAACCCTTTGATTAAGGGTTTAATTGAATTAGGGTTTAAGGGTGAGGGTGATGATAAACAGGAGTGGTTAAATCCATTTGGGGGGGGTTTACTTTTTAAAAAACGTGTTTACCACCTTTTTTTTGTAATAAAACAAGTTTAATTAAAGAAGGGGTTCAAAAAGGATTTTGTGACAGGGTCAAAGAAAGTTATGGACTGGTTGGTTTGGCTGGTGGACTGGCAGAGGTGACGTGTCAGCATGTGGGTGGCTGGTGGGGTTTTGTTGTCTGGGCAGGTTTAGTCCCCCATCTTTCTTCATGTTTCTACTTTGTAAATAAACAGCCAAAATCTCCTTTTCCTTTGTTAATAACTTTCCTTAGCTTGTCATTTTTGGCACCATGTTTTATAAACTTTTTCCAAAGGGTTTTAAATGCACAAATTATATTCTTCAAGGGCCATTCTTGTAATGTCTTCAAACTTCAAGGTCTTTGATTTGTTTGTTGACTTTTTGGAGGACCATTATTGACAATTTAGATTTGATGAGGGACTAAATTTGCCAATTCTTCAAAGTTAAGGGTCCTTTTTGTAATTTTGACAAACTTTAGGGACCAAACTTGTAATTATGAAGATACAAGGGTATAAAGTGTCAATTCTTCAAACTTGGAGGATCAATCTTCAATATTCTTCAAATCTTCAAGGGTTTTCTTTGGAAATTTCCTCACTAGGGCTTGGTTCATCGTGCGGCTTCATTTCCCGTGTTCGTTTTTGCGTGATTCTTGTGATCTTTTGCCATTTTCTCAATATCCGTTCCTAAATTACACAAGCAACAAACACAAGCATATATTTGGGTATTTTGATGATATTTAATGCATTTTAAGTCCAAAAAGAACGATGAGACCATGTATAAAAGCCGTCTCATCACTCCCCCATACTAAACCATTGCCGTGCCCTCACGCAATGCTAGAATAAAGTATCGTAGCATTTCCAAAATTCATTTTTATTCACTTTTTTGAAATGATAACTAGCTACACTACACTATAATTACTACTACTTGTGTTATAGACATAATGTATGATTTTCATCGCAAAATGGGACGTTTAGGTTCATAGAATAAGAACATGTGAATGCTTCGTTAGAAATAATTTCATCGTCCTCGATTTTCACTTCAATTCCATGCTAAGCGTGCAACGAGATCATTGTCATTATAAGTTAGTAATGCTAACACTACTCATATGCCCTAATCACGTACTTATTCTCCCATTATTCCTAAGTTGTATCTCTTATATTTTATTTTGTCTTGAATGTTTCACGAGGATACATTGTTTGACTTATGCGATAATAGAGATTTAGGTCTAAAAATAGAGTCCTAACGGTGTAACTAAGACCATCAAATCAATAACCCCTCCTAATAGACGACGTTGTTAAAAAATTAAGTTGACAAGAAGAATCGATAAACACGGTTTTATAACGGTTTTGAACATGAGACTTATTACCAAGACTTTTATACGCCCCCTAACGGAAGGGCCTTATTATCTTTGGTTTACCTCCATCTTTTATTCAACTTCGCCATGAAGCTTTTATTATGACTTCGGTCTTGCCTTGCCTTTTATTATCGGCCTCATCGGTGGTTTTATTAGCCAAAGACGTATATCCTCACGCTAAAGCGAATTTTGGATCTTTAAAGCTTCGAAGATTAAGGCTTGATTCACTTAAATTTTGCATGGATTTTAGGCCTTGTGGGGCTTCAAATTGTTTGCTTGATTTAGGTGAGCACTTGAAATCTTATTATTGGGTGAAGCTTTCGATTATTCGGGTTGCCAATACTTCAAAACCGTGACGCTGGCGATACCTTAATGTCTTCCCAATTTAATTACACGGAAGCTACTAGAAAAGACTAGAAACCCAACAATCCTAACTAAACCGCTAAGTCAATATTTATTAAGCAAAAAATATTTACATGCGAAGGGAGAATAAGCAAACAACGAGAACACATGAGTTTTTGAAAGAATACGAGTACTATACGTTTAGCATAGTAACTTATAATTAACTCTATCATTTCTCGTCCTCATTTAAGAGACTTAGCCTAATGTGTAGTTAAGGAATCAAAGCTAAGTGCTCAACACGCACGGTCGAGTCAAAAATTACTCTTATTCTCGCCATCGGAAAATCTACATTCGTGTCTTCAAACACTTATAAAACATGAGAAAAATTTTAAAATTTGGCCATTTTTAGCCTTATTTTGCAACAAAATGATAAACAAACCGGTAAACTTTGGAAAGTGTGAAGGTTTGGCAAGGCAAGTATCTATTCACCCCCCCATACTAAAGTTAAACATTGTCCTCAATGTTTCGAGTCTAGGGGTGCAAACACCCCCATACTAGAGACGTAGTCGAATGCCTAATCTAGCATGGAAAGGGTGTAACCATTAAATTAATAGCCGTTTATGAAGTGTGCTAAAAACCTAAGGTTAGAACAATAAAGGATATATCATGGATATTGAGAAATGTCTCCAAAGTAAACGATCGAGTGCTCCCATAAAACGAACACGAGAGGCTCCAATCGTGAAGATCATGATCTAAAAACCACATATCACAAACAACCATGGAACAAAGGTTGGAAGGGCACGAATCCCCACACGTAAGCTACATTAGACTAAGAAAGCGATAATATGTACATAGGATAAGCATGGGACTCCCCCACGAGGCACCTCGTTTTTGATTACCGAGTCATGAGCTCAACTCGATCCCCTCAATACTAATTATCATTGGGGAAGGTGACTTGGTCGAGGTAGTTCAAGGATGGAACTTCCCCACCAAAGTAGTGCTTCAACCTATGTCCATTCACCTTGAAGTTAGGACTATCATCTTGAGCTAGCTCGATGGTCCCATACGGAAATACTTGAGTCACGGTGAATGGACCGGACCAACGGGATTTCAATTTACCGGAAAATATTTTCAATCTTGAATTAAAAAGTAAAACTTGATCCCCAATATTAAAAACCCGGTTTTTAATTTTTGAATCATGCAACTTTTTAGTTTTCTCTTTGTAAATCAATGAATTTTCATAAGCAATATCCCTCAATTCATCCAATTCATTTAATTGCATTTTCCGGTGTTTTCCCGCGGTCTCCATGTCATCATTACAATGCTTTAGGGCCCAATAAGCCTTGTGTTCTAACTCGATAGGCAAATGACAATTCTTTCCATACACAAGCTTATAGGGAGTGCACCCAATGGGTGTCTTATGAGCGGTCCTAAAGGCCCATAAAGCATCGTCTAACTTATCCGACCAAGATTGTCGGTTTTCCCCCACGGATCTCTCCAAAATCCTCTTTAAAGCTCGGTTTGAAACCTCGACTTGCCCACTCGTTTGTGGGTGATAAGCCGTAGAAAGACGATGTGTAACCCCATATTTCCTTAGAACCCTTTCGAATTGGTCATTACAAAAATGGGTTCCACGATCGCTTATGATAGCACGAGGGGTTCCAAACCTAGCAAACAAACTTTTCAAGAACTTAACTACCACACGAGCATCATTAGTGGGCAAGGCCTTCGCCTCCACCCACTTAGATAGGTAGTCAACCGCAACAAGGATGTACTTATTACCACGAGATGATGGGAACGGCCCCATAAAGTCTATACCCCAAACGTCAAAGATCTCACATACTTGAATGATATTTTGTGGCATTTCATCTTTTTGTGAGGCTTTTCCTTGTTGTTGGCATGAATCACAAGACTTCACAAGATCTTGTGCATCTCGGTAAATAATAGGCCAAAAGAAGCCGGCATCAAACACCTTTTTAGCCGTGAGATTAGCACCGTGGTGACCACCCGTGGGTCCCTCATGGCAAGCTCTAAGGATGTTAGAAGCTTCGGTGCCAAATACACAACGTCGGATGATTTGATCCGCACACGTTCGAAACAAGTAAGGGTCGTTCCAAAAATAGAACTTGACATCACGAAAGAATTTTCGTTTTTCTTGAGTTGTCATACCCTTAATGATGAATTTACCCGCATGGTAATTTGCAAAATCCGCAAACCATGGGGTGGAAGAATCAAGTTTGGAATTCACTACACCAAGTGTTTCAAGCGGAAATGTTTCGGTGATTTCCTTAGGCTCGTAAACACTTTGGTGAGGATCTTCCAAACGAGAGAGATGATCGGCCGCTAGATTCTCGGCTCCTTTTTTGTCAACGATTTTGTGATCAAATTCTTGAAGGAGGAGAATCCAACGAAGTAATCTCGGCTTTGCATCTTGTTTAGCCATGAGATACTTGATAGCCGAATGGTCTGTATACACTATGCATTTCGTCAAGACGAGGTAAGGTCGGAATTTCTCAAATGCATACACCACGGCAAGGAACTCCTTTTCCGTTGTAGTGTATTTAAGTTGAGCCTCGGTCATCGTCTTGCTAGCATAGTGTATAGGCAAGAAATGCTTATCATGACGTTGCCCCAAAACGGCCCCTATAGCGTAATCACTTGCATCACACATAAGCTCAAAGGGGAGGTTCCAATTTGGAGCAACAAGAATGGGAGCTTCGGTAAGTTTCCTCTTAAGGATCTCAAAGGCTCGTACACAATCTTCATCAAAGACAAAACGTGCCTCTTTTTCAAGAAGATGTGTAATGGGTCGAGAAATCTTCGAGAAATCCTTGATGAATCGTCGATAAAAGCCCGCGTGGCCTAGGAAACTCCTAACTCCCTTGACGGTTTTGGGATGAGGTAATTTGGCGATGACGTCTACCTTAGCTTGATCTACCTCAATCCCCGCTTTCGAGACCTTGTGCCCTAAGACGATTCCACTCTTAACCATAAAATGACACTTTTCCCAATTGAGCACAAGGTTGGTTTCCTCACAACGTTTTAACATTCTCTCTAGGTTCGACAAACACGAAGTAAAGGAATCACCAAATACGGAAAAGTCATCCATGAAGACTTCCATCGTCTTCTCGATCATATCATGAAAAATAGCCATCATGCATCGTTGAAATGTTCCCGGTGCATTACAAAGTCCGAATGGCATTCTACGATAGGCAAACGTTCCATATGGACACGTAAACGTAGTTTTTTCTTGATCACGAGGATCGATGGGAATTTGGAAGTAACCGGAAAAACCATCTAAAAAACAATAGAAATCGTTTCCCGCAAGACGCTCCAACATTTGGTCCATGAAGGGCAAGGGAAAATGGTCTTTTCGAGTGGCTTCATTTAACTTACGATAGTCAATGCACACTCTCCATCCGGTCACGAGTCTCGTGGGAATCAACTCGTTGGCATCGTTTGGCACAACGGTCATCCCTCCCTTTTTAGGGACACAATGAATAGGACTCACCCAAGGGCTATCGGAAATAGGGTAAATCATTCCCGCGTCAAGGAGTTTAAGGACCTCCTTTTTGATGACGTCGTGAATTTTGGGGTTCACCCTCCTTTGACTTTGGATTGTTGGCTTGAAATCTTCCTCCATTAATATTTTGAGTGTACAAAATTTGGGATCGATTCCCTTAATGTCGGATAACTTCCACGCAATCGCCCCTTTGTGGTCCTTAAGAACATCGACAAGTGCGGTTTTTTCATCATTCGAAAGTTCCTTCGCAATAATAACCGGCAACTTGTCGTCCTCCTCCAAATAGACATACTCGAGGTGAGGAGGTAAATTTTTCAACTCGAGAATAGGTGGTTCCTCAAGTGAAGATTTAGGCTCGATACTCATAACCTCCTCGGGTGGAGGAAATGGGAAATCGTTGAGAAAATCCTTGATAATCGAGAAGTCCTCATAGTTGTCGAGGTCTTCGTCACAAGTACGTGGAACATCGAATTCTTCCAACGTAAAACCACCACCTTCGAAAGGAGTGAAGGTTGGTGTCGAATTATCAAGAATTGGATCTAACATAGTGGGATTGCCACTAGTTTCTTCATCACCAAACCCTAAAACTTCTTGTGAAAATTCCTCGCAAACCACGTCGATCATATCAACGAGGTTTATGGTAGCAACGGAATAAACATGAGAAAGTTGAGAATTTTGAGTTGCGTTTATAACAAGTTCCTCGTCGTTGAAACGTAAGGTGATCTTTCTAGCATGCACATCAATCAAAGCCATAGACGTATCTAAAAACGAACGACCTAAAATAAGAGGAACTTGAGGATCCGTGGGGATGTCAACAACAATAAAGTCTACGGGATAGTAGAACTTCCCCACTTTCACAAAAACGTCTTCCGCCAAACCACATGCAAGAATCGTGGAATGGTCGGCCAACTCAATAGACATTCGTGAAGGAGTAAGATTAGGAAGATTGAGCGACTTGTAGATTGCAAGTGGCATCAAGTTAATGCTAGCACCAAGATCGGCCAAGGCATAGCATTCTTCCATATCTTGAATTGCACAAGGGATCAAAAATTTACCGGGATCACCGACTTTTTGAGGTATGCGATTAAGATAAACCGACGAACAACTAGACTTTTGGTGTAATTTTTCCTTGTTGTTCAACATACTCTTAAAGTTAGCGGCAAATCGAGGCATCATGACCAAGGCATCGGCGAAACTCACATTAAAGTGCAAATCACGAAACATTTTCATAAAAAGCTCAAATTGGTAGTTGTCGCGCTCTTGTCGTTTCTCCTTCCTAAGTCTCGATGGGTAAGGCAAGGGTGGTGTGGGTTGGGGCATAGGCATAGCCTTTGGAATCTCGGGTTCCAAAATGGGTGATGGGTCAACCGTAGGCGTGGCATGAGCGGTACTTTGTGGGCTTGAAATATGCTCCTTTTCGACCACTACCTCGGGTTCTTCCTCAATTTTCTCCACCGTTGGAGTAATTGGTTGAGGAGTCGGTTCTTTAAGTGCCTACCACTACGTGTGGTAATCACTTTCATCTCTCCCTTCGGGTTTGAAACGGTGTTACTAGGCAAACTACCCGAAGTAGAGGCTTTGTTTCCCATTACGGCTTCTAAAATTGCATTAAGCTTAACATCAAAATTATTAAACTTCACATCTTGAATAGCGGCTTTTTGGTCAATTCTTTGTTCAAGCCTAGCATGACTTTGCTCTATCTTGTTGTTTTGACCTCGAATTTGGTTAGCAAAATCATTTTTCAATTCATTTCTCATGGCTAGATTTTCCTTAATAAAATTAGCTAACTCCTTTGCGTTCTTAGCCGTCTCCTTAGCTTGATTAGCCATTTGCTCTTGAATGTTTTCCATAATCTTATCATTTGAAGTAGTGTAATTCAAAAAGTCTATTGGAAGTTCTTTGTTATTTTGAAGACCTTGACTTGCATTTTGAAAATTACGGTTTTGATTTTGATTTTGCAATTGGCTACTACTACTACTCCCTTGATTCCCATAGTTGTTATTACCCTTATAATTGTTCCTTTGATTGCTTTGGTAACCAACTTGATTGTTTCGATAATTGTTAGCATTTTGATTTGGTGAAAAACCCGGTGGAGTCAATTGATTAGTGCGAGGAACTTGACCGTTTTGGTTATAAGTTCCCGCGGCCGCGAAGGCACTCGAAGTGTTACCACCGTTGGTAATGCACTCAGAATAATCGTGAGCTCCACCACAATACATACAAGAAACCTCGACCGCTTTAATCGTAGCGGGAGCGGGTTGTTCACCAACTTTAAACTCAACTAACAAGCCTTTCACTATATCAAAAATTTTGTTCTCCAAATTAGCCTCGACTTGGCAAGCATCAACGGTGTGTGACAAACTAGGTGAAGATGAAGACGAAGCCTTACGAACACTGGACGTGCTACGAGGACTATACACCTTAGACCTATTCTCAATAATTACCAATGCTTCCTCGACCGTCTTACACAAGAAATTACCACCCGCGGCGGCATTAAGATAATCACGCTCATGATCGTTCAAGCCATTGTAAAACGTGTCTATTTGATGTAAGTCGGAAAAACCATGATGAGGACATTCGTGCAACATTTCTTTAAACCTATTCCAAGCCGTTGAAAAACTCTCATTATACTCTTGTGAAAACTTTGAAATCTCGTTTTTCAAGTGCGTAGTCTTAGAGGGCGGAAAAAATTGGTTCACGAATTTTGAAACGAGATCCTTCCACGTCAATATAGAATTGGGTGGCTCTTTCTCTAACCAAATTTTTGCGGGCCCCGCTAAGGAATACGGAAAAAGCATCATCTTAATCGAGTCGTTTGAAACATCCTTAAACTTGCACGTGGCGGTGAGACGATTAAATTGGCGAATGTGGTTATGCGGGTTGTCCTTTTCGTCCCCTCGAAACTTGTTGTTTTGAATCATGGACAACAAACCCGTCTTAACCTCAAAATTCTCCGCAAGGATAGCGGGAATCACAATCGCTTCTCCATAACCCTCGGTGGGTGCTTGAAGCAACTCCATCATAGTTCGATTAGCCATGGGTGCTTCTTTCACTACAATGGGTTCGTCAATAGGAGAGTCCTCACTAGTAGGAGTGAGTGATTTGTTTCTTCGTTTACGAGCACGTCTAGCTTTAGAGCGAGTTTGCATAAACGTCACGTACAACGAGAAGGCGAGCAAAGAAGATTCTTTTTGGTATTTTTACTTTTTCAATTTTTTTGTGGTTTTTGATTGTTTTTAACTTTTTTGGATTGTTTTGGAATGTATTAGTAGATACAAATCTACAAATCTCCTCCTTAATCAAATCTCTCGATTAAAGAAGCCTCAAGGAATGAAAACGATCACGTGAAGTGAACGCCTTCGATGACTTTAGAACGATGGTGGAACACCAAATCGTTCAAGAGGGTTTAATCAAATGAAACCAAGAAAATATATATGATACTTAATAATACTTTGGGCGGCAAAACCCTCGATTCACTCTCAAAATCAAATACGCACAAGCGAGCGGAGGAAACGAGGCGGCGCGAAGCACTTAAGAGCCTTTTTCCTTTAGGTCGTGAAATACAACCGCCTTATACCCACCTTATAGTTTGTATTATCAAAATCAAGCTTCACGAAAGTATTTATCTATTTTTGCCTTTTTTCTTTGGTTTGAGATTCGAATACAATGATCGAGTGATGAAATCCCGAATCAAGGTTGTGATTGCTCACGTATTTGGAGTACTTGTAAATTTATTGTTCTACGTATACAATATAGTAATAATATTCACAAAAAAAATCGAAAAACGATAATACGTATTAATATAGTGCTATTAATACAAATACTTTTATGGCTATATATAAAAACAAAAATGGTTCAACCAAAACACAACACGCCTCCCCGGCAGCGGCGCCAAAATGATGTTGGAGTTTTGCAACCCTTTAGGAAAAGAGAGCAATTAAATAGGGCAAGTGCACGACGATTTAGGAAAACCGTGTGTGAATAACCCTAGGTGAGTTCGTTCTCGAGGAGGCAAGTGCGTTGTGTTAAGAGTTGATATATGATGTTTGTGATTATGATCAAGAAGAAAAGAAATGAGAAAGGAAAGAAAAGACGGTTACGAAAACTAATTAAACTACGACGAAAAAGGCGTAAACGTAAAACCGTAAAAACGACAAAATTAAAAATTTTCAACCTAAAAATTAATTATAAGCTAAAACAAGTCTAAAATAATATAAATAAGGAATAAAGTCCAATAAAAATATTTTAAAACCTTTTATTAATTAAGTATTCAATTTTAAATGCTAATTAAAGCCCTAAAATTAAATATAACTAATCAAAATGTCCAAAATATGATTTTATTGAACAAATAACTTACTTATATTATCTAAAGACTAAAAAGTATTTTTTATAATTTTTAAATACTATTTCTCTATTTTTAAATTACTAAAAACTATTTTAAAATTAAAATAATTATAAAAAATAATTAAATAGTGCTAAAAATAATCTACCAATTTTTAAAAATCCTATTTTACTCTAATGAACAGTAGAAAAATGAAAAATCTTGAAAAATATTAAATTTTCCACTAAATGACAAAACTAGTTTAATTAAAGCCCTAATTAACTTAAATTAATTCTAAAAATTAATAAAAAGATGAACAGTAAAATATTTTTTAACCAAAAACCTTAAAATATTATTCTAAGTTCAGAAAAATTGATTAAACCTAAAAATATTACTTTTTGGCACTAAAAGACAAAAACAGAAACTTTAAAGTTAATTAAAAATAGCTAATTAACCTAAAAATTACTAAATGAACAGTAAATAAAAATTTAATTAATCAGAAAAATCCTAAGTTAAATAAGAAAAATAATGGCACAAGTTTGAAGTCCTAATTCCACTTTTTAAGCACTAAAGACAAAATTATGAAATCTGATAGTGACCTTTTCTTTGTTTTCTGTCTTTTTGTGTAGCAGTGACTACAACAAGCCTATCAGTGGGAAAGAAGTTCCCACTGATAGTATAAAAAACGGGTCTGAGCCTTTGGAGGCTTGTAACTTATGATTGGCTGTGTTTTAATGGACAAGAGGGGCACCCCTACACTCAGTGGAGTGTAGGGAGTCAACAAAAGCACAAAAACAACAAAGCACAATACAAATTACTCAAACAAATTACCCTAGAATGTTACTGATTAAGGGTCTAAGGGCTGTGATGATTTTTGCTGATGCAATTGGTAAAAAGGTGAGTTTTGATGCTCACAAACTTGCACACTACTCAACCAAATAGCATACAACTAATCTAAAATCCTAAGTGGTCCTATAATCTAACAGAATCCAAAAATGAAGGGCAAATTTTAGCTAAAATTAAGCAGAATTGATGAACTTGCTGATTTTTAAGCTAAGTGCCAATTGTGAGCATGCAATTCTGATTTAAACCTACCAAACTTCAAACCAAACAACCTATTACCTATAACTACCCTACTGAAATGTGTTTAAGCCGTTTTTACACCACATATAAGTCAAATCCTTGACTAAATAAGCAGACCCAAACACTCCCTTAATACTGAAATCAACAATTTGTCAAACAAAATCCTTTCTAAACAACTCAAAACTGATACAAATGAATCTAAACATGCATTATCATGGCAAGTAACTCAAATACATACCATAAGCAACACATAAACACTTGCATACAACTTCCACTCAAATCACATTAATAAGAGAAAAATGGAAAAGATAAGGATTCTTACCAAAGAACCCTACATCCAAGGTTCTTTGTGGATGAAAATCCACCTCCAAATACACCCGGGTGTATGCAGACAATGATCAACAACAGGTCAAACCTGAAAAAACAGAACAAGAACAAGGTATATGATATATTCTGTTTCTTTTTTACTTTCTTAAAAATCTTTTCTAAAAACTTCTCAATGATATCTTTTAAAGCATTAACACAATGAATTTAAACTGGAAAGACCAAACCTTGACACAAGTTCTTACCAAGAACTTGCTCAAAATCAGAAACTTGAAAACTCTTTTTTTTTTGAAAAATTTTAAAACACAAACTTGAAGAAAGAAACACAAACTTTAAAATTTAAAATGCTGAAAAGTAAATGGATCACAGCCTTAAAAAAAACTTTTTCATTGATAAAAGAAAAATTACATAAAAGCTGGAACAGCCTTCTCACAAGTTGAGAGGTCTGTTTTATACTAGTCTATGGACTATTCTAGACTAAGAAACCCTAATGTAGCAAATTCCTATCATGCCCTTGAAGATTTGACTGGAATCTTGGTCAAAAATGAGTCTTGTGACCTCTTGTACTGTTTACAGCTAGCAATCTTGATCTTGGCCGTTTATAAGGAACCTTTGGGACCAAGGAAAGAAATCCCACCACTAATCTTGTCGGATTGGGGGTTTTGTGTTGAAAGTGACACTGTAGGGCATGCCCATGTGGGGTGTTGGGATGAGCTGGAGGTTGTTTTGAAAGTGGGGAAGTGATGTTGATAGGTTGAATCATCAATCTGGAGGTTTTTAGAGATTAACCCTTTGATTAAGGGTTTAATTGAATTAGGGTTTAAGGGTGAGGGTGATGATAAACAGGAGTGGTTAAATCCATTTGGGGGGGTTTACTTTTTAAAAAACGTGTTTACCACCTTTTTTTTTGTAATAAAACAAGTTTAATTAAAGAAGGGGTTCAAAAAGGATTTTGTGACAGGGTCAAAGAAAGTTATGGACTGGTTGGTTTGGCTGGTGGACTGGCAGAGGTGACGTGTCAGCATGTGGGTGGCTGGTGGGGTTTTGTTGTCTGGGCAGGTTTAGTCCCCCATCTTTCTTCATGTTTCTACTTTGTAAATAAACAGCCAAAATCTCCTTTTCCTTTGTTAATAACTTTCCTTAGCTTGTCATTTTTGGCACCATGTTTTATAAACTTTTTCCAAAGGGTTTTAAATGCACAAATTATATTCTTCAAGGGCCATTCTTGTAATGTCTTCAAACTTCAAGGTCTTTGATTTGTTTGTTGACTTTTTGGAGGACCATTATTGACAATTTAGATTTGACGAGGGACTAAATTTGCCAATTCTTCAAAGTTAAGGGTCCTTTTTGTAATTTTGACAAACTTTAGGGACCAAACTTGTAATTATGAAGATACAAGGGTATAAAGTGTCAATTCTTCAAACTTGGAGGATCAATCTTCAATATTCTTCAAATCTTCAAGGGTTTTCTTTGGAAATTTCCTCACTAGGGCTTGGTTCATCGTGCGGCTTCGTTTCCCGTGTTCGTTTTTGCGTGATTCTTGTGATCTTTTGCCATTTTCTCAATATCCGTTCCTAAATTACACAAGCAACAAACACAAGCATATATTTGGGTATTTTGATGATATTTAATGCATTTTAAGTCCAAAAAGAACGATGAGACCATGTATAAAAGCCGTCTCATCACTTTCCTTATTAGGATTTCCCCGTCTGTAGCCAACTGTTTTCCCAGTATTTGTTTTATATGTTTGATACTTATGTTAGATTAAGAGCCTAAGCCATATACATGCATGACCAGTGTCACCTAGTTATGGAGGTACCATAACCATAACACTAGAGGCACCACTGTTATGACTTCCCCACGGCGTAGTGATTGCTCGTGGCGTCCCTTTTCAGTTTTGGCCATTATATTATATTATTATGTGGGCGTATGGGTGCATCCTAGTTACATGTTTAGCATTATTATCAAAGTGAATGCGATGTGTGCCTTGCATCCTTCACTAGGAGTTGATCCCTCCTACCCAAACTATTTAATTAGAGGCAACTCCTCTAATTGCATGATGAGGTCTCCCCTCCAAATATTCATGCACGGTGGAACCTCATGACCTATATAGGCTATTTGGCTAATTAAAACAGATTTTCATAGAAACATAAGTCTTTCAAACTATAAAACTAGTTTTATGAACATGAATCCAGATTTCTTAAAACTTATGACATTCTGCTACTATTAGTCTTATTTATTTTTCAGCCATTCATACTATGTTGTATATCCGTTCACTGAGCATTATGCTCAGCTGTTACTTTCCTTTCCATGTCCCAAAACGGCAGGTACCCAAGGACGGACTCGAGCATTTGGAGGAATTGCATAGGATGGAAGCTACCATAGACTTCTTCTCCTTTTTGCCATATACTTATGCTTGTCTAGTCTTTCCTAGTTCATTTACTTTATTTATGTTTTGGGCTTACGTTTATGAATCGATGTTTGATTCTGGTTTTCCCTATGGTCATGTATGTTTTAATAGATATTACTAATAAGTGTGAAAACACTTATCCTTTTATCACTTAATTATAATAATAACCAAGCCAAAACGTGTATTTTATGTCGTAAATGTCGGAATTATGCGTGGTTTGTGTTTTTGTTGTGATTTAGGATCAAAATGTGAAAAGGGAAGAAAACACGGGCCTTCACGGGCTTTTATCGAAGAAAAAGACAAAAGACGAAGTCGAAAGATCAAGAGTGCACAAAGAACGGAAGTCCAAGGCCTATTCTGAAGATTTATCGAAGAAAAAGTCTAAAGACGGAAGTTTAATGAAGTCGAAGAACTCAAGTCTAATAAATGAAGAAATTATAAAACGAGTTCAATTAATCCCGAGACAAAGTCGAAAAAGTCAAAGAATTTAGAAGACGAAAAGACGAGAGAAGAAAGAAAGGAGCAACACATGCTAACCTCCCTAATCACCTATAAATACCCTCCTAATGACACATTAGGAGGTGTTGGCTATTTGACACATAGTTCTTCCACCTTTAATTACTTGCACTTTCTTATTGTCATTTACTTAATTGCACCTTTAATTTCTTGCCTTTAATTTCAAGTAAGTCTTTTAATTTTGTTATTGAATCTTATTTTTAATCAAGTTTTTATAAATCTCTCATTCTATCTTTCTTGCTTTGCTTAATCTTTACGTTTATGTGCTTATTGTTATGCTTATTTGATTAAGTGTTATGTTTTTATGTTTTAGATTGTTTTGGATTATTGATTTTATAGCTTATTTGTGTCTTTCTTAAATTTACTTAAGTGTTTATAAAAGTTATTTTTATAAAAAAAGTCGTTTTTACATATTTTTATCATTTAGTGTTTTTAAAAGTCTTTAAATTTTGGTTTATTAGCTTTTTCTTATACGTGTTTTGGTTAAGTTTTTAGTTAAGTGCTTATTTGGTTCATAGCTTATTTTATCTTGCTTATTTGCGTTTTCCTACTGTATTCCGATCACCACGTCGGAAAGGGGTTTTAGATTCTAACGCAACATTCCGATCACTACATCGGAATAGGGTTTTGTTATTCCGACGAGGATTCCGATTGGGATTCCGACAAGGGTTCCAAGGTTCTTTATTCCGATAGATTTGTGTTTCAGTTATTCCGATAGGAGTGATTCCGATCGTATTCCGACGGATCATTCCGACGGATACACATTCCGATCGTATTCCGACCGTGACCATATTCTGATAGTAGAGGTAAGTTTGGATTCCGATCGTATTCCGACGGATCATTCCGACGGGATTCCGATGGGCGTATTCCGACAGGTTTGGTTTTTTAATATTTTGTCTTAGTTTTATTTTTAAGTTTGCATTATTTTAAGTTTTCAAGTTTTCATTTTTACTTAATTGTCAAATTTACTTTTCGTCAAGTTTTCATTTCTCGTCATCAATTAATTTACTTTTAAGAGTTTTAATATTGCACCATTTATGTTTTAATTAGTTTTAGCTTTAATTACCCGTCATTTACTTTAACGTTTCGCACATTTATTTTACTACAACGACCAATCTATTGTTTTCCACCAAAAGACGACTGAGTCGCACTTAAACCAGTAATCAATTCGATTAGACATACAAGAACAATTTTCACATAGTAAAAATTAGTTATTAAATGGCACTGCTGCCGGCTCTTTTCATAAATATTAACGGTTTTCTGTGAGAGACGCGTTGAATTTTGGGATCCGTTCACTCGTGAGCGTTATTTTTTGTGTCAAAAAATTTCAAAAATCCATAAAAATTAAAAATTGCTAAAAATCCATAAAAATTAAAAATTTTCAAAAATCCAAAAAGATTTTTATTTTTATTTTTACAAGTACATATATATTCTCTATTTCTTTGGTATCTTTTTCTTTTGCTT
Source organism: Glebionis coronaria (assembly GCA_025667525.1). NCBI lineage: Eukaryota > Viridiplantae > Streptophyta > Magnoliopsida > Asterales > Asteraceae > Glebionis > Glebionis coronaria. The sequence continues at coordinate 23,531,011 of CM046880.1, forward strand.
TTGCAGGTGTCTGCGTACTAGATCTTCAACTTATTCAGAGCCCGAGACTCGTGAAGATTTAGATATGGCTGGTGTGCACAACAACAATAATCCACCCCACCCCAACATGAATAACAACAACAATGTTCCCCCACCCGATCTTCGAACAATGGAGGGGCTTTGTCAACCAACCATGAACGGACGAGGATGACCGATTGCGCCGATGCAAATCACGGCTCCAGAGTTTTTGTTGAAGCATCACATGCTCCAACAAGTTCAAAATACTTGTCCATTTCGCGGATTACCGGATGATGCCAACAAACACCTCGACAAGTTCATTACCGTTACTCAAAGCATGAAGTTGCCCGGGGTTACTATGGATTTTCTTCGCCTTCACCTATTTCCACACACCTTATCCCACCATGCTGAAAAATGGTTTGATCGTCTTCCGAAGAACTCAATTCATACTTGGGATGAGATGACTCAACGCTTTTTGTCACGCTACTTTCCACCATCCATGGTCACGAGCCTTCGAAATCAAATTAGTGGATTTACTCAAGACCCCGATGAATCACTTTTTGATGCTTGGGAACGATTTAATGTTTTGATCGATCGATGTCCAAACCACAACATGCTCCCCGTCACCTTAATTCATACTTTCTACAACGGTTTAACTTTTCGTGATCGTGATACGATTAATGCAGCCGCCGGTGGCACATTTATGAAAAGAAGACCCGAGGAGTGTAGAGAGCTTATCGAGAACATGACTACTCATCACAAAAATTGGGATTCACCCTCATCTTCAAGGAATAACTCGAGAGTCAATGTTTCTTCTACTTCTTCAAACCCTGATATCACCGAATTGACCCGCGCAATGGTCGAAATGAGCAAAAACATGCAACTCTTGGCTGCAAATCAACAACAACAAGTTAAAGCTGTAGCAATTTCTTGTGAGATTTGAGGGGGTCCTCATTCATACACTGATTGTCCTTATACTCATGAAAATCCGGAAAACGTGTATGCGGCTTATGGTAACTATTCAACAGAAAACTACCAAGCCCGACCTCAAGGTGATCGTAACTTGCTAAGTTACCGTTATATCAACTTTCTTTCACCCGGTTTTTCTCCTCAAAACCACAACCCCAACAACTACAATAGAAGTAACCCAAACCCACCTCGAGCATCTAATCCTTATCACCCACCCGCTCAACAAGCTCCACCCATTAATCAAGCCGTGGAAACTTTCATGAGGACCCAATGAGAACAAATCAAGAATCTACAAAGCCAAATCATCAACTTGAAAGGAGATATCACTAAGCAAGGTAATGATATTAGAACTGAGCTTCGACATGATATGCAAACCTCTTTTAGCAATCAAACGAATGATTTGAAGAATATGATGGCTAGTTTCTTTCCAAGTACTCAACCCTCTACTTCGGGCTCTCTTCCTTCTAATACCGTCACCAACCCAAGAGCGAATGTGAGTGCTATTACTACATGCAGTGGAGCAAACTTAGTAGGACCATCTATCCCTCCACAAGTTACTCCATCTACACCTCTTCCACCACCATTTATCCCTCCTACTCCACGCCTAGTATTAGTTCTCCATTACCGTCTCCACCTCTTACTGAAGTAGTACCCAAGAAACACCCTTCACCAACCCCACCTTCCACCTTTAAACCTTCAACATCTCAACCTTTACCTGCTACACCTACACCACCTAAACCCAATATCCCTTATCCTTCTCGCTTAGATAAGTGCCAATTGCTCACCAAGGATGATATTCAAGTGTCAAATTTTTTGAAGAAGATTTCGGGACTGACCATCACCTTTAGCCTTGTTGAAGTTCTAGCCCAAATACCTAAATTTGTTAAGATGTTTAAGGAATTGCTTAATAAGAAGGAGAAGATGGCTGAGTTTGTTAATACTCGATTGAATGAAAATTGTTCTGCCTTCCTTCTTAAAGAACTTCTGGAAAAACTTGGAGATCCCGGTCGTTTTGTGCTACCATGTACTTTTAACCAAACCGAAGAATTTACTGCCTTAGCTGATCTCGGGGCAAGTATAAATCTGATGCCTTTAAGTGTTTGGAAAAAGTTATCATTACCCGACCTTACACCAACAAAGATGACTTTTGAGCTAGCAAATCGCACTCTCGCTTACCCTGTTGGTATTGCCGAAGATGTGTTTGTTAAAGTTGGTACCTTCACTTTTCCGGTCGACTTTGTTCTTGTTGATTATGAAATGGACCCTCGTATTCCATTAATACTTGGTCGGCCATTCTTGAGGACCGAAAAAGCCTTAGTCGATGTTGCCGAAGGTGAGCTAATCTTAAGAGTCGGGAATGAAGCACAAGTATTTAAAATGGGGAAGATCACAACCAAATAAAATGGAAGAGAATCAGCGAATATGATTAATGTGCTTGATGATTTTGTCATCTACAACAATCCTATTTTCGATTCTTACTATGATAATCCACTATTCAAAGATGATGTGGATGATTCTCTCTCTAATTTAGATCCTCCACCTATTCATGAGTCTCCTCCAATTTATGATGACTATGATGATGATTCTAGTTCCGATGGGGATGATTATGATAATTTTGTTTCAGAGTATCCAGACATGCCAACTTATGATGACTTTGATGATGTCGAAACTCTTTCGAGTGATTCTTCACATGATGACCTTGCTCCTACTTTTGATGAAGATCCTCCACCAATAATGCTTGATCCTACTTTGGATTACTACTCATTTGAGGAAGACTTTGATACTTTTCTCAACACTTACTTCCCAAATGAGAATGATTCTCCTCATTTGGACTTTGATTTTGGTCTTTATCCTCCTTTGGATATGAAGAAACCCGTTTCAAAGGAGAAGAAGCCGGAAGACACCGATATCCGTAGCACCTATGTCTTGACACCTCTCTATCCACCTTCTGAGGATGAGATTGTGAGATTTATGAGCGGATTATCTTCAAGGTCTACTGAGCCTGAGTGTTATTTTCCCCTAAAGTTAAAGGTGTTCGATCCCGGTATTGCAATTTTTAAGCCATCTCAGTATCCATCTGATGAAATAAAAGGAAAGATTTTTGGAACTTATCGAGATATGCTTGCACCTCATCACATTTGCTACCACCGTGCTCAACAACTGCTTAAGGGAACCTTGCCTACTCTTCTTTGGCTTGCCTTGTTCGCCTTAACCTTGTGCTACTTGATGGACGAAAACCATGTATTTGATCCCGGTGGATATGTTTCAAGCTTCTTCCTATGCTAATCAAGGTCGAGTTAGGGTCACGACTCGGTTAACAAAAACAAGCGCTTCTCGGGAGGCAACCCGCAGTATCTATCCCTTTTATTATGTTTTTACAATAAGTGTAGGGGGAGACCCTAGTATGTGTTTGTTGTTTTCTTTCTCATCATGTGCAGGGATTCGAGCTTTCAAAGATCCATTCTTGATGACTTTTGACGACCCGTGATTCCGTGTACCCGTCTTCCCGGTTCTATCATAATCTCTTTTGATTCTATATTTTATATTCTTCAATATTAAAATAGGAATCACTTTAGTTGTCTCTTCCTTAGAAAGATTTAAACAAAGTGCACAATGTCCTAAGTGTAGGGGAGTTTACTCCCACATGCTTAAACATTGAGGACAATGTTTATATTAAGTGTAGGGGGACTTCTATCGAAGTTAAGTGGGCTTTTCCTTGTATTTGTCCTCATTTTAACCGGAAAATTGATTTTTCGTCATTTTTCAAAAATTTTAATCTATTTTGGCCTAGTAGTTTTTCCTTTGTTATAGTTATTTTCTTCTTTGCTAGAATAAATTTTGATAAAGTGGTTTTATTTTTCAAACGTCATGAATCTTTTGACTCAACCCGAGTTTACTTATCTAAGTTTACTCTAGCTAGTATCCTTAACTTGTTTAAGTCAAGTTTTGCTAGGCTTTTATATAGGGAACTTTAAAACGCGAAAGTCTTAACTCTTACGGGTTAACAACAAGAACTTTTAGCAAGTTCCTATAATTGATCCTAGAAAGTCGTTTATCAAGGGAACTTTAAAATGCGAATTCTAAACTTGAAAGAGTCTAAGAAGTTGCAAGATCCTATAGATGACTTGAAAACCCAAAACTCTGATTTAATGGGCTAAGCATCCACGAGTCTCATTCCTTGAGATTTTAAACTGTGGAGAACGAGAGATGATAGAGTCAATTATAAGTTTGGTATTCTTTCGTGAATTTATGTGAGTTAATTATGAGCTTTTTCTCCCATCGCTTGTTAATAAATTTAATTGCAATAAATAAGGTCGTACGATTTGGAAAGTTACTTAGCTTCTAGCACAAGATCGTTTAAGAGTTGCTTGGTATTGATTAGAGTTCATAGCCAAGGCATAACTTACTTAATCTGGATGCGAAGATTGGCGAGTCCGAAAAGGCCCTAACAAGGCATGAGGGCTACATTTTGTTGCTAAAGATCCCAAGTGATGTGAAGAATCATTTATGAAAAATCAATATGAAGGATCGAGACACACGACGAAAAGCAAATACTCCCCTAAAGATCATGGAGAAGTCTATCCAAAAAGGCCCTAACAAGGTATGAGGATAAATAGATCCAAGTCCTAAAAGGAGGCGGATCGTTGTATATCAAAATCCCAAATAAAGATTGGAGAAAAATGAAGAAGTCGTGGTCCAAATATGAAGAATCTCTCAAAAAGTTCAAGTGAAGAAATTCCTATGATGAAGAGAAGACCATTATTTCATGAACGTCTCTCAAGATTTGAAGTATGAAGTCATTGCCAAATATCGGTCCGAGAAATGTCTCAAATCGTGAAGCGAGTTATGCCAAGATATGAACTTTATGAGGTCCCGAGAAGCAATTTTAAAAGATTTCGTCCTTTAGCTAACTATTGATTAAATCGTCCCACTTTATTTTCAGCCTAAATAACTATCGAAATAAGTCAACAATGCATCCTCGTGATCATTCAAGAAAACAATAAAATATAATAGATACACCTAGGAATAAGGGGGTATAAGTGAATAATTGGCCCACATGAGTTTGTGATGGTTTGCTAACTTATAATAACAATGATCTCGTTTTTAAGCTTGGTATGAGGAACGTGAAACTTGAGGATGATAAACATTCATGACATTCCAAAACCCTAAGGTAAGTTTTTGATCTTTTTACTTGTTTTCTTCCTTTAAATATTTTTGTCTCTTTAAAAGTCCAATGTGGATTGATTATGATGGATAATGTAAAACTTGCTTTGTAACTAATGCATTACATGAGGACAATGCAATGGTCAAGTGTAGGGGATTTAATAAGTGTGAAAACACTTATCCTTTTACCACTTAATTATAATAATAACCAAGCCAAAACGTGTATTTTATGTCGTAAATGTCGGAATTATGCGTGGTTTGTGTTTTTGTTGTGATTTAGGATCAAAGTGTGAAAAGGGAAGAAAACACGGGCCTTCACGGGATTTTATCGAAGAAAAAGACAAAAGACGAAGTCGAAAGATCAAGAGTGCAAAAAGAACGGAAGTCCAAGGCCTATTTTGAAGATTTATCAAAGAAAAAGTCTAAAGACGGAAGTTTAATGAAGTCGAAGAACTCAAGTCTAATAAATGAAGAAATTATAAGACGAGTTCAATTAATCCCGAGACAAAGTCGTAAAATTCGAAGAATTTAGAAGACGAAAAGACGATAGAAGAAAGAAAGGAACAACACATGCTAACCTCCCTAATCACCTATAAATACCCTCCTAATGACACATTAGGAGGTGTTGGCTATTTGAAACATAGTTCTTCCACCTTTAATTACTTGCACTTTCTTATTGTCATTTACTTAATTGCACCTTTAATTTCTTGCCTTTAATTTCAAGTAAGTCTTTTAATTTTGTTATTGAATCTTATTTTTAATCAAGTTTTTATAAATCTCTCATTCTACCTTTCTTGCTTTGCTTAATCTTTACGTTTATGTGCTTATTGTTATGCTTATTTGATTAAGTGTTATGTTTTTATGTTTTAGATTGTTTTGGATTATTGATTTTATAGCTTATTTGTGTCTTTCTTAAATTTACTTAAGTGTTTATAAAAGTTATTTTTATAAAAAAAGTCGTTTTTACATATTTTTATCATTTAGTGTTTTTTAAAGTCTTTAAATTTTGGTTAATTAGCTTTTTCTTATACGTATTTTGGTTAAGTTTTTAGTTGAGTGCTTATTTGGTTCATAGCTTATTTTATCTTTCTTATTTACGTTTTCCTATTGTATTCCGATCACCACGTCGGAAAGGGGTTTTAGATTCCGACGCAACATTCCGATCACTACATCAGAATAGGGTTTTGTTATTCCGACGAGGATTCCGATTGGGATTCCGACAAGGGTTCCAAGGTTTGTTATTCCGATAGATTTGTGTTTCAGTTATTCCGATAGGAGTGATTCCGATCGTATTCCGACGGATCATTCCGACGGATACACATTCCGATCGTATTCCGACCTTGACGATATTCTGATAGTAGAGGTAAGTTTGGATTTCGATCGTATTCCGATGGATCATTCTGACGGGATTCCGATGGGTGTATTCTGACAGGTTTGGTTTTTTAATATTTTGTCTTAGTTTTATTTTTAAGTTTGCATTATTTTAAGTTTTCAAGTTTTCATTTTTATTTAATTGTCAAATTTACTTTTCGTCAAGTTTTAATTTCTCGTCATCAATTAATTTACTTTTAAGAGTTTTAATATTGCACCATTTATGTTTTAATTAGTTTTAGCTTTAATTACCATTTACTTTAACGTTTCGCACATTTATTTTACTACAACGACCAATCTATTGTTTTCCACCAAAACACGAGTGAGTCGCACTTAAACCAGTAATCAATTCGATTAGACATACAAGAACAATTTTCACATAGTAAAAATTAGTTATTAAATGGCGCCGTTACCGGCTCTTTTCGTAAATATTAACGGTTTTCCGTGAGAGACGCGTTGAATTTTGGGATCCGTTCACTCGTGAGCGTTTTTTTTTTGTGTCAAAAAATTTCAAAAATCCATAAAAATTAAAAATTGTTAAAAATCCATAAAAATTAAAAATTTTCAAAAATCCAAAAAGATTTTTACTTTTATTTTACAAGTACATATATATTCTCTATTTCTTTGGTATCTTTTTCTTTTGCTTTTGCAGGTGTATGCGTACTAGATCTTCAACTTATTCAGAGCCCGAGACTCGTGAAGATTTAGATATGGCTAGTGTGCACAACAACAATAATCACGCTTTGATGACACGCCATAATTACGCGTAACGGTCCACTTATCAAAGAGGGGTGTTAAAGAATCATTAGATCTATGTTATTCCTCATAATATATCTAGTTTGCCTTAATGGACTTGTAAGCCCAATGAATAGTAACCAAGTTAGTTTAGGCCCATTAAGCCCAAAGTATAAGCCAAATAAGACTAGGATCCCACTAGGCCCATTTATGCTTCATGAGCCCATTTAAAATATTTGTACTTAAAATAGACTTTTTATGTGTCAAATATATAAGTTATAAAAATTTTGTGCCAAAAAGGTGATTTACACAACTCTCGGATTCAAAATGTGGTTTATAAAACTTTTTGACTAAAAATTTAACTTATAAAAAGTATAAGGTTTAAACCATGACTTTTGAAACTCATTTTGACAAAATACCAAAGATAGGGACTAATATTGTATTTATCCGAAAGTGTAGGGGTTGAAAAAAACCTATTCGAGACTTAAAAAACCATAGGGACTATTTTTGTAAATTCCTATAAGTTAAATACACATGTTATACCCTAATAAAACTCTAGGGATCATTTATGCCATTAGCCGAAACCTTTAAGAACCCTAGGGATTGTTTTCGTCACATAGGGAAAGTTATAAACCCTAACATTAAACCTAGGGACTAATTTTGACATAAGCCGGAAGTATTTCAAGCCCTATGGGGCTGTTTCGTAATTTTGTATATACTTAAACCTAAGCCGAAAACTAAAGGGACTAAAAGTGACATTTCGCCAAAGTGTTACAAGCCCTAATCTATATATACACTTAACGGACTTATTTTGCCATAACTCGAAACTTGTAGAAAGCCTAGGGGTATTTTAGGAAATTACCGCGGGTATAATTAAATGTTGAGGGACTAATTTGCAAAATTCCTAAAACTAATCTAAACCCTAATTACATATATATTCCTAATATTAAAAAGTGTAATTTAAATTAATCTATAAGTACTAAAATTGTCATTTTCTCAAGCTTATAACTTAATGACTATTTGATAAATTATAGAAACTTCGAGGACTTTGATTTAAATAACATAAAATGTTATACAATTTATAAACGTCATTTATATAAGTTATATAAATTGAATACGATTAATTTATAAAAGTAAATATATAAATTATATTTATTATTTTTCCTATTCTTTTAAATAAATATAAAACTTTCTTTTATAATATTTAAACCAATTTACGACAGTACAAGTACGGGAATATTGAGTAATAAATTAATTACTTAAACAATATTATTTACTACGTACTTAAAAATAAATACTTCTATTACTTGTACAACGATAAATTAAATTACAGAGATCGTAATAAAAATGCTTAAAACCAGTATAAGCATGCACAGATTTGTTCATAGACTTTTATGCATTATGTTATGCATTTACTAAGACTGTATAACTATTTAGGCTGTTGACTGTGTCGTGAGCATTACGTTGGATTTCTTGTGCCTTATTGATGTACTACTGATGTGAGTTAATGGCCCCATATTATATATTGACAAACTTTAAAACCTTTTTATGGGGAAGAAAACATGCAACATATTTTTATGGATATAAACTGAACTACGATAACTTTTGATTACATTGCCTATTGTAGAATGCCTCCCTTACCCGGGAACTGGAACTGTTAAAATTATTGAATTGCCTGAATGTATAAATAGATCTATTTGGGATTGACCATCTCCATCTGGGTGAGTAGCGCTCACTGTGCCTAGGCGAGGACAACAGATGTTTATCATGTCGGAACGGAATATTGGGTGCATTTTTATTAATGCGAAGGGTCCTCATTTGTTGTGGGCTTAACGTGTCAAGTGTCAGTTTCGGGAAATAGGAAATGTAGTTACCTTTAAGTATTGATGCTATGTGCATTACTACTTCAGTGAATGTTTATTATCCAAACTTAATTTATTAAACCTGTGAATTCACCAACTTTATGTTGACTCTCTAAGCATGTTTTTCTTAGGAAACTAAAGCAGGTATTTGATGTGCATGAAGTCAAGCATCATGATAGGCTGCATTTATAGAGCTCATCTGGGGTTTTATAAACGGGAAAATTATCCAAACTGTTGAATAAATGTTTAAGACAATTTTTATAACATTTGTACTCTAATTCATGTAATAATTGTATTGATAATCTTTTATCTGTTGCTCTACATACTATCTTTTGTTGATCCACCTACGTGACACCCAAATATTATTTCCGCTACATTTGACCTATTTGGGGGTGTCACATAATGGTATCAGAGCGATAGTTATAGAGAACCAGAACAAAATTTAAATAAATATAAAAATAAATTTTTTATATAAACTGGACTATAACTGCTTAAAAATCTTTTGGGATTTTCGGGACTAGAATAGTTGAGCATGTAGAGTGTAGAGCGTACATTTATTATGTGGATTAACTGTGCATTGATTATTAACATCCGGTTGATTAATCTTATAAGTATTAACGTAACCTTTAAATTGCGATGTTAAATGGCACTATCATATAATTTACAACTATGATATTATTTTTAGATTCATGGCATCACCAACTGCATCTCCTGCTGCTTTATCACCGACGTCAGTTTTACCTGGTTGGTTATCGGCTAGCGAGTCCGATGACAGTCACTCTACCAGCGATGCCGCACTTGTCGATACTCTCATTGTCTCTCCACCTTCTACACCTGTATCCCCTACTGAGGAGGAGGACGAGCCGACTGCAACCCTACCACCTCTACCACCAGCTTCCTCACTTCAGGGCTACACACCCGGGTCTCTGCCACCTCGTAAGAGGAGGTATGAGGATCCTCCCGATTCTAATTTCGAGATCGGTGAGGGTTCCGGGGCAGGACGTGTTGACCCCGTCCAAGCCCAGATTGCTGCTCTGGCCGCACACCAGGCTCAGGATATAGCAGATATCCATACTCTGCTATCAGCTGGACATGCTGGACGCTCTGTTCTACAGGAGTGTCAGGACCTACTGTCTTGGACTGTTAGTGCCGAGGTACACGCTGCTCGGGTAGCATGGTCTACGACCTACCACTCCCTACAATGGCTGATGGAGGAGAACAATTTTTTCCGCCAGCAGATCTATACCTTGGAAGGTCAGCAGTATGAGACCCATGCCGCTCTCATGTCTATGGAGCAGACACTCTCGATCTTCTACGATATCCAGGAAGTTTGCCACTAGGGTTTGACTGCAGAGACTGCCCATCTTAGAGGAGCCGACGACACCTTCAGGGCTCAGATTCTAGAGGCACTCAGACTCCTTAAGGAGACTCGAGTCGCCATGATCTCGATGCAGGAGGCTATGCATGCACCAGCTGTCTCATCACCACCAGTAGCACCCGCCATGTCTAAGGAGTCTGTTAGGCATGAGTAGACTAGATGTACTAGATCTTTTGTACATCATGATAAGCTTTTGGGTAGCATCCCAGCTATCATGATATAGGACCTCATGTATTTTATTTCCTTTCATCATTTGTATCCTTTCCTTGTATTGTACTATCTTATATAGGTGTTTGTAGACGATGTACTTTAGATTATGTGTACCACTATCCCAGACAGGCGTGTTGTGCTCTGTCTTGGATTTGTTGTGCATTTTGTTATTGTTCTTCTATCATAGAAATGACATGTACTCATTTTCTTTTGTTATATTATGTGCTGTATTATATTATGAACTCTTGACAGGTTATCCAATTTGTTGTGAATTCTATGCATGGACTTCTTTTCATGTATTTAAATATAAAACTGTACTAACGCCTAAAACTAATGATTTCATTTTTGTGTTTGTCTATAGACAAATGGCAATCACTAGAACGAACCCCAACAATGCCGACGCTACCCAAAACGTCACTATCGCCCAACTAAGGGAAATGATTGATCAAGGCATCACAACTGCGATGGTTGCTAGTAGGAACATGGACGATAGCCAAAACTCCAACACCCACAGAAATAAACAATACACCAGGGGTGGCTCTTATCCCGACTTTTTGAAGTGTAATCCCTCATACTACAAAGGCAGAGAGGGTGTTGTGGAGCTGATGCAGTGGTTTGAAAGGTTGGAGACTGTGTTCCGCATCAGTGATTGTGCAGAGGAGAACAAAGTCAAGTTTTCCACCTGCACGTTGCTCGAAAGTGCTCTTACTTGGTGGAACTCTGTAGTTGCTACTCTTGGACACGATGCTGCCTATACTCTCAACTGGACTGATCTGAAGGAGAGGATGACAAAGAAATACTGTCCAGGGGTGAAATGAAGAAACTGGAAATCGAATTGTGGGATCTCAGATACAGGAACAATGACATTGTGGCATACAACCAGAGATTCCAAGAGTTGACCCTGATGTGTACCAGAATGTTTCCTGAGAAAGATGAAAAGATTGAGAAGTATATTGGTGGACTTCTAGATGCCAATCATGATAGCGTGCTTGCATCTCGACCCACTACTGTCGAGAATGCCATTGAGTTCGCTACTGAATTGATCAACAAAAGAGTCCGTACCATGTTTGAGAGGCAAACTAAAAACAAGCGGAAGGCAGATGAAAATTTCCGCAGTAAGCACCAGCAGCCTCCCAAAAGGCAAAATGCTGGACAGGTTTACAATGCTACCACCACAGGAGCTAGGCCATATGTGGGTGCAAAACCCTTTTGCTCAAAGTGACACTATCATCATACTGTTGATAGTCCATGTCAGTCCTGCCACAAATGTGGACAAGGGCCATTTTGCCCGTACCTGTCAAGTTAATGCTATCACTCAGGTCCGCCCAACCACAACACCGGGAACCACAACAACAGGGGTGGATACAATGCCCGTGGGAACGAGAACGAACAGCAGGGAAACCGCAAGACTACCGGAGGAAATGGCAATAGACCCAAGAAGGGAGTTGTATGCTATGAGTGTGGAGCACCAGGACATATGAGACCAGGTTTCCCCAAGTTGGCCAACCAGAACAAGAACAGTGGAGGAGCTTCATCAAGAGTGTACGTGGTGGGCAATGTTAAAGCCAACCCCGATTCTAATTTCGTTACTGGTACGTTCCTACTAAACAATCGTTGTGCATCTATTTTGTTTGATACTGGAGCAAACAGAAGTTTTATATCCACTGAATTTAGCAATGTATTAGAAGTCGTCCCATAGATTCTAGATCACCGCTACTCCGTAGAATTAGTTGACGGTAAAACTGTAGAACCCGACACTATCATTGGAGGTTGTACCTTAAATCTTTCTAAACATCCCTTCAACATTGACCTAATCCTAGTAAACCTTGGTAGTTTTGACGTTATTATTGGCATGGACTGGTTGGCAAGATACCACGCAGTCATCGTTTGTGATGAAAAACTAGTCTGTATTCTGTGGGGAAACGAAACTTTGATCATTAGAGGAGACGGTAACACCGACCTTACTGAAACTAGACTTAGTGTTATCTCTTGTACTAAAGCCTAGAAGTATTTGTTGAGAAGATGTCCTATCTTCTTGGCTCATATTTCCCAAACAGATGAAGAAGACAAACCCGAGAAGCAACAAATCAAGGACGTACCTATCGTCCGAGATTTCCCTGAGGTGTTTCCTGATGAGTTGCCAGGCTTACCACCAACCCGACATGTGGAATTTCAAATTGATTTGATTCCCGGAGCTCCACCTGTGGCTAAAGCTCCATACTGGTTGGCACCATCAGAAATGAAAGAGCTAGCTGAACAACTTCAGGAATTATCTGACAAAGGATTCATCCGACCCAGTTCCTCTCCGTGGGGAGCTCATATTTTATTTGTCAAAAAGAAAGATGGTTCCTTCCGAATGTGCATCGACTACAGGGAACTGAATAAGTTAATCATGAAGAATCGTTATCCACTTCCTCGCATTGACGGCCTATTTGACCAACTGCAAGGGTCAAGTGTATATTCCAAGATTGATCTGAGATCTGGATACCATCAATTGAGAGTCAGGGAGGAAGATATTCCAAAAACAGATTTCAGAACCCGTTACGGTCATTACGAATTCTAGGTTATGCCATTTGGGTTGACCAACGCACCAGCCATTTTCATGGATCTTATGAACCGTGTGTGCAGACCCTACATGGATAAATTCGTGATAGTATTCATTGACGATATACTCATTTATTCCAAGAACGAACAAGAACACGGGGAACACCTTGCACAAGTACTAAAGGTACTCAAAGAGGAACAACTTTATGCTAAATTCTCCAAATGTGAATTCTGGATTCCCAGAGTGCAATTCCTCGATCACGTTATTGATTGTGACGGTATTCACGTAGATCTAAGAAAGGTCGAATCTGTCAAAGATTGGGTATCCCCTAAGTCGCCGACGGAGATCCGCCAATTTCTAGGCCTTGTCAGGTACTACCGCAGATTTATTGAATATTTCTACAAAATAGCCAAAGCAATGACCAAACTCACTCAGAAAGGAATAAAGTTCGATTGGGGAGAGAAGGAAGAATCAACTTTTCAACTGATCAAGCAGAAGTTGTGTAGTGCACCTATTTTGGCCTTACCCGAGGGCAACGATGATTTCGTTGTATATTGTGATGCTTCACATAACGGTTTGGGTGCAGTACTGATGCAGAGAATGACAGTGATCGCCTATGCTTCAAGACAACTAAAGAATCACGAGAAGAACTACACCACTCATGATCTAGAGCTTGGATCCGTAGTATTTGCTCTCAAAATCTGGAGACATTACCTATACGGAACAAAGTGTACTATGCATACTGACCACAAAAGCTTGCAACACAACTGGATCAAAAGGAGCTGAACATGAGACAACGCCGTTGGATTGAGTTGTTAAGTGACTACGACTGTGAGGTCAAATACCACCCCCGGTAAAGCAAATGTGGTTGCTGATGCTCTAAGTCGTAAGGAAACGGACCCTCATATGAGAGTCTGAGCACTGGTTATGACAATCAGTTTGGACCTACCCAAGCAGATTTTGGAAGCTCAGACTCAAGCCCAAGTACCTAAAAACCTCGTGAAGGAAGACATCGGGGGCATGCTCAAAATCGACCTTACCAATGAGAAGTTAGAACCAAGAGCAGATGGAACCTTGTGCCTTCACGAGAGGAGTTGGTTACCCTGTTATGGAGACTTGAGGAACGTGATCATGCACGAATCTCATAAGTCTAAATATTCTATACATCCCGGATCTGAAAAGATGTATCAGGATATGAAAAAGTTATACTGGTAGCCAAACATGAAAGTTGACATCGCCACCTATGTTCAGAAGTGCTTGACATGTTCACGTGTCAAGACTGAGCACCAAAGACCATCGGGTTTACTTGTACAGCCCGAGATACCAAGATGGAAGTGAGACAACATCACCATAGACTTCGTTACCAAACTCCTAAAGTCATCTCATGGTTACAATACTATCTGGGTAATTGTCGACCGACTCACCAAGTCCGCTCATTTCCTACCAATTAGGGAGAATTTCCCTGGAAAAGATAGCAAAGACGTACCTTAAGGAGATAGTGACCAAACATGGAATACCAGTCTCAATAATCTATGATCGAGACGGTAGGTTCACATCGAACTTTTGGAAGCTTTCCAACGAGCCTTAGGTACAAATTTGGACATGAGCACTGCTTATCATCCAAAGACCGACGGTAAAAGTGAACGAACCCTCCAGACTCTAGAAGACATGCTACGAGCATGTGTGATTGACTTTGCAAATGGATAGGTTGACCACATTCCTTTAGTGGAATTCTCCTACAACAACAAGTATCACGCCAGCATCAAGGCTGCCCCTTTTGAAGCACTATATAGTCGAAAGTGCCGTTCACTTGTGTGTTGGGAAGAAGTAGGTGAATTTCAGCTCACTGGACCCGAGTTAATCCAGGAGACTACCGACAAGATCTTTCTCCTAAAGCAAAGAATTCAAGCTGCTCGCTTTGGTAAACGTGGAAAGCTGAACCCACGTTATGTTGGTCCCTTCAAAGTGATAGCTAGGATCGGGGAGGTAGCATATCGTTTAGAGTTACCCCAACAACTAAGCTGGGTACACTCCACTTTCGACGTGTCTAATCTGAAGAAGTGTTATGCTGAAGAACCATTGGCTATGCCATTGGAACGACTTCAGTTGATGACAAAATCTAGTTCACAGAAGAACCAGTAGAAATAATAGAGAGAACGGTAATTGAAACGCAGCCGCATTCCGTTGATCAATGTACGTTGGAACTCGAGGAGGGGTCCTGAGTTCACATGGTAACGAGAAGACTCGTTCAAAACCAAGTACCCACATTTGTTCATGATATTGAGTATTTACATCCTTTAGAAAAAAGGCGTAAATGTGGAAAGTGTTAAACAAGTGGTTTAAGAAAACCAAGTGTTTATGACCCAATGAGTGTGGGATCCTTCTCAAGGAGGCTAGTGTGTTGTGTAAAGAGATGATTAAATATTTGTGATTATGATTATGAAGAAAGGAAATAGAAAAGGATGACGGTTACGATTAAAATTACACTAAGACGAAAGTCGTACACGTAAAACCGTAAAATATGACTAAATTTAAAAATTACCCTAAAAATTCCTAGAAAATTACAAGAAATCCTAAAAAATGAAATTAGAGTTTACAAAAAAACAAAAATCACTCAAACCTTTTATTTAATTAAATAATAGTTTTTTAATGCTAATTAAAGCCCAAAATATCAATTTAATTAACAAAAAGCCCAAAATGAGATTTTTCAATTTGTAAACCTCTAAAATAACTTAATTAAACTAAAAACTATTTTTGGAAAGTTTAAAATTAATTAAAATTATGTAAAAATGATTAGAAACTATTAAAGTATTAAAATAATCCTAAAAATTAATTAAATGACAAGAAAATTAATCTAAAAATTTTAAAAATCCTAACTTAATGTATTTAACCTAGGAAAAAAGAAAAAGTTGCAAAAATATTAAAAACTAATTTTAATAATAAAATAATAATAAAAATCCAAAATTTATAAAAAGTTCTAAAAAAACCTGCAAACTAGTTGAATTTAACCTAATTTAAACAGAAATGAACTTGAAATGACAAAATACCTCTAATGGGCCTCCAAATGGGCCAAATAGTAAAACAAACCCCTTAATGGGCTCAAATTGGCCCAATAAGAAAAATGTTCACAAAAATGGCCCAATACTTCTAGTTAAGCTTAAAATTCAATTCTAAACACAAAATTGTAACCGCCCAAAAGCTAAAAATGAGCTTATCATAACTTATTTCAAAATAGCTTATTCTTAATGGGCTTTTGGCCCATTAAGCTATAAGCTGATGCCTGTAGAATATTGATAACCTATGAATCTATGAAGTGGGTTGATGTTTTCTAGAGAGAGAAACTAGAGAGAGAATGTGAGAGAAACTATGTGTTTATTTCATTCAAATGAGAAAAGTGAAAATCAACAACCAACCCCTTTCCATGGTGGAAAGGGGTATTTATATCCTAGGCCCTTATTTGGGCTTGGGCCGACCCATGACAAGCCCATGGGTCGGTTTCTTACTTAATTTAATAAGTAACACTAACTACGAGCTATTACAACATAAAATAATATTGTGGAGTGACTGATACTTCTAATATACGTAAAGACGTATTTCTAACAATCTCCCCCTAAGGGAGGTCACTCCACGTTACAAAGTTCTAAACCTAGCATACTATACTAAGTCTTCGTTCTTCAGCTCGTAGTCTTTTCTTCTTTCTTTTTCTTGTTAGTATTTAGATTTGATCTTTTAGGCTTTGGCTTGAGAGCATTGTTCTTTTGGCCTTTCACGTGCGATCTTTGCCTTCTTGTGAATTTTGCCTCCTCGTGACTCTATGTTCCACACACTTATGTCTTTTTGTTGAATTCTCGAAAGCTTCAGAGTTTGGTACAGCGGAAGACTTCATCTTGTACTTTCTTGAATTTTTTGCTGAACCTTGATGTAGAAAAACATAAGCATGTGGGAACGACTTCTACAGGTACACCGCAACACCACCGTCTTTAACTGGTACACAGCAACGCCACCGTCTTCAACAGGTACACAGCAACGCCACCGTCTTTAGCAGGTACACAACAACGACACGAATAAAATGGCTTTGATATTTTATTCTAATTTGGTAGCATTTTACCTCCGGTCGGTGAAGACCGTTGGACGATATTAGATATCGTACCCGTGACAGATAGTTTCAATTAAGTAACTTCCTGACAGGATTTCGCGGGTAAACCCGTTCTCTTTATTCGACCGTCCAAAGCTGACTGCGAACATAAAGAGTGAATCACTTGGATAAATTATCCTTGTGATTTGAAGCCGTCAATTCATGAAACCTGGAACAAGTGAATTTCAATTAAGATTTTCACCATCGTTGCTTTCCAGTTATCACGAGCTCAATTCATAAAGAATCTTGCACGTCACCTACCAAGTGCTGTTTGATGTTAACACTAGAAGGATTTCCACTCGTCACTGTGATCAATAAAGAGTCACTCTGAGTGTTCTGGCAAGATCGTATGATAATGCGTAGAGGCCTGGAACGAGTTTAAGTTCAATTAAGAATTAAACCTCTGTTTCTTTCCAGTTTTTCACAAGATTGGTTCTAAAAGAACCGCACGTGTAACCTACCATGAGCTTGTTTGATGTTGGCTCAAGCAGGATTTCCATCTTCATTGTAATACTTGCGTATTACTCGGATGTTCTGGCAATATTACAGGATTACTGCGTAGGACTCATGAAAATCTCTTACTTTTCACAGTGTGTGAGAAAGCAAGGAATAAATGGAAAGTGTCCTAATGAGACTTTTGATGATCTCTTGGCTCTAGACTCGATAGTGCGTTTTGATTTAGTGAGCTATGGCTGGAGAGGAGTGCCACCTTTTCAATACCAGTCTATTCGGAGTGAATAAACCAATAGATAACGTGTTGATCTCCGTGTGATTAAAACAAATACATTTTGAGAGATATTTGAGTTAGCTGGGAAGGGTTGTTCATTGCATCACTGGGTCCATGATGTCTTTCTTCAATATCGAGAATCATTAACAAAAATGACCTCAATAGCATATGTATTGACCCGGTTTCTGCCTAAAGTTGTAAGGAGGGCTTCTTTCTTTACACCCTTTATCTTTACAATTCTTTTTCATTCTTCAACCCCTTCAATGCTTACCAATACGTCATCACTAGCACCTTGTTGTGATTGTTCCAGTGCTAGCTTAAGTACTTGGTCGGCATTCAGCTACGTTCACAATCTTTCTCCAACTTTCCTAGGACTTCTAATTCTATCTAGGGAATTATCCTTGGGAAGATTCCATCGGCTCTGATGAATCATTGGACTAAACCTATTCCTACCACCCTTTTGTCACCACATTCGTCGTGAATTAAGCGTGTTTTGGGAAAGTATAGCCACCATGAAAAATCATTGAAAATCACCTAAAGTACTTGTGATATTGTCATCAAAAGTTTTGTACCTTAGGTGTTTTGTTCATCAAAAACGCTCCCCCTTAACACGTGCTTTACACATATTAAGTTGGATAATCGTTAAGTCTTTTTCATCTTTTAGCCAAGTATCATTTAAATCTCCTTAATCCCATTTTCTCCCCTTATCCAAAATGTTAACCATTAATATTTGGGATATTGAATGGATTAACCGGTCTTTGGGTAAAAATGAAATCGATGTTTGGCCATAGAACATGTTAATGCTCCCCCTTAAATTAATAAGGGATAGTTGTAGTGCTTTAGTATGATATATTTTGAAAGATTTAGAATCTCGTGAGAAATTCTTGAAAAATTATCATACCTTAACACTACATCAAGCCGTAAAAGCACAATATTCACAAATTTACATATTCATAATTAAAAACCAATATAAAGTGGACCTGAGATGTACGATCCATTAGATGGATCGTTGCAGTAACTTGTGGTGCACTCCATATGGTCTACCACCAACGAATCTTTCTAAGCTCCTCATCAATCTACGTTCACGGAGCTTTTGATCAATCATCTTGATCACATACTTCGCCATTTGCCGATAACCCTGATGCCAGTCCTCAGTCATCTCTGGTAAAGACCCACCCGAATTGAGATGCTCCAACTTTCCTCTGACATATAGGAGAGTCCCATCACTGTACTTATAAAGCTCACCCACCCTCATAAACTTCATTAACCCTCGACTGTAAGTAGAAAATGCCGCAATTCGGGACAGAAATGCCGGTATAGGGACATCTATCTACATGTTGAGGTAACACTTGATTCACTGGACGGGTTAGGTTAAGCTTCCTTTGGTAGCTTTCGACTCCCAACTGAAGATCTTCAACTCGTTTCTTGATAACAACGCTTCGTGTGAACATACGAAGTGCTGTATTCAAGGCAATGATGTCTTCACGAGGAATATGTGTGAGTTGATCCCGGGTCATCATAAGCAACATATCTTCGATATCCTCAAGGCGAATGATAGAAAAATCTCCCTGCTGGATTTTGTATTCTCTATCATCCTCCCTTTTCAGACGAATCTCCGTCACATGATAATAGCCATTCTTGGCTTCAGTTTTCAGCCCTAAAATGATGGAGATGCGAATATCGGATCTAACATTGCTTCCTGAATTGGCTAAGCAGCAACCCTGTACGCCCTTCGGACTCGTTCGTCCCAATGAGATGCACCTATAACAGCATACATATCATAATTACGATTTACCTTTGGGACCCAGAGTCGGTTTACCTTTTCCTCGATAAAGGGTATTGTCCCCCAGTTGGCAGCTTTCAGCAAGGTCAGGGAGGTTGCGTACTTTGATGAACCCTTGAGGAGATAAACAAGATCATTGGTGACGAAGAAGTCAAGAGCAATCTGATTATCTTGAGAAGGATCAAGTGGAGGTGGAGCTCTTTCTGATTCATGAAGACATGGCCGTTGAACGGTATTCAGAGCTTTCAGGATCTCATCAGCATAATAATCGAACTCCATTCGGGTTAACCGGGTTTTAGCGCGAATTCTCTTATCCTTTAGCGCTCTCTTCACCAAAGATAGAGTAACCGACGTCTTATACTCATGAGCCAGAAATGCGTACAAGTCAATCGGACTGCGGATACGGAGATATAAAACATCTCTGTCAGCGTCTGTGATTGGATCATATTGAGCCGCTGCCGTGATCCAAGCTTGTGGCGGTGCAGTCTCGTCAATCTCCAACGTGTCTGCCCAGTCCCGTGTGCTTGATTCAGGAACAGTAGATTGTGGTTCTTGTTGTAGAGGAGTGGAAACGTGAACATCTGCTGGTTCTGATTCAGGCATCTCGGCGGTGTCATGAACGGGTGAGTGTTGTGCAGCTTCAGGTTCAGTTACCGATTCTGCAATCACAGGAGCAACAACAACAGAACTAACAGGGTTAGTGGTAACAGGTATAGACACAGCAATAGATGTACCAGGAATTGATGATGCCGTAGTAGCATTCACATCGTGGCGCCACTTGGATCGTCTTGATTCCGTTGAGGTAGATTTTTCCTTTGCCGCTGCATCTTTCTTAGACTTGGTTCCAGACTTAGCAGGTTTCTTTGAGCTGGCAACCTTATCCCCCTTTTCAGGCTGTTTACCCCCATCATCATTCTCATCGCTATCCTCGTTGCTCCCCTTAGCACTCTCCTCATTACCATCACCACCATCATCATCATCCTCATCATCATCACCATCATCGTCATCGTCATCATCCTTTTCTTCTTCTTCTTCTTCTTCACCTTCTTCTTCACCAGTACCCTCTTCTTCTTCACTTTCTTCCCTTTCTTCCTCAGGCAGAATGTGGTATGGTACCACACTTCCAAACGTTTTAAATAACCTATCATCCTCCATGATAGCGTCATTCAGGGATTTGTAAAGAGCCCGTTGAATCCTAGATTTATCAAACGATCCAAGTTCCCTCATACGAGCTTTGAGAATCTTCTTTAATTCAAAATCCGTCAAGTCATAGGCAATTTTGTAGGCGGATTCAGAAGGATTGGATGACTTGATCATCAAGTTATCAGCCGCGAGTGTCTTCAACTCATCACGCAGTTTAGGCATAATGGATTCAACGGATTCTTTCACTCTCTCTTCAACAGAAGCTTCAAGTGCTTCTTTTTGCTCCTTGTATTTATCCCTCATCGCTTGAAGTCTCGTGATACGTGCAGCATGCTTATCAGCTTCAGCCTGCTTAACCTGAGCTAGTTCTTCTGCATGAGCTTTTCGTGTTAACTCCATCTCTGCAGCGAACTTAGCAAGCATCTCTTCTTGGGCTTTCTTAGATGCTTCTTCACTTTGAGCTCGTCTATGTAGCTCTTGGCGAAGTTCATCCATCTCTCTTTTGTGATTATCCGTATGTTTATCCAACATTTCGGCCATTACAAATACAACCATTGAAGATGATGCAGAGCTACTCTGGGTTGGTTGAAGAGGCTCGGTTGTGACTACGGTACTAAGGATGGGAGTTATTGGTGGTGGAAGGAATGATGTTGGTACCGGTCGGGTTGGTAAGGGTTGTATTGGTGGAGGTTGAGTAGGTACCATGATTGTAGGAGCACCAGACTCTTTTTCAACACTTGCTGAAACAGGAATGGGTGTCTCATTCGAAGTAGAATACCGTTCAGGTGACCCAAACTCATAAACATCCTCTGGCTCCTCGTACTCTTCTTCAATATTCATCTGAGCACCCGAACCACTACCGCCCGTATCTTTCCTACTCCTTTCAATAGCGATCTTCATCAATTTCTTCTCAGCTTTGTCAAGAGTAGGATCATCAACAACTTCTTCGTCGCGGAGAACTAACTCATCAGCCAAACCCTTTCCCTTCTTAGCGACGGTCTTTGTCTTTTTGGCTTTGGGTTCAGGTAAAGCTGTTTGCTTGCGTTTACCTTTGCTCTTAACCGTGGTAGATGAGTCTTCACCTGCTTGAATGCTTGCTCGTTGATTCTCAATTTCTTGTAGCAAGTTCTTATAATCAGCAGATGTGATAATCTCATCTGTCAGGAGATGACTGGGAATGGGACCAGGGATAACCATATTCGAATGAGTCTCCTGCCTTAAGTCTACCAAATCATCATCATCCATCGTGTGGTGACGACTACCTGCACGCTTGTCAATGTAAGCATCGTTCTCCATAAAATAACGGATGATTAGTTTTATAAACCTGGGGTACTGAAATGCTTTGGCCTTAGACTTCGTGTTGGCAAAGAGTTGGAAAACAAACTCCTCCCATAGTAATGATGCATAGTCAATACCCATAACTCTGTATACCCCATAAAACAGCTTGACGATCGGTGGACGAACAGCATCAAATCCAGTTGTTTTGGGTGTGAGACATCGGCTTAGAATCCCAAAAATAGCTTTCCATGGTTGACCAACTTTGGCAGTAGTAAACTCAGACACGGTTCGTATGTCAGGACATCCAATGGCAGTGAACATTTCCATGATCTGGTCCTTAGTCGGGTTGGCTGAGAATGATAGGCTTTTGGGTGACGGCCGAAATCCAAAGATCTTCCTGATGTCTGACACATTAAGCGTCTGCTGCTTGTTGTCCAAGGAAAATGTGATTTTGTTCCACGTCCTCTCCTTGGTAGCCCAGAACTCGTAAAGGTAGTCATAGGGCACTGAAGCACTTTTCCTTAGCGCATGCTTGAGATGAGAGTTATCAAGTATGGCTGAACCTACCTTAAATCCATTATGGGTAGAATGAGATACCTCCTTCAAACAGAAGTTGTTTGGAAGAAACTTTAGAGTCTTGGATTCGGCAATGGCGGTGGCTCTGGCGTCTTGTATTTGTTGTACTGTTGGGTTAGTCATCGTCTCTGCTTAAGATAAAACACAAAGGTTGAAACATACAAATATGAATATCATTATGATTTTAAACCTAAGCATTGAACATATGACCTAATCCCTTAAGCTTGTAAAACACTCAAACATCTTCTATTCGGAATAAACATTCAATTCGGAATAATTGGTCTATGCGCAATAAACAACCTATGCGGAATAAAAATCCTATGCGGAATAAAAGGTCTATTCGGAAAGTTAGGCCTATGCGGAATAAAAGCTCTATTCGGAAAGATCATTCTATGCGGAATAAAGCTTCTATTCGGAATGTTCACTTTATTCGGAATGATGCTCCTATGCGGAATAAGCTTCTATTCGGAATGTTCATTCTATTCGGAATAATCCTCCTATACGGAATAAAACTTCTATTCGGAAAGTTAGGCCTATGCGGAATAAAAGTTCTATTCGGAAAGATCATCCTATGCGGAATAAAGCTTCTATTCGGAATGTTCATTCTATTCGGAATGATGCTCCTATACGGAATAAAACTTCTATTCGGAAAGTTCACTCTATTCGGAATAAGTGCCTTATTCGGAAAGTTCATCCTATTCGGAATGTTTTCAACACTTATGATTTTTCTAATTAAGCACGAATTTGTTTGATTCAAGTGTTCTAAAGGCCATATCAGTTCATTTTGTTCTATTCCGAGTCAATCCCAGGCAAAACCCTCAATTAATTAAACCCTAATTTAAGCAGAAACCTAATTCGATTTATTCCAATTAAAAAAGAGGTAATTAAATTGAATTGCATGAATTGTTAAACCGATTTGATACCTTTTGAAGATCTTGATCTAGAAGATGTTAGATTTCGCTTGTGTGTTCGTGTGTTTGTTTCAATGGCGGGCAAAGGGAAAAAACAAACAGAAAGGTGAAAGAAAAGAAGAGACGGGGGGGGGGGGGGGGGGGGGGGGGTGAATTTGACATGGTCAAACTTTCACAAGTTTGACACCTTGTCAAGTTTAATCCCCCAATTTTTCCTCTTTCTTCAATCAAAATTCTTTTGTTTTTCAAGTTTTAATTCTTGTCATTTTTGACCCTATCTTATGTTAAATTCCCGAGCCTTAGTGATTAACCTATCTTAACACACGCACAAATCTATTCACGACAAACTTATGAGCAACAACAAGACAAGTGCCAAAGCTATCCAACCATTTAACCATTGAGCTACTTAAGTTTCCTCGAAAACTTTTGAAGATCTTTTTGATGTCAAAGATGATTTAACAGTTTCTCCCCCTTAAACGATGACCCGTTTTCTATTTAAAGAGCTGTAGTCATTGTTTAACGAGTCACATGATGAAAACATTTCCAATTAATATCTTGAAAAGATTGATTCGTGGTGGCAATAAGATTTCTCTTATTTAGACAAATTAATGCACTGAGACGTACACTAACTCGTGTTAGACCAAGTTGTAAAGTAAACTTGATCCCTTTGCATGATTTGGCTTGTAAATCATGCTCGAGAAAATTAATTCCCGTTGTGAGCCAACGTTTTCCAAGGAAATACGTGACTTTAATATGAAAACCGGGTTGTAGTCTGAAATAACTACAAGCCATAATGGGCATGTTTTTAAAAATGTACAACTTTTATACGGACTCTATTTATGGCGCCGTGTCAATATTGATCGACATTTCTAAAGCCGTAAATATTACCGTACTAAAAGACATGCCCGATTTAAAAAAACGAAAAATATTTTTGGTTTTTCTTGATTTTATAATTTTTATGGATTTTGTAGGTTTTATATTTTTTATGGTTTTTCTTGGTTTTATATTTTTTATGATTTTTCTTGGTTTTATATTTTTGTATTTTTCTTTTGTGGTTTATATATTTACATGATCACGAACAAAGGATACTCTGAATAGTTTACCACCACTATTCAGCTGATTCTTCTGCCAATTCTTTGAGAGTCGCTGGAGTGAATGATTTCATGCCAAGCTTTTTGATCAAAAACTCGATTCGTCCTCGATCTAAGGCTTTGGTGAACATATCTGCCAGCTGATACTCAGTAGTGACAAAATACAGCTCGATCACTCCGTTCTCCACCTGCTCTTTAATGAAATGGTAGCGAATGTCTATGTGCTTTGCCCGAGAGTGTTGAACATAGTTGCAGCAAAGGGCAATGGCGCTTTTGTTGTCACAATACATCGGGATTTTGTTGAATCCCAAACCGTAGTCAGTTAATTGTGATCTCATCCAAAGGACTTGAGCACAACAACCGGACATGGCGATGTATTCAGCCTCCGTGCTAGAAATTGCAGCGCTTTTCTGCCTTTTTGAAGACCAACTGATCAATCTATCTCCAAGGAGTTGCACAGATCCAGAAGTGCTACGCCTCGTGTCTTGACACCCAGCATGATCGGCATCAGCGTATGATATTAAAGCAATAGAGGAATCTTTCCGATACCATAGACCATGATGAAGTGTTCCTTTGAGATACCGAAAGATCCTTTTAACAACATGTAAGTGCTTTTCGGTAGGCCGAGCCTGATACCGGGCACACATGCATACAACAAATTGCAAATCAGGCCTGCTAGCAGTCAGATAGAGAAGGGTGCCGATCATCCCACGGTAAAGTTTTGGATCGACAATAGTCCCATTCCTATCTTCATCTAACTTGGATTTCTCCACCATTGGAGTGTCCACGGGGTCACAATTTTAAAAGTTATATATCTTTAAAGATTCTAGAGCATATTTGGATTGATTAATAAAGATGCCTCTGGGATTCTGAGAAATTTGTAATCCTAAGAAAAATGAAATTTTTCCCATCATTGACATCTGAAAGCGTGTGGACATTATCTTCTCAAAGCGATTTGACAATTCTATGTTAGTGGCAGCAAATATTATATCATCAACATAAATTTGTACCAGTATCATGTCGTTGTCCTCCTTGAGAGTGAATAGAGTGGGGTCCACCTTGCCTTTGGAGAAGCCTTCCGAAATGAGATATGTTGAGAGGAGATCATACCACGCGCGTGGAGCTTGTTTCAACCCATAGAGAGCCTTCTTAAGCTTGTACACATGATTAGGAAACTCCATGCTAACGAACCCATCCGGCTGACTAACATAGACTTCTTCCCTTAGTTCACCGTTCAAAAATGCCGTCTTCACATCCATTTGATAGACGATCATGTTCATATGAGCAGCATACGCAAGAAATAGTCTAATGGCCTCCAATCTTGCAACAGGAGCAAAAGATTCTTCAAAGTCTATACCCAAGGCTTGTTTATATCCTCTAGCGACCAATCTAGCCTTATTCTTCAATACTGCACCCATCTCATCAAGTTTAACCTTATAAACCCACAACAAAGTAAGGATGTTAACCTTGTCAGGGAGAGGAACTAATTTCCATACTTCAAGTCTTTGGAATTCATTTAGTTCCTCCTGCATGGCTTCAATCCAAGATGATTGAGTCATAGCCTGCCGCCAAATTTTAGGTTCAACTTCAGAGAGAAATGCATCAAAGTAGCAATAGAGTGCACTCTCTTGTAATTGATGGCGTGTAGAGACTGGTCGATCTAGATCTCCAATGACATTCCTAATTGGGTGATCTTTTGTCCATTTGGTGCTATGATTTTCAATCCTAGGTGGTCTGGAGTGAACAATAGAAGGAGCTTCTTCTGAGGTAGACGCGGCTGAAGCGTTTTCAGGTATCGCTACACCAAAGAAAGGAAGCTCTTGTAGATGAGCATATTCCAAATCGTGATCAATAGAATCCTCTTCCACATCATTAGGCACAAGTAAGGGTGACGATTCAGGTGTAGTTTGAGAATCACTTGGTAAGGGTGCATCCGGTTCAATGTTAATTGAAGATGCATTTGATAACGCTTCATTAGCAGGAGCAACAACTTCAGGGATTGGAGCTATCACTACAGGTGCTGGAACTTCATCATTTGGGGGATCAAAGAATTCGTCAAACAACGGTTGAAACAGTTTATCCCACTCGGGCCTTGTAGGTGGTAAAAATGATGTAGAAGTAGGATTATTGGGAACTAATCCGGAGCTAATAGCACCGGTTCCCATCTCATGAAGCGCGGGTTCAGAGCTGCGTTGCTTAGAAGCCATCGCTGTCAGCTCATCGAAATCTGCGTCCATAGTTTCTACAATCTTACCAAGACGACGGTTGTAAATTCGGTATGCTTTCTTGGAGGGTGAGTAACCAATGAAAATACCTATATCGGCTTTTGGATGAAGTTTGCCCAAGTTCTCACTATTAATGTTTGGATAACAAAGAGCACCAAACACATGAAAGAATGAAACATCGGGTTTACGGTCATGTAGAAGCTCGTAAGGTGTTTTTCCATGGCGTTTCCGAATGATAGAACGGTTTTGGGTGAAACATGCAGTAGATATAGCTTCTGCCCACAAGAACAATGGAGCGTTCGCATAAATCCGCATAGTCCTAGCAGCTTCCATAAGCGTATGATTCCGTCTTTCAACGACACCGTTTTGTTGTGGAGTACGTGCAGCGGATGTTTCATGTGAAATACCAACATCTTCGTAGTAAGCACGAAGAGTCTGGTTGACGAACTCTGTTCCATTATCTGTACGAATACGGCGGACAGTAGTATTCAAACGTACCTGAATGAATTTCAAAAAAGTGATGATAGCCTTCGGTGCTTCATCCTTTGTACGTAGAAATCTAACCCATGTAAACCTGGAGAAATCATCCACAATAACCAGAATGAATTTCTTACCGCTCACACTTTCAGTTCTCATTGGCCCACAAAGATCCATATGCAAAAGATGAAGTTTTTCTTGATTGGTGTCTTCAGCTTTGGGCTTGTATGATTTCTTGGTACTTTTCCCCCTTGAACACGTGGAACATAAATGGTCCTTGTGAAATTTGAGCTTTGGAAGACCACGAACTAATTCGTTTTTAGCCAGATGATTGATAGCATCAAAGTTAAGATGAGATAATCTGCGATGCCATAACCATGACTTGGTCTTAGATGCTTTAGAGAGAAGACATACTGGAGAGGCGGCCATCATGTCTTGTAGGGACAACGTATAAAGATTTGCACCACGAGATCCCTTCAACAAGTCTTTTCCTTCCAAGTTGCGGATGAAACAAGTGTGTTGTCGAAAAGCAACCTCTAGGTTGGAATCACAAAACTGTCCTACTGAAAATAAGTTATGACCAAGACCTTCTACATAGTATACCCTTGAAATCGTAACGTTTCCAATCTAATATTCACCATACCCCATTATCTTTGCAATATGATCATTACCGAATTTAACCGTTCCAAGAAACTTGCTGACGAAATTCCGGAGCATCGAGCGATCTCCGGTCATATGCTTTGAACAACCGGAGTCCAAATACCAGAGGATGATTTGGACCACCTGAAAATATCACCACACGAAGACAATGTAGAGGTATCGGAATCTGAATGTTCCTTGTTATTAGCAGGTACAGATTTAATAATCTTAGATTTGCTAACTTTAGGTTTCTTAGATTTCCTAGCCTTCTTCTTCCTAGTTGGTGGTGTAGATTCTAGTTGGCTTAAATCCTGTGGTATTTCTTCACTGATAGGCACTACAGTGGGAGCTGACCTAATTAAAGGGCGTTGTTTCCGTACTTGAGTGCTAGTGTGCCTAACTAAAGGACGCTCAAACCTAACCTCAATGGATGCATTCCTAGTTAAAGGGCACATTTTTCCATCTAATGTAAAGGTCCTACCAGTGGGACGCCATTGCCAGCCAACTTGGGCACGAGTTCTACCCGTTGGCTTCCATTCAAGATCATTCCTAATGGCATTCATTTCATTCACATGATCAATAAGACACAAATCATGACGTTGGGAAAACATACATTCATTACAATTCCAACATTTCAAATCAGAATTCACAAATGGTTTAGACTTCTGCACAGGCGCAGAGCTTTTAGTCTTAACATGATTCTTTTTATTTAAAACTGAACTAACATTCCTATGGTGAGCTTCTACTTTTTTCTTGTTGGTACTACTAGTAGAGGGCTTGATCTTATCTTTCTTGAGTGGCGATCCTTTAGCCTTAGTAGACTCTTTTACTCCTGTAGAAGGCAAAGTGGGAATATTAGCAACAGATTTTAAAGATGCCTTTCTTGATGGTGCCAATGACGGTTTTGCTCCTGGGGTCTTATTGAATGGAGTTACAGCAATGGGTCTATTAGTGAGTAGTGTAGAACCTGGTTTACCTATGTATTGCAAATATGCTAAGCAATATTGAACTCGCTTAATATATTCATGAGCCGAATAATAGTAGCTACTTGAGGGATCTAAGGCATAAAGATCATCTAAAATATCCCTAACAAGATCTACATGCTTAATGGCATTCCTCATATAATCATCGTAGGTAACCGGGTTTCTCTTATGAAGCGGGTTCCTATAAAGCACTACTGACTTGGTTGTTGGAGCACTAGAGGACGGTGCAGAGTTGGTAGCTAAGTTATTAACAGCTTCTTGTCGGGTGAGAAGAAGTGTCTCCTTTAACTCGGCCAAAACCATGTTTTTATCAATGAGCAGGATGTTTAAGTCAGAGATTTCCTCACATTTTTGGTTCAATTGTACAACATAAGATTGTTGCTGTGCCGCATTAAAAGCGAAGCGTTCTTCTAGTGAACCATAAAGTTTGGACATTCCCTGTCTTGCACGATCCATCTCTCCTAGAATAGACGAAAGTCTAATTTCTAAGTCCTGGTTTTTAGACTCTGCAGCCTCTAGTTCCAATTTTAGTGTTTCATTTGATGACACATCTCTCTTCAATCTCATAATCTCTTCCTCTAATGCCTTAACTATTGCAATCATCTTGTCACTCGTCTCAACACCGTTTTCACAACTATTTGTTATCAAAAGATCCTCATTTTGAGTTTGTTGTTTTAATTCTAAAGATATACAATGTTGTTCTAGTTGATTAAAGCGTTTTAAAAGTAAATTGTAAGAATCTTGTAGCTTTAAAAACTCAGCGTTAGATTCGTGACAAGAATGATTATCTACCTCATTTACAGTATCAACAACATTTACAGAGAGATCACACACATCATCACATATATTCACAGCATCACAGTTAATCATAGCGGATGTAAGCTCATTAGAATAATTAACATTTACAGTAGTAAGCACATCACACGAAATTACTTGGGACAAGAATCGGTCATATTCAGATAAAATCTTTTCCTTTTCAATTAGTTGTAGTTCGTAAGCGGTGTCCATTTCATAAAACACTTTTTGAACTTCTCCAATTTCAAACTCAAGATTTTCTTTAAGAGATGCAAAACTTCCTTTTAGACTTTCGACAAATGGATTTATCTCATTCTTAAACACCTCGTTCATGTGTTCGAAAGCCCATTCTCCGACGTTTAGGCCATTTGAAGTCGTACATTCCAAAATGACCTTGTCAAAATTAGTAAAGTATTGATTAATCTCTTGCAAGTTTAACCATACAGTGCTAACAGGTGGAAGATCCTTTGGAATTTCCTTAGGACCTTCCATTTTGACAAGTGTAGGAAATGTACTAGGGTTTTTGTTCATTCAACATGTAGGTTGGTGCTGTAATGAGATCTTTGTCCATATGGAAGCGAATTCTAAAATCCGTTTTAGCAAGCTCCTGATTTATTTTAAAATAATCACAATCTGGATATTTTGTAGAGTTGTATGACCGATTCTCATCAACTAGATCCTTATTGGTGCGATCATCGAAAATATTAATCGGGTCTAAGACCAATCCTAATTGGGTTGCATTATAAAGTCTAGGACTATGGATTAAAGCTTGTTTTGCATACCGTGGATTAGGGGGAAGGCCTTTTTGACGCGATAAGTTAAATTCTCTAAACGAAGCATCAAATAAGTGCACTAGTTGAGAGGCAGCGTATTGTCTTAAAAGCAAATAATCTAGACTTATAATCTTATTAGCCGCATTAATTTCCATTTCATTCTTCTTGGACTCTAGTAATTCAAAATCCGTTTGAAGTTTTTGAAAATTAGTGACCGCTAACTCTTTTTCTTTAAGTTCGTTAGAAAGATTTGCTCTTAAGGTTTAAATTTCCTGCAAATGACCCATTTGTTTGTTTCGAAAATGATCATACTCGGGATTTGTTAGAACACTAGACGAAGGCACTAATTCCAAAGTTTGAACTTTCTCGTTTCTTAAGGCAAGCTCATCAGACAAATTCTTATTCTTAGCTAGGGTTTCTAAGAGTGCAACATTCATTTGGCTAAGTAATGTAGCAGGAACCATGACCAAATCTTGTTGAGCAGGAGTATGCGTATGCGAAATGGCTCCCGGTTGTGATTCACTCAAAGTCTGGGGACTCACATTGACATTTCTATCATTGATTGTCTCCTCATTTGAAATACTCACCACCGAAGATTCATTCGAATCAGCACGCTCTTGCACAACTTGATGTGGTTGAATACTAGCATCAGTGGTATTATCAGTGGTATTAATAAGTACCTCAGATCTCTTTTCTGGCCCTAAGCTGGAGATAGTTGCCATAAGAGCTGCCTTTGCAGATTGAAATTCATTACAGTCTGAGTCATACGCATCAAGATCATCTGCTTGGTATGCTGCATTCTATGTGGTGACAAAGTCTTGTTCAGCAATCCCTGGATCGGCAAGAAATGCAAGCTCCTCTTCATCAAGTTCCCTTCCTTGTGCCTGAGCATTCACCAGATAAATCTTCTCTACAAACCATTGACCATCCCTTCTCCTCTTGGGTTTCTTGCAATCCCTGGACATGTGACCTTCTTCCTTGCAGTTGTAGCATGTAATCATTCTCAACTTGCCTGTGGAATTAGCCCGTGGAGGAGTGTTGACCATTGGAGCAGGATTAACCGTGCGAGCATTGGTAGTTGATGTAGTAGGTCTCCCCTGATAAGGTTGAATAGGTTGAACCATTACCCTGCCATTCTCAATAGTAGCTTGTTGGCGAGAATTGGATGAATTCCTCAACTGATTGTTAGTAGGAGCTGATCCCCTAAATCCTCGTTTGCTTAATGTCCTTGTGAGATAAGCAGACACAGTGGTTAACACTTCAACTGGGCCAGTTCCTTGTTTGAACACAGGAATGGGGACTTCATCATCATCACAATACATTGCTTGGTCTTGATGAGCTGCATAATCACTAGAAGGAATACTCATGTGGTCAGGGTAGCTTGTTGGATATGCTGCATTTTCTTGATAAGAAGAATATGAAGACTGAGCATAAGGTGTAATGCTTGCTGGGTGAGGTTGTGTAGCATATTGTGATGAAGGTGCATTAAACCGATATTGTTGCTGATTTGAGGTGGGTGGTTGCAGTAGAATCGAGTATTGGGGAAAGGTAGGTGTCATGTAAGGTGATGGATGATAGGCTTGATGTCCCAAGATATAAGGAGTGTTGTTGTGTGACAAGCTTGGTTGATTCGCCATCAAAGCTAAGGAATCAGGGTACATACCTCGAGGCGAACGGTGCATGATCACATGTTTCTCATGCTGCTGAAGAAAAGCATAGAGTTGATCCAAATTGCACTTATGCAAATCCCTGGTTAACTTAACATCAGTAATATACTCACCCCATTCAGCTTGAGGTAAAGTATTCAAAAATTTAGTGTTAACCTGGAATGGAGCAATCACGAGATTGTATACATTCAGATCATTCATGAGAGTAGTGAATCTGAAGTAATAATCGTGAAGCATTTCCCCTGGGTTGTACGTGAATCTATCAAACAGATCATACAACTGACATTCCCTTTCCTGTTTGGTAAGAGACGTACCTTGTAGCAACACCTTTAAACGTTCCCATAAATCCTTTGCCACTGTATACTGACTTACCATTCGATAGATGTCATGTGGAAGAGCTTGGAGAATGGTTTGAAGAGCCTTTTCGTCTGCATCGGCAACAAGTTGTTGAGCTGGTGTAAGTTCTTCAAACTCCCTTGGTCGAGTCACATTGTTAACCACGATGGTACCATAGTCAAGTGGACCATTTAAAATTGACTTGACCATAAGCCTCCCATATACCGGTTTTCCCTTAAGGTATGACATCATCCGGCCTTGCCATGCTTCAAAAACTTCTTTGATGAGCATTGGAGGACGATTATCCGTACCCGTAATGACGGAAATATCCGTAAGTGATGTCATATGAGGCATTACTGAATTCGGATTCATTTTGTTCACTTCAAAGAAACAAAGATTATCGGTTGATCGAGCAGTGAAGAAAGGTTGAGAATTTGTGTTGTGTTGTTGAAATCAAGATTAAATCCACCAAAGATCGTCGAAAAAACTCGGAAAAATACCCCTTGAACTTGCTTATCCAGAATAACCCTAACTCGGAATAAATCCTATTCGGAATAATCCCTATTCGGAATAACCCTATGCTAAAAAAAACCCTTTATGCGGAATAACCCTATACGGAATAAACCCTATTCGGAATGTTCCTGCTATTCGGAATATTTCTTCAATTCGGAATGTTGGCTATTCGGAAAGATGTCTATTCGGAATGTTGGCTATTCGGAAAGATGGCTATTCGGAAAGATTTGCTATTCGGAAAATGTTGCTATTCGGAAAACTTTTCCTTTTATGAATACTTTTGCTATTCGGAAAATGTTGCTATTCGGAAAACTTTTCCTATTTGGAATACTTTTGCTATTCGGAAAGTCTATTCGGAAAACTCTTATACTGAATACCTAATATTCCGAATAGAACGCTATTCGGAATATTCTGGAAAGAAAAAAAAGTTCGAGACTTGGAACAGCACTTTTAAATCCGATTTTTTAATCAAAACCACAAAAAGTTTTATGATTTTTACAAAAATAAGCTAAACCCAATCCTTATCAATTAATCCCAATAACAAAAACACCAAAAACAACAAGATTCAAGATTGATTTTTTATAAAGATCACTAATTGATTCAATAACTAAAAAAGCAACACAATCCTTACTTTAAATCACCCCATAGCTCTTGATACCAAATGTAGAATATTGATAACCTATGAATCTATGAAGTGGGTTGATGTTTTCTAGAGAGAGAAACTAGAGAGAGAAAGTGAGAGAAACTATGTGTTTATTTCATTCAAATGAGAAAAGTGAAAATCAACAACCAACCCCTTTTCCATGGTGGAAAGGGGTATTTATATCGTAGGCCCTTATTTGGGCTTGGGCCGACCCATGACAAGCCCATGGGTCGGTTTCTTACTTAATTTAATAAGTAACACTAACTACGAGCTATTACAACATAAAATAATATTGTGGAGTGACCGATACTTCTAATATACGTAAAGACGTATTTCTAACAATGCCATAAGCTGAAATTTGACACACATCCTTTTCTTGACCTAATAAAGCCTTTTGTAAAAAGAATTTTTGAATAAGCCCAAGAAATAAGCCTGAAATAAGCAAAAGCTCTGTACACAAAATGGCAAAATAGTCGTTTTCGAGTTCTAGGCAGTTTCAAGAGCTGATTCTTTTTGCAAAATGTTTCAAATCACTTAACTAAGCTTAATAATCAAAAGGATTTCCAAAAATCACAATGAATAACTGGAATGTAAGAGTCAACTAAGTTGGTTTTCTAGTCAAACCTAAAATTCAAAGTCTCAAGTAATCCAGAATAGTCAAATGGGTCATTTAAGGAAGATTGATTACAAAAACAAAGTTGTTGCATGGCTAAATAAGCTATTACAGCTTATTAATAAACTGTTTGATAATTAACACTTGCAGTGGCTAGTTTTGGGTGTCTAGCAGCGGGAAAAGTTTCCACTGCTTGACTTAATTGACTTTTTGTCTTTTGTGGACTTTTGTTGGAATCAATGAACAAACAAGGCACCCTTATAACCAGTGGGTTATAAGGAGTCAATATCAACAAAGAAAACACAATTTCACCAAGCCAATTAGTACAGTTAATTCAAAACAGCATCAGACATTGCCCAGATATGAAAAATAAGCAGTTATGAAGAAATAAGCAGATTAAGCAAGATTAAGCCAACCAAATTGAACCAAATGCATACACAAGCTATAATAAACTCAAATAAGCATAAATAAACTTGTTTCATACACTGAATCAAAGATTAGACCCAGATTAGAGCTTATGCTACTTACTGATGAACAAATGAAGAACACAAGTGACCTTTGCTGATATACTTGACTACAGATCTAATTTCAAACCCTCAAATCTTTCAAACAGGTTACACAAACTTTGTTTAAGTACCTTTTAATCCTAAACATGCATACACACTAAGTGTTCCTAAGATTTCAGATCAAAACAGGCAAAATCAAACAAGTTATAACACAATTTTCAGATTTGATGTTCAAAGCATAAAACTTGCAGATAAAAGCATACAATCATTTACTTATCAGATACCAACTTAAAACAAACCTTAAATCCTACTCAAACTCACTTACAAAGCTTAAATCAGTAAACCCAAACACCCCTTAAACATTGTAATCCAAGATTTAACAAAGCCAAAGTGTATAACAGGTTATTCCAAGCTCAAATAATCATCATAACATCATTCTCAAGCATAATCAACAAGATTCAGGCACCAAGAACAACACATACAACAACAGTACACCAAATCACTAAATGTCACTTTTCAAACAGATTTTTGGAAAGAAGGCTCAAACCTCATGAATGTACATCCACACTCACAAATTTTAGAGCTTATGTGCCTAGCTTAACAAGGTACAAGCTTCCAAATAGCTTCTAAGAACAACAAGGTTAGAACAAACAGATTATATGAAAAAGAGAATGAAAAATAAAACTGATTAATTCAAGATTTGTACCCCACTCCTTGATTATCCCCAAGCCAAGGTCTCATCTCACCTTGATAATCTTCTTATCAGGGTGATGTGATCAACCTTTGACCCAAAAATTCCAAGGGTTTGAACAAAGAACTTAGAAAAATATCAGATTTTGAAACTTTTGCAATTTCTTGCACAATCTTTAAAACCAAGTTTTGAAACTTCAAACTCACAAACTTTGAACAATAACAACAGAATACTAAAGGTGGCACTTGCATTTCGTCAACAAATTCAAACACTATTTCATTAATTTGAATATAGGATTTACAGAAAGTTGACCAAAGGAAAAACCAAGAGCAAGCTACAATGTTGTGATCCTATGCCTTTATATAGGCTATAATGAAACTAGAAATGCTGAAAATAAAGTGAAACCCTAGTGTATAAAGTTCTAGAATTTCCCTTGAAGGATTTTGAATTTTTTCTAACATGTGATAGAATTTTTGACTCTTGTTGATGCTAGCTGGTGCAAATGTGATCAAGGGTCTCAAAACAAGCTTAAAAATGAAGCTTGATTGTGGATGGTTGATTTGCTACCAAGTTTTCCTTCTTCCCCAAAAAACGTGTGCAGGGGTGTATCATGTGAGCCATTGTGGTGATGTAGCAAGGGGTTTAAGGGTTGGGTTATGTTCATTAGTCCCTTAATCTTAAATCTGGAAAAGATTAAGGACTAATTTCAAGTAATTAAGAAATCCACAAATTTTGTTAAGAACATGAAGAACAGCTGTTTGATCTTGTTTGCGTTTTAAAAAGGGTGTTTAGCGTGAAATTAAACTAATTAGTTTAATTAGTTTAAATCGGCTGAGTGGGATTATGAGGTGGAGGATTTGAGTGTTTTGATTGGTGGATTGGGTGAGTGGGACACGTGGTGTTGTGTGGTTTGTCTAGGTAAGAATGTTGTCTGCCCAGTTTTAGTCCCTCACTTTCTTTCTTCCTTTCACTTGCAGTTTAAATCACCAAAACTGAAAATCCTTTGTTATTAAAGTTTCAGTTTTTTATACTTTTGCCCCAAAAAGTTTTGTAAAGTGTTTTTAAGGACTTGTTTTGCCATTTGATGATTTTTGAAGGACCAAACTTGTAATGTATTCATTCTTTAAGGTCTTGAATTGTATTGTTGACTTTGTGGAGGACTAATATTGACAAGTCTTCAAACTTGAGGGACTATTCTTGCCAATTCTTCAAAGTTGAGGGTCCTTTTGTAATTTTGACAAACTTTAAGGACCAAACTTGTAATTATGAATATACAAGGGGTTAAAGTGTAAGTTCTTCAATAATGTAGGACCCTTCTTGTACAATCTTCAATCCTTCAAGGGTTTTTCTTGGAAAATCAACCCTAGGGCCCGGTTCATTGTGCGGCTTCGTTTCCCGTGTTCATTTTTGCTTGTTTATTATGATATTTGCCATTTTCTCAATATCCGTACCTAAAATACACATTGAACAAACACAAGCATATATTTGTCATATTGTATGATATTTTAACCATTTTAAGCCCGTTTTGGACGATGAGACTATGTATAAAAGCAATCTCATCACTCCCCCATACTAAACTATTGTCGTGCCCTCACGCAATACTAGAATAAAGTATCGTAGCACCTCCAAAATTCATTTTTATGCAATTTTATTTAATGATAAGCTTGCTACACTACTTGTGTTTTAGACATAATGTAGGATTTTCATCGCAATATGGGACGTTTAGGTCATAGAACAAGAACACGTGAATGCTTCGTTAGAAATAATTTCATCGTCCTCGATTTTCACCCCAATTCTATGCTAAGCGTGTAACGAGATCATTGTCATTATAAGTTAGTAATGCTAACACTACTCATATGCCCTAATCACGTACTTAGACTACCATTTTCCTAATTGGTATCTCTTATATTTTATTTTTGTATTGAATGTTCACGAGGATACATTTTTTACTTATGCGATGATAGAGATTTAGGTCTAAAAATAGAGTCATAACGGTGTAACCAAGACCATCAAATTAATAACCCCCCCCCCCCCCCTAATAGACAACGATGTCAAAAAATTAAGTCAACAAGAAGGATCGATAAACACGGTTTTATAACGGTTTTGAACATGAGACTTATTACCAAGACTTTTATACGCCCCCTAACGGATGGGCCTTATTATCATAGGTTTACCTCCATCTTTTATTCAACTTCTCCATGAAGCTTATATTATGACTTCGGTCTTTCCTTGCCTTTTATTATCCTCCTCATCGGTGGTTTTATTATGGCCAAAGACATATATCCTCACGCTAAAGCAAATTTTGGATCTTTAAAGCTTCAAAGATTAAGGCATAATTCACTTTCAATTTCGCATAGATTTTTCGGCCTTGTGAGCTTCAAATTGTTTGCTTGATTTTGATGAGCACTTGAAATCTTATTATTAGGTAAAGCTTTCGATTATTTGGGTTGCTAATACTTCAAAACCGTGACGCTGGCGATACCTTAATGTCTTCCCAATTTAATTACATGGAAGCTACTAAAAAGACTAGAAACCAACAATTAAGACTAAACCGCTAAGCCAATACTTATTGTAAGACCTTTACACACGAAAACCAATCACGAAAATAGAAGATCTTTATATGATTTGGGTTTATATATATTTAGATGAAGAACACAAATTAGAAAAGAACAAGGATGATGAAAGAGATGAAGATCAAACAAAGATTAAACAAAAAAGAAAGATTAGATTAAGGAAAGAAAAAGAAAACAAAGATGGTGTTTTTCCTAGTGAGAGAAAAAAACACACATTCTCTCTCTAGAATGATACAAAAATAAAAAACACACACACAAAAATGAGGTGCAGAGGCCTTTTATACTCTGACTAACAAGTTTAGGAGGCCTTCCTCATTTGTGTGTTCGGGACTAATTCTTGTTACATAAACATTAATAGCTAAGAACTCTCGACACCGTTGAATAGCATTTTTCACGAGCTTCGCATCGGTATATTATATGAACATCACTTTAAATACGGCTAACAATCTCCCCCTAATGGGTGGTCATGTAATATGTGACTTTACTTCTTTGATGTTGCGGACTTTGAAGCTCGTTGTCTTGAGAGTTCTTGCATAGTTCCTTTCATGACTTGTGATCTTGGATCTTTGATCTTTGCCTTGAATTGATCTTGAATCTTTGCCAACTTGTGTTCTTGTGTCTTTCCCCACATACTCATATTTTATGTTGTCTTGAAAGCTTGTTAACAATATCCCTTGATTATTAGAGTAGCGGAAGTCTTTGTCTTTAGTTGTTGTTGAGCTTTCTTCATTTACTTGAGTATGTGGTCTTGAATCACGGCTCTTGAGATTACGCCACCGTCTGCATTCCTCCGGTTTCCTGTTATATAGTACGAATAATGTACATGTGATTAGGTAAGTTTAAAGAACTTCCTTGACAGGGTTTCTGGCTGTGGTAGCCGTTCTCAATACTTGAATATATGGAAAGATAATTCATAGTAAGGAGTAAATCATGCAGTTCCATTCTGCTGATTGTGTCGTCAATTCGTTTCCTGGAACAAGTTTGACTTAATTAAGAATCAAACCATTGTTGCTTTCCAGTTGACACAAGTTTGATTCATATAGAATCTCACAAGTTACCTACCGCAGTGCTGTTTGATGATGACACTGGAAGGATTTCCATTCGTGTCTGTAAGTACTAATAAGTATTACTCTGAATGTTCTGGAAAGATC
This sequence comes from Glebionis coronaria, assembly GCA_025667525.1. Taxonomy (NCBI): domain Eukaryota; kingdom Viridiplantae; phylum Streptophyta; class Magnoliopsida; order Asterales; family Asteraceae; genus Glebionis; species Glebionis coronaria. The sequence goes on from CM046880.1 coordinate 23,570,471, forward strand.
ATAAAGATATTGCGTAGAGACTTAGAACGAGTTTGAGTCAGTTAAGAATCAAACCACTGTTGCTTTCTGTTGGAAATTCACTTTATGTGACGATATTTAAGAATTCCCATTAGTTATCATAGTCACACACGCTTAGACTAGACTAGGTATAATGTATAGTTAAGTGTTTGGTGTGTGGCTATATATACCCCTCCTAGGCTTCCAAGGAGGGGTGTTGATTGTGTTTCTTTTTCATTTTATTACATTTTCCTTTCTTTCTCTTTACACACACAACCACTCTCTCTCTAAGCTTCAACAATGGCTACCACGACCTTCCACCACCCACCTAGACCACCGGATTAGATAAAAAGCAAATCCATAATTGGTATCAGAGCCTCGGTTCCATCCTTGGATCATGTTCTTGTTTCTGGTTTGGTGGTCTAAAAATTTTTTTTGGTCCGTCTTGTTATTTTTTATCACGTCTGATATGTTTTTGTCATACTTTTTCTTTTGTCACAATTTGTCTAAACAGAAACTTTGTCTCATGGTTGCTGGTATTCATATACCACTGGTCCAAAAGTCCATGGTTTTATATCTTGTCATATTTGTTATCATGTCCATCACACAGTCATATCTGGGTTCACAACTGGTTACAATTCATGGTCATATCTGGTATTCATAACCCACTTGTCAAAAATTGTGATCATTTTAAGTCCCTGGTTTCACGGTTTTTTTAGATCTGGTATCATTTTTATCTGGGTTTCTCTTTTTTTTAGATGAAGATAAGTTTTTACCCAGAAAAACTTTGTTCCTAGAAAAACGGAAAAGTACAACTTAAGGATAAGGTTTTCAGATTTTCAGATTCACATTCAGATCGGAATATTGCGATCGCAAAAACCAATGGTTTCTACATTTCGATCGAATATTCCGATGGAATACATTTGATGCCTTCCAATGGAACGCATTCTGACGGATGCATTCCGACGGATGCATTCCTACGGATGCATTCCGACGGATGCATTCCGATAGGGTGTAGAGGAGACATTCCGATGGACAGAAATTCCGAAAGGATTGCGATGAAAGTTTTTAAAACATTGCGATGCAAGATTTTGACTTTGCGATAGGTTTTAAAAATCATTCCGATGGCTGTTCAAAAACATTGCGATGGCTAATGAAAACATTGCGATGACTGTTTAATTAATTTGAACCATTGCGACAGTTTTTGCAAAATCTGAACACCGAAACCTAAACCAATATCCAATACACCACCATCCTTTTAACTCCCCAACAAATCCTCATCTAATCCTAATCCCTTCGTCTCCTAACCCATCTAAACATCAAAAAGACTCGAAAATGATCTCAGATTTATAATTTTATTCCGTGTAACAACATGCATGTCAATATCAGTTAAAGATCCAACACGAAATATAACATCATCATAGATCTGTGAGTATAAAATCATTTGATTTTCGAAATAAAGATAAACATATAACAAATATGTTATAGTTTCTTGTCTTGATTTCGATTTGAAACAAAAAGCATCATGCAATCATCTATTAACCTACCTGAGACCACTAATGATCTTGAAGCATTCTTCATTTCGACTTTTATCCCAAATTAATTCAATACGATTGATTAGGTTCGTTTGAATTAATGAGATTGTGATCCGTCTATGTCACTGATGAAAGAAGTCATTGTTATATACTTGGTTTGGTAAAGATTACGGGGTAATTAATATTTCGAGATGTTGATAAGAAATGGATGTAAGATGCGAGTTGGTGGCTGTGTTTTTTGGTTAAAAATGAAAAGGGACGGAGGTTTTGAGATTGTTTAGCAGGTTAAATGAGATTAGGAGAGATGAAGTTTGGTAGGAGTGAGTGATGGGGATGGAGAGAAAAGGGGGGCGGATGTTACGAAGTGGGTGAAAATGTGATTAGGGTTAAGACAGATTAGGGTTGTGGGAGTTATATCCCAAGTTTGATGGACCGGGTATTTTGTTTGTGACTTGGGCCATGGACTCACGATTTTTCACAATGTCAATGGGCTGCAAATGTTGGGCTTTTTGAATGGATGAAAATAAGTATTTTTTGGGCCAAAATTGATTGTATTTACAAATGGTATACTCTATACACGAATTTTTTAAAAATTATTCATTTTTAATAAAATTTAGTGTATTTTGATATACTGTGGATATTTTCGGGACGAAAGTGACGTGACAAAGTACTGAGACAAAATATGACGAGACAAATGTGACAAAATTATTTGACGAGACCGAAGAAAAATTTGGCGATTTTTTAGTGGCTACGGATTTATTTGACCGGGTATAAATTATGTGAAGTTGGAGACGGATTTTTCGAAGGCGTGAACTTATTTTATCTTTCAAAGATAACTTGCTCGTGCTCAATCTTAGAATGAAGACTTGCTTATCTGGTTTCCGGGTTCGGGGTGGTTGGTTGATGACTCGGATAACTATCACTTAAAGGGGTTACATTGTTGTACTCAGTGTCACGCGCTTAGTCGACGTGAATAATTTCAAGAGGTGTTGTGCTTATAGACTTCTTCAGTGATGCATTGAGTACTTAGAGATTTCTCCACCGTTCTTCATTCAACAATAGTGCAAGCTTACGTCACAAGATCGAAGGATTTTTATTCAGTTTCACGTTTGATGTATCTGGTTCATTCAATCAGTGGTCACTTCAAATTGCTTTCAAGTGGGTTGGTAAAGATAGCCATGGAGAGTTTATGAGTAGAGACTTTCGATCAACAGCTGATTCTCACAAACTATATAATTCTGCTTATTTATTATTCTCACAAGATTTCAGGTATATGTGCGTACGATTTGTTGATGGTTCCGAGTTTCGAAACCATCAAGGGGGAAGAAGAAGACACATTGAACGCACAACAAGTACACGTGATGAACTTCATACCTTCTTTTGATATGAAAACATTCCGGGATGACATTTGTCATAGCCGCAGAGAAAATCAGTGTTTTAACTCGTGGCGTTATCAATCTCTAAACGGTACACTACTGATTTGATTTTTAATTGTTTGGTTGTTGCAGTTATTCATCATCATTATCCTATATGGAGAAATATGCACTTCCGGGACTTAATTGACTCTGGTGCATCTCTGGAAGAAGATATGTGCATTTCCGAGACTTAATTGGCTCTGGTGTTACGATGTCAACTTCATGAATGAGATAAAGTGTCTACTTCAGTATTTGAGCTTCATACTTGGGATTGATTTATTTTCTTCAACTATGTGGGGGAAGAAATGTCTTGATTCTTTCTAGTATGCATAACTTGAACTCTCAGGGGTAAGAAAAATTCAAAAGAATTATTCAAGCGTGAGAAGAGAAGTTGTTGATCTACTTGGTGTGCCCCAAACTTTCAATCCCTCTTAGCAACGTTATCATGTTATATGATGGGATTTGCTTGTTAAATTCTACTGTGCGCTTAATCATTCTAAGTTTTATTGAAAGCTTTGAAGTTGCTTATGAGGATTTTCGGTTTAGGGGGAAGCTATTTAAAAGCTTCTACATCAAGTTTATGTTGCATGAATTAGGGGGAAGTTAATTCATAAGCTTCTCCTTAACCAGAAGTAAATGGATTACTTAGCTCGTGCCGTTACAGTATTTCTACTACAAGTTACTTTAAAGATGAGTCGTTTTGAAGTCAAAGGCCTCAGAAGACATCATCATCATTGGACGCTTCATGAAAGCTCTTGTTCTTAATCATTATGTACTTGTTAGGAAAAATATTGTAAGGAATTCTACACGTCGTCCCATGGGGGAAGATTGTTGGAAATTCACTTTATGTGACGACATTTAAGAATTCCCATTAGTTATCATAGTCACACACGCTTAGACTAGACTAGGTACAATGTATAGTTAAGTGTTTGGTGTGTGGCTATATATACCCCTCCTAGGCTTCCAAGGATGGGTGTTAATTGTGTTTCTTTTTCATTTTATTACATTTTCCTTTCTTTCTGTTTACACACACAACCACTTTCCTTTATTTCGTGACCGGGTTATAGTCTGACATGTGACTATAAGCCATTATGTTGAGCTCAAAACTTTGAATGTTTTGTGACAAGCTCAACCTGTGATAGATTGCTCTACCCGTTATTAGGATAAGTTATCTTTAAAGACACACTCTCCTTTATTTGAAGTTCAAGTTACAGTCTGACATTTAACTGTAAGTCGTGTTCATGAGCTTAAAACGTTGAATGTTTTTAACAAAAGCTCATGACCGAGAAAAATTAATTTCCTCGTTATTAAGGATAAGTTTACATCCAGGATCGACTTTCCTTTCTTTGAGGCACGAGTCACAATCTGAGGTAATTGCAAATCATTTGAAGAAAATAGAAATGACATGTTTTGAAAACATTTGAACTTTCATTCGAGCTTTATGTACACACCCTGTCGTTCTTGAGCGACATTTCTAGGTACGTCCATATTATCGAGACTGAAAGACATGTCGAGAAGAATATTTTTGGAATTTTCAAAGATTTTTTAATTTTATATTTTGTTTTTATATAGATATATACATTTTATTGTATTTTTGGATTTTTCAAGTTTTTCAGAAATAATCAAAAATAGACTTTTATACAGCAGAACAAGGTGATATCGAATGTACAGAGTTGGAACCCTTTGAAGAAGTGGATTTAGAATCCGCTGAATTACCTGTAATAACAGAAGAAGAGTTTGCACAAATACTAGTGTTAGGAGTAATAAATTCAGTTGCTAAATTCAGAACACTCGCATTAGTGCTGGAGGAAGTTTCATCACTCTTCTCGATAGGAATCCACTTAAGACCGACTTCCTTGAAGATCCTACCCGTTGGTTTCCACTGAAGAGTAGATCTAGGAGTAGTGTTTGTAGAAACTAGAAGGGGGGGTTGAATAATTTCTTAAATTTACTTGTTAAAATATGGTTTCCAAAAATCCTTTTTCAAAAAACTTAGGCTTGAGGAAATATGTGAAATCTTCTTATGCACAAATATGAACAATGATAGTGTAGCTAAACTAATACTAACAAAAATATATCCACAAAGAATAAAGAATGATAGTGTAGCTAATCTAATATTAACACATGTATATGCAAAAAGTAATAATGAATGTAAAGAGTTAAGGGTAAACGAAGATCAAACCGAACACCAAGGATTTATAGTGGTTCGGCAACGAAGCTCACTCCTCGTTCCTACTCCACTCCTCGAGTACTCCTTACTCGAGAGTTCACTACACAACAAGCTCCTTATGGTAGAGAAAACCGTACACGTCGCTTAACCAATTTCCGACTCTAAGCTAAAAGTCGAGCCCTAATCGTAGCTAGGACCAATCTACACAACTATACTTAGTACATACACAACTTCCAAATAGACACAACTACTTGGATCTTCACAACTATGACACAACTACAAGTATATAAAAATTGATCTTCAATGGATCTTTGGTGGTGGACTCAACACTTCACTAGGATAGTGTTCTTCTCTTTGCACTTGGAGAGGAAGAGATGGAAGAACAAGATTCACTTCTTAAACAAGTAATAATCAAACAAATGATCAAAGATTTGAGTGATTAAAGAAGGGGTTTGAATCTGGAAATGAATGTGCAAAAGAGGTGAGGTGAAAAGCTGAGAATGGCCAACTATTTAAAGGACAAAGGAGCCAACGGCTAGTTCTGCCCGCGGTACCTTATCACAACCCGCGGTACCTTATCGATAAGGTACCTCCTAGGCACTAAGGTACCGCCGGACTAGACTCCGCTCCTTTTTGTCCTTTAGTGGTGGAGGTCTTATCTGGGTATAAAAATATCCTGAAAGGATATTCTTAACAGAATAAGAATATGCCATTTTCAAATTTCAAATAATTAATTTAATAAAACATTTTCTTAAAAATAAAGTTTAATAAAAACTTGTCACATTTAATAAAAAGTGAGTTTTAAGAAAAGATTAAATCACTTGATCACTTCATTAAGGTTAGTACTTGTTTATCCATACCTTAAGTGAAAATGGGTAAAATGAAAAATACTTGAACTCAAGAATTCGTTTTTCGTTGTTTTCGTAAATGCTTGTTTTTACATATTGTCGTAATCAAAACTAAGCGAGACCGAAAAATGCAAGTAATGTTTTTAGTCATTATTGCATTAACAATCTCCCCCTTTTTGATTCCGACAATACATAAACTCAATCACACAAAAAAACAAGATTTTCGAAGACGAGTTTATTCATTTCTCCCCCTTTGTCGAAGAAAAAAGGTTGCGTAAGCCGGTGTTGAAGAAACGGACTTTGCAAAGACTCCCCTTTGGTGCTTACTCCCCCTATCTTGGGGCACCGGGGAATCGAGATATGGTGACTAGCTACATAGAAGGGTTTGTTGAACAAAAGAAACAACCAACAATATATAGCAATAGGTCACAAAAAAATTAAAATTAAAAGAGAAGAAACCACAATGACAAAGATCCAAGATAGGTTACTAAAGAAACATCATACAAGGAAGTATGAAAAAAAAGGAAACAAGCCAAAAGCATAAATCTAATCTTAGTTATTCTAGAATTCTAAGATTTGCTTGAATTTGGTGTCTTGAGGATAAGCAAACAATGCTTATATGAAAGACAAGGTAATAGCAGAGGGTGGTGGTGGTGGCTTGTTGGAGATCTCATAATCAAAATGAAGAGGAGGCTTGATTAAGAGACTCTTGATGTAGCTCAACTCCTCATAGATGTGTGCCATAGCAAGATGTTGATATTGACAACAATGACAATATGTTCCATGGTGCATGACATTATCATGAGAAGGAGGAAGAACACTAAAGGGTGGTGGTGGAAGAAAGGAAGTTTCACAATCAACATTCTTGGTAGGAGAAATGTGATTAAGAGTGTTCTTGGGTGGGTTTGGATTGAAAGCAATTGGAGAAAATGGAGGAGATTCAAGGCTTTCATTGGGAGAAAAAGACATTTTGGATGTGAAGAATGCAAAATGCTTATGGTTTAAATAGGGAAGGCTTAGGGTATTTTTGGGATGGTCAAAGGGTTTTAAACAAAGATTCTCAAAAAGGTTGGAGCAAATCTGGAGTTTCAGACAAAAACCCGAAAAGGAAGGCCACTGTAGGCGGTTCCTTATCTATGTTGGCGGTACCTTATCAATAAGGTACTGCGGCTCACTTATGGAACCGCCTGCAGAAGCAGGGTTTGGTGTTTGGAGAAAGATTTTTCAGCAAATCTTATTTTTCTAGTCTAACTTATCATAGGGATGTGCTTAACAGCTAAGATAGACAAGAAAAGTATATGCAAACTTACCAAATAGAGATTTGACTAAAATAAAAAAAATAAAATCAATGTAGGAGGTGTGTAAGACAAGACCTTATGACACAATGATCCTCCATGATTCAATCTTGTTCTTGCTATGTTTGAGAGAATCATACGTATGAATTATGTAAGCTCTATATTAATAGCGAGAATCTATGAAAAATCGTTTTTAGATTGAAACAATGTTAAACGAGTTTCTCAACCGTTTTCGAAAGTGACTTTGAGTGTTTTGAAAAGAAGATGAGAAGATTTTTCAAAAGAATCTTAAAAGACTCAAGGACTCAAGGTGGTAGGAGAAAACACACAAGAAGAAAAGAATTTAAGGAAGATGTTCCATTAATCCTAGACCTAGAAGCAAGTAATAAAAAGGTTCCCTCTTAAGTAGCTTAGTGAAGATGTCGGCTAAGTTGTCCTCGGAGGGCACCTTTTCGATAGTAATGTTCCCCTTTTGAACATTATCTCTAAGGAAATGGTGTCTAATTTCTATGTGTTTGGTTCGCGAATGTTGCACGGGATTCTTGCTTAGGTCTATAACGCCTTTATTATCGCACATGATGGGAACATCATCAAGAGAAATCCTGTAATCAACAAGCGCTTGCTTCATTCATAGAGCTTGTTGGCATGCTTTACCGGCACTCACATACTCGGCTTCCGTGGTGGATATCGCAAGAGCGGTTTGTTTCTTGGAGAACCAAGAAGTTAAACAACAACCCATGAAGGTACAAACTCCACTAGTGCTTTTCCGGTCCACATAGTCTCCCGCATGATCCGAGTCCGCGTAGACAATGGTTTCTACGCCGGTCCCTTTAGGATACCATAATCCTAAATGTATAGTGCCTTTAATGTATCGGAAGATACGCTTAACCGCTTCAAGGTGAGAGGTTTTGGGATCCTCTTGGAAGCGAGCACAAAGGCAAACACTAAACATGATATCCGGTCGACTTGCCGTTAGGTACAACAAACTACCAATCATACCTCTATATTTGGTGTTGTCTACCGACTCACAATCATCATCTACGGTGAGTTTAGTATCCAAGGCCATAGGGGTCTTCATTGGTCTAGATTCTTCTAATCCAAATTTCTTTAGCATTTCTTTAGCGTACTTAGATTGACTAAAGAAAATACCATCGTACATTTGTTTAATTTGGAGTCCTAAAAAGAAGTTAAGTTCTCCCATCATACTCATTTCAAACTCATCATGCATGATTTTGGCAAAGTCATCACACAATTCTTGACAAGTTGAGCCAAATATAATGTCATCAACATATATTTGTACGATTATGAGGTGAGGACCTTTCTTCTTTGTAAAGAGTGTATTGTCTACCATACCCATGGTATACTCATGTTTAACAAGAAACGCTTTAAGTCTATCTTACCAAGCTTTGGGTGCTTGTTTGAGTCCATAAAGTGCTTTTTTAAGCTTGTAAACATGGTCCGGTTTCTCAAAATCAATGAAGCCGGGAGGTTGAGCCACATATACCTCCTCATTGATCAAACCGTTAAGAAATGCATTTACATCCATTTGTTGAAGCTTAATATCTAAGGCACAAGCGTAGGCTAAAAGGATTCTAATTGATTCTAATCTAGCTACCGGTGCATATGTCTCGTCATAATCAATCCCTTCTTGTTGATTATAGCGTTGAGCTACAAGTCTAGCCTTGTTACGAGACACAACACCATTCTCATCTAGCTTATTCCTAAATACCCATTTGGTTCCTATAATGGTAGAACTTCTAGGTGGAGGAACAAGTTCCCAAACATCATTGGCAACGAATTGATTCAATTCTTCTTGCATTGCAATGACCCAACTCTCATCCGTCAAGGCTTCTTTAACATTATTAGGTTCAATCAAGGAGACAAAACAAAAGAAGTTGCTTTGGTTTTGGACTTGAGATCTTAGGGTCCTTTGATTTAAGTCACCAATGACATTATTGAGAGTATGATCCCTAGACTCCTTAATGTTTACTTCCTTTTCAACACTAAGGTCTTCAACTCCTATTTTTCTAACCTCTTTGGCTTTAACTATTTCTAATTCATCCAAGTCATCATCAACCAATGGTGGTGTCTTGGGTGAAGGAGGGGTTTCATCAAAGGTTACGTTGAGTGATTCTTCAATAACCCCTGAGGTTCTATTTAGGACTATGTAGGCCTTACTAGTTTGGGAATAACCTAAAAGGATACCTTCGTAAGACTTTGGGTCAAACTTGGTAAGGTAGTCTTTGGTGTTGAGGATAAAGCACTTGCTTCCAAACACCCTAAAGTATTCTAATGAGGGTTTCTTACCTTTAAGAATCTCATAGGGGGTCTTTCCTTGGAAAGGTCGAATAAGAATTCGGTTGAGAATATAAGTCGATGTATCTACGGCATTGCACAAAAACTTTTGAGGCAACGATTGCTCGTTTAACATCTTCCTACTCATCTCTTGGAGAGTCCTATTCTTCCTTTCAACTACCCCATTTTATTGTGGATTGCGAGGAGCCGAGAAGTTATGGGTAATACCATGAGCTTCACAAAAGGCACCAAATTGCACTTCATTATCAAATTCCCTACCATGATCCGTCCTAATAGAAACAATTGAACATCCTAGTTGATTTTGAATTCTCCGACTAAAGATTTCGAAGTAATCGAAAGCTTCATTCTTAGATGCCAAAAATCTAGTCAAAGTGAATCTAGAATAGTCGTCAACTATAACTAGGGTATAAAGGTTACCTCCATAACTCCGTATGGCGGAAGGTCCAAAGAGATCCATATGTAGGAGCTCTAAGCACCGAGAGGTCGAAACCAAATTCTTGGCTTTGTGACTTGAGTGAACTTGCTTTCCAACTTTGCAAGCATCACAAAAGTGACTATCAAACTTAATCTTGGGGAGGTGTCTTACTAACTCCTTAGAGACTAAAGATTGAATTAAACGCATATTAGCGTGACCTAATCTCCTATGCCAAAGAGTAGAACTATCATCTATAGTCGCAAGACATATGTTGTCTTTTGACTTCTTATTAACCTTCATGACATAAAGCCCATGCTTTCTAACACCTTTTCCAATGACTTTTCCATCTTTTACGATTTCACTGTCATGTTCCGAAAAGATGACCTTACACTTATTATCACAAATTTGACCTATACTTAAAAGGTTAAAACCTAAGTTATCTACGTGCTCAACATTTTCAATGGTCATGGAGTCAAGAGAAACCGTACCTTTGCTAATGATATTACCACGTACACTACTAGCGAATGTGACGTTACCTCCATCATATGCTTTGTAATGCGAGAACAAACTTCGATTACCCGTCATGTGTTTAGAACATCCACTATCCTTAATCCACTCATCGGGCTCCAAATCAATTCCCAAGCATATCTAGGTAACAATACACAAGATCAAACATTTGGTCCCCAATATCTTATGGGTCCAAAATTGTTAGTTCCAAACATCCCTTGCATTTGGTTTGGATGAATGAATGAGGTGGGGATTCCCCATGGAGAACAAAATGGAGGAGGGTAGTAATTCATGTAACCATTTTGTTGTTTATTACTTCTCCTAGGTGTGTTTGATCTAGGTTTAGAGTTATTATTATTCTTTCTAGGTGTTGGAGTTTTACTTCTAGTTCGTGAGTTGTTTTGATTATCTCTTGTAGGCGTTGTCGTTCTACTTCTAGGCTTAGACTCATTTCGTACTCTAGGTGGAGTAGAAGATAGCCTAGATAACTTCTATTTCCCATGAGAGGTTTACTTAACGGCTTATAGAACTTACTAATAGCATTGTCGTCAAGTATGGGTAATTGAACCTTATTAACAGTAAGATGCTTTGGTTTTTCATTTAACTTAGATTTTTCAGAAAGTTCAGAATTTTCACAAAAATCAGCTTCTGGCCGCGGTACCTTATCTATGGACGCGGTTCCATAGTGATAAGGAACCGCGCCATACAATGTGGAACCGCGTCCAGAAGGTGTTTTCTGTGAAAACCTGACTTGTTTTGGTTCACTAGTTGAGGCTTCATTTGAGTTAAAACCTAGACCAAGTTTTTCCTTAGAATGAACTTGTTTGTTTAACATATCATCAAGAGCACTAGTACCTTTCATGAACTTTTCCAATTTAATGGAGGTGCTCTTGAGATCATCATTCTCTAATCTAAGTTTCTCACAACTTAAGCAACCTAAATCAACCTCTTTGTTTTTCTCAAGTTTAGCCAATTTCTCCCTAAGTTCATTGATCTCATTTTCAAGCTTAGTTTTGGTTAATTTTAAGGTTTTATTCTTTTCTATGAATTTAAGACTAAGTTTGTGTAAGCTATCATATTTGCCTTCAAATTCAATATCATCTAAAGTGGAACTATCATTGCTATAATATTCGGTTTCGGAATGTACCTCTTTAGAAGTGTGAGCCATAAGACATTTCTCCTCTTTGGGGTTGTCATCATCATCTTCACCGCTATCTCTCCAAGCGTCACTAACGAATGCCGTGTGGTTCTTATCACGAGCGGGCTTTGGACAATCACCAATGAAGTGATTTGGATCACTACATCTAAAGCAACTCCTATCACCTTTTTCGTTCTTGACAAACCGATTCTTTGACAATGGTTTCTTGTCATAGTTTGGTTGCCTAACGTGTTGACCTCGTCTCTTGAAGAACTTCTTGAAATCTCTCACCGCCAATGCATACTCCTCGTCATCACATTCCGAGGAACTATCATGGTCACTTTGTGCCTTCTTGGCTTTAAGTGCAAGAGATTTCCTTTCACTCTTGGTTTTTACTAATTCTGAGTCCTTCAAAATTATCATCTCATGAACCTTCAAGTTTCCTATGAGTTCATCGAGTGATAAAGTTGAGAGATCTTTCGACTCTTCAATAGCCGTGACTTTTGCTCTCCACTTTGGATGTAAGGCCCTTAGAAACTTCCTAACATTGTTCTTGCTAGAATAACCTTCATCAAGTGCTTGTAGACTAGTAATAATGGTGTTAAACCTAGCAAATTCACTATCAATAGTTTCATCTTCTAAGATGACAAATTGTTCATATTGTTGGACAAGAAGATCGATTTTACTTTCTTTGACTTGGCTATTACCTTGGTGGGTTACTAAAAGAGTGTTCCAAATATCTTTAGCGGTTTCACACATAAAAATTCTTTCATACTCTTTCTTAGGCAAAGCATTATAAATCACCATTTTATCCTCATTATTTTTTGAAAGTTTCTTTTTAGTATCATCATTAGCTTTGTCAAAAGTGACTAATTCTTTTGTTTTAGAAACTTCATTAAATTGAAAGGGTAAAAAATCACCATTGGTAATAACATGCCAAAGATCTAAATCTTTTGATTTCACATAAGTTTCAAATCTGTTTTTCCAATAGATAAAACTATCGGTTTCAAAAAGTGGTGGTCTATGCATAGATTGCCCTTCTAGGTACTTGTTAGAATCCATAGATCGATTCAAGTTTTAAAATACAATATACTTTAAAAATTCTTGAGCAACCCGCTCTGATACCAATTGTAGAAACTAGAAGGGGGGGTTGAATAGTTTCTTAAATTTACTTGTTAAAATATGGTTTCCAAAAATCCTTTTTCAAAAAACTTAGGCTTGAGGAAATATGTGAAATCTTCTTATGCACAAATATGAACAATGATAGTGTAGCTAAACTAATACTAACAAAAATATATCCACAAAGAATAAAGAATGATAGTGTAGCTAATCTAATATTAACACATGTATATGCAAAAAGTAATAATGAATGTAAAGAGTTAAGGGTAAACAAAGATCAAACCGAACACCAAGGATTTATAGTGGTTCGGCAACGAAGCTCACTCCTCGTTCCTACTCCACTCCTCGAGTACTCCTTACTCGAGAGTTCACTACACAACAAGCTCCTTATGGTGGAGAAAACCGTACACTTCGCTTAACCAATTTCCGACTCTAAGCTAAAAGTCAAGCCCTAATCGTAGCTAGGACCAATCTACACAACTATACTTAGTACATACACAACTTCCAAATAGACACAACTACTTAGATCTTCACAACTATGACACAACTACAAGTATATAAAAATTGATCTTCAATGGATCTTTGGTGGTGGACTCAACACTTCACTAGGATAGTGTTCTTCTCTTTGCACTTGGAGAGGAAGAGATGGAAGAACAAGATTCACTTCTTAAACAAGTAATAATCAAACAAATGATCAAAGATTTGAGTGATTAAAGAAGGGGTTTGAATCTGGAAATGAATGTGCAAAAGAGGTGAGGTGAAAAGCTGAGAATGGCCAACTATTTAAAGGACAAAGGAGCCAACGGCTAGTTCTGCCCATGGTACCTTATCACAGCCCGATGTACCTTATCGATAAGGTACCGCCTAGGCGCTAAGGTACCGCCGGACTAGACTCCGCTCCTTTTTGTCCTTTAGTGGTGGAGGTCTTATCTGGGTATAAAATATCCTGAAAGGATATTCTTAACAGAATAAGAATATGCCATTTTCAAATATCAAATAATTAATTTAATAAAACATTTTCTTAAAAATAAAGTTTAATAAAAACTTGTCACATTTAATAAAAAGTGAGTTTTAAGAAAAGATTAAATCACTTGATCACTTGATTAAGGTTAGTACTTGTTTATCCATACCTTAAGTGAAAATGGGTAAAATGAAAAATACTTGAACTCAAGAATTCGTTTATCGTTGTTTTCGTAAATGCTTGTTTTTACATATTGTCGTAATCAAAACTAAGCGAGACCGAAAAATGCAAGTAACGTTTTTAGTCATTATTGCATTAACAGTTTTCTTTTGCACAGCGGAAGACTTCCTAGGAGAGAAACTAGTTCCTCCATTGATCCGCCTTGAAGATTTCTTGTCATTGCTTTCCGTTGTGACGGGTGTGAATCTCCTTGTTGTCTTATGGGATTCTGCATTCTTTCTCTGTGTGAAGGCACGAGAGTTTACCTCATAGAGGTATTGCAGAATGCAATGAGCATGGTTTCCATAGTGAATGCCCTTTTTTCATGTGGGGCATACAGGAAATTTAGAATTCTTGAAAGTCCTTATGTACCTAGGGTTTGCTGACCGTTCAGGCACCATGTTCGAAACACGACTACTCATTTGTGGTTGCCAATTCCGAGGTTGTAGGGTAGGAGTCTTAGGTTTTGATTGATTACCATTAGGAGTGTGTTGAACTCTAGTAGTTGTTGGTTTACTAGGTTTTGAATACACATGGTTTACTTTCTGAATGGTCCCTGTTTGCTTACCATCCCTTAGGTTGTTGGTTTGAACAACATCATTTGACCCTTTAGATTCCTTTGTTGGCGTAAGAGTCACATGCTTGGGAGTACTCTTTGGAGTAGTGCAAGGTGCATTCACAAGATTGGATTTAGCAAAAATGGGTTATCTAAATGGTGGAACATAGGGTGATATGGCTGGTTTTGGAACAGCTGATTGCACATCCGTATTAGGAGGTAACCTAGAAACATTAGAAGGAGGTTTTCCTAAGATAGATGGCTTTGGTACTTTGTACGCATTGGGTTGCCTAACAACTGATTTTACAACCTTAGGTTCCACAGTTTTTCCACCCATCTTTCCAACAAGTTTCTTTAACTCAACAATCGCGATGTCTTTGTCTTGCAGCTGAGCTTTCAAATCAGAAATTTCCACTCTCTTTTCGTTTTATTCCCGAAATGATTCAGAGAGTTTTACTTGTAAGTTACTGCCATCTGGAACTTTTCCAACTTTGTTTTGCAAAGCAAGTTCTAGAGAATGACAATGTTTCTAAAAAAATCATATCGGTGTTGAAGAATCGTGAACTCTTTTTGATTAACATTTGTGGAAGGCCCACTGTCACGACATTCACCTCCTAACTGAGCTTGCAATAGTTCGATTGTTTTTTGCATTTCCCTGTAAGCTTTATCATACGAAAGTTTGTCATCCTTACATTCATCACATTTTTTGACATATTTATTCCAAATATGGGTGAATTCGTTATCCTTTTTGATGACATAGGACTCCATTTTCTCTTTCGTACGATCAAGCTCATTTTGGAGGGTTTCATTATCCGACACAGAGATATTAACCGCAACGGGGGTACTTTCAACACAACCATCACTGTCACTTGCATTCGAGAGACGTGCAAGATCGCTTTCCAAAACTTTAATTCTATCAAGAGATGCATCAGGCTCCTTCGCCAAAGATTTAAAGTCTTCAACAAATTTGGCTAGTTCTTTTAGAAAAGCGTTTTCAAGATTGCTTATTCTAGCATCAACTTGATTAATAAGTGGATTAATCTCGTTGTGAAGAATTTTCTGAACTTCAGTCTGAACGGGTGAATTAAAGTTTCCTCCAGTAATTTTGGAATTAACAACACTTTTGAGAATGACAAAATTATCTTTGAGCTCGTTTAGATACCGCCGTGCAACACTTGGTTTAGAGGAGTTATCCGTCAATTCCTCACTTGTTAGCAAAAGCATTTCAGTACTCGTTTTAGACCGAACAAAAACAGTGGGAGGATTAACTTTCGGATAATAAACGGGTGTCACTTCTTTATCAAGCTTTTTCATTATTAAACGAGTCTCTATTGCAAGATCAGTAGTTTCCTCAGAATCATGCACACTAGGAGGATCATGCTCATCAGACAAGAGCACACTACCATTATATAGAGTTTGATTTGTGGCCTGAACTTGCTTAAGATATTCGGGATTGGGAGGAAGAGGACAACCTAAAGCCATTTTTAACGGGTGTAATTAATCTCATTCACTTTTGGTGCGAGCATATTTATCGTCTGCATAGTTTGGCCACTGATAGGTGTGTAAACACCCATCCTTTTTACCACTTAACTACAATAATAACCAAGCCAAAACGTGTATTTTATGTCGTAAATGTCAGAATTATGCGTGGTTTGTGTTTTTGTTGTGATTTAGGACGAAATTGTGAAAAGGGGAGAAAACACGGGCATTCACGAGCTTTTATCAAAGAAAAAGACAAAAGAAGAAGTCAAGAAATCAAGAGTGCAAAAAGAACGGAAGTCCAAGACCAATTCTGAGGATTTATCGAAGAAAAAGTCAAAAGACGGAAGTTTACTAAAAGCCGAAGAACTCAAGTCTAATTTATTGCAGAAATTACAAGACGAGAGTATAAATCCCGAGACAAAGTCGTTAAAGTCAAAGAATCAAGAAGATTAAGGACTTAATGATGCAATTAAAGAAAGAAGAAAGAGGGGAGGAAGCTTCCTAAGAACCTCCCTAATCCTCCTATAAATAGATCATTAGGATTTACATTTCATTTTGTTGGCTAATAGTGACAATTAGTTCTTCTATTTTATTTTCCTTGCACTTTAATTACATGTCATTTAAATACATTGTCTTGCACCTTTAAATACCTTTAATTCAAGTAAGTTTCCTTTTAATTATTGTTAATCTTTACTTTTATTGTTCATCTCCTATCTACCTTTCTTGTTTAATCTTTAATCTTTATGCTTTATTGTTCATGCTTATGTTTTTGATGTTTTATTGATTTGATTAAAGTGTGTTTTGATTGATTTGGTTATATTTGTTAGTTTTGTTGATTTGGATTGATAGGTTATTGTTATAAGATCATTTGTGATTAGTCTTGTTTAATCTTTTGTTTGATTTTGATTAGTTTTGTATAGATTCGTGTTGTTTTTGTCCCGTGTTCTTCGCTACTGTTTTCCCAGGTATATTCCTGATCAAGGTGATATTCCGAATCAACAACACATTCCGGATCAACATCACATTCCGAACCAAGGAATTCTCCTAATTATTCCGGATAAGTGACATATTCCGAATAAAAGGATATTCCGGATCAAGGTTTTGTTGAAAGTTATTCCGAATCAAGGCTTTGTGAAGAAAACATTCTGAACCAATGGAATAATTCAGATCAGTGGAATATTCCGGATCAGCAGTTCATTCGAAATATATTCCGGATCAGCAGTTCATTCGGAATATATTCCGGATCAAGGAGTTCATTCGGAACATTCCGAATGAAGGTTTGAGGATTTATTCCGAACCAAGCAGTATTCCGAATCAAGGGGTGTTCATTCGGAACATCATTTATTCCGGATCAGCAACATTCCGGATCAACAAATTCTTCCGAATCAAGAGGTGTTCATTCGGACTAGTGAATATTTCGGATAAGTGACATATTCCGGATGAACCATTATTCCAGGTGAGCATTTTATTCCGGATCAAGGGTTTTGGTAATTATTCTGAGTGAAGAAGAATCATTCCGAACGAAGGTGACATTCCAGATGAATGATTATTCCGAACGAAGGATTATTCCGAATGAGTTGTTTTCAGGTTCTTTTTAGTTTCTGTTTTTAATTTTTTTTTTAATTTTATTTATTTTTAAGCTTTACTTTTCCTGCCTTTTTACTTAGTCGCACTTTTAGTTTATTTGCCTTAGATTTATTTTTGCCTTAGTTTAAGTTTTAGTTGCGTTTTAAATTTACCTTTAGGTTAGATTTAAGTTTGCCTTATTTACTTTAAGTGCTATTTACTTTTCGTCACGCTTTTAATTTCTTGTCATTTATTTTAAATTAGATTTCGATTTATTTTACCTGCTCTTTACTTTAAAGTTTTGCACTTTTTAATTACTACAATGACACAACTATTTGTTTCACCAAAGACAACTGAGTCGCATAGTTAACCAGTCGCATAGTTTACCAGGAAAAATCTTTGGATCTTTTGAAGCTATGCTTGCACCTCACCGTACTTGCTCCCACCGTGCTCCATCTTTTCTTAAGGGAACCTTGCCAACTCTTCTTTGGCTTGACTTGTTCGCCTTAAGCTTGTGCTATTTGATGGACGAAAACTATGTCTTTGATCCTGGTGGATATGTTTCATGCTTCTTCCAATGATAATCAAGGTCGAGTCAAGCTCACGAATCGGTGAACAAAAATCAAGCGCTTCTTGGGAGGCAACCCATGTTTCTATCTTTTAGCTATCTTTATCCTAAGTGTAGGGGAGACCCGTTGGTGTCGCTATTTCCTCACTTCTTCTATTCAGGGATTCAAGCGCTCAAAGATCCACTCTTGATGATTTTTGACGACCCGTGATTCCGTGTTTCCATCTTCCTGGTTCTATCCTAAACTCTTTTCGATTCACTATTTTATATTTCTCAATATTAAAATAGGAATCTCGTTAGTTGTCTTTTCCTTAGCAAAATTTAAACAACGTGCACAATGTCCTAAGTGTAGGGGATTTTACTACCACATGCTTAAACATTGAAGACAATGTTTATATTAAGTGTAGGGGGACTTCTATCGAAGTTAAGTGGTCTTTTCCTTGTATTTGTCCTCATTTTAACCGGAAAGTCAATTTTTCGACATTTTTCAAAATTTTTGATCTATTTTGGCCTATTAGTTTTTCCCTTTGTATAGTTATTTTCTTTCTTTATTAGAATAAATCTTAATAAAGTGGTTTTAATTTTCAAACGTTGTGAATCTTTTGACTCAACCCGAGTTTACTTATCTTAGTTTACTCTAGCTAGTATCCTTAACGTGTTTAAGTCAAGTTTTGCTAGGCTGTTATATAGGGAGCTTTAAAACGCGAAAGTCTTAACTCTCACGGGTTAAGAACAAGAACTTTTCGCAAGTTCCTATAATTGATCCTAGAGATTTGTTTATCAAGGGAACTTTAAAATGCGATTTCTAAACTTGAAAAAGTCTAAGAATTTGCAAGATCCTATAGATGACTCGAAAACCTAAAACTTTGATTTAATAGGCTAAGCATCCACGAGTCTCATTCCTTGAGATTTTAAACTGTGGAGAACGAGAGATGATAGAGTCAATTATAAGTTTGGTATCCTTTCGTGAATTTATGTAAGTTAATTATGAGCCTATTCTCCCATCGCTTGCTAATAAATTTATCTGCAATAAATAAGGTTGTACGATTTGAAAAAATACTTAGCTTCTAGCCCAAGATCGTTTAAAAGTTGCTCGGTATGGATTAGAGTTCATAGCCAAGGCATAACTTATTGAAGCGGGATGCGAAGATTAGCGAGTCCGAAAAGGCCCTAACAAGGCATGAGGGCTACATTTTGTTGCTAAAGATCCAAAAGTGATGTGAAGAATCATTTATCGAAAATCAATATGAAGGATCGAGACACACGAAGAAAAGCAAGTACTCCCGTTAAGATCATGGAGAAGTCTATCCGAAAAGACCCTAGCAAGGTATGAGGATAAATAGATCCAATTCCTAAAAGGAGGTGGATCGTTTTATATCAAAATCCGAAATAAAGATTGGAGAAAAATGAAGAAGTCGTGGTCTAAGTATGAAGAATCTCTCAAAACTTCAAGTGAAGAAATACCTATTATGAAGAGAAGACCATAATTTCATGAATGTCTCTCAAGGTTTGAAGTATGAAGTCGCTGCCATATATCGGTCCAAGAAAGGTCTCAAATTGCGAAGCGAGTTATGCCAAGATATGAACTTTATGAGGTCCCGAGAAGCAGTTTTAAAAGATTTTGTCCTTTAGCTAACTATTGATTAAATCGTCCCACTTTATTTTCAGCCTAATAAACTATCGAAATAAGTCAACAATGCATCCTCGTGATCATTCAAGACAACAATAAAATATAAGAGATACACCTAGGAATAAGGGAGTCTAAGTGAATAATTGGCCCACATGAGTTCGTGTTAGTTTGCTAACTTATAATAACTATGATCTCGTTTTTAAACTTGGTTTGGAGAAAGTGAAAACTTGAGGATGATGATCATTCATGACATTTCCAAAACCCTAAGGTATGTTTTTGATTTCTTTACTTTGAATGTTTATAATTTTCTATCTCTTTAATGAAGGCCAATATGGATTGATTATGATGGAAAAGTGTAATCGTGCTTTCTAACTAATGCATTGCATGAGGACATTGCAATGGTCAAGTGTAGGGGATTTGATAGGTGTGTAAACAACCATCCTTTTTACCACTTAACTACAATAATAACCAAGCCAAAACGTGTATTTTATGTCGTAAATGTCAGAATTATGCGTGGTTTGTGTTTTTGTTGTGATTTAGGACGAAATTGTGAAAAGGGGAGAAAACACGGGCATTCACGAGCTTTTATCAAAGAAAAAGACAAAAGACGAAGTTAAGAAATCAAGAGTTCAAAAAGAACGGAAGTCCAAGACCAATTCTGAGGATTTATCGAAGAAAAAGTCAAAAGACGGAAGTTTACTAAAAGCCGAAGAACTCAAGTCTAATTTATTGAAGAAATTACAAGACGAGAGTAGAAATCCCGAGACAAAGTCGTTAAAGTCAAAGAATCAAGAAGATTAAGGACTTAATGATGCAATTAAAGAAAGAAGAAAGAGGGGAGGAAGCTTCCTAAGCACCTCCCTAATCCTCCTATAAATAGATCATTAGGATTTATATTTCATTTTTTTGGACAATAGTGACAATTAGTTCTTCCATTTTATTTTCCTTGCACTTTAATTACATGTCATTTAAATACATTGTCTTGCACCTTTAAATACCTTTAATTCAAGTAAGTTTCCTTTTAATTATTGTTAATCTTTACTTTTATTGTTCATCTCCTATCTACCTTTCTTGGTTAATCTTTAATCTATATGCTTTATTGTTCATGCTTATGTTTTTGATGTTTTATTGATTTGATTAAAGTGGGTTTTGATTGATTTGGTTATATTTGTTAGTTTTGTTGATTTGGATTGATAGGTTATTGTTATTAGATCATTTGTGATTAGTCTTGTTTAATCTTTTGTTTGATTTTGATAAGTTTTGTCTAGATTCGTGTTGTTTTTGTCCCGTGTTCTTCGCTACTGTTTTCCTAGATATATTCCGGATCAAGGTGATATTCCGAATCAACAACACATTCCGGATCAACATCACATTCCGAACCAAGGAATTCTCCTAATTATTCCTGATAAGTGACATATTCCGAATAAAAGGGTATTCCGGATCAAGGTTTTGTTGGAAGTTATTCCGAATCAAGGCTTTGTTAAGAAAACATTCCGAAACCAGTGGAATATTCCGGATCAGTGGAATATTCCGGATCATCAGTTCATTCGGAATATATTCTGGATCAGCAGTTCATTCGGAATATATTCCGGATCAAGGAGTTCATTCGGAACATTCCGAATGAAGGTTTGAGGATTTATTCCGAACCAAGCAGTATTCCGAATCAAGGGGTGTTCATTTGGAACATCATTTATTCCGGATCAGCAACATTCCGGATCAACAAATTCTTCCGAATCAAGAGGTGTTCATTCGGAATAGTGAATATTCTGGACAAGTGACATATTTCGGATGAACCATTATTCCGGGTGAGCATTTTATTCCGGATCAAGGGTTTTGGTAATTATTCCGAGTGAAGAAGAATCATTCCGAACGAAGGTGACATTCCGGATGAATGATTATTCCGAACGAAGGATTATTCCGAATGAGCTGTTTTCAGGTTCTTTTTAGTTTCTGTTTTTCATTTTTTTTTTTTTTTTTTTAAGCTTTACTTTTCCTGCCTTTTTACTTAGTCTCACTTTTAGTTTATTTGCCTTAGATTTATTTTTGCCTTAGTTTAAGTTTTAGTTGCGTTTTAAATTTACCTTTAGGTTAGATTTAAGTTTGCGTTATTTACTTTAAGTGTTATTTACTTTTCGTCACGCTTTTAATTTCTTGTCATTTATTTAAATTAGATTCAGATTTATTTTACCTGCTCTTTACTTTAAAGTTTTGCACTTTTTAATTACTACAACGACACAACTATTTGTTTCACCAAAGACAACTGAGTCACATAGTTAACCAGTTATCAATTCGATTAGACTTGGAACAACGAACTTTAATTTTCTTACTAGGTAAAATCTAGTTATCAGCCACGTTTTACCAAAAGGTGGTCTAATTCCCTAATCCTATCCTGAGCTTTGCAAAAATACTCAAGAAGCCCATCTTCTCGAATTTTAAAATCATGTTTCAGCTTTTTTCGTTCCTCTTTTTGATCCGAAATAATAGATTTTTTAGTTGAAAGCTGTATATTTAGAGAGGTGATTTCATCATTCAATTCGCTTATCTTTTTTAGCACTACTTAAATGTAAAGCATTTAATTTCTTAGTGGTGCATTTTTCTTGATAAACCGATGTAGCATGAGCTTGTTCAAGTGCCTTGATTTTAGCATGATGAATTTCAAAACTTTTCTCACATTCCTTGTATCCCGTAAGCTCAGTGGTCAATTTGGCATTAGTCTCTCTAAACTTATTATTAACCACATTCGCATGAGCAACATCCTTGGCAAGCTTATCAAATAATGATTTATAATACGCATGCGTCTCGACAGGAAGGGTTGTAGGTTGGGCAACTTGATCTCCACTAAGGTCCACACTGGGCGCATGAGAAATAATATTGCTATTATTCGTTTGATCCCCATGTGTCTCAGTGTAGGGCTCAAGTGACTCAGTATACTCTTCCTCCTGATTAGACATATTATATAACTCATTATCATTGAGACGTGGATGTACCTCAGATGAACCTTCTGTATCATACACATGAGCTTTGTCAGCCTGAATTACCGATGTTGATGCTTGCTGCGAATAAGCCATCAAGATGGAGTCGGTAGTCACCTCTTCTTCCTCATCATATGCTGCTGCAGATGCCATGAAGTCAAACTCTTCAGCTAGAAGTGGAATTCCTGCTTCTTCCTTTTGAGCTATAAGAAGTTGAGATTGGAGATATGCAGCATCCCACTTTTTTCTGACAGTGCTATCACGATTCTCAATACCCGCAGCATCACTGTATTGTTGATACGTCATCGTAGAAGTCGTGTGTAAATCAGGATCTCAATTCATAGAAAGCGCGTTTCTGATTCTCAAAAAATCAAATTTTGTCGAAATTTTCCAGTCCGACAAAAAATACCTCAGTCCGATATAAAAAGAACTGGAAAATTTTGCGAATTGCCAAATTTTGAAATTGATTTAGCAATAGCCAAAAACTAGTAGGGAAAAATTTGAGAATTGAAAATTTTTGACAAAAAATAAAACCGAAAAAAACTCGAATTTTGGCCTAAAAATTTTGAATTTTGGGTCGAAAATTTTTTCGTTTCGCCAAAATTTGAAATCGAAGCTTAAACTGCCTAAAGATGGTCTAGGAAAATTAATTTTTTTTTGGTAAACGATGCAACGAACCTAGTCTAGATAGTGGCTAAGTCTAAAAATACATGATTTCGCAATGTTGCAACTGATATGAAATCGCAATGTTGCAGATGATATGAATCCGCAATGCCACAATTCCGCAATGCCACAATTCCGCAATGGAAAGATTCCGTATTTATGGGTAATAATTCCGCAAAAATCCAATGTACACAATTCCGCAATATTCCACAATCTTTGGAATGAATTAATTACGCAATACCCCAAGCGATTCAATTCCGCAATTATCCCAAACAATTCAATTCCGCATTTACTGTTATGATTCCGCAAAGTCAGAATCAAGGATTCCATAATGTGTCAAATCAATAATTCCGCAATACCCTAGAAACATAGGATTCCGCAATAGCAGGAAATCAACGATTCCACAATATTTAGTATGGTACAATTCCGTAATATCCGAAAGTCAATAATTCCGCAATCACTTCTAACACAAGATTCCGTAATACCAGGAAATCAATTTCGCAATACTCCAAAAACAAAGATTCCGCAATACTGGAATGGTTCGAATCCGCAATGACCAAGATGACACAATTCCGCAATATTCAAAATATTGCGAAATTAAGGCTGCTATTCCGAAAAAGGTGGGATCACGGGAAAGGACGAATTTTGGCTCACTTTTTCACAACTTTGAAGGATTTTAAGCCAACAAAAACCACCAAAACGCTAACCACGAATCCCTTGGTGAATGATACCACTTGTAAGACCTTTACACACGAAAACCAATCACGAAAATAGAAGATCTTTATATGACGTGGGTTTATATATATTTAGATGAAGAACACGAATTAGAAAAGAACAAGGATGATGAAAGAGATGAAGATCAAACAAAGATTAAACAAAAAAGAAAGATTAGATTAAGGAAAGAAAAAAGAAAACAAAGATTGTGTTTTTCCTAGTGAGAGAAACAAACACCCATTCTCTCTCTAGAATGATACAAAAATAAAAAACACACACATACAAATGAGGTGGAGAGGCCTTTTATAGTATGACTAACAAGTTTAGGAGGCCTTCCTCATTTGTGTGTTCGGGACTAATTCCGGTTACATAAACATTAATAGCTAATAACTCTCGACACCGTTGAATAGCATTTTTCACGAGCTCCGCAACGGTATATTATATGACCATCACTTTAAATACGGCTAACACTTATTAAGCAAAATATATACAAGCGAAGGGAGAATAAGCAAACAACGAGAACACATGAGTTTTTGAAAGAATACGAGTACTCTACGTTTAGCATAGTAACTTATAATTAACTCTATCATTTCTCGTCCTCATTTAAGAGACTTAGCCTAATATAAAGTTAAGGAATCGAAGCTAAGTGCTCAACACGCACGGTCGAGTAAAAAATTACTCTTATTCTCGCCATCGGAAAATCTACATTCGTGTCTTCAAACACTTATAAAATATGAGAATTTTTTTAAAATTTGGCCATTTTTAGCCTTATTTGCAACAAAACGATAACAAAAAGATAA
The DNA here is from genome assembly GCA_025667525.1 of Glebionis coronaria. Classification (NCBI taxonomy): domain Eukaryota; kingdom Viridiplantae; phylum Streptophyta; class Magnoliopsida; order Asterales; family Asteraceae; genus Glebionis; species Glebionis coronaria. Next base: position 23,595,357 of record CM046880.1, read on the forward strand.
ATTTTGGAAAGCGTGAAGGTTTGGAAAGGCAAGTATTTATTCACCCCCCATACTAAAGTTAAACATTGTCCTCAATGTTTCGAGTCTAAGGGTAGGATACCCCCATACTAGAGACGAAGTCGAATTCCTAATCTAGCATGGAAAGGGTGGAAGCATTAAATCAATAACCGTTTATGAAGTGTGCTAAAAACCTAAGGTTAGAACATATAAGGATATATCATGTGGATATCGAGAAATTCTTCAAGGCAAACGATCGGGTGCTCCCATAAAACGAACACCAGAGGCTCCAATCGTGAAGATCATGATCATCTAAAAACCGCATATCACAAACAACCACGAAGCAAAGGTTGGAAGGGCACAAATCCCCTCACGTAAGCTACATTAGAATGCGATAATATGTACATGGATAAGCATGGGACTCCCCCACGAGGCACCTCGTTTTTGATTACCGAGTCATGAGCTCGACTCGGTCCCCTCAATACTAATTATCATTGGGGAAGGTGACTTGGTCTAGGTAGTTCAAAGAGGAAACTTCCCCACCAAAGTAGTGCTTTTACCTATGTCCATTCACCTTGAAATTAGGGCCATCATTTTGAGCTAGCTCGATGGTCCCATATGGAAACACTTAGGTAACGGTGAATGGACCGGACCAACAGAATTTCAACTTGCCGGAAAAGATTTTCAAACATGAGTAAAAAAGCAACACTTGATCTCCAATGTTAAAAACTCGGTTTTTAATTTTAGAATCATGAAACGTTTTAGTTTTCTCTTTGTAAATCAATGAATTTTCATAAGCAATATCATCCAATTCATTAAGTTGCATTTTCCTATGTTTTCCCGCAGTCTCATTGTCATCATTACAATGCTTAAGGGCCCAATAAGCTTTGTGTTCGAGTTTAATTGGCAAGTGACAATTTTCCTATACACAAGCTTGTAAGGAGTGCACCCAATGGGCGTCTTATGAGCGGTACGAAAGGCCCATAAAGCATCGTCTAACTTATCCGACCACGATTGTCGGTTCTCCCCTATCGATCTCTCCAAGATCCTCTTCAACGCTCGGTTTGAAACCTCGACTTGCCCACTCGTTTGTGGGTGATAAGCCGTAGAAAGCCGATGTGTAACCCCATATTTCTTTAAGACTCTTTCAAATTGGTCATTGCAAAAATGGGTTCCACGATCGCTTATGATTGCACGAGGGGTTCCAAACCGAGAAAACAAATTCTTCAAAAACTTGACTACCACACGAGCATCGTTCGTGGGCAAAGCCTTAGCTTCCACCCACTTAGATAGGTAGTCAACGGCGACAAGGATGTACTTATTACCACGAGATGATGGGAACGGCCCCATAAAATCAATTCCCCAAACGTCAAAGATCTCACACACTTGGATGATGGTTTATGGCATTTCATCGTTTTTTGAGGCTTTTCCTTGTCGTTGGCATGAGTCACATGATTTAACAAGTGCATGTGCATCTCGGTAAATAGTAGGCCAACAGAAACCGGCATCAAAGACCTTCTTCGCCGTGAGATTAGCACCATGGTGACCACCCGTTGGTCCCTTGTGACAAGCTCTAAGGATATTAGAAGCTTCGGTGCCAAAAACCCAACATTGAATAATTTGATCCGCACTAGTCCGAAATAGGTAAGGGTCGTTCCAAAAGTAGAACTTGACGTCACGAAAGAATTTTCGTTTTTGTTAAGTCGTCATACCCTTAATGATGAAGTTTCCCGCATGGTAATTTGCGATGTCCACAAACCATAGGGTGGATGAGTCGACCTTAGAATTCACTACAGCAAGTGTCTCGAGAGGAAATGTTTCGGTGATTTCCTTGTTCTCGTACACACTTTGGTGAGGATCTTCCAAGCGAGAAAGATGATCGGCCGCTAGATTCTCGGCTCCTTTTTTGTCAAGGATTGTGACATCAAATTCTAGTAGGAGGAGCATCCAACGAAGCAATCTCGGCTTTGCATCTTGCTTAGCCATGAGATACTTGATTGCTGAGTGATCCGTATACACTATGCATTAGGTCAAGATGAGGTAAGGTCGGAATTTCTCAAATGGATACACCATGGCAAGGAATTTCTTTTCCGTTGTAGTGTACTTAAGTTGAGCCTCGGTCATCGTCTTGCTAGCATAGTGGATAGGCAAGAAGTGCTTTTCATGACGTTGTTCCAAAACGGCCCCAATAGCGTAATCACTTGAATCACACATGAGCTCAAAGGGGAGGTTCCAATTGGGAGCAACAAGAATGGGAGCTTCGGTAAGTTTCCTCTTAAGGATTTCAAAGGCTCGTACACAATCTTCGTTAAAGACAATAGGATCAACTTTTTCGAGGAGATGTGTAATAGGTCGAGATATCTTTGAAAAATCCATGATGAATCGACGATAAAAGCCTGCGTGGCCTAGGAAACTCCTAACTCTCTTAACGGTTTTGGGATGAGGTAATTTGGCGATGACGTCAATTTTAGCTTTGTATACCTTAATCCCCGCTTTCGAGACCTTGTGCCCTAAGACGATTCCTTCCTTAACCATAAAATGACATTTTTCCCAATTGAGCACAAGGTTGGTTTCCTCATGTGGGACCCCCAAAATCTGACATGGAACAACTAGGCAACGAGGGGGTAACACGTCATAGTAGAAGAAACAATGAATTACAGTTCATACAAAGATGACGAAATAAAAACATGTACATTACATCAAAAAGGTCAGAGTTTTTAAACATAGGTCCCAGAGTTTTAGAAGCGGAAAATTATATTATTTCGTCTCAATTTATGACATAAAGTTTCCCAAAAGATAGAATAAACTCTTGACAGTTTTTACTAAAAACAGTCTTTTTAAAGCATCACATAAATCTCCAAGCTGCGATAATCTCCTACGGGCTCCCATCCAAGCAAAGCTAAGTAATAATACCTGAGATTAAACATGTAAAATCGTCAACACAAAGTTGAGTGATATTCATAGGTTTAGCAGTAAACGTGTGGAACACAATAGAATTTGTAAAACACGTAATGAGGGGGTTAACTATGTACATTGTACATAGTCATGATGCATATTATTGTTTTTTAGTATCATGAACCGAAGCTTAACTCAAACGTAAGTTCCTCTAGGGAGTATTCAGCCTAAATAATCAAGTATAAACGAATATTAGTGCGTCAAGGTAATCGGGACGGGGATTGTAAATCCCGATGGATCCACCCACAACATTCGCGCTTAGCGCAAAGCATACGGAACAATTAACGGTTCATGATAGGAGAGGAAACTCAAGGCTAACGTCTAAAAGCAATAATACCATTGAAATCATCTGTAAAGCATACACGTTCTAGATAGCATACAAGTTATGGATAGCAATACAGTTTTATATTTGGTTGTGTTCCACCATGTAAAATCTCACCCCGTGTTTAGAAACCATGTACAAGTAAAAAGGGGCTATGAACTCACCTTAGCCACGAGGTTAGTCAATCACGGTACTCAGCAACTGAGTAGAAACGGTAGTGGTAGACAATCACCGACGATATGGATGCCCGGGGAAACACGAAAACCGCAACCTATCAAAATAAGGCGCGCGTTAAGACTCGAACTCGAAGATCGATATGTACCAAATATAATATGATTCAAATGTTTTCAAATTATACACGTTTCAAAACCATTGACACGAATCAAATAATACATTTATCCAACGTTACACGTTAAAACACTTGAACACTTGAAAATGACCCGTTATACGACGCCAAGTTAACACAAGTCAAACTATTATTTACCCTTATTCGAACCAGTAGCTAAGTCATTTATATAATGACTAAGCACTTGAGTAAGTCACCATGTCCGATGGTGAATACTCAAACTCACGCAACACAAACATTGAACTAAGTGTCCAAAATAAAATCAGCAAGTACACCCCGAATGTACACACCGATCTACCCTATCTAGACTTGTCCGCTTTAGATGAGAATTGGTGTCAAGGTCACTTATAACCTGTATATGACCTAACCAAAATGTGAGCCAAAGTTCACACTTTAAAATCCATCATCTCGACACTTTACTCGACTCTAAATTTGGGACAGATTTGTGCACTTGTTTTGTAAAACCGTTTGGACCACTTTAAAAGTACAATCTCGACAATCCGTCTTTTAAAACTACTACTAGACTCATAAAACTCAGTTTGTAAACTTTGAAAACCAGTATATACATTTATCTAACCAAGCCTAAAGTCTCCGAGAGTCGACTTAAAATCAGCCACAATTTCGGATTGTGCCGCCTTGCGTCTCGTGGTACACGAAAACTAAAACTAGCATAACTTTTGACTCGTAATGACTTAGAAGCTCTATCTTATATCAAAACGAGCGTCTCGGAAAACTATACAACAATATCAAATAACCTTAGCCTTTCACAGACCTTAAACCCACTAAAAATCAGTTAAAGACCTGCTGTCCCAAAATACCTTTTTAGAAAACAAGTCAAATCTATTTTTCAAGCAAAACCACTCATTCCTATACCTATAGAATCATCATAAAATCATACTCATCAAACAAACACCCCTAAAAACACTTGTATGTAAAATTTAACAAAAATCAAAGATCAAAAATCAACCTTTTTAACATGAAAGCATGAAGATCAATGCTTATACTACACATGCAAGATGATCCAAACATTTTCCAACCACCAATTCATAAAATCATGAAATTTTGATGCATATAGGAGATTTTTGGATCATTAGAATCACCATAAAAATCTAGGAAGTGGTCTTATTTTAGTTTTTGATGAATCAAGATGGATGATGGTGAAATTGTGGTGTTTATGTGGTGGTGGTGGCGGCAAAGGGTGGAGGTGGGGAGAGAGTGGTGAAGTTTTTGTTAAAAAAATGTATGTGTGTGTGTAAAGTGGAAGAAAAAGGGGTTTATATAGTGCTAGTTAAGTGGAGGGTTAGTTTTGCCAACTTTGAAACTTGTGGACTTAAAAACAATTAATAGTTTTTAAAGGGTAGAAAATGGTTATTGGTAATTACTGAAAATATTTACGGGGCTCGGTTTTCATAAAAATACTTTTCAAAAGTTTCAATGCATCATAAAAATGATTATATGATTTCCCGACATGACTTAATACGTAACTAAAACGAAATCGTCGAAAGTATTAATTATCGAAACAATCGATAAATAAACGTAAACTTTTGGGCATCCGTCGGAATCGCGATCACTAGGAATTCTCGTTGTACATTGATTTTGAATAAACTTGTTGTAAAACGCACGCGGGTGATTTTAAATCAAAAACTTTGATTTAAAATAAATATGGAAAAATAAAATAAAAATTTTATAATTCCATACAAAGTATTTATCGATGATCAGAAAAATACTTAAAAAGTATAATTTAAAAATCTCAGGATTTACATAGCAATACAAGAAAACGTAATACGTTGGAAAATTCAAGAAGCACAAATAAAAAAAATAAAATAATGCTGGGAAAGTACGGGTTCTCACAGTCTTCCCCCCCCCCCCCCTAAAGGAACTCTGGTCCCCAGAGTTCTCCTGAAAACAGTAGAATATGCAAACGAGAGGAGGTACCAAAGTGTAGAACAAAGTCATTGCTTCCCAGGTAATTTCCGTACCACGACGAACCTTAACGGTTAGAATTCACTATGCTTCAGTTTCTTAACTCCTTTTCGTATAACTTTTCAGTCTTGGATTTGAATAACGATCTTTCAATACGGGGATACATCAAGAGATAGAATTGTTGGAAATACGTGCGATAAACTAACAAGAATGAACACAAGAATCACTTAAACATGTAGAGTGCGATAAAATGAACCAAGATTGTAAATCAACAAGGGGTCGCAAATCGAGAAACTGTAAAACATGAAAATCTTAAAATGTAAGAATCTAGTCACAAGCGAAATAGAAGAGAAAAATGAATAACATATTATCATTTAAAATACAAGCTGTCAAAATCAGTTGTCTAGGATTTTGGTATTACTTTAAAACTTAGTTTTAAAAATTTTCTTTATTAAAAGAAAATTTTACAAGGTGTAGTGATTTAAAAATCAAACTCCATATAAAATGAGTGGGTAAAAAGTTGTCAAATCTTTTTCTTGATCAGGACTTCAAGGTAAAAGTAACTCAGTTCAAATAGTTATTTTGATCAGCTTAAGAGCTTTTTGGGTGACTACATGAAATTATCGTTAAAAACTCAGGTTTATCGTTACCATTAGGAAAAATCAGATTTTCCAAGTTATCTAGTATCATTGTTGGAAATTATAAATTAATTTAATAATTTCATTAGGTTGACAGTAAAGTAGGATAAAATCAATTACTTTAAAAGATACAACTTGACACTGTTTAAACATAAGTTATAAATTTACCCATGAGGATGTACAGATTCGATATTAAACTTGAAATGGGTATTTTGATAATTTAAACATTTGGTAAAATGTATAAAACGTTCTTAAAAATTAATAATAGTTTTTAGAAATTCAAGAAAGTGTTTAAGATATCAAACGATAAACACGTAACAGTTTCTGGTTTTCAGAAAGTGACAAAATAGCAAAGATTATGAAACGAATATCGATCAACAATTAGTATACAAGCAATAGCACGAGGGAATAAAATGGAAGTCGTATCAACTCTTAACGAACATGATAGAATAGATGCATCGATGATAAGGACAATAAGAAACAAGGAATATAGCAAGATTAATTCACGAGTGCGGTTGGCGTCACCAATAACGGCTTATTAAGTTCTCGGTGGTCGAAATACGATCGAAAGTGAAAAGCCACACAACGAATTTTCGAATCCAAGAAAATTATTAAGAAGTCAATTGAGAGTAAATTCAGTAAAATGAAAACATTAGCAATGAAAGGCGAAATCAACACATGATCCACACGAATGAATTTCAAGACGACAAAGTCTAACACATATCATGACAATTACACGAAATCATCGTTCACGTCCAGTCATAAATCATTAATCGCGTCCAGAGACGTTTCGTAGTTCTACCATGATAGATAGAGATGGTCGATCGATTAAGGAGCATAACGACGTTGAAACTTCCAAGTCAGGTATCAATGGTAAGAAATTAGGCAAATGGTAACGAAAATTGTATCATGAGGATTATGAGGTAACAAGCAAAGCAAAGATCGTTGAGTAAGGAAATATGTGCTTGAGGCATGTACTTTGTTCAAGAAAAGATAAGGGTTCATATGTCTATGTTGCGAACTGTTGATACTCGCATAAGAAGTAAAAGTTTTCTAAACTTTATTTATCTAACTTTTCAAGGAACATATTAAAAAGTTGATTGTTGGTCAAATATTTAGGGCGACTACTATTCGGCCTTGCATGGCTCCTTCTAAATTAAGCATAGGTGATCAGGCCATGTATAATTTAGGACTAGCAATGCGATGCTCAGCTTCGTCAAACCAATATTACAGGTCATATTATTTAAAACATGTATATAATGCCATTTGTAAAAACAGAAATCAAAATAGTTTACTATTCGCCAATAAGTTACTGGCTAGATATTTAATTCAACAATAGTAATGTTACAAGATTCTTTACAAGACCCAAGGTAGAACAATTTTTGAGTATACATTGTAAAATTAATATAAATTTATTTTTATAAGATAGCTTTCAATTATTTAAGAAAGCCCAAATGAAACCTTTTGTAAAATGATTCGCAAACAATATATGTTTGAGTTCATATGGTAACTTGTAAAATAGCGAGTGGGTTACATGAGGGTAATAAAGGGTAGTTCAAGGCAATCAATGAAATGGTTACAAGGTGATAAGGTTTCAAGAGATTTAGCCGAAATCGTCAAGAGACACGTGTCAAGATGATAACAAACGATATGAAAGCAAGATCTTCAAACCTCGGTCCAATTCAGTGGTACGATCGAAGCAAAGAAAGAAAATAGAATGGCAATTAAGTCATAAATAAAAGAAAGGATAAAGGAATCCGTATGTGTGAATATCGTGATTAATTTGACAAAAATATACTTTTAAGAAAGTAGGGTATCAGTTAACAAATAGTACAATCACTCAGAAAAGTTTCTATATTAGGAAGTTACCGAATTTCAAAAGTTCAAGATCTATGTATATGTATGACCGAACTCAAAGTTACTATTTTATACTTGTTCAAACGCAGTCATTGTTTTTAGTTTGCAAAATATCATAGTTAAAGTTTTACGAGCTCAAACGAACTAAAAAAAACGCTTCAATCATATTTTTAAAGTCTATCAGTTTTGACTTTTGGGGTTTGACTAGACTAATTAACTCACTAAACGATATTCTAAGACTCAAAGTCTAATGCATTTCGATGTAAAACAATGTTTTGAACAACTTTCTAGTCTTACCCGAGACTTTAAACGAAATAAAAATAGACGAAAATGCCTTTGCATTAAATCTGTCAACAAAATGATATTTTAGCATTATTCAGAAAATAACTTCTTAGATTTTACAATCTCAAATGAGCGTTACTTGCTTGATTTTAAAGTTTACTAGTCAAATTTTATGTCTTGAATGGACGTCTCAACAAGTAGAAATATATATTTTTATCTCTAATGTTATAAAAATATTTTCTCGATACTGTTAAATTTCCTGTAAGGTTTCTGTACAAAGTATATTTTTCGACACAGCTTGAAATTAAATCCAAATTTCATAATGACTAAGAATTAATGTACACACAAGACTTGTGGATTCTATAAAGACGAAAGAGAATAAACTGTATAATTAATCATGTAAAGAAAACACAATATAGAAATGGTTCAAGAATGCCAACGATAATCTGAGAAATTCAAAACGACGCATGACATCCGTGTCTTCGGCTGCAAGATGCAATGTAGGAAAGTCTCCTGGCGGCGTGATTTTCCAAAATCACAAGACATACCGAGAAAGAAACAAAATATTAACAAGTCACACTCCTGAGGCGAGGAGTTTTAATGAAAAAGGGAGGATACTAGTAGGATCGTATACCAAACAATTGTCACATAATAACTGACGATCATGTGTTCAAGGTACAATGGATGTTGTAACTCGAAGTCGAAACGTAGAATGGTCAATGAAATAAGATGTAATCCATGTACAATTGTCGTGTAAAACGGTGATGTAAAGGTCAATCAAGGTTATGAAAACTCACGATATTATTCAACACTGATTCAACGAATACTTCGAGATGTGTGACTCACACGAAGTCCTTCACTCTTTTCCGGAGACACATTGAGCTACACAATGGTCTATAGACTAGACATTCAATTACGAATGGTCGGAAAGAAAATCTGCATATCTAAATAGATATTTTAAAGGAAATAAACAATGAAAGCAACACGCACAGTAGTAAGAATGAAAATCAGGAGTTTCATCGAAAACAACACTTATTCAATTCCGAACAATGGTATCACAAGAGTATGCACAACATGTAGCAGCGAGTCGAGAAAAACAGATGATTCAAAATGAACGAGTATATGAAGTCAGTCATATCACGCATAGACAAGGTAGCAATAGTACTCAAAAAAATGAGCATGAAAAGTCGGCAGCATACGCGCTCAGAATACAAGTACGTAACGTAATAACGATATAAAATCATTGTAATAAGATCAAGTAACAAGAATAAGAATTTAAGAAATACAGTATAGTCAGATGTAATCGCAGTAATATCGAATGAAAATCCATGAAGCACAAGGCTTTGAAAAGACATAGTAATTATCGTCATTAGGGTAATGTAATATTTCAACATGTAATCACGAGAAGAAATATTATAATGATAATTAAAAGTAAATAATAAGGATTAGAGAGTTACCCGCGCAGATATCGAACAACATTGGCAGATTCTTTGGTTGACACTTAAAACATGAAATATTTGAGCTTTCGGTTATAGACTAAGTTTTTGAAAAATGACTCAGTTCCCTATAACCATCGCTCTGATACCAATCTGTGAGACCCCCAAAATCTGACATGGAACAACTAGGCAACTAGGGGGTAACACGTCATAGTACACGATACAATGAATTACAGTTCATACAAAGCTGGTGAAATAAAAACGTGTACATTACATCAAAAAGGTCAGAGTTTTTAAACATAGGTCCCAGAGTTTTAGAAGCGGAAAATTATATTATTTCGTCTCAATTTAGGACATAAAGTTGCCCAAAAGATAGAATAAACTCTTGACAGTTTTTACTAAAAACAGTCTTTTTAAAGCCTCACAGAAATCTCCAAGTTGCGATAATCTCCTGCGGGCTCCTATCCAAGCAAAGCTAAGTAATAATACCTGAGATTAAACATGTAAAATCGTCAACACAAAGTTGAGTGATATTCCTAGGTTTAGCAGTAAACGTGTGGAACACAATAGAATTTGTAAAACACGTAATGGGGGGGGGGGGGGTTAACTATGTACATTGTACATAGTCTCGATGCATATTATTGCTATTTAGTATCATGAACCGAAACTTAACTCAAACGTAAGTTCCTCTATGGAGTATTCAGCCTAAATACTCAAGTATAAACGAATATTAATGCGTCAAGGTAATCGGGACGGGGATTGTCAATCCCGATGGATCCACCCACAACATTCGCGCTTAGCGCAAAGCATACGGGCCAATTAACGGTTCATGATAGGAGAGGAAACTCAAGGCTAACGTCTAAATGCAATAATACCATTGAAATCATCTGTAAAGCATACACGTTCTGGATAGCATACAAGTTATGGATAGCAATACAGTTTTATATTTGGTTGTGTTCCACCATGTAAAATCTCACCCCGTGTTTATAAACCATGTACAAGTAAAAAGAGGCTATGAACTCACCTTAGCCATGAGGTAAGTCAATCACGGTACTCAGCAACTGAGTAGAAACGGTAGTGGTAGACGATCACCGACGATATGGATGCCCGGGGAAACATGAAAACCGCAACCTATCAAAATAAGGCGTGCGTTAAGACTCGAACTCGAATATCGATATGTAACAAATATAATATGATTCAAATGTTTTCAAAGTATACATGTTTCAAAACCATTGACATGAATCAAATGAATACATTTATCCAACGTTACACGTTAAAACACTTGAACACTTGAAAATGACCCGTTATACGACGCCAAGTTAACACAAGTCAAACTATTATTTACCCTTATTCGGACCAGTAGATAAGTCATTTATATAATGACTAAGCACTTGAGTAAGTCACCATGTCCGATGGTGAATACTCAAACTCACGCAACACAAACATTGAACTAAGTGTCCAAAATAAAATCAGCAAGTACACCCCGAATGTACACACTGATCTACCCTATCTAGACTTGTCCGATTTAGATGAAAATTGGTGTCAAGGTCACTTATTACCTGTATAAGACCTCACCAAAATTTGAGCCAAAGTTCATACTTTAAATCCATCAGCTCGACACTTTACTCGACTCCAAATTTGGGACAGATTTGTACACTTGTTTTGTAAAACCGTTTGGACCACTTTAAAAGTACAATCTCGACAATCCGTCTTTTAAAACTACTACTAGACTCATAAAACTCATATTGTAAACGTTGAAAACCAGTAGATACATTTATCTAACCAAGCCTAAAGTCTCCGAGAGTCGACCCAAAATCAGCCACCATTTCGGATTGTGCCGCCTTGCGTCTCCCGGTACACGAAAACTAAAACTAGCATAACTTTTGACTCGTAATGACTTAGAAGCTCTATCTTATACCAAAACGAGCGTCTCGGAAAACTATACACCAATATCTAATAATCTTAGCCTTTAAATGGCCTTAAACTGCCGAAAAATCAGTTAAAGACCTGCTGTCCCAAAATACCTTTTTAGAAAACTAGTCAAATTACTTTTCAAGCAAAACCATTCATTCCTATACCTATAGAATCATCATACAATCATACGATCAACCAAACACCCCTAAAAAAACTTGTATGTAAATTTTAACAAAAATCAAAGATCAAAAATCAACCTTTTTAACATGAAAGCATGAAGATCAATGCTTATACCACACATGCAAGATGATCAAAACATTTTCCAACCACCAATTCATAAAATCATGAAATTTTGATGCATGTAGGAGATTTTTGGATCATTAGAATCACCATAAAAATCTAGGAAGTGGTCTTGTATTAGTTTTTGATGAATCAAGATGGATGATGGTGAAATTGTGGTGTTTATGTGGTGGTGGTGGCGGCAAAGGGTGGAGGTGGGGAGAGAGTGGTGAAGTTTTTGTTAAAAAATGTATGTGTGTGTGTAAAGTGGAAGAAAAAGGGGTTTATATAGTGCTAGTTAAGTGGAGGGTTAGTTTGCCAACTTTGAAACTTGTGGACTTAAAAACAATTAATAGTTTTTAAAGGGTAGAAAATGGTTATTGGTAAATACTGAAAATATTTACGGGGCCCGGGTTTCGTAAAAATATTTTTCAAAAGTTTCAATGCATCATAAAAATGATTATATGATTTCCCGACACGACTTAATACATAATTAAAACGAAATCGTCGAAAGTATTAATTATCGAAACAATCGATAAATAAACGTAAACTTTTGGGCATCCGTCGGTATCGCGATCACTAGGAATTCTCGTTGTACATTGATTTTGAATAAACTTGTTGTAAAACACACGCGGGTGATTTTAAATCAAAAACTTTGATTTAAAATAAATATGGAAAAATAAAATAAAAATTTTATATTTCCATACAAAGTATTTATCGATGATCAGAAAAATACTTAAAAAGTATAATTTAAAAATCTCAGGATTTACATATAGCAATACAAGAAAACGTAATACGTTGGAAAATTCAAGAAGCACGAATAAAAAGAATAAAATAATGTTGGGAAAGTACGGGTTCTCACACCTCACAACGTTTTAACATTCTCTCAAGGTTCGACAAACACGAAGTGAACGAACAACCAAACACGGAAAAATCATCCATAAAGACTTCCATCGTCTTCTCGATCATGTCATAAAAAATAGCCATCATACACCGTTGAAAAGCAACCGGTGCATTACAAAGTCCGAATGGCATTCTACGATAGGCAAATGTTCCATATGGACATGTAAACGTAGTTTTTTCTTGATCACGAGGATTGATGGGAATTTGGAAGTAACCGGGAAAACCATCTTAAAAGCAATAGAAATCGTTTCCCGCAAGACGCTCCAACATTTGGTACATGAAGGGCAAGGGAAAATGGTCTTTACGAGTGGCGTCATTCAACTTACGATAGTCGATACACACCCTCCAACCGGTCACGAGTCGAGTTGGAATTAACTCGTTGTCATCATTAGGCACAACGGTCATTCCTCCCTTTTTAGGGACACAATGAAAAGGACTCACCCAAGGGCTATCAGAAATAGGGTAAATCATTCCCGCGTCAAGGAGTTTAAGGACCTCCTTTTTGATGACGTCGTGAATTTTGGGGTTCACCCTCCTTTGACATTGGATTGCGGGCTTGTAGTCTTCCTCCATTAAGATTTTGTGGGTACAAAATTTAGGGTCGATCCCCTTAATGTCAGATAATTTCCACGCAATTGCCCCTTTGTGGTCCTTTAGAACATCGATAAGTGCGGTTTTTTCATCATCTGAAAGATCTTTCGCAATAATCATCGGCAACTTATCATCTCCTTCTAGGAATACGTATTCAAGATGAGGATTTAAATATTTCAACTCGAGGATTGGTGGTTTCTCAATTAAAGATTTGGGTTCAATACTCATAACCTCCTCGGGCGGAGGAAATGGGAAATCATTAAGAAAATCCTTGATAATCGAGAAGTCCTCATTCGATGTCGAGGTCTTCGTTGCAAGTACGAGGAACATCATATTCTTCCAACGTAAAACCACCACCTTCAAATGGAGTGAAGGATGGTGTTGAATTATCAAGAATAGGATCGAGCATAGTGGGATTGCCACTATTTTCATCGTCACCAAAACCTAAAAATTATTGTGAAAATTCCTCGCAAACGACGTCGATCATATCAACGAGGTTTTTAGTCGCGACGGAATAAACATGAGAAATTTGAGAGTTTTGTGTTGCGTTTATAACAAGTTCCTCGTCGTTGAAACGTAAGGTGATTTTTCTAGCATGCACATGAATCAAAGCCATTGACGTATCCAAAAACGAACGACCTAAAATAAGAGGAACTTGAGGATCCGTGGGAATATCGACAACGATAAAGTCTACCGGATAATAGAACTTTCCCACTTTCACAAAAACGTCTTCGGACAATCCACATGCGGGAATCGTGGAATGATCGGCCAATTCGATAGACATTAGTGAAGGAGTAAGATTAGAAAGATTGAACGAATTGAAGATTGAAAGAGGCCTCAAGTTAATACTAGCACCAAGATCGGCCAAGGCATAGCATTCTTCCATATCTTGAATAGCACATGGGATCAAAAATTTACCGGGATCACCGACTTTTTGAGGTATACGGTTAAGATAAACCGATGAACAACTAGACAATTGTTGCAATTTCTCCTTGTTGTTCAACATACTCTTAAAGTTAGCGGAAAATCAAGGCATCATGACCAAAGCGTCGGCAAAACTTATATTGAAATGCAAATCATGAAACATTTTCATAAAAACCTCAAATTGGTAATTCTCACGTTCTTGTCGTTTCTCCTTACGAAGTCTCGATGGGTAAAGCAAAGGTGGTGTGGCTTGAGGCATAGGCATAGCCTTTGGAATATCGGGTTCCAATGATGGTAATGGGTCAACCGTAGGTGTGGTTTGAGTGGTACTTCATAGGATTGGGATATGCTCCTCTTCGACCACCACCTCGGATTCTTCCTCAATTTCCTCTACCGTTGGAGTAATTGGTGGAGGAGTCGGTTCCTTAAATGTCTTACCACTACATGTGGTAATCACTTTCATCTCTCCCCTAGGGTTCGATATGGTGTTACTAGGAAGACTACTCGAAGAAGACGGTTTACACATTATAGCCTCAAACATAGATGAAATTTTATCCTCAAACATAGATTGCCTCTTATCGGCCTTAAGCATCTCTTGTTTTATCTCATGTTGCCCTTGTTCCATCTTTTGTTGGTTTTGTTGTAACCTAGTCACATTACCCTCCATTTTATTGGTATGAATCTTAAGTTCATTTGCTAACTCGTTTTTCAACTCCTTTTTCAAATCATTCTTAAACTCGGATCTTAGGCTAATGATCTCCCTTTGTATATTATCAAACCTAGCATCATTTCCATTTTCATATTCAACAAATTCATTTGGAAGATCTTTCAAGTTTTGCAAACTCTTGTTATTGTTTTGAAAATCATGGTTTTGATTTTTGTTTTGAACTTGATTATTAGCCCCTTGATTCCCATAGTTGTTACCCTTGTAATTGTCTCTTTGATTTCCTTGATAACCAACTTGATTGTTTCTATAATTGTTAGCATTTTGATTTGGTGCAAAACCCGGTGGAGTCAATTGATTAGTGCGGGTAACTTGACCGTTTTGGTTATAAGTTCCCGTGGCCGCGTAGGCACTCGAAGTGTTACCACCGTTGGTAATGCACTCGGAGAAATCATGACCTCCACCACAATACGTACAAGAAACCTCAACCGCTTTAGCCATAGCGGGAGTAGATTGTTCACCAACTTTAAACTCAATCAAAAGTCCCTTAAGCTTATCAAATATTTTGTTCTCCAAATTTGCCTTGATTTGGCAAGCATCGATGGTATGAGATAATGAAGGCGAAGCCGAAGACGAAGTCTTACGAACACTCGATGTGCTACGAGGACTATAGACCTTAGACCTATTCTCACGAATCAACAACGATTCCTTGACCGTTTTACACAAAAAATTACCACCCGCGGCGGCATTAAGATAATCTCTCTCATGATCATTCAATCCATTGTAAAACGTGTCAATTTGATGCAAGTCGGTAAAACCATGATGAGGACACTCATGTAACATTTCCTTATACCGATTCCAAGCCGTAGAAAAACTCTCATTAAACTCTTGTGAAAATTTTGAAATCTCGTTTTTCAAATGCGTAGTCTTAGAGGGCAGGAAAAATTGGTTCATGAACTTCGAAACGAGATCCTTCCACGTCAATATAGAATTGGGTGGCTCTTTCTCTAACCAAATTTTAGCGGGCCCCGCTAAGGGATACGGAAAAAGCATCATCTTAATCGAGTCGTTCGAGACATCCTTAAACTTGCATGTGGCGGTAAGACGATTGAATTGGCGAATATGGTTGTAAGGGTTGTCCTTTTCGTCACCACGGAATTTGTTGTTTTGGATCATCGACAACAAACCCGTCTTAACTTCAAAATTCTCCGCAAGGATGGCCGGAATCACAATAGCCTCTCCATAAACCTCGGTGGGTGCTTGAAGTAACTCCATCATAGTTCGATTAGCCATGGTTGCCTCTTGTTCTACGATAGGTTCGTCAATAGGAGATTCTTCACTAGAAAGGTTAGGTGTAGTTTCCTTTCGGTTTCTACGTTTACGTGCACGTCTTGATTGGTTACGAGTTTGCATAAACTTCACGTACAACGTGGGGATGAGCAAAGAAGATTCTTTTGGGTGTTTTTAACTTTTTCATTTTTTTTTGTGCTTTTGATTGTTTTTACTTTTTTTGGATTTTTGTGATGTATTACGTAGACAAAAATCTACAAATCTCTCCTTAAATCAAATCTCTCGATTAAAGGAGCCTCAAGGAATGAAGACGATCACGTGAAGTGAACGCCTTCGATGACTTTAGAACGTTGATGGAACACCAAAACGTTAAAGAGGGTTTAATCTTTTGAAACCAAGAAAATATAGATACGTAGATAATACTTTGGTTGGCAAACCCTCGATTAGCCCTTTTTATCTAAACACGCACAAGAAAGCGCAGGAAACGAGGCGGCGCTAAGCACTTAAGATCCTTTTTCCTTTAGGTCGTGAAATACAACCGCCTTATACCCACCTGTATAGTTTGTGTTTTTCAAAATTAAGATTCACGAAAGTAATTATCTGTTTTGCTTTTTTTCTTTGTTTGAGATTCGAATACAATGATTGAGTGATGAAATCCTAAATCAAGGTTGTATTTTAACACTTTTGGAGTACTTGTGAATTTATTGTGATACGTATACAATATAGTACTAATATTCACACAAAAACGAAAAACCGATAATATGTATGATTAGAGTGCTAATCACACAAATAGTTATTATGGCTAATATAAAAACAAAATTTGGTCAAATCAAAACACAACACGCCTCTCCGGCAGCGGCGCCAAAATGATATTGAGTATTTTACACCTTGTAGGAAAAAGGCGTAAATGTGGAAAGTGTTAAACAAGTGGTTTAAGAAAACCAAGTGTTTATGACCCAATGAGTGTGGGATCGTTCTCAAGGAGGCAAGTGTGTTGTGTAAAGCGACGATTAAATGTTTGTGATTATGATTATGAAGAAAGAAAATAGAAAAGGATGACGGTTACGATTAAAATTACACTAAGACGAAAGTCGTACACGTAAAACCGTAAAATATGACTAAATTTAAAAATTACCCTAAAAATTGCAAGAAATCCTAAAAAGTGTAATTAGAGTTTACAAAAAATCAAAAATCACTCAAAATGAGATTTTTAAATTTGTAAACCTCTAAATAACTTAATTAAATTAAAAACTAATTTTGGAAAATTTAAAAGTAATTAAAACTATTTTAAAATGATTAAAAACTATTAAAATAATCCTAAAAATTAATTAAATGATGAGAAAATTAATCTAAAAATTTAAAAAATCCTAACTTAATGTATTTAACCTAGGAAAAATGAAAAAGTTGCAAAAATATTAAAAACTAATTTTAATAATAAAATAATAATAAAATATTAATAAAAATCCAAAATTTATAAGAAATTATAAAAAACTTGAAAACTAGTTTAATTTAACCTAATTTAAACAGAAATAAACTTGAAATGACAAAAACGCCCCTAAGCCTCCAAATGGGCCAAATAGTAAAACAGACCCCTTAATGGGCTCAAATTGGCCCAATAAGAAAAATATTCACAAAAATGGCCCAAAACTTACAGTTAAGCTTAAAATTCAATTCTAAACACAAAATTCTGAAGGCCCAAAAGCTGAAAATGAGCTTATCACATCTTATTTCAAAACAACTTATTCTTAATGGGCTTTTTGGCCCATTAAGTTATAAACTGATGCCATAAGCTGAAATTTGACACACATCCTTCTCTTGACCTAATAAAGTCTTTTGTAAAAAGAATTTTTGAATAAACCCAAGAAATAAGCCTGAAATAAGCAAAAGCTCTCTACACAAAATGACAAAATAGTCGTTTTCGAGTTCTAGGCAGTTTCAAGAGCTGATTCTTTTTGCAAAATGTTTCAAATCACTTAACTAAGATTAATAATCAAAAAGATTACCAAAAAGCACAATGAATAAGTTGGAAAAAAGCAAATAAGCACTTATGTAAAAGTCAACTAAGTTGGTTTTCTAGTCAAACCTAAAAGTCAAAGTCTCAAATGCTCCAGAATAGTCAAATGGGTCAATTAAGGAAGATTGATTACAAAAACAAAGTTTTTGCAGGTCTAAATAAGCTATTATAGCTTATTGATAAGTTGTTTGATAATTAACACTAGCAGTGGCTAGTTTTGGGTGTCCAGCAGTGGGAAAAGTTTCCACTGCTTGACTTAATTGACTTTTTGTCTTTTGTGGACTTTTGTTGGAATCAATGGACAAACAAGGCACCCTTATAACCAGTGGGTTAAAAGGAGTCAATATTAACAAAGAAAACACAATTTATCCAAGCCAATTAGTACAGTTAATTCAAAACACCATCAGACATTGCCCAGATATGAAAATAAGCAATTATGTAGAAATAAGCAGATTAAGCAAGATTAAGCCAACCAAATTGAACCAAATGCATACACAAGCTATAATAAACTCGAATAAGCATAAATAAACTTGTTTCATACACTGAATCAAAGATTAGACCAAGATTAGAGCTTATGCTACTTACTAATGAACAAATGAAGAACATAAGTAACCTTTGCTGATATACTTGACCACAGATCTAATTTCAAACCCTCAAATCTTTCAAACAAGTTACACAAACTTTGTGTAAGTACCTTTTAATCCTAAACATGCATACACACTAAGTGTTCCCAAGATTTCAGATCAAAACAGGCAAAATCAAACAAGTTATAGCACAATTTTCAGATTTGATGTTCAAAGCATAAAACTTGCAGATAAGAGCATACAATCACTTACTTATCAGATACCAACTTAAAAAAAACCTTAACTCCTACTCAAACTCACTTACAAAGCTTAAATCAGTAAACCCAAACACCCCTTAAACTTTGTAATCCAAGATTTAACAAAGCCAAAGTGTATAACAGGTTAATCCAAGCTCAAATAAGCATCATAACATCATTCGCAAGCATAATCAACAAGATTCAGGCACCAAGAACAACACATACAACAGCAGTACACCAAATCACTAAAAGTCACTTTTCAAACAGATTTTTGGAAAGAAGGCTCAAACCTCATGAATGTACATCCACACTCACGAATTTTAGAGCTTATGTGTCTAGCTTAACAAGGCACAAGCTTCCAAATAGTTGCTAAGAACAACAAGGTTATAACAAACAGAATATATGAAAAAGAAAATGAAAAGTAAAACTGATTAATTCAAGCTTTGTACCCCACTCCTTGATTATCCCCAAGCCAAGGTCTCACCTCACCTTGATAATCTTCTTATCAGGGTGATGTGATCAACATTTGACCCAAAAATCCAAGGGTTTGAACAATGAACTTAGAAAAATATCAGATTTTGAAACTTTTGCAATTTCCTACACAATCTTTAAAACCAAGTTTTGAAACTTCAAACTCACAAACTTTAAACAATAACAACAAAATATTAAAGGTGGCACTTGGATTTCGTCAACAAATTCAAACACTATTTCATTAATTTGAATATAGGATTTATAGAAAGTTGACCAAAGAAAAAACCAAGAGCAAGCTACAATGTTGTGATCCTATGCCTTTATATAGGCTACAATGAAACTAGAAATGCTGAAAATAAAGTGAAACCCTAGTGTATTAAGTTCCAGAATTTCCCTTGAAGGATTTTGAATTTTTGCTAACATGTGATGGAATTTTGGACTCTTGTTGATGCTAGATGGTGCAAATGTGATCAAGGGTCTCAAAACAAGCTTAAAAATGAAGCTTGATTGTGGATGGTTGATTTGCTGCCAAGTTTGTCTTCTTCCCCAAAAAATGTGTGCAGGGGTGTATCATGTGAGCCCTTGTGGTGATGTGGCAAGGGGTTTAGGGGTTGGGTTATGTTCATTAGTCCCTTAATCTTAAATCTGGAAAAGATTAAGGACTAATTTCAAGTAATTAAGAAATCCCTAAATTTTGTTAAGAACATAAAGAATAGTTGTTTGATCTTGTTTGGGTTTTAAAAAGGGTGTTTAGCGCGAAATTAAACTAATTAGTTTAATTAGATTAAATCGGCTGAGTGGGATTATGAGGTTGAGGATTGGAGTGTTTTGATTGGTGGATTGGTGGATTAGGTGAGTGGGACACGTGGTGTTGTGTGGTTGGTCTAGGTAAGAATGTTGTCTGTCCATTTTTAGTCCCTCACTTTCTTTATTCCTTTCACTTGTAGTTTAAATCACCAAAATTGAAAATCGTTTGTTGTTAAAGTTTCAGTTTTTTTTACTTTTGCCCTAAAAAGTTTTGTAAAGTGATTTTAAGGACTTGTTTTGCCATTTGATGATTTTTGAAGGACCAAACTTGTAATGTCTTCATAATATTGACAAGTCTTCAAAATTGAGGGACTATTCTTGCCAATTCTTTAAAGTTTAGGGTCCTTTTTGTAATTTTGACAAACTTTAAGGACAAAACTTGTAATTATGAATATACAAGGGGTTAAAGTGTCAATTCTTCAATAATAGAGGACCCTTCTTGTACAATATTCAATCCTTCAAGGGTTTTTCTTGGAAAATCAACTCTAGGGCCTGGTTCATTGTGCGGCTTCGTTTCCCGTGTTCGTTTTTGCTTGTTTCTTGTGATCTTTTGCCATTGTCTCAATATCTGTAACTAAAATACACATTGAACAAACACAAGTATATATTTGGCATATTTTATGATATTTTAACCATTTTAAGCCCGTTTTGGACGATAAGACTATGTATAAAAGCAGTCTCATCAGTTCACCTGACCGGTGACTTCATCTTAAGCTTTAAGGACAAAGTTAAAATATCGGGAATCTGCTATAAAACCTATGATTTTACCTTATTGACCTTGTCAACTGTCGTACTCTTTAGTTTTGGAATCTCCATATTTCCACTTTCTTATGATTAATTAAGCATCACCTTCATTTGTCATACTATAATTACATATTTATTTTTAATATATATATGAACCTTTATTCTTTTCTGACTACTCTGGCAATTGACTGGTCACATTTTAAACAAGGACTCACCACCTCAGTACACATTTTTGTAAAACCATGATCTTATTTACTTATTTTACTAAGTACCTGGATTTAATATTATATGTACATATTTACGTATACCTTATACTATGAGAAATCATATGACATCATAAAACAATATCCATTATCTCACCTTGACAGTTTATTTATTTTCTTCAAGTGTAATATATATAATATTATACACATTATATACTTTCACCAAATGAATCTAAAGGTTTAACCAAAATACCTAGAAACCTTACAAGTACCTACACTATATTACATGAACTAATGTTAACTCCCATTATTTAGACAAGTCAACACATTTTTATCCTACAAAGTATAAGTAGCCGTGTATATATACATACACACTCATTTAATCATACAAAACTTACAAGTAAACTATCACAAAGTCAAATGATACACTATGCAACCATACACATCTCACTATTTGAGACATACCTTGTCTCCTTTGACCCTAAAAACACACGGCAACACCAACAAGTTGGGAGGAGTGAACATGTCGCTATATTTGGCCTTGTCCTTGCATATCTTAGCATATCAAACATGTATCTTCCATAGATACATAAGTACATTAACAAGATACATCAAATCCCTTCTCTTTCCTTATTATATCCGAATATCCCAAGGCCTTACAACACAAAACATTTCAAGTCCACCCTCACTCTCTCTCTCTAACCCATGATCCATCTTTGTTCTTCACCAAGATCAACCAAAAGCTTCCATTAATACCTCATTTACTATCCTAAAACCATGTCTCTTACTACATAAATACTAATCATTAGTCATTACTACACCAAACTTACATTACAAGGCAACAAAAGAAATCCTAGAAGCACCAAAGGGGGGCACGGCTTAATATTATCCAAGGGTTTCACCATTGTTGATCAAGATTAAGTCCTTCCTTAGTTCACTTGTTTCTCCTTAACTTCACTTAACAAGTAAGTACCATGAAAATCTATCTTTTCCTTACTTACTTTCATTTGACATTCACATAAGCATTCACTTGAAACTCCTAGTATAAACTTGTTATGAACTCAAATCTAGAAAACCTAGACCCATATTAGGTCACGGCTAGAAAAATGGTGTTTCACAAAGGATGATGAAAAGTTTAGATAACTATGACAAACATGAACATGTAACCATGCTAACCTAGAAAAATCAAGAAAAATTCCATGCATATATATATATAACCATAGGCTATATATGTGGTTTTGGAGTTGATGGATAACTTGGTTATATTGTAGAGAATCACTAGATCTATGTTATTCCTCATAATATATCTAGTTTGCCTTAATGGACTTGTAAGCCTAATGAATAATAACCAAGTTAGTTTAGGCCCATTAAGCCCAAATATAATACAAATAAGACTAGGAGCCCACTAGGCCCATTTATGCTTCATGAGCCCATTTAATATATTTGTACTTAAAATAAACTTTTTATGTGTCAAATATATAAGTTATAAAACTTTTGTGCCAAAAAGGTGATTTATAAAACTCTCGGATTCAAACTTTTTTGACTAAAAATGTAACTTATAAAAAGTCTAAGGTTTAAACCGTGACTTTTGAAACTCCTTTTGACAAAATACCAAAGATAAGGACTAATATTGTATTTATCCGAAAGTGTAGGGGTTGAAACAACCCTATTCGAGACTTAATAAACCATAGGGACTGTTTTTGTAAATTCCTATAAGTTAAGAACACATGTTATACCCTAATGAAACTCTAGGGATCATTTATGACATTAGCCGAAATCTTTAAGAACCCTAGGGACTGTTTTGGTCACTTAGGGAAAGTTATAAACCCTAACATTAAACCTAGGGACTAATTTTGACATAAGCCGAAAGTATTTCAAGCCCTAGGGGGCTGTTTCATAATTTTGTGTATACTTAAACCTAAGCCGAAAATTAAAGGGACTAAAAGTGACATTTCACCAAAGTGTTACAAGCCCTAATCTATATATATACTTAAGGGACTTATTTTGCCATAACTCGAAACTTGTAAAATTCCTAAAACTAATCTAAACCCTAATTACGTATATATTCCTAATATTAAAAAGTGTAATTTAAATTAGGAAAAGGATCCTCTCATGTTATAGTCAAACATGATTTGTCATGTTAAGCATTTTGTCAATGTAAATAAAGAAGTGGGCCCCTGAATTTAATTAAATAAAAAAATTAATACATTCAATTAATTTGTGATTGGTGAACATGATGGTCATGATAAATTATAGAAACTTCGAGGACTTTCATTTAAATAAAATAAAATGTTATACATTTTATAAATGTCATTTAGATAAGTTATATGAATTGAATACGATTAAATTATAAAAGTAAATATATTAATTATATTAGTTATTTTTCCTATCCTTTTAAATAAATATAAAACTTTCTTTTATAATATTTAAACCAATTTACGACCGTACAAGTACGGGAATATTAAGTAACGAATTAATTACTTAAACAATATTATTTACTACGTACTTAAAAATAAATACTTCTATTACTTGTACAACGATAAATTAAATTACAGAGATCGTAATAAAATTCTTAAAACAAGTATAAGCATGCACAGATTTGTTCATAGACTTTTATGCATTATGTTATGCATTTACTGAGACTGTATAATTATTTAGACTGTTGACTGTGTCGTGAGCAATACGTTGGATTTCTTGTGACTTATTGTTGTACTACTGAGGTGAGTTCATGGCCCCACATTATATATTGACAAACTTTTAAACCTTTTATGAGGAAGAAAACATGCAACATATTTTTATGGACATAAACTGAACTACGATAACTTTTGATTACATTTGCCTATTGTAGAATGCCTCCCTTACCCGGGAACTGGAACTGTTAAAATTATTGAATTGCCTGAATGTATAAATAGATCTATTTGGGATTGACCATCCCCATCTGGGTGAGTAGCTCTCACTGTGCCTGGTCTAGGACAACAGATGTTTATCATGTCGGAACGGAATATTGGGTGCATTTTTATTAATGCGAAGGGTCCTCATTTGTTGTGGGCTTAACGTTGCAAGTGTCAGTTTCGGGCAATAGGAAATGTAGTTACCTTTAAGTATTGATGCTATATGCATTACTACTTCAGTGCATGTTTATTGTCCAAACTTAATTTATTAAACGTGTGAATTCACCAACTTTATGTTGACTCTCTAAGCATGTTTTTCTTAGGAAACTGAAGCATGTATTTGATGTGCATGGAGTCAAGCATCATGATAGGCTGCATTTATAGAGCTCATCCGGGGTTTTATAAACGGAGAAATTATCCAAATTGTTGAATAAATGTTTAAGACAATTTTTATAACATTTGCACTTTAGTTCATGTAATAATTGTATAGATAATCTTTTATCTGTTGCTCTACATACTATCTGCTGTTGATTCACCTACGTGACACTCAAATATTATTTCCCCTGCATTTGACCAATTTGGGGGTGCCACAGCAGACTTGTTTACCAAAGCTCTATCACAAGATAGGTTTGCGTATCTTGTTGGCCGTCTTGATATGAAGTATATGACTCTAGATGACTTGGAGGTTCTGGCAAATGAAGCTGCTTGATATTCTCTCATAATGACTTCTAAGCAGATCACAGCCTAGGACTCAGACTTCAATTAAGGAAAGTTTATCACGGACGATAACTTATCCTTCTAAACAAGAAATTCATATTTCTCAGTCATGAGCTTCTTATAAAAACATTCAAAATTTTTAATTTCATGAAAAACGATTTCTAAGTAAATGTCAGCTTAGAACTCGCACTTTACCTTAAGGAAAGTTTATGACGGATGATACCTTATCCTTCACAACGGGAAATTAACATTTCTCGGTCATGAGCTAGTCACAGAACAATCAAAGTTTTGAACTCATGAAAAACGGACCCAAAAGGGAATTGTACGTTTCAGTGCGCTTTCCCTATGCAATAGAAGAGAAGTCTTCTATCATGATTATTTTAAAACCGTTGAACACAGTTTTTCAAGAATTTCTCAAAAGGTTTTTCTAAATCTTTCAAAATTGTGTGTTCAAGACTCCCTTCCTCATAAAATGGTTTTAATATCTCAAAAATGTCCTATTTTATTTTGATCAATTTTTGAGGGGGAGCGTTTTAAAATTTAAGCCTTTAATGTTGTTGGGTACATCTCGTAAATTGTCATATTTTATGTATCCAACACATTCCGAAAATGATATAAAATACTCAAATGTCATATATTATATCAGATAAGGCATCTCATCTCCGTACCTTAACATATTTGTGGTGTCATTTTTTCCTATATATTTTCAAATTTTGATCAATTAGGACCCACATATATTGTTAAGGGGGAGCTTCCCGACTAAAATTTCTATGAATCATGCGTGTACACATGCTTCTCTTCCAATCGGTTTTTAGAAATTGTCATATTTTAATCAATTGGTATCTATAATATTATGTTTTTATATTAGAGATAGGGGAGAAAATATGATTAAAATGTAATATATCGCAACATGTGATCTTAAAGACTCAAGTGCAACTCTTTCCTTCACATGCTAAAATATTTCGAATATCGATGCATGTGTGTAGGCGGAGTATTTCGGAAATGTAAAACTTTCAAAGTGTTAAAAAGTTTTGATTTTTATCAAGCGCTTTGAATGGTTTTCAATGGTTTATGGTTACGATCTATACCCAAAACACCTACTATCCACGATGGAATGATGGAGTCAAAAGGTGGTTTGGGATAGGAAACTAAGTCCTATGATCCAACCAGAACTGGAGGGATCTACCCAAGGACATTCCATAGCTAGAAATAGTTTTCCTTAGGAAAGATGGAGTTGAATGAAGCTGAATGCGGACCAACTACTTAAGTTAGAACTAGAAAAATCACAACAAGGTGCTAGTGATGACTTATTGGTAAGCATTGAAGATGTTGAATATTCTTTGCAACTTAGGCAGAAACCAGGTCAACACATCTATCGAAGACAAGTGTCATGGACCCAGTGATGCAATGCACAACCCTTCCCTAGCCATTCGGGTTTCTCTCAAAAGAAACTTGTCTCATTGTCACGGAGATCAACACGTATCTATTGACTTTCTCACTCCGAGTTAGTTAATATTGAAAAGGTGGCAGTTTGCTCCAGCCTCCGATTACCAAAATGCACTTATCGAGTCTAGAGCCAAACGAGATTTATCTATCATCTCATTAGGACACAATCGAGTACTACGCATTATCCTTGTGATATTGCCAGAACATCTGAGTGATACGAACAATGAAGATGGAAATCATGCTTGAGTCAACATAAAACAAGCTCGTGGTAGGTAACTTGTGCGATTCTACACGAATCAAACATGTGATAACTGGAATGCAACTAATTAGATTCTAATAGATTCAAACTTGATTCCAAGCTTCTTCGCAAAATCCGTGTGATCTTGCCAGAACATTCAGAGTGACACTCTTTAGTGCTCACAGCGACGAATGGAAATCCTTCCAGTGTCAACATCAAACAGCACTACGGTAGGTGACTCGCAAGATTCTCTATGAATCAAGCTTGTGACAAACTGGAAAGCAAAAATGGTGCGATTATTATAGAATCAAACTTGTTCCAGGAATTCTGAAGTGACGACTCTAATCAGACGGATAATTTATCCTTATGATTCACTCTTTACGTTCGCAGTCTGCTTTGAGACGGTCGAGTAACGAGAACTGGCTACTACCACCGGGAAACCCTGTCAAGGAGGTTCTTTATCGAATCTACCCGATCACAGGTACGGTATCTAATATCGTCTAACGGTCTTCACCGACCGGAGGTAAAACGCTACCGAGTTAGGGTGAAATGTTCAAAGCCATTTCATTTGTGTCTATATATGTTACTGCATATCAAGAAGGTGGTGTAGCTGTGTACTAACCGATGTCGATTCAGAAGTCACAAGAGCACAAGATGGCAATAAACAGGATACTTAAGAATGTTATAGGTCATCTTGTCACAAAGAGCACAAGATGAACATTATCAAGGATAGATTGAAGATCTCAAGCACTCAAAGTCAAACGACAAAGTCTCAAGATAAAGATCACAAACGCATGAAGGAACAAAGAAGTTACAAATAAGATCAAGACCAAGATACAAGACCCAAGAAGGAAGATCTGCTCCACAAGAATGTATTCTATCAATCATCTTATGCATTTTAAAGATGACCGATACATTCGGGGAGATTGTTAGCCCTATATTTTATATAGTCAAACAAGACTTTAATAGGTCATCTTAGTCGTTAACGGTCTTGTATTTTAATAGGTTAGTCGGGTTAACCAGGCTTGGACCTTAAGCTAATATTGTCTAAGGTAGGGTTTTTATGCCTAAGATAGGCCAAGCCTGGCCCAAGAAACAAGCCCATGAGCCCACTAAGCTCATGGGTATATAAACCCTCTTCCATGTGTGGAAGAGGGTGTTGGTTCATATTACTTTCTCTCTCTAGTAAACATTAACCTTCCACCATTCTCTCTACTTTATCTCTCTAATTTTCTTTTCTTTCTCTCTCTAAATCTACTATAAATCTTGTGTTATGGATTGAAGTGGGATTAACACATAATCAATGGAAAAGGAAATATTAACACAAGGAAATTGGAATTTGAAGAAGTGTTCTTTGTGAAGGAATTGAATGACTTCAATATCTTCTTTGTATCATAGATGTGTGATAAAAAGAACAAGGTACTGTTTACTAATATAGACTGTATGGTAGTATCTTCAGACTTTGAGATGCCAAAAGAGTCTCAAATCCTACTCCAGGTTCCTAGGCAGGAAAACATGTATACTTTGAATCTCCATACTATTGTTCCAACAAGTGGTATTACATGTTTGTTAGCTAAAGCTTTTGTTGATGAGTCTAATTTGTGGCATAGGAGGTTAGACATATGAATTTCAAAAATCTTAATAAACTTGTTAAGGGAAATCTTGTTAGAGGACTCCCTTAAAAGTCTTCTTAAAATGACCTCACATATGTTGCTTGACAAAAGGGTAAGCAACACAAGGCCTCTTATAAGACCAAGACTGTCAATTCTGTGACTAAACCCTTGCAACTCTTGCATATGGACCTTTTTGGACCTGATCTATTAGGAGTATTAGTCATAAGACCTTTTGCCTAGTTATCACTAATGATTTTAGCAAGTTTAGTTAGGTTTTGTTTATGGCTCATAAGAGTGAAACCAATGAATTGCTTATAGACTTTGTAACATTAGTTGAAAAATAGTTCACTAAATAGGTTATGGTCATTAGAACTGATAATATGACAGAATTCAAGAATGTCAAATTTGATGAATTCTGTAGGTCTAAGGGTATCAAGAGACAATTTAGTAATGCTAGGACTCCACAAAAAAATGGGGCAGATGAGAGGAAAAATAGAACACTTATTGAGGCTGCTAGGACTATGTTAGCTGATTCTCTTTTACCTAATACATTTTGGGCAGAAGCAATCAACACTACTTGCTATATACTTAATAGAGTCTTAGTGGCCAAGCCTCATAACAAGACCCCTTATGAACTTTTGACTGATATTAAACCAACCATAGGTTATATAAGACCTTTTGGGTGTCATGTCTCTATTTTGAACACTCTTGATCATTTGGGAAAGTTTGATGGAAAGTATGATTCAGGATACTTAGTTGGATACTTTATGCAAAGTAGATCCTTTAGGGTACATAATTTAGCATCATACATGGTAGAAGAAAATGCTCATGTCAATTTCTTAGAGAATAAGCCTAATGTTCCAAGAATAGGTTATGCTTGGTGTTTGATTTAGACTATCTGACTAACTCCATGAACTATAATTCTATGCAAAAGGTCTGTCAAACTAACAATGCAGGTGTAGAAGAACAACTAGCACAAACACACAATAAAAAGATTCTCCTAACTCAGACTCTGAGGATGATGATGTTGATGGGAATATTTTTGTACCTGTCCTACCTCCTGTTTCACCTACATTGCCCAATCCAACACAGAAGCAACCAGTAATACCAATGGATGATCAAGCCTCAAATGATGAACTTTAGAGGCTTATTGATCAAGAACAAAGAGCTATAGTTGAAACATAGCAAGTTAGAGAATAACCTTTAGAATCTCAAGGCTCAGCAGTACATGTACATACTAGCGGTACCTCACATCCAAGTACCGCTAAGAAAAATCGTTCAACTATTGCTGACTCAATAGAATACATTCTTCAATCAATGGATGATGAAGACATTTATGCTAGTCCAAAGGAAGGAATCTTCTCCAAATATTCCTATGATGAGGAGGGTGCAACAACTGATTTTAATAACATGGAATCAACAATTCCAGTCAGTTCTATTTTCACTCATATAGTTAACACTAGTCATCCTATAAATCAGATAATTAGTGATCCTAAATTAGCTGTTCAGACTAGAAGACAAGCTAAAGCTAGCACTAAAGCCCATGCACTTATTAGTTATGCCAAGAAACAGTAGAGAACAAACCACAAGGATACACAACATTATCTGCTTGCTTGCTTTTTTATGACAGATAGAGCCTAAGAACATTTCTCAAGCTCATGGAGATGAAAGTTGGGTGGATGTTATGTAGGATGAGCTGATGCAATTTGAAATACGAAAGGTTTGGATTCTTGTTGACCTACCATATGAAAAAAGAGTAATTGGTACTAGGTGGATTTTCAGAAACAAAAAGGATGAAAGAGGTGTTGTAGTCAAGAACAAGGCAAGGCTTGTTGCTCAAGGCTATAGAAAGGAAGAAGGGATAGACTATGATGAGATTTTTGCACCAGTAGAAAGAATAGAAGCCATTAGGTTATTTTTGACCTTTGCATCATATATAGGGTTTATTGTCTATCAAATGGATGTGAAAAGTGCTTTCTTATATGGCACTATAACTGAGGAAGTGTATGTTGCACAACCTCAAGGTTTTGTAGATCCTAAGTTTTCAAACAGAGTTTACAAAGTGATCAAAGCTCTTTATGGTCTTCATCAAGCTCCTAGAGCTTGGTATGCTACACTTTCAAGTTTTCTCTTGAAGCATGGACACAGAAGAGGGACAATTGATAAAACTCTTTTCATCAAGAAAGATAAATGGGACATAATGTTAGTTCAAGTGTATGTAGATGATAGTATCTTTGGATCAACTAGGAAGACATGATGTGAAGATTTTAAAGAATTGATGAAAGGAAGATTTCAGATGAGTTCTATGGGAGAACTTACTTTCTTCTTAGGACTTCAATTCAAACCGAGGGAAGATGGAATATTTATCAGTCAAGATAAATATGTTATTGAAATCTTGAAGAAATTTTCAAGTATGGATACAAGGAGTACGAGTACACCTTTTGAAGCTAAGAAGTCTTTGTCAAAATATGAACATGATACAGATATGGATCTTCACTTATACAGGTCCATGATTGGTTCACTTATGTATCTTACTGCTTCTAGGCCAGATATCAAGTTTGCAGTGTGTGCTTGTTCAAGGTTTCAAGTCAATCCCAAAGTTTCACATCTACAAGTAGTGAAAAGGATTTTCAAGTATCTTAAGGTCGACCTAATTTGGGATTATGGTACCTAATAAGTGTGAAAACACTTATCCTTTCACCACTTAATTATAATAAAAACAAGACCAAAACGTGTATTTGATGTCGTAAAAGTCGGAATTATGTGTTGTTTTTGTTTTTATTGTGTTTTAGGACAAAAATATGAAAAAAGAAGAAAACACGGCCTTTCACGGGCTTTTATCGAAGAAAAATACAAAAGACAAAGTCAAAAGATCAAAAGTGCAAGAAGAACGGAAGTCAAAGGCCTATTCTGAAGATTTATCGAAGAAAAAGTCTAAAGACGAAAGTTTAACGAAGTCGAAGAACCAAGTCTACTAAAAGAATAAAAATTAGAAGACGAGTTCATTTTATTATTCGACAAATCCCGAGACAAAGTCGAGAAAAAAGAGTTAATTAAAAAGACGAGAAGACAAGAAGAAAGAGAGAAGCAACAACACCCTCCCATTCTCCTATAAATACCCTCCTAATCTTCATTAGGAGGAGTTAGTCATTTTTTTAGTTTTTAAGTAGGAGTTACTTTCTCTCTCTAGAATTTCTCTTTCAAGTTTTGTTTAATCTTTCATCTTTTAATTTTGTAATTGAATCTTAATCATCTTAATTAATTCAAAGCTTTTTAGATAATATTCATTCTTCCTTTCTTAATCATAATCTATTATTTTTGTTTTATTAATCATGTAGTTGGTTTAATCTTGTTAATTGTTTGATTAATTTTCTTATTAGATTGTGCTTATTGATTTGGTGTGTTTGATGTTTTAGCTTATTGTGCTTTTTGATTAATTAGCGTTTTGCTTATTTTCATTTAAGTTGTTTTTATTAGTTTAAATCTTTTAAAAGTTACTTTTTAATATTTAGCTTATTTAGTGTTTTTAAAGTTCTTAAATTGTGGCTTATTTGCTTTTTCTTAAAATAAATTTGGTTAAAGTTTTAGTTAAGTGCTTATTAGATTTTAGCTTATTTTCAATTTTGCTTAATTTTGCTTATCCGGGTTTTAGAAAGCCTAGTATTCCGGATTGGGTCCATTTTCTTTATTCCGAATAAGCTCTTTAAACATTCCGGATTGCATTAGAACTGCATTCCGGATTAAGGTGTTATTAAGTGATTTCGGATTAGAACCTTCATCATATCCCGGATTGCGTTAGTATTTATTCCGGATAAGAGTTGTTTTCAAGATTCTGGATTAGTAAGTTTTTTATTATTCCGGATAAGGATTTCACATTCCGGATTACTTTAGAAGTTGGGCATTCTGGATAACGTGTAGACGGATTCCGGATTGTGTCATTATTTTGGACTCTGGATAAGCAAGAGTTAGACATTCCGGATTGTGTCATAATTTTAGATTCTGGATAAGAGTTAGAAAGCTTATTCTGGATTGCTTGCTTTATAGCATATTCCGGATTAGCTATTTTTTATAAATTCCGGATAAGGTGTGAAGTCCACACATTCCGGATTGTATGTGCAATATTGATTCCGAATAGTGTGTAGCACTTGATTCCGGATTAGCTTAAGTTTTAATTTTTCCCGACTTATGTTTTGCTAGTATTCCGAATTAATTTCAAGCCTTAATTTTTTCCCGCCATTTTTACTTAGTATTTTTCTTTAAGTGTTTTATCTTAGATTATTTTCAAGTTTGCATTTTTATAAAGTTTTAATTTCAAGTTTACATTTTATTAAGTTTTAATCTTTTGTCATTTATTTTTAAAGTCTTGATCTTTAGTTTATAATCTTTAAAATTTTCAACTTTATTTTAAAATAGATAATCAACTTTAATTATTTTTACTAAGATCAACTGTGCATCATTCATTCTGGATAAGCTATCAAGGTTAGACATCCTTCTTTTATTTTTATGTTTAATAACTTTAACGTTTATATTACTAGTAGACATAGATAATCAAAAGCTCCCCCTTTTAGTGACCAAAAACAAAAAGTCCACCCTAAACCGTGATCAATTCGAATTGAATCGAGTACGAACAACACACAACAAGATCACACACAAATCTTGTCATATTAAAATGGCGTCGCTGCCGGCTCTTTTCGTAAAGATTAACGGTTTTTTGTGAGAAAAATTGGATTTTGGGATCCGTTCTCTTGGGAACGTTATTTTCATAGCATAAAAATTTTAAAAAAAATCCTAAAAAATATAAAATTTTCAAAAAATTCCAAAAAAATAAAAGAGACAAAAAATAAAAAATATTGTATTGCTTTTTTAGTGTATGCGTACTCGATGTTCGTCTAATCTTAAGCCTGAGACTCGTAACGACCTAGATATGGTCGGTGTGCATAATAATAACAATCCATCACACCCCGTTGTGAATAATTACAACCATAACCCTCAACCCGACATTCGTACGATGGAGGAGCTATGCCAACCGACAATGAATGGACGTGGAGGACCGATTGCGCCGATGCAAATCACGGCTCCCGAATTTTCGTTGAAGCATCACATGATCCAACAAGTTCAAAATTCTTGCCCATTTCGCGGATTACCGGATGATGATGCCAAGAAACACCTCGATAAATTCATAACCGTCACTCAAAGCATGAAATTGCTCGGTGTTGCCATGGATTTCTCCTTCTTCATCTTTTTCCACACACTTTATCCCACCATGTCGAAAAATGGTTTGATCGTCTTCCTAAAAACTCAATTCATACATGGGACGTGATGACTCAACCATTTTTGTCGCGCTTCTTTCCACCATCCATGGTAACTAGTCGTAGGAATCAAATCATTGGTTTCACTCAAGAACCTGATGAGTCTCTTTTTGATGCTTGGGAACGTTATAATGTCTTGATCGATCGTTGTCCTAATCATAATATGCTCCCCGTCACTCTAATTGATACTTTCTACAACGGTTTAACTTTTCGTGATCGTGATACGATTAATGCCGCCGCCGGTGGTACATTTATGAAAAGAAGACCCGAGGATTGTAGAGAGCTAATCGAGAACATGACCACTCATCACAAAAATTAGGATTCATCCGCATCCTCAAGAAATAACCCGATGGTCAATGTTTCTTCTACTTCATCAAACCCCAAGTTAACCGAACTCACCCAACTCACCCGCCAACTAGCCGAGATGAACAAAAATTTCTTAACCATGGCTACGAAGCAATATCAACAAGTTAATGTTGTAGCACTTTCTTGTGAGACTTGCGACGGTTCTCACTCATACACCGATTGTCCTTCTACTCAAGACAATCCTTGTAAGAACGTGTACGCGGCTAACGGTAACTTTTCCACGGGAGGTTATCAAGCACGTCCTCAAGGTGACAGTAATTTGCTAAGTTATCGTTAAAACAATTTTCTTTCACCACCCGGTTTTCCTCCTCAAAACCAAAACAACCTCAATCGCAACAATCAAAGCCAACCATGAGCACCTAATCAATATCAAACCCAAAGAAACCCATATCCACCTCTAGGAAATAATCAAGTTTACCAACCACCCACCTATCAACCACCCGCTTACCAAGCTCCACCTTTTAACCAACCTACGACATTTAATCAAGAGATCGAAACCTACATGAGGACTAATGACGTGTTGGTGAAAAATCTTCAAAGCCAAATTATTAACTTGAAAGGTGACATGGCTAAACAAGGGAATGATCTTTGAGCCGAGCTTAGGAATGACATGCGAAACTCTTTAAGCAATCAAACGAATGACTTAAGGGATATGATGGCTAGTTTCTTCCAAAGTAATCAACCCTCTGCTTCGGGTTCTCTTCCGAGTAACACCATTGCAAATCCAAGAGCGGAGATGAAAGCAATCACTACCCGCAGTGGAAAAGGCTATAAGGAACCCGAGATTCCTAAACCTACTCCGGTGATTGTGACAAAGGATAACGAGCAACCTTCACCAATTCCTTCACTTTCCAACCCCACCCCTCCACAACCAAAGGATGTGAGTGACCAATCTATTCCCAAGCCTTCCTCTCAACCCGACATACCTTATCCTTCAAGGTTTAGGAAAGAGAAGTTGAAGAACAAGGATGATATTCAAGTTTCAAACTTTCTTAAAATGTTTAAACAATTAAATTTCAACATCTCCTTTGTCGAGGCGCTCGCTCACATGCCTAAATATGCTAAAATGTTTAAGGATCTTCTCAGTGATAAGGAAAAAATTCTTGATATTTATCAAACCCAACTTAATGAGAATCGCTCTGTGGTTCTTTTAAGGAAATTACCAACCAAACTTGGTGATCTGGGTCGTTTTCTCATTCCTTGAAACTTTCCAGGGGTAGAGAATTGTATGGCCCTAGCCGATCTAGGTGCTAGTATCAACTTAATGACATTAAGCGTTTGTAAACAATTATCTCTACCCGAGCTAGTCCCCACACGTATGACATTGGAATTAGCTAACCGTATGGTTGCTTATCCGGCGGGGATAGCCGAAGATGTCTTCGTCGGTGTAGACAAATTCATATTTCCGGCGGATTTTGTTGTCGTTAACTACTAAATGGATCCCCGTGTTCCATTAATCGTTGGACGTCCATTCTTGAGGACCGGTCGCACTCTTATTGATGTAGCCACGGGCGAATTAATCATGAGAGTTGGTGACGACAAAATCATCTTCAACATGGGTAAACTTTCTAAGAAACCTTATGAACACTCGAACGTTAATTTCATTGACGTACTTGATGAGGCTTGTGAGGAACATTTCAAAGATGCTTGTAAAAGTGGTCTCTCTCCTTTACCTCATGTTGAGAACGTAGCTTCTATTGCTCCATCATTGACTCAATTTGGAGAAAGTGACTTTCTTTTGAAAGAATTTGAAGCAAGTTTAGGGGATGTGGACTTAAAATATGAAGATTCTCCCACCGATTGGGAAGAAGACATTCGTACCATTGAGAGACTTCTCAATGAGGACCATATTTCTCCACCTACTCCTAAGGAAGTTACAAACGATGATCCGAATTTGAATAAGCCTTCCATCGACAATCCTTTGGATTTAGAGCTTAAGGAGTTACCGTCTCATCTTGAATACGTTTTCCTAGAAGACAATAAGAAGTTACCCGTCATCATTGCAAAGAACTTAAAAGAGGATGTAAAATCTCGACTTATCGATGTGCTCAAAAATCATAAGAAAGCAATTGCTTGGAAAATTTCCGACATCCGCGGAATTGATCCTAACTTTTGCACTCATAAAATTATCATGGAAGATGACTTTAAACCCGCAATCCAAAGCCAAAGAAGGCTTAATCCAAAAATTCATGATGTCATCAAGAAAGAAGTTATCAAACTTCTAGATGCCGGAATGATTTACCCTATTTTGGATTCGCCATGGGTTGCCCCGTCCATTGTGTGCCTAAGAAAGGCGGAATAATCGTTGTTCCCAATGAAAACAACGAGTTGATTCCTGCTCGACTTGTCACGGGTTGGCGAGTTTGCATAGACTATCGCAAGCTCAATGATGCCACTCATAAGGATCATGTTCCTCTTCCTTTCATGGATCAAATGCTCGAGCATTTAGCGGGTAATGACTACTATTGCTTCTTAGACGGTTTCTCCGGGTATTTTCAAATTCCTATCGATCTAAAAGACCAAGAGAAAACCACATTCACTTGTCCTTACGGAACATTTGCTTACAAAAGAATGCTTTTCGGCTTATGCAATGCTCCTGGGACTTTCCAAAGGTGTATGATGGCTATATTCCATGACATGGTTCAAGAAACTATGCAAGTTTTTATGGACGATTTCTCGGTCTATGGTGATTCTTTCTCATCTTGCCTTGCCAATTTAGAACGTATGCTTAAACGGTGTGAAGACACTCGTCTCGTTCTTAATTGTGAAAAATGCCATTTCATGGTAAAAGAAGGCATTGTCTTCGGTCACAAAATTTCCAAAGCCGGTATCGAAGTCGACCGTGCTAAAGTTGACGTCATTGCTAAGTTGCCTCCACCTACCACCGTCAAAGGAGTTAGGAGTTTTTAGGTCATGCGGGATTTTTTCGTCGTTTCATCTAAGATTTCTCTAAGATAGCTCATCCAATGACTCACCTCTTAGAAAAGGATGCTCCTTTCATCTTTTCTCAAGAATGTCTCGATTCTTTCGAACTTCTTAAAGGTAAATTAACTAGGGCACCGGTCTTAGTCTCTCCAAATTGGGAGTTACCTTTCGAGCTCATGTGTGATACTAGTGATTTCGCGGTAGGAGCGGTTTTAGGTCAACAAGTTAACAAACATTTCCAACCAATCCATTATGCTAGCAAGACAATGACGGGGGCTCAAATGCATTATACCACTACCGAAAAAGAGCTTTTATCCGTAGTGTATGCTTTTGAGAAATCCATCCCCTATCTTGTGCTTTCCACCACCATCGTTTACACCGATCATTCCGCCTTGAAATACTTGTTGACCAAGCAAGATGCTAAACCGATACTCCTCCGTTGGGTTTTGCTCCTCCAAGAATTTAAAATCGAAATTCTTGATAAAAAGGGTGTAAAACCCGCATGCTTTTACCATGAACATTACACTTATGACCGTACGTACAGGATGAAAAGTTTCCTAATATAACATGAACACGTATCGCGAATATTAATTACAAGAATTACGTACGTGTTATTACACGATAATTATTAAATACGTGTTAGTACACGATAATTATTAACAATAATAATTATAATCACGAACATAAAATCATGAACACGAAATCACGAACAGATAATTATGTACTTACGTATATTATTAACACGATGAATGTCGTTACGTACAAGTAATTATAATAACATAAATTATAATAACATGAATAATTAATAATTACGCAACACGTAAACACGAATAATTAACACGATTATTCTTCGTATATTAAATTAAACACGGTAAGTCATTACGTACGTAATAGTTATGTTTAAACGTATAAAGAACCATGGGGAAAATTCACGACATTTCAATACACGATTATGCGCGTCATTTAACAAGACGCGAATTATATAAAAGGTATAGGTGTTTGATTTGGGCCGTTTAGACAAGAGAGAACAAGAAAACATGGGCTCTAGGCACAATAGGAATCCTAGGCCGCCTATAATGTAAAGATACCAGGGGGTATATTTTATTTAGACAGATAATATCAAAACCCTAAAACATAGTAAACATACCGCACTTTTCTTCCCTTTTCTTCTCCAGCCGTCGGTTTTCATCACCAAGAACAAGGAAAACATTCGTGGTTCTGAATTCAAGGTCAAGGTGGTCGTTCACAGATTATTCATAAACCATAAGCGTATTCTAGGTAATCGTAATCTCTTTTCTTATTTGTTTAAAATCTATTAGTCGAATCTATGATTAAAGAATTAAAACGTGGGAATTAATAGGACTGTGGGTTGGTGTCGTGTTGTCAGTCTACACACAAACCGAGACTCAGGGGAGTCTCGGTGGTGATCAAATACCACCAGCCGCAAGGCCAGTGGCTGGGATTGGTCTGTCGGTGGTAAATAAACCCCATCAGTCGCAACCCCTACAGCCAGCAGGGGTACGTTTGGCTTAAGTGTGGCAACGGCAGCCAAGCAGGGGAAACCACTGGCTGCGGCCAGTGGTCTGTTTGTTCAAGCAGTGGGAACCGAGAGTCTATGACTCTCGTTGGGAATTTCAGACGCAGCAGGGGGAACTGGCTACTGCCAGTGGCTACTGCGCAGCCAGCAGCAACACCAGGGGTGTTTGGCTGCTGGTTTTGGACAGGGCGTTTGGTTAACAGTTTTAGAAAACTTAGAAGGGATGTTTGGTTATCATTTTCAAGCTAGTTTTATTAATTTAATTAGGGTATTAAATTAATCATGCAATATTAAATTTATTTAATCTATTTAATATTGATTTTAATCTAGTCAAGTTAGGTTATATTATTTAAAACCTTAGTTATACGAGAATTACGAATTTATTTGGTCTGGTTCATGGGATTTTGGGTCAGGTTCACGTCACGTTTAAAATTATAACACACGGGTTCGATTCATGATTCCTTTTACAAGTTTAGTTTATTTTACAAGTATATAAAATTTACAAGTTAATTAAATTAATTTTTCATGGTATACAATTAATTTAATTAAAATCATGGACTTAGGTTGATTATTATTATTAAATAATACATGTTTTTAACCTAAGTATTTAATTATTTTTTTTACACTATAGTATTAATTAATTATTAAACATGGGGTATAATTAATTAATAATCATGACTTAGGTTATACTAATTTAATATCAGCATATGTTTAACCTAAGTATTTCTTTTACACTTAATTAAATCATGTTATATTTAATTAAATCTTATAACCTATAGTTTATTTAATTTACATGTTATATTTAATAAACTATATTATTAATCACATGACTTAGTATAATTAATCAGTAGAACTAAGCTAATATTATTCTAAATATGGAAGCTTTCTATTTTTAGAAACTTATTTATTTTAAGCAGCTGGTCTATTTTTGTAAACTTTTTATTTTTGGAAACTTTCTATTTTTGGAAACATTCTATTTTAGGAAACCTACTATTTTTAGAAAGTTACTTATTATTATACAACAAGTATAATAATACAAGAAATACAAGTAATGCTTAATCAGAATATACAAAATACATGATAAACATAGCATAACGATAAAATCAGTAAAACATGACATGAACATATAAAACAAGCTAAGACATGACATAAATCCAGTTACGTACTCAGTAATCAGAATACTTATACACGTATATTATTTATGTAGCATTAGTGAGATCGAAGTAGGACTCTCTTCCGTTCGTCTTCTTCGTTCACTGGACACAAGGTACGGATTCTCCGTCCTTTCAGTATGGACATTCTTCCTTATTAGGATTCCCCGTATGCAGCCAACTGTTTTCCTAGTATATGTTTTACATGTTTTTGAATTGCATATGTTTAATTAGATACCTAAAGTCATATACATGCATGACTAGTTTCACCTAGTTATGGAGGTACCAAAACCATAACACTGGAGGCACCAGTGTTATGACTCCACCACGACGGAGTGATAGCTCGTGGCGTCCCTTCAGCTTTTGGCCATATTATTATTATTATCATGTGGGGAGTATGGGTTCATCCTAGTTTACATGTTTCAGTAGATTATTTAGGTGAATGTGGTGTGTGCCTTGCATCCTTCACAAGGAGTTGATCCCTCCTACCCATACACTTATATTAATTAGAGGTAGCCCCTCTAATTGCATGACGAGGTCACCCCTCCAAGTATTCATGCACGTTGATATTTCATGACCTATATTTGCTGATGGTTAACATGTTAAACAGTTTTCATAAGATAAACATAAGGCTTTTCAAACTATAAAACCAGTTTACTAAGTTATACCAGGTTTTCCAGGACTTATATATTTCCGCTACAATTAAGTCTTTATTATGTTTCAGTCATTCATACTATGTCATATATCCGTGCACTGAGCGTTTTACTCAGCCGTTACTTTCCTTTCCATGTCCCAAAACAGCAGGTACCCAAGGACAGACTCGAGCATTTGGAGGACGTGCATAGGATGGAAGCTGCCATAGACTTCTTTTCCTTTTTCCTTCATATATTTATGCTTGTGTAGTCTTTGTTCATTTCATTTACTTTATTTATGTTTTGGGCTTATGTTTGGGAACCGATGTTTGATTCCGGTTTTCCCAATGGTCATGTATGTTTCACTACATATTACCTTGCATGCTTTGATGACACGCCATAACTACGCGTAACGGTCCACTTATCAAAGTGGGGTGTTACAATTACGGTATTAGAGCCAAGTCTTCGACCTTTAGGCTCTAAAACTTGAACTGTGACTAGTGAGTAGTCACCAGGGGCTTCCTAAGCCAACGTTTGTTATTCCACGTATTGATGTTTTCAGTACATTGTTGTTTTAACCATGATGTTTTCAGCACCTTGATGTTTTAACCTTGATGTTTTCATCAATATTATTTCACTAATATGGATGGACAACCGTCATTCATATTTAGTTATGTGTCATTGTTTCATGCATGATGTTCCTCGTGAACTGTGATTAATGTGAACTGAACCCCAGTAGTTCAAAATTGGTCACATAAAAGAATTTATGTTAAGTTTTGATAGCTGAGTTTCAGTTAATTATTTCATGTATCATTGTCTCAGGTTTATGACTAAGTAACGGTAGGTACAGGATCGGTCCTATTTAGTCGCATGTGCTTTTACCAAAACTTTTAACTTTGGGACCGACCCATAGGTGTCCCCTCGCCATGTCTTTTGTTTTGGGACCGACCCATAGGCGTCCGCTCGCGCATATAAAAGTTTTTATAAACTGCATCATGCATTCATGCACTGTTTTTCATGCATAAATTTTTCTCATGATTTATTTGCATAATTTTTTTTAAGTCCCCTTATAAGTTATTATGTTTTTATGTCAAGTATGTTTTCATACTATCATGGTTAACTTCAGTTTCATGCTGATTATGTTATACACTCCTTCATGTTAGGTTGTTTCATGTTTCTTCTTGATGATTTCGTCTTCATGTGATTACGTCTTATGTCTCTCTTGTCATTTATGCTTTCATGCAAGACACTGTTGGAATTCATATAAATCCTGCTTTCATTATAGTCATGGTTGGTTTTCATTAATCATGCTTTCAGGAAAATCACCGTTGAAATTCCTTTAACCACACGTTAGCATTTCTCTATGCAACCAGAATGAGATATATACTGGCATTGCCAGGTTATCATGATGGTCTTTCTAACCGTTTAACCAGTTATTTTCCTTTAAATCATGTTAGACGATCGACCCCATACCAATCATTTCATGTGCATTCCATGTGTAATCCATGTATCGTATTCCATGTGCACATTCCACTTGCTGATACTCTACAAATTGCTGATGCCACTCATAGCTTGGAGATGTTACTAAGGGTTGATGCTGCGGATTTTAGAGACGCTATGAGATGCTGATGTTGTTCACAACTTGGAGATCTTACAAGACGAAGACAAAGGCGTTAGATCAAAGCGATCGGACGAGAAGATGCTTCACCACCAGACGATTTCCATCAATCATTGTCCCTAATTATTAGTTACATGTCACACGTCATTCAGTTGTCGTTTCAGTCATATGAGTGAGAACCGGTACCAGCCGGCCACTCAGCTGAATAGTTACATGAATCACTGTCATGAGAATGATCGTCATGGAACTAACAGACAAGACGATAGTAACCACTACGGTGACAGCAACTATCCTAGCAATCGCAACAGAAGTTCTGGCCACGGACGTGCTCAGAAATACAAAAGATCAGTAGTCCAACCGATCCGCCAGTTCTGGCATAATAACCTAATATTTGTAGTTCTATTTGTTTCACATCTCAAGACACATGTCAAGACACCAGTCAAGAAACGTGTCATGCTTATATTTCCCAAGACACGGGTCAAGACACATGACTCACGTCCAATTCTGGAACATCCCTAAGAAATTCAGGGTACCCTCCAAAGGGTATATCTATTATGTGGTGCCATGTATTAATCAGGTCACAAGAATTTCTGTACCATCACCGGCGTATTAGTGAGATCTGCCACGATTGTTCGATGACACTTTCATTTCTTACACCCATATTTCATATATTCATGACCATAAAGGACGTCATTCGTATTCCTCATGTATACGAAGGTTTTCCTTCAGCCTAATGATGAGATCCAAGCTGCTAACGCATTACCTCGGACAGATGCAAGTTGAATTTAATCCTAACTATGGACTACGAGCGGCACACCCTAATACGATTCATGATTTTATACAGTAATATTCAGGATCCTGAATCCATCCAGCATGGTTTTCCATCAGGAAAATCTGTACAATTATCTATGTTTTGCAAGCACGTGTGTGGTTAGATATGTCTGCTAAGATTTTCTAGCTGTCAGTTAAGACACGACCACTGAAGTTCCTTTTACGCATAACAAGCAGATTATTCCAAAATCATCCCATACATTCTAGAAGAACCTTCAAGGAGAAGGACGGTAACATGAGATTATGTGTCGACTACCGTCGATTTAAACAAATCACCATCCATAACCGTTATTCTCCTCTATGTGTTGACAACATGTCCAATCGACTTTAGGGTGTCAAACACTTTTCCAAGACCGGACTCATGATCATGCTGCCAACAGTGACGAGTGAAAGAGCAGAACATTTCCATGAATGCTATTCGTACACGAGTCGGTCATGCTAGATTCGTGATTTTGTATTAGTCTCATAAATGCTCCAGCAACATTATAGACTTAATAAATTGAGTTTACATGAACCCATAAACAAATTCATCAGTATTTTCATTGAGAACAACCTGATTTTTTCTCTAGGTCTAGAGAAGAGCAGGAAGATCATATTTGCACTATGTTGCAAATTCTATGACAGGAGAAATTTCACCCTGGAAATTTTTCAATATCAATTCTGTTTGATTGTAGTGACACGCTGAATCACATAGATTCGCAAGGTTAATCTTACCATGACTCAGCTTATGTGTAAGGATGACAACCCTAGACTACATTAGGTGTTCCAGAAAATCCTACGCTAAGAGAAGTCTAATTTGGAGACTTATAATTCCGCAACTTTCTATGTATCAGGTTTCTACGAAGCAAGATATGGTTATGTTCATATCTAAGTACCTGACATACCAACAGGCTAAGATAGAACACCAACTGACTAGGATGTTTTCCATCATCGAAAACAAAGAGTGGACAGAAATAGGACAAGATCTCCATGGATTTTGGTTACCAGATTAACGCAAACTCGGAAGAAGCATGGTGCTATTTGGGTTATTGTCGACATTTAGATTAAGTCTGCAAAATCCTTACATCCGCAAGGATTTCAGAACCAACAGATTGATCAGACATGTTCCAGCTAAGGCTCATCAGATCACTTGGTAATCTCTCAGCTATCATGCAAGACAAAGGATCGCATTTGTGCTCCTTATTTACGTCCACGTCCTCATTCTAATTGTATGACTTGCTTTCGCACTCACGCTCATGACACTCTTCACGTTCATGATCGTATCCTGGCTTACGATTTTACGTTCATTTTCGTTCTGGGAAAGTTTTGCAAGAACTTGAGAGACCAGACTCAAGTTCAGTATAATTCCCTATCCTCAGATGGACGTTTCACATCACATTCCACGTCTCACCTTGTAGCGCTTGGCGTAACCGCAGTTGTATTCCATGTTCACGATATGTTTCACATGTCATGTTCATTCCACATTCCTCATATCACGTTCACGATATGTTACATGTATCATGGATCACGATATGTTTGCTCATACTACACTCACCATATCTCCACGTATCACGTTCAAAATTTTTCACGTATCACGTTCAAAATTTTTCACGTACTACGTTTCTATATGTCTCGCGCATCGTTGCTAATTATCAGTTAAGTTAGAGTGTTTTGCACGATAACATTTCAGTTACCCTTGCACGTTAATTCTAATTCCCTCGATCAAATTCAGGGGATCCATCTTATGTTGA
Source organism: Glebionis coronaria (assembly GCA_025667525.1). Taxonomy (NCBI): domain Eukaryota; kingdom Viridiplantae; phylum Streptophyta; class Magnoliopsida; order Asterales; family Asteraceae; genus Glebionis; species Glebionis coronaria. Next base: position 23,639,741 of record CM046880.1, read on the forward strand.
TAACCATGAACTTTGAGTGTTTTCAAGTCAAGGTCAGGAGGACCAAGATTTCTCATTTGTGTCAAGATCTTGTGGAGGAACCGCTCCGAGAGGGAAGCCACTTGCAAACGGACGAGTGCCATCCGGAGTTTATCCTCTCATCCTTTCATAATCAAGTAAGACTCTTTCAGTCACGTCACGTTCCATGTCCTTTTTAAGCTATGTCACGTTTCATGTGACTTTTAATTCCTTTTATCTTGCATACCCTTCTAGTTTGAGTCGGGTATGTTACGTTTCCAGTTACGTTATCTATAATTCGGGGACGAATTATTATTTTTAGGGGGGAAGAGTTGTAAAACCCGCATGATTTTACCATGAACAGTACACTTATGACCGTACGTACAGGATGAAAACTTTCTTTATATAACATGAACACGTATCGCGAATATTAATTACAAGAATTATGTACGTGTTATTACACGATAAGTATTAAATACGTGTTAGTACACGATAATTATGAACAATAAAAACTATTATCACGAACATAAAATCATGAACACGAAATCACGAACAGATAATTATGTACTTACGTATATTATTAATACGGTGAATGTCGTTATGTACAAGTAATTATAATAACATAAATTATAATAACATGAATAATTAATATTTACGTAACACGTAAACACGAATAATTAACACGATTATTCTTCGTATATTAAATTAAACACGGTAAGTCATTACGTATATAATAGTTACGTTTAAACGTATAAAGATAACCATGGGGAAAATTCACGACATTTCAATACACGATTACGCGCGTCATTTAACAAGACGCGAATTATATAAAAGGTATAGGCGTTTGATTTGGGCCGTTTAGACAAGAGAGAACAAGAAAACATGGGCTCTAGGCCCAATAGGAATCCTAGGCCGCCTATAATGTAAATATACGGGGGGGGGGGGGTATATTTTATTTAGACAGAAATACCAAAACCCTAAAACATAGTAAACAGGCCGCACTTTTCTACCCCTTTGTTCTTCAGCCGTCGGTTTTCATCACCAAGAACAAGGAAAACATTTGTGGTTCTGAATTCAAGGTCAAGGTGGTCGTTCACAGATTATTCATAAACCATAAGCGAATTCTAGGTAATCGTAATCTCTTTTCTTGTTTGTTTAAAATCTATTAGTCGAATCTATGATTAAAGAATTAAAACGTGGGAATTAATAGGACTGTGGGTTGGTGTCGTGTTGTCAGTCTACACGCAAACCGAGACTCAGGGGAGTCTCAGTGGTGATCAAATACCACCAACCGCAAGGCCAGTGGCTGGGTTTGGTCTGTCGGTGGTAAAGAAACCCCATCAGCCGCAACCCCTGCAGCCAGCAGGGGTACGTTTGGCTTAGCAGTGGCAACGGCAGCCAAGCAGGGGAAACCACTGGCTGCGGCCAATGGTCTGTTTGTTCAGGCAGTGGGAACCGAGAGTCTATGACTCTCGGTGGGAATATTAGACGCAATAGGGGGAACTGGCTACTGCCAGTGGCTACTGTGCAGCCAGCAGCAACACCAGGGTTGTTTGGCTGCTGGTTTTAGACAGGGCATTTGGTTAACAGTTTTAGAAAACTTAAAAGGGGTGTTTGGTTATCATTTTCAAGCTAGTTTTATTAATTTAATTAGGGCATAAATTAATCATGCAATATTAAATTTATTTAATCTATTTAATATTGATTTTAATCTTGTCAAGTTAGGTTATATTATTTAAAACCTTAGTTATAAGAGAATTACTAAATTTATTTGGTCCGGTTCATGGGATTTCGGGTCCGGTTTACGTCACGTTTAAAATTATAACACACGGGTTCGATTCATGATTCCTTTTACAAGTTTAATTTATTTTACAAGTATATAAAATTTACAAGTTAATTAAATTAATTTGTCATGGTATATTATTAATTTAATTAAAATCATGGACTTAGGTTGATTATTATTATTAAATAATACATGTTTTTAACCGAAGTATTTAATTATTATTTTTACACTATAGTATTAAGTAATTATTAAGCATGGGGTATAATTAATTAATAATCATGACTTAGGTTATACTAATTTAATATCAGCATATGTTTAACCTAGTATTTCTTTTACAATTAATTAAATCATGTTAGATTTATTTAAATCTTATAACCTATAGTTTATTTAATTTACATGTTATAATTAATAAATTGTACTATTAATCACATGACTTAGTATAATTAATCAGTAGAACTAAGCTTATAATATTCTAAATATGGAAGCTTTCTATTTTTAGAAACTTATTTATTTTAAGCAGCTAGTCTATTTTTGGAAACTTTCTATTTTTGGAAACTTTCTATTTTTGGAAACATTCTATTTTAGGAAACCTGCTATTTTTAGAAAGTTACTTATTATTATACAACAAGTATAATAATACAAGAAATACAAGTAATGCTTAATCAGAATATACAGAATATATGATAAACACAGCATAACGATAAAATCAGTAAAACATGACATGAACATATAAAACAAGCTAAGACATGACATAAATCCAGTTACCTACTCAGTAATCAGAATACTTATACAAGTATATTATTTATGTAGCATTAGTGAGATCGAAGTAGGACTCTCTTGCGTTCGTCTTCTTCGGTCACTGGACACAAGGAACGGATTCTCCGTCCTTTCAGTATGGACATTCTTCCTTATTAGGATTCCCCGTATGCAGCCAACTGTTTTCCCAGTATATGTTTTATATGTTTTTGAATTGCTTATGTTTAATTAGATACCTAAAGCCATATACATGCATGACCAGTTTCACCTAGTTATGGAGGTACCATATCCATAACACTGAAGGCACTAGTGTTATGACTCCACCACGACGGAGTGATAGCTCATGGCGTCCCTTCAGATTTTGGCTATATTATTATTATTATCATGTGGGGCGTATGGGGGCATCCTAGTTTACATGTTTCAGCAGATTATTCAGGTGTATGTGGTGTGTGCCTTGCATCCTTCACAAGGAGTTGATCCCTCCTACCCAAACACTTATATTAATTAGAGGCAGCCCCTTTAATTGCATGACGAGGTCACCCCTCCAAGTATTCATGCACGTTGATATTTCATGACCTATATTGGCTGATGGTTAACATGTTAAACAGTTTTCATAAGATAAACATAAGGCTTTTCAAACTATAAAACCAGTTTACTAAGTTATATCGGGTTTTCCAGGACTTATACATTTCTGCTGCTATTAAGTCTTTATTATGTTCCAGTCATTCATACTGTAACACCCCACTTGGATAAGTGGACCGTTACGTGTATTTATGGCGTGTCATCAAAGCATAAGGTAAATGTCCAAAAACATTAACTGACCATAAAGGAAATACCGGAATCAAACATCGGCAATCCAAACATAAGCCCAAAACATGAAAAGCAAAATACTGAAGGAAAGGACTAAACAATGTCCAAATAAACAGAATAATGTAAGTACATAAAGTAAGAAGTCTGGATAGCTTCCATCCAAATGCACATGCTCTCAGAATCCTAAGAGCGTCCTGGTGTACCTGCCGTTAGAACATGAAAGGAACTACGGCTGAGCATAACGCTCAGTGAACGGATATAAAGCATGATAAGGAATTACTAAAATGAATAGATGATGAAATACTGGAGCTGTAAGACTGAATAGTAAAGTTGCAGCGGAAGTCTGTGTATAATCTGTAGAGTCTGATTTATAAATAATAAAGCTGAACTGTTATCTGTTAAAACTGAAATATGCATTTACTATATTTTAATTGCCATAGCTTATATAGGTCACGTGCTGTAACAACCGTGCATGAATAACTGGAGGGGTGACCTCGTCATGTTGTAGAGGGGTGACCTCTAAATACTGTGCTGGGTGGAGGGATCAGCTCCAATGTGAAGGATGTAGAGCACACACCACATTCACCCTGATAACTTGTAACACTTATAAGCCTAGGATGCATCCATACGCCCCACTAAACATACATATAAAAAATGGCCAAACTGAACATGAGTGGGACGATGCAGGATATCACTCTCCTGCATGTGAGTCACGACACCGGTGCCTCTAGTGTCGTGGTTACGGTACCTCCGTAACTAGTACATAAACTGGTCGTGCTTGTATATAATGCTCAGGCAATTTATTTAGTTATTAACATGATTACTGATAAGCTTAAACATATACTGGGAAAAACATTTGGCTGAAGACGGGGAATCCTAATCATGCATAAAAAGGAAGTCCTTACTGAAAGGACGGAAATCCGTATCTCTAGTCCAGTAACTGACTGAATGGAAGACTGAACGAAATGCTACTCGGCTTCATGGAATCTACAAATGATAATAGACACGAATAAGTGATCTGATCTTTATTTAATTTACTGATTTTATTGGCTTCTCATTTATTTATTTTATTTCTGAAAATCTGTATGTATTTTAACTGATAAATCTGAACTTATACCCGTCGTCAAGTGATCTACATAAAATACTTAGTTTTGATGACCAACTACATAAACTAATAAAATCATGTTATAAAGTTTAAATACATGTAATTGGTACATGACACCAGATTATCATGTAAAACATTTATAAAGCCATGATAGAGACTAGTCCATTTAGTCTTAACTAACGAAAAGCTATGTTAATAATTATATTTAGTAGACTGGTAATTGACTCGTATGTAATTATCCAAAGTATTTCATTTATGTGAGACAAATTTGTAAAGAAGTCTATTAATAAAGGACTAATCTTGTAATGTTGTATTTAGAATTCTGCAAAGACGTAGGTTTATCATCTTCGCCTAAATGACGCCATATGCAGTTTAGAAACCCACTTGCTGTTTAAGCATATTCATATTAGATCAACGTATGATTTTATTGACATGTGAATTTAGCGCTTAACTCATATTATGAATAACATATAGCTCGAGATTTACCTTTCAAATAACGAATTCAAAAATGAACTCGACACCAGCATGACCACGTATAGGACCACGATTACCATCGCTATCTCAAAACACTAGCAACTCCGTCGTGAACCAAGAACCATGACGTAGACTCGCACTCGAACTGATCGTATTCAGCCCGTCTAGGAATGAACCATAAACGTATGGAAAACTAGAGCTCAACACGAAATGAATAGTATAGTTGAACTATATTTACCGGCGAACAAGCCCGAACTGTCTTTCCAAGCATGACACGATCATCTTTAATTTTAACAGACCCGAGACTCGAAACCCGGCTTTGTCGATCTATAAAAAGGACTCGCCCTGAATGATTGATTGCTTCGACCAGAATGATCGTTCATCGATCGCCACTAAGGGCAAGACGATAACACATCGAAACCACCCATGTAATAAACATCGAGCATGATGTGAAATCAAACCGAGAACATGACTCCAATCCCTTAACGTATGAAACGATAACAACGAGATGATCATGAACGAGATCACCCTCTCGACATGAACACATGTTAAGAAATCGAACAAGGCTTGACGTAAAAAGAGCTACGGTTATGCCGCAAATCACAGATTTTGGGACTAGGGTTATTATATATATTGTGGGCGATACAATGAATGTGAAAATGAAGGTTTATAAAATTTGTCATGGGCCGAGAACTCGGGGATTATAAACATGTGACCATTTTCTATTACTATAAAAGATTTATATATTAATTTTAGTGACTAGTTTAGTATCTATTTATGAATGATTAAAGATCCGTTTATAGGGGCGATTTTCGGAAAATGGTGATTTACTCTTATCAGTTCACACGCTTTCTTTGTCAAATTCTATAATGACTACGGTAGTATCATTTTAGTAATAGCTCAACTTGTATGTATTTTTTTATAAACAACTATTATAGGAATGTGCATAACTTTATAATAAAGGTTTAACATTAAATACTTATTACTTAAACTTAAAACAAATACAAAAGCAAAATTTTGGGTTTTACAACTCTTCTCCTCTAAAAAAAATAATTCGTCCTCGAATTAGAAACGTGGTAATGGCGTGGTTTTACAATTCTTTCCCTCTAAAAATAAGAAATTCGTCCTCGAATTAAAGGTAATAAGCTGATGAAGTTATAGGAACTGAAAGAACACGTAAACTGAAAAGACAATTAAGCTGAAGGATAATTTGTCTTCTAATTAAAACATAATGCTGTTGATAGGTATAAATATGACATGACTGAAGTGATCATGTAACTTGACATGGCTGAAGAGGACATGGAACGTGACATGACTGAAAGGACTTAACTGGATTTATTAAAGGAAAAGGAATGAGATATCCGGATGGACTCCTCCGTTTCGAGTGGCTTCCCGCTCGAAACAATTCCTTAAAAGGTCTAAGCATAATTAAAATCTTGGTCCTAATGACCCTGTCCTGATGATGTTGAATTGTTTCTGGATCCATACTTAAGATGGATTTTCTGAATCTAATGGAATGCATAAGCTATAGCATGTAGTATACATGAACTGGTACGTACAAATATACTGAAAAGATAATATTTATATTTCTGAGAAAGTTATTGAAAACATAAAGGGACAAACTACATGAACAATTATGAACGTGCTTCGTGAGCAATTATGAACGTGCTTCGCGATCATATGATGACCGCTGGGCATGGAATATGTCGTGAACATGATCTGTGGAACATACTGTGAACGTGATACTAGACATATCCGGAACGTATGCTGACTGAGGAAGGAATGTCAAACGATACGGCCTGAGACGTGAAACGTCTACCTGAGTACGGAGAAGCTCTGCTAACTTGAGCCTAGTTTCCTAATCTTTCTGTAACCGTATCCAGTAACAAGCTGTGAAACATATATCGCGAGATGGAACACGAACCTGAACGTGAACAATGTCATGAACGCGAACGTGAACTTAAATCATGCGATAGCATAAATATGGACTGAAACAACATCATAATGTGAATGTGAGACGTAAACGTGAGGGTGAACGTAAACGTGATCGTGAACATGAGCGTGAGAGAAATTCGCGAATGTGAAAGTTCTATCTGACATGATTGTTGATGGAATGCCTTGAAATCGTACGATTTACTGCTGAGTTTTTTGTAGATCCGCGAATGCGTAATCCTTCCAGATGAAAGGAAACACGTAGGTTGATTACATGGTCGACAATGACTTAGATAATATTATATTTTTCCTGAGTCTGTAGTAAACTGATAACAATCTCCATGGAGTCTTGTCGGCTTTCGGTCCAGAATTTCTACTGGTAGTAATAACTTGATAGCATGTCGACGTTCTATCTTAAACCTGCTGGAATGGAAGGCATTAGATATGAACATAGCTGCCTCAACGTGTTATACTGTTTCTATCAAAATTCTACCTGGGATTATGGGGTATTCTGGTGAAAATCTGGTTGGATAGTCATGGAAGAAGTTTTAGTGAGAAGTGTCAGCAATTTCTGCGGTAGCAGTCAATTGTGTTCTAGAAAATTTTCTTACTTCATTCACAAGCGTCGGTCGGGACCATCAGGTGATGGCCTTCACCTTCGCAGGATTGTCTGAAATTTCATTTTGCTGAAATAGGGTGGTTCAGAAATGCCACTTCGTTCAACTGAAATTCACATTTGGAAAGCTGCTTATATAATTTCCTCCTATCGGAGAATCTGCAGGATCGTGAAAAGATGATCCTCATGTACTTCTCTTAGAAATTAGCAGATCAGAATGTTATCAATGAATATACTGACGATTTTGTCTGAGAACCCATGGAATTTTTTTTCTTCTTCATAATTTCATACTATAGCTGGAGTATTAGGGAGACTATAACGTGTGCACAGCAGTCTGAAAAAAATCTCATGTTCTTTCTCTCACCATTGCTGGTGGCATAATTAGGAATTGTTCTGGAAATGTTTAAGACATCATAGTAGATCAGAGAAACCTTCCATACATGAGACGAACATCAATTATGAATAGTAATCTTGTAAAATTTTCGGTGATCGATATATGATCTCATGTTACCAGCCTTCTTCCTGATAGACGGAAACGATGCACTTCCTGGTGGTGCGCTAGGGCGAATAAAGCCTCGTGTCGGTAATTCTTGCAGCAAATGTTGTAACTCTTTTAACTCCACTGAAGCCCTAAAATCAAAAGTTTGAAAACATGTTCTGTACTTAAGACAAGCCCTATGTTAAACCCTGTCTTGTGGTTAGGAAGGAATTTCTGGAACTGTAGAATAAAATCTGCTGATCATAAATTCAAGGAACTTCAGAGGTGGATTATAACTAGTGGCTAGAAAGTCTTCGTAGCTATGGACTGATAAGTCACGCGCTTGTAAGGCAGAAACAATTTGTACTGACTTTTCTGGCAAAATATAAAGAATATATATGGGATTTAGTAAGACGGATCTCGTCGTTAACTGAAAGGAGAACTTAATAAACATGGGTGGTACTGTGGCGACTTTCACTGAATGTGTTCTTCTGTAACCTCACCGAATGAATACTGCATGTCTAACCTGAATAATACTCCAGTGGTGGTAGCTAAATTTTTAATGGTCTGTTTTATGCATGGCATGACAAAATGGGTAAACTCCCTTGGAGGATACACTGAATTTCTAAGGGCATGGTTTAGTAAACATACGGAGTTATGAGTTATGACTCGTACTTTGAGAAGATATTCGTATGACGTGTACCATGACTGGTGTCATGATGTGTGTCTTCCGAAATGATACCTGAGACCCATGTATTGACTGATGTTTTAATATAGGTTCTAGTGGGTGAGTCTGGACAAGGCTGAAAATTTTGGTAACTACTAGGATTGGCGGACCGATTAGACTACTGACCTCTGTATTTCTGGTCACGTCCGTTCCGGAGTTTCGATGGTTACTGACTGGTTAATTATAATCACAGTGGTTGTCACTACTGCTTTGTCTGTCAATTTATGACGGTCATTATCATGACCGTGATTCATGTAACTATTCTGCTGAGTGACCGGCTGAGTTCCGGTTCCCACTCTTCTGAATAAACGGTTAGCTGAGTGAAGTGTGACATCTAACTGAGAAGGTAAAAGTATGGAATAGAATGGTAGTGTATGTTGGTTGAACTTTATTCTTGTCCGAAATTTCAAATTTATAGTTTTAGTCCTTTTTCTGCAGAGTCTTCATAGTATGAACGGCATCAGCATCTTGAGAGATCTCCAAAGTATCAGCAGCATCAGCATTTGTGAGGTCTTCAAAGTGTTAGCAGCATCAGTATCTGGTAAAATATCGGCAAGTGAAAACGTCTGAGATGGTTGAGGATCGATTAGCAATATCCATGAAGTAGGGTACCTGGTGTACACCTGGAATACTGTACATGAAGTACAAAATGAATATTGCACATGAAGCATATCTGAGACACTGTACGTGGAGTACACAGGAATCGCTGTACATGGAGTATAACTGAGACACTGTACATGGGGTACATATGGAATACTATACGTGGCACTGGTGGAAATTTTATGGGATGATCGATACTAGTGTCGCTTGTCTGACATGATCAAGGAATTAAATTGATTTAAACGGTAGTAAACTGAACTGAAATGAGTAACAAGATAGCCTGGTAATTTTTACGTGGACTTAAAGCTGGTTGTATAGATTTTCGAGAATATGATTAAACATAATTTCAACAATGGTCAGCATGAAGACATGACTGATGAAGATCAAACCTGATTATTATGAAAACAGGATTTAACTGTAACCCCTGCTGTATCTTAGCATGAAAACATCATCACCTTGCTGAAAACATAATCCTCATAAGGAGACATGAACTTAGTCAGCATGAAAACGACATTCACGTGAAAGTATGAACTTGACTGATACAAATAACATGGAAGAACAATCAACTGAGGTTTAACATCAACTAATGTGGATAGTTATGGTTTAATCCACGGTATTCAAAGTAGGAAGCATGTGACTAAGTATGGGTGATTCTATTTCGATCCATACATGTCAAAATTTTCTGAGAACTGTCATGTATAGAAATGTACAATCTGTGACTAAATGTGGTTGGTCGTAGTCCAATTCATATTTGTCAAGATTTTATGAAACGTCATTATATGACAAAGGTGAACAACTATGGATCGGTTCACAAAACAACATTCAACATGAAATTTGATCTGAACATTTGTGAACGTATATGGGTTGGTTCACCAAGTAATATTCGACTAAAAGCATGAATCTATTAAGAGTAAGGATGAACGCCATTGGGTCGGTTCACCAATACAAAATTCTGAACGGCAAGGGTGAACGCCTATGGGTCGGTTCACCAAAACAAAATTCGCAGAAAAGCACATGCGACTAAATATGGCCAGTCTTGTACCAACCTTTTACTTCGTCAAAAACTTTAAGAAAACCGACTGATAACTGAAGAAAACTGACTGATAAATGCATGAGAAACATAAAAGATAACAACGCCAAAATCTGGAAAGTTCCTGGTGACTACCCACTAGTCACAGGTTAAGTTTTAGAGCCTACAGGTCGAACATTGAGCTCTGATACCATAATTGTAACACCCCACTTGGATAAGTGGACCGTTACGTGTATTTATGGCGTGTCATCAAAGCATAAGGTAAATGTCCTAAAACATTAACTGACCATAAAGGAAATACCGGAATCAAACATCGGCAATCCAAACATAAGCCCAAAACATGAAAAGCAAAATACTGAAGGAAATGACTAAACAATGTCCAAATAAACAGAATAATGTAAGTACATAAAGTAAGAAGTATGGATAGCTTCCATCCAAATGCACATGCTCTCAGAATCCTAAGAGCGTCCTGGTGTACCTGCCGTTAGAACATGAAAGGAACTACGGCTGAGCATAACGCTCAGTGAACGGATATAAAGCATGATAAGGAATTACTGAAATGAATAGATGATGAAATACTGGAGCTGTAAGACTGAATAGTAAAGTTGCAGCGGAAGTCTGTGTATAATCTGTAGAGTCTGATTTATAAATAATAAAGCTGATCTATTATCTGTTAAAACTGAAATATGCATTTACTATATTTTAATTGCTAGAGCTTATATAGGTCACGTGCTGTAACAACCGTGCATGAATAACTAGAGGGGTGACCTCGTCATGCTGTAGAGGGGTGACCTCTAAATACTGTGTTGGGTGGAGGGATCAGATCCAATGTGAAGGATGTAGAGCACACACCACATTCACCCTGATAACTTGTAACACTTATAAGCCTAGGATGCATCCATACGCCCCACTAAACATACATATAAAAAATGGCCAAACTGAACATGAGTGGGACGATGCAGGATATCACTCTCCTGCATGTGAGTCACGACACCGGTGCCTCTAGTGCCATGGTTACGGTACCTCCGTAACTAGTACATAAATTGGTCGTGCTAGTATATAATTCTCAGGCAATTTATTTAGTTATTAACATGATTAATGATAAGCTTAAACACATACTGGGAAAAACATTTGGTTGAAGACGGGGAATCCTAATCATGCATAAAAAGGAAGTCCTTACTGAAAGGACGGAAATCCGTACCTCTAGTCCAGTAACTGACTGAATGGAAGACTGAACGAAATGCTACTCGGCTTCATGGAAGCTACAAATGATAATAGACACGAATAAGTGATCTGATCTTTATTTAATTTACTGATTTTATTGGCTTCTCATTAATTTATTTTATTTCTGAAAATCTGTATGTATTTAACTGATAAATCTGAACTTATACCCGTCGTCAAGTGATCTACATAAAATACTTAGTTTTGATGACCAACTACATAAACTAATAAAATCATGTTATAAAGTTTAAATACATGTAATTGGTACATGACACCAGATTATCATGTAAAACATTTATAAAGCCATGATAGAGACTAGTCCATTTAGTCTTAACTAACGAAAAGCTATGTTAATAATTATATTTAGTAGACTGGTAATTGACTCGTATGTAATTATCCAAAGTATTTCATTTATATGAGACCAATTTGTAAAGAAGTCTATTAATAAAGGACTAATCTTGTAATGTTGTATTTAGAATTCTGCAAAGACGTAGGTTTATCATCTTCGCCTAAATGACGCCATATGCAGTTTAGAAACCCACTTGCTGTTTAAGCATATTCATATTAGATCAACGTATGATTTTATTGACATGTGAATTTAGCGCTTAACTCATATTATGAATAACATATAGCTCGAGATTTACCTTTCAAATAACGAATTCAAAAATGAACTCGACACCAGCATGACCACGTATAGGACCACGATTACCATCGCTATCTCAAAACACTAGCAACTCCGTCGTGAACCAAGAACCATGACGTAGACTCGCACTCGAACTGATCGTATTCAGCCCGTCTAGGAATGAACCATAAACGTATGGAAAACTAGAGCTCAACACGAAATGAATAGTATAGTTGAACTATATTTACCGGCGAACAAACCCGAACTGTCTTTCCAAGCATGACACGATCATCTTTAATTTTAACAGACCCGAGACTCGAAACCCGGATTTGTCGATCTATGAAAAGGACTCGCCCTGAATGATTGATTGCATTAGACCAGAATGATCGTTCATCGATCGCCACTAAGGGCAAGACGATAACACATCGAAACCACCCATGTAATAAACATCAAGCATGATGTGAAATCAAACCGAGAGCATGCCTCCAATCCTTTAACGTATGAAACGATAACAACGAGATGATCATGAACGAGATCACCCTCTCGACATGAACACATGTTAAGAACTCGAACAAGGCATGACGTAAAAAGAGCTACGGTTATGCCGCAAATCATAGATTTTGGGACTAGGGTTATTATATATATTATGGGCGATACAATGAATGTGAAAATGAAGGTTTATAAAAGTTGTCATGGGCCGAGAACTCGAGGATTATAAACCTGTGACCATTTTCTATTACTATAAAAGATTTATATATTAATTTTAGTGACTAGTTTAGTATCTATTTATGAATGATTAAAGATCCGATTATAGGGGCGATTTTCGGAAAATGGTAATTTACTCTTATCAGTTCACACGCTTTCTTTGTCAAATTCTATAATGACTACGGTAGTATCATTTTAGTAATAGCTCAACTTGTATGTATTTTTTTATAAACAACTATTATAGGAATGTGCATAACTTTATAATAAAGGTTTAACATTAAATGCTTATTACTTAAACTTAAAACAAATACAAAAGCAAAATTTTGGGTTTTACAACTCTTATCCTCTAAAAAAAATAATTCGTCCTCGAATTAGAAACGTGGTAAGGTCGTGGTTTTACAATTCTTTCCCTCTAAAAAGAAGAAATTCGTCCTCGAATTAAAGGTAATAAGCTGATGAAGTTATAGGAACTGAAAGAACCTGTAAACTGAAAAGACAATTAAGCTGAAGGATAATTTGTCTTCTAATTAAAACATAATGCTGTTGATAGGTATAAATATGACATGACTGAAGTGATCATGTAACTTGACATGGCTGAAGAGGACATGGAACGTGACATGACTGAAAGGACTTAACTGGATTTATTAAAGGAAAAGGAATGAGATATCCGGATGGACTCCTCCGTTTCGAGTGGCTTCCCGCTCGAAACAATTCCTTAAAAGGTCTAAGCATAATTAAAATCTTGGTCCTGATGACCCTGTCCTGATGATGTTGAATAGTTTCTGGTTCCATACTTAAGATGGATTTTCTGAATCTGATGGAATGCATAAGCTATAGCATGTAGTTTACATGAACTGGTACGTACAAATATCCTGAAAAGATAATATTTATATTTCTGAGAAAGTTGTTGAAAACATAAAGGGACAAACTACATGAACAATTGTGAACGTGCTTCGTGAGCAATTGTGAACGTGCTTCGCGATCATATGATGACCGCTGGGCATGGAATATGTCGTGAACATGATCTGTGGAACATACTGTGAACGTGATACTAGACATATCTGGAACGTATGCTGACTGAGGAAGGAATGTCAAACGATACGGCCTGAGACGTGAAACGTCTGCCTGAGTACGGAGAAGCTCTGCTAACTTGAGCCTAGTTTCCTAATCTTTCTGTAACCGTATCCAGTAACAAGCTGTGAAACGTATATCGCGAGATGGAACACGAACCTGAACGTGAACAATGTCATGAACGCGAACGTGAACTTAAATCATGAGATAGCATAAATATGGACTAAAACAACATCATAATGTGAATGTGAGACGTAAACGTGAGGGTGAACGTAAACGTGATCCTGAACATGAGCGTGAGCGAAATTCTCGAATGTGAAAGTTCTATCTGACATGATTGTTGATGGAATGCCTTGAAATCGTACGATTTACTGCTGAGTTTTCTGTAGATCCGCAAATGCGTAATCCTTCCAGATGAAAGGAAACACGTAAGTTGATTACATGGTCGACAATGACTTAGATAATATTATATTTTTCCTGAGTCTGTAGTAAACTAATAACAATCTCCATGGAGTCTTGTCGGCTTTCGGTCCAGAATTTCTACGGGTAGTAATAACTTGATAGCATGTCGGTGTTCTATCTTAAACCTGCTGGAATGGCAGGCATTAGATATGAACATAGCTGCCTCAACGTGTTATACTGTCTCTATCAAAATTCTACCTGGGATTATGGGGTATTCTGGTGAAAATCTGGTTGGATAGTCATGGAAGAATTTTTAGTGAGAAGTGTCAGCAATTTCTGCGGTAGCAGTCAATTGTGTTCTAGAAAGTTTTCTTACTTCGTTCACAAGCGTCGGTCGGGACCATCAGGTGATGGCCTTCACCTTCGCAGGATTGTCTGAAATTTCTTTTTGCTGAAATAGGGTGGTTCAGAAATGCCACTTCGTTCAACTGAAATTCACATTTGGAAAGCTGCTTATATAATTTCCTCCTATCGGAGAATCTGCAGGATCGTGAAAAGATGATCCTCATGTACTTATCTTAGAATTTAGCAGATCAGAATGTTATCAATGAATATACTGACGATTTTGTCTGAGAACCCATGGAATTTTTTTTTCATAATTTCATACTATAGCTGGAGTATTAGGGAGACTATAACGTGTGCACAGCAGTCTGAAAAAAATTCTCATGTTCTTTCTCTCACCATTGCTGGTGGCATAATCAGGAATTGTTCTGGAAATGTTTAAGACATCATAGCAGATCAGAGAAACCTTCCATACATGAGACGAACATCAATTATGAATAGTGATCTTGTAAAATTTTCGATGATCGATATATGATCTCATGTTACCAGCCTTCTTCCCGATAGACGGAAACGATGCACTTCTTGGTGGTGCGCTAGGGCGAATAAAGCCTCGTGTCGGTAATTCTTGCAGCAAATGCTGTAACTCTTTTAACTCCACTGAAGCCCTAAAATCAGGAGTTTGAAAACATGTTCTGTACTTGAGACAAGCCCTATGTTAAACCCTGTCTTGTGGTTAGGAAGGAATTTCTGGAACTGTAGAATAAAATCTGCTGATCATAAATTCAAGGAACTTCAGAGGTGGATTATAACTAGTGGCTAGAAAGTCTTCGTAGTTATGGACTGATAAGTCACGCGCTTGTAAGGCAGAAACAATTTGTACTGATTTTTCTGGCAAAATATAAAGAATATATATGGGATTTAGTAAGACGGATCTCGTCGTTAACTGAAAGGAGAACTTAATAAACATGGGTGGTACTGTGGCGACTTTCACTGAATGTGTTCTTCTGTAACCTCACCGAATGAATACTGCGTGTCTAACCTGAATTATACTCCAGTGGTGGTAGCTAAATTTTTAATGGTCTGTTTTATGCATGGCATGACAAAATGGGTAAACTCCCTTGGAGGATACACTGAATTTCTGAGGGCATGGTTTAGTAAACATACGGAGTTATGAGTTATGACTCGTACTTTAAGAAGATATTCGTATGACGTGTACCATGACTGGTGTCATGATGTGTGTCTTCCGAAATGATACCTGAGACCCATGTCTTGACTGATGTTTTAATATAGGTTCTAGTGGGTGAGTCTGGACAAGGCTGAAAATGTTGGTAACTACTAGGATTGGCGGACCGATTAGACTACTGACCTCTGTATTTCTGGTCACGTCCGTTCCGGAGTTTCGATGGTTACTGACTGGTTAATTATAATCATGGTGGTTGTCACTACTCCTTTGTCTGTCAATTTATGACGGTCATTATCATGACCGTGATTCATGTAACTATTCTGCTGAGTGACCGGCTGAGTTCCGGTTCCCACTCTTCTGAATAAACGGTTAGCTGAGTGAAGTGTGACATCTAACTGAGAAGGTAAAAGTATGGAATGGAATGGTAGTGTATGTTGGTTTAACTTTATTCTTGTCCGAAATTTCAAATTTATAGTTTTAGTCCTTGTTCTGCAGAGTCTTCATAGTATGAACGGCATCAGCATCTTGAGAGATCTCCAAAGTATCAGCAGCATCAGCATTTGTGAGGTCTTCAAAGTGTTAGCAGCATCAGTATCTGGTAAAATATCGGCAAGTGAAAACGTCTGAGATGGTTGAGGATCGATTAGCAATATCCATGAAGTAGGGTACCTGGTGTACACCTGGGATACTGTACATGAAGTACAAAATGAATATAACACATGAAGCATATTTGAGACACTGTACGTGGAGTACACATGAATCGCTGTACATGGAGTATAATTGAGACACTGTACATGGGGTACATATGGAATACTATACGTGGCACTGGTGGAAATTTTATGGGATGATCGATACTAGTGTCGCTTAGCTGACATGATCAAGGAATTAATTTGATTTAAACGGTAGTAAACTGAACTGAAATGAGTAACAAGATAGCCTGGTAATTTTTGCGTGGACTTAAAGCTGGTTGTATAGATTTTCGAGAATATGATTAAACATAATTTTAACAATGGTCAGCATGAAGACATGACTGATGAAGATCAAACCTGATTATTATGAAAACAGGATTTCAATGTAACCCCTTTTGTATCTTAGCATGAAAACATCATCACCTTGCTGAAAACATAGTCCTCATAAGGAGACATGAACTTAGTCAGCATGAAAACGACATTCACGTGAAAGTATGAACTTGACTGATACAAATAACATGGAAGAACAATCAACTGAGGTTTAACATCAGCTGATGTGGATAGTTATGGTTTAATCCACGGTATTCAAAGTAGGAAGCATGTGACTAAGTATGGGTGATTCTATTTCGATCCATACCTGTCAAAATTTTCTGAGAACTGTCATGTATAGAAATGTACAATCTGTGACTAAATGTGGTTGGTCGTAGTCCAATTCATATTTGTCAAGATTTTATGAATCGTCATTATATGACAAAGGTGAACAACTATGGATCGGTTCAAAAAACAACATTCAACATGAAATTTGATCTGAACATTTGTGAACGTATATGGGTTGGTTCACCAAGTAATATTCGACTGAAAGCATGAATCTATTAAGAGTAAGGATGAACGCCATTGGGTCGGTTCACCAATACAGAATTCTGAACGGCAAGGGTGAACGCCTATGGGTCGGTTCACCAAAACAAAATTCGCAGAAAAGCACATGCGACTAAATATGGCCAGTCTTGTACCAACCTTTTACTTCGTTAAAAACTTTAAGAAAACCGACTGATAACTGAAGAAAACTGACTGATAAATGCATGAGAAACATGAAAGATAACAACGCCAAAATCTGGAAAGTTCCTGGTGACTACCCACTAGTCACAGGTCAAGTTTTAGAGCCTATAGGTCGAACCTTGAGCTCTGATACCATAATTCTAACACCCCACTTGGATAAGTGGACCGTTACGTGTATTTATGGCGTGTCATCAAAGCATAAGGTAAATGTCCTAAAACATTAACTGACCATAAAGGAAATACCGGAATCAAACATCGGCAATCCAAACATAAGCCCAAAACATGAAAAGCAAAATACTGAAGGAAAGGACTAAACAATGTCCAAATAAACAGAATAATGTAAGTACATAAAGTAAGAAGTCTGGATAGCTTCCATCCAAATGCACATGCTCTCAGAATCCTAAGAGCGTCCTGGTGTACCTGTCGTTAGAACATGAAAGGAACTATGGCTTAGCATAACGCTCAGTGAACGGATATAAAGCATGATAAGGAATTACTGAAATGAATAGATGATGAAATACTGGAGCTGTAAGACTGAATAGTAAAGTTGCAGCGGAAGTCTCTGTATAATCTGTAGAGTCTGATTTATAAATAATAAAGCTGAACTGTTATCTGTTAAAACTAAAATATGCATTTACTATATTTTAATTGTCAGAGCTTATATAGGTCACGTGTTGTAACAACCGTGCATGAATAACTAGAGGGGTGACCTCGTCATGCTGTAGAGGGGTGACCTCTAAATAATGTGCTGGGTGGAGGGATCAGCTCCAATGTGAAGGATGTAGAGCACACACCACATTCACCTTGATAACTTGTAACACTTATAAGCCTAGGATGCATCCATACGCCCCACTAAACATACATATAAAAAATGGCCAAACTGAACATGAGTGGGACGATGCAGGATATCACTCTCCTGCATGTGAGTCACGACACCGGTGCCTTTAGTGTCGTGGTTACGGTACCTCCGTAACTAGTACATAAATTGGTCGTGCTTGTATATAATGCTCAGGCAATTTATTTAGTTATTAACATGATTACTGATAAGCTTAAACATATACTGGGAAAAACATTTGGCTGAAGACGGGGAATCCTAATCATGCATAAAAAGGAAGTCCTTACTGAAAGGACGGAAATCCGTACCTCTAGTCCAGTAACTGACTAAATGGAAGACTGAACGAAATGCTACTTGGCTTCACGGAAGCTACAAATGATAATAGACAC
Organism: Glebionis coronaria; assembly: GCA_025667525.1. Lineage (NCBI taxonomy): Eukaryota > Viridiplantae > Streptophyta > Magnoliopsida > Asterales > Asteraceae > Glebionis > Glebionis coronaria. Next base: position 23,658,564 of record CM046880.1, read on the forward strand.
GAATAAGTGATCTGATCTTTATTTAATTTACTGATTTTATTGGCTTCTCATTTATTTATTTTATTTCTGAAAATCTGTATGTATTTTAACTGATAAATCTGAACTTATACCCGTCGTCAAGTGATCTACATAAAATACTTAGTTTTGATGACCAACTACATAAACTAATAAAATCATGTTATAAAGTTTAAATAAATGTAATTGGTACATGACACCAGATTATCATGTAAAACATTTATAAAGCCATGATAGAGACTAGTCCATTTAGTCTTAACTAACGAAAAGCTATGTTAATAATTATATTTAGTAGACTGGTAATTGACTCGTATGTTATTATCCAAAGTATTTCATTTATATGAGACCAATTTGTAAAGAAGTCTATTAATAAAGGACTAATCTTGTAATGTTGTATTTAGAATTCTGCAAAGACGTAGGTTTATCATCTTCGCCTAAATGACGCCATATAGAGTTTAGAAACCCACTTGCTGTTTAAGCATATTCATATTAGATCAACGTATGATTTTATTGACATGTGAATTTAGCGCTTAACTCATATTATGAATAACATATAGCTCGAGATTTACCTTTCAAATAACGAATTCAAAAATGAACTCGACACCAGCATGACCACGTATAGGACCACGATTACCATCGCTATCTCAAAACACTAGCAACTCCGTCGTGAACCAAGAACCATGACGTAGACTCGCACTCGAACTGATCGTTTTCAGCCCGTCTAGGAATGAACCATAAACGTATGGAAAACTAGAGCTCAACACGAAATGAATAGTATAGTTGAACTATATTTACCGGCGAACAAACCCGAACTGTCTTTCCAAGCATGACATGATCATCTTTGATTTTAAAAGAACCGAGACTCGAAACCCGGCTTTGTCGATCTATAAAAAGGACTCGCCCTGAATGATTGATTGCATTCGACAAGAATGATCGTTCATCGATCGCCACTAAGGGCAAGACGATAACACATCGAAACCACCCATGTAATAAACATCGAGCATGATGTGAAATCAAACCGAGAACATGACTCCAATCCCTTAACGTATGAAACGATAACAACGAGATGATCATGAACGAGATCACCCTCTCGACATGAACACATGTTAAGAACTCGAACAAGGCTTGACGTAAAAAGAGCTACGGTTATGCCGCAAATCACAGATTTTGGGACTAGGGTTATTATATATATTGTGGGCGATACAATGAATGTGAAAATGAAGGTTTATAAAATTTGTCATGGGCCGAGAACTCGGGGATTATAAACCTGTGACCATTTTCTATTACTATAAAAGATTTATATATTAATTTTAGTGACTAGTTTAGTATCTATTTATGAATGATTAAAGATCCGATTATAGGGGCGATTTTCGGAAAATGGTGATTTACTCTTATCAGTTCACACGCTTTCTTTGTCAAATTCTATAATGACTATGGTAGTATCATTTTAGTAATAGCTCAACTTGTATGTATTTTTTTATAAACAACTATTATAGGAATGTGCATAACTTTATAATAAAGGTTTAACATTAAATACTTATTACTTAAACTTAAAACAAATACAAAAGCAAAATTTTGGGTTTTACACATACTATGTCATATATCCATGCACTGAGCGTTTTGCTCAGCCGTTACTTTCCTTTCCATGTCCCAAAACGGTAGGTACCCAAGGACAGACTCGAGCATTTGGAGGACGTGCATAGGATGGAAGCTGCCATAGACTTCTTTTCCTTTTGCCTTAATATATTTATGCTTGTGTAGTCTTTGTTCATTTCATTTACTTTATTTATGTTTTGGACTTATGTTTGGGAACCGATGTTTGATTCTGGTTTTCCCTATGGTCATGTATGTTTCACTACATATTACATTGCATGCTTTGATGACACGCCATAATTACGCGTAACGGTCCACTTATCAAAGTGGGGTGTTACAAAGGGAGCAGAAAACTTAGTCGCGGATCATCTTAGTAGACTCGAGGATCCTTATCAAGGGGAACTCCCTAATCAAGAAATTAATTAGTACTTTCCCCATGAGGCCTTAATGTCTATTATCTCCAATCTTGACGATACCTCATGGTTTGCGGACATTGCAAACTATTTAGCGGGTGGTGTTCTTATGGAAGGGTTAACGTCCCAACAAAAGAAAAAATTCTTTAAGGATATTAAAGACTCTTATTGGGACGACCCTTACTTTTTCAAGCAATGTGCGGATCTTGTCATTCTTCAGTGTGTTGATGGGTTGACAGCTTTACTAATCCTTGAAGCTTGCCACAAAGGACCCACCGGTGGTCACTTTGGTCCTAACTATACCGCGAAGAAAGTTTTTGACTCCGGATTTTATTGGCCCTCCATTTATCATGACGCTCATGAAATGGTTTGTAGATTTGCTAAATATGATCTGGTGGTCTAACATGGTGGAATATGGTGGTGGAAGCCATTGTTGGTTTAGAGAGAGAGAAGAGAGGTTGAATGTGTGAAATGAAAGTTGTATTAAACAATGAAAAATGACAAGCAACACCCCTCCTTGGAAGCTAAGGAGGGGTATATATAGTCACACACACAACATAAACTATACATCGAACCTAGTCTAGTCTAAACGTGTGTGAGTATGATAACTAATGGGAATTCTTAAATGTCGTCACATAAAGTGAGTTTCCAACAATCTTCCCCCATGGGACGACGTGTAGAATTCCTTACAATATTCTTCCTAACAAGTATAAAATGATTAAGAACAAGAGCTTTCATGAAGCATCCAATGCTGATGAAGTCTTCTGAGGCCTTCGTCTTCAAAACGACTCATCTTTAAAGTAACTTGTAGAAGAAATACTGTAACGGCACGAGCTAAGTAACCCATACACTTCTGGTTAAGGAGAAGCTTCTGAATTAGCTTCCCCCTAATTCATGCCACATAAACTTGATGTAAAAGCTTTTTAAATAGCTTCCCCCTAAATCGACAATCCTCGTAAGCAACTTCAAAGCTTTCAATAAAGCTTAGAATGATTAAGCGCACAACGGAATATAACAAGCAAATCCCATCATATAACATGATAACGTTGCTAAGAGGGATTGAAAGTTAGGGGTACACCAAGTAGATCAACAACTTCTCTTCTCACGCTTGAATAATTCTTCTGAATTTTTCTTCCCCCTGAGAGTTCAAGTTATGCATACCAGAAAGAATCAAGACATTTCTTCCCCCACATAGTTGAAGAAAGTAAATCAATCCCAATTATGAAGCTCAAATACTGAAGTGGACACTTTATCCCATTTATGAAGTTGACATCGTAACACCAGAGTCAATTAAGTCCCGGAAATGCACATATCTTCTTCCGGAGATGCACCAGAGTCAATTAAGTCCCGGGAATGCATATAGGATAATGATGATGTTTAATTGCAACAATCAAACAATTAAACCTCGAATCAGTAGTGTACCGTTTGGAGATTGATAATGCCACGAGTTAAAACACTGATTTTCTCTACGGCTATGAAAAATGTCATCCCGGAATATCTTCAAATCAAAAGAAGGTATGAAGTTCATCACGTGTACTCGTTGTGCGTTCAATGTGTCTTCTTCTTCCCCCTTGATGGTTTCAAAACTCAGAACCATCAACAAATCGTACGCACATGAACCTGAAATCTCGTGAGAATAATAAATAAGCTGAATTATATATTTTGTGAGAATCAGCTGTTGATCGAAAATCTCTTCTCATAAACTCTCCATGGCCACCTTTACCAACCCACGTGAAATCAATTTGAAGTGACCACTGAAAGAATGAACCGGATACATCAAACGTGAAACTGAATAAGAATCCTTCGATCTTGTGACTTAAGCTTGCACTATTGTTGAATGAAGAACGGTGGAGAACTCTCTAAGTACTCAATGCATCACTGAAGAAGTCTATAAGCACAACACCTCTTGAAATTATCCACGTCGACTAAGCGCGTGACACTGAGTACAACAATGTAACCCCTTTAAGTGATAGTTATCCGAGTCATCAACCAACCACCCCAAACCCGGAAACCAGATAAACAAGTCTTCCTTCTAAGATTAAGCACGGGCAAGTTATCTTTGAAAGATAAAATAAATACACGCCTTCAAAAAATTCGTTTTCAACTTCTCGTAATTAATACCCGATCAAACAAAATCTGTAGCCACTAAAAAATCGCCCAATTTTTTCTTGGTCTCGTCTCAAATAAATTCTCGTCACAATTGTCTCGTCACGTTGTCACTTCACAAGTTGTCTTGTCCCGATGATGATCGAAGTAAACTTAATACACACACAATTTATACAAAAATACGAATTAGTGTAAAAAAATTGTGTATATAGAAACAAATCTTACGGCCCAAAGTGTGAATATAACCAAAATAAAGGAGGCCCAATTTTTTGGAACCCGGTCCATCAACACCCGCTTATAACACACTCCACCCTAATTTCACTCAGTTAAGTTTACCTTAAACACACACTTAGATACATCCGCCCCCCCCCCCCCCCCACCTAACTTCATCTTATCCCCTCCATCGTAACCTCCGTCCCCCCATTAATCTTCATCATATCAAATCCCTAAATCTCAACTCCATTAATCATATCTCAAAAACCGAGTGTAAAACCCATCTCAAAATTATATTTGCAGATGCAAATCGCCCAATAAACAATCACAACACACAAAATAATAATCTCATTTGAACCCATCTTGTTCAATAGAACGTGAAACGAACCCAAGAAAGACGTGGCTTCTAGATCACAGTTGATCTCGGGTAGGTTTATTGCATGTGTTTAATCTTGTTTTAATAAAAAAAATGAGTTGATTATAACATAATTGTTATAAATCTTTCATGATATTTCGTATATTAAAGATGGGTTATCCCCAAAAAGATCTATGATGAGATATTGGTTCATGGGTTTAGACCTATTGATGGTCTTGATACAATACCCCGAAAAACAAAAATCTGAGATCAAATTCGAGTTGTTGTTTGAGTCATGTTATGACCGAGTCTTAGATGGGGATTAAGTGACGATGGGATTAGGTTAGATCATGGTGTTGAGGTGATAAAAGGCTGGATTCGATTGGATTTGATTTTGGGTCGAATCAGTGAGTGAACTAAGTCAACTCGGTAATTACCGAGTTGACTCGGTTGCGATGGATTTGGTTTTGGTCATAGTTTTGTCCACTGATTTTATAAACAGTCTATCAAAATGTCTAAAAGACAACCCATCGGAATGTTTTTGAACATTGTGTTCCATCGCAATGTTTACACAGTTTTTCCATCGCAATGAGTTCAAAGTAAGTCCATCGTAATGATGTTGGGTCAAAATTAATATGAGTTGATGTGGCAGAAACTCCAAAACGAAGAAAACATGCTAGACGCTGACACGCCATGTTTGGACGCTGACAGAAGTCTACGGCGCTGATGGAATTTCTATTTACGAAATATATTGGATATATTCTAAATAATATATTCAATATATATCTATAGAAATAGAATATTTAGATGTTTATTTGATATTATCTCTTGTAGATTCTGTTCCTTCCACTATAAAAGGAACAAGAGTCTTAGGTTTTATTCATAACTATCATTCACAATGTAAACATAAAGTGTGTGTCGCACTAGACATGGGATTCAATGTATACACGTCTAGTGGTTGTTTGTTATTAATATAATAAGCAACCCAATTGTTTTAATTCATGTTTTTGTGCCTAAACACCTTGTTCATGATCATTGTTCTTTTCCGCTATGTTATCATATGAACGATGATCAACCTAGATATAATGGTTCATAACCATTGAGTCTAACGATCATAGGACTCCACAATTGGTATCAGAACCTAAGGCTCTTGATATCTAGGTCCGACGAGGTGTTCGTGTATGGTGAAGAAGAAAAATTCGTATTGAATTTTTCTGGGCGATTTTGTGTGCGCAGCAGTATTCAGAAGGTCATAACTTTTGATTAAACCGTTGGATCGTCACGAAATTTTATATGTGTGTTCTACATACATAGATATAAACATCCACCGGAGGGATTGTCGAGTTTTATCCCCAGGAAAAAGTTATTAGGCGTCAAAGTTGGCTGATGAGTGATTTTCAGATTTTCAGATTTGCATGAAATCATGATTTAGGGTTTCTACAAACCCTAGATCGGTTCTATACAGAAAAGAAGACATGTTGTTAGCTGTGGGGAATTAGTTCTTCATGGACTGGTGATGAACCCTAGCAACATGTTTGCAGCAAAGATTGAAGATATGCTGAAAATTAGGGTTTCGATGCTCATTCTACAAAACCCTAGATTGATCGATGCTGTGAAGTCTTAGATCATGATTTAGGATTTGAAACCCTAGAATTATGCAGTCATTATCCAAGGAGGGAAACAGTAACATTGTTGTCTGTATAATGTTATTATTTGCATAAGGAAGAAAAGAAAAGGATGTGAGTTGCTGTCAAGATAGAGACGTATGTTGGTATACGTTTTATGTATTCGTGTCTAGATGGAGTCACGAATGAAAATATCAGAAGAATAGTCAGACTTGGATACAAAATTAAGGAATTATTCTTTCCTGATTTTTAGGATCTCCTATGTTTATTTAATCAAGTCGACGTATGAAAAGAAAAGGAGGACATCACGTATGGCTTCAAGAATGTTTTTTTTTGGCTATTCAAGATATGTGTTCACACGGTTGAGGATTTTTCATTGGTTGAAACTATGGTGTTCACACGAAGTTTCTGTCTACAAGATCCATATTGATGCGTTCACACGATGCAAAAGATTCTATTGGATGAAGCATGTGTGTTCACACGATCTATTCAATATGTATTCACACGGCCCTAATACTCTACATGCTAGTCCATGGTAAAGTCACGTGAGGTTAAAACTAGGAGTTAATCCTATTGGTGCACAAGTCTGTGTTCACACGGTTTGAAACTTATGATTGGCTGAAGCATGCACATATATTGGACTTGCAATTTGAGTCCACGCAGTTAAGAGATTCTGATTAGAGGAAAATACTTGTTTTCACACGGTTCAAATGTATTTTGACGTGGAAACCTTTGACAAAGTATGGTTTTGACGCTGACAAGAATGGACGCTGACAAGGGTTATGGTTGGCGCTGACGTGTGTAATTCAGACGCTGACAGGAAGAAGTTTGACGCTGACAGAATAAGTCAACGCTGATAGGTTGACAGTGTCGTCCGATATATGAGCTTCAACGCTGATAGGTATTGTCAGATATTGGACAATACATCTGACCAAGATATTGGACAGAAGAGATATTGGACAACACAAAGTTTGCTGCTGTTTGAGAAAACTGGTACGTTTTGAGCACACAAAAAGGTGGTATTTACACACAAAGGTACATGGAATCTCCGTTTTAATATAGAGTATCATGTTGATATTTATGGCTCGGATATTTTTGAAAGGGATTAATGAGTTTTAAGTAAGTTAGCAACAATTCATGAAGAATTTTATTGGATTATGTAATCGGGATAGCCTTGTGAAAGAGTTATTCGTTAACATCTTTTACATATGAAGATATTGACTTGTCATGAAGAGGTGTTGGCTTAAGGGGAAGAATTCTTATGGTAAGTTTGATGCTTGAAGAAGATTTTCGCGAGTTTGTGTTCTATCATATCTTCAAACTTTCAGCGGGTTTGAAGATAACTTGTAGGCGCTTTAAGTTGTGACAACGGATTTGATAAAAAGATAGCAAAGGTATGAGATTTTTCTTAAGACGCTCTATGCTCATATTTGCTAGAGAACTCTTTTTGTCAAGAGACTACTCACTATAGCCGTGAGTTTTTAAGTCTGCTCATTATAGCCGTGAGTTTTGGAGTCGCATGGATACAACAAGACATGGAACATAGGTTTGGGTTACTCTACTTCTACATCAAAAATATTATAGTTATTTTTCTTCAGGATCATTACACAGAGCCTACATTTGGAGAATCTTCAAAGATTGCATACATTGTTTACTTCCTTGTTGATGTGACAAAAAGGGGAAGATATACATGCTACACTTGAGGGGAAGCAACTTGAAGATCATGTACAACTTACAAGAGATACACACAGAGTTTTGCCGACATCAACTAGGGGAAGATTGTTGGGTCAAAATTAATATGAGTTGATGTGGCAGAAACTCCAAAACGAAGAAAACATGCTAGACGCTGACACGCCATGTTTGGACGCTGACAGAAGTCTACGGCGCTGATGGAATTTCTATTTACGGAATATATTGGATATATTCTAAATAATATATTCAATATATATCTATAGAAATAGAATATTTAGATGTTTATTTGATATTATCTCTTGTAGATTCTGTTCCTTCCACTATAAAAGGAACAAGAGTCTTAGGTTTTATTCATAACTATCATTCACAATGTAAACCTAAAGTGTGTGTCGCACTAGACGTAGGATTCAATGTATACACGTCTAGTGGTTGTTTGTTATTAATATAATAAGCAACCCAATTGTTTTAATTCGTGTTTTTGTGCCTAAACACCTTGTTCATGATCATTGTTCTTTTCCGCTATGTTATCATATGAACGATGATCAACCTAGATATAATGGTTCATAACCATTGAGTCTAACGATCATAGGACTCCACAAATGAGTCCTCTACACCCCATCGGAATGCGTTCCATCGGAATGCGTTCCATCAGAATGCGTACCATCAGAATGCGTTCCATCGGAATGCGTTCCATCGGAATGCACCGACTGTGTTCCATCGTAATATTCGATCGCAATGTAGAAACCAAAGGTTTTTGCGATCGCAATATTCCGATCTGAATGTTACCATCTCAAAAATCTTATCCAAAAAAATACTGTCCTTTTTCCTGAAAATCTGGAAATGTGAATCTGTCCACTTTTCTGGGTAGGTACATCTTCAAAATGAACAATAACAAACCCAAAAAAACTGATATTAGATGAAGAATAAGTTCCGAAATAGTTAACATTAGATACAAAAGCAAACCGTGAAAGCAGGGACACAAAAACCAGTGATAAAAGTTGTGGTTTAGAGGATATTAGAAGTGGACTGTTATGGGTGAAACCAGGGACAAAAAGACCTCAAAACAGTAGTGAACCGTGACAAGATAACATTTGACCAATGGGACAATGAATGTGACAAACCAGTGAATGCAATACGTGACTATTTGGGCAGATTTGGACCAAAAGATAACATGACAGTGACAAAAAAAATTAGATTCGGACCCCAAAAAAAAATTTAAGACCACCAAAATCTAAACAAAAACATGATCCAAGGAATGAACCAAGGCTCTGATGCCAAATGTAGATTTGCTAAATATGATCCGGTGGTCTAACATGGTGGAATATGGTGGTGGAAGCCATTGTTGGTTTAGAGAGAGAGAAGAGAGGTTGAATGTTTGAAATGAAAGTTGTATTAAACAATGAAAAATGACAAGCAACACCCCTCCTTGGAAGCTAAGGAGGGGTATATATAGTCACACACACAACATAAACTATACATCGAACCTAGTCTAGTCTAAATGTGTGTGACTATGATAACTAATGGGAATTCTTAAATGTCGTCACATAAAGTGAGTTTCCAACATGGTTAAACATTGTGATGCTTGCCAAAGACAAGGCAAGATTACAAATAAAAATGAGATGCCTCAAAATTTCATCCAAGAATGTTAAATCTTTGACGTATGGGGCATCGACTTTATGGGGCCATTTCCATCATCTAAAGGGAACAAGTACATCCTCGTAGCCGTTGACTACGTATCCAAATGGGTTGAAGCAAAGGCTTTACCTACGAATGATGCGAGGGTGGTTGTGAACTTTCTGAAACAATTATTTGCTCGATTCGGTGTTCCTCGTGCTATCAATAGTGATCGCGGGACTCATTTTTGCAATGATCAATTTGCACGAGTCATGGCTAAGTATAGTGGCAATCACCGTCTTTCCACCGCGTATCATCCACAAACTAATGGTCAAGCCGAGATCTCTAACCATGGACTTAAGAGAATCTTAGAGCGTACCGTGGGAGAGCATCGTGCCTCATGGGCCGATAAGTTGGATGATGCTTTGTGGGCTTTCCGTACCGCTTATAAGACACCTATAGGTTGTACTCCTTATCGCCTTGTGTACGGAAAACTTGCCACCTCCCCATTGAGTTGGAGCATAAGGCTTATTGGGCCTTGAAATGGGCTAATTTTGATATCAAAAAAGTCGGTGATCTTAGGAAAATCCAACTCAATGAACTCAATGAATTAAGGAATGAGGCTTATGAAAACTCTTTGATCTATAAGAAAAAAACTAAGCTCATTCATGACTCCAAGATTAAAAACCGAGAGTTTCACATAGGTGATCAAGTATTACTCTTTAACTCTCGGTTGAAAATCTTTTCAGGAAAGCTTAAGAGCCGTTGGTCCGGTCCATTCACCGTGGTAAAAATCTTCCCTTACGACACCATTGAGTTATCTCAACCAAATGGGCCAAACTTTAAGGTGAATGGACAACGTGTTAAGTTGTACTTTGGTGAGGACATCTCTCACGAGATGATTCCATCCCTCACCACGTTTCTCTTGAATTAGTTCTGGGTCGAGTCATGCTCGTGACTCGGTTAACAAAAACAAGCGCTTCTCGGCAGGCAACCCGATGATCTATCCTTTACCCATTTTTTATAATAAGTGTAGGGGGAGCCATGTAGGTGTTTGTTGTCTTATTTATTATGATGTACAGGGATTTAAGCTTTCAAAGATCCACTTTTGATGATATTTGACGACCCGTGATCCCGTGTTCTTGTCTTCCCGGTTCTATCGTAAACTTTTGTGATTCAATATTTCATATCTTATATGTTGACATTGACATCACTATAGTCATCTCTTCCTTAGCAAGATTTAAACAAAGTGCACAATGTCCTAAGTGTAGGGGAGTTTACTCCCACATGCTTAAACACTGAGGACAATGTTTATATCAAGTGTAGGGGGACTTGTATCGAAGTTAAGTGGGCTTTTCCATGAATATGTCCTCATTTTAACTGGAAAATTTAATTTTTCGACGTTTTTCAAAATTTTTGATCTATTTTGGCCTAGTAGTATTTTTCATATATTTTCTTTTATGTTCTTTCCTTTGTCATCGCATCGTATATATATATTTCATTTCAAGAATAAAGTCAAAAAAAATAAAATAAAGGTAAATAAAATGGTTTTAATGAGTTTAGATATCTTTGATATATTAGGTCTGTCATGAATCTTTTGACTCAACCTGAGTTTACTTATTTGAGTTTACTCTAGCTAGTATCCTTAACGTGTTTAAATCAAGTTTTGCTAGACTTTTATATAGGAAACTTTAAAACGCGAAAGTCTTAACTCAAACGGGTTAAGAATTAGAACTTTTCGCAAGTTCCTATAACTGATCCTACAAAGACGTTTTTCAAGAGAACTTTAAAATGAAAATTCTAAACATGAAAAAGTCTAAGAAGTTGCAAGATCCTATAGATGACATGAAAACCCAAAACTTTGATTTAATAGGCTAAGCATCCACGAGTCTCATTCCTTGAGATTTTAAATTATGGAGAACAAGAGATGATAGAGTCAATTATAAGTTTGGTATTCTTTCATGAATTTATGTGAGTTAATTATGAGCTTTTTCTCCCATCGCTTGTTAATAAATATAATTTCAATAAGTAAGGTCGTACGATTTGAAAAGTTACTTAGCTTCTAGCACAAGATCGTTTAAAAGTTGCTCGGTATTAGTTAGAGTTCATAGCCAAGGCATAACTTATTGAAGCGGGATGCGAAGATTGGCGAGTCCGAAAAGGCCCTAACAAGGCATGAGGGATACATTTTGTTGCTAAAGATACAAAGTGATGTGAAGAATCATTTATCAAAAATCAATATGAAGGATCGAGACACACGACAAAAAGCAAATACTCCCCAAAAGATCATGGAGAAGTCTATCCGAAAAGGCCCTAACAAGGTATGAGGATAAATAGATCCAAGTCCTAAAAGGAGGCGGATCGTTGTATATCAAAATCCCAAATAAAGATTGGAGAAAAATAAAGAAGTCATGGTCCAAGTATGAAGAATCTATCAAAAACTTCAAGTGAAGAAATTCCTATTATGAAGAGAAGACCATTATTTCAAGAACGTCTCTCAAGATTCAAAGTATGAAGTCAATGCCAAATATCGATCCGAGGAAGGTCTCAAATCGTGAAACGAGTTATGCCAAGATATGAACTTTATGAGGTTTCGAGAAGCAGTTTTAAAAGATTTTGTCCTTTAGCTAACTATTGATCAAATCGTCCTACTTTATTTTTGGCCTAAATAAACTATCAAAATAAGTCAAAAATGCATCCTCGTGATCATTTAAGACAACAATAAAATATAAGAGATACGCCTAGGAATAAGGGAGTCTAAGTGAATAATTGAGCCACATGAGTGAGTGTTAGCTTACTAACTTATAATAACAATGATCTCGTTTTTAAGCTTAGTACGGGGAACGTGAAACTTGAGGGTGATAACATTCATGACAACCAAAGCCCTAATGTAAGTCTTAGATTTCCTTACTTGTTCTTCCTTCTAGTATTTTATAATTTTCTATTTTTATTTAGTTTCATTGTTGTTTAGTATTTAATAAAGGCCAAGGTAGGTTAATTATGATGGAAAATGTTAAACTATGCTTTGAAATTATGCATTGCATGAGGGCATTGCAATGGTCAAGTGTAGGGGATTTAATAAGTGTGAAAACACTTATCCTTTCACCACTTAATTATAATAAAAACAAGACCAAAACGTGTATTTTGTGGAAACCTTGGTTTCCGGATCTTTTAAGCTACTAGGAATTCATCATGTTCATATGATTAGATAATCAAAGCGGAATTAGAACACGACACATTAACAAGGTGTTTAGACACAAAGAACATGAATTAAAACAAAAGGATTGTTCATTATATTAATAACAAACAACCACTAGACGTGTATACATTGAATCCCATGTCTAGTCGACACACGCTTTAGGTTTACATTGTGAAAGAACTTATGAAAAACCTAATAACCCTTGGTTCCTTTTATAGTATAAGGATTAGGGTTTTACAAGAGATAATAATGAATAAACAAGTAAATCTTCTATTTAAATAAACTTATGCAGAATATATCTTGCATGTTTATCTAAATAGAAGCTTCCATAAGCTTCTTTGTCTACGTTTCTATCAATGCTTACATTGTACATGACAATGCTTGGATTGTACATGACAATGCTTGAGCCATCAACGCTTAGTTTGCTCTTGTCAACGCTTAGATTGCTCTTGACAACGCTTAGACAATATCTTCATGTTTTCTTCGTTTTTGAGTTTCTGCCACATCAACTTTTTGACCCAACAATCTTCCCCTAGTTGATGTCGGCAAAACTCTATGTATATTTCTTGTAAGTTGTACATGATCTTCAAATTGCTTCCCCTCAAGTGTAGCATGTATGTCTTCCCCTTTTTGTCACATCAACAGGGAAGTAAACAATGTATGCAATCTTTGAAGATTCTCCAAATGTAGCTCTATGTAATGATCTTGAAGATAAATAAATATAATATTTTTGATGTAGAAGTAGAATAACCCAAGCCTATGTTCCATATCTTGTACGATGTGATGAAGTGTGTAATGCATACAAAAATCCTCATCCTTTGTGAGACACTGAGCACGATAATGTAACTCCTTCAAGTGATAGAAAATATGTGCATAGAGTACCATAAGAAAAATCACATATTCCTAGATCTTGTATCACTTCACCAGTAACAATGTAGGCACAAATAAGTTACCTTAAAAGTCAGTGGCTGGAAGTGCATGACTTTAAGATATGATAGAACACAAACTCGCGAAAATCTTCTTCAATCATCAAACTTACCATAAGAATTCTTCCCCTTAAGCTAACACCTCTTCATGACGAATTTAATGAAATAACTTCTTCATACCATATGTAAAAGTTCTTGATTGAATAACTCTTTTGCAAGGCTATCCCGATTACATAGTTTAAATATCCATCAAATTCCCACGAATAATTGATAACTCGCTTTAAAATCGTTAATCCCTTTTAAAAATATCCGAGCCATAAATATCAACATGATATTCTAAATAAAACGGAGATTCCATGTACCTTCGTGTGTAAATTCCTCCTTTTTGTGTGCTAAAAACGTACCAATTTTCTCAACAGCAACAATCCTTGTGTTATCCGAGATCCTCCTTTATCCAACATATCTGGAATGTGTATTGTCCAATATCAGACAATACTTATCAACATTCAGATTAACCATTTCTCGGACAACACTATCAACGCTGTCAGCGTTTGACTTATTCTCTGTCAGCGTCAAAATAACAAGTCTCAGCGTCAAATCTTGTCAGCGTTGCACCAAAACTTTGTCAGCGTCAAACTAACAAACAACAACGTCATGAACATTTAAAAAAATAAATTTTTTTCCATGTCCATATATCACGTTAAGATTTTTTAGTACCATACCCTGCAATTAAACACGATCCAGACCATGTGTACCTGCATCCTGAGTCGAATCCTCCATCTGGGACCATAAAAAGTCTACAAATCCACTCTTTTTGCAGCCATATCAACCACCACAGCTTCTTTTCTTTAACTACCATTATGATCTAGGGTTTGCAACAAGAACGGATCTAGGGTTTCACCATAAACCCTTAAACAGCCAACTTCGACCTTGAATAACTTCTTCATTAGGGCTCAGATCCAAAATCCCTTCAGTGAAATTCTAGACACAAGTGCCAAGAATCTACAGTTCAAAAATCACGAAGATCCAACGGTTAACGAAGGAGAAAACGTGTTTTTAACATGGTTGTTTACATAAAACTGCACATATCCTGCTGCTGAATTTGACGCTTAATAACTTTTTCTTGGGAATAAAACTCGACAATCCCTCCGGTGGATGTCTAGATATATGTGTATAGAATACACACAAGAAATTTCGTGACGATGCAACGGTCCAATTAAAAGTTATGACCTTCTGAATACTGCTGCGCACACAAAAACGTCCAGAAAAACCCTAGATGGATTTTTCTTTTCTTCTCGATACACGAACACCATGTTGGTCCTACCATCACGAGCCACGAGGCTCTGATACCAATTGTGGAAACCTTGGTTTCCAGATCTTTTAAGCTACTAAGAATGCATCATGTTCATATGATTAGATAATCAAAGCGGAATTAGAACACGACACATTAACAAGGTGTTTAGACATAAAGAACATGAATTAAAACAAAAGGATTGTTCATTATATTAATAACAAACAACCACTATATGTGTATACATTGAATCCCACGTCTAGTCGACACACGCTTTAGGTTTACATTGTGAAAGAACTTATGAAAAACCTACTAACCCTTGGTTCCTTTTATAGTATAAGGATTAGGGTTTTACAAGAGATAATAATGAATAAACAAGTAAATCTTCTATTTAAATAAACTTATGCAGAATATATCTTGCATGTTTATCTAAATAGAAGCTTCCATAAGCTTCTTTGTCTACGTTTCTATCAATGCTTACATTGTACATGACAAAGCTTGGATTGTACATGACAATGCTTGAGCCATCAACTCTTAGTTTGCTCTTGTCAACGCTTAGATTGCTCTTGACAACGCTTAGACAATATCTTCATGTTTTCTTCGTTTTTGAGTTTCTGCCACATCAACTTTTTGACCCAACATATTTGATGTCATAAAATGCGTGGTTTGTGTTTTTATTATGTTTTAGGATAAAAATATGAAAAAAAAGGAAGAAAACACGGGCTTTCACGGGCTTTTATCGAATAAAAAGACAAAATACGAAGTCAAAAGATCAAAAGTGCAAGAAGAACGGAAGTCAAAGGCCTATTCTGAAGATTTATCGAAGAAAAAGTCTAAAGACGGAAGTTTAACGAAGTCGAAGAACCAAGTCTACTAAAAGAAGAAAAATTAGAAGACGAGTTCATTTTATTATTCGACAAATCCCGAGACAAAGTCGAGAAAGATGAGTTACTTAAAAAGACGAGAAGACAAGAAGAAAGAGAGAAGCAACAACACCCTCCGCTTCTCCTATAAATACCCTCCTAATCTTCATTAGGAGGAGTTAGTCATTTTTTTAGTTTTTAAGTAGGAGTTACTTTCTCTCTCTAGAATTTCTCTTTCAAGTTTTGTTTAATCTTTCATATTTTAATTTTGTAATTGAATCTTAATCATCTTAATTAATTCAAAGCTTTTTAGATAATTCTCATTCTTCCTTTCTTAATCATAATCTATTATTTTTGTTTTATTAATCATGTAGTTGGTTTAATCTTGTTGATTGTTTGATTGATTTGCTTATTAGATTGTGCTTATTGATTTGGTGTATTTGATGTTTTAGCTTATTGTGTTTTTTGATTAATTAGTGCTTTGCTTATTTTCATTTAAGTTGTTTTTATTAGTTTAAATCTTTCAAAAGTTACTTTTTAATATTTAGCTTATTTAGTGTTTTTAAAGTTTTTAAATTGTGGCTTATTTGCTTTTTCTTAAAATCAATTTGGTTAAAGTTTTAGTTAAGTGCTTATTAGATTTTAGCTTATTTTCAATTTTGCTTAATTTTGCTTATCCGGGTTTTAGAAACCCTATTATTCCGGATTGGGTCCATTTTCTTTATTCCGAATAAGCTCTTTAAACATTCCGGATTGCATTAGAACTGCATTCCGGATTAGGGTGTTATTAAGTGATTCCAGATTAGAACCTTCATCATATCCCGGATTGCGTTAGTATTTATTCCGGATAAGAGTTGTTTTCAAGATTCCGGATTAGTAAGTTTTTGATTACTCTGGATAAGGATTTCACATTCCGGATTACTTTAGAACTTGGGCATTCCAGATAACGTGTAGACGGATTCCGGATTGTGTCATTATTTTGGATTCCGGATAAGCAAGAGTTAGACATTCCGGATTGTTTCATAATTTTAGATTCCGGATAAGAGTTAGAAAGCTTATTCCGGATTGCTTGCTTTATAGCATATTCTGGATTAGCAATTGTTTATACATTCCGGATAAGTTGTGAAGTCCACACATTCCGGATTGTATGTGGAATATTGATTCCGAATAGTGTGTAGGACTTGATTCCGGATTAGGTTAAGTTTTAAGTTTTTCCCGACTTATGTTTTGCTAGTATTCCGAATTAATTTAAAACCTTAATTTTTTTCCCGCCATTTTTACTTAGCATTTTTCTTTAAGTGTTTTGTCTTAGATTATTTTCAAGTTTGCTTTTTTATAAAGTTTTAATTTCAAGTTTACATTTTATTAAGTTTTAATCTTTTGTCATATTATTTTTAAAGTCTTGATCTTTAGTTTATAATCTTTAAAATTTTCAACTTTATTTTAAAATAGATAATCAACTTTAGTTATTTTTACTAAGATCAACTGTGCAGCATTCATTCCGGATAAGCTATCAAGGTTAGACATCCTTATTTTATTTTTATGTTTAATAACTTTAACGTTTATATTACTAGTAGACATAGATAATCAAAAGCTCCCCCTTTTAGTGACCAAAAACAATAAGTCCACCCTAAACCGTGATCAATTCGAATTAAATCGAGTACGAACAACACACAACAAGATCACACACAAATCTTGTCATATTAGTATCCTAGAGAGTCAACTTTTGACTTGGAAGCTTACTCAGATAGTGATTATGCTGGAGTTAATCATGATATAAATTCCACAACAAGAGGTTGTCAATTTCTAGGAAGAAGACTTATTTCTTGGAAATGTAAGAAGAAAACAATTGTTGAAACTTCAACTAATGAAGCTGAATATATGGCTGCTACTCATTTCTATGGACAAGTGTTTTGGCTTCAGAACCAGTTGTTAGATTATGGTTCAATTTTATGAATACTAGAATCTACATTGATAATGAAAGCACAATATGCATTGTCAAAAATCTAGTGTTTCACTTCAAAACCAAGCATATTGAAATAAGGCATCAGTTCATCAGATATGCTTATGATAAAAGCTTATTCAGGTTTTGAAGATCCATACAGATAACAATGTAGCTGATTTGTTGAACAAGACATTTGAAACAAAGAGGTTTGAGTTCTTGGTAACACATATTGGTATGCTCAATCAATAATTGCTGCATTTATTAAGGGGAGGATATAACTATACAATATTTGCGTTTATTAGATTGTATAGTGTCTGCAGTTGTTGTGATGTGATTACAGGTTAGATGGATCAAGGAACAAGAGATTGCAACGACATTAGGATACATGTACCGGTGGTTCATTCTAAGGTACTGTTTTCAAGTATCTTAAAGGTCGACCTAATTTGGGATTATGGTACCCTAGAGAGTCAACTTTTGACTTGGAAGCTTACTAACATAGTGATTATGCTGGAGTTAATCATGATAGAAATTCCAGAACAAGAGGTTGTCAATTTCTAGGAAGAAGACTTATTTCTTGGAAATGTAAGAAGGATACAATTGTTGCAACTTCAACTAATGAAGCTAAATATGTGGTTGTTGCTCATTACTATGGACAAGTGCTTTGGCTTCAGAACCAGTTGTTATATTATGGTTCAATTTTATGAATACTAGAATCTACATTGATAATGAAAGCACAATATGCATTGTCAAAAATCCAGTGTTTCACTTCATAACCAAGCATATTGAAATAAGGCATCAGTTCATCAGAGATGCTTATGATAAAAAGCTTATTTAGGTTTTGAAGATCCATACAGATAACAATGTAGCTGATTTGTTGAACAAGACATTTGAAACAAATAGGTTTGAGTTCTTGGTAACACATATTGGTATGCTCAATCAATAATTGCTGCATTTATTAAGGGGAGGATATAACTATACAATATTTGTGTTTATTAGATTGTATAGTGTCTGCAGTTGTTGTGATGTGATTACAGGTTAGATGGATCAAGGAACAAGAGATTGTATCGATATTAGGATACATGTACTGGTGGTTCATTCTAAGGTACCGTTTGAAAATCCGTGTACCGCTAGGCTAATTCGATCTACCGCTAGTAGACCATGTACCGCTATATTAACGTTGTTGGATGTACCGTTGAAGGGTCTATTATGTAAAATTGACGATTTCTTCGCGCTCAGGTTTTCTTACCCTATATAAAGAAATCCCAACTACATAATTGATTTACCAAATCTCTTAATTATTTACCTCGATTTCATAACCCTAATTTTTCACCGACGATCACATTCAATCAACAATGGCTGCTTTACAATTGGTCTCTCATCACAATCAAGTTGCAAATTTGATTCAGAATACTAATAGCCAAGGTTTTCATGAGATGTTGGACTTCCTCTTCAGAAGTCACATTGAACATGCTTTAGCTGTAAGTCCTACTGTTATAATATCTGTGATTGAAGAATTTTGGGGGACTTCCTCTTCTATTTTTCGCCATGGAGCACCTTGTATCAAAGCAAGGGTGCACCATATGAATTTATATGTGACATAAGTTCTAATAAGAGCATCATTAAGACTAAATGATGCCGATCGCATAAGTATGCTACCAGACCAAGAAATACATGATGGCTTCGCAGCCATGGGGTATGAAGGTGGGAGAGAATCACTTACTTTCTTTAAAGGTTTGTTTTCACCTCAGTGGAGACTTCTTTTTCATGCTATTACTCATTGTTTAAGTCCTAAAAGTACCTCTTAGGATCAAATTTCTGCAACTACAACAACTGTTGGTATTTGTTTGGCCACAAACAGAGTTTTTAATTTTTCAAAAATGATTTTTGATGGAATATTAAAATACTTAGAGGCGAAGAAGAAATTTTTAATGTACGCTAGGTTTATTCAATACTTGTTAAGTGATCAAGTGCCTGACCTACCCACATCATCAGAACCATGGGAAGTCCCTACCTTTACATTTAGGACCTTTACCTTTCTAGCAAAGCAAGGTACTAACTTTACTGGGACTGTCACACCATTGTTTTCCCACATGTTGGCTGAGGAAGCTGATCAAGAGGGTGAAGATCCTAGTTCTGCTAGTGAACCTCAACAAACTCCCTGTCACTAAAGTCCTAACCCTTCTGAGGAAGTTCAAACTTCTTCATCTCACTAAGACCAACCAGACTTTGATGAGATGATCCATACACCTGCTGCCTTTCAAAATGCTAGTGGTTCACCACCAGCTGTGGCACCAGAGGTGATGGATACTAATGCTTTGACTTCTTTGTGTAGTTCTTTGGCTAAATAGGTTAAGGAGTTACAAAGTGCAATGATCAAACAAGATGTCATGATAGCTGAGTTAGATGTCAAGATCAAAAAGTTGAGAAGCAGAGCCAACCCATGGATCAGGCATCATAGGGCTATTCATAAAGCTTAATTGAAAGAGCAAAAGCAGAAGTTAAGAAAGTTTAAGAGGGCTCAACTGAAAGCATCCAAACAGGGGAGGAAAACTGATGAAGCTCGATCTTCTTCTAGTATGGGAGCTGAAATTGGGGAAATGCAAACATTGAGGGGAGGATTTTTGTTGCAGAAGATATGAATGATGGATTTGAGCACTTTGTAGAAGATACTTACATTGATAATCAGCAAGAACCTCCACAAAATAATCCATTAGCTAAAGAAGTGGTTATAATAACTGTTCCAACTCTACAACAAGAAGCTTATGATCTATAGATAGCAGTTGAGACTGAACAAACACAACGCTAATCACCACCACCACAGGAAGCTCCAAAAACACCAATGGAGATATTTAAAAGAGAACTAGAGGACATTGATCAAACTTTTAGGATCAATGTACTTCAACAACAACAAGAGACTCATTCACTTAATAAAGAAGAATTGAAGAAGGGTGATGGGTCAGACAAAACTGAAGAGGTAAATGTTGAAGATTTAGCCTATGTGGGACAAAAGGTATATGGTGATACCATGGTGATTAGTGAGAAAGACAACAATGTGTCTGGACTGGTGATGCAAGTACCGCTCAACCAACTACCGTCAAGCCTAGTGCAAGTACCGTTCCAGGTGCAGGTACCGTTAGTAAAGATACTTCAAAAACTTCTAAAGAGAGTGCAACTCCATCCTTTGGAGAAGATGAGACTCTAGCAAACTTGTTGCTCGGTCTAAAGGAAAAGACTTCAGTAGAAAAGGCAAAAGAAGCTGAAGTTGAGAATAAGGCACAAGTTGATGTTGTGATAGCTCAAGAAGTTCCAAATACTGAGCCACAACAAGAAGAACATGTTATAGGTCCACAAGTTCAAGAAGTTGTTCAACAACAACAACCAGTAGAACAACCTACTGTTGCCAGTGGAGTGCAAAAACCAAGTGATAAAGGTAAAAAGGTTTAGACTCCACAACCTACTATAAAGGGCATTATCATACAAGGTCAACAACCTCAAGAGAGTGAAGATGAAAGACCTTTTAGGTTCAAGAGAAAATTTCCTAAGATTGACCCAAAGGATAAAAGAAAGAAGCCACTTCAGTCTGAATCTGAAGTTGAAGACAGTAATTCAGATAGTGTAGAAGATGCCTTGAAAAAGTTTCATCAAATGGATCATGATGAAGAAATATCTTGGAGAATGCAAGATCAAATTCATGAGGAACAACAACAACAATAAGCACTTGTTGTAGAACAAGCAATTCTTGAAGCTCAAAGACTACCGCAAGAATGGTATATTGAAGAATTTGATAGAATTCAAGTTGAATTGAAGGCTAGTGAGATTAAAGCTGAGTCAATGATAACAAAAGAAAGAAATGCATATGATGAGGATGAAAAAGCACAGTTGATTGATGACTTGGTGAGAGAACAGAAAAGGTTCTTTGCAGAAAAGAGGAGAATGGAAAGGATTAAACCTCCAACAACCAATTAACTTAGAACTCAGATGATGGCTTATCTGAAGAAAGAAAAGCTTTTCACTCATGAACAACTAAAGAGAAAGAACTTTGATAAGATTAAGGCTATTTATGAGAAACACAAGAGGAATAATGAAAAGTTTGTTGCTATTAGATTTAAAGGAGATGAGAGAGCTATTGAAGAAGCTAAGAAACATCTAGAGCAACAAAGACAATTTGGAAGTACCCCTAGACTTGAAGAAACTTATCCACATATTAAGAAAACTTATGTCAGGAAGAGCAAAAGAGCAAATGAGACGTCTAAGGAAGATGAAACCCAAGGTCTGGATGAGGGAACCAATCCTCAAGGTGTGGAAGAGACTGTCAATGTACAAACAGTACATGATCAGTCAAAGGTACATACAACTGAACAAATGATACATACAGAACAAATACCGGAGGAAGGTACCGTGCAACTTGAAGAAGAATTACCTAAATAAGGAACCTCTAGAGGTGTTAAAAGAAAGAATTCAACCAAGAGAAAGCACCTAGAAAGGAAAATGATAAAGCTTACAACTGATGAAGAAAGTGACAATGATGAGAGCAATAAGAAGTATTTGAAGATTGTTAGATTTGCATATCAATATGTGAAAACAGAAGTGCTGGGAAAGAAGTCTTCCAAAGCTAGATGGGCTTGTGCTACAAGTCAATGACTAGAATCCCATGACATATTCAGAATAGATGGATCTCATATGCTATTCAGGTTATTAGAAAAATTAATTCATTTGCTTGACAGGCAAGATATCAAAGACTTATATACATATGTCCAAGGAGGGTGTGATGGAAAATAAGAAGTATCTTTGTTACTTCATGAGCTAAAGTTGATGTATGAACCGGATTCATATAACCCAGAGATATGGAAAAAATGGAAGATCTAGTTCCTACATACTGGAGATATTACAGATCTTGTGGAGTGCATACATTAGATGTTGATGATGTCACTTACTATATGCTTCAAGAGAGAATGTATCCTTTTTGAAGAAGAATGATAGAAAGGATGTTGGATCTTCAATTAGAAGTTTCTAAAGAATCCACAGGTGCTTTTAAGTTGATAAGGATGATCAAACAGCAGATCAAGGATTTGGAGAGAGGGGGGAAGCTAAAAAGGAACTTTAAGTGTTTGACTTTCAGCCACACTTCTTAGATGGTAATCAGTTCACCATGTCTCACACACATAAGAACTGGCTAGTCCATCGGCAAACGGTTTGATACCAACCTTTTGCTATGGGTTCAGATTTATTCTCTCGATATCCTCTCGAATTGATCTTGGCTTTAAGTGGAATGATTTGTTCTTGGTTAATAAAAAGTGGTTGGTTTGTTTATCTATTTTAAACTAATGACAAGAAATTAAGTGTCGAAGAGTAAAATTAAAGACTTAAATGATTAAAGTGAAAAGACGAGTTTAAAATTAGATGTTTGAAAACTTTAAAGATTATATTAGAAAAATAAATGGACATTCAATTAAAACTAACTCTTGGAAAACTTTGTGAAAAATAAGAACTTAATTGAAAAGTACTAAAAGAAAGTAAGATCGGAACAAAACACCCAAATCGGAATAAACAAACTAGGGTCAATCGGAAAGTATTCCGATCTATAGATCGGAATATGGGAGAGATAGCCTGATCAGAATATGGGGAATAAACTTGCAATCGGAATGTTCAAAAGACCCAATCGGAATACCTGAATTTGAGGCCAATCGGAATGCGAAAATACTTACTGTCGGAATGCTCAAAAGATGGCACGATCGGAATGCAAAAACTAGCCCGATCGGGAAGATCCAATCGGAAAGGGGCTTATCGGAATCTAGTTAAAACCCTCTTCCGATCATACGATCGGAAAGAGGGGATGCTTGGTCGAAATACAAGATCGGAAAAGGGCTTTGCCCTTTCCGAAAATGGTGCTAAACCGAGGCTAAAGGCAAGGAAAATAAGCTTATGGAATAAGCTAACTCCCAAAACTAACTCGAATCCAATGAAATACTGATCAAATAAGCACTTTAGAACAACTTATCTAACTTCAAATAAACAACTTTTAAATCAAATCAATAAAAAGATGAACTTTTCATAAAAACCTTAAAAAGTAAATTGGCTAAATCAACAAATAAGCCAATAAGAACAAGGATCTCAAAGCTTATTTATGTATAAACTTAAGGAAACATAAAAAGTAATCAACTTGTTAAGCACAAATCATTGATGAACAACACGGATCATATGAGATTTGTACCAAAATCAATCAAAATCAAAGAAAGGAAGGATGAGATTAAAGATTAAAAGATAAAAACTTGATCTTGATTAATGAAAAATAATACAAATGTTTTGATCTAGAAAGAGAAAAAGATGAAATCTAGTGAGAGAAAGTTATAAACTTTCTCTCTCTAAAAACTACCTAAAAGACTAAGTGTGTGATTTTTGTGAAGTAAAGTCCTATTTATAGGCAAGTCTTGTGGGCTTGTGAATGGGCTTGGTTTTGGGCTTCTTTTCTTCTTCCTTCTTTAGTCTTCTCGTCTCTTTAAATAAACGTTTCCGACTTTGGATTTTTAGAAGTGTCGGTGAATAATTCCAACTCGTCTTATAATCTTTTGTTTAATAGACTCGAGTTCTTCGACATATACGAATCTTCCATCTTTGGCTCTATTTTTCGATAAATCTTCAAATAGGCACAATGACTTCAAATCTTTTGCATCTCTTGGACATTAGACATCGTCTTGAGTCTTTTTCCTCGATAAAACCCGTGCAATCCCATGTTTTCTTCAATATTCATCCGGTCGACTCTGAAAACACAATAAACACAAAAACCACGCATAATTCCAAACAAATGATATTAAATACGTGTTTTGGTCTTGTTTTAGCCAGAATTAAGTGGTAAAAGGATGGGTGTTTACACACCTATCAAATCCCCTACACTTAACCATTGCCATGCCCTCATGCAATACTTAGTGACAAAGCACATTTACACTTTTCTCATGATCAATCAACCTTGGCCTTATTAAAATACTACTAAACAAAAATTTAAGTACTAAGAGAAGTTAAAACTTTAAAGTAAACAAAAGGATAGAAAATAGCTATGTGGAAATAACTTGCAAAGAAATCGAGGACTTACATTAGGGCTTCGGTGCTGCGAAGATTTATCACCCTCAAGTTTCACGTTCCCCAAACTAAGCTTAAAAACGAGGTCATTGTTATTATAAGTTAGCAATTCAAACACTCACACACATGGCTTAATTAAATGCTTAAACTCCCTTATTCCTAGGTGTATCTCTTATATTTTATTTTTGTCTTAGAATGATCATGAAGATGCATTTTTGGACTTATTTCGATAGTTTATTTAGGCTAAAAGCAAAGTAGGACGATTTGATCAATAGTTAGCTAAAGGAAAAAATCTCTTAAAACTGCTTCTCGGGATATCAAAAAGTTCATATCTTGGCATAACTTGGTTCTCGATTTGAGACCTTTCTCGGGCCGATATTTGGCATGTACTTCATACTTCACATCTTGAGAGACGTTCTTGAGATAATGGTCTTCTCATCGTAATAGAGTCTCTTCACTTGGAGACTTTTGAGGGGTACTCCAACTTTGTTGACCACGACTTCATGATTATTTCTTCAATCTCTAATTGGGATTTTGAGATACAACGATCCGCCTCCTTTTCGGACTTGGATCTATTTATCCTCATACCTTGTTAGGGTCTTTTCGGATAGACTTCTCCATGATCTTTATGGGAGTTGATTGCTTTTCGTCATGAGTTTTGATCCTTCATATTGATTTTGGGAATAATGCTTTTCACATCACCTTGGATCTTTAGCAATAAAATGGAATCCTCATGCCTTGTTAGGGCCTTTTCGGACTCGCCAATCTTCGCACCCCGCTTCATAAGTTATGCCTTGGTTATGAACTCTTATCATTACCGAGCAACTTTTAAACGATCTTGGGCTAGAAGCTAAGTAACCTTTCAAATCGTACGACCTTACTTATTGCAGATAATTTTATTAGCAAGTGATGGGAGAATAGGCAAATAATTACACCAAGTGAGCTTGTGCAAGAATACCGACTTATAATTGACTCTATCATTTCTCGTTCTCCACAATTTAAAATCTCAAATAATGAGATTCGTGGATACTTAGCCTAATAAACCAATTAAGGTCTACATGGTTAAGGATACTAGCTAGAATAAACTTAGATAAGTCTATTCGGGTTGAGTCAAAATAATCGCAACAGGCCTAATATGTCAAAGACTTCTAAACTAGCTACACCACTTTATTAATATTTTTGACTTTATTGCGGAATATATACATATGAAAGCAACGATAAAAATTTAAAAATTACGACTAAATGGCCAAAGTTAATTAAAAATTTGAAAAATGTTGAAAAAGATGATTTTCTGGTTAAATGAAGGCATTTTCATGGAAAAGTCCACTTAAAACTTCGATAGAAGTCCCCCCTACACTTAAGATAAACATTGTCCTCAATGTTTAAGCATGTGGGAAAAATATCCCCTACACTTATGACATTGTGCACGTTGGTTAAATCAAGTTAAGGTAGAGACGACTAAAGTGATCAATTTCAAATGAGAGTATGAAGAAAATTTAATCACGATAGTTGAGAGATAAAACCGGATTTCGGATAACACGGGAGCACGGTTCTTCAGAGGTTCCAAGAGTGCACTTATCCCTGTAATCACATCACCACACAAAAAAAACACCTATACAGGTCCCCCTACACTTAGGAGGTAAAAACATAAAAGGATAGATACTCGGGCTGCCTCCCGAGGAGCGCTTGTTTTTGATAACCGAGTCACGAGCCTGACTCGACCCAATATTAGTTCATGGGGAACGTGGTGAGGGATGGAATCATCTCCTGAGAGATGTCCTCACCAAAGTACAACTTCAGACGCTGGCCATTCACCTTGAAATTGGGCCCATTTGGCTGAGAAAGCTCAATGGTCCCATACGGAAAGACTTTGGCGACGGTGAATGGACCAGACCAGCGGCTCTTCAACTTTCCAGAGAAGATCTTCAACCGAGAGTTAAAAAGCAAGACTTGATCACCAACGTGGAACTCTCGGTTCTTGATTTTTGTGTCATGAAGGATCTTCGTCTTCTCTTTGTAGATCAGCGAGTTCTCATAAGCTTCATTCCTCAGTTCGTTGAGCTCGTTGAGTTGAATCTTGCGATGATCACCAGCTTTGTTGATGTCGAAGTTAGCCCACTTCAAGGCCCAGTGCGCCTTATGCTCCAGCTCGATGGGAAGGTGGCATGCTTTCCCGTACACAAGACGATAAGGTGTACAACCGATCGGGGTCTTGTAAGCAGTACGGAAAGCCCACATAGCATCATCTAATTTATCGGCCCACACGACACGATGCTCTCCCACAGTACGCTCCAAGATTCGCTTCAATCCACGGTTGGATATCTCGGCCTGCCCATTGGTTTGGGGATGATAAGCGGTGGAAAGACGGTGATTGACACCATACTTTGCCAAGACTCTTGCAAATTGATCGTTGCAAAAATGAGTCCCGCGGTCACTGATAATAGCACGAGGAACGCCGAATCGAGCGAACAGCGATTTCAAAAAGTTACAAACCACCCTTGCATCATTAGTAGGTAAAGCTTTGGCTTCAACCCACTTTGAAACGTAGTCAACGGCTACAAGGATGTATTTGTTTCCTTTGGATGAAGGGAATGGCCCCATAAAGTCGATACCCCAAACATCAAAGATTTCACATTCTTGTATGAAATTCTGAGGCATCTCGTCTTTATGTGTGATCGTGCCTTGTTTTTGGCAAGCATCACATCGTTTAACCATCTCGTGAGCATCACGATAGATGGTGTGCCAATAAAATCCCGAGTCAAACACTTTTTTGGCGGTGTAGTTGGGACCAAAGTGACCACCAGTGGGTCCTTTGTGGCAAGCATCAAGGATTTCAAAAGCTGCCGGTCCATCAACACATCGGCGAATAATCAAGTCGGCACATTGTTTGAAAAGATATGGGTCATCCCAAAAGTAAGTCTTGATGTCTTTGAAGAACTTTTTCTTTTGCTGGGATGTTAACCCGTCAACGAGAATTCCACCCGCCAAGTAGTTTGCAATGTCCGCAAACCACGGGGTTTCATCTGCAGTCGAGTTGATAGACATTAAGGTCTCCAGGGGAAAAGAATCATTGATTTCTTTGTTCGGATGATCCCCCTGGTAAGGATCCTCAAGTCTGCTGAGATGATCCGCGGCTAGGTTTTCAGCTTCTTTTTTATCGCGAATTTCAATTTTAAATTCTTGGAGAAGCAAAACCCAGCGAAGAAGTCTTGGTTTGGAATCTTGCTTTGTCAACAAGTACTTCAGCGCGGAATGATCGGTGTAAACGATTGTGGTGGAAAGGACAAGATAGGGGCGAAATTTTTCAAAAGCATAGACAACAGCTAAAATCTCTTTTTCTGTTGTCGTGTAATGCAATTGAGCCCCTGTCATTGTCTTGCTAGCATAGTGGATTGGTTGGAAGTGTTTATTCACTCTTTGGCCCAAAACCGCACCAATAGCAAAGTCGCTAGCATCGCACATCAACTCGAAAGGCAGCTCCCAATTAGGGGTAACCAAGACGGGTGCCTTAGTAAGCTTATCCTTCAGCGAGTTGAAGGCTTCAAGACACTCTTTGGAGAAGATAAAAGGAGTATCTTTTTCCAAGAGGTGGGTCATCGGCGAGCGATTTGAGAAAAATCTTTGATGAATCGACGGTAGAAGCCCGCATGACCTAGAAAACTTCTCACACCCTTCACGGTTGAAGGTGGAGGCAACTTGGCGATAACATCGACTTTAGCACGGTCTACTTCCAGACCGGCTTTGGAAATCTTGTGTCCCAGCACGATGCCTTCTTTTACCATAAAATGGCATTTTTCCCAATTCAGAACAAGGCGAGTGTCTTCGCACCGCTTAAGCATACGTTCCAAATTGGCAAGGCAAGAAGAGAAGGAATCCCCGAAGACCGAGAAATCATCCATGAAGACTTCCATGGTTTGTTCAACCATGTCATGGAAGATAGCTAACATGCACCTTTGGAAAGTCCCGGGCGCATTACATAAGCCAAAAGGCATTCTTTTGTAAGCAAATGTGCCATAGGGACAAGTGAATGTTGTCTTCTCTTGATCTTGGGGATCGATGGGTATTTGGAAATAACCCGAGAAACCATCAAGAAAGCAGTAATATTCATTACCCGCTAAACGTTCAAGCATTTGGTCCATAAAAGGTAGAGGGAAATGATCCTTTCTCGTGGCATCATTGAGTTTGCGGTAGTCTATACAAACTCTCCACCCAGTAACGAGGCGAGTGGCAATCAACTCGTTGTGTTCACTGGGAACAACGGTTATTTCGCCCTTCTTAGGCACACAATGGATTGGACTAACCCATGGGGAATCCGAAATAGGGTAAATCATACCCGCATCAAGAAGTTTGATAACCTCTGTTTTGATGACTTCATGTATTTTTGGATTCACCCTTCGTTGGCTTTGAATTGTGGGCTTAAAGTCGTCCTCCATGAGAATTTTGTGTGTGCAGAAGTGAGGATCAATTCCACGAATATCAGAAATTTTCCAAGCAATCGCCTTTTTGTGATCTTTAAGCACAGCAATGAGGCGAGATTTTTCTTCTTCCTTCAAATCCTTAGCAATGATGACTGGCGACTTCTTCTCTTCATCAAGGAATACATATTCGAGATGGGGCGGCAACTCCTTAAGTTCTAAATCCAGAGGATTTTCGACGGGAGGCGTATTCAAAGTCGGAGCATTGATAGCAATAACCGTGGGAGATGGAGGAGAAGGATTGTCTTCGTTGAGAAGGTTGTCAAAGAAATGCATGTCTTCATTCCCATCGGTGGGAGAATCATCAGTAGCTAAATTCACATCTCCCATGGTGTCTTCAAGATTGTTCCAAAACAAATCACTATCTCCAAATAGAGACAATGATGAATCGATAGAGGCAACGGTTTCAACATTGGGAAGAGAGGTAGGAATACTTTTGCAAGCATTTTGGAAGTGTTCTTCACAAGCCTCATCAAGAACGTCAATACAAATAACACTCTCGTTAGAATAAGGTTGTTTAGACAACTTTCCCATGTTGAAGACGATTTTATCGTCACCCACTCTTATGATAAGCTCACCGACTTCAACATCGATGGGAGTGCGACCGGTCCTCAGGAATGGACGACCCACGATCAAGGGAACACGAGGGTCCATCTTGTAGTCGACGACGACGAAATCGGCAGGAAAAGTGAATTTGTCGACTCCTACAAAGACGTCTTCGGCTATCCCCACTGGATAAGCAACCGTACGGTTGGCTAATTCCAAAGTCATTTTGGTGGGGACTAGCTCAGGGAGAGATAATTGCTTCCAAACGCTTAGAGGCATAAGATTAATACTGGCACCTAGATCGGCTAGGGCCATGCAATTCTCTACTCCCGGGAAATTACAAGGGATTAAGAAATGACCCGGATCACCAAGCTTGGTTGGCAATTTCCTTAAGATCACTGCAGAGCAATTCTCATTAAGTTAGGTGTTGGCAATATCGAGGAGCTTTTCCTTGTCGCTCAGAAGATCTTTAAATATTTTAGCATACTTCGGCATGTGAGCGAGAGCCTCAGCGAAGGAGATATTGAAATTCAGTTGTTTGAACATTTTAAGAAAGTTCGAAACTTGAATATCGTCCTTGCTTTTGATCTTCTCTTTCCTCAACCTAGATGGATAAGGTATATTGGAAGAAGAGGAAGGCTTTGGGAGAATAGGATCACTCACATCCTTGGGTGGAGGAGGGGTAGAAGGAAGAGGTGGAGAAATTGGGGAAGGAGAAGGATGAGGAATAGGAGCAGGTGACTCGTTCTCCTTAGTCACAATCACCGGTGGAGGTATAGGAAGCTCGGGTTCCTTGGTACCTTTGCCACTGCGAGTGGTGATTGCTTTCATCTCCCCTCTTGGATTTGCAACGGTGTTACTCGGAAGAGTACCCAAAGAAGAGGGTTGATTACCGTGGAAGAAACTAGCCATCATGTTTCTTAAGTCATTCGTTTGACTATCCATAGTGTTTTTCATATCAGCTCTCAGATCATTCCCTTGTTTCATCAGGTCTGCTTTCAAGTTGCGCACTTCCTGGTGGAGATTATCCACGATCACATCGTTAGTCCTCATGTAGGTTCCAATGTCTTGATGTGATGCGGGGGTTTGGTTGGAAGGAGCAGTGTATGCGGGTGGTTGATAAGCAGGTTGCTGGTAAACTTGGTTGTTTCGTTGAGGTGGTTGTTACTGCTTGTGAGGAGGGATGTATGGTGTACGAGATTGTTGTTGTTGTTGAGGAGGTCGGTTGAGGTTTTGTTGTTTGTTTGGGTTGGTAGGAGGAAAACCGGGTGGGGAAAGATAATTGTTGGAGCGGTAGCTAAGCAAATTACGGTCACCTTGAGGTCGGGCTTGATAAGCAGGTTGAGGGTAGGTGCCGTATGCTGCATTCACATTCTCAGCAGGGTAGTCTTGGGTGGCAGTACAAGTAGTGTAAGAGTGAGGACCACCGCATATCTCACAAGGTTGGCTGACAGCGTTAACTTGAGCGTTTTTAGCGTTGTTGCTGTTGTTGTTGCTAACGGTGTGGGTGACAAGCGATTCAAGAAGCACAGTGATTTTGTCAAGTCGCTTGTCGCTGTCATTAGTGCTAGCACTAGCGACATTGGTCCGAACACTCTTGGTTTGCACACGAGACTTATTCTCAATGATATCCCAAGCAGCATTGGAAGTCTTAGCCAAAAGATTACCCCCTGAGGCACTATTTAGTGAATCTTGGTCACTCATGCTTAAACCATTGTAAAAAGTATTAATTTGATGTACTTTGGTAAAACCATGTTGTGGGCATTTTCTTAAAAGATCTTTAAAACGATCCCAAGATTCACTGAACGACTCATCGTACTTTTGTTCAAAATTGATGATTTCATTCCGCAAAGCGGTAGTACGAGAGGGTGGGAAAAAGTAATTGATAAACTTAGTCTCTAAATCCGTCCACGAGAGAATACTCTGTGGCGGTTCTTTAGCAAGCCAATGCCGGGCTTGTCCCTCTAAAGAAAAGGGAAAAAGTTGTAACCTGATAACCTCTTGTGGAACACCATTGAATTTGACCGTGTTAGTTAGTTGCAAGAATCTCTTGATATGGTCGTGTGGATCATCAATGGTACGTCCCAAGAATGGTTGAGCGGAGACCATCTGGATGAAGCCTAATTTTAGCTCAAAGTTGTTGGCGGCAATTGGAGGTATGACAATTGGATCAGTGTTGCCATCGACATGAGCTTGCAGCAATTCAATCATCGGGCGATTATCCGGTTGAGGCTCATTGTTGTTGTTATTCATGTTGTTGAAAGGTGGGTTGTTGTTGTTATTATTATTGTTTGGAGGTGGTATGTTGTTGTTGTTTTGTACAACAGCCATGTCTAAGTTATCGAGAGGCTCGGGCTCTTGATAAGACGTGGATTGAGTGCGCATACACCTGCAAAAGAACGAACAAAGAAAAGCAAAGCAAAAATATTTTTGGTTTTTATGTTTTTTACTTTTTAGGATTTTTGAAAAATTTATATTTTTTTTAGTGTTTTTGAAAATTTTTATGAAAAAGTAACGTTCACGGGGAACGGATCCCAAAATCCAAGTTCTCATAAAAAACTTTTGATCTTAACGAGAAGAGCCGGCAGCGGCGCCATTTGATACCAACCTTTTGCTATGGGTTCAGATTTATTCTCTCGATATCCTCTCGAATTGATCTTGGCTTTAAGTGGAATGATTTGTTCTTGGTTAATAAAAAGTGGTTGGTTTGTTTATCTATTTTAAACTAATGACAAGAAATTAAGTGTCGAAGAGTAAAATTAAAGACTTAAATGATTAAAGTGAAAAGACGAGTTTAAAATTAGATGTTTGAAAACTTTAAAGATTATATTAGAAAAATAAATGGACATTCAATTAAAACTAACTCTTGGAAAACTTTGTGAAAAGTAAGAACTTAATTGAAAAGTACTAAAAGAAAGTAAGATCGGAACAAAACACCCAAATCGGAATAAACAAACTAGGGTCAATCGGAAAGTATTCCGATCTATAGATCGGAATATGGGAGAGATAGCCTGGTCGGAATATAGGGAATAAACTTGCAATCGGAATGTTCAAAAGACCCAATCGGAATACCTGAATTTGAGGCCAATCGGAATGCGAAAATACTTACTGTCGGAATGCTCAAAAGATGGCACGATCGGAATGCAAAAACTAGCCCGATCGGGAAGATCCAATCGGAAAGGGGCTTATCGGAATCTAGTTAAAACGCTCTTCCGATCATACGATCGGAAAGAGGGGATGCTTGGTCGGAATACAAGATCGGAAAAGGGCTTTGCCCTTTCCGAAAATGGTGCTAAACCGAGGCTAAAGGCAAGGAAAATAAGCTTATGGAATAAGCTAACTCCCAAAACTAACTCGAATCCAATGAAATACTGATCAAATAAGCACTTTAGAACAACTTATCTAACTTCAAATAATCAACTTTTAAATCAAATCAATAAAAAGATGAACTTTTCATAAAAACCTTAAAGCTAAATCAACAAATAAGCCAATAAGAACAAGGATCTCAAAGCTTATTTATGTATAAACTTAAGGAAACATAAAAAGTAATCAACTTTTTAAGCACAAATCATTGATGAACAACACGGATCATATGAGATTTGTACCAAAATCAATCAAAATCAAAGAAAGGAAGGATGAGATTAAAGATTAAAAGATAAAAACTTGATCTTGATTAATGAAAAATAATACAAATGTTTTGATCTAGAAAGAGAAAAAGATGAAATCTAGTGAGAGAAAGTTCTAAACTTTCTCTCTCTAAAAACTACCTAAAAGACTAAGTGTGTGATTTTTGTGAAGTAAAGTCCTATTTATAGGCAAGTCTTGTGGGCTTGTGAATGGGCTTGGTTTTGGGCTTCTTTTCTTCTTCCTTCTTTAGTCTTCTCGTCTCTTTAAATAAACGTTTCCGACTTTGGATTTTTAGAAGTGTCGGTGAATAATTCCAACTCGTCTTATAATCTTTTGTTTAATAGACTCGAGTTCTTCGACATATACGAATCTTCCATCTTTGGCTCTATTTTTCGATAAATCTTCAAATAGGCACAATGACTTCAAATCTTTTGCATCTCTTGGACATTAGACATCGTCTTGAGTCTTTTTCCTCGATAAAACCCGTGCAATCCCATGTTTTCTTCAATATTCATCCGGTCGACTCTGAAAACACAATAAACACAAAAACCACGCATAATTCCAAACAAATGATATTAAATACGTGTTTTGGTCTTGTTTTAGCCAGAATTAAGTGGTAAAAGGATGGGTGTTTACACACCTATCAAATCCCCTACACTTAACCATTGCCATGCCCTCATGCAATACTTAGTGACAAAGCACATTTACACTTTTCTCATGATCAATCAACCTTGGCCTTATTAAAATACTACTAAACAAAAATTTAAGTACTAAGAGAAGTTAAAACTTTAAAGTAAACAAAAGGATAGAAAATAGCTATATGGAAATAACTTGCAAAGAAATCGAGGACTTACATTAGGGCTTCGGTGCTGCGAAGATTTATCACCCTCAAGTTTCACGTTCCCCAAACTAAGCTTAAAAACGAGATCATTGTTATTATAAGTTAGCAATTCAAACACTCACACACATGGCTTAATTAAATGCTTAAACTCCCTTATTCCTAGGTGTATCTCTTATATTTTATTTTTGTCTTAGAATGATCATGAAGATGCATTTTTGGACTTATTTCGATAGTTTATTTAGGCTGAAAGCAAAGTAGGACGATTTGATCAATAGTTAGCTAAAGGAAAAAATCTCTTAAAACTGCTTCTCGGGATATCAAAAAGTTCATATCTTGGCATAACTTGGTTCGCGATTTGAGAACTTTCTCGGGCCGATACTTGGCATGTACTTCATACTTCACATCTTGAGAGACGTTCTTGAGATAATGGTCTTCTCATCGTAATAGAGTTTCTTCACTTGGAGACTTTTGAGGGGTACTCCAACTTTGTTGACCACGACTTCATGATTATTTCTTCAATCTCTAATTGGGATTTTGAGATACAACGATCCGCCTCCTTTTCGGACTTGGATCTATTTATCCTCATACCTTGTTAGGGTCTTTTCGGATAGACTTCTCCATGATCTTTATGGGAGTTGATTGCTTTTCGTCGTGAGTCTTGATCCTTCATATTGATTTTGGGAATAATGCTTTTCACATCACCTTGGATCTTTAGCAATAAAATGGAATCCTCATGCCTTGTTAGGGCCTTTTCGGACTCGCCAATCTTCGCACCCCGCTTCATAAGTTATGCCTTGGCTATGAACTCTTATCATTACCGAGCAACTTTTAAACGATCTTGGGCTAGAAGCTAAGTAACCTTTCAAATCGTACGACCTTACTTATTGCAGATAATTTTATTAGCAAGTGATGGGAGAATAGGCAAATAATTACACCAAGTGAGCTTGTGCAAGAATACCGACTTATAATTGACTCTATCATTTCTCGTTCTCCACAATTTAAAATCTCAAGTAATGAGATTCGTGGATACTTAGCCTAATAAACCAATTAAGGTCTACATGGTTAAGGATACTAGCTAGAATAAACTTAGATAAGTCTATTCGGGTTGAGTCAAAATAATCGCAACAGGCCTAATATGTCAAAGACTTCTAAACTAGCTACACCACTTTATTAATATTTTTGACTTTATTGCGGAATATATACATATGAAAGCAACGATAAAAATTCAAAAATTACGACTAAATGGCCAAAGTTAATTAAAAATTTGAAAAATGTTGAAAAAGATGATTTTCTGGTTAAATGAAGGCATTTTCATGGAAAAGTCCACTTAAAACTTCGATAGAAGTCCCCCCTACACTTAAGATAAACATTGTCCTCAATGTTTAAGCATGTGGGAAAAATCTCCCCTACACTTATGACATTGTGCACGTTGGTTAAATCAAGTTAAGGTAGAGACGACTAAAGTGATCAATTTCAAATGAGAGTATGAAGAAAATTTAATCACGATAGTTGAGAGATAGAACCGGATTTCGGATAACACGGGAGCACGGTTCTTCAGAGGTTCCAAGAGTGCACTATCCCTGTAATCACATCACCACACAAAAACAAACACCTATACAAGTCCCCCTACACTTAGGAGGTAAAAACATAAAAGGATAGATACTCGGGCTGCCTCCCGAGGAGCGCTTGTTTTTTATAACCGAGTCACGAGCCTGACTCGACCCAATATTAGTTCATGGGGAACGTGGTGAGGGATGGAATCATCTCCTGAGAGATGTCCTCACCAAAGTACAACTTCAGACGCTGGCCATTCACCTTGAAATTGGGCCCATTTGGCTGAGAAAGCTCAATGGTCCCATACGGAAAGACTTTGGCGACGGTGAATGGACCAGACCAGCGGCTCTTCAACTTTCCAGAGAAGATCTTCAACCGAGAGTTAAAAAGCAAGACTTGATCACCAATGTGGAACTCTCGGTTCTTGATTTTTGTGTCATGAAGGATCTTCGTCTTCTCTTTGTAGATCAGCGAGTCCTCATAAGCTTCATTCCTCAGTTCGTTGAGCTCGTTGAGTTGAATCTTGCGATGATCACCGGCTTTATTGATGTCGAAGTTAGCCCACTTCAAGGCCCAGTGCGCCTTATGCTCCAGCTCGATGGGAAGGTGGCATGCTTTCCCGTACACAAGACGATAAGGTGTACAACCGATCGGGGTCTTGTAAGCAGTACGGAAAGCCCACAGAGCATCATCTAATTTATCGGCCCACACGACACGATGCTCTCCCACAGTACGCTCCAAGATTCGCTTCAATCCACGGTTGGATATCTCGGCCTGCCCATTGGTTTGGGGATGATAAGCGGTGGAAAGACGGTGATTGACACCATACTTTGCCAAGACTCTTGCAAATTGATCGTTGCAAAAATGAGTCCCGCGGTCACTGATAATAGCACGAGGAACGCCGAATCGAGCGAACAGCGATTTCAAAAAGTTACAAACCACCCTTGCATCATTAGTAGGTAAAGCTTTGGCTTCAACCCACTTTGAAACGTAGTCAACGGATACAAGGATGTATTTGTTTCCTTTGGATGAAGGGAATGGCCCCATAAAGTTGATACCCCAAACATCAAAGATTTCACATTCTTGTATGAAATTCTGAGGCATCTCGTCTTTATGTGTGATCGTGCCTTGTTTTTGGCAAGCATCACATTGTTTAACCATCTCGTGAGCATCACGATAGATGGTGGGCCAATAAAATCCCGAGTCAAACACTTTTTTGGCGGTGTAGTTGGGACCAAAGTGACCACCAGTGGGTCCTTTGTGGCAAGCATCAAGGATTTCAAAAGCTGCCGGTCCATCAACACATCGGCGAATAATCAAGTTGGCACATTGTTTGAAAAGATACGGGTCATCCCAAAAGTAAGTCTTGATGTCTTTGAAGAACTTTTTCTTTTGCTGGGATGTTAACCCGTCAACGAGAATTCCACCCGCCAAGTAGTTTGCAATGTCCGCAAACCACGGGGTTTCATCTGCAGTCGAGTTGATAGACATTAAGGTCTCCAGGGGAAAAGAATCATTGATTTCTTTGTTCGGATGATCCCCCTGGTAAGGATCCTCAAGTCTGCTGAGATGATCCGCGGCTAGGTTTTCAGCTTCTTTTTTATCGCGAATTTCGATTTTAAATTCTTGGAGAAGCAAAACCCAGCGAAGAAGTCTTGGTTTGGAATCTTGCTTTGCCAACAAGTACTTCAGCGCGGAATGATCGGTGTAAACGATTGTGGTGGAAAGGACAAGATAGGGGCGAAATTTTTCAAAAGCATAGACAACAGCTAAAAGCTCTTTTTCTGTTGTCGTGTAATGCAATTGAGCCCCTGTCATTGTCTTGCTAGCATAGAGGATTGGTTGGAAGTGTTTATTCACTCTTTGGCCCAAAACCGCACCAATAGCAAAGTCGCTAGCATCGCACATCAACTCGAAAGGCAGCTCCCAATTAGGGGTAACCAAGACGGGTGCCTTAGTTAGCTTATCCTTCAGCGAGTTGAAGGCTTCAAGACACTCTTTGGAGAAGATAAAAGGAGTATCTTTTTCCAAGAGGTGGGTCATCGGGCGAGCGATTTGAGAAAAATCTTTGATGAATCGACGGTAGAAGCCCGCATGACCTAGAAAACTTCTCACACCCTTCACGGTTGAAGGTGGAGGCAACTTGGCGATAACATCGACTTTAGCACGGTCTACTTCCAGACCGGCTTTGGAAATCTTGTGTCCCAGCACGATGCCTTCTTTTACCATAAAATGGCATTTTTCCCAATTCAGAACAAGGCGAGTGTCTTCGCACCGCTTAAGCATACGTTCCAAATTGGCAAGGCAAGAAGAGAAGGAATCCCTGAAGACCGAGAAATCATCCATGAAGACTTCCATGGTTTGTTCAACCATGTCATGGAAGATAGCTAACATGCACCTTTGGAAAGTCCCGGGCGCATTACATAAGCCAAAAGGCATTCTTTTGTAAGCAAATGTGCCATAGGGACAAGTGAATGTTGTCTTCTCTTGATCTTGGGGATCGATGGGTATTTGGAAATAACCCGAGAAACCATCAAGAAAGCAGTAATATTCATTACCCGCTAAACGTTCAAGCATTTGGTCCATAAAAGGTAGAGGGAAATGATCCTTTCTCGTGGCATCATTGAGTTTGCGGTAGTCTATACAAACTCTCCACCCAGTAACGAGGCGAGTGGAAATCAACTCGTTGTGTTCATTGGGAACAACGGTTATTCCGCCCTTCTTGGGCACACAATGGATTGGACTAACCCATGGGGAATCCGAAATAGGGTAAATCATACCCGCATCAAGAAGTTTGATAACCTCTGTTTTGATGACTTCATGTATTTTTGGATTCACCCTTCGTTGGCTTTGAATTGTGGGCTTAAAGTCGTCCTCCATGAGAATTTTGTGTGTGCAGAAGTGAGGATCAAAATTCCACGAATATCAGAAATTTTCCAAGCAATCGCCTTTTTGTGATCTTTAAGCACGGCAATGAGGCGAGATTTTTCTTCTTCCTTCAAATCCTTAGCAATGATGACTGGCGACTTCTTCTCTTCATCAAGGAATACATATTCGAGATGGGGCGGCAACTCCTTAAGTTCTAAATCCAGAGGATTTTCGACGGGAGGCGTATTCAAAGTCGGAGCATTGATAGCAATAACCGTGGGAGATGGAGGAGAAGGATTGTCTTCGTTGAGAAGGTTGTCAAAGAAATGCATGTCTTCATTCCCATCGGTGGGAGAATCATCAGTAGCTAAATTCACATCTCCCATGGTGTCTTCAAGATTGTTCCAAAACAAATCACTATCTCCAAATAGAGACAATGATGAATCGATAGAGGCAACAGTTTCAACATTGGGAAGAGAGGTAGGAATACTTTTGAAAGCATTTTGGAAGTGTTCTTCACAAGCCTCATCAAGAATGTCAATACAATTAACACTCTCGTTGGAATAAGGTTGTTTAGACAACTTTCCCATGTTGAAGACGATTTTATCGTCACCCACTCTCATGATAAGCTCACCGGCTTCAACATCGATGAGAGTGCGACCGGTCCTCAGGAATGGACGACCCACGATCAAGGGAACACGAGGGTCCATCTCGTAGTCGACGACGACGAAATCGGCAGGAAAAGTGAATTTGTCGACTCCTACAAAAACGTCTTCGGCTATCCCCACTGGATAAGCAACCGTACGGTTGGCTAATTCCAAAGTCATTTTGGTGGGGACTAGCTCAGGGAGAGATAATTGCTTCCAAACGCTTAGAGGCATAAGATTAATACTGGCATCTAGATCGGCTAGGGCCATGCAATTCTCTACTCCCGGGAAATTGCAAGGGATTAAGAAACGACCCGGATCACCAAGCTTGGTTGGCAATTTCCTTAAGAGCACTGCAGAGCAATTCTCATTAAGTTGGGTGTTGGCAATATCGAGGAGCTTTTCCTTGTCGCTCAGAAGATCTTTAAACATTTTAGCATACTTCGGCATGTGAGCGAGAGCCTCAGCGAAGGAGATATTGAAATTCAGTTGTTTGAACATTTTAAGAAAGTTCGAAACCTGAATATCGTCCTTGCTTTTGAGCTTCTCTTTCCTCAACCTAGATGGATAAGGTATATTGGAAGAAGAGGAAGGCTTTGGGAGAATAGGATCACTCACATCCTTGGGTGGAGGAGGGGTAGAAGGAAGAGGTGGAGAAATTGGGGAAGGAGAAGGATGAGGAATAGGAGCAAGTGACTCGTTCTCCTTAGTCACAATCACCGGTGGAGGTATAGGAAGCTCGGGTTCCTTGGTACCTTTGCCACTGCGAGTGATGATTGCTTTCATCTCCCCTCTTGGATTTGCAACGGTGTTACTCGGAAGAGTACCCAAAGAAGAGGGTTGATTACCGTGGAAGAAACTAGCCATCATGTTTCTTAAGTCATTCGTTTGACTATCCATAGTGTTTTTCATATCAGCTCTCAGATCATTCCCTTGTTTCATCAGGTCTGCTTTCAAGTTGCGCACTTCCTGTTGGAGATTATCCACGATCACATCGTTAGTCCTCATGTAGGTTCCAATGTATTGATGTGATGCGGGGGTATGGTTGGAAGGAGCAGTGTATGCGGGTGGTTGATAAGCAGGTTGCTGGTAAACTTGGTTGTTTCGTTGAGGTGGTTGTTGCTGCTTGTGACGAGGGATGTATGGTGTACGAGATTGTTGTTGTTGTTGAGGAGGTCGGTTGAGGTTTTGTTGTTGGTTTGGGTTGGTAGGAGGAAAACCGGGTGGGGAAAGATAATTGTTGGAGTGGTAGCTAAGCAAATTACGGTCACCTTGAGGTCGGGCTTGATAAGCAGGTTGAGGATAGGTGCCGTATGCTGCATTCACATTCTCAGCAGGGTAGTCTTGGGTGGCAGTACAAGTAGTGTAAGAGTGAGGACCACCGCATATCTCACAAGGTTGGCTGACAGCGTTAACTTGAGCGTTTTTAGCGTTGTTGCTGTTGTTGTTGCTAACGGTGTGGGTGACAAGCGATTCAAGAAGCACAGTGATTTTGTCAAGTCGCTTGTCGCTGTCATTAGTGCTAGCACTAGCGACATTGGTCCGAACACTCTTGGTTTGCACACGAGACTTATTCTCAATGATATCCCAAGCAGCATTGGAAGTCTTAGCCAAAAGATTACCCCCTGAGGCACTATTTAGTGAATCTTGGTCACTCATGCTTAAACCATTGTAAAAAGTATTAATTTGATGTACTTTGGTAAAACCATGTTGTGGGCATTTTCTTAAAAGATCTTTAAAACGATCCCAAGATTCACTGAACGACTCATCGTACTTTTGTTCAAAATTGATGATTTCATTCCGCAAAGCGGTAGTACGAGAGGGTGGGAAAAAGTAATTGATAAACTTAGTCTCCAAATCCGTCCACGAGAGAATACTCTGTGGCGGTTCTTTAGCAAGCCAATGTCGGGCTTGTCCCTCTAAAGAAAAGGGAAAAAGTTGTAACCTGATAACCTCTTGTGGAACACCATTGAATTTGACCGTGTTAGTTAGTTGCAAGAATCTCTTGATATGGTCGTGTGGATCATCAATGGTACGTCCCAAGAATGGTTGAGCGGAGACCATCTGGATGAAGCCTGATTTTAGCTCAAAGTTGTTGGCGGCAATTGGAGGTATGACAATTGGATCAGTGTTGCCATCGACATGAGCTTGCAGCAATTCAATCATCGGGCGATTATCCGGTTGAGGCTCATTGTTGTTGTTATTCATGTTGTTGAAAGGTGGGTTGTTGTTGTTATTATTATTGTTTGGAGGTGGTATGTTGTTGTTGTTTTGTACACCAGCCATGTCTAAGTTATCGAGAGGCTCGGGCTCTTGATAAGACGTGGATCGAGTGCGCATACACCTGCAAAAGAACGAACAAAGAAAAGCAAAGCAAAAATATTTTTGGTTTTTATGTTTTTTACTTTTTAGGATTTTTGAAAAATTTATATTTTTTTTAGTGTTTTTGAAATTTTTTATGAAAAAGTAACGTTCACGGGGAACGGATCCCAAAATCCAAGTTCTCACAAAAAACTTTTTATCTTAACGAGAAGAGCCGGGAGCGGCGCCATTTGATACCAACCTTTTGCTATGGGTTCAGATTTATTCTCTCGATATCCTCTCGAATTGATCTTGGCTTTAAGTGGAATGATTTGTTCTTGGTTAATAAAAAGTGGTTGGTTTGTTTATCTAGTTTAAACTAATGACAAGAAATTAAGTGTCGAAGAGTAAAATTAAAGACTTAAATGATTAAAGTGAAAAGACGAGTTTAAAATTAGATGTTTGAAAACTTTAAAGATTATATTAGAAAAATAAATGGACATTCAATTAAAACTAACTCTTGGAAAACTTTGTGAAAAGTAAGAACTTAATTGAAAAGTACTAAAAGAAAGTAAGATCGGAACAAAACACCCAAATCGGAATAAACAAACTAGGGTCAATCGGAAAGTATTCCGATCTATAGATCGGAATATGGGAGAGATAGCCTGGTCGGAATATGGGGAATAAACTTGCAATCGGAATGTTCAAAAGACCCAATCGGAATACCTGATTTTGAGGCCAATCGGAATGCGAAAATACTTACTGTCGGAATGCTCAAAAGATGGCACGATCGGAATGCAAAAACTAGCCCGATCGGGAAGATCCAATCGGAAAGGGGCTTATCGGAATCTAGTTAAAACCCTGTTCCGATCATACGATCGGAAAGAGGGGATGCTTGGTCGGAATACAAGATCGGAAAAGGGCTTTGCCCTTTCCGAAAATGGTGCTAAACCGAGGCTAAAGGCAAGGAAAATAAGCTTATGGAATAAGCTAACTCCCAAAACTAACTCGAATCCAATGAAATACTGATCAAATAAGCACTTTAGAACAACTTATCTAACTTCAAATAAACAACTTTTAAATCAAATCAATAAAAAGATGAACTTTTCATAAAAACCTTAAAAAGTAAATAAGCTAAATCAACAAATAAGCCAATAAGAATAAGGATCTCAAAGCTTATTTATGTATAAACTTAAGGAAACATAAAAAGTATTCAACTTTTTAAGCACAAATCATTGATGAACAACACGGATCATATGAGATTTGTACCAAAATCAATCAAAATCAAAGAAAGGAAGGATGAGATTAAAGATTAAAAGATAAAAACTTGATCTTGATTAATGAAAAATAATACAAATGTTTTGATCTAGAAAGAGAAAAAGATGAAATCTAGTGAGAGAAAGTTCTAAACTTTCTCTCTCTAAAAACTACCTAAAAGACTAAGTGTGTGATTTTTGTGAAGTAAAGTCCTATTTATAGGCAAGTCTTGTGGGCTTGTGAATGGGCTTGGTTTTGGGCTTCTTTTCTTCTTCCTTCTTTAGTCTTCTCGTCTCTTTAAATAAACGTTTCCGACTTTGGATTTTTAGAAGTGTCGGTGAATAATTCCAACTCGTCTTATAATCTTTTGTTTAATAGACTCGAGTTCTTCGACATATACGAATCTTCCATCTTTGGCTCTATTTTTCGATAAATCTTCAAATAGGCACAATGACTTCAAATCTTTTGCATCTCTTGGACATTAGACATCGTCTTGAGTCTTTTTCCTCGATAAAACCCGTGCAATCCCATGTTTTCTTCAATATTCATTCGGTCGACTCTGAAAACACAATAAACACAAAAACCACGCATAATGTCAAACAAATGATATTAAATACGTGTTTTGGTCTTGTTTTAGCCAGAATTAAGTGGTAAAAGGATGGGTGTTTACACACCTATCACGGTTTATGGTAAAGAATTCTCAAATCCGTTGATAGCTGGTAGTTTGCTAAAGACTACATGGTTATTAACTCACCATGCTTAATTTCAAAGAGTTGGCTTGTCCTAG
Organism: Glebionis coronaria; assembly: GCA_025667525.1. Classification (NCBI taxonomy): domain Eukaryota; kingdom Viridiplantae; phylum Streptophyta; class Magnoliopsida; order Asterales; family Asteraceae; genus Glebionis; species Glebionis coronaria. The sequence goes on from CM046880.1 coordinate 23,702,391, forward strand.
GGCAAATGGTTCTAGGTAAAGACTCTATCAAATCCGTTATATGGTTGACAGTTTACCAAAAACTATAGGGTAATCAGTACACCTTATTCTTGATGAATAAAGTATTGGCTATTCTTGAGCAAATGACTACTTGGTAAAGAATAAATCAAATCCGTTAAAAGCTGATGATTTGCTAAAAATCATGATGCCAATGCACATTGGTTTGTTGTTAACTGATTTATTTTAGGTGAGTAGATTCAAGCAAAGGTTGTTGATTCATAATTATGCTGATGGCATGTTCCAGGAGATTCATGTATATTCAAAATCAAGGAGATCACAAGGAAGTTTTGTCATCATCAAATAGGGGAAGGTTGTTGGGATCAAAGATAAAGATGTCAAGCTTTGGTGGTCTGATACATGAAATCAATGTAGTTGCTGAAGAATTTAAAGAATGTTCAAGTTCAAGTTACAGAAGATCATATTTTCAAGACAAAGATGAAGTTCATAAAGAATTGGAGTTCATTATACTAGAAGAAGATCTGTAGAAGAGTTTGAATGCATTTAGTTGGTACAAAATCAAAATTACCAAGACCTACCTAGTTTTGAAGTGAAGTTTCAAGACATGTATTCTATATACATTCAACATACAAAGAAACAAGAAGACAACAAGTTATCATTCTTGTTTAGGGGAGGATTGTTGAGAATTATTTATAATTTTTCCAAGTACCGTTAGTATGTAACCAAGTACCGCTAGTATAGCAAGTACTGTTAGTGTATGCGCGATAGATGGCCAAATACCGTTCGGCTTATTGTAAGTACTGCTAGTTAAGATAAGGACTAGTATATATTAAGTAAGGATATGTTCTAGTTATTATAGGAGTATATCGTGTGTGATATACATATCCTAATAGAATATTCTAGGTGTTCCTTGCACTATAAAAGAAACATAGGTACGATGAGTTTATTGTACCTCAACACAACGATTAACAAGAATCGAATAGTTAGCTTATACCTCTGTTCTTCTTTGATTAATTAAGTTAGATTCCGCATAACCTCTTTGAGTTGAGTAAGAGTATCTCAAGTGCTCTAGTTTGTTAAGCTATTGTACAATCCTTAATAGGATCTCGATCTATTTAAAGGGATCAACAAAATCTTTAGGTTCTTGTACTTGAACCTCTTTTGTTGTAGAATTTATTGTCTCATGTTGTTCTTCCTTAATTGGTACTACTATCTCTTACTGTTGTTGTTTTGCTATCTCACCCTCCTCAATATTTAATGAGACTTTTTCAACTCTTTGTATCCTGGAAGAAGGACCTGATTCTAAAGCTATACTTGGTTTGTTCATTCTTTGTGCCTCTAATTCTGAGTTTATTCAAATAAAGTCTTCTATTCTTTTGTAAGGACCATCATACATATGAATAAGTTCTTCATATGTAAATCTTATGAGTTGATTAGATTTCCACCCTGCTTGATACCTTAAGAATGTAACCATGTAATCTCTCTTCTGTGTTTTGGTGGGTGGTATGTTTCTTCTTTCTTCTGCCTTCTCTTGTCCTCTTCTTTCTTTCTTTTGGATAAGAGTTCAAACAACAATCTTTTCCTCTCTGCTTCCTGAAACTTTCTAGCCAACTCCCTATCAGCTTCAATTTTTGCCTGACTGCTATCAAAATAAGTTGCTTCTTGTTTTGCAACTTGTCTTTCTATTCTTTCTAGTTCTTCAGCCCTTTGCCTTGCCAGCCTTTATTCTTCTTCATCTTCAGTAGCCAATTGTAGCTATAGAGAGTATGTTCTCTAGTTACAGAAAATACTTTATCTTTTAAAATATCAAACCCATGAAATAGGTTATTAAATATGAAAAGTGAGTTTGAATATAATAAGAAAAGTTCAGTTTAAATCATATTTAAGTTTTGTCAAGAAAGGAGAATTGATAGGATTAAGTCTCTCTTTCTTATAAGGAAATAAGATTAAGTTTGTCTTTAAAAGAAAAACAAACTTTTGTTTATGAATTAATGTTGCGATAACTTTATCAATTAGAACATATAAAGCTAAGCTTTAGTATTTTTTTATAATTAAATTCTTAAAATAATTAACTACACAATTAATTACTAATAATACTAAGATCCAACATGTCCTATCACCCATTATTAGGAGGTCTGGCCAACTAGTAACAAGTGGGACAAAGGTAAGCATCGAGCGTTAATTACACAACAAGTGCAACTCTTAGTATTATGAGACGATTCATGAAACTATTGTTGTACAATGTTTGAAAGGGATGTCCTCACAACTCTTACGAGTAACATGAACATCTCAGACAAACTTTTTCTACAACTAATAATCATGAACATGTTTCATCTCATCTTATGCATCCGGTTCAAGATCTAACCAAGAACTCGATTTAAATCATACCGATGTAAAAGCTTGCATAAATTGACATAGATCTGAATATGGAAAAAATTTCCTTGGTTTAGAATTCACCCTAGGTCTGACCAGATGATAAAACCAATTGCAAGTGATCTTAGATTGAATGACATATACTTAATAATTTCAAATAAAGGGTAAGCACATAAATGTAATAAAAACATGTACAAAGAAGCATGCAAAACAACTTTGTAACAATAATTTAAATTTTTTAATAATGACATTGTAGTGATGACCATACTTCACGGTAGCTCCAACTTAACTTACAAAGGAGCAGAGAATCAGGTCAGTGTGAATCATATTAAAAACCTGAGTTCTTATGCTTTTTCTTTTGGGTGAGCCGACCTATGTGTCCATAGCGTCTAGTTTTTAATTTCATGAAAAACTTGTGTTAATAGAACTTAGATCTCTTAATTTTACAAAAACAATTTTCCACGAATCAAATAATAGGTCACATTGAGTATTGTATTATAGGCGTGTAAATTAAGATTCTTGTTAACATCATCTTGTCACAAGTATTAATCATGTTTTATTTATTTTAGTGGTGTAAAATAAAACACACATAAGAAACATAATAGAAAGATGACCTTACATTAACAAGTAAACTAATAAGTCCGAGTTCTCTTACGAGTCTTTCCAAATTGAGAACCAAAAGACTCTCTCTTGATAACAAAGAGCATCCACGTAAATCAAATAACTTTACTGCCTAAGTATTTCGACCAGATAAATAACAATACAAATTTGTTGATTAACGAATTTAATAAACCTACTCAATTTTATTCGGTCTAGATCAAGATTAATAACTTTATGACAGAATGCATGTTATTGGCATAATAATTAAAATTAAATAGAGCGAGTATTTAAGCGGATCTAGCGTGTAAATCTACATGTAATCCCTAAACACCAAACAAACTGATTCGTGATGCCACTGATAGATTTGGAACTAGTTAAACCATGTTAACTATGAGTACGCATCGGAATGGATCTAGTTTGTTATTTAGAATTAACACATAATACGAATAGATAAATACTAATCTTTGTTTAAATAATAAATTCAATAAACGTGACCTTGATCTTAATTCTTGATTCATGAGACAAACGGTTAAATTACCGTCTCTATGGTTGCTCACACAACACGTCAAACGAACACACTACGGTGCTAGTAGTTACTTTACTTCTTATAACTTATGTAGATATTGTAAACTTTAAACTGTTGATCCAAAACCTTCAAAACCTTAGTTGGTGATATTACGTAAGGATTAGTTTATGAAAGTTACAAGGAAACCCACGAAACCCTAGTTAGGGTGTGTATCTTACCGAAACCAAGGTAAGGACAAAAAAAACCCAAATAAAAGAATTAAGGGTTCGATGTATGCTTAGCTACTTCTCAAGGGAGTACCAAAACAATTGCAATCGAACTTTTAAAGATTTAGACATTAGGTTTAAGGGTTTTGAGGGGGAGAGTATAACCAAAAATCGGTTATGGTGTATAGAGGAGAGGGTGGGACGAAGTAAGGAAGAGGGAAATAGAGGTTTGTATAGCCCTCTAACCTTAAATTCTTTTCTTGTTTTATACTCCAAGTTATTGCAAATAAAGACTCCCTTCTATTTAAAAGTTTGCACACAATCCCCCTCTTAAAACTTTCATTATGACCGGCCACTTGGGGGTGTTTTAAAAGTTTCGGGTTTTGACTTCTAAGACCCTCTTATTTATTTAAATTCTTGTTAAGTTGGTTAAACGTGTAACAAACTATAAAAATCGTTAAATAAATAAATAGTGATATTATATTGAATATTTAATACATAAAACCAATGTTTTGAAACCCGATTTTTAAATCGACCCGGTCGAGTCACCGGGTCCGGGTCAACCCGGTTTTCTAAAAAAATAAAAAAATTTAGATTTTTAATAATTAACAAAAATTATATAAATAAATCATAAAAACTTCTATATATTGCAGATATAAATTGTACCAACCAATATAATATTTAAAATAAAATTTGATCGCAAATACGTAAATTTTACATATCTTTTTAAAAAAATGTCCGAAAAAATCGAGACACGGCTGGGTCCCGAGAACCGGGTTGACTCGGTCACCCCAGACCCGACAGGTCTAACCGGGTATCGAAATATGAAACTTGTGTCAAAATGACCCCTTTTTCGACCGGAACCGGTTCAACCAGTTGACCCGATCGGGTCGACCCAGGTTACAAAACATTGCATAAAACATATATATTAAATACCCAATAAATGTTTTCTTTGTGTTTGAGTTTGTGTCCCCACTCACTCATTTCTGATGTACAAACGATTACGCGATTACAGATTTCAATAGGTTTTGTGTTAGTCAGTGGTCACTAGGGGTGGGAATCGGTCGGTCCAATTCAGATCAAGACAAAAAAATAAATTACCCGAACCTGACCCGATTTAAACTCGGATTCGGGTCTGATCTACTCAGGTCGGGTCAATTCGAGTTCGGTCAACCTAAATTTGGATAAAATATATAAATAAATTTTTTATACCGTTTTTAAATATAAATTGTGTATAGTTTATCCGAATTAAAATTTGAACCTGAGTAACGCGACCTGAATATACTCGGGTCAAGTTCTGGTCAGGTCGGGTTCGGGTATAGTCCGGATCAGGTCGGGTCGATTTTTTTACACGCCACTAGTCACCAACAAAAAGATGTCGGACGTACGATTAGTTTTTCATATCGAAGTTAAATGGAACAACAAGGGCGGAGCTAGGGGGTTCCCGGGGATGCACGGGAACCCGATGGAATTTTATCGCGTAGTGTATATAATTGATAAAAATCTTGATTTTTTCAAAATCAACCCGTTCCTAAAATTATGTATTATATAGATACCCATATAAAAAGTTTTGTGCACTCGATGACTTCATCCTCTGGCTCCGCCCCTGTGAAACAAGTCAAACTTTTGTTAATAACAAAAGAAGCTGAATTATTTTATCGACCTAAATAGCAATCGTACGTCAAAACTAACTTTAATAACAAGAGTAACACTAAAATATTTATAGTTTCACAATCACATAACTAGCTCGAAATGACAAGTATTATACATAGCACCAATCAAGACCACTACAACAAAAAGGGGAACATGGTTTTTAGCTAGGACACCATGTCTTACGAACCAATTTTGGAAATCTTAGGAACCTCAACCGGGAACTCATGGATCTCATCCATCCATGGATTTTTCTCCTTTGCTGGATCTATAGTCCTTAAAGCTCTCCAGACCGCGCTGTTACACTTAAAACCCGAACCAAAAGCAATTTGCCAAGATCGATCTCCCTTCTTTATTCTACCCTTGGCTTCACAGTATGCTAGTTCGTACCACAATGAGCTACTCGAAGTGTTGCCAAACCTATAAAGTGTCATTCGAGAAGGTTCCATATGCCATTCAGACAACTCGAGATTCTTTTCTAACTCGTCTAGAACAGCCCTTCCTCCCGCGTGAATGCAAAAGTGTTCAAATGCAAGTTTAAAGTCTGGGATATATGGTTTAATTTTCATTTTGAATACTTTTCTTGCCACCAATGTCACGAAAAACAAGAGTTGCTCGGACATTGGAAGCACTATCGGCCCAAGCGTGGTGATGTTTGTTTTTAGCGCCTCACCAGCAACCGCCATAAGATCTTTCGAGAGAGCAACACCTATCTTTTTCTCGTCGTCCTCTTCTTGGAAAACACAGCTGTAACACTTATCATCGGCACCCTTGTGTGTGCGAACAGTGTGCATGAGTTGATACTTTGAGCGGCGACGATCAGAAGACCGATTAGACAAGAGAATTGCAGCACCTCCCATACGGAAAAGACAATTTGACACGAGCATGGAACGATTGTTACCAAAGTACCAATTTAACGTTATGTTTTCCATGCTAACCACCAAAGCATAGGAGTTGGGTTGCACCTATTACAAACAAACAAATCCAAACAATTTCAGTTTTTTTACACTTTTTTAAATTCTTAAATATAAAAGATATACGTAATTGAAAGGTTAAACATATCCTACATAGAATTAGCCATGATCAGGTCCAAATAACAATTCCCATTATATAACACAAATTATGTACTGCATTTATTTATAAGGGTTTTAAATGAACACAAAATTCCAAAATTAATATTAAAATACATTAAATACATATTAATTTTAATAAAAATAATGTTTATATATAGTAATTTATAAGTTTATTTCATGTGTATTTAATATTAATTTGAATTTTTTTTGTTTATTTATTGCCAACTAACCTTTGTCTATTGAGCATTAATTAATAAAACCCGATTTGTAATAACTCTGAAAAAACTCGATTTATGGCATATGATAAGTTGCATTATTTGTACCAATTATCTATACTATTATATTAAAGGTGTATATTCTCTTCCTAACTCCGATTTTAAAACCAAACATAAATTTATACTTTCTTTCCAAACCTAACTCTAAGTCAAAAATTAAGATAAACATATAGGATTTGAGCCATTATATCACCCTTTATCAAATTGATCTCATTCATTTATTTTCTTTTTTAACAAACTTTTGTAACTAACTATTAATAAAATATTTTTATTTTTAAATTAAAATATCTTTTTATCTATTTATTTATTCATAATCTAATTTAACCATATTTTTTAAAATTTTATTTTCTTTAATTCAACATCTATTTATATATATATTTTTTTTTATCAAATTTTAGTTTTTTTCAACTCTGTATAAATTTAACTTTAGTTTGAAGACAAACTTGATGAGTAAAATGTAAACTCAATAAAAAAAAAAAGTAATTATCGTTATTTGTCGTCGCATTACATAAATACCATCGTATTACATGAGTACCACACTAATATATAGTAAATGATGCATATGTTTGGTCCCATTTGTATTGGTTACATTTTCAGTTTGCAGTGCCCCATTTTGTAGGTTGTTTTTAATTTGGGGTCTCAGCTATCTTAATCTACTTAATTAAGGTGGTTGAGATGTCAATTTTGATTTATTAGTTTGCTATATGTCTTAAGGAATGTCTTGTTGTTTTTTATAAATACATAAATTAGGACTGGTTATAATTTCATGTTAGGCCAGGTTGTCCAAGATCTAGGTTTATAATTTTCTAGAAAAGATAGCTAATAAGACCATCTTCTCACATGGTGGGCAATAGCCCTACTAATGTGACTTCTAACTTTTTAAAATAATTTCAAAGTGGAATTATAGTTTAAAATTATATATACTGGTTTCCCTTTGACAAAATTCATTCAAATTAGTAGTACTGAGATACAACAAATCAAATAATAAGTGAAAATTCAAAGTTTGTAAATAAAAAAAGTTTTGGAGGTGCAAACATATGATAAAATAAAATAAAATATAAATAATATTATAAGTACCTACGGACTACGGTAGTAAAACTCTAACAAAATATTGCATATATTTATATTGTATTGTACTGTAGCAAAGAGCAAAACTTAATATTCATAAATCCTTGTAAATTTTGCAGGAAAAAACAAGTATATCTATCTGTCCAATGCAGAAAAGTTACCAAGTGATGTAAATGATGAACGTAACACTTCATAGCCAATCGTTAAATCTTAAAAGTGACAGGTTGACACATTAAATAACTGTATTTGCTGCATCAACTGCATGTTATTTATGCATTATTTAAATTACTACCATATCCAATTAAATCAAATAGCAGGACCAAATAACAAATATGATCATTATTTAGCACAGTACTACAATACTAATATATTTGGTGTATAAAGTAATTTTATAAGTTCACAACATGCCTCCTCGCTTTTGACTGAATAAATACAACAAGGAGTAAGCCAAAACACTACTAAATCACATGTCCCATCCAGCCTTGTTCAGAATATAGGAATCAAATGATAAAAATATTGCTAAGAAAACTTAAGCCAGCTTACGTTAAAACCAAGGACGTTACCATGAAAAAGACAGGTTAATTTGACAATGATTTTGCAGTCCACAAGAAATCTAGAAATGAATAGGGCCAAGTTATTCGTACCCTCTTTGAATTCCAATACCTTCTACTATTTTTTTTATTTTTTCTTATTTTCTTTTAGAAAGAAAATTATTTTTACAATTTTATTTTTGTTAAAGTATAAAATAGTGAAACAGAAAATACGGAAAGAAAATATATAAAGTTTGACGGATTAAAAGTATTAAACTGTAAAAAGAAAAAAAAAATTCAGAAAAAAAAAACTCATAAAACCTATGTAGTACAAGATAAAAACTGTGAATAAAATAAGGGGATTAAAGGGTGGAGGAAGTACTTTTTGTACTTTTTAATATTTTATGGGATTGGTCCTAAGTTTGAACTTTATTTATTTATTTATTACTGTACAATATTCGCTGTAAAGATTGATATTAAAACTCGAAAAAAGATAGTATTAATTTTTGATAAGTAAAGAAGTAAATAAAATACCTGTAAAAGTTGTTTAGCAAGATCAATTGAAATCAAACCAGCACTGCATCCCATTCCACCAAGATTATAGCTCGAAATATTCCCTCTAAGCTTATAATGATTCACAACCATTGAACTCAGTGATGGTGTAGGACAAAACAAACTGCAATTCACTATAAGTATCCCAATATCCTTCGCCTTAACCCCGGTTTTCGCTAACAAATCATCAATAGCACCAAACATAACCATCTCTGCCTCTTTTCGCGCCTCTGCCATACACGGGTTAGGCGGTATTTGCAACACAGCCTCAGGGAAATACGTCTTTTGCCCTAACCCAGATCTTTCCAAAATCTTTTTCTGAAAAGCCAAATTCTCTTCGGTAAAAATATTAGCCAAAGCGGAATGCTCCATGAATATTTCGCGTGTTACAAAATGTGAATCGTCAGGTTTGTAACACGCGAAATCCACTAGGTAAACCTTTTTGGGACGACTCATGAAGTATAAGGTGGCTAGGAAAACAATAAGAGTGGAACATATGACAACAGTTAGCAAATTGAAACGAAGTTGGTTCCATAGATGGATTAGGTCTTGTGACGTGAGAGTCGATAAATGGAGCGATACGACTGCGAGAAGTGGGATTAAAAGAAGGTACATGAAATGTGTGATCAAGTAATGATAACCCAATTTCACGTATTTGAGTTTTACAGATAATAGGAAGTTTGGTAAATCAGCCATTGTTTTAGAATGGTTGAGAAAATAATGAAAGAAAATGAGGCTGGATTTAAAGGGACGAGAACAACTACCAACAACGATATGGCAATAAATATATGCCAGCGATTAACTACACGAAATGGATGCAAGAAACATGGATCACACGGTTCTTCTAACGTTTGTTTTGACTAGTTACAATGTACAAATAGAAAATTGTCTTTTTTATTTTAGAATATTATTAAAATGTTGGTACAATATATATATACCACTTCATTTTGTGAATATTATATAATAATTTTTTTTTGATTTTAGCAAACTTCATTTTTATATTTTATATGATTTTTGCGTGTTATGAATAGTAATGTTTTGACTCATAAATTTACAAACGTTGTATTTAATAGACTTGGTTTTAATATACAAAAATGGCTAGCGGCGCAGCTTGTTGCCCGTTTGCCTTCTCCTAATATGTAAATTATAATCATTAATGAAATTTATAACGTAAAGAAAAAAAAAAAAAAATATATATATATATATATATATATATATATATATATATATATATATATTTTATATGTAACATGTCTTTTTACCAAAATAAAAAAAATTTAGTCTTTTTTTTATTTATTTGCTTTTCTTTTTAAAATTGATCTCTTTTAAAACAAGTACTTCTGTTACACATCAATGTTATGATTTTATTGTAAACAAGTAACTTTTAAATGAAAAACTCACAAAACTTATCAAATTGTTAACAACTGTTAAAAACTGTATATTGCTTATATTAACCGTATTATAATGTATTTAAATATGTTATTTTTAATTATTTTACATCCTAATATTATAGTTAACATGTAATTTATCTAATACTTTTATTAAAAAATATAACTTGTAACTCATGTTAATATTTTGTAATTTAGAGTTAATAACTTATAAGTAGTTTTGTAAACTTACCCAAAGATTGAGTTTGAATCGTTTATTATGAATTATTAATGATTCAAAGATGAAGACTAATTAAGAAAGGTTTGCCAATGTTTTGTTTAAGGTGTAGACGTTTGTCCCCTCTATGTCGTAGATCATTTGAAAGCCAGATGAAAATATACAATTAATTAAGATATACGACGTAAATCCTTTTACCATATCCGTCGTAAGTAGTACCTCAAAGAAAAGGAAAGACAAATATCTTTGTCTACGGCGTAAAAGAAAATATTCCTTACGCCATGGACGGGTCGAATACTACAAAAAGAAGACTCATTCTCAGCATTCGATACACAAATCTTTTCACCGCTTCACCATATGTTTGTTGTCGATTATTAAGGGTTCTAAATGTCAGCTTTTGATCTGAGGTTCAACCATAAAAGGAGATTTTATATCTATACTTTATTTGTATCAATCATTCTAGTACATAAACCCTTTAAGATTTTCATGATGAATATGATCATTTTATTTATGTAATGTTGTTGTGTTTATGCTCTGAGTGGTTAAACACTTATGTGTTGGCCTAGTTATGATGTTACTATTGATGTTGTGATTGTTTCATTGTTGATGTTATTGTTTGTTTAGGGTATCATTATGCCTGTTATAAAACTCTTGTTGTTTGGTAGTGTTTGGATTATTACAGATTTTTCTTAGCCTATATGAATGGTGTATAAAAACCGAATATTAGAAACTTTAGGAAGGAATTTTATTATGGCAGGTTAGTAACTCTTCTGGTATAAAGTTCATAAGGATCACCGCCTTTAATTTGTTGAATACCTAAAAAATTTAAGAAACCTAGTAAGAGGGTTTGAATGATAGATCGTAAGAGTAGTTGTGGTTCATGGTTCAACAATTAAGTACATTTATAAATTTTGTATTTGGTTAGTTGTGATAGCGGTAGCTGAAAGTTAGTAAACAATTAAGTACATTCATAAAAACGTTTCCATGAGTATAAGAATCTGTTAATGGGAGCTTCTAGAATGTTTTTTTCTATTTTTAAAAGTCTTTAAAGTAATTTTTTACATTGAAGACAAAGACTTTTTACAACACCTTTTAGCAATAACTTGGGATTTACTAAGTTTTTCCTAAAATGCATTAATTCTCTCACAACCTTGGATCATTAATTATATCAAAAAGCTTTAGAAAAACTCTTTATTATTGAAGTAAAAAATTTGAAAAGCTTGATGATGACTAAAAAATAATAAAATTGATGGCATTAAAGTCTAAAATTTTTTAAAAAAGCTTGAGTATTAGAGATGCTTTTAAAGTCTTGATTAAAGGTTATCGATATATGGTGTGTTTGTTGAAATGAGCAGTAACTGTGAGTAAGAGCAGTGAGCAGTAACTGTGAGCAAGAGTAGTGGAAAATAAGATGTGCTTTCACAAACGGATTCCACTCTCGACACCAAATGTACGTCCTACGGAACCCGTTTTCGAGTTATTTTCAACCGAATTTGAAGAGTACCCCGTGAATGAGAAAAACTAAACTATTTCCCCGAAAAAATAGAAGGTTGTTTCTACTACGTAATTTAGTGAGATGATTTGTTGTTTAAATTATATTAGATAATTATCCGCCTATAGCAGCGGAGTTGTCTAACGACATATAATTAATAATATGCTAATTGATTTGGTGGTCGAACTCGTAACCCAAAAATTTCCTAGCGATAGATAGTTAACGATATATTAATTGACCTTTTGGTCGAACCGGTAACCCGGTGACTCGTCCGGGTTGAACCGGTAGGCGAGCCCGTGCCCGTTGACTCGATCGGATTGACTCGGTGATTGAACCCGTGTCCCGGTGGTCGACCCAGTGACCCGGTGGCTCGACGGAATTGACCCGGTTTTCGAAACCAGTGACCCGGTGGCTCGACAGGATTGATCCGATTGTCGAACCCGTGACCCGGTGACTCGATCGGATTAACCCGATGATCGAACCCGTGACTCGAAAAGATTGACCCGATGGTCGAACCCGTTACCCGGTGACTCAATCGGGTTGGTCCGATGGTCGAATCTGTGACCCAATAACTTGATCGGGTTGGCCCGTTGGTCGAACCCGTGACCAAGTTACTCGATTGAATTAATCCGATGATCGAACCTGTGACCCGATAGCTTACGCAATTATTTATGTTTTAATTTTCTTAACATTTCTTATTATATTTAATTTTTATAAATAATTTTTAAAATAAGTGATTTTTCAATAATTTTATAATTAACTTATTTTTAACAATTTTTTATTATATCTAATTTCAAGGTTTTAATGTACCTAATTGGTTGAATGATTCGTTAGTTAAATTATTTCTCAAGATTTTCATGTACTTAATCATTTGAAATGAGCTTTTACGTGTGACATTATTATGATTATCTTATATCTTTTATAATAAATATATAAATAGATTAACTCTGAATCATTTAATTTGGAGTACTAATACTTCGGTTGAACTTATATATCAAGAGTACATTCAGTTTGAGCAAACCAACAATTCTATGAAGTTACATATTTAATCCAAAACAAATCAACAGTTTGGCAATATGCATAATTCAATTGGCAGTGTGAATTACTCCATCCAATTTGAATAACAGTCGTCACATGAGTTTAAAAGTGAAGTACATGCTTATGTTATAAGAGTACCGGGAACGGTTGGCACGAGAATGGATGTCAAAGTTGTTACGTAAGATTTTGAGGTTTTGGCACCAGAATTCTGTTGGCACCACATTTCAAAGGTAACAGTTGGCACCAGATTTTCTGGTGTCAACAAAAATATTTTTTTTTCCAAAACATAAAATAACTTAAATAAAACTTCATTAATTTAAAAAAAAAAAACATTACAATAAAAAACATAGCAATAGAAAAAATACGGAATATAAATATAAAGAAAATACATAACGAAAAGAAATAAACTAGTTCTCCGGAGGGGCATACGATCGCGAATTGTATTTTTTTTGAAATTCGATGATAGCCCGATCCGATGCACTCATCTTGCTTGTGTCGATTTGAAGAATCGCGAATTCTTGAGCCACCTTGTGCGTGAGGAAATACTCAATTTTGTGTTTAACTCACGCTTCATGATATCCAACTTAGCTTTTGTCCCACGCTCGTATTGCTCTTTCATCATTTGTTGATAAGCATCCGGGTTTGAACCGGAACTAGCCAATGAGTTGGTGGATCGTTGACTTTTAGCAACACGATACGCCCCGGGTGGCCTCGAGACGGCGTCGGGACCGAAGAACTCGGGACCTTCTTCGGTAACACGGAGACGGTGTCGCCTTTCTTGAGTCGAATCAAGGTTCCACCACTTATGTCTGTCCTTCAAAAAATTCCAAGACGACTTGTGCTTAAAAATTACCACCCCCCCCCCCCCCCCCCCCCCCCCCCCCCCCCCCCCCCCCGCGTTGTCATCTGTATATACGCTAGCTCAACCCGTGCCATAAACCCCTCATCATTCTCCCCACTCATCTTTACATCTCGTCATAAAGACTATTAAACTTCTTGATAGCACGATTGAATGGGGTCCATTTTCTCGTTAACATGTTCTTGGTGCATTTCGGAAATTTTTTTGTTTTCGCCACCGCATTTTATGCCACTTCTACCCGGTACCAAGAAGTATCCTTTGTTTGACTCACACCAGCATTAGGATCCTCGGAAATTTCTATGTAACATTTGGCCAAAAGCAACTCCTCATCATCGGTCCACAAATGCCGACCCGAACCATCATCTTCTTAGTCGTCCGCCACGTGAACCACCTCTTTAGCCTTAGCCTTACTAGTCTTAGCCTTACCACTCTTACGACGAACTTTCTTTGATGTTGGTGTCGGGACTTGTTCTTCATCTTCGTCGAGTAGGTGATGAGATTGTTGGTCGGATTTGTGGTGTAGGGTGTGGTTGTGAACCTATTTGGGATTGTTGAAATTGTTGAAATTTCGTCCATTGATCTTGTTGGTATTTTATGAAAGCTTCATTTTGTTGTGGTGGATAAAATAGGGAATAGTTGAATTGTGGTTGAGAAGAAGCACCCGGACTCGAAGATGAACCGGGAATGTAGTTTTGAAATTAGTTGGAGGGATCGTTAAACATGTTGTTAGTCCATTTGGGATCTATTTTTTAGAGATATTGAAAGAATTTGGATAAGAATGAGATAAAAGGTGTAACATTTGATTGTAAAAAAATTGGGTGAAAATAGGTTGAATATATAAAGTGATTTGGGGGTGTTTTTTGAAAAAAAATTGAAAAACAATAAGCCCAACGGCTGAATTCACAGCCTCCAACGGCTAGTTTTCAAAAAAAAATTGAATGTTTTTTTTGAATAAAACCCCCACCAACGGCTAGTATTTCAAATCCAAAAAAAAGGGAAAGAGCGTTGGCGCTGGCTGGTCCGGTTGGCGTGAGCCCCTTTGGCGCGAGGCAGGGAACAGTGCGCCAACGATAACCTGGCGCCAAAAGGCTACCAGCCCACCTAGCAGCTCCCGCTTCCCCACTCTAAGACCTCAGGAATTCCATCCATCCTTTCATTTGCGCCGTAAATTCAAATACATATATTTAACTTACGATCCTTGAGGCCTATAAATAACTCAAAATCAAGAAAACAAAACTCCCACCACCACGGATCCATAAAAGATCTTCAATCAAAATCGATGATAAACAACATTTAAAAAATAAGGATGATTAATAACAAGAAGGTTATAATCACTATTTGTTTCGACTGAAAAACACAAAATAATTGCAATACCTATCCGAGACCGTTTTTTAAAAGATCTTGAAGCCAAAATGTTTATAAAAAACTGAATCATAATTGATTTGATTTCGTGATTAGTTTGTTGGATAAATAAAGGGATAAAAGGGTCGTAATATGAATGAGTGTCAAGATTAGATGAACTTATGTTATTGGGATTTGGTTCTACTAACACAAATGGTGGTGAGATGGTTGATATTAGTGATGAGGTGGGTTTTACCTATTTTCACAAGGAGTTTTACAACCCCTCGGGAAGCGTACTCGGTCGTCTAGATATAATATAGGTAAGGACACAAGGTTGTTATCGCTCTCTTAGATAATTGTTTGGGAGTCTAGTATCGAATGTACAATAGGTCTAGAGCTGGAAAAAATATTCATTTTGTACTTTTATGTTTTATAAAAGCAAGTAAAGTATCAGGGTAAAGGAGTGGGTTTTGACTAACACTCTAGTTAACCTAACCTAACGTTGTATAATTTCACTAAGTAAATAAAATATATTTATCTAATCATGCGCTACTTACTACAACGTTTTCTTAATATCCTTGTTACCCGTCACATCTAGCCGACTAAATATGGAAGTGTTTCCATTTGTATTAATTGCAAGTCATATGTGAAACAACTAGTCCTTAGTATAGTGGTATGGCGACGTTTACTAGTTCTTACCCATCGGCCATACATCCTTCCAATTGTCTACACATTAACTCGTGTTTCTAGAGCTATAAAAAACCTGGATCAACTCACTAAAACATGCATTCACAAACACTTAAATGTATTTGTCACATCAAAGAAACATGATTTCCATGCAACTAACGACCCGGTCAAAGGAGTTCACGACCAAAAACATAGATCTACGAAGTGAGGCGTCATCTATAACCCATGTTTCCAAACATATCTACATTTAAGATATGAAGATCTAGTATGGTTTTCTAGAGCTTAATTGCACACAATTAAGCTAAGAAACAACAAATACAAGAAGATCACATCATAATTTTCATGCAATTATAGATAAACAATACAAGATCTAGTCTAGCATAATAAAAGAAGAGAATATAGAAGATATAATCATCAAACACGTAGACATGATTAATGAAAATAAGTAAAACCTTATTCAATTGATATGGGTGAAAGAATGGAGTTTCTTAGGGTGAAGAAACCCTAAAATCAGCTAACAATGGCTGCTCCAATCTAATCTTAAAATTCTACACGTATTGTATGTTTACAAGGAGTTCTCTATATATACAGTTTGGGTCGCGACGACGTCGTATATTAATCGCGACGACGTCGGGCTTGTCGAATGCAGTATGGGATTTCTGTGTCGGTTGGTCGCGACGACGTCGGAAATTAGGTATGACGCCGTCTGGACGATCGTGGTGACTGTGTCAGATGTTGGACACGACGTCGTCGATGCTGCGTGTTGGCAACCCTTCCTTGTGACTTTGAAATTTGTGCATTCTTGACTTGGTATCTTCCATAATTGTTTGAAAATGCTTGAAAACGTCTCCAAAACCATCCAAACGCTCCAAGTACTTCTAGATTGCTAAAATAAAAAAAGGAAAGGAATTAAGACGTTTTTAGGGCATTTTAAGACAAATAACTAGATGAAATTACCTATAAAAAGTGTATGAAATGACAACTCATCAAATATCCCTACACTTAGGATTTGCTTGTCCTAAAGCAAACACGCTTTTCTACCTAACATAGTTATAAAAAGGGGCATTTCACTTAATAATTAAAAAATTACAACATACCTAGATAGACTTTCGTTAGTAAATGCATGAAAATTACAAATGTTAGCACCTCATATAAGTGTTTAATCTCACATCGTCAAGTGTATGGTTTAAATAATACAAGGGTGTAGAAACTAGAAGGGGGTTGAATAGTTTATCTTCAGTTTGTCTCCTAATTAAAATTCCGTTCAATTAGGTGAGTTCCAAAACTATCTTTTACTTGAAAGCTAGTTGCATAATGATTAGGTTCAATTCTAATTCATTAACAATGAAAGTAGTAAGTGTGATGATAATGAATGTAAGTAAAGAGTAAGCAAAGAAACAACCTAGTAGGAAGACACGAAGATTTATAGTGGTTTGGCAACGAAGCTCTATCTTCGTTCCTACTCCACTCCTCGAGTACACCTACTCGAGATTTCCACTATATCCACAAGTTCACTTCTTGGCGGAGAAAACCTTACAAAGTCGCTTACATTATTTTCCGACATTAAGCTAAATGTCAAGACCTAATCTTAGATAGGACCAATCTACACAACGTCGCACACTTCCCCATTTTATGACACACGGCTAGATGTCGAGTTCTAATTTAAAGATAGAACCAATCTTCACAACGTTGCCTACTTCACCATTTTACGACACAAGGCTAGATGTCGAGTTCTAATCTAAAGATAGAACCAATCATCACGACTCTTCACTTTGAAGCTAAATGAGAACTTCACACGACACAACTACACATCACTTTATAGTTTAGTGAGAACTCACAAGACACAACCACATCACTTTATAGTTTAGTGAGAACTCACAAGACACAACTACATCAGTTTATAGTTTAGTGAGAACTTACACAACACATTACAACTCAACTAAACATATCCAAGTACACACAAGTAACTTGAAACTACACAACACAAATCCAAGCACACACATATGAAATGGAATTAACAACTCTAATCCAAGTATTCACAAATAGCTTAGATGAACACAACTAGTCCAAGAATTCACAAATACATTGGATCTACACAAGACACAAATAAACAAATAATGAACATGACTAGATCTTTAGGAGAGGATGATCTTCATCAAGGCTTCATGTTTATTCACATCATAAGTGTGTGAGTGATCTTCTCTTTAGACAAGGTAAAGAAGGAGATAAAGAGGATAATCATAAGTAAACATACTTAACACATAAGTGATCTTTTACAAATGACTAGGATTCGAAAGGAGAAAGAAGGCTGAAAGAAATGTCCAAAAAGGGTTGTGAAGAATGAAGATTTGATCCAATATTTATAAAAGACAAAACCCAACGGCTAGCTAAGCGCGGTTCTTTATTGCACTAGGAGATTCCTTATCAATAAAGAACCGCGTAGGAACTTAAGGAACCGCGGAGGTAGACTCCGCTCCTTTTTGTCTTTTAGTGGATTTGAAATATCTGAGGCTGTTTAAAACCTTCAAAGGATATTCTTATGACATTTGGAATATGTCATATTTAAATTTTCATTTTACATTTAATAAACCATTTTCTTAAAAAGAAAGTTTATTAAAAATCTTTTGTCACATTTGACAAAAGTGAGTTTTAAGGCTAATCACTTTTATGATCACTAAACATGATTAGGATATGTTAGTGTAATGATTATTACCTTGATGATAGTGTTTGTTAGATAATTCGTTTTACGATTGTGTTTGACTATAAATGTCTTGTATAGTTTGTTGTGATCAAAACTAAGAAAGATTAGTTAGCACTAATAATGTTTTTAGGCATCACTTGCATTAATAATCTCCTCCTTTTTTATTACGACAAACTATAAATTCATTTACGTAAAATACAAAATTATTCGAATTATTAACGAGTTTATTCACTATCATTTCCACCCCTTTGTCGAAGCAAAAAGGTTAGCAAAAGTCTTTGGAGAATAGAAGAATCGACTTTGCTAGTAGCTCCCCCTTGGTGCTTAATCCCCCTTGCTTGGGGAACCAAGTAAAAGAGCAAGGGTGACATGATACACAAAGGTTAAAAGAAAGAAAATAAAAACCAATGTATATATGTGCATAACCTACTAACTTGAGAGGGTGGAAGAAAAGAAATCTCAAATTAGAAGTAAGTATTTGCTAAGTATGTCCAAAGAGTGTGTGTTGACAACATCAAAGTTCAATTGGTGGAATAGAGGGAGAAAAGAAATATCCAAACCAAACGAAATGATTAAAATGTCAAGGGGTTAATTTAGAATTTATGGAATCACCCATAACCAAATGTAAATTTTAACCATGATCAACTCTTTAACAAATGTGTGCAAAAGAATTAGCGGGAAAAGGATAACACACATAACATTCATATTACTCAAATATGAAAGAACATACAAGAGAAATATTCATACACACAATATGAATATTTAAAGCAAAAAATATGGAAAATAAACCACAAAGCATAAACTACTCTAGTAGTGATAATATTTCAAGATTGCTTAAGTTTTATAGACTCAAACAACTAAAGTACAAAATGTGCCTTAGTTGGAAAAGAAAGACGAGGAGGCATCATTCGAAGTTTTGTTCACGGGAACAAAAACTTTTAGAGGAGGTCGAGTGAGGAGGAATTCAAGGAAATTTAGCTTTTCATAAACATGAGCAAGTTTAATTTGTTGAAATCGACAACAAACACATGAGGATCCATGATGCAAAACAAAGTTGTTAGATGGGGAGGACCATCAAGATGAGAGTTTGGTGGAGAGGGAGATAACGGATAAGAAATTTTTTCACAATGCCTAGTGAGGTTTGGGAAAGAAGATAGGTCATTGAGTTGAGGAGTGTTGAAATGTTTAGGTGGTGGTGGAAGAATTTCCTTTTCTCCGGTAATTGGATTTATAGAGTAAGTCTCATTCTAATATTTGATCGGAGAGAAAGAGGAATTCTTTGAAGGTTTGGGAAATGATGAATCATGAGGATTCTTGTTCTTCTTGATCCAAACGGGTCGAACCAAGATTTTTGGTTTCTTTGAAATCTTAGAAGAAGAAGCTTTAGATTGAGAAGATTGTGACAAGCATATGTCAAGGTTAGGAATGGATGAATTAGACATTATGAGGGATGAAGAAGAGAACTCCCAAAAGAGAAGAATTTATAGAAAATAGAAAAGGCAAAGATTTGAAATGAAAACAAAAGGTTTTAAGGAATGTTTAGCCAAATTGGGTAAACAAATAATCTTGACAAAGACAGTGGTCAAAGAAGAAAGACACAAAATAAGCCATAAACGGGCTTGCTGTCCGCAGTTCCTTTTAGGGACCGGCGGTTCCATATCGATATGGAGCCGCGCGACTGCTATTGATCCGCATACAGTGGACATGAAACCATGATTTTTCAAAGTTTTGGAGAAAAATAAGACTCTTTCAAAAAATTTCAAATCTTGGATTTTTACCTCTTTTAGCACTAGAATATGCTAGGGTTGCATAAAAGCAACACACTCACAAAGAATGTCTTGACAAAGGGTGACAAAATATTTAGATAACATTTTGAACCAATTTTTAGTCACGTTTTAGAGGTTGTGATAGATTTAAGTTCAATTTTAAATAATTTAAAGTTGATTAATGTGACCACATAGGTTGAAACACATAAAAACTAAATCCATAGAACATCTTCATGAAAAACTCATGAAGGAAAATAAATACAAGAAAAGAAATAACAACTAACTAATACAAAGTTAGCATAAGCTAGTTCTTGATAGCATAGTCTTCTTTGGCTTGACTTTCTTTAAAAAACATTTTAATTTTAAAAATCATCATCCATCTCCTAGGAGGAGGAGGATTAGCAAATAGGTTCAACAAGAAGCTTTGAAACTTGATGTGAGCCCCAATCATATCCAACCTAAGGATATCAATGAGGTGGAAGTTGTTCAAGCAACAAAGACAATTGGTTCCATTGTGCATGAAAAAGTCAAACAAGTGTGGATCACCCAAGAAGCAGGAAATGGGAACACCCAAAAGTGAAGTGTTTGAGGGAGGAGCAGGTGGAGGAGGCATGGTATCCAAAGTTGATATGGGTGATATGGGTGAATTTGGTAGAGTGAAAGGAAGAGGCTAAAAAACAAAGGGAATTCTTTGATGAGGTTGAGGTTGAGTATTCACATCCAATGGAGGACTAGGAGTGAAGGGTGAGGACAACTCATTCATTCTTGATTTTAGGGATGAGCAAATGAACCCGAAAACCGAACCGAACCGATAAACCGAACCAAACCGAGCCGAGCCGAACCGAACCGAGCAAATTCGGTTCGGTTTTCGGTTTTGTATATTTGTGTCGGTTTTGCCCGGTTCGGTTCGGTTCGGTTCGGTTTCGGGTTAAAAACATGAAAAATACGCCTAAAATACATACTCGGTTCAGTTTTACTCGGTTCGGTTCGGTTTCGGTTCGGTTTCGGTTTTACTTAATATAATTTGGTTCGGTTTTCGGTCGGATATTTTTTCAAAATCGGTTTTCGGTTCGGTTCGGTTTTATTCGGTTCGGTTTGGTTTTGAACCGAAGCTCAGCCCTACTTGATTGGAATGAAGAAGAGGTAGAACCATATGAATGGTTAGTATAACGATTTGAGTTGGTCTTGCATGGAGCAAGGGGTGGTGAAAGTGATGAAGAGATGAAAATAAGAGAAGTTTCACTCTTAGGTTTGTGAGAAGATGGAGAACCAAGTTTAGGAAACTTGAATTTCATCTTAAGATTTCTTTTGGATGAGGAAATTTTGGAAGAATTGGATGTTTTAGTGGACACCATGGTTTTGAATAGTTTAGAAAGAAGTTTAAGGGATGAAGAACAATATCAACAAGGAGGGGTTTAAGAAGAGGAAGGGATGATCCAAACTAGTAATGAGTTAAAATCATTTTAGGTGAATAATGAAATTAGGTAGCCTTGTTTAGGAACGTGCAGGTTTTTGCAGAAAAAATTTATCAATGTTTACACAGATTAAGGGAAAACAGTGTAAAGCAAAGATTCTCTCGGAACAGACGACGACGGTTCTTATAGACAGGTGCGGTTTGTTATCGCTAAAGAACCGCGGCATAGATAAAGAACCGCCTCCAGAGGGTTCGGTAAAATGCATTTCCTGAAACTTTTGCTAGCCTAGATTTTACACAAAGGTTTATCAAGCCAAAGTGAACTATTAATCAAAATCTAGGAAGCTAACTAACACATAAGATGTACAAAGCTATGCAAATCGAAAGATTGATCGCATAGACAATTAGGATTCAAATACTAAATAATCCAAACACAAAGTAATAGTTAATACACATAAAATCCTAAAAAAATAAAGATAAAGGAAATAGTTCAACAATCCAAACATGTTTACAAACATGTTAACCATGATTATCCAAAGCTTCACTTCTTCTTTTTGCCAAGTCCCTTGATCAATTTGCTTATGCTCTTGAACGATCCTCTTGACTCCACTCGATGATCATACAACTCACCTTGGGTTTTAAGATTAGCAAGATAGACATCCTCAAGTCCAAGTCATCCGGAAGTCTACTAGTGGCAAAGTGAGGAGGAGGGATAATTCCGTCTACCCCGTCCATGAAGGTGTCCATGGATGGGTGGGAGTCACTCGAAGTGCCAACATGAGCACTAGTGCCTACGCCACCACCATCACTTGGTGACATATCAAAGTCCTCATCATCGGACTCTTATAGATCGTACTTTCTCGAACCTCGATCACTTCTCGGCTTTCGTCGTTGTACCTTTTGAATAGGTAGCATAACCTGTTTGACCAAATGAAAGCGAGAAATATTGATGTCGGGATAGTCTTCACCAACCTTCTTAAGAAGGCGAGTAGGGAGCATGGCATAGGGAAGATTTGTTTTGGGTTTGGAAGGAGAATAATTGTTTCGCCGAGCGATAAAATATGTAAGATTGTACTTGGCATTGGTAGCGATGCAAATAACATGTGCGTCATATACGCCGGAATATGATCCCAGTTTCCACCAAGACAAAACACATTTCCCCTAAGGATGTTGGCCCATCGGACCATACAATCATTAAGGTTGCTTAAGAGAACCTCAAAGCGTTTCACCCGACGCTTGTTTGAATGGAGGCTTCTTACAACGTTTCCACTACGCTCTTTACAAATGACATCAAGGATGAATTAAGGTCAATCTCTTCATTTTCATTTGGAGCACAATCGAAGGGTTCGAGGAGAGCATCAAGCTTCCATTTATTCGTAAATCGACAAGTGCCTCTAAATGGAACACGAAGAGCTTGACCAAAGTCTTCGAGAAAGAGAGTTGAATGAGTCGACCATCAATGATGAACCTAACGTATATTCTATCGTTATCAAACACGAGAGAATATGTGCTAAAGAACTCCAAAAGAAATTTGGGATATATATTGTAAAACCCGTAAAAATAAGGTCATAATTTAATTATATTTTTCAATTATTTTGAAGTATTTTATAACGTTAAATATTATTATGTTTAACGGTTTAAGTTGAAACCGATATTAAATATCATATTTTAATATGTTGACGAGTAACGAGGACTACTATTGATCGCGATACCGACGGATGCCAAAAATTTTATATTTTATTATCGATCGTTTCGATATTTAATACTTTCGGCGATATCATTTTAATTACGTATCGAGTCATTATAGTATTTTTCGTGTGCGTTTAAACTTTTAAAAAGTATTTTTACGAAACCCGAGTCCCGTAAATATTTGTAAAATTGACTTTTAGTCATTTCCCGCTTTTTAACTCAAATGTTGCATTTTGGTCCATAACTATCCAATATTTGCAAACTACACCCTACCCCACTATATAAAAACCCAAACCAAACACACACAACTCATTTTTCACTTCCAAAATTTCACCCATCATCTCTTTCTCTCTCTTGTTTTGCCGAAACATCAACCACCATCCCAAATCCATACCATTTTCAATTTAACTCAAGATTTAGGATGATTTGAGCTAATCTAAAGCTAGACCCATTCCTATTTTTGATCAAGGATCACATAGGTATAAAAATTTTACACATGCAAGCACTTTTTATTTTCTTGATGTTGGTAGGTAGAAACCATGATCATGCATGGTGTTCTTGGCATGATCCATGGTGTTCTTGCTAAAAACTTTGTTAAAAACTTCACTTTGATCTAAAGGTTTTTATTTTTATGATGATTTAGATATTATGGTTTATATATGTTGATGTTAGGGTATAGGAATGAACATTTCTATGGTTGGTTTTGATCAAAAAGTTGATTTTATATAAGTTTTTAATAGCCATTTTACAACAGTAAGTAAACAGTAAAATCCGAATTTTTATGTTTTGAAAATGGCTTAACTTATAGCCTAGGGTTGTAGATAATTTTATTAGCTTCGATTTGATATAAGGTAGAGCTTCTAGCTCAAAACGAACGCGAAGTTATGATGTTTTGAATGATCGTGTACCGGGAGACGAGTATCGACACTACAAATAGTTGTTGTTGATATTTGGATCGAATCTCGGGACTCTAAATGGAAGTTTTGAAATGTGTAACCTACTGACAATAAGGTTTTTACTTAACAGGTTGAGTTTACTTTAAAACCCGAGTGTCGGTTTTGTAAACGGAGTCGTTTAAATAAGTTAAATCGGTTGTATGAAAAATTAACGTAAATCTGTCCGGATTTTGTAATTTGAAAATGAGTTGGGTAAAAGACTTTAAAGGTAATTTCATTTGATAAACTTGTAGGAGGACTTTCTATATATAGTAAGATTTGTTTATCGAGTCGTTTCATAAACGGTTGACAATTTTAAAAAGGGGTAAATAAGCTAGTACATGTAGTATGTAACGGCGGACTTTGTTGAAAGTATAAAATGGTTAAGTAAATGTGTAGTAGAGTATAATGAAATTATTTATATTATTTTCTCTCGAGTTTGTCGTGATTTTATGAGTTGAGTTTATATTCTTATGTATGGTTTATTTCTCGAGTCTATTATTAACGAACGCACCTTATTTGATAGGTTGCGGTTCTCGTGTTTGAAAGGCATCATCTATCGTCGGCGATCGTCTCATTACCACTATTGGCTAAGGTGAGTCTATAGCCTCGCTTGTGCACATTAAATTGTTTTTAAAAATCCGCGAGGGGGAATACATGTTTTTATAAACTTAGAACACAAGTCTTTTATGGTATGCTTGTCCCTCTATGAATGGACTCGTGGTTGCCTTTAAATTGCATTAAGTGATTGACATTGTTAAAGCCTCAATTATGGACCGTTAATTAACCTATGATGGGTTAACCGCTAGTACAATTAATAGATCTATGGGGGAAGCCGCCCCGGTTCAGTTTGTGTGGACTTGTCACAGAAGCTTAGGCCCGACCTCCGCACTGTTTGAGCATATTGTATTGAGAAGTCAGGTATACGGCAATGTACCAATAATCTGGAGGTAACCGACAATTAATAAATCTCTCGTCTTATTAGACTGATATGGGAGTGTCTAAGGGCTCGGTTCCATGAGCTTATTGCAATTTATGCTATATACAATTATCATTGTTGATGCAAATTATTATTTGATGCTTATAAGCATGCCACAAACTTATAATCTTTGCTTGTGTTCAAATTGATTACATAAACCTATAGATTCACTCGGCATTTTTGCTGATTGTTTTACTCACATGTATTTCAGGTAATCAAGAAGTGGAAGCTTGGAGGTCACAGGGAATGAAGTTGTGCACTGCTATGTTGTTCAAACTCTTTGATTTATTTATCGTTCCATTTTTAAAACAAACTAATATGTTGTTTTAACTTATCTTTTGGTAATGATTACTTGGGACTACGCTACTCTGATAAATATTTTAGGAACGATAAATTTGAAACGTCTCTTTTCGAGTCGTTCTTTATAAATTATGTGTTATTGTATCATTGTTTAGCACCCAAAGATGTATTCCGCTGCGTGTAAATTTGGGGGTGTTAAAGATTGGTACCAGAGCCATGAGTTATAGAGAACTAGGTCTTTATTTTAAAAACCTAAACTATAACTGTCAGTTTTTATTTTTCAAAGACTCATGTGCACCGGACTTCGCGTGACTTCAGGTTCAAGCTACTTCTGGGATTACCACTTTAGTATGCGTTATTACGTATACCTTATTGCCAAGTATTTATAAATAAATACTATGATCCATTTACGGATATATATTTATATCTAGGATCCCTTTAATCGATATATATATATATATATATATATGTCGTTAAACTTTTCGATAAAAGTTTATCATTTATTAATGATTAACTTAAATAAATACATTGAATTTTCAAGATCTTTCTGTATTTATTTTAGAAGTATTTAAATTGATTTTATTGAAAATTTTATATTATGACCTTACATACCTTCATCTGCGCACGTTACTTTCATTGTTTAACCCTTTGAGATATCTATAGATATCCAAATCGCTTTCCGGCTGTTTGTGCTTGGACGTCTTGAAACGTAATCTCTAGACCATTGTGTAGCTCAATGTGTCCTTGGAATAGACTAACCGCTATTTATTGACATTTATATGTATCGACTCCGAAGTGTATTGTTCACTTATATCTCGGGAACGTCATCGTCATTTTATAAATCATCGTCTAGATTATGGCGCTATATTGGAATACGATTTTACATCTATAAACTTGTATTATCCTCTTTCATTAACTTTCTTGCTTCCAGAACGCAACCTATGAATGTTCCATTCTTTTCTTGTTATGTTTTGTGTTTTTGGACAATCGTGGCACCAAGGAGATTTGCCTACTTTGCACATTGAAACTTAAATTATGAACGTCATTCACCGTTTTGCTTCCTAAATTTTGTGTTGGATACCTTGAAGCATCTTTTGTCATTTATTATACTATATTTTTATTTAATGCTCATATTGAGATTTATTTTTCATTGTTGTAAAATCCACAAGACATGTGTGTATATATATATATATATTTTGAGCCGTTAGGAAGTGTCGAAAAATATATTTAATAGAGAAACTGCTGGGGCAGTATAAACAGGTCAAAACTTAATAGTAAAACCTGTGTTTTTAAAATAAAATAGTCAAACCGGCACAGAACTTGTAGGGGTATTTTAGTCATTTTACATTGGGTTTCAGGTCTCGGGCAAAATTTGAAAGTTGTCTGAAACGTCGTTTTGTATCAAAATGCTTTAGACTCCGAGTCTTGGAGATGTCGTTTATCGAGTCAATTAATCGGCTGATATTTAAAAAGTCAAATCTGATAGAAAATTCGGAACATGGGTTTTAAACGTTTCTAAGCAGTTTTGAGTTCATTAGAGATCGTAAAATTTTAACGAATATTATTTTACAACTGACTAATACTAGTTGCATGTGAAAATGTTTAAAAATAGAAACATTACAGGATTAGCAATTACCGGATTAATGGTGTAATTTGAAAATGAATAATATACTTTCTTAAAAGCATGTTGTGTCAATTATCATACATAGAATACACATGTGGATTTTTTATTCTTTTCATATATATGACTCCTTTGTCATTCAATATTATTTCTATTTTCTTCTAACCTCCCACTGATTTGGGTTGAGTTTCGAAGTTTTGTCTTCACATTCTTCGTCGATATTCTCATCACGTGTCTCATGGCGTTTCCGTCTAAATCTTATAACCTTTTGAAACCTTATTAATTCGTGAAGATTTCATTGTTGTTTTATGAGCTACTATTTGCCACTTTTTGCAAAACTTTGACAACTTTATACGTTGTCATAATGTCACATTATAAATAAATCTGATATTGTTTTACGATTATTTTCACCAATTGTTTTTACTTTGGTCTTATAAAATACTTTTCGTAACATTAAAAGTTGCTTATTGAGTATCTCACAAATTACTTGTATCCTATAAATTTATAAACTATTTTTAAATTCCATTTTTCAAATGGCATGGTTTATATAAACATAAGAAACTTAATACTTTTCGACGAAACTGAGCACTGCATTGCTATTCCTAGATTATACATGGCCTGATCACCTATGTCTAATTTAGAAGGAGCCATGCTAGGCTGAATAGTAGTCACCTTAAAAATCTTCATAATAAAAAACTTTTTACTTGTATTTATGATAAAGATAAATAAAATGAAATAAAGTGAAAAGAAGTTTTGAAAACCTTTATATTTTATGCAAGTAGCGCAATTTCTATGCATCCGCATATGTTTTCTTACCTTCTCTTGGATGAATTACACGTTTACGGGTACGTTTTTACTTGATGATTGTTTTTCTACTTGTTACTTCATTTTGTCTTATAACTGATTTCTTTTGATCGTTCGTCTAATTACTGATTGTTGATAAAAGACTTGAAAGTCTCGATGTTTTATCCTTCCTTCTTGCCCAATCTTCTTTATGCGACTGGGTAGATCTTTGGAATGTCTCCGCACGTGAATAATGAATTATCATTAGAGTGATTTCCGTATATCCGGGATGACGTCCGTCACTCTCGTTTGTCTCGAAATCCACTCTTGTGAACCGTGCTTTGACTTATCTTTTTAAACACTAACATCGTTCATTTGATTTATTTTAATTACAAGTGATTATTAGGAATTTTATTTTATTAAAGTTTTTGTATGAATTTTATTTCCGATCGTGTATCGACCATCGCTAAGTTAACGAGCTGATGATTGGTGAACCATCAACCGCACTAACAAAATCTACAACTTGTTTAATCTATTATTTCTTATTGTCTTACTATCAACTCCTTTATCTTATTATTCTCTTTAACAATTCATACGACATTTGTTTCGTCCCCTTTTGTACCTTTGATTTCGTACTAATTGTTGACCATTATTCCCATTCGTATTCATTTGTTATCTTGTCACATTTGGAAAACCCGAATATATCCCATGTTTAATTTGAAGTAAAAAACACCTTTATGTAATTCTACAACGTATTATAAAATTTTCTTGGAACTTTTTAAACATTTTTCTAATGATTTTCAATTATCGAAATAACCATCATAAGTACAAGGTCAAATTTATACATCATATTTTGTATAACTAAAACTAATGTTTAAAAACGAAATGATGCTCTATCTTTTGAACTAATTGACTTATCATACTTTACTTTTAATGTAATGAAATTATCAGTTTAATTTATATTCCTAATAGTGATTTGACTTGGAAATTATATTTTCTAATTGTAACCATCAATATGAGTTTAATTAATAAATTCATGTCATTCTTTCAAAGTTTCTTAAGACAACCAAAATAAATTTTGAAGCTATTTAACTTTATCTAAAATATATCATCTTTATCAAGAAAGTACCTCAACTGAGTTTTAAGCTAATACAAATCCGGGACGGATAATTGTGACAAACGTTATTTTAATGTTAATATTTATTTATTCTTCGCTCTCATTTTTCTAGTATTGTGAATTATTATGTTTTACGGCTACGTGATTCGAGATCCCTCGTCGATCGTCAACCTTAAATCATTTTACGACATCTTGTCCGTTTATGCGTTTATTGAATTTATTTGTATCTCGTTCTGTTCCTCGTATTGAAGATCACTATTTTATTCTGAGTTTAAAACGAATCTCGGGAAGCAGTGTATGAGAAGAAACGATAAGTGTCACCAGGATTTATGCGTGTACTAGTGGAATGATTGAGGACCGAATCTCTTAATGAATGGAGTTAATAAATTCGTTACAACCTCTAGGAGTAAGTTGAAGCCGACACCGCAAGTGAAAAGACTCTTGAGATCAAGTAGTTATTATCAAGGGTTCGTTCAAGGTTTTCTCGATGATTAACGGTGGAGATCTATACTCGATATTTATGTTCGACCTTTTCTTTTATGTATTTATATGGTGTGTGATTTAGTCAAATGATCGTAAGTTGTGAGAACTTGAGACGGCATCATCCGATGACGTCCGATCATGTAGAACACATATTATGTAATATCTTTTTGACTTTCAACGACGATGTTTATTGAGACTTTAATGCGCGTTGGCGAAAGTGAGATGGTATCTTTGTATTATCTTTTGAGTAGGGACCCGCGTGTGAGCACCCTCCTACGACGAAAATGTTTTTCTTGTTAGTTCTTTTTGATGTGTGTCCATGGCTATCCGGCCGATGGATATCCTTTAATTTTCAACCTTCTCTTTTAACTGGACTTACCCGAAAATCCTGTCATCTATTCTTGTCATCGAATGAGCTTCGTGTGATTCATAAACTTTTCATGTGTCGAGCTTGACGGGTGACTGGTGGATAAGTATTTATTTATTCCTTTTTGGTGAGATACAACTTGACGACAAGTTGCGTTTAGTAAAAGAACCAGTGGAGATCGTGGATCGAGATTCACGTGGGAACGTGAAGACTTCTTTATAAGGAATGCCCTCATCCTTCCGGGTAGTGAACAACTCGTGTATGAGGCGAGACGTCGCTCCCTTAAGGTGGTGAGGATGTAAAACCCGTAAAAATAAGGTCATAATTTAATTATATTTTTCAATTATTTTGAAGTATTTTATAACGTTAAATATTATTATGTTTAACGGTTTAAGTTGAAACCGATATTAAATATCATATTTTAATATGTTGACGAGTAACGAGGACTATTATTGATCGCGATACCGACGGATGCCAAAAATTTTATATTTTATTATCCATCGTTTCGATATTTAATACTTTCGGCGATATCATTTTAATTACGTATCGAGTCATTATAGTATTTTTCGTGTGCGTTTAAACTTTTAAAAAGTATTTTTACGAAACCCGAGTCCTGTAAATATTTGTAAAATTGACTTTTAGTCATTTCCCGCTTTTTAACGCAAATGTTGCATTTTGGTCCATAACTATCCAATATTTGCAAACTACACCCTACCCCACTATATAAAAACCCAAACCAAACACACACAACTCATTTTTCACTTCCAAAATTTCACCCATCATCTCTTTCTCTCTCTTGTTTTGCCGAAACATCAACCACTATCCCAAATCCATACCATTTTCAATTTAACTCAAGATTTAGGATGATTTGAGCTAATCTAAAGCTAGACCCATTCCTATTTTTGATCAAGGATCATATAGGTATAAAAATTTTACACATGCAAGCACTTTTTATTTTCTTGATGTTGGTAGGTAGAAACCATGATCATGCATGGTGTTCTTGGCATGATCCATGGTGTTGTTGCTAAAAACTTTGTTAAAAACTTCATTTTGATCTAAAGGTTTTTATTTTTATGATGATTTAGATGTTATGGTTTATATATGTTGATGTTAGGGTATAGGAATGAACATTTATATGGTTGGTTTTGATCAAAAAGTTGATTTTATACAAGTTTTTAATAGCCATTTTACAACAGTAAGTAAACAGTAAAATCCGAATTTTTATGTTTTGAAAATGGCTTAACTTATAGCCTAGGGTCGTAGATAATTTTATTAGCTTCGATTTGATATAAGGTAGAGCTTCTAGCTCAAAACGAGCGCGAAGTTATGATGTTTTGAATGATCGTGTACCGGGAGACGAGTATCGACACTACAAATAGTTTTTGTCGATATTTGGATCGAATCTCGGGACTCTAAATGGAAGTTTTGAAATGTGTAACCTACTGACAATAAGGTTTTTACTTAACAGGTTGAGTTTACTTTAAAACCCGAGTGTCGGTTTTGTAAACGGAGTCGTTTAAATAAGTTAAATCGGTTGTATGAAAAATTAACGTAAATCTGTCCGGATTTTGTAATTTGAAAATGAGTTGGGTAAAAGACTTTAAAGGTAATTTCATTTGATAAACTTGTAGGAGGACTTTCTATATATAGTAAGATTTGTTTATCGAGTCGTTTCATAAACGGTTGACAATTTTAAAAAGGGGTAAATAAGCTAGTACATGTAGTATGTAACGGCGGACTTTGTTGAAAGTATAAAATGGTTAAGTAAATGTGTAGTAGAGTATAATGAAATTATTTATATTATTTTCTCTCGAGTTTGTCGTGATTTTATGAGTTGAGTTTATATTCTTATGTATGGTTTATTTCTCGAGTCTATTATTAACGAACGCACCTTATTTGATAGGTTGCGGTTCTCGTGTTTGAAAGGCATCATCTATCGTCGGTGATCGTCTCATTACCACTATTGGCTAAGGTGAGTCTATAGCCTCGCTTGTGCACATTAAATTGTTTTTAAAAACCCGCGAGGGGGAATACATGTTTTTATAAACTTAGAACACAAGTCTTTTATGGTATGCTTGTCCCTCTATGAATGGACTCGTGGTTGCCTTTAAATTGCATTAAGTGATTGCCATTGTTAAAGCCACAATTATGAACCGTTAATTAACCTATGATGGGTTAACCGCTAGTACAATTAATAGATCTATGGGGGAAGCCGCCCCGGTTCAGTTTGTGTGGACTTGTCACAGAAGCTTAGGCCCGACCTCCGCACTGTTTGAGCATATTGTATTGAGAAGTCAGGTATACGGCAATGTACCAATAATCTGGAGGTAACCGATAATTAATAAATCTCCCGTCTTATTAGACTGATATGGGAGTGTCTAAGGGCTCAGTTCCATGAGCTTATTGCAATTTATGTTATATATAATTATCATTGTTGATGCAAATTATTATTTGATGCTTATAAGCATGCCACAAACTTATAATCTTTGCTTGTGTTCAAATTGATTACATAAACCTATAGATTCACTCGGCATTTTTGTTGATTGTTTTACTCACATGTATTTCAGGTAATCAAGAAGTGGAAGCTTGGAGGTCACAGGGAATGAAGTTGTGCTACTATGTTGTTCAAACTCTTTGATTTATTTATCATTCCATTTTTAAAACAAACTAATATGTTGTTTTAACTTATCTTTTGGTAACGATTATTTGGGACTACGCTACTCTGATAAATGTTTTAGGAACGATAAATTTGAAACGTCTCTTTTCGAGTCGTTCTTTATAAATTATGTGTTATTGTATCATTGTTTAGCACCCAAAGATGTATTCCGCTGCGTGTAAATTTGGGGGTGTTAAATATATCCTCCTTGATGTTCAACAAACAATCAAACTCGATTTGTCCGAACATCAACTGAGTATATATATAGCCCTCAATATCATTTTGGACAACTCTACCCTCGTGAAAAGCAACGATTTTGGAGTGAGGAATAGGTATTTGAAAGTTGAGGGGAAGGACACATTTCGGCTAGGTTTGGCATATATTGTTTAGTGTGTTGGTGATTTTGTTGATATTCCGAAGGCATGATTAGTACCTAAATAAGCACACACACACAAAATATTTCCCCAATCACTCATATGTTACATATAAACCAAAAATTAAAAAGATGAGAATGTGTTTCATCAATTTCTTGACAAACAAAGGATTAATCCTTATCCTTCCCATGCATACAATGTACCTAGTTCATCATTGACAATAACATATTAACCATGTATAATCAACAATGAACTTGAACATTGGTTTTTCAAAACAAGGTTTTTAGTTAAGCATTAACAATGCCATTACCAACATGTTCATGGGTTCATATCAATTCCATCAATTAACCAAAATTATTTAGCCAAAATTCGGATTGTTCTACAAGTGGGTTTTACTGAATCTCAATGAATATGAACCTAAGGAATCATAGTATAATCACTATGTCAACTCACATTCCTAGTAAGGTTCTAATTCAATATCAATTTTAAAAAGCCCCAATTATGAATGTATGAACCCTAGAACAAATGAGATGAAATTGAATGAAATGATTTACAGATAATTGATATTGGATGAAGGATGAGTGAAACCCACAAATTGGAATCAAATTATCTTGAGTGATTGAAGGTTTTGAAAGATCAACAATGGTGGAAAAATAGGGAAACCGTCGGCTCTATTGGAGAAGAGAGAGAAGGTTTATTTTGAAAAATGATTTTTATTAAAAACCTGGAACTTTACTCGAAATCTCTGACCGCGGTTCTTTATCGATAAGGAACCGCGCGTTTGAGCCGCGACAGATAAAGAACCGCCTAAAGTGGCGAGTTTTTATCAAAGAATTTTTCAAAACCAAATTTTTATAAAATCCTTAAAATATATCTTAAGCCTTTAGGAAATCATTGGACCACCACAACACTAGGTAATAATGCCTTAATGAAGGATTACGAGTTGAATCGAGAAGGAAAAGACCGAAACGGACAAACAACTACTCGTAGCAAAGAAGCAAAGAGGAGAGAAGTCAAGAGGAGTGAATCAAGACCAAGAAAAATGCTCAAGAGACAAATGACAATCTTCAAATCGAGGAGACGAAGAGCTTGTGTCATATATAGTGGTTTAAGACATGCCTTTCTGGCGAGAGTCTAAACGGCTTTGGTAATGACCTATACCAAGCAATTTTGATGCATAAAATAAGACCACTTTCAAGATTAGTCTTACTCTACATCAAACTGTGAGAAAAGTATAAATACACTTTCTCTCCCACATGATCGGACAATTATTGCTAGGATTAACAATAACAATATCCTTGGAATATTTCAATTCCAAATGTGTAAAATCCAACTACAACTTATGAAGTAGTTTGGTATCTCAAGGGATTAATCAATTATCCTAGAGATGAGCTCAATTGCACAAGTTACACATGATATAGGGCCTACTAACCGTGAGGGTGCAAACCATGGAAATCATGCTTGATACTTTAAGCTTCTACTAACTCACTCTACATCCCTATAATGAGTCAAGTATCCAAGCAATGAAGGTTTGAGAGGATAAAAGAAGAGAATGACAAACCACAACCAAATGTCAAGGCAAGGATGCCAAGAACAAGCACATAGTCAAGTAATGATCAAGAGAGTGATCAAAAAGGCGCGTGGAAGAACGAAAACGTACCTTGGCCACAAAGTGCATTCAAAGCAATCAAGGAATCAATGCAAAGCCCAACCATGACTAAAGTGACTACTAAGTCTTCAAGGACTAGTATCACTCCCATCCATCTTGATGTCATCATTCAATTATGTTGGAAAACAAAGAAGACGAGTCTTCTACAAGTGTAAGTAACTCAATCCACAATCAATTGAATGATTAATCTTCATGAGTACCCACACAAAACAAGATGCAAACTAGTAGATACATTTCAAGAATAAACCTAAAATGCATAAATACTACTAATTAAAAAGAGATGCTATATTACCAATTAAAAGGCCTATTTTCAAAGAAAAATAGTTTTGACCAAAGAGAAACTTTAGTAAAACTTAACCTTATAATTTGAGGAGACAATGGATCGATCCAAGTTTTAAAATACAATATACTTCAAAGATATTGTGCCACCATCTCTCTGATACCAATTTTAGAAACTAGAAGGGGGGTTGAATAGTTTCTCTTCAGTTTGTCTCCTAATTAAAATTCCTTTCAATTAGGTGAGTGCCAAAACTATCTTTTACTTGAAAACTAGTTGCATAATGATTAGGTTCAATTCTAATGCATTAACAATGGCATGTAGTAAGTGTGATGATAATGAATGTAAGTAAAGAGTAAGGAAAGAAGCAACCTAGTAGGAAGACACGAAGATTTATAGTGGTTCGGCAACGAAGCTCTATCTTTGTTCCTACTCCACTCCTCGAGTACACCTACTCGAGATTTCCACTATATCCACAAGCTCCCTTCTTGGCGGAGAAAACCTTAAGACGTCGATTACATTATTTTCTGACACTAAGCTAAATGTCGAGACCTAATCTTAGATAGGACTAATCTACACAACGTCGCCCACTTCACCATTTTACGACACAAGGCTAGATGTCGAGTTCTAATCTAAAGATAGAACCAATCTTCACAACGTCGCCTACTTCACTATTTTACGACACAAGGCTAGATGTCGAGTTCTAATCAAAAGATAGAACCAATTTTCATGACTCTTCATTTTGATGCCAAGTGAGAACTTCACACGACACAACTACACATCACTTTATAGTTTAGTGAGGACTGACAAGACACAACCACATCACTTTATAGTATAGTGATAACTCACAAGACACAACTACATCACTTTATAGTTTAGTGAGAACTTAACCAACACATTACAACTCAACTAAACATATCCAAGTGCACACATGTAACTTGGATCTACACAACAAAAATCCAAGCACACACATAAGAAATGGACTTACACTACTCTAATCCAAGTATTCACAAATAGCTTGGATGAACACAACTAGTCCAAGAATTCACAAATACATTAGATCTACACAAGACACAAATAAACAAATGATGAACATGACAAGATCTTTAGGAGAGGATGATCTTCATCAAGGCTTCATCTTTAATCACATCACATGTGTGTGAGTGATCTTCTCTTTAGACAAGGTAAAGAAGGAGATCAAGAGGATAATCATAAGTAAACATACTTAACACAGTAAATGATCATTTATAAATGACTAGGATTAGAAAGGAGAAAGAAGGCTGAAAGAAATGTCCAAAAAGGGTTGTGGAGAATAAAGATTTGATCCAATATTTATAGAAGACAAAACCCAACGGCTAGCTGAGCGCGGTTCTTTATTGCACTAGGCGTTTCCTTATCAATAAAGAACCACGTAGGCACTTAAGGAACCGCGGAGGTAGACTCCGCTCCTTTTTGTCTTTTAGTGGATTTGAAATATCTGTGGCTGTTTAAAACCTTCAAAGGATATTTTTATGGCATTTGGAATATGCCATATTCAAATTTTCATTTTCCATTTTAATAAAACATTTTCTTAAATAGAAAGTTTATTAAAAATATTTTGTCACATTTGACAAAAGCGAGTTTTAAGGCTAATCACTTTTATGATCACTAAACATGATTAAGATATGTTAGTGTAATGATTATTACCTTGATGATAGTGTTTGTTAGATAATTCGTTTTACGATTGTGTTTGACTATAAATGTCTTGTATAGTTTGTTGTGATCAAAACTAAGAAAGATTAGTTAGCACTAATAATGTTTTTAGGCATCACTTGCATTAACAAAGGGTAAACAAAAACGAAAGTTACTTACTCATTACCTGGCGCAACATATAAATTACCATATGCTTGATAAAGGATCAAACCTCCATCAATAAGGTGTAATCACCTAGTATTTACTATCAAATGAGACTTTGTAAAGGGTTGTAATGGGGTTCTAAGGGTATGGAATCATGGGTATAGATAGACATGGGATTTATCGGTGGCAAGTCAAACATATGCACAATACATACAATGTTGCCCAAGACGACATGGGACTTCCAAACTCTTCAATATACAAAACTTTGATACATACAATACTTTACAATAGTGCTATTTTTGTGCTTTTCTGTCTTCTTCTTCCTTTTTTTGAAATGAAAATAAACGCGTGTAGGGATGTGTAGCATCCCTACACTTGAGTTTTACGAAAACTAATAACTACTCATACGACCCGAATTATAAGGATCAACTTACATGGATTTCTTCGATAATCACATATGGGGTTGATAATGTGTCTTCCCCATTCTTCTTCATAATATCAACAACATGGTTCATCAATCATATTAAAATTGTATTCATATGAGTGAAATCTCATATCAATAATATCAAAATCACCCTAAAACACAAAGCAAAATACCTAATTTTAGGGCTAATGACTTAAAAATGCATCTACTTGACACTTTTTACTATTCTGTGTAGCCATCTTTTTTTTCTTAAATTATCATTAAACTTTGTGATTTCGTACATTGTGTGTACCCGGTGACCTACTTGACTGGTTAGCAGGTTTCCTTAATGACCGTTAAGCTTTTTTATTACAAAGTTAGTCCTTTATATTAACGACCATTAACATAAACACTTAAAATTCGAATTTTTTTTAAATAAAACGTAAAACCTTAAAAAAAGTATGTAATTTTATATAAAAAAATTAAGAATTTAATTTACGCATGTATATATAAAAAATTTAAAACATTATTATTTTTAACATGTGTTAGTTAACTTTTAAAAAATCTTAATCTTAATTTTTAAACATGTGTTAGTTAACTTATAAATAACTTAACTTTTCCGTACTTAATAAATCTTAACTTTTTGTAGAAAATCATACTGTTTTTTTAAATTTAAATTTTTCAAAAGCAAAACTCGCACTTTCTTTTTACCAAAAAACTGAAATTTTTAAAATTCATTTTTTTTTACAAAAAGATCGTACCTTTTACAAAATTTCCTTTTTACAAAATATTAAACTTTTGTGATTTTTATTTTATATGAATTGGCTTATATAAAAAAAATTTAGAAAACTTTTTTCTGAAATAAACTTTTTTTGCGAATTTTGTTTTTTTGTAATTTTTAAATTTTCAAAGTAAAAGCCTGCACATTAAAAAAAAGTTTTTGGAACCTTCGAATTTTTTTTTGCTGATAGTCATACTATTTTTAAAAAAAATTTAAAGTTTTGAAAACTAAATGTCATACATTTTTACAAAAAATTTGAAAGAAAAGTAAATCTTTTGGAAAATGGAAAAGCATTTTTTTGCGAAAAAAATTTATTTCGTAAAATTTATTTAGATAAAATATATATATACGCACAATTTATATAAAACAAAAAGTTTTTAACTTTGTAAAAAGGTACGATATTTTGGAAAAAATAATTTCAAAAATTTTAATTAAAAAAAAATATCAAAATTTCCGATTTTTTTTGTAAAAAAGTACGACTTTTAGTTTTCAAAACTTCAATTTTTTTTAAATAGTATGACTTTCTATAAAAAAATTTCGATGGTTCCAAAACTTTTGTAAAAAAAGTGCAGTTTTTTACTTTGAAATTTTTAAGATTAGAAAAAGAAAGATAATTTTTGCACAAAAAACAAATTATTTCGTAAAAAAAATCTAAAAAAAGTTATATATGCATAATTTATATAAAATAAATATAAGAAAAGTTTAAATTTTGTAAAAAGGTACCATTTTTTGTAATAAAGAATTTCAAAAATTTCATTTTTTTTTGCAAAAAAAGTACTGACTTTCACTTTTGAAAGTTTTAAATTATTTTAAAAAATTGTATGATTTTCTGCAAAAAATTAAGATTTATAAAGTACGAAAAAATTAAGTTATATAAAATACCTTTTATATAATAATTTTAAAAGTTAACTAAAACATGTTTAAAAATAATAATGTTTAAAAAAATTATTAAGACATGCGTAAATTTTATTTTTAAAGAATTTTTTAATATAAAGTTATATACTTTTTTTCTAAGGTTTTACGTTTTATTTTGAAAAAAAAACAAATTTTAAGTGTGTATGTTAATTGCCGTTAATATAAAGGACTAACGTTGTAATAAAAAGCTTAACGGTCGTTAAGGCAACCTGCTAACCAGTCAAGCAGGTCACCGGGTACACACAATGTACGAAACCACACAGTTTAATGATAATATAGGAAAAAAAAGACGACTACACAAAACGGTAAAAAGTGTCAAGTTAGATGTATTTTTAAGTCATTAGCCCCTAATTTTA
The DNA here is from genome assembly GCA_025667525.1 of Glebionis coronaria. NCBI lineage: Eukaryota > Viridiplantae > Streptophyta > Magnoliopsida > Asterales > Asteraceae > Glebionis > Glebionis coronaria. The sequence continues at coordinate 23,741,685 of CM046880.1, forward strand.
TACATAAAAGCAGTATTATGGGTATGTTTTGTTGTTTGTGCTTGTGTAGGTAACAAAGATACAATTTTGAAGCAAACAAGTGAAATCAGGCCTTAAAGATGAAGAAAAGACAAAAGGAGGATGAAAAGTGACAAGCCTTGCAAAGACAAAGGACCTTTCTTGACAACTTCCAAAGATGAGGGACTCAAAGTGTAATTATGCAAAAGTCAAGAACAAAGTCAAATTTGGTCAACATTCAAGTCAACAAGTCAAAGGATGATAAATAAACAAGATTTAAGTTGGAAGGACCAAATATGTCAAAGAAATGAAGCTTGGGGCTTAATTCCTATGTTGCCTAAACTACAAGGACTTAATTTGACAAAAATCACACAAGTTTAGCTTGATCCGTGTACATCTTGTATCAACCAATGGTAGAAGAGGAAATTGTTCACATGGATTACCACATCCCTGCCACATCACCCCACTACTGCCGCCATATTAAATATAACGAATCCAAACAGTACACTCCACTCAGTTTAAATAAACCAATCATATGTCAGCATTTTGGATATGATCCGCAACACCCTTTATCCTCCAATAAAATAGCGCCACATGTCACTCTTATATTCAAACAAGCCTAGGATCAAAGTCGAGCTTGAGAAGTTATCAACATCAAAATTTCTCTATTTCAAGAGAGGATCACAACCCCAGCAACCAATTAACTTGAAACTTGTTCAATCAAAAACCCCCAATTTGAGCTTTTCAACGGCTAGGAACAATTGAGAGATTCAAGCCACGTGGAAGGATGCTATTGGCCACAACACGTCACCAGACTCCAACTAACTAAATCCCAACCTCTATAAATACCTAGCTAGGTTTTCATTTGATGTATGTAGTTAGTGTGTGTTTTTTCACACACTTGTAAAAATTCTCTCAATTCACTTAGCACTTTAGTTAATCACTACTCTTAAGTGACTGACGATCACTTAAGAGGTAGTTAGTTAGTTGTAACAACCTGTAACTACTTTACCTCCATTAATAAACAATTCGAGTTCATTTTCACTCAATCTCATTCTCATACCTGCATAATCATACTCCTAGTGCTACTGTGTGATTCTATTGATCAATCATGATCAATGGAATGACTTGATGATGTTTTGAAGACTGTAGCTGGTTCAGAATCGATTTGATTCCATTTCATACCATTTGTAGGAGAGTGTAGCATGGGTGACTTATTTGAAGTAGATGATGATGTTTTGATGGTATTTGGTGGTTGATTCATGGTGTTTTGTGTATTCTAATAAGCTCAACGCTTATTACTCCATCAAAGGAGGCTTCAAAAGCTAAAAGGAACTCATTTTCTAGTTTAAATTCCACTCAATTGTATCTGCATGCTTAATACCTAGCTATAACTCTTAAATATTGAACTATGATTGTGTTAGCTCATTTGTAGTGTGATCTTGTTGTTTTGATAGCTTGTTAGTAGTTTGATAACTCAGAATTTAGTTTTACTTGATTAGACTTGTTTTTCATCAGTAATACTTCATCAGTATTCATTTTGTGGTTTAACAAGTAAACTAGTTGGATTTTGGGTTCAAACCAGTTCATTTCAGTCACTTAACAAGTTTAGATAAGAGTCATTAGCTGTCTTAAACATTTGCTCAATAAGCATTTGAAAAAGTTCATATCAGCTTTTTAAAGTAGTGTTTGGATTTAGATCAATTTGGTAAATCAGTTTGTGAAACTTGTTCTTTTAAGCTCACTTGTACTCAAGAAGTGAGTGTAAGTGTTTTGTTCAAGATTTGTAGTCAAAGAAGAGGTCAAACAGGCAATTGAACATTAAAAAGTTTGGGTCAAGTCTTGAAAAAGGATTGCAGTCAAAACTAGTCATTTTTTATTCCAAACCATTGCTTTGTTAGTGGATCATTTTAGCTGAAATCTGTTTTAGTTTGTAGCTTAAGATACAAGCTTTCATTGTTAGCAAGGAAACTATACAGTATCAGCTTTTGAGTGCGTTTTAAGCTTATTAATAAGCACCAGACCAATTTCTAGTTTCTTTGATAACAAGCTTACTGATTTCTCACTTCTTACAATCCACTTCATTAATCACCTTATTTCCTTTCACCAATCACTTTGCAATCATGTCCTGAGTAGTTTTTGAAATTTTCAGCTTTTTGATATTTTTGGTCAAACTTAGTCAACATAAGCACTTTTGGCTTATTTCGAATTCCAGCTTACTTACTTGATGATTTTCAAAACCAAAAGACATTCCAAGCTTCTTATGACTTGATTAATCAGTTTTAACAAGAAAATCAACTAGTGGATGTCTGGATTTGTTTTGAGCTTATTGTGAGCTTATTGGAATAAGCTACTTAGAGATTTACTGAATTTTAGCAAAAATCCTTTTACCAGTCTAGCTTAATCTTGATTTTAAGCACTTTAGAAAAAACCAGAACAAATTTGGTTGGGAAATAAGCTCAAACGAGCTTATTCGAGTGCTTGTGCACGTTTTGGGAAAAGTTGTGTTTTAATTGCATTTTGGTCCTTGGCTTTTCCAAAGAGTTTCTAAACAGCCTTGAAACTTTACTTTTCTAGGGTTTGCAAACTTAGGTCCCTGAATTTTGGTTTGTTGCACAATTGGTTAGTTAGTTTTGGAGTTTGTTAGTTAGTTGCTATAATTTTTTACTATTTTCACATTTGGTCCCTAGACTTTTTGATTTTGCACATAGGCCCTATATTTTCATTTACTTTACATTTCAAGTACTTTTACATTTTATGCATTAGATAATTGTACTTTGTGAATACTTTGTGGTACTTGCACTTTGTTTTACGGTTATTATAGAGCTATAATATTTTCTCTTTTTACGTGTTTGTTTGAATTAGACCTAGAATCCAAATAATCTTTTAACAACCAAAACAATATAAATTTGAAATTAGTGGGCCTTTCAATTTGTCTTGAGTCGAGAAAAAACGAACTTGCAAAATACTCAACATTAAATGGCACCGCTGCCGGTTCATGACATTACGAGAGACTATTGATTGACGGTTTCGATTGGATTTTGGGATCCGTTCCATGAGTGGACGTTATTTTTACGTATCATAAATCTAAAAGATAAAAAAAATCAAAAATATAAAAATATAAAAACTAAAAAATAACAAAATCAATTCTTTTCCTAAAGAATTGAACCAAAAAAATAAAAAATTCAAAAAGTAATCTTTTTCCTAAAAGATTACACCCAAAAATATATATTATATAGGTTTTCATCGTTTTTACGTACATATAGTATTTTTCTTAAAAACCCAATAAATACAAAAATATTTTTGATATATTTTTATATGTAGATACGTATACGTATACGAACACTCAATACACATACTTCCATAAGTATTGCTTTTGCAATACACCGTGTTCGGGAGCGTTCCGGTCCTTGACACGTGTATCGATCAAATTTAATTAAGGCAAGAATAGATAAATACTTCCAATAGGCAAGAATTCGAAGATTACAAACTATAAAGTGAATAGAAAGACGACGTGCTGTAAAATGACGTCTAAGGGTTAATAGGTACTTATTTGCTTCGCGCCACCTAAGCTCATGTTCACTAGTGAGTATTCTAAGAAGGAAAGCTTGATTGGGTGTCTTGCCACCCCAAGTATTACTTACAATACTATACTTTCTTGTGGATATTACTTATTAAACCTCGGAAAGGATAATCCCTTCTTTTCCAAATTCGAACGAGAGCTTCTCTCTCACTCCTTGATTTGAGTTTCATTCTCACCCGAGGGCGTGCACAAATACCTTTTGGTGTACAACCCCTTCCTCCCAAAAGGAAGAAAAACAGAAAGAGTAAGAACAACACCGTCCATCAAGCCGATCCCGAGAATCGTGCTTTGATCAACACACAAGAAGCCATGGCCACCGTTGACACTAGACCATTGATGGAGCACCTCCAATCAAATGTGTAAGGATATGCCGATGCCATTGTTATACCCGAGATACCCGCAAACACCTTTGAGCTTAAGACATCCATGATTACCTTGGTTACTAACACACCATTTTTCGGAAGACCTAATGATGATCCACATGATCATATCAAGAATTTTTTATCCATTTGTAATACCATTAAGTACAATGGAGTTCCCCATGATGCCATTAAGTTGATCTTGATTCAATTCTCCCTAGAGGGAAGTGCTAGGTATTGGCTAGATAAACAACCACCTAAGAGCATTACCACTTAGGATGACTTTACCAAGAAGTTTTTGAATAGGTTCTTTCCTCCATCTAAGACCACGGCTTTGAGAAACCTAATTATTGGATTTCAGCAAAAACCTAACCAAACATTTAGTGATGCTTGGGAAGAGTAAAAGGAGTTATTGAGAAAATGCCCCAATCATGAATTCAATGAAGTTCACCAAATCAATACCTTCTACAATGGATTAAGACCACATCATCAAGATTCCCTCAACTCCTCCGCGGGTGGGAACATTCTTGACAAATCCATACAAGAGGCATGGGACATTATTGAGACTAAATCCATGGTGCAAACAAATAATCAAAATGATGAAAGGGTTCATGTTGTGCAAGATAGTTCTCAAACATCCATTGATAATATATTCCTCAAGAGTCACATTGAGATACTTCAACAAATGGAAAAGTAAAATAAGACAAATCAAGAGATAGCCCAAGCCCTTAAGAACCTTTTCTTGAACAACTCTGCCAATGATGTGAATACTATTGCAATATCATGTGAGACTTGTGAAGGTCCTCATTCTTACCTACAATGTGACAAGGTTCAAAATTACCAAGGTGAATGTTATGCTTATCAAGATGAACATAGAGAGCACTTCAAACCCAACATCAATCCCAACAATGCCTGTTACAAGTCAAATAACTACCTTGCTCCACCCGGCTTTCCACCTCATCCACCTACCAAAAATCAAACCAATCCTCCTCAATTGCTACAAAGAAATCAAGGTCCTAGGCCAAACTACCAAGGAAACAACTATAGAGCACCTAACAACTTTCAACATCAAGGAAATAAGTTTCATGCAAAAAATCAAGTATTTAACCAAACACCTCCACCCTTTCAAAATCAAGGATACCATCAAGGTCACAATAAAGGATATGGGCAAAATGATACCTTTGAGCTACTTCAAAAGATGAACCAAGAAACCGAAAGAAGAATTCGTGAAAGTGAAAAAAGAACACAAGATCAAATAAGAGCCATGAATGAAAAGACTAACAAGAAGATTATGATGATTCTTAATCAAAGGCCACGAGGGGATCTACCTTCAAACACAGAAACAAATCCAAGGGCTAATGTCAATGCTATCACAACAAGAAGTGGAAAGACAACTAATGATCCTTCACCTCCTACACCTTCTTTGGTTAAGCCTACTATGGTTCCACCTTGTGATAAGCCTTCAACATCAAACTCACCACCTTCAAGCTCTACAACTTCATCACCTACATCTTCTCACCCTACACCCACTACTCCTTTACCTTCCACACCTCCCAATGAAGAATCCAACAAAGAAAAACCTTCCACAACAACAACTACTCAACCTACACCAAAACCAAGGCTTCCTTATCCATCAAGATTGAGAAAGGAGAAACTTAAAAATAAGGATGATATTCAAGTCTCTAATTTTTTGAGGATGTTCAAGCAACTTAGCATTAACATATCCTTTGCGGAAGCCCTTGCATATATGCCAAAGTTTGCTAAAATGTTCAAAGATCTCCTCTCAAATAAGGAAAAGTTGGTGGATTTGCCTAACACATCACTTAATGAGAATTGCTCCGCCGTTTTGCTCAAAACTTACCTACAAAACTTGGAGATCCGGGGCGATTTTTTATCCCTTGTAATTTTCCCGGGGTGGAAAATGGCATGGCACTAGCGGATCTTGGGGAAAGCATTAATCTCATGCCTTTATCGGTTTGGCAAAAACTCTCTCTTCCCGAGCTTACTCCTACTAGGATGACCCTTGAGTTAGCTAACCGTTCCATAGCTTATCCGGTAGGCATGGCGGAGGTTGTGTTTGTAGGGGTTGATAAACTTACTTTTCCCACGGATTTGTAGTGGTTGATTATGATATGGACCCAAGAGTTCCTCTTATTATTGGTAGACCATTTTTGAGGACGGGTCGTACTCTTATAGACGTGGCGGAAGGAGAATTAATTATGAGAGTTGAAGATGAGAAAGTGGTGTTTAAGCTAGGAAAAGTTACTAAGAAGTCTCAAAGTTGTGAAACAATTAACATAGTGGATGTTCTTGATGAGGTGTGTGATGAGCATTTTCATGAAGCTTATAAGAATGATAGTGAAAACATGCCTCATGTAGAGACCGTTGCCTCAATTTCTCCCTCCTTAACACCATTTGGAGAGAGTGATTTCCTCTTGGAGGAATTTGACTCCAACTTCCTTGGTAATGATTATTCTCCCATTAATTAGGAAGAAGACATTCTCACTATCCAAAAGTTTCTCAATGAGGATCCCATTCCTTCACCTACTCCACAAGAAGTTACCATTGATGATCCATCTATAGTGAAACCTTCCATTGGGAGTCCATCTTCCCTTGAACTTAAGGATCTTCCATCACACCTTGAATATGCCTTTTTAGAGGGAAAGGACCAATTACCCGTGATCATAGGAAAAGACTTGAAAGATGAAGAGAAGGAAAAACTCATAAAGGTGCTTAAGAAACATAAGAAAGCCATAGAATGGAAAATATCCGACATAAGAGGAATTGATCCAAATTTTTTTACACACAAAATCCTTATGGAGGATGATTACAAACTCGCCATTCAAAGCCAAAGAAGGGTTAACCCAAAAATCCTTGAGGTCATCAAAAAGGAAGTTATCAAACTCCTTGATGCGAGTATGATTTATCCCATTTCCGACTCTCCATGGGTTAGCCGGTACATTGTGTTCCTAAGAAGGGTGGAATCACCGTAGTGCCTAATGAGAACAATGAGCTTATTCCTACTAGACTTGTCACGGGTTGGAGAGTTTGTATTGATGCTACTGGAAAGATCATTTCCCATTGCCTTTTATGGACCAAATGCTTGAACGCTTAGCGGGAAATGAGTACTATTGCTTTCTAGATGGATTTTCGGGTTATTTTCAAATACCCATTGATCCAAAGGATCAAGAAAAGACCACATTCACTTGTCCCTATGGTAATTTGCTTACAAGAGAATGCCTTTTGGCTTATGAAATGCACCGGGGACATTCCAAAGGTGTATGATGGCAATCTTTCATGACATGATTGAGCACACTATGGAAGTTTTCATGGATGATTTCTCGGTCTTTGGAGATTCATTCACTTATTGTCTCTCCCATTTGGAACGTATGCTTAAAAGGTGTGAAGAAACACGTCTCATTCTTAATTGGGAGAAGTGCCATTTCATGGTCAAAGAGGGAATAGTTTTGGGACATAAAATATCCAATAAGGGTTTAGAAATGTATCAAGCTAAAATTGATGTTATTGCCAAACTTCCTCCACCTACCACGGTGAAAGGAGTTAGGAGTTTTTTGGGTCATGCGGGATTCTATAGACGTTTTATACAAGATTATTCTAAGACTGCAAGACCGATGACTCACCTCTTGGAAAAAGAGGATCCTTTCATTCTCATCCAAGAGTGTTTAGACTCTTTTGAGATACTTAAGGAAAAGTTGACTAAGGCTCCTATTTTTGTTTTTCCCAATTGGGATTTGCCTTTTGAGCTCATGTGTGACACTAGTTATTATGTCGTGGGGGCCGTGTTAGGACAAAGAGTTAACAATACACTATGCGAGCAAGACAATGACGGGTGCTCAACTTCATTATATAACCACGGAAAAAGAGTTGCTTGCTATAGTCTATGCCTTTGAGAAATTTAGACCCTATCTTGTGCTTTCGAAGACCATAGTGTATACGGATCAATCCGCTCTCAAGTACCTCATGACAAAGCAAGATGCTAAGCCTAGGCTTTTGAGATGGGTTTTATGGCTACAAGAGTTTTTCATTGAGATTCGTGATAAGAAAGAAGCCGAGAATTTAGCGGTAGATCACTTGAGTAGACTTGAGCATCCTTTTCAAGGTGAATTTCCTCATAAGGAAATTAATGAATCCTTTCCATTTGAGGAGCTCATGTCTATCTCTTCACAAGAGGATGCCACTCCTTAGTTTGCGGATATTGCAAACTATCTTGTGGGGGATGTGCTAATAGAGGGTCTCACTTCACAACAAAAGAAAAAGTTTCTTAAGGAAGCAAAATACTACTTTTGGGATGACCCTTACCTGTTTAGGCAATGTGCGGACCAAATCATTAGACGGTGTGTAGATGGGCCCGAATCATTTAAAATCTTAGAAGCTTGTCATAAGGGACCTACGGGAGGCCATTTTGGGCCCAACTACACGACCAAGAAAGTCTTTGATTCGGGTTTCTATTGGCCTTCAATATACAAGGATGCCCAAGAAATGGTGAAATTTTGTGATGTTTGTCAAATACAAGGAAAGATTAATCAACGAGATGAGATGCCACAAAATTTTATACAAGAGTGTGAGATTTTTGATGTATGGGGTATAGATTTCATGGGACCTTTTCCATCATCAAAGGGAAATAAGTACATACTCGTAGCCGTGGACTATGTTTCAAAGTGGGTTGAGGCTAAGGCCTTGCCTACTAATGATGCTAGAGTTGTAGTGAAATTCTTGAAGCAATTATTTGCTAGATTTGGTATACCTCGGGCTATCATAAGTGATCGTGGGACTCATTTTTGTAATGATCAATTTACAAGAGTCATGAAGAAGTATGGTGTTAACCATAGACTTTCTACCGCATATCATCATCAAACCAATGGGCAAACCGAGGTCACAAATCATGGTTTAAAGAGGATTTTGGAGAGAACGGTGGGAGAGCATCGAGCTTCTTGGTCGGATAAGCTTGATGATGCTTTGTGGGCTTTTAGGACGGCTTTTAAGACACCAATTTGTTGTACTCCATATAGGCTTGTCTATGGAAAAACATGCCACCTCCCATTCGAGTTAGAGCATAAGGCTTCATGGGCTCTCAAATGGGCACACTTTGATTTAAACCAGGCCGGTTAACATAGAAAATACCAACTCAATGAGATGGATGAATTGAGAGCCAATGCTTATGAGAACTCATTGATTTACAAGGAAAAAACTAAGCAATTGCATGATGCTAAGATCAAGAATCGTGAGTTCAAAGTTGGAGAGCCGGTTCTCCTCTTTAACTCAAGTTTGAAACTCTTTGCGGGCAAGCTTAAGTCAAGATGGTCCGGTCCATTCACTATTGCTCAAGTATTTCCATATGGGACTATTGAGTTGTCATAACCAAATGGCCCAAATTTCAAAGTGAATGGTCACCGTGTTAAGCATTACTTTGGGGAGGACATTTCCGTGGAAATGGTCCAAGAGATCCCCATTTTCCTTATGAATTAATTCATTGTGGCAAGAGTCGATCTAGAGACTCTATAAATCAAGCTTGAATAACTAGGCTTAGAGTTTTTAGACTTAGAATGTGGTAGGATAGAAATAAGGGTATAGAGTTGAGGATAAGTGTAGGGGGAGACCTTCTTTTTATCTTCATGTTTGTAGGTTTGCTCTCTCTCATCGCATGCATTGGAGCTTATGGAGGAGGCCCTTGTATCCGGTTCACTTTGTTACTATTGTGATTTTTCATAACCACATTGTGGTTAAAATGAATTCACTTTAGTTGATCTTTCCTTAACTTGGGTTAAGCAAAGTTATCAATGTCAAAAGTGTAGGGGAGTCCACTCCAATACTCTTAAACATTGAGGACAATGTTTATCTTAAGTTTAGGGGGGTCTTCTATCGAAGTGACCTTACCTAGAACTTTGTCATTGACCTTTATGATAACTTGAAAATTAATTTTTCAAACATTTTTCAAAATTTTTATCTACTTTAGCCACCAAAAATATGCATTCATAATTCTTGCATCAATCATTTTTCATTTGCATAACACATTTGCATTGTATATATTTCTTCTTTTATTTTTCATCAAAATATATAAAAAGAAAAATATATAAAATAAAGGATATGGTTTAACAAATTTAGATATCTTTGACATATTAGGCCCGCCATAGATACTTTGACTCAACCCGAGTTTGCTTATCTAAGCCTTCTCTAGCTAGTAGCCTTAACCATGTAGACCTTTATTGGTTTATTAGGCTAAGTATCCACTAGTCTCATTATTTGAGATTTTAAAATGTGGAGAACAAGATATGATAGAGTTTGAAGTAAGTGTTAAGGGCTAGATAAACCTCATATTCATTAATTGTGGCTTTTATATCCCCTTTCGTAACCTTTACTTTCTTGCCAACGCATGTATATATGTTAATAAATAATCAAGAACGGTTTTAATTGGTTTGTAGTCTCTTATGCATTTTTGACTAATCATTCGTGGTTGGTATAAGTACGTCTTAAGATTATAAGTTAGAACATTTTATGTGTACTAGACTTATGTCATGCTTAATACTTAGCGGGTGTTTTTCCTTTTATTCTTTTCAACTTTCTTTGTGAGGAATAAAGAAAAATAAGAGCGGCTAATGAAAAAAATGAGTGGCTAGAAAAAAAAATTATACAAGACTCCCAAGAGGGGCAGTGAAGTGTTAATTATAGTAACTATTGAATTCCAATATTACCTTGACGTGTTGTAGGGATTTGATAGTTGCTCCAATCCAATATTACCTTGACAGGTTGCAGGATTGAAGATCCAAGTTCTCAAAAAGGCGGCGGATATAAATTATTGCATGAGTTTTATTTCTCTTTCCTTAGCGAGTGTGTAGCTACTTATCAATGCATGACATAAGGATCTTACACATAAGGCGAATGACTTATTACTCTTGTGTCGGACTTATATTAATTGTTGGCGGTTTTTCGAGTAATGGATGAGAGGACTACTTAGGATTAAAACTGTGCTTCCTTATTTTGAGATTTTACATTTCTTATATTTCGCGCTTTAAATAATGACAAATTTGCTCTCAAACAATTTGCTCAAATAATAACCGGTCTTAGAGGCATAATAAGTGGGGGTATAATGGTAACACAATTAATCTATATGAATAAGTTGACGCCCTTTCACTTATGGATAACAATGATCTTGTTTTTAAGCTCGGTATGGGGAAAGTGAAACTTGAGGGTGATAAGTGTTCATGGTACCAAAAGCCCTAATCTAAGTCCTTGATTTCTTTATGAGTTATTTTCATCAAAACTATTTAAAGAAAATCCAAAATATATAAATAGAATTGCTTTCCTTTGCATTGCATTGTATAAAAACAAAATCATGCATCATATAGTGTAGAGTAGTATAAAAGCATTTCATATTGACCAAGGTGGATTAATTATAAGAAAAATGTAAATTGGTGCTTTAAAATGTGGCATTGCATGAGGTCATGGAAATGATCAAGTGTAGGGGATTTGATATGAGTGAAATCTCATATCAATAATATCACAAATTGCCCTAAAACACAAAGCAAAATACCTAAACTTATACATAAAAGCATTAGTATGGGTATGTTTTGTTGTTTATGCTTGTGTATGTAACAAAGATACAATTTTGAAGCAAACAAGTGAAATCAAGCCTTAAAGATGAAGAAAAGACAAAAGGAGGATGAAAAGTGACAAGCCTTGCAAAGATAAAGGACCTTTCTTGACAACTTCCAAAGATGAGGGACTAAAAGTGTAATTATGCAAAAGTCAAGAACAAAGTCAAATTTGGTCAACATTCAAGTCAACAAGTCAAAGGATGATAAATGAAAAAGATTGAAGTTGGAAGGACCAAATATGTCAAAGAAATGAAGCTTGGGGCTTAATTTGACAAAAATCACACAAGTTTAGCTTGATCCGTGTACATCTTGTATCAACCAATGGGAGAAGAGGAAATTGTTCACATGGATTGCCACATCCCTGCCACATCACCCCACTACTGCCGCCATATTAAATATAACGAATCCAAACAGTACACTCCACTCAGTTTAAATAAACCAATCATATTTCAGCATTTTGGATATGATCCGCAACACCCTTTATCCTCTGATAAAATAGCACCACATGTCACTCTTATATTCAAACAAGCCCAGGATCGAAGTCGAGCTATACTGCATATCATGAGAAGCTATCAACATCAAAATTGCTCTATTTCAAGAGAGGATCACAACCCCAACAGCCAATTAACTTGAAACTTACTCAATCAAAAACCCCCCAATTTGAGCTTTTCAACAGCTATGAACAATTGAGAGATTCAAGCCACGTGGAAGGATGCTATTGGTCTCAACACGTCACCAGACTCCAACTAACTAAATCCCAACCTCTATAAATACCCATCTAGGCTTTCATTTGATGTATGTAGTTAGTGTGTGTTTTTTCACACACTTGTAAAAATTCTCTCTCAATTCACTTAGCACTTTAGTTAATCACTACTCTTAAGTGACTGATAATCACTTAAGAGGTAGTTTTTAGTTGTAACAACCTGTAACTACTTTACCTCCATTAATAAACAATTCGAGTTCATTTTCACTCAATCTCATTCTCATACCTGCATAATCATACTCCTAGTGTTACTGTGTGATTCTGTTGATCAATCATGATCAATGGAATGACTTGATGATGTTTTGAAGACTGTAGCTGGTTCAGAATCGATTTGAGTCCATTTCATACCATTTGTAGCAGAGTGTAGCAGGGATGAATGATTTGTAGTAGATGATGATGTTTTGATGGTATTTAGTGGTTGATTCATGGTGTTTTGTAGATTCTAATAAGATCAACGCTTATTACTCCATCAAAGGAGGCTTCAAAAGCTAAAAGAAACTCATTTTCTAGTTTAAATTCCACTCAATTGTCTCTGCATGCTTAATACCTAGCTAGAACGCTTAAATGTTGAACTGTGATTATGTTAGCTCATTTGTAGTGTGGTCTTGTTGTTTTGATAGCTTGCTAGTAGTTTGATAGCTCAGAATTTAGTTTTACTTAATTAGACTTGATTTTCATCAGTAATAGTTCATCAGTATTGATTTTGTGGTTTAACAAGTAAACTACTTGTATTTTGGGTTCAAACCATTTCATTTCATTCACTTAACAAGTTTAAATAAGAGTCATTAGCTATCTTAAACATTTGCTCAATAAGCATTTGAAAAAGTTCATATCAGCTTTTTAAAGTAGTGTTTGGATTTAGATCAATTTGGTAAATCAGTTTGTGAAACTTGTTCTTTTAAGCTCACTTGTACTCAAGAAGTGAGTGTAAGTGTTTTGGTCAAGATTTGTAGTCAAAGAAGAGGTCAAACAGGCAATTGAACATTAAAAAGTTTGGGTCAAGTCTTGAAAAAGGATTGCAGTTAAAACTACTCATTTTTTATTCCAAACCATTGATTTGTTAGTGGATCATTTTAGCTGAAATCGGTTTTAGTTTGTAGCTTAATATACAAGCTTTCATTGTTAGCAAGGAAACTATAAAGTATCAGCTTTTGAGTGAGTTTTCAGCTTATTAATAAGCACCATACCAATTGCTAGTTTATGTGATAACAAGCTTACTAATTTCTCAGTTCTTAAAATCCACTTCATTAATCACCTTATTTTCTTTCACCAATCACTTTGCAATCATGTCCTGAGTAGATTCTGAAATTTTCAACTTTTTGATATTTTTGGTTAAACTTAGTCAACATAAGCACTTTTGGCTTATTTTGAATTCAAGCTTACTTACTTGATGATTTTCAAAGCCAAAAGACATTCCAAGCTTCTTATGACTTGATTAATCAGTTTTAACAAGAAAATCAACTAGTGGATGTCTGGATTTGTTTTGAGCTTATTGTGAGCTTATTAGAATAAGCTACTTAGAGATTTACTAAATTTTAGCAAAAAACCTTTTACCAGTCTAGCTTAATCTTGATTTTAAGCACTTTAGAAAAAACCAGAACAAATTTGGTTGGGAAATAAGCTCAAACGAGCTTATTCGAGTGCTTGTGCCCGTTTTGGGAAAAGTTGTGTTTTTAATTGCATTTTGGTCCTTGGCTTTTCAAAGACTTTCTAAACAGCCTTGAAACTTTAATTTTCTTGGGTTTACAAACTTAGGTCCCTGAAATTTGGTTTGTTGCATAATTGGTTAGTTAGTTTTGGAGTTTGTTAGTTAGTTGCTATAATTTGTTACTATATTCACATTTGGTCCCAAGACTTTCTGATTTTGCACATTTAGTCCTTATATATTCATTTACTTTACATTTCAAGTACTTTTACATTTTATGCATTAGATAATTATACTTTGTGAATACTTTGTGGTACTTGCACTTTGTTTTACGGTTATTATAAAGCTATAATATTTTCTCTTTTTACGTGTTTGTTTGAATTAGACCTAGAATCCAAATAATCTTTTAACAACCAAAAACAATATAAACTTGAAATTAGTGGGCCTTTCAATTTGTCTTGAGTCGAGAAAAAACGAACTTGCAAAATACTCAACATTATGTATACAATTCCTTCTCGACTTGGCAAGACGGTTGACTTTCGGTTTATACATAAGGGTTATAAGAATATTGCACTAAAAAGGAGTGCATACACTTAAGGCTACACGATTTGGTTGTAACATTTAGTGGGACGTAAACAATGCTCTTCATTAACAATCTAGATTAACACAAATTTTAAAGAGAACCACAAAAAAGATAGGCTAGGAGGGGGTGTACTAGGGGTGACTTGCACAAAAAGGAGTCATAAGTATGGGGTGTTGGAAGAGTTATGTGACCGATGTGATCATCATAACTTATACATAATCTAAAAGTTTATCTTACAGGGTGATCTTAATGCCTCTTATCACTTAGTAAAATACCAATTTCACGAATGCAATCTCACTTGCGGTCTTGGAATGCATCACAATGTCAAGTTCTAGAATCAAATACACTACCGGTACACTTATATAGTTTCAAGTCGATTCCGTATTTCCCTAAAAAGCGGTGAGAAACAAACATGCTACAATCATAATAATGAAAGATACACGATTAATACCTGGACCTTAAACTCGGTCAGGCTAAAGATTTTTCAACTATCTTGGATCATTAAAAATGGATGTCCGAATTTCTTAAGATCTAAAGTTTTAACCTTACATTTTGGTATGGAATATTTTTAAGTGGTGGGGGTATTGCTAGCAATGCAAATCCTATCAATGAGACGCACATACAACTAGAGCTTTCTCTAAACATATCATAAAAGTTTTAAAATTTGGGCAAAATTTTCCTTTTAACTATGTTTCAGTATATTACTCGTCATTTTAAGTCATAAGCAAATAACAAGCGAGAGTAGAATCTAAGGCTCTACCCTCCCTACACTTCGGACGAACACTATCCCAAATGTTTTAAAAGTATTTTAAAAGAGAAGACAAGTAAAGAGATGTGAGAAACTACTACTCCTCTGGTTTTGGCACGTATGGATAGAAAGTTGATTTTTTGGTTAAATCTTCATCCTAGAGTCGACACTAAGCTTCAATCGTTTGAGATAATTTTCAACGAGACGCTCCAATCAAATACAACCTTAAAATCAAAGACAAGAACATACTATCCCAAGTAAAATCCGCGTTAACAATATAATAGAACCCGTGAAAGTAAACTAACGTGTAAACCTAAGACACATTGAAGACAAGTTATGTTTATTTTATAGTTTCAATTAGTTGTGCAAATCTTGAAAAATCACATTTTTAGATAGGTACGAAAAAACTTTCAAAATAAAAAAAATGGAAGAATTGAATATTTCTTGTATCTACCATGAGACGACATCGGGCTAACTGGGTGACGTTGTTGACAGCCACTGGTCACATTATGACTTTCGTTTTTAACAAAAAAAAAATTGCATTTAATGCATGGGTGGTTCTTTTGGAGAGTTTTTACTACACATGTCAAAGAAAACATGAAAAATACACATGACACATACAAACAATAAAAACAAACATGTGTGATAACAATAAATTAACAAGCATCCCTACACTTATTTTCTTACGTGAAATGACTTTACATGTCAAATAAGAATAAAATAAAGCATGGTCACATTATAAAAAGGATAACATTCAAGAAACAAGTACATTATTGAAATCACTTAGTCAAATAATCTTTAAATCCTAAAATGCATGAAAATTTTAATCCAAAATGCACGATGGAGTCTAAAGCCTTTTGAGATCATATTATTAATCTCAATAGGACACTATCCCATAATTCCTTGCTTCCTCACACACTGTGAAAGTAAGAAAGATATTCAGAGTCGTACGCAAAATCTTCATGATCTTGCCTGAACATATGAGTGATACGTGAGTATTTAGAATGAAAATGGAAATCCTGCTTGAGCGAACATCAACAAGCTAATGATAGGTGACTTGTGCGATTATTTATGAATCAAACTTGTGATAACTAGAAAGCAACGATAATTTAATTCTTAATTGAATTCAAACTTGTTCCAGGCCTTTACGCAAGTGAAACCAAGAAAGCGTATAATAAGTGAATGATGCCTCATGAGTTTTGACAGCAACAAAGTCCCCAACTTGCTATTCAAAGGAAACAAAATCAAGAGTTTCATAAAAAGTGTCAAAAAATGAAGTATAGAAAAGTGTAGATATGTATGAAACCATTTCTTAATTGAAAGTGATGTTGCCGATGTCGATTAACATGATTGTCTTGAAAATAAACATGTTGTTTGACCTGTATAAATGGAAGAATAAACTGTTAAAATTATCTTTAAATTAAAAAGTACATGACTAAATGAGTTTACTATATTACAATAGAGTTAGGATATATGTAGACCTTTAAATTAACATATACTTATTCAACCAATCATAATCACCCATTTTTTAAAAAACCTACTTCCCACCATTTTTTAAAAAAATTAAATATCTCACAAACGGTAAATCGTTAAACGAAAAAAAATACACCATCGCGATGAGAATTAAATCATCTATCTATCGAGGGGCACATGTATATATTTTCGACGAACTTTTTTTTGACTTTTTTTCTTAAGTCACGTCTGAGAGAATCAAATATGATTCGTCACGAATCATAAATGATTTTTAGAAAATCATATATGATTCGTGATATGAATCATATATGATTTTCTGAAAACAATATATGATTTTCTAAAAATCATATATGTTTCGTGACGAATCATATATGATTCTCCCAGACGTGACTTAAGAAAAAAATTCGAAAAAAAGTTCGTCGAAAGTATATACATGTGCCCCTCGATAGATAGATCGTTGTGATGACATGTTTTGTTTTACGTAACGATGAACGGTTTTTGAGATATTTAGTTTTTAAAAAATGAGTTTTTTTATAACATGATAAAAATGGGTGGTTGTGATTGGTTTTTTGAGTTTATACTAATCTAAAGTATATGTTGAACTTTTTCCTATTGCAATATGGATTATCTGGTTTTAGATTATTTCTTTTTAATTTTTTTTGACGTATTATGGTTAGATCTCCATGGAAATCCATTATGGCTATGTTTGGCACGGAGCGGTGGAGGAGCATTTTGAAGCGGTGAGCGGTGAGCAAGAGCATTTTGATTTTCATTTCATGTTTGGCAAAATGAGCGGTGGGGTTTTTCCTTTTTAATGATCGTTTGGCAAAGGAGCGGTGAGCGGTGAGATTTTTTAGGAAGGCTACTTTTTCCAATGCTTATTTGTGAAGCTGTGGCAAATGAGCAGTGAGCTGTGCAACTACTGCTCTCTCATACTGCTCACTGCTACTGCTTACAACTACAGCTCACTGCTCCTGCTCACAGCTCATTGCTCCTGCTCAGCTTACTGCTCCTGCTCATTGCTTCTGCTCATTTAACAAACACACCCTATATATACAATTTAATTTGCAAAACTAATGTGATAATATTGGAAATTTGTTATAGCTACTTTAATTTCATGTTAATGATAAGAACAAAATAACACATTAACATTATCTTATTGTATTTAATTTAACTTTGTGTTTGAAACTCCTCCATTGACTCGGTTAATCTAGATAATTTTAATTTCAATGGTCAGAATTTTATTTTGTATATTTTCATAAGTAATTTACAGAAATAAAAATAATAGTTTTACGATAAAATAGATTATACTCTTTGACGTTGAGTCTTTTAATTATTTCTGTTTAGTCGGTTCAATTACTGGCGTCAAGTCTCGTTTATTTTCTGTATACATTTTATATCCATTCAGAAAGGAAAATATAAAAATGATACAAGCTACTGGGTTGATGATGCACGTATATATATAAAATTTATGAATATACATGTGGATAATTCGTGACTCACATATATGAAAAATAGTTGAAAAAAAATTGTGGTCACACATAAATCGAATAATAAAAGACACGTTTTTGCTAGGCAAAAGACATACGTATATATATCTCAATTCCTCGCTTCCTATCTAAATTGTTTGTGAAAAGTACCGCTCTGAAAATTAGGTGTTGGAATAATTAAACATTATTTATAATCAACAAGAGCGCGACAATGTGGCTACATCATCTGTTATGGTCGTGTGGTTTTATCATATGTTATTGTTTAGCATATCTTTTATGTAATGGGTTTGGGTTGATCTCCTTCGTCGTAAGGAAATACAGTTTTGTATGATTAAATTCTAACATCCAACAACCATTTATTTATTTGCACATTATGAAGCATTTGGATTCTTTCTGTTTTACGAAGCCGAGTGAAATATTTTATTCTTTCTTGTGGATTTTGGCGGGAAAAAGAAAATGCCACTAATACTAGATATTTTTCAATCTATTAAGCAATTAATTGTTCGTTTTCCTCGACTCGACTCGAATTGAAATCGGACTAAGCGTAAGACTTAATTTGTTTTTGGTAAAATAATTTTTGGAATTTTAAACTAAAAGCTATTTAATATAAAAACTATTTAATCTAATTTAAAAATTAAACTAATTTAAATAAAAACTATTTTAAAACAAATCTAATTTGAAACTTAAATAAAGCTAAAAATTTAATGTAAAAGAAATTTATTTAACACTATTTTTTTGTAGAAAACTTTAAATGAAATCTATTTTTAAGTAAAACTAAATGGAAAACTAATTTTAAAAACTAAATTTAAAAAATAAAAGAAAACTATTTTAAATAAAAGTAAATTGAAAACTAATTTAAAAATTGAATTAATATAAAACTTATATTTAAATATAACAAAACTAAAGACCTGAATTAAACTAATTTAATTAAAACTGGCACTAACAAGATACCCTATATTAATTCAAAGACATAAAGTAAAACACAAATAAGGGTTCAGTTGAGTTGGTTGTGTTTGTTGTCTTGTGTATGAGAGGTCCTGTGTTCGAATCCCAGGAGGGACTATTTTGCTATTTATTTATTTTTTTTCTTTTGAACTTTATACAGATAAATTGTATCTATATGCTTTAGACAAAACAACAACAGTTAAATATCAAAATAAGCTAGAACCAAAAGCAGTTAATAAGCAAATAAGCTAGATAAAATAAGTTAGGACAAAGAACCTAATAAGCAATAAAAATTAACTGAAATCTTAACAGCTAAAATAAGTAAGCAGATAAATAAAACAATAAAGCAGTACTAACCAAAAATAAGCAACTAATAAGCAGATCTACTAAACTTATCTAAATCAAAATGAAATAAGCAAAAGGTAAATAAGCAAATAAGACAACAAACCAAATCAACTAAACTGACTATCACTAAGCAGATCTATGCAAACTAAATACCAAATAATAGCAAATTCCAACAAACAGTAACTAAAACAAGCAGATAAATTCAAATATTAATCTAAACATTAACAATAAAAACTAAAGGAGATTTAAAACCTTGTGATGAATCCTTTGGGGAGAAGGATGGCGCTGAGCCACTGATGAGATGGCATTTATACATGATCTCATCGTTCCTTTCGGGCTTTAAATGCATAAAATGTCATAAAAATACCATATATATGCTTGTGTTTGTTTACTTGTGTATTTTAGGTATGAATATCGTGAAAAAGACAAAAGATCACAAGATACAAGGAAAAACGGACACGAGAAACGAAGCCGTACAAAGAACCGGGCCCTAATCATGGAATTCTTAACAAAATACCTTGAAGACTTGAAGACAAACAAGATTGATCCTCATTTATTGAAGAAATGACACTTTAAACCCTTGTATATTAATAATTACAAGTTTGGTCCCTTAAGTTTGTCAAAATTACACAAAAGGTCCTTCAACTTTGAAGAAATGGCAAGATTAGTCCCTCAACAAATCCAAACTGCCAATAATGGTCCCTCATGAAGATTAAGATACATTGAAGACCTTGGAAAATCAACATTGTCCAAAATCAGCCCTTGCAATATTCAAAAATATCAAATATAACCCTTGAAACACTTTTTTATAAAGTTTGTGCCAAAAGTGACAAATGGTGAAACATTGATACATGTAAAATGGGCGCTGATAGAAGTTTGCATCCAAGTGACAAAAGAAAGGAAAGAGGAGGGCTAAACTTGTGCAAATGAAACTTTCAAACACGTTTTTGCGCCAAACACCTTTCCACCCTACAAAAACGGATCAAACAAGAGTACTATTCACCTTTTACAGCCCAGACTTTACACAACTTAAATCAAAGGGTAAAATGAAATTACCTTGGCACACGTTTGATTCACCTCACCTTAAACACATCCCACACATAAAACCCTCACTCCCACTCACAAAGGACCCCACCCCCAATTCCCTTTCCACCAATCAGCAAGCAACTTAGCCTCCAAGTCATGTGACGTGTCAAGATCAACAGCCCACAACATTTGCTTCATTCCAAAGCTAAAATGAACAGCCTTGATCAAATTGGACAGCTCAAAATCAGAAAACGTCTAGAAGACCTCAAGGGCACATTTGGGAATTCAGTTCTAGGGTTTATGAATAGTGTTAGCCAGGCATTTGCCTATAAAAGGAGACCTCAACATGTGAGAGTCCCTTTGTTCTAGTTTTAGGCTATTAATCTTTGTAATTCCTTTTTAAGTGAAATAAAATTTGAATTTCTGAAAATTTGAAATCTCTTTTTGATTTAGTTAAAAGTTTGGTGTTTGAGTAGCCTAATTCTGAGTTCCATTTGATTGTGAAGGCCTACCTTAATCTTGTGGTTAAGGCACGTCTTGTTTCATAAGGTTTTTAAGGTTTGAAAACCTTGAAATCCTAGGTTCTGTTTTGGTTATTTTGTGTACTAACCCTTGACCATTAGCTATAAGCTCTTACAAGCTTGTTGACACCAAGCTTGTGAAGGGATTAGAGCCCTTGGTTGAGTTGTTTGCTGCTTGTGTTGAAGACATCAAGTCCTTGAGGTTCTACTTTGAACCATCAACCAAGGCAGTGTTGCATCACCTTTGTTGAAGTACCTTGGTCTTGTTCTAGTTGTTGAACAAGGTCCAAGGAGCATTGTTGGCCTTCCTAGGATGTTGTGGAAGGCAGGTATAAACCCTTGTTAAGATTCCTCTAAAATTTCATGTTTATGACTGTTTTTGATTTGGTGCTTTGATTTTGAGAATTGGTGTTTGTGCTGGTGATTTTTGGGTTTGATTGTGTTATTTGCTATTGTTTAAGTGTTTTTGATCATTAAAATCAGTAGGTTATTAGTTAAAATCAGAAGTTTGTTTGTTAAGTGCTTGATTAAGGGTTGTTTGGGATTACTGGCTATCAAGGCCTTGTGGCCTTGTGCCCTTGGTTCTTAGAGTTTGGGTGGTCTAAACAAGTCATAATACACAAGTTTTTGCCATTGGTTTACTTTCTGAAAGTTTGGAAAAGGGATTTTTAGTTTTGCAAAAATCTGATAAAATTGGTTTTGAATTTGGTCAAACACATCAGATCCAATAACTTCTTTGTTAGTTGGATCTAAGGTCTAAAATTTGGGTTGGGAATAGTTTGGGTGATAAGCTATCTATTGGTTATCTGCTTGTTGAATTTGGTGGCTTATTGTGGTTTTTATAGCTTATCAAAGTCTGCTGAAGTGGTCATTTGCATCAGCAAAGTGACCACCTCATTTGGTGCTGCATTTTGATTTCTAGCATTAGGATTGTTGTATTGCTGCTTGGATCTTATTTGTTTGCTGCTTGTGAGGATATTTGGGTATTTGGATTGCTTTGTTCATAGCTTATAAGCTCACTGGCTTATTGGCTTATTTGTGCCAAAATACATCAAGTTTACCCAACTGGTAAGCTTTGATTCACAAGGTTTGCACTCAATCCTTGACCAGCAGGGTGAAAAACAAGTTCTTACACTTCATTAAGTCTGTCAACGCCTTCTTTGTTCCTGTCAGCGTTTGATTTCAACTTATCAGCGTTTGACTTTTGGTCAAACTTGGTTTTCAGCTTATTTGAATCTGTTTTGCTTATTGGTACATGCAACAACTTAGTTTTTGTAATAGAAATCATTTTTCTCAGCTTAATATCAAGTCTGGAAGTTTACAAGTCTTTTGGTTAAGCTTTTGCTAGAAAACTAGCTTATTTGGCTTTTTCAGCCAGCTTATTTGCTCCTTCAGCTTATTTTACTTGGCTTTTTGAGATTTTCTTGATTGATTATTCTTAGTTAAGCTATTTGTGAGCTTTTACAACAAACTAGAGCTTCTGAGGTGCATTATTTCTCAAACCCGACTATTTTGTCGTTTTGTGGATTTTTGCTTTTAGCTTATTGGAAATTTCTTTTGACAGATCTCTTAAGCATCCAAAAAGAGGGTTGTGTGTCAAATTAGAGCTTAGGGCATTAGCTTATGGCTTAATGGGCTGAAAAGCCCAATAAGAATAAGCTTTGTGTTCAATAAGCTGTGATAAGCACATTTTCAGCTTTTGGGCCTTTAGAGTTTTGTTCTTAGAATTAAATTTTAAGCCAGATAGGGCTTTTCCAAGTCAATTGGGCCAAGTTTGACTTTTTGGGCCCAAAAGCCCATTTGTGTTGACTGTTTTTGGTTTTGGCCCATTTGAGGGCCCATTAGGGGTATTTTGGTAATTTCACTTTGATTTTCTGATTATTTAGGTTAAAATAAATTAGTTTGCAAATTTTTAGAATTTTTTATAATTTTTGGATTTTTATTATTATTTTATTATTATTTTTAAAATTTCACTTTTTCCAACTTTTTACATTTTTCTTAGGTTAAATACATTAAAATAGGAATTTAGCAACTTTTGGAATAATTTTATCACTTTTAGATTAATTTTTATAATTATTTTAAGTTTTAATAGTTTTTAAATCATTTTAAATAGTTTTTATTAGTTTTAACATTTCTAAAAATAGTTTTTAATCATTTTAGGTCATTTTAGAGGTTTATCAAGTGAAAAATCTTTATTTGGGCTTTTTGATAATTTATTTAATTTTTAGGGCTTTAATTAGCATTTAAAAATTGAATATTTAATTATTTAAAAGGTTTGAAAAAGTTTTGATAATTGGTAAACTCTTAGTTTATTATTTTTTATTTTTGGTAAATTTTTGGTAATTTTTAGAATTTATTTTTATTTTTGTGGTTTTTAAGGTTCTACGTTTTAACTTTCTAATAGTGATTTTGTGTTAATTTTTATTTTTACGACTTCGTCATTTTCTCTTCTAATCCCCTTCTAAACCAATTATTAATCTCAAATCTTGTACATCTTAGTCACACACATATACCTCCTTGAGAAACGAACTTAATTGGGTCATTAACACTTGATTTTTCCTAAAGTCATTTGTTTAATACTTACCGCTTTTACGCCTTTTTCCTAAAGGGTGTAATTTACCACAACCACTTTGGCGCCGCTGCCGGGGAGGTGTGTCGTGATTAATTTGCATTGTTGTTTTTAATATTAACCAAATAGTATTTGTATTAGTAGAACTCTACTAATACGTATTATCGGTTTTCTTGGTTTTTCTTGTGCAAATATTATTACTATATTGTATTAAGTATCACAATAAATTCACAATATCTCCAAAAGTGTGAAAACACAACCTTAATTGGGATTTGATCTCCTAATTATTGTATTCGAATATCAAACAAAAAGAAAAAGGCAAAAATAGATAAATACTTTCGTGAAGCTCGATTTTGAAAAATACAAACTATAAGGTGGGTATAAGGCGGGTATTATAAAATATACCCTAAGGAAAAAGGCTCTTAAGTGCTTCGCGCCGCCTCGTTTCCCCGCTTGCTTGTGAGTATTTTGAGATTGAAGGCTAATCGAGGGTTTTGCCGCCCAAAGTATTATTACGTATAATATATTTGCTTGGTTTTCTTTGTGATTAAACCCTCTTGAACAATTTGGTTTTCACCAAAGTTCTAAAGTCATTCGAAGGCGTTCACTCCACGTGATCGTTTTCATTCCTTTGAGGCTTCTTTAATCAAGAGTTTGATTCGAGGAGAGATTTTGTAGATTGTTGTCTACGAAGATACACCAAAATCCAAAAAAATTAAATATCATCAAAAACACAAAAAAATTGAAAATTCACAAAACACCCATAAAGAATCTTCTTTGCTCACCTCCCATTCTTCGTGAAGTTTATGATCACTCGTAATCAAGCAAAACGAGCTCGTAAACGACTTCAAAAGCAAGCCAATCAAGAGACGTTGATTGTTGAAGAACCTCCAATTGTTGAACCTATTGTAGAACAAGAAGTCGTCATGGCTAATCGTACTATGATGGAGTTGCTACAAGCACCCACCGAGGGTTTTGGAGAGGCTATTGTGATTCCCGCCATCCTTGCGGAGAATTTCGAAATTAATACGGGTTTAATGTCGATGTTGCAAGCAAATAAGTTTAGAGTGTTGATCCCAAAGTCAGATCTTAAACCTTAATAGCTTGTTTAAGGGTTGTGATAGAGAGAAAGAATTCAATCTAACACTAGAGAAACTTTGCAAAGCAAAGTAACTAAACAAGATGCGGAATGTAATGTTTAGCACAAGAACAAATGAGATTCAAACGTTGCACTTTAATATATCAAAAGATATACGAATACCCAAAGTGGTATTAGGGTTTACAAAACCTTAAAGTAATAATAATAAAAAACGAAATGAGAAAGACACACTTTGCATGCTAACCTAGTGAGTCCTTTTATAGATGCAAGGACCCACGTACAAGATCACTACTAACAAACTATGGAAAGTATTAAGGAATAATAACTGAAACGCGTAAATATCTATTCCATGTTTATCTTGACAGCAGGGCCTTTGACTTCAGCAGGGGAACGGATCCCCCTGCCTTTGTTATTTAGCAGGGGGAACTTACTCTAGCAGGGGTATGAATATCAACTAGCAGGGGAAACAAATAAGCATAGATTTATTCCCAACAATCCTCCCCTAAACTTGTGCTTTCCCCTAAAGACAAGTTTCTGAATAAATGCTAGTTGATGAGGATGCTTACAAACTCTCTGGCCAAATCTGACTATGAACCATTCTTACCAGATCATAAGCAACAGGCTTTTTGGCATCAACAATTAACTTAGCCTGTGCTAACTTCTTCAAGGTTTCCTGAGAGAAAGGATAATACCTGTGATTGAGTAAATAAACACTCACACCTTCCATTACTATCTCATAAACCCCAGAATTGGTAAACAGCTTCCAATACACCAAATCTCCTTTATTCACTGCATCAAATAGAGGATCAAATAATTCATGCTCATACATTCTATGCATGCACTCCCAGATTACCCAATCCTTCTCAACACCATCCATGGTAGGAGGTTTTGCAGCAAACGTTTTCTTCAATATTTTCCACAGATCTTCTAAGTCTTCACTATCCAAAATTTGAAACATGACATCTAGGCTTAGAAAAGTCTGTGCTGTATTGTCAGCCCTTGTAAGCTTCCACCAAGTTCTCCCTCTGTGTTCATAAACAGCATACTCTATGATAGCAAACTTCTTTCCAAGTTCACTAGGTGAGATTTCATCATTTTCCTGTAAGATCAGCTGTTTGTCAATTTCCTCATTTGATGGCCCTTGAGACTCTTTAGTGATTATTCCCACTTGCTCCATTCTCTTGAGTCTCTTTGCTGCCCTTTGTGCATTGAGTACTGACTTCTCAAGTACTTCTGGAAGACTTTCACCTGCTTGATGTGATTCCCCTGCTGGGGATGATGCACCTGCTTGTGTAGTTTCTCCAGCTTTTCTTTTCTTTGTTGCTCTAGCTTTCTGTAGCACTTCACTTTGTCTCCTAAGATACTCAGCTTCCTCAGGAGTGTTGATAGTCATCCAATCCTCCACATCATACAACTTTAGAACTGGTCTGACTGCTCTCTTTATGGCTTCAAAGCTCATATCTGTGAAGTCACCATCCTTCCACTTTCTGTGCCTTTTAAGCAGAAGTTTATAGTGATCAAGCTGCCCTTTCTCTGAAGTTCTATACTTCTCACTCTGAATTTGCATTGCCCTTCTATCCAGATATTCTGTTTGATATTTGTAAACAAGGCAAGTCAACTCATACCTTTCTTCTAAAGGAGCATTTTTCAACTCCTTCTCCCATTGATCAAGAAATTCTTCAACATGAGGTACCCTCTCATCTAGTTCCCTATGCATAATTTCAACCTGCTTGAGCATATCTTTGGGTCTCATCTTCTCCATTCTTTGATCCTGCATATCCATTTCCTCTTGTTGTAGCTTGAGAGCTACTTGTGCATCATGAGCTTCTTGGATCTTTTGTTGTTCAGGAGTCAGATACTTGAACTTTCTCTTGGGCTGTTGCACCATGATTCCTTTTCCTTTATCTTTTGGATCCACTGCTGGAGCTGGTTTTGCTTTAGTTGCAGGTTCTTTGATTGTTATCCCCTTCTGAGCTGGTTGCTTTCTGTTCTTCCTAACAAATGTTTGAGTTATGTTTTTAGCAGGGGATAAACTTACAGCAGTGGGATCAGCAATGGCAGGGGAAACTTCTTGATTGCCCATTGTGAGCAATGTTTGAGCAATGTCTTTGGTTGCACTCCCCTTGTCACTCCCTTTATCAGCACTTTCTTTCTCCATTCCTTCCTTAGCACTTTTCATCTTTCCATGCTCCATACCAGGATATGAATAATACTCAGTAGATCCTTCTTTGGTTGGAATTTCCTCCCCTTTGGAAGCATCCTCATCTGTGGAAAGAATCAGTCTGGGCTTTCTCCTCCCCTCAAGAGTAGCAAGTCTGGTTTCCAAATGAGAGATAACCAGACCTTGCTTTTTGACATCTTGTACAAGTTGTGTATTCTGCCTTTTCAGGCTCATGCACATTTTCGTCAATTCCAAGTTTGTCAAAGGTTTCAGACTGCTCTCAATCCTAGAGGGGAATTTCTCCCCTTGTTGGATATCATGGAGTGGGGGAGAGGACTTATTGATGGTGTCACTATCCTGCTCACCCCTTGAGGATGAGACAGTAGTGGCAGCCAAACCCCTAGGTTGCTCCAAACTCTTGGAGACTCTCCTCTCTGCTGCTTGTGAAGATTCACCAGGCAAGGGAGACCTGGCAAACCTGGATTTAGAACGCCTTTCTTGGTGTGGATCAGCAGGTGGTAGGTTCTTGGCAGGGGATTCAGCAGGTGGATCTATGGCTGTTTGATGTTTGGCTTCTTCCTGTCTGATTTGGTCTAGCATGATTGAAGTGAATGGAACATTTCTGCCAGAGAACAAAGGTGATGGTGCAAGTAATGTGGTGAAGAGTTTGGTTGTGTGTTGGGTTGCTGAAAAATAGTTTCTGTGTGTAATGGGGCCATGATCACTCATATTCAGCAAAACTTCTATAAACCTTGGATACATACAAAACTTTGAGGTGCTTGAAACATTTTTAACCATGCCTTTAAAAATCATTTGAGAAAAACAATACTTCCTTCCTGTTGCAAAGCAGATCAGGGCAGAAGCTATCTCACTGCCAACTTCATTAAAAGCAGTGGTTTTGGGGGACAAACATTGCATAATGGTATGAATCAAAAGTTTCCAATGAGGGGCAAACTGGCCTTTAGCAAATTTTAATTTTTGTTTTTCAGAAAGTTTATACCCCAATTTTTCAAGACCTTCAAAAATTTCAGCCTCAGTAAAGTTGGTTATTCCATCCTCATCATCAAGGAGAAGGTTCTCCCTAATGGAGGCAAGTGAGATTACCTTGGAATGACCATCAACTGTGCTTTGTATTATGACCTCTCCATTCACTGTTTTGGTCATGGCTTTAGACCAGAACTGTTGAATGTGTGAGGTATAAATGCGAGGATTGATGAGAAGGGCCACTTTGAAGTACGAGGACTTTAAAAAGGCCACAGCCTCAGCAAACTCGGCTGGTTCATCATGAAGCAAAGCAATTTGGTTATGATTAGGAGCAATTTTAAGAGTCATGATGAATTTGAAAAATAGTTTAAAGGTTTAGAGAGATGGGAGGTAAGTGGGATTAGGTCGAAAGTGATTTGTGGACCTGCTGGTAAAGGGAATTAAGTTTATATAGGCGAATTGAAGAGCTGTGATTGGACCAAAATTTTCAAATTGCAAAAATATCAGGAATAAATCTTGATAAAAAATTAATATATTTGAAATAAAAAGGAAGAGATTACCAATCAGCGAAGAAAGCGCCTTAAATATCTTTTAAAAAGAATAAAATATTCCCTAACCAAAATTTAAGCAAGCAGGCCCAACGGCTATGAACAGGGTAACGGTATTGTCGGTCAATGGTCAAACAGGGGAATGTTGTGAAGGCAGGGGAATAAAAAATAAAAGCAGGGGAAACTTTCCTAGGGGTATTAAACTAGTCATGAAGGGACTAATGCTAACTAGCTCTGCTCTAATGCACACACTTGTATACACAAGATAGATACATAGAATCTCAAGAGTCCTCTATTCAGCAATGGTCCCAATACAAAAAGTTAATACATAAGCCCCCCTACACCAGGTAATCCCAAGAAATCATGCATACCCCAGTCACCATCCCAACCTTGTCCCTTACCTATGGTCAGTTAGTCTTGGCAATGTGTGCCACACATCTATATTTTGAACAGCAAGCTGCTTGAATAAAGAAATGCAAACACACACCACAGTGCCTCAAGGTTTCAAAGTTTAGACAAGCTGTGCAGCAGGTCATCATTACCCTGAACCCCCACTCACCAATGGATATGATCTAAGACCGTATATGAGCATTCTAAGAATACCCTGAATCCTAAAGGTTTGACCTAACCTCCCCTGAAACATAGAATATATACCTGATCCACCAAGGAGAGTAATATGCACCATATGAACCTCTGCATTGTTAGTCTAAAACCACATAAAACCACTTTTGAAAACAGAACACACCCTGCTGAAGAGAAAAATTCTCTTAGCAGGGGAATAAACCCCAAGCAGGGGAATCAGTGTTAAAAAGCAGTAGAATGAAAGATATGGTAAAAGTGACTAACACTTATACAACAACAGCAATGAAGTAACCCTGATTACATAAGACAAAAATAGACATCAGATTTTAAGGAGTAACCATTCCAATACCTGCAACCAGATACTGAAACCTCCCTACCTCAAAAGCTTTTGTTAAAAGATCAGAAACATTAAGTTCTGTATCAATTTTCTCAGGGACAATCAGTCCTTTTTCAAAACAATCTCTGATAAAGTGATGTCTAATTTCAATATGTTTGGTTTTGCTATGAAAAACAGGGTTCTTTATAATGAAAATAGTGCTGTTGTTGTCAATGAATATCTTGGTTTTAAGAAAGTTGTACCCATAATCAAGTAATTGATTTTGCACCCAAAGAACTTGACCACAGCATGCAGCAGCTGCTACATACTCAGCTTCAGTTGTGGATGTTGCCATGATGGTCTGCTTCTTACATTGCCAAGATATAAGTCTGCTCCCCAAAAATTGGCATCCCCCTGTTGTAGACTTCCTATCATTGTTGTCACCAGCATAATCACTATCTGAATAAGCTATCAGCTCAAATGGTGACTCCTTTGGATACCAGAGTCCTAGGGTGGGATGACATTTGAGATACCTAAAGATCCTTTTCACAGCAAATAAGTGACACTCTGTTGGTGACACCTGGTATCTTGCACATAAGCAGACTGCAAACATGATGTCAGGCCTGGAAGCAGTGAGATACATAAGAGACCCAATCATAGACCTGTAGTTCCTGACATCAATGGGCTTGCCAGGACCATCCTTGCCCCATGGATGATCCTTGTCCATAGGAGTGGACACCTTCTTCCCATCAGACATGCCAAACTTCTTTACAATCTCAGCTACATATTTGTCTTGTGAGATAAATATCCCATCTTTCCGCTGCTGAACTTGTAACCCCAAAAAGAAGTTTAGTTCTCCCATAGCACTCATTTGAAATTTATCCTGCATCAATTTGGCAAAGTCTTTGCTAAGCAGGGAGTTAGTTGATCCAAAAATGATGTCATCCACATAGACTTGTACTAGCAAAAGGTCACCCTTTTGTTTCTTTGTGAACAGGGTCTGATCAATCTTCCCCCTGCTGAATCCATTGTCTAGTAGATATTTGGAAAGAGTACCATACCAGGCTCTGGGAGCTTGGTGAAGTCCATACATGGCCTTTTTCACTTTGTATACTTTGTCAGGATGTTCTGGATCTTCAAACCCTGGTGGTTGCATGAAATAGACTTCTTCATCAATGGTTCCATATAAGAATGCACTTTTTACATCCATCTGAAAAACAGTGAAGTCCATGAATGAGGCATAAGCAAGGAATAATCTAATAGCTTCAATCCTTGCTACTGGAGCAAACACCTCTTCATAATCAATCCCTTCTTCCTGAGTATACCCTTGTGCTACTAACCTTGCCTTGTTTCTGACAACAATTCCCCTTTCATCCTTTTTGTTCCTGAGCACCCATTTGGTCCCAATAGGCCTTGCCCATTTGGGACAATCAACCAGAATCCAAACTTCTTGTATGTCAAATTGTAAGAGCTCCTCTTGCATAGCTTCAACCCAGCTTGGGTCATTTAAAGCTTGAAAAATCTTCTTTGGCTCTTCTTGTGACAAAAATGCAGTAAACAGACAACATTGCATGTTGTCATGATTGAACTTCATGGTGATGTTGGCAATGAAGCTGTGCTCCTTTGCTGTATACCTTGTATTTCTGGGAGCTTTAGGATCACCAATGATCTGGGAGATAGGATGATCCTTATTGATTCTATAGGTAGGCTGCATGATGACTTCTGTTTCATCTTCTTCCAAATCAGAATTGATGGGGCTGTTTTGATTAGGAAAGAAGTCCTCAAAGGAACTTCCAAATGTGACAGCATGACCTAAAGATGGGTGCTTGTGAGCAGAATGAAGCTCTGAATAACTAGGACCTCCACTCCTGATGATTCTGCTTCCACTGCTGGATATGGTAGGACCATCAGTTATGGGTGTGGTTGATGAGATAAGTGGGGATTCTCTTTCTGCATCAGAAGTCTCACTAGCATCATGATCCTTTGTGAGAGAGGAATCAATTCCTTTATCAGGGGAATCCAGGATTCCACTGCTTTCAGTCATTCCACTGCCTTCAGACATAGCAGGGGATGAGATTGGCTGTTCTTTTCTTGAAGCAGAGTCATCTTCTTGTTCATCAGCTTCACTAGGAAACAATGAGGGTACATTCATGTACCTCAGAGGTGACTTTTCAGCAGCAATTGTTTCTTGAGTACCTGAAATGTTAGTGTTCTGCAAGACAACAGGTACATAATTCATGGACTTAGAAAGCACATCTATATCAAAGAACCAATCCGGACCTGTTTGAACATCTTCAGGTTTGTCTTCAAGAAAGTTCACATGAAGATTTTCTGTGATTTTGCTTGTCTTCTTGTTGAAGACCCTATATCCCTTGCTGTTTAAAGAATAACCCACAAAATATCCATCATCACCCTTTTCACTAAACTTACCAAGATTGTCAATGGTGTTCAAGATGATAACATGACACCCAAAAGGTCTGAAAAAGTCAATTAAGGGAGGTCTTCCATTAAACAGCTGATAAGGGGTCTTGTTGTGTGCCTTGACCACCAAGGCCCTGTTTTGCACATAGCAAGCAGTGGATACAGCTTCAGCCTAAAAAATAACTGGAAGCTTGGAATCAGACAGCATAGTTCTTGCAGCTTCAATGAGTGTCCTATTCCTTCTTTCTGCCACTCCATTCTGTTGAGGTGTTCTAGCAATGCTAAATTGCCTCTTGATGCCTTTGTTTATGCAGAAAGAATCCAGCTTGTGATTTCTGAACTCACCACCATTGTCTGATCTTATGGTAACTACCTTCATGCTTTTTGACAGTTCAATTTGATTGATGAACCCAATGAGTACATCAGCAGTGTCACTCTTTTCAAATAGAAAGAATGTCCATGTAAATCTTGAAAAGTCATCAGTAATCACTAAGCAGTACCATTTCTTCATTATACTTGCCACAGAAGTAGGACCAAAAAGATCCATATGCAATAGTTCCAATGGCTTGGTGGTGGACATACTTGTTTTTGACTTGCAAGTTGCTCTGTGTTGCTTTCCTTTCAGACATGCTGCACAAGTATGTTCAGTGACAAAAGACTTGGAAGGAAGACCATGAACCAGATTATGCTTTACCAGTTTGTTCATGTTCTTGAAATTGAGATGACCAAGTCTTCTATGCCATTTCTTACATTCATCTGCTGAAGCTTTGGCAATGAAACATGTTTCATTGTCTTGGAGAGAGATGTCCTTGAGATCAATTGTGTACATGTTCTTCTGTCTTGGTGTTCTGAGAACAATTGGAGTGTCTTGTGGCAAGACAAACTCTTTTCCTAATACCAAGCATTCAGTGTCAGTAAACAAGACAAAATTCTTGTTATCAGTCATCTGTGACACACTGAAGAGATTATACTTGAGCTCCTTCACCAAATACACATTGTCAAAAGTCATCCCATTGGTAACAATAGTTCCTTTTCCTGTTATAGTCCCATGCCCATCTCCAAAAGAAACACCATCATTGTCATGCAGGGGTACAAAGTTAGACAGGTAAGCTTTGTGTCCAGTCATACTCCTTGAGCATCCACTATCCCAGTATGCTCTATCATCCCTTGTCTTCTTTGTCACCTGCAAAAAGGAAAAACAAATTAGTTTTTCTTGGGGACCCAAGCCATTACAGACTTGGATCTACCTCGTGTATCAATGTAAGATAGCTTATCAAAGACTAGAGATACACCATTAGATTGAGTACCCCTTTTGGGTGCCCAAACCCAACGAGCTGAGGCTTTCACAGCTTTTCCCCATCTTCCCATGTTCCTAGAATGCACACCTCTTCTAGCAGGGAATACCCTAGTTTTAGCAGGGGAATCCTTATGCTTGGCAGAGGGAACCCACCTTTTGTTTTGGCCTCTATTCATGTGTTGGTAAGGTCTTGGGCCAGGTTTATTTGCAGTATAAGGTGTTGGGGTAGTCATAGACGTGTTGGGCTTTGAGTGAACATCATTTTCCTTTCTAAGGGCTGGAGCAACATATTTCTCAGCAACTCTATTTCTTAAGGCAGGGGCAACATACTTGGCAGGGGAAAAGGATTTTGCCCCTGCATTTAGAAGAATGGCTCTAGGTTGCATATCCTTTAAGGGATTTGCAGCCACCATCTCCATTGGTGCCTTACACTCTTGATAAGTGTGTCCAAAACTGCCACATGTGAAGCAGGGCTTGGTATTGATCACAAAGTCTTTTCCTAACTGATGGGACTTTTGGTCATTCCAATTCCTTTGATTACCTCTGACATTCCTGTACATACCAGCATATTTAATGATAGGTTTAGGAGACTGTGGTCTTGCCCTGCTCTTAGAGTTTGGATTGCTGCTAGAATTTCCTTCTTTTGAAAATTTAACAGGGTTATCAATTTTCTTTAATCCAACCTGTTCTTGTTTAATATCCCTAATGACACTAGTTTTAACTAGAGGCTCTTCTGTATCAGCGTTATTAGGTATATAAGCATTCAAGTCAAACTCAATGTCATCCTGTTTTTCAAAACAAGGGAGACCAGTCCATGACAAGTCTTTTCTAGGGTAGGGAGCATGGATGTTAGCAGGGGGTGGGGGTATAGTAGCATTCATGTTCTTAATTCCAAACCCTGTTTTGTCCTTAGGAGATTGACCAATATCAAATGCCTTGGTTAAATCTTTTGAAGCTTTTCCAAATTTTTCAACAGTTTCCTCATCTATCTTTTGGTTAGCTTTAAAAATTTCAAGTTCAGCAGTTAAAACATTTATAGATTGGTTATTCTCCTTGGCATCTCTTTCTAGAATCACAATGTGATCCCTATATTCACTTTCTCTTTGCCTATACTCTCTTATGGTGGACTCTAGTTGTTCTAAAGCACGTTTGTAGTTATCAAGATCATTATCACAATTTATATAGTCAGCTTTCACCTTTCTGATTTGATCATTCAAAGATTCAGTATTTTTCCTACAAGCTTTAGTACAGTATGAGTCATCATATACCTCATTGTCAGAGCTGGAACTTGACATGGCCATAAGTGCAAAGTCTTCTTCCTTTTCCTCAGCCACCAAAGCTTGGTTTCTTTCCACACTTTCTGTCATAGCACTCCAGTCCCATCCATTTGCTCCATCTATCCCCTGCATTGCTACCATAGCTTTAGCACCAGAATCCTCATCCTTTCTATGGCTATTTCCAGACTTAGGTCCTCTGCACTCCCTGGCAAAATGACCTTTCTTGCCACAATTGTAGCATTCAACTTTTGCTTTATCAAACCCAGCCACATCAGATGGATTAATTGTGATCTTCTTCCCATACTTCTTTTGGAACCTGTTGGCTCTCATACTTAGCAAAGCCATATTCCACTTGATATCTAATTCTTCTAGTGCTTGCTTACTGATTTGATTCAGATCTTCATGTAACACTGTAGATCCTTGTGGACCTTGAGATGCTATGAAGGCACATGCAGTATCAAGGCTGAATGTAGCTGGTCTTTCTTCATCATAGGAAGGTCCAGACCTGGTAGCAGGGGAATAAGTAGCAGGGGCTACTTCTATTCCACTGTTCTTGGAGATTCCACTGCTTTGTGATATGAATGCCATGTTAGCAGGGGAATCAGCAATTCCACTTGAGTTGGTGGGAATTGTCCCTTTTGACTTCATTTCATTGACAATAGGTTCAAAAACTTTTAGGTTATTGTATATATCATCAATATTCTTGTTGTCCAAGTCATCCTTATTTTTCCAGATTGCCTTATAGACAAACCATTCTTTCTGGAGGCTGTTCAAAAACCTGGTATTCACCTGTTCTTTTGTCACCTCAATATCAAAGAATTCCAAGTGGGCCACCATGTCTTGAAGCCTATTGTAAATAGCTCCAATTGATTCATCACCAATTGCTTTGAAAGAAGCAAAATCGTCCAGCATTTGGTTCTTCTTCTTCTTCTTTGTGGCTTCATTTCCTCCAAAGGTTGTGCCTATGGCTTCCCATAGTTCCTTAGCTGTTTTGTATTTCCTGAATCTGAGTTGATGTCTATCAGGTAGGGCCAACAACAATGAGCTGTGAGCCCTGACATCATGCCTTCTAGCCAGTATTTCCTTATCACACAGAGCAGCAGATTTCTTCTTGTCCTTACCTTTGGAACTTTCACCTTCTTCCTTGCCTTCTTCAACAGCCACCATTTTGTTGAATTGATCACCAAACTCTATGATCTCCCAAAGAACATAGTGTTCCATTTTCAGGTATTGTTGGATTCTGAATTCCCATAATTCAAAGTTTTCAGGATCCAACATGGGTAACTTGAGGTTATTGTGGTTGTTGCTATTTGTGGATGAATCTGAAGACATGTTTGCTATAAGGATTTTGTTCTTGATTTAGACAAAGTTTCTCAACAAGCTCTGATACCACTTGTTGATCCCAAAGTCAGATCTTAAACCTTAATAGCTTGTTTAAGGGTTGTGATAGAGAGAAAGAATTCAATCTAACACTAGAGAAACTTTGCAAAGCAAAGTAACTAAACAAGATGCGGAATGTAATGTTTAGCACAAGAACAAATGAGATTCAAACGTTGCACTTTAATATATCAAAAGATATACGAATACCCAAAGTGGTATTAGGGTTTACAAAACCTTAAAGTAATAATAATAAAAAACGAAATGAGAAAGACACACTTTGCATGCTAACCTAGTGAGTCCTTTTATAGATGCAAGGACCCACGTACAAGATCACTACTAACAAACTATGGAAAGTATTAAGGAATAATAACTGAAACGCGTAAATATCTATTCCATGTTTATCTTGACAGCAGGGCCTTTGACTTCAGCAGGGGAACGGATCCCCCTGCCTTTGTTATTTAGCAGGGGGAACTTACTCTAGCAGGGGTATGAATATCAACTAGCAGGGGAAACAAATAAGCATAGATTTATTCCCAACATAGAGGTCATGAGAAAGACAACCCGCATTACCATATTAGGAATTTCAACCGTCTCACCGCCACTAGCAAATTTAAGGATGTTCCACATGACGCCATTAAGATGATGTTGTTTCCATACTCGTTGGATGGACCCGCAAAAATTGGCTCGAGAAAGAACCGCCAAATTCGATTTTGACATGGGCCGATCTCGTTTCTAAGTTTGTGAACAAGTTTTTTCCACCATCTAAAACAACACACTTGAAAAATGAGATTTCACGATTTGTGCAAAGAAATAATGAAAGTTTTTCAATGGCATGGGAACGATTCAAAGAAATGTTACATGAATGTCCACACCATGATTTTACGGAATTACATCAAGTGGATACTTTTTATAATGGGCTTAATGATCATGAACGAGATTATTTGAATGCCGCAGCGGGTGGTAATTTTTTGTGCAAGACGACAAATGAGGCTTTACAAATCATTGAAAATAGATCTAAGGTTTATAACCCTCGTAACACACCGAGTGTTGCCAATATGGGTTCGTCATCTTCGTCACAATCGTCTCGTAGCATTAATGCCTTACATGATGAAGCTAATGAGGAAAATCGGTTTTTTGATAGATTTGCTAATCTAATGTCCCATTGGAAGGCTCAAGAGGCTTCCAATTCCTCTTCGGTTAGAGCGGTTGCTAAGAGTTGTTTATCTTGTGGGGGAGCTCATGATCTTTCCGAGTGCATTACCGTGGATGGTAACACTTCGAGTGCTTATGTAGCAGCGGGGACTTACAACCAAAACGGTCAAGGTTCCCGCCAAAATCAAGCTCCACCAAACCAAAATGCTAACAATTATCGAAACAATTGTTGGAAATACGTTTTTCCCAATAAAGTCTCGGTCACATCTTAGTTAGCATAGATCACGAGTTATAGACTATTTAGAACTTTGTTTCTTGGAGCGACCTCCCTTAGGGGGAGATTGTTAGAAATACGTTTTTACGTATTTATGAAGGATCGGTCGCTCCAACGATAATTATGTAATGGGCTCGTGATCTATTTAATTATTGTATAGTCCATATAGCCCACATGTAGGGTGGGCTATATATATCCCCTCCTAGCATGTTAGGAGGGGTTGTTGATTCCATTTTCAATTAATCTTTTATTCATCTTCCACTTTCTCTCTCTAATTCTCTCCCTTCTCTCCTTTCTCTCTCTAATCCCTCATCTCTTTCCTTCATTTATTCATGTTTATCATCTAAATCAACCAACCTAATCCACCAAATCAATCACATAGAATAGGCCATTAATTACGTAGACCTTCAATTGGTATCAGAGCCATGGTTAGTTTGGTTTATTCTTGTTTTATTTCTTTTTGATTTTGGTGGGTTTTGATTTAATCATGCTTAAATCATAAAAAGTTTGTATTTTTTATAAAAAGTTTGTGTTTTTTTTTGTGTTAAATCATATCAAATCTTCAAATTTATTTACTTTTTATAAAAAGTTGGTGTTCTTTTATAAAAGTTTTTGTTTTTCTCTTTTTAATTTTGTAGTTTTTATAAAAAGTTTGTATCAATTTTATCAATTTTATAAATTTCTAAATTTTTATCAATTTTATCAATTTTTTCTTTCAAAGTTTGTATTTTTTTATTTTTTTATTTTTAGTTTATCAATTTTTGTTTTTTTTATCCAGATTTTCATATAGTTTTCTATAATTTTTTTTATTTTTTTTTATTTTTTATATAAGTAGTTTTTATAGTTATCCTTATTTTTTTTATATATATAATCCGTATTTTTTCTTTAATTTTTTAATCTGTTTTTTAATCAGTTTTTCTAATCTGTTATCAGTTTTTTTTTTTTTTTTTTTTTTTTTTTTTCTTGTTTTGTCCTATCGAATCTGTTTTCTGTCTTTTCAGTTTTTATATAATCAGTCTTCTTTGTCAAGTTTTGTCCAGTCATATTCTGTCCAATTGTCCAAAATCTGTCCTGCTGTCCAAAATCAAGGTTTTTGTCCAAAATCAATCTGCTATTGTCCAGTTCCGGGTGAAGATTTTTTTTTCGAGTAACCTAAAAGTTCCGAATCAATAATTAAGTTCCGAATCAAGCAAGAAAACTTCCGAACCAAGAACTTCCGGATCAAGCCAGAAGTTCCGGATCAAGAAGTTCTGGATCAAGAACTTCCGAACCAAGAACTTCCGGATCAAGCCAAAAGTTCCGGATCAAGAAGTTCCGGATCAAGAACTTCCGAACCAAGAACTTCCGGATCAAGAAAAAGTTCTGATTCGGAACTCTTCCGAATGAAGCTCATTCAAACATAACGGGAACTTTTGTTTTTGACTCGACTCCAATTTTAAAACACTCATTTACCCACCCTTACCAGCACACCCTCGACCATTCCCTTATTCCCTCTCGACCCAAATTCAAACTCTCGGACACTCACTCCCCCCTAAACCATCTAATCTCTCGACTCACCCACATCCGACAGCCTCGACACAAACAAACTCACCCTTCGACTCACTGACATCCCACAAACACTCATTCTCGCACATTACTCACACCTCTCGCCTCGAACACCCAACATCTCTCGTATCAACCACCAACCCTACCCCTCGACCAAACCACTCTCACCCCGACTCGACCCTCCCACACCACACAGAC
Organism: Glebionis coronaria; assembly: GCA_025667525.1. NCBI lineage: Eukaryota > Viridiplantae > Streptophyta > Magnoliopsida > Asterales > Asteraceae > Glebionis > Glebionis coronaria. The sequence continues at coordinate 23,780,579 of CM046880.1, forward strand.
CCAAATACCACACAGACCCGACTCAAACATCAACAACCACGACTCATTGACCCACCCTCACCACCTCACCCTCGTCCCCATCAGACCCTCGTCCCCATCAGACCCTCGTCCCACACCCACACTCGTTCAAAACCTCGACCCACATCCTAGACTACACAAAAATACTCGAACAACAACAAACCCACACTCTCAAAACCATTTTTTTTTAATCACAAACCAATTGACAAGAAAGACTCGTACAGTAGAGAGAGAGACTCACACCAACATTAAAAACATAAGAAACCTACCTGAGACCTTTTGATTAAGATCTTGAAGCAACTTCATTCATATTCGCTCATAGATCGTTTAGGATTTTTTTTGGAGGCGGAGGATACGAGAAAACAGTGGGTTTGTTACAAAACAAAGAAAGATTTTAGTATGATTTGGTTGGTGTATGTTTGAGAAGACGATTTAGCAGATGAGATTGGTTTAATCTGTGGAGTTGATGGCTGAGTTTTGAGATTGGTTAAGATGGATTTGAGAGAAGATTGAGAGAGATAGATTGACAGGTTTGTGAGTGTATGGTTGAGAGAGAAAGAGTAAATCAAGCGTGTACCTTTTTTTTGGGCGGATAAAACTAGGTGGGTTGACTGGCGGAAATAACAAGGAAAGAAGTGATGGGCGGTGATATGTATATTTTTGGGACACGTGTGTTTCATGATGACGGAGGAAACAAAGACTCTAGATTGTTGAAACTTATTTAAAGATCAGATTTTTACTTCCCATTTTAATTTAGTAAGATTTTTTATATTTTTAAATTTTAAAAGTTAATTTTAAAAGTTTATTTGTTTGGCAAATAAATGTTAATCAGTTTTTGACTTTTTCAAAAATATATCCGATTTTTACTTGTTTTATTTCTTTTACTTTTATTTTTATTTTCTAAATTTTAAGTTAATTTTTTAATTTAGTTAATTTAGAATGTTTGTCAAATAATATTTGTCATTTTTGTATTTTTGTCTAGTAAATTTTTGGCTCATCGTATTGAGGCGGGTATTCCGAAAAAACTAAGGTGGTAAAATATTTGATGGTCCGATTATTATATTTATCGTAGCTTGGTTTTATTTGTTGACGGGTTTTATTTTTGAAGTGAGCCGACTTTGCTTTGATCTCCGGTTTATATTATCATCGTTTGAGCCGACAACATCTTTTGAGCCGAATCGAATTGTAAAAATCCTGCCAACTACAACATTTACTTATCGTTCATCGATTTTCAATGGATTCCTTGAATTCGACATCGAACAAGGGAGAATTGCATCGAATGCAAGACAAAGCTCGAGAAAGTGGTATAAATTCATTTCAAATGCTCCAGTCTCATCTTGTCACTCTTTCGAGGATTCAAGGAGGAAGTGAATTTGTGACAATCTTTGGACAAGATCGTCATATATTCATCGACTCCATTTTTACCGCTTTGACCCAACTCGCCGAGCAACTCAACCATGGAAACTTTAATCACTCTGCATCGGTACTTGCATATAAGGCTCTTGTGACACACCTCACGCCTTTCCTCCAATTTAATATCATCAAGCCTGAAAGTTCAATGATTTGCCAATCGTTTCTTCGAGATACACATACCGAGCTTCGAGTTTTCCGTGATACGATTTTGAAACTCATGTCATCGGTCTCGTCTTCGATATATCAAAGATCACAACTTCAGCAAGTGTATGTTAATGGAGTGCAAGAATCAATGACGCAGATGCAAGAGGATAATGGTCATACGGTTGACAATTTGGAGCCTAACGATGGCACGAGCACAGAATCAGGAGGACAACATGATGCCAGTGGCAAGTCAGGGAATGTTCACGAGATTTCTCTTGATGACACCTTACCCATTTATGACGCAGAGCCTGCAAACATGGTACAATGTGATGTGGTTTATGATGTCTATGCTGATGATATGCCGCATATTGAGGATTCTGAACCTAATTATGACAAACATGGGATGGAAACGAGTGATAGCAATACCACTTCTGATTCATCCGATGTAAGTCATAATGGGGGAGAGATTGTTCAGAATGCTAAACATCATGTTAATTATCTTATAACTGCCTCGTTAACTGATTCTGATTCTAAGATTAAAGAGCTCGAAACGATCGTAGCTCGGCAATCTAAAGACCTTGAGGATGCCAAACTTGAATTTTCTAAGAAAACGGACAAATTTGAAACATACTTTGAAAAACTTGAAAAGTCAAACGTTGTTCTTGAAAGAAAATTGGATCAAACTGTTCTAGATTCTAAAGCTGAAAAAGATAATCTTTTGAAACAAATTCAACTGCTTGAATCTAAGTTGGCATCCCAAGATAACGTGGTCAAAGAAAATGAAACATTAAAGGCCCAATTACAGGAAAAGGTTTTTGCTATAGCTGCGTTGAAAAACGAGTTAAGGAAAACTAGAGAACCTAGTGTGGACACTAAGCTTGAAAAACCATCAATCTTGGGGAAACCGCCTACAAATCAGTTCGTCAGACAACCGATTGTCAGACAACCTACTGCATTTAGATCCGAGCGACCACAATCCTCGAGACCGCGGTTTGCCTCCCAAGTTGATTTGGTTCATCTTATTAGACCAGTCACTCCAGCAACTAGGCCCAATGTGATCACTCCAGCTTTAGCAAGACCAAATCATATGATTGCCTCTAGTTTCCCTAAAAATACCAAGACCACGTCTAGAACTAGTTCAAATGACGTTTGCCATGAATCTGATCTTAGGGAAGCTAAGCAAAAGACACATGTAAGAGATAGGAATTCCAAACCTAGTCAGATGCCTTCTAGTTTACCCAACACTGCTAACCGTAGCATGTCCAATCCTAGGAGCATCAATCAATCGTCTAGGGATTCTAGATCTTACTCGGACATTAAATATGCTACTTGTAAAACATGTAGAAAATGTGTCTTTACGGCAAATCATGATGCTTGTATCAAAAAATTGCTTAATGAGGTGAACTCCCGTGCTAGACTTAAATCCCAGTGGGTCGCTAAAATCAAACCCTTTGGTAAAATGTGGCGCCCCACTGGTAGAACTTTCACTATTGTAGGAAACGAGTGCCCTTTAACTAGGATAGTCTCCGATTCTACTAAGTCTACTAGGGAGGAAACTGATAAAGATGATACTTCACTTACGCCTAAACTTAAGGTTTTCTATAAAAGGAAACGTTTGCCAGCCAAGACTAGTGAATCATCTACTCAGGTCGCCTCTGAAACAAGTAAAGCCAACTGTGAACCCCCATGTGCTTCTATAATTGATATTGCTAACCCACGTCAAAGCATGCAAATTCCTAATGAGATTGCAGGTACCAAAGTTGATGTTCCAAAAGAACGAAGCGGTCCAATCGTTGTATACCGTTCAACTAAGGACACTCTTAGAGTTTGGTTGCTAAAGAAGCAGATATCAGAGAAACAAATGTCTCAGGGGATTCATGGTTAAGCTGCAAACAAGGACTTACAGTCACATAACAGACTGTAACTCGATCTCCAAAGACAGGAAAGTTCATCCCGATGATGACTTATCCTAAAAACGAGAAATTCATTTTTCTCGGGCATGAGCTTATATCAAAAACATTCCAAGTTTTTAAGCTCATGCATTATGGTTTATCATTAAATATCAGATGGTAACCCGTGCTTCAAATAAAGGAAAGTTTATCGCCGATGATAAACTTATCCTTACAACGAGAAATTAATTTTTCTCGGGCATGAGCTTATATAAAAACATTCCAAGTTTTTAAGCTCATGCACAATGACTTACAGTTAAATGTCAGACTGTAACTCGAACTTAAAATAAAGGAAAGATTATCTTTTATGATAACTTATCCTCTTAACGAGAAATTCACCTTTCTCGGTCATGAGCTTGTATTAAAACATTCGAAGTTTTAAGCTCAGAAAGGAAAGTGTATCTTTTAAATAAGAGAACTTTTCCTCGTAACGAGAAATTAACCTTTCTCGGTCATGAGCTTTCCGTTAAAACAGTCAAAGTTTTCAAGCTCATGAACACGACTTCTAAGTAAATGTCAGCTTAGGACTCGTCCTTCAGATAAAAGGAAAGTTTATCGCCGATGGTAACTTATCCTTAACAACGGGAAGTTCACAACTTCTCGGACTTGAGCTCGCTTTTAAGATATTCAACATCTTAAGCTCAAGTAATTGTTTTTCCAAACTTTGAACACAATTTTTCGAGAATTTCTCAAAAGGTTTTTCTAAATCTTTCAAAATTGTGTGTTCAAAAACGTTTTGATAAAATGAGCATGTCTTCTGGAATCGATAATATTTACGAACCTAGAAATGTCATTCAATAATGACACGGGGTTGTAAATAAAGTTCGAGCAGAAGTTTAAAAGATTTAAAACATGCTCCAAATGGTTTGCTATTATTTCAGATAGTAACCCGCTTTTCATAATCAAGTCAAGCATTTCACCGGAAAGCTTTGACTCAACAACGGGAATTAATTTTCTCGGGAACGTGACGAGGAGACCAACATTCGTGAACAAGAACCATGTGAATCCTTCATATGATGTTCTCCATCATTCAGGTCCAACCTCGTAAATTGCTAATCTTGTGAATTCATTATCATATATGATCTTTGCACGTAATAAATACCTTACACTTGTGTTTAAAAGGTATTTAATTTACGTTTCAGCACACCCTCATTAATTTGAGGGGGAGCTTGTGTAACTCATGAAGATAATTGGATTTGCATTTTTCTTCCCAAATTTTCTTAAAATGCTATTAAATCAATTGATATTAAAAACATCGATTGGGTTAATATTTTTAATATGGGGGAGAAAATGTGATTTAATATGGGATATGATCAATCATAAATGGTTTGACTTAACGTGATAGCTCATCCCGACATGTGCAAAATGTTTTCGAATATCGTAGCATATGTTAAGGGGGAGCAAAATGGATTTGCACTTCAAAGTGGATTTCATGGTGACATACACTTACCCAAAAACATCTCTATTCACGACGGTGACGATTGTGGTGACATAAGGATGGTAGGATAGGTTAAAGTCCAATGATTTCTCTAGAACCGGAGGAATCTTCCCAAGGACATTCCATAGCTAGAAATAGTAGTCCTTAGGAAAGATGGAGAAAGATTGTGAACGTAGCTGAATGCCGACCAAGTACTTAAGTTAGCACTGGAACAATCACAACAAGGTGCTAGTGATGACGTATTGGTAAGTATTGAAGGGGTTGAAGAATGAAAAAGAAATGTAAAGATAAAGGGTGTAAAGAAAGAAGCCCTCCTTACAACTTTAGGCAGAAACCGGGTCAATACATATGCTATTGAGGTCATTTTTGCTAATGATTCTCGATATTGAAGAAAGACGTCATGGACCCAGTGATGCAATGCACAACCCTTCCCAGCTAACTCAAATATCTCTCAAAAGGTATTTGTTTTAATCACACGGAGATCAACACATTATCTATTGATTTATTCACTCCGAATAAATTGGTATTGAAAAGGTGGCACTCCTCTCCAGCCTCCGATCACTAAAAATCCAAACTGCACGATCGAGTCTAGAGCCATTTGAGATCATCAAATATCTCATTAGGACACACTTTCATTATTCCTTGCTTCTTCACACACTGTGAAAAGTAAGAACGATCTTAAGAGTCCTACGCAAAATCTTCATGATCTTGCCTGAACATCCGAGTAATACGAAAGTATTTACAATGAAGATGGAAATCCTTCTTGAGCGAATATCAAAAAGCTCATGGTAGGTGACTTGTGCGATTCTTTATGAATCAAACTTGTGATAACTGGAAAGCAACAGTGGTTTAATTCTTAATTGAACTTAAACTCGTTCCAGGCCTCTTCGCATTATCATATGATCTTGCCAGAACACTCAGAGTGACTCTTTATTGATCACAGTGACGAGTGGAAATCCTTCTAGTGTTAACATCAAACAGCACTTGGTAGGTAACTTGCAAGATTCTATATGAATCAAGCTAGTGACAACTGGAAAGCAACGATGGTGCGGTTCTTAATTGAACTTCACTTGTTCCAGGAACATGAATTGACGGCTTCAAATCATGCGGATAATATTATCCAAATGATCCACTCTTTACGTTCGCAGTCAGCTTTGGACGGTCGAGTAAAGAGAACGGGTTTACCCGCGAAATCTTGTCAAGGAGGTTCTTTATTGAAACTACCTGCCACAAGTACGATATTTAATATCGTCCAACGGTCTTCACCGACCGGAGGTAAATTGCTACCGAATTAGAATGAAATGTTCAAGGCCATTTCATCCGTGTATATTGTTTGTTGCTAACTGTCTTATGCAGCGTAACAAGAAGGTGGCATTGCGGTGTACAATCCAGAAGAAGTCGTCACCACATGCTTATACTACATACAATTAGTACTTCAACAAATTCAAGAAAGCCTGAAGGTCAAGTCTTCCGCTGTATCAAACTCTGAAGCTTTCAAGAATTTAAAAGTATAAGTATGTGGAACATGAAGCCACAAAGAGGCAAATATCACAAGTGAAGAATGCACAAGGTCAAGGCAAGGAAACATGCTCAAGACTAAGGTCAAAGATCACATCAAGCATATTCACAAGAACAAGATCGAAGACTCAAGCATAGATGCTAGGTTTAAGATTTTGTAAAAAGATGTGACCTCCCTTAGGGGGAGATTGTTGGAAATACGTTTTTCCCAATAAAGTCTCGGTCACATCTTAGTTAGCATAGATCACGAGTTATAGACTATTTAGAACTTTGTTTCTTGGAGCGACCTCCCTTAGGGAGATTGTTAGAAATACGTTTTTACGTATTTATGAAGGATCGGTCGCTCCAACGATAATTATGTAATGGGCTCGTGATCTATTTAATTATTGTATAGTCCATATAGCCCACATGTAGGGTGGGCTATATATATCCCCTCCTAGCATGTTAGGAGGGGTTGTTGATTCCATTTTCAATTAATCTTTTATTCATCTTCCACTTTCTCTCTCTAATTCTCTCCCTTCTCTCCTTTCTCTCTCTAATCCCTCATCTCTTTCCTTCATTTATTCATGTTTATCATCTAAATCAACCAACCTAATCCACCAAATCAATCACATAGAATAGGCCATTAATTACGTAGACCTTCAACAACAACCAAGGTAATTACCAAGGCAACACACGTAACTACAACAAGGGGAATTATCAAAGTGGAAATGGACAAATCTCTAATCAAAACCAAAACCATGATTTCCAAAACACTACACAAGGTTTTCAAAATGCTCACACTAAAAATTTGCAAGGAGAATTTTTGGATTATGCAAAAGCAAATGATGCTAAATTTGATAACATGCAACGTGAGATGATTAGCTTAAGGTCCGAGTTGAAAAACGAGCTTAAAAATGAACTTGCTAATGAACTTAAAACTCATGCAAACAAAATGGAAGGAAATGTCCAACGTCTTCAACAAAACCAACAAAAGATGGAATTAGGACAACATGAGATTAAGCAAGAGTTATTAAAAGCGGATGCTAGGCAATCAAAATTTGAGGACCGAATGGCTAAGATGTTTGAAGCTATCATGTGTAAACCCTCTTCTTCGGGTGGTCTTCCTAGTGATACCATTGCAAACCCGAAGGGAGAAATGAAGGTTATTACTACACGAAGTGGTAAAACTTTCAAGGAACCAATCTCTCGTACAAGTACTTCTAAGGAGAAGGAAATCGAGAAAGAACCCGAGGTGATGGTCGAAAAGGAGCACATTACAATCCCACGAAGTACCGCTCATACCATACCTACGGTTGAACCAATACCAATTGTGGAACCCGAGTTTCCAAGGCCGTTGCCTAATGACCAACCCACACCACCTTTACCCTACCCTTCAAGACGAAACAAAGAGAAGTTGCAAGAACGTAACAAACAACAAATCGAGCTTTTTATAAAAATGTTTCAACAAGTGCATTTTGATGTGAGTTTAGCTGACGCGTTGTTATATATGCCTCGTTTCGCTTCCACTTTTAAAAGTATGATGAGCGATAAGGAAAAGCTTTCAAAGCTTGCTAATTGTTCTTCGGTTTATCTTAACCGCATACCGGAAAAAGTTGGTGATCCCGGAAAGTTTCTCATTCCTTGTGACATACAAGATATGAAAGAATGCCTCGCCTTGGCCGATCTTGGTGCGAGCATTAATTTGATGCCATTTTCCATTTGGAAATCGCTTTCGCTTCCGGCTCTTATTCCTTCGAACATGTCCATCGAGATGGCCGATCATTCTACGATTATGGCATGTGGAGTAGCCGAAGATGTTTTCGTGAAAGTGGGGAAGTTCTACTATCCCGTTGATTTTATAGTAGTTGACATCCCCGCGGATCCTCAAGTTCCTCTAATTTTAGGTCGATCATTTTTAGACACTTCGAGATCGCTTATCGATGTTCATGCGAGAACTATCACTTTGAGATTCAACGAAGAGGAACTTGTTATAAACGCTACTCAAAACTCGAAACCTTCTCATGTTTATGCAATCGCTACCATCAATCACATTGACATCGTTGATGTGGTTTGCGATGAGTTTTCACAAGAAGTGTTAGGTTTTTCCGATAGCTCGTCAAGTGGCAATCCCACTATTTTGGATCCGATTCTTGCTAATTCGACACCAAATCTCACTCCATTCCAAGGAGGCGATCTCACTTCAAATGAAATCGACAATGAAGATGAGGTGTTGATTAGTGATGATACTTCTATTCCATCATTTCTTTCGTCGATGGAAGTTATGAGTGTTGAACCAAAATATTCAATCGAGGAACCACCTATCCTTGAATTGAAAGATCTTCCTTCTCACCTTGAATACGCATTCTTGGAAGGTGATGACAAGTTGCCGGTTATTATTGCAAAAGGTCTTGCTAATGAGGAAAAAACCGAGCTCTTGAAAGTTCTTAAGGCTCATAAAGGGGCAATTGCGTGGAAAATATCCGACATTAAGGGTATTGACCCAAAATTTAGTACTCACAAGATTTTAATGGAGGAGGACTACAAACCCGCAATTCAAAGTCAAAGAAGGGTGAATCCCAAAATTCACAATGTCATTAAAAAGGAGGTCCTTAAACTCCTTGACGCGGGAATGATTTATCCTATATCCGATAGCCCATGGGTGAGCCCAATCCATTGTGTCCCTAAAAAGGGAGGAATGACCGTTGTGCCTAATGAAAACAACGAGTTAATTCCCACTCGTGTTGTGACCGGTTAGAGGGTGTGTATTGACTACCGAAAGTTAAATGACGCCACTCGTAAAGACCACTTTCCTTTGCCCTTCATGGATCAAATGTTGGAGCGACTTGCGGGAAATGAATTCTATTGTTTTTTAGATGGTTTTTCCGGTTACTTTCAAATCCCTATCGACCCTCGTGATCAAGAGAAGACTACGTTTACGTGTCCTTATGGAACGTTCGCTTATCGTAGGATGCCTTTCGGACTTTGTAATGCACCCGGTACGTTTCAACGGTGTATGATGGCTATTTTTCACGATATGATCGAGAAGTCGATGGAAGTGTTTATGGATGACTTCTCGGTGTTTGGTAATTCGTTCACGTCATGTTTATCTAATCTCGAACAAATGTTAAAACGTTGTGAAGAAACCAATCTTGTGCTTAATTGGGAGAAATGTCATTTCATGTGTAAACAAGGAATCGTCTTAGGACATAAGGTGTCGAAGGCGGGGATTGAGGTCGATAAAGCTAAAGTAGACGTCATCGCCAAGTTACCTCATCCCAAAACCATTAAGGGAGTTAGGAGTTTCCTAGGCCACGCGGGCTTTTATCGTCGTTTCATCAAGGACTTTTCGAAGATTTCTCGTCCAATGACACACCTTCTCGAAAAGGATGCTCCTTTTAACTTTAATGAGGATTGTGTTAAGGCTTTCGAAACTCTCAAAAGGAAACTTACCGAAGCTCCCATTCTTGTTGCTCCTAATTGGGAATTACCCTTTGAAATCATGTGCGATGCAAGTGATTATGCTATAGGGGCCGTCTTAGGGCAACGTTATGACAAGCATTTTCGTCCTATCCACTATGCTAGTAAGACGATGACCGAGGCTCAATTAAAGTACACCACAACGGAAAAGGAATTCCTTGCCGTGGTCTATGATTTTGAGAAATTCCGACCTTATCTCGTCTTAACTAAAAGCATTGTGTATACCGACCATTCGGCTATCAAGTATCTCTTAGCTAAGCAAGATGCTAAGCCGAGATTGCTTCGTTGGATGCTCCTCCTCCAAGAATTTGATGTCACCGTGCTTGACAAAAAAGGAGCCGAGAATCTAGCGGCCGATCATCTCTCTCGTCTAGAAGATCCTCACAAAGATGTTTTCGAGAACAAGGAAATTACCGAAACATTTCCTCTTGATACTCTCGGTGTAGTGAATTCTAAAGACACCACCCCATGGTTTGCCGACATTGCAAATTACCATGCGGGCAATTTCATAATCAAGGGTATGACGACACAACAAAAACGAAAATTCTTTCGTGACGTCAAGTTCTATTTTTGGGACGACCCTTATCTCTTTCGGATTTGTGCGGATCAACTCGTTCGACGTTGTGTGTTTGGTGCCGAAGCTTCTAATATCCTTAGAGCTTGTCACGAGGGACCCACGGGTGGTCACCACGGTGCTAATCTCACGGCTAAGAAAGTGTTCGATGCCGGTTTCTTTTGGCCTTCTATCTATCGTGATGCACACGCACTTGTGAAGTCGTGTGATTCGTGCCAACGTCAAGGAAAATCGTCTCAACGTGATGAAATGCCGTAAAACATAATTCAAGTATGTGAGATTTTCGACATATGGGGAATAGAGTTTATGGGGCCGTTCCCATCGTCTCATGGCAACAAATATATCCTCGTCGCGGTGGACTACCTTTCTAAGTGGGTGGAAGCTAAGGCTTTGCCTACTAATGATGCTCGTGTGGTAGTGAAGTTTTTGAAGCAACTATTCTCTCGGTTCGGAACCCTCGTGCTATTATAAGCGATCGTGGAACCCGTTTTTGTAATGACCAATTCGAAAAGGTTCTAAAGAAATATGGAGTTACACATCGTCTTTCTACGGCTTATCACCCGCAAACGAGTGGGCAAGTCGAGGTTTCGAACCGAGCTTTGAAGAGGATTTTAGAAAGGTCAATTGGAGAAAACCGTGCTTCATGGTCCGACAAACTCGATGACGCTTTATGGGCCTTTAGGACCGCTTATAAGACACCTATCGGTTGCACTCCTTATAAGTTAGTCTATGGGAAGAATTGTCATTTGCCCATTGAGTTGGAGCATAAGGCATATTGGCCCTTAAGCATGCTAATTTTGACTTGAAGACCGCGGGAGATCACCGGAAAATACAATTGAATGAATTAGATGAATTAAGGGATAATGCTTATGAAACTTCATTAATTTTTAAAGAAAAGACTAAAAAGTTTCATGATTCAAAGATTAAAAACCGGGTTTTTAACGTTGGTGATCAAGTGTTGCTTTTTAACTCTCGTCTTAAGATATTTTCCGGGAAATTGAAATCTCGTTGGTCAGGTCCGTTCACCATTACACAAGTGTTTCCATATGGGACCATTGAGCTAGCTCAAGATGATGGTCCTAATTTCAAGGTGAATGGACATAGGCTTAAGCACTACTTTGGTGGGGAAATTCCTTCAATGGTTGCCCCCGACCAAGACACCTTCCCCAATGATAATTAGCATTGAGGGGATCGAGTCGAGCTCATGACTCGGTAATCAAAAACGAGGTGCCTCGTAGGGGAGATCCCATGCTTATCTTTTATGCTCACTATTCACTAATAAGGGGACTTGTACCCTTTCAACTCGTTGTCTCGTGGTTGTTTGTGATTGTGTTATCTAGATCATCATCATCTACGATTGAAGACTCTCGTGTTCGTTTACGTGAGCCTCCATCGTTCGTTTGAAGAAGTTTTTCACGAATCCATGACATATCCTTTATTGTTCTAACAATTATCTTTTAGCATAATTAATAAACGGCTTTAGATATATTGTTGATCACCCTTTCCATGCTAGATCCTAAGCATTCGACTCTTCGTCTCTAGTATGGGGGTGCTCCACCTTTAGACTCGAAACATTAAGGACAATGTTTACTTTTAGTATGGGGGGGTGAATAGATACTTGCTTTGCCACGCCCTCACGCTTTCCAACTTTCAATATTTTGTTTTGCTAATAAGGCTAAAAATGGCCAAATTTTAAAAATTTTTCTTAGTTTTAATAAGTGTTTTTAAGACACGAATGTATATTTTCCGTTGGGTAGAATAAGAGTTAATTTTTGACTTGATGGGCATTTGGAGCCATTTACATTCCTTAACCCGCTCAATTCAAGTTTTGCTAGACTTTTATATAGGGAGCTTTAAAACGCGAAAGTCTTAATTCATACGGGTTAAGAACAAGAACTTTTCGCAAGTTCCTATAATCGATTCTAGAAAGTCACTTATCAAGGGAACTTTAAAACGCATTCTCTAAACTTGAAAAAGTCCAAGAAAGTGCAAGATCCTATAGGTGGCTTGAAAACCCAAAACTTTGATTTGATATAGTCTTAATGAAAGCTAATCCAAATTTGGCTTAATTTTGACTTGCATGGCTAAGTATTCACGAGTCTCTTTAATTAGAGGTCTTTATATAGTGAAGAACGAGAAATGATAGAGTTAGAGAAGTGATCATGCTAAACGTAGAACATGAAAGTGTTCTTTCAAAAACTCATATGTTTTTAATTGTGGCTTTTTCTTCCCATAAGATCAATGCATTAGGAATAAATCATAATTGCAATAAGTAAGGTCGTACGATTTGAAAGGTTACTTAGCCTCTAGCGCAAGATCGTTTAAAAGTTGCTCGGGGTTGAATAGAGTTCATAGCCAAGGCATAACTTATTGAAGCGGGACGCGAAGATTGGCGATTATCCAAAAAGGCCCTAACAAGGCATGAGGAGCTCTATTTTTGCTAAAGATCCCAAGATGATGTGAAGTATCATTACTCCTAAATCAATATGAAGGATCGAGACACACGACGAGAAGCAATTACTCCCCTAAAGAATGGAGAAAGTCTATCCAAAAAGACCCTAACAAGGTATGAGGATAAATATATCCAAGTCCGAAAAGGAGGCGGATCGTTGTATATCAAAATCCAAAGTAAAGATTGAAGAAAAATGATGAAGTCGTGGTCCAATATGAAGAATCTCTCAAAAATGTCAAGTGAAGAAATTCCAAATATATGAAGAGAAGACCATAATTTCAAGAACGTCTTCCCAAGATTTGAAGTATGAAGTACATGCCAAATATCGGTCCGAGAAAGGTCTCAAATCGTGAAACGAGTTATGCCAAGATATGAACTTAAGGAGATACACGAGAAGCCGTTTTAAAAGATTTTGTCCTTCGGCTAACTATTGATCAAATCGTGCTACTTTGCTTTCGGACTAATAACTACTCAAATAAGTCAATATGAATCACTTGTGATCCATGACAAATAGATAAAAAATGCTAGTAACCCATTTCTTTTTATAATAACTAGGATTGTGGGGAGAAAAAGTATTACACAATTTGGACGTATGAGTAGTGTTAGCATTGTGACTTGTACCAACAATGATCTTGTTTTTGCACTTAGCATGGAATGTATGACAATCAAGGATGACGAAGTTTACTCTAAGGGACATTAACTTGTTTCTATTCTTTGACCCTAAAAGTCACTTTTTGTGATGAAAATCATACATTATGTCTTTACACATCTTCGTAGTATGTTGCAAGTCTTTTTACTCTTCAATAAAGGTTAATAAAATTGAACTTTGGTGATGCTTAGATACTTTATTCTAGCATTGCGTGAGGGCACGGCAATGGCTTAGTATGGGGGAGTGATGAGATGGCATTTATACATGATCTCATCGTTCCTTTCGGGCTTTAAATGCATAAAATGTCATAAAAATACCATATATATGCTTGTGTTTGTTTACTTGTGTATTTTAGGTATGGATATCGTGAAAAAGACAAAAGATCACAAGATACAAGGAAAAACGGACACGAGAAACGAAGCCGTACAAAGAACCGGGCCCTAATCATGGAATTCTTAACAAAATACCTTGAAGACTTGAATACAAACAAGATTGATCCTCATTTATTGAAGAAATGACACTTAAAACCCTTGTATATTAATAATTACAAGTTTGGTCCCTTAAGTTTGTCAAAATTACACAAAAGGTCCTTCAACTTTGAAGAAATGGCAAGATTAGTCCCTCAACAAATCCAAACTGCCAATAATGGTCCCTCATGAAGATTAAGATACATTGAAGACCTTGGAAAATCAACATTGTCCAAAATCAGCCCTTGCAATATTCAAAAATATCAAATATAACCCTTGAAACACTTTTTTATAAAGTTTGTGCCAAAAGTGACAAATGGTGAAACGTTGATACATGTAAAATGGGCGCTGATAGAAGTTTGCATCCAAGTGACAAAAGAAAGGAAAGAGGAGGGCTAAACTTGTGCAAATGAAACTTTCAAACACGTTTTTGCGCCAAACACCTTTCCACCCTACAAAAACGGATCAAACAAGAGTACTATTCACCTTTTACAGCCCAGATTTTACACAACTTAAATCAAAGGGTAAAATGAAATTACCTTGGCACACGTTTGATTCACCTCACCTTAAACACATCCCACACATAAAACCCTCACTCCCACTCACAAAGGACCCCACCCCCAATTCCCTTTCCACCAATCAGCAAGCAACTTAGCCTCCAAGTCATGTGACGTGTCAAGATCAACAGCCCACAACATTTGCTTCATTCCAAAGCTAAAATGAACAGCCTTGATCAAATTGGACAGCTCAAAATCAGAAAACGTCTAGAAGACCTCAAGGGCACATTTGGGAATTCAGTTCTAGGGTTTATGAATAGTGTTAGCCAGGCATTTGCCTATAAAAGGAGACCTCAACATGTGAGAGTCCCTTTGTTCCAGTTTTAGGCTATTAATCTTTTTAATTCCTTTTTAAGTTAAATAAAATTTGAATTTCTGAAAATTTGAAATCTCTTTTTGATTTAGTTAAAAGTTTGGTGTTTGAGTAGCCTAATTCTGAGTTCCATTTGATTGTGAAGGCCTACCTTAATCTTGTGGTTAAGGCACGTCTTGTTTCATAAGGTTTTTAAGGTTTGAAAACCTTGAAATCCTAGGTTCTGTTTTGGTTATTTTGTGTACTAACCCTTGACCATTAGCTATAAGCTCTTACAAGCTTGTTGACACCAAGCTTGTGAAGGGATTAGAGCCGTTGGTTGAGTTGTTTGCTGCTTGTGTTGAAGACATCAAGTCCTTGAGGTTCTACTTTGAACCATCAACCAAGGCAGTGTTGCATCACCTTTGTTGAAGTACCTTGGTCTTGTTCTAGTTGTTGAACAAGGTCCAAGGAGCATTGCTGGCCTTCCTAGGATGTTGTGGAAGGCAGGTATAAACCCTTGTTAAGATTCCTCTAAAATTTCATGTTTATGACTGTTTTTGATTTGGTGCTTTGATTTTGAGAATTGGTGTTTGTGCTGGTGATTTTTGGGTTTGATTGTGTTATTTGCTATTGTTTAAGTGTTTTTGATCATTAAAATCAGTAGGTTATTAGTTAAAATCAGAAGTTTGTTTGTTAAGTGCTTGATTAAGGGTTGTTTGGGATTACTGGCTATCAAGGCCCTGTAGCCTTGTGCCCTTGGTTCTTAGAGTTTGGGTGGTCTAAACAAGTCATAATACACAAGTTTTTGCCATTGGTTTACTTTCTGAAAGTTTGGAAAAGGGATTTTTAGTTTTGCAAAAATCTGATAAAATTGGTTTTGAATTTGGTCAAACACATCAGATCCAATAACTTCTTTGCTAGTTGGATCTAAGGTCTGAAATTTGGTTTGGGAATAGTTTGGGTGATAAGCTATCTATTGGTTATCTGCTTGTTGAATTTGGTGGCTTATTGTGGTTTTTATAGCTTATCAAAGTCTGCTGAAGTGGTCATTTGCATCAGCAAAGTGACCACCTCATTTGGTGCTGCATTTTGATTTCTAGCATTAGGATTGTTGTATTGCTGCTTGGATCTTATTTGTTTGCTGCTTGTGAGGATATTTGGGTATTTGGATTGCTTTGTTCATAGCTTATAAGCTCACTGGCTTATTGGCTTATTTGTGCCAAAATACATCAAGTTTACCCAACTGGTAAGCTTTGATTCACAAGGTTTGCACTCAATCCTTGACCAGCAGGGTGAAAAACAAGTTCTTACACTTCATTAAGTCTGTCAACGCCTTCTTTGTTCCTGTCAGCGTTTGATTTCAACTTATCAGCGTTTGACTTTTGGTCAAACTTGGTTTTCAGCTTATTTGAATCTGTTTTGCTTATTGGTACATGCAACAACTTAGCTTTTGTAATAGAAATCATTTTCTCAGCTTAATATCAAGTCTGGAAGTTTACAAGTCTTTTGGTTAAGCTTTTGCTAGAAAACTAGCTTATTTGGCTTTTTCAGCCAGCTTATTTGCTCCTTCAGCTTATTTTACTTGGCTTTTTGAGATTTTCTTGATTGATTATTCTTAGTTAAGCTATTTGTGAGCTTTTACAACAAACTAGAGCTTCTGAGGTGCATTATTTCTCAAACCCGACTATTTTGTCGTTTTGTGGATTTTTGCTTTTCTATTTTCTGGCTTATTGAGTGAGCTTACTGGAAATTTCTTTTGACAGATCTCTTAAGCATCCAAAAAGAGGGTTGTGTGTCAAATTAGAGCTTATGGCATTAGCTTATGGCTTAATGGGCTGAAAAGCCCAATAAGAATAAGCTTTGTGTTCAATAAGCTGTGATAAGCACATTTTCAGCTTTTGGGCCTTTAGAGTTTTGTTCTTAGAATTAAATTTTAAGCCAGATAGGGCTTTTCCAAGTCAATTGGGCCAAGTTTGACTTTTTGGGCCCAAAAGCCCATTTGTGTTGACTGTTTTTGGTTTTGGCCCATTTGAGGGCCCATTAGGGGTATTTTGGTAATTTCACTTTGATTTTCTGATTATTTAGGTTAAAATAAATTAGTTTGCAAGTTTTTAGAATTTTTTATAATTTTTGGATTTTTATTATTATTTTATTATTATTTTATTATTATTTTTAAAATTTCACTTTTTCCAACTTTTTACATTTTTCTTAGGTTAAATACATTAAAATAGGAATTTAGCAATTTTTGGAATAATTTTATCACTTTTAGATTAATTTTTATAATTATTTTAAGTTTTAATAGTTTTTAAATCATTTTAAATAGTTTTTATTAGTTTTAACATTTCTAAAAATAGTTTTTAATCATTTTAGGTCATTTTAGAGGTTTATCAAGTGAAAAATCTTTATTTGGGCTTTTTGATAATTTATTTGATTTTTAGGGCTTTAATTAGCATTTAAAAATTGAATATTTAATTATTTAAAAGGTTTGAAAAAGTTTTGATAATTGGTAAACTCTTAGTTTATTATTTTTTTATTTTTGGTAAATTTTTGGTAATTTTTAGAATTTATTTTTATTTTTGTGGTTTTTAAGGTTCTACGTTTTAACTTTCTAATAGTGATTTTGTGTTAATTTTTATTTTTACGACTTCGTCATTTTCTCTTCTAATCCCCTTCTAAACCAATTATTAATCTCAAATCTTGTACATCTTAGTCACACACATATACCTCCTTGGGAAACGAACTTAATTGGGTTATTAACACTTGATTTTTCCTAAAGTCATTTGTTTAATACTTACCGCTTTTACGCCTTTTTCCTAAAGGGTGTAATTTACCACAATCAGCCACCTTGTGAACCGAAGCAACAAATCAAACACCACCTTATTTCCCAAATATTCGAACCATCCAAGAACATCAACAGTAACCAAATAAAAGGAATTTCGAACAGTAACTTTTTTATTAAATTTCCAGTAGGGAAATTTATTACACTTTCCTCTTTTTTTATATTATATTTAATCGAATAACAGTAATATAAAAAGATGAAGCAGATTATAAAAACTTGACATGAATTAAAATGAGAGACGAATTAAATAAAATCAACTTTTCATTAACAAAAAGAAATTTAATACAATACTGAAAATTAAAAAGTACAATAAACCTAAAACTAATTTTGCAGAAAATTAAAATAAAGAAAAGTGCTCCCAATAAATTACAATTGAAGGGGTTTTATAGAGAAACCCTAAAACTTGGTGCCCAAGGTCTTCGATCATGGCCGTTCTTCCATCTTCTCTTTCTTCTCTTCTCATCAAACAGTGGAAAATCACTTGAGCCACAGATTGCCAGCCTGGTGTATTGGTTGTGTTTGTTTAGGCTGATGTGGATGATTTATATTGGTGGATGGGAATTGGTGATTTGTTTTCACCAATCAAAACAAAAGAAATAGGCCACGTATGATTTGGAGATGAGGACCACATTAGTGATTGCTCTGATTATTTTGGGGATTAATTTGGTAAACGTGTGAATCACACGTTTTGGTGAAAACCCCCAAATTTCATGGTAATTTTTGGTGATGTAAATTAGGGTTTTTGGTAAAAAAAACTATGGCTGCATGTGTTAGGGAGGAGGAGATGAATGTAGGTTTTTTTATTCTCTTTGTTATTAACGAAATGTGGGGATGGGGTAAAGTAAATGTTTATTTAAAGTGTGTAAAGTAACACGTGTGTGGGAAGAGTTGTAATACGTTGGTTTGTGTTTGACTGGGGTGATTGACCAGGTAAAAACTTGTTTCATCCGCCCAAAATGAATTTATCAAATGGGCTTAGCCCAATAACTCTTTAATTTTCCATCGTGTATTTTCATTAGCAAATGGGCTTTGAAGCCCAAATTGAACACTCCATCCGTATTTGTTAAATTAGCCAAATGGGCTTGTGTTGGGCCTTGATCCATTAGCATATAATTCAATTTTCCAAATGGGCTTGTGGGCCCAATAAGCAAATGTGGGACCCACAAAGCCCATTTAACTCAAATAATATTAAATCCACTAAGAACGAGCTCGATTTCGGCTTTGTCGATCATTTTCTTCAAACTCGTGTCGGTTTAGCCGGTTTTCGTGAATTTGGGCACACGTTTGGTCTTTTGACTTTGTCTTCGTCTCTTTTTGGACTTTTCTTCAACATTTGACCGTGAAATCCCGTGTTTTCTCTTCTTTTGATCATTTGTACCTATTTTAACACAAAAACACAAACCACGCGTAATTCCGACTTTTATGATATAAAACACATGATTAGATCTTGTTTTTCCTTGATTTTAGTGGCAAAAGGATAAGTGTTTACACACTTATTAAATCCCCTACACTTGACCATTGCAATGCCCCATGCAATGCATTATTTTAAAGCATAAAGTTACATTTTTCTCATTATTAATCCATCTCGGCCTTTATTACTATTACTATACTACTACGATGAAAAAATAAAAACTTAATAAAGAAATCTAAGACTTAAATTAGGGCTTTGGTGTCATGAATATTAATCACCCTCAAGTTTCACGTTCCCCATACCAAGCTTAAAAACGAGATCATTGTTTACCATAAGTCCTTAGGTTAAAACCATTTATATAAGACAATTGTGTAGTACTCTTTCTCCAATTCTTACTTTGTATCTCTAGATTTTATTGATTTTCATTCACCCGTAGGCTCATTTGACTTATTTGATATTTATTAGTCCAAAAATGAAGGTCAAACGGTGCAAACCCGATACTCCAAACCTAACCTCGTCCTCAAAAACGTTGTCACTAAAGTAAGCCCACATCAAGGATGATTTAAAACGATTTGGAGAATAAATTCCCGGACCCAAAATTTGACCAAATAGTACTACTTATTAGTTATTCCTCCAAAGTCATGTAGACTTTATGTGGAGTTTAGCAAGTTCACATCATATACCCTTAGGCTCTTTAAGATGTAAAAATGCTCCCCGTCTATTGTCCACACCCTAAGGCTCCTTGAACGATAAACGAGGGAATTGATTCTTTGATCAATTTATATTCAACACTTACCATGCCATACACCCTAAGGCTCTAATGACAAGGTTCGTGCTACATGCCCCACACCCTAAGGCCCCTTGAGGTCATGTTTTAATCTTATTCTTTCTTATTATGATATATATAGTAGGCCAAATTCCGCGGTCCCATGGTCTGAATACCTCCTACTTAGTGGTTATGAGCCACCTTAGTCGGAAGTCCACAACACTGGTGATTGTGGTAAATTACACCTTTTAGGAAAAAGGCGTAAAAGCGGTAAGTATTGAACACATGACTTTAGGAAAAATCAAGTGTTAATGACCCAATTAAGTTCGTTTCCCAAGGAGGTATATGTGTGTGACTAAGATGTACAAGATTTGAGATTTATATTTGGTTTAGAAGGGGATTAGAAGAGAAAATGACGAAGACGTAAAAATAAAAATTAACACAAAATCACTACTAGAAAGTTAAAACGTAGAAGCTTAAAACCCACAAAAATAAAAATAAATTCTAAAAATTACCAAAAATTCACCAAAAATCAAAAATAATAAACTAAGAGTTTACCAATGATCAAAACTTTTTCAAACCTTTTAAATAATTAAATATTCAATTTTTAAATGCTAATTAAAGCCCTAAAAATCAAATAAATTATCAAAAAGCCCAAATAAAGATTTTTCAATTGACAAAACTCAAAAATGACCTAAAATGATTAAAAACTATTTTTAGAAATTTTAAAATAATAAAAACTATTTAAAATGATTTAAAAACTATTAAAACTTAAAATAATTATAGAAATTAATCTAAAAGTGATAAAATAATTCTAAAAGTTGCTAAATTCCTATTTTAATGTATTTAACCTAAGAAAAATATAAAAAGTTGGAAAAAGTGAAATTTGAAAATTAATATTAAAATAATAATAAAATAATATTAAAAATCCAAAAATTATAAAAAATTCTAAAAACTC
The DNA here is from genome assembly GCA_025667525.1 of Glebionis coronaria. Taxonomy (NCBI): domain Eukaryota; kingdom Viridiplantae; phylum Streptophyta; class Magnoliopsida; order Asterales; family Asteraceae; genus Glebionis; species Glebionis coronaria. Next base: position 23,801,486 of record CM046880.1, read on the forward strand.
GCAAACTAGTTTATTTTAACCTAAATAATCAGAAAATCAAAGTGAAATTACCAAAATACCCCTAATGGGCCCTCAAATAGGCCAAATCCAAAAACAGTCAACCTAAATGGGCTTTTGGGCCCAAAAAGTCAAACTTGGCCCAATTGACTTGGAAAAGCCCTATCTGACTTAAAATTCAATTCTAAGAACAAAACTCTAAAGGCACAAAAGCTGAAAATGTGCTTATCACAGCTTATTGAACACAAAGCCTATTCTTATTGGGCTTTTCAGCCCATTAAGCCATAAGCTAATGCCATAAGCTCTAATTTGACACTCAACCCTCTTTTAGGATGCTTAAGAGATCTGTCAAAAGAAATTTCCAATAAGCTAACTCAATAAGCCAGAAAATAGAAAAGCAAAAATTCATAAAACGACAAAATAGTCGTTTTTGAGAAATAATGCACCTTAGAAGCTGATTTAACTTGCAAAAGCTTTCAAATGGACTCAATAAGCAATATCAATCAACAAAAATCCAATAAGCACAACCAATAAGCCAGAATAAGCACAAGAGAGCTTATGTAAAAGTCAAAGGAGTTGGTTTTCTAGTCAAACCTAAAAGTCAACCACCCAAATGCTCCAGGATGAACAAATGGGTCAAAATATGAGCACCTATTACAAAAACAAAGTTGTTGCTGGTTAAAATAAGCTATTATAGCTTATTGATAAGCTGACACCAAAATTGCACTATCAGTAGCAACTAGCAGGGGAAAGGAGTTCCCACTGCTTTGACTAATTGACCAAGCTTATTTGAGAGTTCTAGTTTGATTCAATTGGAAACAAAGGCACCCTTGTGATCAGTGAACCACAAGGAGTCAATAGCAACAATAAAATCACAAAATGATCCACACAATAAGCCACGATAAGCCAAACAGTTCACAGATATGCTCCAGATATGCAAATAAGCAGTTAAGCACTTAATAAGCAGATTTAAGCAAAATAAGCCAACCAAACTTAACCAGATGCACACATAAGCTATATAAACTAACAATAAACACAAAGCAACAAGAATCAAACACTGAATCAAAGAAATCAACAAGATCAAAGCACTAGAAGTTACTGATGAGCAATGAACAATATGCAGAAACAGTTTGCTGATATACTTGACACTTGATCCAATTTCAAGCCTCAAATCCTTCTACCCTGGTGTGATTAACTATGATTTAGCACTTGTTACCCTTAACCTATGCTTAGATCTAGGTATCCTCAAAATCCTAGCCAATTTTACCAAGTTATGAAGATTTTATAGCCAATCTATGAATCAATGTGTTCAAACCCACAAAACCTGCAAACAGATGAACATATGCACCCAAATAACAGATACCAATACTTGCAACCAACAAACAAGCACTTAACAAGCCACAAATCCAACTTATGCAGTAATCCCAAACACTCCTTAATCAGTCACTTATCAAAGAAACTTGTGATTTCTTCTAATAACCTACTGATTTTAATGATCAAAAACACTTACTAGGCAACTACTAACACAATCAAACACATAAATCACCAGCACAAACACAAATACTTAAAATCAAAGCACAAAATCCAAAACAGTCATAAACATGAAATTTTTAGGGGAATCTTAACAAGAGCTTATACCTGCCTTCCACAACATCCTAGGAAGGCCAGCAATGCTCCTTGGACCTTGTTCAACAACTAGAACAAGACCAAGGTACTTCAACAAGGATGATCAAAGCCTGCTGATGTTCAAAGCAGAACAAGGCTTTGATTATGATATATCTTCAACACAAGCAACAAACAAACTCAACCAAAGGCTTAGAATCCTTCCCAGGCTTGGTGTCAACAAGCTTGAAAGAACTCAAGGCTTAAGGCTAAGGGTTAGTACACAAAAATAAGCCAAAATCATAAACAAGGACTTCAAGGCTTTAGAACCTTGAAAACCTTTCAAACCTAGACGTGCCTTAACCACAAGGTTAAGGAAGGTCTAAACAATCAAATGGAACTCAGAATTAGGCTACTCAAACACCAAACTTTTAACAAAATCAAAAAGAGATTTCAAATTTCAGAAATTCAAATTTTATTAAGCTTAAAAAGGAATTACAAAGATTAATAGCCTAAAACTGGAACAAAGGGACTCTCACATGTTGAGGTCTCCTTTTATAGGCAAATGCTTGGCTAAACACTATTCACAAACCCTAGATGTGATTTCTCTATAATGCCCTAAGTCTTCTAGACGTTTTCTTGGTGTGAGTTGTCCAAAATGCATCCAAAACATTTAAAATAGCTTTGTGATGAAGCAAATGATGTGGGCTGTTGATCTTGACACGTGGCAAGCCTTGGTGAGGAAGTTGTCACATGATGGTGAAACGGTTTTGGTGGTGGGGCCATTTGGTGAGTGGGAGTGAGTGTTTTAAGGTTGGGATGAGATTATAGGCGTGTGAATCAAGTGTGGGTAAGGGTAATTTCATTTTACCCTTTGTTTAAGTTGGTGTAAAATCTGGGTTCTTGACTGCTACAGTAATACCTTTTGATCCGTTTTTGTAGGATTGGGGAAGTGTTTGGCGCATTTTGTGTTTAAATGTTTCAAATGCCCATGTTTAACCCTTCTCTTTCCTTTCTTTTGTCATTTATGTTTAAAAACCCATCAGCGTCTAAATCCTTTGTAACAACTTTTCACCACTTGTCATTTTTGGCACATAACTTTTCAAAAAGGTTTTCAAGGGTTCTTTTTGCCATTTTGAGATATTTCAAGGACTGATCTTGGACAATGTTGATCTTCAAAGGTCTTCAATGTGTCTTTGGCTTGATGAGGGACCATAATTGACAATTTTGTTTTGTTGAGGGACTATTCTTGCCATTTCTTCAAAGTTGAAGGACCTTTTGTGTAATTTTGACAAACTTAAGGGACCAAAATTGTAATTATGAATATACAAGGGTTTTAAGTGTCATTTCTTCAATAAATGAGGATCAATCTAGTTTGTCTTCAAGTCTTCAAGGGTATTTGTTGAGAATTCCATGATTAGGGCCCAGTTCTTTGTACGGCTTCGTTTCTCGTGTCCGTTTTTCCTTGTAACTTGTGATCTTTTGGCTTTTTCACGATATCCATACCTAAAATACAAAAGTAAAGAAACACAAGCATATATATGGTATTTTTATGACATTTTTATGCATTTAAAGCCCGAAAAGAACGATGAGATCATGTATAAATACCATCTCATCACTCCCCCATACTAAGCCATTGCCGTGCCCTCACGCAATGCTAGAATAAAGTATCTAAGCATCACCAAAGTTCAAATTTTATTAACCTTTATTGAAGAGTAAAAGACTTGCAACATACTACGATGATGTGTAAAGACATAATGTATGATTTTCATCACAAAAAGTGACTTTTAGGGTCAAAGAATAGAAACAAGTAAATGTCCCTTAGAGTAAACTTCGTCATCCTTGATTGTCATACATTCCATGCTAAGTGCAAAAACGAGATCATTGTTGGTACAAGTCACAATGCTAACACTACTCATACATCCAAATTGTGTAATACTTTTTCTCCCCGCAATCCTAGTTATTATAAAAGGAAATGGGTTACTAGAATTTTTTATCTATTTGTCATGGATCACAAGTGATTCATATTGACTTTATTTGAGTAGTTATTAATCCGAAAGCAAAGTAGCATGATTTGATCAATAGTTAGCCGAAGGACAAAATCTTTTAAAACGGCTTCTCGTGTATCTCCTTAAGTTCATATCTTGGCATAACTCGTTTCACGATTTGAGACCTCTCTCGGACCGATATTTGGCATGTACTTCATACTTCAAATCTTGGGAAGACGTTCTTGAAATTATGGTCTTCTCTTCATATATTTGGAATTTCTTCATTTGACGTTTTTGAGAGATTCTTCATATTGGACCACGACTTCATCATTTTTCTTCAATCTTTACTTTGGATTTTGATATACAACGATCCGCCTCCTTTTCGGACTTGGATATATTTATCCTCATACCTTGTTAGGGTCTTTTTGGATAGACTTTCTCCATGATATTTAGGGGAGTAATAGCTTCTCGTCGTGTGTCTCGATCCTTCATATTGATTTAGGAATAATGATACTTCACATCATCTTTGGATCTTTAGCAAAAATACAACTCCTCATGCCTTGTTAGTTCCTTTTTGGATAATCGCCAATCTTCTCGTCCCGCTTCAATAAGTTATGCCTTGGCTATGAACTCTATTCAACACCGAGCAACTTTTAAACGATCTTGTGCTAGAGGCTAAGTAACCTTTCAAATCGTACGACCTTACTTATTGCAATTATGATTTATCCCTAATGCATTGATCTTATGGGAAGAAAAAGCCACAATTAAAAACATATGAGTTTTTGAAAGAACATTTCCATGTTCTACGTTTAGCGTGATCACTTGTCTAACTCTATCATTTCTCGTTCTTCACTATATAAAGACCTCTAATTAAAGAGACTCGTGAATACTTAGCCATGCAAGTTAAAATTAAGCCAAATTTGGATTAGCTTTCATTAAGACTATATCAAATCAAAGTTTTGGGTTTTCAAGCCACCTATAGGATCTTGCACTTTCTTGGACTTTTTCAAGTTTAGAGAATGCGTTTTATAGTTCCCTTGATAAGTGACTTTCTAGAATCAATTATAGGAACTTGCGAAAAGTTCTTGTTCTTAACCCGAATGAATTAAGACTTTCGCGTTTTAAAGCTCCCTATATAAAAGTCTAGCAAAACTTGAATTGAGCGGGTTAAGGAATGTAAATGGCTCCAAATGCCCATCAAGTCAAAAATTAACTCTTATTCTACCCATCGGAAAATATACATTCGTGTCTTAAAAACACTTATTAAAACTAAGAAAAATTTAAAATTTGGCCATTTTTAGCCTTATTTACAAAACAAAACATTGAAAATTGGAAAGCGTGAGGGCGTAGCAAAGCAAGTATCTATTCACCCCCCATACTAAAAGTAAACATTGTCCTCAATGTTTCGAGTCTAAAGGTGGAACACCCCCATACTAGAGACGAAGAGTCGAATGCTTAGGATCTAGCATGGAAAGGGTGATTAACAATATATCTAAAGCCGTTTATTAAGTATGCTAAAAAATAATTGTTAGAACAATAAAGGATATATCATGGATTCGTGAAAAACTTCTTCAAACGAACGATGGAGGCTCACGTAAACGAACACGAGAGTCTTCAATCGTAGATGATGATGATGATCTAGATAACACAATCACAAACAACCACGAGATAACGAGTTGAAAGGGTACAAGTCCCCTTATTAGTGAATAGTGAGCATAAAAGATAAGCATGGGATCTCCCCCACGAGGCACCTCGTTTTTTATTACCGAGTCATGAGCTCGACTCGATCCCCTCAAAATGTGAACATTTAGGGAAAATCATGGTATGGTCAATTTTTGATGGGGCTTACATGATAAACAAGGCCCAAAAAGCAACCGGTATTAAGGACTAAGTCCTTTGATGGTGCAAAATACCGGGATCGAAGATGGCGTTCTCGTTTTCATTGGAAAAACAAATCAACGCCACTTCAACATGTGCCATAAACTCAAAGAGTTTGAAGAAAAGAGATGAGAAGTAGAAGGGTGGGACAATGGATATGACAAACTTTTGAGCTACTCGAGGTAGACTCGCACCAAGCAAATAGATATAGTTTCCATTTATTGCATCGGTGGAAGACCGAGATTTCCCTATATAAGCAATTCCGGGATCAAATATCTCGTCCTCGGTGGACAAGGATGAGGGAACATAAGGGGCTTCCCCCATACTAGAACCACACAAAGCATCGTCAAAAGGAGTAGACGAGTTTGTAGCACTCAAATCACGTGGTGATGACGGAGTTAGATTTGTAGAAAAATCAATTAAATCACATTTAAAATCTTTTCCATTTTTATCTTTTGAACTCTCCTTATGAAAACCCTTTTTGATTATGTTGAAAATATTTGGTGTTTCTAAGACGATGTTAGTCACACTAAAAATTCTCACATTTTGAAACCGTTTTGGTTTTGGTGGTGGCAAGTTCTCAAACGTTTATCGACGAAAAAAACCTCCCCATCGGGGTCTACATATTCATCATCCGAAAGATCTTTCATAGAAACCGGCAACTTATCAACACTTTTCAAGAATGAATGTTCGAGGTGAGGCGAAGGATTTTTCGATTCAAGTATTGACGGTTTCTTCTTTGTAGGCTTTACACTCATAACCTCCACCGGCGGAGGAAATGGTAAATTGTTTTTGGCGACATTTCCTAAAACTCTTGGTGAAAATTCTTTGCAAACGACATTGGTTGAATCACCATGGTTTAAAGTTGCAATAGAATAGACATGAGAAAGATTGGAGTTTTGTGTTGCATTGATGACAAGTTCTTCTTCATTGAAACGAAGGGTGATTTTTCGAGCATGAACATCGATAAGTGCTCTTGATGTATCCAAAAATGAACGACCCAAAATGAGAGGAACTTTTCGATCGATAGGAATGTCTACAACGATAAAGTCAACGGGATAGTAAAACTTTCCGACTTTAACGAAAACGTCCTCGGCTACTCCACATGCTAAAATCGTAGAATGATCGGCCATCTCGATAGACATGTTCGAAGGAGTAAGAGCCGGAAGCGAAAGCGATTTGAAAATCTCAAGAGGCATTAAATTAATACTAGCACCAAGATCGGCCAAGGCGTAGCATTCCTCCATATCTTGAATTGCACACGGAATCAAAAATTTACCGGGATCACCGACTTTTTGTGGTATGCGGCTAAGAAAAACCGATGAACAACTAGACGATTGTTGTAACTTCTCTTTGTTGTTTAGCATACTTTTGAAGTTTGCGGCGAATCGAGGCATCATGATTAAAGCATCGGCAAAACTTATGTTAAAATGCAAGTCACGAAACATTTTCATAAATAGTTCAAATTGATAATTTTTCCGTTCTTGTGCTTTCTCTTTGTTACGTCTCGAAGGGTAAGGTAAAGGTGGTGTAGGTTTGTCATTAGGCAACGGCCTTGGAAACTCGGGTTCCACAATTGGTATTGGTTCAACCGTAGGTGTGGTATGAGCGGTACTTCGTGGGATTGTAATGTGCTCCTTTTCGACCATCACCTCGGGTTCTTTCTCGATTTCCTTCTCCGTAGAAGTACTTGGACGAGAGATTGGTTCCTTGAAAGTTTTACCACTTCGTGTAGTAATAACCTTCATTTCTCCCTTCGGGTTGTTAATGGTATCACTAGGAAGACCACCCGAGGAAGAGGGTTTACACATGATTGCTTCAAACATCTTAGCCATTCGGTCCTCAAATTTTGATTGCCTAGCATCCGCTTTTAATAACTCTTGCTTAATCTCATGTTGTCCTAATTCCATCTTTTGTTGATTTTGTTGTAGACGTTGGACATTTCCTTCCATTTTGTTTGCATGAGTTTTAAGTTCATTAGCAAGTTCATTTTTTAGCTCGTTTTTCAACTCGGATCTTAAGCTAATCATCTCACGTTGCATATTATCAAATTTAGCATCATTTGCTTTTGCATAATCCAAAAATTCTCCTTGCAAATTTTTAGTGTGAGCATTTTGAAAACCTTGTGTAGTGTTTTGAAAATCACGGTTTTGATTTTGATTAGAAATTTGTCCATTCCCACTTTGATAATTCCCCTTGTTGTAATTGCGTGTATTGCCTTGGTAATTACCTTGGTTGTTGTTTCGATAATTGTTAACATTTTGGTTTGGTGGAGCTTGATTTTGGCGGGAACCTTGACCGTTTTGGTTGTAAGTTCCCGTTGCTACATAAGCACTCGAAGTGTTACCATCCGCGGTAATGCACTCGGAAAGATCATGAGCTCCCCCCACAAGATAAACAACTCTTAGCAACCGCTTTAACCGAAGCGGAATTGGAAGCTTCTTGAGCCTTCCAATGGGACATTAGATTAGCAAATCTATCAAAAAACCGATTTTCCTCATTAGCTTCATCATGTAAGGCATTAATGCTACGAGACGATTGTGACGAAGATGACGAACCCATATTGGCAACACTCGGTGTGTTACGCGGGTTATAAACCTTAGATCTATTCTCAATGATTTGTAAAGCCTCATTTGTCGTCTTGCACAAAAAATTACCACCCGCGGCGGCATTCAAATAATCTCGTTCATGATCATTAAGCCCATTATAAAAAGTATCCACTTGATGCAATTCCGTAAAATCATGGTGTGGACATTCATGTAACATTTCTTTAAATCGTTCCCATGCCATTGAAAAACTTTCATTATTTCTTTGCACAAATCGTGAAATCTCATTTTTCAAGTGTGTTGTTTTAGATGGTGGAAAAAACTTGTTCACAAACTTAGAAACGAGATCGGCCCATGTCAAAATCGAATTTGGTGGTTCTTTCTCGATCCAAATTTTAGCGGGTCCATCCAACGAGTATGGAAACAACATCATCTTAATGGCGTCATGTGGAACATCCTTAAACTTGCTAGTGGCGGTTAGACGGTTAAAATTCCTAATGTGGTAATGCGGGTTGTCTTTCTCATGACCTCTAAACTTATTTGCTTGCAACATCGACATTAAACCCGTCTTAATCTCAAAATTCTCCGCAAGGATGGCGGGAATCACAATAGCCTCTCCAAAACCCTCGGTGGGTGCTTGTAGCAACTCCATCATAGTACGATTAGCCATGACGACTTCTTGTTCTACAATAGGTTCAACAATTGGAGGTTCTTCAACAATCAACGTCTCTTGATTGGCTTGCTTTTGAAGTCATTTACGAGCTCGTTTTGCTTGATTACGAGTGATCATAAACTTCACGAAGAATGGGAGGTGAGCAAAGAAGATTCTTTTTGGGTGTTTTGTGAATTTTCAATTTTTTTCTGTTTTTGATGATATTTAATTTTTTGGATTTTGGTGTATCTTCGTAGACAACAATCTACAAAATCTCTCCTCGAATCAAACTCTTGATTAAAGAAGCCTCAAAGGAATGAAAACGATCACGTGGAGTGAACGCCTTCGAATGACTTTAGAACTTTGGTGAAAACCAAATTGTTCAAGAGGGTTTAATCACAAAGAAAACCAAGCAAATATAGTATACGTAATAATACTTTGGGCGGCAAAACCCTCGATTAGCCTTCAATCTCAAAATACTCACAAGCAAGCGGGGAAACGAGGCGGCGCGAAGCACTTAAGAGCCTTTTTCCTTAGGGTATATTTTATAATACCCGCCTTATACCCACCTTATAGTTTGTATTTTTCAAAATCGAGCTTCACGAAAGTATTTATCTATTTTTGCCTTTTTCTTTTTGTTTGAGATTCGAATACAATAATTAGGAGATCAAATCCCAATTAAGGTTGTGTTTTCACACTTTTGGAGATATTGTAAATTGATTGTGATACTTAATACAATATAGTAATAATATTTGTACATGAAAAACCAAGAAAACCGATAATACGTATTAGTAGAGTTCTACTAATACAAATACTATTTTGGTTAATATTAAAAACAACAATGCAAATTAATCACGACACACCTCCCCGGCAGCGGCGCCAAAGTGATTGTGGTAAATTACACCTTTTAGGAAAAAGGCGTAAAAGCGGTAAGTATTGAACAAATGACTTTAGGAAAAATCAAGTGTTAATGACCCAATTAAGTTCGTTCCCCAAGGAGGTATATGTGTGTGACTAAGATGTACAAGATTTGAGATTAATATTTGGTTTAGAAGGGGATTAGAAGAGAAAATGACGAAGACGTAAAAATAAAAATTAACACAAAATCACTACTAGAAAGTTAAAACGTAGAAGCTTAAAAACCACAAAAATAAAAATAAATTCTAAAAATTACCAAAAATTCACCAAAAATCAAAAATAAAAAACTAAGAGTTTACCAATGATCAAAACTTTTTCAAATCTTTTAAATAATTAAATATTCAATTTTTAAATGTTAATTAAAGCCCTAAAAATCAAATAAATTATCAAAAAGCCCAAATAAAGATTTTTCAATTGATAAAACTCAAAAATGACCTAAAATGATTAAAAACTATTTTTAGAAATTTTAAAACTAATAAAAACTATTTAAAATGATTTAAAAACTATTAAAACTTAAAATAATTATAGAAATTAATCTAAAAGTGATAAAATAATTCTAAAAGTTGCTAAATTCCTATTTTAATGTATTTAACCTAAGAAAAATGTAAAAAGTTGGAAAAAGTGAAATTTGAAAAATAATATTAAAATAATAATAAAATAATATTAAATATCCAAAAATTATAAAAAATTCTAAAAACTTGCAAACTAGTTATTTTAACCTAAATAATCAGAAAATCAAAGTGAAATTACCAAAATACCCCTAATGGGCCCTCAAATGGGCCAAATCCAAAAACAGTCAACCTAAATGGGCTTTTGGGCCCAAAAAGTCAAACTTGGCCCAATTGACTTGGAAAAGCCCTATCTGACTTAAAATTCAATTCTAAGAACAAAACTCTAAAGGCCCAAAAGCTGAAAATGTGCTTATCACAGCTTATTGAACACAAAGCTTATTCTTATTGGGCTTTTCAGCCCATTAAGCCATAAGCTAATGCCATAAGCTCTAATTTGACACTCAACCCTCTTTTAGGATGCTTAAGAGATCTGTCAAAAGAAATTTCCAATAAGCTAACTCAATAAGCCAGAAAATAGAAAAGCAAAAATTCACAAAACGACAAAATAGTCGTTTTTGAGAAATAATACACCTCAGAAGCTAATTTAACTTGCAAAAGCTTTCAAATGGACTCAATAAGCAATATCAATCAACAAAAATCCAATAAGCACAACCAATAAGCCAGAATAAGCACAAGAGAGCTTATGTAAAAGTCAAAGGAGTTGGTTTTCTAGTCAAACCTAAAAGTCAACCACCCAAATGCTCCAGGATGAACAAATGGGTCAAAATATGAGCACCTATTACAAAAACAAAGTTGTTGCTGGTTAAAATAAGCTATTATAGCTTATTGATAAGCTGACACCAAAATTGCACTATCAGTGGCAACTAGCAGGGGAAAGGAGTTCCCACTGCTTTGACTAATTGACCAAGCTTATTTGAGAGTTCTGGTTTGATTCAATTGGAAACAAAGGCACCCTTGTGATCAGTGAACCACAAGGAGTCAATAGCAACAATAAAATCACAAAATGATCCACACAATAAGCCACGATAAGCCAAACAGTTCACAGATATGCTCCAGATATGCAAATAAGCAGTTAAGCACTTAATAAGCAGATTTAAGCAAAATAAGCCAACCAAACTTAACCAGATGCACACATAAGCTATATAGACTAACAATAAACACAAAGCAACAAGACTCAAACACTGAATCAAAGAAATCAACAAGATCAAAGCACTAGAAGTTACTGATGAGCAATGAACAATATGTAGAAACAGTTTGCTGATATACTTGACACTTGATCCAATTTCAAGCCTCAAATCCTTCTACCCTGGTGTGATTAACTATGATTTAGCACTTGTTACCCTTAACCTATGCTTAGATCTAGGTGTCCTCAAAATCCTAGCCAATTTTACCAAGTTATGAAGATTTTATAGCCAATCTATGAATCAATGTGTTCAAACCCACAAAACCTGCAAACAGATGAACATATGCACCCAAATAACAGATACCAATACTTGAAACCAATAAACAAGCACTTAACAAGCCACAAATCCAACTTATGTAGTAATCCCAAACACTCCTTAATCAGTCACTTATCAAAGAAACTTGTGATTTCTTCTAATAACCTACTGATTTTAATGATCAAAAACACTTACTAGGCAACTACTAACACAATCAAACACATAAATCACCAGCACACACACAATGTAGGTCCTCGTAATCTTGGATTATCCTTGTGTTCGAATGATTTAAAGAAATAGAAAGATAGATGAAGAACTAGAGAGAGAAACTAGAGAGAGGTTGGAGAGAAAATGAAATATTAGATTGAATGTGTGAAAGTGAGAATGACCAACCCCTCCTAACATGCTAGGAGGGGTTTATATAGCCCACCCTACATGTGGGCTATATGGGCTATATTGGATCACGAGCCCAATATCATTGGAGTGACCGATCCTTTCTAAATACGTAAAAACGTATTTCCAACAATCTCCCCCAAAGGGAGGTCACTCCAAGTTACAATGTCCTAAATAGTCTATAGCTCGTGATCTATGCTAATAATGATGTGACCGAGACTTTCCTTGGAAAAACGTATTTCCAACAGTCTCCCCCAAAGGGAGGTCACACCATTTTACAAAATCTTAAACCTAGCATACTATGCTTGAGTCTTCGATCTTGTTCTTGTGAATATGCTGGTGAGATCTTTGACTTTAGTCTTGAGCATGTTCTCTTGCTTTGACCTTGTGCATTCATCACTTGTGATATTCGCCTCTTCGTGACTTCATGTTCCACACACTTATACCTTTATAATTCTTGAAAGCTTCAGAGTTTGATATAGCGGAAGACTTGACCTTCAGACTTTCTTGAATTCGTTGAAGTACTGAGTGTATGCAGTATAAGCATGTGGGGACGACTTCTTCTTGGATTCCGCAACGCCACCGTCTTCAAATGCCGCAACATAAGTAGACACGAAAGAAATGGCTTTGAACATTTCATTCTAAATCGGTAGCATTTTACCTCCGGTCGGTGAAGACCGTTGGACGATATTAGATATCGTACCCGTGACGGATAGTTTCAATTAAGTAACTTCCTGACAGGATTTCGCGGGTAAACCCGTTCTCTTTATTCGACCGTCCAAAGCTGACTGCGAACATAAAGAGTGAATCATTTGGATAATAATATCCGCATGATTTGAAGCCGTCAATTCATGTTCCTGGAACAAGTGAAATTCAATTAAGAACCGCACCATCGTTGCTTTCCAGTTGTCACGAGCTTGATTCGTATAGAATCTTGCAAGTTACCTACCAAGTGCTGTTTGAGGTTAACACTAGAAGGATTTCCACTCATCACCGTGAACACAAAGGTATCACTCTGAGTGTTCTGGCAAGATCACTTAGATATTGCGTAGAGGCCTGGAACGTGTTTAAATTCAGTTAAGAATTAAACAGCCGTTGCTTTCCAGTTATCACAAGTTTGATTCATAAAGAATCGCACAAGTCACCTACCATGAGCTTTTTGATATTCGCTCAAGAAGGATTTCCATCTTCATTGTAAATACTTTCGTATTACTCGGATGTTCAGGCAAGATCATGAAGATTTTGCGTAGGACTCTTAAGATCTTTCTTACTTTTCACAGTGTGTGAAGAAGCAAGGAAATATGAAAGTGTGTCCTAATGAGATATTTGATGATCTCAAATGGCTCTAGACTCGATCGTGCACTTTGGATTTTAGTGATCGGAGGCTGGAGAGGAGTGCCACCTTTTCAATACCAATTTATTCGGAGTGAATAAATCAATAGATAACGTGTTGTCTCCGTGTGATTAAAACAAATATCTTTTAAGAGATATCTGAGTTAGCTGGGATGGGTTGTGCTTTGCATCACTGGGTCCATGATGTCTGTCTTCAATATCAAGAATCATTAAATAATGATCTTAATAGCATATGTATTGACCCGGTTTCTGCCTAAGTTGTAAGGAGGGCTTCTTTCTTTACACCCTTTATCTTTACAATTATTTTTCATTCTTCAACCCCTTCAATGCTTACCAATACGTCATCACTAGCACCTTGTTGTGATTGTTCCAGTGCTAACTTAAGTACTTGGTCGGCATTCAGCTACGTTCACAATCTTTCTCCATCTTTCCTAAGGACTACTATTTCTAGCTATGGAATGTCCTTGGGAAGATTCCTCCGGTTCTAGAGGAATCATTGGACTTTAACCTATCCTACCATCCTTATGTCACCACAATCTTCACCGTCGTGAATAGAGATGTTTTGGGTAAGTGTATGTCACTATGAAATCCATTTTGATAGTGCAAATCCATTTTGCTCCCCCTTAACATATGCCACGATATCCGAAAACATTTCGCACATGTCGGGATGAGCTAGCACGTTAAGTCAAACTATTTGTGATTAATCATTTCCCATATTAAATCACATTTTCTCCCCCATATTAAAAATATTAACCCAATCGATGTTTTTAATATCAATTGATTTAATAGCATTTTAAGAAAACTTGGGAAGAAAAATGCAAATCCAATTATCTTCATGATTTTAACAAGCTCCCCCTCAAATTAATGAGGGTGTACTTGAAACGTAAATTAAATACCTTTTAAACACAAGTGTAAGGTATTTATTACGTGCAAAGATCAGATATAATAATAAATTCACAAGATTAGCAATGTACGAGGTTGGACCTGAATAATGGAGAACATCATATGAAAGAAGCACATGGTTCTTGTTCACGAATGTTGGTCACCTCGTCACGTCCCCGAGAAAATTAATTCTCGTTGTTGAGTCAAAGCTTTCCGGTGAAATGCTTGACTTGATTATGAAAAGCGGGTTGCTATCTGAAATAATAGCAAACCATATTGAGCATGTTTTAAAAGTTTGAACTTCTGCTCGAACTTTATTTACAACCCCGTGTCATTATTGAATGACATTTCTAGGTTCGTAAATATTATCGATTCCAGAAGACATGCTCTTTTTATCAAAACATTTTTGAACACACAATTTTGAAAGATTTAGAAAAACCTTTTTGAGAAATTCTCGAAAAATTGTGTTCAATGTTTTGAAAACCAATTACTTGAGCTTAAGATGTTGAATATCTTACAAAACGAGCTCAAGTCCGAGAAGTTGTAAACTTCCCGTTGTTAAGGATAAGTTACCATCGGCGATAAACTTTCCTTTTTATTGAAGAACGAGTTCTAAGCTGACATTTACTTAGAAGTCGTTTTCATGAGCTTGAAAAACTTTGACTGTTTTAACGTAAAGCTCATGACCGAGAAAGGTAAATTTCTCGTTATGAGGAAAAGTTCTCTTATTTAAAAGATTCACTTTCCTTTCTGAGCTTAAAACCTGGAATGTTTTAATACAAGCTCATGACCGAGAAAATTTAATTTCCCGTTACGAGGATAAGCTATCTTTAAAGATAAGCTTTCCTAAAATTGAAGTCCGAGTTACAGTCTGATATTTAACTGTAAGTCATTGTGCATGAGCTTAAAAACTTTGAATGTTTTTAATATAAGCTCATGCCCGAGAAAAATTAATTTCTCGTTGTGAGGATAAGTTTATCATCGGCGATAAACTTTCCTTATTTTGAAGATCAGGTCATCATCTGACATTTAATGAAGAGCCTTATACACGAGCTGAAAACCGTTGAATGGTTTTAGGATAAGCTCGTGTCCAAGAAAACTTAATTTCTCGTTAAAAGGGTAAGTTATCGTTGCGTAGATAAACTTCCCTGTCTCTGAAGTCCGGGTCATCGTCTGTCATTTAACGAGGAGCCATTGTGCATGAGATTAAAAAACTTGGAATGTTTTTGATATAAGCTCATGCCTGAGAAAAATTAATTTCTCGTTGTTAGGATAAGTTTACCATCGGCGATAAACTTTCCTTTCTTTGAAGAGCGAGTTATAGTCTGTGATGTGACTATAAGTCCTGATGCACTGTAAGCTTAACTGGAAATCCCCTGATATACTTGTTTCTTAGATATCAGCTTCTTTAGCAACCAAACTCCGAGAGTGTCCTTAATTGAGTGGTATACAATGATTGGACCGCTTCTTTCTTTTGGATCATTCTTTTTGGTACCTGCATTCTCATTAGGATTTTGCATGCTTTGATATGGGTTAGCGATATCTATCTTAGAAGCAAGTGGGGGTTCAAAATTTTCTTTTCTTGTGCTAGAGGTGACCTGAGAAGAGGATTCACTTATCTTAGCTGGCAAACGTTTCCTTTTATAGAAAACCTTAAGTTCAGGCTTAAGTGATGTATCCTCCTTTTCAATTTCCTCCCTAGTAGTCTTAGTAGAATCAGAGACTATCCTAGTTAAAGGGCACTCGTTTCCTACAAGAGTGAAAGTTCTACCAGTGGGGCGCCACATTTTACCAATGGGTTTGATTTTAGCTACCCACTGAGATTTAAGTCTAGCACGGGAGTTCACCTCATTAAGTAATTTCTTGATACAAGAATCATGATTGGCTTTAAAGACACATTTCCTACATGTTTTACAAGTAGCATATTTAATGTCCGAGTAAGATCTAGAGTTCCTAGAGGATTGATTGATGCTCCTAGGATGTGACATGCTACGGTCAGCAGTGTTGGGTAAACTAGAAGGCATCTGTCTAGGTTTGAAATTCCTATCTCTTACTTGTGTCTTTTGTTTAGCTTCCTTTAGACCAAATGTATGGCGAACGTCTTTTGAACTAGTTCGAGACGTATTCTTTGGACTATGTCTAGGGAGACTAGATGCAATCATGTGATTAGGTCTTGCAAAAGCTGGTTTAGTCACATTGGGCCTAGATGGTGGAGTGACCGGTCTAGAAAGATGAACCATATCAACTTGGGAGGCAAACCGCGGTCTCGAGGATTTTGGTCGCTCAGATCTAAATGCAGTCGGTTGTCTAACAGACTGAATTTGAGGCGGTTTCCCCAAGATTGATGGTTTTTCAAGCTTAGTATCCACACTAGTTCCTTTAGTTTTCCTTAATTCATTTTTCAACGCAGCTATAGCAAAAACCTTTTCCTGAACTTGAGCCTTTAAAGTCTCATTCTCTTTGAGCAATTCATCTTGGGATGCCAACTTAAATTCAAGCGACTTAATTTGTCTCACAAAATTATCTTTTTCAGCTTTAGAATCTTGAATTTTTTGATTTAATTTTCTTTCAAGAACAACGTTTGAATTTACAAGTTTTTCAAAATACTTTTCAAATTTATCCGTTTTCTTCGAAAATTCAATTTTGGCATCCTCAAGAGCTTTAGATTGCTGAGCTAAAATCGTTTCAAGCTCTTTAATCTTGGAATCAGAATCAGTTAGAGAAGCAGTCATAAAGCATTTATCATGATGAACTATAGCATTCTGAACAATTTCTCCCCTATTTTGACTCACATCGGATGAATCTGAAGTGGTAAAACTATCACCCTTTTCCATCCCATGTTTGTCATAATTAGGTTTGGAATGCGCAACATGCGGTGGTTCATCGATGTAGACATCATATACCACATTCCTTTGTACCGTGTTTGTAGACTCTTCGTCAGATACGGGTATGGTGTCATCAATCCCTGACATGCTGCTTGTATCATGCTTACCTCCCGAATCCTTGCTCTTGCAATCTTTAGGCTCCAAGTTGTCAATCGTATGATCATTCTCCTCTTGCATCTGCATCGTAGATTCTTGCACTCCATTATCATACTCTTGCTGAAGTCTGGATCTTTCATAAATCGAAGACGAAACCGATGTCATAAATTTCAATAGTTTATCACGGAAATCTTTAACCTCGTTCTGTGTGTATTGAAAAAATGACCGGTATATCTCTGAATTGTCAGACTTGATGATATTGAATTGGAGGAAAGGCGTGAGTTGTGTCACTAGAGCTTGATATGCAGATGCTGATGCAGAGTGATTAAAGTCTTCTTTGTGAAGTTGCTCAGCTAGTTGGTTCAAGTTGAGGAACATTGAATCGATGAATATATAGCGATCTTGACCGAAGAGTGTCAGAAATTCGCTTCCTCCTTGAAACCAAGAAATGGTCACTAGATGAGACTGGAGTAGTCGAAAGAACGTTATACCACTTTCTCTAGCTGTGTTTTGCATGAGATGCAAGTCTCCCTCTCGAGATGTCGATTTCAACGAATCCATTAAAAATCGATGATAAATGAAAGTAAGGATTACTTGTCGATCGATCAATGAAAGAAAGTAATTGTGTTTGTTGTTGTGAGTAGAAGTCGAGAAATAATGTTAAAATCCCCTAATAATTGTTCTCGATAAACCAAAAATTCCAAGACAAAATTACACACGATTCCACAAACTGCAAGTTTGTTAAAAAATTTCAAAAACACGTTTTTGAAAAATCTTGAAATACTTGTCACTGTATCGGAATCCTCAAATTTAATCCGTCGGAATACCCATCGGAATAACCATCGCAATACCCATCGCAATATTACCCATCGGAATGTTTGATCGGAATGTCACACTATCTTAATGTCCAGATCGGAATGACCAGATCGGAATGTCACTATCGGAATGTCCAGATCGGAAAGCCCAGATCGGAATGTAGCTAAAATAAAATGGACAGAGTGACGACATAAGGATCCCTTAAACCCGTCGGAATCCCAGATCGCAATACTCGATCGGAATGCTCAGATCGGAATAAGGTGTCGTAATACAGTGATCGCAATGTGGAACCAGCTGGTTATTGCGATCAAGTTCCTCTCAGTTGTACTTTCCGATGGATATGTTTGCTTGAATTTCGGAAATAAGAACACAATGCCTTTTTGAACTTTTGATCCAAGAAAGAACGTGTTTTAACCAAAATCAAGATACCAAAATCTCTACAACAAGTAACTAGATAACGTGTATCAAGATCAAAGCATAAAAACACAAAAAAAATTTGGACGTGGGTATGGATTATCAAAACACAAGAACAAAACGAATCAAACCAAGGCTCTGATACCATTTGTAGGTCCTCGTAATCTTGGATTATCCTTGTGTTCGAATGATTTAAAGAAATAGAAAGATAGATGAAGAACTAGAGAGAGAAACTAGAGAGAGGTTGGAGAGAAAATGAAATATTAGATTGAATGTGTGAAAGTGAGAATGACCAACCCCTCCTAACATGCTAGGAGGGGTTTATATAGCCCACCCTATATGTGGGCTATATGGGCTATATTGGATCACGAGCCCAATATCATTGGAGTGACCGATCCTTTCTAAATACGTAAAAACGTATTTCCAACAATCTCCCCCAAAGGGAGGTCACTCCAAGTTACAATGTCCTAAATAGTCTATAGCTCGTGATCTATGCTAATAATGATGTGACCGAGACTTTCCTTGGAAAAACGTATTTCCAACACACAAATACTTAAAATCAAAGCACAAAATCCAAAACAGTCATAAACATGAAATTTTTAGGGGAATCTTAACAAGAGCTTATACCTGCCTTCCACAACATCCTAGGAAGGCCAGCAATGCTCCTTGGACCTTGTTCAACAACTAGAACAAGACCAAGGTACTTCAACAAGGATGATCAAAGCCTGCTGATGTTCAAAGCAGAACAAGGCTTTGATTATGATATATCTTCAACACAAGCAACAAACAAACTCAACCAAAGGCTTAGAATCCTTCCCAGGCTTGGTGTCAACAAGCTTGAAAGAACTCAAGGCTTAAGGCTAAGGGTTAATACACAAAAATAAGCCAAAATCATAAACAAGGACTTCAAGGCTTTTGAACCTTGAAAACCTTTCAAACCTAGACGTGCCTTAACCACAAGGTTAAGGAAGGTCTAAACAATCAAATGGAACTCAGAATTAGGCTACTCAAACACCAAACTTTTAACAAAATCAAAAAGAGATTTCAAATTTCAGAAATTCAAATTTTATTAAGCTTAAAAAGGAATTACAAAGATTAATAGCCTAAAACTGGAACAAAGGGACTCTCACATGTTGAGGTCTCCTTTTATAGGGAAATGCCTGGCTAAACACTATTCACAAACCCTAGATGTGATTTCTCTATAATGCCCTAAGTCTTCTAGACGTTTTCTTGGTGTGAGCTGTCCAAAATGCATCCAAACCGTTTAAAATAGCTTTGTGATGAAGCAAATGATGTGGGCTGTTGATCTTGACACGTGGCAAGCCTTGGTGAGGAAGTTGTCACATGATGGTGAAACGGTTTTGGTGGTGGGGCCATTTGGTGAGTGGGAGTGAGTGTTTTAAGGTTAGGATGAGATTATAGGCGTGTGAATCAAGTGTGGGTAAGGGTAATTTCATTTTACGCTTTGTTTAAGTTGGTGTAAAATCTGGGTTCTTGACTGCTACAGTAATACCTTTTGATCCGTTTTTGTAGGATTGGGGAAGTGTTTGGCGCATTTTGTGTTTAAATGTTTCAAATGCCCATGTTTAACCCTTCTCTTTCCTTTCTTTTGTCATTTATGTTTAAAAACCCATCAGCGTCTAAATCCTTTGTAACAACTTTTCACCACTTGTCATTTTTGGCACATAACTTTTCAAAAAGGTTTTCAAGGGTTCTTTTTGCTATTTTGAGATATTTCAAGGACTGATCTTGGACAATGTTGATCTTCAAAGGTCTTCAATGTGTCTTTGGCTTGATGAGGGACCATAATTGACAATTTTGTTTTGTTGAGGGACTATTCTTGCCATTTCTTCAAAGTTGAAGGACCTTTTGTGTAATTTTGACAAACTTAAGTGACCAAACTTGTAATTATGAATATACAAGGGTTTTAAGTGTCATTTCTTCAATAAATGAGGATCAATCTAGTTTGTCTTCAAGTCTTCAAGGGTATTTGTTGAGAATTCCATGATTAGGGCACGGTTCTTTGTACGGCTTCGTTTCTCGTGTCCGTTTTTCTTTGTAACTTGTGATCTTTTGTCTTTTTCACGATATCCATACCTAAAATACACAAGTAAACAAACACAAGCATATATATGGTATTTTTATGACATTTTTATGCATTTAAAGCCCGAAAAGAACGATGAGATCATGTATAAATGCCATCTCATCAATGTTCGCCAAAGCATTATTTTATCACTATATACAAGGGTTTTAAGTGTCATTTCTTCAATAAATGAGGATCAATCTAGTTTGTCTTCAAGTCTTCAAGGGTATTTGTTGAGAATTCCATGATTAGGGCCCGGTTCTTTATACGGCTTCGTTTCTCGTGTCCGTTTTTCCTTGTAACTTGTGATCTTTTATCTTTTTCACGATATCCATACCTAAAATATACAAGTAAACAAACACAAGCATATATATGGTATTTTTATGACATTTTTATGCATTTAAAGCCCGAAAAGAACGATGAGATCATGTATAAATGCCATCTCATCACACCCCCATACTAAGCCATTGTCGTGCCCTCACGCAATGCTAGAATAAAGTATCTAAGCATCACAAAAGTTCAAATTTTATTAACCTTTATTGAAGAGTAAAAGACTTGCAACATACTCCGATGATGTGTAAAGACATAATGTATGATTTTCATCACAAAAAGTGACTTTTAGGGTCAAAGAATAGAAACAAGTAAATGTCCCTTAGAGTAAACTTCGTCATCCTTGATTGTCATACATTCCATGCTAAGTGCAAAAACGAGATCATTGTTGGTACAAGTCACAATGCTAACACTACTCATACGTCCAAATTGTGTAATACTTTTTCTCCCCGCAATCCTAGTTATTATAAAAGGAAATGGGTTACTAGCATTTTTTATCTATTTGTCATGGATCACAAGTGATTCATATTGACTTTATTTGAGTAGTTATTAGTCCGAAAGCAAAGTAGCATGATTTGATCAATAGTTAGCCGAAGGACAAAATCTTTTAAAACGGCTTCTCGTGTATCTCCTTAAGTTCATATCTTGGCATAACTCGTTTCACGATTTGAGACCTCTCTCGGACCGATATTTGGCATGTACTTCATACTTCAAATCTTGGGAAGACGTTCTTGAAATTATGGTCTTCTCTTCATATATTTGGAATTTCTTCACTTGACGTTTTTTAGAGATTCTTCATATTGGACCACGACTTCATCATTTTTCTTCAATCTTTACTTTGGATTTTGATATACAATGATCCGCCTCCTTTTCGGACTTGGATATATTTATCCTCATACCTTGTTAGGGTCTTTTTGGATAGACTTTCTCCATGATCTTTAGGGGAGTAATAGCTTCTCGTCGTGTGTCTCGATCCTTCATATTGATTTAGGAATAATGATACTTCACATCATCTTTGGATCTTTAGCAAAAATAGAGCTCCTCATACCTTGTTAGGGCCTTTTTGGATAATCGCCAATCTTCGCGCCCGCTTCAATAAGTTATGCCTTGGCTATGAACTCTATTCAACCCCGAGCAACTTTTAAACGATCTTGCGCTAGAGGCTAAGTAACCTTTCAAATCGTACGACCTTACTTATTGGAATTATGATTTATTCCTAATGCATTGATCTTATGGGAAGAAAAAGCCACAATTAAAAACATATGACTTTTTGAAAGAACATTTCCATGTTCTACGTTTAGCATGATCACTTGTCTAACTCTATCATTTCTCGTTCTTCACTATATAAAGACCTCTAATTAAAGAGACTCGTGAATACTTAGCCATGCAAGTCAAAATTAAGCCAAATTTGGATTAGCTTTCATTAAGACTATATCAAATCAAAGTTTTGGGTTTTCAAGCCACCTATAGGATCTTGCACTTTCTTGGACTTTTTCAAGTTTAGAGAATGCGTTTTAAAGTTCCCTTGATAAGTGACTTTCTAGAATTAATTATAGGAACTTGTGAAAAGTTCTTGTTCTTAACCCGAATGAATTAAGACTTTCGCGTTTTAAAGCTCCCTATATAAAAGTCTAGCAAAACTTGAATTGAGCGGGTTAAGGAATGTAAATGGCTCCAAATGCCCATCAAGTCAAAAATTAACTCTTATTCTACCCATCGGAAAATATACATTCGTGTCTTAAAAACACTTATGAAAACTAAGAAAAATTTTAAAATTTGGCCATTTTTAGCCTTATTTGCAAAACAAAACATTGAAAATTGGAAAGCGTGAGGGCGTAGCAAAGCAAGTATCTATTCACCAATGTGTTCATGCTTTAATTACAAGGAGAATAAAGATTTGGTTAAGAGTTAAGATATCAAATCTACACCGCAAGAATCCTCATTTATTAAGCAATTAAATATACAAGCGGGAAGAAAGAGCCACAAAAACCATATAAGCAAAAATTAACCCTTAAACTTATTATCAACTCTATCATCTCTCGTTCTCCACAATTTAAAATATCAAGGAATGAGACTCGTGGATGCTTAGCCTAATAAACTAATTAAGGTCCATATGGTTAAGGATACTAGCTAGAGTAAACTTCGATAAGTAAACTCGGGTTGCGTCAAAATATTCACGACGGGCCTAATATATCAAAGACATCTAAACTTGTTAAAACCATTTTATTTATTTATTTATTTTGAATTTATTCTTGAAATGGAAAATATAAATAGGATGCAATGATAAAAGGAAAGAAATAAATGAAAAATACTACTAGGCCGAAATAGATCAAAAATTTGAAAAAACGTGGAAAATTTTTTAAATTTTCCGGTTAAATGGGGTCAAATTCATGGAAAAGCCCACTAAAATTCGATAGAAGTCCCCCTACACTTAATATAAACGTTGTACTCATTGTTTAGGCATGTGGGAAAATAAACTCCCCTACACTTAGGACATTGAGTACGTTGTTTAAAATCGAGCTAAGGAAGGGACAACTAAAGTGATTACATTTATTTGTCTTATTTATATACAAGATTGAATCACAATAGCAAAAACTTATCGAAGGAACCGGGTACACGGGAAACACGGGAACACGGGTCGTGTCAAAAGCATCAAAAGTGGATCATTAAGCACATGTCCCTGCACACAACATCACAACACAAACAAACAACCTACTTGGCTCCCCCCTACACTTATTGGCAAAAATGGGTGAAGGCGAAAAAGGGTGGAAAGGATGGTAAAGATCTAACCTAGTTAAACGATGCTTGATTTTTCATCACGAGTCTCTAGCTCGACTCGAATTCCCGAATGTTATCATTCAAATGGAAAAATCATGGAAAAACCTAGATTTCCAAGGGAGGAAAATCTCTCCATGATAAAGGTGAAGCAAGGTCATATAAGGCATACCCCATGAAAATCCAGCCTGGTCAAACACATAATTTCCATCACAAAAGGAAATAAACCCCGAGGTGGTACGCAAGTCAAAGAAAATTGGGGTATCCTTAGGCAACGATCTCTTAAACGAAAGGGTAGTATGGTGATATGGCAATGAAAGCACGAAGTTCTCTATTCCGGGATCAAACACCGGTTCCTTAACGGGAAAATAGCAAGAGGTGTCGACATTTAAGCTCAAAATATCATCAAAATCCAAAGTGGGAAGGTCATCCTCTTCCAAACTTGATGTGAAACATAAGTATCGTCAGAGTCATAGGAAAACTCTTCCTCATGAGGAAAATAGGTATTTAGAAAGACATCTAAATCCTCCTCAAATGGAATAACCTCTAAAGTCAGAATGATCTCTAAGAGTGGAGGGTCCTCCTCAATAGTCATGACTTCTAAAATTGGAGTATAAAAGTCAAAAGGAGTTTCCATGGAAGAATCACTCATAGAGATATGAGGTACATTAAGATCATGGGGTGGGTCATCAAAGTTAATGAGATCACTTAAAGAAGTGTCATCATCATAAGTATCAAAGATTGGGGTATCATAAATGGGTGGGTCAAAAGTGGGTGGGGCAAAAGATAAGTCGTCTAAACCGAAGATAGTGTGATCACTTGAAGAACTGTCATCACTATAGGTGTCCTAAATAGGAGTTTCAAAATTTTGAGGCTCGAAGGGAAGGGATGAATCTATCACAAAATCATTTTTATTAGACTTTTCAATTCCAAAAGGATTAATAAAAATCCCTTCATTATCATAATTAAGAACATCAATCATATTGACCGACTCTTTTCCATTTGATTTTGTTGTGATTTTTCCCATTTTAAAAACTTGTTGTTCATCCCGAACCCTAAGAATTAACTCCCCTTCGGCCACGTCAACTAAGGCTCTTCCGGATCGTAAAAATGGTCTACCAAGTATTAACGGAATACGAGGAGCCATCTCATAGTCGACGACGACAAAGTCCAAGGGAAAAGTGAATGTACCAACTCGAACAAAAACATCATCGGCAATACCAACGGGGTATGCGAGAGTTCGATTAGCTAACTCGAGAGTCATACGAGTCGGTACAAGGTCGGGTAAGGACAATTGTTTCCAAACCGAAAGTGGCATAAGATTGATGCTAGCGCCGAGATCCGCTAAAGCCATACAATCATCGATTTTAGGAAACGAGCAAGGTAACACGAATCGTCCAGGATATCCTAGCTTTTCGGGAAGCTCTTTGAGAAGAATCGCGGAACAATTCTCATTTAAATGGGTGTTCGCGAGCTCAGCCATTTTTTCTTTCTTATTAAGCAAATCTTTAAACATTTTGACAAATTTTGGCATTTGAGCAAGTGCTTCAATAAGGCTTATATTAACATTGACGTTGGAAATCATTTTCAAAAAGTTAGAGACATGAACGTCATCTTTGGTGAGCACTTTAGCCTTGTCTAACCTAGAGGGATAAGGGATATTAGGCTTAGACTTTAAAGGTTGAGAAGGAGAAGGAATCGCTTCTTGAAAAACCGTAGGGATAGGCTCTTTCGGCAATGGAACACTAGTACTAGGAGTGGTAGTGGGAGGAATCACCGGGGGGAGTAGGATTACTCATTATGACCTCCGGGCCTTGTCTCTCCTTTATGGGCGAAGAGATGGAAGGTCCCACTAAAGTGGCTCCACTTTGAGTATTGATGGCACTCACATTAGCACGAGGGTTAATCTCGGTATTGGATGGTAACTCCTTAAGGTCTAAGGGCTTGAATCATAGTCAAAAATTTCTTATTGGTCGATTCTTGCATCTCTTTCATAATTCGCTCATGGTCGGTCAAATTTTGTAGAACCAAGTCCATTTGAGGATTGTGCGTGTTCATTTGATTAAACCCTTGATTAGGAAAACCTTGATTAGGAAAACCTTGGTTTTGATATTGAGGTTGAAAACCGTTGTTATTATGAAAACCTTGGTTATTATTTTGAA
Source organism: Glebionis coronaria (assembly GCA_025667525.1). Taxonomy (NCBI): domain Eukaryota; kingdom Viridiplantae; phylum Streptophyta; class Magnoliopsida; order Asterales; family Asteraceae; genus Glebionis; species Glebionis coronaria. The sequence goes on from CM046880.1 coordinate 23,827,267, forward strand.
ACACTTGATTTTGACCATTAAAATTCCCTTGATTTGCATTCCCTTAAAAATTACCCATTTGAGGACCTTGGTTCCTATTTTGGTATTGGGTATTTTGGGCGGGTGGGGGTGGTCTTTGTGGTGCTACAAAACCCGGGGGAGCCAAATATTTAGTACTTTTATTAGACAAATGGTTAACATCAACATTTGGTTTAAATGGAACCCTTTCATTAGCATTAAAAGCACAAACTTGTTGTTGTTGATTATAAACCTTGTCACAATTGAAATATGAATGTGGTCCACCACAAGTCTCACACGTTTCACTAGTTTCTTTCAAGGCATTAACTTGTTCATTGAGGGTTTTGGTTTTTAGAGCAAGTGATTCAACAAGTGAAGTGAGTTTATCGATTCTCTTGTCACTCTCACTAGAACTAGCACTTGCCATAGTGGCCCTAACACTCTTGGTTTGCACTTTAGCCTTGTTTTCAATTATGGCCCAAGCCTCGTTCATGGTTTTCACAAGAATATTGCCCCCCACGGCACTATTAAGTGAGTCTTGGTCTTTTAGAGTTAAACCATTGTAAAACGTATTAACTTGATGCACTTTAGTGAAACCGTGTTGTGGATATTTTCTTAAAAGCTCTTTAAATCGATCCCAAGACTCACTAAAAGTTTCCCCATATTTTTGCTCAAAGTAATGATTTCATTCCTTAAAGATGTGGTCCGTGATGGTGGGAAAAAGTAGTTAATGAACTTGGTCTCTAAATCAATCCATGTTGTGATACTTTGGGGTGGTTCCTTATCAAGCCAAACCCGGGCTTGTTCCTCGAGGGAAAAAGGAAAGAGTTGTAAGCGAATAGCCTCTTGTGGCACCCCATTGTATTTCACCGTATTAGCCAATTGTATGAAACGTTTGATATGAGCGTGTGGATCATCATTAGTACGGCCTAAAAATGGTGTAGCGGAAACCATTTGAATAAAACCCGTTTTAAGTTCAAAATGATTTGCTCCAATATCCGGCATCACAATCGCGTCATCGTTTCCTTCAACGTGAGATTGTAGAATCTCAATCATTGGTCGATTATCCGTTGCCATCGTTATGTCGAAAGCTCGATTCTCGGGATCGGCTTGAATGACGGTCTTTTTGTTTTTCTTCTTCTTCTTCTTCTTTTTAGAAAAATTGAAAGAATTTGGTACACCAATCGGTATGTATGTATGCGCGCGAGTGCGCATACAATTAAAACTTTGGAATGAGGTAGGTGACCTCGGTCGACTTTGAGAGGAAAAGGATTTTCCCTCTCGAGGTGCAATATGAAAAAGCTACAAAAATATATACTTAATTACTAATTGAGTTGGCAAACCAATAATCGGTCGTCCCTCTCAATATACGCACAAGCAAGCGGGGAAACGAGGTGGCACAAAGCACTTAAAAACCTTTTTCCTTTGACGGCCTTTTATAGCGCGCCGCCTTATACCCACCTTATAGTTTGTATATGTCGAGTTCAAACGTCTTACTAGTATTTATCTATTTTGCCCTTTTATTTGTTTAGGATGCGACTACAATAGTTAGGTGATGAAATCCCAACTAAGGCTTATTTGAAAAGTAGGTAAATTAATGTTCTACGTAATATAATATAGTAAAAGAAAAATCTTTTTTTGTATTTTTTAGGAAAAATATATATTCACAAGAAAAATTGAAAGAAATCGAACTAAAAAAATAACACTAATACGTAATTTTTTTTTTGTGTAATACTTTTAGGAAAAAGTATTACTTTTGGATTTTTTTTAATTTTTTTGGTGTAAATCTCAGGAAAGAATTTGCTTTTGTGATTTTTTAATTTTTTTGTATTTAATCTTTTTGATTTTTTTTTGTGTTTTTTATTTTTTGTGCAAGAAATTAACGTTCAAAGCGAACGGATCCCAAAATCCAAACGTCTTCACGAAAAATCGTCAATCGTACGAACGAAGCGGCAGCGGCGCCATTTTAATACTAGATATTTTTCAATCTATTAAGCAATTAGTTGTTCGTTTTCCTCGACTCGACTCGAATTGAAATCGGACTAAGCGTAAGACTTAATTTATTTTTGGTAAAATAATTTTTGGAATTTTAAACTAAAAGCTATTTAATATAAAACTATTTAATCTAATTTAAAAATTAAACTAATTTAAATAAAAACTATTTTAAAACAAATCTAATTTAAATTTAATAAACTAATTTTAAACTTAAATAAATCTAAAAATTTAATGTAAAATAAATTTATTTAACACTATTTTTTTATAGAAAACTTTAAATGAAATCTATTTTTAAGTAAAACTAAATGGAAAACTAATTTTAAAAACTAATTTTAAAAACTAAATTTAAAAACATAAAAGAAAACTATTTTAAATAAAAGTAAATTGAAAACTAATTTAAAAACTGAATTAATATAAAACTTATAATTAAATATAACAAAACTAAAGACTTGAATTAAACTAATTTAATTAAAACTGGCACTAACAAGATACCCTATATTAATTCAAAGACATAAAGTAAAACACAAATAAGGGTTCAGTTGAGTTGGTTGTGTTTGTTGGCTTGTGTACGAGAGGTCCTGTGTTCGAATCCAGGAGGGACTATTTTGCTATTTATTTTTTTTTCTTATGAACTTTATACAGATAAATTGTATCTGTATGTTTTAGACAAAACAGCAACTATTAAATATCAAAATAAGCTAGAACCAAAAGCAGTTAATAAGCAAATAAGCTAGATAAAATAAGCTAGGACAAAGAACCTAATAAGCAATAAAAACTAAACTGAAATCTTAACAGCTAAAATAAGAAAGCAGATAAACAAAAGAATAAAGCAGTACTAACCAAAACTAAGCAACTAATAAGCAGATCTACTAAACTTATCTAAATCAAAATGAAATAAGCAAAAGGTAAATAAGCAAATAAGACATCAAACCAAATCAACTAAACTGACTATCACTAAGCAGATCTACGCAAACTAAATACCAAATAATAGCAAATTCCAACAAACAGTAACTAAAACAAGCAGATAAATTCAAATATTAATCTAAACATTAACAATAAAAACTAAAGGAGATTTAAAACCTTGTGATGAATCCTTTGGGGAGAAGGATGGCGCTGAGCCACCTTGTGAACTAAAGCAACAAATCAAACACCACCTTATTTCCCAAATATTCGAACCATCCAAGAACATCAACAGTAACCAAATAAAAGGAACTTCGAACAGTAACTTTTTTATTAAATTTCCAGTGGGGAAATTTATTACACTTTCCTCTTTTTTTATATTTTATTTAATCGAATAACAGTAATATAAAAAGATGAAGCAGATTATAAAAACTTGACAGGAATTAAAATGAGAGACGAATTAAATAAAATCAACTTTTCATTAATAAAAAGAAATTTAATACAATACTGAAAATTAAAAAGTACAATAAACCTAAAACTAATTTTGCAGAAAATTAAAATAAAGAAAAGTGCTCCCAATAAATTACAATTGAAGTGGTTTTATAGAGAAACCCTAAAACTTGGTGCCCAAGGTCTTCGATCATGGTCGTTCTTCCATATTCTCTTTCTTCTCTTCTCATCAAACGGCGGAAAATCACTTGAGCCACGGATTGCCAGCTTGGTGTGTTTGTTGTGTTTGTTTAGGCTGATGTGGATGATTTATATTGGTGGATGGGAATTGGTGATTTGTTTTCACCAATCAAAACAAAGGAAATAGGCCACGTATGATTTAGAGATGAGGACCACAGTAGTGATTGCTCTGATTCTTTTGGGGAATTAATTTGGTAAACGTGTGAATCACACGTTTTGGTGAAAACCCCCAAATTTCATGGTAATTTTTGGGATGTAAATTAGGGTTTTTGGTAAAAAAAAACTATGTCTGCGTGTGTTGGGGAGGAGGAGATAAATGTGGGTTTTTTTTTCTCTTTGTTATTAACGAAATGTGGGGATGGGGTAAAGTAAATGTTTATTAAAAGTGTGTAAAGTAACACGTGTGTGGGAAGAGTTGTAATACGTTGGTTTGTGTTTGACTGGGGTGATTGACCAAGTAAAAACTTGTTTCATCCGTCGAAAATGAATTTATCAAATGGGCTTAGCCCAGTAACTCTTTAATTTTTCATCCGTGTATTTTCATTAGCAAATGGGCTTTGAAGCCCAAATTGAACACTCCATCCGTATTTGTTAAATTAGCCAAATGGGCTTGTGTTGGGCCTTGATCCATTAGCATATAATTCAATTTTCCAAATAGGCTTGTCGGCCCAATAAGCAAATCTGGGACCCACAAAGCCCATTTAACTCAAATAATATTAAATCCACTAAGAACGAGCTCGATTTCGGCTTTGTCGATAATTTTCTTCAAACTCGTGTCGGTTTAGCCGGTTTTCATGAATTTGGGCACACATTTGGTCTTTTGACTTTGTCTTCGTCTCTTTTTGGACTTTTCTTCAACATTTGACCGTGAAATCCCGTGTTTTTTCTTCTTTTGATCATTTGTACCTATTTTAACACAAAAACACAAACCACGTGTAATTCCGACTTTTATGATATAAAACACATGATTAGGTCTTGTTTTTCCTTGATTTTAGTGGCAAAAGGATAAGTGTTTACACACTTATTAGCCACGTGCCCCTTACCACGTGACCCTTATATGTCTTACGTGTGAGTTTATTTTTCCTCCAAATGGATCTGGAAAAAAAAATACCAACACACCATTACCTATGATCCCGATCACCACTATTAAAAAACATTTCTTTGTCATGGATTGGTGATGACTGACTTAATGGTTAATTGTTAGAGTTTCTTTATTCTTTTTAATTCTACTATGTTTACTTTGCTGTTGTTTGTCTCAATTGTTAATTGGATTGGTTTTTTTCCTTAACTGATTCGATTTATTTTTTTCCTTAATTGATTCGATTAAGTTTTTACCTTAATTGATTCGACCCATTTTCATGTCACTGATTTTTCTTACAGGATAAGGAACCGATTGCCATTGCTTTTGATTTCCTCTTCTTCAGGTAATTTTTATGTATTACTTTTTAATTTTGTTCTTCTATTTTTCTGTCTTACCTATTTTGTATTGAGATTCATTTGGTGTTGTTTTCGGTTATTCTTTGCTATTTTCAATTTCCCTTTTTGTGAATCCTTTTTGTGTTGGCCCATACTGTATGTGCATTCTTATGTTTGCCATATAGCTATATATGCCATTTTTTTTCCTGATTATGAGTGACAAACGCGTGATGCCTATCTTAGATGACCAGATTAGGCATGAAAATACACTTCTTGCATTAGGTGCCTTAGGAGGATGCGAGAATGTAAATGGGGTTGATGAGTGTGAAAGGTTAAATACGCATTCGCACTTACATAGCCAAAACCTGTTTTACACCGAGGAATCGTTGGATTTTGGTGCAGGTACTGTTGGGTGTCGTGTGTTGGATTTTGTGAATGCACAGTTCATAGAGGGACAAGTGTATGGGGGCAATGGTTATGGAATTGGTTCCAATATTGGAACTCGACCGGTTATCTAGGATTTTCAAAATTCAGTTGTTCATCATCAGTCTCATAATGTTTAACCCACGGTTTTGTCAGCTAGCCCTTTTGAATCTTGGTTCCGCAGATCAGACGGCATTTCCACCAAAGGTATTTCACTTTAGTTATTTTATTTGTCTCTTACGCTTTCTGCCTTTTTACCCTTTTTTTATCTTCCATCGCTTCCGTTTCTTATAGCTTCTACTTCCGGCACGGCTTCCGTTCCGGAGCCCCCTGTCACAGATATTAGTTGTCCGGTTTCTGTTACCGGTGTTCGTTCGTTGTTAGGGGCTCCTCAGTTCTCTCACCAAGGTAGGCGTTCAGTTTTTTGTGTCCGGTATCACTTCCTTTTTTTGTCTACGGTTGGATTGTTAATCAGAAACATTTATAGCTGAGGGTGAGGGAGCCACCGTATCCCGTCGTCGTAAGTTTGTTGGCCTGTTTCTAAAAGAAGCCGCCAACGCATTGCATATGCTTCTTCTCCTTGAGCTGCTGTTTCTGAAGCTCCGTCCGTTGGCAACACAAAAAATGATGGTATGTTTAATTTCTCTTACACTTTAGTCCTTTGCGTGGGTTTCACTTACATAATTCTTTCAATGGTTTCTCAGTTTAGTTGTATTTGCAGATTCGGTTTTTGGGGGGGTCCTTTTTCTCGTCATACCTCTGTACATAGGAGCAGGCGACAGTCTCTACTGTATGCTTCTTCACCCTCAAATACAAGTTCATAATCTACACGCGGTGATTTTTAAGACATAGGGGCCTCTGCCATATTGGCGGTGGCAATGGTAAGCATCCCAGGTTTCTTTTTTGGCTTCTTATTCTGTCTCTTTGAATTTCTTCCACTCGCACGAATTTTTTTCATGCTTCTTTTTGGGTTTAATGGATTTTTAGGGGTTACATCTGCATATGTTGATTTTGGCAACTGCAATTGTAGTTGTAAACATTACGGTGCCAGGTTTTGGTATGGTGAACGCTTACGCGCGAATACCCGAAGTCGTAATATCACAAATGTTGTGGAGGAGGGAAGGTTTACTTACGTGGTACGAGGGATCCTCTTGAAATATCAAGCAATTATTCAGTCACATGAGATTTTTGGAGAACGCGCGGGCATACAACCAGATGTTCGCGATGACTTCCTTTGGGGCACATATTGACGGTTCAGTTAACAATGGCAGAGGCCCCTATGTCTTCAAAATTCTAGGCCAGATTTATCATTCCATGAGTACAATATGTTCGCCACTAGGAGACCCTCCACGATTTCTACAACTTTACATTTATGATACCGAGCATGAAGTGGAGAATAGGCTTCGACATTTTCGTGGCATTGGTACCGCTTCACTGAATCCTGAAAGTTGTGGCGTTGTTGATTGCTACGCTGGATGAGCATAATGATTTGGTCAGGTTGTTCCGCACTGTGAAGGATAAGTTGGCTGATGATGACGTGCCCGATTTTAAAGTAAAGTTGTTTAATGTTGTTGGAGCCTGGGAGTATGATCTTCCTTCATCAACGGCAATTGGTACCATTGTGTTTGAGATCGGTCAAGATAATGAAACCGATTACGATGTAATAATCGAACTACGCGACAGGTTTACACAGCGAATAAACAAGTTGCATAGATCCTACATGTCACTTTAATTCCCATTGTTATTCGTATAGTGGGAGTTGGGGTTTTATCCAGAGATGAAACAGAGAAGAGGTGACCAGAAAAGGGTATCCATGAACATGTACTATATGTATCAGTTACAAGAGCGTGCAGACTCTCATGGGTTGCTGTTTAGGGGTGGGCGCCTATTTCAACAGTATGTAATGGGCGTTGTTTGCTGCATTGAACAAAACCGCTTAGACTTCTATAGGACACACCAGAACGATATATGGAAAGAGTATTTTTCGGGAATATATGATGCCATATTTCGTGGCGATCGTGACGGGTCTGATGTGGGCGGGCGATCAATTCTACCCCGTTCTTTCACTGGAGGGCCACACTATATCTATAGCCACTATCTTGATGCTCTTGTAATTTGTAGAGTCCTCGGGAAACCATGTTTTTTATCACCTTCACTTGCAATGTTAGTTGGCCAGAAATAGTACGTTATATGGAAGGCTACCCTCAGCTAACTCAAGCGGATAGGACGGACGTCGTGGTTCGTGTTTTTTAGCAAAAAGGTTCACTCCTTTTGTAGGTACTAGAAAGAATGCGAACTCTTTGGTGCCGTGACGAGACGTAAGCCCCTACTTCAATTCCTATGTTTTTTTCTTCTTATAAACTTCTTTTGCATAATGCCATTCAGTTACCATATATGTGACATAAAAACGTTTGTTCGTTTGTATGCCGACTGTGTGTATCTTTTTTTCGTCTTTTGCTAATGTTACAATTGTATTATCATGCTAGGCATAATACTGCTTGCTTAATTACCTACTTTAATTCTTATGTTGTTTACTTCTTACAAACTTCTTTTGCATAAAGCCTTTTTGTTAGAATATGTGCCATCAGAATCTTTGTTTTTTTTACCGTAGGTGCACTTTTTTCTCCTTACCAAATTCTTTCGCATAATGTCTTTCCATTACCGTTTGTGCCATCAGAATGCGTGTTTGTTTGTATTCTGACTGCGGTCTCCTATTTTTTTCGCATTCGTTACCATTTGTGCCATCAGAATGCGTGTTTGTTTGTATTCTGACTGCGGTCTCCTACTTTTGCATATTTTGCTAAGTGTTACAACTGTATTACCATCATAGACACAATATTGACTGTATATTTTGTGGTATTTCCAGTTTTATACACCATTGAAATTCAAAAACAGGGCCTTCCTCATTGCTATACGCTCCTTCGGATAGCTACAATGAATAAAATACAACATGGACACGAAGTTGACCGGTACATGTCAGCAGAATTACCTGACTCGGTGATCCAGAAGGCTATTGGATTGTGTCAGAAATGATGATGCATGGTCTGTGCGGGTTAGCTGATGTAGATGCTGTCTGTATGAAAGATGGAAAGTTTAAGATGAATTTCCCGAACAAATACAACATAAACACTTTCTTCGACAAGGATGGCTATGCCCACTGTCGTAGTAGGGGCAAGAACGCACCACAAATCACAGGCCCCCACAGTGAAGCGCGGGTTGACCAACCTTGTTTATTCTGTTATGGGAAAGGTGTGGAGTAGTGGACTCCATAGCTAGTTTGAAATTACCAAACATGAATCATAGATAACTCGATTATAAGTAGTGTGTATCGGTTTGGTTATTTAGTTGTTCACTTGTTTGGTTAGTCTATTTAGTTAGTTTGGTTAAAAAAAATTATTCTCATCGAAAACTAAATCAAATTTAAATTTAAATTTAAATTGATTTAAACCGAATTGATGATCGAGTCGAATAACTAATAATCGAACCGAATAACCTGGATAACATTTTAGTTTTTCACCCATATAATTATATAGAATTTTAGCACATAAAGTTTCAAGCCTAAAAAGTTTTATATTTATAACAGAAAAAAAGACTTTTTATGTAAAAGAAAAGAAGAGTTATATTGTTTTTTCATATAACTATTTAAAAAAATTATATGAATTCAACTTTCAATTCGGTTTTTTGGCAAAATCATATTCAACCGGAAAATCGTATATTAGAGCAAGAATGTTCGGTCATAGGTTTATATCTATCGTTTATTAGAGCGTTCTAACAGGTAGTTGGATAGTTAAGATTCATGGGCTTGAATTTAAGCTACTTTTAGTCTAATGTCAAGCCCGGCCCATTATCATTTAGCCCAAACGCCACATGTAGGCGTGCCTATAAATCGGACCCTCCTAGCATGTTAGGAGGGTGTTGGTTCATTGTTTTCTCTCATTCCTTAATCTAATATTCACCAAGTTCAAAGTGTCCCATCTTTTAGAAATTAAATCTTTTGAACGACGATTAACCAACGATCCACGGCGGGTTCAAACGCCTCCCCTCCCTTTACATCGTTAGATCCTTATCTGTTGGGCATCATTCATCTATTAACAACACATATCGAGATTCATTCATGGTGATGTCTTTATCTTGCTGCTGGTTAATTGTGAGGAGGTATAAGCTGTGATTTCGATCCCCCTATATTTTTCTATGATCAGTTAGTTTACCGGAGATTAAGATGGATCATTGATTCGAGTTTCGTATGTTTTATTAATCGATTCGACATGTCCTTTAGATTTGAGGTTTAGTCAGTTTTTGGGGTTAAGGCGATCTGATTGGTTTTGATCGATTCTTTCTTCTGGCGGATTTTTAAGGTGTGGTGTGTTCATCAGTTTCATTCGTAGTTATTTGTTAGACCTCCCTTCAATCCAAAGTGTTGTTCTTTATGGCATCTGGGGTTCGGTCTAATGCGGATAACATTCGTGCCATTTCCAAATCCATTTTCATCACCAATTTTCCAACGAATACCACTGCCAAAGATCTTTGGGAGCTCTGTCAGGGGTACGGGACTGTTGTTGATGTCTACATTCCGAACAAGTTATCTAAATCTAGGAAAAGGTTCGCTTTTGTTCGATTTATTAAGGTTCAAAATGTTGAGCGTCTTATGGGTAACTTGGGTACGCTCTGGATTGGGAGTTTTCATTTACATGCCAATGCTGTTCGTTTTGAGAGACCAATTGTGAACACCCAAGTTCCTCGTAAATATTTTAGTAATTCATCCGGCTTGAATGCTGCTACTAATGGGGCTTCTTTTGCGGCTGTTACCAAAGGTTCTAGTGTGCCTCATACCATTACACCAATGGGTCCTGTGCTGGTTTTAGATGATGAGTGTGTGATTGATCACAACCTCAATCTTGATGTGATGGGTGAAGTTAAATATTTTTCCTCTATCAATAATCTGTATGTTTTGCTGTCCAATGAAGGCTTTTCTCAGGTGAACGTTGCATATTTGGAAGGTTTGTGGGTTATGATTGGCCTTCATTCAATCAAACCTAAAGAGAGATTTTTGTCTCACATTAGTGTTGCATCCTGGTTTCGAGTAATTCATAATTCGGAGCATGATTTCTTTTCGAAAGATAGGATTGTTTGGGTTGATATTAAGGGCGTACCATTACATGTATGGTCACCTCAGACTTTTGTTAAGATTGGGGCTCGATGGGGTGAGGTGTTGGATGTGGAAGATGGAAAGGAAAACTGTTTTGCTCGTATGCGTATCTGTATTAAAACTCGGAAAAAGGATAACATTCTTGATAAGTTTAAGATAATCATTCGTGGTAAACTCTTTGTTATTCGGGCTAAGGAGTTGTTTGTTTGGTCCTCAGTTTTTAAGTAACCCATTGACGCAGGGTATTGTTCTGCGGATGAGTCTTGTCGTGATGATTTTGATTATCAGAATGTTGCTAGTCAGGAATTAAATGCGGATGAAGGCGATGAGGAATTAAATGGGGATGATGACATTGAGGGTGTTTAGGAAACCATTTTTGGTGACGAGATTCATGATAAGGAGGAGGCTGTTGAGTCTCATGGGAACGATAGTCAAGAAGTTGGGGCGGATAAGGAGGTCCCTATTGACCCCTTCATTTTAGATGAGCTGATTAAGAAGTCTGGCAAAGGCGCTGTGTCTGTGGAGACAGAGTCTAGCATTCCTAATCCGCCAGGCTTTACACCGGATAATCCGATTACATGTAACAAAAGGGAGGATGTTCAGATGTCTCAAAGTGGTTCTAAAGGTATAAGTTCGCGAGTTATGGAGGAAGCTCAGGAGATTAATGGGCATGCTACTTTTGGGGGAAACAATGTGAATCTGAAGGGAGGTTCTGTTTTTGATATACTTGATGGTGTAATCAAGGTTGCTCAAGTGATTGGTTTTAATATGGACATATGTATTAACGACATGGAGAGTATCATTGGTGATCAAAGAGATTGAGAGGGGTTTAAATGAATTGTTTATCTATTAATGCTCAAGGCCTTGGTGCTAAGGCCAAGAAGGAGTGGATTATGCGGCTGAATAATATTCATAAGGTGTCATTTTTTACGATTCAAGAAACAAAATTGGAGTGCATTTCGGAAATGGAAGTTAAAGCTATATGGGGTAATTATAGGTTTGAGTTTGTTTTCAGTGAAGCTGTAGGAGCATCAATTGGCATTTTGTGTGACTTGGATCCGCATTTGTTTCACAAGAAGCAACATATTGTGTCAGATAAATTTGTCGGTCTTTATGGTACGTGGGTTCCGTCACAGGAGAAAGTCTTTTTCATCTCAATTTATGCTCCTCAATCTATTACTGGTAAACGCTTGTTGTGGGATTATATTTCCACGTTAGTTCGCAGGTGGAATGGTTTGTGTTTGGTTATGGGTGATTTTAACGAAGTTAGGCGTGAAGAAGATAGGCCAGGATCACACTTTAATGTTCAAGGGACGAATGAATTTAATTGCTTTATTTCAAACTCTGATCTTGTAGAAGTTCAGTTGGAAGGTTTTGCATTTACTTGGGCGCATCCATCGTCTAAGAAAATGAGTAAGCTTGACCGTTTTTTTTGTTAATGATGGGATGCTTGCATCTTTTCCTCATTTATCAGGAGTGTGTTTAGATCGTCATTTATCGGACCATCGGCCCATTCTTCTTAGGGAACTTTACACTGATTATGGTCCATCTCTGTTTCGTTTCTATCATTCATGGTTTAATCTAGAGGGTTTTGATCAAATGGTTAGAGAGACATGGAACAAGATGGTGTTGGATGATCGTAAACTATGATTCGGTTTAAGAAGAAATTTCAAGGTCTGAAAAAGGAGATTAGGTCCTGGATCATTGGGTATAAACAGACTAATAGGGGTCGCATCGATGCTCTCCAAGTTCAATTAAGAGAAACTGATAAAGTTATTGATAGTGGGGGTGCCGATGATGATCTTCTTTGGTCGCGTATTAATTTGATAAAAGAAGTGTAGGATATTCAAGCTTCGGTTGCTAAGGAAGGTATTCAAAAGGCTAAGATTAAGTGGACGATAGAGGGAGATGAAAATTCCAAATTCTTTCATGGCATCATTAATTGTAAGCGTGCAAATCTGGTGGTTAAAGGTGTGATGGTGGATGGGGAATGGGTGGACGATCCTAGCCGTGTTAAAGAGGAATTTTGATCTCATTTTGAGAGTAGATTTCAAGCCCCGTCCAGCAGCAGATGTCGGTTTGAATTCTCGTTTCCCAAACGATTAGATTCTGCCCAAAATGTTGAGTTGGAGAGTCCGGTCTCTTTTGAGGAAGTGTGAAAGGCTGTTTGGGGATGTGGGGAAAACAAATCGCCTGGTCCAGATGGCTTCACCTTCGAGTTCTTTCGTAAGTTTTGGGACATTCTTGGGTTGGATTTCTTCGAAGCAGTGGCGTGGTTTTTTGAGCATAGTGCGTTTGCTCGAGGGTGTAATGCCTCGTTTATTACTCTTATTCTGAAGACTCATGATCCAAAGTCCGTTAGTGACTATCAGCCTATTAGTCTGATTGGTGGTATATACAAGGTTGTCACTAAAATTCTCGCCAATCGTCTTTCGCCTGTCCTTCCAAGTATTATTTCAGATGTGCAGTCGGCCTTTCTGCCTAATAGGCAGATTTTAGACGGTCCGTTCATAATTAATGAGTTATTATCATGGTGTAAGTATAAAAAACAGCAAGCCATGGTCTTTAAGGTTGACTTTGCAAAGGCATATGATTCGTTTAGGTGGGATTTTCTACATGAAATTCTTACTCAGTTTGGGTTTGGTCAGAAATGGTGCTCCTAGATTCAAGGGTGCTTACGTTCTGCCTCGGCGTCGGTTCTTCTAAATAGGAGTCCTACTTCGGAAATTCAGTTTCAACGTGGGCTTAAGCAGGGAGATCCGTAATCTCCTTTCTTATTCATTCTGGTGATGGAGTCATTACATCTAGTATTATGCCGGACTATTGAAAGGGGTATTTTCAAGGGTCTTGATATTGGGTCATCCTTGTCGATCTCTCATCTTTTTTACGCAGATGAAGCGTTGTTTATTGGAGAATGGTCTAACTCTAATCTTGCGGGTATTACTAATATTTTGCACTATTTTTCGTTATCATCTGGTCTTAGGATTAACTTGAAGAAAAGTCAACTTCTCGGAGTTGGTCTTTTAAGTGAGGTTGTTAAAGGAGCTGCTGTTACTCTTGGTTGTTCGTCATTGAAGACTTCGTTTTCTTATCTAGGTGTTATGGTTAGGGGTAATTGTTCTAAGAGGCTTGCGTGGAATGAAATAATCGCTAAGATAAAAGCCTGTCTATCTAATTGGAAGCTCAAAGCTCTCTCGGTGGGAGGTAGATATACTCTTGTTAGATCTGTCCTTGAGTCGATGCCTACTTATAACATGTCGATTTATAAGGTTTCTGCTGCGGTGTTACAACTGTTGGAAGCTTTGTGTAGGAGTTTTTTATGAAACTCAGGGTGTGGAGAGGAAAATTACGTGGGTAAAATGGTCTAAAATTCTGGCGGCTAAGAAATATGGTGGTTTGGGTGTCTCGAGATTTTATTCGTTAAATAGGGCTCTCTTGTTTAAGTGGGTGTGGAGGTTCACTTCTGAAGATGACTCCTTATGGTGTCACTTCTTTAAAGGTATGCATGGTAATACTATCTCTATTAAGTCAAAGTTTAGGGCCTCAAATTGGGTATCAATTGTTCGTGAAATTTATAAGATTAAAGACGCGGGGGTGGATCTACTGTCTCACTACCATAGACGTGTGGGTAATGGTCTCTGTACTAAATTCTGGACGGACTTATGAATAGGTGATACTCGTTTATGTGAGCTTTTTCCACATATTTATGCTCTCGAGGGTTTGAAAGACTGTTCAGTGTTCGTTAAATTGTAGTCGGGTGTATCCTCTTTGCGGCGGCCGGTGAGAGGAGGTATAGAGACGTCTCAGCTTCAGAGTCTTCATGATATGTTAGGCACTGTTTCTTTGTCTAATATGGCGGATAGGTAGACGTGGGATTTGAGTTGGGACGGTTCTTTCAAGGTTAAGGATGTACGTTCATGTTTGGATGCTTTCTTTCTCCCTAAGGTGGATGTTGCAACCAGATGGGTTAAATTTATTCCCATTAAGGTCAACATTTTTTCTTGGAAACTTTTCTTGGATCGTTTACCCACTCGTGCCAACTTGTTGCATCGTGGTGTGAATGTTCCGACTAATCTTTGCCCAGTCTGTTCTTTGGCGTTATAGGAAACGTCTCATGTTTTTTTCAAGTGCGTTGTGGCCACTGATGTTGCTAGATTGATATGTCGTTGGTGGAATATTGATTGGTCTCCTCTTGGTTCATATGCGGATTGGCTGCAGTGGTTTAATTATTTGAGGTTGTGTTCATCGCTTAAGCTGATACTGGAAGGTGTTTTCTATACTGCATGGTGGAGTCTATGGATGTTCCGTAAACAGTTGTTGTTTTCGTCCCACGTGCCTCGGAAGGATGTATTATTTGATGATATAGTTTCTAGAGCGTATTTATGGTGTAATTCTAGATGTATTTGCTCGATTAGCTGGGCTAGTTGGTTACAACATCCTTTTTTGATTTCTTTGTAATTATTTTATAGCTCCTTGCTAGTTTTCTAATAAAGTTGTCGTTCAAAAAAAATATTCACCAAGTTCCAACCATTCTCTCTCCTTTCTCTCTTTACTTTCTCTCTCTATATTTACATCTATTTTCCATCTATTTTCTTACTTTTTTATATAGATATATCATGGTGAAGTGAATAAATATATGGGAACAACAATTGGTATCAGAGCCTGGTTATCTATTTAAACAAGTAAGAATATAGATGAAAAATAGATGTAGATCTAGAGAGAAAGTAGAGAGAAAATGGTTGGAACTGGATGAATATTAGATTAAGGAATAAGAGAAAACAATGAACCAAAACCCTCCAAACATGCTAGCAGGGTCCTATTTATAGCCAAGCCTGCATGTGGTGTTTGGGCTAATAGATAATGGGTCGGGCTTGACTTTGGACTAAAAGTAGCTTAAATTCAAGCCCGTGATTCCCGACTATCCTACTACCTATTACAACGTTCTAATAAACGTTACATATAAACCCCTATGACCGAACATTCTTGTTTGACTCAATATTTTGAGGCTAACAATCTCCCCCAATGAGAGGTCATTCCTCTTTGATGTTTGGAGATTTATAGAGATTACTAATCTCGCCATAAATGAGTCTTGAACGTGTAATAGTAGTCTTGTTCCTACATGTTGTGATCTTTGAGCCTTGATCATTGTCTTTCTACTTTGTCTTTAATCTCGAGATCTTCAAACCTGTGATCGAGTCATTTTTTATGATACAATATTTTGATACCAGCATCTCCCTCACTGAGATGTCATTCCTCTATGAAATGCGAGGATTTGTAGAGATTATTAATCCTTAGTATTAAGATCTTCAAATGAATGACTGACTCATTCTTGTTAGTCACCATCATTTATTTGTCTTTTCCATCTTGCGATCTTGTGTATTCACCCACATGCTCATACTATGCACCATCTTAAAAACTTGCTAACAATATCCTTTGAAGAGAGGTCATTCCTGTACTTTAATTGTTTAGGAAGATTTTGGACATCAGAGTTGCGGAAGTCTTTAGCTTTCTTGATTCTTGGATATGTCTTTGGGCATGAGTATGTGGTTTTGAATCTTCGACTTTGTTAAGTACATCGTAACGCCACCTTCTCGAGACAAAACATAGACACAGACTAAATGGATATGACATTTGTCCTAAATCGGTAGCGTTTTACCTCCGGTCAGTGAAGATCGTTATACAATATTAAATACCGTACATGTGAGTAGGTAGATTCAAATAAGAACCTCTTTGACAAGGTTTCACGGCTAAACTAGCCGTTCTCTTTACTCGACTGTATCAAAGCAAGAGTGCGAACATAAAGAGTGAATCAATTGGATAAATATCCGCTAGATTAAAGTCTTCAACTCAAGTTCCTAGAAAAAATTTGATTCATAAAGAATCTTATCATTGTTGATTTCCAGTTGACACAAGTTTGATTCATGAAGAATCTCACAAGTCACGTACCGCAGTGCTATTTGAGGTTGTCACTGGAAGGAATTTTATTCGTCACTATAAATACTGAAGAGTATCCCTCTGAATGTTATGGAAAGACCATAAAGATATTGCATAGAAACCTGAAACGAGTTTGAATCAATTAAGAATCAAACCACTGTTGCTTTTCAGTTTTACATATGTTCAATTCATAAAAAATCTTACACATGACCTACCGCAGTGTTGTTTGAAGTTAACACTCGAAGGATTTCCACTCATCATTGTGAATACTAAGTAGTATCACTCTGAGTGTTCTAGCAATATCGCAAGAATATAGCGTATGACTCTCTTCTTCGTCATGCGGTGTGTCCTAACGGGATTTGATTGATCTCTTGTGTCACACCCCCAAATTCACTACAGCGGAAGACTTGCTTTGGGGACTTGTGACTTCATGAGTATTCGAGAGCTTGATCCGAGAACGACCTCTACATGCCAAAAACCACAAAGTAGACTCCAAATAATCCACATAGTCAAGTACCTGAAATACATGCTTAAAAATGTCAACATAAAGTTGGTGAGTTCATAAGTTTGTTTTAAAACGTTTATGAAAAATTAGAGTTTTACCGACCACTGCACCTTGCAGTAAAATATAAGAGTTTAAAAATCACAGCTTCTGTTAAATAGGCTTTCTTTGATAATTTCAAAGTTTATTAGTAAAAACAAAGTTTATTGATAAATACAGAGTTTATTGATAAAAGCGGAGTTTACTGATAGTAAATATAGCTTACTGATAATAACAGAGTCTTCTAGAAATAAATAGAGTTTTCTGATAAAACAGAGTTGATAGATAATAGTTAGCGTTTTCTGATAAAAACAAAGCTCACTGATAAATAATAAGTTTTCCAATAGAATAGAATTGTTTAATGAACCACAAGATTTTCCAACCACTTAGTGACAATATAAAAAATACAAAGTCACTAAATAAAATAAGGCATTTATTATTGTCTAAGCTCATGACACCGAAGCGTTAACAACACCGGTAGTATAATCATATAATGCAGCCCCTACGGATGCCTAACCCACGACATCCGTCCTCAGACTCAAATGAAACTGTGCCCGCTTGTCCTCTGTTGGACCAAACCGGACAGGGGCGTCAACCCCGATAGATCTATCCATAACATTCGCGCTTTCGACCGGTCATCCGGTCTGAAATTAACGGTTCATGATAATGGGCCAAAGTAATTGGGTTAAAGCGGTACTTAGACTAACACATAAACGAGTATATGCACTTGTGTTCATTCTTGCAACCATAGTCTCTACCCGAGAACCAGTGAAGAGCAGTTAAAGTTTTGGGCTACGAAACCCACAATAGAAATTTTGGTATCAACATTCATAAGTACTACGTATAACAATTCATGGAGTTGACCACTCAACACGTAACAGTTAAACCAGTTTAAAGATAGTTTATGACCAACCAAATAAGCTTAAAATTATCTTATGACAATCAAGACGTTTATAAACAGATAAACAGTTATTGACAACCAAACAAGTTTATAAGTAGTTTCTGACCAAGCATGTACCTCCCCCAAAGAGCAATTATAAAACATTTATAATTCGATTTAAAACAAGAAAATGTGGGGTATGAACTCACCTCGACGATGTAGAGCAAACACTAGTGATGCTAATAATACGCTCCGCACAAACGAAAATCGATATGGCCTGGTCATGGTGTTGTGGTTTACTAATCGGCTAAATCTTAAAAATGTATATTTGAGTTCTCGATGGACATGTACATCAATGTGACCCGTTGATAAAATATTAAGTTCCAAGTTATAATAGTTCGGTGGTTGGTTAAATAAATTTATTAAGCACGCATCAAGTATATAATGTATTCCGTACACATTATGTATAACCAGACGATTATATAATTCTTATGTTGAATTATATAATAGTGATAACACTTTTTTTTACAAAATAAACCAAAGTATATATTTATGTTGTAGTTACCGTATAACGATCGTGATAAAAATAATTAGACAACATAATTCGACACATTTTAAGAAAATCACCACTTAATTAGTAATTATCACTTTTAATTCAAAAAATATGACTTTCATCGGTTTATCAATACAATAGAATCTGTTTATTTTATCGGTTACAAATATAATTGTATTTATTTATTTTATTAGTTTGCAAGTAATAATAGTAGTTTGTCCATTTATTCGTTTACAACTATAATAATATTTATTTATTTATCAGTTTACAAATCTAAAGTATATATTTATTTGTTTTATCGGTTTACAAATATATTAGTAGTTTGTAGTGAGCAAAATATAAAGTATAAGATTTATAGAAATTTCGACATAACCTATTCGTTTATACAACATTTTTCATATAAATCAATTATCAATATTTTCCATTTTCCATTTTCCAAACAACCTACGATATGCAAGTCATGCTTTAACTTATAACCAACTAGTTATTAAATCACTATAACTAAATAATAAACCAACACAACCTATGTGTCTCAAATCAAAAGAAAAACGCCCGATTGGAGCTATTTAAACACACAATTAATCGTATCTTTCTTTTTATAGTTCTTGCATTAACGATAGCATTCGACATATTTATTTAACCACTTCATACCACCATTTTATCCGGTTTATATTACGTAAAGTATAGGTAAGTTTATTAGCCGATCTTAAACCACAACCTACCATGAAGTTAATTCGTGCCTGATATGTGTCTAAACACACATCTTTTCTACCACTTAATTACAATAAAAACCGGACCAAAACGTGTATTTTATGTCTTTTATGTCGGAATTATGCGTGGTTTGTGTTTTTGTTGTGTTTTAGGACGAAAAGGTGAAAAGTGGAGAAAACACGGGAATTCACGGGTATTTACGGACTTTTGTTGAAGAAAAGGATGAAAGACGATGTCAAGAAGTCAAGAGAGCATAAAGAACGGAAGTCCAAGACCAATTCTGAAGATTTATCGAAGAAAAAGTCAAAAGACGGAAGTTTACTTAAAGCCGAGGAACTCAAGTCTTATTTATCGTAGAATTAAAAGACGAGTCCAAAGAAATCCCGAGCCAAAAGTCATCACATTCCAAGATTAACAAAAAGATTAAGAAGGAAGGACTTGATGGTGCAATTAACAAGAAAGGAAGAAGAGAGGAAGCTTCCTCTAACCACTCCCTAATCACCTATATAAACCCCTCTTATTCATTCATTTAGTGCTTGTTGGCTAACTTGACAAATTAGCTCTTCCACTTTTATTTTATGCACCTTTAATTACTTGTCATTTAAATACATGTTTTGCACCTTTAATTACCTTTAATTTCAAGTAAGTGTTTCTTTTAATTACTTGCTCCTTTACTTTATCTTGTTAATCTTCTTCTACCTTTCTTTGGTTTACACGTTTTTACTTGTTGATTTGTTAAAGATTTGATTTTTATGTTTTTGATTGTTTTAAATCTCTTATTTTCATAGCTTATTTGATTTATTTTCAAGTTTATATAGTTTTTACAAAAGTTATTTTTATATAAAAAGTTGTTTTTCTTAAAGTTTATTAATTTCGTGTCTTGAAAGTTTTTAACTTTTAGTTTCATAGCTTATTTTTACACGTTTTTACCTTAGGATTTCGTCTTGTGCTTATTAGGAGTTTAGCTTATTTTTCTAGCTTATTTTGTGTACTTTTCCCCGTTTTTCGATCGTGACAATCGGAAAGGGGCTATACATTCCGATTGGTACCAATCTGAAAAGGGTTTTAAAATTCCGATTGGAGGCATCTTGGTATTCCGATCGTATAAAGGTAATAGGATATTCCGATTGGAACAAGTGACAGATATTCTGATTGGTGGTTTTCTTTGCCATATTCCGATTGAGGTGCGTCTTGGTTATTCCGATCGTATAAGGTGACAGATATTCCGATCGGTGTTCCAAACAGCATTCCGACCAAGGTCTTTTCCATATTCCGACCAGGTAGGTTTTCAACATTCCGACAGGTTTGGTGATATTCCGATCGGGTTGATCGGAATATATTCCGATTGGAGGCTATTTTCTTATACTTTGCCTTGTTTTATTTTTACATTCTCATTTTAATACTTGTCTAATTTTAATTTCCGTCACGTTTTAATTTTAGTCATTTAAATCAATTTACTTTTCAAAAAGTTTTTAAATATCGCATCTTTCTTTTTAATCAGACTTAGATTTATTTTCACGCTCTTTTAATACTTACCGCTTTACTTTCAACGACATTTACTTTTAAGTCTTGCACATTTAAATTTAAAAACCAATCAAAAATATATGTTTCACCAAAATAAAACTGAGTCACATAGAAAACCTAGATCAATTCGATTAGAACAACACAACGAACTTCAAATAATTTTCTTACAGGGTGTCTAAAGCCAGTTATTAAATGGCGCCGCTGCCGGCTCTTTTCGTAAAGATCAACAGTTTTCTGTGAGAGACGCGTTGCTTTTTGGGATCCGTTCACTTGTGAACGTTATTTTTCTTGCCTAAAAAAAAAAAAAATTCAAAAAACCATAAAAATTAAAAATTTCAAAAATCCAATTTTTTTTTATCTTTCTTGTGTATATATATTGTCTTTATGTTTGGTTTTGTTTTCTTTTGCATTTTCAGGTGTATGCGTACTAGATCTTCTAATTATCAAGAGCCCGAGCCTCAAGAAGATTTAGATATGGCAGGTGTTAACAACAACAACATGCCACCGCACCTCAATAATAATAATAATAACAACAATGCTCTTCCACAGCCCGATCTTCGGACCATGGAGGAACTTTGTCAACCAACAATGTTAGGACGAGGAGGACCGATTGCGCCGATGCAAATCAACGCTCCTGAGTTTTCGTTGAAGCACCACATGATTCAGCAAGTGCAAACAAACCCATTCCGTGGATTGCCTGATGATGATGCCAACAAACACCTCGACAAGTTCATTACAATTACCCAGAGCATGAAGTTGGCTGGTGCCACTATGGATGAACTTTGCCTACAACTCTTTCCACACACCTTATTACATCATGCCGAGAAATGGTTTGATCGTCTCCCGAAGAATTCTATTCACACTTGGGATGATATGACTCAACGCTTTTTGTCGCGCTACTTTCCACCATCCATGGTCACAAGCCTTCGCAATCAAATCAGCGGTTTCATGCAAGACCCTGATGAATCTCTTTTTGACGCTTGGGAGAGATATAATGTCTTGATCGATAGATGTCCAAACCACAATATGCTTCCCGTCACTTTGATAGATACTTTCTACAACGGTTTAACTTTTCGAGATCGTGATACGATAAATGCAGCCGCCGGTGGCACATTCATGAAAAGGAGACCCGAGGAGTGTAGAGAGTTAATTGAGAACATGACTACTCACCACAAGAACTGGGATTCCTCTGCATCTTCAAGGAATAACCCGAGAGTCAATGTTTCCTCAACCTCAGCAAACCCTGAGATGACCGAACTCACCCGCATGATGGCTGAAATGAGCAAAAGTATTACGCTTCTCGCTTCAAATCAACAACAACAACAAGTTAAAGCGGTTGCTAATCCTTGTGAAACATGTGGCGGTCCTCACTCATACACCGAATGTCCTTCGACACAAGGACATCCGGAAAATGTGTATGCAGCTTATGGTAATTATTCACCGGAAAATTACCAAGCTAGACAACAAGGGGATAGAAATCTGTTGAGCTACCGTTCCAACAATTACCTTTCACCCGGTTTTTCTCCTCCAAACCAAAACCCCGCCAACAACTACACTAGAAGCAACCAAATCCCACCAAAAGCTTCTACTCCTTATCACCCACCCACCCAACAACACCCACCCATTAATCCCGATGTTGAGGCCATCATGAGAACCCAAGGTGAGCAAATCAAGAACTTGCAGAGCCAAATTATCAATCTGAAAGGAGATATCACAAAGCAAGGAAATGAGATAAGATCCGAGCTTCGAAATGATATTCAATCCTCCTTCATTAGTCAAACCAATGATTTGAAGAATATGCTTGCTAGTTTCTTGCCAGCCGCTCAACCCTCTTCTTCAAGTTCTCTACCTTCAAACACCGTCACTAATCCGCGAGCCAATGTGAGTGCTATTACTACTCGTAGTGGAGTCACCATCGTAGGACCACCAATTCCACCACCATCATCTACACCTCCTCCACCACCATGTATCCCTACCCCTCCTACACCTAGTATTAGTGCACCATTACCGTCTCCGCCTCGACGTGATGAAGTTCCCGCCAATGACCCTTCAACATCTCAACCGTTACCTACCACATCTGCACCCTCACCACCCAAACCTAATAACCCTTATCCCTCTCGCTTGGGCAAGAACAAAATGCTAAACAAGGAGGACGCTCAAGTAACTAGCTATATCAAGATGATTTCTCAAATGAACTTCAACATTAGCTTTCTTGAAGCACTTGTCCACATGCCCAAATTTGTTAAAGCATTTAAGGAATTGCTTAACAAGAAGGAGAAGCTGATGGAACTCGCCAACACACGCTTAAATGAAAACTGCTCTGCAGTTATTCTTAAAGAACTTCCGGAAAAGCTTGGAGATCCCGGTCGTTTCGTGTTGCCTTGCGTGTTCAACAAAACTGAAGAATTTACTGCCCTTGCTGATCTCGGGGCTAGTATTAATCTTATGCCATTGAGTGTTTGGAAAACACTATCATTACCCGACCTCACTCCAACAAAGATGACTCTTGAACTTGCAAATCGCACTCTCGCTTACCCCGTTGGTATAGCCGAAGACGTGTTTATCAAAGTTGGCACATTTACTTTCCCGGTCGATTTTGTTGTCGTTGATTATGAAATGGACCCTCGTATCCCTTTAATACTTGGTCGGCCATTTTTTAGAACCGGACGAGCTTTAGTGGATGTGGCCGAAGGTGAGTTAATCTTAAGAGTCGGGGATGATGCAAAAGTTTTCAAAATGGGGAAGCTTACTAGTACAACTTTTGGAGGCCGAGAATCAGTGAATATGATTAATGTGCTAGATGACTTTACCGTCTACGAAAATCCTCTATTCGACTCTTGCATCGATAATCCACTTTTTCATGATGATGTGGATGATTCTCTCCCTACTTTGGACGCTTCTCCCATTTATGATTCGTCACCGGTCTTTGACGCTTATGATGATGATGATTCTAGCTCAGATTCGGATGATTTTGATTGTACTTCTGAGTATCCCGAGCTGCCCACTTTCGATGATTTTGATGAGGCTGATACTCTCTCGAGCGATTCTTCACATACTGAAGATCCTCCGCCATCACTCGATCCTACTTTGGACGATTATTCATTTGAGGAAGATTTTTCTGAATTTCTTAACACATACTTCCCTCATGAGAGTGATGCTCCTCCTTATGACTTTGAAGATTATCGTCTTGATCCTACTTTGGATTTGAAGAGCATTTTGTCTAAGGAGAAGAAACCGGTCGACACCGAAATCCGTTGCACGTATGATTTGACACCTCTTTGTCCCACTTCTGAGGACGAGGTTGTGCTTCTTTGTGGATCTTCTTCACACTCGGCTGAGCCGGAGTGCTATTTTCCCCTGAAGGAAAAGGTGTTCGATCCCGGTATTGAAGTCTTTAAGCCATCTCAGTATCCACCTGATGAAATAAAAGGAAAAATCTTTGGAAATCTTGAAGACATGCTTGCACCACTTCATCCTTGCTTCTAATGTGCTCCATCACTGCTTAAGGGAACCTTGCCACTTCTCTTTTGGCTTGCCTTGTTCGCCTTAAGCTCGTGTTTATTGATGGATGAAAACTATGTCTTTGATCCTGGTGGATATGTCTCATGCTTCTTCCGTTGATGATCAAGGTCGAGTCAGGCTAATGACTCGGTTAACAAAAACCAAGCGCTTCTTGGGAGGAAACCCATGCATCTATCTTTCCGATTTCTATATCATAAGTGTAGGGGGGACCCTTTGGATTGCTATTTCCTCTCCTCACTTCTTAATCAGGGATTCGAACTTCAATGATCCACTCTTGATGATTCTTGACGACCCGTGATTCCGTGTTCTACTTCTTCCCGGTTCTATCCTAAACTCTTTTCGATTCACTATTTTATATTTTCTCAATATTTAAATAGGAATCTCTTTAGTTGTCTTTTCCTTAGCAAGATTTAAACAACGTGCACAATGTCCTAAGTGTAGGGGAGTTTCCTCCCACATGCTTAAACATTGAGGACAATGTTTATCTTAAGTGTAGGGGGGACTTCTATCGAAGTTAAGTGGTCTTTTCCTTGTATTTGCCCTCATTTTAACCGGAAAATCAATTTTTCGACATTTTTCAAAATTTTTTGATCTACTTTGGCCTATTAGTTTTTACCTTTGTATAGTTATTTTCTTTCTTTGCTAGAATAAATGTTTAATAAGTGGTTTTAATTTTCAAACGTTGTGAATCTTTTGACTCAATCCAAGTTTACTCTAGCTAGTATCCTTAACGTGTTTAAGTCAAGTTCTGCTAGGCTTTTATATAGGGAGCTATAAAACGCGAAAGTTTTAACTCTCACGGGTTAAGAACAAGAACTTTTCGCAAGTTCCTATAATTGATCCTAGAGAGTCGTTTATCAAGGGAACTTTAAGATGCGATTTCTAAACTTGAAAAAGTCTAAGAATTTGCAAGATCCTATAGGCGACTCGAAAACCCAAAACTTTGATTTAATAGGCTAAGTATCCACGAGTCTCATTACTTGAGATTTTAAACTGTGGAGAACGAGAGATGATAGAGCCAATTATAAGTTCGGTATTCTTTCGTGAATTTATGTGAGTTAATTATAAGCCTATTCTCCCATCGCTTGCTAATAAATTTATCTGCTAATAAATAAGGTTGTATGATTTGAAAAGTTACTTAGCTTCTAGCCCCAGATCGTTTAAAAGTTGCTCGGTAATGACGAGAGTTCATAGCCAAGGCATAACTTATGAAGCGGGGCGCGAAGATTGGCGAGTCCGAAAAGGCCCTAACAAGGAATGAGGGCTATGTTTTGTTGCTAAAGATCCAAAAGTGATGTGAAGAATCATTTATCGAAAATCAATATGAAGGATCGAGACACACGACGAAAAGAAAAAACTCCCAAAAAGTCATGGAGAAGTGTATCCGAAAAGACCCTAACAAGGTATGAGGATAAATAGATCCAAGTCAATAAAGGAGGCGGATCGTTGTATATCAAAATCCAAAATAAAGATTGGAGAAAAATGAAGAAGTCGTGGTCCATATATGAAGAATCTCTCAAAAATTCCAAGTGAAGAAATTCCATTTATGAAGAGAAGACCATTATTTCATGAACGTCTCTCAAGATTTGAAGTATGAAGTCGCTGCCAAATATCGGCCCGAGAAAGGTCTCAAATCGCGAACCAAGTTATGCCAAGATATGAACTTTTTGATATCCCGAGAAGCAGTTTTAAAAGATTTGGTCCTTTAGCTAACTATTGATTAAATCGTGCACCTTATTTTCAGACTAAATAATTATCGAAATAAGTCAAACAATGCATCTTCGTGATCATTCAAGACAACAATAAAATATAAGAGAGACCCATAGGAATAAGGGAGTCTAAGTGAATAATTGGCCCACATGAGTTCGTGTTAGTCTACTAACTTATAATAACAATGATCTCGTTTTTAAGCTTGGTTTGGAGAAAGTGAAAAGTTGAGAATGATGATTATTCATGACATTTTCAAAACCCAAGGTATGCTTTTGATTTCTTTACTTTGAATGTTCGTAGTTTCTATCTCTTTAATAAAGGCCAACGTGGATTGATTGTGATGAAAAATGTAAACTTGCTTTGTAACTAATACATTGCATGAGGACATTGCAATGGTCAAGTGTAGGGGATTTGATATGTGTCTAAACACACATCTTTTCTACCACTTAATTACAATAAAAACCGGACCAAAACGTGCATTTTATGTCTTTTATGTCAGAATTATGCGTGGTTTGTGTTTTTGTTGTGTTTTAGGACGAAAAGGTGAAAAGTGGAGAAAACACGGGAATTCACGGGTATTTGATAGGTGTGTAAACACCCATCTTTTCTACCACTTAATTACAATAATAACCGGACCAAAACGTGTATTTTATGTCTTTTATGTCGGAATTATGCGTGGTTTGTGTTTTTGTTGTAATTTAGGACGAAATTATATAAAGTGGAGAAAACACGAGAATTCACGGGCATTCACGGCTTTTATTGAAGAAAAAGATGAAAGACGAAGTCGAGAAGTCAAGAGTGGAAAAAGAACGGAAGTCCAAGACCAATTCTGAAGATTTATCGAAGAAAAAGTCAAAAGACGGAAGTTTATCAAAAGCCGAGAAACTCAAGTCTATTTTATTGAAGAAATTAAAGACGAGTTCAAAAGATATCCCGAGCCACAAGTCCTTAAAAGTCCAAACTTAAAAGAAAGATGAGAAGAAAAGGACTAATGACGCAATTAATGAAGATTAGATGAGAAGAAGGACTTAATCCCGCAATTAACAAGAAATGAAGGAGGGGAGGAAGCTTCCTAATCCTCCCCTATAAATAGATTAGATTAGTTATCATTTGTGTGGTTGGCTAACTTGACAAATTAGCTCTTCCATTTTTAATTACCTTGCACCTTTATTTACTTGTCCAATTTAATTACCTTGTCTTGCACTTAATTACCATTTAATTCAAGTAAGTTTTTCCTTTTAATTCTTGTCAAGCTTTATCTTTATCTTGTTAATCTCATTCTACCTTTCTTTATCTTTGAGTTGATTTGTTCATGTTTATGTTCTTTATTTTTGTTGATTTATTTAAGTGGGTTTTGATTATTTTGGTTAAGTTTTGTGATTTTGATTGTTTTGGATTGATTGTTTATGCTTTATAGTTGTTTATTAATGTGTTTGATCTTATTTTGTGTTTGATTTGGCTTTGTTTTTATTTGATTCGTGCCTTTTAGCTTTCCTTGTTCTTCGCTGTTAGGTAACTGTTCTTTCCCAGGCATCGTGCCCAGATATTCCGAATAGGCGTGGTATTTGTGTGCTATTCGGAACATTTTTAATATTCCGAATAAAGGTTTTTTAAGATTGCTATTCGGAATATTTTTTCCGCATAGAGGTTTTAAGAATTGCTATTCGGAACATTCTGATATTCCGAATAGGGTATACTTTCCGAATAGGACTGATATTCCGAATAGGGTATTTATTCCGAATAGGAGACATTCCGAATAGTGACAGTATTCCGAATAGGACCCATTATTCCGAGTAGGCGCTTTATTCCGCATAGGGAAATCATTCCGATTAGGGATAACTTTCCGAATGGACCAAATGTTCCGAATAGAACTTTATTCCGAATAGGGACAGCTATTCCGCATAGAGGTGTTATTCCGAATAGGAGGAACATTCCGAATAGGGCAAACTTTCCGAGTAGGCAAATATTCCGAGTAGGGGTATCTTTCCGAATAGGTGACAGTTATTCCGAATTGCCTTTATTCCGAATAGGAGTTTATTCCGGATAGGGAATTACTAGTTTTTAGTTTTCTGCCTTGTCATCTTAAGCTTTATTTGCCTTAGTTTAAGTTTTAGTTTTAGTTGCATTTTAAGTTTACCTTAATTAGATTTAAGTTTGCGTTATTTACTTTATTGCCCTTTAAATTTAGTCTTGCTTTTAAATTCTTGCACTTTATTTTAATTAGACTTAGATTTATTTTAATTGCACCTTTACTTTAATTGTTTTGTACCTTTTATTTTCAAAACTACAACGACACATCTTTGATCCACCAAAGTTCAACTGAGTCACACATAAAACATAAAGTTGTTCAATTCGATTAGATCGGAACATAACGAATATTTTTAACTGGGTAAAAATTCAGTTATCAAATGGCGCCGCTGCCGGCTCTTTTCGTAAAGATCAACAGTTTTTTATGAGAGACACGTTGCTTTTTGGGATCCGTTCACTTGTGAGCGTTATTTTTCTTGCACTAAAATTTCAAAAAAATCATAAAAATTATAAAATTCATAAAAACCATAAAAATTAAAAATATCAAAAATCCAAAAAGATTTTATCTTTATTGTGTATATATATTGTCTTTGTGTTTGGTTTTGTTTTCTTTTGCATTTTCAGGTGTATGCGTACTAGATCTTCTAATTATCAAGAGCCCGAGCCTCAAGAAGATTTAGATATGGCAGGTGTTAACAACAATAATCAACTACCGCACCTCAATAATAATAATAATAACAACAATGCTCCCCCACAGCCCGATCTTCGGACCATGGAGGAACTTTGTCAACCAACAATGTTTGGACGAGGAGGACCGATTGCGCCGATGCAAATCAACGCTCCTGAGTTTTCGTTGAAGCACCACATGATTCAGCAAGTGCAAACAAACCCATTTAGAGGATTGCCTGATGATGATGCCAACAAACACCTTGACAAGTTCATTACAATCACCCAGAGCATGAAGTTGGCTGGTGCCACTATGGATGAGCTTCGCCTACAACTCTTTCCACACACTCTATTACATCATGCCGAGAAATGGTTTGATCGTCTCCCGAAGAATTCTATTCGCACTTGGGATGATATGACTCAACGCTTTCTTTCGCGCTACTTTCCACCATCCATGGTCACAAGCCTTCGCAATCAGATCAGCGGTTTCATGCAAGATCCCGATGAATCTCTTTTTGATGCATGGGAGAGATATAATGTCTTGATCGACCGATGTCCAAACCACAACATGCTTCCGGTCACCTTGATCGATACTTTCTACAACGGATTGACTTTTCGAGATCGTGATACGATTAATGCAGCCGCCGGTGGCACATTCATGAAAAGGAGACCCGAGGAGTGTAGAGAGTTAATAGAGAACATGACTACTCATCATAAGAACTGGGATTCCTCTGCTTCTTCTAGAAATAACACGAGAGTCAATGTTTCTTCTACCTCAGCAAACCCTGAGATGACCGAACTCACCCGCATGATGGCCGAAATGAGCAAAAGTATTACGCTTCTCGCTTCAACCCACCAACAACAACAAGTTAAAGCGGTTGCTAATCCTTGTGAAACATGTGGCGGTCCTCACTCATACACCGATTGTCCTTCAACACAAGGAAATTCGGAAAATGTGTATGCAGCTTATGGTAATTATTCACCGGAAAATTACCAAGCTAGACAACAAGGGGATAGAAATCTGCTGAGCTACCATTCCAACAATTACCTTTCACCCGGTTTTTCTCCTCAAAACCAAAATCCCGCCAACAACTACAATAGAAGCAACCAAATCCCACCTCGTGCTTCTAATCCTTACCAACCACCCACCCAACAACACCCACCCATTAATCCCGATGTTGACACAATCATGAGAACTCAAGGTGAGCAAATCAAGAATCTGCAGAGCCAAATAATTAATTTGAAAGGAGATATCTTGAAACAAGGTAATGACATCAGAACTGAGGTTCGTGATAATCTTCAATCCTCTTTCATCACTCAAACAACTGAATTGAAGAATCTGTTGGCTAGTTTCTTGCCTGACGCTCAACCTTCTTCTTCGGGTTCTCTACCTTCCAATACCGTCACCAATCCGCGAGCTAATGTGAGCGCTATAACTACGCGTAGTGGAACTACCATTGTCACTCCATCTACCCCACCACCATCACCTACTCCTCCTACACCTAGTAATAGTGCACCATTACCGTCTCCGCCTCGTCATGACGATGTATCTCGGAAGGACCCTTCAACATCACAACCCTCACCAACTACACCTCCACCCAATCCTTATCAGCCCAGAATCCCATACCCTTCTCGCATAGGCAAGACCAACGAGCTAACCAAGAATGATTGTAATGTAATGAAATATGTGGATATGCTATCTAAAATGACCATCAACATTAGCCTTGTTGAAGCACTTTGCCACATGCCAAAATTCGTCAAAACATTCAAGGATTTGCTTAGCAAGAAGGAGAAGTTACTTGAACTTGCCAACACACGCTTAAATGAAAACTGCTCTGCAGTCCTTCTTAAAGAACTTCCGGAAAAACTTGGAGATCCCGGTCGTTTTGTGTTGTCTTGCTTATTCAACAAAACTGAAGAATTTACTGCCCTTGCTGATCTCGGGGCTAGTATTAATCTTATGCCACTCAGTGTTTGGAAAACACTATCATTGCCCGATCTCATTCCTACAAAGATGACTCTCGAACTTGCAAACCGTACTCTCGCTTACCCCGTTGGTATAGCCGAAGACGTGTTTATCAAAGTTGGCACATTTACCTTCCCGGTCGATTTTGTTGTAGTTGATTATGAAATGGACCCTCGTATTCCTCTAATACTTGGTCGGCCATTCTTGAGAACCGGACGTGCTTTAATAGATGTGGCCGAAGGTGAGTTAATCTTACGAGTCGGGGATGATTCTAAAATTTTTAAAATGGGGAAGCTTACCGGCAGATCTTTTGGAGGCCGAGAATCAGTGAATATGATAAATGTGCTCGATGACTTTACCGTCTATGACAATCCTCTATTCGAGTCTTCCACTGATAATCCACTCTTTGAAGATAATGTGGATGATTCTCTCCCTACTTTGGACGCTTCTCCCATTTTTGATTCTCCACCGGTCTTTGATGCTTATGAAGATGATAATTCTAGCTCAGATTCGGATGATTTTGATTGTACTTCTGAGTATCCCGAGCTGCCTACATATGATGATTTTGATGAGGCCGATACTCTCTCGAGCGATTCTTCACATGATGAAGATCCTCCGCCATCACTCGATCCTACTTTGGACGATTACTCATTCGAGGAAGATTTCTCTGAATTTCTTAACACATACTTCCCTCATGAGAGTGATGCACCTCCTTTGGACTTTGAAGATTATCGTCTTGATCCTACTTTGGATTTGAAGAGCATTTTGTCCAAGGAGAAGAAACCGGTTGACACCGAAATCCGTTGCACGTATGATTTGACACCTCTTTGTCCCACTTCTGAGGACGAGGTTGTGCTTCTTTGCGGATCTTCTTCACACTCGGCTGAGCCGGAGTACTATTTTCCCCTGAAGGAAAAGGTGTTCGATCCCGGTATTGAAGTCTTTAAGCCATCTCAGTATCCACCTGATGCAATAAAAGGAAAAATCTTTGGAAATTTGGAAGACATGCTTGCACCGCTTCATACTTGCTTCTACTGTGCTCCATCTCTGCTTAAGGGAACCTTGCCGCTTCTCTTTTGGCTTGCCTTGTTCACCTTAAGCTCTTGCCTATTGATGGATGAAAACTACGTCTTTGATCCTGGTGGATACGTCTCATGCTTCTTCCGTTGATGATCAAGGTCGAGTCAGGCTAACGACTCGGTTAACAAAAACCAAGCGCTTCTTGGGAGGCAACCCATGCATCTATCTTTTCGCTTTCTTTTCCATAAGTGTAGGGGGGACCCTTTGGATTGCTATTTCCTCTCCTCACTTCTTAATCAGGGATTCGAGCTTCAATGATCTACTCTTGCTGATTCTTGACGACCCGTGATTCCGTGTTCTACTTTATCCCGGTTCTATCCTAAACTCTTTTCGATTCACTATTTTTATATTTTCTCAATATTAAAATAGGAATCTCTTTAGTTGTCTTTTCCTTAGCGAGATTTAAACAACGTGCACAATGTCCTAAGTGTAGGGGAGCTTACTCCCCCATGCTTCAACATTGAGGACAATGTTTATCTTAAGTGTAGGGGGGACTTCTATCGAAGTTAAGTGTTCTTTTCCTTGTATTTGTCCTCATTTTAACCGGAAAATCGATTTTTCGACATTTTTCAAAATTTTTGATCTATTTTGGCCTATTAGTTTTTACCTTTGTATAGTTATTTTCTTTCTTTACTAGAATAAATGTTTAATAAGTGGTTTTAATTTTCAAACGTTGTGAATCTTTTGACTCAATCCGAGTTTACTCTAGCTAGTATCCTTAACGTGCTTAAGTCAAGTTTTGCTAGGCTTTTATTTAGGGAGCTATAAAACGCGAAAGTCTTAACTCTCATGGGTTAAGAACAAGAACTTTTCGCAAGTTCCTATAATTGATCCTAGAGAGTCGTTTATCAAGGGAACTTTAAGATGCGATTTCTAAACTTGAAAGAGTCTAAGAATTTGCAAGATCCTATAGGCGACTCGAAAACCCAAAACTTTGATTTAATAGGCTAAGTATCCACGAGTCTCATTACTTGAGATTTTAAACTGTGGAGAACGAGAGATGATAGAGCCAATTATAAGTCGGTATTCTTTCGTGAATTTATGTGAGTTAATTATAAGCCTATTCTCCCATCGCTTGCTAATTAATTTATCTGCTAATAAATAAGGTTGTACGATTTGAAAAGTTACTTAGCTTCTAGCCCCATATCGTTTAAAAGTTGCTCGGTAATGACGAGAGTTCATAGCCAAGGCATAACTTATGAAGCGGGGCGCGAAGATTGGCGAGTCCGAAAAGGCCCTAACAAGGCATGAGGGCTATGTTTTGTTGCTAAAGATCCAAAAGTGATGTGAAGAATCATTTATCGAAAATCAATATGAAGGATCGAGACACACGACGAAAAGCAAAAACTCCCCAAAAGTCATGGAGAAGTGTATCCGAAAAGACCCTAACAAGGTATGAGGATAAATAGATCCAAGTCAATAAAGGAGGCGGATCGTTGTATATCAAAATCCAAAATAAAGATTGGAGAAAAATGAAGAAGTCGTGGTCCATATATGAAGAATCTCTCAAAAATTCCAAGTGAAGAAATTCCAATTATGAAGAGAAGACCATTATTTCATGAACGTCTCTCAAGATTTGAAGTATGAAGTCGCTGCCAAATATCGGCCCGAGAAAGGTCTCAAATCGCGAACCAAGTTATGCCAAGATATGAACTTTCTGATATCCCGAGAAGCAGTTTTAAAAGATTTGGTCCTTTAGCTAACTATTGATTAAATCGTGCACTTTATTTTCAGACTAAATAATTATTTAAATAAGTCAAACAATGCATCTTCGTGATCATTCAAGACAAATAATAAAATATAAGAGATACCCATAGGAATAAGGGAGTCTAAGTGAATAATTGGCCCACATGAGTTCATGTTAGTTTACTAACTTATAATAACAATGATCTCGTTTTTAAGCTTGGTTTGGAGAAAGTGAAAAGTTGAGGATGATGATTATTCATGACATTTTCAAAACCCAAGGTATGCTTTTAATTTCTCTGCTTTGCATTTTTACAATTTTCTATCTCTTTAATAAAGGCCAATGTGGATTGATTATGATGAAAAGTGTAAACATGCTTTGTAACTAATGCATTGCATGAGGACATTGCAATGGTCAAGTGTAGGGGATTTGATAGGTGTGTAAACACCCATCTTTTCTACCACTTAATTACAATAATAACCGGACCAAAACGTGTATTTTATGTCTTTTATGTCGGAATTATGCGTGGTTTGTGTTTTTGTTGTAATTTAGGACGAAATTATATAAAGTGGAGAAAACACGAGAATTCACGGGCATTCACGGCTTTTATTGAAGAAAAAGATGAAAGACGAAGTCGAGAAGTCAAGAGTGGAAAAAGAACGGAAGTCAAAGACCAATTCTGAAGATTTATCGAAGAAAAAGTCAAAAGACGGAAGTTTATCAAAAGCCGAGAAACTCAAGTCTATTTTATTGAAGAAATTAAAGACGAGTTCAAAAGATATCCCGAGCCACAAGTCCTTAAAAGTCCAAACTTAAAAGAAAGATGAGAAGAAAAGGACTAATGACGCAATTAATGAAGATTAGATGAGAAGAAGGACTTAATCCCGCAATTAACAAGAAATGAAGGAGGGGAGGAAGCTTCCTAATCCTCCCCTATAAATAGATTAGATTAGTTATCATTTGTGTGGTTGGCTAACTTGACAAATTAGCTCTTCCATTTTTAATTACCTTGCACCTTTATTTACTTGTCCAATTTAATTACCTTGTCTTGCAATTAATTACCATTTAATTCAAGTAAGTTTTTCCTTTTAATTCTTGTCAAGCTTTATCTTTATCTTGTTAATCTCATTCTACCTTTCTTTATCTTTGAGTTGATTTGTTCATGTTTATGTTCTTTATTTTTGTTGATTTATTTAAGTGGGTTTTGATTATTTTGGTTAAGTTTTGTGATTTTGATTGTTTTGGATTGATTGTTTATGCTTTATAGTTGTTTATTAATGTGTTTGATCTTATTTTGTGTTTGATTTGGCTTTGTTTTTATTTGATTCGTGCCTTTTAGCTTTCCTTGTTCTTCGCTGTTAGGTAACTGTTCTTTCCCAGGCATCGTGCCCAGATATTCCGAATAGGCGTGGTATTTGTGTGCTATTCGGAACATTTTTAATATTCCGAATAAAGGTTTTTTAAGATTGCTATTCGGAATATTTTTTCCGCATAGAGGTTTTAAGAATTGCTATTCGGAACATTCTGATATTCCGAATAGGGTATACTTTCCGAATAGGACTGATATTCCGAATAGGGTATTTATTCCGAATAGGAGACATTCCGAATAGTGACAGTATTCCGAATAGGACCCATTATTCCGAGTAGGCGCTTTATTCCGCATAGGGAAATCATTCCGATTAGGGATAACTTTCCGAATGGACCAAATGTTCCGAATAGAACTTTATTCCGAATAGGGACAGCTATTCCGCATAGAGGTGTTATTCCGAATAGGAGGAACATTCCGAATAGGGCAAACTTTCCGAGTAGGCAAATATTCCGAGTAGGGGTATCTTTCCGAATAGGTGACAGTTATTCCGAATTGCCTTTATTCCGAATAGGAGTTTATTCCGGATAGGGAATTACTAGTTTTTAGTTTTCTGCCTTGTCATCTTAAGCTTTATTTGCCTTAGTTTAAGTTTTAGTTTTAGTTGCATTTTAAGTTTACCTTAATTAGATTTAAGTTTGCGTTATTTACTTTATTGCCCTTTAAATTTAGTCTTGCTTTTAAATTCTTGCACTTTATTTTAATTAGACTTAGATTTATTTTAATTGCACCTTTACTTTAATTGTTTTGTACCTTTTATTTTCAAAACTACAACGACACATCTTTGATCCACCAAAGTTCAACTGAGTCACACATAAAACATAAAGTTGTTCAATTCGATTAGATCGGAACATAACGAATATTTTTAACTGGGTAAAAATTCAGTTATCAGTATTTACGGACTTTTGTTGAAGAAAAGGATGAAAGACGATGTCAAGAAGTCAAGAGAGCATAAAGAACGGAAGTCCAAGACCAATTCTGAAGATTTATCGAAGAAAAAGTCAAAAGACGGAAGTTTACTTATGCACCTTTAATTACTTGTCATTTAAATACATGTTTTGCACCTTTAATTACCTTTAATTTCAAGTAAGTGTTTCTTTTAATTACTTGCTCCTTTACTTTATCTTGTTAATCTTCTTCTACCTTTCTTTGGTTTACACGTTTTTCTTGTTGATTTGTTAAAGATTTGATTTTTATGTTTTTGATTGTTTTAAATCTCTTATTTTCATAGCTTATTTGATTTATTTTCAAGTTTATATAGTTTTTACAAAAGTTATTTTTATATAAAAAGTTGTTTTTCTTAAAGTTTATTAATTTCGTGTCTTGAAAGTTTTTAACTTTTAGTTTCATAGCTTATTTTTACACGTTTTTACCTTAGGATTTCGTCTTGTGCTTATTAGGAGTTTAGCTTATTTTTCTAGCTTATTTTGTGTACTTTTCCCCGTTTTTCGATCGTGACAATCGAAAAGGGGCTATACATTCCGATTGGTACCAATCTGAAAAGGGTTTTAAAATTCCGATTGGAGGCATCTTGGTATTCCGATCGTATAAAGGTAATAGGATATTCCGATTGGAACAAGTGACAGATATTCCGATTGGTGGTTTTCTTTGCCATATTCCGATTGAGGTGCGTCTTGGTTATTCCGATCGTATAAGGTGACAGATATTCCGATCGGTGTTCCAAACAGCATTCCGACCAAGGTCTTTTCCATATTCCGACCAGGTAGGTTTTCAACATTCCGACAGGTTTGGTGATATTCCGATCGGGTTGATCGGAATATATTCCGATTGGAGGCTATTTTCTTATACTTTGCCTTGTTTTATTTTTACATTCTCATTTTAATACTTGTCTAATTTTAATTTCCGTCACGTTTTAATTTTAGTCATTTAAATCAATTTACTTTTCAAAAAGTTTTTAAATATCGCATCTTACTTTTTAATCAGACTTAGATTTATTTTCACGCTCTTTTAATACTTATCGCTTTACTTTCAACGACATTTACTTTTAAGTCTTGCACATTTAAATTTAAAAACCAATCCAAAATATATGTTTCACCAAAATAAAACTGAGTCACACATTAAACACAAGTTTTTCAATTCGAAGAGATTGGTACAACGAACTTTTTAACTAAGTAAAAAACTAGTTATTAGTGCCTGACACTAAACCCTTGCAATCCCGCGTCCAAGCGCACCATTCGCGTTTTCTACTAACCCAAACGCCCCTTAACGTCTCTAGTTCACCCCAAATGCTCCCTTTTTGCCAAAATAAGAAATAAACACTCCCGGGTAGCCGAACTAAAACACTCCCTGCT
The DNA here is from genome assembly GCA_025667525.1 of Glebionis coronaria. Classification (NCBI taxonomy): domain Eukaryota; kingdom Viridiplantae; phylum Streptophyta; class Magnoliopsida; order Asterales; family Asteraceae; genus Glebionis; species Glebionis coronaria. Next base: position 23,864,311 of record CM046880.1, read on the forward strand.
GGTGACTCAAAATAATGCCTTTACGGCTGGACACAAATGGAACAAACACCCCATTAAGAAACTTTCTGATCACCGAAATGCTCCCTTACAACAAATCTGCTAAACCCAAACACCCGTTAAGGGTCTTTCTGCAAAACCAAACGTACCTCGTGCGTTCTAAACAGCAACAACCACACCCTCGTGATGCTTTCAGTCGAACCAAACACTCCTCATGTGTTTTCTGCCAAAACAAAACATCTACAGTTGGTGTTTTTCTGCCTGAGCCAAACACGCCTGTGGTGGTGTTATGTGAAGGCTACGACACACATGCTAGTGCTGCTGCTGGTGCTCCACACCCCGTTGGTGCTCCACACCCGACGAACAACACACACTATATAAGGACTGATGACAAAATGATGGTGGTAGCGAGGTAACAAATCTGGTGGTCTATTTTGGATATGGTGGATCTTATTCTCGAGGGTGACGGTGGTGGCTCGAAACCACGACTGTAATAATTGTGGCAGCGACAAATCATGGTGGTTCAGGTCTGTGGTGGATACTCTTTGTGGGTGAAGGCCACGATGGTAGTGGTATGGGGTTGTGGTGGTCTATCGCGGTGCTGGCGAACAAATCAAGTAGAGGTGGTGATTTTACTATAAATCAGTTATAAAGATAACCACGAAAGTCATGGTGGCTGGTGATTGACGATGGTGGTGGCAGATCGGAAATGGATCTGGTATAAGTGTGGTGGTGGGGTAGGTCGAATACATATGAAAGTAATCAAGTGGCGAACGGATGTGGTTTGTGGCGGCGGCTGGAGTTGGTGGCCGGAAAAATATTCCGGCGGCCGGATAATTGATGAAGAGAAGTGTGTGTTTTATCACATTTGGTGGCTAGGGTTATTATGCCATGAAACTCTAATTGTTAATATATATACACCACAAAATACTTTTAATACAAAGTGTAAAATTTTATATAGTTAAGGGTCTAGGGATGTAAATATTATTACATGGGCTAAATGCGAAAACTTTGTTATAACTTTCGTAAATTAATGGTTCGGGACTCGTTTTGGTTCGATAATATTTGATTCGTTTTCCGAAAATCGCATCATTGATTTTAAAATGAATTTTCCAATAAAGTGGAGTATTTACTCGTCCAATTTCTCGTAATCGTTTACATCTTTATTTAAAATAGTTATTATTTATCGGTTAACTCGAATAGTGGCGTTCGAAGAAAATTAAAATTCAAGTAGAATGCTCTCGTTTTCAATGTAAGGTATTAAAACCAAAATAAAATATCAGAAAATTTAATAAACCTTTTTATCAATATTTCAGAATAGTTAAATATAAATTTAATCTGTATCGCGTTAATTCTCAGATTTTTGCGCAGTCTTTTACAGTATGTAAAATAAACTCCTGTTTTCGAATCAAATGACTTTGATATCTATCGAAAACGAATTTCTATTAATAAATAATATAACTTATTATTATTTAAAGTCTAGAAAATTCCCGGTTGTCACATCTTGGCTCTAGACTCGATTTGTGCACTTTTGGTGATCGGAGGCAGGAGCAGATGCCACCTATTCAATATCAACTATCTCGGAGTGAGAAAGTCAATAGAAGTCGTGTTGAACTCCGTGACAATAAAACAAATTTCTTTTGAGATAAGCCTGGATTAGATGGGGAAGGGTTGTGCATTACATCATTGGGTCCATGATGCCTTGTCTTCATGATGTATTGACCCAGTTTCTGCCTAAGTTGTATGGAGGGCTTCTTTCTTTTCACCCTTTATCCTTACATTTCTTTTTCATTCTTCAACCACTTCAATGCTTACCAAGACGTCATCACTAGCACCTTGTTGTGATTGTTCTAGCGCTAGTTTAAGTACCTTATCACATTTTACTTCATCTTTCGTAATGGATTTTCCCTGGGAAGATCCCTCCAGTTCTGGTTGGATCATAGGACATACACCTAACCACCTTTTGACACAAATAACGTCGTGAATTAAACAGGTTGTGGGTATAAGATCGTAACCATAAACCACTTGAAAGTCAATCGAAGTGTTTGAAAAACCTTTTAACACCTTGATAGTTTTGACGTTCCAGTAAAGCTCCCCTTCACATGTTCATAGATAATCGAAATTGTTTCGCACATAGGGTAAGAGTTAAAGTGTTTGAGTCTTATATGTTCTTTTCATATATTAGATCACATTTTAATCGCATTTTCTCCCCGATCTCTAATATATATAATTGTTTGATATTAGAGATACTAAATTTGATTAAAATATATCACAAAAAATAGTCTTGAAAATCTTTTGGGAGAAAAATGTGTCTAACTTAGCATGATTTATTGGAACATTTTATGTAGTGACGAGCACACAATTTTTGAAAGATTTTGAATAATTATTGGAAAACTTTTGAAAAAATTATACCCGCACACTACATGTTCATGAACACATAAAAGATTGTTATTGAAGAATGTGCTCACGAATATCAAAGCTTTTTCATGTGTATAATACCAAATGATAATTACATACAATGTGTTGGATACATAAAAAATTGTCTTGACATAATATATCCAAGAACATTAAATTTGATTTGGAAATCTCCCTCTCAAAAATTAATCCAATTGAATTGTCTTTACGAGGATGTGATCCATATTTAACCTTTGAGGAGAGGAGTTGTTGAACACATAATTTTGAAAGATTTTGAATAATCCTTAAAACATTCTTGAAAAAATTGTGTTGAACGCTTTTTGAAATCCATTTCTTTTTGGCGACATGGTATTTATTAAAGCATAAACTTGAGTTCATAGACTTTGAATGTCTTGACGAATCCACTCAAGTGTAAGAAAATTTTTCTCCTTTTGCCGAGGGTAAGCGCACTGAATCGTACGCTCCCCCGTGAATATAGATCCGGGTTGCAATCTGAAAGTGATTACAAGCCATTGTGTTGAGCTCAAAACCTGGAATTTTTTGTGACAAGCTCAACCCGTGATAGATTGCTCTACCCGTTGTTAGGATAAGTTATCTTTAAAGATACAATTTCCTTTATTTGAAGTTCAAGTTACAGTCTGACATTTAACTGTAAGTCGTTTACATGAGCAAAAACTTTAAATGTTTTTATTGAAAGGTCATGACCAAGAAAAATTTATTTTCCCATTGTTAAGGAGAAGTTATCATCCGTGATAAACTTTCCTTTCTTTGAAGCTCGAGTCACAATCTGACATAATTTCAAATCATCTGAAGAAAATAGAAATGACATGTTTTGAAAAATATTTACAACTTTCATTCGAGCTTTTTGTACACCCTCGTGTCGTTATTGAGCGACATTTCTAGGTGCGTCCATATTATCAAAACTGAAAGACATGTCGAGAAGATTCTTTTTTAGTATTTTCAAAGATTTTTAATTTTGTATTTTGTTTTTGTAGGATCATGTTTTTCTAAGGATTTAGCATTGTATGGATTAATCTATTGAATGATGATAAATGGAAGAACTTAGAGAGAGAAAGAAGAGAGAGAAAGGAGAGGATGAAGAAGAAAAGATGAAATGTGATTATGTGAAATGGAAGTGAACCAACAACCCCTCCTAACATGCTAGGAGGGGGGTTTATATAGCCCACCCTACATGTGGGCTATATGGGCTATATTGGATCACGAGCCCAATATCATTGGAGTGACCGATCCTTTCTAAATACGTAAAAACGTATTTCCAACAATCTCCCCCAAAGGAAGGTCACTCCAAGTTACAATGTCCTAAATAGTCTATAGCTCGTGATCTATGCTAATAATGATGTGACCGAGACTTTCCTTGGAAAAACGTATTTCCAACAATCTCCCCCAAAGGAAGGTCACACCATTTTACAAAATCTTAAACCTAGCATACTATGCTTGAGTCTTTGATCTTGTTCTTGTGAACATGCTTGATGTGATCTTTGACTTCAGCCTTGAGCATGTTTCCTTGCCTTGATCTTGTGCATTCATCACTTGTGATATTCGCCTCTTCGTGACTTCATGTTCCACATACTTATACCTTTATAATTCTTAAAAGCTTCAGAGTTTGATACAGCGGAAGACTTAACTTTTAGGCTTTCTAGAATTTAAATGAGATATTAAGTGCATAAAGTATAAGCATGTGGGGACGACTTCTTCTTGGATTCCGCAACGCCACCGTCTTCAAATGCCGCAACATAAGTAGACACGAACGAAATGGCTTTGAACATTTCATTCTAAATCGGTAGCATTTTACCTCCGGTCGGTGACGACCGTTGAACGATATTAGATATCGTACCCGTGACGGATAGTTTCAATTAAGTAACTTCCTGACAGGATTTCGCGGGTAAACCCGTTCTCTTTATTCGACCGTCCAAAGCTGACTGCGAACATAAAGAGTGAATCATTTGGATAATAATATCCGCATGATTTGAAGCCGTCAATTCATGTTCCTGGAACAAGTGAAATTCAATTAAGAACCGCACCATCGTTGCTTTCCAGTTGTCACGAGCTTGATTCGTATAGAATCTTGCAAGTTACCTACCAATTGCTGTTTGAGGTTAACACTAGAAGGATTTCTACTCATCACTGTGAACACTAAGGTATCACTCTGAGTGTTTTGGCAAGATCACTAAGATATTGCGTAGAGGCCTGGAACGTGTTTAAATTCAGTTAAGAATTAAACAGCTGTTGCTTTCCAGTTATCACAAGTTTGATTCATAAAGAATCGCACAAGTCACCTACCATGAGCTTTTTGATATTCGCTCAAGAAGGATTTCCATCTTCATTGTAAATACTTTCGTATTACTCGGATGTTCAGGCAAGATCATGAAGATTATGCGTAGGACTCTTAAGATCTTTCTTACTTTTCACAGTGTGTGAAGAAGCAAGGAAATATGAAAGTGTGTCCTAATGAGATATTTGATGATCTCAAATGGCTCTAGACTCGATCGTGCATTTTGGATTTTTAGTGATCGGAGGCTGGAGAGGAGTGCCACCATTTCAATACCAATTTATTCGGAGTGAATAAATCAATAGATAATGTGTTGTCTCCGTGTGATGAAAACAAATATCTTTTAAGAGATATCTGAGTTAGCTGGGATGGGTTGTGCCTTGCATCACTGGGTCCATGATGTCTGTCTTCAATATCAAGAATCATTAAACAATGATCTTAATAGCATATGTATTGAACCGGTTTCTGCCTAAGTTGAAAGGAGGGCTTCTTTCTTTACACCCTTTATCTTTACAATTCTTTTTCATTCTTCAACCCCTTCAATGCTTACCAATACGTCATCACTAGCACCTTGTTGTGATTGTTCCAGTGCTAACTTAAGTACTTGGTCGGCATTCAGCTACGTTCACAATCTTTCTCCGTCTTTCCTAAGGACTACTATTTCTAGCTATGGAATGTCCTTGGGAAGATTCCTCCGGTTCTAGAGAAATCATTGGACTTTAACCTATCCTACCATCCTTATGTCACCGCAATCTTCACCGTCGTGAATAGAGATGTTTTGGGTAAGTGTATGTCACCATGAAATCCATTTTGAAGTGCAAATCCATTTTTCTCCCCCTTAACATATGCCACGATATCCGAAAACATTTTGCACATGTCGGGATGAGCTATCACGTTAAGTCAAACCATTTATGATTGATCATATCCCATATTAAATCACATTTTCTCCCCCATATTAAAAATATTAACCCAATCGATGTTTTTAATATCAATTGATTTAATAGCATTTTAAGAAAATTTGGGAAGAAAAATGCAAATCCAATTATCTTCATGAATTACACAAGCTCCCCCTCAAATTAATGAGGGTGTACTTGAAACGTAAATTAAATACCTTTTAAACACAAGTGTAAGGTATTTATCACGTGCAAAGATCATATATGATAATGTATTCACAAGATTAGCAATTTTACGAGGTTGGACCTGAATGATGAAGAACATCATATGAAAAAAAAGCACATGGTTCTTGTTCACGAATGTTGGTCGCCTCATCATGTCTGAAGTTATCTCTTTACTCCATGTGTACGATTGATATCGTTGTCTTGACACCAACATGTGAACTTGGCACTTTCGGCGTCAAAGATTCTGAATGCTGGACAATTGCTCCCCCTCAATTGTCCACCCGTGTTCTATTGAAGAGCTGTAGTCGCCGGTTGAGTAGTCGCATCGTCGAGTATGTAATTGTAATTTGCTACGGTTTGTGGAGATGATAACTTCGGATTGTAGAGTCAAATATTTCCGGTGAAATGCTTGACTTCAATGTGAAAAGCGGGTTACTATCGGAAATAATAGCAAACCATTTTGAGCATGTTTTAAAACATTTGAACTTCTGCTCGAATTTTATTTACAACCCCGTGTCATTATTGAATGACATTTCTAGGTTCGTAAATATTATCGATTCCAGAAGACATGCTCTTTTTATCAAAACGTTTTTGAACACACAATTTTGAAAGATTTAGAAAAACCTTTTGAGAAATTCTTGAAAAATTGTGTTCAAAGTTTTGAAAACCAATTACTTGAGCTTAAAATTTTGAATATCTTGCAAAACGAGCTCAAGTCCGAGAAGTTGTAAACTTCCCGTTGTTAAGGATAAGTTACCATCGGCGATAAACTTTCCTTTTAGCTGAAGAACGAGTCCTAAGTTGACATGTACTTAGAAGTCGTTTTCATGAGCTTGAAAACTTTGACTGTTTTAACGGAAAGCTCATGACCGAGAAAGGTTAATTTCTCGTTATGAGGAAAAGTTCTCTTATTTAAAAGATACACTTTCCTTTCTGAGCTTAAAACTTCGAATGTTTTAATACAAGCTCATGACCGAGAAAGGTGAATTTCTCGTTAAGAGGATAAGTTATCATAAAAGATAATCTTTCCTTTATTTTAAGTTCGAGTTACAGTCTGACATTTAACTGTAAGTCATTGTGCATGAGCTTAAAAACTTCGAATGTTTTTTGATATAAGCTCATGCCCGAGAAAAATCAATTTCTCGTTGTAAGGATAAGTTTATCATCGGCGATAAACTTTCCTTTCTTTGATGCACGGGTTATCGTCTGATATTTAACGATAAGCCATATACACGAGCTAGAAACCTTTGAATGGTTTTTAATGTAAGCTCGTGTCCGAGAAAAATTAATTTCTCGTTTTGAGGGTAAGTTATCGTTGCGAAGATAAACTTCCCTGTCTCTGAAGTCGGGGTCATCGTCTGTCATTTAACGAGGAGCCATTTACACGAGCTTAAAACCGTTGAATAGTTTTAATATAAGCTCGTGTCCGAGAAAACTTAATTTCTCGTTTTGAGGGTAAGTTATCGTTGCGTAGATAAACTTCCCTTTTTCTAAAGATCGGGTCACAGACTGTAATTTGACTGTGAGCCATTGTGCATGAGCTTAAAAACTTGGAATGTTTTTTATATAAGCTCATGCCCGAGAAAAATTAATTTCTCGTTGTTAGGATAAGTTTACCATCGGTGATAAACTTTCCTTTCTTTGAAGATCGAGTTATAGTCTCTGATGTGACTATAAGTCCTTGTGCACTGTAAGCTTAACTGGAAATCCCCTGAGACACTTGTTTCTTAGATATCAGCTTCTTTAGCAACCAAACTCTGAGAGTGTCCTTAATTGAATGGTATACAACGATTGGACTGCTTCGTTCTTTTGGAACATCCTCTTTGGTACCTACATTCTCATTTGGAATTTGCATGCTTTGATATGGGTTAGCGATATCTATCTTAGAAGCAAGTGGGGGTTCACAGTTTTCTTTTCTTGTACGAGAGGTGACCTGAGGAGACGATTCACTTGTCTTAGCTGGTAAACGTTTCCTTTTATAGAAAACCTTAAGTTCAGGCTTAAGTGATGTATCCTCCTTTTCAATTTCCTCCCTAGTAGTCTTAGTAGAATCAGAGACTATCCTAGTTAAAGGGCACTCGTTTCCTACAATAGTGAAATTTCTACCAGTGGGGCGCCACATTTTACCAACGGATTTGATTTTAGCCACCCACTGGGATTTAAGTCTAGCACGGGAGTTCACCTCATTAAGTAGTTTCTTGATACAAGAATCATGATTAGCCGTAAAGACACATTTTCTACATGTTTTACAAGTAGCATATTTAATGTCTGAGTAAGATCTAGAATTCTTGGACGATTGATTGATGCTCCTAGGATTTGACATGCTATGGTTAGCAGTGTTGGGTAATCTAGAAGTCATCTGACTAGGTTTGAAATTCCTATCTCTTACTTGTGTCTTTTGCTTAGCTTCCCTTAGACCAAATGTATGGCGAACGTCATTTGAACTAGTTCGAGACGTATTATTTAGACTATGTCTAGGGAGACTAGATGCAATCATGTGATTAGGTCTTGCAAAAACTGTTTTAGTCATATTGGGCCTAGATGGTGGAGTGACTGGTCTAGGAAAATGAACCAAATCAACTTGGGAGGCAAACCGCGGTCTCGAGGATTGTGGTCGCTCGGATCTAAATGCATTAGGTTGTCTGACAGTCGGTTGTCTGGCGAACTGATTTGTAGGCGGTTTCCCCAAGATTGATGGTTTTTCAAGCTTAGTGTCCACACTAGGTCCTTTAGTTTTCCTCAAATCGTTTTTCAACACAGCTATAGCAAAGACCTTTTCCTGTACTTGAGCCTTTAAGGTCTCATTTTCTTTGAACAATTCATCTTGGGATGCCAACTTAGATTCAAGCAACTTAATTTGTTTCAAAAGATTATCCTTTTCAGCTTTAGAATCTAGAACTGTTTGATCCAATTTTCGTTCAAGAACAACGTATGACTTTTCAAGTTTTTCAAAATATGTTTCAAATTTTTCCGTTTTCTTTGAAAATCAATTTTGGCATCCTCAAGCTCTTTTGATTGCTGAGCTAAAATCATTTCAAGCTCTTTAATCCTAGAAGCAGAATTGGTTAGCGTAGCAGTCATAAAGCACTTATCATGATGTTTAGCATTTTGAACACTTTCTCCCCCATTATGACTCACATTGGATGAATCAGAAGTGGTATTGCTATCACTCTTTTCCATCCCATGTTTGGCATAATTAGGTTCAGAAAGCCCAAGTTGAAACTTGGCACCTGAACAGTTGGTGCTTGTGACTTGCTGCTTGTTTCATGCGTTCCTCCTGATTCCATGTCATTGCTTACCGGGATGACCAAATTGGCCCCCATTTCTTTCATCGGGCAGATCTGATCATCTGTTGACGATAGCGTGAAGCGTGTCCGTCTCTCATGTTCATGAGGTATTGTTGCATGCAATGATTAAGACGACTCCTTGATGCTTTGAATCCGACCCTCTTTCAAACGTATCTCGTTGTAATTAACTAACCTGACCTCAATACACTTCTCAAGTATATTGATGTGATTGAGTAAACCACTTCTAAAGGTTTCAGTCTGCCAACCCGTATACGCGTTGAAAAGCTGGTGAAGGATTTGAGTCGAATAATCATAAGGAGGTACCATTGTTGACGCAAAGAAGTCCTTAAACTGTGTGCGAATAATTTCTAGACATAACTTTGCTTTAACCTCATGAAGATTTTCCCTTTCAAGTTGCAACCGTAACTCATTCAGATTATTAAAAATCTTCTCTTTAAAATTATCCACTTTGCCAAAGAATATTTGAACCGTGGCTGGAAGTTCAGGCATGTTGTGCGGATACAGAAGTGCAAGATGTGTCTTGAGCTCGTGAAAGATTTCTAATGATTTTTGACGCAATTTGATCTCTTTGAGTTGCATGTGTTGTAGTTCTCCCTCGTGAACTGTTGAAGTCAACGAATCCATTGAAAGTCGATGAAAAATGATGTGGATGTGGTTGTTTTCGGGATTTTACAATTCGAGAATGAAACGAAAGATCCGTAAATAACTCTTAAAAAATCCTCGAGTGATGATGTAACTCTTTTCTCGGTTCAAAAATTGTTGTCGGCTCAAATGTTGATAAAATAAAAAAATGGAGTCCAAGTCAACCACGGCTCACTCCAAATAGAAAGCCCGTAAACTAATTAAACCAACCTTCGGTTAAATTGGTAAACGGCCCGACAATTAATTTAATATCACAAAATTTTCCAAAATAAAATTTGAATAAAAATAAAAATATCAATTGTTTATCAAAATAAAAATGAATAACGAAAAAAAAAATTCCAAAATAAAAGAATAACAAAATTAACGTAACGTAAAAGACTTAACTAAAAATAAAAGGTAAAAATGATTTGATTTGTCAAATAGAAAGTAGATATGTCAAACTGACACTACAAAAACGTAAAAAGTAAAAATAAACGTAAAGATTTGATTTGTAGAAAGATTTGATTTGTCAAATAAAAAGTAAAAATAAACGTGGCCAGTCACCAAACCCTAACAAAAACGTGGCAGACAATGTGACCACTTCTTGTAAACTCCGCCTATTTAACCACTTTGTTTGTAAACTCCGTCCCTAGACAAACCCTTCCCCCAAAACTGTATCTATATTTCCTCAAATCCTCAACTGAAAAACTAATAAACTCAAATCTCCTCAATTCATTCTGCTCTCAAATCTAATCTATCAATATTGGACCGCCTATTCTCCTAATCCTACCGTCTGGAAAAACAATTCAATCTTACTCCAAATGACAAAACATAAACAACAGGATCAAAGTCACGGCCACCAAAAACTTGCTCTCTCTCTATTCAAATCGGCTTCAAGATCTTAAAAAAATGGTCTCGGGTAGGTACTTTAACTTTGTTGCATGCGAGGGTTGACCGTTTTAAAACTAGAATCGAAACATATAATAGATTTTAACACGTTTTGAATCTTTATTTAATTTCAAATATATATATATATAAAAAAAAATTGGTTTAAAAACAAGTCAACACAGATCTGTGATGATGAGAAAATTCGTGTGTTTCGATATGTATGCACGAAGCAAATCTGAGATCGTGATGGTGTTGATTCGTGTGTGGTTGAGTCTAGTTTGATGGGTTTAGGTAGATGATTGGTGTTGGACAATGAGTCGAGGGTCAGTGGATGTGGCAGTTAAGGGTCTTTTTGAGAGTCAAAATTTGTGTGAGTCGGTTTGGGTAAGATGAGTCTGAGTTTGGTGTTCGAGTGTGTTATTTGTCGAGTTCGATGAGGGTGTGTGGTGTTTGAGTGAGGATCTGATGAAGGTGAGTCCGAGACTAGTTGATTGTTGGGTTTTGGTTTGACAGTTTTGAGAAAAGGGTCGAGTCGAGTTGTGTTTTTCGAGTCAAGTTTGTGAGGCCAGTAGGTTTGTGTTTGGTTTGTGTCGAGTCAAAAACTTTGGTTGTATTTGTTGGGTCGAGTCGAGTCTAGATTTGTAGGTCCTTATGAGTCCGATCGTAAGTCAAGTCTTGAGTCCGATCGTAGGTCCTTTTGAGTCCGATCGTAAGACGAGTCGTGAGTCCGATCGTAGTCCCGATCGTAGTCCCGATCGTAGTCCCAATCGCAGTGACACGATCCAAGTCACACGATCGCAGGTCACGATGGTATGTCACGATCGCAGGTCACGATCGTAACTAAGATCGAAACAAAGATCGTAAAGTGGCAATCGGAATACTCGATCGCAAGTAGAACCCTAAGGTTATGCGATCGCAATATTCCGATCGGAATATGATAAACCCTTGCAAACAGATCAGAATAAGGAACAATGCTAGCTAATGGAATATCAAACTATTATACCTGCTTGGACAAATTATGATAGAGACAAATATGGAACACAATATACTCAAAAGTTGATAGAAAAAAAAATTGATAAAAGTTGACAAACAGTTTATAAAGATAGAAATATTAGAAAGAAAATGGATAAAGAAATTTGAGAAAACGGATATATGAAAATATGAAACCAATGATAATCAGATACTAATGATGAAAACCAATGCTTTTATCAAATTGACAAAACACACAACACCAAAATAAAAAGAAACGAGAAAAAAATTTTAGAAAGAAAGGATTTTTATGACCAAATCAATAGATAAAAAATACGTCAATCCGTAGAATCAACCATGCTCTTGATACCAATTGTAGGATCGTGTTTTTCTAAGGATTTAGCATTGTATGGATTAATCTATTGAATGATGATAAATAGAAGAACTTAGAGAGAGAAAGAAGAGAGAGAAAGGAGAGGATGAAGAAGAAAAGATGAAATGTGATTATGTGAAATGGAAGTGAACCAACAACCCCTATTAACATGCTAGGAGGGGGGTTTATATAGCCCACCCTACATGTGGGCTATATGGGCTATATTGGATCACGAGCCCAATATCATTGGAGTGACCGATCCTTTCTAAATACGTAAAAACGTATTTCCAACAGTTTTTCTATAATTACATATTATTTTATTTTTTGTATTTTTTCAAGTTTTTCGAAAATAATCCAAAATAGAATTTTGTACAACAGAAGGAGGTGATATAGAATGTATAGAGTTGGAACCCTTTGAGGAAGGAGTGGGTTTAGAATTTGCTGAAGTACCTGCAATCAATGAAAAAGAGTTTGCACATATACTAGTATGAGGAGTAACATATATCTTTTCAACAGGCAGAACACTCGCATTAGTGCTAGCGCATGTTTCAATACTCTTCTCTATTGGAATCCACTTAAGACCAACGTTCTTGAAGATCCTACCCGTTTTTTCCACTGAATACTGGATCTAGGTGTAGTTTTCTCTTGCACGGCAAAAGACTTATTTGGGGAGAAACTATGTCCTATATTGATCTGCCTTGTAGATTGCTTGTCATTGCTTTTCTTTGCGACGGGTTTGTATCTCTTTGTTGTCTTATGGGATTATGCATTCTTTCTCTTTGCAAATGCACGATATTTGACCTCATAGAGGTATTGCAGAATGCAATGGTCATGATTTCCATTGTGAATGCCCTTTTTGCACGTGGGGCATACAGGGTATTTGGAATTCATGAAAGTCCGTGTGTACCTAGGTTTTGCTGATGGTTCAGTCGCAATGTTTGGTACACGACTACTCATTGGTGGTTGCCAATTCCTAGGTTGCTGGCAAGGAATCCTAGGTTTTCGTTTGCTATCATTAGGAGTGTGTTGAACTCTAGCGGTTGTTAGTGTAATAGGTTTTGAATACACGGTGTTTACTTTCTGGATCTTCTCTTTTTGTTTAGAATCCTCTAGGTTGTTGGTATGAACTAAGTCACTTGAACCTACAGATTCCTTTGTGGACGTAAATGTCACACGCTTAGGGGTATTCCTAGAAGTGCTAGGTGCATTAACATGATCGGGTTTAGCAAAAGTGGGTTTTCTAAATGGAGGAGGAACATAGGGTAAAATGGCTGGTTTTGGAACACTTGGTTGTCTATCAGTCGTATGGGGTAACCTAGATTTTGCATACGAAGAATTGGAGAAAGGAGTCGGTTTTTCCAAGACTGATGACTTTCAAACTTTGTACGCATTCGGTTTTCGAATAACAGATTTCACAACTTTTGTTTCCACTATTTTTCCACCCATCTTTCCTACAAGTTTCTACAACTCACTTATTTCTATGTCTCTATATTGCAACTAATCTTTCAAATCCGTAATTTCTATACTCTTTTCATTCATTTCTCGAAAGGATTCAGATAGTTTTACTTGCAAATTATTATCGTTTGGAAATATTCCGATTTAGTTTTGCAAAGCAAGTTCAAGAGAATGGCAATGGGTTTTAATGAAACCACATCGGTTTTTAAAAATAGTAAACTCTTTTTTATTAACATTGTCCTTGGTCTTCGAAAGCTCAGTTTCAAGACGTTCACACTCTTTGATCTTATCAAGATATTTGCATGCAATATCAGAATATTCATCTATATCCGCGCAAGATGTAACATAAACACAAATAATATCATTAGAGAGACATTGTTGTAAGAGTAGATCATATGCTTTTGAAAATTCGTCTCTTTCAGGTTGATGGTCGTCAATTTATTTTTTAAAATATTCCACATGTTTCAAATCATCAAACATTTCTTGTTGAATTAAGTTTCAAATTCCAAATCATTTTTCTTCGTTTTATCCGCAAGTGGAATCAATATAGTTTTTACAAGGACAGTTATATTGCGAGGAATTTCTTTATTGCCTTTAAATAGTTCACGTCGTTTCCAGTCCTCGTCTACAACTATTTTGAAATTTTCAATGTTTTGTTGAAGAATACTAAGTGCTTGCTTCCTCTTGCTTATAGAAGCTTGATACGGAAAGTACCCAATATATTTTGAAACATTAGTTTTCTTAGTGGCAAAAACTTGTCTCCATTTTATTCTTCTTTGTTCACATTTGATAATGACCTAAATATACATATTCAATCCGTTACTATTATGTCACTTTGTATTTAACTAAGAAACTCCGATACTTAATACATTGCTTTTTATACGCAGGTACAAAGTTTGAAGGATCAAAGTAAAGAAATTTAAAGTAGAGTAGTTGAAGTGAAATAATAAAGACTTATGATAAGAATATTCTGTAACACACAAAAGTGCGGCGCACAAACTCAGAAGTGCGGTGCACAATTCCTACCTCCAAAGTGCGGCGCACTTTTGGAGAAGTGCGGTGCACATTTACTCCCAATCTGCACTATAAATAGATACCCTCTCATCTCATTTTACACACACCTCTTCTATCTACTACTATACAATCCTAGCATTGTAGCTTTCTTAGTAATATTTCAGTATATTACACTTTTGAGAAATACTTGTAACGAGAGTATCTTACTCTTTGGTTCTTGGAAAGACGATACAGTCGTGACACTTGTGTACTCGTTCATTCGATCAATTTAAGTATGATTTTCTCTTACTCTTTTCCATTTGTTACTTTGATTACTATGTTAGGATAAACTATTTGTGACTATATGGGTATGTGACTATAACTGGTGATGATGCTATGATATGATACTTTATAATTTGATTACAAGCTAATGTGGTAGAACCATTTTGCCACTTAGTTCTATCACCATATTTTATCAAAAGTTGTTTTGTTACGAGAATTTAACGTCGAGAGAGTCAAGTTGATATAATAAGTTTTTAAGAACTTGTCTATGGTTTTGAATCTTTGGTTGGAGAGATCCGCTTAGATACTTTGATAAATATTGAACTTATTGGAAACTTGTTTTAAGCTTAGTCTCCTAATCAAACATAAGTCTTGAATCATACCAAACTGAATTGTGGAAATACCATTTTGACGAAAAATGATTATCACTCTTTACCTAACTAAGCATATCTCGATCATTATTATCATCATCACGAAATTATACGAACTATCCCATATTATTCATACTTGTAATTATTGTTACTTATTCAATCATTACTTTCTTCAATAATTATATCTTTACCAAAACGAAACTAAGTGCTTGCGAACAATCCTGGCTTACCACTACAAAACTATATTACAAACGAAAGGGTACACTTGCTCATGTTTATATTCTAGTACCTTGTTTTGTCAAACCTTGTTATAAATTTTAGACTTGCGAAACGAACATCAAGTTATTGGCGCCGCTGTCGGGGACTTACAATCCTGTTTTATAACCAATGTTTTCATAATCATTGAAGAATTGAACCATTTCTCACTCGAAACAAACCAAAATTTTCTTTCAGTATAGAAAGTACGTCGCACAACCAAATAGTGCGTCGCACTTCCTGTAGCGAACCAAAGTATGCCGCACATTTCAATTGTGCGACGCACATTCCATACTTTAGCACCAAAAGCATTGTTGGATGGACACCCATTCATCCGAAACTCCACCCGTATCACCGTTACCAGAACCTGAGTGTACCCTTAACCGAAGGTTACGTAGACTTCACCGCCGTGTACCTTTAGATAGAAGACACGAGCAACCTCAACCTCGTGAAATCAACCAACCTTTTGATAACCTCTCTCAATTTATATTTCTCACTAAACTCATTGAAAGTTACGATCCAATGTCGGACATCGATGATGAACCAATGTGGTCAGCCGATAGAGTTGTAGCACCAACTCCTGGCTCCGCAATCGTTTTGCCTAAAATTGCAAACGACTTTGCAATCAAAGGAAACCATTTGACACTTGTCAAAAACAACCAATTCGATGGTCGAATCAAAACCAATCCTCACAAACACATCCATGAATTCAGCGGAATTTGCAAAATGTTCAATTATGAAGAAGGACAAGCCGAAGCCGTTCAACTCATGATTTTTCCATCATCCCTTACTCGAGAAGCCAAGTCATGGATCGGCGAATTTAACGAAGGAACCATTAGAACATGGGAAGGTCTTAGAACCGCTTTCATTAGCCGATTCTTTCCTCCTACCCTATTTGAAAAACTCCTCGGAGAATCCGAAGCTTTTCTCAACAAGATCGAGAAACTCACACTGACGCATGGTTAAGAATGAAAGAACTACTCAGAAACTGCCATGGTCATGGACTAAAAAAGGAAGGTATAATCAAGATTTTCTCAACAAGATCGAGAAACTCTCACTGACGCATGGTTAAGAATGAAAGAACTACTCAGAAACTGCCATGGTCATGGACTAAAAAAAGAAGGTATAATCAAGATTTTCTATCATGGTCTTGACGATACTACTCAAGATGCCTTGAACGCCGCTACGGCTGATATTTTCCTTTACAAAACTCCTAACCAAGCTTACCAATTATTAGATGACAAAGTCTTACTTAAGCTTGATTAGTCCAAAAACCATAAAAACAAAAACCCTCGAAAAACCGTAGCTTTTGTCGAAGAAAGCGACAACCCAGCGGACACCAAAAAAATTATGGCTCGTATGGATGCCATGTCTCTTAAAATTGATACTCAATACAAAGAGATGAAAAACAATTCTCGAGAAACTTGCAAACACTATGGAGGAAATCATCCTTCTAGTGAATGTGATGACGATGACACACCCATGACGAAAGAAGAAGAAACCAATTTCATGAACACCTTTCGTCGAACTCGATTTTATAACGATTATCGTAATCGTGATCGCGATAATTGGAGATCTAACGATAAACCAAGTTACAATCGAGACGAAAAGAAACCTACTCAAACCGAATACAAACCCAACCTCGAAACAAAGCTCGATAATTTCATTGAATCTCAAAGAAAGATCAACCTTTTCGTGTGAGATGCATTGACTGACCTAAAAACAAAATTCGAGACTTCAAACAAAGACCACCAAGCTTCCATTCAAAACCTTGAAGCTAAATTTGATCGTTTTGCTGACATACAATCTAATCGTGCTTCTGGTTCTTTACCAAGCAACGCCAACCCTAGCCCAAAAAAACAATAAATACCAACCACCGCAAGCTCGTAACGAGCATGTGAATACCGTATTCACGTGGAGTGGTTTATCTTACGAATCACGTGCCAAACCAACCCAAGATATACCTATCGAAAATCCACTCGATAGTGACGATGAGGACGAAGCACAACCAAGGAAAACCAAATCCACTAAAAACAGAAACCCAACACCCAAACCATATAAACCAAAAGTACCATACCCCCAATGCTTACGCAAGCAAAATATGCAAGCTAAGTATGGTAAATTCCACGACTTGATCCAAGAAGTTCGATTTAATATGCCTTTAGTCGATGTTCTGGCTGAAGTGCCAAAATATGGAAAATTTATCAAAGAACTTATCAAAAACAAACATAATTTTGAAGATGTTTCTTCAGCTTTTCTGAATGATGAATGTTCTGCCATTATCCAAAACAAGTTCCACCAAAATTTGGAGATCCTAGAAGTTTTCTAATTCCATGTACCTTCCATCATTCATACTCTTGTAACGCCTTGGCCGATCTTGGCGCTAGTATCAACCTCATGCCATACTCTTTGTATGCTAAACTCTCGAAAGATGTTCTCAAACCCACAAAAATGAGCGTTCGCCTCGTGGACCGATCTTTTCAATATCCTATGGGAATAGCTGAAAATATGCTCGTGGGAGTCGGAAAAATTATTTTTCCTGTTGACTTCGTAATTCTAGAAATGGAAGAAGATAGCAAAGTATAACTTATCCTTGGTAGACCTTTCTTACATACAGCCGACGCTGTGATTCGAGTAAAACAAAAATAACTCAACCTTGGAGTTGGAGAAGATAGAATTTCCTTTTCTATCGACGAAGCAATGAAACACTCATATTCTAATGACGATACTTGCTTTAGTATTGATGTCATTGACGAAGTCGTTGAAGCCGATTTCGACGCTCTTCTTGATGAAGGAAGCAAAATTTTATATTCTATCGAAGGAACTATCCTTGAAGAAGAACTTTTTGCTGAATTTGACGCCTTCATAGCCGTTCACACTGACGAACCAATAGAAACACCTAAGAAATAAAAATAAACACCATTTGAAACCATAACTTTCAAAATTTTAAAGTAAAGAAATCTATGGAAGAACCTCCTACAGATTTAGAACTTAAACCTCTTCCTGAACACTTGGAATATGCATTTCTTCACGAAGAAAATTACTCCCTGTAATTATCTCATCCCAACTTTCAGAAGAAAACAAAACCAATCTAGTCGAAGTTCTCAAGA
This sequence comes from Glebionis coronaria, assembly GCA_025667525.1. Classification (NCBI taxonomy): domain Eukaryota; kingdom Viridiplantae; phylum Streptophyta; class Magnoliopsida; order Asterales; family Asteraceae; genus Glebionis; species Glebionis coronaria. Next base: position 23,882,756 of record CM046880.1, read on the forward strand.
AACACAAACAAGCTTTTCCTTGAAAGACTTCTGACATTCCTGACATATGTCCATCGTTCTGCAAACACAAAATCCAGCTTTTGGACAACAAAAAACCAATAGTTGAAAAACAAAGAAGATTAAATCCTAACATGAAGGATGTTGTTAAAAAAGAAATACTAAAACTCCTAGATTCTAGAATAATCTACCCAATCGCCGATAGCCCATGGGTTAGTCCTATTCACTATGTACCTAAAAAAGGAGGTATCACTGTACTGACTAACTAAAACAATGAGTTAGTACCAACACGAACCATCACTAGATGGAGAGTTTGTATTTAATATCAAAAATTAAACGATATCATTTTCCTTTGCCCTTTATGGATCAAATGTTAGAATGACTCATAGGGAATGAATACTTTTGTTTCCTCAATGGTTTTTCCCAATACTTTCAAATCCCAATCAACCCTATGGATCAAGAGAAAACCACATTTACTTGTCCATTTAGAACTTACGCGTATAGGTGCATGCCTTTTGGCCTATGCAATGCACCTTCTACTTTTCAGAGGTGTATGATTGTAATTTTCCATGATATGATTGAAGAATCAGTCGAAGTCCTTATGAACGATTTTTCAGTCTTTGGAAATTATTTCGACACATGTGTTAGCAATCTTGATAAAATGTTAGCACGATGTGAAGAAGCAAATCTTGTGCTAAACTGGGAAAAATGTCAATTTATGGTTAAAGAAGGAATTGTGCTTGGACACAAAGTGTCTGGCGTAAGCTTAGAAGTTAACAAATCAAAGATAAACGTAATCTCAAAAATCACACCACCTACTAATGTGAAAGGCATTAGAAGTTTTCTAGGTCATGCCGGTTTTTACCGAGGATTCATTAAAGACTTTGCAAAGATCACAAGACCTTTAGCTCAAGTTCTAGAAAAGGAAATAACATTCGATTTTAATAATGAATGCCTTTTAGCATTTGAAACACTCAAAGCAAAGCATACATGCACACCAATTATTGCAAGCCCTAATTGGAATCTTCCATTTGTGCTTATGTGTGGGGCAAGTGAACATGCCCTTGGAGTCGTCCTTAGACAAAAAGATGGAAAATAATTTCACCCCATCTACTTTGCTAGTAGAACTCTAAACGCAACTCAACAAAATTACACCATTACGGAAAAAGAACTCATGGCTGTAGTTTATGCGTTTGACAAATTTTGAGCTTACCACGTTTTGTCTAAAATAGTAGTTTACACCGATCACTCAGCTCTAAAATACTTCTTCAAAAACCAAACATCAAACCTCGTCTCATACGATGGATATTGCTTTAACAAGAATTTGATTTAGAAATTAAAGATAAAAAAGGAGTCGAGAATGTTGCTGCCAATCACTTATCTTACATAGTCAATGATGATTCTAGCGATGATGAAATCGATGAATTTCCCGATGAGCATATAATGCAAATAAATACTGACGATACACCATGGTTCGCATACTTTGCAAACTATTTGGCTGTAGGTATTATACGAAAGGGAATGACGTACCAACAAAAGAAAATATTCTTTTCTGAACTCAAGAAATACTTTTAGGATGAACCTCATCTATTCAGAATATGTCCTGATAGAATTATCCGACGTTGTATTTCCGGATTTGAATCTCGAAACATTCTCGAGGAATGTCACTACGGACCGACCGGAGGATATTACGCCGTGAACACCACCGCTAGAAAAGTGTTCGAAGCAGGTTTTTACTAGCCATGGTTATTAGTGAAGATCATACCTTAGTTCGATTATGCGAAGCATGTCAAAGGACTGGAAATCTTTCAAAGAGAGATGAAATGCCTCTCAATAACATCCAAGTTTGAGAAATCTTTGACGTGTGGGGTATCGACTTCATGGGACCATTTCCTAAATCCTATGAATGTGAATACATTTTAGTCGCAGTCGACTATGTATCGAAATAGGCCGAAGCTCAAGCCTTGCAAACTAACGATGCAAGAGTTGTTATAGCATTTTTGAGAAAATTATTTTGTCGTTTTGGAATTCCAAAAGCACTAATAAGCGACAGAGGAACTCAATTCTGTAACAAACTCGTGGACAAAATCATGAAAATATATGGACTTAACCATCGATTTTCCACATCTTACCACCCTCAAACGAGTGGCCAAGTTGAAAACGCTAATAGAGCTCTTAAACGAATTCTTGAAAAGACCGTAAAAACAACCTTGCTCGTTGGTCTGAAAAATTAGAAGATGCTCTATGAGCCTTTTGTACCACATTCAAAACACCAACTAGAACCACACCGTACAAGCTCTTGTATGGAAAGACATGCCATTTACCAATTAAAATTGAACACCATGCATATTGGGAACTTAAGAACTGCAATCCTGGTCTTATTGTAGCTGGAGAAAAATGAATATTCCAACTTCATGAATTAGTTGAATTTCGACATCAAGCTTACGGCATGATCATAAATTACGAATGAGAAAAGAATTCAAACATGGAGAAAAAGTACTTCTCTTTATCTCAAAATACAAATTCAAACAACCTAAACTTACTTCAAGATGGACCGGACCTTATACAGTGAAACACAAATATCCATCCGGGTATGTTGAGCTATATAGTAGAGACCACACAACTTTTATTGTCAATGGACATAGACTCAAGCTCTACCACTAAGAAGAAGACTGAAATGGATTCGATATAGAAGAGATCAAATTCTTCTTAAAATAAATCTGAGTAGCCGAGTCTGGCTGAAGACTCTAAACTTAGCGCTTTGATGAGGCTGCATTTATACATAGTCTCATCGTCCAAATTGGACTTAAAACGCTTAAGAATATCATAAAATGCCATAAAATGTCCTTGTGTTTGTTCATTGTATATTTTAGGGACAGATATCATGAAATCAACAAAAGATCACAAGATTCAAGCAAAAATCAACACGGGAAATGAAGCCGCACAAAGAACCGGACCCGAATGTAGATTTTCCAAAAATACCCTTGAAGTTTGAAGATTTTTCAAGATTGGTCCCTAATCTTTTGAAGAATCTTCACTTTAGACCCTTGTAAATCTTATTTATACAAGATTGGCCCTTTCAGTTTCAAGAAATGCCAAGAAAAGCCCTTGAAAATTGCTTAAAAGGCATTTATAGTCCTTATCTAAAGCTTTGGAACATAAAAGGACTAAAAATGCAATTACATCATTCTTATTTACAAAGAAAAAGAGACTGTATGCTGACAAGACTATGTTTGAAATTTTTTTGGAAAATGAAGGGTCAAAATTGTCGAGACAAACAAACCTCACACCACCTATCACCTACTGCCACCTCACCATTGACCAGTCAACCCCCACTCATACTCCCCCACGTCCTCACCACTCTCCACGTCTGATTTCCACCAACCCTCAAACCCATTTTGTTTATTAAATCAAATTATGATTAATAAATAAAATGGCGCCTAACAACATATTACCCCCTAATCCAGATCAAACACACAGTCCCTCACACACTCATGAACAAACAACCCTAATCCTAATCCCTACACAAAACAAAAGGGTTTTGTGTGAATCCTTCCAGAACCCTAATACACTTCATCATAAACAAAACCCCACCTCCAAAACATTCCCCTGTGACCTTTGTGGGTCCCCACGTAGCTCCTTTGCTCCACCATTTTGGGTAAAAACAAATATGCATACCAATTTACGATCCTGAGCATTTTTCTTGGTCCCAAAGACTTCCTCCAACGTCTAAGATCATTGATAGTTGATGTTTTTACACACCTTTAGGAAAAGGAGGTAAAATATTGGAAAGTATTAACAAGTGACTTGGGAAAATCACAAGTTATGACCCAAAGTGGGGATCTTTCTCAAGGAGGCTAGTGTGTTGTGTAGAGAGATGATTAATTATGTGATTATATGATTATGAGAAAGGAAAATAGAAATGGGATAAGAAGAGAATGACGGTTACGATGACGGATTAAACTAAGACGAAAAGGTCGTACACGTAAAACCGTAAAAGCACCAAAATTAAAAATTTACTCTAAAAATTCCTAGAAAATTGCAATAAATCCTAAATAATGTAATTAGAGTTTACCAAAGATCAAAAATCACCCAAACCTTTTATTTAATTAAGTAATGATTTTTTAATGCTAATTAAAACCCTAAAAATCAATTTAATTAATAAAAAGCCCAAAATGAGTTTTATCACTTTGTAAACCTCTAAAATACCCTAAATTAATTTAAAACTATTTTTGAAAAATTTAAAACTAATTAAAACTATTTAAAAACAATTAAAAACTATTAAAACTTAAAATAATTATAAAAATTAATCTAAGAACAATAAAAATATTCTAAAAGTTGTAAAATTCCTAACTTTATGTATTTAACCTAAGAAAAATATAAAAACTTGAAAAATCCAAATTTTAATTTTTAATAATAAAATAATAATAAAATAATATTAAAAATCTAGATTTTATGAAAAATTCTAAAAACTTGCAAACTAGCTTAATTTAACCTAAATAAACAGAAAATGAAGTTGAAATTACAAAAATACCCCTAATGGGCCTCCAAATGGGCCAAAAGTCCAAACAGACCCCTTAATGGCCTATTTTTAGGCCCAATAAGAAAAATGTAGTCCAATTAAGCCCAAAAGCTCCTATCTGACTCAAAATTTGATTTTAAACACAACTTTTCAAAGGCCCAAAAGCTGAAAATGTGAAATAAGCTAACTTATACCAAACAGCTTATTCTTAATGGGCTTTTTGGCCCATTAAGCTATAAGCTGATGCCTTAAGCTCAAATTAGACACACAAGCTTCTTTTGAGTTGCTTAAGACTTCTGTAAAAAGAAATTTGAAATAAGCCAAAGGAATAAGCCTGAAAATGCAAAAAGCAATCTACAGAAAACGACAAAATAGTCGTTTTTGAGTTCTAGGCTATCCCAAGAGCTGATTCAAATTGCAAAAGCTTTTAAATGACTTAACTAAGCTTAATCAACAAAAAGTTTTCAAATAAGTTCACTCAATAAGCTGAAATAAGCAAATAAGCACTTATGAAAAAGTCAAATAAGTTGGTTTTCTAGCAAAAAGTCAAAGTCAAAGTCTAATAAGCTCCAGTTCAATCAAATGGGTCAAATAATGAAGATGTATCACAAAAAATAAGTTGTTGCAGGTATGGATAAGCCAAAGAGGCTTATTGATAAGCTGAATGAAAAATTGCACTAGCAGGGGCTAGTTTTGGGTGTTGAGCAGTGGAAACTTTTTCCACTGCTTGACTTCTTGACTTTTTTGTCTTTAGTGACTTTTTTGGAGATTCAAGTTACACAAAGGCACCCAAATTATCAGTGGATCAAGAGGAGTCAAATACAACAAAGAAATCACAATCAACAACAGCCAATTTGTACAGTTAATTCAATCAATCGCCAGATCTAGCACAGACATGAACAAATAAGCATTTATGGTTCAATAAGCACTTATAGCACAATTCAGCCAGCCAAACTTAACCAAATGCATACACAAGCAATAATAAACTTAAATAAGCAAGTCTAAACATGTTTCATGCACTGATTCAAAGTATTGAGCAAGATTCAAGCACTTAAAGTTATTGATGAACTATGAACATGCAGTTTTTTTTCACTTTGCGGATGCAATTGACCAACAAGCCAGATTCAATCACTCAGATCTATCACATATGTTATATTAATGATGTTTTAACAAATTTTAACCCTAAGCATGCATAAATTCTAGATTTTACCAAAATCTTAGGTCAAAAACAGTCAAACTCAACAAGATATAGCACAATGTATGATTCAAGGTTCAAACCCAAAAACTTGCAGCAATATGCACTCAACCAAGTATTGAACAGATAGAAAGCAAATACACAAACTTCCAATCACAAAATAACATAATATGATTCAAGACAGGTAATCCCAAACACCCTTTTAACTTTTCAAATCAAGATTTTCAAATCAAAAATGCATTCCAAGGTTACCCATGCCCAAATCAGCACAACAACAGATGAGATAAACAGATTAGAACAAGATTAAGCGACAAAATCAGCAAGAACACAAGTCACACACTAATATCACCAAAAATCAATATTTTAACAGATTTTGGGATTAAGTATGCAAACCTCATGGATGTACATCCACACCCACGAATTTTGAGCTTATGTACTAGCAAGAACAAGTACAAGCTTCCACAACAAAGCCTGCTAAGATTCAACAAGGTTAGAAGCAAAATATCAAAATCAGAAAGGTTAAAAAGCCTTGATTAATGCAACTCTTGTACTCCACACTTGATTATCCCCAAGTTATAGGCTTCACCACACCTTGATAACTCAATATCAGGATGATGTGATCAGCTTTATAGACCAAGAATTCCAAGGTGTACCAAGAACTTAGCAAAATATCAAGCTTGAAGGAAAATGTGCAAACTTTTGCACACTCCTTAAAAATAGGTTTTGAGATTCAAGAACAAGTAAACATTAACAACAATAAACAGATATTAAGAGTGGCACTTGAGCTTTCTTCAACACTTTCAAACACATTTCATTGATATGAATATGAGATTTACAGATTTGTGAACCAAGGAAAATTCAAGAGCAAACTGAAATGAAATGAGTCCTATGCCTTATTTTTAAGGTTGGGATGTGATTAAGGAATGCTTAATCACTAATCTGGAGGTTTTCATGGCTTAATTACAACACAATTAAGAAAACCTAATTGTGTTCTTGAGGTGAATAGTGCCATGTTTAATCCGTTTTTGGTTTGGATTAAGTTTAAAAAGGTGTTAATGGCGCCAAGATTAATTAATATTAATCTGATGAAGTGGAATGGTGATGTGGAGGAATGGTGGGTTTTGATTGGTTGTGGGGTGTTAGTGGCGCACGTGTCAAGTCCTCATAGGTCTAGGTATCTTTGTTGTCTGCCACCTTTAGTCCCTTATCTTCCTTCTTTCTTTCACTTTGTAAATAAACTCAACACAATCCGTTTTCTTTGTTAATGAAGTTTCAAACTTCATACTTTTGCCCCAAAAAAGTTTTGTAAAATGAATTCAGGGGTATTTCTTGCCAATTCTTGATTCTTGAAGGATTGATTTGGTATTTTCTTCAAGGATAATGGTCTTAACTTGTATGATTGACATTTTGGAGGACTGAAATTGCCAAATCATGATTAATGAGGGACCATTTTTGCCAAGTCTTCAAAGTCAAGGGTCCTTTTTGCAATTTTGACAAACTTTAGGGACCAATCTTGTAATTATGAAGATATAAGGGTATAAAATGTCAATTCTTCAATATTGGAGGACCCTTCTTCATAAATCTTCAAATCTTCAAGGGTTTTCTTGGGAAATTCTTCATTAGGGCTTGGTTCAATGTGCGGCTTCGTTTCCCGTGTTCGTTTTTGCATGATTCTTGTGATCTTTTGTCATTTTCTCAATATGCGTACCTAAAATACACAAGCAACAAACACAAGCATATATTTGGGTATTTTCATGATATTTAATGCATTTTAAGCCCTTTTTGGACGATGAGACTATGTATAAAAGCAGTCTCATCACTCCCCCATACTAAACCTTTGTCGTGCCCTCACGCAATGCTAGAATAAAGTATCGTAGTACCTCCAAAATTCATTTTTATTCACTTTTATTGAACGATAAACTAGCTACACTACTACTATTGCTACTACTTTGCGTTTTAGACATAATGTATGATTTTCATCGCAAAATAGGACGTTTAGGTTCATAGAATAAGAACACGTGATTGCTTTGTTAGAAATAATTTCATCGTCCTCGATTTTCACCCCAATTCCATGCCAAGCGTGCAACGAGATAATTGTCATTATAAGTTAGTAATGCTAACACTACTCATATGCCCTAATCACGTACTTATCCTCCCAATTTCCTAAGTTGTATCTCTTATATTTTATTATGTCTTGAATGTTTCACGAGGATACATTGTTTGACTTATGCGATAATAGAGATTTAGGTCTAAAAATAGAGTCCTAACGGTGTAACCAAGACCATCAAATCAATAACCCCTCCTAATAGACAACGATGTCAAAAAAATTAAGTCAACAAGAAGGATCGATAAACACGGTTTTATAACGGTTTTGAACATGAGACTTATTACCAAGACTTTTATATGCCCCCTAACGGAAGGGCCTTATTATCTTTGGTTTACCTCCATCTTTTATTCAACTTCGCCATGAAGCTTTTATTATGAATTCGGTCTTGCCTTGCCTTTTATTATCCACCTCATCGGTAGTTTTATTAGCCAAAGACGTATATCCTCACGCTAAGGCGAATTTTGGATCTTTAAAGCTTCAAAGATTAAGGCTTGATTCACTTTCAATTTTGTAGAGATTTTTCGGCCTTGCGGGCTTCAAATTGTTTGCTTGATTTAGGTGAGCACTTGAAATCTTATTATTGGGTGAAGCTTTTGATTATTTGGGGTGCCAATACTTCAAAACCGTGACGCTGGCGATACCTTAATGTCTTCCTAATTTAATTACACGGAAGCTACTAGAAAAGACTAGAAACCCAACAATCAAGACTAAACCGCTAAGTCAATATTTATTAAGAAAAAAATATTTACAAGCGAAGGGAGAATAAGCAAACAACGAGAACACATGAGTTTTTGAAAGAATACGAGTACTCTACGTTTAGCATAGTAACTTATAATTAACCCTATCATTTCTCGTCCTCATTTAAGAGACTTAGCCTAATGTGAAGTTAAGGAATCAAAGCTAAGTGCTCAACACGCACGGTCAAGTCAAAAATTACTCTTATTCTCGCCATCGGAAAATCTACATTCGTGTCTTCAAACACTTATAAAACATGAGAAAAATTTTAAAATTTGGCCATTTTTAGCCTTATTTTGCAACAAAAAGATAAACTTTGGAAAGTGTGAAGGTTTGGCAAGGCAAGTATCTATTCACCCCCCCCCCCCCATACTAAAGTTAAACATTGTCCTCAATGTTTCGAGTCTAGGGGTGCAAACACCCCCATACTAGAGACGTAGTCGAATGCCTAATCTAGCATGGAAAGGGTGTAACCGTTAAATTTAAAGCCGTTTATGAAGTGTGCTATAAACCTAAGGTTAGAACATCAAAGGATATATCATGGATATTGAGAAAGTCTTCAAAGCAAACGATCGAGTGCTCCCATAAAACGAACACGAGAGGCTCCAATCGTGAAGATCATGATCATCTAAAATCCACAATTCACAAACAACCACGGAACAAAGGTTGGAAGGGCACAAATCCCCACACGTTACTACATTAGAAAGTGATAATATGTACATAGGATAAGCATGGGACTCCCCCACGAGGCACTTCGTTTTTATTACCGAGTCATGAGCTCGACTCGATCCCCTCAATACTAATTATCATTGGGGAAAGTGATTTGGTCGAGGTAGTTCAGGGATGGAACTTCCCCGCCAAAGTAGTGCTTCAACCTATGTCCATTCACCTTGAAATTGGGGCAATCATTTTGAGCTAGCTCGATGGTCCCATAAGGAAAAACTTGAGTCACGGTGAATGGACCGGACCAACGGGATTTCAACTTACCAGAAAAGATTTTCAAACGAGAATTAAAAAGAAAAACTTGATCCCCAATGTTAAAAACCCGGTTTTTGATTTTAGAATCATGCAACTTTTTAGTCTTTTCTTTATAAATCAATGAATTTTCATAAGCAATATCCCTTAATTCATCCAATTCATTTAATTGCATTTTCTGGTGTTTTCTCGCGGTCTCCATATCATCATTGCAATGCTTTAAAGCCCAATAAGCCTTGTGTTCCAATTCAATTGGCAAGTGACAAATTTTTCCCATACACAAGCTTATAAGGAGTGCACCCAATGGGCGTCTTATGAGTGGTCCTAAAGGCCCATAAAGCATCGTCCAACTTATCTGACCAAGATTGTTGATTTTCCCCTACGGATCTCTCCAAGATCCTCTTCAACGCTCGGTTTGAAACCTCGACTTGCCCACTCGTTTTTGGGTGATAAGCCGTAGAAAGCCGATGTGTAACCCATATTTCCTTAGGACCCTTTCGAACTGGTCGTTACAAAAATGGGTTCCACGATCGCTTATGATCACACGATGGGTTCCAAACCGAGAAAACAAGCTTTTCAAAAACTTGACTACCACACGAGCATCATTGGTGGGCAAAGCCTTAGCCTCTACCCACTTAGATAGGTAGTCAACCGCAACAAGGATGTACTTATTACCACGAGATGATGGGAACGTCCACATAAAGTCAATACCCCAAACGTCAAAGATCTCACACACTTGGATGATATTTTGTGCATTTCATCTTTTTGTGAGGCTTTTCCTTGTCATTGGCATGAGTCACATGACTTCACAAGATCATGTGCATCTCGGTAAATAGTAGGCCAAAAGAAACCAGCATCAAAGACCTTCTTAGCCGTGAGATTAGCACTATGGTGACCACCCGTGGGTCCCTCGTGACAAGCTCTAAGGATATAAGAAGCTTCGGTACCAAAGACACAACGTCGAATAATTTGATCCGCACAAGTTCCAAACAAGTAAGGGTCGTTCCAAAAGTAGAACTTGACGTCACGAAAGAATTTTCGTTTTTCTTGAGTCGTCATACCCTTGATGATGAAGTTGCCCGCATGGTATTTGCGATGTCCGCAAACCATAGGGTGGAAGAATCAAGCTTAGAATTTACTACACCAAGTGTCTCGAGCGAAAATGTTTCGGTGATTTCCTTGGGCTCGTAAACACTTTGTTGAGGATCTTCCAAACGAGAAAGATGATCGGCCGCTAGATTCTCGACTTCTTTTTTGTCAACGATTTTGTGATCAAATTCTTGAAGGAGGAGAATCCAGTGAAGTAATCTCGGCTTTGCATCTTGTTTAGCCATAAGATACTTGATAGTCGAATGATCCGTATACACTATGCATTTCGTCAAGACGAGATAAGGTTGAAATTTCTCAAATGCATACACCGCGGCAAGGAACTCCTTCTCCGTTGTAGTGTATTTAAGTTGAGCCTCGGTCATCGTCTTGCTAGCATAGTCAATAGGCAAGAAGTGCTTTTCATGACGTTGCCCCAATACGACCCCAATAGCGTAGTCACTAGCATCACACATGAGCTCAAAGGGGAGGTTCCAATTAGGTGCAACAGGATGGGAGCTTCGGTAACTTTCCTCTTAAGGATTTCAAAGGCTCGTACACAATCTTCGTCAAAGACAAAACGTGCCTCTTTTTCAAGAAGATGTGTAATAGGTCGAGAGATCTTTGAAAAATCCTTGATGAATCGACAATAAAAGCCCGTGTGGCCTAGGAAACTCCTAACTCCCTTAACGGTTTTGGGATGAGGTAATTTGACGATGACGTCTACCTTAGCTTGATCGACCTCAATCCCCGCTTTCGAAACCTTGTGCCCTAAGACGATTCCACTTTTAACCATAAAATGACACTTTTCCCAATTACGCACAAGGTTGGTTTCCTCACAACGCTTCAACATTCTCTCAAGATTAGACAAACACGAAGTGAACGAATTACCAAACACGGAAAAGTCATCCATGAAGACTTCCATCGTCTTCTCGATCATATCATGAAAAATAGCCATCATGCACCTTTGAAAGGTTCCGGGTGCATTGAAAAGTCCGAATGGCATTCTATGATAGGCAAACGTTCCATATGGACACGTAAACGCAGTTTTTTCTTGATCACGAGGATCGATGGGAATTTGGAAGTAACCAGAAAAACCATCTAAAAAGCAACAGAAATCTTCTCCCGTAAGACGCTCCAACATTTGGTCCATGAAGGGCAAGGGAAAATGGTCTTTACGAGTGGCTTCATTCAACTTACGATAGTCAATGCACACTCTCCATCCAGTCACAAGTCTAGTGGGAATTAACTCGTTGGCATCGTTTGGCACAACGGTCATTCCTCCCTTCTTAGGGACACAATGAATAGGACTCACCCAAGGGCTATCGGAAATAGGGTAAATCATTCCTGTGTCAAGGAGTTTTAGGACTTCCTTTTTGATGACGTCGTGAATTTTGGGGTTCACCCTCCTTTGACTTTGGATTGCGGGCTTGTAATCCTCCTCCATTAAGATTTTGTGGGTACAAAATTTGGGATCGATTCCCTTAATGTCGGATAACTTCCCCGCAATTGCCCCTTTGTGATCCTTTAGAACATCGACAAGTGCGGTTTTTTCATCATCCGAAAGTACCTTCACAATAATAACCGGCAACTTGTCGCCCTCCTCCAAATAGACATATTCGAGATGAGGAGGTAAATCTTTCAACTCGAGGATAGGTGGTTCCTCAATTGAAGATTTGGGCTCGATACTCATAACCTCCTCGGGTAGAGGAAATGGGAAATCGTTAAGAAAATCCTTGATAATCGAGAAGTCCTCATCATTGTCGAGGTCTTCGTTACAAGTACGTGGAACATCGAATTCTTCCAACGTAAAACCACCACCTTCAAATGGAGTGAAGGTTGGTGTTGAGCTATCAAGAATGGGATCCAACATAGTGGGATTGCTACTATTTTCATCATCAACGAAACCTAGAACTTCTTGTGAAAATTCCTCGCAAACAATGTCGATCATATCAACGAGGTTTATGGTCGCAACGGAATAAACATTAGAAATTTGAGAGTTTTGAGTTGCGTTTATAACAAGTTCCTCGTTGTTGAAACGTAAGGTGATCTTTCTAGCATGAACATCGATCAAATCCATAGACGTATCTAAAAACGAACGACCTAAAATGAGAGGAACTTGAGGATCCGTGGGAATATCGACAACGATAAAGTCTACCAGATAATAGAACTTTCCCACTTTCACAAAAACGTCTTCCGCCAATCCAAATGCGGGAATCGTGGAATGGTCGGCCAACTCGATAGACATTAGTGAAGGAGTAAGATTAGGAAGATTGAGCGACTTGAAGATTGCAAGTGGCATCAAGTTAATGCTAGCACCAAGATCCAAGGCATAGCATTCTTCCATATCTTGGATTGCACAAGGGATCAAGAATTTACCGGGATCGCCGACTTTTTGAGGTATGCGATTAAGATAAACCGACGAACAACTAGACAATTGGTGCAATTTCTCCTTGTTGTTCAACATACACTTAAAGTTAGCGGCAAATCGAGGCATCATGACCAAAGCATCGGTGAAACTCACATTAAAGTGAAAATCACGAAACATTTTCATAAAAAGCTCAAATTGATAATTGTCGCGCTCTTGAAGTTTCTCCTTTCTAAGTCTCGATGGATAGGGAAAAGGTGGTGTGGGTTGAGGCATAGGCATAGCCTTTGGAATCTCGGGTTCCAATGTTGGTAATGGGTCAACCGTAGGTGTGGCATGATCGGTACTTCGTGGGATTGGGACATGCTCCTTTTGGACCATCACCTCGGGTTCTTCCTCAATTGCTTCCTCCGTAGGAGCAATTGGTTGAGGAGTCGGTTCCTTAAGTGTCTTACCACTACGTGTGGTAATCACTTTCATCTCACCCTTAGGGTTTGATACGGTGTTGCTAGGAAGACTACTCGAAGACGGTTTGCACATAATTGCCTCAAACATAGATGAAATTTTATCCTCAAACATGGATTGCCTCTTCTCGGATTTGATCATCTCTTGCTTAATTTCATGTTGCCCTTGTTCCATTTTTTGTTGGTTTTGTTGTAACCTAGTTACATTTCCTTCCATCTTGTTTATATGGATTGTAAGCTCATTTGCAAACTCATTTTTCAACTCTTTCTTCAAGTCGTTCTTAAACTCGGATCTTAGGCTAATGATTTCTCTTTGAATGTTGTCAAACCTAACATCGTTCCCATTAGCGTATTCAACAAAAATTCATTTGGAAGATCTTTCAACGTTTGCAAACCTTTGTTGTTGTTTTGAAAATCATTTTGATTTTTGTTTGAAACTTGATTATTAGCCCCTTGATTACCATAGTTTCCCTTGTTGTAATTGTTTTTGAAACCAACTTGATTGTTTCGATAGTTGTTGTTAGCATTTTGATTTGAACCAAAACCCGGTGGAGTCAATTGATTAGAGCGGGTAACTTGACCGTTTTGGTTGTAAGTTCCCGTGGTCGCGTAGGCATTCGAAGTGTTACCACCGTTGGTAATGCACTCGGAGAAATCATGACCTCCACCACAATACATGCATGAAACCTCAACCGCTTTAGTCGTAGCGGGAGCACTTGGTTCTCCAACTTTGAACTCAATTAGAAGACCTTTAAGCTTATCAAAGATTTTGTTTTCCAAGTTCGCCTCAATTTGGCAAGCATCGATGGTAGTAGACAAAGAAGGTGAAGCCGAAAACGAAGCCTTACGAACACTAGACGTGCTATGAGGACTATACACCTTAGATCTATTCTCAATTATCACCAAAGCTTCCTCAACCGTTTTACACAAAAAATTACCACCCGCGGCGACATTTAGATAATCCCTTTCATGATCATTAAGTCCATTGTAAAACGTGTCAATTTGATGCAAGTCGGAAAAATCATGATGAGGACACTCATGTAACATTTCCTTAAACCTATTCCAATCCGTTGAAAAACTTTCATTAAATTCTTGTGAAAATTTTGAAATCTCGTTTTTCAAATGCGTAGTCTTAGAGGGCGGAAAAAATTGGTTCACAAATTTTGAAACGAGATCCTTCCACGTCAATATAGAATTGGGTTGCTCTTTCTCTAACCAAATTTTAGCGGGCCCCGCTAAGGAATATGAAAAAAGCATCATCTTAATCGAGTTATTAGCAACATTCTTAAATTTGCAAGTGGCGGTAAGACGATTGAATTAGCGGATATGGTTGTGCGGGTTGTCCTTCTCATCACCACGGAATTTGTTGTTTGGATCATCAACAACAAACCCGTTTTCACCTCAAAATTCTCTGCAAGGATAGCGGGAATCACAATAGCCTCTCCATAACCCTCGGTGGGTGCTTGAAGTAATTCCATCATAGTTCGATTCGCCATGGTTGGTTCTTCTCTTACAATGGGTTCGTCAATAGGAGACTCCTCACTAGAAAGATTAGGAGTAGGTGTTGACTCCTTTCGGTTTTTTCGTTTACGTGCACGTCTTGCTTGATTACGAGTAAGCATAAATGTCACGTATAATGTGGGGGTGAGCAAAGAAGATTCTTTTTGGTGTTTTGTATTTTTCAATTTTTTTGTGGTTTTTGATTGTTTTTACTTTTCTTGGATTTTTGTGATTGTATTAAGTAGACCAAAATCTACAAATCTTCTCCTTAATCAAATCTCTTGATTAAAGAGGCCTCAAGGAATGAAAATGATAACGTGAAGTGAACGCCTTCGATGACTTTAGAACGTTGGTGGAACACCAAAACGTTCAAGAGGGTTTAATCAAATGAAACCAAGAAAGTATATATGATACTTAATAATACTTTGGGCGGCAAAACCCTCGATTAGCTCTCAAAATTAAATACTCACAAGCAAGCGGGGAAACGAGGCGGCGCGAAGCACTTAAGAGCCTTTTTCCTTAGGGTATATTTTATAATACCCGCCTTATACCCACCTTATAGTTTGTATTTTTCAAAATCGAGCTTCACGAAAGTATTTATCTATTTTTGCCTTTTCTTTCTTGTTTGAGATTCGAATACAATGATTGGGTAATGACCTCCCAAGTCAAGGTTGTGTTTTCACACTTTTGGAGTACTTGTGTATTTATTGTTCTACGTATACAATATATTAATAATATTCACACAAAAAACGAAAAACCGATAATACGTATTAGTAGAGTGCTACTAA
Source organism: Glebionis coronaria (assembly GCA_025667525.1). Classification (NCBI taxonomy): domain Eukaryota; kingdom Viridiplantae; phylum Streptophyta; class Magnoliopsida; order Asterales; family Asteraceae; genus Glebionis; species Glebionis coronaria. The sequence goes on from CM046880.1 coordinate 23,898,493, forward strand.
AACAAATAGATATTATGGCTATATATAAAAACAAAAATGTCAAAATCAAAACATAACACGCCTCCCCGGCAGCGGCGCCAAAATGATAGTTGATGTTTTTACACACCTTTAGGAAAAGGAGGTAAAATAGTGGAAAGTATTAACAAGTGACTTAGGAAAATCACAAGTTATGACCTAAAGTGGGGATCGTTCTCAAGGAGGCTAGTGTGTTGTGTAGAGAGATGATTAATTATGTGATTATATGATTATGAGAAAGGAAAATAGAAATGGGATAAGAAGAGAATGACGGTTACGATGACGGATTAAACTAAGACGAAAAGGTCGTACACGTAAAACCGTAAAAGCACCAAAATTAAAAATTTACTCTAAAAATTCCTAAAAAATTGCAATAAATCCTAAATAATTAGAGTTTAAAAAAATCAAAAATCACCCAAACCTTTTATTTAATTAAATAATGATTTTTTAATGCTTATTAAAGCCCTAAAAATCAATTTAATTAACAAAAAGCCCAAAATGAGTTTTATCACTTTGTAAACCTCTACAATACCCTAACTTAATTTAAAACTATTTTTGAAAATTTTAAAATTAATTAAAAGTATTTAAAAATAATTAAAAACTATTAAAACTTAAAATAATAAAAAAGTTAATCTAAGAACAATAAAAATATTCTAAAAGTTGTAAAATTCCTAACTTTATGTATTTAACCTAAGAAAAATATAAAAACTTGAAAAATCTAAATTTTAATTTTTAATAATAAAATAACAATAAAATAATATTAAAAATCCAAATTTTATGAAAAATTTAAAAACTTGCAAACTAGCATAATTTAACCTAAATAAACAGAAAATGAAGTTGAAATTACAAAATACCCTTAATGGGCCTCCAAATGGGCCAAAAGTCCAAACAGACCCCTTAATGGGCTATTTAAGGATGTTGTCCAATTAAGCCCAAAAGCTCCTATCTGACTCAAAATTTGATTTTAAACACAACTTTTCAAAGGCCCAAAAGCTGAAAATGTGAAATAAGCTGACTTATACCAAACAGCTTATTCTTAATGGGCTTTTTGGCCCATTAAGCTATAAGCTGATGCCATAAGCTCAAATTAGACACACAAGCTTCTTTTGAGTTGCTTTAGACTTCTGTAAAAAGAAATTTGAAATAAGCCAAAGGAATAAGCCTGAAAATGCAAAAAGCAATCTACAGAAAACGACAAAATAGTCGTTTTTGAGTTCTAGGTTATCCCAAGAGCTGATTCAAATTGCAAAAGCTTTTAAATGACTTACCTAAGCTTAATCAACAAAAAGTTTTCAAATAAGTTCACTAAATAAGCTGAAATAAGCAAATAAGCACTTATGAAAAAGTCAAATAAGTTGGTTATCTAGCAAAAAGTCAAAGTCTAATAAGCTCCAGTTCAATCAAATGGGTCAAATAATGAAGATCTATCACAAAAAATAAGATGTTGCAGGTCTGGATAAGCCAAAATGGCTTATTGATAAGCTGAATGAAAATTTGCACTAGCAGGGGCTAGTTTTGGGTCTTGAGCAGTGGAAACTTTTTCCACTGCTTGACTTCTTGACTTTTTTGTCTTTAGTGACTTTTTTGGAGATTCAAGTCACATAAAGGCACCCAAATGATCAGTGGATCAAGAGGAGTCAAATACAACAAAGAAAACACAATCAACAACAGCCAATTTGTACAGTTAATTCAATCAGTCACCAGATCTAGCACACACATGAACAAATAAGCAGTTATGGTTCAATAAGCACTTATAGCACAATTCAGCCAGCCAAACTTAACCAAATGCATACACAAGCAATAATAAACTTAAATAAGCAAGTCTAAACAGGTTTCATGCACTGATTCAAAGTATTGAGCAAGATTCAAGCACTTTAAGTTACTGATGAACTATGAACATGCAGTTTTTTTCACTTTGCTGATGCAATTGACCAACAAGCCAGATTCAATCACTCAGATCTATTACATATGTTATATTAATGATGATTTAACAACTTTTAACCCTAAGCATGCATAAATTCTAGATTTTACCAAAATCTTAGGTAAAAAACAGTCAAACTCAACAAGATATAGCACAATGTATGATTCAAGGTTTCAAACCCAAAAACTTGCAGCCATATGCACTCAACCAAGTATTGAACAGATACAAAGCAAATACACAAACTTCCAACCACAAAATAACACAATATGATTCAAGACAGGTAATCCCAAACACCCTTTTAACTTTTCAAATCAAGATTTTCAAATCAAAAATGCATTCTAAGGTTACCCATGCCCAAATCAGCACAACAATAGATGAGATAAACAGATTAGAACAAGATTAAGCCACAAAATCAGCAAGAACACAAGTCACACACTAATATCACCAAAAATCAAGATTTTAACAAATTTTGGGATTAAGTATGCAAACCTCATGGATGTACATCCACACCCACGAATTTTGAGCTTATGTACTAGCAAGAACAAGTACAAGCTTCCATAACAAAGCCTGATAAGATTCAACAAGGTTAGAAGCAAAATATCAAAATCAGAAAGGTTAAAAACCTTGATTAATGCAACTCTTGTACTCCACCCTTGATTATCCCCAATTTATAGGCTTCACGACACCTTGATAACTCAATATCAGGATGCTATGATCAGCTTTATAGCCCAAGAATTCCAAGGTGTACCAAGAACTTAGCAAAATATCAAGCTTGAAGGAAAATGTGCAAACTTTTGCACACTCCTTAAAAACAGGTTTTGAGATTCAAGAACAAGTAAACATTAACAACAATAAACAGATATTAAGAGTGGCACTTGAGCTTTCTTCAACAAATTCAAACACATTTCATTGATATGAATATGAGATTTACAGATTTGTGAACCAAGGAAAATTCAAGAGCAAACTGAAATGAAATGAGTCATATGCCTTATATAGGCTACAATGAACTAGTGCAAGGCTAAAAAACGTAACCCTAATGCTTGTGAAGTCCTAGAAATGCCCCTTGTCTTGTTTTGAGTCTTTGAAGATCATATGACATTTTCTTGTTTGTTTGTGGAGCTGGCATGGTGAAAGTGAATCCAAAGGTGAAAAATAAGCTTAGGATGTAAGCTGGAATCATGCCCGTTGGATGGCTGTCACAATTTTGGCTGTTTCTTCTTTGTTGCAGCAGGGGAATCATGTGTGGGACAAAGGAGTGATGTGGCAAGTATTTTTAAGCTTGGGATGTGATTAAGGAATGCTTAATCACTAATCTGGAGGTTTTCATGGCTTAATTACAACACAATTAAGAAAACCTAATTGTGTTCTTGAGGTGAATAGTGCCATGTTTAATCCATTTTTGGTTTGGATTAATTTTAAAAAGGTGTTAATGGCGCCAAGATTAATTAATATTAATCTGATGAAGTGGAATGGTGATGTGGATGAATAGTGGGTTTTGATTGGTTGTGGGGTGTTAGTGGGGCACGTGTCAAGCCCTCATAGGTCTAGGTATCTTTGTTGTCTGCCACCTTTAGTCCCTTATCTTCCTTCTTTCTTTCACTTTGTAAATAAACTCAACACAATCCGTTTTCTTTGTTAATGAAGTTTCAAACTTCATACTTTTGCCCCAAAAAATTTTGTAAAATGAATTCAAGGGTATTTCTTGCCAATTCTTGATTCTTGAAGGACTGATTTGGTATTTTCTTCAAGGATAATGGTCTTAACTTGTATGATTGACATTTTGGAGGACTGAAATTGCCAAATCATGATTAATGAGGGACCATTTTTGCCAAGTCTTCAAAGTCAAGGGTCCTTTTTGCAATTTTGACAAACTTTAGGGACCAATCTTGTAATTATGACGATACAAGGGCATAAAGTGTCAATTCTTCAATATTGGAGGACCCTTCTTCATAAATATTCAAATCTTCAAGGGTTTTCTTGGGAAATTCTTCATTAGGGCTTGGTTCAATGTGCGGCTTCGTTTCCCGTGTTCGTTTTTGCATGATTCTTGTGATCTTTTGTCATTTTCTTAATATTCGTACCTAAAATACACAAGCAACAAACACAAGCATATATTTGGGTATTTTCATGATATTTAATGCATTTTAAGCCCTTTTTGGACGATGAGACTATGTATAAAAGCAATCTCATCAATCATCTTGAGCTAGTTGGCATCAGATGTGTGCTTTCAGAGATCACATGGGCATCATGAAGACCAACTTTTTAGACTTTCAACCAAGGGAAATTATGGACAATCACCAGCTAGGATTTCATTATTTTTTTTGTATTTCTAGATGCTTCTTAGGCCAGTATATAAGCCAATGTCGCATGTGACTTGAGCTTTGTTCCAGTTTTTCTCATTATGTAAACTTTTTCCATTTAATAGTTAAAGTGATGTTAAAACGTTGCACTTGAGGAAACAATGAGTTCCATTTTAAGTTTTTGTTAGTTTTAACTCACGTTCCAAATTTATACAACATTTCTCTTTCATCAGAATATCTTGTTTTTAGAAATTGTTCAAAATCCTTTTTGACACCCACGTTTATATGGTTTGACACCTTTTTATTGTCAATAAAAGGGTGATTCAAGGTTTATAAGTTGTGTTTGATTATTGTCATCTTTATTTCAAGTTTAGTGTTTCAAGATTCTTCCAAATTTTTCAATTTTTTTTGTTTTCTTTCTTTTACTCACTGTTCATATAAGCTAGCTCATAAGCTACTTGACACCTAGCTTATGAGCTCAATTTATATGAGCTGCATTTTCTTTGTTCTTAGCAGGTATCCAAGTGTAGATGTTTTGAAGAAAGTTGTTTGAAGATATTTGGGTTTTGGATTGTGGTAGTCCAACCCACCTTCTTTCCCTTATTTCACAAGCCTCCCAATCACCATAAGCTCCTTTTTAAGCTTGTAAGAAGATGGCATCAGCAGCTATTGTGGGGCCTGGATGTGGGTCCCACAAGGTTTAATCTTGAACCCTCTTTATTCTTAAGCTATAATTATGATTTTTGGTCATTATGTGGTTTGCTTAGCTTTATGATTTTTGACAATTGATTGCTGCTATTGTGGTTAGTTATCAGTAGGTCACTTGTTTAAATCAATTTAATGAGATTAGGACAAAAGAACTTGTGAAACTCAAAATCTGTTTGAAATCATAAAATTTAGGGGTGTTTGGATCTGCTTATTATATACATGAGGGTGACAGATTTGCATGTTATAAGTAAGTAGACACTTTCTAATAGCTTTAGGTTTAATTTACATGCACTTTACTTGATAGGACTAGTAGGCTGTAGGAGTTTTAATTCACAATTTTAACATTTGAAATCTTGCTCACAGATAGGATCTAGGTTGAACTAGGATTGCATGACATTGGTTTTAAGTTTATTAGACTTTTAAGGGTTGTATAGTTTGCCTAAACTCACCTTAGGTGCCATATAGATCAGTAAAAAACCACTAGACTCATTCTATGTGGTCAGTGGTTGATTTTCATTTATTTGTGTGCCTTATTGTGTTTTTGATTGAGTTCTCTTGCTTGTTATTGACTCCCCACACTTCCATGAGTGTGGGGGTGCCTTTGTTGCCAAAATAATCCAAGAAGCCAAGCTTAAAACAAGCCTAAAACCCCGAGACCTGTTTTGTAACACCCCATTTTGATAATGGAAATGTCGCATGCAATTATGGCGTGTCATCAAAGAATACAAGGAAAAATGTTTAAACATTACTTGACCATAAAAGGAAAATACCGGAATCAAACATCGGTAGTCCAAAAGTAAAGCTCATCACACACATTCATAGTATAATAAAGGAAAGGACTAAACAATGTCCATAGCCAATGTATCATAAGAAAGGAAATGCATAAAGTAAAGAAGGCTAGAAAGCTCCCAGTCCATATGCACGTACTCTTAAAGTCTACGAGCGTCCCTGAGTACCTGCCGTTTAGGGAACATAGAAAAGGAAAACGGCTGAGCAATACGCTCAGTGCACGGATGTACAATAAAGCATGAATAGGATAAGCATATAGCATATAACAGCGGAAGAAAACTAAGTCCCGAGTAACCTGGTTAAGTCTTGATAAAAATGGTTTTATAGTTTGAAAAGCCTTATGTTTATCTTGTAAAAACTGTTTATCATATTTTACCATTAGCCAATATAGGTCATGAAAATCCATCGTGCATGAATACTTGGAGAGGTGACCTCATCATGCAAATTAGAGGGGCTGCCTCTAATTTAATATACTGGTTTTTGGGTAGGAGGGATCAGCTCCTTGTGAAGGATGCAAGGCACACACCACATTCACCATGAAATCCTGACTGAAAACATGTAACTAGGATGCACCCATACGCCCCACATGATAAATATAATAATATGGCCAAAAGCTGAAGGGACGCCATGAGCAATCACTCTGTCGTGGTGAAGTCATAACATCAGTGCCTCTAATGTTATGGTTATGGTACCTCCATAACTAGGTGAAACTGGTCATGCATGTATATGGATATAGGTATTCTTAATTAAACATAAGCAAATCAAACACGTAACTTATACTACGGGAAAACATTTGGCTGCATACAGGGAATCCTAATAAGGAAAGAATGTCCATACTCTAAGGACGGGAATCCGTACCTTATGTCCAATGAACGAAGAAGATGAATTGAGAGGAATCCTACTTCCGTATCACTAGTTCTACATAAATACATACATGAATAAGTATCTGCTTACTAAATACGTAGCTTGTATTATGTCATGTCTTAGCTTATTTTATATGTTCTTACCATGTTTTACTGTTTAAAGGCTTAAACTGCGTTTATCTTATATTCTGTTTAATCTGATTAAGTATTTCTGGTATTTCATGTATTATTATACTTACTGTGTAATAATAAGTAACTTTCCAAAAATAGCAGGTTTCCTAAAATAGAAAGTTTCTAAAAATAGAAAGTTTCCAAAAATAGAAAGTTACCAAAAATAGAAAGTTTCCAAAAATATAAAGTTTCCAAAAATAGAAAGTTTCCAAAAATAGAATTACTGCTTAAAATAGATAAGTTTCAAAAAATAGAGAGTTTCCATAAATAGATCAGCTGCCTTAATTAAATAAGTTTCCATAAATAGATTAGCTGCCTAAAATAAATAAGTTTCTAAAAATAGAAGTTTTCCATAAATAGATTAGCTGCCTTATTTAATTAAGTTTCTAAAAATAGAAAGTTTCCATAATTAGAAGTAAGCTGGTTAAATAAGTTAAGTATATAAGCCTAAGTGTTTTCATGATTATTTTCTAAGTCATATGATATAATGTATAGTTTAATAATTATTTCATGTAATTAAATTAAACTATAGGTTAAAATATTTAATTAAAGTATAACATGTTTTTAATTAAATAAAGTTAAATACTTAGGTTAAAACATGTATTATTATTTATTAATAATATAACCTAAGTCATGTTAATTAATTAATTATAACCATGGTTTTAAATAATTAATTAATTATAAGTCTTAAAAATATAAAATACTTAGGTTAGTAATTTCATGATTTTAATAATTAAAATAACCTAAGTCATGTTATTAAATTAATCATGTCATATTATTAATTTAATTTTAACATAAGATCATAAAAATAAAAATAATCTAAACATACACCATGAACCAGATCTAGACTAAAAACCATGAACCGGACATGAAATCAACACCATACCCCGAACCAAGTCGGGGTACCCCCTTGTCTTGATGCTGCCGTGGGACCCACACCAACCAACCGGGACCATATGGTCTCGGTGGTGGTCGGATGGCCAAACCGAGACCCTCTCGGGTTCGGTGTAGGCTGCGGTCAAAACAAAAACACCCCTAAACAACCCTTTTGATTTTATTCAAACCCAAATTCATGTTAGATCTATGATTTAATTAGGTTTTATGAAAAAACATAACATGTTCCTAATTAACTAAAAGATTAAATCAAAAGAAAAAGGTTTAAATGGTTTACCGAATACGTGGATCTAAAGAACGATGAACAAACACGAACACCAAGATCCAAGATCAACAAACACCCCTTTTGGTGTGTTGAAGGGTGGCGGCCAAAAAGAGGAAAAGAAGGAGAAGGAGGATTTTAGGTTTTCTATAAAATTCTTCTGTAAAGTTAAATGAGTAGTGTAATTTCCTTAACCTCCTTTTAGTAAAAATTGAAATGGGCTTGGCCCATTTGTTCCTTGTAGCCGCGGGTAGGGGGCCCCACATGGGGTACCCGTACCTTTTTCCGTGTCTCGACGTTTAGTCATTCGTTCATGATTATTTATGTTCGCGTTTTATGTGTTCTCGTTACGTAATTATCGTGATCTAATATATTTATTTACGCTCGTAATAAATATATATACGTAATTAATAATAGTTCGTGTTTTAATTACGTTCATGATTTCATGATCGCATGTTCGTGATTAATTATTGTCAAATAATTATTACGTGCTCGTACGTAGTAAATACTTATCGTGTTCTAACACGTACGTAATACGTAAAATCCTAACACATAATCGTAATCATGCTATATTAGTAAAGTTTTAATCTAGTACGTACGATCTTAAGGGTACTATTCATGGTAAAAGCATGCGGGTTTTACAACTCTTCCCCCCTAAAAATAATAATTCGTCCTCGAATTATAGATAAAGTAAACTGGAAAAGAAGAACATACCCGAATTCAAAATATGAAATGAGGGTAAGAAGCCCGGATAGACTCCTCTGTTTCCCAAGTGGCTTCCCGCTCGGTATGATCCCTCTATAGGATTTTAACGAATGGAATCGTCTTCCTTCTCATGACTCGTTCTTGTCTGTCAAGAACTCGTTCGGGTTCTTCTATAAAAGTGAGATCTTCACGTATCTGTTCTAGTGGGTACTGAACCATGTGAAGGGGATGATACTGGTACCCTCTGAGTAAGGACACATGAAACACACTGTGCACATGCGAAAGCTGCGGAGGTAACGCCAATCGGTAAGATACTTCACCGACTCGTTCAATGATATCAAACGGTCCGATGAAATGAGGACTGAGCTTCCCTTTAATCCCGAAGCGTCTAACACCACGTGCCGGCGAAACCTTAAGGAAGACGTGATCTCCTACGTTAAAGTGTATGTCCCTACGATGTTTATCGGTGTAACTCTTCTGACGTGACCGTGCTTCATAAATTTTCTGCTTAGCTACTGCGATCTTCTCATTGGTCATCTCTATGATTTCCGGTCCTTCAAGTGTTCGCTCACCAACCTGATCCCAGCAGATTAGGGCGCGACACTTTTTTCCATACAACATCTCAAAAGGAGCACACTTGATACTTGCGTGCCAACTGTTGTTGTATGCAAACTCCACCAAACAGATGTAATCGTCCCAATCACCCGTCCATTCCAACGCACATGACCTCAACATATCTTCCAATGTCTGAATGGTTCGCTCTGACTGTCCGTCCGTTTAAGGATGAAAAGTCGTGCTAAGCTTAAGTTGTGTACCCCAAGCTTTCTGCAGACTCTTTCAAAAGCGCGAAGTGAATCGAGGATCTCTGTCTGAGACGATGTTGGATGGTGCACCGTGGAGTCTCATGATCTCTCTTCTGTATGTATCTGTAAGTTTACTTACCGGATCTTCCTTGCGGATCGGTAAGAAATGAGCTGATTTGGTAAGTCGATCTACGATAACCCAAATTCCATCGTGCTTCCTCTTGGTAGGCGGAAGACCAGTAACAAAATCCATGGTGATTTTTTCCCACTTCCACTCTGGAATATCTAACGGTTGAAGGAGACCGCCAGATCGCTGATGCTCGATCTTAACCTGCTGGCAGGTAAGACATTTGGAGACGTAAGTGGCCACATCCTGTTTCATACCACTCCACCAAAAGTACTGCTTGATGTCATGGTACATCTTAGTCGAACCAGGATGTATAGAGAATGGGGAGCTATGAGCTTCAGCTAACAAAGCTTCCCGGAGTTCTTGGTCATCAGGAACACAAAGTCTCATGCCCTGCCATACGATACCATCTGCATCTACTCTGAATTCTGTCTGTTTCTCCAAATTATGTACTATCGCCCAGATTTCTCCGTCATCCTTCTGAGCTTCCTTGATCTTAGAGAGTAACTCAGGTTCTACTCTAAGATTAGCCCAGTAACCGTGCTATCCACGTACCATGATTTCGATGTCTAGTCGCTCCAAGTCTCTTATGATTTTCTCTTCGATTTTAATGCCGTTGATCATTCCGGACTTCCTGCTAAGAGCATCTGCTACTACGTTTGCCTTTCCGGGATGATACTATAGATTAATGTCATAATCCTTCAACAACTCTAACCATCTCCTTTGCCTCATGTTCAGTTCACGTTGAGTGAAGATATACTTCAAGCTCTTGTGGTCCGTAAAAATGTCACATGATTCTCCATATAAGTAGTGCCTCCATATCTTCAATGCAAACACGACTGCAGCAAGTTCTAAGTCATGCGTGGGGTAATTTTCTTCATAAGGCTTAGGCTGCCGTGAAGCATACGCGATCACTTTCCCATGTTGCATGAGAACACAGCCAAGTCCCTTCCCCGATGCATCGCTGTAGATTTGAAATCCACCCATACCAGATGGTAGAGTAAGAATAGGTGCAGATACTAGCTTCTGCTTCAGGTCTTCAAAGCTCTTCTCTCGATCTTCAGTCCAGACGAATTTCTCCCCTTTCCATATCAGTTTGGTCAATGGTAGTGCTAAGCGGGAAAAGTTCTCCACGAACCTACGGTAATAGCTAGCTAAGCCTAAGAAACTGCGGACTTCCGTCGCTGATGTCGGCCTTGGCCACTTAGTAATGGCCTCAACCTTCGCTGGATCCATAGTGATTCCTTTTGCTGATACAATGTGACCTAAGAATACCACCTTGTCTAACCAGAACTCACACTTGGAGAATTTAGCATACAGCTGCTTCTGGCGAAGAATATGTAGTGCTGTACGAAGATGGTCTTCATGTTCTCCTTGGACTTTGGGAAAATCAAGATGTCATCGATAAAGACAATGACGAACTTGTCCAGAAATTCATGGAAGATTTTGTTCATCAGGTCCATGAACACTGCTGGAGCATTTTTCAGGCCAAATGGCATAACTACAAACTCGTAGTGGCCATAGCAGGTACGAAAAGCAGTCTTAGCGATGTCCTTCTCCTTGACCCGTAGCTGATGATAGCCTGACCTAAGATCAATCTTGGAGAAGTGTTTGGCCCCTTGGAGTTGGTCAAACAGATCGTCTATTCGTGGCAGTGGATATCTATTCCGGATAGTAATCTTGTTGAGCTCGCGATAGTCTATGCAAAGACGCATACTGCCGCCCTTCTTCTTAACGAACAAAACCGATGCGCCCCATGGAGATGCGCTCGGTCGAATGAAACCTTGTTCAAGAAGTTCTTGCAGTTGATCCTTCAGCTCCTTCAGCTCTATGGGAGCCATGCGATAAGGAGCCTTGGAGATTGGTTCAGCTCCTGGAATAAGCTCGATACTGAATTCCACTTCTCGTGCAGGTGGTATGCCCGGAAGTTCTGCTGGAAAAACATCTTGGAATTCCGACACTATAGGTTGATCCTGAATTGATGGGGATTCAGCATCCATGTCGTGAACCGTAGCTAGATAACCGTCGCAACCATGTGACAGTAGTGCACGCGCTTGCAGGGTAGATATGACTTGTACAGACCGTCCGGGTATAAACCCGTTATGAATGTACTCGGGTGCATTAACATCACCGAAGATAACTCGATATGAATGGCAATCAATGGTAGCATGATGCTTGGATAGCCAATCCATGCCCAAAATCATGTCGAAGTCATTCATGTCCAGCGGAAGTGCGTCAACAGGTAGAACCTTATCGTCAAATACTAGGGGAAGACTCTTTTATACATGAGTGATTAATACAGAGTCCCTCAAAGGCGTGGAAATAGTAAGCCTATTTTCTAGTGGCATGGGGAGCATCCTAATGTTCTTAGCATAAGCAGTAGAAATAACTGAGTGAGTAGCACCCGTATCGAAAAGAACGCATGCAGCTTGACCATACATATACAAGATTCCAGTGATGGTACCTGTAGACTTGTTGGCCTGGTCTCGAGATGTCGTGTAGACACGCCCGATAGTAGGAGGCGGCTTGGTATCAGCATGTCCCGATGTACCCTCCATCTCTCCCTTACGGCAATCCTTCATAATATGGCCAGGAAGACCATACTTGAAGCACGCGTCAGTATTACGGCGACATGGCCCTGGGTGCCTACGGTGGCAAGTAGAGCAAAGAGGATGAGTGAATCCTCCAGCAGGTGCTCTGGTTGGCTGGGAACTAGTGATAGCTGGACGGTTAGGCTGTGAACCTCTCTGGTTCTGGTCCCTACCGTTTCTATGGTTCCTGGTAGAAGTTTTGCTGAAGTGTCAGAATATGAGTTATAACATGAAATCATAAGGAAATGCGTAAGTATTTGGACCTGCTGTTGTTGCAGTGTCCAGCGTTGTTGCGGTAATTATCATTACACCATGCATATCCGTAGCAGAACGGTCGTTAGTCTGACCGTTTCCCTTGGGCTGATGAGGCTGTTGCTGAGTAGCCGGCTGAGACCGGTCCCCAGTTTTCTGCCTGGAAGATACATTTAAAGAGATGAATAATTGACATATATGGAAAGTATACGGATTGATCACCGCTTGAATACGAATGTTTACCTCTTGTCGGGTCTTTTAGCTTCCCCGAACTCATCTCTCTCCTGCAGCATCTCCAGCTTACGTGCTGCATCGCCCACTTGTGCTACAGTGTTGAACGTAGCACACACCAAATTGTTTGCGACCGATGTGCGAAGAGCCCGTCTAAAGTGATGTGCCCGCTCTTCAGGAGTACCTGCTGCCGCACCAAGGAAACCAGCTAAGCGAAGAAAGCGCTGCATAAACTCGTTGCTATTCTCCCCAACTCTCTGTCGGATCCCATGGTACTCTCTCTTGAGCTTGTCCTGCTCAGCCTTGGGAAAGAAATACTCCATCACCCTGTCCTTGAACTGAGCCCAAGTCAAACCAGCAACCCACTCGTCACCACCTTCAGACTGCATCAACGCTAACCACCAATTAAGTACATCGCCTTCGAACCGATAGCATGCTAACCTCGCCTTGTATACGGGGTCACAACCCATAGCATTGAAAATCTTCTTGATGTGAGCCAACCAGCTTTCAGCATCGCTGGGGCTATCTGTCTTCTCAAAAGCTCGAGGGCGGAGCTTGTTGAATCTCTCCAGCCATACTGCTAATGTCACTGGAGGAGGAGGAGGGGGTGCCTGATTATGCTGCTGATTGTTGGCAGCTTGAACTTCAGCCCTGATGTCATTCCTCAGTTGAGGAAGCAAAGCTTGCATAGCAGCCTGAATCGCAGCATTGAGCTGTTCCTGTTCGCGTGTGAGAACCATCTGACAGTATAACATAAAACACATGATTACACAGATCAAAACATAAAATATATATACATGAAAAAAAAAGTTATACCAAAATTTCACGAGAAAAATTTTATGCAAGAAAATTTTGTGTATGGATGCATGATGCAGTTTTATGAAAACTTTTGTATGCTCGAGAGTAAACGCCTCTGGTCAGTTCACCCAAAACAAAAGACATAGCGAGGGGACGCCTATGGGTCGGTCCCAAATTTAAAAGTTTCGATAAAACACATGCGATTAAATAGGGTCAGTCCTGTACCAACCATTAATTAGTCAAAAATCTGCGACAATGACATATATATGTATGCTTAAAAATGATGAATGCATGAAAACAACTGTCAGTTCTAGGAAGACCGTAGTGACTACCCACTAATCACAGGTCATATTTGAGAGCCTACAGGTCGAAGCCTTGGCTCTGATACCATAATTGTAACACCCCATTTTGATAATGGAAATGTCACATGCAATTATGACGTGTCATCAAAGCATACAAGGAAAAATGTTTAAACATTACTTGACCATAAAAGGAAAATACCGGAATCAAACATCGGTAGTCCAAAAGTAAAGCTCATCACACACAAACATAGTATAATAAAGGAAAGGACTAAACAATGTCCATAGCCAATGTATCATAAGAAAGGAAATGCATAAAGTAAAGAAGGCTAGAAAGCTCCCAGTCCATATGCATGTACTCTTAAAGTCTACGAGCGTCCCTGAGTACCTGCCGTTTAGGGAACATAGAAAAGGAAAACGGCAGAGCAATACGCTCAGTGCACGGATGTACAATAAAGCATGAATAGGATAAGCATATAGCATATAACAGCGGAAGAAAACTAAGTCCCGAGTAACCTGGTTAAGTCTTGATAAAACTGGTTTTATAGTTTGAAAAGCCTTATGTTTATCTTGTAAAAACTGTTTATCATATTTTACCATTAGCCAATATAGGTCATGAAAATCCACCGTGCATGAATACTTGGAGGGGTGACCTCATCATGCAAATTAGAGGGGCTGCCTCTAATTTAATATACTGGTTTTTGGGTAGGAGGGATCAGCTCCTTGTGAAGGATGCAAGGCACACACCACATTCACCATGAAATCCTGACTGAAAACATGTAACTAGGATGCACCCATACGCCCCACATGATAAATATAATAATATGGCCAAAAGCTGAAGGGACGCTACGAGCAATCACTCCGCCGTGGTGAAGTCATAACATCAGTGCCTCTAATGTTATGGTTATGGTACCTCCATAACTAGGTGAAACTGGTCATGCATGTATATGGCTATAGGTATTCTTAATTAAACATAAGCAAATCAAACACGTAACTTATACTACGAGAAAACATTTGGCTGCATACGGGGAATCCTAATAAGGAAAGAATGTCCATACTGAAAGGACGGGAATCCGTACCTTATGTCCAGTGAACGAAGAAGATGAACTGAGAGGAATCCTACTTCCGTATCACTAGTGCTACATAAATACATACATGAATAAGTATCTGCTTAATAAATACGTAGTTGGTTTTATGTCATGTCTTAGCTTATTTTATATGTTCTTACCGTGTTTTACTATTTAAAGCCTTAAACTGCGTTTATCTTATATTCTGTTTAATCTGATTAAGTATTTCTGGTATTTCATGTATTATTATACTTACTGTGTAATAATAAGTAACTTTCCAAAAATAGCAGGTTTCCTAAAATAGAAAGTTTCCAAAAATAGAAAGTTACCAAAAATAGAAAGTTTCCAAAAATAGAAAGTTTCCAAAAATAGAAAGTTTCCAAAAATAGAATTACTGCTTAAAATAGATACGTTTCTAAAAAAAAAAGTTTCCATAAATAGATCAGCTGTCTTAATTAAATAAGTTTCCATAAATAGATTAGCTGCCTGAAATAAATAAGTTTCTAAAAATAGAAGATTTCCATAAATAGATTAGCTGCCTTATTTAATTAAGTTTCTAAAAATAGAAAGTTTCCATAATTAGAAATAAGCTGGTTAAATAAGCTAAGTATATAAGCCTAAGTGTTTTCATGATAATTTTCTAAGTCATATGATATAATGTATAGTTTAACAATTATTTCATGTAATTAAATTAAATTATAGGTTAAAATATTTAATTAAAGTATAACATGTTTTTAATAAAATAAAGTTAAATACTTAGGTTAAAACATGTATTATTATTTATTAATAATATAACCTAAGTCATGTTAATTAATTAATTATAACCATGGTTTTTAAATAATTAATTAATTATAAGTCTTAAAAATATAAAATATTTAGGTTAGTAATTTCATGATTTTAATAATTAAAATAACCTAAGTCATGTTATTAAATTAATCATGTCATATTATTAATTTAATTTTAACATAAGATCATAAAAATAAAAATAATCTAAACATACACCATGAACCGGATCTAGACTAAAAACCATGAACCGGACATGAAATCGACACCATACCCCGAACCAAGTCGGGGTACCCCCTTGTCTTGATGCTGCCGTGGGACCCACACCAACCAACCGGGACCATATGGTCTCGGTGGTGGTCGGATGGCCAAACCGAGACCCTCTCGGGTTCGGTGTAGGCTGCGGCCAAAACAAAAACACCCCTAAACAACCCTTTTGGTTTTATTCAAACCCAAATTCATGTTAGATCTATGATTTAATTAGGTTTTATGAAAAAACATAACATGTTCCTAATTAATTAAAAGATTAAATCAAAAGAAAAAGGTTTAAATGGTTTACCGAATACGTGGATCTAAAGAACGATGAACAAACACGGACACCAACAAGAATTCCAAGATCCAAGATCAACAAACACCCCTTTTGGTGTGTTGAAGGGTGGCGGCCAAAAAGAGGAAAAGGAGGAGAAGGAGGATTTTAGGTTTTCTATAAAATTCTTCTGTAAAGTTAAATGAGTAGTGTAATTTCCTTAACCTCCTTTTAGTAAAAATTGAAATGGGCTTGGCCCATTTGTTCCTTGTAGCCGCGGGTAGGGGGCCCCACATGGGGTACCCGTAACTTTTTCCGTGTCTCGACGTTTAGTCATTCGTTCATGATTATTTGTGTTCGCGTTTTATGTGTTCTCGTTACGTAATTATCGTGATCTAATATATTTATTTACACTCGTAATAAATATATATACATAATTAATAATAGTTCGTGTTTTAATTACGTTCATGATTTCATGATCGCATGTTCGTGATTAATTATTGTCAAATAATTATTACGTGCTCGTGCGTAGTAAATACTTATCGTGTTATAACACGTACGTAATATGTAAAATCCTAACATGTAATCGTAATCATGCTATATTAGGAAAGTTTTAATCTAGTACGTACGATCTTAAGGGTACTATTCATGGTAAAAGCATACGGGTTTTACATGTTTTCTGTTAAGTGTCAGTAGGAACAGCGTTCCCACTGTTAGTCCTTTCTTTCCCAATGTTGCATTACAGACAAAAGCCAACCCACAAGTCACTATCAGATTTTTGGATTTTTGTCTCTAGTGGCTTTAATTTAGTTTTTTCTTGATTTTTCAATTTTCCACTGTTCATTTATTTATAGAAAGATTTTTTGAAAAGAAAATTTTATTTTTCTGATTACTTTATTATTTTTAGCATTATTTTGAATTAAAATTAGTTTTTAATATTTTCGTTTTTGTCTTATTAGGCCTAAATTAACTTTTTTTCAACTTTTTCAATTTTCCTCTGCTAAGATAAGTAATTTAGGATTTTTGAAAAAGAAAAGTTATTTTTCTCGTTATTTTATTATTTTTTATCATTATTTTAATTTTAAATCAGTTTTTAGCCTTTAAAAAATAGAAAATAGTTTTAAAAATTTAAGAAAAATACTTTTTAGCTTTTAATTAATATATGTAAGATTTTAGTTTGATAAAATATAATTTTGGGCTTTTTTAAGTATATTTAATTTTTTAGGGCTTTAATTATTATTTAAAATCAAATATTTAATTCATAATAAGTTTTAAAATTTTTTTATTGAATTATTATTCTTATATATATTATTTTAGACTTAATTTTGATTTTTAATTTGTTTTTAGTTAAAAAATTTAATTTCTTCGCATTTTACGTTTTAACGTATACGTTTTACGTTTTGCGTCGTAGTGTAACTTAGCGTAACTCGTCTTTTACGTTTCTAATCTCTCTCTCTAAAAAACGTCACTAATCCAAACATTGTTTTTATATAATTGGCACATAACACATACACCTCCTCCGAGAACGAACTCGCATTTGTTCGGTTTTACGGTTTTCCTAAACCGTAACGCTTAATACTTGCCGATTTTACGCGTTTTTCCTAAAACGTGTACGATTTTACTACCATCACGCTTCTCGGAAGTCACTCCATGTTTTACTCCCCAATTTTTACCTAAGTGTGGAGGAGGACTTGTAACATAAATAAAACCGTCCTTGTATATATTTTGCATGTTTTTTTTTTGTTTTATCATGTCATGCAGGAAAAACAGCAAACTTGGAGATATAATCCGGATTCACCTTTTGAAGTCCCGCGATTTTCTACTTGCACTTGAGAAAATATTGAGTTCCATTTTAAGTTTTTGTTAGTTTTAATTCAAGTTCCAAATTTATACAACATTGCTCTTTCATCAGAATATCTTGTTATTAGAAATTGTTCAAAATCCTTTTTTAGAGCCACGTTTATAAGGCTTGACACCTTTTTACTGACAATAAAAGGGTGATTCAAGGTTTATAAGTTGTGTTTGATTATTGTCATCTTCATTTCAAGTTTAGTGTTTCAAGATTCTTCCAAAATTTCCATTTTTTTTTGTTTTCTTTGTTTTACTCACTGTTCATATAAGCTAGCTCATAAGCTACTTGAAACCTAGATTATGAGCTCAGCTTATATGAGCTGCATTTTCTTTGTTTTTAGCAGGTATCCAAGTGTAGATTGTTTGAAGAAAGTTGTTTGAAGATATTTAGGTTTTGGACTGTGGTAGTCCAACCCACCTTCTTTCCCTTATTTCACAAGCCTCCCAATCACCATAAGCTCCTTTTTAAGATTGTAAGGAGATGGCATCAGCAGCCATTGTGGGGCCTGGATGTGGGTCCCACAAGGTATAAGCTATAACCCTCTTTATTTTTAAGCTATAATTGTGATTTTTGGTCATTATGTGGTTTGCTTAGCTTTATGATTTTTGACAACTGATTGCTGCTATTGTGGTTAGTTATCAGTAGGTCACTTGTTTAAATCAATTTTATCAGATTAGGACAAAAGAACTTGTGAAAACTTGAAATCTGTTTGAAATCATAAAATTTAGGGGTGTTTGGATCTGCTTATTATATACATGAGGGTAACAGATTTGCATGTTATAAGTAAGTAGACACTTTCTAATAGCTTTAGGTTTAATTTACACGCACTTTACTTGATAGGACTAGTGTAAAATATTCAAGTTGTAAGTTTCTACATATAATCTGTTCTAATTCATCAATAGGCTGTAGGAGTTTTGATTCACAATTTTAACAATTGAAATCTTGTTCACATATAGGATCTAGGTTGAACTAGGATTGCATGATATTGGTTAAAAGTTTATTAGACTTTTGAGGGCTGTAGAGTTTGCCTAAACTCACCTTAGGTGCCATATAGATCAGTAAAAAAACCACTAGACTCATTTTCTATGGTCAGTGTTTGATTTTCATTTATTTGTGTGCCTTATTGTGTTTTTGATTGAGTTTTCTTGCTTGTTATTGACTCCCTACACTTCCATGAGTGTGGGGGTGCCTTTGTTGCCAAAATACTCCAAGAAGAAAAGCTTAAAACAAGCCAAAAAACCCCGAGACCTGTTTTCTGTTAAGTGTCACTGGGAACAAAGTTCCCACTGTTAGTCCTTTCTTTCCCACTGTTGCACTACAGACAAAAGCCAAGCCACAAGTCATTATCAGATTTTTGGATATTTGTCTCTAGTGGCTTTAAATTATTTTTTTCTTGATTTTTCAATTTCCCCTTGTTCAGTTATTTATTTTAAGATTTTTAGAAAAGAAAGTTTTATTTTTCAGATTATTTTATTATTTTTAGCATTATTTTGAATTAAAATTAGTTTTTTATATTTTTGTTTTTGTCTTATTAGGCCTAAATTAACTTTTTTCCAACTTTTTCATTTTTCCTCTGTTTAGATAAGTAATTTAGGTTTTTTGAAAAAGAAAAATTATTTTTCTCATTATTTTATTATTTTTTATCATTAGTTTATTTTTAAATCAGTTTTTAGCCTTTAAAAAATAGAAAAATAGTTTTAAAATTTTGGGAAAAATACTTTTTAGCTTTTAATTAATATAAGTAAGATTTTTGTTTGATAAAATATAATTTTGGGCTTTTTGTTAATTATATTTAATTTTAGGGGTTTAATTAGCATTTAAAATTAAATATTTAATTAATAATAAGTTTTAAAATTTATTTATTGAATTATTATTCTTATTTATATTATTTCAGACTTAATTTTGATTTTTAATTTGTTTTTAGTTAAAAAATTTAATTTTGTCGCATTTTACGTTTTAATGTATACGTTTTATGTCGTAGTGTAACTTAATGTAACTCGTCTTTTACTTTTCTAATCTCTCTCTCAAAAATGTCACTAATCCAAACTTTGTTTTTTATAATTGGCACATAACACATACACCTCCTTGGAGAACGAACTCGCATTTGTTCGGTTTTACGGTTTTCCTAAACCGTAACGCTCAGTACTTGCCGATTATACGCGTTTTTCCTAAAACGTGTACGATTTTACTAGCATCATTTTGGTGACGCTGTCGGGGAGGTGTGTATAGCCATATATATATCATGTTTATGTGAGTAGTGCGTTTTTGCTTTTCATTTTGGAAAGCATAAATATCGTACATACTCGTTTGTTATTATTTCTACTATATTATAAATATCCAAATAAATCGTGTTTAGTTGTTTTCAATTAAACACACATCAATCTTTTACTATATTGTAGATATCCTATTATTCATTTTTGTTTTTTGTGAATATTATTAATATATTGTATTACGTATCACAATAAATTACAATATCTCCAAAAGCGTGAAAACGCAACCTTAATTGGGATTTCATCACTCAATTATTGTATTCGAATCCAAAGCAAAAAGAAAAAGGCAAAATAGATAATTACTTTCGAAAGGCTTAATTTTGATTAACACAAACTATAAGGTGGGTATAAGGCGGTTGTATTTCACAACCTAAAGGAAAAAATGCTCTTAAGTACTTAGCGCCGCCTCGTTTCCTCCGCTTGCTTGTGCGTGTTTTGAGAAAAAGGGCTAATCGAGGGTTTGCCAACCAAAGTATTATCTACGTATCATATAAATTTGCTTTTTTTCAAAGATTAAACCCTCTTGAACGTTTTGGTGTTCCACCAACGTTCTAAAGTCATCGAAGACGTTCACTCAACGTCATCGTTTTCATTCCTTGAGGCTCCTTTAATCGAGAAATTGATTCGAGGAGAGATTTGTAGATTTGAGTCTACGTAATACACCGAAAATCCAAAAAAATTAAAAAATAATCAAAAACCAAAAAAATTGAAAAACGTTAAAAACCCCAAAAAGAATCTTCTTTGCTACCCCTCATTCTCTACGTTAGTGCATGCGCACTCGATCGAAGGACTATACGAATTCTAGCAATGCTTCGAATCGACGCAATCGAAATCGAAGGAATCGACAACGAAGACGTGATTTAGAAACCGACATTCCTAATATCGTTGTCGAAACCGTAGACGAGATGGCCGACAATCGTTCGATGATGGAATTGCTCCAAGCACCCACCGAGGGTTATGGAGACACGGTCGTTATTCCTGCTGTCGAAGCGGAGAATTTTGAGATTAAGAGCGGAATGCTATCGTGAATTCAAGCTACGAAGTTTCAAGGTCGTGAGGCGGATAATCCTCACGATCACATCCGGAATTTTGATCGTCTTTTGGCCACGAGCAAGTTTAAAAACGTCGACATCGATGTCGTTAAGCTTATGCTTTTTCCGTACTCGCTCGATGGTGCCTCCAAGGATTGATACGAGAAAGAGCCACCTAATTCCATAATTACGTGGAAGGATCTCGTTTTTCAAGTTCGTTAATCATATCTTTCTGCCGTCTAAGACCACGTTTTTAAAAAACGAGATCACGAGGTTCGGACAAAAGCCGAATGAATCGTTTAGAGACGCGTGGGATCGTTTTAAGGAATTGCTTAGGTAATGTCATCACCATGGATTTTCTGAGTTACACCAAATCGACACGTTTTATAAAGGTCTTAGTTTTCAAGAACAAGATTCGTTGAATTCCGCCGCTAGTGGCAATTTTTTGTGTAAAACTCCGAAAGATGCGTTAATGATTATAGAGAATAGATCCAAGGTTTACCAACTCCGTAACACACAGAGTGTTGCCAATGTCACCAATGTTAGTAATTCTAATCGCGATATTGAGAGGGTTGATGCGAAAGTCGATAAGTTGACGAATGTGCATACGTCGTTTCTCATTGAGATGCAAAAGAAACACGCTCCCGCTACGGTGAAAGCGGTTGAGGCATCGTGTACGTTATGTGGTGGACCTCATAATTATTATGAGTGTGCGGCTATGGATGGCCAAACGTCGAGTGTAAGCGCGTTAAATGGAAACAACAATTTTCAAAATCAAAATAACGCGGGTCCATCACAAGGAAATTATAATCAGGGCAACAATTTTAATCGAGGAAATGATTTTCAAAATCAAAACCGAAACAATTTTCGAAATCAACAAGGAAATTGAGGTAATCGAGATTTTAACAACAATCAAAACTCTAATTTTTAAAACAACGCTAATCAAGGAAACAAATTTTCAAGCGGTAATCAAGGGAATTTTCAAAGAAATAATCAAAACCAAGGGAACTTTAATTCTAATCAAAATAGTTCGTCAAACGAGTTTCAAGAATATATGAAAACGAATGAGGCTAATATGAGACGATTAGAGCGACAAATTGGTACTTTGAAAAACGACTTTTCCAATACATTGAAAAATCAAAATACAAAGATTGAGCAAGGACAAATCGACATTAAAAAGATGTTTTGGGCCATTATGAACAAGTCTTCGGGTACGTCATCGGGTTCATTACCTAGTGACACCGTACCAAATCTGAAAGAACATGTTAAAGCACCTCGTCTCATGGAAAAAGTCGTGTGATTACCCCAAAACTTGATGGATTTAGAGTTGTTCCTTCTTCTCAACCCTCTACTTCTAAAACCCCTTCATGTTCTAAAGTCGATGGGGTGAACGTGGTGACCAAGGAAAATAGTGCACACCCTCGTGTACCTCAAATTCCCTCCATGGTTCAAAAAGAGAGCTTTATTGACCTTACCAAAGTAACCCTTGAGGAAACTTGTGCTTCGATTCTTCTACAAAAACCCAAAAGGAATATGCCGAGAAAGGAAGAGGATTCGGGCCAATTACTTTTACCTTGTGATTTTTCCGAGATTGAGGGATGTTTAGCCCTTGCCGATTTAGTTGCTAGCATCAATCTCATGCCTCATTCTCTTTGGAAATTGATGAAATTACCTAGACTTACCCCCACGAACATGACTATCGAGCTAGCAAATGGTACACCTTTAAAACCAATTGGAATAGTCGAGGATGTTTATGTTAGAATTGGAAAGTTAGTTTTTCCTGTGGAATTCGTCATATCCGATTATGAGTGTGATCCTAAATGTCCCATTATTTTAGGTTGACCTTTTTATCAACGACTCGAGCCGTAATCGACGTTCACGGTGGAAAATTAACTATGAAATATGGGGAGGATAAAATGAACTTTTTCGTGAGTAGATCCCAAGTTTCAAATGATCATGATAAAACCGAGGTTACTAAACCGATATTTCAAAATTTGATAATGTCAAAGATCATACTTAAGAGGAAAAAATGAGGCTAGATGCATGTTTTGAAAGAATAAAAATGAACGGTATTAAAGATGACGATTTGAATGATAAAGAATACGTTTACTTAATTCAAAAGAGTATTCGTAAATTTATGGATGAAAAATCATTTTGGGATATATTCAGCGAACAAAGTGAACAACCAATTCCGAAGGGCGACGTTAGTGCCATCACGACAATGACAAAAATGGACTCGTCTTCATCACCTTCGAAGGACCACGTCTTTGAGGCTTCAAATTCTAATTCCATTGAAGTGCCTCCATCACCTAGCCCAATATCCATTGAGGCTAATGGTTTTATCTACATCGATCCTCTCGTCATTGAAAAGTTACCTAAGCATAGTCGATCAACTTGTAAGACCATGGTTGTGAGTTCTCACAATGACTCTTTCTTTGATGATGATGATGACGATTTTGCCGAAACTGATCACGTGCTTTAAAATCCAAATCCCATTGTGAGGATTCTACCAAAAAGACCTATTTACATGGGAAGTAAAATGATTATGAGCTTGATCCCGAGATTGAGGAAATTATCGAACGAGAGCTAGCTCTTTTACATCCACTTCCACCTACAAGTGAGGTCGATTTTTCTAATGTTGAGGAAGAACTTGATGAGTTGGAACGTCTTATTGTTAATGATGAACCAACTCACGTGACCCAAAATCCCATTCTCGAGGAGTTACCTACTCAACAGTCCTCAAACGAGAATTACGTTTACCACATTCGTGAGGATCTAACTTATCAACGATCCCCACAAAAGAATGATGGTTTTGTGCTTGATCGTGATCTTTTCGAGAGAGTTACTAAAATCCTCAATGAGGGGAATGACAAACCTTGGTTTGACAAGCCTATCTATGATGAAGAAATCGAAGGGATCGACGTTCATGAGGATGACGAATATGTTGACCCCGAGGGGGCGATGTTCTTTGTTGATTAACGGTTTGAGAACTTATACAATCCACCACCCCCAAACGGAGACTTAAATTTGTGAGAATTTTTAGTGTGGCTAACATCGTCTTAGAAACGCCAAATATTTTTGACATAATTCAATCGGTTTTTCATAAAGACTTTTTAAATGATGAAAAAGGAAAAGATTATAAAGTTGATTTAAATTATTTTTCTGTAAGTCTAACTCTGTAATCACTACATTTATTGAGTGCTACGGGATCGTCTACTCCTTTTGACGATGCTTCGTGTGGTTTTAGTGTGGGGGAAGCCCCTTATGTTCCCTCACATTTCTACACCGAGGACAAGATATTCGATCCTGGAATCGCAATTATAGGGAAATCTCGGTCTTCCATCGATGCAATAAATGTAAAATATTTTCGTTTGCTTGGTGTGAGTCTACCTCGAGTAGCTCATGATATTGCCCCACCCATTGTCCCACCCTTCTATGTCTCATCTCTTTTCTTCTACCCCTTTGGGGTTTCGGCACATGTTGAAGTGGCGTTGTTTCGTTTATCCCATGACAACGAGGACGCCATCTTCGATCCCGGTATTTTGCATCATCAAAGGACTTAGTCCTTAATACCGGTTGCTTTTGGGCATTGTTTATCATGTAAGCCCCACCAAAAATGACCATACCAAGATAATTCCTCAATGATCACATTTATGGGGATTCGAGTCGAGCTTTTGACTCTGTTATCAAAAACAAGATGCCTCGTGGGGGATTCTCATGCTTATCCTTGTGAATATTATTGCTTTCTAATTAGTTTAATGTGAGGGGACTTGTGCTCTTCCAACCTTTGTTCCGTGGTTGTTTGTTATTGTGATTTATTAGGCTCATCGTCATCATTGGAGCCTCTTGTGTTCGTTTTACGTATCACTCGAGCTTCGATCGTTGCCTTTGAAGATTCCGATATCCGATGATATCCTTTTACGTTCTAACGTTTATTCTTTTAGCATAATTCATAAACGGCTTTTAGATTATTCGTTTTACCCTATGCATGCTTGAGATTAAGCATTCGACTTTTCGTCTCTAGTATGGGGGTGTTTCACCCTTAGACTCGAAACATTAAGGACAATGTTTAGTTTTTGTATTGGGGGAGGGTTAATATATGCTTTACCTTTCTTACGTCATCACGCAATTCAAAATTCATCTTTTTGTTATCATTTTATGCAAAATAAGGCTAAAAATGGCCAAATTTTAAATTTTTTAGTTTTTCATAAGTGTTTAAGACACGAATGTAGGTTTTCCGTTGGCGAGAATAAGAGTAATTTTTTACTCGACCATGCGTGTTGAGCACTTAGCTTCGATTCCTTAATTATATTAGGCTAAGTCTCATTAAATTGGGGACGAGAAATGATAGCGTTAATTATAAGTTACTATGCTAAACGTAGAGTACTCGTATTCTTTCAAAAACTCATGTGTCCTAATTATTTGCTTTTTCTCCCTACGCTTTTATAATAAATTGTTAATAAATATTGATTTAGCGGTTTAGTCTCTATTGTTGGTTTCTAAGTTATTTTACTAGCTTCCATGTAACTAAATTGGGAAAACATTAAGGTATCTCCAGCGTCACGGTTTTGAAGTATTGGCAACCCGAATAATCAAAGGCTTCCCCCAATAACAATTTAAGTTCCTCTTTACCTATATCAAGCAAAAATTCGAAGCTCACAAGGCCGAAAAATATATGCAAAATTGAAAGTGAATGTCTTAAATATTGAAGCCTTAAAGATCAAAAATTTGCCTTAGCGTGAGGATATACGTCAAGTCATAATAAACACCTCATGGCGAGGTTAAATAAAAGACAAGGGCAAAACCATAGCCATAATAAACACTTCATGGCGAAGTTAAATAAAAGGTGGTGGTAAACCAATTCCAAATTGGTAATAAGTCTCATGCTCTAAACCGTCATAAAACCGTGTCTATCGATCCTTCTTATTGACTTAATTTTTTGACATCGTTGTCTATTAGGATGAATTATTAATTCGATGATTTTAGTTACACCGTTAAGACTCTATTTTTGGACCTAATCTCTATTCACGCATAAGTCAATGATGTATCCTCGTGATCATTAAGACAAAAATAAAATATAAGAGATACATCTTAGGAATAAAGGAGTCTAAGTACGTGATTAGAGCATATGAGTAGTGTTAGCATTACTAACTTATAATGACAATGATCTTGTTTCACGCTTAGCATTGAATTAGGTGAAAATCGAGGACGACGAAATTATTTTTAACAAAGCATTCACGTGTTCTTATTCTATGATCCTAAACATCCCATTTTGCGATGAAAACAATACATTATGTCTAAAACACATGTAGTAATTTATTTAAATTTATGTTTTTAAATAAATGTCATATAAAAATGAATTTTGGAAGTGCTACGATACTTAATTCTAGCATTGCTTGAGGGCACGGTAATGGTTTAGTATGGGGTAGTGATGAGACTGCATTTAAACATAGTCTCATCGTCTAAATCAGGCTTAAAACGCTTAAAAATATCATAAAATGCCATAAAATATGCTTGTGTTTGTTCATTGTGTATTTTAGGGACGGATATCGTGAAATCAACAAAAGATCACAAGATTCAAGCACAAACGAACAAGGGAAAAGAAGCCGCACAAAGAATCGGACCCAAATGTGGATTTTCCAAAAATACCCTTGAAGTTTGAAGATTTGTCACGATTGGTCCCTCATATTTTGAACACTTTTAACATAGACCCTTGTAAATCTCATTTATACAATATTGGACCTTTAAGTTTCAAAAAATACCAAGAAAAGCCCTTGAAGATTGCTTAAAATGCATTTATAGTTCTTATCTAAAGCTTTGGAACATAAAAGGACTAAAAATGCAATTACATCATTCTTATTTAGAAAGAAAAAGAGATTCTACGCTGCCAAGATTATGTTTGAAGACTTTTTGGAAAATAGAGGGTCAAAATTTCCCAAACAAACAAACCTCACACCACCTATCACCTACTGCCACCTCACCCTTGACCAGTCAACCCCACTCATACTCCCCCACGTCCTCACCACTCTCCACGTCTGATTTACACCAACCCTTAAACCCCTTTTGTTTATTACTCCCTCCGTCCCATAATAAGTGTCCACTATGGAATATTCCAAGTCTTTGTTACTAAACTTTGACCATAAATATTTGTATTTGTGTTATATTATACTCGATAAAAATTATACTAACAAAAATAGTTTTAAAAACCGAATCTATTCATATGACTTTCGTCAAGTATTATATAACACAAATACAAATATTTATGGTCAAAGTTTAATAATAAAAACTTTGAATATTCAATAGTGGACACTTAATAGGGGACGGAGGTAGTAAATCAATTTTCAAATTATGATTAATAAATAAAATGGTGCCTAACAACATATTATCCCCTAATCCAGATCAAACACACACTCCTTGACACACTCATGAACAAACAACCCTAATCCTAATCCCTACACAAAACAAAAGGGTTTTGTGTGAATCCTTCCAGAACCCTAATACACTTCATCATAAACAAAACCCCACCTCCAAAACATTCCCCCGTGACCTTTTTGGGTCCCCACGTGTCTCCCCTACTCCACTATTTTGGGTAAAAAACGAATATGCATACCAATCTACGATCCTGAGCATTTTTCTTGGTCCCAAAGACTTCCTCCAACATCTAAGATCATCTTGAGCTAGCTAGCATCAAATGTGTGCTTTCAGAGATCACACGGGCATCATGAAGACTAACTTTTTAGACTTTTGACCAAGGGCAATTATGAACAATCACAAGCTAGGGTTGCATTATTATTTTGTATTTCTAGATGCTTCTTAGGCCAGTATATAAGCCAATGTCGCATGTGACTTGAGCTTTGTTCCAGTTTTTCTCATTATGTAAACTTTTTCCATTTAATAGTTAAAGTGATGTTAAAACCTTGCACTTGAGATAATACTGAGTTCCATTTTAAGTTTTTGTTAGTTTTAATTCAAGTTCCAAATTTATACAACATTTCTCTTTCATCAGAATATCTTGTTTTTAGAAATTGTTCAAAATCCTTTTTGAGACCCACGTTTATAAGGTTTGACACCTATTTACTGACAATAAAAGGGTGATTCAAGGTTTATAAGTTGTGTTTGATTATTGTCATATTTATTTCAAGTTTAGTGTTTCAAGGATCTTCCAAAATTTTCAACTTTTTGTTTTCTTTGTTTTACTCACTGTTCATATAAGATAGCTCATAAGCTACTTGACACCTAGCTTATGAGCTCAACTTATATGAGCTGCATTTTCTTTGTTCTTAGCAGGTATCCAAGTGTAGATGTTTTGAAGAAAGTTGTTTGAAGATATTGGGTTTTGGAATGTGGTAGTCCATATTTCCATTATTACACAAGCCTCCCAATCACCATAAGCTCCTTTTTAAGCTTGTAAGGAGATGGCATCAACAGCCATTGTGGAGTCTGGATGTGGGTCCCACAGGGTATAAGCTTGAACCCTCTTTATTCTTAAGCTACAATTGTGATTTTTGGTCATTATGTGGTTTGCTTAGCTTTATGATTTTTTACTACTGATTGCTGCTATTGTGGTTAGTTATCAGTAGGTCACTTGTTTAAATCAATTTTATGAGATTAGGACAAAAGAACTTGTGAAAACTCAAAATCTGTTTGAAATCATAAAATTTAGGGGTGTTTGGATTTGCTTATTACATACATGAGGGTGACAGATTTGCATGTTATAAGTAAGTAGACACTTTCTAATAGCTTTAGGTTTAATTTACATGCACTTTACTTGATAGGACTAGTAGGCTGTAGGAGTTTTAATTCACAATTTTAACAATTGAAATCTTGCTCACAAATAGGATCTAGGTTGAACTAGGATTGCATGATATTGGTTTTAAGTTTATTATACTTTTGAGGGCTGTATAGTTTGCCTAAACTCACCTTAGGTGCCATATAGATCAGTAAAAAACCACTAGACTCATTCTATGTGGTCAGTGATTGATTTTCATTTATTTGTGTGCCTTATTGTGTTTTTGATTGAGTTTTCTTGCTTGTTATTGACTCCCCACACTTCCATGAGTGTGGGGGTGCCTTTGTTGCCAAAATACTCCAAGAATCCAAGCTTAAAACAAGCCTAAAACCCCGAGACCTGTTTTCTGTTAAGTGTCAGTGGGAACAAAGTTCCCACTGTTAGTCCTTTCTATCCCAATGCTGCATTACAGACAAAAGCCAAGCCACAAGTCACTGTTAGATTTTTGGATTTTTGTCTCTAGTGGCTTTAATTTAGTTTTTTCTTGATTTTTCAATTTTCCACTGTTCAGTTATTTATTTTAAGATTTTTTGAAAAGAAAATTTTATTTTTCTGATTATTTTATTATTTTTAGCATTATTTTGAATTAAAATTAGTTTTTAATATTTCTGTTTTTGTCTTATTAGGCCTAAATTAACTTTTTTCCAACTTTTTCATTTTTCCTCTGTTTAGATAAGTAATTTAGGATTTTTGACAAAGAAAAGTTATTTTTCTCATTATTTTATTATTTTTTATCATTATTTTAATTTTAAATCAGTTTTTAGCCTTTAAAAAATAGAAAAATAGTTTTAAAAATTTAGGAAAAATACTTTTTAGCTTTTAATTAATATAAGTAAGATTTTAGTTTGATAAATATAATTTTGGGCTTTTGTTAATTATATTTATTTTTAGGGTTTTAATTAGTATTTAAAATTAAATATTTATTTAATAATAAGTTTTAAAATTTATTCATTGAATTATTATTCTTATTTATATTATTTTAGACTTAATTTTGATTTTTAATTTGTTTTTAGTTAAAAAATTTAATTTCGTCGCATTTTACGTTTTAACGTATACGTTTTACGTTTTACGTCGTAGTGTAACTTAGCGTAACTCGTCTTTTACTTTTCTAATCTCTCCCTCTAAAAAACGTCACTAATCCAAACATTGTTTTTATATAATTGGCACATAACACATATACCTCCTTCGAGAACGAACTCGCATTTGTTCGGTTTTACGGTTTTCCTAAACCGTAACGCTTAATACTTGCCGATTATACGTGTTTTTCCTAAAATGTGTACGATTTTACTACCATCACGCCTTCTCGGAAGGCAATCCGTGTTTTACTCCCCAATTTTTACCTAAGTGTGGAGGAGGACTTGTAACATAAATAAAACCGTCCTTGTATATATTTTGCATGTTTTTTTTGTTTTATCATGTCATGCAGGAAAAACAGCAAACTTGGAGCTTTAATCCAGATTCTCCTTTTGAAGTCCCGCGATTTTCTACTTAGCCCTGGGAAGTTCTCGTTTCCCTTTACGTTTTTCCTATTTCTTATTTATCAGTTTTTACATCGAGGACGACGTTCACCTTAAGTGTGGAGGAGGAGACAAATAGGAAAAATAATAATAAATAAGTTAATTTTCTCTACATGAAAATCTTTTGAATTAAAATAAAAATATATATGTTTTGTAAATAAATAAAGTGTTTTTAGCAAAGCAAAAATCTCATTGATTGACACTATAACTAAGCACAAAACCATGCACTAAATATGTGAGAAAACCAAGCCTTTATATTTCTCTATTTTGTGTGAAAGTCGATATACTTCAGAACTTGTGCTTGATCATCATTTACTAAACCTTAGTGAGGTTAATATATAGATATTTTCGAAAGGAGGCAAAATAAATCCCCATTGTATCATTTTAGTCAAGCTACACTGGCTTGCTAAAATATGTTGCACTTGTACTATGTGCAATATTATCCCACGTGTTGTTATCTCGATGTTATGCCTATCCATTGTCAAGTCGAAAGTATATATGATGTTTTCTTAAAAAAATGAAAACAAAAAGAAAAAAATAGAAAGAATAAAGTATTATATTATAGTTTGTTCTACGACTATGACAAGACATATTTTGTTACTAAACCTTCATCATTATCACATTTTGCTTCTTTGAAAACTTATCTGGTGCTAACGCCGCAACGGTTATGTATATATGTCATGTACAAGCATATGGTAGCTATCTATTTTATGTTTGTGCTATTTGAGTGCTATCTAACATTTTCCCCTTGTGATTGACATTTGTGTGAACTTAGATCCAAACACTATCCATGTGAGGTGCTGAAATTATTTTGTCATTTGCTTTTGCTACTTAGAAAAATTTAATCATTTTCCTATCATACTTCACATACTTTAAGCTATTAAAATCTAATCTTATTTTCTCGCTTTGATTGCTTGAGGGAAAGCAATAGCTAAGTGCGGAGGAATTCGATAACGACCTAAATATACATATTCAATCCGTTACTATTATGTCACTTTGTATTATAAATAAGAACTTACGATACTTAATACATTGCGTTTTATATGCAGATACAAAGTTTGAAGGATCAAAATGAAGAAATATAAAGTAGAGTCCTTGAAGTGAAATAATAAATACATATGAGAAGAATATTATGGAACGCACAAAAGTGCGGCGCACAAACTCAGAAGTGCGGCGCACAATTCCTACCTCCAAAGTGTGGCGTACTCTTGGAGAAGTGCGGCGCACATTTACCGCCAATCTGCACTATAAATAGAGACCCTCTCATCTCATTTTACACACACCTCTTCTATCTAATACTCTAAAATCCGAGTATTTTAGCTTTCTTAGTAATATTTCAGTATATTCCACTTTTGGGAAATACTTGTAACAAGAGTATCTTACTCTTTGGTTCTTGGAAAGACGATAGAATCGTGACACTTGTGTACTAGTTCATTCGATCAAGCTAAGTATGATGTTCTCTTAATCTTTCCATTTGTTACTTTGATTACTATGTTAGGCTAAGCTATTTGTGACTATATGGGTATGTGACTACAACTAGTGATGATGCTATGATATGATCCTTTATAATTTGATTTCAAGCTAATGTTGTAGAACCATTTTGCCACTTAGTTCTATACCATATTTTATCAAAAGTTGATTTGTTACGATAATTTAACGTTAAGAGAGTCAAGTTGTTATAATAAAGCTTTAAGAACTTGTCTATTGTTTTGAATCTTTGGTTGGAGAGATCCGCTTAGATACTTTGATAAAATATTGAACTTATTGGAAACTTGTTTTAAGCTTAGTCGCCTAATCATACATAAGTCTTGAATCATACCAATGTGAATTGTGGAAATGCCATTTTGACAAAAAAGGATTATCACTCTTTACCTAACTAAGCATATCTCGATCATTATTATCATCATCACGAAATTATACGCACTATCCCATATTAGTCATAATTGTTATTATTTTTACTTATTCAATCATGCCTTTCTTCAATAATTATATTGTTTACCAAAACGAAACTAAGTCCTTGCGAACGATCCTGGCTTACCACTACAAAACTATATTACGAACGAAAGGGTATACTTGCTCGTGTTTGTATTCTGTTCCCTTGTTTTGTCAAACCTTGTTATAAATTTAAGACTTGCGAAACGAACATCAACATTCGAAAAACATTTGCGCACGAGAGTTATGTGTTTGTGGTTTGAAAATGTTATAAAGACTATTTTCATAAGCATAATTATATGGTTTCACAAAGTCTTTATTTACTGGAGATCTACTATCTTCTTTAAAAATTAGTGACTCATCATTATCGGGCCTAACAACAAGACAATCAAGATCGGTCCATTGGGAATCTTCATGATATAGGTGTTGATTCTCAGATTGAGCTTGCTCGAGGTACTTAGGACTTGTAAAACTAGCTTTACCCTTGAAACACGAACGAGGTGCCAACATTCTCATGGTTTGAATAGATTGATTAGTTTTATAAATAATTTTCTTATTAAAATCAACTTGAGTTTCAAGTTCCACGACTTTGTCAATATCTTTAGCTTGTTTGGTTTTGAAATCCTTTTTCAAGTTTGCAACCTCTTCCGTTTTCTTAGTGTCAAGTTTATTTTTATCCTCTAGAAGAAAACCAATCTTTTGAGTTAGCTCATTTACTATAGTGGTAGCAAGATACGTTTTGTGTTGTTCATTACTTAAAGATGTGTTATAATTACGTTTCTCTTGTTCTAAAAACTTAAGAGTCTCGTTGTATTTATTTTTAAAAACATCCTTTTCAGTATTAATGACTGTTAGCCGTCTTTAAAGTGATGGTCGTATATTATACCGTTGTGACACTCATGGAAAATGATATTCAACGGTGTCGAGAGTTCTAAGATTATGTTATGTATGTAACAGGAATTAGTCTCGGACACACAAATGAGGAAGGCCTCCTAAACATGTAAGCCTTAGTATAAAAGGTCTCCACCTCCTCATTTGTGTGTGTGCTTTTCCATTCTTCTAGTTTTAGAGAGAGAAACATGTTAGCTTTCTCTCACTAGGAAAAACACTGATGAGAGTGCAATTATACATAGTCTCATCATCCAAATCGGGCTTAAAATGCTATAAAATGTCATAAAATATCGGAAAATATGCTTGTGTTTGTTCATTGTGTATTTTAGGTACATATATCGTGAAATCAACAAAAGATCAAAACAATCATGCAAAAACGAACACGGGAAACGAAGCCGCATAAAGAACCGGACCTGAAAAATGAATTTCCAAAGAAGTCCTTGAGAATTGAAGAATGTCAAGAATGGTCCCTCAATTATTGAAGACTTGTCACTTTTGGCCCTTGTAAAACTCAAAAATTAGAAGATTGGTCCTAAAGTTTCAAGATTTGACATTATAAGTCCTTCAAGATGTCCAAAATTACAACAATGACACTTGACTCCATGTTTACAAAAGTTGAGGGTTTACTTTGTAATT
Source organism: Glebionis coronaria (assembly GCA_025667525.1). NCBI lineage: Eukaryota > Viridiplantae > Streptophyta > Magnoliopsida > Asterales > Asteraceae > Glebionis > Glebionis coronaria. The sequence continues at coordinate 23,932,516 of CM046880.1, forward strand.
AGGCCAAAGTTACAAACAAAGTAAAAAGAGAGAAAAAAACTGCCAGAACTGATATGCCATTTTCTTACAACATGGGGGACTATTTTTTCCATTTATACTGCCCATACCCAACTCCTACCCGGCTTAGCCACACCAGCCCAACTACAACCCACTTTATAACCCAAAACCAGAAACAAACCAAGCCCACCACCCAGTACACGTCACCCCACCCATTAATACTTTTTTTAAAATTAATATATAATAAACCCTTTTTTTCCCGGTTAACATTAATCCATCCCCAAATCACGATCCATACAGGCACTAACTCACACACATATGAACCATAAACCCTAATTACCATGATCATTAAATACACAAAATTAAAGCCTCATTTGTTCCAAATCCTCATTAACACATCCCTCAACCTTTTCCCACCTTCCAACTCAATCCCATGTTACTTTGGACCCCTCCATGTAGCACCCCTGCAACTAGTTTGGACAAGAAAACAAAATTGTATAGCAGCATCAACGATTCTCACTATTTTTTTGTTAAAAAAGACTAATTTAAGGGCCTAGATCAGTCTTCTAATAGTTGGCACCTCACATGCTTCCTGAAACATCACATGGCTTGCAGATTGATCAAATTTTGGTTTTCAAAATTACCATATTCCTCACAAGGGCAAATTTGGAACTTTGGTTGTTTAGGGTTTACAATTATAGAATGTATAGTGCCTATTATATAAAGTCCTTAGGACCCTTAGTTTTATTTGTTCCAGCTTTGTAATATTTTTCAAGAGTAATGATAATGAAATTGTAAACTTTTGCAAGTTGTGTTCCAAGTAGTTTAAGTTCATTTTAAATTCGTGTCATGTTAATCTTCCTGCACTTAGTATAAATTTATCAAAGAAATTGTTTTGTTCAAATAATTTTGGTCAAAAGGTCTTTGAGATCCAGTGTGCATAAGTCTTGGAGTGATTTGACTGACAATCAAAGGAGCTCTGCAGGTTTGTGGAACAATGTTATTACTTGTTTATTGGTGATCCATTTTAGTGTGAATGATTATTTACAAAAGGTTCTCCTTTCCAAGTCTTCTTTGATTCAAAAAAAAGTTTGATTTGTCTTTTGGTTTTAACCACTCACAGTCACAAGAGTCTTTGTATATTGGGCTTGACAAACCTTATTTGTAAAGGTCTTTTGAGGCTTGAATTTGTTTTATGGTTGTTATGTATGTGTAGAGTTGAAAAAACACCATCACATCTCCTTTTAATAGGACTCTTGGGTTCAGTTGTTGAACCACCAGCCAAGAGACCTCATCAGCTTCATATCTAGCTTCTTAACAAAACAAGACTAAAGGAATAAGTCTTGGTGTATCCTTTGCGTGAACAAAGCAAAGGGTGGTAACCCTTGTTCCTTTATTTTTCTCGTTAAATTGTTTATGGCAGCTATCTGTTAGCATTGTGAATTTCCTTGGCCAATTGGAGTAAATTGGTTCTTAATTTGATGTTGATGTAGTTTAGCATCAGTTTAGAGTTGTTTAAATTGAAGTTTCTTTGTTAAAATTGTGTTTTTGAAAATTAAGGGAGTGTTTGGGAAAGTGTTTAAAAGCTTGTGAGTGACACACAAGTAAACCATAACTGGCCTAAACATGCTCTAATAGGATATTTAGATTAATTTTTGTGCTTGGTTTAAACGTTGTAGTACAAAAAATTAAAGTTGTGAGTTTCTAGATAAAACTGTCATTAGATAACAGTAGGGTGTAGGGCTTTTGATTGGGTGTTTTAGCCATTGAAACTTGTTATCAGCTATAAATTAGGTTGCCTTAGGGGCTTTTGTTAGTTGGTTTAGAGTTTAGATGACTTTGCGTAGTTTTAGACAGCATTTGAAAGCCCATTGTGATACCAAACAACATACTAGCAGATCGGCACAGTTACTGTAGGGGTGTTCTTGTGCTATGTATGTGTTGAAACTTGGTCATTAGTAGGTATTAGGGTAGAATAGGGGTGTATTCCTTTTGTGTGTAGTATTGTAAGCCTTCAGGTGAAGTAAACTTAGCATTAGTACTCACTGTTTAGCCTAAACAACAGTAACACTCCCATTTTGCCTACGGTACCAAAAAATAGCGGGGTTGGGTCTTAATTTGCATGATTTTGGCTTGTGATCTTGAACATAGTTAGATTTAGGGATAAAATATGGCTTAGTTATCTGGTAATTGGATATGGTTAATTTTTGGTAGCTTAAAATAGCTTTAATAGTCAATGTTTAGCTTAAAAATCAGCAAACCGTTGTCTACAAATTTGTTTCTTGTTCACAGTCTGATCTAGTGGTTGCTTTTTCTGTTTATTTGTGTTTGTTATTGGATTTGTGTGTTTGTGTGACTCCCCACAACCCAACTGGTTGTGGGGGTGCCTTTTGTGCCCAAGAAAAGCTCAAGCATAGCTCCAATCATACAAAACAAGCCACCACAAGCTTTCTGTCAAGATAACAAAGTCAGTGGGAACCCTTGTTCCCACTGTTAGTGCATTTTAGCCACTATTTGACCAAAACAAGTCAACAGCTTTGAGCTTTTTGTCTTATTAGGCTAATTTTCATCTTTTATTGCAATTTTTATTTTTCCCAAGTAGAATTAAGTATTTTTGAATTTTTGAAAAACTTTTGTATTTTTCTGATTATTATTTATTTTTTATTAATATTTTAATAAAAAAATTGTTTTTAGCCATTTAAAAATAGATTTAATAGTTGAAAAAATTTGTAAAAATATTTTTTAGATTTTATTAAGTGTATTTGAGGTTTACAAATTATAAAATATTGGTTTGGACTTTTTATTAATTTATTTAATTATTAGGGCTTTAATTAGCATTTAAAAATTAATATAAACTAATTTAAAAAGTTTCAACAATTGTTCTTGACTTGTAAACCATAGATATATTTTTTGAAGCTTAAATTAATTTTTTGAGAATTTTTAGATAAAGTTTATTTTTCTTCGATTTTTACGTTTACGTTTTATTTTTACGTCGTAGTTTAATCGTAACGTAACTCGTCATTTAATTTTCAATCTTTCTTCTTCCAAAAACAAACTAATCCAAATACGTAATATTATATTTGGCCAAGAACTCATACACCTCCGCCAAAAACGAACTTGCAATATCGGTATTCACGTTTTCCTAAACGCGTTGACTTAATACTTACCATTTATACGCTTTTTCCTAAAAGTGTGTAAAATACCTACAATCGAACACACTCTTTGTATTTTTCTTTTCTTTTCTCTAATCTAATCTTTCTTCTTTTTCTTTCAATCTTTCATCTTCATCGTTGTTCATTGTTTTATCTTTATCATCTTCATCCCTAAACTCTATTGTCACATAGATCTAGATCTACCCGCGTCCTATTTAGATCTAGCGTTTCGTAGTTGGTTAGTTATGTGGAATAGTGTTACAATGGCACGTCCTTTGTACCCAGCAAGCTCCTTATCTTTTTGAAGAAGCTCAGCTCTGCATCTTGCAAGAAGCTCACTAGATTTTATAACTGCAGCTTTGCTTTCTTCAAAGTTTTGAGTGAGTGTTGTGTTTGCCTTCTTTAATTGCTTTTGACTCTTTCTAGTTTCTTTGACATCATTTTGTAAAGTATAAATTAAGTTAGCAAGCGCAACACGCTCTTCATCATCATGCTCATTTGCATGTTGATCATTCTCAAACTCATTATTGCACATGTCTAATGAAGCGGGTGTGGTATTAATATCGATCTTTTCCATCATACATGTGTCAATAAGGGTTGTTGTTTGATCACTATGCTCATGGTATTAGCATTGCTAAACACATTATATTCATCATTATGTACCTCTTCCAATGGCTCAGAATCGAAAACAGGTCCATTGTCATAGGAAGGTGTATTGTTGATGACATTCTCAGAGTCGATGCCATGTTTGCCAAAACTGCTACTTGCATTCCCAGATATGCTACTATCATTCCTTGAGCTGCTATCCTCAGTTCCTAAACTAGGCCTTGTAGTCCTAGATTTACAGCTGGCATGCACAGTATCTGATTGTGTCCCACAACTTGCATTGATCCTTTGATCAATCTCTTTTTTGTGAAGTATTGTTTGGTTCACAAAGGTTTCAATGAATTCGATGTTACGGGTGATCACATATTTGAATGATAGAGCATCCATTCCATTATTTCTCTTGAAGCCCTTGTATGCGAAGACTTGATGAATTCAGAATCAAAGGTCTTTTCAAGTGTCTTCTTGAGTTCAGTGAAGGTGGTCTTGCATTCACTACCAAGAAGTCTTTCTTTGACAAGATGTGCTTTAAGTTTATCCATGGCTTGGGTGAATGTTCTTGTGTATGTGCTAGTGGATTCACCTAGGTTTTTCAAAACTTTTGAGAGGCACTCAAAAGATGACTGAAGTACGCTAAAACCGTCCATGGATGTTTTTCTCAATAAGTGTGTATGTTGTTGTAGACGTTCCATCTCTAGGTTAGTTAAGTTTGAACACTCAGTAACTGTATTGCTCTTTTTCATGATGATGGTGTCTCAGTTGATGAAGTGACTTTGGATCTTAAGTAGACGTGGTGTGATTAGGTTGTGGTTGAAACTCCAAAAATTCTGATTTTTTTCAGTCCGATATAAAATTTGGCCTAAAAAAATTTTAATCGTCAAATTTTGAAATCGAGATAGAAATAACCTAAAACTAGAATGGAAAAAAGTTGAACTAACTTGACATAAAAAAATTTTAACTTTTTTTTTTGTAAACTATGTTCTGTAACTAGTCTTGATGGTTGCTAAGTTTTAAATTACTTGGAACTTAAATTTGGCAAATCATGATCTTGAAATATTGCTTAGATCCATCAATTCGGAATAATAGCTCAATTTGGAATAATAGGTCAATTCGAAATAATAGCTGATTTCGGAATATTTGTTATTTCGAAATAATACTGATTTTGGAATAATGTTGATTTCAGAATATTGGTTATTTCGGAATAATGCTGATTTTGGAATAACTCAAATTTCACTATTTCGGAATATCCCAAATTTTGTGATTTCAGAATAACTCAGATTTCACTATTTCGAAATATCTCAAATATTCTGATTTCGGAATAACTCTGATTTCACTATTTCGGAATATCTCATTTTTTTTCAATTTCGGAATAATTAGGGTTTTCCCATTTCGGAATATCTAAGGTTTTCACTCAAAAAATTCCGAAATTTGCAAATAAAGCAACAATCTCGATAAAGGCAACGATTTCAAGGTTTTTCAACAAAATGACTTGTACTTCCTCGATCTATATCATCATATAGACCATAAAAACGCAACCTTTTTTATTTTTAAGCTGAAAAGTTTTGAATCAAGAAAATAGTACAAAAACTAATTTTTGATCAAAAAACCTTAAAAAGATGATGTTTTTGAGTGAAAATAAATGTTTTTCTTTTACTTCTAGCTTATTCAAGATGAGATAAACTAGATTGTAGAAAACTTTTTCAAATCAAAACTTAAAAAATTTCGTGTGGCGTTTTATTGATTTAAAAACCCTCGAATTTTTTTTATAAACCACAAACAATCACTAATTTACCCCGTGGCGAATGATACCAATTGTTTTTCTCATATATTTATTCACTTCACGATGGTAGATCTATAAACAATTAAGAAAATAGATGTAGATCTAGAGAGAGAAAGTAAAAAGAGAAAGGAGAGAGAATGATTGGAACTTATGAGATGTTTGGTACACTTGAATGGAAAGAGTAGAAAGAGAATTATAACGTTTCCGGTGTTTGTTCCTATTTTAGAATGGAATTGAAGAATCAAAAAGTGATTCCCTTTCCATAAAATCTATTCTCTTAAAAAAGCGGAGTAAGGCTAAGAATCAAGTTTTCTTATATATATCTATTCCACCATGGTTATGTTTGGCAAAACTAGCTGTAAGCTGTTAACTGTAAGATGTAAACTGTTAACTGTAAGATGTAAGCTGTTTGCTAAAAAAATGTTAATTTTAATAAAAGTGTTTGGTATATTAGCTGTTAACTGTAAAGCTAAGATGTAAAATGACTTAAAAGGACATCTTTTAATAAATTATAATATGGTTGTAGGTTATATCAGTAATTTACAATTTAACAGCTCTCTTGACAATTCTAAAAAGCTGTATGGAACAGCTTTTTATTTAGGAGCTATTTGGTTAAAATAAAAAACTAACAGCTCTAAAAAAATGTTGTACCAAACAGAACTATTAGATTATTTTTTTAACAAAAAAAACTAACAGCCCTATAAAAATTTTAGAAAAGCTCTTACCAAACGGACCCCATATCATTCACAAGGATAAGGATTTTGTTTGAAAATTATGAGTCATATAAATTAAATTATCCACGCGCTTTGCACATTTAAACGATATGTTAAACAAAACACTCAATTTCTATGGCACTGCTAGCTTCCTTCATCGAATTTAATGTTTCCATCATAAAATAAAAGGTTTCTTAATTATCTTTTCGGTTCTAATTTATCTTCAAGTATTTTAATGGGATCCATCAAAAATTAGGCTTTAGGGCCATTTGATGTTTAAACACATGTTTATTATCCTTACGGTTTTTATCTTCAAGGTTTTTGAGTGCATCGTGCTTATGTAATTTTAGTTTATCATTAATTTAAAACGATGATTTGATGCTTTCAAATTAAGAGTCATTACACTCTCGTGGTTCATACAACATGTTTGTTAAGATGCAAACTAATATAGCTATGTACGTGTTTTTTACACTTTTTTTTTTTTTTTTACCTTTTGTTTTATTATAATCTAGATTTGATAGAAAATCTTTTATATCATGCTTGCTTGATTGCTAATATATTGTTATTTGATTAATTTATTTTTGATAATCATATGATATTCGTAAACAAGTTACATGATTGAATGTCACAATTCATAATGAAACATGTTTACATTACGAAGCATAAGATGAACAAACAAGAGAATTTTTTTTGAACTTTAGAACAAACATGAGAATGATATTTCTCATACTGATTTTATAGGTGGTACCAAACAAATGAATCTATCCTCTTTCTTGTGGTCTATTCTTTTTCTTTACAATTGAATTCTTAACTGTGTTTTCTTTTTTTACGATTTAGTCGTACCAAACATCCTCTTAGTCTCTTAGTGAATATTAGATTAAAGAATGAGAGAAAACAATGAACTAACATCCTCCTAACATGCTAGGAGGGTCCTATTTATAGCCAAGCCTACATGTGACGTTTAGACTAAATGATAATGGGTCGGGCTTGACTTTGGACTAAAAGTAGCTTAACTTCAAGCCCGTGAATCTCGACTTTCCTACTGCCTATTACAACATTTAAATAAATGATACATAGATTAAACATTCTTGTTTGACTTAATAATTTAAGGTTAACAGATATAACTTTGGTAAATTTGGCTCAATTGTAAGTCTAGTTGAATTTGTGTGGTTTGGTCTAATTTCAGTTTTGAATTTATGCAGATTCTATCGGAACAGTTAACACCTCTAGATTTTAACCTTTATCTTGTAGTACATCGTAGCCCATATAATAAGAAGTGGGCAGATATTATCTTTTCAGCCCAATCACCAAGGAAAGGGATGTTCGCCGTCGTTTTTATTTTTATACTTTAGCTTGATTTGGGATGATTTAAGTAAAAGGTTCAAAGAACATCTAGTGTAAATTTCTTGAATAGGGTGGTCATTTTTGTAACTTGGCTCTTTAGCAATAATATTTGGATCGACTTGAGATAGATAGATATGTATTTAAAATTTAGTATAATTTTATGAACAAATCATACTCATTTATCTTTTTGAAAACTTATTCTTCATCTCTTTTAAAAAAATAAAATATATTGTAAACGATAAATCGTTAAACGACATAAAATATGTTAGTACAACAACTATTTTTATCTTTCAGTAGACGGACATTTTGATATACTTTTAACAAATTTTTTGTTCAATTTTTTTTCCAGCACATCTCAAAAAATAAGATTATGATTTGTATCGCATTCATAATAGCAGGGGTTTCCGAAAGTTCGCGTCTTTTGATAGCAATATCTCTCTCGGCGTAATCTTGAGAGGGGTAAATTTGTTGTTGTTATTGTCACATCCTCCCCTCTGAGCTCCTCGATTGTCGAGATTTTGACTATTGTTTTGACTGTTGGGCTGCCTCTTTAGCTGGACTTGAGATCTGTAGTTCGAATTACTTTTTCTACTATTTACAGCCGCGGCCTCTCCTTGGATAATGGACTTGACTCGCCGCATTAGTTCATCGAATGTTGTAGGGTTTCTGTCATTCAGACGTCAGATTAGATCCTGGTTGTGAGAACTCGTATTTTTCCTAGTAATTAAATTATTCTTTTATTCATACTTTTCGATTTTACAATGTTTTACTTGTTCTATATATTTTTCATATGTAAATCCTGAGATCTCCAGAATTTTAATTAAATTATATTTTAATTATTTTTCTGATCATTAATAATATTTTGAGTACTTGTCATTTATTATTCATTGGCAAAGTCCATGACCGTCATCGACCGTAAATATCCTTGATATGCCATAAAAATATTTTTCTTGTCATTATTTTAATTATTCGTTTTACGGATATTCTTCATAAATTTATGATAAATTTTAAGTGTCATTCTTTATATAACGCGTTAACGTTTATTAAATATAATCCCTCTATTTTTATATTAAAATATAAATATTCTCCGAATGTAAAGTTTTTTTTTGTATTGAGCATTAATTTTTCGTGTTTTACGTGTAACTTTCAAATCGCGTAACTTTTAAAATATCAGGTTTAATAATACCCGCTTTTATCTTATTAGCTACGTGTCCTCCTAAAACTTATTCAACCTTACTACTAAACGTAGTCATATTAAGTGTCATCATCTCACCATTTTATCTCTACACGTCAACACACAAAGTCATCCTGATCATTTCAGTATTTCAAAATGATCAACATTCTATCTAAAATACTAGTTATTTAAAAGGTAGTTTGATCGTGTCAAACTGTCATACGTCATCAACTTCTTAAAATAGCATTCATAAAATTTTTTGAGTAGTTTTCACTTGTATGATTTCTATGCCCATCTCTGCTTGTCGTAGCCCAAATCATCATTTGTGAAACAAATATAACATCCTTTTGTCTACCAAAGTCTATCATAAGAACAAGTACCAATAGTTTCATAAACTAGAAAGTTGCCGCTGCAAATAAATTTGTTCACCGAATCTGAGCTAAGTTCGGGTCCCGATTCACGCTATGGCGGTTCTCGTTAATTAGGGGTTGGTCTTGTGTCCATTTTAGCTCGTTAAGGAGTAGGAACGAAACAAGGGTTTCGTTGTGATCATGTCGTGCTCGCCCACGCCTAGTTCCCCGTGAGTCTAGTTACCTTTCTTGTACCTATAACGCATACGCCCAAAGTCTAGTTGTGCTTGAGACTTGAATCGTTTTTAATAAAGGATGAAATTTGAAAGAGTATGTTTTTTTCTCTTATGATAATGGTTAGCATAACCCAGAGTTACATTACTTAGTTCATAAATTGATATACCAAATTTCATTTAGTAATGAATAAGTTATCGCCTTTTGAAAACGGTTGCAAATCATCACTTTTCGACCTACTTTTAACCTTCCAAACGATCTTGCCCCGAGACGGTCAAATGACGGAAGTTGTAGACAGCCATGCCGTCTACACGGCAGTACTTTCGGTTCAACCTGAAAGTCATTATCGAATATCGTAGACGAGGTCGAAATTGACCCGCTAGACCCCGTAATGTGTAAAAACAGTTTTACGATCCTCACTTCGGACACGATTTTAACCCATCAAAAATCCTCGGTTTATAAAACTTAAAACATGGGTCTATAGACGACCCGACTAGCTTTTTAATGATACTTTTGGTTTTACACCACGAGCCATTAAAGAGCTCGTTATTTCTTTCTAAAAAAAACTGAACATACTGTCCTTTTTATCGAAAAGCAAAGAAAGCATGAAAAGAAACAAAATTCTTAACACAACATTGCAAATACAAATTCTATATGTATGAAACTTGTCTCATGTCCCCCGACATGAGACATGTATTTTTTTTCTTTTAAAATTAAACTAATAACTAATATTTTTAATAATTTTATTTAATCTATTTATTTAAAATTTTGTTAATAAAAATTAATTTATGATATCTGACCCATTAAACGATCCAACTAAACTAGTTGTCCCGACAGTTAAATGTTCAACTTTGCTAAATATATCTCGATTAAATGACTACACTTTTATTTAAAACGTTAAACTTTTGCAAGCGTTAAAATTATCAATTTCTTTAAATAAGCTCAAGCACATACTAGGGGACTAAATGCTACGTTTATTGTCGGTATGCTTGTATAGTCATACATCCTTATTTAATTTAGACTAAAGATTGCTGCGAGCTATTATTTCTCCCTGCCTACATTATGCTATTTTAAACGTTGCTATTGCTTCGAGGTGAGTTCATAGCCCCTTTTTACTACTTATACATTTTTCTAAACGCGGGGTGAGATTTTACATGGTGGAACACATTCATTTAAAAATGTATGCTATTCAGAACTTGTATGCTATCCAGAACTTGTATGCTAACAGATCTTGTATGCTTTCCAGAACTTGTATGCTTTCCAGAACAGATTATAGTTATTATTATTGCTTTTAGTTTCCATAGCCACTGAGTTTCCCTACCATTTCATGCACCGTTAATTTACTTGTGTTACTAAGCGCGAATGTTGTGGGTGGATCCATCGGGATTGACAATCCCCGTCTCGTATTACTTTGACGCATTACATTTGTTTATACTTGAGTATTTAGGCTGAATACTCACTAGGGGGACTTACCTTTTGTTAAGCTTCGGTGTCATGATCTGTTGGAAATACGTTTTACGTATTAAGAAGGATCGGTCACTCCAACAAATAGTATATGTAATAGCTCGTAGTTTAGTTAACTTAATATTAAACAAACAAGGCCAAGCCAAGCCTACAACATGTGTAGGGCGGCGGCCCAATGCAAGCCCAAGCCCATCATATGGGCTTGGTATATAAACCCTCTCCTTTGATGGAGAGGGTGGTGTGGTTTCATAATTTTCACATAGTTCATTCTAGTTTCTCTCTCTAAGTGTGTGTGTAATCCAACATCTCTCTATCTCTTTCTCTCTCTAAAAACATAAGCAAGATTTACAATCCTATAAATGGTATCAAGAGCCATGGGATGATTGTTTAGTTCTTGTGTTTGTGTTCTTGATTCTCGCCATTTTTGATCCATTTTCATACGAACCAAAAAAAAATTTTCGTGTTTTTATGGGTTAATCTTGATTTACTTCATCCTATTACTTGTTATAGTGATTTGGTATTGTTATTTGGGTTAAAAACACAAAAAATTTTGGTTGTTTGATTCATTTTTTGGCCTTGAATCTTGAATTGTTGGTGTTCGTGTACTGTTCGAGAAACAAGGAAAAAGGGAATCCATAGTACGATCTGAAGTTGCGATTGCATAAACCCTGGGGGTTTCTACTTGCGATCCATCGTCACGATCTGGTGTTACGATCTAACTGCGATCGGTAGTGCGATCCAAGTTGCGATCTTGACTTCGATAGCTCACTACGATCCATACTACGATCAAGGTAAGTTTGTTCAGTACGATCTCTTGTTGCGATCCATAGTCCGATCACTTGTTGCGATAAGGGAGTGCGATCAGGGTACGATCGTTGGGTACTATCTGGGAGTCCGATCTAAGTGCGATCATAGGGATTGCGATCCTCACTGCGATCTAAGTACGATCATCACTGCGATCTGAGTGCGATCATCACCACGATCTGAGTACGATCACAACCACGATCTGAGTGCGATCACAACTGCGATCTGAGTACGATCACAACCACGATCTGAGTGCGATCACAACTGCGATCTGAGTACGATCACAACCACGATCTGAGTACGATCCAACATTTTTTCAAAAACGTGTTTTTGAAAATTGTGTGTAATTTTGACTTGGATTTTTTTGTTTATTGAGGACATATTTTAGGGGATTTTAACATTATTTCTCGGTTTTAACACACTACAACAAACACATTTACTTTCTTTCATTGATCGATCAACTTTGTAAATCTTCACTTATTGAAATGGAGTACACATCTCTTACGGATAAGTCCATCCTCTCGGGTACGGATAATCGTCCACCAATGTTGGTGAAGACTATGTATGAGGAATGGGCTTCCCGAATGGAACTCTATATGTTGAACAAGGAGAATGGACATCTAATTTGGGCATCGGTGCTCAATGGACCATTAGATTATGGTACTGTGACGGAAGGTACGACTACTCGTCCTCGCACAACGGGTGAGTTGACTGGAGATATGAAGATTCAAGATAAATGTGATAAGTATGCTACAAACATCATTCTCCAAGCCCTTCCTCCAGATGTCTACAAACCCGTCAGCAAACATAAAGTTGCCAAAGAGTTATGGGATAGAATTCGTGTTCTCATGCAAGGCACCTCGTTAACTAAACAAGAACGAGAGTGTAAGCTTTATGATACTTTTGATAAGTTTGCCTATGTGCCAGGGGAGACTCTCAATGATTACTATCTGAGATTTACCCTATTGTTGAATGAGCTTAATATCTATGGCATGGCAATTCCTACCTTTCAATTGAACACCAAGTATTTGAACACTCTTCCTCCATAATGGAAAAAGTACGTGACGGATGTTAAATTGGCTAAGGACTTGCATAACACCAATGTGGATCAACTTCAAGCTTTTCTTAAACAACACGAATGCCATGTGATCGAGGCTCGGTTGTCTACACCTCAAGTTCATGATCCACTTGCAATGTATGCTTCTCAACAAAACATGGCTTATACTTATCAGCAACCATCATACTTGCAGCAGCCACCACCACACATCTATCAGCAACCACAACAACCATCTTATCAACCACCAATGATGCCACAGCAAGACTATCAACAAAGTGTTCATCAACAATCTTTTCCACAGCAACCACCATATCAGACATCACCATCACAACCCAACACTTCTCCAATGGGCTATACCCCTCAGCAAGGATACTTTCCTATTGAAGCACAACCAGCACAAGTTTTCTACTCTAATGAACTTCCACCAATCCAAGCACCGGTCTTTACTCCAAATGATACGCCAGCTGATGTTCTAAACCATCTCAAACTTTGGTCACTAAAGCTAAGGCGGAATCTAAACCAGCTTCTAATATTCCCGTGTTTCCTTTTACAGGAGTAAGCACCACTACTAAGGCTCAAAGATTTAAGCTTAAAAGAAACAAGAAGAATGATAGGATCTTTCCCCCATCTAGTAGTCAAGTGAAGAAGAAAGTAGAAGCCTATTCTAGGAATGTTATTTCTGTATTGAATAAAAAGAATCATGTAGCTAGACCTAAAGGCTCTGCGGTTGTGCAGCGTTCTAAGCCTACTGTGAATTCTAATTTAAAATGTTGGAATTGCAATGAATGTATGTTTTCTAGTCGTTATGATTCTTGCCTTATTGACCATGTGAATGAGATGTATGCCCGGAAAAATGGATTAGAATGGAAACCGACTGGGAAAGTGTTAACCCAAGTTGGTTGGATGTGGCGCCCCACTGGTAGAACTTTCACTATAGTAGGAAATATGTGCCCTTTAACTAGGATCACTCCCACTGAAGTGAAGAAAGCGTGCCCTTTAACTAGGAGTACCAAGGCTACCAAAACACAAGCGTGTCCTTTAACTAGGAACACCAATACTACTGTAGGAACAAAGTGCCCTTTAAATAGGTCTACTCCCACTGTAGTGCCCGCTAATACTCCAAAACCTCAGAAAATTGGAACTGTAAAACCTGTTAGCGCTAAAACTCACATTAGAAAACGCAGGAAATCTAAGGGTCTCAAAAATGTTAGCAATTCTGATAATTCTATATCTGTATCTGCTAACACTCCGGAACCAATAGTTTCCAATGCATTGTCTACTGTTGTTATTGAAAACAGGTGGTCCAAATTGTTCTCTGGTATTTGGACTCTGGTTGCTCCAAGCATATGACCGGAGATCGCTCTCAGCTCAGAAATTTCGTCAGCAAGTTTCTTGGTACGGTTCGATTTGGTAATGATCATATTGCAAAGATAATGGGCTATGGTGAATATCATATTGGGAATGTTATTATTTCAAGAGTGTATTATGTGGAAGGTCTCGGTCACAACTTATTTTCTGTGGGACAATTTTGTGATGCAAACCTAGAAGTCGCTTTTCGAGAGCATACCTGCTTCATTCGTAATTTGGAAGGGGTTGATTTATTGAAAGGAACTCGAGGGAATAATTTGTATACTTTGTCTCTACAAGACATGATGGCCGCTTCTCCCGTATGTCTTCTCTCCAAAGCATCAAAGACTAAGTCATGGTTATGGCATCGACGGTTATCTCATCTTAACTTTGACGCTATTAATCACTTGGCGAAAAACGAACTTATTCGTGGTCTTCCTAAACTATCATTTCACAAGGATCATTTGTGTTCCGCGTGTACTATGGGGAAAAGCACTAAGAAGTCTTACAAACCCAAGACTGAAGACACCAACCAAGAGAAACTTTATCTGTTGCATATGGATCTTTGTGGGCCAATGCGTGTTGAAAGTCTTAGTGGCAAAAAGTACATCCTCGTCATTGTCGATGATTACTCTCGGTTTACATGGGTGAAATTTCTTAAAGCAAAAAATGAGGCACCTAAATTCATCATCAGATTTCTCAAGATGATTCAAGTGCGTCTCAACACTACTGTCCGACGCATTCGTACAGATAATGGAACCGAATTTGTGAATCAAATTTTGCGTGATTATTATGAAGAAGTTGGCATATCTCATGAAACATCCGTTGCACGCACTCTACAACAAAACGGTGTCGTTGAAAGGCGAAATCGCACACTTATGGAAGCTGCTCGAACGATGTTAATTTACGCAAAGGCTCCATTGTTTTTATGGGCAGAAACAGTATCTACAGCAGTGTACACCCAAAACCGGTCACTAATTCGTAAACGCCATGGTAAAACACCTTATGAGCTTCTCCATGGAAAAGTACCAGATTTATCATATCTTCATGTATTTGGTTCTCTTTGCTATCCAAACAATGATGGTGACAATTTGGGAAAACTTCAACCAAAGGCTGATATTGGTATTTTCATTGGTTACGCACCCGCAAAGAAGGCATTCCGAATCTACAACTGTAACTCTCGCAAAATCCTTGAAACTATGAATGTTGATTTTGATGAGCTGACAGCATTGGCTTCTGAGCAAAGCAGCTCTGAACCCGCACTTCATGAAATGGGACCCAGTAATATTAGTTCTGGTCTTGTCCCAAACAACCCTACTTCATCATCATTTACACCACCTACTAGGAATGAATGGGATACGTTGTTTCAACCGTTCTTTGATGAATTCTTTACTCCTCCCAGTATTGTTGCTCCAGAACCTGAGGTAATAGCTCCGATAACCGAAGTTGTCGCTCCAGCAATCGTTGCACAATCAGACACATCTGCACCTACAATTGGTCAAGATATACCTTCAACGAGTAGTCCTCAACCAACACATGTAACAACTACCCACGTCATGCCTATTGATGATGAAGAGGATGATGATGATCACGATTTGGAATTCGCTCAAATGCGTGAACTTCCATTCTTTGGTGTACCAATTCCCGACCCTAATCAAGCCGGGTCGTCCACCTCAGAGGAAGCTCCTTCTACAGTTTACTCCAATCCACGGATTCGTGAACATGACAGCAAGTGGACAAAGGATCATCCTATAGATTCTATTATTGGTGACCCTAATCGTCCGGTATCCACACGAAGTCAGTTACAAGAAAGTGAAATGTTTTGTCACTTTGATGCTTTTCTCACTGAAGTTGAACCTAAGACATGGAAAGAAGCTTTTACTCAATCCTGTTGGATAGAAGCTATGCAAGAAGAACTTAATGAGTTTATATGTCTTGATGTATGGGAACTTGTCCCATGCCCGGATCAAGTGCAGTTACTCACTTTGAAATGGGTTTACAAGGTGAAACTCGATGAGTTAGGCGGAATATTGAAAAACAAAGCTCGACTAGTAGCTCGTGGATACAAGCAATTATTGGGCGTCGACTTTATGGAATCCTTTGCACCTGTTGCCCGTTTGGAAGCTATTAGACTATTCCTCGCTTATGCAGCCCATATGAATATGATCGTCTATCAGATGGATGTGAAGACGGCATTTCTTAATGGTGAAATCAAGGAAGAAGTCTATGTTCAACAGCCGGATGGTTTTGTGAATCCTAATTATCCTAATCATGTGTACAAGCTTAAGAAGGCTCTCTATGGGTTGAAGCAAGCTCCACGCGCATGGTATGATCTATTGTCACAATTCCTCATTTCTCAAGGCTTCGCAAAAGGCAAGGTGGATCCCACGCTGTTCATTCAGAAACGAGGTAAAGATATGATTATGGTACAAATATATGTTGATGATATTATATTTGCAGCCA
This sequence comes from Glebionis coronaria, assembly GCA_025667525.1. NCBI lineage: Eukaryota > Viridiplantae > Streptophyta > Magnoliopsida > Asterales > Asteraceae > Glebionis > Glebionis coronaria. Next base: position 23,948,998 of record CM046880.1, read on the forward strand.
CGACCCAAACCTTATCCGACGAGTTTGGGACACTCATGTCTTCCAAGTTTAAGATGTCAATGATGGGCAAGGTATCATTCTTCTTAGGTCTTCAGATATCTCAGAGTCCCAGAGGCATCTTTATCAATCAATCCAAGTATGCCCTTGAATCGCTAAAGAAGTATAAGATGGAATCTTGCGACCCCGTGGACACTCCAATGGTGGAAAAATCTAAGCTTGATGCAGATCCACATGGAGTTGCCGTTCATCTGACACTTTATCGTGGAATGATCGGTACTCTTCTGTATATCACAGCCAGTCGACCTGATCTTCAGTTTGCTATATGTATGTGTGCCAGGTATCAAACTAGGCCTACTGAGTTACACTTAGCTACTGTTAAAAGGATCTTTCGATATCTTAAAGGAACCATTAATCGGGGACTTTGGTATTCGAAGGACTCTTCTATTGCACTAATGGCATATGCAGATGCGGATCACGCGGGTTGTCAAGATACAAGGCGTAGCACGAGTGGAACTCTGCAACTATTAGGAGATCGACTAATCAGTTGGGCATCGAAAAGGCAGAAAAGCGCTGCAATTTCAAGTACGGAAGCAGAATACATAGCTATGTCCGGTTGCTGTGCTCAAATTCTTTGGATGAGATCGCAATTAACTGACTATGGTCTAGGTTTCAACAAGATTCCGATGTACTGCGACAACAAAAGTGCAATTGCCTTATGCTGCAACAATGTTCAATTCTCCAGGTCGAAGCATATTGACATTCGCTACCATTTCATCAAGGAGCAAGTGGAAAATGGAGTAATAGAGCTTTACTTTGTCCGATCTGAGTATCAATTGGCGGATATTTTCACGAAGGCTTTAGATCGAGCTCGAATTGAATTTTTGGCCGACAAGCTAGGAATGAGAACTTTCTCGCCTGAGACTCTAAAGGAACTAGCAGATGAAGCGAAAGAATTGTCTTGGTAAAACTATTCTCCGTATCCTTGGTGATCATCTGTATATATTGTTTATATTTTTATCCACAAAAGCAAAATACAAAAATATAAAACCATATAAAAACCATAAAAATTGAAAAATTCATAAAAATCCAAAAATATTTTTACTTTATTTCTCAAAGGCATGTCTTTTGGTACGATAATATTTACGGCCTTAGAAATGTTGATTAATATCGACACGGCGCCATAAATAGAGTTCGTACAAAAGTTGTAAATACTTCATAAAACATGCCTAAATGGCTTGTAGTTATTTCTGACTGCAACCCGGTTTTCATATTAAAGTCAAGTATTTCTTATGAAAGCTTTGGCTCACAACAGGAATTAATTTTCTCGGGCAAGGTTTACTTTAAAACCTTGTAAGGGATCAAGTTTACTTTATAACTTGGTCTAACACAAATCTATGTACGTTTCAGTGCATCTATTTGTTAAAACAAGAGAAGTCTTGTTTTTATGAAGCTATCATCTCTACAACCATAGCAATCTACAATTGGTATCTATATACTCGACGATGCGACTACTCAACCGACGACTACAGCTCTTTCAATAGAACACGGGTCAACAATTGAGGGGGATCAATTGTCAAGCATTCAGAATCTTTGATGCCGAACGTGCCAAGTTCACAAGTTGGTGTCAAGAATACAATACCAATCGTACATGTGGTGTCAGGAGATGACTTCAGACGTGACGAGGCGACCAACATATGCTGCCAAGAACCATTTGATCTTATCATATGATGTTCTCATCTATCAGGTCCAACCTTGTCAATTCTTTTTTAATATGGTGAATATGTGATCATGCTACAAATCGATATCATATCTCATACATTTGGTATCATGAAGATAAAACAGACTTGCATTTTTCTTCCCAAAACCTTTGTTAAAACTTCATTAAATCAATTGATATTAAAAACATCGATTGGGTTAATATTTTTAATATGGGGGAGAAAATGTGATTTAATATGGGATATTATCACAAATGGTTTGACTTAATGTGCTGGCTCATCCCGACATGTGCGAAATGTTTTCGAATATCGTGGCATATGTTAAGGGGGAGCAAAACGGATTTGTATATCAAAATGGATTTTCATGGTGACATATACTTACCCAAAACCCATTTATTTCACGACGATGAAGATTGTGGTGACATAAGGATGGTAGGATAGGTTAAGTCCAATGATTCTTCCAGAACCGATGGAATCTTCCCAAGGACATTCCATAGCTAGAAATAGTAGTCCTTAGGAAAGTTGGAGAAAGATTGTGAACGTAGCTGAATGGACCAAGTACTTAAGTTAGCACTGGAACAATCACAACAAGGTGCTAGTGATGACGTATTGGTAAGCATTGAAGGGGTTGAAGAATGAAAAAGAATTGTAAAAATAAAGGGTGTAAAGAAAGAAGCCCTCCTTACAAATTTAGGCAGAAACCGGGTCAACACATATGCTATTGAGATCATTTTAATGATTCTCGATATTGAAGACAGACATCATGGACCCAGTGATGCAATGCACAACCCATCCCAGCTAACTCAGATATCTCTCAAAAGGTATTTGTTTTAATCACACGGAGACAACGCATTATCTGTTGATTTATTCACTCCGAATAAATTGGTATTGAAAAGGTGGCACTACTCTCCAGCCTCCGATCACTAAAATCCAAAATGCACGATCGAGTCTAGAGCCATTTGAGATCATTAAATATCTCATTAGGACACACTTTCATAATTCCTTGCTTCTTCATACACTGTGAAAAGTAAGAAAGATCTTAAGAGTCCTACGCAAAATCTTCATGATCTTGCCTGAACATCCGAGTAATACGAAAGTATTTACAATGAAGATGGAAATCCTTCTTGAGCGAATATCAAAAAGCTCATGGTAGGTGACTTGTGCGATTCTTTACGAATCAAACTTGTGATAACTGGAAAGCAACAGCTGTTTAATTCTTAACTGAACTTAAACACGTTCCAGGCCTCTACGCAATATCTAAGTGATCTTGCCAGAACACTCAGAGTGATACCTTTGTGTTCACGGTGATGAGTGGAAATCCTTCTAGTGTTAACCTCAAACAGCACTTGGTAGGTAACTTGCAAGATTCTATACGAATCAAGCTCGTGACAACTGGAAAGCAACGATGGTGCGGTTCTTAATTGAATTTCACTTGTTCCAGGAACATGAATTGACGGCTTCAAATCATGCGGATATTATTATCCAAATGATTCACTCTTTATGTTCGCAGTCAGCTTTGGACGGTCGAATAAAGAGAACGGGTTTACCCGCGAAATCCTGTCAGGAAGTTTCTTAATTGAAACTATCCGTCACGGGTACGATATCTAATATCGTCCAACGGTCTTCACCGACCGGAGGTAAAATGCTACCGAATTAGAATGAAATGTTCAAAGCCATTTCGTTCGTGTCTACTTATGTTGCGGCATTTGAAGACGGTGGCGTTGCGGAATCCAAGAAGAAGTCGTCCCCGCATGCTTATACTTTATGCACTTAATATCTCATCTAATTCAAGAAAGCCTAAAAGTTAAGTCTTCCGCTGTATCAAACTCTGAAGCTTTCAAGAATTACGAAGGTATAAGTATGTGGGACATGGGGTCACGAAGAGGCGAAGATCACAAGAGATGGATGCACGAGATCAAGGCAAGAGATTAATGCTCGAGACCGATATCAAAGATCACATCAGCATGTTCACCAGAAAAGAAAAAGAAAAAGAAAGACGAAGACTACGAGCTCAAGACAAGCATAGTATGCTAGGTTTATTTCATTATTGTAACTCGGGTAACGCCCTTGTTTGGAGTGACCTCCCTTAGGGGGAGATTGTTGGAAATACGTTTTACGTATTAAGAAGGATCGGTCACTCCAACAAATAGTATATGTAATAGCTCGTAGTTTAGTTAACTTAATATTAAACAAACAAGGCCAAGCCAAGCCTACAACATGTGTAGGCCGGCGGCCCAATGCAAGCCCAAGCCCATCATATGGGCTTGGTATATAAACCCTCTCCTTTGATAGAGAGGGTGGTGTGGTTTCATAATTTTCACATAGTTCATTCTAGTTTCTCTCTCTAAGTGTGTGTGTAATCCACCATCTCTCTATCTCTTTCTCTCTCTAAAAACATAAGCAAGATTTACAATCCTACAAATGATCTAAATAGCAATAATATACATCATGACTATGGATAATGTACACAGTCATCCCCCCCCCCCCCCCATTACTTGTTTTACAAATGAATGCTTGTGTTTAACACCTTTACTACTAAACCTATGAATATCACTCAACTTTGTGTTGACGATTTTACATGTTTAATCTCAGGTAATAATACTTAGTTTTGCTTGGATGGGAGCCCGTAGGATATTTGGCAGCTTGGAGATTTCAGTGTTACTTCTTTTAAAGCTTTGGTTTTGGTAAAAGCTGTCAGAAGTTTATCTTATTTTCTTGGAAAATATATGTTACAAAACCATATTTAAATAATAAATTTTTCCGCTTATAAAACTCTAGGACCTTTGTTTAAAAACTCTGATCTTTTATGATGTAATGTATATATTTTTATTACGTCAACCTTGTGTCAACAGTATTTCATTGTTTCTTGTACCATGACGTGGAACCCCCTTGCTGCCTACGTGTTTCCTTGCCTGATTTTGGGGGTCTCAAAGATTGGTATCAGAGCGTGGTTATAGGGAACTGAGTGGTTTTCAAAACTTAGTCTATAACCGAAAGTTCAAATATTTCATGTTTCTAAGTGTTAAACACAGAATCTGCCATTCTTGTTCGATATCTGCGCGGGTAACTCTCTAATCCTTATTATTTACTTTTAATTATCGTTGTAATATTTCATCCGTGGATTACATATTGAAATATTACATTACCCTAATGACGATAATTACTATGTCTTTTCAAAGCCTTCGTGCTTAATGAATTATCATTGGATATTACTGTGATTACATGTGCCCGTACTTTATTTCTTGAAATTCTTTTCTTGTGAATTAATCTTGTTGCAATGACTTTATATCGTTATGATATTACATACTTGTATTCGGAGCACGTATGCTGCCAACTTTTCATACTCACTTTTCTGAGTACTATTGTTATTTCGTTTATGCGTGATGCGACTGGCATCATATACTCGTTTATTTTGAACTGCCTGTTTTCTTGACTCATTCTTTTACATGTTGTGTTTATTCCCGTGATATCATTGTTCGGGATTGAATAACTGTTGCTTTGATGAAACTTCTGATTTTCATATTACTACTGTGCGTGTTACCTTCATCGTTTAACTCTTTTAAGATATCTATTTAGATATCCAAATTGTTTTCTGACCGTTCGTAATTGAATGTCTAGTCTATCGACCATTGTGTAGCTCAATGTGTCTCCGAAAAAGACTAAAGGACATCGTGTGAGTCACATGTCTCGAAGCATTCCTTGAAATCCGTGTTGAATAATATCGTGAGTTTTCATAACCTTGATTGACCTTTACGTCACCATTTTACACGACACTCGTATATCGATTAAATATTACTTCATTGGCCATTCTACGTTTCGACTTCGAATTTCAACGTTCGTTGTACCTTGGAAACACCACCGTCATCTTGTAATTCATATCCTATGATAATGTGGTGCTTGTTTGGAATACGATTCTACTTTTATAAACTTGTATCCTCCCTTTTTATTAAACCTCCTCGCTTCGGGAGTGCAAGTGGTTAATGTTCCGTTTCTTTCTCGATATGTCTTGTGATTTTGGAAAATCACACTACCAAGAGACCTTCCTGCATTGCATCTTGAAATCGAAGACACAGATGTCATGTGTCATTTTTTATCTCTCAGATTATCGTTGGTATTCATAAACCAGTTTTATACTATGTTTTCTTTACATGCAATATTATACAACCTATTCTCTTTCGTCTTTATGAAATCCACAAGTTATGTGTGTACAAAATTCGGGGTCATTATTAAGTTTGATTAAATTTCAAGGTGTCGAAAAATATACTTTCTGCAGAAAAGTAACATGTAAGTTAACGAGGTCGAGAAAATATTGTTATAAACTTTAGACATAAAAATATATTTCTACTTGTTGAGACGTTCGTTTAGGAAATAAAATTTGACCCGAAAATCTTAAAAATGAGCAAGTTACGCTCATTTGAAAATGTAAAATTTAAGAACTTAATTTTGCGTAATTCTAAAATATCATTTTGTTGACAGATTTGATGCGAGGGTATTTACGTCCATTTTTGATCCGTTTCAAGTCTCGAGTAAAACTAGAAAGTTGTTCAAAACACTGTTTTACACCAAGTTGCACTAGACTTCGAGTCTTAAAAATGTCATTAGCAAGTCAATTGGTCCGGTCAGACTCAAAAGTCAAACCTAAAAGTTAAAGCTGATAGGATTTAAAAATATGGGTTTGAAGCGTTTTTGAGTTCGTTTGAGCTCGTAAAACTTTAACGAATGAGATCTTACAACTACCAAACATTGATTACGTTTGAAAACGTTAAAATAGTAACTTTGAGTTCGGCCATACATACATATATATTGAACTTTTGGAACCAGGTGATTTGATAAACCGATGATGAAATATATGTTTCGAAAAGAAAAAAAAATGTGTACATTTTTATGCATTACTAATTACATGTTAAATTCCTACTCTCTTAAAATAGAAACTTTACGGAGTAATTGTACTATTTGGGAACTGATGCCCTACTTTCTTAAAAGCATAATTATGTCAAATAAATTACGACATGAGCGCATATGGATTCCTTTATCTTCTCTTTCATAAATGACTTATTTGTCAATTTATCTTATCTTTCTTCTACTTCTAACGTAACACTGATTTTGGCCGAGGTTTGAAGTTCTTGTTTTCATAACGTTCGTTATCATCTTGACACGTGTCTCATGCGGATTCCGGCTAAATCTTTTGAAACTTTATCACCTTGTAACCATTTCATCAATTCTCTTATGAACTACTCTTTACTACTCTCGTGTAACCCACTCGCTATTTTATAAGTTACCATATAAACTAAAACTGGTAGTGCATGCAAATCATTTTACAAAAATATTCCACCTGAGCTTTATTAAATACTAGAATGTTACCTTATAAAAATAATTGACATTAGTTTTACAATGTATTTTCACAAATTGTTCAACGTTGGTCTTATAAAAAAAAATTCATGTCACATTAAAAATTGTTGATTTAAATATTAGCCAATTACTTACTTGTGAAGAGTTTTCATGAATCGTTTTAAATCATGTTTTACAAATGGCATTATATACATATTTTAAATCATATGACATGTAATACTGGTTTGACGAAACTGAGCATCACATTGCTAATCCCAAATTATGCATGGCCTGATCATCTATGCGTAATTTAGAAGGAGCCATGCGAGGCCGAATAGTAGTCACCTTAAAATCTAGTTAAAATAAAATTATAAAAAAAACTTTTATTCGTTATGCAAGCAGTACAAGTTCATGACAAATACATATGATCCCTTATTTTATTTTTTTTGAACGAATTACATGCCTGCAAGCACATATTTCCTTACTCAACGATATTTGTTTTACTTGTTACCTCATTTTCCTTCATGATATAACTCTCGTTACCACTCGTCTAATCTCTTACCATTAATACCAGACTTGAAAGTTTCAATATTTTTATGCCTATTCATTGACCAACCTTCTCTATCTATTTTGATAGACCTTCGAAACGTTTTTGGACGTGAATAGTGATTTATGACTGGACGTGAACGATAAGTTCGTATAATTGTCATGATATGTGTTAGACTATATCGTCTTGAAAATTCATTGGTGTGAACCACGTATTGATTTCGCCTGTCATTGCTAATGATGTTCATTTGACTGGAAATACTCTCAAGTGATTTCTTAAGATTTTTTTTTATTCGAAAATTTGGCTTTTCTTTTTTCGATCGTGTACCGACCACTGAGAACTCAATAAGCCATTGTTGGTGACGCCAACCACACTCGTGAATTAATCTTGCTAAATCCTATGTTTCTTATTATCTTATCATCGATGCATCTATTCTATCATGTTCGTTAAGAATCTTTACGACTTTCGTTTTATTCCCTTATGCCATTGCTTGCATATTATTTTTATTAATCGCTTCATATTCGTTTGCTATCTTGTCATCTTCTGAAAATCGAATATGTCTCCTATTTACCATTTGATACATAAAACACTTTTATGGATTTCTATATATTATTATAAATTTTTAAGAAACTGAAGCATAGTAAATTCTAATTGTTAAGGTACGCCGTGGTGCAGAAATTACCTGGGAGCAATGAATCAGTTCTAAAATAAGTATTCCCATTTGTTCGCATCTTCTTCCGTCTCCAGTTGAACTCTGAGGGACCAGAGTTCCTTTAGGGGGTCCGACTATGAGAACTCGTATTTTTCCCGGTAATTAAATTATTCTTTTATCCATACTTTTTGATTTTACAATGTTTTACTTGTTCTATATACTTTTCATATGTAAATCCTGAGATCTTCAGAATTTTAATTAAATTATATTTCAATTATTTTTCTGATCATTAATAATATTTTGAGTACTTGTCATTTATTATTCATTGGCAAAGTCCATGACCGTCATCGACCGTAAATATCCTTGATATGCCATAAAAATATTTTTCTTGTCATTATTTTAATTATTCGTTTTACGAATATTCTTCATAAATTTATGATAAATTTTAAGTGTCATTCTTTATATAACGCGTTAACGTTTATTAAATATAATCCCTCCGTTTTTATATTAAAATATAAATGTTCTCCGAATGTCAAAGTTTTTTTTTGTATTGAGCGTTAATTTTTCGTGTTTTACGTGTAACTTTCAAATCGCGTAACTTTTAAAATATCAGGTTCAATAATACCCGCTTTTATCTTATTAGCTACGTGTCCTCCTAAAACTTATTCAACCTTACTACTAAACGTAGTCATATTAAGTGTCATCATCTCACCATTTTATCTCTACACGTCAACACACAAAGTCATCCTGATCATTTTCAGTATTTCAAAATGATCAACATTCTATCTAAAATACTAGTAATATTTCGTTTTTTTAGTATAGTTGTCTTCTCAGCTCGATTCGAATTGATATAACAATTTTAAGCTCGACTTAATTGTTTTTGGTTAAAAAGACTTGATTGGTAATCTATGTCTAACTTGCACAAAGCATGTAAAAAATGTAAAAATATTCTATAAACTACGTATACGTACTAATCTAAAAACATTTAGCAAGTACCGCAATTAAATGCACGAATTAAAAAAAAACATGTAAAATGAAAACTTATTCCACAAATGTAAAATTCCAAATACAAAAAGAGTAAAAAAATACAAAGTATTAACACCAAAATGTAAAAACCAATTTTATCCTATCAATGATTAAACTAACAATGAATTCGTAAATAGCCTATTAATTGTCCAGCATTTTAAGTACTCAAAACTAGCCCAAACTGAAACTAAGTGAACAGGCCCAAAGAAATGCCAATTCCAACTATTAGGACTACGTAAATGGTAACAGTTTGAAATATGTACCTAAACTAATGGGAACAACTAACAAGATTCCAAAGGACTACTACTGAAAATGAAAGAGACAAGTTCAGGGACTAAATGCGTACAAACATTATCCTTCCATGTACCAACAAGTGGAGCTATAACTATTTAAACAGTTTAGAATGGGTGTTTTACAAGCTGTTTAATAGGCTGAACTAAAAGTTTAGCCTTATGAGATAACAAAACAAATCCAAACTGTCATACTGTTAACGCAAATCAACTCACTATGAGTTCTAAAATTCACTCAAAATTCACTAATTGATGAAAACCAGACGAAGGAAATCAATGAACTGCTATACTCTTAATGAAACAAGTTGAAACCTATCACTAACAAATCAAACAAAGCTAACTAGCATGAATTTAAAGCAAGAATTTCAACTATAACAGGCTAGAGCAAATTGCACCAAAAAAAATGCAGGAAATGAAAATTAGCTTGACCATTAACTTCCAGGCCTGTCCGTTGATGACGAGAAGCGCGGCGCTGAGCCGGCTTAAAATCGATGCACCTTGAGTACTACTACTGGTCTGAACTGTATCCTACTCCTTGATCTACTATCGAACAAAAAAAAACCAACCTGTGACCTGCATAACAAACCTGCAAAACAGAATTCGATCTACACAAATCTCCTAAACGAATACTATCTGATCTGCTACTTTAATGCCACTAATATTCGCTTCTTGCATAAGCAAAACCAAACATATTGACTGAAAATATTATAGAAACTGATCTTCTACTCAACTGAATTCTTAACTAATTTCGTCAACTGATTTGAAAGCTATGCTAAATTCAAGAACTATGCTTAAACTCTATATAGAACTTATCATATCAGCAATATCAGTAGAGAAGAAAAGATGCTTGAAAATTCAGATTATGAAAAGCTTGTAAAAAACTGAACTCAATTTATCATAGGAGAAACAGAAACTAACACACTATTTTCAAGCTTAACAAACTTAGTCTGAATGTAAAGCCGAAACTAACACTGAAAAAACACTATTCACCAAAACTGAAAAGATGTTTAAACCATAAGCAACTACCTGACTAAAATGTAACTGAAAAATGGAAACAGTAACAGAAAGCTAAAAGTTATCATCATTCTTCTATCTACAATAATATCTCGTGAACAGGATCATCAAAGAAAGACAGAAATCTGAATGAACTTGCGATTATCAAGATTAAAAAGATAGAAAAAATGAAAAGCTAAGATCTTCCATTAATGGTGAATAAGAAAAACGGTTACAAACTGATTAACTAATTAACAGATTCTAAACAAACTTTTATCTGAAAACTTAACTGAAAATCATAAAGCTAACTATCTATTCTAACTAACTAGGTGTAATCTACACCTAAGCTAACCCATTTGCAAATGAGTCTTCTCTTCTATTTATAGCCGCCGTGTGGTGGTGGAGTGACGTGGTTAATCCAATGATTGGATGCCACGTGGAAAATACGAGGATAAAGTTCTTCCATCTTCATTCCAGAATTGGGGGTTTCTTTATCTTCCTTCCTTGATCTAATTAAAGGGTACCGTCTTGTAGAGGAGATGGAGAGGAGTATTTTTGCTGTTGAAGGTTTCCCTTGAATCTTCGTAGATCTTCCTCGATATGGATTTGCATGTGCGAGTGGATAAGAGATAAGAAACTGCTATCACTTTCTCTCTCTTCTTTGAGAAGACGAAGTCGCGTATTTTTGTTTATGTGTTTTGACCAGTTTGGTCAAATTGACCAAATACTTAATAAACTTTCCAGTTAATTTCCTTTTAGTCCTTCATTTTCTATTCTCTATCCAAATGGTATATAAACTTCTTAGCATATTTTCCTTTCATCCTCATCTTTGTAGAAATTTGCAAGTTAAGCCCTTGATCTTTGGAAACTTGGCAAATAAAGTCCTTGAATCATCTTTTCGTCCCTTTCTTCGTCTTTTCTTCAAATAAATCCCTTAAAACGTGTCTTTGCTCCAAAATGCATCTACTTTACCTGAAAACACAAAAACACCAATACCCACGTAATTCTGACAATTTTCAGTTAAATATAAGGTATTTGACTGTGTTTTTAGTGGTTTATGGATCATTATTGATGAGTGTTTTCACACTTATCAACTCCCCTCCACTTGACCATTGCCATGTCCTCATGCAATGCAGCATTTTAAAGCACCAAGTTACACTTTTTCTCATAATTAACCAACCTTGGCCATTTTATGATTTAATAACGATACTATGCTATATGATGAATGGTTTTGAATATTTACAATGCAATGCAAAGAAAACAATTCTATTTATATATTTTTGATTTTTTTTGAAATAGGTTTTGATGGAAATAACTCATAAAGAAATCAATGACTTAGATTAGGGCTTTGGTACCATGGATACTTATCACCCTCAAGTTTCACTTTCCCCATACCAAGCTTAAAAATGGGATCATTGCATTCACAAGTAAAAAGTGCATCAACTTATTCATGACAATTAAATGTGGAACCGGTTATTAATTGAGCAAATTGCTTGTAGGCAAATTTGTCATTATTACAAGTGTGAAGTATAAGAAATGTAAAATCCAAAAATAAGGAAGCACGGTTTTAATCCTAAGTAATCCTCTCATCCATTACTTGAAAAACCGCTCACAATTAATACAAGTCCGTTTCAAGAATAATAAGTCATTCGCCTTATGTGTAAAATCCTCATGTCATGCTTTCATAAGTAGCTACACACTCGCTAAGGAAAGAAAAATAAAACTCACGCAATAATTTACATCCGCCATCTTTTTGAGACTTTGGATCTTCAACCCCGTAACCCGTCAAGGTAATATTGGATTGGAGCAATCTATTGAATCCCCGCAACCCGTCAAGGTAATATTGGAACTCAATAGTCACTATAATTAACACCACACTGCCCCTCTTGGGAGTCTTGCATTATATTTTTTTTTTTTTCTTTTTTTTTTCTTTTTTTTTTTCTAGCCACTCATTTTTTTTTCATAAGCCGCTCTTATTTTTCTTTATTCCTCACAAAGAAATTTGAAAAGAAGAAAAGGAAAAACACCCGCTAAATATGGAGCATGACATAAGTCTAGTACACATAAAACGTGCTAACTTAGAATCTTAAGACGTACTCATATCAACCATAAATGATTAGCCAAAAATGCATAAGAGATTACGAACCAATTAAAACCGTACTTGATTATTTATTAACAATTATATACATGCGAAGAAATTAGAGGTAAAGAAGAGAAGGGTTTAGCCACAAGTAATTGCCATGAAGTCTATCTAGCCCTTTTACACTTGCTTCAACTCTATCATTTCCCATTCTCCACAAATTTAAAATTTCAAATAATGAAATTGGTGGATGCTTAGCCTAATAGACCAATGAAGGACTACATGGTTAAGGATACTAGCTAGAGAATGCTAAGATAAGCAAACTCGGGTTGAGTCAAAATATCCATGGCGGGCCTAATATGTCAAAGAAGTCTAAACTTGTTAAAACCATGTTTTATTATATTTTTTTTTCTTTTTATATATTTTGATGAAAAATAAAAGAAGAAATATATATACAATGCAAATGTGCTATGCAAAATGAAAAATGATTGATGCAAAAATTATGAATGCATATTTTTGGTGGCCAAAGTAGATCAAGAATTTGAAAAATGTTGAAAATTCAATTTTTCCATGTTATCATGAAGTAAAGGCAATGGTCTAGGTAAGGTCACTTCGATAGAAGACCCCCCTACACTTAAGCTAAACATTGTCCTCAATGTTTAAGAGCATGGAAGTAGAAAAACTTCCCCTACACTTATGACAATGAATAGACTTTGCTTAACCCAAGTTAAGGAAAAGACAACTAAAGGATATTCATTTTAAGCACAAGTGTTTTGAATATCATAATAGCAAAAACCAATCGAAGTGAACCAAATACACGGGCCTCCTCCATAAGCTCCAAGTATGAAATGTGAGAGAGCAACCCTTGAAACAAACACCAAAAGACGAAGAAAGGCACCCCTCCACTTCAACTCTACTATAACATCCTTTTAATTAAACCTAACCTATTGAAAATATACTCTACGTTTTCTAACCTAGTTATTCAATGCTTGAGTTTTTTTTAACCCTAAGTCGCTAGCTCGACTCGGCCCCGAATTAAGTTGTCCTTGGGGAAACCATCATGGAGAACAAACGATATCCACTTTGAAGCACATCTCACATGATACACTCAAACTTAGCACGTTGCCATTTACTATAAGATTTACAATATCCGCCTCGATAAATGGAACGGTCCAACGTGTCTCAAGTTTGTCCAACATACGAAATCTCTCAAATATGAAGCACACCAGGATCAAATACATAGTTTCCATCTCTACATGTGAATAACTCCAAAGTAGGAAGCATCACCAAAGTAAGCTCATACAAGAAGCCCATATCAATAGAAATCACACTCTTAAGTGGAGTAGATGAAAACCAATATTTCCCAAATATACGTATCCCAGGATCAAAAACCTTTCCCTTCATGGGAAAATAAGAAGATGAGCTCATATCAACCATATAAGATTCCCCCTTAGTGATCAAAGCATCATGAGAATATGAAGGTGTAGGTATCAAAACATTCATAACTATTATGTCCATATTAGGCTCATCATCATCATCAAAAGGTGGGTAATCTTCCATAGAAGGCATAGCGAAAGGAGGATCAAAATTAATAGTGTCTTGTGAAGGAGGTGTAGTCTCTATGTTCCCAAAAAGCAATGTAGTAATAAGACGAACCTCCTCTTCCAAATTAGAAACACTATCGTTGACCTCTATATCAAATTGTGCAAAAGTATCCTCTATGGTGGCATCAATCTCCATAAAAGAGTCCATATCAAAGGTTTTGAGTTCTAAAGGTGCCTTAGGTGAAAAAGTATCAATCTCTAAGAGGAAAGGATCTTCATCAATAACCAACTTCAAGGGTTGGAGGGTGAGAACATAAGGCTCAAAAGGAGGTGTAGTAATGAGAGAATCACTCAAAGGGATGATATGATCATGAAAATCAATAGGTGTATCCTCAAAAACCAGTGAAGGATGATCAATCAAGGGTTCTTCTTCTATAGACTCATTATTAGGTTCTTCACACTCCTCAAAAAGTGGGTTATCAAAACATGTCTCAAAAAGAGGATTTGAATGTATCACAAAATCACTTAGAGGAATAGGTGAAGGAGTCATAGAAGAAATGGAGTCATCATCATCAGAAGTAAAAGACTCATCACTATCATAAGGATCATCAAAGGTTTCATCACAAGAATCATAAGGTGGTAGAGGAGAAGGATCCACTTTTGCTATAGGAGCAAACTCTTCATCCAAATTAGGAATGTTATCTTGACAAGACAAATCATCGGATGATATAGCATAAGACGCGTCACTAGAATCACAATCATCATCCTTCATTTGTGGAAAGTCTTTCACAAACTCTTCCTCAATCTCATTATCCCTTTCTTTAAACAATTCATCAAGATCAAAGTCACCAAAATCACTAGTAGTAGCATGAAGGTCAATATGTGATAAAATCTCAATGTGATCATGAGGAGAAGAGGTATCAACACAAAGCTCATCACATGGTTCATTGGAAACCCTCTCAAGCTCTCTTTGGATTGGTATAAGGTTCTCAACACTAGAAACGATTAATTCATCCAAATCGGTGTTTGTATTAGTGCTAAGAGGCTCGTCCCCCATGGTTAAAGAGTCGGTGGGTTCCACGTGAGGTAAAGGTGATGAAGATGTGTCATCATTAAGTGTCATACAAATCGAAGGTTACTCATTATCTTCATCTAATAAGCATTGTTTAAGCAAACGAGCACGATTAGCAAAAAATCGTTCTTCTTCCTCTTTTTTATCATTCTTAATGAGTAAATCGTCTAACTCTTTCTGGAGGAACTGAGAAGATTTGTTCACCGATGCTCTATAAATGTCACCAAATCTCTTGATATTAAACCGTTTGTTCCTTAAATCATCCTCAAGAGACTTAATTTCTTCCCTTAACCATCGAGATTCTTCTCTCATTTCTTCGATACTCATCTCTCTCATACGTGTAAAAGCCTTTAATCTATATTCATCGTTTCTGCCTAGTTGCTCGGCTACAAAAGAAATCTCATTGCGATCACTAAGAGTATAAGAAGGCGGATCCCTTGATCGACAATCATAACCATAATGGGGTTCTTTTCCACAAAACTCACATGAATAAGTCGAAGAATAGGGTGGAGGTGGATTTCCATAATTAGGTGGATTATAGTTTTGAAAAGAGTCTTGATTATGAAAATTCTCATGATTGTAGCCTTGAAAATTTCCTCCATTTTGAAAACCCTCATAATGTGAAAATCCTTGGTTTTGGTATGGCTCATTAAAAGTTTGATCATGAAATGATGGCGGAGGTTGTGATGAAAAACCGGAATAGCCCATATAGTCATTACAAGTGTAGTCCATTTGAATGTTAGGTCGAAAATTAGGGTCCTCGGTTCCATTGTAAGCATATCCCTCCCCATAATAACTATTATTTTGATCACATAAATAAGTATCGTGAGGACCACCACAAGTCGAACAAGGCGAATAATTAGCGTTGGTGGATCGTTGTTGCAAAATCTCCAACATGGAACGAGTATCCATGTGTAACAAGGTGGACGAATGTATATACAAGTATAATGACGTTTAAAAGCTTCCTCGGGGAAGGAAGTAATACACCAAAGGTGGTATGTTTACACGTGTGCGAGTACACGTGTAAATAAACACGAGGAATGAGGGAGTAGCCCTCGGTCGACTTTGAAAAGAATAAGATTATCCTCTTCGAGTTTCGATATAAAATATCCACAAGAAAGTATATATATAATTACTACTTGGGTGCAAGACCTCCAATTAAGCCTTCCTTCTTAGAATACGCACTAGTGAACGGGGGGGTTAGGTGGCGCGAAGCACTTAAGTACCTATTAACCCTTAGACGGCATTTTATAGCACGTCGCCTATCTATTCACTTTAGTAGTTTGTATTCTTCGAATTATTGCCAATTGGAAGTATTTATCTATTCTTACTTTATTTTGTTGGATCGATACGCGTGTCAAGGACCGGAACGCCCCTCAACACGGTGTATTGCCTCGGCAATACTTATGGAAAATATGTATGTTGGTTGTTCTTATACGTATACTTATTTACATATAATAATATATAAAAAAAAATATTTTTGTATTTATTTGTTTTTTTAAGAAAAATACTATATCTACGTAAAAAGCGATGAAAATCGATATAATATATATTTTTGGGTGTAATCTTTTAGGAAAAAGATTACTTTTTGGATTTTTTATTTTTTTGGTTCAATTCTTTAGGAAAAGAATTGACTTTTGTGATTTTTTTATTTTTTTGTATTTTTATCTTTTTGATTTTTTTTTATCTTTTTGATTTATAATATGTAAAAATAACGTTCACAAGGTGAACGGATCCCAAAATCCAATCGTCTCACTCGAAATCGTTAATCTTCACGAAAAGAACCGGCAGCGGCGCCATTTAATAATTCGTTTTTTTAGTATAGTTGTCTTCTCAGCTCGATTCGAATTGATATAACAATTTTAAGCTCGACTTAATTGTTTTTGGTTAAAAAGACTTGATTGGTAATCTATGTCTAACTTGCACAAAGCATGTAAAAAATGTAAAAATATTCTATAAACTACGTATACGTACTAATCTAAAAACATTTAGCAAGTACCGCAATTAAATGCACGAATTAAAAAAAACATGTAAAATGAAAACTTATTCCACAAATGTAAAATTCCAAATACAAAAAGAGTAAAAAAAATACAAAGTATTAACACCAAAATGTAAAAACCAATTTTATCCTATCAATGATTAAACTAACAATGAATTCGTAAATAGCCTATTAATTGTCCAGCATTTTAAGTACTCAAAACTAGCCTAAACTGAAACTAAGTGAACAGGCCCAAAGAAATGCCAATTCCAACTATTAGGACTACGTAAATGGTAACAGTTTGAAATATGTACCTAAACTAATGGGAACAACTAACAAGATTCCAAAGGACTACTACTGAAAATGAAAGAGACAAGTTCAGGGACTAAATGCGTACAAACATTATCCTTCCATGTACCAACAAGTGGAGCTATAACTATTTAAACAGTTTAGAATGGGTGTTTTACAAGCTGTTTAATAGGCTGAACTAAAAGTTTAGCCTTATGAGATAACAAAACAAATCCAAACTGTCATACTGTTAACGCAAATCAACTCACTATGAGTTCTAAAATTCACTCAAAATTCACTAATTGATGAAAACCAGACGAAGGAAATCAATGAACTGCTATACTCTTAATGAAACAAGTTGAAACCTATCACTAACAAATCAAACAAAGCTAACTAGCATGAATTTAAAGCAAGAATTTCAACTATAACAGGCTAGAGCAAATTGCACCAAAAAAAATGCAGGAAATGAAAATTAGCTTGACCATTAACTTCCAGGCCTGTCCGTTGATGACGAGAAGCGCGGCGCTGAGCCGGCTTAAAATCGATGCACCTTGAGTACTACTACTGGTCTGAACTGTATCCTACTCCTTGATCTACTATCGAACAAAAAAAAAACAACCTGTGACCTGCATAACAAACCTGCAAAACAGAATTCGATCTACACAAATCTCCTAAACGAATACTATCTGATCTGCTACTTTAATGCCACTAATATTCGCTTCTTGCATAAGCAAAACCAAACATATTGACTGAAAATATTATAGAAACTGATCTTCTACTCAACTGAATTCTTAACTAATTTCGTCAACTGATTTGAAAGCTATGCTGAATTCAAGAACTATGCTTAAACTCTATATAGAACTTATCATATCAGCAATATCAGTAGAGAAGAAAAGATGCTTGAAAATTCAGATTATGAAAAGCTTGTAAAAAACTGAACTCAATTTATCATAGGAGAAACAGAAACTAACACACTATTTTCAAGCTTAACAAACTTAGTCTGAATGTAAAGCCGAAACTAACACTGAAAAAACACTATTCACCAAAACTGAAAAGATGTTTAAACCATAAGTAACTACCTGACTAAAATGTAACTGAAAAATGGAAACAGTAACAGAAAGCTAAAAGTTATCATCATTCTTCTATCTACAATAATATCTCGTGAACAGGATCATCAAAGAAAGACAGAAATCTGAATGAACTTGCGATTATCAAGATTAAAAAGATAGAAAAAACGAAAAGCTAAGATCTTCCATTAATGGTGAATAAGAAAAACGGTTACAAACTGATTAACTAATTAACAGATTCTAAACAAACTTTTATCTGAAAACTTAACTGAAAATCATAAAGCTAACTATCTATTCTAACTAACTAGGTGTAATCTACACCTAAGCTAACCCATTTGCAAATGAGTCTTCTCTTCTATTTATAGCCGCCGTGTGGTGGTGGAGTGACGTGGTTAATCCAATGATTGGATGCCACGTGGAAAATACGAGGATAAAGTTCTTCCATCTTCATTCCAGAATTGGGGGTTTCTTTATCTTCCTTCCTTGATCTAATTAAAGGGTACCGTCTTGTAGAGGAGATGGAGAGGAGTATTTTTGCTGTTGAAGGTTTCCCTTGAATCTTCGTAGATCTTCCTCGATATGGATTTGCAGGTGTGAGTGGATAAGAGATAAGAAACTGCTATCACTTTCTCTCTCTTCTTTGAGAAGACGAAGTCGCGTATTTTTGTTTATGTGTTTTGACCAGTTTGGTCAAATTGACCAAATACTTAATAAACTTTCCAGTTAATTTCCTTTTAGTCCTTCATTTTCTATTCTCTATCCAAATGGTATATAAACTTCTTAGCATATTTTCCTTTCATCCTCATCTTTGTAGAAATTTGCAAGTTAAGCCCTTGATCTTTGGAAACTTGGCAAGTCCTTGAATCATCTTTTCGTCCCTTTCTTCGTCTTTTCTTCAAATAAATCCCTTAAAACGTGTCTTTGCTCCAAAGTGCATCTACTTTACCTGAAAACACAAAAACACCAATACCCACGTAATTCTGACAATTTTCAGTTAAATATAAGGTATTTGACTGTGTTTTTAGTGGTTTATGGATCATTATTGATGAGTGTTTTCACACTTATCAACTAGTTATTTAAAAGGTAGTTTGATCGTGTCATACTGTCATACGTCATCAACTTCTTAAAATAGCATTCATGATTTTTTTTTGAGTAGTTTTCATTTGTATGATTTCTATGCCCATCTCTGCTTGTCGTAGCCTAAATCATCATTTGTGAAACAAATATAACATCATTTTGTCTACCAAAGTCTATCATACAAGTACCAATAGTTTCATAAACTAGAAAGTTGCCGCTGCAAATAAATTTGTTCACCGAATCTGAGCTAAGTTCAGGTCCCGATTCACGCTATGGCGGTTCTCGTTAATTAGGGGTTGGCCTTGTGTCCATTTTAGCTCGTTAAGGAGCAGGAACGAAACAAGGGTTTCGTTGTGATCATGTCGTGCTCGCCCACGCCTAGTTCCCCGTGAGTCTAGTTACCTTTCTTGTACCTATAACGCATACGCCCAAAGTCTAGTTGTGCTTGAGACTTGAATCGTTTTTAATAAATGATGAAATTTGAAAGAATATGTTTTTTTCCCTTATGATAATGGTTAGCAAAACCCACAGTTACATTACTTAGTTCATAAATTGATATACCAAATTTCATTTAGTAATAAATAAGTTATCGCCTTTTGAAAACGGTTGCAAATCATCACTTTTCGACATACTTTTAACCTTCCAAACGATCTTGCCCGAGACGGTCAAATGACGAAAGTTGTAGACAGCCATGCCGTCTACACGGCCGTACATTCGGTTCAACCTGAAAGTCATTATCGAATATCGTAGACGAGGTCGAAATTGACCCGCTAGACCCCGTAATGTGTAAAAACAGTTTTACGATCCTCACTTCGGATACGATTTTAACCCATCAAAAATCCTCGGTTTGTAAAACTTAAAACATGGGTCTATAGACGACCCGACTAGCTTTTTAACGACACTTTTGGTTTTACACCACGCGCCATTAAAGAGCTCGTTATTTCTCTCTAAAAAAACTGAACATACTGTCCTTTTTATCGAAAAGCAAAGAAAGCATGAAAAGAAACAGAATGCGTTAACACAACATTGCAAATACAAATTTAATATGTATGAAACTTGTCTCATGTCCCCCGACATGAGACATGTATTTTTTCCTTTTAAAATTAAACTAATAACTAATATTTTTAATAAGTTTATTTAATCTATTTATTTAAAATTTTGTTAATAAAAATCAATTTATGATATTTGACCCATTAAACGATCCAACTAAACTAGTTGTCCCGACAGTTAAATGTTCAACTTTGCTAAATATATCCCGATTAAATGACTACACTTTTATTTAAAACGTTAAACTTTTGCAAGCGTTAAAATTATCGATTTCTTTAAATAAGATCAAGCACATACTAGGGGACTAAATGCTACGTTTATTATCGATATGCTTGTATAGTAATACATCCTTATTTAATTTAGACTACAGATTGCTGCGAGCTATTATTTCTCCCTGCCTACATTATGCTATTTTAAACGTTGCTATTGCTTCGAGGTGAGTTCGTAGCCCCTTTTTACTACTTATACATCTTTCTAAACGCGGGGTGAGATTTTACATGGTGGAACACATTCATTTAAAACTGTATGCTATCCAGAACTTGTATGCTATCCAGAACTTGTATGCTATCCAGATCTTGTATGTTTTCCAGAACTTGTATGCTTTCCAGAACAGATTACAGTTATTATTATTGCTTTTAGTTTCCATAGCCACTGAGTTTCCCTACCATTTCATGCACCGTTAATTTACTCGTGTTACTAAGCGCGAATGTTGTGGGTGGATTCATCGGGATTGACAATCCCCGTCTCGTATTACTTTGACGCATTACATTTGTTTATACTTGAGTATTTAGGCTGAATACTCACTAGGGGAACTTACCTTTTGTTAAGCTTCGGTGTCATGAGCTAAATAGCAATAATATACATCATGACTATGGATAATGTACATAGTCATCCCCCCATTACTTGTTTTACAAATGAATGCTTGTGTTCCACACCTTTACTGCTAAACCTATGAATATCACTCAACTTTGTGTTGACGATTTTACATGTTTAATCTCAGGTAATAATACTTAGTTTTGCTTGGATGGGAGCCCGTAGGATATTTTCGCAGCTTGGAGATTTATGTGTTACTTCTTTTAAAGCTTTGGTTTTGGTAAAAACTGTTAGAAGTTTATCTTATTTTCTTGGAAAATATATGTTACAAAACCATATTTAAATAATAAATTTTTCCGCTTATAAAACTCTGGGACCTTTGTTTAAAAACTCTGATCTTTTATGATGTAGTGTATATATTTTTATTACGTCAACCTTGTGTCAACAGTATTTCATTGTTTCTTGTACCATGACGTGGAACCCCCTTGCTGCCTACGTGTTTCCTTGCCTGATTTTGGGGGTCTCACACTGGTTAGTTATTCCGCTCATGAAGTCAGAGATTTTCAAGATCTCTGGAGCCTTGACGTGATTACATTCGTCCTTGAAGCATTCCGGGAAATCCTCCAAAGATTCTCACTGCTTGCGTTTCACCCTTGTGGGTGAGACAGGTTCTTGGCGCACTTCTTTCTCTACGTATAGTTTCTCTTGAAATACTTTCGCAGATCCTCGAACCCGTCAATACTTCGATGTCGGAGCTTATCAAACCAAGTTTGTGCATTACCGATCAGAGTAGAATTGAACAGATAGGCACCACATGGGTTCCGATTAGCGTTCAATCCAGGCATGTGACTCGAAGACCTTCAAATGGTCATCGGGTTCGCCTGTACCGTCATAGGTTTTAACATTAGACGACATGTGTCTCTTTTTATCTTTTGAGTAATTTCGAATGCGTCTCGTGAATGCATCGTATTTCTCGCGGCGCCATGGAAGGGATAAATCTTCATCGTTGCGCCTGCGGAGTTGGCGAGATGGTCAACGACGGTCCATCTCCTAATCGGAGGAACCCGAGGAAGAATAACTTGTCCTACGACGCCCGGGATGGTGGTCGTTGGAGTCAGACCTGGATTAGATGTCGCTCGAGGATCGTCTCCAACTCTTGGATTTGCTTCGGCGACTCCGTTTTGTCATTCGATCCTGAGAGTCGGTAGTTGAATCTATTTCCTTTTGCGACGTCTCGAGTCTTTTGAGGGCGCTCGTGCGCTGTCTGTCATCAGGAGGAGTTTTTTGAGCAACATGCTCTCTCAAATCTCTTGAGTAATCAGACACTTTTTGTTCCTCCTCATGTCCTTCAGGATACGTGATCCGCTTGGAGACATGTTGTTTCTTAAGGCGATCTACCATCCTTTTTGTGTGCCTTGAGGCGCTGTCGCGACGTTCATCCTCAGGAATGGATTCTAGCATGGCTTGTGCCACCTTCTCGAAGTTAAGGCTAACTCGTAGGTCTCCGCTCGGGGTGTTCCTCATCCTCTCTACCATGAGAGGGATAAGAGCTTCGTATATGGGCTATAAGATTTCGAGATGCGAGTCTGATGCTGGGGTGACCACTTGGTCTCCTAGGGATTATATCTCGAGATCTAAGACAATCCACACTTCTTTGTGCGTCGCTTAGGGTGGTTCCACCGTGGAAGGAATTCTTGTGGCCATCGGTGGCACAGGAGGGGTAAAAGGGGAAATCGGCACTAGTGGTGCTTTGCTTCCAGTATTCCGGCTGTTCGCCCCGCTGGTTGCCCAAGGAGTCGATTGAGTGGAAACAAAGAGTGCCTCATTCGATGATATTTTTCGGCATGTCGACTTTTCATTGGCCGTAAACGCGCCGGTCTTAGTCATGTTTCAAGAGCGTAGGGTCCTACGGATGGCGCCAACTTGTTGATACAAAAGATGGATGGACCATGTATAACTCGAATTAGGCTTAATTATGGTATTGAGGACTTTGGCTCTTGCACCAAGTGAACTTGTATGAAAACCTTGCACACTATAGAACAAACACCGTTAGGCTTACCGTGGGATTGTTTCACACGACTAGACTCCGGTAGGAGAGTAAGTAATCGGTTTATTGAGTAATCAGTTAGGGTTTAGAGATTGTGTAAATCGTACCTTCTATGGAACCTAAAGGGTTCCTTATATAGCCGGTGAAACCCTAGTTGGGCCCACCGAATCTTGCGGCTTAAGTAAATGATAGTTACCATATACACCGAGATTCTTATCATATAAATAAGGAGAGTACTTATCCCTTTGTCTAAGGAGAATCATAGTCTTAATTAAACTATGATTCTATTTGACTCGATCGCGTGTGGTCAGAGTGCAGTTTTCATGAAGCTGCGTGCGACAACCGGCCTATTCGGCCTAGTGAGCCCAAGGCGCTGTCTAGCTAGCCCATTCGTGATGGACTGTACCGTGGGTCGGGTTCATGACCCGAATAAAATCATGTATGATTTACATCGCATATTATGCATGATTTGTATCGTAATTCGTATAATTTGTATCTCAAATAATATATGAATTTATATATGTGATTTTTTTAATCATGGTTGAAAAAAGTAAAAAAAAAATATCGAAAGTATATAGAAGTGCCCCTCTATACAAAATATTTTAGTTCTCGGGCCGCGATGATATATTTTGTTTTACGTATGATTAACAGTATGTGAGATATTCAATTTAAAAAAGGTAGAAATTAATTTTTTATTTTAATAAAATACAAATTGCTAAACTGATTCATTATATATATTTTAACTTCTGAATTTCCGTTGAACTTTTTTTTGTTTAGGGTACATGTTAAATTATAGGTTAATGCTAAAGCATAATCTCTTTGCTACTTATAGCATACGGAGCGGTAGGCTCGTGTCATAACAAAAGGATTGTGTTATAACTGAAAAATGTTGACAGGTAGGTTATGACATGAGAATGGCTATGACATCATTTCTTGACATCAAATTTTTATGTGAAGTACTAAGCTACGAAAAATTTGTATCACAAGATTAAAAAGTGGTATCTGTTGAAAATAGGAAGAAATTTGGGGTGAGTGGTAATTGGTCTAATGGTAATAATAACAGTTCTAGTAAGGGAAACTATGATTCTTTGCTTTGCAAACACTGTGGTTTAGAAGGTCATACTATTAAAAGGTGTTTTAAGATCATTGGCTACTGATAGGTGTGTAAACACCCATCCTTTTACCACTTAATTCTGGCTAAAACGAAACCAAAACACGTATTTAATATCATTTGTTTGGAATTATGCGTGGTTTTTGTGTTTATTGTGTTTTCAGAGCCAACCGAATGGATAATGGAGAAAACATGGGATTGCACGAGATTTATCGAAGAAAAAGACTCAAGATGAAGTCTATTGTCCAAGAGATGCAAAAGATTTGAAGTCACTGGGCCTATTCGAAGATTTATCGAAGAAAGGGACCAAAGATGGAAGATTTACATAAGTCGAAGAAACTCAAGTCTATTAAACGAATAAATTAAAAGACGAGTTGAATTTAATCGACAACAAATCCCGAATCAGAATCGAAAACGTCAACTTTTCTGAAAAGACGAGAAGACAAGAAGAACGGGAGAAAGCCCACTCACCAACCAAAAGACAAGGCTATATAAAGCCCTCCCCTCACACAGTAGTGCCAGTTAGTTTTTAGTTTTTCTTCTCTCCCCTTTTTTTCTCCCTTTTAGTTCGTATCATCACCAACACCACTAGGGTGTTTGGTGATCTTGATCTTTGATTTTTAATCTTTTAATTTTCATCTTTGTTTTATCTTGTTAAAACATTAATCATTCAATACAAGTTCTTGTTTAATCTTTCCATTTCATCTTGTTCATCATCATCTTTCATTTCAAGTTTTTAAGTTTTTATTTTATTTGATTTGATCTTCAAAAGTTGTTGGGTTTTGTGTTTTTGTTGATGGGATTTGTAGTTTATGGTTAGTAGATGCTTAGTGATTAGTCTATTTAAGTTTTTGGTGAAAAACTTGGTGATTTTTGGATTAAAATCGTCTTCCTTGTTCCTGTTCTTGAAGTTCCCCAGGTTATGAATGAGCTAAAAACTTCCGGATGAACATAAGTTCCGCATGAGTTGATAGTTCCGGATGAATTCCTTTGTTCAAAAGTTCCGAATGAGTTTTCCTTTAAAAGTTCCGAATCACTTGAAAAGTTCCGAATGAGTTAAAACTTCCGAACGAACTGAAAGTTCTGGATGAACCCAATCTTCCGAATGAACCAAAGTTCCGGATGAATGTAATTTTCAAAAAGTTCCGAATAAACACTTGTTTTTGAAGTTCCGAATCAATTTAAGTTTGAAAGTTCCGAATGAGTTTTTTGTTCAAAAGTTCCGAATGAGTCTAAATGTTCCGGATGAAGTAAAAATTCCGAATGAACCAATCTTCCGAATAAAGTTCCGGGTGAAAGTTCCGACCCAACTTCCGAGCCAAACTTCCGAACGAAGTTCCGGGTGAAGTTCCGGATTAACTTCCGCATGAAAGTTCCGAATCAAGGACAATCTTCCGAATCAATTTCTTTTGGGTATTTTTAAGGTTTCCTTACTGTTTCCTTACTGTTCCTTTACTGTTTCCTTATTTCATATTTATATTTTAACTGTGTCTTTAATTTTAATTTTAATTTCAATTTTAATTTCAATTCAAGTTTTATTAATTGTTATTAATTTAAGTACTTTTAAAATTTAAATTTACATTTCCGTGCATTTAAACTTTTTAGTAACTTAGAAAACTAAAAACCCCTATTTTAGTAACCAAGAACAAATCATTCTACTTAAGGCCGAGATCAATTCGAGAGGATATCGAGAGACATAATTGAACCCCCTAGCAAAATCATTGTATCAAATGGCGCCGCTGCCGGCTCTTCTCGTTAAGATCAAAAGTTTTTTGTGAGAACTTGGATTTTGGGATCCGTTCCCCGGGAACGTTACTTTTTCATAAAAAATTTAAAAATAAAATCCAAAAAAAATATAAAATTTTCAAAAATACAAAAAAATTAAAAAACATAAAAACCAAAAATATTTTTGTTTTGTTTTTCTTTGTTCGTTCTTTTGCAGATGTATGCGCACTCGATCCACGTCTTATCAAGAGCCCGAGCCTCTCGATCATTTAGACATGGCCGGTGTACAAAACAACAACAACATGCCACCTCCAAACAACAATAATAACAACAACAACCCACCTTTCAACAACATGAATAACAACAACAATGAGCCTCAACCGGATAATCGCCCGATGATTGAATTGCTGCAAGCTCATGTAGATGGCAACACGGATCCAATTGTCATACCTCCAATTGCCGCCAACAACTTTGAGCTAAAATCAGGCTTTATCCAGATGGTCTCCGCTCAACCATTCTTGGGGCGTACCATTGATGACCCACATGACCATATCAAGAGATTCTTGCAACTCACCAACACGGTCAAATTCAATGGTGTTCCACAAGAGGTTATCAGGTTACAACTTTTTCCCTTTTCTTTAGAGGGACAAGCCCGGCATTGGCTTGCTAAGGAACCGCCACACAGTATTCTCTCGTGGACGGATTTGGAAACAAAGTTTATCAACTACTTTTTCCCACCCTCTCGTACTACCGCTTTGCGGAATGAAATCATAAATTTTGAACAAAAGTACGATGAGTCGTTCAGTGAATCTTGGGATCGTTTTAAAGATCTTTTAAGAAAATGCCCACAACATGGTTTTACCAAAGTACATCAAATTAATACTTTTTACAATGGTTTAAGCATGAGTGACCAAGATTCACTAAACAGTGCCTCGGGGGGAAATCTTTTGGCTAAGACTTCCAATGCTGCTTGGGATATCATTGAGAGTAAGTCTCGTGTGCAAACCAAGAGTGTTCGGACCAATGTCGCTAGTGCTAGCACTAGTGACAGCGACAAGCGACTTGACAAAATCACTACGCTTCTTGAATCGCTTGTCACCCACACTGTCAGCAACAACAACAGCAGCAACGCTAAAAACGCTCAAATCAGTGCTGTTAACCAACCATGTGAAATATGCGGGGGTCCTCACTCTTACACCACTTGTACCGCCACCCAAGACTACTCTTCTGAGAATGTGAATGCAGCTTATGGCACCTATCCTCAACCCGCTTATCAAGCTAGACCTCAAGGTGACCGTAATTTGCTTAGCTACCGCTCTAACAATTATCTTTCCCCACCCGGCTTTCCTCCAACCAACCCAAACCAACAAAACCTCAATCGCCCTACTCAACAACAACAACAACCTCGTACACCATACATCCCACCTCACAAACAGCAACAACCACCTCAAAGTAACAACCAAGTTTACCAACAACCTGCTTATCAACCACCCGCATACAATGCTCCTCCTAACCAACCCACCGCATTACACCACGAGGTTGCAACCTACATGAGGACCAATGATGTGATCGTGGAAAATCTCCAACAGGAAGTGCGCAACTTGAAAGCAGACTTGGTCAAACAAGGGAACGATTTGAGAGCCGACATGAGAAATACGTTGGATAGCCAAACTAATGACTTGAAGAACATGATGGCTAGTTTTTTCCAAGGTAATCAACCCTCTTCTTCGGGAACTCTTCCGAGTAACACCGTTGCGAATCCAAGAGGGGAGATGAAAGCAATCACTACTCGCAGTGGCAAAGGTACCAAGGAACCCGAGCTTCCTATACCTCCACCGGTGGTTGTGACTAAGGAAAACGAGTCACCTGCTCCTATTCCTCATCTTTCTCCTTCCCCAATTTCTCCACCTCTTCCTTCTACCCCTCCTCCACCCAAGGATGTGAGTGATCCTATTCTCCCAAAGCCTTCCTCTTCTTCCAATATACCTTATCCATCAAGGTTGAGGAAAGAGAAGCTCAAAAGCAAGGACGATATTCAGGTTTTGAACTTTCTTAAGATGTTCAAACAATTGAATTTCAACATCTCCTTCGCTGAGGCTCTCGCTCGCATGCCTAAGTACGTGAAAATGTTTAAAGATCTTCTGAGTGACAAGGAAAAGCTTCTTGATATTGCCAACACCCAACTTAATGAGAATTGCTCTGCAGTGCTCTTAAGGAAATTGCCAACCAAGCTTGGTGATCCGGGTCGTTTCTTAATTCCTTGCCATTTCCCGGGAGTAGAGAATTGCATGGCCCTAGCCGATCTAGGTGCCAGTATAAATCTCATGCCTCTAAGCGTTTGGAAGCAATTATCTCTCCCTGAGCTAGTCCCCACCAAAATGACTTTGGAATTAGCTAACCGTACGGTTGCTTATCCAGTGGGGATAGCCGAAGACGTCTTTGTAGGAGTCGAAAAATTCACTTTTCCTGCTGATTTCGTCGTCGTCGACTACGAGATGGACCCTCGTGTTCCCTTGATCATGGGTCGTCCATTCCTGAGGACCGGTCGCAATCTCATCGATGTTGAAGCTGGTGAGCTTATCATGAGAGTGGGTGACGATAAAATCGTCTTCAACATGGGAAAGTTGTCTAAACAACCTTATTCCAACGAGAGTGTTAATTGTATTGACGTTCTGGATGAGGCTTGTGAAGAACACTTCAAAGATGCTTGTAAGAGTATTCCTACCTCTCTTCCCAATGTTGCAACCGTTTCCTCTATTGATTCATCATTGTCTCTATTTGGAGATAGTGATTTGTTTTGGAACAATCTTGAAGACACCATGGGAGATGTGAATTTAGCTACTGATGATCCTCCCACCGATGGGGATGAAGACATGCATTTCTTTGACAACCTTCTCAACGAAGACAATCCTTCTCCTCCATCTCCCACGGTTATTGCTATCGATACTCCGACTTCGAATACGCCTCCCGTCGAACATCCTCCGGATTTAGAACTTAAGGAGTTGCCGCCCCATCTTGAGTATGTATTC
Source organism: Glebionis coronaria (assembly GCA_025667525.1). NCBI lineage: Eukaryota > Viridiplantae > Streptophyta > Magnoliopsida > Asterales > Asteraceae > Glebionis > Glebionis coronaria. The sequence goes on from CM046880.1 coordinate 23,978,427, forward strand.
CTTGAAGAAGAGAAGAAGTCGCCAGTCATCATTGCTAAGGACCTAAAGGAAGAAGAAAAAGCCCGACTTATCACCGTGTTGAAAGATCATAAGAAGGCTATTGCTTGGAAAATCTCTGATATTCGCGGAATTGATCCTCACTTCTGCACACACAAAATTCTCATGGAGGACGACTTTAAGCCCACAATTCAAAGCCAACGAAGGGTGAATCCAAAAATACATGAAGTCATCAAAACAGAGGTTATCAAACTTCTTGATGCGGGTATGATTTACCCTATTTCGGATTCACCATGGGTTAGTCCAATCCATTGTGTGCCCAAGAAGGGCGGAATAACCGTTGTTCCCAATGAACACAACGAGTTGATTTCCACTCGCCTCGTTACTGGGTGGAGAGTTTGTATAGACTACCGCAAACTCAATGATGCCACGAGAAAGGATCATTTCCCTATACCTTTTATGGACCAAATGCTTGAACGTTTAGCGGGTAATGAATATTACTGCTTTCTTGATGGTTTCTCGGGTTATTTCCAAATACCCATCGATCCCCAAGATCAAGAGAAGACAACATTCACTTGTCCCTATGGCACTTTTGCTTACAAAAGAATGCCTTTTGGCTTATGTAATGCGCCCGGGACTTTCCAAAGGTGCATGTTAGCTATCTTCCATGACATGGTTGAACAAACCATGGAAGTCTTCATAGATGATTTCTCGGTCTTCGGGGATTCCTTCTCTTCTTGCCTTGCCAATTTGGAACGTATGCTTAAGCGGTGCGAAGACACTCGCCTTGTTCTGAATTGGGAAAAATGCCATTTTATGGTAAAAGAAGGCATCGTGCTGGGACACAAAATTTCCAAAGCCGGTCTTGAAGTAGACCGTGCTAAAGTCGATGTTATCGCAAAGTTGCCTCCACCTTCAACCGTGAAGGGTGTGAGAAGTTTTTTGGGTCATGCGGGCTTCTACCGTCGGTTCATCAAAGATTTTTCTCAAATCGCTCGCCCGATGACCCACCTCTTGGAAAAAGATACTCCTTTTATCTTTTCCAAAGAGTGTCTTGAAGCCTTCAACTCGCTTAAGGATAAGCTTACTAAGGCACCCGTCTTAGTTACCCCTAATTGGGAGCTGCCTTTTGAGTTGATGTGCGATGCTAGTGATTTTGCTATTGGAGCGGTTCTAGGACAAAGAGTGAACAAACACTTCCAACCAATCCATTACGCTAGCAAGACAATGACGGGGGCTCAATTGCATTATACGACAACCGAGAAAGAGCTTTTAGCTGTTGTCTATGCCTTTGAAAAATTTCGCCCCTATCTTGTCCTTTCCACCACAATCGTGTATACCGATCATTCCGCGTTGAAGTACTTGTTGACAAAGCAAGATTCCAAACCAAGACTTCTTCGCTGGGTTTTGCTGCTCCAGGAATTTAAAATCGAAATTCGCGATAAAAAAGGAGCTGAAAACCTAGCTGCGGATCATCTCAGCAGACTTGAGGATCCTTACCAAGGGGATCATCCAAACAAAGAAATCAATGATTCTTTTCCCTTGGAGACCTTGATGTATATAAATTCGAATTCTGATGAAACCCCGTGGTTTGCGGACTTTGCAAACTTCTTGGCAGGTGGAATTCTCAAGGAAGGGTTGACGTCTCAACAAAAGAAAAAGTTCTTCACCGACATTAAGACTTACTTTTGGGACGACCCTTACCTATTCAAACAATGTGCCGACCTGATTATTCACCGATGTGTTGATGGACCGGCAGCTTCGGAAATCCTCGATGCTTGCCACAAAGGACCCACCGGTGGTCACTTTGGTCCCAACTACACCGCCAAAAAAGTGTTTGATTCGGGATTTTATTGGCCCACCATCTACCGTGATGCTCACGAGATGGTTAAACGATGTGATGCTTGCCAAAAACAAGGCACGATCACACATAAAGACGAGATGCCTCAGAATTTCATTCAAGAGTGTGAAATCTTTGATGTTTGGGGTATCGACTTTATGGGGCCATTCCCTTCATCTAAAGGAAACAAATACATCCTTGTAGCCGTTGACTACGTTTCAAAGTGGGTTGAAGCCAAAGCTTTACCTACTAATGATGCAAGGGTGGTTTGTAACTTTTTGAAATCGCTGTTCGCTCGATTCGGCGTTCCTCGTGCTATTATCAGTGACCGCGGGACTTATTTTTGCAACGATCAATTTGCAAGAGTCATGGCTAAGTATGGTGTTAATCACCGTCTTTCCACCGCCTATCATCCCCAAACCAATGGGCAAGACGAGATATCCAACCGTGGATTGAAGCGAATTCTGGAAAGAACCGTGGGAGAGCATCGTGCCTCATGGGCTGATAAACTTGATGATGCTTTGTGGGCTTTCCGTACTGCTTACAAGACCCCGATCGGCTGTACGCCTTATCGTCTTGTGTACGGGAAAGCGTGCCACCTCCCCATTGAGTTGGAGCACAAGGCTTACTGGGCCTTGAAGTGGGCTAATTTTGATATTAACAAAGCCGGTGACCTACGCAAAATCCAACTCAATGAGTTGAATGAACTCCGTAATGAGGCTTATGAAAATTCTTTGATCTATAAGGAAAGGACTAAGCTCATTCACGATTCTAAGATCAAAAACCGAGAGTTCCATATTGGAGACAAAGTCTTACTTTTTAACTCTCGGTTGAAAATCTTTTCGGACAAGCTCAAATCTCGTTGGTCCGGCCCATTCACCATTGCCAAAATTTTTCCATATGGTACTCTCGAGCTCGCTCAACCAAATGGCCCCAATTTCAAAGTGAATGGCCAGCGTCTGAAGCTGTACTTCGGTGAGGACATCTCTCAGGAGGTGATTCCATCCCTCACCACGTTCCCCATGAACTAATTTTGGGTCGAGTCAGGCTCGTGACTCGGTTATCAAAAACAAGCGCTCCTCGGGAGGCAACCCGAGTATCTATCCTTTTATGTTTTAACCTCCTAAGTGTAGGGGGACCCCTATCGTGTTTGTCTTTGTGTGGTGTTGTGATTACAGGGATAATTGCACTCTTGGAATCTTTGAAGAACCGTGCTCCCGTGTTATCCGAAATCCGGTTCTATCTCTCAACTATCGTGATTCAATCTTCTTCATACTAACATTTGAAATTGATCACTTTAGTCGTCTCTTCCTTAACTCGAGTTAACCAACGTGCATAATGTCATAAGTGTAGGGGAAACTTTTCCCACATGCTTAAACATTGAGGACAATGTTTATCTTAAGTGTAGGGGGACTTCTATCGAAGTTTTAAGTGGACTTTTCCATGAAAATGCCTTCAATTAACCGGAAAATCATATTTTTCAACATTTTTTCAAATTTTTTATTAACTTTGGCCATTTAGTCGTAATTTTTAAATTTTTATCGTTGCTTTCATATGTATATATTCCGCAATAAAGTCAAAAATATTAATAAAGTGGTGTATCCAGTTTAGAAATCTTTGACATATTAGGCCCGTTGCGTTTATTTTGACTCAACCCGAATAGACTTATCCAAGTTTATTCTAGCTAGTATCCTTAACCATGTAGACCTTAATTGGTTTATTAGGCTAAGTATCCACGAGTCTCGTTACTTGAGATTTTAAATTATGGAGGACGAGAAATGATAGAGTCAATTATAAGTCGGTATTCTTGCACAAGCTCACTTGGTGTAATTATTTGCCTATTCTCCCATCACGTGCTAATAATTTATCTGCAATAAGTAAGGTCGTACGATTTGAAAGGTTACTTAGCTTCTAGCCCAAGATCGTTTAAAAGTTGCTCGGTAATGATAAGAGTTCATAGCCAAGGCATAACTTATGAAGCGGGGCGCGAAGATTGGCGAGTCCGAAAAGGCCCTAACAAGGCATGAGGATTCCATTTTTTGCTAAAGATCCAAAGTGATGTGAAAAGCATTATTCCCAAAGTCAATATGAAGGATCAAGACTCACGACGAAAAGCAATCAACTCCCATAAAGATCATGGAGAAGTCTATCCGAAAAGACCCTAACAAGGTATGAGGATAAATAGATCCAAGTCCGAAAAGGAGGCGGATCGTTGTATCTCAAAATCCCAAATAGAGATTGAAGAAATAATCATGAAGTCGTGGTCAACAAAGTTGGAGTACCTCTCAAAAGTCTCCAAGTGAAGAAACTCTATGAACGATGAGAAGACCATTATCTCAAGCACGTCTCTCAAGATATGAAGTATGAAGTACATGCCAAATATCGGCCCGAGAAAGGTCTCAAATCGTGAACCGAGTTATGCCAAGATATGAACTTTTTGATATCCCGAGAAGTAGTTTTAAGAGATTTTGTCCTTTAGCTAACTATTGATCAAATCGTCCTACTTTGCTTTCAGCCTAAATAAACTATCGAAATAAGTCCAAAAATGCATCTTCATGATCATTCTAAGACAAAAATAAAATATAAGAGATACACCTAGGAATAAGGGAGTTTAAGCATATAATTAAGCCATGTGTGTAAGTGTTTGATTTACTAACTTATAATAACAATGATCTCGTTTTTAAGCTTAGTTTGGGGAACGTGAAACTTGAGGGTGATAAATCTTCGCAGCACCAAAGCCCTAATGTAAGTCCTTGATTTCTCTGCAAGTTATTTCCATCCTTTTGTTTACTTTAAAAGTTTTAATTTCTCTTAGTATTTTAATTTTTGTTTTAGTAGTATTTTAATAAGGCCAAGGTTGATTAATTATGAGAAAAGTGTAAAATTACTTTATCGCTAAGCATTGCATGAGGGCATGGCAATGGTTAAGTGTAGGGGATTTGATAGGTGTGTAAACACCCGTCCTTTTACCACTTAATTCTGGCTAAAACGAAACCAAAACACGTATTTAATATCATTTGTTTGGAATTATGCGTGGTTTTTGTGTTTATTGTGTTTTCAGAGCCAATCGGATGGATAATGGAGAAAACATGGGATTGCACGGGATTTATCAAAGAAAAAGACTCAAGATGAAGTCTATTGTCCAAGAGATGCAAAAGATTTGAAGTCACTGGGCCTATTCGAAGATTTATCGAAGAAAGGGACCAAAGATGGAAGATTTACATAAGTCGAAGAAACTCAAGTCTATTAAACGAATAAATTAAAAGACGAGTTGAATTTAATCGACAACAAATCCCGAATCAGAATCGAAAACGTCAACTTTTCTGAAAAAGACGAGAAGACAAGAAAAACGGGAGAAAGCCCACTCACCAACCAAAAGACAAGGCTATATAAAGCCCTCCCCTCACACAAGAGTGCCAGTTAGTTTTTAGTTTTTCTTCTCTCCCCTTTTTTTCTCCCTTTTAGTTCGTATCATCACCAACACCACTAGGGTGTTTGGTGATCTTGATCTTTGATTTTTAATCTTGTAATTTTCATCTTTGTTTTATCTTGTTAAAACATTAATCATTCAATACAAGTTCTTGTTTAATCTTTCCATTTCATCTTGTTCATCATCATCTTTCATTTCAAGTTTTTAAGTTTTTATTTTATTTGATTTGATCTTCAAAAGTTGTTGGGTTTTGTGTTTTTGTTGATGGGATTTGTAGTTTATGGTTAGTAGATGCTTAGTGATTAGTCTATTTAAGTTTTTGGTGAAAAACTTGGTGATTTTTGGATTAAAATCGTCTTCCTTGTTCTTCGGGGTAAAGTCACTGTTCTTGAAGTTCCCCAGGTTCCGAATGAGCTAAAAACTTCCGGATGAACATAAGTTCCGCATGAGTTGATAGTTCCGGATGAATTCCTTTGTTCAAAAGTTCCGAATGAGTTTTCCTTTAAAAGTTCCGAATCACTTGAAAAGTTCCGAATGAGTTAAAACTTCCGAACGAACTGAAAGTTCCGGATGAACCCAATCTTCCGAATGAACCAAAGTTCCGGATGAATGTAATTTTCAAAAAGTTCCGAATAAACACTTGTTTTTGAAGTTCCGAATCAATTTAAGTTTGAAAGTTCCGAATGAGTTTTTTGTTCAAAAGTTCCGAATGAGTCTAAATGTTCCGGATGAAGTAAAACTTCCGAATGAACCAATCTTCCGAATAAAGTTCCGGGTGAAAGTTCCGACCCAACTTCCGAGCCAAACTTCCGAACGAAGTTCCGGGTGAAGTTCCGGATTAACTTCCGCATGAAAGTTCCGAATCAAGGACAATCTTCCGAATCAATTTCTTTTGGGTATTTTTAAGGTTTCCTTACTGTTTCTTTACTGTTTCCTTATTGTTCCTTTACTGTTTCCTTATTTCATATTTATATTTTAACTGTGTCTTTAATTTTAATTTTAATTTCATTTTAATTTCAATTGAAGTTTTATTAATTGTTATTAATTTAAGTACTTTTAAAATTTAAGTTTACATTTCCGTGCATTTAAACTTTTTAGTAACTTAGAAAACTAAAAACCCATTTTTTAGTAACCAAGAACAAATCATTCCACTTAAGGCCGAGATCAATTCGAGAGGATATCGAGAGACATAATTGAACCCCCTAGCAAAATCATTGTATCAGCTACCCTCCAAGGTTTAAAAGAAATCCTAATTTGAAACCTACTAGTGTGTTTAATAATAGTAAAAGTAATAATGTGGAGTTTAAAAGAGGGAGTGGTAGCAATGAGTCTGGTTCTAATTCTTTGTCCTTAAGTAATGAGCAGATGCTCAAATTAATGAATCTGCTTAATGATAATGCTTCTTCTTCACATGCTCAAGCCAATATGGCAGATATTGGAAATTGTTCTTTCTTTAACTGTAATGTGTTGTTTAATCAACATTTTTACAAGTTTTATTTGCTACTGTTAAGATTGAAGGGGTTAGTTATCATTTTTTGTGGATTGTTGATTCTGGTGCCAACCAACACATGACAAACAAGACTGATAATATGTTTAATTGGTTTGATGTTTCTGATTTAAAACTTACTGTTGGTCATCCTAATGGTACATTGGCTAAAATTACACATGTTGGGAACTTGAAACTTAATAATGGTGTTGTCTTGCTTGATGTTTTAGTGGTACCTGAATATTGTGTTATTTTATTGTCTGTTAATAAGCTTATTAAAGATAGCATGTTAAGAGCTAGTTTTGATGAAACTAAATGTAATATTCAGGATTTGAAAAGGGGAACAGTCCTAGGGACTAGTACTGAATTTTCTGGTTTGTATCTCTTTGACAAAGCTGTAGTGTCTACTGTTAGCAATCGTAAGTTTTTTACTTGTTATGTTTCTAAAGATGTTTGGCATAATAGGTTGAGTCATCTTACTAACATGGTTTTAAATATGTTAAAAGGTTATTTGGATTTAAAACATGTTAACTATGATTTACCTTGTGGTGTTTGTCATAAGGCTAAGCAAATGAGAGAGTCTTTTCCTCTAAGTGATCATAAATCTTTATGTTTTGGTGTACTCATTCATGTTAATGTTTGGGGTTCTTACAAAGTGGTTAGCAGGGATGGATTTAGGTTTTTTTTTACTGTTGTTGATGACTTAATAGATCTATGTGGATGTATATGCTCAAGACTAAAGATGAATTTTCAAATGTTTGTTAGTTTTTATAACTTAGTTTTAACTCAGTTTAATAAAGAAGTTATAAGTTGTTAGATCTAATAATGGTACTGAGTTTGTTAATAAAAATATAAGTGATTTTTTTTACTCAGTGGGAATTTTTAATCAAACCACTTGTGCATATACTCTACAACAGAATGGTATTGCTAGGAGGAAACATAGACACTTGCTTAATGTAGCAAGGAGTCTTAAATTTTTGGGAGATTTCTCTCTTGTTTTGGTCTGAGTGTGTTTTAACTGCTGCTTATTTGATTAACAGGCTTTTTTCCTTTGTTTTGAATGGAAAATCTCCTTTCTGTATTGTTTATGGTAGAGAACCTAACTTTTCTCACTTAAGAAGTTTGGGTGTTTGTGTTATGCTACTATTTTAAAAGGGAGTGAAAAATTTTCTAGTAAATTTGAAAAATGTGTTTTAATTGGGTATGCTAGTAGAAAAAAGCTTATAAATTTTTTGGTCTTGAAAACAGATGTGGCATCTACTCTATAGATGTAAAGTTTTATGAAAATATTTTTCCTTATAAATGAACAATGATAGTGTTGTTCTTGAGTCTGTTAATGAGGGTTCAACTTTGAACTTTTTTGATAGTTTTGAGTCTGAAAACACATCCAAATCTTCAAGTCCCAATGATGATGAGGAAGGTGAGACTTCTTTTTGTAGAGAGGGTGGTCACCACTATAATGAGGATGTGACTACTAACCATAATAGTGAACCAGACATTGCTGAGTCCTCACAGCAAGGTGAGATTACTTAGTAGTTTACCAAGTAGTAGTGGTCAAATGATTGCAACTCCCATAGGAGATAGAAATATTTCTGAGGGCAATTTTGATTTAAATAATCAGGCTCTTGAAAATGTTTTTAATATTGAGACAAAGGAGGTTGGCCAGAGGAAGTCTAATAGGAGTGTTAAGTTTCTTGCTAAATTGAATGATTATGTGTTGAATACTTCTTTGAGATATGGTTTATATAAGTATTGTAATCATTTTATGCTTGATATAAAGAATTTTTGTTTTACATCTGGTTTCAATAAGAATTATGAACCAACATGTTATGAGGATGCTTGTAATGATCAAAGCTAGATTAGTGCTAAGAATCTTAAAATGAAAGCTTTGTATGAGAATGGTACCTGGGATTTAGTTAACCTTCCTATTGGTAGAAAACCTATTAGGTTTAAATGGGTTTATAGGATTAAATATCTTTCAACTGGTGAGATTGAAATATATAAGGCCAGATTTGTTGCTAAAGGTTGTAACCAAAGGGAGGGTATTGATTATGAGGAGACTTTCACTCATGTGGTTAAAATGAGTATTGTTAGATGTTTGATTGATTTGTATGTGCAAAATAATTGGAATTTATATCAGATGGATGTTAATAATGCTTTCTTGTATGGAGATTTGAGTGAGGAAGTTTATATGATTACTCCTCCAAGGTATTCTAAACCTGTGGATAATAGAGTTTGTAGACTTAAGAAATCTTTGTATGGTCTTAAACAAGCACCTAGACAATGGAACAGTAAACTTTCTGAAACTTTGCTTGATACTGGTTTTGTTCAATCTAAAATTGATCATTCATTATATATCAAAACTGATGGCAAAGTCAAGTTGTTTTTGCTTGTCTATGTTGATGATCTTGTGTTAACTGGTAATTCAGAAGTTGAAATTGAAAAATTCAAACAGTTTTTGAATAATAGGTTTAAGATTAAAGATCTTGGAGAACTTAAGTATTTTTTGGGAATTGAAGTTCTTAAAACTGAGAAAGGGTTGTGTCTTAGTCAAAGAAAATATTGTTTAGAACTGTTAAATGAGTATGGATTGTTGGCTTCTAGGCCTGTTGTTACACCTTTGCCAGAGAATATTGTGTTGGCTCATTAAGAGTCTGACGGTGATAGTTATTTGGTTAATATTTCCACTTATCAAAAATTAGTTGGAAAATTAATCTACTTAACTTTGACTAGACCTGATATATCTTATGTTGTGTATTGTGTAAGTCAACACATGCATGCTTCTTTGCAGTTACATTTTGATCTAGGTTTGAGAGTGCTTAAGTATCTGAAACTTGCACCTAGAAGTGGTATTAGTTTTGGTAAGAGTTCTGAAAGCTATAAAGTTGTAGCTTATTCAGACTCTGATTGGGCTAAGTGTCTTGTTACCAGGGGATCTGTCTATGGTTATTGTGTATATGTTAATGGAAATTTGATAATCTGGAAAAGCAAGAAGCAAGTTACCTTGTCCAAATCTTTAGCTGAGGCTGAATATAGGGCAATGATAGCTGCTACTTATGAGATTATATGGGTAGTTAAGATTTTGAGTGAATTTAGTGTAACTCAATTGCTTTCCTTTTAGTTTGTGTTGTGATAATAAGTCTGCTATGCAAATTGTTGCTAATCTAGTAATGCATGAGAAGACTAAACACTTTTATATTCATGTACATCTTGTTAGAGAGAAAGTGACATCTGGGCTTATAAGAACTGTGAAAGTTGATTCTAAAAATCAAATTGCTGATGTTCTAACTAAAGTTTTGGGTTCTTTTGAACATGCTCTCTTGGTTAAGAAACTTGGTATGATAAACCTATTTGGTTAACAAGCTTGAGGGAGGGTGTTAAAAGTTATATTAACTTTTGTGACACAAGCTTGTATGTTGAAGGATTTTTTGGTAAATATTGTTGTGTATATTTTGTGTTGTGCTGTTTTTGGTTGTTTTATATTGTGCAATGACTAGAGTGCTCATATTCTCAATCATTCTTCACACACACACATTGCGATCTCTCTCTCTCGTTTAGGGTTTCATCTAGTTTCATCTGGTTTCTGTTTAAATCATCTTGATCTTGTTTCTTTGGATATTAAGGTTTGTAAGTGTGAGTGATTGTATAGCTGATAGCTACCACTTGATGGGGTTGATGGGGACTATCTTGATTTCTGATTGTATTTGTTTGGTGAGCACCTGTCTTGGGGACTCATCTACTCGTGTATATTGATATAATAAAAGTTAATCACAAAAGATTGGTTGGTTATGTGATTCATTTTTGATCTGGTTGGTTTTGATATTATTTTTACGAAGTTGTACACAATCTCAGTCCTGGATGCTATAATATGTGAACCCTTTAATTTGTACGTATAAACGTTCCTAATTCATCCATATATCTTCCTCCCGAACAATCTTCTCTATCATTAGGACCGTGAACCTTTTAGTGTATAAAAATTAAAAGAAACAATGTCCTAATCTTTTTGGCACGTTGTCCGTTTGACTGATGTCATGTGTGGGAATGCAGAGGGTTCTTCATGATCGTTTGTCGTATGTACATAACTCGTAGATCAAACGATTTCTCAACGTGTTTAAATATCCAAAAAGTCTAGCAAACGGAAGGGGGTGGGGGGACAAAATATGTGACTCGGGGAAAGTGACCGATGAGAAACAGTAAGTACCAATGTTAGTCGTCAAACGACTACTATAGGATGGCAGTATAAGCATCAAAGGTTCATGTGGTTCTTGATTGTAGATGAAGTTACCATACTGTTTACGATAATGCAATCTTTTATTTTGATTGTAACATACTTTGAGCTTTTGATAAAATAATAATGTCGCTGAAAATTCCTCAAATAATAAGTTTTTGATACAATTCTGGGTGCATAGGTTCATATAGCAAGGAGAATGGACTTGTAAATGACCATGTAACGCATTTCCTTTTTCTTCAAACTTGTTAGTTACTATCTAAACCTTGTAAATCAATAATAAACTCCTAAAAGCATTAGATATCCCATGTGTAATCACGTACTCTTATAGCAAAAGTGTTGCCAAATTAACACTTTTTTTCTTATAACACCAAAGTACCATATAACACAAAAGACACTCCTCTCTCCATAACACCACATTTATGATGTCATCAAGTACCTCAATTTTTAGCATTACACACGAGAAATACCCGAAAACTCAGAGTAGTGGTATGGGTTTCGTGTCATCATTTTGACGTTTTCCAAAACTATTTGATATGGTGATGGTAGCTCAGCACTTGAGAAAGTAAGATATGATGTAAGGTTTGTGCCATCGAATAAGGTTATCAAAGATAAAGTCATGACTGAATTCATCCACATTTTCTACCATGTTAAATAAAAATGTCACACTTAATGATATAATTCTAGTTTGATTTGTAAATGGAGGGTGCTACCCTAAGGTTGGGCCAAGTTGTTGGACCCACATCAAAATTTGTGGCTGTGCTGCGGCCCATGAACACATTTGTCTTGGGGGTTACTACGCCTTGTTGATCTTTTCAAGCTTATTGGGTTGCTTAAATGTAATAGGTGCAAATACATGGCCCGAATTTTATAGCTTTAGGACTGGTGACAGGTCCAGTGTATGCTAATAAATACCGGTGATGCATCATGAATAATTTTATGTATGCTAATAAATACAGTAATACTACTTTGTGTAAATACTTCATTTGCAAATGGTTAAATCATTTATGTAATAAATAATGCGACGTAACCTGTTAGTTTACTTTTTTAACTGTTAATTGATCAACAGGCTTTTGAATTATGATTCGTGTAAATGCAAATGCTACACAAAGAAGGGTCATACTATCCCTGGCCACAAAATATATTTTTTTACCTTTTCTGATTTAGTCTGACACAGGTTTTATCATTTTCTTTTCCGTGTTTTTTTGCCAATTTAATATTTTTGACCTATCAAACATTTTAATTTTCATTCTGTATTTTCAATTTCACAGTTTTATAAAACAATATTACAAAAATATAAAAAAAATAATAAAATAATAAAAAATTACAAAAATTTAGAGGGAATGGATGGTGTGTTTTAAGGGTTATGGATAAGCTAGCCCACAAAGAAATGACTGTCAGTTTAAGTATAAAGTACTCCCTCCGTCCCAAAATTATTGTCCCCCGACAAAAAACACACAGTTTAAAAAAAGTACCACCTTTTCAGCTTTCTCTCTCTTACTTTTTACAGAAAGACAGTTTTACCCTTAACCAATTAATTTAAAACCTTTTAAAAGTTTGTAATTATGATTTCAATTAAGGGTAATCTAGTAATCTCGGTCTAAAATTCCTACCTATTTTTAGAAGTTTTATAAGTGGACAATTAATTTGGGACAATCCGAAAAGGAAAGAGGGACTATAATTTTGGGACGGAGGGAGTAATACTTTGTATGTAGGAGCGGAACTAGAGTATAAATTTATCAAGTGCATAAAATTTGTAAGACGAGTATCTACAAAATACAAAATTTTGAGACCGGGTTCATATTAAAAAAAATTGAGATTTTTAGTAAATATATACACTACGTGACAAAATTCCATCGGGTTACCGTGCATCCCCGAGAATCCCCTTAGATCTGCCCCTGTTTGTATGTAGGACGACAGGTTGCCCAAGCCTGATTATTGTGGGTCCAAGCTTAATTGTGGGCTTATCGTTCATTAAGTTTATTATTTTAATTAAGTTGTTTAGTGTTAAAGTTATGTATTGTGTATAAAAAGACTAGCTAAAAGACCCGTGAAATTCACAGGTATTTTTAAGTGACATTAAAAAAGAAAAGAAAATACATTGCGTATTATCAAGTTATAAGTTAGAAAGAACCATATAAACACAATAGTCAAAAGATAAAAGAATGAGTATTTGCAAAAGATAAAGTCAAAATATATATAAGTCCAGTGTGTGGTTTGTAGCCGATTCAATCGAGCAGATAATTGGGTATTTGCAACGAAGCTAAAATATATCCTAACTTTCTTAGTAAACATTATAGCAAAAAAAATATATTATGATTACAATATATCTGATAATGCATATACAGCCTCAACATGCATATACCACCTCAACCTCAACATCTATAAGACTCACATACATGAGTCTAAACTGTATATATCACCTTATGATATATTCTTGATAAGATCCATTAATATGGATCTAGAGACTAAAAAGGGGATTATCGCTCTACGTCTTTATGTAGTTCTTGGTGATATAATCAAGAGTGGGACAATAAAGTAGCCATTGTAAGCTCGAGTGCATCCTTCAACGTTACACTCACATCTTGCTCCATGCTCTAATTTTGCATCAGATGTGTATAAAACCGGATATCTAAACTCCAATATGCAATATCAATTACATAGCAAGAGAGAATAATAACTTTCTTCGAAGCACAATATAGAGAATGGGTATTATGAAATCTCGTACACCAAAAATTAAAGCGTTTAATATACCGTTCTTGGACCAATACCTCCATCTATGATAACTGGTATTCAGCCTTTAACGGATGAAACATAATCAACTCCTACTTCCCCACCTTTAATGATTTCCATCATACACGATTACATTCTAAACTTTAATAGCTGCCATACCATCCTTGTGAGTAAGTATGTCATTTATAATGACTTGAATGCTTGTAATGACCCTTGACCTAGCAATGCCTTGGTAAACGAATGAAAAGTAATCACTTCTGTATCTTTTGTGTGTATTTTAAGGGTTCAGTGTCAATATGAATTAGAAAATTATGAAAAGTAATCAATGGTTTATACCTTCCAAGAAGATATTGGATGCAAAAGTTTCAATATTTGAACCCTCGTTATTCAAAAGCAAAATACTCGAATAATAATATTAATGTTATGTAAAAAATAAGATATTTTCATTTAGAGTGTCTACTTTAGAATACACAAGATCTTCATAGTTCTTAGCCTCGGCTACAGTCATACTACATCAAGTTACCAGGTGACACTCCCATTAATTCCTCACAGGACATGAGCATACAACCTACGATATGTTTGGCCAGCATACTCAGCCATATAAGACAAACTTCCTAAGAAAAAAACAATGAGATTAAGTGCAAGTGTATTTGCTTCTTTGGTAAACTAAAATACAGATAAGAGTAATTTTTGCTATTCGTTCGTTTAGGCCAAATCCTAACCTTGTTCTTAATCTATTTTTGCATGAATCATCCTTATCTTGAAACTATATACGTAACACCATTTGTATAAAGAACATAGTCAAAGTGCAACAACTCTAATACATCATAATTCAGAGAATATGTGAATAAAATCTCATCAAACGGAATAACAAATTAAAATCTAGAAGATTTTTAATATTATAATAAACTTAATTATTATTATCATTACTTCACTACAATAAGAGTGTTGAACATTTTTATATATATTATTTCAACAATAAAAGTATTGTTACAAACGACATATATATAAAGTATAAATATGAGTTCATATAACACATGAATTTCATTTCAATCTGTATGAGTAATTTCATATCAACCTGTATGTGTTTAAGTGCATCAAAATTCTAATGCCTATAGTCGTGTTCAAACATTTGACATATTCCATATTGTTTTTGTTTTTAGTGACCTCAAATCGACCTATTTTTACTTTTTGACCAACATTCTCTAAGCACTCATTTAGGCACCTAAGTTGAGCTTTGCTCATTGAGTTTCTTAGAGGTCAATTTTGGGTTAAAGTAGTGTAGATGGTAAATAAACTGAAAAAGTTGTGAGCCATCTATAGCATATCAAGCGTAACAACATAAAAAATTGTATTGCTATTACTTTAAATGAATTCGACAACTATTTTAGTGACATATATTGTTTAAAGTGTTGATGTCATGATCATCTATATTGTGAACCAAATAGCTATTGCGTAAGAGGTTTAGTAGCCCGTATATGGGGTTTTAAAAGAAATCCAAGACAACCAAAATGTATTCCTATAACAAAGAACTTAGAATAATGTGTACTTTTTCACTAACCTATTCATGTAAACCAACCACGTCTTCTTTTTCAGCACGTAAAGCACATAAAAGCTTTATAAATATTGTGAATTCATTGACAAAATGACAACTTTAACAGAGAAAGTATTAGGCATGAAAGTATGAACGTAAACAATTACTTACAATTCGAACTGGTTTGGTCCAGTTTTGCTTCTCACCAACAAAAAAGTGGACACCAAATTCTTTTTCACTTTACGAATCTCCTTAGAGGTATGTACAACCCATTCAAAACAAATGGTCAATATATCAATAACAAAGATAATTTCTCACTCTCATATGCTTCACACTTTAAAATAGAACTTATTTTATTAGGTGACTTAGATATAACTATAGCATAAGTATATTCTAATAGGCAGACTTCTTATGACAACATTACTATACAATTAGCATCACTTTGTTTAACTTATCATGTTTACCTTTAAATTAGTGATCACAGTTATTCGTTAGAAAAATACTAAAAGATGTGCATGACTTACGTGTTGTCACTTAGCCGATATATGCGGGGATTAAGCAACTCGGTTATACCATCATCTACCTCACGAGGATAGCCGTTGATACGTCTACATATTTTTTAAAAACGCACAATCATTTTATACGACACTTCTAAAAATACATGTTAGGTTAAAATTAAAAGGAATCCATCACCTAACTGAGATGGTTTTAGGATTAGTTCCAGAAGTTATTGAACTGTCATCAATACCAATCTTAAGTATTCTCGTCTTAACAAAATAGTTGAAATTATCGAGATATTCCATCGCCAAACCTCACACCTGTAATGCCAACAAAATAAAATTTTAATCCTTTAAACTGTATTTATTCAAAGTATATCTATGAGAACTTTCAAGTTTTGCTACAACACAAATGAACTGAACTCAATTATTCTAAATTTAATTTAAATCTAAAAAAAGAATTGAATAAATCAGAAAATTACTAATTTTATGACGTGTGCAACTGGTTGAATCGAAACGAACAGTTTTCGTGTTTCTGAATCAGCGATATTGAGGCGTATTCTAAAGTGGTGGTGTCAAAGAACGCACATCGGTTTTTCTTTCTCACAAATTGTAACTTATCGTACTTGTGAAGTTTCAATCAAGTGATATGTTTATATCAAATTAAATATTGGGGACGATGAGGTTTTGGAAACACGCTTGGTTTTGAAGATGAGTTTCAAATAATATGATTTAGTCAAATGATATTTGATTGAGGCTAATGATAAGGTTTGCGATTTGATTGAGACACATTAAACATTAATCATTAATAATACGTTTTCAAGATGGGTATCTTTTTAGTTTTCAATGAAGGAGGTTGTATTATGTATAAAATTAGGGCTAAAGTTTTGGTCACTCAAAACATTCCGAGTTATGGTTTTGTAATTTTTTATGCATTTGATCATTGTACAAATTGTCTAATTATGGTATGATATTGATGTCGATTTTAATGAGACTTTTTAAATATGCGTATATTTATTTGAAAAGATTAAGAAAGATTACAAAAATATATTTATTAACCTATAATCAGTTTGTATATTTGAAACAAACTTTAAGGACTTTACAAACATAGAGTTACCGTAATAAATTGTATACGTGTAGTATTTTTTCCAATACATTAAAACGCATGTTTCAATTGATCACATAATTATTTTTTTAATTGTTTTTTAAAACAAGTTTTTATTTTTGTAAGTTAATTATGAAATGGTTTTCATGACACAATTAATAGCAAGCTTTACAAGCAAGCTTTACAAACTTGTACAAATATATTATTTTAGGAAGGCTATTAATTTTTGCAAGGTTAATGAACTTGTAAAGAACTTCATTTTATTAGATTAAATAGACAGATAGATTTTTGTTATAAACTTTTCACGCTGGAATTATTTTTCTTTATAAACATTTTGTTAAAACTTTCCTAAACAACTTGTATTTTTGAAACCTTTATAAAAATTTGTACACTCTGATGAACAATATAAAAATGAAGGATAATTATTTTTTAATATGTTATCTAAAGGATACATAATTTTTCTTAAAGAATAATAACTATTTACAAAAAATCGTGTTTTAACTTTTTTTTGTAAACACTGTATTTACCATTAGTTTAGAATTATTTATTATTATAAAATCTACGAAAACTATTTTTTTTACTAAATTCGCACAACTGATATTTATAACATTTTTTATAATTTTTTGACTAAATCTTTGTTAAATAATATTTTGCAAAAACTTTTTTATTCCCGAATCTTTTTTTAAAACCTTCTTTAAAAGCTCTTATTTTTGGAAATTCTTTTAATAGCCATTTAATTTTGTTGCATTATGTTCTTTTACATTTAGGCTAATAACTTTTGAAAGAAATTACTATTACAATGGATCATGGTTCAAAATTACACGTGGCAGCACCATAGTTAAAGTTATATTAGGAAAAAAATTAATTAGATGGATCCTTTAAAAGTTGTACAATGACTGCTTTCGAGAGTTGTACAAAACTGTGTTTTATTAGATATAATAGATATGACACCTTTTATGTTATGCATTCAATAAATATAAAATATTGTGTTATTTTACATGGTATCAGAGATGTAGGTAATACTTATCCTCTGGTCATCGGTTACTCATCTATGATCCGGGGTATCCGTTTACTTTCTTACGCGTTATTAATTTCAATGATTTTTTAATATAAAACAAATCCTAAGATCTAAACCCTAGCCGGCATAACATATCTCTTATTATGTTGATATAATCAATAAATATGTTTTTTTCATCATCATTATTCTTTGTTTTACCGTCGGAGATCATTGTCTTTTTTTTAAATAGTTGGTAAAAAAATATCGCTACTACCTAAAGGAAATATCGCTACTACCTAAAGGCAAATCCAGCCACACAAAGAAGGAAGACGTAAGTAGCAAACCACTATGTTGTCAACTACAATGAATCGCTCAGACAAACAACGAAGATGGAGAAAAGAAGAAGGCCTTTTATTTTAACTTGTACGTCCGGATGCCTCCCGTTTTAACTGCAAGGAAGTGTAAAATGATAGGTTGCTCAAGCCCAATTGTGGGACTTGTGATCCATTAGGTTTGGAGTTTTGATTAGGTTGTTTTAATGTTAAAGCTACGTATTCTATATAAATACATATGACATTTCTTATGTTATGCATTTAATAAATATAAGTATTTTCTATTAATTTTGTGGGTCTTTCTTGATGGTTCGAGTCTAGAAATCTGATCGTTTAGATGGTCTAGTTCGAATATCGGATTTCAAATATCATATCATTTAAAAAGAAGTAAAATTTGTAAGACTTGTATAACACACCAATCAAGTAATTCGGATTAAATATAATTATAGGGTCATTGGTACTACTGTAATAGGTTTCACGTTTTTTTTTTTTTTGTCTATTGAGTTGTATTTACCGTGTTAGTTTGCTTTTCTTACCCTATGCAGTAAAAATAATGACCTCTTAATGCCAATTTGGTAATAATTAGTGGATACATCAATAATGCACATGTTGTTAACGACATTTATCCTCACATGTAAAGTACTTTTATCGTAACTATTCAACAAGATCTATTTCTTTGTTGAGAAATAATGGGATGGAGCCCATACACAATACTTTGTTTATAGCGTGGTGAAGTGTCAGCCGTCTTTAGTGGTTTGTGGGCTCAAGTTTAATTTCTAATCATAAAGCTACTTCGCCACTTATTTTAGATGCCTAGCAAAAATGGATATGCTTTTTTCTCATCAAATTACAATACTAACCTTCCCTAGATATTTTTTTGTCACTATCATTTGTGATTTATGTCACGTGAATATTGCCTCTTCGTTGTCCACGGTTGGTGTTTTGAATACTGTAAATTATTAGACGGTAATGACTTAAGCCCGGTTGTATGCAAGGGTCCATTAAGGTTTCATGTATCTTTTTAAATAAATGCATATCAATAATACATAACACTTTACGGGGTTTTCTATCTATTTAACATGGTATCATGAGCACAGGTGGATCTAGTCGGCCACCATGAGCCGCTTCCTCATTGTCTCTCTACCACCCCGTCAAAACTCTCATCTCCATCATCTTAATGTCGGCCGCCATGAGCCGTTTCTCAAAACTTCTTCTATTCTATTATCAAAATATCTCCAAACTTACTTGTCGGTCGTCATGAGCTGCTTCTCAAAATCAAATCTATCTATCTTGATAATCAAACTCTAATCGGCCATCATAAGCCGTCACTATCTCCATCAAGTGTGGATCTCAACAAAGCAAGTCTCATAAGCCGTCACTACCTCCATAAAGTGTGGATCTCAACAAAACAAGTCTAAAGAAGCAATGGGTTGTGTTTAATGATTTATATTTTTACTGTTTATGTTTTTCTTTTTCTTTTTTTTTTTTTAAATATTTTATGGTTTATGTTAATCTCCAATCCGAGCTTTCGTGATTTCACCGCTCGGATTACGGGGAGTATTAGACGGTAATGGCCCAAGCCCGGTTGTAGGCAAGGGTCCATTAGGGTTTCATGTATCTTTTCCTATAAATACATATCAATAATACATAACACCTTACAGGGTTTTCTATCTATTCAATATGGTATCATGAGCACAGGTGGATCTAGTCGGCCACTATGAGCCGCTTCCTCATTGTCACTGTACCACCCCGTCAAAACTCTCATCTTCTTCATCCTAATGTTGGCCACCACGAGCCGATGCCTCATTATCTCTCTACCACCCGTCAAATCCATCCATATCCATCATCCTAGTGTCGGGCATAATAAGCCGCTTCTTAAAACCAAACATCTTCATCTCTATTATCAAACTCTCTTCATCTCTGTTATCAAAATCCGTAGGCCGCCATAAGCCCTAGTTATTTTTTTTCAAAAAATACTTATTTCTTTTTTTAACCAAAAAAAAAACGTCATCCTACAGATGGCCCTCAATTGACGTTGTTGATCTCATTTGTTATTCTTGAGATTTTTTTTTCCTTTTTTGCTTTTTTATTTCCTATGTTTAATATCTTCAATAGCAAATTTTATTTCTTTCCTTCGTATTTTATTTCTTTCCTTCCTAATTTTCTTTTCCTAAAAAATATCTAAGCATCCTGCACAAGTACAAGATTACAACAAGAAATCAAGTTTCTCAAAGATAAAGATTTCTCGCCTTCTACAAAGTTTAATTTCAGTTGGATCGTTTGAAGATCTCCCGCTTCAACTGCGGGGGAATATTAGAGTATCGATTATTAGTATAGTCGACCCAAGCCTGATGTGTGGGCTTAGGGTTCATTAGGGTTAAGTTTATAATGCATTGTAATCTATAAATAGTGATCATAAATAAAGTTTATATGCATGGGGTTTTCTACCTTTCAATATAAATGTGAGTGATGCTATCATAGATTTAAAATTAAACTTTAAAGTACTTGAAATATCTCATCTGTATTTTCAAAACAAAATACTATATTGGGGTGTAAATGAGACGAGACAGTTCGCGAGTTACTCGAGATTGATTCGTAAGCTACTTAAAATTGATTCAATATAAATAAGTCGAGCTTGAGTTTAAGCTAATTGAGTATATTTTCGAGTCGAGCTTGAGCTCAAGCTAATTGAGTATATTTTCGAGTCGAGTTCGAGCTTGATAATACTCAGCTCGTGAAGTTCGTAAAGTTCGCGAGTCTTACCGATAGTAGCGAAGCCAAGAAATTAGAAGATAAGGGGAAAAAAAGTTACGTGATTGAAAATCACATAGAATAAACTTTCACAAAACTTTAAGACCTCATGGTGAGTAACTAAATACGGCAAGACTGTCGTTAAAAAAACGTCAAGAACCACACCGAAAATTTTTTCTCCTTCACGAAATATTGGAACAAAATGAATCTAATGTTTTAGAGAAACAACAATGTGAAAAGAAAACCTAGCAACAAAATAATACATAGCGAAAAATATTAGTAATGATTAGCTTACTTAAAAAAAAATGTATATTCAATTTTGCCTCTTCCAACATTATTTGAAGTACTATATACTAAGCATACAATTAAGAATGAGTTACAAACGCTTTAACTTTTTGTTTATATAAGGTTGCCATTGAAAATAATATTTTCAACTAATTATACTCCATTGAAGTATTAAAAAGTATTAGTTCAAAAAAAAAGAATATTAAAAAATAAAAGTTTTCTATATAACTTAGTTAACGAAGTGGATTCTAAAGACTTTTAAAATAAACTATGATTTAAGTTCATTTAGATACCAAAGTTTTTATTGAATACGAGGATATATGCCCGCGTTCCGCTGCGGGTTGCTGAAACTTACGCTGTTTTGGACACATAACCAGTTGTTAGGATAAAAAAATTGACATTAGAGGTTTCAGTTCACGGTTACATAACCGCATTTGTTACACATCATGTCATCCTAGTTTAACTATCTGTTGTCGGATGAATTGTGCAGTTTGTGCAATTTTATCACTTATTATATCCCATATTGGATTTCTACAAACGAATTTGATGCAGTACTATATCAAATTAAGAAAATATATTTGTACTTAACTGGAACATCAAACTATGAGAGTTAAGGTGCTTGTTGAATCGGGTACGCCGATCTCTAAACTGTTTCTAATTTCTAAAATATACCAAGTCGATGCATTCCTGAATACCAAAACCACAACAACAGGTGTCTGAATTTTGTCTCAAATACTCGTGTTCCTTAACCTTCTCCATCATACCGAACCCGGTCAGTCAGGTGCACGCCTGAAATGAAAAAAAATGTTATACCGAACCTGCTTCAAGTCAAAATAAAAAGACATATTTTCTAAATAAGAATGCGTCTGCCACCGCTGCTAGTTTTAGACATTGGGCTATCTGAATTGTCGCCAAAAAAGCAATTCCAAGGTTAGTTACGGGTTTACCTGTTGGAGAGATATGGAGCTGATTTGAGGTTCATATAACTGCACCCCATCAGACCAACTTCGCAAAACAATACACCTGTTATCATAAACCGTGCGTATGATAAGAGCCCATCACCAACGTCGCACACATGTGACCATCGTCGCCCTCCTTGTACAGCGCCAACAAAAGCAATGGTAAAGGAGCATAAGACGTAAGTATTAGACCCTATTAGCAACCGTAGAGCATAAATTGTATATCCGTTTATCAGCTTTCAGGTTATCAAACATTTTTCAGTTGGGACCGAATGAAAGGGCAGATAGTTCTTGTAGGACTTATGCACACGACTTAAAAGAACAAGAAATAGAGATGATGAAGAACAAGATAAAAACTAAGAATGGAAGATTAGATTAATGAAGAAGAAGAAAGAAAGAACAAGGAAGAAGAATGTGTAATCCTAGTGAGAGAAAGACAAGAACTTTCTCTCTCTACAAACTAACACACTAGAAAAAGAGAAAAGGCACACACACAAATGAGGGGTTTGTTTCCTTTTATACTAAGAAGGAAACTTGACAAAGGCTTTCCTCATTTGTGTGTTCGGGACTAATTCCCGTTACTTACATAACAATAACGTAGAACTCTCAACACCATTGAATAGTATTTTCCACGAGCTTCGCAACGATATATTATATATCCATCACTTTAAATACTTCTAACAATCTCCCCCTAAGGGGTGGTCACATAATATGTGACTTCACTTCTTTGACCATCACTTTAAATACTTCTAACAATCTCCCCCTAAGTGGTGGTCATGTATTTTGTGACTTCACTTCTTTGTTGTTGCACACTTTGAAGCTCGTTGTCTTGAGAGTTCTTTCACAGTTCCTTTCATGACTTCTGATCTTGAATCTTTAATCTTAGCCTTGACTTGATCTTTACACTTTGCCATCTTGTGATCTTGTGTCTTTCCCCACATACTCATTCTTTGTAGTATTGTTAAAAGCTGACAAACAATCTCCCTTGATCATCAGAGTAGCGGAAGTCTTTGTCTTTAGATGTTCTTGAGCTTTCTTCATTTACATGAGCATGTGGTCTTGAACTACGACTCTTGATGTTACTCCACCGTTTGCATTCCCCCGGTTTCCCGTTATACAGTACGAATATTGTACATGTGATTAGGTAAGTTCTAAGAACTTCCTTGACAGGGTTTCCTGCTGTGGTAGCCGTTCTCAATACTTGAATATATCGAAAGATAATTCATAGTAAGGAGTGAATCATGCAGTTCCATTCTGCTGATTAAGTCGTCAATTCAATTTCTTGGAACAAGTCTGAATCAATTAAGAATCAAACCATTGTTGCTTTCCAGTTGACACAAGTTTGATTCATATAGATTCTCACAAGTTACCTACCGCAGTGCTGTTTGATGATGACACTGGAAGGATTTCCATTCGTCACTGTAAGTACTAATAAGTATTACTCTGAATGTTCTGGCAAGATCATAAAGATATTGCGTCGAGACCTGGAACGAGTTTGAATCAGTTAAGAATCAAACCACTATTGCTTTCTAGTTAACATATGTTCAATTCAAGTGAATCTTACATATGACCTACCGCAGTGCTGTGTGATGTTAACACTGGAAGGATTTCCATTCATCACTGTGAATACTAATGAGTATCTCTCTGAATGTTCTGGCAATATCACAAGGATAGAGCGTAGGACTCTGTAATTTATCGCATGTGTTCTAGTGATGGACAAAATTGATATAAGGAATAAGTGTCCTAATGAGATTTTCTGATGAATCTCGTTGGCTCTAGACTCTATAAGTGCACTTTTATTTGGTGATCGGAGGCTGGAGCAGACTGCCACCTTTTCAATATCTACTATCTCGGAGTGAGAAAGTTGATAGAAATGAGTTGAACTCCGTGACAATAAAACAAACTTCTTTTGAGAGAAGCTTGAGTAGGCTGGAAAAGGTTGTGCATTGCATCACTGGGTCCATGATGCTTTGTCTTCAATACCAGAAATCATCAACGTGATTCTGATAGAAGATGTATTGACCCGGTTTCTGCCTAAGTTGTATGGAGGGCTATTTTCTTTACACCCTTTATCCTTACATTTCTTTTTTATTCTTCAATCCCTTCAATGCTTACCAAGACGTCATAACTAACACCTTGTTGTGATTGTTCTAGTTCTAGCTTAAGTCATTAGTCGGCATTATTCCCGTACACTCAACTACTCCATCTTTCCTAAGGACTTCTATTTTCTAATGGATTGTCCCTGGGAAGATCCCTCCGGTTCTGGTTAGATCATAGGACGAATACCTAACCACCTTTTGACACCAATATCGTCGTGAATAATTGTGTTGAAGGTATAGATATCGTAACCAGAAAAAACTTTCTTAATCACCAACGCTCCCCTACATATGTGCATCATAAAAAGAAAGCTTTTTGCACATATTAGGAAGAGAAAGCACTTATATCAAAGATCTTATCCAAGATAACACATTTTAATCACTATTCTCCCCCTCAAAAATTGCATGACATTGAATTTTTTGTGAAACTAACGATGAAACATGGAGAGAATAATGTTGCATGAAAGTTTGTACTCCCCCTCGAAAATAATTTCTATTTAAAATTAGGGGAGTATATGAGCACACAGTTTTGAAATACATTGAAAATTTGTGCTCAAAAACCCGAGAAAACTTATTTTCCCGTTGTTAAGGAATAATGTACATAAATGAACATTTTCCTTGTGTTCATGAGCTTAAAACTTTGAATGTTTTGATATAAGCCCATGACCGAGAAAAATTAATTTCTCGTTATTGAGGATAAGTCAAAGACTTTCCTTTCTTTGGGGACCGGGTTATAGTCTGACATGTGACTATAAACCATTATGTTGAGCTCAAAACGTTGAATGTTTTGTGACAAGCTCAACCCGTGATAGATTGCTCTACCCGTTATTAGGATAAGTTATCTTTAAAGATACACTCTCCTTTATTTGAAGTTCGAGTTACAGTCTGACATTTAACTGTAAGTCGTATTCATGAGCTTAAAAACATGGAATGTTTTTATGGAAAGCTCAGGACCGAGAAAATTTGATTTTCTCGTTGTTAAGGATAAGTTATCATCCAGGATGAACTTTCCTTTCTTTGAGGCATGAGTCACAATCTGAGGTA
This sequence comes from Glebionis coronaria, assembly GCA_025667525.1. Taxonomy (NCBI): domain Eukaryota; kingdom Viridiplantae; phylum Streptophyta; class Magnoliopsida; order Asterales; family Asteraceae; genus Glebionis; species Glebionis coronaria. The sequence continues at coordinate 24,003,741 of CM046880.1, forward strand.
ATTGCAAATCATTCGAAGAAAAAAGAAATGACATGTTTTGAAAACATTTGAACTTTCATTCGAGCTTTATGTACACACCCTGTCGTTATTGAGCGACATTTTCTAGGCACGTCCATATTATCGAAACTGAAAGACATGTCGAGAAGAATATTTTTGGTATTTTTGAAAGATTTTCACATTTTTATTTTGTTTTTATAGGTTTTATATTTTTGTATTTTGATTTTCAATGTTTTCGAAAATAATCTAAAATAGAACTTTGTATAGCAGAAGAAGGTGATGTCGAATGTACAGAATTGGAACCCTTTGAAGAAATGGATTCAGAATCCATTGTTGTACCTGCAATGACAGAAGAAGAGTTTGCACAAATACTAGTGTTGGGAGTAACAAATGTATTTTCTACATTTAGAACACTCGCATTAGTGCTGGAGCAGGTGTCATCACTCTTCTCGATGGGAATCCACTTAAGACCAACTTCCTTGAAGATCCGACCCGTTGGTTTCCACTGAAGACTAGATCTAAGAGTAGTGTTCTCTTGTACAACGGAAGACTTCTTAGGAGAGAAACTAGGTCCTACATTGATCCGCCTTGAAGATTTCTTGTCATTGCTTTTCTTTGTGACGGGTGTGAATCTCCTTGTTGTCTTATGGGATTCTGCATTCTTTCTCTGTGTGAAGGCACGAGAGTTTACCTCATAAAGGTATTGTAGAATGCAATTAGCATGGTTTCCATTGTGAATACCCTTTTTGCATGTGGGGCATATAGAGAGTTTGAGATTCTCGAAAGTCCTTGTGTACCTAGGATTTGCTGACCGTGCAGGCACCTTGTTCGATACACGACTACTCATTGGTGGTTGCCAATTCCTCGGTTGTTGGGAAGGGGTCCTAGGTTTTGGTTGATTACCATTAGGAGTGTGTTTAACTCTATCGGTTGTTGGTTTACTAGTTTTTGAATACACGTGGTTTAATTTCTGAATGTTCCCTTTTTGCTACCCCCTAGGTTGTTGGTTTGACCAACGTCATTTGAACCTTTAGATTACTTTGTGGGCATAAGAGTTAGACACTTGGGAGTACTCTTAGAAGTAGTGCAAGTTGCATTCACAGAGTTGTGTTTAGCAAGAGTGGGTTTTCTAAATGGAAGAACATAGGGTGATATGGCTGGTTTTGGTACAGTCGATGGCACATCGATATTAGGAGGTAACCTAGAAACATTAGAAGGCGGTTTTCCTAAGATAGATGGCTTTGGTACTTTGTACGCATTGGGTTGACTAACAACTGATTTTACAACCTTAGCTTCCACAGTTTTTCCACCCATCTTTCCAAAAAGTTTCTTCAACTCAGCAGTCGCGATGTCTTTGTCTTGCAGCTGAGCTTTCAGATCAGAAATATCCTTACTCTTTTCATTCAATTCACGAAATGATTCAGAGAGTTTTACTTGTAAATTACTGTCATCAGGAACTTTTCCAACTTTGTTTTGCAAAGCAAGTTCAAGAGAATGACAATGTTTCTGAAGAAAATCATATCGGTGTTGAAGAATCGTGAACTCTTTTTGATTAACATTTGTTGAAGGCTCACTGTCGCGACATTCACCTCCTAACTGAGCTTGCAGCTGTCCGATTGTTTGTTGCAGTTCATTGTAAGCTTTATCATACGAGAGTTTGTCATCCTTACATTCATCACATTTTTTGACATATTTATTCCAAAGATCGGTGAATTCGTCGTCCTTTTTGATGACATAAGACTCCATTTTCTCTTTCGTACGATCAAGCTCATTTTGGAGGGTTGCATTGTCTGACACAGAGATGTTTACCGCAGCGGGGTTACTATCAACACAATCACCACTGTCACTTGCTTTCGAGAGACATGCAAGGTCGCTTTCCAAAACTTTAATTCTATCAAGAGATTCATTAGCCTCCTTCGCCAAAGATTTAAAGTCTTCAACAAATTTGGCTAGTTCTTTTAGAAAAGCGTTCTCAAGATTGCCTATCCTCGCATCAACTTGATTAATAATCGGATTGATTTTAGTATGAAGCACTTTTTGTAACTCGACATGAACGGGTGATGTAAAGTTTCCTCCAGTCATTTTGGCGTTAACAACCCGTTTGAGAATGACAAAATTATCTTTGAGATCGTTTAGATACCTACATGTGATACTCGGTTTCGGAGGGTCATCAGACAATTCCTCACTTGGTAGCAAAAGCATTTCAGAACTCGTTTTAGACCGAACAAAAACAGTTGGAGGATTAACTTTCGGATAATAAACATGTGTCACTTCTTTATCAAGTTTTTTCATTCTTAAACAAGTCTGTACTGCAAGTTCAATAGTTTCCTCGGAATCATGCACACTAGGAGGATCATGCTCATCAGACAAGAGCACACTACCATTATATAAAGTTTCATTAGTGGCCTGAACATGCTTAAGATATCCTGGATTAAGAGGAAGGGGACAACCTAAGGCCAATTTGTATCGAGTGTAATTTATCTCATTCACTTTTGGTGCGAGCATATTTATTGTATGCATAGTTTGGCCATGTTTTACCAAAAGGTTGTCTAATTCCCTAATCCTATCCTGAGCTTTGCAAAAATCCTCAAGAAGCCCATCTTCTCGAATTTTTAAATCATGTTTCAGCTTTTTTCGTTCTTCTTTTAAATCCAAAATGATAGATTTTTCAGTTGAAAGCTGTTTGTTAAGAGATGTGATTTCATCATTCAATTCGCTTATCTTTTTAGCACTACTCAAATGTAAGGCATTTAATTTCTTAGTGGTGCATTTTTCTTGATAAACCGATGTAGCACGAGCTTGTTCAAGTTCCTTGATTTTAGCATGATGAATCTCAAAACTTTTCTCCCGTTCTTTATATCCCGCAAGCTCAGTGGTCAATTTGGCATTAGTTTCTCTAAACTTATTATTAACCACATTCGCATGAGCAACATCCTTGGCAAGCTTATCAAATAATGATTTATAATACGCATGCGTCTCGTCAGGAAGGGTTGTAGGTTGGGCTACTTGATCCCCACTAAGGTCCACACTGGGTGCATTAGAAATAATATTGCTATTATTCGTTTGAACCCCGTGTGTCTCAGTGGAAGGCTCAAGTGACTCAGTATACTCTTCCTCCTGATTAGACATATTATATAACTCATTAGCATTGAGACGTGGGTGTACCTTAGAGGAACCGTCTGAATCATACACAGGAGCTCTGTCAGGTTGAACTACCGATGTGGATGATTGCTGCGAATTAGCCATCAAGATGGAGTCGGGAGTCACCTCTTCTTCCTCGTCATATGTTGCTGAAGATGCCATGAGATCAAACTCTTCAGCTAGAAGTGGAATTCATGTCTCTTCCTTTTGTGCTATAAGAAGCTGAGACTGGAGATGGGCAACATTCCTCTTCTTTCTTACATGGCTATCACGATGCTCAAAACCCGCATCATCACTATCTTGTTGATAAGTCATAGTAGAAGTCGTGTGAAAAACAGGATCTCAATTCATAGAAAGCGTGAGTTGGAGTGTCAACAAAATCAAACTTTGCCAAAAATTTCCAGCCCGACAAAAAATTCCTCAGTCCGACAAAACGCTAAGCCGAAAAAAAATTTGAAACACTAAATTTTCAAATCGAGTTAGAAATAGCCAATAACTAGTAGGGAAAAAGTTTGAAAAAATAAATTTTTTTAATGAAAAATAAAATCTAAAAATTTGAAATTTGGCCTAAAAATTTGAATTTTGGTCCGAAAATTTGAATTTTTGGTCGAGAAATTTTTCGCATTGCCAAAATTTGAAATTGAAGCTTAAATGGCCTAAAAATAGTCTAGGAAAAAATAAATTTTACTATGATTTTCCCGCCAAAAAACTCTTTTTTTAATCTCCGTGTAAACTATGTGCCGGGACTAGTCTAGATGGTGGCTAAGTCTAAAAATTACTCAAACAAAATTTTCATCAGAATGCCCATCGGAATATTCTATCGGAATGATGATCGGAATGATCTATCGGAATGTTGATCGGAATGTCCTTCTATCGGAATGTTGGATCTGTCGGAATGTTGATCTGTCGGAATGTTGATCTGTCGGAATGTTGAGCTGTCGGAATGTTGATCTGACGGAATGTTGATCTGTAGGAATGTTGTTCTGTCGGAATGTTTAGATCGCAATATGGCTAAAACAATTTGGACAGAGTAACGTCTCAATATCCATTAAAAACCGTCGGAATCCGCGATCGCGATGAACGATCGGAATATCTCGTCAGAATAAGGTACCGGAATCCTTAGATCGCAAAGTAGAACCTTGTGGTTATTGCGATCAAGCCTCACTCACTTGCACTTTCCGATGGTATGACTTGCTAGAATTTCGGAAAGTTGAAAAACAAGAAAGTTTGTAACTTTATATCCAAAAGATTTGTGTTTTAACCAAAACCAAGATACCCAAATCACTACGACACAATTAAAGAAGGTATACGACTTAAGAACACTGATAAACACGAAAAAAAAATTGATGCTTTGGCAAAAAAGCAATCAAAAACTCACGAAATGCTTAAATACGAATCCCTTGGCGAATGATACCACTTGTAGGACTTATGCACACGACTTAAAAGAACAAGAAATAGAGATGATGAAGAACAAGATAAAAACTAAGAATGGTAGATTAGATTAATGAAGAAGAAGAAAGAAAGAACAAGGAAGAAGAATGTGTAATCCTAGTGAGAGAAAGACAAGAACTTTCTCTCTCTACAAACTAACACACTAGAAAAATAGAAAAGGCACACACACAAATGAGGGGTTTGTTTCCTTTTATACTAAGACGGAAACTTGACAAAGGCATTCCTCATTTGTGTGTTCGGGACTAATTCCCGTTACTTACATAACAATAACGTAGAACTCTCAACACCATTAAATAGTATTTTCCACGAGCTTCGCAACGATATATTATATGACCATCACTTTAAATACTTCTAACATACTGGCCATTTCAAAAATATACATGACCACATACTAGGATATGTTGCCTAAATCATATCATACTACAACATCAATAATCACAAAACAAATAGGATAGAGGCTCAGAGATGGAAGAGTGGGAGCCGTACCTAAAAACTCGCCATGGCTGCGACCACATGGTCGCCCCGCCAAGATACCAGTTTTGTCAAGGCACGGTTACCAAACCATTCCATACACATATGTTTCATAATCGCCAATATATCGTTACAGAATGAGACACCGATCACATTCGCTACCTGGCATATAGCGGCAACGAAATGACGGGTGCCAGCAACGATCGGCAAACACCCATGAAAATCACACTCTCTTATAACGGGTACCACCACAAACATGTATGACAACATGAGATTTAGCTCATCCAACATAAGCCCAAAATCAATTAACCCAATCAACGCCAGCAACTAAAAATTATCCTTTTGTATATCCAAACAAAACTAAAAGGATATACAATCTGCAGCAAACAGAAATATCATTAAACCAAGTCACATTGAAGCTCGGAAATAAAATGATGTAAGTATGAGCAATTCACGCTGTAAACTTAAGCAAACCCGATACATCCACCATGGCGGCAAAAATAATAAGTTGACGGACCATAAGTTTCCGGACCACGGTGCGGATGATATCAACTTTAATGAAACCCGTGACACTCATAGTAGGAGCCTCATACAATGCATATTAGCCTCATCCGTATCTTAAATAAACTGAAAATGCAATAATCGAACGTTGAACAATTGTAACCCCAACTTTCAAGTTTAATTTGTACTTACCTCAAGCAAAGTTACATCCTCATAAGCTAGGAGAAAGACGCAATCCAAAAACCACCAAGAAAAAAAAAACAATATCAGATTAAGAAAATTACAAATAAGAAAGATGCAGTCCAAAAACCACCAAGAAAAAAACAATATCAGATTAAGAAAATTACAAATAATGAAATACGTACATATAAGCGTATAAACGTTGTACTGGTGATTACACCTTGCAGAAGATCGCATGATGAGTCGGAGCTGCTACAATCTTTCATGTTGATGTTCATCAATATGCCTTTTTGTGTCTGATGGTGATTAAAACACCAACCATCATCACCAGCCGATCAATAACACCACCCACCAAACGGCGGCAATAAAGAGATCGTGGCAACAAAAGGTGTTCTGATCCATTTTTAACAATCAGTATCTCTAAGGGTTATTAGAAAAATAATACCCTTGAATAACAAAAGATAAAAATCATCAAACCCAATTAAAAGTATAGAGATCAACGCCGATCAAAATTAGTTCTAAGAGAGAGAGCGATATGTATTATTTGAGAGAGATATAGGTGTGGGGGGAGGGGGTGAGATGTGAATCAACGGGTGCAAAAGTGGTTTTGGAAAAAGCCCATACCGGTGAATAGGTTTTCAAATCAATACATGGTTGAGATTGGATATGGTTGAACAAGCCATACCAGTGAATAGGGAAAGAAGAAAATCCAACGGCAGATAAGTTTCTCCCCTCACAACATTTATAATATTTTTTATTGGGGTATTTTAACATTCCCCGTTGTATTAAGGGGGTAACTAGGGGACTAATCTCCACCCTCCGTATCAATTTTAATCTAATAGATAAGATTAAACCAAAAAACTTATTTTCCACCATTTTTTTCAAACATTAATAACTCTTAAACCGTTAATCGTTATTCGGAAAAAAATATACCATCGCGATGGACATTTAATTATCTTTCAACAGATATGCTATATGATATACTTTCGACAATTTCTTTTTTTTATTTTTTTCACGTTTTCGAAAATTATCATATATGATACTAATATAATATATGATGTAACGTCAGTATCATATATGATATAACCTATCGTATATGATAGAAACCAATATCATATATGATTAACACTGTTATCATATATGATGAAACAGTATTATCATATATGATATTTCACATAAATTTTAATAAGAAGAAGAAAAACGAAAATTTTCTTTTCATCGAAAGTATATCATATTGCATATTGGTAGAAAGATAATTAAACGCTCGTCGCGATGATATAATTATTTTCGTTGAACACTTAACGGTTTAAATGATATTTAAATTATAAATAATAGATAAAAAAATATATTAATCTCATCCATTAGATGAAAATAAGATGTATGGTGGAGATAAGTCCCCTCATATCCAAAGAAAAGATCAACTATTTAACAATACAGTACTACTGTAGATCTTTCTGGTAGGCTTTTATTTCACATATTTATTACTATAGTATCATATATTTAATATACTCTATTTTTAGGCCCTCTAATTGAATGTGGAGGTCATTAAATGCGTTTGGAAGAGTCCTTATTTGCTGGAAAGGTGCTAGAAAGTTGCTGCAAAGAAACGGCCACAAAAGATTACTTTCCAAAAGTTAATGCATTTGTATCTCAAGTTAATGAGATTCTTCATTAATGAGAAGAAGACCAGGGGATGGCTGTTGCAGTATATGGATCATTATGGAGTTAGAAAAAATAAATTTGGCTGACTATAAATAGGTTGTGCAATGGTCAAATACCCACAGTATTGTAACTGCACAACCAATAATAACAAATGTCTACTAATCATTCACTTGGCAATTCAGCCATCGAGGCTTCAATAAAGACATGCAAAAAAGTGGCTATGGTGTCTAATACTAACTTTTTACAACCTTGTTGAGCACCAAGGCTGCCTCTATACGTCCATCCAGCAAGAGGACTTAATATGTCTCTGGCAATACCCTGGAAATCAACAAAAAAGATATTGGTAAGCAGGATGTTGTAGATGAGCCTTTGTATTTAGATCAATTGGAGATGAATACTACTGCCTCTATTATTGTTATGGTTGGTAGAGTTTGGGATGTCAATGCTATAAAAGAGACTTATTTGAGTACTGATTTTGTACTCTCTATTGCAAATGTATAATTGCATTATCATTATTGTTTTAAATAATATGGTTTTCAATGATTATTCTAACGCTTGCATATTCTCAGGGTAATACCATTCATTGCACTGCAAAAGGGAGTGTGGCTCACAATTTTATACGTGTAAAAGAGGGCGATATATACTTGATCAAGAATTTTATTGTGCACCAGAATAAGGCAGAGTATCGAGTGAAGAAAGATGATACCTTTATGTTGGAGTTTTATGGAGCGACAACAATCAGAAAGGTTTCTGTCAGTCCTGATGGATTCATCAGATATCCTTTTAATTTTATCCCTTGGGACCATATTGTGGCTACAGATGGAAAATATTTAATTGGTAAGATGTGTGTAATAAAATAATTTTAATTGGTGCATAATAAATAGCTGCTAACATTCATGTAAAAAACCTGCAGATGCTGCAGGGTATGTTACAAATGTTGGTAGGACAAATGAGATAAAGAAAACAGGGTCCAAGAATCTAGATTTCTATCTGGAAAATGAGAGATAGATACTGTTGTTTACGACTATTTTGTCTTCGGTACTATATTATAATTTGTTCCTTTTATTGAATTCGTGGGCAGTCAATGCGGGTCACTCTATGGGGAACCCTTGGCGATGTTCTCATAGAGAAAAAAACTAAACAAGTTGGTTTATGCCCCATTGTTTTGTCATCTGTGTGTTCCAAGATTTACAATTATAAGTGCAAGTAACTTTTATGTGTATTCAAATAATGTATGTGCCCATGTTAAATCAAGTAGTCTTATTACCTTTTAGATAAGCTATATTTGTCAAGCACCACCTAGACAAAAATTTATGATGATATGGAAATACCCATTTTACAGGACCAAAAAGGCAAACACGTTAGAAAGTATATGTGTATTTCTATCAAGTTTGAAAAGTTAGTTGTATTCTTACATATACATTGCCCGATGTCAAGTGTGGTGTTCAATCCGGAAAAAGAGTTGGGCCAGCCGATCCATCTGAAGCAAGGGAAGGAACATTGGAAAATCTCCTTATGTGAGCTCGAAACAGCACAAATGATGTATGGTTTTTTTGTTTTGATTAATGCTTCTCCTAATGTCATCTTGCTGCAACTTAATTGTGACAACCGCGGTTTTGAGGTTCGTCACTTAGTTTTAATTTGTGCTAGTTACGTGTCTTTACGTGTTTATGTGCTAATTGGTGTGTATAGATTGTGGTTTGGATATCGTTTCCGGTACGGGGTACCTTGTGAGTGAAACGATGTGTGATGATTTCATGTTCATGAGCTCACATGGTAGTGACTATGAACTGAGATGGGGTTATTTAGTGGTTTATGTATACGTATATGTATTATAGAAAATCGTATTTTTACGATTTACGGTTTAGCATTTCGAGGTCTCGGATGAGGTATTTAGTCACGGGAGTATTTTTTGGGATGGTTTTAAGTCATTTAGGACTTATTTAATTAGTTTATTTCATATTTCAAGAGTTTTTATAAAACTGTATATGTTACGTCTTTTACGCTATACGCGTAAATTTGACTAGTTTTATGGTTTTGAGGTTCGGGGGGCTTTAGGAGTTGAAATAAATTAAGGGAATTTAAGGTAATAATAATTAATAGTTAATTTACAGTAATATAGTTAAAAAAGTCGGCCATAGGGTGTTGGGCTTGGTTTTGGGCCAAATTTTGCTTAAGGAAAGGAAGGGGAGCCCAGTTTGAGTACTATTAGGCTTCCTGGTTAGTTTTAATTACCCATATTACTCCCTTTAGCCCCCAAAACGATTTTTCTTTCTCCCAAACCTAATATGAGTCGTGATTAACAATGGTGGATGAAGAAAACCCAATTATTCAATTATGGTTTAAGGTATGCGCTAAAACTATACTTAATTAACGTTTAATTTACGTATGTAACCTAATATGATGGATTAGGGTTTGACATTCATAATTTTAAATTAGATTTTGTTAATAATCTGTAATTAATAATGTAATTAATAGGTTTTTATCATTGGAAATTGTTTTTAGGTTTTAATTAGGGTTTATGTATAATTAATTAGGTTAATTTAATTAAATTCGTTTTTTAAAAACTGGGCATAATTTTAGGTCAATTATTTTGATGATATCTAGAGTTCTATAAACTCTTATTTTGCGATCCAAGTATCCCTGGAAAGCTATTTGATTTGACTTTCAAATAAGAAACGAGAACTAAATTGGAGGTCGGGAAGTGGGTCAAAAACAGGTTACAATAGTCGGAGGTCAAAATAGTTTTGAAATCAGCCTGTTTTCTTTTTATGTTTTGGGTTGTTTGGGGTACTTAGGGTTATATTGGGACTTTCAAACGAACATGGGAGTTGGTTTATATATTATAGGAAGTATCTGAATTGGGGCTAAGTTTGTGGGTTAGGGTAAGACCCCCTAATCATAACAAACTTTTTGTATGTTCAAAATCAGTAAAATCCGGATAGACAAAAGTATATATATATATATAGGGGCCTTAACAGTAGCTTTAAGGTTGGGGCAAAAAGGAGAAGTTAGCTAACATATGTAAGGGAATAGGGTTTCCTTTACAGAGGTCATGGGTATAGTTAGGTGGGTGTTTGGCTTATAGTTTGGAGACCTAAAAACCGGGACTGTTTTGGGTAAAATGTTAACGGGACGGGTTATGAAGTAAACTAAGTTAAGGGCTTTATAGAGGGGTGTAATGAGATTCTTAGAGAATATAAATGAGGTATATATATGGTAGAAGGTTAGATGTCCATCATAGGTTGATGAGCCATCTTAGTGTTTGGTTCATGTTTTGTTTTTGTGTTTTTGTTTGTTAGCTTTTTGCTAGTGCACGGATTATTGGGAGAAGCTCAATCAGGTGAGTTTCATAGTCCCATATCTTTTAATGATTTTCACTTCCAGATGGGATGGAAGAGAAACTGTCTTGTTTTTATAAATTATGCTGTGAATGTTTTGTGTTTGGTGATGGACTTGTGCATACTTATGTGATTAACTGCTAACTGATTCATGATTTTTTGTGATTTGACTTGGTACCAAGGGGATGTTGACAAGGCGGGGCCTTGGGGAGGTACATAGATGTGTGAGCATCTATGGGACCAATGTATAATGACAAGGCGGGGCCTTGGGATTGGTACGTAGGTGTATGGGCGCCTATGGGGCCATGGTGTTTGGTAAGGCTGGGAGCCTTGGATTTGGATTTGGTTTGGTTTGTTAAATCTTGAATATTAGTTGTTAATGCATGTTTGTATCACATTGTCCATATGTTCTTTTGTTAGTGGTTGTTGTTCACAGCTTATGGTTTGATTTTGGCGTTGGAGTCTAAACCTATGACTCTCACCAACTTTATGTTGACGTGTTTTAGTGTCTCTTTCAGGTGAGAATGTGGTTAAGCTTGAGACTAGAAGTGGCTAGTTTTGGAGGCATTAGGATTGCATATAGAAGGAGATCCCCGTTACTTATTAGTTTCTTTTGTTTGTTTAATAAGTGATACTGTTGACACCTATATGTTTGCTTTGTTTATGTATTGTTTGTCTTGCGTAAGAGGTAGGACTGTTACCTACTTGCCTAGTCTCCTGCTTTGTTGAGATATTGTCATGACATTTGTGTCACCATTTTATGACATTTATTAGTTCATTTAGTTATCTCTATAGACACGCCATGTTGTGATGATATCCATACGTCGCGCCCCAAATTCCGTCATGGTGGGGTGTGACAGAATGGTATCAGATTGTGGTTTGGATATCATCACAACAATAGGTTGATGAGCTAGTTACGTGTTTTATTTTGTACTTTTAGTAATATTGTGGCTTTAGGAGCTGAAATAAATTATGGAAAATTAAGGTAATATTAATAATATATTAATTAATAATAAAATAAAAAAAATGAAATAATGGGGGGTGTTAGTCGGTTTTGGACGCAAGAAAAGAAAGAAAAAAAGGAAAAAAAGAGAAAAAGGAAAGGGGTTTTGGGTTGGGCTAGGAATGGGTTATCACATCCTATATAATGTTTTATACTAAACAAAAAACATCATAAATCCCTGGAGATAATAATAGTCGACGGTTTGTATAGGATTTTTAGGGTTTCATGGTTTTTTTCATCTCCCATTAATCTTAAGGTAAAACCTTCAATAACCTTTTTTAATTTAATTGTTTTTAATGTTTTTATAATCATCTTATGATGGATTTAGGTTAGGATTTAAATTAAATCTGTATTCTAATGATATATTAATGATTAGAATAATTAGGGCTTGTAATTAAATAAATTATGGGTAATTAATTAGGTTAATTTAATTAAACCCGTTTTTAAAAACTAGGCAGAATTTAGGGTCAATTGTTTTGATCATATAGGGAGTTCTACAAACTCTTATTTTGCGATCCAAGTATCCCTAGAAAGGTAATTGAAGTGGCTTTCAAATGCAAGAAACGAGAACTAAATTGGAGGTAGGGAAGTGGGTCAAAAACAGGTTACAACAGTCGGAGGTCAAAAAAGTTTTGAAATCAGCCTATTTTCTTTTTAAGTTCTGGGTTGTTTGGGGTACTTAGGTTTGCATTGGGACATTCAAACGAATGTGGGAGTTAGTTTATATATTATAGAAAGTATCTGCATTGGGACTAAGAAAATGGGTTAGGGTAAGACCCCTTAATTATAACAAATTTTCATATGTTTGAAATCGGTAAAATCTGGATACACAAAAGTATATATATATATATATATATATATATATATATATATATATATATATATATATATATATATATATATATATATATATATATATATATATATATGTATATATATATATATATATATATATCGGGGCCTTAACAGTAGCTTTAAGGTTGGGGCAAAAGGGAGGAGTTATCTAACATATGTAAGGGCATAATTATTCCCTTTACAGAGATCACGGGCATGTTTAGGTGGGCGTTTAGCTTATAGTTTGGAGACCTAAAAACTAGGACTGTTTTGGTAAAATGTTAACGAGACGGGTTATGGATTAAACTAAGTTAAGGGCTTTATAGAGGGGTTTAATGAGATGTTAGAGCATATTAATGAGGTATATTTATGGGAGAAGGTTAGATGTCCATCATAGGTTGATGAGCCGTCTTAGTGATTGGTTCATGTTTTGATTATGTGTTTTTGGTTTGTTAGCTTTTTGCTAGTGCGCGGACTTTTGGAGAAGCTCAATCAGGTGAGTTTCATAGTCTCATGTCTACTAATGATTTTGACTTCCAGATGGGATGGAAGAGACACTGTCTTGTTTTTATAATTATGCTGTGAATGTTTTGTGTTTGGTGATGGACTTGTACATACATATGTGTTTAACTGCTAGTTGATTCTTGATTGTTTTATGTTTTGACTTGGTACCAAGGGGTTGATGACAAGGCGGGGCCTTGGGATTGGTACATAGGTGTATGGGCGCCTATGGTACCATGGTGTTTGGTAAGGCTGGGAGCCTTGGGTTTGGGTTGTTTTGTTAAATCTTGAATATTAGTTGTTAATGCATGTTAGTATCACATTGTCCATATGTTTCTTAGATTTGGTTATTATTCACAGCTTATGGTTTGTTTTGGCGTTGGAGTCTAAACCTGTGACTCTCACCAACTTTATGTTGACGTGTTTTAGTGTCTCTTTCAGGTGAGAGTGTGGTTAAGCTTGAGGATAGAAGTGGCTAGATTTGGATGCATTAGGATTGCATTTAGAAGGAGATCCTCGTTCCTTCTTTAGCTTATTTTTATGTGTTTTGAATAAGTGATACTGTTGGTACCTATATGTTTGATTTGATTATGTTTACTGTTTGTCTTGGGTAAGTGGTAGGACTGTTACCTACTTATCTAGACCCCTGCATTGTTGAGATATTGTCATGACATTTATGTCACCATTTTATGACATTTCTTATTTCATTTAGTTATCTCTATAGACACGCCATGTTGTGATGATATCCATACGTCGCGCCCCATATTCCGCTATGGTGGGGTGTTACAGAATGGTATCAGAGACAATGGTTATAGAGAATTAGGTTGCCTAGTCTAGTAGCCTAGTCTATAGCTTAAGGGTCCATGCATATAGGCTTCATAGGAGTATGTGTGCATTTTATAATAATTGATGTGTTTGGATGTTATTTTTGTGATGTTTGGTAAGTTATGAACTACTATGGTTCATACTTAGCCACATGTTATTTTCTTTTCGGGTTGTGACTAGTGCGGGTTGAACCATAATCGTCCATACTAGTCATTGTTGTGTTTTGCTTAAATTGTACATTATAGTACATAATTTGGTACAAGGTAGTTTCTATCTTTTGTTGAGTTATTTTATGTACCTGAGGTATGTTATTTTCTTTTGATGTTTAAGTCATGTTCCCTAAGAATCGTGTGGTGGTTCGAGTTACTAGGAGTACATGGGTAGGAAGGATTTTAAGGTGTTTCCATTCTGATGGGCGACATGACTTATAACTGATTATGTTTCGTTTTGGATTTAGTCTATGCTGTTTTAGCTAGACTATGGATTTATGTATTCCAAGAGTTTTACTATGTTATTTTAATAGATGGAGTCTTGGACCTTATTGGTTATGTGGTTATGAGCTTATGTGAGTAGATGGATTTATATGTTATATGTTGTATTGATTCTTATAAGTGTCATCATAGGAGGGAGTGCATTGGGGAAAGGGTAATTGTATAAGTATGGTGGCCAACATAGTTATACAAGTACCACAACTTCAATGGGTTCTCAAGTATGATTGCATGAAAGAGGGTTAGTACATGCTTGTATATGATGAGATGTGGATTATTGGTATATGTATAGTATATGGGTTTATGTAACAGTTGCCTACGATATGGATATTTTTGAGTGTGTTATTGTTTGGGTTATAGTCATGTTGTGTGATTATGGGGTCACACGATATGGACTGGTTTTAGTGATGGGCTTTATGCCTTGTTGTGGCATGGTGAGATGGTGATTACTCGTATGGAAAAACGAGTGTATAAAGCGATTGATTGACTTGACATGCATGATAACGAGTATGTTTGGGAGATTCAATAGGTATACATATGCGGATGTATATATAATAGAAGATGTTATGTTATGATTTACGGTCGTTCAGTAGTTATTATAACTTGAACGTACCTAGTGCTCTCTCGTGTTTAAACAATTTATTAGTGCTCGAGTTTGATGCAGTTTCAACGACGTTTTGAAATCTTTAAAGTGTGTCTTGTAGCGTATTCCTTGAGTCTCGTATTTCACGTGTACGTTTTAAAATGGTGTTCTTGGTTTTAAGTCTATTGAAATAACTTGGGATTTCTTTTGAGATAATGAAATCTTTTGTGTTGGGTCCTACGTTTCTTTTGGTCGGTATATATTGAGAAAAAAGGGGGACTTGGAAATCTACTATAGAGTTAGATAGTTGGTTGTATTCGGTAAAATAAGGGTAAGGTGTTGGAGTCGTGTTTGAAACAAGATGTAACATAAGATTTCTTTTAATCAACACTTATTTATTTCAAATTCTAAAAGACTTTCTTTAAAATAAAGCGAAGTAAATTTTCTTCCCACTTATATAGTTTATATAATTGTGTTTAACCGATTCACGTCATTTATAATTATTAATACAAGGTTAAATTGAGTTTATGAAAATTTCACATACAATTATATCTTTCATTTAAAAGAATTGCATTAATCACTAAGTTTATTCCTTAGTTTTTAAAACAATTAGTATAAAATTGTTTTGGTCATAACTTGTTCGTTTTTAAAGCTTTTTGGGTGATTCAAAAGGCTAAAATTATGTACTCGGAACGTATTTTTCAAATATTCAGAATGTATAGTCATGGGAGGTCAGTAGACTGGTCGAAATTGTTGTACAAGGGTCGGATTCAAGGTTGAGTTTTGAATGGTGGTTTTTTTATGATTTGGGATGCTCGGAATACCTAGTCTTTGAGTTGAGTTTTGAGATTATATAGAGGGTTGTTTTTAGATTGTTGAAGTCACATAGATGTGGGGAGGTAAAGAAATATATATATATATATATATTCTTTTGGAAAAGTCGATCTTTTGCACGGTTTAAATAATATGTCGCAAGGCGTAATATGTTTTGGTTGGCATTGGGTGTTTCTTGGATTTCTTTTCGTTGACATGGGTCATTTTGTATTGATACATGCTTTTGGTTTGAGTTTTCTTTTGAGTCTCGTGGTTTTTGACTTGTTTTAATTGGTGCACGTGAAATGTCGTTAGTTATCCGTGGGTTGATTCGTTGATCGTATCTAGTGAATTCAGGATGTAGTTTTGGGTTCGTATTGATTGGGAGCGTTGAGGTAGACATATGAAAGACTTGGTCGCGCCTACACGATTAAGTAGGTGACCATGAGAGAATGGTCGGAATGCCCTTAGTGGGGAGGAAAAAAAAAAGTTCACAGATGAACTAATGTAAATATATGGTCTCTTTGGAGTACCAAGGAGATGAATAGAGATTTGTGAGATACTAGCACAAGTAATGCGCCATAGAGAGTTTTGGAAGGGGATATAATACCTCAAAGGTATTTATGATTGTTCGTAAGGCATGTAAGTTTTCCGAAAATTTCCTGAGATTTAGTAGGTTTGCCTATTACTATGAGGTAGAACCATAAATAGAGCAAGTAGGAGAAGTGAGAGGAGTTGTAGTTAGTGCCTTCCCAAGGCAAATTGTTGATGGAATGATATAAAAACTAGAGTTGATAGAAATTGCGAGGAATGCAAGATAAAGGTTGAGTTTCTTAGTAGTAGATTGGATGTGGAAAGTGGTTGAGTGGTCTGATGAGAGGAAGTATTGGTCTTTTAAAAATGCGTGTAGAATTTTGCAAGTAGAACGAGGTAGGAATTTATTCGTATTGCCGCTAAGAGAGGGTTCAAGGAGGACGTAGTTGAAACTGCTAAGGATGTTGTGTGAACGCTTTGGATTTACGGTTATGCATTTGGCTTCGCCAAAGCACTAGCGGTTTTCATAGAGTCAATGAACCGAGTGTGCATGAACGTATATAAACGAGTTGTCATCGAGAGCATCGACGACATCTTGATCTACTCAAATCTAAGAAGGAGAGTGAGGCGAATTATATGTTGGTTTTGGAGTGGAGTTATACGTGAGATTTTCAAGTGTGAGTTTTAGTATTAAGTTTACCATGATGAGTAGTTGGAGATGATGGCATATCATGGAACCAACAAGGGCGAAGTGAAGAAGGATGAGGAAGCATTTTGGAGGCTGAAGAGGTGGGTTGGATAATGAGCCGATCTTGGCATTATCGGAAGGACTGGATGAATTCGTGAAGCATGACGATACGTGGGGAAAGGATTTGAATGTGTACGAGAACGACAAAGAAAGGAGATTGCTTATACGTTGCAGGAATTGAAGATTTAGAAGAACTAGATAAGACATAGTTGGTAGAGCTGGATTGTTAAATGTGCCTAGAATGCTAGAGGCATTTGGTGTACGAGACGTAGAGGATGATCTATACAGATCATGAACGTCTCCAACACATGTTCAATCATTTTGATTGAACATTTGGCAAATGTACCATTCTGTCACACCCCACCATGGCGGAATATGGGGCGCGACGTATGGACATCATCACAACAATAACGTGTCTATAGAGATAACTAAATGAAATGGAAATGTCATAAATGGTGACACAATGTCATGAAGATATCACAAACAATGCAGGCGTCTAGGTAAGTAGGTAACAGGTCTACCTCTTACCAAAGACATACATTTAACAAATAACAAACATATAGGTGTCTACACACTTATTCAAACATAAGTAATGACTAAGAGGAAAGGGGGTTCCTCCAATGCAATCCTAAGCCTCTCAGCTAGTCACTCCTATTCTCACGCTTAACCACATTCTCACCTGAAAGAGACACTAAAACATGTCAATATAAAGTTGGTGAGAGTCATAGGTTTAGACTCCAACCCCAAAATAGTTATAAGCTGTGAATAACAACCATCAATAAAAGAACATATGGACAATGTGTTACAATTATGTATTAACAACTACCATTTAAGATTAACCATACAATCATAATTCCAAGGCACCAAGCCTTACCAATAATCACAATTTCCAAGGCTCCCAACCTTACCAATAACCATGGTCCCATAGGCGCCCATACCCCTATGAACTAATCTCAATGCCCCGCCTTGTCAACATCCCCTTGGTACCAAGTCAAACCACAATAACAATCAAGAATCACATAGCGATTAATCACATAAATGTACACATAAGTCCATCAAAAACCATAAAAACATTCACAACACTAGTTTCATTGTCCCATGTTTTTATGATTTATAAATTTTTTGAATTCCAGATGGGATGGAAGAGACATTGTGAGTTACGTGTCTTTACGTGTTTATGTGTTAATTGGTGTGTATAGATTGTGGTTTAGATATCGTTTCCGGTACGGGGTACCTTGTGAGTGAAACGATGTGTGATGATTTCATGTTCATGAGCTCACATGGTAGTGACTATGAAATGAGATGGTGTTATTTAGTGGTTTACATATACGTATATGTATTATAGAAAATCGTATTTTTACGATTTACGGTTTAGCATTTCGAGGTCTCGGATGAGGTATTTAGTCACGGGAGTATTTTTCGTGATGGTTTTAAGTCATTTAGGACTTAGTTAATTAGTTTATTTCATATTTCAAGAGTTTTTTTAAAACTGTATATTTTACGTCTTTTACGGTATACGCGTAAATTTGACTAGTTTTATGGTTTTGAGGTTCGGAGGACTTTAAGAGATAAAATAAATTAATGGAATTTAAGGTAATAATAATTAATAGTTAATTTACAGTAATATAGTTAAAAAAAGTCGGCCATAGGGTGTTGGGCTTGATTTTGGGCCAAATTTTGCTTAAGGAAAGGAAGAGGAGCCCAGTTTGAGTACTATTAGGCTTCCTGGTTAGTTTTAATTACCCATATTACTCCCTTTAGCCCCCAAAACGATTTTTCTTTCTCCCAAACCTAATATGAGTCGTGATTAACAATGATGGATGAAGAAAACCCAATTATTCAATTATGGTTTAAGGTATGCGCTAAAAGTATGCTTAATTAACGTTTAATTTACGTATGTAACCTAATATGATGGATTAGGGTTTGACATTCATAATTTTTAATTAGATTTTGTTAATAATATGTAATTAATGATGTAATTAATAGGTTTTTATCATTGGAAATTGTTTTTAGGTTTTAATTAGGGTTTATGTATAATTAATTAGGTTAATTTAATTAAATTCGTTTTTTAAAAACTGGGCATAATTTTAGGTCAATTGTTTTGATGATATCTAGAGTTCTATAAACTCTTATTTTGTGATCCAAGTATCCCTGGAAAGGTATTTGAGTTGGCTTTCAAATGCAAGAAACTAGAACTAAATTGGAGGTCGGGAATTGGGTCAAAAGCAAGTTACAACAGTCGGAGGTCAAAACAGTTTTGAAATCAGCCTGTTTTCTTTTTATGTTTTGGGTTGTTTGGGGTACTTAGGGTTATATTGGGACTTTCAAACGAACATGGGAGTTGGTTTATATATTACAGGAAGTATCTGAATTGGGGCTAAGATTGTGGGTTAGGGTAAGACCCCCTAATCATAACAAACTTTTTGTATGTTCAAAATCAGTAAAATCCGGATAGACAAAAGTATATATATATATATATATATATATATATATATATATATATATATATATATATATATATATATATATATATATATATATATATATATATATATATATATATATATATATATATCGGGGCCTTAACAGTAGCTTTAAGGTTGGGTCAAAAAGGAGGAGTTAGCTAACATATGTAAGGGAATAGGGTTTCCTTTACAGAGGTCATGGGTATGTTTAGGTGGGTGTTTGGCTTATAGTTTGGAGACCTAAAAGCCGGGACTGTTTTGGGTAAAATGTTAACGGGACGGGTTATGAAGTAAACTAAGTTAAGAGATTTATAGAGGGGTGTAATGAGATGCTTAGAGCATATAAATGAGGTATATATATTGTAGAAGGTTAGATGTCTATCATAGGTTGATTAGCCATCTTAGTGTTTGGTTCATGTTTTGATTTTGTGTTTTTGTTTGTTAGCTTTTTGCTAGTGCACGGATTATTAGGAGAAGCTCAATCAGGTGAGTTTCATAGTCCCATATCTTTTAATGATTTTCACTTCCAGATGGGATGGAAGAGACATTGTCTTGTTTTTATAAATTATGCTGTGAATGTTTTGTGTTTGGTGATGGACTTGTGCATACTTATGTGATTAACTGCTAACTGATTCATAATTGTTTTGTGATTTGACTTGGTACCAAGGGGATGTTGATAAGGCGGGGCCTTGGGGAGGTACATAGATGTGTGAGCATCTATGGGACCAATGTATAATGACAAGGCAGGGCCTTGGGATTGGTATGTAGGTGTATGGGCGCCTATGGGACCATGGTGTTTGGTAAGGCTGGGAGCCTTGGATTTGGTTTGTTAAATCTTGAATATTAGTTGTTAATGCATGTTTGTATCATATTGTCCATATGTTCTTTTGTTAGTGGTTGTTGTTCACAACTTATGGTTTGATTTTGGCGTTGGAGTCTAAACCTATGACTCTCACCAACTTTATGTTGACGTGTTTTAGTGTCTCTTTCAGGTGAGAATGTGGTTAAGCTTGAGAATAGAAGTGGCTAGTTTTGGAGGCATTAGGATTGCATATATAAGGAGATCCCCGTTCCTTCTTAGTTTCTTTTGTTTGTTTAATAAGTGATACCGTTGACACCTATATGTTTGCTTTGTTTATTTATTGTTTGTCTTGCGTAAGAGATAGGACTATTACCTACTTGCCTAGACTCTTGCTTTGTTGAGATATTGTCATGACATTTGTGTCATCATTTTATGACATTTCTTAGTTCATTTAGTTATCTCTATAGACACACCATGTTGTGATGATATCCATACATCGCGCCCCAAATTCCGCCATGGTAGGGTGTGACAGAATGGTATCAGAGATAATGGTTATAGAGAATTAGGTTGCCTAGTCTAGTAACCTAATCTATAGCTTAAGGGTCCCTGCATATAGGCGTCATAGGAGTATGTGTGCATTTTATATTAATTAAAGTTTTTTGGATGTTATTGGTTTTTACTTGCGATGTTTGTTAAGTTTTGACTAGTATGGGTTGAACCATAGTAGTTCATACTTAGCCACATGTTATTTTCTTTTCGGGTTGTGACTAGTGCGGGTTGAACCATAATCGTCCACGCTAGTCATTGTTGTATTTTGCTTAAATTGTACATTATAGTACATAATTTGGTACAAGGTAGTTTCTATCTTTTGTTGAGTTATTTTATGTACTTGAGGTATGTTATTTTTCTTTTGATGTTTAAGTCATGTTCCCTAAGAATCGTGTGGTGGTTCGAGTTACTAGGAGTACATGGGTAGGAAGGATTTTAAGGTGTTTCGATTCTGATGGGCGACATGACTTATAATTGATTATGTTTTCGTTTTGGATTTTGTCTATGTTGTTTTAGCTAGACTATGGATTTCTGTATTCCAAGAGTTTGACTATGTAATTTTATTAGTTGGAGTTTTTGACCTTATTGTTTATGTGGTTATGTGCTTAGGTGAGTTGATGGATTTATGTGTTATGTGTTGTATTGATTCCTATAAGTGTCATCATAGGAGGGAGTGCATTGGGGAAAGGGTAATTGTATAAGTATGGTGGCCAACATAGTTATACAAGTACCACAACTTCAATGGGTTCCTAAGTATGATTGCATGAAAGAGGGTTAGTACATGCTTGTATATGATGAGATGTGGATTATTGTATGGGTTTATGTAACGGTTGCCTACGATATGGATATTTTTAGTGTGTTATTGTTTTGGGTTATAGTCATGTTGTGTGATTATGGGGTCACACGATATGGACTAGTTTTAGTGATGGGTTTTATGCCTTGTGGTAAGATGGTGGTTACTCGTAGAAAAAAAAACGAGTGTATGACGCGATTGGTTGATCTGACATGTATGGTAACGAGTATGTTTTGGGTGATTTAATAGGTATATATATGCGGATGTATATATACTACTATGTGTTAAGTTATGGTATATGGTCGTTCACTAGTTATTATAACTTGAACGTACCTTGTGTTTGTTCGTGTTTTCTGGTGCTGGAGTTTGATGGAGTTCCGACGACATTTTGAGTCTTTTGGATGTGTGTCTACATTCGGGTATGTATTTTTATTAATGCGAACTACTAAATTTTCTTGCAAATAAGTCTGGCTAATTATAGGAAACGGTTTTGAAAATAATTTGTAAGTGTATGGTATGATATCGTAACTTACATTTTTTAGTTATAGTAGTAAGTTATAAAAAAAAGTTGTCTTGAAAATAATTGGATTAGTCTTCTATGTAACATGTGATAATATATTCTAAAGGGGTAAAGAAGTTTTACAATAATTTTCTTAAGTGGAGTTAAAATTTTAGAATAATTTAACTAAGACGGAAAGAGTAAAAAAAAGGAGATTTTATTATAGTAATGATAATAATAACACCACACCTTGTAAACGTGTAGTAGTTTAGTTATAACCAACCTAAATGGAAAAAAAACAATGTATTTTTTAAACATGTATTGGTTTCATAATAACAAGTGAAATAAGTTTAATATGGGTAAACAAGATAATGGTTAGAATAAGATTGTAGTATACTAACTAGTTGATATCTTGATAGAATGATGAAGATAAAGGATAAGTTATTGGTTAAAAATGAGTATGATTGATTTTAGTAGTATTGGAGTTTGGTTCTTATGAGAAGTAACTAATTGGGACGAAAGTTTAAAAATTTTCTAAGGTATCGAGATTTGGTAATACTAATCGTGAAGAGTCTAAATTTTTCGTTGTTGGCACACTCCATTTATCTTTAGGATTACATTGTTTTGTTTTCCGTTGTTTTGGCTAGGGTTCGTTTTACCCTATATTTTATTGGGACACGATTGTTTGGAATTCTTTTGTTACACGTCATGGCTGATTTAGTTATGCGGTTGTGGAAACGTTAGGATGAGAGGATAGAGTTGGGTAGTATTACTTATGGTTAGATATTAGAATGGAGAAATGTGTTTTGGTTTAAAGGTTGTGTTGAAGGAATGATTAAGATTTGTGGAGTTTGGAAACTTTGATTGGTTACGGGAATAAGAGAGGAAGTAAAGTTAGTTGACTGGTAGTGGGAACGAGAAGTCATGCTATGAGAAGTTGGTTGAAGTACCATTAGGAGATTGATGAAAGTACTAGCGGATGTGAGGGTAGAGTAGAAAGTTTATACTAATGGAAAGGTTGGGTAAATAACACGCAAGGGATTGGTATAGTTATGGAGACAAGGTAGTAGTAGACACGTGAAGGAAAACAAGAATGTAAAAGAATGATTGGTAGGAGGCTGATTAACGGTAAAGTACAACAAGTAAGGAAGAGTGAGCCATTGAGGGGTTGAAGTACTTTTAGAAATATTGTGGTAGATGAGTTGAACTTAGAAGCTACTGGTAGTGTGAAGTTCCTAGGTAACATCATGGAGACGAGAAGGAGTGCGTAAAGAGCTACATCGCGAAGCAAGGAGCTGAAAGGACTACGTGTCGGCTGCAAGAAGGATGCATGAGATTTCTAAGGAGTCACAAAAGTTGCGAGGACTGGAAAGGTGACAAGCACTATGATGGGAAATTTACGTATGATTCGTGACGAAGAAGGGCAGATCGAGTATCAGAGTGGAGCTACAAAGAGCTGAACCGGTGGATCGTGATGAAATGAATACATGACATGGGAGATTAAGAACTCGTGGAAGTAACAAGGGGAGTCGAGTGACTACGCGGATAGAATTTTTGTGGCAATCAATATCGAGGGATGAGAAGTGAAGCTGAGCTGAATAAGTTTCGTGGAGAAGTGATTAGAGAGTCGGTTTTGTGAAGGGGTTATGAAAGATCTTTGGAAGAGACAGATATGCATTATCCAATGCACTAGTGATTTCCATAGATTTGATGAATGAAGTATGGAATTTTTGTTGGACGGGATAGTGTAGGAATAAGGGAGAACCATGGAAGGAGAGAACCAAGTATTCTTAGAAGATGATGATTGAAAATGCCTCATGTTGGGTGCAAGATCAAAATAGAAGTATGAGATTTGAATAAGAATTCAAAATGTGGCTTAGTAGACAAATGGAAACTAATGTGGGTATAAGATGAGAGTGTGATCCGCATGAAATCACATGAAACTCTAGTATGTCCCTATTAGGAGGGAGTAGGAGAACTGGTTGTGAGAAAAAAAAAACAAGTGAAGCTACTTGGAAAATTTTGGCGTATAGATGACTAGATAGACTTAGTTAGTGGAGCTGGATTGTTATATCTGCCTAGAATGCTAGAGGCATTTGGGGTACGAGACGTAGAGAATGATCTATACAGATCATGAACGTCTCCAACACATATTTAATCATATTGATTGAACATTTGGAAAAGGTGATGGGTGGAGTTAAGTGATGAAAGAAAATTGCAAGGCTAAGTACCATCTGGGAAAGGCAAGCATGGTTGACGAGACATGGAATAAGAAGAATGAAGTGAAGCTGAGATGAACTTGAACTATATGGATGACGTATTAGGGTGGTTTGGATGAAGGATGTAGGTTGCCCGAGTTGAGTTGTCTAAAGCAGAGAACGCGTCAGCAGGTATG
Source organism: Glebionis coronaria (assembly GCA_025667525.1). Taxonomy (NCBI): domain Eukaryota; kingdom Viridiplantae; phylum Streptophyta; class Magnoliopsida; order Asterales; family Asteraceae; genus Glebionis; species Glebionis coronaria. The sequence goes on from CM046880.1 coordinate 24,028,318, forward strand.
TTGCGTGGCTTGGACAATCATATGGAGAAAAGGGACGTAGACTATACTTCCTACATAGATAGGAGTAGCTTAGAAAGGGCGATGTAAGGACGAAATTGGAGAAAGGGATACATAATGGGGTGGAGGAATAAGTACGACGAGAGTTGGGTGATAGTCGATAGACTAACTAATTCATCTCATATTTCAAGAGGAATGAAAAGTCACGTAGTTGAGAAGTTGGAAGGATTGCGTACGGATGTGATGGAATAGAGGGTTTTGCGTACAAGTTAGCCTAATATGTATGGAATGCCTTATGAAGGATTATGGCAAGGGAAGAAACGATGGGAAGCATCACATCGTGATGTATGGTAGGAGTTGAGGAAGAAGAAGGAAGTGTGTATAGAAGCGAAGCATGAATGAAATAGGTCGAGATAGGAACCGAAGGTAAAACTTTGGTAGAGCTTAATGAGTAGAATAAAGCACAACGCAGGCTAATACTGTCGTAGTGTGGAAAAGGAAATGGCACTGACCTATACTGATTGTTTGGGAAGCTTAGTATCGATAATCGAATGGATGAGGAGTTATAGGTGTGATGTGCCATAGGGACGAAGAGCTTGGTCTAACTGAGACAAGATGAGGAGCAATATGACCTTGAAGGTAGGACATTGTGTAGGTATAAAGGAAGTGTTGGGTATAAAAAAAATCATGAAGAATAGTGAGAAAGAAGTGTATAGGTGCTACTAGTGAGCTATCCAAATTTAATGAAAGTAGTTGTAGCATGGGTTTGGATGGCAGTTGATAGACTAACTGAGATAACTGTCCTTTTGATGATGTGTATAGATCATAAGTTGATTTGGATTGGAAGAACTAATGGATATGTGAAAGACCGTCATAGGTCACTTTGTAAGGAAATTGGAATTTTTAAGTAGTTTGGGGTACGGACTAAAGGGAGTTGATGAACATGATTGGATATGAGTGTATCCAGCTAACTGGAAAAGGATGGGCAAGTGAGATATTTATACAACCTTAGGAGTTACACTAAGGGCATGAGTGATTGATTTAGAGGGAGTTAGGAAACTATTTAGCGATGGCTGAGTTTTCATATAATGATAGTTATCATACTAGAAGTCGATAAATGCCATTTAAGGCACTATATGAAAGGTTAGGGTGAGTTGTCCCCATTGTGGACTAGAATTGGTAAAAGAGGCTACTAATATGGTAATGGTGTTTGTGGAAAGGATGAGAGCAACAAGGGATGCTATGTTGAAAAGGAGGAAACCACTAGAGTTTAGTGACAAAGTTATGTAGGAAGTTTCACCCATAGTAACGGGTGGTATGTTTTGGTAAAATGGAAGAGTTGATGTAGAGTTTTGTAGGTCCATTTATGATCTTTGGAAAGATCAGACCAGTAGCTTATGAGCATAGAATTACCTGGGGGGAAATGAGTGGTATACATGTTATATTTCGTGTATTAAGATTGGTAAATGTTGTTTGAGAATGCATATTTGCATGTACGGTTATTCGAGATTTGTGTTAATAAGGGTTTGTGTTATCAAAGAGTCATTTGTGAGATTTATTGACTGTGAGGTCAAGAGTTTGGCAATGAATTTAAATATTGTTGGTTAGTATATGTGGTAATTTGAGACTTGAACTAAAGTTCGCGTGGAAATGAGAGGAGTTCATTTAGAACAAGTATCCTCAGTTGTTTGCTAATAGTATGTTTGATCCTAAGGAGTAAATCTCGGGACGAGATTTCTATTAGGAGGGAGTGATGTGACAACCGCGGTTTTGAGGTTCGTCACTTTTTTTTATTTTGTGCTAGTTACGTGTCTTTACGTGTTTATGTGCTAATTGGTGTGTATAGATTGTAGTTTGGATATCGTTTCCGGTACGGGATACCTTGTGAGTGAAACGATGTGTGATGATTTCATGTTCATGAGCTCACATGGTAGTGACTATGAAATGAGTTGGTGTTATTTAGTGGTTTACGTATACGTATATGTATTATAGAAAATCGTATTTTTACGATTTACGGTTTAGCATTTCGAGGTCTCGGATGAGGTTTTTAGTCACGGGAGTATTTTTTGGGATGGTTTTAAATCATTTAGGACTTAGTTAATTAGTTTATTTCATATTTCAAGAGTTTTTATAAAACTGTATATTTTACGTCTTTTACGGTATACGCGTAAATTTGACTAGTTTTATGCTTTTGAGGTTCGGGGGGCTTTAGGAGCTGAAATAAATTAAGGGAATTTAAGGTAATAATAATTAATAGTTAATTTACAGTAATATAGTTAAAAAAAGTAGGCCATAGGGTGTTGGGCTTGGTTTTGGGCCAAATTTTGCTTAAGGAAAGGAAGGGGAGCCCAGTTTGAGTACTATTAGGCTTCATGGTTAGTTTTAATTACCCATATTACTCCCTTTAGCCCCCAAAACGATTTTTCTTTCTCCCAAACCTAATATGAGTCGTGATTAACAATGGTGGATGAAGAAAACCTAATTATTCAATTATGGTTTAAGGTATGCGCTAAAACTATGCTTAATTAACGTTTAATTTACGTATGTAACCTAATATGATGGATTAGGGTTTGACATTCATAATTTTTAATTAGATTTTGTTAATAATCTGTAAATAATGATGTAATTAATAGGTTTTTATCATTGGAAATTGTTTTTAGGTTTTAATTAGGGTTTATGTATAATTAATTAGGTTAATTTAATTAAATTCGTTTTTTAAAAACTGGGCATAATTTTAGGTCAATTGTTTTGATGATATCTAGAGTTATATAAACTCTTATTTTTCGATCGAAGTATCCCTGGAAAGGTATTTTAGTTGGCTTTTAAATGAAAGAAACGAGAACTAAATTGGAGGTCGGGAATTGGGTCAAAAGCAGGTTACAACAGTCGGAGGTCAAAACAGTTTTGAAATCAGCCTGTTTTCTTTTTATGTTTTGGGTTGTTTGGGGTACTTAAGGTTATATTGGGACTTTCAAACGAACATGGGAGTTAGTTTATATATTATAGGAAGTATCTGAATTGGGGCTAAGATTGTGGGTTAGGGTAAGACCCCCTAATCATAACAAATTTTTGTATGCTCAAAATCAGTAAAATCCGGATAGACAAAAGTATATATATATATCGGGGCCTTAACAGTAGCTTTAAGGTTGGGTCAAAAAGGAGGAGTTAGCTAACATATGTAAGGGAATAGGGTTTCCTTTACAGAGGTCATGGGTATGTTTAGGTGGGTGTTTGGCTTATAGTTTGGAGACCTAAAAGCCGGGACTGTTTTGGGTAAAATGTTAACGGGACGGGTTATGAAGTAAACTAAGTTAAGGGATTTATAGAGGGGTGTAATGAGATGCTTAGAGCATATAAATGAGGTATATATATGGTAGAAGGTTAGATGTCTATCATAAGTTGATGAGCCATCTTAGTGTTTGGTTCATGTTTTGATTTTGTGTTTTTGTTTGTTAGCTTTTTGCTAGTGCACGGATTATTGGGAGAAGCTCAATCAGGTGAGTTTCATAGTCCCATATCTTTTAATGATTTTCACTTCCAGATGGGATGGAAGAGACATTGTCTTGTTTTTATAAATTATGCTGTGAATATTTTGTGTTTGGTGATGGACTTGTGCATACTTATGTGATTAACTGCTAACTGATTCATGATTGTTTTGTGATTTGACTTGGTACCAAGGGGATGTTGACAAGGCGGGGCCTTAGGGAGGTACATAGATGTGTGAGCATCTATGGGACCAATGTATAATGACAAGGCGGGGCCTTGGGATTGGTACGTAGGTGTATGGGCGCCTATGGGACCATGGTGTTTGGTAAGGCTGGGAGCCTTGGATTTGGATTTGGTTTGGTTTGTTAAATCTTGAATATTAGTTGTTAATGCATGTTTGTATCACATTGTCCATATGTTCTTTTGTTAGTGGTTGTTGTTCACAGCTTATGGTTTGATTTTGGCGTTGGAGTCTAAACCTATGACTCTCACCAACTTTATGTTGACGTGTTTTAGTGTCTCTTTCAGGTGAGAATGTGGTTAAGCTTGAGAATAGAAGTGACTAGTTTTGGAGGCATTAGGATTGCATATAGAAGGAGATCCCCGTTCCTTCTTTGTTTCTTTTGTTTGTTTAATAAGTGATACTGTTGACACCTATATGTTTGCTTTGTTTATGTATTGTTTGTCTTGCGTAAGAGGTAGGACTGTTACCTACTTGCCTAGACTCCTGCTTTGTTGAGATATTGTCATGACATTTGTGTCACCATTTTATGAAATTTCTTAGTTCATTTAGTTATCTCTATAGACACGCCATGTTGTGATGATATCCATACGTCGCGCCCCAAATTACGCCATGGTGGGGTGTGACATTAATCTACATTATTCTGTATATAGTCTGCAACCTTCCATTGTAGGCTGAACATTGACAACATAAGGACAAGACGAGGCTGGCATTATCCATCGTGTAGGTCTGCTACATGCGGGAAAGGTGCAACGAGGAAGGATAGCTACTTCTATTGCGAAGACTGTAATAAGAATGTTGAATACCCAGTATTAAGGTCTAAAAATTCTTGTTAGTTTAAAAGATTTAAATTAAAAAAACAAACGTCTTATTTCATCATGATTACCTTGCAGATATAGGCTTGAATTGGGCGTGGCTGATGAAACTGGGACTGATGTGGTTGTCATATTTAATGAAGTGGCAACTGAAATAGTTGGGTGTGCAGCTGATACCATTGTTGATGTCAAAAATGATGAGAATGTTGATTTGCCACTAGCTCTAATGAATCTGATTGGAAATACTTATGTTTTTTAAATCAAGACCCACACTTATTATGAATATGGGTCTTTTGAAAGTTTTACATGTTGGAGGCTCATTTATAATGATCCATCTATGGAAAGCGTTGGATCAGGCACAGAAGATACTGATGGGAGCATGAATAGTGTGGAAGTTTTGTCCAAGAACAAATCTATTTCAGCGGAAAACGCACCTCCTGAAATGTAGTGGATATTACATCCCCTCAAAAGATCATTGAGTATGAATCACCTTTGAATATTCCTACTCGCTTGAAGCGGCTTTCAAAAGAGCCATCTGCCTCAACTCCTTTGAAGCCTGTTGAAACCAATAAAAAAATAAGCTTTACATCTCATTTTAACATAATTCTCTTTTTGCGCAACCTATAACTCTAAATACTAAATTGTTGTTTACAATCACATTATTTAAGAATGGACCTTGAGGACTCAAAAGCAGAGTATGTTGGCAACTCAACTGAAGAGGCATACAGTGATGACCATGATTGTTCTAGGGATAAAAATAAAATAAGAAGAAGGTCTTGATAAATTTACTTAGCATCTTTCTGTTAACCACCATAATAACAAAACATAATCTTATGGTTTTATTGTATTTTTTAGGCTTATTCAGTCAAGCACCGATGAATCAATCTCAGTAGAAGATTAGAAGAACCAATCATGATGCAATTAGTTTTTAAGATGAACTTTTTTTGAGAATAATCCTAAATATTGTCCTAAATATTTTGGAGGACATGTTTTTTTATGGAATATGTAATAGACTTATATTATCTTTGACGATGTTCATTGGCATTGATGTTATGAGAGATTTTGGAAAGAACCTGTTCATGTTCGATTAACTTTGTTGTCTCAGCTGCAAGATACATAGGCGACTCAACCAAAGGGGCATACCATGGTTACCATGATCATGTTCAAGCCAAGAAGAAAATAAGAAGACACGCAGAGCAAATCCAATAATTAGATATGGTTTGTTCACTCAGGGATTGAGCCAAAGTAGATGAAAAAGAATGAAAGCTTCGAGTATACTACGTTGAATTTTTGAAATGAACTTTTTATGCAGATAATAATAGATGTAGCCCTAAATCTTTAATGGACCGTGTAGTTTATTGAACAATGTAATAGAAGTCTCATGGATGTTAATACAAGTTTTTGAAGTAATCCTATCGATGTCAGTTAGCTTTATTGTTGACTACTGTTATGTAATTTAGAAAAACAACCGCCAATAATCAACCAAAACAATAGGTATGGGAGCTAAAATTGTAACAAATAATAATATAGTAAGGTTTAGCTTAAAACAAACAAGTATAAAACGGCTAAAATTGACTGTCTACTTAGTATCTAAGCTATATAATAGTTAAAACAATGCTAAAACAACATTCTGCCTAAAAAGACTTATATGTGGAGGAACTTCTATACAGTATAAATCATCGAATCAGATGTGAAGGAGTTTCTATATAGTAAAAACTCACCTTCATAGGTTGACGCAGTTGTATAATTAATAATGCCGCGAATCAATATTGCTCATAAAGCAGATTCTTGGTATTTTCTCCCATCTATAATCGTTCTTCGTAAATTATCAGCTCTTCCTTATTCGAATTATAAGAAAACTATGTTAATTCAGATAGAAATAGTTATATAGACAGTAATGAATTTTTTATGTAAACAACTTGCATTTTAGTTATCTATCTTATCTTTGTAAAAAAAAGTGTGTTTCCAAACTGACCCGGTCGATGATTTCCAAACTGACCCAGTAACTAAGAAGTATAAAAACCTATAACTGAAGTACTACAGTGCTATAAAGCAACGCGGCTCTTTGTAACAAGGGTATATAGAGAATGAAAAGAAACTCAGAAAAGCTTGGAACTTTTTACGAAAATTTAGTCTTGCAAACTATATGATGTAATAATCTAGAAATATGCTCTCTATATATCATATGTATGACTGAATCTATTACTATGAAATGTAGTAGAATTCTACATAAATATCTCTTCCATTTATTAGCAAATTATTAAATACATTATATCAAGTGATCCCAAAAGTTTTTTCTGTTAAAAACCAGATATAATTTGATCAAATTCTATAAGTGTCTATATCTCTTTGAAGAACCAAACAACCTCTCACTATCTGCAACAACTATGGATATAGATATACATTTTTTCTTACCTTTCTATGAATCTTATGATTTCATAACTCCTTTTATTTATGTTCTATTGTTGCCAGATGCTCCACTGCCCACCGCTTCTCTTGCTAACATGTTAAATAACTCTGTAACCATTCAAACAAGAACAACTATTTGACAAGATGGTAAGGTACAAAGTTATTGTGGACTAAAACTAAAAGAGGTATGTTTCGCAGATTCAGGTAAATAAATAAACCTATTTTTTTGTTTAAAAGATACTATGAAACTATTTATATATTGAAAATCTAATTTGTAACAGGTGTTGCATCCCCACAAAGCATACATGGGACAGATCTAGGACACAAAAATGTTGGTGAATGTTCAAAATCTTCATATAAACGTAAAAGCAGCCAATCCGCAGGTATTTAATTGAATAATCAGTGTGAAAATAGTTTATTCGTAAAGAATTGTATTATAACGGTGATATTTAAACCAAGTATTAATAATCATAGGCCCCACCTATCTCCGTCGTTCTAAAAATAAAATAAAAAATGTTGCACTTACATCTGGAGGTAATGTAGTTTTGAACTTTTAATATAGTTACTAATAATTGATTTAAATATTAATATAAAGACATTTTATACAAGGTATCCCTGTTTCTTAAAATAATATTGGATCTCCATCATATGAATGATGTAACTGTCATGCAAAAATGTGGTATGTTGAAAGAAGTGGGAAATCAAGAAAGTCTGCAAATCCTACCTTCTCACTGTGCTGCCAAGATGGAAAAATTTTGTTGTCCAAAATTAAAGAAACACCCCAGCCTTTAAATAATCTCCTTGATTATAATGCACCCGGAATATCAAAGTTTAAAGATAAGATTCGTGTATACAACAGTATGTTTTGCTTTACATCTTTTGGAGCAAAAATAGACCACTCAATTAACACAGGATGGGGTCTGTATACCTTTAGGATAAATGGTCAAAATTATCATAAAATGAGTTCTTTACTTGGAATTCAACAAAGATATGCACAGCTTTATTTATTTGATACAGATAACGAAGTTAGAAACCGTATGGGTGCTTTCATGAAAAATGGATCAGAACAAGGAACTGACATAAACATAGTTGAAACTTTGATGGAAATGCTAGACAACTACAACTCAATAGCAAAGGCATTTCGTATGGCAAGGGATTGGTGTCGATCACACAATTCAGTTATCTTTGAATTGCGCTTGCTTAGTACCCGAAATACATCAAGGTAGTACGATGCGCCTACTGTATCAGAAGTAGTTGCGCTCATCACTAATGATTTTGGTGATGCTGATTCTATAAGAGATATCATTGTCACTAATAAAGAAGGTAAACCAAAACGTATCTCCGAATTACATCCAGAATACATGGCATTACAGTACCCTTTGTTATTCCCATACGGAGAAGATGGCTGTTAACTTGGATTCACTAATAACACGGGTAAAAGATCCGGAGGTTGGGGAGGATAGAAGTGGTGTTTAGCCATTTTAGAGAGAGAAACAAGTAACTAGAAAAGTGTGTTTATTCTAGTGAGAGAAAGACAAGAAGGAAATGATAAGCCTCACCCCTCCATGGAAGTATGGAGGGGTATATATAGCACGGGACTTGAACTACTTACATGTGACATTAATAGTCCCTGCAAGTCCCGGCTATGAAACTAATGTAATTCCGTTAGTCGCACACATTTTAAGGCTAACAATCTTCCCCTAATGTGGTGACATACGAAATCACTTACAATGTTCCTAACAAATGCAAATACAACAAAAATATGACATTATTAAGTTTGCTTCCAATGCTGAGGGTGACACCGTTGTCTTCAAGTCTTCTAGAAAAACTTATACCCTAGTTTGAATCCTCTTTGTCTTTGCTTGTTCAGGAACCATTGTATCATGTATGAACTGGATTAACTTCCCCCCAATTCATACCACATGTCTTGAAAAGCTTTCTTCATAGACTTCTTTTTGACGAAGCTTCTGAATCAGCTTCCCCCCAAACTAATATCCTTGTCTTGAGCAATCTTCTTTCTTTGACATTTAAAGTGCACAGCGGAATTTTGTAGAAGAAGAAGCAAACCACACCAAGTAACTACTACCTTGACATTTTTGGTCTTAATGATTATGTGTTTGGGGGAACATGTAAGAAATCAGCAACAAATCTTCTCACGCTTGTAGAATGCTTCCCCTGGAAGTTGAACTAAGTACTCCAGAGTGGGAACTAAGTCTCCAAAGTACACGTTCTTCCCCCATGATGGTGACGAACTCTCGGAAGCATCATCTGACGTGTACGGTCAAAATCGCGAGATGTTCTTGTCGAAAGTATGATGGTGACGAACACTCAGAAGCATCATCTGACGTGTACGCTCAGAATCGCGAGATGTTCTTATCAGGAATAAGAAGGTTAAGAACACTCGGAAGCATCATCTGTCGTGTACGCACAGAATCGTGAGATGTTCTTGTCAAGAGTATGGTGGTTAAGAACACTCGGGAGCATCATCTGACAAGTACAATCAGAATCGCGAGATGTTCGTGTCTGAAGTAGAAATCTGTGTTGACATTTTGTAGCTCAAGTTACTCGTGAGAATTGTTTGCTGATCACATCACTACCCTTGTACTCTCTGGCTAAACTTACCAACCTCGTATTCTTTCGGCTATTTTTAGTGACTACTGGTGAAGTAAACCTGATATTCTAAACTTGAAACTGAAGTACAATCCCCCAAATTTGTTACTTACGCTTAGCACTTGTGTTGATTGATGAACGGTGCAGAGAAACGTCTCTTAGTACCTTATACATAAAAGAAGAGAGAAGTATAAGATGTAAAACACCTCTTGAAATACCCACAACTACAGATGAGTGTGACACTGAGCACTACAACGTAACTCCTTAAGTGATAGTTGTCCATGTCGTCGACCATCCACCCCTTGACAGTGGAAACTAGATAAGTCAAGTCTCAATTATAAATGCTGAAGCGAATCATCAATCGATAGAGGGGGTGAAAAGGCTCGATGATGAATTGAGTAGACGCCTTCGTGATATTCCACTTCACCTTCAAATAATAAATACCAAATCCACTTCGTAATCACTTGACATTACTTTGCCCGAATACTAGCCGTTTTGACAATGTTAGTGAATCTTAAAGGATCGTTTTGGTGTTTGTTTGTTTTTGTCGTGAGTGTTTGTCGTGTTTGTTGTGTGTTGTTTGAGTGTCGTTAACTAGAGATCCAATCAATGACTAAAGAATGAGAAGTCGTCAATGTGGTCTAGCTAACTTTACTTTGAAGCCCAAATCAGTTATATGCCCAACTGATGCGCGGATCGACCTCCGCGGTGAGGTTGTCGAAAATATTTTTCGAGAAATAAGGTTTCAAAACGAGCATTTTCTTTAGTTGGAATGAACCCGTAATCACCATAATCCGCACATCCATCATACCCGGTTTTGACCCGTATACACTTGGTCCAATAGGCAAAATAACCGAATCCAGTCTTTGATGAAAAACGCAGTTCAAGAATATTAAGGCCCAACATTGCAGCACCACCACTTCTATTTTCGGTTAACAAATTAGGCCCAAAGAGCTGCAGCCCAATCCACAAGTTTATATATGTCAATAAGTCAATAGACGCACATTTACCCTAATCACACTCCAAAAACGCAGCCTCCATTGTTTCATTGTTATCACCGCCCACTTAACTCTCACAGTTCAAAGTAACCTACCCACTTTCATCGTTTACACCGCCCCCTTCCCACATCCTAGTTATCTCCGTCCCATCTCATTCTTACAACCTCCAACTTTGAAAGACGAATAGCAGCCACAATCCATTTCTTCCCAACAATCACATATCTTCATTTACATATCCCTTGCATATCCAACTGTGGATCATGCAATAGCTCAAAAAACATTGTTTAATAGCAGTCAATAACCTAATGATTTCTTATCATTCCAAAACAAAAAAACGAATCCTCCGTGAAACAAGTCACAAGAATCCAAACCAACCTTTTGACTAAAATCGTGTGTGCTTTGTTTGTTAACAAATGCAAAGATGTATTATCTTATTTTTCTTTAAGCAATAACACGAAGGGTCATCAAGATCTCAATAAAGAGGTCTCGGGTAGGTCCAGTTTTTGTTGATTTGTGTTTTCTTGAATCGAAAAAAATCAAGAACTAAGCTTGCATGTTTTTTTTTTCATTAAACGAAACTAAGACATGATTATGACATAATTGTTATAAATCAGTCTTGATGTGTCGAACAGAAAAGTAGGATAAATCCCCACAGATCTATGATGATGGATTGTGTTAAAATCTTTAATAAAGATATGAAGTGATTTTTTAACACAAATCTGAGATCTTTTGGTTATGATTGTTGCATGTCAGTCAAGATTTGTTTAGATTAATTGATGGATGGTTTGAACTCAGTGAGTTAACCCGGTCAACTCGGTCAATACCGAGTTGACACGGTGTGAAGTTGTGATGAATGAGTCATCGGAATGTTGTTGTTTTTGAGTCAAAGCAATGTTTTCAGAAAAAAGAATGCACCATCGGAATGTTTTTAAGTCTCCATCGGAATGTTTTTAAGTCTCCATCGGAATCAATCAAACACCCCATCGGAATAGCTATCTGAATATCCATCGGGATAACCATCCGAATAGCCATCGGAATAAGCATAATCGGAATAAGCTTCATCGGAATCCCCATCGGAATGACTATTTGAAAACCTATCGGAATAAGCTGTCGGAAAACCCATCGGAATGCTTTATCGGAAAAACAGTTGGAAAAGGGTTTTAAAACCAAAAATGGTGGATCTTCCCATTTTTTTGTATTCTGTCCTTTTCCCAATAAAAATTAGATCTGATAGATGTAAAGAACAAAAAGACGTGTAAAAATGGACAAAGTTTTGATGAAACCAAGAAAGAATACTGATTAATAAATGGATGATGTGGTGATGATTTAGTTCGTTTATCACAGTTATTCAAAGAATATAAAAACGTACCACATCAAAGTAGATCCGACACAACCACAAACACAAAACATCGTGACAAAAACACGAAACACCCCCGGTTAGCTCTGATACCAATTGTTAACTTGGATTCACTAATAACACGGGTAAAAGATCCGGAGGTCGGGGAGGATAGAAGTGGTGTTTAGCCATTTTAGAGAGAGAAAAAAGTAACTAGAAAAGTGTGTTTATTCTAGTGAGAGAAAGACAAGAAGGAAATGATAAGCCTCACCCCTCCATGGAAGTATGGAGGGGTATATATAGCACGGGACTTGAACTACTTACATGTGACATTAATAGTCCCTGCAAGTCCCGCCTATGAAACTAATGTAATTCCGTTAGTCGCACACATTTTAAGGCTAACAATGGCTACCATGATAAATATGCTTATCATAGGAACACCGGCATCCGGAAAACAAAGAGGGGATTTGTAACAATGAAATAGTACAACTCTTATATAATTCAACAAAGATTTGACCAGGGTACTACTTTGTTAAGAGGTGGTTGTCTCTATCAGCAATTTTTTGTTGATACATACACTGCTGTTGAAGAACAGAGGCTTCAATGGACACGAAATAATTAGGACACCCTCCATGTGGACCTCTACCTTAATCTTTGTGATGAAGTTACTAGGGGCGACACAAATGCGTCCGGTCTTAGGAAAAGAATTGTTCTGCCACGAACATTTATTGGTAGTCCTAGGTATATGATGCAGAACTACCAAGATGCGATGGCTTTATGTGAGGCATATGGCAATCCAGACCTGTTCATCACTTTCACTTCCAACCCAAAGTGGCCAGAAATAGATGAAATGTTGGCTTATATGCCAGGTCAGAAATCACATGATTGTCCGGAGATTGGCACACGAGTTTTTAAAATAAAACTAACCTATTTGTTAAATGATTTAACTAAATATGAAATTTATTGACGATCTTGCGCATGTATTAAAATTTAGTCATACTTAAATTAACTTAATCCTTATAAGGCATACCATTTATAAGACTAAATACTCATGTTTATTTCTATATCAGTGGTATATGTGATTGAGTTTAAAAAACATAGGCTCCCCCACACTCATATTCTCTTATGACTGGAAGAAGAAGCCAAATACAAGACTACCAGTCAAATAGATGATATAATCTCATCAGAACTTCCATCTCGAGTGATGATCCATAGGGATATAAAGCAGTTACGGACTTTATGCTCCATGAACCTTGCGGGAGAGAGAAAAAAAGTGCAACATGTACAAATGATGGGAAATGCTAAAGGCATTACCCAAAGCCTTTTTTACCAGAAACAACAATAGATGAAGATGGTCACCCTAATTATCGTCGCATGGACAATAAAGTGAATGTTGTGAAAGGTAAATTCACCTACGATAATAAGAATGTTGTTCCTCACAATCTCCGTCTTTTCTTGAAATATCAGGCACACATCAATGTTGAATGGTGTAATAGATCAAAAGCAATAAAGTACTTATTCAAGTACTTAAATAAAGGGCCCGATCGAGCAACCATCATGATAGAAGAAAATATAAATAATGCACCAGATGAGCGCTCTGAATAGGTATTCCAAGTGGATGAAATAAAAAATTTCTTGAATTGCCGGTTTTTAGCACCATGTGAAGCAGTTTGGTGGCTCTTTTCATATGATATTCATTACTGCTATCCAAGAGTCATGCAGTTGAATTTTCACTTACCAAATCAGAATAAAATCACATTGAAAGATTCAGACCATTTACCTGCTCTACTTCAAAGAGAAGGCATCGATGTCACAATGTTTACTGATTGGTTTGGATTGAACAAGAGGGACACGGATGCTAACGCATATACTTATGCTGAAATACCTAAACACTATGTATGGAATGACAAACAAAAACTTTGGCAGAAGAGGAAGCAACAAAAATGCATAGGCAGGATTGTTTACTCAACCTGGGCTTCTAGAGAGTGATATTATCTTAGAATGATTTTGAATATTGTGAGAGGGTCCGAAGGCTTCACACACTTGATGATAGTTAATAAACGGCTATGTGCAACATTCAAAGAAGCATGCTTCTTATATGGTCTCCTTAGTGATGACAGGGAGTGGTCACAAGCTATAAAAGAAGCAATTCAATGGAAACTTAGGCCACAACTCTGTGACATTTTCATTACAATGCTTCTATTTTGTAATGTCAGCAGGCCTCTACAACTATGAGAAGAAACGTGGGTATACTTATCAGAGGATATCCTATTCAAAAAACGTAAACTTTACAAGTACCCAACATTACAATTGACTAAAGAACAAATTCGTGATTATTGCCTTTTAGAAATTGATGATTTGCTAAACAGAAGTGGCAAATGTTTAGCAGAATTCAAAGATCTCCCGCGCCCTAATCCAAAGTTATTAACAAACTTGGACACTCGTTTGATTAGAGAAGCGTTGGATTTTGACATGAAAGTTAGTAGGCTTGAACATGAACAGCTACATTCCAAGTTGAACCCAAAAGCAACGGTTAATATATGAGTAGGTTATTGATTATGTTTATAATAAAAAAGGACAATTCTACTTTGTTTATGGACCAGGCAGGACTGGAAAACATTCTTATATAAGACTATCATTTCAAGGTTTAGACCAGAACGAATGATCGTGCTGGCAGTTGCATCATCAGGTATTATGTCTATGTATACTTATTAATAAAATTTGATAAAAAAAACATCTATCGCATAAATTAAAACCACTAAGTACAATATTTAATATACTGCAAGAATTGCTTCATTGCTCCTACCATCAGGAAAAACCGTTCTAGTAGGTTTGTGATCCCACTAGAACTAATGGAGAATAGCACGTGTGGAATAAAACAAAACACACAATTAGCAGAGCTTATGCTTGAGGTTCGGCTCATTATTTGAGATGAAGTGCCAATGACTCAAAAGTATGCTTGTGAAGCATTAGACACAACATTGAGAGATATATTGGGTTACAAACATCCTGAAAGAAAGAACATGATTTTTGGAGGCATGACTGTGTTACTAGGGGGTGACTTTAGACAGGTCCTGCCTGTCATACCCAAGGCAAAAAGACAAGAAGTGGTTGATGCCTTCATATGCTATGGAAAAATTGCACTATTTTCAGCCTGCCACGTAGCATGCGAGTGAATGAACAAAGAGAAAGTGGGGAGATTGATAATGAGAAACAAAATTTCAATAGATGGGTATTAGTTGTGGGTGATGGGAAATTGCCAGCGAAAAGCAAAGAAGGAGAATATGAGCCTACATGGATTGAAATTCCAGAAAAGTTTCTTATTAAATCATGGGATGATCCTATTGGTCGTATTTTTGAAGAAACTTATCCTGATTTTATCATAAGACAGAAAGACGATGATTATCTAAGAGAAAGGGAAATTTTGACTCCAAGGAACGATGATGCTGATGAAATAAACGAATACATGTTTTAAAAGTTAAATGGGAGATCTGTAACTTATAAGAGTGCGGATGAAATATGTATGGCATCTACGGATACCCTTGATCAACAAAATCTATACCCTATTGAGTTCTTGAATACCTTAAACTTCCCTGGGATCCCACCGCATGAGTTATGCTTAAAAACAGAACTACAAGTTATGCTATTGCGTAATGTTAATCCAAGCTTAGGACTCTGCAATGGTACTAAGCTTATCATCACCGAACTTGGGCAGTTTGTTATTCATGAAAAGATCCTAACCGGCTCAAATATAGGGGACAATGTTGTTATTCACAGAATCATACTCACATCATCGTAAGCAAGATGGTCGTTTGTATTAAAAAGGCGACAGTTTTCCTGTAAAGCCATGTTATGCGATGACAATTACCAAAAGCCAGGGACAATCGCTAGATTATGTTGATATATATCTACCCAACCCTGTGTTCAGCCATGGTCAACTGTATGTGGCACTATCTAGGGTGACTACGCCGGAGGGACTTAAAATACTTATGATCGAAGACAATGATAAGGAGCTAAAAAATTCCACCAGAAATATTGTTTTTAGAGAGGTTCTCAATAATGTATGCTAAAATTTCATTATAGCATTTTGTAATTTCGTTTCATGAAGCAGTTATTTAATAATAATAACATTATCAACTGCAATAAAACCTAATTTCAATAAACTAATGATAAATTAAACATACCTATGAAACTGCTTTTCATAAATTCTCCAAACCAGCCATCAATTAACTTATTTGTAATTAAAATGGATCTATGATATGATCATCTGTGAATAAAAAGCAAAAATAGTGAACAATAATCAAATGAAGCAAACAAGAATGGAAGAACAAAATGGGTAAAGTGATATTGAAACTACCAAGTAATTAGTCAAACATTATCTTGACTATGTATTAACCTAAATACCATAATCCAAACAACCCTTTAACTTGAAAAATTGCAAAAAAAAACCAAACTCTTATGAAATGAAAAAAGCCAATGATTTTGCTATCTTCTTCAACATAATTGCATAAAAATAAAACATTATACTTATTGATTGAGTAATTAAACTAAATCTATATAAATGACTCAGTTACACATGAAATAAAACATAAATCTATCATTCTTCATTCATAAGAACAAGTTTCATTACATTCGTAAACTTGCAAATACCACCATCATATACATCATTCATTGTCTGAAAATACCCAAAATACATACATAAAAAGAAAACACAAAAGACATAAAACTGATTATTATAAAAGCTTCACAATCACCATCTAATCATCACGGGCAGACAAGAGCTTAGAAGTTTGTGCTTTTAGCATCATCCCAGTTCTAACATTTGCCAATAAAGCATTCAACGATGCTAGCTTCTTGGTGTCTCTGTTACGAAGAAACCTTAACTCCTCCAATGAATCATCAACAACCTCGATATCATCCTGTCTCTCAAGCTCCCCAATCAGCAATCCAAGATTCGCAAGTAAATACTTCACCTTCTCTGCTTCAACACGAACAATCCCTACAAACCTTTCCTCCTCGGACATCATTTGATCAAAGAACAAAGCTACACTCTTACCTATGCTGCTATCACCTGCTACCTCTTTAAGTTCATTCAATATGACATTGGAAGTTTCGGATTGTGCCATTGTTGGTTGTGTTGATTAGGTTAGGGAGATGAAGATTAGGTTTGATTGAAAAAAAATGCACACTTACTTATAAAGAATAACTTAAGCAGTACGTGGGTATAATTAATCCACCTATTAATTTCTAAACTGAATAAAATCGTTTGCCATTCTAGAATTATAACGAAGCTAAATAAACACCCGCTACAATTGTTACTGTACATGCATGAGTTTGATCAATATATATATATATATATATATATATATATATATATATATATATATATATATATATATATATATATATATATATATATATATATATATATATATATATATATATAAAAATTATATACACAATATATCCTTTTAAATATTATTTGTTCAAAATATACCAAAACTACCAAAAAATGCTGTTAGTGGTTTAAAATTAAATTTTGTGAGAAACAACTAAACTTAACGTAGTTATATTAGACTTATCCCGTGTTAATAAAAAAACAAAATACAAATAAATTACCGACTAAATTAAACGAACTATAACAATTCTTAACCTAACTTGATAAACGTAAATTAACCAAAAATGAACACAAAGTGAATACAATAGGAAAAAATGTTGTACATTCATGAAAAATCACGTCATATATTATAATCAAACATCATGCATTTCATAAATTAGAATGAAACATCATGCATTTGGAAAAACATGTTGTACATTCATGAAAAATCACATCATATATTACAATCAAACATCATGCATTTCATATATTAGAATGAAACATCATTCATTTTAACAACGAGAAAAGTCTTGTGAATAAAACATCATGCATTTGAACAACGGGAAAAGTCACGTGAATGAAACATCATGCATTTGAACAACGGGAAAAGTCCCGTGTACAACGTACGGGTATGCCTGCCTCGTTTAAAAAAAAATCGCGTTAACCAAACAAACAAACTCATCCTTTTATTTATTAAGGCAGTATCATTTATACATATTCAATTCATCTCTTTCATCTTCCTCGTTAGCAAATAGCAACTCAGCCAAATACTAAAATATCCTTTCATGAAACCAATTCTTTCACTCACTTTTTCCACACCCTCTTTTCGGTTGAGGGCGTTCTCGGTTTTACGTCGAGGACATGATAATAAAAGTTCAAAATTTAACCTTAAGATTTTGTACTATTAATGAAGACATTGGGGGCAGTTGCCCCTCATAATTTGTATATCCCTCCGCCTTTGCTTACCGAGGCTCAATTAAATTTTACTTTTACCCTTTTATATACATAAATCGAGTGAAGTCCAGCTTGATATACCGATGATTTATCAAGTTTGAGCATAAAATATGAAAATAATCGAGCTCGAGTCGAGTTTCAAGCTCGGGTATTATATGACGAGTCGAGCTCGAGCTCGAAATATAAAGCTCAGTCGAACTCGAGCCAAGTTTGAAGCTCGAGTTTGACAGTACTCGACTCGACTCAGCTCGTTTACGCTCATAATACTATATATACCAAGATACTAATTTATATCTTTCATTTGCTTTTAATTTAATGATTTGCATTAACAAAATATTTTAAAAAATTACAAAAATATCATTTGTCAAAATTTGTAAAAAAATTATAAAGAAACTAAAGTTGTAAATATAACAAAATATTAATTTATCACTAATGAAAGCAATGAAATTATCATTAATGATAAATAAATATATTATTGATGTTATTGTTGGAATGGATAGAAAACACGTAGGTTACAATGTATTATTTCACCACATTATATAGCTACATAACCCTATATCGAGCTTGGGCCAATTTATTATCTAACACTCCTCGTAGTTCGAGCGATGAAATCACGAAAGCTCGAACTGGAGTAGTAACAAGAAAGGGAAAAAACATTAACGATTAGTCGACTCGTAACAAAACCGTATCAATGATCGACTTTTGTCGACTGATAACAAAGTTGTACGAACGATTGATTTTAGTCGACTTGTAACAACACCGTACCAACGATAAACTTTATACGACTCGTAACAAACCCGTACCAACGATCGGTTACTTTATCACTAGTGATACTTTAATATTTTTATCACTAGTGATAATCCGTATTCGCTATATTTACAACTTTAGTTCTTTCGTCGTTTTTTTACAACCTTGGACATTTTAACAAAAATAATCGTTTCGTGTTTTTTTTAATCTTTGGTTGTTATTATTATTTTTGTTAAGTTAATAAGTTTTAATTAGAGGTGGCAAATCATGTCCATGTGTTTAAAGTTGGGCTATTTGGACCCTTTTTTTGAACTGGACCTTTTTTTGAATTGATGAACTAAATGGGTATTGTCTTTTATTTTAATTGGGCTATTTGGACAACATAAAAACATTGTCTAAAATAAATGGGTATTATAGAAAATATGTGATGGGTATTTTTTGTCCATTAACTAATTTTGAGTCTATTGTTTCTTCTTTAATTTTGTTCATTTGACCCAGGTCAGTTTAGTCCAATGTTCATTTGGCCCGAATCCATTTGATCCAAAGATTAGAAATTGTCCATTTAATCCACGTTTATAAAACAATGCCTATTTGACCTATGGCCCGTACCTACCCTACCCGCTCATTTAGCCACTCCATAATTTTAATGGTAGTAATATTTGCTTTTAGTGTGAAAAAGAGTTGGTGATGATAATTTGGTGTTAGAGTGAATCAAATTTGACAGAAAAAGAATATACTTTACATTAACTTGATGTGTTGTTTGGTATATTTGAGATGGCCTAAAACAGGCTCGTTTAGAGAAGAGCGAAAATCTTTATTTTCTTCTTTCGTTCTTCGACTGAGCACTCACAAAAATCTTCAAATTTTACGCAATAAGGTTGTATTTTTTTATAATTTTGTTTTTTTTAAACTAGAATGTAACTTGTTAGAAACGATGCATTTGAATCATAAAATTATCAATCACTTTACCCTCTAAAAAAGACATGATGAAAAAAAATCCAACTAAAATCATCAATTCTAGGTAAAACAAACTTAGGGGTGTTTGGATGTGCGGTTAGGAGCAGATTATTTTCGAATTTCAGTTTCAAACTGAAATAAGCTAAAAAAAGTGTTTGGGTAAAAAAGGGTTAACTGGGATTATCTGTGTTTTCGAGGGATCAAAACGTTGTTTTGTAAAAGTTGGTCAGGGGTCCAGTTGCAAAACTGAAGATGGAGTTTTAACAATATTTCATCAGATTCGATCTTTTCATAAACCATAAAAAATCCGATCTCAAAGATTTCTGGATATAAATCTCATTTTTTTATTCACTATTTTTATTTATTTATGGTTATTTGATTATTCATGAATAAGCAAGAAAAATAAAGCTTACGAACTATAAGCCAAAATCTCGTAAGCCCAAATATAAGGGGTGTTTGTTTCGGCTTATACAACGGCCGTATAGCTTATTTGGTTTTCAATAAATGTTTCATAAGCTCATTTTTGTGGCTTATTTTGAAACTTTTCGGTTTATATAAGCTTATCATCTTGTAATAAGCTTATGTAAGGAAAAAAAGTTTCAAATAAGCCACAAAAAAGTGAGCTTATGTAACATTTATTGAAAACCAAATAAGCTATAAGCTCGTTGTATAAGACGAAACATACACCCCCGCAAGCTTAAACAAACACCTTAAGCTTATTTATGTTTGAGTTTCCGTACTAGGGTCTAGTTAGACATGAAGACATTAAGAAGTTATTTACGTTAGGACAACTTAACATTCAGAAGTTATTAGAAGTTATTTATGTTAGAACCAAATAAACTATAAGTCCTTTTTGCTTAATTGCATGGAGGTATGGTGAGAATTTATGAGTGAGCGCGTTGTTCGTGCAAGTGTTATCACTCATCGGCATCTTCTTTGCTTTAGGGCTATTATTATTTACTCGCGTCACGTTGTCTGCCAGACCGATTGGTCGCATTTAGTGTGAGTTTTACGCCTTGCAAAGGTAACGTGAAGAGAAAGGTAGAGTAGGTTTTTGGAGCTTAGAACGTCTCGTGAACTCTGCGCTAGGATAATAGGATGTCTTGCGAATTATTAATTGATACATAAGCCGAAATGTGAAGATTGTGTGCTAGATGTGTGTGGTAGGGCCGTAGGGGACTAGAGTTAGTCAATTGGTTTTAGTTACTCAAGACAAGTTTAAGCTTGCCTTTCAAGTGATATGTAAGCCGAATGGCAATTTGTGTGTGATGTGAATGCTATCACATGCTGAGGGTGTGTGCACTGTTACTAGTTTATGAGTTTAGTAATATGATAAAACGTTACTAGTCTAGTAGTCTATAAGTTTGATTTGACACATTATATAGCTAGTTAGGGCTCAAGAGTGGAACAAAAATGTGATGTTTGTGTGTGCGTTAAAATTAATCCACCACTAGTGTCGGCTCAAGCATTTAGTTGGTTGTTAGTAAGCTACTGTAATTGGTTAGTCTGCTAATTAGTAACCAACTTGTGGTGGCCCCCACCAACCGGTCATACGGAAAACTAGATGTACCCAACCATTGGAGTACTGTTACGGGGACAATACCACTAGACTAGTAGCCAAGATGGTTCTGAAGCGGAGCCTTGGGAATAAACTTTTACGTTTCTTAGGGCCTATGAATCTGCACGTTTCCTTTCCACATTTGTCCTGGTGGCAGAACATGTGGGAGGGTCAATGTTGCTGGTTATTAACTTTTTTGTTAATGATATCTTCCCACCTATGGTCTGCTGCTTTGTTTTCTTTGATAGTATATATGTACTGATAAGATAGTTTTGGTGAATCTCTGTTTCTAACTTGTTTAATCATTGTTTCAAAATTTGCTAGATGATACGAGCATAAGTATTTAGCAATTAACCCTGAGTTGATGCTTAAGGTGAATGCGATTATCCACGGTCGACACTACTATGAGTCTAAGCCCTAGAATCTCTTATTGCGATTATCCGCGGCCTATAATCCTTTATTTTCTTGGTTTTGAATTTGAATTTTATAAGAATAATTTTATTTCCTTACTTTTGTAAGAGCTTTAAGTATATATAAATTTCTTGGAAGAGTTACTATGTACAAACGTTAGATATATGCCTAGCTTCATAGTAACTTCTTTTCACTTGGAAATAAGTAGGTTTAGGACATGGACTTGAACCATGGTAAGACCCATGTCAACCAGAAATCTAAAAAGGCGGCGCAACGAAAAACCGTTTAGAATAATTCTACCCATATGACATTTTTTGAGTTGTGTCTTGAGGAGATCGAAAATGGAAACAGACCTAGAACCCACTTTAACTAGATTGGATGGACGAACTTAGAAAATAACCTAAAAGCTCGTTCTGGAAAGGCATTAAAAAAAGCAACTCAAAAACCATTGGGATACGATGAAAAAAGAATTTAAGTTATATGATCGTTTGATGAGGATTGAATCCGGGATTAGGTGAGGTCCCGCGAGGAAGACCATTGATGCAACGTCATAATGGTGGGGTGAAAAAATAGAGGTACGATTTTTATGATTTACAGTAATAATGGCTTTGGTAAGTGACACTTTTGTTACATTATTATATCCTTAACCATATCTTTTTTGTTTATTTCTTAGGCTGATCCAAACATTGCACGTTTAGGGACAAAAGTTTAGAGGTGTATCACATGTATTACGAGCACTTATTTCGTGATTCAGTTGTTGTTGTAGATAGAACTGGGTTACCACCTCTTCCGTCCGTAAACAATCAGGTCCAAAACAATCAGGTCCAAAACAATCAGGACCAAAACAATCAGGTCCAAAACAACCAGTTCCAAAACAACGATGGTCAAAGTAATATCCAAGAAGAGTTGGGTGTTGCATATCTAGAAGGTAATGGGGATATCAACGAGTTCAGTTCAGTTGGTGTTGGAAATGCTGTTGAAATATCATTTCCAAAAAGTAGCTCATCAAAGAAGAAGAAGAAGAAAAATGACAGTTCTTCTACTCGTTCAAAAATGGCAAAAGCTACAGGAGTTTCATCTTATGAACTGAAACTAGATTCATTGATTCAAACTTTAGCGGCAAGAAGCTCACAAACAACCGCACCACAAAACCATGCATTATCTATTGCAGACTGCATGGACATTGTTTCAAGCTTTCCTGGTTTTGAACAAGGCTCGAGTGAATTCAACAAGGCATTGAAGATATTGTTGATTCAAAAATGGCAAAAGCTACAAGAGTTTCATCTTATGAATTGAAACTAGATTCGTTGATTCAAACTTTAGCGGCGAGAAGCTCACAAATAACTTCACCACAAAACCATGCATTATCTATTGCAGACTGCATGGACATTGTTGCAAGCTTTTTTGGTTTTGAACAAGGCTCGAGTGACTTCAACAAGGCATTGAAGATATTTTTGAAAAAGGAAGCGAGGTAAAGTTTTATGTACCCGTCGTCCTCTTTGGACAAGATTGGCTTCCTATACTCACTTCTAAACGAGTGAGTCTTCTAAATGAGCGACTGTGATGCATGCTTTATTTCATCAGTTAAAACTTTTGTTGTTATGTTATTGTTATGATATTGTCATGTTACTCGACAATATGTTCTTTTTTTCTTAACTTTTGTTGTTATGGATTTAAGTGTTATGTTATGAAAATTATTTCTGCTTTATAATATTTGCTGATTATGTTCCTTTACTTTTTTTTTAACTTACTTTTTTGTTTTTATTTCACATAGTGTTCTTTCTTTATGTGTGTTATAATAGGATGGATTTCGATGGTGACGATGACAACAATGATTCTAATAAAGAAGATTGGATGGAGGATGAGAACACGTGGGTTGCTAATTTGTAGTCAGCTGTCAAAGGGATAATAAATTGTCAAAATGCAATGAACAAAAAAGGACTTGCATGCCGTACTTCTTGTCGCACGGGTAATATTTTAATTCAATAAATGTTGAATGGTCATCCTAGACGTTGCTATGAAGATTTTAGGTTACACATCAGTGTATTTAAGTATTTGTGTTCGGATCTTAAAGAACATTATGGTTTAAAGGCAACATGTAATATCTCAATTGAGGAGTCTGTTGGTATTTTACTGATGATATGAGCACGTGGGTGTGGAAATAGGTTATCTTAGGAAACTTTTAACCATTCTGGAGAAACTATACATAGGCATTTTCACAGAGTTCTTCAAGCAGTGCTTAAACTTAGCGGGGACATGATCAGGCCAAGCGCAGATTATAATAAAGAAGTACCACCACAAATTTTAAACAAATCCAGTTATTATCCAATGTTCAAGGTATGTTTTTTGAATTTTAGGTTAAAATATACTTGGTTCATGCGATAGATTAGTGAGAAAATGTTCTTTTCTTGTAGAATTGTATTGGTGCTATTGATGGGACACATGTGAGGGCATCGGTCCGAGAGCATGAAAGCCAAATATATTGGTAGAAAAGGATATGCGACCCAAAATAACATGGCAGCGTGTGATTTTGACATGTGTTTCACATTCGCATGGGCGGGATGGGAAGGGACCGCACATAACACAAGAATTTTTAATAAAGCTTTACGTAGGCCAGAAGTCAATTTCCCTCGTCCAACCGTTGGTAAGTTTATTACTTTTATTGCGTCTATTATAAGTTAATCACAGTTTGTAGAAATTCTGCTAGTTAGACTAGGAACTCTGCTAGTTAGCTAGTGCATAAGTGTGACAGTAAGTGGTAATAGGGTTGGCACTAGTAATGGCATGGTTGAGATTAGCAGAAGAAGCAGGATGTGTAAATATGATGTAGAAAATCTTCCTTCCTTTAGTTAGACAAAAGCAAGCTCAGTTACGCTAGATGATGACTGTGCAGTGTGCCTTGATAATTATAGCATGGGGATAAGTGCAGATTACTCCCTGGTTGTAACCTTAAATTTCATGCTGACTGTGTTGACTTTTGGCTTTTAAGCACACCCTTATGTCCAATCTGTAGAACCCCCACCACCCATGTGCCACTGTTTCCGTCTCTAATTTCATGAGTAGTGGGGGATTAGTCTCTAGTGTTGAGGAATTTGAAAACCAACAATTGGATAATATTGTTATTGAATTGAGTGATAGTGCTGGTAGGGCTTGAAACTTGGTTTGTTGCTGCTTCTTGGCGCTCATAAAACCAGGTCTGCAAGTTTTCTAGTCGAAAAAGCTGCTATAAAACTCTCTCAAATAGGGTTTTACATCAGAAGTTCCACTGGTACGTGCTCAAGGGCTCTTTTTGGTCATAAGAATTTCATCTTTACAGCTAGTGCATATTTGAAATTTGGAAGTTCTGCTAATGCATATTTGAAATAGGCTCTTTTACTTCATTAAGAAATTCAGAAGTTGATCGTTGACGAGGGACGTCCTCATCAACACTACTTTGAGTTGACTTCTCTCTTCATCCACATCTGGAAAATTAGAGGGTTGACCCAAAAAGTCCTCATCTTGTTCATGTTCATCTTTCTCACATGAACCAGTACTACGAGTTGAACCTTTTTCGCATTTTTCACTTGAGTTTAATTTCTATGCTCATAGCTTCTCAACGTCTTCATGTAAAGTTGGGGTGTTAGCCTCAAGATTCTTGAGTTGGTTCGTCAAACACGTCTTGAACTTAGGTGTCATCTCTACCATATGTAGTATGATTTCAAGTTTTGTGTCAATCTGTTGTAAGTCAATATCCTTTATATCAGGGGTTCTCTGGCTGGTCTCTTTTATCCAAAGCTCATGAGCTGATAATCCTTTATATACGGGTTTACTGGCTGGTCTGTATTATCCAAGTTAACTGACTGGTCTCTTTTATCCGAGTTCAAGGACTGCCCCTTTAGGTTCAAGTCCACTGGATATAAGTACTTGTAGAACGTGATGTATGTGTATCTTTAGGTTGTTTTCCAGCATTCCCAAGTTGTTGCCAGTTTCATATTCTCGCTTTCCACAAATAATTTCTCTTTCTCTAACTCAACAATTTTAGTTTTAAAAGCTACAGATTTCGCTAAAGAACATATACTTGGTACAGATTACTGTATGATGGTGTGCTAGCTTAGACCTTCTGCAATGTCTTACCTTTTTGTCATTGTGGTAGCTATAAAATAAGCATACTATTAATTAAGTGTTTGATAAAGACTTATTTTCGCCACTGTTGAGCTAATTCTTTTTAGTATTAATTTTTACAAGTAAATATTATGTTGTTGACGTTGGGTACCCAAATAATAGGGGGTATCTTGCTCCATACAAAGGAAATGACATTCATTATCATGTACCTGATTTTCGTAGAGGTCAAACTTTCGTCCAACGTGCTTCAGATGGTAAGAAAGAGACCTTTAATTACTATCACTCTTCGTTAAGAAATGTGATTGAACGGACTTTTGGAGTGTGAAAAGCTAGATGGGCAATATTAAAGGACATGCACATAAATTATTCGTGTGAAACACAAGTTAGCATTGTATTAGTGTCAATAGTCATCCACAATTATATAAGGAAGAAAGATCAATTCGATGAAGCATTTCATATGGCACAACGAGAAACTTACAATCCGAGTCAAGATTTCGATAACGAGGTATCTAATAGCATTAACCAAACACAAGATGGTACAAGTTCAAGTGGTAGTAAAGATTTATATATGAGCACACTAATGGAGGCGATTGCAACATATCTAATAAAGAACAAGTAAAGTTTATTTATATATTGTTGTCGTTAGTTTATTTATCTATGATGTAATGTTTATTATTGTTTTATTATTCTAATGTTTATTATTGTCTAATGTTTATTATTGTCTTATAATGTTTATTATTGTCTTATAATTCTAAGATCGCATATTTAGCGTGAATGATTCTAATTCTAAGATCGCATCTTTAGCGCGATTAATTTTAAGATCGCATAATTGTTGAAAGTATGTAATTTTCTTTTATCTTCGGGAAAAACTTGGAACAAAAAATGTTTGGTCAATTTTACAAAACATTATTTTATATGTCAAATTTAAATAATTTAATAAATAAAAATAATGTCTATATTACCTCTCAAATAATTAAGCCAAACACTCAAAAAACTGATTATTTGATTATTGCGATTTCAAACTGGATAATCAAATCCAAACACTATTTTTCAAAATTGAATTTTCAAAATGATGATTTTTCAAAATGGAATTTTCAAAATGAATAGTCTGTTTTAAATAAGCAATCTCAAACAACCACTTAGTAGGTTTTAAGTAACCGAGTTAGCTAGAAAATTTTTAACATATTGATTTTGTAAAAGATATGGGCTATGTTTGGCAAGAGATCTTTTAAAGTTATTAGCTTTTTTTTCAAAAATAATCTTTTTTAAAATAACTAGTTTTTTTTGTTATAATAACTTTTTGAGTTGTTAGCTTTCTATTTTAAACAAGTAATTTTTAAATGAAAAACTGATTCATACATCTTTTTAGATAGCTAGCTCTGTAAAAGCTGCAACACTTATATACCTTTAAACATATTATAATTTATTTAAATATATTATTTTATATATTAATTTTATAATTAACAGCTAATTTATCAAACACTTTTATTAAAAAACAATACAGTTTATAACTAATGTTAATTATTTTAAAACTAACAGCTTATAGCTTAGTGTTAACCGTTAAAAACTTACAACTTAAAATTATTTTTACCAAACATCGTCATGATAGATAATATCCTTGTCATTCCAGAAATTAACAAGGATGAATTAAGTTATCCAAAATTAATAAACGCGTAATAAGAAGGAAGCACCGTCCCACGTCATAGAAAAATAGTTGCTTCCTTTCGTACCAACAAACTAACACGTCATCCTAACATGGTTGACTTTAACATCCTCTTTTTATGTCGACACAAATTAGTTTTACAAATATACAACCAGAATAAAAAATTTATACTCAAATTATATTAGTTTCAGAGCTAAATTTGTGAGACGTCAAACGTTATTAAGGATTAACTTATGTGACATGTCTTTGTTACATATTCACAGCAAAGCAATATAATGTTATACATTGTAAATACTAAGCATTACTGGTTCTTGGGACGTGCCTATATATGTTTCGAATCAAGCCTGGCATTGAGAAATAAACACTCCCATACACGCGTAGGAAATGCAATATAGATGTAGGGAACGTAAAATGAACTAATCTAATCGTGGGCTATTTCGTAGTTATCGGTGATCTTATACAATAAAAAAACAATAAAAAAAATAACATTCTAAGATTGAGCCTTTGTGCAATCTAAACATTCATTGATAATTAGTTGTAGGTCAACAGATTATATAAGGGAGGAAATTAAAAACGAAATTAAAGCTGGATTTAAATGGATAAACCTAGAAGACTTTTATGGATTCTGAGTGCCTGTGCCTCGATGGTATCCAGTCATGTATGAGTCAATATCATCGAGATTCAAAACGTTTTACGTCACCTTAAGTTCCCAACCACGTATAATCCAATTTCTGAAAATCATATATGATTCGTGACGAATTATATATGATTCGTGATGAATCATATCATATATGATTCGTGACGAATCATATATGATTCTCTCCAGACGTGATTTAAGAAAAAAAATCGAAAAAAAAGTTCGTCGAAAGTATATACATGTGCCCTTTCGATAGATAGATGATTTAATTCTCGTCACAATTATGTAATTTTTTTCGTTTGACGATTTACCGTTTGTAAGATATTTAATTTTTAAAAAAGTGGTGAGAAGTGGATTTTTTAAAAAATAAGTAATTATAATTGGTTGAATAGGTATAAGTTAATTTAAGCGTTTATATAGATCTTAACCCTAATTTCATGAGGTCTAGTCATATATATATATAAGTCATCTTTGATTATAGACGAATGTGTGTACATCGAAAGATAAAAGTCATAAACTAAATACTACTACTTATCAGCTACGCTATTTGTATCACATCAATAAAGTCTACTCATTCATAAGTCATCCTGACTATCTATCTAATGTATTGTCCCACGACGAGCTGAGATTACTCATCTTATTGACTTAAAATATAAATATGTGATAATAAAGGTTGTTTCACAGCTTATAATAAAATGTTACAATACTTAGTCATGAATGCATGCGTGATTGAAGTATATACCCAAAACTCATTGACCTATTTATCTTAATAGCATCTAATCATCAATGAGTAAGCATGTGGGCGGTCGCAATGGAGATCTGCTTCGACCGATAAGACCACTCATCACATCAACTTGTGTTTTCCGACAATTTAATTTAATACAAACATATTTTCTTATCAAGACGACGTATATTACAAAAATGGTAAAAACTATAGATACGTAATATACCTTTTTTAAAAAGACCAAAATACGTAAACAATAGTAACTTTCAAATTTTGTTCAATATACGTAATATTATCGAATAAGTGACTTGTTTGACAGGTTTCATCTTAAAATTTTATAATTATACTCCTTTGACATTTGGGGGAGTTCCACTTTTAGTTTCTAAATACAAAGGGGAGTTTCACTTTCAAAGTGTCTTTTTCGAATTTTTGTGTAAATTTTTGTTAGAAAAGTTAATTTAAAAATTATTTTTACGTATTCGGTCATATTACGTATATTGAACAAAATTTGAAAGTATACTAAGACTACTAGTATAAAATAAAATTGGTTACGCATTTCGGTTTTCTTGAAAAACTATATTGCGTACCTTTAACTTTCACCCTTACAAAAATCATACTATACACGAGAAGCGGACGTAGAACTTAAAAATAGGGTATGTATTTAAAAAGAAAAAAAAAAACTCAATTTGAGTTTGTAGAGTGTGTTTGACAACAAGCATTTTGGAGTGTGTTAAGAGCGACAAACGGCAAACGGCAAACGATAGGCATTTTAAATAAAACACTTGTTTGGTAATATCTTAGTAAGCAGTTGGAAATTGTTTAACCGCTTCAATCTTAAATGCAAATTAGAGAAGCATTTCAGAACTGCTCCTGACAGTTTGATTATAAAATTACATTTTCTCTCAAATACAACATTTAAAATATTTTTAATTAGATTATATATCCTTTTGTGTAATTTTATATTTTTTAAATATATCTTACAGCTAAGTTACAAAATAAATTTTTAAACAAACTGGTTTTGCTTACTACTTCTACTTGTTGCTTCTTTTTATTGCTTCTGGTTACTATTCGTTAGTTCTGCTTACTGCTACATGTCACTAAACATTACCTTTAGTTTAAATTTTCGGTTCAAATTCTCGATTTAAATTTTTTATCCGCATCCAAAAAACAAATAAAGTAAATAAACTAATAATCAAAATATTATGTTTTCATAACAAAGTAAAATATTATGAATTATACATGGGTTTTAATTGCTTTTTTAGACATCGGCTCATCTAAGCTTGACTTTAGGACACAAGATTTTTTTGAAAGGTATTTCGAAAGGTGTGCACCTCTTACATCTGTTGGTATAAAAAATTTACGAGTAAATTGTAAAATACATCTTTGTGGTTTAAACTTGTTTACGTAATACATCTTTGGCTGAAAGTATTTGTAATATACATCACCCGTTAGGCAAACGTTTGATACAATACATCTCTCAGGACTAATAATGCAAATATTTTGTGTTATCTTTTAAAAAGGGATGTATTTTGCAAAAAAAGGTTTACTTTTTGTCTCACGAAGGATGTATTTTGCAAAAAAAAAATATTATTTTTTGTCTCACGAAGAATGTATTTTGCAAAAAAAAAAAAAACCGAAAAGAATATTTTTTCGTTTTTTCGAAAAAATTTTGATTTTTTTTCAAATGAGTTTTTTTTCAAAAGAGTTTTTTTTCCACAAAAAAGGTTTTGATAAAAAAAATTCGTTTTTTTCAAAAAAAGAAGTTTAGTTTTATTTTCAAACAATGCTTAAAATAATTAAAATTTTAAAATAATTGACATTTATATGTTTTTCTATGAATTTTTTTAAAAAAAGGTTAAAAGGAATTCCAACAAAATTAAAATTATTTTTTTTTTAACATTTTTTTTGGAAAAAACTTCTTTTTTTTAACAAAAAAAATTTAGTTTTCTTTTCGAAAATTTAAGAAAAATAAACTTAAAAAAACTTAATATAATTATGTTTTTCTTCGAATAAATGACTAAATGTTTTTCTTTCAAAAAATAAAAATAAAATAAAAATTTAAAAGTTTGGCAAAAATTTAAAAAAGACAAAAATGTTTAAACAATATTATCACTTAAAAAAAGGTTTAATTTTTTGTAAAATGTTTAAAACACTAAAATTTTTGTTAGAATTATATTCACCCTTTTTAAAACAAAGTCGAAGAAAAACATAAATATATTAATTATTTTTAATATTTTTAGAAAGATAACTAATTTCTTTTGGGAAAAAGAGAAATAAAAAATTTATTAAAACATTTTTATGGGAAAAAATTAAACTTTTTTTTGCAAAGAAAACCAAAACTTTTTTCCAAAAATATATTTTTTTCGAAAAAAAATAATTTTTCTACATCCTTCGTTAAAAGATAATGAAAAATTTTGCATCGAGTGATGTATTTTGTCAAACGTTTGCCTAACGAGTGGTATATATTGGCAATACTTTCAGTCAGGGATGTATTGTGTGAAAATGTTCAAACAACATGGTTGTATTTTGCAGTTTACTCAAAAATTACTTTTGTTATACTTGACAATAGAATTTTTTTGAAAAATCACCTAAAATTGTAGTTAATTTACCACTTTTTATTGTTGTATATATTTTACTATTTCTTTCTCATTGTATCAATTAAACTATTGAATGAATTTCAACTTTTGTATATAGTTGGTGATATGCTTAACCCTTAACCACTTGCTTATCGAACAAACATTTGCACCATTTATCCTTAGAGTAATGACTATGTGTAACGTTGAAAGTGAATTTCATTTTTGGTCCTTTCAACTAGGGATGAGCATTTGGACCCGAATCCCGAATTGAACCCGAACCGTTCCCGGAACCGTACCGATTCCCGATACCCGAATCCCGTTCGGTACGGTACCGGGACTACGAAATAAGGTGAAAAAAAATTCGGGACCACTAATTCGGGACGGGACCGGTACCAAATCGGGAAATTCCCGAAAAAGAACGGGATAATCCCGATTTCCCGGTACCGGTACCGATTCCCGTACCGGTACCGATACCCGAATCCCGTTCGGTACGGTACCGGTACCATAAATTTATGCTCGGGAAATAATCGGTACCACTAATTCGGGACGGGTTCGGGACGGGACCGGTACCGAGCTCATCCTTAGTTGAAAGTGAATTTCATTTTTGGTCCTTATTCGTATTATATTTTATTTTTTTATATGTTATTATTATTATCATCATTATTATTATTATTTAACTAATAATGCTTTTACATGAGAAAAACTAAAAAAATAAACAAAAAAATCTTAAATTTTATGTTTGATATTCTAAAGTAGGTAATAACATAATAACAACCTCACTTTTATTTAACAATGGTTTATATATAAAAAACACTTTAGCAATTGGCTAGAGAAGCAATTACAAAGGATGATTTAACCGAATTTCAATATTGGACTTTATGACTTCTACATTTAAACTAAGAAAAAGAAAATAGATGAATGTTATCGAAAATATCACATTTACTCATAAGATGAGAGTCGAATGTGACACTGTTTCGATACCGTCACAACAACCACAAGGTAGACGCAATAATAACATACATGCGATCTTTAGACTCTTGAGATACTCTTCAATCTTCTACCCATTAAAACCAATTAGAACAAGAAGAAACGTCGGCATGCTCACATCGGTCCACACGCGAATTAACCTCCAAATAACAATAGTTGTATCACATCCAAAGAAAGTGTGATCATTAGATTCTACTCCCGCATTGCAAGAAGGACACGTGATAGATGGAATCTCTAAGCCCCGAATAGATAAATTCAAACGATTTAGTAATTTATCCAAAATGAGAAACCATATAAAGGTAAATTCAAACAGCCTCACTTAATCTGAAAAAATTCTTTCAATCCGGACAATAAAAAATCTTCCTATTTATCAAAAAGGAAAAGAACATTAATATGAATTCATGGGCGGAGCTAGTAGGGGGACTAGTGGGTGCTAAGCTACCTCCAATCAACCTATTTCGCTTGTTATTTATGTGTATTAGAAGCCAATTTTCTACTATTTTTTACATTCAACCTCCCCACAATATAACTTTTGTTTTAAGTATGATTAGCCTCCTTTTAATAAAAATCCTGACTCCGCCAATGAATTGCAAGATTCGTTAGCATGAGTTCTTGTTTCACTGAGATGAAACATAACTTCTCTCGAATTTAATCTACAACCACCATCACAACTATCATTTACCACTACACTCAGATCTCGGAGTAAAACAAGATCTATTTCATCTCAGACTAAAATCACAAACACAATCACAACTATCATGTACCGCTACACTCAAATATATTCATATAGTTTCAAGTCTTTAGTTTGTGTTTAGTTTATGCGTTTTGTAGGGGTTTTAAGATAAGCCAGAGTGAGATGATTATGGTGTTAGAAACATAATGCTGGTGGTAGTGAAATGATGGTTGTGGTTGAATGAATTTGTTGGTGGTGGTATGGAAAGAGAGAAGATGAATTGGTGGTAGACCGGACGGTTGTGGTTGATGGTGTCACGATGATTAGATGGTACACATCAGCTCTTTCGTAATTGGCAGTCGTAATTCATACTTGCACCTACCTGGTCAGCCACCACATATTATTTATGTAAATTTTTTGTATTTGTTTTCCTGTTTATAGAATAGGGAAATTGATAATAAATCATTTTAATAGAAAGGTATAAGAGGGAAAGGTATCACAAAGAGGTGTTTACCTCTTCACTGCGTCACATCAGCGTCACGTCATACCAACTAATCTCTCTCCTCTTCTCCAAAAACACCCCCTTTATCACAACTAGTCTCTCTCCTCTTCACTTGGGTCCCACCACTCACCATTTTATTTAATTTTTCAATTTTCACACAAAATAAAAATTCATTTCATAAAATTAAAAATTACAAAATACTAAAAAATAAAATACAAATACGAGAAATAAAATTACGCTACGAATATAAAAATACGGAAAAAAAAAAGACAATACGAAAAAAAAACAATACAAAAAAAAACATCCTAGAGTTGATATTTTGCCGCGATTTGTAGTTGTTTCCTCATGATAACCGACTTTTGAGGTTCTGGCAAATCGCTTGGTTGAGTTACGCCGGTTGAAATCTTCCAAAATCGTGTTCCATAAATACTCTTCAGTTTGATCATTCCCGCGTTCTTTGTCAACTTCCTCTACATCATCGATGTCGTCCTCGTCTGCGGACAAATCAACCGCAACATTTTTTTTTGCCGGCCGTTTCCCTCTGCCACGACCGGTATTTTTTTTGCTTTCGTTGTGGCGGTTGAGATTGTGGTACTTTGAATTGAGTTCCGGGGACATTTTGAGATGGTGGATATTGAGATGGTGGATATGGATATTGAGATGGTGGATATGGATATTGAGGTGGTGAATATTGATTTTGGTGAAACGCTAGTTGTTGTTGATAAATTTGGTGGGGTGTTAATGGTGGAAAGTATTGTTGCGAATAGTTTTGACCGGAACCTTGGTCGGATTGCGTCGCGGGAGAAGAAGACGACGATTGATTCGGATCCGTGCCGTGGTTGAGGATGTTAACGTAGTTGAGGTAATCGTTTGGGAGGTTTGACAATTTTTTTGTGATTTTTGGAGTGTTTTTTTTATTGTAGAATGTATTTTGTGTGTTTAAAAATGTATAAGGTAATGAGTTTATATAGGGTTTAAAAATAATAAATTTTTTTTTTTTTTAAATCTAGCCGTTGTAACGGTTATAAAAAAATTTGGGCCCCACCTTCTTTTCCAACGAGCAATGTCACAAAGTGACATTTGAGAACCGGCGAGTGGGGGGGTCGGTGTAGCGGCGAAGGGCGGCGAGCGGCGGCGAGCCTGCCACCTAGGCACGGCGAGCCAAGCTCGCTGCCATACCGTTCCCTCTAAGAGCTAGCATCGTAAGTGGGAAGATAAGATAATTGTGTGATTGTAAATAGGGAAAGTGATATGAATCAGTGCAGTTTGGTTCAAAATATTGAAATTCTGTAATTCTAAATTTTAGTAAATTAAAATTTCTAAGAATTTAAAATTTTAGAATTTAAAATGCTTACGCATGTTTGGTTTGTAAAAAACTCATAATATTTTGAAATCTTAACTTTTAAGTTGAACCAATTAACGAATTAATATTTTTTATATAATTTTTCTATTTAAAAAAGTAAAAATCAATTTTCACTTTTTATATAAATTTTATAAAAAATTCTATAAATTTTATAAAACATTTATATAAATTTTATTCAAAAATTCGATAAATTTTATAAAAAGTTATATAAGGCTTTTTAAAATTTTTATATAAATTATATAAAAAATTTATATAAATTTTTAAAAATATTTATATAAATTTCATAAGAAATTTCAATAAATTTTATAAAAAATTTCTATAAATTTTATGAAAAATTTCTATTAAAGTTTATATAAATTTTATAAATTTTTTATGTAAATTTTATTTTTATATGACTAAAAACCGAATAAAATTTTTTATTTTCTTAAGTTTTTTAAATTTTCTACTTAAATGAAAAAAATTCAATTTTTCACCTTTTGTATAAATTATATATATATTTTTGATATAAATTTTATTTTTGCTATTAAAAAAATAATTTTATATAAATTTTATAATTTTTTATATCAACATAAAAACGACTAGAGAAAAGTTTATAAAAAAATTTCTCAAGTAAATTAAAATTCCTCACTTTTTGGAGTATTATAATATCTTTCATTTTGGCAATTCGGGAAATTTTAAATTGGTTCGTTGATCATACAAAACACAATATTTGAGGGAAGTTAAAATGTAAATATATTGAATATCCTCCAATATCCTCCAACCAAACGACACCTTAGTTGATTGATGAATTGTGTTTAAATACGGATTATGGGAAGATAACACTAGTACAAAAATGGGTTTTGGTCACACATATCAATTTTCGTGTAGTCATAAATAAATTTTTGGTGTGACTGAAGTTGCCAGACAACAAAATAAACAGTCACACTTAAAGTCAGTTTGTGTGATCATTTTTTTTGTCACGCATATGAATATTTATGTTACTAGCGCTAAGAACTGATTTTTGGATGAGTCATTAGTCACTTACTAATTTGGGAATGTAACCGAATCAAAGTCTCGTTCAAGTAGTAGTCACATTATACATATACATGTATGACAAATATTTGTCATACACATATCGAATGTGACGAAAAATCATATATGGTCACATGGACTTATTTTACAAGTGACTAATTGATAAACAAGATTGTCACACACATTATTTTAATGTGACTAGTATATTTTGTTAAATGTTAACAAACACATGAATTTTTTATGTGTGACAAATGAAAAGTAAGTATTGAAACATTTGTCACTATATTTATTTAAATATGACAACATTTTACAATTACTTGAAGACTATGATCAGTTATAATACATGATCACACTAAATCGTCAAACAATTATGTGACTGTAAATTTGCCAATAGTCACAACATTTAAGCAATGTGTAACTAAATTATTTATGGTCACATTATAATGGGATTATATGTGACCAACACATTGAAAACGTCACCAAGTAAAATATTTATGTGACAAATGTTTGGAACCAAATGTAATCTCAATTTTCACTAATCTTTATATGAGTCACATTTTTTAGTGTTTGTATGACTATAGTCACTACACATAGTCACAACAAGTATTTTTCTATGCGACTAACTAAGCCCATAAAGTAATAGATTGTCTCAACAAGTGTTGTTTTATGTGACTAACTAAGCCCATCAAAAAAAATTGTCACACTCATTTATAAGTGTGTGTAGAAGCTTCCTTGATATTCCCTGCATGAATTGAGTTCAGAATATTCGCCATTATAGTTTGCAACTCTTCATTTGCCCCGATAAAAAAATGTGGTTGTTATGGGTTGTATAAATACCCGGCCTATGGTTACATAATCTATAACATCACCAACTACCGATCATCTTCCCCAAATCAAAAACACCTTTTTACTTTCAATTAACAGATCGAGCAATGGCAGTTTTTCAAGGAAGTATTTCTGATGCGAATGTCACCCCTGTGTTAGATGAGATTATGCAACTCACTGGTGGTGCACATATTTCGTATGCCATGAGGGTCTACTTCGAGCAACAGATTATTGAAGAGAAGGCTTTTACTAATGATATCCGGAATATGATTGAATTAGTTAAGGTAAGCCTAAAAAGGGTTGGTACTACACTTTCTGAGATGAAGCCCAAGCATCCAGCTGCTGATTGGGAAGAGTCTATTGAATCTTTTACGGATTCAAAGAAGAGGTTGGAGTTAAAGCTTTTTCGTTTAAACAAGATTGTTTAGGAACAACTTGAAGGTGTCGATGAGTTGAAAGCTTGGTCCACTGCAATGGAAATAGTTCCACCAGAAGAAGAAAAATTTTGATGATTGTTGCGCATGGGCACATATGTTTGTGTTGTTTTGCCCATCAATATGCAGTTTGGGTATGTCGTGTCTAATCCATTTATTTTGTTTAAGTTAGTGTACTATGTACACATGTTTTGTTTAACTGCATATGTTATATGGTGGTCTAATAGTAATATAATGATATTTAAGCTTAATTTGGTTTATGGTTTAATGCCTATTATTGTGTTTATCTTAATTTGTTATTACATCTTAATTTGATCTTTAACTTATAGTTATGCATAATATCAGTATCTGTTTTAATTTTTGGGGGTTAAGATAGCAGAATGTGCTGTGTGTATGAAATTGAAGAAGGTACATGAACTGATTAAGGTTTTTGTAAGGAAAATAAGAACTGATTAAGTATGAATTTGAGCACAAACTTGACAAGTATGAAAAAATTATGTATTATAGATTATGCAAACTTCTTGCAGACACAAATTTATACTCTTACAGACACAAATTTATACTCAATATGTCAATAGCTATATATACATAGTGCACTTCAGTAATGAGCAGATTTTTACAATACATGCAAATCACAAAATTTGTGAATAAAGACTAAAATGAAAACAACCTATAAGCTATTGTAACTAAACCCTAGGTGTGCAGACAATAGGAGGTTTAAATCATGTTGTCAATAAGCTTAAACATGCAGTCCCAAACACCCCTTATGTTGAGCAGGCTAACAAATTTACAAAGGAAGAATTTAAGCAATTTCAAGGCATGCAACCAACATGAAATATAAAGGTGAGCAATAAAAGACTTAAATAAGCTGGATAATCAATAAAATAAGCATTCACAAGCCAAATCACTAGTGGAGTTCAAAGTTATACCTAGGCTGATGTACATCTACACTAGCCTTGCAAACTGATGCAATAGCTATATATACATTGTGCAGTTCAGTAATTGCAACTCAAATCACCAAATTGAAAACTATAGTTGAACACAACTTCACAATTATGACAGAATTCACTATGACATATTATGAAAACATATATGGACATTGCAGACACAAATATAGAGTAAAAATACTATGTAGTTTTCTTTAAACAGATATGCAACTCAACTCACCAATTTGAACACTCGTTTTGAACACAAAGTTTCATTAGTATCATAGAATTCAATATGACAGATTATGAAAACTTACATGGAATTAGATATATCAGCAGGGACACACCTGAAATCTAAATTTCATAAAAACATAATTAAAAGAACTGAAGGTTAAAAGAAAGTTTATATTAAAATAAAAGAGATTACAAGTGTTTTTGCAGCAAAGCGAAAGATTAAATGTGTGATCTGCACACAAACATAAATCCGTTAACAAATACTAGAATTCATATATTCCTATCCTCTAAAAGAACAAGTTAAATACGATAAAAGGCCGATTGTGCCAACTTGAGCATGACAGGCTTCACTTGGTTTTTTGTATGACAACTCCTTCACAGTCGGTTCGATAGTAGTCATTGTGTGAATCATCACCAACATGTACACCTGGTAAAATGTTATCATTGTTCTGGTGAATGACTATACTAAATTCCTCATCGACTTCGTCATATGTATCTTTGTAATTCTTGCTAGGTGTCCTGAATACAATAGACAAATTTATATGTAGCTGGTCATGGACATAAAACACTTGTCCTGCTTGTGAGCCAAATATGAACGGATCAACCTTGTGGCCTAATGTATTCAGGTCTACCAATGTATAACCAAGAACCTTATCTGTTTTGACCGCTTTATTCTTGTGGTTAACCCAATCGCACATGAAAATAGGAATTCTCCTAAAACGGTAATCTAGTACCCATATCTCTTGTAAAATCCCATAATAAAATCGTTCTTTTGTGGTTGCAACTTCTTTGGATATATGAGTATCTTCTACCTGAACACAAACCCCACTGTTCTGGTGAACTTTGCCATCATCTATTTTCGTACGAAATGTATACCCATTGATGTTATATGCATCGTATTTCACTACGGTGGCGCGTGGTCCAAATGATATCTACCTTACAGTATATGATACGCTATCTTTTGATATTACTAACTCTCTCAAAACTTGAGTTTCAACAGTTATATGTTACATTCGAATATCAGGAACTAGAGACCAATAGTTAAAGAATAGTGTTTCAGATAAAGAATGGTGTGCTGGTGGACCTATATCTAGCTAATGAAAACGCTGCTAATTGCTACTGAGAGTTGGAGATGGACTCATTACAATGTAAGTGCTTATTTATTGTACTCTACTACTAGTATTGGTTTTGGAGCTGTTAAGTTAACTAATATTTAGCAACAAACAGTTATAAACATCATACAAGTAATTAACTCATCATGTAACCACTTAGCAAAAGTTATACAATGCTCATCCTCCAGCAATGCTATTCGTTTACCCGAGTTTTTTTTTTCAAATCATTCTTGTGTTGCCGGAAACGAAACAATGTATTTGATTATTTTTTGTTATAGAACATTTTTAGCAATGAAATAGACATGTGTTAGTAATACTTACTCGATATAGGGTAAAAGTTCATATGTATTTTGTAGTACATACAAATGATCTTTTGCAAAGAGTTCCCCATTCATTTCGAATGGTGTGCCGGCCGACAATGGCATTCCGTCCTCATTTTCATTGGTTACATATTTATCAGGTGGCAAACCAACAGATCTAATTGTTTTATGATACTCGCTAAAAAGCTCTATTGTTTCTTCCGCAATGGTCTCCTTAGCAATGCATCCCTTTGGTTTG
Organism: Glebionis coronaria; assembly: GCA_025667525.1. NCBI lineage: Eukaryota > Viridiplantae > Streptophyta > Magnoliopsida > Asterales > Asteraceae > Glebionis > Glebionis coronaria. The sequence goes on from CM046880.1 coordinate 24,068,540, forward strand.
TTTCTGTTTCTAACATGGATTTTAATAACCTTCATACATCTTTCAAATGGGTACATCCACCGAAAGCATATGGGACCACACAGTTTTACCTCTTTAGTTAGGTGCACAGTCAAGTATCATAATATCAAAAATGACGGAGGAAAGAACTTCTCAAGTAGGCATAGTGTCACAACTAGTTCTTGTAGTATCTAATCTAGTTCTTTCACTGTGATTTCTTTTCTACATATAGATTTTCTTTTGAACAAACTACATATAGATTTAAAGAAAAAGCAAAACCTGATAATAGCAAATCATGTGGGTTGATGCATTATTGAATGTATTGCAATTGGTAAAAACTCTTGCATCAGCATGTGATAGTCATGTGACTTAAGGACAATGAGCTTCCTTTCCTTTAGGTTTACCAAACTAGCAAAATTTGAACAATATCCTTGTGGTACCCTGATGTTGGCTAACGTTTCACAAAATATGTCTTTTTCAGCATTAGTTAATGTGTAGCCTGCTGGAGGTAGTGTTGTTTTGTCTTCTTCTACTAGCAAAAAGCTCTGGTTTTATCCCCAAAGCCGCCAGATCCAATCGTGCCTTCAATCCATCTTTCGTCTTTCCCGGAATATTTAGCAAAGTTCCAACAAAACTCTCCCCAATATTTTTTTCTACACGCATAAAGTCAATACAATGTGGAACATGATTATGCCTCCAATACCTTAGCCTTCGATACCAAATGTTGAATTTCTTCTAATACGACTCAGTAGGTTGGTTTGAACTACCCTCTTCTTCTGTTGCTTTTCTTTTGAACTTTTGAATTTTCCACCTCTGCCTCTTGTATCTTCCTGGTTTTCCGAGGCGTTATTGTTAGTTTTCTTTACTTTTCCCCATTTATTTTGAGTATGTTGAACCTCGTTGTATATTTCTTCCCCTGTCTTTGGTGCTGAAGCAGGTTCATATTCTTGTTGTCCCTTGAACGCCTTCCTTCGCCTTCTGAATGGATGGGTGTATGGTAGATATCGTCTATGACCAACATAACTTTGCTTGGCTGAGACCGAAAGTCTGACACAATGTGTATCTTTCCCACATACCACACAACCATTGAATCCACTGTACGGGAAGCCACATAATTTACCTAGTGTTGGGTAATCATTTACCATCCATAACACAACGGAACGTAGATTAAAGTTCTCTTTCGTTGACGCATCATATGTATCTATACATCTTCATATAAGGTATACACATCATCAACTAAAGGTTCTAAGAAAACATCAATATCATTTCCTAGATAACCCGATATAAGGGTCGAAAGCATGATATTTCATACACAACCATGGAGGAAGGTTGTATATGACACATAAAAATGGCCATACATTGTGATGACTATTACCTGAGTTGACGTCAACACCATCCGCCAAAATTCCCATCCGTATATTTCTTGGATCTGCTGCTGTGAGACCCCCAAAATGTGACATGGAACAACTAGGCAACGAGGGGATAACACGTCATAGTACAAGAAACAATGAATTATAGTTCATACAAAGCTGACGAAATAAAAACATGCACATTACATCATAAAAGGTCAGAGTTTTTAAACACAGGTCCCAGAGTTTTAGAAGCGGAAAATTATATTATTTCGTCTCGATTTATAACATAAAGTTGCCCAAAAGATAGAATAAACTCCTGACAGTTTTTACTAAAAACAGTCTTTTAAAAGCATCACAGAAATCTCCAAGCTGCGATAATATCCTGCGGGCTCCCATCCAAGCAAAGCTAAGTAATAATACCTGAGATTAAACATGTAAAATCGTCAACACAAAGTTGAGTGATATTCACAGGTTTAGCAATAAGGATGTGGAACACAAGCATTCATTTGTAAACAAGAAATAGGAGAAAATGGTTATGTACGATAACCATAGTCCGAAACATTATTATTGCTGTTTAGTTCATGAACCGAAGCTTAACTCAGTGTAAGTTCCTCTAGTCAGTATTCAGCCTGAATACTCAAGTGATAAACAAATGTACGTGCATCAAGGTAATCGGGACGGGGATTGTCAATCTCGATGGATCCACCCACAACATTCGCGCTTGGTAGCAGGATTAATTAACGGTTCATGATCAATGAGAGGCAACTTAAGGCTAAAGATTAAAAGCAATAATATCAATGAAAATCAGTTGGAAATCCTCAAGTTCTGGAAAGCATACAATTTCTGGATAGCATACAAGTTGAGGATAGCATACAGTTTTTAAATGGTTGTGTTCCACCATGTAAAATCTCACCCCGCGTTTAGAAACCATGTACAAGTAAAAGGGGCTATGAACTCACCTTAGCCATGAGGTAAGCCAATCACGGTACTCAGCAACTGAGTAGAAACAATGGTAGTGAGACGATCACCGATAATATGGATGCATGGGGAAACACGAAAACCACAACCTATCAAAGTAAGGCGCACGTTAAGACTCGAAATCAAATATCGATATGTACCAAGTATAATATGACTCAAATGTTTTCAAAGTATTCATGTTTCAAAACCATTGACACGAACCAAATGAATTCGTACTAACCATTTATTCCAACACTACACGTTAAAATACTTGTACACTTGAAATTGACCCGTCATACGACGCCAAGTCAACGCAAGTCAAACTATTCCTTTACCTTAATTGGACCAGTAGCTAAGTCATTTATATAATGACTAAGCACTTGAATAAGTCACCATGTCCGATGGTGAATACTCAAACTCACGCAACACAAGCATTGAACTAAGTGTCCAAAATTAAAATCAGCAAGTACACCCCGAATGTACACACCGATCTACCCTATCTAGACTTGTCCGTTTTAGATGAAAATTGGTGTCAAGGTTACTTATAACCTGTATAAGACCTCACCAAAACATGAGCCAAAGTTCACACTTTAAAACCCATCAGCTCGACACTATACTCGACCCGAAAATTTGGGACAGAATTGTATACTTGTTTTATAAAACTGTTTGGACCACTTTAAAAGTACTAACTCGACAATCCGTCTTTTGAAACCACTACTAGACTCATCAAACTAAGTTTGTAAGCTTTGAAAACCAGTAGTTACATTCATCTAACCAAGCCTAAATTCCCCGAGAGTCGACCCAAAATCAGCCACAATTTCGGATTGTGCCGACTTGCGTCTCCCGGTACACGAATACTAAAACTAGCATAACTTTTGACTCGTAAAGAGTTATAAGCTCTATCTTATACCAAAACGAGCGTCTCGGAAAACTTTACAATAAAATCAAATAATCTCAGCCTTAAACCCACGAAACAATCTGTTATAAGCTGCTGTCTCAAAATACCCTTTTTGAAAACATGACAAATAAATTTTTCCACCAAAGCTAATCATTCCCATACCTATAGAATGACTATACCATCATACCCATTAACCAAACACTCTTATAACACTTGCATGTAAAATTTTAACAAAGATCAAAGATCAAAATAATCTTTTTAACATGAAAACATTATGATCTTACCTAGATCATCACGTGCATGATGATTAAAATATCATCCAACCATAAAATCATAACTTTATGAAAACTTGATGTATGTTTATGACTTTGGTACCAAAAGATGCACCATAAAAATCTAGGAGGTGGTCTTGTTTTTGTTTTAGCTAGATCATGTTAAAATTAGATGATTTAGGGGTGTTTATGGTGGTGTAGGTGGCGGTTCAAGAAAGAAAGAAAAGAGAGAGAGAAAAACTTTGTGGTGTGTGTGTTTTTTTTATTGTTGAAAGTGTAAGAAATGGTAAAAAAAAATGTTTATATAGTATGATGGAGAATAGTTTTGTCACTTGTGTATAGTTTTGGACTTAAAATAAATTTAATAGTTTATAGGGTAGAAAATGGCTGTTAGTTAATATTAAATATATTTACGGGGCTTGGGTTTAGTGAAAATATTTTTCAAAAGTTACTATGCATCATAAAAATGATTATACGATTTCTTGACACGACTTAATACGTAATTAAAACGACATCATCGAAAATATTAATTATCGAAACAATCGATAATAAAATGTAATGTTTTGGGCATCCGCCGGTATCGCGATCACTAGGAATTCTCGTTGTACATTGATTTGAATAAACTCGTAATAAAACGCACGCGGGTGATTTTAAATCAAAAACTTTGATTTAAATTAAACATGGAAAATTAAAATAATAATTTTATAATTCCATACAAAGTATTGTAAATGATCAGAAAATACTTAAAAAGTATAATTTATTGAAATTATCACGATCTCAGGATTTACATATAAAAATACAAGAAAACGTAATACGTTGGAAAATTCAAGAAAAACGAATAAAAGAATAAAATAATGTTGGGAAAGTACCGGTTGTTACAGTCTTCCCCCCTTAAGGAACTCTGCTCCCCAGAGTTCTCCTGAAAACAGTAGCAGATGCAAACAAGAGGAGGTACAAAGTGTAGAACAAAATTCATTGCTTCCCAGGTAATTTCTGCATCACAGCGAACCTTAACAATTGGAACTCACTACGCTTCAGTACGGAGAAATATTCAAAAGATAGAATGAACATGAGAATCGCTTAAATGGACAAGGTGCGTTAAGATGAATCAAAATTGTTAATCAATAAAGGGTCGCAAATCATGCAGCTGTAAAACATGACAGTTAATAACTAGATTTTAGTTAGTTAAAAAAAGTTCAAGTTCTCGGTATCTTCTCGAATTGATCATGGTTTAACTATGCGACTCAGTCGTTCTTTGGTGAAACAAATAGTTGTGTCGTTGTAGTAATTAAAATGTGCAAAACTTAAAAGTAAATGACGTTAAAGTAAATCTATCTCTAATCTAAAATAAATGACGGGAAGTTAAAAGCAAGACGAGAATTAAAAAGGCACTAAAAGTAAATGACACAAACTTAAATCTATCTAAGGCAAACTTAAATCGCAACTAAAACTTAAGCTAAGGCAAAGCTAAAATAAATATAAGGCAATTAAACTTAAAGTGCGACTAAGGAAAAAGGCGGGAAAAATAAAGCTTGAAAATTAAAAACAGAAAGTTAAAATCTGAAATTAAAAGAACCTGAAAAATAGCTCATCCGGAATAATTCTTCGCTCAGAATAATCACTCATCCGGAATGTCACCTTCGTTCGGAATGATTCTTCTTCACTCGGAATATTTACCAAAACCCTTGATCCGGAATAAATCCTTTATCTGGAATATGTCACTTATCCGGAATAAAGTTTTGATTCGGAATACTTAAGCTTGATCCGGAATGATTGATTCGGAACTCTTGATTCGGAATAATTCCTTGGCCCTTCGTTCGGAATATATTCCGAATGAACCTTGATCCGGAATATTAAAATATTCCGAATGAACAAGTTGATCCGGAATAATTTCCTTGGTTCGGAATGTTGAAGATTCCGGATGAAGACCTTGATCCGGAATAATTAATTATTCCGAATAAAACTCCTTGATCCGGAATATTTGGTATTCCGAATGAAAGGTTTGATCCGGAATATTAAATTATTCCGAATAAACAAGACTGATCCGGAATATCAACCTTGATTCGGAATAAATTCCGATGAACCTTGATCCGGAATATTATATATTCCGAATGAACAAGCTTGATTCGGAACAATTGATGTTCCGAATGAAAAATTCCAAAAACTCTTCACTCGGAATGTTTTTGCTGATCCGGAATATGGCCTTGATCCGGAATAAACCTGGGAATCAGATGAACAAACAGCGAAGAACAAGGAACCAAGATATACACGAATCTAAACAAAACTAAATCAAATCAACCACAAGATTAAATCAAACTAATCAATAAACATCTAATAATCATAAACAAACAATCCAAAACAATCAAACTAACAAGTATAACCAAAATAATCAAAACCCACTTAATCAATTTAACAAAAATAAGAACATGAACATGAACATAAACATAAAGATTAAAGAAAGGTAGATAGGAGATCAGACAATAAAAATAAAGATTGACAAGAATTAAAAGAAAACTTACTTGAAATTAAATGTATTTAAGGTGCAAGACAATTAATTAAATGACATGTAATTAAATGTGCAAAAATTAAAGTGGAAGAGCATAGTTTGTCAAACTAGCCAACAAGAGAAAATGAAATGATTATCTAATCTATTTATAGGGGAGGATTAGGAGGTGCTTAGGAAGCTTCCTCCTCTCTTTCTTCTTTCTTTAATTGCGTCATTAAGTCCTTGCTCTTCTTAATTCTTTGTTAATCTTCTTAATTCTTTGACTTTAATGACTTTGTCTCGGGATTTCTTTGAACTGGTCTTGTAATTCTTCAATAAATTAGACTTGAGTTCTTCGGCTTTTAGTAAACTTCCGTCTTTTGACTTTTTCTTCGATAAATCTTCAGAATTGGTCTTGGACTTCCGTTCTTTTTGCACTCTTGACTTCTTGACTTCGTCTTTCGTCTTTTTCTTCGATAAAAGCCCGTGAATGCCCGTGTTTTCTCCACTTTTCACCTTTTCGTCCTAAATCACAACAAAAACACAAACCACGCATAATTCCGACATAAATGACATAAAATACACGTTTTGGCTCGGTTATTATTGTAATTAAGTGGTAAAAAGGATGGGTGTTTACACACCTATCAAATCCCCTACACTTGACCATTGCAATGTCCTCATGCAATGCATTAGTTACAAAGCATGTTTACATTTTTCATCACAATCAATCTACCTTGGCCTTTATTAAAGAGATAGAAAATGACAAAACAAGTAAAGAAATCAAAAGCATACCTTAGGGTTTTGAAATGTTGTGAATGATCATCATCCTCAAGTTTTCACTTTCTCCGAACCAAGCTTAAAAACGAGATCATTGTTATTATAAGTTAACAAACTAACACGAACTCATGTGGGCCAATTATTTACTTAGACTCCCTTATTCCTAGGTGTATCTCTTATATTTTATTGTTGTCTTGAATGATCACGAGGATGCATTGTTGACTTATTTCGATAATTTATTAGGCTGAAAATAAAGTGAACGATTTAATCAATAGTTAGCTAAAGGACAAAATCTTTTAAAACTGCTTCTCGGGACCTCATAAAGTTCATATCTTGGCATAACTCGCTTCGCGATTTGAGACCTTTCTCGGCCGATATTTGGCAGCGAATTCATACTTCGAATCTTGAGAGACGTTCATGAAATAATGGCCTTCTCTTCATAATAGGAATTTCTTAACTTGAAATTTTGAGAAACTCTTCATATATGGACCACGACTTCTTCATTTTTCTCCAATCTTTATTTTGGACTTTGATATACAACGATCCGCCTCCTTTTTGGACTTGGATCTATTTATCCTCATACCTTTTTAGGTCCTTTTTGGATAGACTTCTCCATGATCTTTTGGGGAGTACTTGCTTTTCGTCGTGTGTCTCGATCCTTCATATTGATTTTCGATAAATGATTCTTCACATCACTTTTGGATCTTTAGCAACAAAATGTAGCCCTCATGCCTTGTTAGGACCTTTTTGGACTCGCCAATCTTCGCATCCCGCTTCAATAAGTTATGCCTTGGCTATGAACTCTAATCCATACCGAGCAACTTTTAAACGATCTTGGGCTAGAAGCTAAGTAACTTTTTAAATCGTACAACCTTATTTATTGCAGATAAATTTATTATCAAGCGATGGGAGAATAGGCTTATAATTAACTCACATAAGTTCCCGAAAGAATACCAAACTTATAATTGACTCTATCATCTCTCGTTCTCCACAGTTTAAAATCTCAAAGAATGAGACTCGTGGATGCTTAGCCTATTAAATCAAAGCTTTGGGTTTTCGAGTCGCCTATAGGATCTTGCAAATTCTTAGACTTTTTCAAGTTTAGAAATCGCATCTTAAAGTTCCCTTGATAAACAACTCTCTAGGATCAATAATAGGAACTTGCGAAAAGTTCTTGTTCTTAACCCGTGAGAGTTAAGACTTTCGCGTTTTATAGCTCCCTATATAAAAGCCTAGCAAAACTTGACTTAAACAAGTTAAGAATACTAGCTAGAGTAAACTTAGATAAGTAAACTCGGGTTGAGTCAAAAGATTCACAACGTTTGAAAATTAAAACCACTTTATTAAAAATTTATTCTAGCAAAGAAAGAAAATAACTATACAAAGGGAAAAACTAATAGGCCAAAATAGATCAAAAATTTTGAAAAATGTCGAAAAATTGATTTTCCGGTTAAAATGAGGACAAAAACAAGGAAAAGATCACTTAACTTTGATAGAAGTCCCCCCTACACTTAATATAAACATTGTCCTCAATGTTTAAGCATGTGGGAGTAAACTCCCCTACACTTAGGACATTGTGCACGTTGTTTAAATCTCGCTAAGGAAAGGACAACTAAAGAGATTCCTATTTAATATTTGAAAATATAAAATAGTGAATCGAAAAGAGTTTAGGATAGAACCGGGAAGAAGGGAACACAGAATCACGGGTTGTCAAAAATCATCAAGAGTGGATTATTGAGCGCTCGAATCCCTGAATAGTAGAAGAAAGGAAATAGCAAACACCAACGGGTCTCCCCTACACTTAGGATAAAGAAAGCTAAAAGATAGATACATGGGTTGCCTCCCAAGAAGCGCTTGATTTTTGTTTACCGAGTCGTGAGCCTGGCTCGACCTTGATTAGCATAGGAAGAAGCATGAAACACATCCACCGGGATCAAAGACATAGTTTTCGTCCATCAAATAGCACAAGCTTAAGGCGAACAAGGCAAGCCAAAGAAGAATAGGCAAGGTTCCCTTAAGCAAAGATGGAGCACGGTGGGAGCAAGGGTGAAGTGGTGCAAGCATATCTTCAGTAGGTCCAAAAATCTTTCCTTTTATTTCATCATATGGATATTGAGATGGCTGAAGAGTTTCGATACCGGGGTCGAACACCTTTTCCTTTAGGGGAAAATAGCACTCAGGCTCAGCAGAATGTGAAGAAGATCCGCGAAGAAAATGCACAACCTCGTCCTTAGAAGGTGGACAAAGAGGTGTCAAATCATACGTGCTGCGGATGTTGGTGTCGACCGGTTGCTTCTCCTTTGAAAGGATTTTCTTCAAATCCAAAGTAGGATCAAGACCATAATCATCAAAGTCTAAAGGAGGAGCATCACTCTCATGAGGGAAGTATGTATTAATAAAAGTAGAGAAGTCTTCCTCAAATGAGTAGTCATCCAAAGTAGGATTAAGCATGGTAGGCGGAGGATCTTCATCATGAGAAGAATCACTCGAAAGAGTATCGGCCTCATCAAAATCATCGTAAGTGGGCATGTCGGGATACTCGGAGGTAAAGTCATCATAATCATCCGAATCTGAGCTAGAATCATCATCATAAGCATCAAAGATCTGGGGAGAATCATAAATGGGTGAAGGTTCCAAATTGGAGAGAGAATCATCCACATCCTCTTCAAAAAGTGGATTATCAATGCAAGACTCGAATAGAGGATTGTTGTAGATGACAAAATCATCGAGCACATTAATCATATTCGCAGATTCTCGTCCATAGGATTTGCTTATAAGCTTCCCCATTTTAAAAACTTGTGCATCATCCCCGACCCTTAAAATTAATTCACCTTCGGCAACATCAACTAAAGCTCGTCCGGTTCTCAAGAATGGCCGACCAAGTATTAAAGGAATACGAGGGTCCATTTCATAATCAACAACCACAAAGTCGACCGGAAAAGTAAAGGTGCCAACTTTGATGAACACATCTTCGGCAATACCAACGGGGTAAGCGAGAGTGCGATTTGCAAGCTCAAGAGTCATCTTTGTTGGAGTAAGGTCGGGCAATGATAGTGTTTTCCAAACACTTAATGGCATCAAATTTATACTGGCCCTGAGATCAGCTAGGGCAGTAAATTCTTCGGTTTTTTTAAAAAGGCAAGGCAACACAAAACGACCGGGATCTCCAAGTTTTTCCGGAAGTTCTTTAAGAATAACTGCAGAACAGTTTTCATTTAAGCGTGTGTTGGCGAGCTCAATCAGCTTCTCCTTCTTGTTAAGCAATTCCTTGAATGCTTTGACAAATTTCGGCATATGGACAAGTGCTTCAACAAGGCTAATGTTGAAATTCAGTTGAGAGATCATCTTCAAAAAATTTGACATTTGACAGTCATCCTTGGTGAGCATTTTGGTCTTGCCTAAGAGAGAAGGATAAGGAATATTGGGTTTGGGTGGTTGAGGTGTAACAGGTGAAGGTTGAGATGTTGAAGGGTTCTTCTGGGGTACATCGTCATGACAAGGCGGAGACGGGGATGGTGTACTAATACTAGGTGTAGGAGTAGTAGGGATAAATGGTGGTGGAGGAGGTGTAGATGATGGGGGCGGGATAGGTGGTCCTACTATAGTAACTCCACTACGGGTAGTAATAGCACTCACATTCGCTCGCGGATTGGTGACGGTGTTTGAAGGTAGAGAACTCGAGGTAGAGGGTTGAGTAGTGGGCAAGAAACTAGCCAGCATATTCTTCAAATCATTCGTTTGATTGCTGAAGGAGGATTGAATATTATCTCGAAGCTCGGATCTAATGTCATTCCCTTGCTTAGTGATATCCCCTTTCAAGTTGATAATTTGGCTCTGCAGATTCTTGATTTGCTCACCTTGGGTTCTCATTAAGGCTTCAACATCCGGATTAATGGGTGGGGTTTGTTGAGCGGGTGGGTGATAAGGATTAGAAGCTCTAGGAGGGATTTGGTTGCTTCTATTGTAGTTGTTGTTGGGGTTTTGGTTTTGAGGAGAAAAACCGGGTGAAAGGTAGTTGTTTGATCGGTAACTCAGCAAATTTCGATCCCCTTGAGGTCGGGCTTGGTAATTTTCCGGTGAATAATTACCATAGGCTGCATACACGTTTTCCGGATTTCCTTGAGTAGAAGGACAATCAGTGTATAAGTGTGGACCGCCGCATGTTTCACAAGGATTGGCAACCGCTTTAACTTGTTGTTGGGTTGTAGCGAGAAGCAAGATATTTTTGTTCATTTCAGTCATCATGCGGGTGAATTCGGTCATGTCGGGGCTTGCTGAAGTAGAAGAAACATTGACTCTCGGGTTGTTCCTTGAAGAAGCGGAGGAATCCCAATTTTTATGATGAGTAGTCATGTTCTCAATAAGCTCTCTACATTCCTCAGGTCTCCTTTTCATAAATGTGCCACCAGCGTCTGCATTAATCGTATCACGATCACGAAAAGTCAAACCGTTGTAGAAAGTATCAATTAAGGTCATAGGGAGCATGTTGTGGTTTGGGCAACGATCGATCAAAACATTATATCTTTCCCAAGCATCAAAAAGAGATTCATCGGGTTCTTGCATGAAACCGCTGATTTGATTGCGAAGGCTCGTGACCATGGATGGTGGAAAGTAGCGCGACAAAAAGCGTTGAGTCATGTCATCCCAAGTATGAATAGAATTCTTCGGGAGACGATCAAACCATTTCTCGGCGTGGTGTGATAAAGTATGTGGAAAGAGTTGAAAGCGAAGGACATCCATTGTGGCACCGGGCAACTTCATGCTTTGAGTGATTGTAATGAACTTGTCGAGGTGTTTGTTGGCATCATCATCAGGCATTCCTCGAAAAGGATTTGTTTGCACTTGCTGAATCATGTGGTGCTTCAACGAAAACTCCGGAGCCATGGATTTGCATCGGCGCAATCGGTCCTCCTCGTCCAAACATGGTAGGTTGACAAAGCTCCTCCATTGTCCGAAGATCGGGCTGTGGAAGAACATTGTTGTTATTATTGAGGTGCGGTGGATTATTGTTGTTAACACCTGCCATAGCTAAATCTTCTCGAGTCTCGGGCTCTTGATAATTAGAAGATCTAGTACGCATACACCTACAAAGGCAAAAGAAAACAATACCAAACACAAAGAGAATATATATACACAATAAAAATAAAATCTTTTTGGATTTTTGAAAATTTTAATTTTTATGGATTTTTGGAAATTTTTAATTTTTATGGTTTTTTGAAATTTTTAAGCAAGAAAAATAACGCTCACAAGTGAACGGATCCCAAAAAGCAACGCGTTTTTCATAGAAAACCGTTAATCTTTACGAAAAGAGCCGGCAGCGGCGCCATTTTAATAACTATGATTTTAGTTAGGAAAATTGTTCGTTGAAATCGGTCTAATCGAATTGATCCTGGTTTAACTATGCGACTCAATCGTTCTTTGGTGAAACAAATAGTTGTGTCGTTGTAGTAATTAAAATGTGCAAAACTTAAAAGTAAATGACGTTAAAGTAAATCTAACTCTAATCTAAAATAAATGACGGGAAGTTAAAAGCAAGACGAGAATTAAAAAGGCACTAAAAGTAAATGACGCAAACTTAAATCTATCTAAGGAAAACTTAAATCGCAACTAAAACTTAAGCTAAGGTAAAACTAAAATAAATCTAAGGCAATTAAACTTAAAGTGCGACTAAGGAAAAAGGCGGGAAAAATAAAGCTTGAAAATTAAAAACAGAAAGTTAAAATCTGAAATTAAAAGAACCTGAAAAATAGCTCATCCGGAATAATTCTTCGCTCAGAATAATCACTCATCCGGAATGTCACCTTCGTTCGGAATGATTCTTCTTCACTCGGAATATTTACCAAAACCCTTGATCCGGAATAAATCCTTTATCCGGAATATGTCACTTATCCGGAATAAAGTCTTGATTCGGAATACTTAAGCTTGATCCGGAATGATTGATTCGGAACTCTTGATTCGGAATAATTCCTTGGCCCTTCGTTCGGAATATATATTCCGAATGAACCTTGATCCGGAATATTAAAATATTCCGAATGAACAAGTTGATCCGGAATAATTTCCTTGGTTCAGAATGTTGAAAATTCCGGATGAAGACCTTGATCCGGAATAATTAATTATTCCGAATAAAACTCCTTGATCCGGAATATTTGGTATTCCGAATGAAAGGTTTGATCCGGAATATTAAATTATTCCGAATAAACAAGACTGATCCGGAATATCAACCTTGATTCGGAATAAATTCCGAATGAACCTTGATCCGGAATATTATATATTCCGAATGAACAAGCTTGATTCGGAATAATTGATGTTCCGAATGAACAATCCCAAAAATTCTTCACTCGGAATGTTTTTGCTGATCCGGAATATGGCCTTGATCTGGAATAAACCTGGGAATCAGATGAACAAACAGCGAAGAACAAGGAACCAAGATATACACGAATCTAAACAAAACTAAATCAAATCAACCACAAGATTAAATCAAACTAATCAATAAACATCTAATAATCATAAACAAACAATCCAAAACAATCAAACTAACAAGTATAACCAAAATAATCAAAACCCACTTAATCAATTTAACAAAAATAAGAACATGAACATGAACATAAACATAAAGATTAAAGAAAGGTAGATAGGAGATCGAACAATAAAAATAAAGATTGACAAGAATTAAAAGAAAACTTACTTGAAATTAAATGTATTTAAGGTGCATGACAATTAATTAAATGACATGTAATTAAATGTGCAAAAATTAATGTGGAAGAGCATAGTTTGTCAAACTAGCCAACAAGAGAAAATGAAATGATTATCTAATCTATTTATAGGGGAGGATTAGGAGGTGCTTAGGAAGCTTCCTCCCCTCTTTCTTCTTTCCTTAATTGCGTCATTAAGTCCTTGCTCTTCTTAATTCTTTGTTAATCTTCTTAATTCTTTGACTTTAATGACTTTGTCTCGGGATTTCTTTGAACTGGTCTTGTAATTCTTCAATAAATTAGACTTGAGTTCTTCGGCTTTTAGTAAACTTCCGTCTTTTGACTTTTTCTTCGATAAATCTTCAGAATTGGTCTTGGACTTCCGTTCTTTTTGCACTCTTTACTTCTTGACTTCGTCTTTCGTCTTTTTCTTTGATAAAAGCCCGTGAATGCCCGTGTTTTCTCCACTTTTCACCTTTTCGTCCTAAATCACAACAAAAACACAAACCACGCATAATTCCAACATAAATGACATAAATTACACGTTTTGGCTCGGTTATTATTGTAATTAAGTGGTAAAAAGGATGGGTGTTTACACACCTATCAACAGTCTTACAACGTAACAATCTAGTTACAACGAAAATAGAAGGGAGAAATGAATTATATATTATCATTCAAAATACAAGCTGTCACAATGAGTTGTCTAGTATTTTGGTATTACTTTAAAACTCAGTTTATATATTTTATTGATTAAAAGAAAATTTTACAAGGTGTAGTGATTTAAAAGTCAAACACTATATAAAATGAGTAGGTAAACAGTTGTCAAATCATTTTCTTGATCAGGACTTCAAAGTAAAAGTAAAACAGTTCAAAATAGTTATTTTGATCAGCTTAAGAGATTTTGGATGACTGTATGAAATTATCGTTAAAACTCAGGTTTATCGTTACCATTAGAGAAAATTCAGATTTTTCCAAGTTATTTAGAAACATTGTTTAGAAATTTTAATTTTATTTAATAATTTTATTAGGTTGACAGTAAAGTACGATATAATCAAATACTTTAAAAGATACAGCTTGATATCCTTTTTAAATACTAGTTATAAATTTACCAAAGAGGATATATAGATCCGGTACTTAACTTGAAACAGTTATTTTGGTAACTTAAACATTTGATAAAATGTATAAAACGTTCTTAAAAATTAATAATAACTTTTAGAAATTTAAGAAAGTGTTTAAGGTATCAAATGATAAACACGTAACATTTTCTGGTTTCAAAAGGTGACAAGACAGCAACGAATATGAATCATATAAAGGTCAATAATCTGTATGCGAGCGATAACACAAGGGAATAAAACAAAAATCGTATCAATTCTTAACAAACGTGATAGAATAGACGCGCCGATGATATAAAATAATAAGAAACAAAGGATTATAGCAAGTCATCGCTTCTTGAGTGCAGTTGGTGACACCAATAACGGCTTATTAAGTTCTCATTAGTCGATACACGATCGAAAGGGAGAAGCCACACAATAAATTTTCGAATCACAGAAAATTATTAAGAAGTCACTTGAGAGTAATTCCAGTAAAATAAACAACATTAGCAATGAAAGGCGAAATCAACACATGATTCACACGAATGAATTTCAAGACGATAAAGTCTAATACACATCATGGCAAATACATGTAATCATTGTTCACGTCCAATCATAAATCATTAATCGCGTCCAGAGACGTTTCGAAGGTCTACCAAAATAGATAGAGAAGGTCAATCGATGTAGAAGCATAACAACGTTGAACCTTTCAAGTCGGGTATCAATGGTAAAAAATTAGACAAGCAGTAACAAGAATGGTATCATGAAGGAAAATGAGGTAACAAGTATAACAAAAGTTGTTGAGTAAGGAAATATGTGTTTGAGGCATGTACTTTGTTTAAGAAAAGATAAGGGTTCATATGTGTATGTCGTGAATTATTGCTACTCGCATAAGATGTAAAAGTTTTCAACACTTTTATTTTATCTAACTTTTTAAAGAACATAATTAAAAAGTTGATTGTTGGTCAAATATTTAGGGCGACTACTATTTGGCCTTGCATGGCTCCTTCTAAATTAGGCATAGGTGATCAGGCCATGCATAATTTAAGACTAGCAATGCGATGCTCAGCTTCGTCAAACCAGTATTACATATCATATGATTTAAAAAATATGTATATAATAGCATTTGTAAAAACAGGAATCAAAATAACATATGAAACTTTTTGCCTATAAGTTACTGGCTAACTGTTTAAATCAACAATTTGTATAGTTACAAGGGTTTTTATAAGACCGTATTAGAACAATTTGTGAAAATACATTATAAAATTAATATAAATTAATTTTATAAGATAACCTTCAAGTATCTTGTAATGTCCAAGTAGAACATTTTGTAAAATGTTTCGCAAACAATACCAGTTAGTTTACAAAATAGCGAGTGTTACATGAGGGTAATAAAGGGTAGTGTATCAGACAATGATGGAATGGTTACAAGGTGATAAAGTTTCAAAAGGTTTAGCCGGAATCGTCATGAGACACATGCCAAAATGATAACGAACGGTATGAAAGCAAGATCTTCAAACCTCGGCCCGAATCAATGGTACGATAGAAGCAAAGAAAGACAATATAGATTGACAAATAAGTCATATATAAAAGAAAGGATAAAGGAATCCGTAGGTGTTCACATCGTAATTCATTTGACAAAAATACACTTTTAAGAAAGTAGATTATCAATTTGTCAAATCACTTGGTTCCTAAAAGTTCAAGATTTATGTATGACCGAGCTCAAGTTACTGTTTGTAAACGTTTTCAAACACAATCAATGTTTCATGGTTGTAAAATGTTATTAGTTACAATTTTACGAGCTCACACGAACTTAAAATGCTTCAAACCATGTTTTTAACTTCTATCAGTTTTGACCTTTTTAGTCCATTTTGACTTTTTGGGTTTGACTTTTTGGGTTTGACTAAACTAATTGATTCACTAAATGACATTTTAAGACTCGAAGTCTAGAGTATTTTGGTGTAAAACGATGTTTCAGACAACTTTCTAGTTTTTACTCGAGACTTGAAACGGATCAAAAATGGACGAAAATGCCTTGCATTAAATCTGTCAACAAAATGATATTTTAGAATTATTCAGAAAATAACTTCTTAGATTTTACAATCTCAAATGAGCGTAACTTGCTCGATTTTAGTGTTTACTGGTAAAGTATTATGTTTTAGACGAACATCTCAACAGGTAAAAATATATATTTTTATGTCTAAAGTTATAAAAATATTTTCTCGACATTGTTAAATTTCCTGTAGAGTTTCTGTACAAAGTATATTTTTCGACACAACTTGAAATTAAATCCAAATTTCATGATAACTCAAAATTAATGTACACACAAAATTAGTGGATTCCATAAAAACAAAAGAGAATAAACTGTATAGTTAATCATGTAAAGAAAACCCACTATAGAAATGGTTCAAGAATGTCAACGATAATCTAAGTAATCAAAAACGACGCATGACATCCGTGTCTTAGATATCATAATGCAATGCAGGAAGGTCTCTAGGCGGTCATGATTTTTCAAAATCACAAGACATATCGAGAAAGAAATAGAAAATTAACAAGTCGCACTCCTTGGCGAGGAGGTTTAATGAAAGGTAGGGTACAAGTTTATAGAAGTAGAATTACAATTCAAACACTCGCTACACAAGAAAGGATGAATCTCAAGATGACAGTGATGGTTTCAAGGTACAACGGACGTTGTAAGTCGAAGTAGAAAAGTAGAATGGTAAATGAAATAAGATGTAATCCATGTACAAGTGTCGTGTAAAACGGTTACGTAAAGGTCAATCAAAGTTACGAAGACTCACAATATTATCGAACACGGATTTCAAGGGATGCTTCGAGATGTGTGACTCACACGATGTCTTTTAGTCTTTTTCGGAGACACATTGAGCTACACAATGGTCTATAGGCTATTTTCTAAGACATTCAATCACAAATGGTCAACAAGCAAATTGGATATCTAAATAGATATCTTAAAAGAATTAAACAATGAAAGCAACACGCACGGTAGTAAAATGAAAATCAGGAGTTTCAACGAAAACAACACATCTTAATCCCGAACAATGGTATCACGAGAGTATACACAACATGTAACAGTGAGTCGAGAAAAACAGACGGTTCAAAAAGAACGAGTATATGAAGTCAGTCGTATCACGCATTAAAAAGATAGCAATAGTACTCAGAAAAATGAGTATGAAAAGTCGGCAGCATACGCGCTCTGAATACAAGTAGGTAAAGTCATGACAATAACAAATCATTGCAATAAGATCAATTCACAAGAACAAGAATTCAAGAAATACAGTAAGAGCAGATGTAATCACAGTAATATCGAATGATAATTCATGAAGCACATAGGCTTTGAAAAAATTCATAGTAATTATCGTCATTAGGGTAATGTAATATTTCAATATGTAATCAATAGATGAAATACTATAACGATAATTTAAAGTAAATAATAAGGATTAGAGAGTTACCCGCGCAAATATCGAACAACATTGGCAGATTCTGTGGTTGAGACTTAAAACATGAAATAATTGAACTTTTGGTTATAGACTAAGTTTTGAAAAACGACTCAGTTCCCTATAACCATCGCTCTGATACCAATCTGTGAGACCCCAAAAATGTGACATGGAACAACTAGGCAACGAGGGGGTAACACGTCATAGTACAAGAAACAATGAATTACAGTTCATACAAAGCTGACGAAATAAAAACATGTACATTACATCATAAAAGGTCAGAGTTTTTAAACATAGGTCCCAGAATTTTAGAAGCGGAAAATTATATTATTTCGTCTCGATTTATAACATAAAGTTGCCCAAAAGATAGAACAAATTCCTGACAGTTTTTACAAAAAACAGTCTTTTAAAAGCATCACAGAAATCTCCAAGCTGCGATAATATCTTGCGGGCTCCCATCCAAGCAAAGCTAAGTAATAATACCTGAGATTAAACATGTAAAATCGTCAACACAAAGTTGAGTGATATTCATAGGTTTAGCAATAAGGATGTGGAACACAAGCATTCATTTGTAAACAAGAAATAGGGGAAAATGGTTATGTACGATAACCATAGTCCGAAACATTATTATTGCTGTTTAGTTGATGAACCGAAGCTTAACTTAGTGTAAGTTCCTCTAGTCAGTATTCAGCCTAAATACTCAAGTGATAAACAAATGTACGTGCATCAAGGTAATCGGGACGAGGATTGTCAATCCCGATGGATCCACCTACAACATTCGCGCTTGGTAGCAGGATTAATTAACGGCTCATGATCAATGAGAGGCAACTTAAGGCTAAAGACAAAAAGCAATAATATCAATGAAAATCAGTTGGAAATCCTCAAGTTCTGGAAAGCATACATTTTCTGGATAACATACAAGTTGAGGATAGCATACAGTTTTTAAATGGTTGTGTTCCACCATGTAAAATCTCACCCCGCGTTTAGAAACCATGTACAAGTAAAAGGGGATATGAACTCACCTTAGCCATGAGGTAAGCCAATCACGGTACTCAGCAACTGAGTAGAAACAATGGTGGTGAGACGATCACCGACGATATGGATGCCTGGGGAAACACGAAAACCGCAACCTATCAAAATAAGGCGCGCGTTAAGACTCGAACTCAAATATCGATGTGTATCAAATATAATATGACTCAAATGTTTTCAAAGTATTCATGTTTCAAAACCATTGACACGAACCAAATGAATTCATACTAACCATTTATTCCAACATTACACGTTAAAACACTTGTACACTTGAAATTGACCCGTCATACGACGCCAAGTCAACGCAAGTCAAACTATTCCTTTACCTTAATCGGACCAGTAGCTAAGTCATTTATATAATGACTAAGCACTTGAATAAGTCACCATGTCCGATGGTGAATACTCAAACTCACGCAACACAAGCATTGAACTAAGTGTCCAAAATTAAAATCAGCAAGTACACCCCGAATGTACACACTGATCTACCCTATCTAGAGTTGTCCGTTTTAGATGAAAATTGGTGTCAAGATTACTTATAACCTGTATAAGACCTCACCAAAATTTGAGCCAAAGTTCACACTTTAAAACCCATCAGCTAGACACTATACTCGACCCTAAAATTTGGGACATAATTGTATACTTGTTTTATAAAACTGTTTGGACCACTTTAAAAGTACTAACTCGACAATCCGTCTTTTGAAACTACTACTAGACTCATCAAACTAAGTTTGTAAATTTTGAAAACCAGTAGTTACATTCATCTAACCAAGCCTAAAGTCCCCGAGAGTCGACCCAAAATCAGCCACAATTTCGGATTGTGCCGACTTGCGTCCCCCGGTACACGAATACTAAAACTAGCATAACTTTTGACTCGTAAAGAGTTATAAGCTCTATCTTATACTAAAACGAGCGTCTCAGAAATCTCTACAATAAAATCATATAATCTCAGCCTTTCTCAGAACTTAAACCTACGAAACAATCTGTTATAAGCTGCTGTCCCAAAATACCCTTTTTGAAAACATGACAAATAAATTTTTCCACTAAAGCTAATCATTCCCATACCTAAAGAATGACTATACCATCATACCCATCAACCAAACACTCCTATAACACTTGCATGTAAAATTTTAACAAAGATCAAAGATCAAAATAACCTTTTTAACATGAAAACATGATGATCTTACCTAGATCATCACATGCATGATGATTAAAACATCATCCAACCATAAAATCATAACTTTATGTAAACTTGATGCATGTTTATGATTTTGGTACCAAAAGATGCACCATAAAAATCTAGGAAGTGGTCTTGTTTGTGTTTTAGCTAGATCATGTTAAAATTAGATGATTTAGGGGTGTTTATGGTGGTGTAGGTGGCGGTTCAAGAAAGAAAGAAAAGAGGGAGAGAAAAACTTTGTGGTGTGTGTGTTTTTTGATTGTTAGAAATGGTAAAAAAAATGTTTATATAGTATGATGGAGGGCTATTTTTGTCATGTGTGTATAGTTTTGGACTTAAAATAAATTTAATAATTTATAGGGTAGAAAATGGCTATTAGTAAATATTGAAAAATTTACGGGGCTCGGGTTTCGTAAAAATACTTTTCAAAAGTTACTATGCATCATAAAAATGATTATACGATTTCTCGACACGACTTAATACGTAATTAAAACGACATCATCGAAAATATTAATTATCGAAACAATCGATAATAAAATGTAAAGTTTTGGGCATCCGTCGGTATCGCGATCACTAGGAATTCTCGTTGTACATTGATTTGAATAAACTCGTTGTAAAACGCACGCGGGTGATTTTAAATCAAAAACTTTGATTTAAATTAAATATGGAAAAATAAAATAATAATTTTATAATTCCATACAAAGTATTGTCAATGATCAGAAAATACTTAAAAAGTATAATTTATTGAAATTATCATAATCTCAGGATTTACATATAAAAATACAAGAAAACGTAATACGTTGGAAAATTCAAGAAACACGAATAAAAAGATAAAATAATGCTGGGAAAGTACGGGTTCTTACAGCTGCAATTTCCGGGAATTATTCATCAATGGTACAACATGCCTGTGAATATTCAGGGTGACGTAAAACACCATTTGTTATCCTCCTTGTCGCGTGCCATCTCATGTTTTCTGCAATACTTGGTATCTTAAAGAATCGTTTCAGTCTTGGTGTAATTGGGAAGTACCTCATCACTTTGGCTGGAATGTATTTGTACACTTTCTTTGTCTTATATCCACCTTCCATCTTGTTGTCCCACATGTTGAGCAAGAAGTCAATTTTGAGTTAGTTTTTCAGTAAATTATGCAGTTGTTGATACATACATGTATCTTTTTGTATCCTGATCCCATCAGTCGAATCATTTTTTTGGCCTGATATGTTTTTTCAACCAGTTCGTTACCAGCAGGTATCATCTTTTTAAACAAACCAAGTAACTCAGTGAAGAACTTATCACAAGCTTCATACTTGCCCTTTAAGTTGAGAAGTTGAACTATTGTAGACAACTTTGTGAAGTCGGGACATCCTTCATAAAGTGGCTTCTCTGCATCTACAACTAGTTTTTGAAACTTGGCAATGTCATCATCACCAAAATTTTCTTTTGTAGCATTAACCATCTCTACGGTTGCTGGGCCATCTGTTGGAATTTTTGAACCAACATCCGTGTCGAAATCCGTGTTGTCAACATACTCTGTTGCATCATCAACTAATATTTGGGCATTTGATGATTCCTCATCCTTTTCTCCATGTCTTGTCCAATTTATGTAATTTGGATTAAACCCATGTCTGAATAAATGAAATTCTACTGATTCCTTTGTATTCTCTATGTGGTTTAAGCAGTTGTTACAGGGACATAGAATTTAATCGGTCCTTTATGACCTTGTGGGTCGAGGTTATTTTTTTCCTACACCTTTTTTGTTGCATATTCAAGAAACACTTCTACTTCGTCAAAATATTATTGGTTGGTCCTATTACTTCCTATCCAAGACTTGTCCATAATATTGTTTAGGATAAATTGAATCGTGTATATCCTATAAATCATAAAACAAACCAATATAACTATAGATTAGCAACCAATTCTGTAAAACCCGTATTTAATTGGGAAATATAAATACGCGGGTTATTTATTTAAACCATTTACGTAGAAATTATCAACGGAAACAAACGCAAGAAAATTGTACAAGTATTATTATATACTTGTTTTGTTAAAAAAAAAGTAAATAAAATAAAAGGCTAAGGGCCGTTTTTTTTAGAAAGAGGAGGCTATGGGCCTTAGCCCATTTTGATTATACAAAACAACGGGAGTTACCCCTTTTTCCCCATAATCAGTCGTACAAAAAAAAAAAAAGGGAATTAGGGTTTCGGTTGTTGGCCGCCGGAAAAAAAATAAAATAAAAGGGGGGCCGAGCCTTGTTGATCTAGAAATCCTTGTGTTTTTCCTTCCATTATCAAGCTATTAAGGTAATGAATCTATATCTCAACCCTTTATAATCACGAATTTGATTTGATAAATCAAAGAGAGAATGTTGTTTTTTATATAAATCGAAACAAAAAAAAATATAAATAAGAATTATGCGTTAAGGGGTGTCGGGGTTGAGTGATTATACACAAACCGAGACATCTCAATGTCTCGGTGGTTTTGGTTTATACAGCCGCAGCAAAAACCGAGACCTAAAGTCTCAGGGGTGTTTGGTTCGTGAAGCAGGGGGGTCGGGTTCGTTTGGCCTCACGAAAACCGAGACCTATTGTCTCGGTGACTCCCTCCTCTGCCCAGCCGTGACCCATACAGGGGCGGCTAGGGCCAGTTTTGACCAAGGGGTGCGTTTGGGGGCTGTGTAAAACATAAGGGTGCGTTTGGCTCATATAACAGTGGGAACAGCATAGCATAACAGTGGGAATTAGGTGCTTAATCAGTGGGAAAAATGGGCAGAAAACAAGGAATATTAAATAACTTTAGCGACAGTTTTGCGACAGTTTTTCCTGTCGCAGAATTGTTACATATATGCAGTTTATAAGGGACAGCTTTAGCGACAGTTTTGCGACACAAAATTCTGTCGCTAATTCTTGTGGACAGATTTTTGTATATTATGTTGATTCGGTTAGTGCGACCGAGATGGGCTCGGTAGGCTCGGGACATGATTATAAATAGTAAAATAAATATTTTTTTTATATTATACCTTTTTAAATTAAATTGTTTAATAAATATTTAAAATATATTTTAAGTGTATTAAATTAAATTAGTTCGTTAATATTTAAAAGGGTATAGTTTTAGAAAATGATTTAAATTGTTTGAGAACTTTCTAAATTAAGGAACTTTCTATTTTAGCGTGGTTCTTAATATGACAATACTATAACGTCAAGAAATACGTTGTACCTTAAATAAATGTTAGAAAATAATACATTAAAATGAATCATTATAAGTTCCAATTTATCAGTTAGTATACGTACAGAATTTCAGAATCAAAATAGAATAAATATAAGAAGCCAGTAAGATCAGTAAAATTAAATAAACGAATGTCAGTTAACTTGTTCGCGTCTTTTATTCATGTAGCACGCGTGAAGCCCGAGTAGTATTCGTTCAGTCTTCCATTCAGTCAGTTACTGGATTAGAGGTACGGTTTTCCCGTCCTTTCAGTAAGGACTTCCTTTCTATGCATGGTTAGGATTCCCCATCTTCAGCCAAATGTTTTTCCCCAGTATATGTTTAAACTTATCAGTAATCATGTTAAGAATTAAATAAATTGCCTGAGCATTATATACAAGCATGATTAGTTTATGGACTAGTTACGGAGGTACCGTAACCACGGCACTAGAGGCACCGGTGCCGTGACTCACATGCAGGAGAGTGATATCCTGCATCGTCCCACTCAGCTCAGCTTGGCCATTTTTATTAGTATTATTAGTGGGGCGTATGGATGCATCCTAGGCTACAGTTTACAGTTTAGCATGTGAATGTGGTGTGTGCTCTACATCCTTCACATTGGAGCTGATCCCTCCACCCAGCACAGTTATTTAGAGGTCACCCCTCTACAGCATGACGAGGACACCCCTCTATGTATTCATGCAACAGTTGTTACAGCTCATGACCTATATAAGCTCTTGGCAAATTTAAAATACAGAAAATATATGTTTTTAGAATTAATAAGTTATATTTCAGTTTCAGTACTTATGAACCAGGTGTATCAGATTTTATGCAGAGTTTTACCACATGTCATATCAGTCTTATAGCTTCATTGTTGTCTTCTATTCCACTACTTTCAGTACTTCCTATTCATGCTATATCCGTCCACTGAGCGTTATGCTCAGCCGTAGTTTCCTTTCATGTTTTCAAACGGCAGGTACGCAGGGACGATCTTAGGACTTCTAAGAGAGTACGAGCATTTGGATGGGAGCTATCCAGACTCCTTTATTTTTATGCACACATTACGTTAATTTACTTTGGTTGTTTGGACACTGTTTCGTCCTTTTTCTTTCAGTACTTAATCTTTATTTTTGGGCTTATGTTGGACTACCGATGTTTGATTCCGGTATTTCCGTTTCGTCAGTTAATGTTTAATACATTGCCTTGCATGCTTTGATGACACG
This sequence comes from Glebionis coronaria, assembly GCA_025667525.1. Lineage (NCBI taxonomy): Eukaryota > Viridiplantae > Streptophyta > Magnoliopsida > Asterales > Asteraceae > Glebionis > Glebionis coronaria. The sequence continues at coordinate 24,093,146 of CM046880.1, forward strand.
CCATAAATACACGTAACGGTCCATTTATCCAAGTGGGGTGTTACAATTATGGTATCAGAGCGCAAGGTTCGACCTGTAGGCTCTAAAACTTGACCTGTGACTAGTGGGTAGTCACCAAGAACTTCTTGTATTTTGGCGTCGTTATTTTCCATGCTACTCATGAATTTTATCAGTTGGATTTTCAAAATTTGATTAAGTAAACGGTTGGTACAGGACTGACCATACTTAATCGCATGTGCTTTTCAGCGAAAGTTTCGTTTTGGTGAACTGACCACAGACGTTCACCCTTGCAGTTTAAATTTTGTATGGATGAACTGACCATAGGCGTTCATCCTTACTCATGTCGGATTTATGTTTCAGTAACTATCATTTTGTGAACTGACCCTAGGCGTTCACCAGTATTCATGTCATATTTTATTGACTATACCTTCATGAATTACACTATGCATCAGATTTTGGCAGTTTTATCAACTTATCCTCTTTTATTTCAGATGCCACCCAGACGCGAAACCGAGAATGACCCTAACGCAGCTGCCATTGCTGCTGCTGTTCAGGCTGCTATACAGGCCATGTTACCCCAAATTCGTGAGGAGATCCGAGCTGAATATCAAAATGGACCTCAGCAGAATAACAACCCTCCTGCTCCACCACCTGCCACTTTACCCGCTTGGCTGGATCTGTTTAACAAGCAGAAACCCCGACTGTTTGAGCAGACTGTAGCTCCAACTGACGCGGAAGACTGGATCTACCATATAGAGAAATTTTTTGGAGCTATGGGTTGTGGTGATGTTTTCAAAGTTAGGCTTGCAGTTTACAAGCTGGAGGGTCCTGCTCTGCATTGGTGGAGGTCGCAGAAACTGTCCAATGGGGGGGATGCTTGGGAGCTTACATTGACCTGGGCACGTTTCAAGACTATGTTCTATGACCAGTTTTTCCCGCATGCGGAGCAAGCTAAGATGAAGAGGGACTTCCACGTTATTCGTCAGAATAATGGCGAGAACAGTATAGAGTTCATGCACCGATACCTCAGGATGGCTGGATTCTAAGGGAAGGCTGCGGGTACCGTAGAGGAGCAAGCGAAGCAATTTCGTTGGGCTCTTCACTCTAGGACTGCAGATAGACTAATGAGTGCCACATTCACTAATGTGTCACAAGTAGCTAATGCAGCTCGGGATGTCGAGATGCTTTTCGAGAGGGATGAGCTCGAGAATGTAGAGCGTCCGGAGAAGAGGTACATCTCGCCCAACAGACCTAAACAATTTAGCCCCATTATTGCTTCTCAACTTATATGTTATGACTTATCCAATTATAATATTATAGACACAGAGGAGGAGACCGATCCCAATCGGCTACTCCGCATCAGAACTACAGGAACCACGGTCAGTCATATGACCGTAATCGGTCAGATAAGAGGGGCGGCAGTGATAATTACCGCGGCAGCTCAAACTCAGCTGGCAGCTACAGGTGATTCTTTAAGCCCCAGAAATACTAAACTATCGTGTAAAACAGATCTTAAATTTTGTAAATTCCAACAGAGATGCTGGACAGGGGCGTGACCAAAACAACAGGGGTCAGCAGGTTGCCCGACCGGCAAATTCTGGTAATTTTAATTTCAGTCAGATAGCCTTATTTCAGGTTAAGATATTAGAATCGTGACACGTGTTTTTCATCATAAATCAGGTTCTCAGCAAACCAGAGCTGCTTCTACCGTGTATACTTATCCCACTTGCATCACATGTGGAAAGAAACACACGGGACCGTGCCGTCGTGGTACAAGTGGTTGTTTTTAGTGTGGCCAGCCGGGCCATCTGAAGAGAGATTGCAAGAGCGGGAATACTGCTGGTACCTCAGGCCAGATTCCTCAGATTTTACCTCCACCACCACCGATACCACCAACTACTGGTCGTGTCTACACTACTACCCGTGAACAAGCAAATAAGACCACAGGTACCATTACTGGCATTTTGTTTATACACGGACATGCTGCTTGCGTACTTTTCGATACAGGCGCCACCCACTCAGTTATATCTACTACATATGCTGTTAAAATAAACATGACCCCTACGCCACTAGACAAAGTACTTAGTATATCTACCCCCATGCGAGACTCTGTACTCATTACCCAAGTATATAAGGATCTCCCTCTTGAGTTTGATGATAAAATCCGTCCAGTCAGTGCATTTCCTTTAGATATGTGCGAGTTCGATGTTATTCTGGGTATGGATTGGTTGTCGGTTCATCGTGCCACTATAGACTGTCATGCTCACCGGGTTATCTTTGGTGATGTCCAGACACCAGAGTTTATTCACCACGGTTTCCTACCAGGAAAACATATTCAGATCATTTCAGCTTTACAGGCTCGTACCTTACTATATCATGGTTGTGAGGGTTTCCTAGCTACAGTTCATGACACGACTTCGGAGACACCTTCAATTCATGATCAGCCAGTTGTGTCAGACTTTCCAGATGTCTTTCCCGAGGAACTCCCAGGTTTACCTCCCATGCGAGAGGTAGAATTTGGCATCGATCTCATTCCAGGGACAGAACCAGTATCTAAAGCTCCTTACCGTATGGCTCTTGTAGAGCTTAAGGAACTGAAAGATCAACTTCAGGAACTTCTCGAAAGGGGTTTCATTCGTCCAAGCGTGTCACCATGGGGCGCTCCAGTTTTGTTTGTCAAGAAGAAGGATGGTAGTATGCGTTTGTGTATTGACTACCGTGAGTTGAATAAGCTCACTATTCGTAACCGTTATCCACTTCCTCGTATTGACGATTTATTCGATCAGCTTCAGGGTGCCAAGCACTTCTCAAAAATCGATCTACGATCAGGTTACCATCAGCTGCGTGTAAAAGAGCAGGATATATCCAAAACTGCTTTTCGCATGAGGTACGGTCATTACGAGTTTGTTGTTATGCCATTCGGTCTCACTAATGCGCCTGCAGTATTTATGGACTTGATGAACAGAGTCTTCCACGAATTCTTAGACAAGTTTGTGATTGTATTCATCAATGATATCCTTATTTTCTCCAAATCTAAAGAGGAACATGAGGATCATCTCCGTACAGTGTTGCAGATTCTCAGACGAGAAAAATTATATGCTAAATTTTCTAAGTGCGAGTTTTGGCTGAATACAGTGGCGTTTCTAGGCCATATTGTTTCTGCGGAAGGAATCATCATGGATCCTGCGAAAGTTGAGGCTATCACCAAATGGCCAAGACCGACGTCCGTCACAGAGATACGTAGTTTTCTTGGGTTGGCGGGTTATTACCGCAGGTTTGTGGAAAACTTCTCACGTTTGGCATTACCATTGACCCAACTCATGCGAAAAGGTGAGAAGTTTATATGGACCGAGGAGAGAGAAAAGAGTTTTGAGGAACTCAAGCATCGATTTGATCTCAGCACCGATACTTACTCTTCCATCCGGTACAGGCGGTTATCAGATTTACAGTGACGCATCAGGAAAGGGCTTAGGTTGTGTTCTTATGCAGCATGGGAAAGTCATTGCTTATGCTTCGCGTCAACTGAAGCCGTATGAGAAAAATTACCCTACTCATGATCTAGAGCTCGCATCAGTCGTTTTCGCCCTTAAAATCTGGAGGCATTATTTATACGGTGAGTCGTGTGATATCTTCACCGATCACAAAAGTCTCAAGTATATATTTACACAGCGAGAGCTGAACATGAGACAGAGGCGATGGCTGGAACTGCTAAAAGACTATGACACTAATATTCAGTATCACCCATGTAAAGCAAATGTAGTGGCAGATGCCCTTAGCAGAAAGTCAGGTATGATAAATGGCATCAAAGTTCAGGAAGAAATTATCCAGGACTTAGAGCGGTATGATATTGAGCTCTTAGTACGCGGACAGAGAGGATACTGGGCTAGTTTGAGGGTAGAACCAGACTTACTCTCTAGGATTAAAGCCGCCCAAGAGGATGATGGTGAAATCTGGGCGATTATCCAGAACATTAACCGGCAGACCGAATTTCGCATCGATGACGATGGTATCGTATGGCAGGGTACCAAACTCTGCGTTCTAGAAGACCCTGCTCTCAGAGAAGCCTTAATGACTGAGGCTCACAGCTCTCCGTTCTCTATCCACCCGGGTTCCATAAAAATGTACCACGATCTTAAGCAGCATTTCTGGTGGAGCGGCATGAAGCAGGATGTCGCAACATTTGTGTCTAAATGCTTAACCTGTCAGCAGGTTAAGATAGAGCACCAGCGTTCCAGTGGTCTTCTCCAGCCATTAGATATTCCAATGTGGAAATGGGACAAGATCTCTATGGATTTTGTCACCGGACTACCACAGACTCAGCGGAGACATGATGCAATCTGGGTAGTTGTCGATCGTTTGACCAAGACAACACATTTCATTCCTATTCGTAAAGATTTCGCAGTCAGTAAATTAGCGAAACTATTCACCGAGGAGATCGTACGATTACACGGTACACCTTCTGAAATTATATCAGATAGGGATCCCCGTTTCACTTCTCACTTCTGGGAAGGTTTGCATAAAGCTTGGGGAACTAGGCTCAAGCTCAGCACAGCTTTCCATCCACAGACGGACGGTCAGTCAGAGCGTACCATCCAGACCTTAGAGGACATGCTACGCGCCTGTGCATTAGAATGGACAGGACACTGGGATGACTATATTTTCTTGGTCGAGTTTGCCTACAACAACAGTTGGCATGCTAGTATCAAGCGTGCTCCATTTGAGATGTTATACGGCAGGAAATGCCGTGCTCCTATTTGTTGGGATCAGGTTGGAGAACGCTTGATTGAAGGACCAGAATTGATAGAAATGACCAATGAAAAGGTCGCCATCGCTAGAGCAAAACTGCAAGAAGCGCGTACTCGCCAGAAGAGTTACGCCGACAAGCATCGCAGAGATCTATCTTTTCAGACTGGGGATCGTGTGTTCCTCAAAGTATCACCCGCACGCGGTGTCAGACGTTTTGGCCTCAAAGGAAAGCTCAGCCCTCGTTACATCGGATCGTTCGAAATCCTTGAACGTATCGGTGAAGTGTCATATCGATTGGCGTTACCGCCTCAGCTTTCACACGTTCACAACGTGTTTCATGTATCATTACTCAGGGGGTACAACTATCATGAGCTTCACAAAGTAAATTACCCACTCGATCAGATTCGGGAGGATTTATCTTATATTGAGGAACCCAAAGCAGTTTTAGATCGCCAGGATCGAGTTATGAGAAGGAAGACTATTCCTTTCGTCAAAATACTGTGGAGGGACCATACCGAGCGGGAGGCCACTTGGGAAACAGAGGAGTCTATACGGACTTCTTATCCTCACTTTCAGTTTTGATTCGGGTATGTCCTTTCAGCTTCTATGTTTTTTTCCAGTTTATTAGCAATTTCGGCTTTTACTCCAGTCAGCTTAAATATCTTATAATTCGGGGACGAATTCTCCTTTTTAGAGGGGAAGAATTGTAAAACCCAGTACGGCCGTATTTTTAATTCGGGGACAAATTATTCTTTTTAGAGGGGAAGAATTGTAAAACCCGTATTTAATTGGGAAATATAAATACGCGGGTTATTTATTTAAACCATTTACGTAGAAATTATCAACGGAAACAAACGCAAGAAAATTGTACAAGTATTATTATATACTTGTTTTGTTAAAAAAAAAGTAAATAAAATAAAAGGCTAAGGGCCGGTTTTTTTTAGAAAGAGGAGGCTATGGGCCTTAGCCCATTTTGATTATACAAAACAACGGGAGTTACCCCTTTTTCCCCATAATCAGTCGTACAAAAAAAAGAAAAGGGAATTAGGGTTTCGGTTGTTGGCCGCCGGAAAAAAAAAAAAAGGGGGCCGAGCCTTATTGATCTAGAAATCCTTGTGTTTTTCCTTCCATTATCAAGCTATTAAGGTAATGAATCTATATCTCAACCCTTTATAATCACGAATTTGATTTGATAAATCAAAGAGAGAATGTTGTTTTTTATATAAATCGAAACAAAAAAAAAATATAAATAAGAATTATGCGTTAAGGGGTGTCGGGGTTGAGTGATTATACACAAACCGAGACATCTCAATGTCTCGGTGGTTTTGGTTTATACAGCCGCAGCAAAAAACGAGACCTAAAGTCTCAGGGGTGTTTGGTTCGTGAAGCAGGGGGGTCGGGTTCGTTTGGCCTCACGAAAACCGAGACCTATTGTCTCGGTGACTCCCTCCTCTGCCCAGCCGTGACCCATACAGGGGCGGCTAGGGCCAGTTTTGACCAAGGGGTGCGTTTGGGGGCTGTGTAAAACATAAGGGTGCGTTTGGCTCATATAACAGTGGGAACAACATAGCATAACAGTGGGAACTAGGTGCTTAATCAGTGGGAAAAATGGGCAGAAAACAAGGAATATTAAATAACTTTAGCGACAGTTTTTCCTGTCGCAGAATTGTTACATATATGCAGTTTATAAGGGACAGCTTTAGCGACAGTTTTGCGACACAAAATTCTGTCGCTAATTCTTGTGGACAGATTTTTGTATATTATGTTGATTCGGTTAGTGCGACCGAGATGGGCTCGGTAGGCTCGGGACATGATTATAAATAGTAAAATAAATATTTTTTTTTATATTATACCTTTTTAAATTAAATTGTTTAAAATATATTTTAAGTGTATTAAATTAAATTAGTTCGTTAATATTTAAAAGGGTATAGTTTTAGAAAATGATTTAAATTGTTTGAGAACTTTCTAAATTAAGGAACTTTCTATTTTAGCGTGGTTCTTAATATGACAATACTATAACGTCAAGAAATACGTTGTACCTTAAATAAATGTTAGAAAATAATACATTAAAATGAATCATTATAAGTTCCAATTTATCAGTTAGTATACGTACAGAATTTCAGAATCAAAATAGAATAAATATAAGAAGCCAGTAAGATCAGTAAAATTAAATAAACGAATGTCAGTTAACTTGTTCGCGTCTTTTATTCATGTAGCACGCGTGAAGCCCGAGTAGTATTCGTTCAGTCTTCCATTCAGTCAGTTACTGGATTTGAGGTACGGTTTTCCCGTCCTTTCAGTAAGGACTTCCTTTCTATGCATGATTAGGATTCCCCATCTTCAGCCAAATGTTTTTCCTCAGTATATGTTTAAACTTATCAGTGATCATGTTAAGAATTAAATAAATTGCCTGAGCATTATATACAAGCATGATTAGTTTATGGACTAGTTACGGAGGTACCGTAACCACGGCACTAGAGGCACCGGTGCCGTGACTCACTTGCAGGAGAGTGATATCCTGCATCGTCCCACTCAGCTCAGTTTGGCCATTTTTATTAGTACTATTAGTGGGGCGTATGGATGCATCCTAGGCTACAGTTTACAGTTTAGCAGTTGTTACAGCTCATGACCTATATAAGCTCTTGGCAAATTTAAAATACAGAAAATATATGTTTTCAGAATTAATAAGTTATATTTCAGTTTCAGTACTTATGAACCAGGTTTATCAGATTTTATGCAGAGTTTTACCACATGTCATATCAGTCTTATAGCTTCATTGTTGTCTTCTATTCCACTACTTTCAGTACTTCCTATTCATGCTATATCCATCCACTGAGCGTTATGCTCAGCCGTAGTTTCCTTTCATGTTTTCAAACGGCAGGTACGCAGGGACGATCTTAGGACTTCTAAGAGAGTACGTGCATTTGGATGGGAGCTATCCAGACTCCTTTATTTTTATGCACACATTACGTTAATTTACTTTGGTTGTTTGGACACTGTTTCGTCCTTTTTCTTTCAGTACTTAATCTTTATTTTTGGGCTTATGTTGGACTACCGATGTTTGATTCCGGTATTTCCGTTTGGTCAGTTAATGTTTAATACATTGCCTTGCATGCTTTGAGGACACGCCATAAATACACGTAACGGTCCATTTATTCAAGTGGGGTGTTACAAATTCAATGTGAAATGGGGGTATTAAGTTGTAAAGGTGATGCTAACGCTTCTAATGAAACTAAATACCACACTGTCCATGATTTTTGTCCAACGCATAATACTTTATAAAACCCCAAAATCTAATCACATATTAATTGTATAAATAAATTCATATGAATACTACAGATTGTAATCCTAATAGAAAAATTACTTGATTTGTAGAATAATGAACTTGAAACTGGTGTAGTTGGTCGGACAAAATAGTTGTTGATGTTATTGATTGCTGGAGATTTAGGGATGGAAAAATATGTGGGATGAGTTTAAATTATTGGGAGTTACTTTCAATTTTCACAAAATAACATTTTGGAGGTAAAGTTTCAAATTTCACTAAATAAGATTTTGGAGGCAAGTTTTAAATTTCACTTAATAAAATTTTTAAGTCACATTGGTATAACTTTGACCTGAAAATCTTAGTTATTTATTATGTGATATGCTTTTAGGATTATATACACACAACATGAATATGTAAAATACAAGATGAACCATGTTTAAAGCCATGAAATACAAGTCTAATTTCATTGTATTCAATGTTCATAATATTTAAGGTTCATACAAAATGTGAAGACAACATATTTGTATTTCAAAAATAATGGGTACACCCATCCATGCAGATTATTGTTTAAAATTGTTTACATAAACTGTACATACACTTAAATGAAAGAGTCTACCAAGTAGTTCAGACACATCCATAAAACAGAGAAAATAGGTTCATCCATAGCCTACCTCCTCTTACTTTTTCCTGCCTTTGTTTCAAATTCTTTCCAATTTGTTGGACAAGGCAGGAAACCTACAGCATTCCTGATAGGACTGACTATCTGTTTAGATGAGCCACTCGCCTTGCCTGCATTCTGACTGGATGATGAATTAGGCTTGACTTTGTGTTTGGAAGCAACACAACCCTTTCCTATCTGTTTGGATGATGCAGTGTCATGTTTACGTCCAATAAGTAGATACCCTTTACCTGATCTAGTCTCTCCCCAAGTCTCATCTGAACTACCATCATCCTCAGAGGTGCTGGAATACTTGAAAGGTTCATACTTGGAAGCGTATCTTCTTTAGATCATTTAGAGGAATCAATCATGATAACATCTGTAACATACAAGAAATATAGTTACTCACTAGCTTTGGTATCACATATCTACTCTAAAGGAGCTCCACATAAACGACATCTTAAGCCCGTTTGCTCTTCAAGGTATCTATCGCCACGATTCCTCTGTCTTGTGAACATCATCTTCCTGCCCAATATGGAACCCAATATGCACCAACTTCCTTTCGTCTAGTATTTTTTATGTAAGTAGCTCAAAATTAGGCCTTCGCATTCGGTCTTTGATTGATATCAATATCATCAATACCCATGAAAAAGCGAATACGAATGCCATAATAAGAGGTATTTTGCTAAAAAGGCTAAACAAAAAAAATGTTAATGCATATTGGATTCACATATCGGGCACGAAGATGATTTTAACGAGAAACAAGAATCATGGCGATATCTACTTTGAAGAGCAAACGAGCTTAAGATGTCGTTTGTGGAGCTCCTTTAGAGCAGATTTGTCATACCAAAGCTAGTGAGTAACTGCATTTCTTTAAAGGTTTGAATTTAACATACTAACCTCCCTGCAACTGTCTATGTTTAAAAAGTTGGAATTTCCTTTCAAGCTTTTCCACCCTTTTATGTAGCTTAAAAGGATCATTTGTTTTATCAACTTCCATTAGTCCCTTGCCTTTTTTTTAATCCTTTATCTACATCATAATATAACCAACAGAATAATGAAACCATGTCTATTTTTACAACTCCTAAAACTTTACATATGAAATCTGTATAACTTTACATATTAAAACTTTACTCAAAACTTTACATATAACAAAAAAAAGTGTATTAATTATGTTACACAAAATCTGTTTTAAGACTGTAGGAAACATGTACACTTTTATTTATAAAATCAAAACCATCATAAAAATAACAAAAAAACCGACATATATTATTATAAACGATAATTAAATAAAACAATAAAATGATAAAAACACTTACTAGATAACAAGCAAGGATGCACACACGAGCTGAACCACGTGTTTGACACGATTAGAATTAAAGAGTTGAGGCACGTGTTTGACACGCTTCCCTTAAAACAAATTCGCCTTCTGTTTCTCAGGGTACAACAGCCGAAACAGTAAGTAGTACTGTCGGACTTTACAAAACTGCATGAAAGATCACGGAAAACTTGCATGTTTCTGATCGAAGAGATTGCTGGAATTCAGTTGCTATGAGGCTGTATTTTCTTTGTCTAAAACTGAATGAGGATGAGTTTAATTTATAGTGAGAACTTGTTTTGGTCAGCAAGATAGAATATCACTTAAAAATTAAACTGATTTCGATATATGTTTATTTATTTAAGCATATTCTGTCAATGTTTACAAACAAACCATATATTATATATATTTAAAACCGATCCTACAAACTTATTCTCAAAATTTAAATCAGTTATTAAAATAGATTTATATAAAATCCCACTATATTTCATTCATATTATACAATATTCCAACATGTTCATTTATTAATATGGTACGCACTTTCAAATTAATTTTGTCCTTATATCTTTGTGTAGACGTATCACGGGCATTTTGGTATTTTTATACTCTAAATTGTGACGCGTCATACAGAAGTGCATTGCCAAGAGATATAGGTAAAGGGCAAGACTATTAAGACCCCCCCCCAGAAAAAACCCCATATATACCCTCTCTGATTTTTTAATTTTTTAATTTTTTAATTTTTTTATTTTTTATCATTTTTATAAATTTGGTTTTATTATATAACTATGAAACGGAAAATATGGAATTAAGAAAATAAAGTTTAACAAGTTAAAACTGTTGAACAGACAAAAATACGAAACAGAAACTAATAAAAAAATGTCCAAAAACAAAAAAGGGACAAAAAATACACCGTAAGTGTACTTTTTTCTTTTTAAATGAAGAAAGGGAGGTACAAATAGGGGTACATGTAGGTAAATTATTCTGATGGATTGATGTGTAATGGAAACGAAAACAAGTAAAAGTGACCTCAAAACTTTAATGGATTTTAGCTAGGAGTCATTAAAACTATTTTCTTAGAGCATTAGGTACGATTGTGTTGTAACTAAAAGTGGTGTTATAACTGACACAAAAGCAATGGCACCAGAATAATATGCCGCCACATTTTATAGAAAAATAGTGTCACAACTTTTTTTTATTTTTTTATTTCCTTATATTATTTAAATATATAAAAATAAACTTTTATTAATAAAAAATATATATTTCAATTAATAATCTGAAAAAAAAGTCAAACAAACGTCTTTATCTTCATTATAGCAGCCTGTGATGAAAAGTGAAAAACACACACACACACAAACAAGCGCAGAAAAAACACACATACAAATATAAACACACCCACACAAACACAGTTAAAAAAAGGAAAAAAATATCACAATGCCACTTTTGCTCAGCAGAGAAATATGGGGCGAGGGTCGGTGTGGTGCGCCGTTCAGTTTCTGACACTATAAGATACGGCACGAGCTACCAGCCCACTGTACCCTAGGCTCTTACGGATAATCAGGAGTTGATTTTTTTTCTTAGCTAATTCTAGCATATCGATTTTATAAAAGATGGACATCTTGAAAAGAGCTGTTTTTTTAAAAGAAAATTATTGCTGTAAGCTTTATTTTGGCTTTAACAAATAATATTTTTCAAATTAAAAAGCTCTGTCTGGTTTATCAATTTTAATTTTTTATTTTAAATAAGTTTCTTTTAAATAAAAAATTGATTTATAAAATTCATAAATTTTTCAAAATTATTAAAAATGTTAAAAACTGTAGTGTAAATTAATAATATATCTTCTGATCATATTATAATCTATTTAGGGAAAATGACGAATACGGTCAAGCTGAGCACTTACCATCCACTAGATGGTCAAACCAAAATATTTTGACAAATATGGTCATTACCACAAATGCTCAACTTTGTAGTCACAAGTGCTCAACAACAATTGATCAACTTACGACGTTCAACCATAAAATGCTCAACTTTTCACCATAAAATGTTCAACTTTGCATTGTACTTTTTTATTTGAAATTGAGTATTTTGGTCCATGTGGTTTGGCCAAATTGCAAATTATTCCTACTTCAACTAACATACCCATCATCTTCTCAAACACTCGTTACCAAAAAAACTATATTTCACTGGTTTGATATTTTTTCTTTTCAAATCAATTGGTTCATTGAACTTTTTTCTTTATATTAATAAAGAAAACTCATTAAAGAAAACTCATTATATGATAATATATATGTTAAGAATATATTTCTTTTGCACTTTTTCAACATGTAAACAAATCAGATGCAATTTTTATCTCTAGCTTGCCGGTCAGTTTTTATCGCCGTCTCCCACCGTTTATCACCGTCGATTAACGTATCCCACCGTATAACGCCGTAGATCACCGTCGCAACATACCCGTTTGTTGAATCATGACAAATATTATTTCTTAATACATATGTTATTTCTTAATATCATGACAACAAACCATGCAAGATATGATCTTCGAGCATACCCGTTTCTTGAATCATTTAAAAGACCAAGCCTTGCTTACAACGAAACTTTTAGCATACAAAAATTTCAAGACTATCTGTAACTGTACAAGCTTTAACGAGATGCATGAGACCAGACATCACCGATTCAACTGGCTATATAAGTAATATAACGGGCAAAATGCTTAATTTCATTAAGATATAGAGGAATGAACTGATAATTACCCCAAATGAGTGAAAACAAATTAAACTTTGCAAAAAACAAAACTTGTGATACATACGTTTCATGAATACGTAGATATAACAAGTCACTGACTCTCAGACACCTTTCCAAGTAGAAAATATTTTATCAATGACTTCACTTACTAGTTCTTTCTCGGCATATCTTATGAAGCCTTTGAATTCTTCTTTAACATCGAAAACCTTACCAAACTTAACTAGATACTCAATGCAGGAAACCTTCAGTCTTGGAAGACGATACATAAAAGCAGTTTTTAGCCTTTGAAGCACGTTTTTTGAATCAATATCATCTATTAGACTTTCTTGACACTCAATGCAGGAAACCTTTAGTCTTGGAAGTGTAAGTTTATGGACTTATATTTAATAGTCGTGTGATAGGATCGAACTCGAGATTACGGGATTGCACACAATACGTAAAGAGTTAATTTATTTAATAAATATATTTTTTATATTTATTAATTTAAACCGAGCAAATAACTACTACGTATATAACTTTAACGATCGTTAGTTAAATCATAGTTAAGTATTAACAAATGTTAAAAGAATATATAGTAAGAGGATTAAAAGGAAGAGAAGGTTCTGGAACACCCCACAAGGGGGTGTTCGACGGTCGGTTAGGGCACCAGGGGGGGGGGGGGGGCAAAAGTTGCCTTTTATTTACTTGGGCTACAATAGGTTTGACGCCTATAAATACACCTCCTTATCCCTCATAATATTCATAACTTGAATCTCTCCCTCTCCTCTCTCCTCTTGATCGATCGCAAGCCACACCCACGAAGGGTTTTCGGTTGGTTTTCCTGGTTGATCGATTGTGTTAATAATCTAGTACTAGCCCCTCTCTAGGGTTGTTGGGTAGATTATATACAAGCGTTATAGCTCGGTTTTTATGTGTTATAATCACGGTTAGATCATTGTATTACGTGTGTACAAGATCGTAATTTAGTCTTACTTTAGACTATATCTTAGTATATTACGGTATAAACCCGAATTGGTGATTCGTTCTTCGTCTTGAGGAATTTGCTTTAGCGTAAAGGTATGTAACCCTAATTCGATTAATTATAATTGTGTTACTATTATGATCTTGTTAAATCGCTTCCGCTATATGTGCTTTGATCTCGTTTAGGGTTTTATATAATTGTTATGTTGTTAATAAACCTTTAGTGGTATTAGAGCCGTTTTAACATGTTATATTTATCAAGAGTCTAAAGTGTTTTGAGTTAAAACTACATGTTTTTTAGGTTTTCATAAAATTAGGGTTTTGTTTTTTTAATAATTAGGGTTTTGGCCGAATTTTTAATAAAAAAAGTATTGTTTTGAAACCCTAAATTACATGTGGGATCATTTTAGATTAAATTACATGATTAATTGTTATGTCATGTATGGCTACGATCCTTAGATATTTAACTGTTAAGATTTGTGGGGAATCCATGATAACGTGCATGTTTTCATGGATCGTAAAATTATATGTTTATTTAATTTTATGTGCTACGTGATTATTTGATTCAATAAATCTAGAATTAGGGAAGACTTTTATATAAATATAAAGACTTAGATTTGATGATTATTGAATAAATCATATGCATGTGGCTATTTGATTTATTTATTGCACATATAAATTGTTATTATGTGTTTATGATTTAGTTTTTTTACTTGTTTATATTAAAAATTGGTGAATTGTTGTAAACAAGGGTTTTTTTTGAAAAGAAATAATATGGACTAAATCATATTAAAATAATGATTTGTTAAAAAATTGAATTATATAAGATTACTTTGATTGGTGAATTGCAATAATAATCTAACGGCCTACTCCTTTTGACAAACTATAAAGTGGGTATAACGCACCGCTGGTCATGTACCCGGTTAAGGAAGGAGGTGTTATGCCACTAGTCGCTGACCAAATTCTCGGCTCGCATGTGCTTCAAATTGAAATTACCTACGACTATTAATTGAATTATACCTTAAGGGTGATTGATAGGTGTGAAAACACCCATCCTTCTACCACTTAACTACAATAATAACCAAGCCCAAACGTGTATTTTATGTCGTAAATGTCAGAATTATGCATGGTTTGTGTTTTTGTTGTGATTTAGGACCAAGATGTGAAAAGGAAGGAAAACACGGGCTTTCACGGGCTTTTATCAAGAAAACGACAAAAGACAAAGTCAAGAGATCAAGAGTGCAAAAAGAACGGAAGTCCAAGGCCTTTTCTGAAGATTTATCGAAGAACAAGTCTAAAGACGAAGGTTTAATAAAGCCGAAGAACTCAAGTCTAATATATGAATAAATTATAAGACGAGTTTAATTAATCCCGAGACAAAGTCGATAAAGTCGAAGAACTTAAAAGACGGAAGACGTGAAGAAAGAAAGAGGAGGCAACACATGCACCTCCCCATTTTCCTATAAATACCCTCCTAAACACATTTAGGAGGGGGGGGGGGTTAGTTAGTTTTATCATTAGTCATTTTTCATTTTTGTAGGTAATTTTAGAGAGAGAAAGTGACAGTTTCTCTCACTAGGAATTTAATCTTTCGTCTTCCTTTCTTTCTAGTTTTAATCAAATCTTTACTTTTGATAGCTTAATTCTTGTTTTAATCTTAATCTTATTCTACCTTTCTTAGCTTTTTATATAACTTTAATTCAAAATTTATACACGTCTTGTGTTAATTTTATGTTTGATTTATTAAAAAGTTTATCTTTTGGTTAATCTAAATTTCCTCCGAATTAAGCTTTGAGCTTGATATGCTTATTGGCTTAATTTGTGTCTAGCTTATTTGTTTTTAAGTTTTCTTAAAAGTTTTAATCTATTTAAAGTTTGATTTAAAAAGTTGCTTATTTAAAGTTTGAATGTCATTATTTCATGCTTTTTAGTTCGTCTTATTATTAATTTGATTAAGTTGTGGTTTGAGTTTACTAAAATAGGAGTAGCTTATAACTTAGCTTATTTCGAATCACAAAGCCATCGCAAAGATAAACCCCTTTGCGACGGGGTATTGCGACGCATTATTGCGATCGGTGCATCGCAAAAGGGTTTTATATTCCGATTCGTTTTGCGATTGGGATTGCGATTGGTTTGTTTTTTAGTATATTGCGATAGGATCCAGTTTCATTATTCCGAAAGATAGTAGTTTTCCATTATTGCGATAGGATTCCTTTTGGTCACATTGCGATTGGTATTCCGATAGGATTCCTTTTGGTACATTGCGACAGCATTGCGACAGGATTTCTTTGACTTATTGCGATGGCATTCCGATGGGGTATTCCGATGGAGTCTTAGTTTTTATGTCTTGTCTTTATTTTCCAATTTAAATTTAATTTTCCCGCCATTTTTGCTTATAGTATTTTAAACTTGATTTGTCTTAGTGTTATTTCTATTAAATTTTTCGTTTTAAATTCACGTTTTATTATTTAAATTGTTTTGTTTTTATTAGTTAATTGCTTTTAGTTTATTTTTATCACGTTTCGCTTTTACCTTTTTACTTAGAAATAGATAATCCAAAACTTTCTTTTTGTTAACCAAAAACGATTGAGTCACACTCTTAACGGTAATCAATTCGAAAAGATCGGAACAACGAACTTTCATACTTAGTGAAAATCTTTGTATTAAATGGCGCCGCTGCCGGCTCTTTTCGTAAAGATTAACGGTTTATTGTGAGAGACGCGTTGGATTTTGGGACCCGTTCACTCTTGAACGTTATTTTTCTTGTCTAATTTTCAAAAAATTTCAAAACTCCAAAAAAACAAAAAAAATATATAAATATTTCAAAAATACACAAAAATAGAAAAACCATAAAAACCAAAAATATTTTTCGTATATCTTTCTTTTCTTTTGTATGTGTGTATGCGTACCCGTGCTCGTAAGAAGAAAGCAATTCAAGCCGAAGTCATTACTCAACCTATTGTCACCATGGACAATCGACCAATGATCGAGCTTTTGCAATCGCACGTTGAGGGCAACACCGATGCTATTGTCATACCCGAGATTGGAGCCAACAATTTTGAGCTCAAATTCGGTTTCATTCAAATGGTCTCTGCTCAACCATTCTTGGGGCGTACACTTGATGATCCTCACGACCATATCAAAAGGTTTATTCAACTCACTAATACGGTCAAGTTTAATGGGGTTTCACAAGAAGTCATTCGCTTACAACTTTTTTCTTTCTCTTTAGAGGGACAAGCCCGACATTGGCTTGATAAGGAACCGCCACAAAGTATTCTTACGTGGTCGGATTTAGAGACCAAATTCATCAACTACTTTTTCCCACCCTCACGTACTACCGCTTTGCGGAATGAAATCATTAATTTTGAACAAAAGTACGGCGAGACATTTAGTGAATCTTGGGACCGTTTTAAGGAACTTTTAAGAAAGTGTCCACTACATGGTTTCACAAAAGTGCATCAAATTAACACTTTTTACAATGGTTTAAGCATGAATGACCAAGATTCACTAAATAGTGCCTTGGGGGGTAATATTTTGGTTAAGTCTTCTAATGCCGCATGGGATATTATTGAGAATAAATCTAAAGTGCAAACCAAAAGTGTTCGGGCTAATGTGGCTAGTGCTAGCACTAGTGACACTGAAAGGAGACTTGATAAGCTCACTACGGTTGTTGAGGCACTGGCTTTACAAGCCGTTAACAATGCCAAAAACAACAATGCTCTTAATATAACTTGTGAAACTTGTGGTGGGCCACACTCTTATGCTAACTGTGATAAAGCTTATGATCAATCTCACGCGGAAGTGTATGCTTACAACACCACCGAGAGAGTTCATTTCAAGCCTAATGTCGATGTTAATCACTTGTCTTACAACTCGACAAATTATTTGGCTCCACCCATTTTTCAACAAAGACCACCACAACCTAACCAAAACAACCAAGGGCCGCCAAGAGCTAATTTTCAAGGTAATGCCAATGTGAGGGGCTCAAATGGAAACCAATGTAATTATCCGATGCAAAACTAAGGCTTTCAACACCAAGGTTTCAATCCTCAAGGTTTTCCACCTTATAACCAATACCCAAATCAAGGTTTTCAACAACAAGGGTTCAATTTACCTCATCCGCCAGTGGACTTGGTTTTGCAAAAGTTGAATGAACATGAGAAAATCATGCTAGCAATGCAAGAATCTACAAGACAAATTTAAGAGTCCACGGATAGGAAATTCGTTCGAATGTTACAAACCCTTCGTCCACAAGGTGCTCTTCCTTCTAACACCGAAACAAACCCTAGAGCGAATGTGAGTGCTATTACCACCCGAAGTGGAGCAACTCTAGTAGGACCTTCTACCCCTCCTCCCGTTACTCCATCTACACCTTCTCCACCTCCATTTATCCCTCCTACTTCCACACCTAGTACTAGTACTCCATTACCGTCTCCACCTCTTAATGAAGAAGTACCCAAGCAAAACCTTCCACCAACCCCACCTACCACCTCTAAACCTTCTACTTATCAAACCTCAACATCTCAACCTGTACCTGCTACACCTTCACATGCTAAACCTTTACCTGCTACACCTACACCACCTAAACCCAACATTCATTACCCTTCCCGGCTGGACAAAGGTAGAATTCTTACTAAGGATGACGTTTAAGTCTCCAACTTTTTGAACAAGATTCCCAGCATAAACATCACCTTTAGCCTTGTTGAAGCTCTTGCACAAATGCCTAAATTTGTCTAGATGTTTAAGGAATTGCTTAATAAGAAGGAGAAGATGGCCGAGTTATTAATACTCGACTGAATGAAAATTGTTCAGCCGTCCTTCTTAAAGAACTTCTGGAAAAACTTGGAGATCCCGGTCGTTTCGTGCTACCTTGCATTTTCAACCAAACCAAAGAATTTACTGCCTTAGCCGATCTCGGGGCAAGTATAAACTTGATGCCTTTCAGTGTTTGGAAAACATTATCATTACTCGACCTTACACCAACAAAGATGACTCTGGAGCTAGCCAATCGCACTCTCGCTTACCCCGTTGGTATTGCCGAAGATGAAGTCACTGCCAAATATCGGTCCAAGAAAGGTCTCAAATCGTGAAGCAAGTTATGCCAAGATATGAACTTTATGAGGTCCCGAGAAGCAGTTTTAAAAGATTTTGTCCTTTAGCTAACTATTGATTAAATCGTCCTACTTTATTTTCAGCCTAAATAATTATCTAAATAAGTCAAAAATGCATCCTCGTGATCATTCAAGACAACAATAAAATATAAGAGATACACCTAGGAATAAGGGGGTCTATGTAAATAATTGGCCCACATGAGTTTGTGATAGTTTTCTAACTTACAATAATAATGATCTCGTTTTTAAGCTTGGTATGGGGAACGTGAAACTTGAGGATGATAATCATTCACGGCATTTTTCAAAACCCAAAGGTATGTCTTTGAATTCTTTACTTATTTTCTTCCTTTGAATGTTTTATAATTTTCTATCTTTTTAATAAAGGCCAAGGTGGATCGATTATGATGGAAAATGTAAAACATGCTTTGTAACTAATGCATTGCATGAGGACATTGCAATGGTCAAGTGTAGGGGATTTGATAGGTGTGAAAACACCCATCCTTTTACCAATTAACTACAATAATAACCAAGCCCAAACGTGTATTTTATGTCGTAAATGTCGGAATTATGCGTGGTTTGTGTTTTTGTTGTGATTTAGGACCAAGATGTGAAAAGGAAGGAAAACACGGGCTTTCACGGGCTTTTATCAAGAAAACGACAAAAGACAAAGTCAAGAGATCAAGAGTGCAAAAAGAACAGAAGTACAAGGCCTTTTCTAAAGATTTATCGAAGAACAAGTCTAAAGACGAAAGTTTAATAAAGCCGAAGAACTCAAGTCTATAAATGAAGAAATTAAAATTAGAAATTATAATTTGTGATTTACCACAAATTCACATCCGAAACACAATGAATAAGGGTATTGCTTTGTGCGTAGCCGAGTTCTAGCAAAAGTACGTTGTGAATAGTTGTGGGTAAATTCTTTAATTGGTTTAACCAATACAACAACATAATTTATGAAGAAATTTAATCTTGTGAAAAAGTTTACTAAATGTTTTATTAAACTTATGCTATGGAGATTGTATGCATGCTTCTCCATACATTGATTTTGACATCTAATTTTATACCCTTAAAATTTAAGTCGAATGCTCCTAATTGACGAACACTTGAAATTACTTCGTCATCAAATAAGATTTTTGGGTGATGTGGTAATGGAGAGAAAACCATTTGTAGAATGAGAATTCGTATGATGGTTTTACGTTACTCAGATTAGACGACGTAATTAAGCTACTCAGTGAGATCTGGAAAGTTAATGCATTCAGAAGGGATGAAACATGTTTACAATGCAAAACGTTTTTTTGGCAATGTAAATCCCTTTAAATATCTAGAAATTGAAAATTGTTTGTCAGTTGAATTGTTCGACAAGTCGCTATGTTGAGTACATTCATTACTAGCAGATCAACTGATGTAATGGATTTATGTCAATACAGTTCTAGAATTCAAGGAAAATAATATGGTTTTTATACCGGGGTAATTTTATTTTCTTGAAAGTATTTTGTTATCGAAAATACTAATATTTGAACTTATTTCTGTAGAAATGGCTCAACCCACCAATAACACTATAAGTTCCGCGTTTAAAGCTTTCTTTGAACGTCCTGAACTTACTGGCCCAAACTTCAATGATTGGTACCACTCACTAAGAATTGTCTTGAGAGTAGCGGGTACTATCGATATCTTGACTACTCCCTATCCGGAGGATCTTGTTGAAGTAGCATCTGATGCGCAAAGGCTTGAACACACTGCTAATACTAAGAAGCACTCGGAGGTGGCTTGCTTAATGCTAGGAAAAATGGCTCCTCCACTTCAACAAAAGTATGAGCTGTTTTCACTTAAGCGAATGCTTGATGAGCTCAAGGCTCTGTTCGAGAAGCCGCAAGCTGTGGAGATCTACGACTTGGTAGATGCTTTACATAGCTGCAAGCAAGCTCCAGGAAAGTCTGTAAGTGCCCATTACTTAGAGATGATGGGTTATATGGAACAACTCATTGCACTAGGACAACCCTATGATCATAAAATGGCTATCAACTTGATCAATATGTCCCTTAACAAGGACTTCAATGATTTTGTTAGAAACTATAATATGCATTGCACGGGGGAGACAGTTAATGATTTGCATGCAATGCTCATTGACTATGAAAAGGAGTTGAAAGATAAGGCATCTACCGCTACGCCTTCTGTACTAACCACTCAAAAGGGTAGAGTGAGTAAGCCAAAACCGCAAGGGAATAAGAAGAAAGGCAAAGGGTAGGGTGATAAGGGCAAACGAGTTACGACTTATTCGAAACCTAAGCAGAACTTTCTCAAGCAAAATAGATCTCAAAAGGATGAGACTTGTCACCATTGCAAGGCAAGTGGTCACTGGAATATGAATTGCCCTCTTTACCTCGAAGAATTGTGAAAAATAAAGAAGAAGTCTGAGCAGAGCGTTGTAGCTTCAGGTACTTTATTTATGATTGAATTGTTCAATTTAACATACAAATTAAATTCCTGGGTATATGATACGGGGTGCGGTATTAAAATTTGTAATACGCTGCAGGGATTTAATCTGGAAAGGAAGCTTTCCTATGGGGAACAATTTCTGCAAGTGGGCAATGGCGCACAAGCAACGGTTGAAGCTATAAGAACATTTAATTTAGTTTTACCTCCGGGTTTGGTACCGATTTTAAATGATTGTCATTATGCACCTACAATTGTTGTGGGTGTTATTTCCTTTTCTTGTTTGTTGAATAATGGATTCGTTCACACGATTGATAATAATGGAATTTCTGTTTGGAAAAATGGTATTTTCTATTTTAATGCAATTTTTGTGAATGGTGTGTTTGAAATAGACATGCATGACACTGAATCCAAGAATGATCAATTTGTCTTTAGCATGAGTAAGAAGAGAAAGTTTGACAAGAACTCTTCTTATCTTTGGCATTGTAGACTTGCCCATATTGGGAAGACTCGTATACAAAAGCTTCAACGTGAAGGTATTTTGGAAAATATCAATGATGAATCATTTGATAAATGTGAGTCTTGTATCTCTGGAAACATGACCAAGAAACCTTTTAATAGCAATATTGAAAGAGCTACTGATCTACTTGGACTAATACATACTGATGTGTGTGGACCACTTAGACATACGTCAAGGAAAGGTGCTAGCTACTTCTTAACATTTACGGATGATTATAGTCGTTATGGTTATGTTTATTTACTTAAGCATAAACATGAGGTATTTGAAACATTCAAAGTGTTTAAAGCAGAAGTAGAACTGCAATTAGGGAAGAAGATTAAAGTTCTTCGTTCTGATAGAGGTGGTGAATATTTAAGTCAAGAGTTTATAGATTATCTAGGTGAGAATGAAATTGTTCAACATCTTACTTCATCATATACTCCACAACAAAATGGTTTATCCGAAAGGAGAAATCATACATTATTGGATATGGTGCGATCTATGTTTAATCTTACAACATTACCTTTATCCTTTTGGGATTATGCTTTAGAGTCTGCTGTTCGCATTTTAAATATGGTTCCCACAAAGAAAGTTGACAAGACACCATATGAAATATGGCATGGCAAGAAGCTATATTTGACTTATTTAAAGGTCTGGGGTTGCGAGGCGTATGTGAAACATGACTCGGGTGAAAAACTCCAACAACGATCTGTAAAATGTATCTTTGTAGGATACCCTAAGGAACTATGGGTTACTACTTTTATTATCCACCTGAGAACAAAGTGATTGTTGCTAGGTATGGAGACTTCCTTGAATTGATCTTGTTAATCAAGAATTCAGTGGGAGAAATTATGATCTTGAAGAGAGTCATATAGATACATTACCTTCTGAAAACACTAGCGATGAAATTCCTGTAGAACCAGAAAGTCTGGCGGTTCCACCAGAATTAGTTCCTCTGTGTAGATCCAAAAGGATTAAAAACGCAAATAGAAATATATGTCTTAAAATAGAGGATGATGATGAGTTACGGGATCTTGGTGAACCCGCTAATTATAAATCCGCCATACTTGATCCTGAAAAGGATAAGTGGATGGTTACTATGGATGAGGAAATGAAATCCATGAAAGTAAATGATGTTTGGATTCTTGTAGAACCACCACCGAATGCTAAAGTAGTGAGACATAAGTGGATATACAAGAAGAAAATCGATATGGACGGAAAAGTACAATCCTATAAAGCTCGTTTAGTAGCTAAAGGTTTTACTCAAACTTTTGGCGTAGACTACGAGGAGACATTTTCTCCTGTAGCAGACTTAAGAGCTATTAGGATTCTCATAGCAATATTAGCATACTATGACTATGAGATATGGCAAATGGATGTTAAAACTGCCTTCTTGAACGGTTGCTTAGATGAAGACATCTATATGCAGCAACTAGAATGATATGTTGATCCTGAGAATCCAGGACATGTGTGCAAACTTCAATGGTCCATTTATGGTTTGAAGCAAGCATCACGTCAATGGAATAAAAGACTTGATGAAGAAACCAAAAAGTTTGGATTTATTCAGAATCGTGATGAGCCATGTGTATATCGCAAAGCTAGTGGGAGTGATGTAGTATTCCTAGTCTTATATGTTGATGACGTATTAATCATGGGAAGTAACATTCCAAGACTTAAAGCTGTTAAGGATTATCTTCGTAAATGTTTTTCTATGAAGGATTTAGGAGAAGCTGCATATATTCTGGGAATCTAGATCTATCGAGATAGGAAAAGACGGTTAATTGGTCAAAGTCAAGATGCTTATATAGATAAGATTTTGAAGAAGTATAATATGCATAATTCCAAGAAAGGTTTTCAACTTATTGAAGTTAAGCATAATCTGAGTCAGGAGATGGATGCATCAACTCCTGAAGAGGAGGCATACATGCAAAAGGTGCCTTACGCTTCGGCTGTAGGATCTATAATGTATGTTGTTAGATGCACAAGGCCTGATGTGGCGTTTGCTCAGAACTTGGTCAGTAGATACCAACAGAATCCAGGGAAGCTCCACTGGGTTGCTGTTAAACATTTTCTGCAGTATTTGAGGAATACGAAAAGAAATGTTTTGGTATTTAGAGGGTAGCCATATACATAACTAAATGTTGTTTGGATTAGGAATTTTATTGGAGATCTTGGGATGATGCTTGCAATAAAAACCTAATAAATAGGTATTGGGACAATTACGCCACAATTATATTCGCCAATGACCATGTTGTCATGAAAGGCGCCAGTCACTTTATGCGTAGACATCACTACGTCCGAGAACAAGTTGAAGCTCGTGAAATCAAATTGATAAAAGTTCACACAGATGATAACGTATCCGATCCTTTAACTAAGGCTTTGCCTAGACCAAAGGTAGTTAAGCATGCCAAGGATTGGGCTGCAGCTAGTTAGCGAACTCATGCAATAAATCTGTGATTAGTATTTGGATAAAGGGTGTTATGGCATTATTATATAATCGAATAAATATTGGGTTTCGTTTATTTTTATTATTTAATAGTGTATCCTATTTTACATGTTTTAATCCATTAATAAATGTTATGCTAAATGTCCGTTGTCAATTAATAATATGGGAATATTATTAAATTAAGACAAATCAAAATAGCAATAGAGTATACTTGAAAGTATATTGATCGATTTTGGATGATATTCAATGAATCGAATATTGGACTTATCTCAACTCTATGTATTTACTTTATGGATCTTTGTCATCAAGTAAAACATAAATAGTTATCCTTAGACTTGAGATACCAGGAAACTGTTGTAAATCTAGTGCATCTCTGTGGAATAATCTAACGCTAAACGTAACTGGTAGTTATAAGGATTATTTTTAGAAGTGTTGCAAAATTCATAAGTTTTGCTCGTAGTCAATATAGAATTTATTTCCTCCAATTTCGTTTTGGAGTTTAATACAGTTGGACCCGCTCGTGGGATTAGTAAGATATTTGTGTGGCCACACCCAAATTTGTTTTGGTAATCTTGTTGAATCTGTGAACGGCAAACAGAATGGTTAAGGAAAAAGAATGACTGAGATCGATATCCTTATTAAGGTTGTATTAGAATTAAAAGGAAAATAATAACGATGTAGAATCGTTAAAAGGTTTTGTCCAGGAGACCTTACTCGAGTTGTACTAGAGACATTGCTAAGTGTAACTAGATGCTAGTCAATGTAATCACGATATTCGAAATATGTCCAAGTGGGAGCTGTTAGTTTATGGACTTATATTTAATAGTCGTGTGATAGAATCGAACTCGAGATTACGGGAATGCACACAATACGTAAAGAGTTAATTTATTTAATAAATATATTTATTATATTTATTAAATTAAACCGATAAAATAACTATATAACTTTAACGATCATTAATTAATTAATAGTTAAGTATTAACGAGTGTTAAAATAATATATAGTAAGAGGATTAAAAGGAAAAAGGACGGAAGGTTCCGGAACACCCCACAAGGGGGTGTTCGACGATCGGTTAGGGCACCAAAGGGGGGGGGGGGGGAAGTTGCCTTTTATTTACTTGGGCTACAATGGGTTTGAACCCTATAAATACACCTCCTTATCCCTCATAATCTTCATAACTTGAATCTCTCCCTCTCCTCTCTCCTCTTGGTCGATCGCAAGCCACACCCACAAAGAGTTTTCGGTTGGTTTTCCTGGTTGATCGATTGTGTTAATAATCTAGTCCTAGCCCCTCTCTAGGGTTGTTGGGTAGATTATATCAAGCGTTATAGCTCAGTTTTTACATGCTAGAATCACGGTTATCTCGTTGTATTATGTGTGTACAAGATCGTAATATAGTCTTACTTTAAACTATATCTTGGTATATTACGGTATAAACCCGAATTGGTGATTCGTTCTTCGTCTTGTGGAATTTGCTTTAGCGTAAAGGT
The DNA here is from genome assembly GCA_025667525.1 of Glebionis coronaria. NCBI lineage: Eukaryota > Viridiplantae > Streptophyta > Magnoliopsida > Asterales > Asteraceae > Glebionis > Glebionis coronaria. Next base: position 24,118,811 of record CM046880.1, read on the forward strand.
ATGTAACCCTAATTCGATTAATTATAATTGTGTTACTATTATGATCTTGTTAAATCGCTTCCGCTATATGTGCTTTGATCTCGTTTAGAGTTTTATATAATTGTTATGATGTTAATAAACCTTAAGGAAGGCGCTAGAAAAGCCGTAAATCTCTGATATCAAGTACCAAACAAGCAACAAGTCTTTACACATCAGCAACCTAATTTAACAAGTTCTCTTTAGGTACTCGTAAATTGTCGAACCTGAAACACGTGTACACTTAATAAGGGGAACCACAAACCCAAACACGGGGAATGAATCTGTAATAGGAGAAAAGCATCAAAAACACGGGGAACCACAAACTCTATACCTCGTGAACGACGTTTTTTCCCCCATAACCCTCGCATCACTGGAAACTATCCATTTTGACCTGAACTGGTTATACCTTGCGGCTATTCTATCAAGTGTGAAGACGACAAAATGTATGATGCATTCACAATCACTATTAGCAAAAGAATTATAAAAAAACACAATTTGGATTAATGAATATACGTGGTAAGGTTATTAACATACGTTGAAACTCTTCAAGACCTCCTGTCTTGTTAGGGTAATGTCTGCCTCCAAACACAACAGTGATCAACCGTCCACTTTTATCTGTTCCTTGCATGAACATCTTATTTTCAGCTAGTTCATTCGGGATTTCTGATGCAGAAATGAACCATTTGGAACAAATGTTCTTCTCCATTTAACAAACTTTAGAAACATAGCAGTGGCTTTATCTATTTCCATATCGCAAGCACGAAGAAACCTTCTAATAGTAAAATTATCATACTCGTGTGTCATTAAGATGACTAGATCAGTAGGCTATAGCAAGGCATGAACGAGTATGAAGAACTAAGAGAAGTACATTGGAAGTAAAATCTTGCTTTTCAACTAAATCTCTCATTTGCAAAATCTTCTTGTGTTCATCTTCACTGCTTTCATCCATCCTTGAAAAGAAAAGTTTATTTTGTTTGCCTTGGTTTATATACCTGAAACATGTTCTATATATACCTTACATATACAGTCGCGTTTGTAGTTACTCAAACTCACTACGAGGGACGAAATCAGAACAAAAAGTCATCGGATGCGTTCTGAGAAAATCAAACAAGATTGAATGCACAATACTATCATGCATCCAGTTTGAGTGTAGGATGATCTTAAGTAAAGTTGCAACTTATTAAACTCCATATTTTTGAAACGTAAATTAATCACATTATATGCATGCTTAGGAGTTACCCTAACCCAATTTCTAACAATCCTACCTTGATTTAAATATGGCAAACACGTTAAACAGGTCACTGGTAGTTGATGTCATTCAAGTATCATAGCAGAAGTAGACGATTGCGTTTACCTTTTGAGGATGTGCTATCATATGTAACACATTGTTGTATAAACAAGAAGTTTTTGTTCTTGGTGCTACCCTTGCATAAAACCTATCCTCAAATGCCGTTCCCCTGACCCGATAAATAGTTGATGCTTTTCATCAAATTGACTGGTCTTAACTCTTAACGCATGTTTATGTTCACGTTATGAAACGACATGTGGGCAAGATGACATGAATCCATGAATCCGTTTAACTTCAAGGGATGTTTAGTTCACGTAATAGAAAGATTATTTAGTTCTGCAAGTTGCAGTAACCAAAATTCGGACATGGTAAGTTTCCATTTTATGATCCAAACAAAGAATAATGAATTCTGCCCTAGCAGCAACAAAAACCAACTATTCAGGGAAAGATCTCATCACCTACGTCGTCTTCATCGGAATCTGACAAAACGGACCATCGCCATCTTTGCCACTCAAATCCAGCCGAAACTCTACTGACTAACCCACCGTAGACACCGTCACGCACTGATAAACGCATGTATCAACTGCCGTAACTCATTTTTTATTTTATTTTCCGACGATCTTGAAACCCAGCAAATCTCTTGTTCAATACATATTGATTTCCGTTTATTCCTGTAAATAAAAATAACCATAATCAGCAGATCTTGGGTTTTTATTTTAACAAATCTGAGTTATTTTTTTGTTGGATGAGAGGACAAAAAGGCGTAGGTAGTTGTTGATGATGTTGGTGATAGTGAAGATGTTTGTTTTTTGTTTTCGTAAATGCAATTTACTCCAAACCACTGGGACTAAAAATGTAATTTACTGAAAAAATAATAATAATGACAAAGTTGATCACTTGAGTATTGAGCACCGTCAGTCGAGCATTTGTCATATGACACATGTCATAAATATAATAAAGTTGAGCAGTTGTGCATTTGTGCATGATCATATATATCAAAATCTTTTGGCTTGACCATTTAATAGATCATGGGGTATGATTTAACCATTTTCGTCCTTTTCCCATCTATTTAACTATTTTATCTTAAGTTAGTTTACATTTTAATAATACAATCTTTAGTAAATTATTTAATACTTTTATTAAGAAAAAATATATAACATTTTATTTATATTAACAATTTTGTAATTTACAATTACAACTTATAATTAATGACTTTACGACTTATAATTAACCGTTTACATCTAATTTCACCGAGCATACACAATGTATTTGTCATTCCACAAGACACAAGTTAACAACGATGAATTAAGTTATCCAAAATTAATAACGCGTATTAAGAAGCACCGTCCCACGTCATAAAATACTAAGTTTGCCGGTGGGGGTTGCTTCCTTTTTTACCAACAAACCAACACCTCATCCTTTTATAGTTGACTTTAACATTTTTATAGAAAATACTACAAGAGTGAACCTGAATAAGGTTCTATTATTAATATCTTCTACTATAAAAAAATTATAAAAATTTGTACTTTTTGTCTCTTTGTCTTCATAGTTTATAGTTCATTACAATTTTTTTATTAGTTTCGGTTTCGTATTTCTGTTTGTTTGTTACTTTTGACCTATTAAACTTTATAATTTGAGAGAAGTGCAAAAATCAATCTGTGATATGTCGAAAAATTGAATTACATCCTTCGTTAACTTTTTGGACAACAGCCATCCCTCCGTTAGTGCGCGGGGCATAATACATCCCTCATGGACTAACGGTGCAAATGTTTTCTCGTTAAAAATTAACAAAGTTTAAAAGAGAGGGTATTCTTGTCTTTTTCCTTTCCCAGGGATGTATTGTGAACCTTATCATAAATAGTTTTAAAAAAAAAATTTATTTTTGAAAAAAAAATTATTTTCAGAAAAAATTAGTTTTATTTTCTCGAAAAAAAAATTATTTTCGGAAAAAAAGTTTTATTTTCTAAAAAATAAGTTTTATTTTGGAAAAAAAAAGTTTTATTTTCGAAAAAATATGTTTTATTTTCAGAAAAAAAGTTTTATTTTCGAAAAAATATGTTTTATTTTCGGGGAAAAAAAATTTTAGCGAAACAAAAATTCTGAAAAAAGAATTTAAATTTTTTTTTGAAAAATAATTCTTTTTTTCAAAAAAGAAGTTTAATTTTTTGGAAAAATGTTTGTTTCGAAAAAAATAAACTTTCTTTTTAAAATTTTTTGTTTCGAAATATTTTATTAATTTTCTTAAAAAGATTTATTTAAAAAAAATTTATTCTTGAATAAAACTTGTTTCAAAACAAAAAATTATTTTTAAAAAAAGGTTTTATCTTTTTCTAAAAAGAAAAAACATTTTTTTTTTAAATTAAATTTTTAAACCAAATTTATTTCGAAAAAATATTCTTTTTTTCTTAAAAAATATTGTTTCGACAAAAGAAATGACTTTTTTTTCAAAAATAAAGTCTATTTCTTGTTAAACTTTCTTTCGAAAATAAATTTTTTTTTTTCAAAAATTAACCATTTTTTCGAAAATAATTTTTTTTTTAAACTATTTTTGATAAGGTTCACAATACATCTCTGGGAAAGGAAAAAGACAAGAATACCCTCTCTTTTAGATTTTGTTAATTTTTAACGAGAAAACATTTGCACCGTTAGTCCATGAGAGATGTATTGTGCCCCGCGCACTAATGGAGGGATGGCTGTTGTCCAAAAAGTTAACGAAGGATGTAATTCAATTTTTCGATATACCACAGGGATGATTTTTGCACTTTTCTCTTATAATTTTCATTCCGTATTTTCAGGATCCCAGTTTTATACTCCCTCCGTTCCTAAATAAATGTCCACTTTGACTTTTTACGGTCTTTCTTATTCAACTTTGACCTTAAATATTTACGTTTGTGTTATATAATAATTGATGCAAAATATATAGATGGATTGGGTTTTAAATGAATTTTTCATTGATATAATTTTCATCAAGTAATATATAACACAAACGTAAGTATTTAAGGTGAAAGCTGAAAAAGAAAGACCGTAAAAAGTTAAAGTAGACATTTATTTAGGGACCTTAAGAATAACATAATTAAAAAAAAAAAGAAAAAAGGAAAATAAAAAACAGAAAGATATAGATGTTGTTTTGAGGGTACTAATAACCTCACCCTTTGAATAAAGATTATCTATAGCCCACATTATCTTAGTTTCATGTCTATATTTGTGAGACGTCAAATGTTATTAAGGATTAACTTACGTGACATGTCTTTGTTATGACAAACCAACACGAAGTATAAGGTAATAGACGTGAAGGCTACATATGTATACTGATGACAATAATCAAGATAATGTTATATATTCAAATAAACCTGGCATCTATAAAAAGACACTGATACACGCGTAGGAAATGCAATATGTCTTAACAAAAATATTTCAATTAAAATAGGAATTGAGGAAGTAAAATGAAGTAATATAAGCATATAAGTTATCAAGTAAATTTAGGTCAACATATTATTTAAGAGACCAAAAATGAAAGCTGGATTTAAATGGATAAACCTAGAAGACTTTTATGGATCGTTTAGTGCCTCGATGGTATCTAGTCATGTATGATTCAATATATCATCCATTTGTTGATGTTGAATAGTATTCATAAGATTCAAAACGTTTTACGTCAGCTTAAGTACACTTGTGGAAATCCCAACCACGTTTATGCGAATTTTCAACGTTTGTTTTTTATGGTAAAAGATAGAGGTGGCAAAATGGGCGGCGGGTGGGTTAAACGGGCAATGGGTTAAACGGGCGACGGGCTAAACGGGCGCGGGCTAAACGGGCACGGGCGAAACGGGCGGGGAAAATAGGCGGGCTAAACGGGCGCAAGCTAAAAAAGGAAAAAAATATATAAAAACCTACAAATAAAAAATAAAAATACTTATTTGAAAGCCGGGATAAAAAAATTTAATAAAAAATATTCGTCGAGTATATTAATTTATATTTTACAAGTGCGCCCGTTAAGCCCATTTGATTTCTTACATATGCGCCCGTTTAGCCCATTCATTATAAAGATTGGACAAAAAGTGCCCTATCCTTTTTTGAAAATGGGGAAAAAAATACCTATATGTATCAAAATGGACAAGATTTGTCACCTCTAGTAAGAGATCATCATCATCTTTGATTGTTACAAACTTACAATTGTAACAACATTAAGACATCTAATAACCACACTTCTACGAGGGAGAAAATGACTTGAGTATAATTGCTTTGAAACACCATAATAAGTCCATAATAAGTGAATTACATGCATGTGGCTATTATCAAGATACAAATATTGTCTAGAAGTATCACGATGTAAAAATAAAGAATTACAGCACAAACACCAATATTATCACCAACCAATTTTCTTTTTATTTATTCAATACTTCAAGATGAGTCTTCAAGTGAGTGCTCACCAACAAATAAAAAAAAGTACAAATTGCCCGCAAACGATTGCAACACCAAAATACAATATTACACACAACACCACCTCACCATTAGAGGATATAAATATATTTGTTGTTACATTGTGTCATAAGTTGTCAATCAAGATTGATTGATTGACAACTTATGACACAATGTGACAGCAAATATTTTTATATCTTCTAATAGAAACGAGCCGAGCTGCTCGTGAAAAGTTCGGGATTTGATCGATAAAAAGCTCGAACGAGCTGAGCCTAAACGAGCTTGAGCCCGAGCTCTAGCTCAATTTCGAGCTCGTTTATTAAACGAGCTCGAGCCCGAGCTTTACGTACAAAGCTCATTTAGGCTCGCAAGCCTAAACGAGCCTAACGTTTTATATACGAGCTCTTTAACGAGCTTAATAACAAGCTTATTAACGAGCTTAATTTATATATATTACTAGTCGAATTCAAGCCAACCTTTATTTTTACATTGAAAATTCGTATAAACGACCCGAGCCCGAGCTTGTCTACAATACCACGAGCCGAGCTCGAGCCTAAAGACTAAGGCTCGAAACGAGCCGAGCTCGAGCTTTGTAAAACTTAAACGAGCCGAGCTCGAGCTTTAGCGAGCTCAAGCTCGATTCGACTCGTTTCCACCCTTAGTTCTTGTGATTGTTCTAGTAGTGAGAGTATTGTAGTGAGTATTAGAGGATATAAATATATTTGTTGTCACATTGTGTCATAAGTTGTCAATCATTGATTGATTAGTTATGACACAATGTGACAGCAAATATATTTATATCCTCTAATAGTTTCCACCCCTAATCAAGACAATCTTATTAACGAGACTAATATACTAGACCAATACCAAACATGCTAATTAGAGATATGAATACACGATATATTTTGATGAGAGGTAACAAACAATCAAGATGAATGAATGAACAACTAGGGAGGAGATATATATACTTTTAAGTTCCACTTAAGCCTTCCCAGAATAGCATGTAACTTGTCAAACAATACTAAACATACTAAACAATATACAAAATGTACAAGATCAATCCATGTAGATATACACAAACTAAAAGTTTTGCAGACCAACGATACTTTCAACACCCCTTCTTAGGCTTATGACTTGAACAAACCAACTAAGCTCAACATTTTACAAAAATCAATATGTCGAGTCACACTCAACCATTTTATGAAAACATTTGCAACGTTCTTAGCAGACATAACTTTCAAAGTGTTAATAACACCAACATAAACTTTCTCCCTAACCAAATATAAGTCAATCTCAAAATGTTAAGTTTTCTCGTGAAAAATTAGGTTAGCAACTATATGAATAGCATAGCTACTATCACAAAACAAACCTAAAGGAAACAAGCCTTCAATATCTAAGTCCTTTAAGATTTTAGCAATTCGGATAATTTCATAGTTAGTAGATGTCAATCATCTATGCTCTACCTCAGAAAATGACCAAGATATTGTTGCTTGATTCTTATTTGTCCATGATATAAGATTGTCACAAAGTTAAACACGATAACCAGAAACTGATTTTCTTGTTCTAAGATATTTAACCAAATTTGCATTTGAATAAGCATACATACTAAACTCCATATCCTTTTTGAAATGAAATCCCAATCCAAATGGTTGTTTTCAATATCTAAGTATCCTCCTTAAACCAGCAAGAAAACGAGACAAAAGTGGAGAATGCATATACTGTCTCAAGAAGTGGACAACATATGTAATGTCAGCCCTAGCAATAGACAAGTAGATTAATTTCCCTACAAGTTTTTGATAATCAGTCATGTTATCTAGGCACTTATCGCCTTCAGTCTCATCAAACCTAAGCATAATAATCTGTTGGATAGGAGTAGGAGTAGGCTTACATGCTAACAACCCACAATCATTCAACAACTTAAGACAATACTTCCTTTGAAATAAGCACAAACGAGTATGATTTTGCAAAACTTAAATACCCGAATTATATTTAAGAATTCCAAAATCTTTAATCATAAATCAACAACTCAAAAAACTTTTGGAATGATCAATTTCATCTTCACTATTACCAGTTATAAAAATGGTACCAACATAAAAAAGAAAAACAATGAATGACCCGTTCCTACTTTTAATATACAAAGAGTAATCATTTTTACTCTAATTAAACCATTATTTAATTACGAACAAGTAAGTTTTCCATTCCACTACCTAGGAGCTTGTTTTAAACCATATAAGAATCTTACAAATTTGAACATTTTAGTTTCATTTATATCATAATATCTAAGAGGAAAATCCATATAAACTTCGTCCTGTAAATCCTCATATAAGAAAGCATTGTTAATACATTTAATTGATAAAGAGGCCAACCATTTGACATAGCTAAACCAATCAGACATCTAACAGTAACCATTTTACAACAAGACTACATGTCTCTTCATAATAAAGACCTTCTCTTTGACTAAGTCCACAAGCAACCAATCTAGCCTTATACCTATCAAACTCACTAAAGGCTTTATATTTAATTATATAATTTCACTTGCATCCATTAGCTCTTCTACCCACAAGAAGATCAGCTAGGACCAAAATATGATTTCTAGGCAAAGCCTTCATCTCTTGATTCATAACATTAACCCAATTATCATCACAACAAGCCTCATTATAAGTTTTAGGTTCAACAGATTTGTTAAGAGTAGTAGAGAAGCAACAATTCACCGATGATAGTGTAGGATAGAAGACATATTTTTCAAGACCATGCATACCACTACTATTCAAGACAAAATCATTAAACCTAAATGGAGCAGATTTTTCCTAAAAGACTTCATCGCCTCTTTTTTGGCACAACCTTATTAATAGTTGAACCTTTAGCATTGTTTGTTCTTTGACTAGTTTGATTAGAGGTGTCATTATCATATATTTGGTTGTATAGGGAGCAAATTCTATTGTGACTAGACCACCATATTCATTAGAATCATCTCCAACTCAACCATCCTCATTAGATGTGTCCACCTCGTCATCATCAGGACTTTGAGAACCTATGACATCAAAAAAATTAAAGACTTAACTTTAGTTAAAGTTACTAGAGTTTCAATCAAATTATCGTTAGAACTTTATATTTTGAAAGAAACAAAGTTTCATAGAAAATAACATCCCTTAAAAGTAAAATATTTTTTATTATCAAGACTATACTGTTACGTCAGCCTTGTACAGATTGATCTCACTGATGACCAATTATGTACAAGCTGATGTTTATGATGAATTTGAATATCAATACGTCTAAGTATATTGTTGGAAATACGTTTTTACGTATTTAGAAAGGATCGGTCACTCCAACTATAGATTAAGTAGTAGCTCGTAGTTCTTGTTATTAAGTTAAACAAAGTTAGCAAAGCCTAGTCCATAAAGACTAAGGCCACGACCCATATGTAAGCCCAAGCCCATCTCATGACTTGGGTATATAAACCCTCTCCTTAGATGGAGAGGGTGTGGATTCATTCATTTTACACATAGTAAACAAAGTGTTTTCTCATTTTCTCTCTCAAGTGTGTGTGTGTGTGAAATCTACCAAGTTTCTATCTCTTTCTCTCTCTAAACATAAACTAGATTTACAATATGTTACAAATGGTATCAAGAGCCATGGGATGATTGTATTGTTTATGTGTTTGTGTTCTTGATTTTAGTAGCCTTTGATCTATTAAACTCACGTCCAATTTTTTTTTTTGTGTTTTTTATGGTTTTTTCTTGATACAAATCTTCTACATAGTTGTGGTAGAGATTTTGTACATTTACTTTGGCTAAAAACACAAAAATTTTGGGTGTTTGGATCAATTTTTGATTTAAAATCTCGAATTAGGTGTGTTTTGTCCGAGAAAAGTGGAAAAATTATACACTGTTGTACTATTGCGACAGGTTTCCCATCGCAATAGCTAGGGTTTTGGATTGCGATTGGGATTGCAATTGGTGTTCACTTGTGATATTGCGATTCACATTGTGATAGGAGTTCTTTTGTGATATTGCGATCCATATTGCGATTCACATTGCGATTGGAGTTTGTTTGTGATATTGCGATCCATATTGCGATTCACATTGCGACATGATTGTTTTTTTGTGATATTGCGACAGGGTATTGCGACAGGTTATTGCGATTGGAAGTATTGCGATTGGAAGTATTGCGATAGGATTTATTGCGATAGGATTTATTGCGATACGTGATATTGCGATAGATTTTGCAACATTGCGATAGAACTTATTTGAGGCATTGCGACATAATTCATTTTGGCATTGCGATAGAGCGACAACTATTCCCAGATTTTTCAAAAAACGTGTTTTGTCTTGGAATTTTTGGTTTATCGAGAACATAATTTAGGGGATTTCAACATTATTTCTCGGCTTCTACACACAACAACAAACACATTTACTTTCTCTCATTGTTCGATCAACATTTGTAAATCTTAACTTATAGAAATGGAGTACACATCTCTTGCGGATAAGTCCATCCTCTCAGGTACGGATAATCGTCCACCAATGTTGGTGAAAACTATGTACGAGGATTGGGCTTCCCGCATGGAACTTTATATGTTGAACAAGGAGAATGGACATCTTATTTGGGCATCGGTGCTCAATGGACCATTGGTATATGGTACTGTGACGGAAGGTGTTGTTACTCGTCCTCGCACAACGGGTGAACTAACTAGAGATGCTAAAATTCAAGACAAGTGTGATAAACAAGCAACAAACATCATTCTCCAAGCCCTTCCTCCAGATGTCTACAAACTCGTCAGCAAACATAAAGTTGCCAAAGAGTTATGGGATAGAATTCGTGTTCTAATGCAAGGCACCTCGTTAACTAAACAAGAACGAGAGTGTAAGCTTTATGATACATTTGATAAGTTTGCCTATGTTCCCGGGGAGACTCTCAATGATTACTATTTGAGATTCACTCTATTGTTGAATGAGCACAATATCTATGGCATGGCAATTCCTACGTTTCAATTGAACACCAAGTATTTGAACACTCTTCCTTCAGAATGGAAAAAGTACGTGACAGCTGTTAAATTGGCTAAGGATTTGCATCAAACCAATGTGGATCAACTTCAAGCTTTTCTTCAACAACACGAATGCCATGTGACCGACGCTCGGTTGTCTACACCTCAAGTTCATGATCCACTTGCCATGTATACTTCTCAACAAAACATGGCTTATACTTATCAACAACCATCATACTTGCAGCAGCCACCACCACACACCTATCAGCAACCACGACAACCACCTTATCAACCACTAATGATGCCACAACAAGCATTCCAACAAAGTGTTCATCAACAGTCTTTTCCACAGCAACCAGTACATCAGGCATCACCCTCACAAGCTATAACTTCTCCAATGGGCTATACTCCTTAGCAAGGATATTTTCCAATTGAAGCACAACCAGCACAAGCCTTTTACTCCAATGAACTTCCACCAATTCAGGCACCGGTCTTTACTCCAAATGATACACCTACTGATGTCTTAAACCATCTCACTGCCTTCTTGTCAAAACTTGTTGCTACTAGAGGATTTCCACCAACGAACAATCAGCTTCGCACTTCTTCAAATCCTCGACAACAAGCCACCATTCAAGATGGTCAAGTAACGGTGCAAACCATTCAGGGAAGGCAAAATTCATATGGACCTCCTTCAAGGACCGCGAACACTCAAGCTGTGAATTCTCAAGCTAGTGGTAATGGAAGCACTATTGGTCCTCAAAAGGTTGTGACTTGTTACAATTACCGAGGACAAGGTCATATGGCTAGGGAATGCACTCAGCCAAAAAGAAGAAGGGATGCAACATGGTTTCGTGAGAAGATGTATTTGGTCGATGCTCAGTCTAAGGGGAAGATTTTGGATTCAGAGGAATTAGCATTTCTTGCAGACCCAGGGGCAGCAGATAATGAAGGCATTGTAGTCGTCTCTACATCTAATGCATCATATCAAGCTGATGATCTTGATGCATATGATTCGGATTGTGATGACATTCACTCAACCCAAGTTGTACTAGTTGCTAATCTCTCTCACTACGGTTCTGATGTCGTCAGTGAGGTACCAACCACATCTAATAATGTTCATGATAATCCACATCATGTTGACCATGAAAATGAAAATATCGAACAGCATTCGGGAACTAGTAACTCAAATGATGCGGTATCTAATCCAACACATTTGAGTGAACCTCAACCAAATGCTACGACGGGTATGGAATCTTATGATCAACGTGATTTGGTAATGGTGCCTAAACATATTATTGATAACATGAATGTGGCTGTCCGACAAACCATGGATATGAATGCCAACCTAACCGCTGAGCTTGCGCTGTATAAGGAAAAGGTCAAAACTTTTGAAATGTTCCCACAAGCTGAAAAAATAACTTATTATGAATTTGACCAATTTTGTTTTGAAAAGATTGAACACTTAAATGAAATAGAATCATTAAAAGCTAATCTTTCCAATGAATTAAAAGCAAAAGAGTCGGTTGTAAATGATTTTCAGAAACTTAAAAAAGATTTTGAAACTCTCGAGTCTAAAAAGTTTGAATCAGAAATTAATGCTACCAAACTTCTTAAATTCAAGGAACAACAACTTTTAAAACAATACGCTTCCACATAAAAGGTTCATCTTTTAACTAAATCATTTAAAGAACTCGAACTTATGCGTCTTCAAGATTTACCACCTAATCCTGGTTATGCAAAACAAGCTCAGGAATATATTCCTTGTCTATATGATGTGACCCTTATTGGCAAATCGAAAGAAGCACCTTATGATCGTAGTACTGAGGAGACATAGTCACTTGCGGAAGAAACTCATTCTAAAATGCTTTCAAAATTCCATAAGATTGATTATGATCAGTATAATAAAGATCAATTGTTTAAAAAGACCCGTATTCGTTTACAAAAGGAATTAGCTCAATTAACAGTTTTTGTGCCTCAAAGTTTGTCAACGGAAAACCCTCCTAGTACGTCTCTACACTTGTCAAAAAGGATTTAACTAAGTTAATCCCACCGGTAATTAAGGCATCTGTTAGCTTAAATGTGGTGCACCAACACTTATCCGATTTTGACAAGGTCATTGTGGAACGTACGACGGATTCGGCCATAACGGAAGGTGAATGGAATTTTGAGCACACTAGAGCTGCATTTCGAGACGAAATTGTTCCATTTGTAAACAATATTACAGCTTGTCTTCGCAATGTTGATCAAGAATTGCTTTTGGAAATAAAAGAAGGTAGACGTGTTTTTAATGAAATGGATGATACATATGAAAACAGTTTGCTTGAAATTGAAAGAATTTCACGTCAAAATGATCAGCTTCTGAAGCAAGTGATGTCTCATGATATTGTTTCTGTCTGTGTGAACAAAAGTGTTGATAATGATTCTATTGTGCATAATGTTGATTTTGTGGATAATGTGGTATATAGTACTTGTCACAAATCTGACGCTGAATTTTTAAAGCTTCAAGATTCTTATTTTTCGCTTTCAAAACGTTTTGATGAGATCCAAAAACAATGTATTTCGCTTGAATGTAAGCAACAATTTATTCAAGAGCTTTTTGAAACATCATTCGAAGGTGTTAATATAGATGATGCAAACTTTCAAAAGAATTTTCGATTGGATTTACAATCAAAACATCGTCAGCCAAGTGACAAGGTTGATAAATCATTGCCGATAGACATATAGAAATCTAAGGAGAATAACTGTGTGAACGTACTTGAGGCCACTGAGAATATTAAACTTGATCTATATAATCGAGTTTCTAAGATTTTGTCCAAAGTTGATAACTTAAAACAGAAAAATACACAACTCTTCGATTCAGTAAAGCCCGCATGTGCTAATACCACTGCACAGAATCAATCATTGATTGAACGATTGAATCGAAAGTCGGTGGAAATATCTGATTTGAGGGAACAAATTTATGATAAAAATTTGGTTTTGACTGAGTTAAAGGAAACACTTCGTACCCTAAAAGGTAAGAATGTTGTGGATAACGCAGCCACTGTCTCAGCATCGTCCTCTAGTGCAATAAAAAAGAACCCTATCACCGTCACACCACTTAACAAGGGCCCTAGGACTAAACCATCTCAAACAGTGTTAACTGAAGATAAGGAAAAATCAAAACCAGTTTCTAATATTCCCGTGTTGCCTTCTACAGGAGTAAGCATCACTACTAAGGCTCAAAGATCTAAGCTTAAAAGAAATAAGAAGAATAATAGGATCTTGCCCCCATCTAGTAGTCAAGTGAAGAAGATAGTAGAAGCCCACCCTAGGAATGTTATTTTAGTTTTGAATAAAAAGAATCATGTAGCTAAACCTAAAGGCTCTGCGGTTGTGCAGCGTTCTAAGCCTACTTTGAATTCTAATTTGAAATGTTGGAATTACAATGAATGTATGTTTTCTATTCGTCATGATTCTTGCCTTATTGAACATATGAATGAGATGTATGCCCGGAAAATGGATTAGAATGGAAACCGACTGGGAAAGTGTTAACCCAAGTTGGTTGGTTGTGGCGTCCCACTAGTAGAACTTTCACTATAGTAGGAAACACGTGCCCTTTAACTAGGATCAATCCCACTACGCGAAGACTGCGTGCCCTTTAACTAGGAGTACCAAGGCTACCAAAACACAAGCGTGTCCTTTAACTAGGAACACCGACACTACTGTAGGAACAAAGTGCCCTTTAAATAGGTCTACTCCCACTGTAGGGCCCGCTAATACTCCAAAACCTCAGAAAGTTGGAACAATAAAACCTTTTAGTGCTAAAACTCACATTAGAAAATGCAGGAAATCTAAGGATAACACAAATGTTAGCAATTCTGATAATATCATATATGTATCTGCTAACACTCTGGAACCAATAGTTTCCAATGCATTGTCTACTGTTGTTACTGAAAACAGGTGGTCCAAATTGTTCTCTGGTATTTGGACTCTGGTTGCTCCAAGCATATGACCGGAGATCGCTCTCAGCTCAGAAATTTCATCAGCAAGTTTCTTGGTACGGTTCGATTTGGGAATGATCATATTACAAAGATAATGGGTTACGGTGAATATCATATTGGGAATGTTATAATTTCAAGAGTGTATTATGTGGAAGGTCTCGGTCACAACTTATTTTCTGTAGGACAATTTTGTGATGCAAACCTAGAAGTTGCTTTTCGAGAGCATACCTGGTTCATTCGTAATTTGGAAGGGGTTCATTTATTGAAAAGTACTCGAGGGAATAATTTGTATACTTTGTCTCTACAAGACATGATGGCCGCTTCTCCCGTATGTCTTCTCTCCAAAGCATCGAAGACTAAGTCATGGTTATGGCATCGACGGTTATCTCATCTTAACTTTGACGCTATCAATCATTTGGCGAAAAACGAACTTGTTTGTGGTCTTCCTAAACTTACATTTCACAAGGATCATTTGTGTTCCGTGTGTACAGTTAGGAAAAGCACTAAGAAATAATACAAACCCAAGACTGAAGACACCAACCAAGAGAAACTTTATTTTTTGCATATGGATCTTTGTGGGCCAATATGTGTTGAAAGTCTTAGTGGTAAAAGGTACATCCTCGTCATTGTCGATGATTACTCTAGGTTTACATGGGTGAAATTTCTTACAACAAAAAATGAGGCACCTAAATTCATCATCGGATTTCTCAAGATGATTCAAGTGCGTCTCAACACTACTGTCCGACGCATTCGTACAGATAATGGAACCGAATTTGGTGAATCATATTTTGCTCGCACTCCACAACAAAACGGTGTCGTTGAAAGGCGAAATCGCACACTTATAGAAGTTGCTCGAACGATGTTAATTTATGCAAAGGCTCCATTGTTTTTATGGGAAGAAGCAGTATCCACAGCAGTTTTCACCCAAAATCGGTCACTAATTCGTAAACGCCATGGTAAAACACCTTATGAGCTTCTACATGGAAAAGTACCAGATTTATCATATCTTCATGTATTTGGTTCTCTGTGCTATCCAAATAATGATGTTGACAATTTGGGAAAACTTCAACCCAAGGCTGATATTGGTATTTTCATTGGTTATGCACCCACAAAGAAGGCATACCGAATCTACAACCGTAAGTCTCGTAGGATCCTCGAAACTATGAATGTTGATTTTGATGAGCTGAGAGCAATGGCTTCTGAGCAAAACAGCTCTGAACCCGTACTTCATGAAATGGGACCCAGTAACATTAGTTATGGTCTTGTCCCAAACAACCCCACTTCATCATCATTTACACCACCTTCAAGGAATGAATGGGATACGTTGTTTCAACCGTTCTTTGATAATTTTTTTACTCCTCCAAGTATTGTTGCTCCAGAACCTGAGGTAATAGCTCCGGTCACCGAAGTTGTCCCTCCAGTAACCAAAGCACAATCAGATACGTCTGCACCTACAATTGGTCAAGATATACCTTCAACAAGTAATTCTCAACCAACACCCGAACCAACTAACCATGTCATGCCTATTGATGATGAAGAGGATGATGATGATCACGATTTGGAATTTTTTCAAATTCGTGAACTTCCATTCTTTGGTGTACCAATTCCCGACCATAATCAAGCCGGGTCGTCCACCTCAGAGGAAGCTCCTACTACAGTTTACTCCAATCCACGGATTTGTGAACATGACAGCAAGTGGACAAAGGATCATCCTATAGATTCTATTATTGGTGACCCTAATCGTCCGGTATCCACACGAAGTCAGTTATAAGAAAATGCAATGTTTTGTCATTTTGATGCTTTTCTCACTGAAGTTGAACCTAAGACGTGACAAGAAGCTTTTACTCAATCCTGTTGGATAGAAGCTATGCAAGAAGAACTTAATGAATTTATACATCTTGAAGTATGGGAACTTGTCCCATGCCCGGATCAAGTGCAATTACTCACTTTGAAATGGGTTTACAAGGTGAAACTCGATGAGTTAGGCGAAATATTGAAGAACAAAGCTCGACTAGTAACTCGTAGATACAAGCAATTATTAGGCATTGACTTTATGGAATCCTTTGCACCTATTGCCCGTTTGGAAGCTATTAGATTATTCCTTGCTTATGCAGCCCACATGAATATGATCGTCTATCAGATGGATGTGAAGACAGAATTTCTTAATGGTGAAATCAAGGAAGAAGTCTATGTTCAACAACCGGATGATTTTGTGAATCCTAATTATCCTAATCATGTGTACAAGCTTAAGAAGGCTCTCTATGGGTTGAAGCAAGCTCCACGCGCATGGTATGATCTATTGTCACAATTCCTCATTACGCAAGGCTTCGCTAAAGGCAAGGTGGATCCCACGTTGTTCATTTAGAAACGCGGGTAAAGATATGATTATGGTACAAATATATGTTGATGATATTATATTTCCAGCCTCAACCCAAACCTTATCCGAAGAGTTTGGGAAACTCATGTCTTCCAAGTTTAAGATGTCAATGATGGGCAAGGTATCATTCTTCTTAGGACTTCAGATATCTCAGAGTCCCAGCGGCATCTTTATCAATCAATCCAAGTATGCCCTTGAATCGCTTAAGAAATATAAAATGGAATCTTGCGACCCGTGGAAACTCCAATGGTGGAACGAACTAAGTTAGATGCAGATCCACATGGGATTGCCGTAGATCCGACACTTTATCGGGGAATGATCGGTACCCTTCTGTATTTCACAGCCTGTCGACCTGATCTTCAGTTTGCTATATGCATGTGTGCTTGGTATCAAACTAGGCCTACTGAGTTACACTTAGCTACTATTAAACGGATCTTTCGGTATCTTAAAGGAACCATTGATCGGGGACTTTGGTATTCGAAGGAATCTTCGGTCGCACTAATGGCATATGCAGATGCGGATCACGCGGGTTATCAAGATACAAGGCGTAGCACGAGTGGAACTTTGCAACTACTAGGAGATCGACTAATCAGTTGGGCATCCAAAAGGCAGAAAAGCGCTGCAATCTCAAGTACGGAAGCAGAATACATAGCTATGTCCGGTTGCTGTGCTCAAATTCTTTGGATGAGATCGCAATTAACCGACTATGGTCTAGGTTTCAACAAAATTCCGATGTACTGCGACAACAAAAGTGCAATTGCCTTATGCTGCAACAATGTTCAATTCTCCCGGTCAAATCATATTGACATACACTACCGCTTTATCAAGGAGCAAGTGGAAAATGGAGTGATCGAGCTTTACTTTGTCCGATCTGAGTATCAACTGGCGGATATTTTCACGAAGGCTTTAGATCGCGCTCGAATGGATTTTTTGGCCGACAAGCTAGGTTTGAGAACATTCTCGCCCGAGACTCTAAAGGAACTGGCAGATGAAGCGAAAGAATAGTGGTGGTAAACTATTCTCCATATCCCTGGTGATCATCTGTATATATTTTTTATATTTCTATCCACAAAAGTAAAATACAAAAATATAAAACCATATAAAAACCATAAAAATTAAAAAATTCAGAAAAATCCAAAAATATTTTTACTTTATTTTTCAAAGGCATGTCTTTTGGTACGATAATATTTACGGCCTTAGAAATGTCGATTAATATTGACACGGCGCCATAAATAGATTCGTACAAAAGTTGTAAATATTTCATAAAACATGCCCAAATGGCTTGTAGTTATTTCAGACTGCAACCCGGTTTTCTTATTAAAGTCAAGCATTTCTTATGAAAGCTTTGGCTCAACAACGGGAATTAATTTTCTAGGGAAAGGTTTACTTTAAAACCTTGTAAGGGATCAAGTTTACTTTATAACTTGGTCTTACACAAATCTATGTATGCATCAGTGCATTTAGTTGTTAAAACAAAAGAAGTCTTGTTTTATGAAGCTATCATCTCTACAACCATAGCAATCTACAATTGGTATCTACATACTCGACGATGCGACTACTCAATCGACGACTACAACTCTTTTAGTAGAACACGGGTCAACAATTGAGGGGGAACAATTGTCAAGCATTCAGAATCTTCGATGTCGAAAGTGCCAAGCTCACTAATTGGTGTCAAGACAACAATACCAATCGTACACGTGGTGTCAAGAGATGACTTCGGACGTGACGAGGCGACCAACATATGCTGACAAGAACCATTTGATCTTATCATATGATGTTCTCATCAATCAGTTCCAACCTTGTCAATTTTTTCTAATATGGTGAATATGTGATTGTTTTACAAATCGGTATAATATCTCATACATTTGGTATCATGAAGATAAAATAGACTTGCATTTTTTTCCCAAAACCTTTCTTAAAATATTATTAAATCAATTGATATTAAAAACATCGATTGGGTTAATATTTTTAATATGGGGGAGAAAATGTGATTTAATATGGGAAATTATCACAAATGGTTTGACTTAACGTGATAGCTCATCCCTACATGTGCGAAATATTTTCGAATATCGTGGCATATGTTAAGGGGGAGCAAAACGGATTTGCACATCAAAATTGGATTTCATGGTGATTTTTACTTACCCACAACCCATTTATTTCACGACGATGAAGATTGTGGTGTCATAAGGTTGGTAGGATAGGTTGAGTCCAATGATTCTTCCAAAACCGGAGGAATCTTCCCAAGGACATTCCATAGCTAGAAATAGTAGTCCTTAGGAAAGATGGAGAAAGATTGTTAATGTAGCTGAATGCCGACCAAGTACTTAAGTTAGCACTTGAACAATTACAACAAGGTGCTAGTTATGACGTATTGGTAAGCATTGAAGGGGTTGAAGAATGAAAAAGAGTTCTATAGATAAAGGGTGTAAAGAAAGAAGCCCTCCTTACAACTTAGGCAGAAACCGGGTCAACACATATGCTATTGAGATCATTTTAATAATGCTCGATATTGAAGATAGACATCATGGACCCAGTGATGCAATGCACAACACATTCCAGCTAACTCGGATATCTCTCAAAAGGTATTTGTTTTAATCATACAGAGACAACGCATTATCTATCGATTTATTTACTCCGAGTAAATTGGTATTGAAATGGTGACACTCCTCTCCAGCCTCCGATCACTAAAATCCAAAATGCACGATCGAGTCTAGAGCCATTTGAGATCATCAAATATCTCATTATGACACAATTCCATGTTTCCTTGCTTCTTCACACACTGTGAAAAGTAAGAAAGATCTTAAGAGTCCTACGCAAAATCTTCATGATCTTGCCTGAACATCCGAGTAATACGAAAGTATTTACAATGAAGATGGAAATCCTTCTTGAGCGAACATTCAAAAGCTCATGATAGGTGACTTGTGCGATTCTTTATGAATCAAGCTTGTGATAACTGGAAAGCAACAGTGGTTTAATTCTTAACTGAATTTAAACACGTTTCAGGACTCTACGCAATATCTCAGTGATCTTGCCAGAACACTCAGAGTGACACTCCGTAGTGTTCACAGTGATGAGTGGAAATCCTTCTAGTGTTAACATCAAACAGCACTTGGTAGGTAACTTGCAAGATTCAATATGAATCAAGCTCGTGACAACTGGAAAGCAACGATGGTGTGATTCTTTAATGAATCAAACTTGTTCCAGGAATCGGAATTGATGGCTTCAATCATGCAGATAATTTAATCCAAATGATTCACTCTTTACGTTCGCAGTCAGCTTTGGACGGTCGAGTAAAGAGAACGGGTTTACCCGCGAAATCTTGTCAAGGAGATTTTTAATTAAATCTACCTGCCACAAGTACGATATTTTATATCGTCCAACGGTCTTCACCGACCGGAGGTAAAATGCTACCGAATTAGAATAAAATGTTCAAAGCCATTTTGTTCGTGTCTACTTATGTTGCGGTATTTGAAGACGGTGGCGTTGCGGAATCCAAGAAGAAGTCGTCCTCGCATACTTATACTTTATACACCCAATACTTCATTTAGTTCTAGAAAGCCTAAAAGTCAAGTCTTCCTCTGTATCAAACTCTGAAGCTTTCAAGAATTACAAAGGTATAAGTATGTGGGACGTGAGGTCACGAAGAGGCGAAGATCACAAGTGAAGAATGCACAAGATCAAGGCAAGGGATCAATGCTAAAGATTGATATCAAAGATCACATCAGCATGTTCACCAGAAAAGAAAAAGAAAAGAAAGACGAGAAGACTAAGAGCTCAAAACAAGCATAGTATGCTAGGTTTATTTTATTATTGTAACTCGGGTAACGCCCTTGTTTGGAGTGACCTCCCTTAGGGGGAGATTGTTGGAAATACGTTTTACGTATTTAGAAAAGATCGGTCACTCCAACAATAGATTAAGTAGTAGCTCGTAGTTCTTGTATTAAGTTAAACAAAGTTAGCAAAGCCTAGTCCACAAAGACTAAGGCCACGACCCATATGTAAGCCCAAGCCCATCTCATGGCTTGGGTATATAAACCCTCTCCTTAGATGGAGAGGGTGTGGATTCATTCATTTTACACATAGTAAACAAAGTGTTTTCTCATTTTCTCTCTCAAGTGTGTGTGTGAAATCTACCAAGTTTCTATATCTTTCTCTCTCTAAACATATACTAGATTTACAATATCCTACATATATTGTTTAACCTCGAACATTATGAAGTCACTAATTGAACAGTCACTCAGTGAGTTGCCTTCAAGAGCTCAGCCTGAGTCTAAGAGAAAGACCCGAGTATTCAGTGAGGCGAAACTCAATGAATGATGTACTTGAGACGAAGAAGAAGGTGATGGGTTCAGTGAGTGATGACAATAACTCACTGAGTCCCATACGTTCTCCCTGAAAGAACAATGTCATATTAAAGACTAAAGAAAAGGGAGAAATAAGTTTGAAGAAGATAAGATGTAGTACACACACGCTTATCGTGACTTACCCTTTTAGGTTAGACAAGGGAACTGAGCTTGTAAAGTACTTTGTTTTCACACCTAGTTTAGGTTAAGACAAGTTTGTACCTTGTACCTCAGTTAAAGACTAGAATTGCACATGGCAATTCTTTGTCACGTACCTAGCCTTCTAGTCTATAAATAGGATGCATTGTAAAAGAGAGAATCAAGTTTGTACATTCAATGCTTTAGTCATTCACAAACAGATTCTCTCTACCAAATACGATAGAAAGCACTTGAGTTATAAACCCCGGATGACTTAATCGTTGAACATATTAATTGTTAGGATTAATATTGTTCGCTAGTGAGCAGATAAAAAACACACATTGTCTATTGAATCCATATTGTAGTTTCGCATGCAATAGGGTATAATTCTTTGAATAATAAGAGTTAAACGTTGAAAAATCTTTTGTGTCTTATTTACTATATTGTTGTGTTTAATTGCATTACTGTACCATGAGTAAGGTTTATACTATTCAATATTAAGTATAACATTAGTTACAATGGACCAAGAAGTGGTATCAAAGCGGTAGGCTTATAAAACTTTTTAACTACCATCTCAAAGTGTTTAAAACCTTGATCATTATGGCTGAAAGTAATGTACCTCAACTTGTCAATAAAAAAGGAGAAAGTTACTCTAATAACACTCCTAAATTGGAAGTTGAAAGATTTAATAAATGGAAGAAGCGAATGTTGTGCTATTTAATAGGAGTGTAACCCTATTACATTACTTGTATTATGGATGGTACATTTAGACCAAAAACAACACAAGGTGATGACAAACCTGAGTCCCAATGGTCTAACGATGAAAGTAGATTGGTCAATCAGGACCAACGTCTCAAAAGTATCATAATATCTTGTCTCCCTGACGATATTATGGAGGTTGTCATCAAGTGTGAGACGGACAAAGAAACATGGACTGACCTTGTTCATAGCTTTGAAGGGTCATCTCACACTAAGGAATATTGGTTTATGGACCTAAAGCTGGAATTTAACACTTTCAGGGCCAAACCATTTGAAACACTTCCTCAGATTTATACCAGATATAAGACCTTGCTTAATGAGCTATCAAATAACGGGGTGAACTGTCTAAGCATGAAATCAATGTTGGTTTTGTGAACAGTCTCCCTGAAAAGTGGCTTGTCTTTTCTCAAGACTGAGGAATGTTAATCACATTCAGACTCAAGATCTAGCGGATATCTATGGTAGATTTATCTATGAAGATAATCTAATTACTAGGAGATATCCTGAGTCTAAGAAAGCCTTAAATACTGACAACTCAGCCAACCCAACCCCTGTTAATCATGGACCTATATCAACTGCCTTTTAATCAAACGCAATTGTTCAGGACTTTCAAGAGACTTTAGATGATGAAGTTGATGAAAGATCCAGTACAGAATACATAAGGGACTTAAATCGAGAACTTTATGAAAGAGCCCTTTTGGCAAACACGAAACGCTATGTCAAAAGAACTAGATTTGTGGGAAATCAATCCACTTAGGGAGTATGTTTTAGATTTGGTAAAATGGGTCACTTAGCAAAATATTGTCTTTCAAAAACACCCTTGGAGTGTTAATTTTCAACCAAAGTTTAAACCAAAACTGATTCAGGCTCCTTCAAATAATCAAAGTTCTCAGAACAATAAGAAAATTGAAAAGGAATACAGATCTGAGTATAATAAGGTCAAAGCAAAGCTTGCACTTTTAGAAGCTGGACCATCAAATGTCCAGGTTCAGAAACCTAGTCAAAACAAAGCCAAAGGGCTGGTAGCTGAAACCTTTGATTGAGATGATGAAGAAGTATCCTCAAAAGATGAAGAAGTGAGATATTAAGGGTTGATAGCTCTAGCTGATGATGAACTGACTGTTGGAAAGAATCATGCTAGAAATGAAGAATTGGTAGACATCACTATGAGAAAGGTAAACATACTCTTATATATGGATGATGAATCTGACTGGAAAAAGTATCTTAAGTATATAAACATTGATTTATCGTTTTTTGAAGAGCAAAGATTAAACCTTTTTTCAAAATATAACAAAAATGTTTTTGAATTAAACAAATGTAGAGATGATTTACTTATTTTGAAACAAGCTAAACTAGAAGCAGTAAATTGTCAACTTCAGAACACTAAACTTACTAAACTTAATCATGCTCTTCAAGAACAACTTAAGGAAGAAAAACATGTCAATGAAAAATGGACCAACAGTTCCACCTTAGCTTCTCGATGTATTAATAGTTAAATTCTTGCCCAAAAGAAGAAAATTATTGGGTTAAGTAACTCACTAAGAAGCCACTTACTAAAGAAATGAAAGAAAAGGCATTCCTCCCAGCCTCAATAGGGTTTGATCATGAAATGATACCTAAATCAAAGGATTGGGTTGAAATATCAAACCCTGATAGTGTGTTGCCTAACTTCAACATTGGAAAAATATTGATACCTGAAACTCAGGCTGTAAACGAAATGCTTGGACTTACTGAGAAGTCCGATGTCTCAAATAAATCCAGTAACACTGAACCATCAAGTGTTACTGAGACTGACACTCAGACTCATTTTCCTCTTTTGAAACATCTTCAAGGGAAAAGTCCATGCTCTAAGATAATGCCTTTATCTTATTAGGAACAGTCACTTAGAGGAAGAGTTGGTTTAGGTTGTTTAGAACAAACAAAGCCTGACTCAAAGAATTCATCTAATGACGCTGAGTCAGGAACTATCACTGAAAAAATAACTGAACCCACATCTTCCTCAGGCACTCCCACAAACTCAGTTAGTACCACTCCTATTGTTAATCAAGAGGAATTGGCTAAACTGTTTAAAATGTTCATGGAAGAAAAGCTGAACTCAGCATCAAAAACATAGGGTGAAACATATGTGTCCTCACAGCCTGAATCATCAAAAAGTAACAAATCAAAGCCTGAGTCTTCCAAGAATGTTAAAACCAAATCAAAGCCTTCCTGTGAAGATAATTGCTTTAGAGTCCTCTACTACATGAAATGCAAGAGTGATGATCACAGGACGGCTGATCATGATGTATACATGGCTTCTATTAGAAATGCTAATAGATATAACGCACTACCTTATAACTATGGGCCCACCTCTAGACAAATCAAGAAGCCTAAGGCTAAGCCTTTTCCACCATGTACACATTGTGGCATCTCTGACCATAGACCTGATGATTTATATTATCCTGAGTGTGAGATTTATGGAAGCAATGATCATTTACCTTTGGGGACAATAAGATCATTATAGTTAGAAGAGGTATGCTAGCTGAGTCATCTCAAACTATTGAATCACCAGTAAGATAAAGCTGTAACACTTGTGGAAGTACTGTTATTTCCACCTCAGACCATGCTGAGTTTGAATATTTCAAAACAGGTGAAAGACGTCGGTCTCCAAGAGCCAAAGAGCCTACTAGAAAGTGGGCTCACAATAGAAACTAATCCACCTCGTTACTTATACAGAAACACTTCAAGGAGCCTGTTTGGTACTTAGACAGCGGATGTTCAAGAAGTATGACAGGGGTCAAAAGTTACATGCACAAATACGTGGAGCAACCAGGTCCTAAGGTAGTGCTTGGTGATAACTCATCTTGTATTACTGAGGGATATGGTTCAATTAAATGTGGTGGAATAGTTTTCTCAAAAGTGGCGTTTGTAAATGGTCTGAAGTATAATCTCATAAGTATCATCCAACTATGTGATGCCAAATACATCATTCAGTTTGATGATAAGTAGGGAACAATATTTAATGCAAACAAAGAAATTGTGTTGACTGCTCCAAGAAGTAATGATGTATATGTCCTAGATATGTCATATGTGACTACCTTAGGAGTCTGCTTCTTTGCCAAAGCTACAGACTCAGTCAATTGGATGTGGTATAAGATGTAATCTCATCTCAATTTCAAAGACATTAATAAGCTTGATAAACAAAACAAAGTTCTGGCTTGCCATCTCTTGTGTATTCGAAAGACAAACCTTGCTCAGCTTGAGAGAAAGGTAAACACAAGAGAGCTTCCTTTAAGCCAAAGCAAAACTTCTCAATCAGGAAGTGTCTTCACTTGTTCCATATGGATTTATTTGGACCCATCAGTCCAATGTCCAAAAATCATGAGAAGTATACCCTAGTTATTGTTGATGACTTTTCAAGATACACATGGGTATACTTCCTAAAGAAAAAGAGTCAGGCTCCCGAGTTCATCATGTCCTTTATCAGGCAAGTAGAAAATCAAAATGACACCAAAGTGAAGCAACTCATAACTGATAATGGAACAGAATTCAGGAACCAAGAGCTTGAGAGTTTTTGTATTGAGAAAGGAATTTCTCAGAACTTCTTTTCTCCTTACACACTTGAACAAAATGGTGTGGCTAAAAGGAAGAATATAACTCTCATAAAAGCTGCAAGGACTATTCTCAATGGCTCCAGTCTTTTAAAACACTTCTGGACTGAGGCTTGTTACACTCAGAACAGAACTATAACTGTCAAAAGATATGATAAGACTCCTTATGAAATATTCAGGGAAAGGATTCCAGACATTAGCTACTTTCATGTGTTTGGATGTCCTGTGTTCATTCACAATCAAAATGATCATCTTGGCAAATTTGATGCTAAAGCTGATGATGGATACTTCCTGGGATATTCCTTTGTCTCCAAAGCCTTCAGAGTCTTTAACACAAGGAGATAACAAATTGAGAAATCCTTTCATATCACATTTGATGAGTATGAAAACAATTCCTCAAGGAAGTATCAGACTGATGCTGATGTATCATTCCACATCTCACCCCCACAATAGGTCAATAACAAATCTGATTACAAATCAACATGTCCCTGAAGTTATTACTCCATCTACTCAGGATAATGAATCAAATGATTCACCTACTAGCTCAAACACTAAAGGGACTGTCGATGGATCATGTGACCTAACCACCACTAAACATCCTTCAGTGGAAGCCGATAATCCAATACCAAGTACTGAAGAACAACTCCCTGACAATCATCAATAAGCCACAATATCTAACCCACGTCCTCAGGATAGATGGTCAAGACAACGACACATAGAACTAGTAAATATAATTGGTGATGTGTTTGAGGGGATGCTCACATTCAGTCAAGCTGCTCAACTTTCTACAACATCACCCCATGAATGTCTGTTCGTAGATGTTCTCTCTGAAATTGAACCTAAAAAGGTTTCATAGGCTCTGACACACCCAGGATGGGTTGAGGCTATGCAAGAAGAACTCAATCAGTTCTTCAGGAACAAAGTCTGGAAACTAGTTCTGCTCCCTAAGGGGAAATCAGCTCTTAGCATAAAACGGGTGTTCAAAAACAAGACTGATGAAAGTGGAACTATTATAAAAAACAAGGCTAGGCTTGTTGTTCAGGGGTGTGGTCAATTGGAAGGTATAGATTATGAAGGGACCTTTGCCCCTGTAGCAATAATGAAAGCCATCAGGATCTTCATTGCCTATGCCACATACATGAATTTCAAAGTATTTCAAATGGATGTGAAAAGTGCCTTCCTGAATGGCAAGATCACTGAAGAAGTTTATGTAGCTCAACCTCCTTGTTTTGAGAGCGCTGAGTTTCCTAACCATGTCTATGAAGGTTTATTAACATCGTAACAATTATATAAAACCCTAAACGAGATCAAAGCACATATAGCGGAAGCGATTTAACAAGATCATAATAGTAACACAATTATAATTAATCGAATTAGGGTTACATACCTTTACGCTAAAGCAATTCCACAAGACGAAGAACGAATCACCAATTCGGGTTTATACCGTATACACCAAGATATAGTCTAAAGTAATATTATATTACGATCTTGTACACACGTAATACAACGAGCTAACTGTGATTCTAGCACGTGAAAACCGAGCTACAACGCTTGTAAATAATCTACCCAACAACCCTAGAGAGGGGCTAGGACTAGATTGTAAGTAAACCGATCAACCAAGAAAACCAACCAAAACCCCTTGTGGGTTTTCTCCTGCGATCGCATCAAAGAAAGAGAGGGGAGAAAGATTTTTTGTGATGTGAATTATGAGGAGAATGATTTGTTTATATAGGCATAATCTTGTATCCAAAAACAAATAAAAAAAAGTTTTTCCTCCTTCCTTTTTCTCCTATAACCGACCGACCAAACCCCCCATTAGGGGTGTTCCGGAATCTTCCAAACTTCTTTCTTTATCTTTACTTACTATGTATTTATTTAACATTCTTTAATACTTAACTATTAATTAATTAACGATCGTTAAAGTTATGTCTCATTTTAAATTAATAAATACATAAATATATATTTATTAAATAAATTAATAAATACAATAAATATATTTATTAATTAAATTAACTCTTTACGTATTGTGTGCAATCCCGTAATCTCGAGTTCGATCCTATCACACGACTATTAAATATAAGTCCATAAACTTACAGCTCCCAGTTGGACATATTTCGAATATCGTGATTACATTGACTAGCGTCTAGTTACACTTAGCAATGTCTCTAGTACAACTCGAGTAAGGTCTCCTGGACAAAACCTTTTTAACGATTTTACATCGTTATTATTATCCTTTTATTTCTGTTACAACTTTAATAAGGATATGGATCTCAGTCATTCCTTTCATTAACTATTTTGTTTCTCGTTAACAGATTCAACAAGATTACCAAAACAAGTTTGGGTGTGGCCACACAAACATCTTACTAATCCCACAAGGGGCCCAGCTTTATTAAACTCCAAAACGGAATTGGAGGAAATAAATTCCATATGACTACGAGCAAAACTTATGAAACACTTCCGAAAATAATCCTTATAGCTACCAGTTACGTTTAGCGTTAGATTATTCCATAGAGATGCACTTGATTCACAACAGTTTTTCGGTATCTCAAGTCTAAGGATAACTATTTATGTTTTACTTGATGACAAAGATCCATAAAGTAAAAACATATAGTTGGGATAAGTCCAATATTTGATTCGTCAAATATCATCCAAAATCGGTCAATATACTTTCAAGTATAATCTATCACTATTTTGGTTTGTCTCAATTTAATAATATTCCCATATTATTAATCGACCTCGAACATTTAGCATAACAATTTATTCATGGATTAAAACATGTAAAATAGTATACACTTATTAACTAATAGGAATAAACGAAACCCAATATTTATTTTATTATATAATAATGTCATAACATCCTTTATCCAAATACTAATCACAGATTTATTGCATGAGTTCGCTAGCTAGTTGCAGCCCAATCGCCTTGCATGCTTAACTACCTTTGGTCTAGGGAAAGCCTTAGTTAAAGGATTGGCTATGTTATCATCTGTGTGAACATTTATCAATTTTATTTCACGAGCTTCAACTTGTTCTCGGACGTAGTGATGTCTACGCATAAAGTATATGGCACCTTTCATGACTCCAGGGTCATTGGCAAATATTATTGCGAGAGAATTGTCACAATACATATCTATATGTTCTTTAATTGAAGGCATCACTCCTAGATCTTTAATAAACTTCCTAATCCAAACAGCTTCCATTGCAGCTTCTGAAGCAGCCATGTACTTAGACTGAGTAGCATGCATTGGAATCGTTGTCTGTTTCTTGCTCTTCCAGCCAATTGCTCCTCCATTAATAACAAAAACGTAACCCGTCTAAGACTTCGTATCATCTTTATCACATTGCCAGGACGCATCACAAAAACCTGTCACATTCAGTTATGTGTCTGGTTTCCGGCCATATACCAAGAACATATCTTTCGTACTCCTCAAATACTTTAGAATATGTTTAACAGCAGTCCAGTGGAGCTTTCCTAGATTCTGTTGGTATATACTGACCAAGTTCTGAGCAAACGCCACATCAGGCCTTGTGCATCTAATAGCATACATTATAGATCCTACAGCCGAAGCATAAGGCACCTTCTGCATGTATGACTCCTCTTTAGGAGTTGATGCATCCATCTCATGACTCAGATTATGCTTAATTTCCATAGGTTGAAAACCGTTCTTGGAATTATGCATATTACACTTCTTCAAAATCTTATCTATATAAGCATTTTGACTTAGACCAATTAACCGTCTTTTCTATCCCGATAGATTTTAATTCCCAAAATGTATGCAGCTTCTCCTAAATCCTTCATAGAAAAACATTTACCAAGATAATCTTTAAGAACTTTAAGTCTTGGAATGTTACTTCCCATGATTAATATGTCATCAACATATAGAAATAGGAATACTACATCACTCCCACTATCTTTGCGATATACAGATAGCTCATCACGATTCTGAATAAATCCAAACTTTTTTATTTCTTTATCAAATTGTTTATTCCATTGACGTGATGCTTACCTCAAACCATAAATGGACCTTTGAAGTTTGCACACATGTCCTGGATTCTCAGGATCAACATACCCTTCTGGTTGTTGGATATATATGTCTTCATCTAAGCGACCGTTTAAGAAGGCAGTTTTAACATCCATTTGCCATATCTCATAGTCATAGTACGCTGCTATAGCTATGAGAATCCTAATAGCTGTTAAGTCTGCTACAGGAGAAAATGTCTCCTCATAGTCTAAGCCAAAAGTTTGAGTAAAACCTTTAGCTACTAAACGAGCTTTATAGGTGTAAAACCCACAAAATAAGGTCATTACTTAATCTTACTTTTCAAATATTTTTGAAGTATTTTATAATATTAATTATTATTATGTTTAACGGTTTAAGTTGAAACTGATATTAAATATTTTATTTTAATATTTTGACGAGCAACGAGGACTACTAGTGATCGCGATACCGACGGATGCCCACAATTTTATATTTTATTATCAACCGTTTCGATAATTAATATTTTCGACGATATCGTTTTAATTACGTATCGAGTCGTTATATTATTATTTTTCGTGTGCGTTTAAACTTTTAAGTATTTTTACGAAACCCGAGTCCCGTAAATATTTGTAAAATTTACTTTTAGTCATTTCCCGCTTTTTAACTAATATTTACATTTTGGACCAAAACTATCACAAATGGGCAAAAACTATCCTAACTCCACACTATACCTAACATTTCCACTAACACTTTTACTGTAATAAATTCATATAACAAAAAAAAAACAACCAACTTTCTCTTCTACCTTGTTTTTAGCCATCCACCATTAACACCACAAACACCATGATCAAAATTTTTCTAGCTTGATCCAAGAGAAACTAAAACAAGTCCCATTCTCCATTTTCAAAGGGCTACAATTTGGTATAAAATTTTCATACATGCAACCATATAAATTTTTCAAGAAAAGTTGGTGATGTTTGATCCAAATTTGTTGTATGCATGTGTTAGTAGTGATGATCAAAAGATTTTCATGCTATGTTTTTGTTAAAAAGTTGATTTTTAATTTTTGGGTTTTTGATTTTGATAATGATGCAAGTGTTAGGAATGGTTATTGATGATATTAGGGGCTTAGGTTGATCACAAAAGTTGTTGGAATTGATCAAAAACATGATTTTGTAAGAGATTTTAATAGTCAATTTTGGGCAGTAGGTAAACTAAAAAATCCGAATTTTTATGTTTTGAAAATGACTTAACTTATAGCCTAGGGTTGTAGATAATTTCCTTAGCTTCGATTTGATATAAGGTAGAGCTTCTAGCTCAAAACGAGCGCGAAGTTATGATGTTTTGAATGATTGTGTACCGGGAAACGAGTGTCGACACAATCCGAAAATTGTTGTCGATATTTGGATCAAATCTCGGGGACTATAAAATGAGTTTCAAAATGATTCAAGGGCTGTTCTCAGGCTCCAAGTTTATCATTTTGAGTCTATTTTTAGAATCAAGTGGCGGTTTTACAAATGGAGTTGTTTAGAATGGTCAAAATGGTTTCGTAAGTCAAGGTCGCTAAACTGTCCGGATTTTGTGATTCAAAGATGAGTCGGGCAGGGAACTTTAGAAGTAAAATCTTTTAATGGGCTTTTGGGAGGACTTTCTATATATAGTAAGTAAGTTCTCTGAGTAGTATCATAAAAATTTGATATGTTTAAGTATGGGAAAACGGCTTGGACATTCGGTATGTTCCGACAGATTTTTATTAAAGGCATAAAATAATAAAATGAATATATAGGAGAGTATAATAGAACCACTTGCATCGTTTTCTCTCGAGTTGTCGTGATTTTATACTTGAGTTTGATTTTATTAAGTATCATTTATTTCTCGAGTCTATTATTAAAGTACGCACCTTATTTGCTAGGTTGCGGTTATCGTGATTACCGGGCATCTACTATCGTCGGCGATTGTCTTCAACTACTATAAGTACTAAGGTGAGTCTATAGCCTCGTTTGAGCTCATTCAGATATTTTAAAACCCGCGAGGGGGAATACATGTTTTGTAAACTTAGAACACAAGATTTTTATGGTATGCTTGTCCCTTTATGAATGGACCCGTGGTTGCCTTTAAATTGCATTAAGTGATTTCCTTTGTTAAAACCTCAATTATGGACCGTTAATTAACCTATGATGGGTTAACCGCTAGTACAATTAATAGATCTATGGGGGAAGCCGCCCCGGTTCAGTTTTTGTGGACTTGTCATAGAAGCTTAGGCCCGACCTCCACACTGTTTGAACATATTGTATTGAGAAGTCAGGTATACGGCAATGTACCAATAATCTGGAGGTAACCGACAATTAATAAATCTCTCGTCTTATTAGACTGATATGGGAGTGTCTAAGGGCTCGGTTCCATGAGCTTATTGCAATTTATGCTATATACAATTATTATTGTTGATGCAAATTATTATTTCATGCTTGTTGCCTTTAAGCATGCCACAAACTTATAATCTTTGCTTGTGTTCAAAATGATTATATAAACCTATAGATTCACTCGGCATTTTTGCTGATGATTTTCTCACATGTATTTCAGGTAATCAGGAAGGGTGAAGCTTGGAAGCCACGAGAATGAATGTTGTGCACTACTTTGCAATATAAACTCTTTGAATATTTGTCGTTCCTTTTGTTCAAAACAATTTAAATCTTTTGTTTTGGTTGTACTTTGGTTACGATGTCTTGGGACTACGCTACTCTGACAAATGTTTTAGGAACGATAAATCTAAAACGTCTCTTTTTGAGTCGTTCTTTATAAATTATGTGTTGTAGTATCATTGTTTAGCACCCAAAGATGTATTCCGCTGCGTGTAAATTTGGAGGTGTTAAAGATTGGTACCAGAGCCATGAGTTATAGAGAACTAGGTCTTTTTATAAAAACCTAAACTATAACTGTCGGTTTTATTTTTCAAAGAGTCGATGCACATGATTTCGCGTGACTTCAGGTTCAAGCTACTTCTGGGATTACAACTTTAGTATACATTATTATGTATGCCTTATTGCTAAGTATTTCTAAATAAATACTATAATCCTTTATCGAAATATACATTGATATCGTTAAACTTTTCGATAAGAGTTATCATTTATTAATGATTTACTTAAATAAATTTTTGGAATTTTTCCTGCAATTATTTTGAAGGATTCTCTACATTTATTTAAATTATTGTAAATTATCCTATTTCATTTTGTTATGACCTTATACCTATTTTGTGAAAATTTACCACCATCAAATTACGTCTTCGATGAGGAGGATGATTGTTTTTGTACATGATATGACTATACCATGAATACAATTAACTCATTCATTTTATCTTCTCTTTGAGATGTGACAGAATCATGCCACCTAGGAGAATGACAAATGATGCCATTGCAAGGCTAGTTGCTGAAGAGGTTGCGAAAGCATTAGCTGCGGATAGAGCTGCGCGTGTTAACACTGAAGGAGCAGGTGGCTCTGGAGGTGCGGGTGCTGAAGGTGAAGGTGAACCTGCGGGACCAGAAGCTGCTGGGGCAGGTGTAGCTGAGAATCCTACAGATGAGGTTGCTCTGGCTGCTGCTACGGTTAAAGAGTGTACTTTTGCTGGATACATGAAATGTGGACCCACTATAATTCAAGGAACTGGTGGAGCACTGGAATTATTCAGGTGGATTGAGAAAACGGAAACAACATTTGAGATTAGTGATTGCTCAGAAAGGAACAAGGTTAAGTTCGCAGTTGCTACTTTCAAGGATCGAGCTTTAAGCTGGTGGAAGACTCAAGTTGCTACTGTTGGTTTAGAAGCTGCAAACAGGAAACCTTGGGATGAAATTAAAAGGTTGTTGAAAGAAGAGTTCTGTCCAGAAGAAGAGTTATCTGCTTTGGAGGATGAGTTGAGGCACCTGAAGCTGAGAGACAATAATGTTGGAAATACGTTTTTACGTATTTATGAAGGATCGGTCGCTCCAACGATATATTATTGTATTAGGCTCGTGATCCAGTTTGTACTAAATATAGTCCATATAGCCCACATGTAGGGTGGGCTATATATACCCCTCCTAGCATGTTAGGAGGGGTGGTTCATTCATTTACAACATTTTCATTCAATCTAATATCACTTTCTCTCTCTACTTTTCTTTTTTCTCCTTTCTCTCTCTATACTTCATCTTCCTCCTTCCCCATTTCCACCATCTAATCAATAGATCATCCATCATTTAACAAATCCTTAGATTATGTAGACCTTCAATTGGTATCAAGAGCCATGGTTAAATCTTAGGATTTGTATTTTTTTTATCTATTGATTTGATTGAAATTTTTTTTAATAATCTTTTCGTTTTATTTTTTTATATATAATCGTCTCATTTTTTTTTCTTCTTTCTGTCTTGAAAATCTATCCAATCAGTTTTTTATCAAGTTTTTTTAATCATATCATTTTTAATCATATCATTCTTTAATCAGTTTCTCAGTTTCTCATTTTTTTTATCAGTCCAAAACAGTCCAATCAGTGTTTTTCTGTCTAAATAATCAGTTTGCTTATAGTTTTTCTATTTTTCTTTTTTGGTCAAATCAGTCCAAAGTCTCTGGCTTTTATCCCATCAATCTGTCCAAACCAATCCAAATCTATCTGTTTTTCTTATCAGTTTTTCCAATCTTTCCGCATTGGCTGTTATTCCGAATAGACACAGTTTTCCGCATAGACACAGTTTTTCGAATAGACAAAGTTTTCCGCATAGGATTCCGCATAGGATTCCGCATAGGGATTCCGCATAGGGATTCCGCATAGGGATTCCGCATAGGGATTCCGCATAGGGATTCCGCATAGGGATTCCGCATAGGATTCCGCATAGGGATTCCGCATAGGGATTCCGCATAGGGTTTCCGTATAGGGTTTCCGCATAGGGTTTCCGCATAGGGTTTCCAAATATATTTTTTTCCGAATAGATTTTTTTTAAATAGACACTTTCCGAATAGAAGTCTATTCGGAATAGACACCTCTCGACTGACACCAAAAAGATTTAGACTCATCACTCCCCCTTGACCAACAACCCCCAAACAACCCTCTCTCACACCTCTCGTCTTACAAAACAAAACCTCAACTCTCAACTCAATCCATACCCGACACTCACTCAGACTCTAAATCAAAACAAAAGACAAACATCAAAACACAGCCTCGAAGACACTAAAAAACATAAAAAAAAAAGATCTCTGTGACATCAAACCTTCATCGATCCAAACACCAAAACTAACGCACACGAAGATAAAAAACACCTACCTGAGATTCATTCATGAATCTTGAAGTCATATAGTATTCGGTTATTGTATTCTTCTTTGGTAGATTTGTGGATTTATTAGTTGGCACTCGGGTATAGATTTAGACGATATTTGGATGAGACTGGGATAAGATTATAAAATAAAAAGTGAGACTTTATTGATTGGGAGTGATAGAATATTTTGTGGGCGATGGATTAAAAGGAGATTGATATTGAGAGGCGTCGCCTGATGATTTTAGGAGAAAGTTTTTTGTAAAGATAAAAGAAAGAGGTGGAGAAACATATGTTTTGGGAGAGAGAGATATGGCCGCGTGTTTTGGAGAAAGAGATATGGCTGTGAGTTTTTTTTATGGCTGTGAATATAGATAGATTTATATAATCCCGATTGGTTATACACGTGTAGCTGTGCCTGTGTTTGAAAACAAAAAGAAGCCACGTTATTTTGGTGTATTTAAGGGGCAGAGGAAATTAGACATTAGGAATTCATAGGCTGGCTTATTTCTAATAAAGACATAATGCGGGGCCCATTTTGTGAATGGGAAAACTAAGTTATTTGTTTGTGATTTACGTTTATTGTGAATGGGCAAGTCATAGATAACACGAGTATTTTAAACTACGTATGGACCGAGAGTTTGCTTATTAAATTGGGCTCAAGTATGTAACAATTATTTGGATTTTGTTAAAAAAAAAAAGTAGGAGGTGTCTAATATGTATAGATGTTGGATAAATGCGTACACAAAACATAAAATCATGAATACTGAACGGTGGGCCGAGCAATAAATTTTCTTTTTATTGGAGTTGGTAAGTAATTTAGTTAAAATAGTTGACGGGCCGAGCACTATATTTACCGAAGGTATTTAGGTGGTAGTGGGTTGAAAAGATATCAAGTGGTGTACTCGTTTAGTTTATTAGTATCGATTTTAATTTATCATCGTTTGAGCCGACAACAATTTTTGAGCCGAGAAAAGAGTTATATCAGCAATCGGGGATTTTTAATAGTTATTTCCGGATCTTTTGTTGGTGTTGTCATATCCCGTGAATTCCCATTTTCTAAGTTTCTTCACGAATTGGTAAATTCCGAAAACGACCACAATTATTCGTCATCAAACTTTCAATGGATTCGTTGAAATCGGAAATTCAAGAGGGAGATTCGCATCAAATGCAAGACAACGATAGGAAAAGTGGTATAACTTCATTTCAAATGCTTCAGTATCATCTAGTTACACTCTCACGGCTTCAAGGAGGGAGCGAATTTGTGACAATCTTTGGTCAAGATCGTCATATATTCATGGAATCGATATTCACCACTTTAACCCAACTCGCCGAGCAACTCAACAATGAAAACTTTAATCACTCTGCATCGGCACTTGCATATAAGACTCTTGTGACACAACTCACGCCTTTCCTCCAATTCAATATCATCAAGTCTGAAAGTTCAGTGATTTGCCAATCATTTCTTCGAGATACACATACCGAGCTTCGAGATTTCCGTGGTACAATATTGAAACTCATGACATCGGTCTCGTCTTCGATTTATAAAAGATCTCGACTTCAGCAAGCGTATGATAATGGAGTGAAAGAATCTATGATGCAGATGCAAGAGGAGAATGCTTATACGGTTGACAATTTGGAGCCTAACGATGGCAAGAGCACGAAATTAGGAGAACAACATGACACCAATGGCACATCAGGGAATGTTCACGAGATCCCTCTTGATGACACCTTACCTGTTTATGACGAAGAGCCTGCAAACTTGGTACAATGTAATGTTGTTTATGATGTCTATGCTGATGATATGCCGCATATTGAGCATTCTGAACCTAATTATGACAACCATGGGATGGAAAAGAGTGATAGCAATACCAATTCTGATTCATCCGATGTAAGTCATAATGGGGGAGAGATTGTTCAGAATGCTATAGTACATCATGATAATTGTATTATAACTGCTTCATTGACTGCTTCTGATTCCAAGATTAGAGAGCTCGAAACGATTGTAGCTCAACAATCAAAAGAACTTGAGGATGCCAAACTTGAATTTTCTAAGAAAACGGATAAATTTGAAACATACTTTGAAAAACTTGAAAAGTCAAACGTTGTTCTTGAAAGAAAATTGGATCAAAAAGTTTTAGATTCGAAAGCTGAAAAGGATAATTTTTTGAAACAAATTCAGTTACTAGAGTCTAAATTGGCATCCCAAGATAACTTGCTCAAAGAAAATGAAACGTTAAAAGCCCAAGTTCAGGAAAAGGTATTTGCTATAGCTGCGTTGAAAAACGAGTTAAGGAAAAATAGAGGACCTAGTGTGGACACTAAGCTTGAAAAACCATCAATCTTGGGGAAACCGCCTACAAATCAGTTCGTCAGACAACCGATTGTCAGACAACCTACTGCATTTAGATCCGAGCGACCACAATCCTCGAGACCGCGGTTTGCCTCCCAAGTTGATTTGGTTCATCTTTCTAGACCAGACACTCCAGCAACTAGGCCCTATGTGATCACTCCAGCTTTAGCAAGACCAAATCATATGATTGCCTCTAGTTTCCCTAAAAATACCAAGACCACGTCTAGAACTAGTTCAAATGACGTTTGCCATAAATCTGGTCTTGGGGAAGCTAAGCAAAAGACACATGCAAGAGATAGCAATGTCCAACCTAGTCAGATGCCTTCTAGATTACCCTACACTGCTAACCATAGCATGCCATCTTCTAGGAGCATCGATAAATCATCTAGGAATTATTCAGACATTAAATATGCTACTTGTAAAACATGTAGAAAATGTGTTTTTACGGCAAATCATGATGCTTGTGTCAAGAAATTACTTGATGAGGTGAACTCCCGTGCTAGAATTAAGTCCCAGTGGATAGCTAAAATCAAACCCTTTGGTAAAGTTTGGCGCCCCACTGGTAGAATTTTCACTCTTGTAGGAAACGAGTGCCCTTTAACTAGGATAGTCTCTGATTCTACGAAGATTACTAGGGAGGAAATTGCAAAGGATGATACATCACTTAAGCCTGAACTTAAGGTTTTCTATAAAAGGAAACGTTTGCCAACTAAGACAAGTGAATCATCCCCTCAGGCCACCTCTGACACAAGTAAAGCCAACTGTGAACCCCCACGTGCTTCAAAAATAGATATCTCTAACCCATGCAAAAGTATACAAACTTCTAATGAGAATGCAGGTACCAAAGTT
Source organism: Glebionis coronaria (assembly GCA_025667525.1). Taxonomy (NCBI): domain Eukaryota; kingdom Viridiplantae; phylum Streptophyta; class Magnoliopsida; order Asterales; family Asteraceae; genus Glebionis; species Glebionis coronaria. Next base: position 24,157,159 of record CM046880.1, read on the forward strand.
GATGTTCCAAAAGAACGAAGCGGTCCAATCGTTGTATACCGTTCAACTAAGGACACTCTTAGAGTTTGGTTGCTGAAGAAGCAGATATCAGAGAAACAAATGTCTCAGGGGATTCATGGTTAAGCTGCAAACAAGGACTTACAGTCACATAACAGACTGTAACTCGATCTCAAAAGACAGGAAAGTTCATCCCGATGATAAACTTATCCTTACAACGAGAAATTAATTTTTCTCGGGCATGAGCTAATATTAAAAACATTCGAAGTTTTTAAGCTCATGCACAATGACTTACAGTTAAATGTCAGACTGTAACTCGAACTTAAAATAAAGGAAAGCTTATCGTTTATGATAACCTATCCTCTTAACGAGAAATTCGCCTTTCTCGGTCATGAGCTTGTCTTAAAACATTCGAAGTTTTAAGCTCAGAAAGGAAAGTGTATCTTTTAAATAAGAAAACTTTTCTTCATAACGAGAAATTAACCTTTCTCGGTCATGAGCTTTCCGTTAAAACAGTCAAAGTTTTCAAGCTCATGAAAACGACTTTTAAGTAAATGTCAGCTTAGGACTCGTTCTTCAGATAAAAGGAAAGTTTATCGCCGATGATAAACTTATCCTTAACAACGGGAAGTTTACAACTTCTCGGACTTGAGCTCGTTTTGTAAGATATTCAACATCTTAAGCTCAAGTAATTGGTTTTTTTTCAAAACTTTGAACACAATTTTTCGAGAATTTCTCAAAAGGTTTTTCTAAATCTTTCAAAATTGTGTGTTCAAAAATGTTTTGATAAAAAGAGCATGTCTTCTGGAATCGATAATATTTACGAACCTAGAAATGTCATTCAATAATGACACGGGGTTGTAAATAAAGTTCGAGCAGAAGTTCAAACTTTTAAAACATGCTCAAAATGGTTTGCTATTATTTCAGATAGCAACCCGCTTTTCATAATCAAGTCAAGCATTTCACCGGAAAGCTTTGACTCAACAACGGGAATTAATTTTCTCGGGGACGTGACGAGGTGACCAACATTCGTGAACAAGAACCATGTGCTTCTTTCATATGCTGTTCTCCATTATTCAGGTCCAACCTCGTAAATTGCTAATCTTATGAATACATTATCATATATGATCTTTGCACGTGATAAATACCTTACACTTGTGTTTAAAAGGTATTTAATTTACGTTTCAAGTACACCCTCATTAATTTGAGGGGGAGCTTGTTAAAATCACGAAGATAATTGGATTTGCATTTTTCTTCCCAAATTTTCTTAAAATGCTATTAAATCAATTGATATTAAAAACATCGATTGGGTTAATATTTTTAATATGGGGGAGAAAATGTGATTTAATATGGGAAATGATTAATCACATATGGTTTGACTTAACGTGCTAGCTCATCCCGACATGTGCGAAATGTTTTCGGATATCGTGGCATATGTTAAGGGGGAGCAAAATGGATTTGCACTTCAAAATGGATTTCATGGTGATTTATACTTACCCGCAACCCATTTATTTCACGACGATGAAGATTGTGGTGACATAAGGATGGTAGGATAGGTTAAAGTCCAATGATTTCTCTAGAACCGGAGGAATCTTCCCAAGGACATTCCATAGCTAGAAATAGTAGTCCTTAGGAAAGATGGAGAAAGATTGTGAACGTAGCTGAATGCCGACCAAGTACTTAAGTTAGCACTGGAACAATCACAACAAGGTGCTAGTGATGACGTATTGGTAAGCATTGAAGGGGTTGAAGAATGAAAAAGAATTGTAAAGATAAAGGGTGTAAAGAAAGAAGCCCTCCTTACAACTTAGGCAGAAACCGGGTCAATTCATATGCTATTGAGATCATTTTTAATGATTCTTGATATTGAAGAAAGACATCATGGACCCAGTGATGCAAGGCACAACCCATCCCAGCTAACTCAGATATCTCTCAAAAGATATTTGTTTTAATCACACGGAGATAACACACTATCTATTGATTTATTCACTCCGAATAAATTGGTATTGAAAAGATGGCACTCCTCTCCAGCCTCCGATCACTAAAATCCAAAATGCACGATCGAGTCTAGAGCCATTTGAGATCATCAAATATCTCATTAGGACACACTTTCATTATTCCTTGCTTGTTCATACAATGTGAAAAGTAAGAAAGATCTTAAGAGTCCTACGCAAAATCTTCATGATCTTGCCTGAACATCCGAGTAATACGAAAGTATTTACAATGAAGATGGAAATCCTTCTTGAGCGAATATCAAAAAGCTCATGGTAGGTGACTTGTGCGATTCTTTATGAATCAAACTTGTGATAACTGGAAAGCAACAGCTGTTTAATTCTTAAATGAATTTAAACACGTTCCAGGCCTCTACGCAATATCTTAGTGATCTTGCCAGAACATTCAGAGTAATACTATTAAGTATTTACAGTGACGAATGGAAATCCTTCTAGTGTTAACATCAAACAGCACTTGGTAGGTAACTTGCAAGATTCTATACGAATCAAGCTCGTGACAACTGGAAAGCAACGATGGTGCGGTTCTTAATTGAACTTCACTTGTTCCAGGAACATGAATTGACGGCTTCAAATCATGCGGATAATATTATCCAAATGATTCACTCTTTACGTTCGCAGTCAGCTTTGGACGGTCGAGTAAGGAGAACGGGTTTACCCGCGAAATCTTGTCAAGGAGGTTCTTAATTGAAACTACCTGCCACAAGTACGATATTTAATATCGTCCAACGGTCTTCACCGACCGGAGGTAAAATGCTACCGAATTAGAATGAAATGTTCAAGGCCATTTCATCCGTGTATATTGTTTGTTGCTAACTGTCTTATGCAGCGTAACAAGAAGGTGGCATTGCGGTGTACAATCCAGAAGAAGTCGTCACCACATGCTTATACTACATACACTTAGTACTTCAACAAATTCAAGAAAGTCTGAAGGTCAAGTCTTCCGTTGTATCAAACTCTGAAGCTTTCAAGAATTTAAAGGTATAAGTATGTGGAACATGAAGTCACGAAGAGGCAAATTTCACAAGTGATGAATGCACAAGGTCAAGGCAAGGAAACATGCTCAAGACTAAAGTCAAAGATCACATCAAGCATATTCACAAGAACAAGATCGAAGACTCAAGCATAGATGCTAGGTTTAAGATTTTGTAAAATGGTGTGACCTCCCTTAGGGGGAGATCATTGTTGGAAATATGTTTTCCCAAAGAAAGTCTCGGTCACATCATTATTAGCATAGATCACGAGCTATAGAATATTTAGAACTTTGTAACTTGGAGCGACCTCCCTTAGGGGGAGATTGTTAGAAATACGTTTTTACGTATTTATGAAGGATCGGTCGCTCCAACGATATATTATTGTATTAGGCTCGTGATCCAGTTTGTACTAAATATAGTCCATATAGCCCACATGTAGGGTGGGCTATATATACCCCTCCTAGCATGTTAGGAGGGGTGGTTCATTCATTTACAACATTTTCATTCAATCTAATATCACTTTCTCTCTCTACTTTTCTTTTTTCTCCTTTCTCTCTCTATACTTCATCTTCCTCCTTCCCCATTTCCACCATCTAATCAATAGATCATCCATCATTTAACAAATCCTTAGATTATGTAGACCTTCAAATAACATGTTGATCCCAAACTTAGATCGATTAGCTTTGTGTATACGAGATTAGATCAAGTAATACACGTAGAGAAACTTTGTGTATTCAACAATCTAAGTATTATGCGGAAACTAATACTTAGAACGAAGAACAAACATAATATATGAATACCAAACTTTCACTTTGATTAATAATAACAATGAAAGATTACAATGAAAGTGTTATGAGATATGTGGAAGAGGTGTATGTGAGATGTGTCTTATGTCTAACCCTAAGGCCTCCTTTTATAGGTTTAAGGAGCCTTGTACAAAAAGCTAAGATCAACTATTTTAGGAAGAGACACAAGATAAACATACTCAAATAAAATATTGACTAAATCTTTTTAAACATTAAGAATATATTCTGAATTCTTATCTTCATATTTTGTCCACCAGCTTGAAGAATTCATCATTGACAGATTTAGTCCTTGTCTTTATGTTAAGATTCTTCTCGTCAGCGTCTTGATAATTCTTATCAGCGTCTCATCTGTCAACGCCCTGTTTACTCTTGTCAGCGTCCAAGTTCCTCTTGTCAGCGTCTAGGGACTTGGTCAATTTTATTCCCAACAATCCTCCCCTAAACTTGATATCTACTCTAGTAATCAAGTTTCTGAATAAAATAAAACATACAGAGAGGATTCTTACAAACATACTTATCCCTGAATTTGAGTAATAATAAATCTCGAAAAGTCAATCACTCAAATCACTTGTATAGTCAACCTTCACTTGGTCTTAATCATCTTCAACACCTGTAGAGTCTCTGGAGCTTTCTTTATTACTTTTGTCACTCAAATTCGATTGCTCCTCCCCTTTTTAAGACTCCTCTCCAAGATCAATATACAAGGACGGAACCAAGAACGTCCTCCTTGCATCAGCTTCCAAAACAACAAGTCTATCAGTTCAAAACAGTGATCCTTGACAATTTGTACCATTTCTGTATTATGCTTTTACAAGCTAATACAAATTTTCGTCAATTCCATTGATGTCAAAGGTTTCATACTGTCCTCATCCACATTCGGGAAATGAATCCTTAATGTTGATTCATAGGACATGGGGATGGACTTACTGATGATAAGGCTGACTTGACCTGCATTAAAGCTAGTTCCAATAGTCTCAGCCATCTCCATAACACTATACACCCTTGTGAAAGTGATCTCTGCTGCTACTAGATGTCAATCACTAGGAAAAACATCTCAATGATCATTAGGCTTCCAGATATCCAAAAAAAAATTTTGAAAAATGTAAGGGTGATGAAACATTTTGGGTCTATAAAGAAGTTTAAAAATGACATCAGCTAAGATGGCATAGCATAAAATGTACTTGAGAATGCATAGAACCTTAGTTAAAACACAAACAAAGGTAATAATCCTAAGGAAATTAACTAGTCTAATAAGCAAGAATGACAAACACTGTTCATGCATACACTCATGCAAAAGCATGATAGACACACATGAACTCTAGAGTCCTTTGTTCACAAATGCCCCAAAGAGAAAGTTAACTCATATAAAACCTTTGCAACTCCCCAAGTAAGCCCAAAAATATATCTACCCCAAGTCACCCATACGACCACACCCAATTCTAGGTCAAAAGTCTTGGCAGCATGCATGCAAAATAAATTACGTGCATGCTACAGTGCCTCGAGGTTTAGAAATTCCAACAATTTCATAAGAAAAGAGCCTTCATTATTTCTAACCCCCATTCACCAGTGGACACAATCTAGAATTGTGCAAGAGTGCTCTAAGAGTACCCAAAAACCTAAAGGTTTACCTCCCCTTAACAGAAGCATACAAATCATTATATGTGAAGAAGCAAAATTTTATCTCAAGATAGGAATGTAAACACTCCAACCATCATAAATAAATTTTGCAACATTGTATCCATCCAAATGTAGCTCCACATTCCTGCATAGTTAGACAAAAACCACAAAAACACACACTAACAGAGGCTACCCTATCCCATGAAAATGAATAGAGATAACATGTTAGTGGATAAAAATAATATCAGCGGAAAGACCAACAATGCATGTTCCTTGAGCATCCAATATCTCAATATCCTTGATCATTAACCTGCTTTTGAATAGGCTGTTCAAAAAGAAAACAAATTAGTTTTCTTTGGAGATCCAAGTCTTGTCAGACTTGGATCTATCTAGTTGTTCAACTAGAGTGGTCTTATTCTTTGCCACAAATCCCTGTTCATCCCTTTGTGACCTAAACACCCCATTTGTTCCAATGAGACTAGTAATGACCTTCTCAAGATATTTAAATCTATTCCATGTCATTGAAATACCATTAAAATTAGAGTTTTGCTCTTGTTTAGGTTTCCAAGTTAAGTGGGATGATGCTTCAGACCCTTGACCCTTATTAACCAAGTATCTTTGTTTATATGGTCTAAAATAAGGTCTCATACCAAACTTGGAGCTGTCAGCGCTGCATTTGTGCCTGTCAGCATTGAGTTTGTTCCTGTCAGCGTTGAATTTGTTCTTGTCAGTGCTGAATGTGTTCCTATCAGCGCCCAAATTAGGGTTTGCTACAGGAACATTATGTCTGTTTGACCAAGTGTTGGTCTTTTGAAAGGGCCTTTGTCCATGGGTATTAGCTGCCTTAGAGAAGAAAGGAGCTGGTCTAGTGTGGACAAAAGGTCTATGGTTGACATTGGATGACCTATTGTCAGCGAATGAATTATATCCACACACACAATTATAGGCCAAATGTGAGAAGCTCCCACATGAGTAACAAGCCTTTTTGGACACAAACTTAGACTTAGACTGATAAAACCCTGTCCCATTAACACTTTCTTGGCTTCTGAATGACCTAGGTTTCCTATACATTTCAGCGTATTTAACACTAGGTTGTTTCTTAATTAGGGAGCCAAGATTAACAACTTTTCTAGTGATGGGATTTGTCACAGTTATAGGTGTAGATAGAACTGGACTCTCAATGGGTGTAGGCACAAATGGACTCTCACTAAGTATCCCACCTTTAACAAATAAAGTGGGGTTGGCCTTTTTCCACTCTTCTAGGTCAATAACCTTTTGTTGATATTCCTCAACTGGGGAAAGAACTCTAGGTGGAGGAATAAATTCCTCTTCTTGGAGTTCTGGAATACCAGTCCAAGAGAGATCCTTTCTATGGACACCATAGAAGTCCCCAGCAGGTGGTGGAACGGCAACATATTCTTTCAACCCAATCCCAGACATATCCTTAGAATCCCTTTGTTTATTAACACATTCTCCTAGGGTTTGTGTGGCCTTATCAAATCTCTGAATTTTAAGACTCACATTGTCTTTATTCTTATTAGCCTCATCTAACTTAGCTATTAAATCAACATTAACCCTATTCACGATATCGTTAATACCATTACTTTGATTTAACTCATGTTTTAAGATATTTATTTTATCTTTTAAATCAAACTCCATTTTCTTATACTCAGAAACAGTCTTTTCAGTTTGAACAAGTGCCACTTGATAATTAGATAACGTGCATCTTACGTCTGAAAGATCTGATTTTAATTTTAAAATCTCTTTATTAAGTTTTTCAGTATTTATCCTACAAGAAGAGTCATCACATACCTCATTATCAGATGACGAAGATGAGTTGGAACTTGAAGTAGACTTCGCCTTGACTGAAAACATCATCAGATTCTTTTTCACCTTCTTCCTTAGCCTGGTTCATCTCACGATATTGGATCTCGTTCTTCAAATCAAAGTTTCTCAACAAGCTCTGATACCACTTGTTGATCCCAAACTTAGATCGATTAGCTTTGTGTATACGAGATTAGATCAAGTAATACACGTAGAGAAACTTTGTGTATTCAACAATCTAAGTATTATGCGGAAACTAATACTTAGAACGAAGAACAAACATAATATATGAATACCAAACTTTCACTTTGATTAATAATAACAATGAAAGATTACAATGAAAGTGTTATGAGATATGTGGAAGAGGTGTATGTGAGATGTGTCTTATGTCTAACCCTAAGGCCTCCTTTTATAGGTTTAAGGAGCCTTGTACAAAAAGCTAAGATCAACTATTTTAGGAAGAGACACAAGATAAACATACTCAAATAAAATATTGACTAAATCTTTTTAAACATTAAGAATATATTCTGAATTCTTATCTTCATATTTTGTCCACAACCTTGAAGAATTCATCATTGACAGATTTAGTCCTTGTCTTTATGTTAAGATTCTTCTCGGCAGCGTCTTGATAATTCTTATCAGCGTCTCATCTGTCAACGCCCTGTTTACTCTTGTCAGCGTCCAAGTTCCTCTTGTCAGCGTCTAGGGACTTGGTCAATTTTATTCCCAACATAACATTGTTGCATACACTAGCCGATTCAATGAGTTGGTTTTGTTGTGTCCAGATGCTTTTGTTACTGAGAAAAAGAAGATGGATCAATACATCAAAGGGTTGCCTGGGTACATTAAAGGTGAGACGACTTCATCTCGACCCAAGAACTTTGTTGAGACTGTAAGAATGGCTCATACACTCATGGGGCAGAAAGTTCAAGATAGGACTGAGAAAGCTGCTGAAGGTAATAAAAGGAAATGGGAGAATTCGCAGAGTGGTAATCAAGGTAGTAACCGCCATAAGCAGTACAATCAGAAGAGAAATGATGGGGCTAGAGCTGCAACTAACAAGAATGACAATGCTGACTATGGGGGACCAGCCCAGAAATGTAAGAGCTGTGGTGTTTGTCACTTTGGTAATTGTCCACCAAGGTGCACTAAATGTGGAAAGGTTGGGCATGCTGCGGAGAACTGCAAGCCATGGATCCCTGCCACTGGAGCAAATGCTATTCCGATCAAGACTTGCTTTGATTGTGGAGAACGTGATCATGTTCGTCCCAAATGCCCGAAGTTGAAGAACAAGAAGGCAGGTGAAGCTGCTAGGGCAGTTTATGTTGTTAAGGATGCTGATCAGGCACAAGGTCCAAATGTGGTGACGGGTACGTTCTTACTCAACCATCGTTATGCTAGTGTGTTGTTTGACTCAGGATCTGATAGGAGCTTTATAAGCACTTCCTTTAGTCGTTTAATAGATATTGAGCCAACAAGCCTAAATACTAGTTATGAGGTCGAGTTAGCTGATGGACAATTAGTTAGTACTACCACTATATTTAAGAAGTGTCCTTTGATATTATCAAATCATTTGTTTGAAATTGATTTGATGCCGATAGAGTTGGGTTCATTTGATGTGATTGTTGGTATGGATTGGTTGGTTGCTCATGATGCGGTAATTGTATGTGGGGATAAAGTTGTTCACATACCGGTGAAGGGCAAGGTGTTAGTAGTTAAAGGTGATGTCGGTAGATCTCGTCTGACGGTGATATCTTGTATCAAGGCGAAGAAATATGTAGAAAGAGGTTGTCACCTGTTCTTGGCTCAAGTAGTGGAGAAAGAACTACCGGTTAGGCGTGTGGAAGATGTTCCGGTTATTCGTGATTTTCCTGAAGTATTTCCCGATGACTTGCCAGGGCTTCCGCCTCAGCGAGAAGTCGAATTCAAGATTGATCTAGTGCCAGGAGCTGCACCGGTGGCGCGTGCACCTTATCGTTTGGCACCGTCCGAGATGAAGGAGTTGGCAGATCAGTTGAAGGAGTTAATGGAGAAGGGTTCATTAGACCAAGTTCGTCACCTTGGGGAGCTCCAGTATTGTGCGTGAAGAAGAAGGACGGATCGTTCAGAATGTGCATAGATTACCGAGAGTTGAACAAGTTAACTATCAAAAATCGTTATCCACTTCCTAGGATCAATGATTTGTTCGATCAACTTCAAGGTTCGTGTGTGTACTCGAAGATCGACTTGAGATCGGGTTATCATCAACTTCGTGTTAAAGAGGAGGACATACCTATTACAGCTTTTCGGACGCGTTATGGACACTTTGAATTTCAAGTAATGCCGTTTGGGTTAACTAACGCACCTGCGATATTCATGGACTTAATGAATCGTGTGTGTAAACCATACCTCGACAAGTTTGTGATTGTATTTATCGACGATATCCTGATTTATTCCAAAATTCGGGAGGAGCATGAAGGTCATTTGAAGATTATTTTGGAGTTGTTGAAGAGGGAGAAGTTGTATGTGAAGTTCTCCAAGTGTGATTTTTGGTTGGATTCAGTCCAATTCCTTGGGCACGTGATCGATAGTAGCGGTGTTCATGTTGATCCTTCCAAAATTGAAGCTATTAGAGATTGGGCTAGGCCTACGACCCCGACTGAAGTTAGACAATTCCTGGGATTAGCTGGATACTACCGGCGATTTATTGAAGGGTTCTCTTTAATTTCTAAACCTCTTACTAAACTTACCAGAAAAACAAGAAGTATGAATGGGGTTCAGAAGAAGAAGAAGCATTCCAAACTTTGAAGCGAAAGCTGTGTTCTGCACCAATTTTGGCTTTGCCCGACGGAGCTGAAGACTTTGTGGTATATTGTGACGCATCACGTAAGGGTTTTGGTGCTGTGTTGATGCAAAGGGAGAAAGTGATCGTGTATGCATCTCGTCAATTGAGGAAGCATGAGGAGAACTATACTACACATGATTTGGAATTTGGAGCTGTTGTCTTTGCTCTTAGACTTTGGAGACACTATCTCTATGGTACAAAGAGTGTGGTATATACCGATCATAAAAGCCTGCAACATATTCTAGATCAGAAGGAGCTCAATATGAGGCAGAGAAGATGGGTAGAATTTTTGAGTGATTACGACATTCAAATTTGCTACCATCCCGGCAAGGCGAATGTAGTTGCCGATGCACTTAGTAGGAAGGACAGAGAAATAACCAAAAGGGTTAGAGCTTTAGCCATGAAAACTTATTCTGATTTATCTAATCGAATACTTAAAGCTCAAACTAAGGCGATGGAGGAAGAGAATGTGAGAGATGAAGACTTGGGTAGAAGGATGACACCTATATTCGAAATTCGTGATGACGGAATTCGATATTTCGAGAATCGTGTGTGGTTACCGGTGTATGGAGGACTGAGAGATCTAATTATGCACGAATCTCATAAGTCTAAATATTCGATTCACCCAGGATCGGATAAAATGTACCAAGACTTGAAGAAATGTTACTGGTGGCCGAATATGAAGGCTAACATTGCTACTTATGTTAGTAAATGCTTGACGTGTGCTAAGGTGAAGTTTGAGCACAAGAGACCTTCGGGTTTACTGCAACAACCTAAAATTCCAGAATGGAAATGGGAGAAGATCACTATGGACTTTGTTTCGGGACTTCCGAGGACTTCTAGTGGTTATGATACGATTTGGGTGATTGTTGATCGGTTGACTAAGTCGGCTCATTTCTTGCCGATAAAGAAAACTGATGACTTAGACAAACTTACTCGGTTGTATTTGAAGGAAGTTCTTTGTAGACATGGGGTTCCTTTGTCAATTATTTCTGATCGATATAGTCGGTTCACATCTGAGTTTTAGAAATCGCTTCAGCGAGCTCTGGGGACTCAGTTGGACATGAGCACTGCGTATCATCCGGAAACGGACGGACAAAGTGAGAGGACTATTCAGACCTTGGAGGATATGTTACGAGCGTGTGTAATAGACTTTGGAGGTAGTTGGGATCGACACTTACCTTTGGTGGAATTCTCATACAACAACAGTTATCATGCAAGTATTAAGGCTGCGCCTTTTGAAGCACTTTACGGGCGAAAGTGTAGATCACCAGTTGGTTGGTGTGAAGTTGGAGAAAGTCAGTTGACGGGTCCTGAATTGATTAGCGAAACGACTGAGAAGATCGTGCAAATCAAGAATTGTTTATTGACAACTCGTAGTAGACAGAAGAGCTATGCGGATAAGAGGAGAAAATCATTGGAGTTTGATATTGGCGACATGGTTATGCTGAAAGTATCACCTTGGAAAGGAGTAATTCGATTTGGCAAGCGAGGAAAGCTTAGTCCGTGCTATATAGGTCCATTCAAGATTGTTGATCGAGTTGGTCCTGTGGCATATAAGTTGGAATTGCCAGAGAAGTTAAGTGCTATTCACAATACTTTTCACGTTTCTAATCTTAAGAGGTGTTTGGCAGACGAGAATTTAATAATTCCACTTGAGGAGATTCAACTGGACGACAAGCTGCATTTTATTGAAGAACCGGTGGAGATTATGGATCGAGAGGTGAAACGGCTTAAGCAAAGTCGGATCCCGATAGTGAAAGTGCGATGGAATTCCCGACGTGGACCCGAATACACTTGGGAGTGAGAGGACTACTTCAAGAGCAAGTATCCGCATTTATTCGTAGACGGACCTAAGGAGAAGTAAGCCCCGGGACGGTTCTCTCCTAAGGTGGTGAGGATGTAAAACCCACAAAATAAGGTCATTACTTAATCTTACTTTTCAAATATTTTTGAAGTATTTTATAATATTAAATATTATTATGTTTAACGGTTTAAGTGGAAACCGATATTAAATATTTTATTTTAATATTTTGACGAGCAACGAGGACTACTAGTGATCGCGATACCGACGGATGCCCACAATTTTATATTTTATTATCAACCGTTTCGATAATTAATATTTTCGACGATATCGTTTTAATTACGTATCGAGTCGTTATATTATTATTTTTCGTGTGCGTTTAAACTTTTAAGTATTTTTACGAAACCCGAGTCCCGTAAATATTTGTAAAATTTACTTTTAGTCATTTCCCGCTTTTTAACTAATATTTACATTTTGGACCAAAACTATCACAAATGGGCAAAAACTACCCTAACTCCACACTATACCTAACATTTCCACTAACACTTTTACTTTAATAAATTCATTTAACAAAAAAAAAACCAACCATCTCTTCTACCTTGTTTTTAGCCATCCACCATTAACACCACAAACACTATGATCAAAAATTTTCTAGCTTGATCTAAGAAAAACTAAAACAAGTCCCATTCTCCATTTTCAAAGGGCTACAATTTGGTATAAAATTTTCATACATGCAATAATGTCGGAATTTTGCAACTCTTTTTTATGTTCGTTTATCGTTCCTCGACTCACTCGAATTGATATTCACGATTTATCGTTAAGATTTTATTTGTTTTTGGTGAAACGTAATCTTTTTGTATTTTTAAAACTATTAGAAAACAATTTAAAATTAAACTAACGTAAAAAGACTATTTAAAATTAAACTATTTAAACAAATTTAAAAACTATTTTAAATTTAAACAAAACTTAAATCTAATTTAATCTATTTAAAAAAAGAAATTACTATTATTCTATTTAAAAAGAAAATACTTTTAAACTATTGAAACCTTAATTAAACAAATATAACAACAAAAAAAAACTATTTAAAATTTATCAACTAATTTATTTTGAAAATTACTCTTACTAATTAATAAGAAAAATATTTTTAAAACTATTTTTTTTTTTAATTTAAAAACTATTAAGTAAATTTGAAAATCTATGAATTAAAATGAAATTAAATCTGACAGTAATAAATAAAAGTGACTATATTAATAAGAACAGCTGAAACTAAACACAAAAGAAGTGTTAGAACAATGGGTAACACGTTGGCTGTGTGAAAGGCAGGTCTCGAGTTCGAGACCTGCAGGTGACAGTTTTTGTATTACTATTTTTTTTGGACGAAAAATAACAAACCAAACATGCCAAATGAGTCTGTTGGCTTAACTTCACAAAACAAGCAATATCAGCAAACCAGTAAACCAAATAAGCACTTCAAATAAGTAGAATGAAAAGCTAATAAGCATAATATTACTCACAAAGAAAATAACAAAGCCAGATTCAAACTAGACAAAAAAAACAGTTTAAAATAAAACAGACTACTATCAATTTATAAACTACTCAAATTCAGATAATACTTAAGGCATAAAAAAAAAGAACAGTTTAAGAAAATAAACCTAGTAAAAAGAACTTATATCAGCCAAAGCAAGAATAAATCGAAATACGCAAAGAAGTCCTATAAGCAAACATAAACTGATAATAGGCAAGTAAAAACAAACAAAGCTTAACTATCTAAAATCCTATAAACCAGATAAAATCAGATAAACAAGGCATAAAAAAAAACTTAATCAACAACGAGTACTCGGAATAATAAAGCAGTTGAAAACTATGACAAAGTAAACACTAGCATACTGCTACTCAAATCTTATAAGACTGAAACCCAAACCAAAAACAAAAATAAAAAATGAAAAAGAACCTTGTGACGAAACCGTTGCGACGAAGATCGGCGCTGAGCCGTCTTTGAACCCAAACCGAAACAAACACCTCCTTCTTAATCATCGGATATCATCTCAAATCCAAACATCATGCTCGAACCAAACATCTCTCGAACAGCTACTTTTTATAGTACTTATTAAATTCCCAGTGGGGAAATTATTTATTTCCTCTTCTCTTTTTTTTATTTTTTATATAAGAACAAACAGTAAAATAAAACAGATTCGAATTTTAAACTGACAGAAAATTTAAAGAGATGCAAACGATATTTAATTAAAATAACACTTTCATTAATAATCAATAATCATTACAATACTTAAAATCTGAAAACATAATTTAAACCTACAATATAATTTGCATAAAAAATAAACTAAATCTAATTTAAATCTACTCCTAATTAATTTTAAAAAAAAACTGAAAATAAAGGAAAGCTATCTATTACATGTGAAGAATGGGGGTTTTTATAGGCAAAATCCCCAAAAACTTTCTTGGTTTTTCTTGGTGCCCAAGGAGAAAGATCATCACCGTTCTTCAGTTATTCTCTCTCTTTACTTCTAATCCAACGGCTGAAAAGGTCTTCTTGTGTCATGGATTGCCAAGGTGGCATGTGTGATTTATGAGAACCAATCACATGAGAGAGATGAGCCACGTCACTGGATGCCCTCCATCTTCTTGATCCGAAACTTTTGGGGGTTTTATTTCTTTAGATGTGAATTAATTGGGTGGATAAAAACCCCCAATTTTTACTGAAGGATTTTGGTGATGGGTGATCTAGGGTTTTGAGAGAGTTAGGTAAAAAATGAGTCTGTGCGGAGAGAGTGAATGATGTGAAATGGGACTTTGTTTGTAACGTAATGTGAAAGTGGGGGTGGGTAATTTTTTATTTTATTTATTTCGTGTGTGGGTAAGATGTACCGTATGGTGAGTAGGGGTGAATTGATCAGGTGTGGGGGAGAGTAAAATTCGTGTGTTTATGAGGGTGTAGTGAAAAGTTGACTGTGATGTTGACTAACAGAATTTGACCAAGCAAATATACTTCCTCTGATAATTTCATTGTTGAATTGGGCTTGGCCCAAATGCCTCATCCGTTCTTTATATTTGATAAAATGGGCTTTGTTGGGTTTATGTAACAAAAAGATTTAACATGTTATTGTTAATGGGCCTTTTAACCCATTAGTTCGAATGTGGGACCCACTTGGCCTATTTATCTTCATAGATGAGTAAATCCGTAAGAATCGAGCTCGATTTCGGCTTCCTTGATAATTTCTTCAAAAACGTGTCGGTTTAGCCGGTTTTCGTGAACTTGAGCACACTAATGGTCTTTGACTTCGTCTTTGTCTCTTTCTTGGACCTTTCTTCGACTTTTAACCGTGAAATCCCGTGTTTTCTCTTCTTTTTGATCATTTGTACCTATTTAAACACAAGAACACAAAACCACGCATAATTCCGACATTTATGATATAAAACACATGATTAGGTCTTGTTTTTCCTTGATTTTAGTGGCAAAAGGATAAGTGTTTACACACTTATTAAATCCCCTACACTTGACCATTGCAATGACCCCATGCAATGCATAGTTTTAAAGCAAAAGATACATTTCTCTCATAATCAACCCATCTTGGCCTTTATTAAAATATGCTATTACTACTATGACGGAAAGATAAAAACTTAAAAGGAGACAAAAGCGATAACAAATTATTTAACTAGAAAATTATCTGATGGAAGAAACTCGTAAAGAAATCTAAGACTTAGATTAGGGCTTTGGTGTCATGAATATTAATCACCCTCAAGTTTCACGTTCCCCATACCAAGCATAAAAACGAGATCATTGTTGATATAAGTTAGCACAACTAACACTTACTCATGCGGTTTAACTATTTACTTAGACCCCCTTATTCCTATGGTGTATCTCTTGTATTTTATTTTTGTCTTGAATGATCACGAGGATGCATTTTTGACTTATTTCGATAATTTATTTAGGCCGAAAATAAAGTGGGACGATTTAATCAATAGTTAGCTAAAGGACAAAATCTTTTAAAACGGCTTCTCGAAACCTCATAAAGTTCATATCTTGGCATAACTCGTTTCACGATTTGAGACCTTTCTCGGACCGATATTTGGCTTGTACTTCAAACTTCAAATCTTGAAAGACGATCTTGAAATTATGGTCTTCTCTTTATTTTGGTATACATCTTCATTAGGAGTGAAAGATGCTTCAAACGTTGACCACGACTTCTTCATTTATCCTCTTCTTTATTTAGGATTTTGATATACAACGATCCGCCTCCTTTTCGGACTTGGATCTATTTATCCTCATACCTTGTTAGGGTCTTTTTGGATAGACTTCTCCACGATCTTTAGGGGAGTAATTGCTTCTCGTCGTGTGTCTTGATCCTTCATATTGATTTGGATTAATGATCTTCACATCATCTTAGGATCTTTAGCAAAAAGTGAATCCTCATGCCTTGTTAGGGCCTTTTTGGACTCGGGTATCCTCATGCCTTGTTAGGGCCTTTTTGGATAAGCCAATCTTCGCGTCCCGTTTCAATAAGTTATGCCTTGGCTATGAACTCTAATTAATACCGAGCAACTTTTAAACGATCTTGTGCTAGAGGCTAAGTAACCTTTTAAATCGTACAACCTTATTTATTGCAAATATATTTATTAACAAGTGATGGGAGAAAAAGCTCATAACTAACTCACATAAGTTAATGAAAGAATACCGATCTTATAATTAACTCTATCATCTCTCGTTCTCCACAATTTAAAATCTCAAGGAATGAGACTCGTGGATGCTTAGCCTAATAAACCAATTAAGGTCCATATGGTTAAGGATACTAGCTAGAGTAAACTTATATAAGTAAACTCGGGTTGAGTCAAAATATTCACGACGGGCCTAATATATCAAAGACATCTAAACTTGTAAAAACCATTTTATTTATTTATTTATTATTTTTTTAACTTTATTCTTGAAATGGAAATTATTACGATGCGATAATAAAAGGAAAGAAATTAAATAAAAATACTACTAGGCCAAAATATATCAAAAATTTGAAAAATGTTGAAAATTTTTAAAATTTTTCGGTAAAATGGGGTCAAATTCATGGAAAAGGCCACTAAAATTTGATAGAAGGCCCCCCTACACTTAACATAAACATTGTCCTCAATGTTTAAGCATGTGGGAGAATAAACTCCCCTACACTTAGGACATTGAGTGCGTTGTTTAAATCGAGCTAAGGAAAGGACAACTAAAGTGATTACATTTATTTATATACAAGATAGAATCACAATAGCAAAAACTTATCGAAGGAACCGGGTACACGGGTAACACGGGAACACGGGTCACGTCAAAAGCACCAAAAGTGGATCATCAAAGCACATGTACCTACACAATCACAACCCACAAAACAAACAACCTACACGGCTCCCCCTACACTTATTGGAGAAAATAGATAAAAGATAAAAGATAGATCATCGGGTTGCCTCCCGAGAAGCGCTTGTTTTTGTTAACCGAGTCACGAGCCTGACTCGACCCCGAATTAAATGGTCCATGGGGAAGCCTCGAATGTTATACCGGGATCAAAAATCTTATCCTCGGTCCCGGAGGAACATAATAAATGAGAGGCAGGAGGATAAGTCATAAAAGGTAGAAAAGTCCTCTCGACATAAGAAAAGTAAGTGAAGTCTTGATCCTCGGGAGGTGGGGTGGGTAAAGGAGACAAATTTTCATCCCCCAAAGACATAGGATGGTCACTATTCGGCAAAGCCGTAAAGGTATCAATCAAAGAATGGTCAATGTCACCTCCCGGGTCAACGCACTCATCCTCATTTCCCGGTATGAAATGAGGAGAGTAAAAGCGATACATCACTTGCTTGGGTGTGCACGCGGTAGGACGGGGTGGCAACATAATATGAGAAATATCAGAGGACATATCTACCACCCGCGTCACCTCACCAGACCGAATCAAACGAAAACTAGGGTCAAATCTCTCCACCTCCTCTATGATGGGAGGTGGCATGGCTAACAAAGGATGCTCATCAATAGCAATAGAGTCGGAGCTATCAATGTCCTCAATCCCCTCTTCAAAGAGAGGATTCACGTCACTAGAGATGTAGGCGTCATCAAAATCAAATAAAGGGTTCGAATAAATCTTGAAATTTTCCTTCGGAACGTCTTCATCGGATAGTGACTCGTCATCACTAGAAGTAAAATCATCATCGAGATCAAAAATGGGATTAGAGAAAGCCAAAGAATCGTTTCCCAAGATGTCGGTGGGAGGTAATGAGTAATCACTAGAAAGAGATTCACACTCATCGTCACTATCGGAAGCAACCGTAGGCTCACTTTGTATTGGAATAAGAGTCTCATCACAAGGAATAGTGATAAGACCCTCATCCCCCATGATGAGAGAGGCATCGGGCTCCGTAGTGGAAGAATCGAGAATAGGAGTGGTAGAATCCTTAGGCTCGAGAGCCGGCAAGTTGAGAGAAGGAATTACAATTGCACTAGGACATTGAGCACAAAGATCATTCCATGAAATAGTATTATCATCGTCATCATCATCATAATCGAAAGAACGCGCAAGAGGCGGAGTATAATCACTAAGATTAGATACTTGCTCTTGTCGTTGTCGTTGTTGCTCCTCCAATGTCTCGGTTAGTCGAATTAAGCCGTCATGAAGTTCCAAAAGAAGGGCTTTTCTTTCTTCATTCAAAGCATTGATTTGTTGAATTATATGAGAGGATTGATGATTGAGGATGGGATGTGGGGGCTCATAGTTATGAAAACCAGAATTATAGCACGGATGTGGCTCATAGGAAGTCATCGGTTGAGAAGAATTAGAACACGGATTTGGTTCATAATAATCCATCGGTGAAGAAAAATGAGGACACGGATTTGGCTCAAAATAATTCATTGGCTGACAATATGAAGTATCGTGAGGGCCCCCACAATGATTGCAACACGGGTATTGGGAAAAACCCGGATCATGTTGCGAATAGGGATTGTCATAGACGGGAGGGGGGGGAGAAAGCATTGTAAGAGGAGAAGTACGAATTCGTTGAATTGCAAAATGGACAAAATCCAAATTGTGTATTGTCGATATCAAAACCACACCGCTCACAAATACACCATTGACATGTTTGAAAACCATGCCATGGTCTCCCACACCGAACGCAAGACGAATCCATGAAGAATTAAAAATAAGAGGGGTTGAGAAAAAGAATTAAACACAATAGAGGATAAAGAAGAATATTTTTTGTATTTTTTTAGAAAAAATATATATACAAGAAAAATCGAAAGAAATCGAACTAAAAATTAACACTGATACGTAATATTTTTGGTGTAATACTTTTAGGAAAAAGTATTACTTTTGATTTTTTTTTAATTTTTTTTGGTGCAATTCTTAGGAAAGAAATTGCTTTTGTGATTTTTTTAAAATTTTTTGTATTTTTAAGTTTTTGATTTTTTTGTATTTTTGATTTTTGGTGCAAGAAACGTAACGTTCAAAGAATGAACGGATCCCAAAATCCAAACGTCTTCACGAAAAATCGTGAATCGTACGAGCGAAGCGGCAGCGGCGCCATTTTAATGTCGGAATTTTGCAACTCTTTTTTATGTTCGTTTATCGTTCCTCGACTCACTCGAATTGATATTCACGATTTATCGTTAAGATTTTATTTGTTTTTGGTGAAACGTGATCTTTTTGTATTTTTAAAACTATTAGAAAACAATTTAAAATTAAACTAACGTAAAAAGACTATTTAAAATTAAACTATTTAAACAAATTTAAAAACAATTTTAAATTTAAACAAAACATAAATCTAATTTAATCTATTTAAAAAACGAAATTACTATTATTCTATTTAAAAAGAAAATACTTTTAAACTATTGAAACCTTAATTAAACAAATATAACAACAAAAAAAACTATTTAAAATTTATCAACTAATTTATTTTGAAAATTACTCTTACTAATTAATAAGAAAAATATTTTTAAAACTATTTTTTTTTTAATTTAAAAACTATTAAGTAAATTTGAAAATCTATGAATTAAAATGAAATTAAATCTGACAGTAATAAATAAAAGTGACTATATTAATAAGAACAGCTGAAATTAAACACAAAAGAAGTGTTAGAACAATGGGTAACACGTTGGCTGTGTGAAAGGCAGGTCTCGAGTTCGAGACCTGCAGGTGACAGTTTTTGTATTACTATTTTTTTTGGACGAAAAATAACAAACCAAACAGGCCAAATGAGTCTGTTGGCTTAACTTCACAAAACAAGCAATATCAGCAAACCAGTAAACCAAATAAGCACTTCAAATAAGCAGAATGAAAAGCTAATAAGCATAATATTACTCACAAAGAAAATAACAAAGCCAGATTCAAACTAGACAAAAAAAAAACAGTTTAAAATAAAACAGACTACTATCAATTTATAAACTACTCAAATTCAGATAATACTTAAGGCATAAAAAAAAGAACAGTTTAAGAAAATAAACCTAGTAAAAAGAACTTATATCAGCCAAAGCAAGAATAAATCGAAATACGCAAAGAAGTCCTATAAGCAAACATAAACTGATAATAGGCAAGTAAAAACAAACAAAGCTTAACTATCTAAAATCCTATAAACCAGATAAAATCAGATAAACAAGGCATAAAAAAAAACTTAATCAACAACGAGTACTCGGAATAATAAAGCAGTTGAAAACTATGACAAAGTAAACACTAGCATACTGCTACTCAAATCTTATAAGACTGAAACCCAAACCAAAAAAAAAAATAAAAAATGAAAAAGAACCTTGTGACGAAACCGTTGCGACGAAGATCGGCGCTGAGCCGTCTTTGAACCCAAACCGAAACAAACACCTCCTTCTTAATCACCGGATATCATCTCAAATCCAAACATCATGCTCGAACCAAACATCTCTCGAACAGCTACTTTTTATAGTACTTATTAAATTCCCAGTGGGGAAATTATTTATTTCCTCTTCTCTTTTTTTTATTTTTTATATAAGAACAAACAGTAAAATAAAACAGATTCGAATTTTAAACTGACAGAAAATTTAAAGAGATGCAAACGATATTTAATTAAAATAACACTTTCATTAATAATCAATAATCATTACAATACTTAAAATCTGAAAACATAATTTAAACCTACAATCTAATTTGCATAAAAAATAAACTAAATCTAATTTAAATCTACTCCTAATTAATTTTAAAAAAAAAACTGAAAATAAAGGAAAGCTATCTATTACATGTGAAGAATGGGGGTTTTTATAGGCAAAATCCCCAAAAACTTTCTTGGTTTTTCTTGGTGCCCAAGGAGAAAGATCATCACCGTTCTTCAGTTATTCTCTCTCTTTACTTCTAATCCAACGGCTGAAAAGGTCTTCTTGTGTCATGGATTGCCAAGGTGGCATGTGTGATTTATGAGAACCAATCACATGAGAGAGATGAGCCACGTCACTGGATGCCCTCCATCTTCTTGATCCGAAACTTTTGGGGGTTTTATTTCTTTAGATGTGAATTAATTGGGTGGATAAAAACCCCCAATTTTTACTGAAGGATTTTGGTGATGGGTGATCTAGGGTTTTGAGAGAGTTGGGTAAAAAATGAGTCTGTGTGGAGAGAGTGAATGATGTGAAATGGGACTTTGTTTGTAACGTAATGTGAAAGTGGGGGTGGGTAATTTTTTATTTTATTTATTTCGTGTGTGGGTAAGATGTACCGTATGGTGAGTAGGGGTGAATTGATCAGGTGTGGGGGAGAGTAAAATTCGTGTGTTTATGAGGGTGTAGTGAAAAGTTGACTGTGATGTTGACTAACAGAATTTGACCAAGCAAATATACTTCCTCCGATAATTTCATTGTTGAATTGGGCTTGGCCCAAATGCCTCATCCGTTCTTTATATTTGATAAAATGGGCTTTGTTGGGTTTATGTAACAAAAAGATTTAACATGTTATTGTTAATGGGCCTTTTAACCCATTAGTTCGAATGTGGGACCCACTTGGCCTATTTATCTTCATAGATGAGTAAATCCGTAAGAATCGAGCTCGATTTCGGCTTCCTTGATAATTTCTTCAAAAACGTGTCGGTTTAGCCGGTTTTCGTGAACTTGAGCACACTAATGGTCTTTGACTTCGTCTTTGTCTCTTTCTTGGACCTTTCTTCGACTTTTAACCGTGAAATCCCGTGTTTTCTCTTCTTTTTGATCATTTGTACCTATTTAAACACAAGAACACAAAACCACGCGTAATTCCGACATTTATGATATAAAAAACATGATTAGGTCTTGTTTTTCCTTGATTTTAGTGGCAAAAGGATAAGTGTTTACACACTTATTATGCAACCATATAAATTTTTCAAGAAAACTTGGTGATGTTTGATCCAAATTTGTTGTATGCATGTGTTAGTAGTGATGATCAAAAGATTTTCATGCTATGTTTTTGTTAAAAAGTTGATTTTTAATTTTTGGGTTTTTGATTTTGATAATGATGCAAGTGTTAGGAATGGTTATTGATGATATTAGGGGCTTAGGTTGATCACAAAAGTTGTTGGAATTGATCAAAAACATGATTTTGTAAGAGATTTTAATAGTCAATTTTGGGTAGTAGGTAAACTGAAAAATCCGAATTTTTATGTTTTGAAAATGACTTAACTTATAGCCTAGGGTTGTAGATAATTTCCTTAGCTTCGATTTGATATAAGGTAGAGCTTCTAGCTCAAAACGAGCGCGAAGTTATGATGTTTTGAATGATTGTGTACCGGGAAACGAGTGTCGACACAATCCGAAAATTGTTGTCGATATTTGGATCGAATCTCGGGGACTATAAAATGAGTTTCAAAATGATTCAAGGGCTGTTCTCACGCTCCAAGTTTAGCATTTTGAGTCTATTTTTAGAATCAAGTGGCGGTTTTACAAATGGAGTTGTTTAGAATGGTCAAAATGGTTTCGTAAGTCAAGGTCGTTAAACTGTCCGGATTTTGTGATTCAAAGATGAGTCGGGCAGGGAACTTTAGAAGTAAAATATTTTAATGCGCTTTTGGGAGGACTTTCTATATATAGTAAGTAAGTTCTCTGAGTAGTATCATAAAAATTTTATATGTTTAAGTATGGGAAAACGGCTTGGACATTCGGTATGTTCCGGCAGATTTTTATTAAAGGCATATAATAATAAAATGAATATATAGGAGAGTATAATAGAACCACTTGCATCGTTTTCTCTCGAGTTGTCGTGATTTTATACTTGAGTTTGATTTTATTAGGTATCATTTATTTCTCGAGTCTATTATTAAAGTACGCACCTTATTTGCTAGGTTGCGGTTATCGTGATTACCGGGCATCTACTATCGTCGGCGATTGTCTTCAACTACTATAAGTACTAAGGTGAGTCTATAGCCTCGTTTGAGCTCATTCAAATATTTTAAAACCCGCGAGGGGGAATACATGTTTTGTAAACTTAGAATACAAGATTTTTATGGTATGCTTGTCCCTTTATGAATGGACCCGTGGTTGCCTTTAAATTGCATAAAGTGATTGCCTTTGTTAAAACCTCAATTATGGACCGTTAATTAACCTATGATGGGTTAACCGCTAGTACAATTAATAGATCTATGGGGAAGCCGCCCCGGTTCAGTTTTTGTGGACTTGTCATAGAAGCTTAGGCCCGACCTCCACACTGTTTGAACATATTGTATTGAGAAGTCAGGTATACGGCAATGTACCAATAATCTGGAGGTAACCGACAATTAATAAATCTCTCGTCTTATTAGACTGATATGGGAGTGTCTAAGGGCTCGGTTCCATGAGCTTATTGCAATTTATGCTATATACAATTATTATTGTTGATGCAAATTATTATTTCATGCTTGTTGCCTTTAAGCATGCCACAAACTTATAATCTTTGCTTGTGTTCAAAATGATTATATAAACCTATAGATTCACTCGGCATTTTTGCTGATGATTTTCTCACATGTATTTCAGGTAATCAGGAAGGGTGAAGCTTGGAAGCCACGGGAATGAATGTTGTGCACTACTTTGTAATATAAACTCTTTGAATATTTGTCGTTCCTTTTGTTCAAAACAATTTAAATCTTTGTTTTGGTTGTACTTTGGTTACGATGTCTTGGGACTACGCTACTCTGACAAATGTTTTAGGAACGATAAATCTAAAACGTCTCTTTTTGAGTCGTTCTTTATAAATTATGTGTTGTAGTATCATTGTTTAGCACCCAAAGATGTATTCCGCTGCGTGTAAATTTGGGGGTGTTAAAATAGGATTGTACTTTTCCGTCCATGTCGGTTTTCTTCTTGTATATCTACTTATGTCTCACTACTTTTGCATACGGTGGTGGTTCTACAAGAATCCAAACATCATTTACTTTCATGAATTTCATTTCCTCATCCATAGCAACCATCCACTTATCCTTTTCAGGATCAAGTATGGCGGATTTATAATTAGCGGGTTCACCAAGATCCCCAAACTCATCATCATCCTCTATGTTAAGACATATATTGCTATTTGCGTTTTTAATCCTTTTGGATCTACGCAGAGGAACTAATTCCGGTGGAACCGCCAGACTTTCTGGTTCTACAGGAATTCCATCGCTAGTGTTTTTAGAATGTAATGTATCTATATGACTCTCTTGAAGATCATAATTTCTCCCACTGAATTCTTGATTTACAAGATCAGATTCAAGGAAGTCTCTATACCTAGTAACAATTACTTTGTTCTCAGGTGGATAATAAAAGTAGTAATCCATAGTTTCCTTAGGGTATCCTACAAAGATACATTTTATAGATCGTTGTTGGAGTTTGTCACCCGAGTCATGTTTCACATGCGCCTGGTAACCCCAGACCTTTAAATAAGACAAATATGGCTTCTTGCCATGCCATAGTTCATATGGTGTCTTATCGACCTTCTTTGTGGGAACAATTTTAAAATGCGAACAACAGACTCTAAAGCACAATCCCAAAAGGATAAAGGTAAAGTTGTAAGCTTAAACATAGATCGCACCATATCCAATAATGTACGATTTCTCCCTTCGGATACCATTTTGTTGTGTAGTATAGGGAGAAGTAAGATGCTGAACAATTCCATTCTCACTTAGATAATCTATAAACTCTTGACTTAAATATTCATCACCTCCATCAGATCGAAGAGCTTTAATCTTCTTCCCTAATTGCATTTTTACTTCTGCTTTAAACACTTTGAATGTTTCAAATACCTCGTGTTTATGCTTAAGTAAGTAAACGTAACCATAACGGCTATAATCATCCGTAAATATTAAGAAGTAGCTATCACCTTTCCTTGACGTATGTCTAAGTGGTCCACACACATCAGTATGTATAAGTCCAAGTAGATCAGTAGCTCTTTCAATATTGCTATTAAAAGGTTTCTTGGTCATCTTTCCAGAGATACAAGACTGACATTTATCAAATGATTCACCATTGATACTTTCCAAAAGACCTTCACGTTGGAGCTTTTGTATATGAGTCTCCCCAATATGGGCAAGTTTACAATGCCAAAGATAAGAAGAGTTCTTGTCAAACTTTATCTTCTTACTCATGCTAAAGACAAATTTATCATTCTTGGATTCATTATCATGCATGTCTATTTAAAACACACCATTCACAAAAATTGCATTAAAATAGAAAATAGCATTTTTCCAAACAGAAATTCCATTATTATCAATTGTGTGAATGAATCCATTATTTAATAAACAAGAAAAGGAAATAACACCCCCTAACAATTATAGGTGCATAATGACAATCATTTAAACTCAGTACTAAACTCGAAGGTAAAACTAGATTAAATGTTCCTATAGCTTCAACCGCTGCTTGTGCGCCATTGCCCACTTGCAGAAATTGTTCCCCATAGGAAAGCTTCCTTTACAGATTAAATCCATGCAGCGTATTACAAATGTTAATACCGCATCCCGTATCATATACCCAGGAATTTAATTTGTATGTTAAATTGAAAAAATCAATCATAAATAAAGTACCTGAAGCTGCAGCGCTCTGCTCAGACTTCTTCTTTATTTATTGCAATTCTTCGAGGTATAGAGGGCAATTCATCTTCCAGTGACCACTTGCCTTGCAATGGTGACAAGTCTAATCCTTCTAAGATCTATTCTTCTTGACAAAGTTCTGCTTAGGTTTCGAATAAGTCGCAACTTGTTTGCCCTTATAACCCTTGCCTTTGCCTTTCTTCTTATTCGCTTACGGTTTTAGCTTACTCACTCTGCCCTTTTGTATGTTTAGTACATAAGGCGTAGCGGTATATGCCTTGTCTTTCAACCCCTTTTCATAGTCAATGAGCATTGCATGCAAATCATTAACTATCTTCCCCGTGCAATGCATATTATAGTTTCTAACGAAATCATTGAAGTCCTTGTTAAGGGACCTATTGATCAAGTTGATAGTCATATTATGATCATAGGGTTGTCCTAGTGCAATGAGTTGTTCAATATAACCCCTCATCTCCAAGTAATGGGCACTTACAGACTATCCTTGAGCTTGCTTGCAGCTATGAAAAGCATCTACCAAGTCGTAGATCTCCACAACTTGCGGCTTCTCGAACACAGCCTTGAGCTCATTAAGCATTCGCTTAGTGAAAATTGCTCATACTTCTGTTGAAGTGGAGGAGCCATTTTTCCTAGCATTAAGAAAGCCACCTCCGAGTGCTTCTTAATATTAGCAACGTGTTCAAGCCATTGCATATCAGATGCCCCTTCAGCAAGAACCTCCAGATAAGGAGTAGTCAAGATATCGATAGTAGCCGCTGCTATCAAGAAAATTCTTAGCGAGCCGTGCCAATCATTGAAGTTTGGGCCAGTAAGTTCGGAACGTTCAAAGAAAGATTTGAACGGGGAACTTATCGTGTTATTGGTGGGTTGAGCCATTTCTACAGAAATAAGTTCAAATATTAGTATTTTTTATTACAAAATACTTTCAAGAAAATAAAATTACCCTGGTATAAAAAACCATATTATTTTCCTTGAATTCTAGAACTAAATTGACATAAATCCATTACATCAGTTAATCTGCTAGTAATGAATGTACTCAACATATCGACTTGTCGAACAATTCAATTGACAAACAATTTTCAATTTTAGATATTTAAGGGATTTACATTGCCAAAAAACGTTTTGCATTGTAAGCATGTTTCATCCCTTCTGAATGCATTAAGTTTCCAGATCTCACTGAGTAACTTAATTAAGTCGTCTAATCTGAGTAACGTAATACGAATTCTCATTCTACAAACGGTTTTCTCTCCATCACAACATCACCCAAAAATCTCATTTGATGACGAAGTAATTTCAAGTGTTTGTCAATTAGGAGCATTCGACTTAAATTTTAAGGGTATAAATTTTGATGTCAAAATCAATGTTTGGAGAAGCATGCATACAATATCCATATCATAAGTTTCATAAAACATTTAGTAAACTTTTTCACGAGACTAAATTTATACATAATTTATGTTGAGGCATTGGTTAAACCAATTAACGAATTTACCCACAACTATTCACAACGTACTTTTGCTAGAACTCGGCTACGCACAAAGCAATACCCTTATTCATTGTGTTTCGGATGTGAATTTGTGGTAAATCACCCTTAAGGTATAATTCAATTAATAATCGTAGGTAATTTCAGATTGACGCACAGGCGAGCCGGGAATTCGGTCAGCGACTAATGGCGTAACACATCATTTTTTAACCGGGTACATGACCAGCGGCGCGTTAAACCCACTTTATAGTTTGTCAAAAGGAGTAGGTTGTTAGATTATTATTGCAATTCACCAATCAACTTAATCTTATTTAATTGAAATCTCTAACAAATCAGTATTTTAATATGATTTAGTCCATATTATTTCTTTTTCAAAAAAAACCCTTGTTTACAATAATTCATCAACTTTTATACAAACAAGTAAACAAAAACTAAATTATAAACACATAATAACAATTTATATGTTCAACAAATAAATCAAATAGCCACATACATACGATTTATTCAATAATCATCAAATCTAGGTCTTTATATTCATATAAAAGTCTCCCCTAATTCTAGATTTATTGAATCAAATAATCATGTAGCACATAAGATCATATAAACATATAATTTTACGATCCATGAAAACATGCACGTTATCATGGATTCCCCACAAATCTTAACAATTAAATCTCTACAGATCGTAACCATACATGACATAACAATTAATCATGCAATTTAATCTAAAATTATCCCACATATAATTTAGGGTTTCAAAACAATTCTTTTTTTTATTAAAAAAATTCGGCCAAAACCCTAATTATTAAAAAAACAAAACCCTAATTTTAAGAAAACCTAAAGAATATGTAGTTTTAACTCAAAACAATTATTAGTTAAAAACTTTAGATTCTCGATAATTATAACATATTAAAACGACTCTCTATGGCACTGAAGGTTTATTAACATCATAACAATTATATAAAACCCTAAACAAGATCAAAGCACATATAGCGGAAGCGGTTTAACAAGATCATAATAATAACACATTTATAATTAATTGAATTAGGGTTACATACCCTTACGCTAAAGCAATTCCACAAGACAAAGAACGAATCACCAATTCGGGTTTATACCGTATACACCAAGATATAGTCTAAAGTAAGACTATATTACGATCTTGTACACACGTAATACAACGAGCTAACCGTGATTCTAGCACGTGAAAACCGAGCTACAACGCTTGTAAATAATCTACCCAACAACCCTAGAGAGGGGCTAGGACTAGATTTTAAGTAAAACGATCAACCAAGAAAACCAACCAAAACCCCTTGTGGGTTTTCCTTCTGCGATCGCATCAAAGAAAGAGAGGGGCGAAAGATTTTTTGTGATGTGAATTATGAGGAGAAGGATTTGTGTATATAGGCATAATCTTGTATCCAAAAACAAATAAAAGGAAGTTTTTCCCCCTTCCTTTTTCTCTAATAACCGACCGACCAAACCCCCCTTAGGGGTGTTCCGGAATCTTCCAAACTTCTTCTTTATCTTTACTTACTATATATTTATTTAACATTCGTTAATACTTAACTATTAATTAATTAACGATCGTTAAAGTTATGTCTCAGTTTAAATTAATAAATACATAAATATATATTTATTAAATAAACATAATAAATACAATAAATATATTTATTAATTAAATTAACTCTTTACGTATTGTGTGCAATCCTGTTATCTCGAGTTCGGTCCTATCACACGACTAAATATAAGTCCATAAACTTACAGTCTGCAAACTAGACAAAGCCCTATATGGACTAAAACAAGAACCAAAGGCATGGTATGAAACTCTCTTTACCTTCTTGATAATGAATAAATTTGTCAGGAGAAGATAGACAATACATTGTTTATCTTCATAACCATATAGGATGTCTTGTTAGTTCAAATATATGTTGATGACATCATATTCGGGTCGGCTGACTATAAGCTTTGTAGAAAGTTTAAAAAACTTATGACAAAGAAATTCGAAATGAGTATGATGGGTGAATTAACATATTTTCTTAGACTACAAATCGAACAGGGGGACACGGGGATCTGAGTCTGTCAAGAAAAATACACCACAGAAATACTCAAGAAGTATGATATCTCTGAGTGTGCTTTAGTAAAGACCCCTATGGTTCCCCTAAACAACTTAGGTCCTGATCTAACTGGTAAACCAGTTAATAAAACCTTATTCAGGGGAATGATTGGATCATTAATGTACCTAACAGCAACCATGCCTGATATCCAGTTCTCAACTATCTTATGTGCAAGATATCAGGCAGATCCCAAAGAATCGCATCTTATTGTTGTTAAACAAATCTTCAGGTACTTGAAGGGTTCTCCAACATTGGGTCTTTGGTATCCTCGTTGCTTAGTTTTTGATCTTAAAGGATACTCAGACTCAGACTATGCTGGCAGCAACATGGATAGAAAAAGCACCTCAGATGCATGTCAATTTCTTGGTGGCAAGCTAGTTTGTTGGAGTGCAAAAAAATAGCAGTCAGTAGCCATGTCCCTCTCGTGAGGCTAAATATGTGGCAACAGCTGGTTGTTGTGTAAACATCCTTTGGATGAAAAGTCAACTCAGGGACTAGAATGTTGAATACAAGGTAGTTCCTATATTTTGTGACAACACCAGTGTTATTGCCATATCAAACAACCCTATCATACACTCAAGGACAAAACACATAGACATAAGATATCACTTCCTCAGGGATCACATCATGAAAGGTGATATTGAATTACACTTCATTCCACCTGAATATCAGCTAGATGATATTTCCACAAAACCATTGGATGAACCAATGTTCACTAGACTGAAAGTTGAACTTGGTATGTTGAACATCGACTAATCAGGCTCTCTAATCATGTTTTGTTTAGTATAATGTATATCTACTCCCTGAAAAATATCGTATGTCTTCCCCTTGATAGTGAGACATATTAAATGAGTAACTAAATGCTCTAAGGATTTATTTATTTAATGTCATAGGTTGGTGAGTCAGAATATTAAATAAGGAACAAATATTCCTAGTTTGACTGTCATCAACTAGTCCAGGGGACCCACTATCAAAGTTACCGACTAAGCATTTATTGCTTTCCTCTTCAAACTCGTTTAGTTGTAATACTGTCCTTTCAACTACACATGAAACCCACGTCATCTCTGCAAAAAGCGTTTGGTATGCAGTAACGGAACAATTGCCGAGAAAAGGGGTAGCACTTAGGTACAATGCATTTAATGCGAATGCGAAAATAATTCAAAATTATTTCACATAATCATATGTTCACGTCCGAGCCTATAAATACCGCATTGTTCACAGAAAACACACAAATGTTTTAGCAATTATACTCTACAAAACTTTTGTTGGAAATACGTTTTACGTATTTATGAAGGATCGGTCGCTCCAACGATAATTATGTAATGGGCTCGTGATCCACTTAGTAATGTATAGTCCATATAGCCCACATGTAGGCTGGGCTATATATATCCCCTCCTAGCATGTTAGGAGGGGTTGTTCATTTTTCACATCAATCATTCATCTTTACTTTCTCTCTCTACTTTTCTCTTTTCTCTCATTTCTCTCTCTACTCCATCATCTCCTTCATCTCATCTTCTTTATATTAATCTATTTAATCAACCATCTTTATACATCAAATCCATCAAATCCATCATGTAGAATAGGCCAATGATTTTGTAGACCTTCAATTGGTATCAGAGCGCATGGTTAGTTTGGTTTATTCTTGTTTTTCTTTTATTGATTTTGGTGGGTTTTGATTTAATCAAGCTTTTATCTTAAAAAGTTTGTATTTTTATGCTTTAAATCATGTCAAATCTTTAGATTTACTTACTTTTTAGATAAAAATCACAAATTTTTATACAAAAATCAAAAATTTTATTATCAAATCTTAAAAAGTTTGTGTTTTTATAAAAAGTTTGTGTTTTTCTCTTTTTAATTTTGTATTTTTATTGATTAAATCCTTTCTATTTTGATTGCTTTTTTGTTTGAATTCTTTAAATTGAACTTTTATTTTTATCCTTTTTTATTTTTTTTATAATCAGTTTCCTCTTTAATTCTTTATTATTAATTTTTCTTTTATCAGTTTTTCATATTCAGTTTTTTATAATTTTTTTATTTTTTTTATATAACCTTTTTATTTTTTTATATAATCAGTTTTTATAAAAAAAAATTTATATATTCAGTTTATCAGTTTTATCGTTCTCTGTTTTTTCTTTTTGGTCAACTGCGGTTTTTCTGTCATTCATCATCTTACTGTCCTTCAGTCCTTTATCAACACACAAACTCACCAGTTTCTACCGATCATCAAAGTTCCGGACGAACAAAGTTCTGGACGAACAGACTTCCGGACGAACAAAAGTTCCGGGTGAACAAAAGTTCCGGGTGAACAAAAGTTCCGGGTGAACAAAAGTTCCGTATGAACAGAAGTTCCGGATGAACGAAATCTTCCGGATGAACGAATCTTCCGAATGAACGAAACTTCCGAATGAACGAAACTTCCGAATGAATGCAACTTCCGAATGAATGAAATATTCCGAATGAACGAAATGAAATCTTCCGAATGAACACAATTCAAACATAACGGAAACAAAAACTAACACTCGAACCCCTCACAACTCCTCGACTCTCAGACCCCAACTCTCACGACTCCAAACTACCCACCCACCCTCGACCAATTTTTATTTTTTTAGACCCTCACCCTCACTCTCCCCACTCGACTCGACTCCAACACGACCCTCGTCACAACCCAAACACTCAAACCCTCGAATCCTCTCCACAACTCTCGACAGATTCTCATCTCTCTCTCGACTCGACACCACTCAAATACACCACCCTCCCTCGAACCACAAAGACACCCTCTCGTATTACAAGAACACCACTCAACTCTCAACCTTACCCCCCCTCGACAGACTCCCTCCTCGACTTTTTTTTTGACAGACTCAACTCAACTCACATTTTTTTTATGAAGTAACTCGAACAACTCACAAAAACCCAAGTACCCTCGACCCCCTCGACTGCCACACGACTCACCCTCGTCCCAACATCACTCGACACCAAATAATTACCCCCTCAACCTCACACCATCGAAACTATTCACTCACACTCGCACAAACATAGACTCCTAGACTCAAAAACCAAAACAAATAGATCTCAGATTCTTTTTTTTCGTATTTCAACATGCATGCCTAGATCATTTAAAGATCAAGACTCACAAAAACTTAATCATCATTGATCCGTTGTTGGGTTTACCCAAGATTAATTTTCGAAAAAGCAGAAAAGATTTATAACAAATTTGTTATAATCTTCTCTTGTTTCGATTTATGTGACAGAAAGACCCTACAGAAGATAGAAAGACTCAACAAATCAACATAAAAAACCTACCTGAGACCCCATTTTCGGATCTTGAAGACCTCTTCATTCATTGATCGAGCGATAATCTGAGTTTTTGAGATTAATTTTTTTATGGTGTGTGATCTGTGGTTGAGGGAATAAAATAGACTGAAGAGTATTATTTTGGGTGATTGAGAGAGAGAGAATAGATTAAGAGAGTGAGATTAGGTTTGTGTTTCTGGGTTTGATTGGAAGAGAGAGAGTTGACAGAGAAAGAAGAGGAGACGGAGGATTAAGTGAGGAGAGAGAGAGATTTATTTATTATAGGGATTAAGTGAGGCGGAGATTACAATGTGTATTAGGTGTTCCACGTGTGAGAGGCGGAGGTTACAAAGTCTTTTGACTCTTTTCATTTATCCTAGCCACGTTTTGACGGTGTGATTTTTTTTAGAAAACGAAATCTCTAAATTTTAGTTACATTTATTTTTATTTTAAACTTTGGTTACATTTCTTTTTAAGTATATTTAAGATTAAGTCCAAATTTTTATTTTTAGTTACATTTATTTTGTCTTTTTGTCACTTTTAAATTTTAGTTTAATAAATTTTTTGTTTACTAAGTTTTGGTACATCGTATTGAGGCGGATATTCCGTAAAGAGTTAACGTGGAAAAACATTTGCCGGGTTAAAAGTTATTGTGGCCGGTGTTAAAGTCAAAAGTGACGAGTCAAAGTGACGGGATTTTTTTTTTGGCTACGGATTTTTATCGGGTATTTGTAAGTGAAGACGGATTTTTCATCGATAAGTAATTCTTCCTTTATTTTTCATTGAACTTCAATGGATTCGTTGAAATCGAAAAATCAAGAGGGAGTATCGCATTCAATGCAAAACAAAGTTAGGAAAAGGGGCATCACTTCATTTCAAATGCTTCAGTCTCATCTTGTCACTCTTCGAGGATTCAAGGAGGGAGCGAATTTGTGACCATCTTTGGACAAGATCGTCATATATTCATCGATTCAATATTCACCACTTTGACCCAACTCGCCGAGCAACTCAACCATGGAAACTTTAATCACTCTGCATCGGCACTTGCATATAAGGCTCTTGTGACACAACTCACGCCTTTCCTCCAATTCAATATCATCAAGCCTGAAAGTTCAGTGATTTGCCAATCATTTCTTCGAGATACACATACCGAGCTTCGAGTTTTCCGTGATACGATTTTGAAACTCATGTCATCGGTCTCGTCTTCGATTTATGAAAGATCTCGACTTCAGCAAGCGTATGATAATGGATGCAAGAATCTGAGATGCAAGAGGAGAAAGGTCATACGGTTGACAACTTAGAGCCTAACGATGGCAAGAGCACGGAATCAGGAGAACAACATGATACCAGTGGCACGTCAGGGAATGTTCACGAGATCTCTCTTGATGACACCTTACCCGTTTATGACGAAGAGCCTCCAAACATGGTACAATGTAATGTTGTTTATGATGTATATGCTGATGACATGCCGCATATTGAGCATTCCGAACTTTATTATGACAAACATGGGATGGAAAAGAGTGATAGCAATACCACTTCTAATTCATCCGATGTACGTCATAATAGGGGAGAGATTGTTCAGAATGCTATAGTACATCATGATAATTGTCTTATAACTGCTTCATTGACTGCTTCTGATTCCAAGATTAGAGAGCTTGAAACGATTGTAGCTCAACAATCAAAAGATCTTGAGGATGCCAAACTTGAATTTTCTAAGAAAACGGACAAATTTGAAACATACTTTGAAAAACTTGAAAAGTCAAACGTTGTTCTTGAAAGAAAATTGGATCATAAAGTTTTGGATTCGAAAGCTGAAAAGGATAATCTTTTGAAACAAATTCAGTTACTAGAGTCTAAATTGGCATCCTAAGATAGAGTGCTTAAAGAGAATGAGACCTTAAAAGCTCAAGTACAGGAAAAGGTCTTTGCTATAGCCGCGTTGAAAAATGAGTTAAGGAAAAATAGAGGACCTAGTGTGGACACTAAGCTTGAAAAACCATCAATCTTGGGGAAACCGCCTACAAATCAGTTCGTTAGACAACCGATTGTCAGACAACCTACTGCATTTAGATCCGAGCGACCACAATCCTCGAGACCGCGGTTTGCCTCCCAAGTTGATTTGGGTCATATTTCTAGAACAGTCACTCCACCAACTAGGCCTAATGTGACTAAATCAGTTTTGGCAAGACCTCATCACATGATTGCCTCTAGTTTCTCTAAGAATAACTCAATGAACACGTCTAGAACTAGTTCAACTGATGTGCGCCAGGATTTTGGTCAAAGGGAAGCTAAGCAAAAGACACAAGTAAGAGATATGAATTTCAAACCTAGTCAGATGCCTTCTAGTTTACCCAACACTGCTAACCGTAGCATGTCACATCCTAGGAGCATCAATCAATCATCTAGGAATTCTAGATCTTACTCGGACATTAAATATGCTACCTATAAAACATGTAGAAAATGTGTCTTTACGGCAAATCATGATTCCTGTATCAAGAAACTACTTAAGGAGGTGAACTCCCGTGCTAGACTTAAATCCCAGTGGGTCGCTAAAATCAAACCCTTTGGTAAAATGTGGCGCCCCACTGGTAGAACTTTCACTCTTGTAGGAAACGAGTGCCCTTTAACTAGGATTGTCTCTGATTCTACGAAGACTACTAGGGAGGAAATTGCAAAGGATGATACATCACTTAAGCCTGAACTTAAGGTTTTCTATAAAAGGAAACGTTTGCCAACTAAGACAAGTGAATCATCCCCTCAGGCCACCTCTGACACAAGAAAAGAAAACCGTGAACCCCCACGTGCTTCTAAAATAGATATCTCTAACCCATGCAAAAGTATACAAACTCCTAATGAGAATGTAGGTACCAAAGTTGATGTTCTAAAAGAACGAAGCGGTCCAATCATTGTATACCGTTCAACTAAGGACACTCTCAGAGTTTGGTTGCTGAAGAAGCAGATATCAGAGAAACTAGTATCTCAGAGGATTCATGGTTAAAGTTTACACAGGACTTACAGTCACATAACAGACTGTAACTCGATCTCAAAAGACAGGAAAGTTCATCCCGATGATGACTTATCCTAAAAACAAGAAATTCATTTTTCTCGGGCATGAGCTTATGTTAAAAACATTCCACGTTTTTAAGCTCATGCACAAGGACTTATAGTCACATCACAGACTATAACTCGATCTTCAAAGAAAGGAAAGTTTATCGCCGATGGTAAACTTATCCTAACAATGAGAAATTCATTTTTCTCGGGCATGAGCTTATATTAAAACATTCCAAGTTTTTAAGCTCATGCACAATGGCTCCTCGTTAAATGACAGACGACGACCCGGACTTCAAAGACAGGGAAGTTTATCTACGCAACGATAACTTACCCTCTTAACAAGAAATTAAGTTTTCTTGGACACGAGCTTATCCTAAAACCATTCAAAGGTTTTAAGCTCGTGTATATGGTTTATCATTAAATATCAGATGGTAACCCGTGCTTCAAAGAAAGGAGAGTTTATCGCCGATGATAAACTGATCCTAACAACGAGAAATTAATTTTTCTCGGGCATGAGCTTATATCAAAAAACATTTGAAGTTTTTAAGCTCATGCACAATGACTTACAGTTAAATGTCAGACTGTAACTCGAACTTCAAATAAAGGAAAGATCATCTTTTATGATAACTTATCCTCATAACGAGAAATTAACATTTCTCGGTCATGAGCTTGTATTAAAACATTCGAAGTTTTAAGCTCAGAAAGGAAAGTGTATCTTTTAAATAAGAGAACTTTTCCTCGTAACGAGAAATTAACCTTTCTCGGTCATGAGCTTTCCGTTAAAACAGTCAAAGTTTTCAAGCTCATGAACACGACTTCTAAGTAAATGTCAGCTTAGGACTCGTTCTTCAGATAAAAGGAAAGTTTATCGCCGATGATAAACTTATCCTTAACAACGAGAAGTTTACAACTTCTCGGACTTGAGCTTTCCTAAGATATTCCAAATCTTAAGCTCAAGTAATTGGTTTTCAAAACTTTGAACACAATTTTTCAAGAATTTCTCAAAAGGTTTTTCTAAATCTTTCAAAATTGTGTGTTCAAAAATGTTTTGATAAAAAGAGCATGTCTTCTGGAATCGATAATATTTACGAACCTAGAAATGTCATTCAATAATGACACGGGGTTGTAAATAAAGTTCGAGCAGAAGTTCAATCTTTTAAAACATGCTCAAAATGGTTTGCTATTATTTCCGATAGTAACCCGCGTTTCACTTTGAAGTCAAGCATTTCACCAGAAAGCTTTGACTTCAGAATCCGAAGTTATCATCTCCACCAACCGTAGCAACTTACGATTGATATCTACATACTCGACGATGCGACTACTCAAACGGTGACTACAGCTCTTTCAATAGAACACGGGTCAACAATTGAGGGGGAGCAATTGTCCAGCATTCAGAATCCTTGATGCCGAGAGTGCCAAGTTCACATATTGGTGTTAGGACAACGATTTCAATCATACACATGGAGTCAAGAGATAACTTCAGAAGTTACGAGGAAGACCAACATTCGTGAACAAGAACCATGTGCTTCTTTCATATGATGTTCTCCATCATTCAGGTCCAACCTCGTAAATTTCTAATATTGTGAATTCATTATCATATATGATCTTTGCACGTGTTAAATACCTTACACTTGTGTTTAAAAGGTATTTAATTTACGTTTCAAGTACACCCTCATTAATTTGAGGGGGAGCTTGTGTAACTCATGAAGATAATTGGATTTGCATTTTTCTTCCCAAATTTTCTTAAAATGCTATTAAATCAATTGATATTAAAAACATCGATTGGGTTAATATTTTTAATATGGGGGAGAAAATGTGATTTAATATGGGAAATGATTAATCACAAATGGTTTGACTTAACGTGCTAGCTCATCCCGACATGTGCGAAATGTTTTCGGATATCGTGGCATATGTTAAGGGGGAGCAAAATGGATTTGCACTTCAAAATGGATTTCATGGTGACATACACTTACCCAGAACATCTCTATTCACGACGGTGAAGATTGTGGTGACATAAGGATGGTAGGATAGGTTAAAGTCCAATGATTTCTCTAGAACCGGAGGAATCTTCCCAAGGACAATTCCCTAGATAGAATTAGAAGTCCTTAGGAAAGATGGAGAAAGATTGTGAACGTAGCTGAATGCCGACCAAGTACTTAAGTTAGCACTGGAACAATCACAACAAGGTGCTAGTGATGACGTATTGCTAAGCATTGAAGGGGTTGAAGAATGAAAAAGAATTGTAAAGATAAAGGGTGTAAAGAAAGAAGCCCTCCTTACAACTTTAGGCAGAAACCGGGTCAATACATATGCTATTAAGATCATTGTTTAATGATTCTTAATATTGAAGACAGACATCATGGACCCAGTGATGCAATGCACAACCCATCCCAGCTAACTCAGATATCTCTCAAAAGATATTTGTTTTAATCACACGGAGACAACGCATTATCTATTGATTTATTCACTCCGAATAAATTGGTATTGAAAAGGTGGCACTCCTCTCCAGCCTCCGATCACTAAAAATTCAAAATGCACAATCGAGTCTAGAGCCATTTGAGATCATCAAATATCTCATTAGGACACACTTTCATATTTCCTTGCTTCTTCACACACTGTGAAAAGTAAGAAAGATCTTAAGAGTCCTACGCAAAATCTTCATGATCTTGCCTGAACATCCGAGTAATACGAAAGTATTTACAATGAAGATGGAAATCCTTCTTGAGCGAATATCAAAAAGCTCATAGTAGGTGACTTGTGCGATTCTTTATGAATCAAACTTGTGATAACTGGAAAGCAACAGTGGTTTAATTCTTAAATGAATTTAAACACGTTCCAGGCCTCTACGCAATATCTTAGTGATCTTGCCAGAACATTCAGAGTAATACTATTAAGTATTTACAGTGACGAATGGAAATCCTTCTAGTGTTAACATCAAACAGCACTTGGTAGGTAACTTGCAAGATTCTATATGAATCAAGCTAGTGACAACTGGAAAGCAACGACGGTGCGGTTCTTAATTGAACTTCACTTGTTCCAGGAACATGTATTGACGGCTTCAAATCATGCGGATAAGATTATCCAAATGATTCACTCTTTACGTTCGCAGTCAGCTTTGGACGGTCGAGTAAAGAGAACGGGTTTACCCGCGAAATCTTGTCAAGGAGGTTCTTTATTGAAACTACCTGCCACAAGTACGATAGTTAATATCGTCCAACGGTCTTCACCGACCGGAGGTAAAATGCTACCGAATTAGAATGAAATGTTCAAGGCCATTTCATCCGTGTATATTGTTTGTTGCTAACTATCTTATGCAGCGTAACAAGAAGGTGGCATTGCGGTGTACAATCCAGAAGAAGTCGTCACCACATGCTTATACTACATACAATTAGTACTTCAACAAATTCAAGAAAGCCCGAAGGTCAAGTCTTCCGCTGTATCAAACTCTGAAGCTTTCAAGAATTTAAAAGTATAAGTATGTGGAACATGAAGTCACGAAGAGGCAAATATCACAAGTGAAGAATGCACAAGTTCAAGGCAAGGAAACATGCTCAAGACTAAAGTCAAAGATCACATCAAGCATATTCACAAGAACAAGATCGAAGACTCAAGCATAGATGCTAGGTTTAAGATTTTGTAAAAAGATGTGACCTCCCTTAGGGGGAGATTGTTGGAAATACGTTTTTCTCAATAAAGTCTCGGTCACATCTTAGTTAGCATAGATCACGAGATATAAACTATTTAGAACTTTGTCTCTTGGAGCGACCTCCCTTAGGGGGAGATTGTTGGAAATACGTTTTACGTATTTATGAAGGATCGGTCGCTCCAACGATAATTATGTAATGGGCTCGTGATCCACTTAGTAATGTATAGTCCATATAGCCCACATGTAGGGTGGGCTATATATATCCCCTCCTAGCATGTTAGGAGGGGTTGTTCATTTTTCACATCAATCATTCATCTTTACTTTCTCTCTCTACTTTTCTCTTTTCTCTCCTTTCTCTCTCTACTCCATCATCTCCTTCATCTCATCTTCTTTATATTAATCTATTTAATCAATGATGAGACTGCTTTTATACATGGTCTCATCGTCCAAATCGGTCTTAAAATACATAAAATATCATAAAATAGACCAAATATATGCTCGTGTTTGTTACTTGTGTATTTTTAGGTACGGATATTGAGGAATTGGCAAAAGATCACAAGAATCATTCAAAAATGAACACGGGAAACGAAGCCGCACAATGAACCGGGCCCAAGTTTGGATTTTGCAAAAAGACCCTTGAAGAATTGAAGATTGGCAATTTTGGTCCCTCATCTTTGAAGAACTTGTCACAATTGACCCTCCATTTGTCAATTGTACAAGTATGGTCCTTATTGTTTGAAGATATTACAAGACCAGTCCCTGAAATTTGAAGAATATACATTTAATGCCCTTGGAAAAAGCTTTGGAAGTTTATGTGCCATATTTGACAACTTGGCCAAAGTTGTCATGTGAAAAACAAGCACTGATGGGATTTTAAAACAAAGTGAAAGAATGGTGCAACCTTGGGGACCTGTCCTGCCATACCACCAAACCTTCCCAACCAGTCACCACGTGACACCTCAGCCCTACCCACCCATCAACCCATTAAACCTACCCATATTCTAACCCAACCCAGCCCACAACCCAACCCGGTTTATTAAGTTATTTGGTCAACCAGTCAAACCCCCACTAATCCCTCCCTTCCCTCCAAACACTTTATTTAAATAAGTTAATCCCCAAAACAGATTAAACTTTCCTAATCCCATGATAAACCCTAACCACCCCCAGTTTTAATTGAGCCAAAAACAAAGGGGTATTACCCCAAAGCATCCAGATTACCAATTAACCCCGACCTCACCCAAACCCACCTCTTAGAATCTTGCCACGTGGCCTGTGGTCCTCACCCAAGCACTCCCCTGTCCATCGTTTTCACACAAAACCCCACACCCGACCAGTTTAACATCTAGGATCAACTCCTTTGTCCCCAAGGTTCATCCAACGTCCAAGAATCAAAATCAAGAGCTGGCATCCACATGGGACACTTTTTGACCAAGAATTCGTCAAGAACTCAAGGGGATTTTCTGGAAATCCACCCATTAGGGTTTAAGTTTGTTAATTTTTTATTCCTAGGCCTAGAAGGTTCCATTTAGTCTATAAAAGGGATATGAGCATGTTCATTCCCTCTTGTTCCAGTTTTTCTTCAAAAAGTTTTTGTAATTCCTTTTAGATAAATAAAAGTTTGGTGTTTGTGTTAAGACAATATAATTCCTTTTTATGTTATTTGAAGTTGTTATAAATTGTGAAGATAAACTGAGTTCCATTTAAATTTGTGAAAGGTTTTGTGAATTTTCAAGTTTTCCTAAAAAGTGTCTTAACTTTCAAAAATCAAATCTTTTAGAAAGTGAAAGTGGACTGAAGGGTTGTTGATTTTTGAAGTTAGATGTTTTTAAAACGTGTTTGAAGGTTGTAAGGATTTTTTAAGAAAGATTTTTAAGAAGATAAAAAGAAAACAGAATATTGGATATATTTGTGTTTGCTTTTGATTTTCTTCTTAGCAGGTTCGAATTTGAAGA
The DNA here is from genome assembly GCA_025667525.1 of Glebionis coronaria. Lineage (NCBI taxonomy): Eukaryota > Viridiplantae > Streptophyta > Magnoliopsida > Asterales > Asteraceae > Glebionis > Glebionis coronaria. The sequence goes on from CM046880.1 coordinate 24,198,552, forward strand.
TTATTGTTGATTATTGTTTCTGCATACACCCGGGTGTATAAGGAGGTGGATTTACATCCACTAGAACCTTGGATGTAAGGTTCTAAGGTAAAAGTCCTTTTCCCTTTTTGAATTTTCAGAAAAGTGTATGCTTATGTGATCTTGTTTGACTAAGTGTTGATTGCTGGTTTAAGTTGTTTGATTTGAGTTCTCTTGTGTTTGTATGCATGTTAGATGATCATAGGATCAATTTGAGTAAGTTTTGTGAGCTTTTGATTTGAAAAATTTGATAAACATATTTTAAAGGAGTGTTTGGATGTAGGATTTACAGAAAGTTTATGAAAGATGGTGTAGTATAAAACGGGTTAAAAAAATTAAAAAAGGTTGAGATAGTTTTTATGCTAGTTGTAGTCTAGTTTGGTAAAAGATTAGAAGCAAGTTTGTTGAGTAAAAAGGAAAATAGCATAGCAAATCTGCATATGTCACTTTCTGTTTAATTTACATGAACTTGTGTGCTTGAATCTTATAATCTGTTGAGATATAGGGTGATTTGGAGTTTGAGTTTGTTTGTGTGCTATTGGGAGTGATTGTGTGCACAACTTGGACCTTTGAAACTCATTTGGGTGCTAGTAATCTGCTTAAAACAAACCACCAGACCTCATTCTTACCTCAGCAACTTGATATGCCCATGACTGCTTAACTTGTGATTTTTACTTGTGCTAGGTGCTTATTTCCTGTTTATTGTGACTCCCTACACTCAGAAAGAGTGTAGGGGTGCCTTTGCTCCCAAAAACATCCACAAAAGCAAGCAACACCAAGCTCCTCTTGGTTGTTAATTACACATGTGAATGAACACACTTGTTCATCAGTAAACAAACAAGTAACTGGGCACGTTTTGCTTATCATTTGCTTTAATCTTTGTTGAAATTAGTTTGTTTTTGTGTTTTTGTGTTCATTAAAGTCAATAGATTAAGTGTTAAAAAGAGAAAATAAAAAAAGAAAATTTTAGCAAAAATTGCACCCGCAACGGACTCGAACCCTCGACCTGCAGCTCAGGAGTAAAGGGTTTTACCATTGATCTAGATGACTTTTTACGTCATAGTTTGATTTCATTAGCTATTTAACCCAATTTCCCTTTCTAGCTTAATAAATAAGCCGTAGCTTATTTCGTGTGTTTTGGGCTTATTTTATAAGCTATTTTGTTTCTTTTTATTTTTCATAGGTTTAATATAGGGTTTAAGATTTTTCTAGCTAGATTTTATATTTTTCACTTTATTTAATTAATTTTTATGCATTTTTTATTAGACGTATTTTGTTAAATCACTAAAAAAATAGTAAACAGTAGTTTTAAATTTAGAAAAAATAGTTTTTAGGTTTTAATTCTTATTTTTGAGGTTTACATTAAAAAAAGTTTTCAAAAACTTTAATTTTTAATTTTATTTAATTTTAGGGTTTTTAGGCAACTTTAAAAATTAATATAAAATTAACCAAAAGGTTTTAGGAACTTAAATTTGCATTTTATTCTTAATTAGAATATTTAGGATTTTTGAGAATTTTTTAGAATTTATTTGAGAACTTTTTATTTTTTTGAATATTTTATTATTATTTTATTCATTAAAATTCAAAGTTTTATTTTTAATTTTTTTTTCATTTTTCCTAGATTCTAGACATTTAAATAGGAACTTTTTCACTTTCCAATTAATTTTTAGGCTTTTCAATTAATTTTTAGAATTAATTTAAGATTTAATAGATTTTAATAGTTTTTAGGAGTTTAAAAATAGTTTAATTTGGTTTTAAAATTTTAAAAAATAGTTTTTAGCTTAATTAGGTCATTTTTGAGGTTTACAAACTATAAAATCTTGTTTAGGGCTTTTTAATATTTAAAAGTGAATAGGTCAATGATTTCGTAGACCTTCAACTTTTCTCTCCAAGCAAAGTGTGTGTTCAAAGTTTGATTCAAGCACGGGTATTTCAAAAACTGGTAATCACATCATCTACTTGTTTTATTGATATAACTTATACGTTTATTGAAATTAAGTTATTTAGTGATAACATCCTTCTTTTAATTCACATTCAAAAGCTTGCACTAAATCACTTGGTGATAACTCGTCATTCTATACCAAGAAACAAGTCTTAATTTTGATTATCACAAGTGCCAATGTCTTTTTTAAGATTTTAAACATCGTATCTTAAATGGCACTATCCATGGATATTCCATATGCCCCACAAGCTAGACATCTAATTACTGAAGGGGTCCATTTTTCAGGAAACAATTATGGGGGGAATTTCAGTCACCCTCGTAATATATCAGCCTATAAAACTATTTGAAAATTTCTTAAAAATTGTGATTGGGTTTATGCTTTTACAAACACCCCCTCAATATTATACCATGACTATCTCAGGGAGATATGGTATACTGCTATGGTTGTAACCCCTACCCAAGGGCATGAAGGGTCTCAGGGGTCTGAGACCAAGTCACATAAGGGGTCGGTCATCAAGTTCACTATGAACAATGGGAAGACACCATTGACTTTAGACTTTAAAACATTTTGTAAAGTCAGTGGACTTGATTATAATAAAGGAAGATGTGTTGAACATCCTGACAATGAGTCAGTTAAAAATGGACTTAAAAGTATCGGGGTCCCTGATTTGCTTACAGATAAAACCCCATTGATTAAAACTGCTTTCCCCATGGCTTGAAGGATCCTGGTCACTTTTGTGATTCAGGTGATCGGTGGGAACCATTCATCTACTGAGCAAGTTAACTCTACCAGCAGATGCTAACTTTCAATCTTATTAATGAACTGGAAGTTGACACAGGGGAGATCATTTTTAATGATCTCGTAACCAGGATCCTGAAGAAGTCCAGGAAGAAGTATGATTCTTATCCTAGATTCATATCTTTTGCCTTAGAAAGGTTACTGGGTTCATTTTACACTTAGGACAAACTATCTAGGTCTTCACCAGCCATCCTGAGTTCCAAAATTTTTTAAAAGAACCCATCTGAAGTCCACCCCATTAAATTGACGGCTCACATAACGGAGGAGATCAGTCGTGCATCATCCGTGTCTCCCATTCCTTTCTCTCCAAAGAAAAGGGAACAAGAAGACTTAGACTGTGCCAAATACAAACCCAAAGGCACAAGGCCCTGAGGCTTTCGAGACATGTAAGAAAAAGGCCAAGACTAAAAAGACCCCCCTTGTTCACACCAAGATTCAATTACCCTAAGGGAAAGAGCTTACGGGAGGCCTTAATACATCACATTCAGGGTCGACGGGCCAACCTACTGATCATCTTGACGTGGAGGGAAATAAACAACCCTCTGCTACCGGACTACCTAGCCACCAGTCTATTGAAGGCATTCGTCCATCACAACCTTTGCCTAAGGAAAAAACCAAGACCAAAGACTCAAAGAGACGCCCAAGGGTAAAACACCTCGTTGATAGGTCTATTACTTCAACCACTCCCGATGAAGGCACACTAAAGCAAAAGTCTTCGCCTGATGGAGCCAAACTGGATTCCCAAGACTCAGAGGGACGCCCACGGGTAAAACACCCCGCTGATAGGAATCCTACTTTCACCACTCCTGATGATGGCACACTTAATCCCGATACTTTTTCCTGAGGGAACCCAAATTGATCCCAAAGACTTAGAGAGACACCCACGGGTAACATACCTCACTGATAGGGATCTCACCACCATTCTTGATCAATCACGGTCTGTCTCTGAGCATCAGTTGGATCAAACCTAATCCATAGGATTTGAGGCAGGGATTGACCTCAACAAAAGCAAGCCTTCTTTTGAAGGAGAGCTGAATAAACCTACAGTGTCAATAACCTTTGGGGACTATGCTACTATGTTCTAGGAGTCTGAGGATGAAATTTAAGGGTTTAGTGCCAATGATGAAATGGTTGAGGCTGGTGATGATATGGATACTGATGACACTCAAGTACCTCCTCAACCAGAACCAAAGACTCAGTCCCCTCCATTCTTGGACATCCCACCCTCCCCTGAGGCTTAGAAAAAGCCCTCCCTTGAGGCATCCCTCCATAAATATCCCTCCCTTGAGGCATCAACACAAAAGCCCTCCCTTGAGGCACACCATGACACCTCTTCATTGGGGACACAAACTGAGGTTTTGGAATCTGAATTTGATGATACCAAACCAATAACTGAAAAAGTGCTCTATGAGACTCTCAGGGGTGTCTTGAAACACCTTTATGAGAAACTAAGGGAATATTCCTCTTAGAAACATAAGGATTTATCTACCAAGACAGCTACCATACTGGATAAATTCAGGGTGTATGGTGATCGCTTTAGTGACGCTGAGAAAGAAATGAGAGTTCTACTTGACAACTAGATGGATTTCATTAGTGAGGTGAATTCCAACCATGAGGCTCAGGAAAAGAAATTGATCAACTTTCTAAACAAGGAACTCCCCACGGTCGAAGCTAATGTCTCCCAAAAATCTACTCTAGATGGACTTGTTTCAGGCACTACTGAGTGCACTTCTAAGATTGGTCAGCTCTTTGATCAATTCAAGGATGTCGACATGTCAGAGAGTTTTAATTTGCTGCCAGTTCATTAGGCTGATATTCAAGTTGTAAAGTCTAAGTGTGATGCCATCTATAAGGATGTGCACATGGATCCTCGGGTTATATTTCAGTTAGGTTAGGCAGCCAAGGGATACATCTCCAATGCGGAAAATCTTTCTGTTATTTCTCAGGCTCTCACGGACTCTGACATTCCTAGTCTCAGGACTCGGATTGCCACAATGGAGACCACTCAATAACTTATTTAAACAGATGTGTATTTCATCAAGGCAGATACTCAGTCAATGAAGCTGATGGTTACTGAAATGTATTAGGCATTTAAAGGTACACCCACTTCCTCACCCTCAGGTCCAACTCATTTTTCAAAAGTTGGAATCAGTCAGCTTGATCCTTCAACTTTTGAGGGGAAGAATGAAGCGCCAAAGTTGTTAGCATGGAAGGAACCTTCCTTTCAATCTGACAGGGAGCATGAGCGGTTGGATACTAATGACCAACAGAAGGTGAATTTTGGAATAATGGTGATGAACAACCCAAGGAACCTATAAAATACCAAACCCAACAACACTGAATACCATTCAGCCTACCCTTGAAGAAAGAGTTCCTGAATCCTCTATGTCAAAAGTGGACAAAGGCAAAGGGATTGCTGATGAAGCTCAGGCACGACCCAAGAAGTTAGCAAAGGCTTAAAGGGAATGAAGGCCTTATCATCTAGTCCCTTATGAAATTAATAGGAAAATGTACAAGATGACATCTAAACAAATTCCGGAGTACTTAGATCGAATGGAGAAGGCTAAGACTAGTGAGGCTACAAGAGCTGAAATCCTCAAAGTGTCTATTGAGTTTGTGAAAGAAGTAGGTGGTAATCCAAAGGAAATCTTAAGTATGGTTGGTGGACAAGAGTTTATCAGAAAGCAGGAAGAAGAACTCAAAGCCATTCAGGATGCGAGGATAAAGAAACAACAACAATGAAGCTCACAATTAAAGAAGTTGTTTTATCAGTACACCTGGATTACCACTCAAAGGAGAAAGTCTGAGCCCATCACTAACCTTCAGATCATCCCACACACTAAAGCAGTCTCAATATCTGTGTTTAGAAACAATGATGAAAGAAACTTTGAAGTGATGAAGAAATTCTCGTTTAGGGATTTTGGATTCAGTGAATGGGATGAAACGGGAAGGATCCTCATGACCAAAGCAAACAAATGTGTGCCTAAATTGCTCAACTCACTCAGAAAAAGCGTTATGAGAGGCTGAAGCAAGTAAAGGAACAATGGGGTATCACCGAGGAACTTCCTTTAGCTGAACAGGATCCAAACAAAACTCAAGGTAGAAAAAGAAGAAGGATTGAGTTCGAGGCTGAAACAAGAATCCATGGGTTGTAATGTAATAGGTCACTACCTAAGAATGTCACCTTTGTGAACAACATGGTGATTGAAGAACCTGAGTGGTAAATCTTCTTTATTAACGAATTTAATGATCATGCATTTCAAAGAATGAGTGACATTGATAAATGCAACACTGAGGGTGTGAGACCCCCAAAATCTGACATAGAACAACTAGGCAACGAGGGGGTAACACGTCATAGTACAAGACACAATGAATTACAGTTCATACAAAGCTGACGAAATAAAAACATGTACATTACATCATAAAAGGTCAGAGTTTTAAACGTAGGCCCCAGAGTTTTAGAAGCGGAAAATTATATTATTTCGTCTCAATTTATAACATAAAGTTGCCCAAAAGATAGAATAAACTCATGACCGTTTTTACTAAAACAGTCTTTTAAAAGCATCACAGAAATCTCCAAGCTACGATAATATCCTGCGGGCTCCCATCCAAGCAAAGCTAAGTAATAATACCTGAGATTAAACATGCAAAATCGTCAACACAATGTTGAGTGATATTCATAGGTTTAGCAGTAAACGTATGGAACACAATAGAATTTGTAAAAACACGTAATGGGGGGTTAACTATGTACGTCCATAGTCATGATGCATATTATTGCTGTTTAGTCTCATGAACCGAAGGTTAACTCAAATGTAAGTTCCTCTAGGGAGTATTCAGCCTAAATACTCAAGTATAAACGAATATTAGTGCGTCAAAGTAATCGGGACGAGGATTGTCAATCCCGATGGATCCACCCACAACATTCGCGTAGAGCGCAAACCATACGGGACAATTAATGGTTCATTATAGGAGAGGAAACTCAAGGCTAACGTCTAAAAGCAATAATACCATTGAAATCATCTGTAAAGCATACACGTTTAAAATAACATACGAGTTCTGGATAGCAATACAGTTTTATATTTAGTTGTGTTTCACCATGTAAAATCTCACCCCGTGTTTAGAAACCATGTACAAGTAAAAAGGGGATATGAACTCACCTTAGCCACGAGGCAAGTCAATCACGGTACTCAACAACTGAGTAGAAACGGTAGTGGTAGATGATCACCGACGATATGGATGCCCGAGGAAACACGAAAACCGCAACCTATCAAAATAAGGCGCGCGTTAAGACTCGAACTCGAGTATCGATATGTACCAAATATAATATGGCTCAAATGTTTTCAAAGTATACACATTTCAAAACCATTTACACGAATCAAATGAATACATTTATCCAACGTTACACGTTAAAACACTTGAACACTTGAAAATGACTCGTCATACGACGCCAAGTCAACGCAAGTCAAACTATCCTTTACCCTTACTTGGACCAGTAGCTAAGTCATTTATAAAATGACTAAGCACTTGAATAAGTCATCATGTCCGATGATGAATACTCAAACTCACGCAACACAAACATTGAACTACGTGTCTAAAATAAAATCAGCAAGTACACCCCGAATGTACACACCGATCTACCCTATCTAGACTTGTCCGTTTTACATAAAAATTGGTGTCAAGGTCACTTATAACCTGTATAAGACCTCACCAAAATTTGAGTCAAAGTTCACACTTTAAAATCCATCAGCTCGACACTTTACCCGACCCCAAATTTAGGACAGATTTGTACACTTGTTTTGTAAAACCGTTTGGACCACTTTAAAAGTACAAACTCGACAATCCGTCATTTGAAACCACTACTAGACTCATCAAACTCAGTTTGTAAACTTTGAAAATCAGTAGCATCAACTATCTAACAAAGCCTAAAGTCCCCGAGAGTCGATCCAAAATCAGCCACAATTTCGGATTGTGCTGACTTGCGTCTCCCGGTACACGAAAACTAAAACTAGCATAACTTTTGTCTCGTAATGACTTAGAAGCTCTATCTTATACCAAAACGACCGTCTTGGAAAAATCTAAAAAAATATTAAATAATCTTAGTCTTTTACAGACCTTAAACCCACGAAAAATATGTTTAATACCTGCTGTCCCAAAATAGCCTTTTAGAAAACAAGTCAAATCCATTTTTCACTCAAAACCAATCATTCCCATATCCCTAGGATCACTATACCATCATTCCCATCAACTAAACACACTCCTAAAACACATGCATGTAAAATTTAACAAAATAAAAGATCAAAAATCAACCTTTTTAGGATCAAAACATGATGCTCTTACCAAAAATAATACATGCAAGATGATTTAAACATCAATCCACCATGAAATCATAAAATCTTCAAATTTTGATGCATGTTCATGATTTTGGTATCATTAGAATCACAAGAAAATATTAGAGATGGGACTTTAATTTGTTTTGATTGATTCATAGAAGAAATTAAGATTTTTGGTTTTTTTGGTGTGTAGGGGTGGCAGAAAAATGAGGGGTGGGGAGAGAGTATGTGACTTTTTTTAACTTGTGTAATGTGTGTGTTTGTGTGAAAGAAAATGGCTATTTATATGGTGGTTTAAGTGGAGGGACCAATCTTGCCAATTTTGAAACTTGTGGACCTAAAAACTATTAATAGTTTTTAAAGGTAGAAAATGGTTTAAATATTGAAAATATTTACGGGGCTCAGGTTTCGTAAAAATATTTTTCAAAAGTTACAATGCATCATAAAAATGATTATACGATTTCCCGACACGACTTAATACGTAATTAAAACGACATCATCGAAAATATTAATTATCGAAACAATCGATAAATAAACGTAAACTTTTGGGCATCCGTCGGTATCACGATCACTAGGAATTCTCGTTGTACGTTGATTTTGAATAAACTCGTTGTAAAACGCACGCGGGTGATTTTAAATCAAAAACTTTGATTTAAATTAAACATGGAAAAATAAAATAAAAATTTTATAATTCCATAGAAAGTATTTACCGATGATCGGAAAAATATTTTAAAAGTATAATTTAAAAATCTCAGGATTTACATATAGCAATACAAGAAAACGTAATACGTTGGAAAATTCAAAAAGCACAAATAAAAAGAATAAAATAATGCTGGGAAAGTACGGGTTCTCACAGTCTTCCCCCTAAAGGAACTCTGGTCCCAAGAGTTCTCCTGAAAACAGTAGAAGATGCAAACAAGAGGAGGTACAAAGTGTAGAACAAAATTCATTGCTTCCCAGGTAAATTTTCATACCACGACGAATCTTAACGGTTAGAATTCGCTATGCTTCAGTTTCTTAACTTCTTTTCGTATAACTTTTTAGTCTTGGATTAGGATAACGATCTTTCAATACGAAGATACATCAAGAGATAGAGTTGTTGGAAATACGTGCGATAAACTAACAAGAATGAACACAAGAATCGCTTAAACAGGCAGAGTGCGATAAAATGAACCAAGATGGTAAATCAACAAGGGGTCGTAAATCGTGCAACTGTAAAACGTGGAAATCTTAAAACGTGATAATCCAGTTACAAAAGAACTAGAAGGGAAAAATGAATTACATATGATCATTCAAAATATAGGCTGTCAAAATCAGTTGTTTAGTATTTTGGTATTACCTTAAAACTCAGTTTATAAATTTTCTTGATTAAAAGAAAATCTTACAAGGTGTAGTGATTAAAAAATCAAACTCTATATAAAATGAGTGGTTAAACAGTTATCAAATCTTTTTCTTGATCGAACTTCAAGGTAAAAGTAACTCGGTTCAAAATATTTATCCTGGTCGGCTTAAGAACTTTAAGGTGACTATAAGAAATTATCGTTAAAACTCAGGTTTATCGTTACCATTAGAGAAAATCATATTTTCCGGGTTATTTAGAATCATTGTTTAAACATAAGTTATAAATTTACCCAAGAGGATGTACAGATTCGATATTAAACTTGAAGTGGGTATTTTGACAATTTAAACATTTGGTAAAATGTATAAAACGTTCTTAAAAATTAATAATAGTTTTTAGAAATCCAAGAAAGTGTTTAAGATATCAAACGATAAACATGTAACAGTTTTCTGGTTTTCAGAAAGTGACAAAATAAAAAACGATTATGAAACGAATATCGATCAACAATTAGTATACAAGCAATAGCACGAGGGAATAAAACGGAAGTCGTATCAACTCTTAACGAACATGATAGAATAGATGCATCGATGATAAGGACAATAAGAAACAAGGGTTATAGCAAGTCATCACTTCTTGAGTGCCGTTGGTGTCACCAATAACGGCTTAATAAGTTCTCGGTGGTCGAAATACGATCGAAAGGGAAAAGCCACACAATAATTTTTTTTTTTTCGAATTACAGAAAATTTTTAAGAAGTTACTCGAGAGGAATTCCAGTAAATTGAAAACATTAGCAATGAAAGGCGAAATCAACACTTGATTCACACGATTGAATTTAAAGACGACAAAGTCTAACACACATCATGACAATTACACGAAATCATCGTTCACGTCCAGTCATAAATCATTAATCGCGTCTAAAGACGTTTTGTAGTTCTACCAAGATAGATAGAGATGGTCGATCATAGAAGCATAACAACGTTAAAACTTTCAAGTCTGGTATCAATGGTAAGAATTTAGGCAAATGGTAACGAAAATCGTATCATGAGGGTGATGAGGTAACAGGTAAAACAAAGATCGTTGAGTAAGGAAATCTGTGTTTGAGACATGTACTTTGTTCAAGAAAAGGTAAGGGTCCATATGTGTAAGTCGCAAACTGTTGTTACTCGCATAAGATGTAAAAGTTTTCAAAACTTTTATTTTATCTAACTTTTTAAGGAACATAATTAAAAAGTTGATTGTTGGTTAAAATATTTAAGGCGACTACTATTTGGCCTTTCATGGCTCCTTCTAAATTAAGCATAGGTGATCAGGCCATGCATTATTTAGGACTAGCAATGTGATGCTCAGCTTCGTCAAACTAGTATTACATATCATATGATTTAAAATATGTATATAATAGCATTTGTAAAAACAAGAATCAAAATAACATATGAAACTTTTCGCCTATAAGTTATTGGCTAGCTGTTTAAATCAACAATAGTAATGTTACAAGATTCTTTACAAGACCCAAGGTAGAACAATTTGTGAGTATACATTGTAAAATTAATATAAATTAATTTTATAAGATAGCATTCCATTATTTAAGAAAGCTCAAATGAAACCTTTTGTAAAATGATTCGCAAATAAGACCAGTTTGAGTTTATATGATAACATGACAATAGTTTATAAAGTAGCGAGTGGGTTACAAGAGGGAAATAAGGAGTAGTTCAAGTCAGTCAACGAAATGGTTACAAGGTGATAAGGTTTCAAGAGTTTTAGCAGAAATCGTCATGAGACGCGTGTCAAGATGATAACAAACGTTACGAAAGAAAGATCTTCAACCTCGGTCCAATTCAATGGTACGATAGAAGCGAAGAAAGACAATAGAATGACAATTAAGTCATAAATAAAGAAAGGATAAAGGAATCCGTAAGTGTGCACATCGTGATTAATTTGACAGTAATATACCTTTAAGAAAGTAGGGTATCAGTTAACCAATAGTACAATCACACCGAAAAGTTTCTATATTAGGAAGTTACCGAATTTCAAAGTTCAAGATCTATGTATAAGTATGACCGAACTCAAAGTTACTATTTTACACTTGTTCAAGCACAATCATGTTTCTAACTTCTATCAGTTTTGACCTTTTTAGTCAACTTGGACTTTTGGGTTTGACCCGACCAATTAACTCTCTAACGATATTCTAAGACTCAAGGTCTAATGCATTTCGCTGTAAAACAATGTTTTGAACAACTTTCTAGTTTTACCCGAGACTTGAAACGGAATAAAAATGGACAAAAATGCCCTTGCATTAAATCTGTCAGCAAAACGATATTTTAGAACTACGCAAAAATAAGTTCTTAAATTTCACAATCTCAAATGAGCGTAACCTGCTCGATTTTTAAAGTTTACTGGTCAAATTTTATGTCCTAAACGGACGTCTCAACAAGTAGAAATATATATTTTTATGTCTAAAGTTATAAAAATATTTTCTCGACACAGTTAAACTTCCTGTAAAGTTTCTATACAAAGTATATTTTTCGACACAGCTTGAAATAAATCCAATTATAATAACACATAATTAATGTACACACAGGACTTGTGGATTCCATAAAGCGTAAAAAGAATAAATTGTATAATTAGTCATGTAAAGAAAACACAGTATGGAAATAATTCAAGAATGCCAACGGTAATCTGAGAGATAAAAAACGACGCATATCCTCCATGTCTTCGGTTGCAAGATGCAATGCAGGAAGGTCTCCTGGCGGCGTGATTTTCCAAAATCACATGACATACCGAGAAAGAAAACCAAATATTAACAAGTCACACTCCTGAGGCGAGGAGGCTTAATGAAAAAGGGAGGATACAAATAGGATCGTATTCTAAACAATTGTCACATAATAAATGACGATCATGTGTTCAAGGTACAACGGATGTTGTAAGTCGAAGTCGAAACGTAGAATGGTCAATGAAATAAGATGTAATGCATGTACTATTGTCGTGTAAAACGGTGGCGTAAAGGTAAATCAAGATTACGAGAACTCACGATATTATTCAGCACTGACTCAACGAATTCTTCGAGATGTGTAACTCACACGATGTCCTTTAGTCTTTTTGGGAGACACATTGAGCTACACAATGGTCTATAGACTATTTTCCAAGACATTCAATCACAAATGGTCGACAAGCAAATTGGATATCTAGATAGATATATTAAAGAAATTAAACAATGAAAGCAACACGTACGGTAGTAGAATGAAAATAAGAAGTTCCGTCGAAAACAACACTTATTCGATCCCGAACAATAGTATCTCGAGAGTATGCACAACATGTAACAGCGAGTCGAGAAAACAAATGATTAAAACGAACGAGTATATGAAGTCAGTCGTATCACGCATAAATGAAATAGCAATAGTACTCAAAATGAAAAGTTGGCAGTACACGCGCTCTGAATACCAGTATGTAACGTCATAACGATATAAAATCATCGTAACCAGATCAGCTCACAAGAACAAGAATTCCAGAAATAAAGTAAGAGCAGATGTAATCACAGTAATATCGAATGATAATCCATGAAGCACACGGCTTTGAAAAGACATAGTAATTATCGTCATTAGGGTAACGTAATATTTCAAAATGAAATCAAGAGATGAAATATTATAACGATAACTAAAAGTAAATAATAAGGATTAGAGAGTTACTCGCGCAGATATCGAACAACATTGGCAGATTCTGTGTTTGACACTGAAAACATGAAATATTTGAACTTTTGGTTATAGACTAAGTTTTTGAAAAATGACTCAGTTCCCTATAACCATCGCTCTGATACCACTCTGTGAGACCCCCAAAATCTGACATAGAACAACTAGGCAATGAGGGGGTAACACGTCATAGTACAAGACACAATGAATTACAGTTCATACAAAGCTGGCGAAATAAAAACATGTACATTACATCATAAAAGGTCAGAGTTTTTAAACGTAGGTCCCAGAGTTTTAGAAGCGGAAAATTATATTATTTCATCTCAATTTATAACATAAAGTTGCCCAAAAGATAGAATAAACTCATGACCGTTTTTACTAAATACAGTCTTTTAAAAGCATCACAGAAATCTTCAAGCTGCGATAATATCCCGCGGGCTCCCATCCAAGCAAAGCTAAGTAATAATACCTGAGATTAAACATGCAAAATCGTCAACACAAAGTTGAGTGATATTCATAGGTTTAGCAGTAAACGTGTGGAACACAATAGAATTTGTAAAAACACGTAATAGGGGGGCTAACTATGTACGTCCATAGTCACGATGCATATTATTGCTGTTTAGTCTCATTAACCGAAGCTTAACTCAAATGTAAGTTCCTCTAGTGAGTATTCAGCCTAAATACTCAAGTATAAACGAATATTAGTGCGTCAAAGTAATCGGGACGGGGATTGTCAATCCCGATGGATCCACCCACAACATTCGTGCTTAGCGCAAAGCATACGGGACAATTAACGGTTCATGATAGGAGAGGAAACTCAAGGCTAACGTCTAAAAGCAATAATACCATTGAAATCATCTGTAAAGCATACACGTTCAGAATAACATACGAGTTCTGGATAGAAATACAGTTTTATATTTAGTTGTGTTCCACCATGTAAAATCTCACCCCGTGTTTAGAAACCATGTACAAGTAAAAAGGGGCTATGAACTCACCTTAGCCACGAGGTAAGTCAATCATGGTACTCAACAACTGAGTAGAAACGGTAGTGGTAGACGATCACCGACGATATGGATGCCCGGGAAAACACGAAAACCGTAACCTATCAAAATAAGGTGCGCGTTAAGACTCGAACTCGAGTATTGATATGTACCAAATATAATATGACTAAAATGTTTTCAAAGTATACACGTTTCAAAACCATTTACACGAATCAAATGAATACATTTATCCAACGTTACACGTTAAAACACTTGAACACTTGAAAATGACTCGTCATACGACGCCAAGTCAACGCAAGTCAAACTATCCTTTACCCTTACTTGGACCAGTAGCTAAGTCATTTATATAATGACTAAGCACTTGAATAAGTCATCATGTCCGATGATGAAAACTCAAACTCACGCAACACAAACATTGAACTACGTGTCCAAAATAAAATCAGCAAGTACACCCCGAATGTACACACCGATCTACCCTATCTAGACTTGTCCATTTTACATAAAAATTGGTGTCAAGGTCACTTATAACCTGTATAAGACCTCAACAAATTTTGAGCCAAAGTTCACACTTTAAAATCCATCAGCTCGACACTTTACCCGACTCCAAATTTAGGACAGATTTGTACACTTGTTTTGTAAAACCGTTTGGACCACTTTACAAAGTACAAACTCGACAATCCGTCATTTGAAACCACTACTAGACTCATCAAAATCAGTTTGTAAACATTAAAAATCAGTAGCATCAACTATCTAACCAAGCCTAAAGTCCCTGAGAGTCGACCCAAAATCAGCCACAATTTCGGATTGTGCCGACTTGCGTCTCCCGGTACACGAAAACTAAAACTAGCATAACTTTTGACTCGTAATGACTTAGAAGCTCTATCTTATACCAAAACGACCGTCTCGGAAAACTCTACAACAATATCAAGTAATCTTAGTCTTTCACAGACCTTAAACCTACAAAAAATCTATTTAATACCTGCTGTCCCAAAATAGCCTTTTAGAAAACAAATCAAATTCATTTTTCACTCAAAACCAATCATTTCCATACCCCTAGGATCACATAACATCATTCCCATCAACCAAACATACTCCTAAAACACATGCATGTAAAATTTAACAAAATCAAAGATCAAAAATCAACCTTTTTAGGATCAAAACATGATGATCTTACCAAAAATAATACATGCAAGATGATTTAAACATCATCCACCATGAAATAATAAAATCTTCAAATTTTGATGCATGTTCATGATTTTTATCATTATAATCACAAGAAAATATTAGAGATGGGACTTTAATTTGTTTTGATTGATTCATAGAAGAAATCAAGATTTTTGGTTGATTTTGGTATGTAGGGGTGGCGGAAAAATGAGGGGTGGGGAGAGAGTATGTGATTTTTTTTAACTTGTGTAATGTGTGTGTTTGTGTGAAAGAAAATGGCTATTTATATGGTGGTTTAAGTGGAGGGACCAATCTTGCCAATTTTGAAACTTGTGGACCTAAAAACAATTAATAGTTTTTAAGGGTAGAAAATGGTTATTGGTAAATATTGAAAATATTTACGGGGCTCGGGTTTCGTAAAAATACTTTTCAAAAGTTACAATGCATCATAAAAATGATTATACGATTTCCCGACACGACTTAATACGTAATTAAAACGACATCATCGAAAATATTAATTATCGAAACAATCGATAAATATACGTAAACTTTTGGGCATCCGTCGGTATCGCGATCACTAGGAATTCTCGTTGTACGTTGATTTTGAATAAACTCGTTGTAAACGCACGCGGGTGATTTTAAATCAAAAACTTTGATTTAAATTAAACATGGAAAAATAAAATAAAAATTTTATAATTCCATAGAAAGTATTTATCGATGATCAGAAAAATATTTAAAAAGTATAATTTAAAAATCTCAGGATTTACATATAGCAATACAAGAAAACGTAATACGTTGGAAAATTCAAGAAGCACAAATAAAAAGAATAAAATAATGCTGGGAAAGTACTGGTTCTCACAGAGGGATTGCTTATATACTTGGTAATGCCTGGAAAACTGTAAACTGAGGAAAACAAAAGGTTTATAATCAAGGTCAGAAAAATGATAGCAAGGAGGCATGACAAAGAGAAGGTGTTGAGCTCCTCAAGAGTAAAGAGAGAGCAATGGAGGCCTGAGGGCTATGTTATCTTTTGTTTCAATGTTTTTTTCTTGTATTAGAGTGATAGGTCATGTAATGATGAATAAAGTGATGTACTTTGTTAAAAACAAAACTCTTCATCAGTAGCTTAGTTAGTATGAGAAGAAGCCTCTTTGCTCACTTATTACAAAATAGACTTAGGCATATTTCATATCCAAATAGGGGGAGATTGTTAGGTCAGCCTTGTATAGATTGATCTCACTGATGGCTAATTATGTACAAGGTGATCTCTCTGATGGATATGGATATCAATACGCCTAAGTATATTGTTTAACCTTGAACATTATGAAGTCACTGAGTGAACAGTCACTCAGTGAGTTGCCTTCAAGAGCTCAGCCTGAGTCTAAGAGAAAGAATCGAGTATTCAGTGAGGCAAAACTCAATGAATGATGTACCTGAAATGAAGAAGAAGGTGATGGGTTCAGTGAGTGATGACAATAACTCACTGAGCCCCATACGATCTCCCTGAAGGACTAATGTCATATTAAAGACTGAAGAAAAGGCGGGATAAGTTTGAAGAAGATAAGATGTAGTACACACACGCTTATCGTGACTTACCCTTTTAGGTTAGAAAAGGGTACTAAGCTTGTAAAGGACTTTGTCCTCATACCTATTTTAGGTTAAGGCAAGTCTATACCTTGTACCTCAGCTAAAGACAAGAATTGTACATGGCAATTCTTTGTCACGTACCTAGCCTTCTAGTCTATAAATAGGATGCATTATAAAAGAGAGAATCAAGTTTGTGCATTCAATGCTTTAGTCATTCACAAACAGATTCTCTCTTCCAAATACGATAGAAAGCACTTGAGTTTTAAACTCATGTTGACTTAATCGTCGAACATATTAATCGCTAGGATTAATATTGTTCGCTAGTGAGGAGATCGCAGACACACATTGTCTATTCAATCTCTATTGTAGTTTCACATGCAATAGGGTATATTCTTTGAATAGTAAGAGTTAAACGTTGAAAAATCATTTGTGTCTTATTTACTGTATTATGGTGTTTAGTTGCATTACTTTACTAGTGACATGTTTAATACATGTACCATCAACAAAACCCATTTTAATTTTACCCTTAAGAGCAATTTTCATAGTAGTAGACCACATTTTATAATTGTTAGACCCGGTCAACCTTAAACCAAGGATAGATAAATTACTACTATTATTAGTTTGAAAAAACAATGAATTACGAGCATCAAGAGCATTAATCAATATCACCCAGGATGAAACCAAGTAAACCATAAATAGATAGACAGGCAAACAAGCAAACAAGAAGACCATGCGAACAATAACATAAAATACAACTAAAAAAACCGAAATAGCAATAAAAAAACAAAAAATAACAAACTCCTAGTCAATTAGAGTTCCCATGCATCCTAGCCACTAAAGTGACAGGTCAACGATAGGAAACTGATTAAGAGGATAAAGATAGCAACAAATCTATGAAGCAAAACTCTCTAACACCAAAATCACCACACCAATAGTGCCTCTAGCCCTAATCTCTACCAAACTAAGCAAGAAAATAACCCAAGAAATAAAAAGAGTGTGAGAGGTGTTACAGAGCTCGAAAGTTATTAGAAAAACCAACGGAAACACCAATCCCCCCCCTTCTTGATTCACTTAGTCAAGAAGAGAGAGAAAGTCCTAGAAATGCTCCAAGAATCAACAGACAATCGATCCCCAAAATAGGCAAATTAAGGTTTCAAAAAATACCCTAATCTACACAGTTCAAGAACGTCAATCATCAATTAAATCACAATTGGATCAAGATCCTACCACCAGAAGACCCCAAAACACGTCTAGGATCAAAAACCCCAATTAAGATGAAACCCTACGTTTACAATGAATCCAAAATTAACAAGCAAGATGACTGCTAGCTCTAATACCATGTAAAAATAAAGAATCACAACACAAACACCAATATTATCATCCAACCGAGTGTAACACCAAAATATAATATCACATCCAACAACAATACCTCACTAGAATACTCTCAGTACCAGAACAATCACAAGCTCAAGACGATTTTGATAACCAGACTAATATACTAGACCAATACCAGAAACCTAATCTAGAGAGATGAATACACTGCGTGTTTTGATGAGAGATAACAAACAATCAATATAAATGAATGAATGAACAATTGGAGAGGAGATATATATACTTCTAAGTTCCACTTCAGTCCTACAAGAATAGCATCTTGTCAAACAATACAAACTATATACAATAAGTACAAAATAATCCCTATTCATACACACAAACTAAAATGCCTGCAGACCAACGATACTTTCAACATCAAATTTATTATGAAGATTTAATTATCTTGAAATTTATGTTACCTTTAGTCTTATAAATAAATTTTTATGAGTTTGAGTTGATGTACTATAATTAAAAGTGTTGTTTTAAAAAGAAAGTAAAAATTGTCATTGCACCACTCTTAAGTACTTGAGATGTGTTTTACGTGATTAGGCATATATAAAATTTGTGTTGATTTAATTATTCATGTTTCATATCCCACTCGTCGACTTACAAGACGTTCCCCTTGTAAAAAGTTCAAAGTACTCGTATTGTTGCATTCCATGCATCGTCCAACATTGATATAATGATATATATGTTGTCCTCGATCTCCACCGAGCTATTGCTGTTAAATATTATTATATGTAAACATTAGCATCAAATATTCATGAGAAACACATTCAACTATCATGCCACAAGATCTTAGAATACAATAATAACCATACCGATAAGACGAAACAAGAACAACATACTAGAAGCCGTAGCGGATGCTGACATGATGTAGGCAACACTTTGAACACTACTAGTTTCTCACCCTTAACCCACTTTAATGTGGAGAGCTTGATGGATAGCTAAAATGATTCTACTTGTAATTTGTGTGTGTTGGGTAAGGAGAGGACTAGACATGTATATAGTCTTAAGAGTAATTATATCCATCAATACTAACAAATAAAATGGTTTAAGAATTTCAGTACCATTAGGAGTAATCATAATTATATTGAATTGACATGATTACACATATATAACCTACAATTCAAAATATAGGGTAATTATGACTTAGCTTAATGTCATAATCTTACATTCTTCCACTTGACATGATATTTCTACATGGTACAACATAAGGCTAGCAAATCAAATCTTAGTAACCGTCATCATATATCTCAACACATCGATTCACATAATGGGGATTATGGCGGTCATACACACTATTTATCGTATACTCCTTTCCATATATCACAACATTTTGAACTCATCATGCTAGATTCATAAGTTATATATGAATAACATACATTCCACATACTTGTTATAATAATACATAAAATTTCTTATTTCGACCATAGATGCATGCTTAACATAATGAATGAGAAATAAAACCAGAAACATTTTTATTGAGCTCAAGAGTGTTAGAACATCATAACTAGTTATCAATACAACCAAGACCCAACCTAGGAAAATGTTGCGTAAATGTCTTTGGTGGTAAACCTTTGGTAAGAGGATCCGCAATCATTAGATCCGAACTAATATGTTCGAGATACACTCTTTGTTTTTGAATTTTGTCTTTCACGATAAAGAATTTTAGATCCATGTGTTTTGCACCTTTAGAGTATTTATCGTTCTTTGAGAAGAAAATTATTGCGGTATTATCACAATACATTTTCAGCGGCTTGCTTATAGTTTCGACAACCCCAAGCCCTGAAATTATTTTCGCAGCCATAATGCATGAATAGTATCCTCATAACAAGCTACAAGTTCTGCTTCCATGGTAGATGCATCAATGATAGATTATTTGGCGCTTTTCCAAGAAATAGCTCTTTCAACCAGTTGAAACACATAGCCAAACATTGACTTTCCACTATCCTTGCATCCATCATAATCATAATCAACATATCCAACCACTTCTAAGTGATTAGACCTCTTATAAGTAAGCATATAATCCTTTGTTCCTTTAAGATATCTCAATAATTTCTTTGCAGCTTTCCAGTGATTAATACCAGGATTACTTTGATATCTAAAAAGTATCCCGATCACAAAACTAATGTTGGGTCTAGTGCAAGTTTGTAGATACGTTAAACTGCCTACAATTGAGGCATATGGAATGCTTTCCATTCCTTCTGTTCCACGTCATTCTTTGGACATTGTTTAAGACTAACCGTGTCTCCCAGTTGAATAGGGACTATACCATCTGTAACATCCCGCCTACTCAGACCACAATATTGTCCGCTTTGCCCGCAAGCTCACGGCTTTGCTTTGTGGCCCTCTTGTGAAGACTTCCCGGCAGGTCACCCAAGCCAGTACTACTCTTCCATGAGCACGCTTAACTGCCAGTTCCTGAGAACCCTACGTGCAGTAGACCACAAAACGCGTTGTGTCATGAGAAGGCGACTGTTATCTTATGAACCATGGATCTCTCCTGGCCACAGCCGATGTGGGATTTGCCTAGGGTGTCACAATCACCCCCCTTCGGGACTCATCGTCCTCGATGAGGTTTGCCCCACCATCCCGAACGGCTCAGGAGTGGCTCTGATACCACTTGTAACATCCCGCCTACTCAGACCACAATATTGTCCGCTTTGCCCGCAAGCTCACGGCTTTGCTTTGTGGCCCTCTTGTGAAGACTTCCCGGCAGGTCACCCAAGCCAGTACTACTCTTCCATGAGCACGCTTAACTGCCAGTTCCTGAGAACCCTACGTGCAGTAGACCACAAAACGCGTTGTGTCATGAGAAGGCGACTGTTATCTTATGAACCATGGATCTCTCCTAGCCACAGCCGATGTGGGATTTGCCTAGGGTGTCACACCATCTGAGCATCTGCGCATATTGAATCTCTTAAGAATTTTATCGATATACGCAACACTTTGAACAACTTCCTCATCAAGATTTCCATTCAAAAAATCAATTTTCACATCCATTTGATGTAGCTCTAAATCAAAATGAGCCACTAGTGCCAATATTATTCTCAACGAATCCTTCTTTGAGATGGGTGAAAAGTCTCATGGTAATCAACGCCGCTTTTCTGAGTACAACCTTTGGCTACAAGTCTAGCTTTATATCTTTCAACATTGCCTTTAGAGTCGTGTTTGGTCTTATTGACCCATTTATACCTAACTCGTTTAGAACCTTCTAGCAAGTTTAGAAGATCCCAGACTTTATTTTGAGCCATTGATTTGAAGTCTTCTTTCGTAGCATCCATCCATAAATCAGACTTATCACTTTTTAAGGCATGTAAAAATAATACATGATCATTATAAATACCAATATCAAAATCTGTCTCTTGCAAGTAAACAATATAATCATCAGAAATAGCTGATTTTCTAACCCTTCTAGGTTTGTTTAATGTTATTACAACTGGTTCACTTGTTTGAGTTGGCAATTTATTTTCTTCATAGGGTGTGTGTTCATTATTCAAATTTTGTTCTTGATTTTGAGATACAGGAAGCACATCTGGTGTAGGTGTGGATTTATAAACATTCATGGGAGATGGATCATCATCCCTTATTTCATTCATATCCACAACTTGATTTTCAACACTCCCACTAACTTCACCATTTTCTAAAAATTTGGCATTGCCTGTTTCAACAATTCTAGAACTGTGGGTGGGACAATAAAACCTATACCTTTTGGACTTCTCTGGGTAACCAATGAGGTGATCGCTAACGGTTCGAGAATCCAGTTTCTTTTCTTGTGGATTGTAAACTCATGCCTCTGATAGACAACCTCAAACGTGTAGGTGTCTTAGACTAGGTTTCCTTCCAGTCCATAACTCAAATAGAGTTTTGGGAACTGTTGTCCCAATATTTATTATGATTCTACACGAATAAAGAAAAAAGAAATGTAGATAAAAGATAGAAGATTTTAGAGAGAGAAAGTAGTGAGAGAAAGTAGAGAGAAGTGTGTGTGAAACTTAGATGAGATTAGATTAGAAAATGAGACAACCAACACCCTTCCTAACATGCTAGGAAGGGTATTTATAGCCTTTGCCTACATGTGGCTTAATGGGCTATATGTTTGATTGGGTCGGGCTTGAATAAAATGCTTAGTACCTTGAAAGAGGCCTTTTAAGCTAGCCATCAAGCTCGTAATGTCACGACTATTTTAACTAACTATTACAACGCTCTAATAAATATTACAATATAAACCTATGACCGAACATTCTTGTTTGACTCAATATTTTGAGGCTAACAATCTCCCCCAATGTGAGGTCATTCCTCTTCGATATTTGGAGATCTATGGAGATTACGAATTTCATCATAAATGAGTCTTGA
This sequence comes from Glebionis coronaria, assembly GCA_025667525.1. Classification (NCBI taxonomy): domain Eukaryota; kingdom Viridiplantae; phylum Streptophyta; class Magnoliopsida; order Asterales; family Asteraceae; genus Glebionis; species Glebionis coronaria. Next base: position 24,221,142 of record CM046880.1, read on the forward strand.
ACGTGTATTAGTAGTCTTGTTCCTTCATGCTGTGATCTTTGAGCCTTTGTCGTTGTCTTTCGACTTTGTCTTTAAACTTGAGATATTCAAATCATTCTTGACTTGTCTTTGCCATCTTGCGATCTTGTGTCTTCATCCACATGCTCATACCTTGCACTATCTTGAAAGCTTACTAACAATCTCCTTTGAATAGAGGTCATTCCTCTACATTAATTGTTAAGGAAGATTTTGATCATCAGAGTTACAGAAGTCTTTAGCTTTCTTGATTGTTGAATGTCTTTGGGCATGAGAATATGGTTTTGAATCTTCGACTTTGCTGAGTACACCGTAACGCCACCTTCTTGAGACAAAACATAGACACGGACTGAATGGCTTTGACATTCGTCCTAAATCGGTAGCGTTTTACCTCCGGTCGGTGAAGACCGTTACACGATATATAAATATCGTACCTATGATAGGTAGATTCAATTAAGAACCTCCTTGACAAGGTTTCGCGACTGTACTAGCCGTTCTCTTTACTCGACTGTCTCAAAGCAAGACTGCGTACATAAAGAGTGAATCAATTGGATAGATATCCGCTTGATTAAATTTGTCAATTCAAATTCCTAGAACATGTTTGATTCATTAAGAATCTTACCATTGTTGCTTTCCAGCTAACACAAGCTTGATTCTTAAGAATCTCGCAAGTTACCTACCATAGCGCTATTTGATGTTGACGCTAGAAGGATTTCCATTCATCACTGTGAATATTAATGAATATCACTCTGAATGTTCTGGCAAAACCATAAAGATATTACGTAGAAGCCTAAAAAGAGTTTGAATCGATAAAGAAACAAACCACTGTTGCTTTTCAGTTTTACATATGTTCAATTCATAAAGAATCTTACACATGACCTACCGCAGTGCTGTTTGATGTTAACACTGGAAGGATTTCCACTCATCATTGTGAATACTAGATAGTATCACTCTGAGTGTTCTAGCAATATCGCAAGGATATAGCGTAGGAATCTCTTGATCTTCATCTGTGTGTCCTAACGAGATTTGATTGATCTCTTGGCTCTAGACTCGATTTGTGCACTTTTGGTGGTTGGAGGCAGGAGCAGATGCCACCTATTCAATATCAACTATCTCGGAGTGAGAGAGTAATACAAGGTTTTTAGCCAAGTATGAAATAAATTCGTTCCAAATCTTTTCGAATTGATTATTGGAAGAAAGTGCGACTCAGTCGTTCTTGGTGGAAAATAAAAGGTTTGGTTATCTATTCTACTAAAAGTAAAAATGTCGTTGAAAGCTTGAAAATTTAATCTAAGATAAAACAAGTTAAAACAATGCTAAGTAAAAAGGCGGGAAAAATTAAAGTTGGAAAATAGAAACAATTCAGAAAACTACCCATTACACTAAGTCTGGAAATTGGAATTTCGGAAAAATGGATTTTCGGAATAATGGGTGATTTCAGAGAAATCTTCGGAATAAAGCTTTTTTCAGAAAAAGAGGTTTCTTCGGAATAACAAAGTTTTCAGAGAAATTGGGTTTTTCGGAAAATAGACTTTTTCGGAATAAACACGATTTTCGGAAATTTTGATGATTTCGGAATAACACACATTTCAGAGAAAATGGATCTTCGGAAAAATGAAGTTTTCAGAAAAAGTAGTATATTCGGAATAAGGAAGTTTTCAGAGAAAGAGGTTTTTCGGAAAAAAGAGAATTTCAGAAAAATTATGATTTTCGGAATGACACACTTTTCAGAGAAAATGGATTTTCGGAAAAAGAAGGTTTTCAGAAAAAGGAGTGTTTTCGGAAAAATGACTTTTCATAGAAATGATGAATTCAGAGAAATGGTAATTTCGGAAAAATTATGAATTCAAAGAAAGGGACGATTTCAGAGATCTAAAACCCTTTTCCGAAATTGTTTAAACACAGATACAAATAAGCAGTTAAATCGAAACTTAAGAAATAAGCCACTAATAAGCATAAACCAAATAAGCAATTAACCAAAACTTTAACCAAATAAATTTTAAGAAGAACAAAACAAGCCACAAGTTAAAAACTATAAAAACACTAAATAATCAAAACATTTAAATAAACTAATAAGCAATCCTATTAATCTATCAAAACAACTTAATCAAAAATAAGCCAAACACTAAAAGATTAATAACCACAATAAGCTCAAAACATCCACCACATCAAAACTACAAGATCAAACAAGATCAATAACAAGAACAAATCAATCACATAATCAAAGAGATGAGATTAACTACATGATTATCAAGATTAAGAAAGGTAGAATGATAATTAAGAAAATAAGCTTGATTGATTAAAGATGAATATCAAAAGATTACAAGATTAATGGAAAGATTAATGAGTTTGAAAGAAAAACTAGAGAGAAAAATAAAAAACACTTAAAAATAACTACCACTACTAAAAACTAAAACACCTAACACCCTCCTAATGACATATTAGGAGGGTATTTATAGGAGGTGAGGAGACTGCATGCTTAAGCTATCTAATTTCTTTCTTCTCGACACGACTCGACTTAATTTCTTTGTCTTTCTCGACGTCGTCTCGGGATTAGTCGATATAAATTGAACTTTCTTATAATTTTCTTCTTTAATTAGACTTGAGTTCTTCGACTTCATTAAACTTCCGTCTTTAGACTTTTTCTTCGATAAATCTTCAGAATAGGCCTTGGACTTCCGTTCTTTTTGCATTCTCGATCTTTCGACTTCGTCTTTAGTCTTTTTCTTCGATAAAAGCCCGTGATAGCCCATGTTTTCTTCCTTTTGCATCTTTTGGTCCTAAAACACAATAAAAACACAAACCACGCATAATTCTGACTTTTACGACATAAAATACACGTTTTGGTAAAAGGATAAGTATTTTCACACTTATTAAATCCCCTACACTTGACCATTGCAATGTCCTCATGCAATGCACTAATTTCAAAGCACGGTTTACATTTTTCATCATAGATAACCCACCTTGTCCTTTATTAAATACTAAATACTAAGAAAAACTAAAAGAACAAAATAAGTAAGAAATCAATGACTTACATTGGGGTTTTAGGTTGTCATGAATGTTCATCATTCTCAAGTTTCACGTTCCCCACACCAAGCTTAAAAACGAGATCATTGTTATTATAAGTTAGCAAACTAACACGAACTCATGTGGCCCAATTATTCACTTAGACTTCCTTATTCATAGGTGTATCTCTTATATTTTAATAATGTCTTAAATGATCACGAGGATGCATTGTTTGACTTATTTCAATAGTTATTTAGGCAGAAAATAAAGTGGGACGATTTAATCAATAGTTAGCTAAAGGACAAAATCTTTTAAAACTGCTTATCGGGACCTTTCAAAGTTCATATCTTGGCATAACTCGTTTCACGATTTGAGACCTTTCTCGGACCGATATTTGGCAGCGACTTCATACTTCAAATCTTTGAGAGACGTTCTTGAAATTATGGTCTTCTCTTCATAATAGGAATTTCGTCACTTGAAGTTTTGAGAGATTCTTCATATTTGGACCACGACTTCTTCATTTTTCTCCAATCTTTACTTTGGACTTTGATATACAACGATCCGCCTCCTTTTAGGACTTGGATCTTTTTATCCTCATACCTTGTTAGGGTCTTTTCGGATAGACTTCTCCATGATCTTTAGGGGAGTATTTGCTTTTCGTCATGTGTCTCGATCCTTCATATTGATTTTCGATAAATGATTCTTCACATCACTTTTGGATCTTTAGCAACAAAATGTAGCCCTCATGCCTTGTTAGGGCCTTTTCGGACTCGCCAATCTTAGCAAGCGATGGGAGAATAGGCTTATAATCAACTCACATAAATTCACGAAAGAATTCCAAACTTATAATTGACTCTATCATCTCTCGTTCTCCACAATTTAAAATCTCAAGGAATGAGACTCGTGGATGCTTAGCCAATTAAATCAAAGTTTTAGGTTTTCGATTCATCTATAGGATCTTGCAAATTCTTAGACTTTTTCAAGTTTAGAAATCGCATTTTAAAGCTCCCTTGATAAATGACTCTCTAGGATCAATTATAGGAACTTGCGAAAAGTTCTTGTTCTTAACCCGTGAGAGTTAAGACTTTCGCGTTTTAAAGTTCCCTATATAAAAGCCTAGCAAAACTTGACTTAAACACGTTAAGGATACTAGCTAGAGTAAACTTAGATAAGTAAACTCGGGTTGAGTCAAAATATTCACGACTTTGAAAAATTAAAACCACTTTATTGAAAATTAATTCTAGCAAGGAAAGAAAATAACCATAACAAAGTCCCCCTACACTTGATATAAACATTGTCCTCAATGTTTAAGCATGTGGGAGTAAACTCCCCTACACTTATGACATTATGCACTTAGTTTAAATCTTGCTAAGGAAAGGACAACTGTAGTGATTTCAATGTGAACATATGAGATATGAAATATTGAATCACGACAGTTTTAGGATAGAACCGGGAAGACGGGAACACGGGATCACGGTTCGTCAAAAGTCATCGAGAATGGATCTTTGAAGCTTTAATCCCTGTACAGAAGAAGAAACAAGACAACAAACACATACGGGGCTCCCCCTACACTTATTATGAAAACGGTAAAGGATAGATCACGGGTTGCCTCCCGAGAAACGCTTGTTTTTTATAACCGAGTCACGAGCCTGACTCGACCCAAAACTAGTTCATGGGAAACGTGGTGAGGGATGGAATCATCTCATGAGAGATGTCCTCACCAAAGTACAACTTCACACGCTGGCCATTCACCTTAAAATTGGGCCCATTTGGCTGAGAAAGCTCAATGGTGCCATAGGGAAAGACTTTGGCGATGGTGAATGGACCAGACCAGCGGCTCTTCAACTTGCTCGAGAAGATCTTCAACCGAGAGTTAAAAAGTAAGACTTGATCACTAACGTGGAACTCTCGGTTCTTAATCCTTGCATCATGGATGATCTTGGTCTTCTCCTTGTAGATCAGTGAGTTCTCGTAAGCTTCATTCCTCAGTTCATTAAGCTCGTTGAGTTGAATCTTTCGAAGATCACCGGCTTTGTTGATGTCGAAGTTAGCCCACTTCAAGGCCCAGTATGCCTTATGTTCCAGCTCGATAGGGAGGTGGCATGCTTTCCCGTACACAAGACGATAAGGTGTACAACCAATCGGGGTCTTATAAGCGGTACGGAAAGCCCACAAAGCATCATCTAACTTATCGGCCCACGAGGCACGATGCTCTCCCACAGTACGCTCAAGAATTCTCTTCAATCCACGGTTAGATATCTCGGCTTGACCATTGGTTTGAGGATGATAAGCGGTGGAAAGACGGTGGTTGACACCGTACTTAGCCATGACTCTTGTGAATTGATCATTGCAAAAATGAGTCCCGCGGTCACTGATGATAGCACGAGGAACACCGAATCGAGCAAAAAGTTGCTTCAAAAAGTTCACAACCACCCTCGCATCGTTCGTGGGGAGAGCCTTAGCTTCAACCCATTTAGAAACATAGTCAACGGCTACGAGGATGTACTTGTTCCCTTTAGATGATGGAAATGGCCCCATAAAGTCGATGCCCCATACATCAAAGATTTCACATTCTTGTATGAAATTTTGAGGCATCTCATCTTTGTGTGTGATCTTGCCTTGTCTTTGGCAAGCATCACAATGTTTAACCATATCGTGAGCGTCACGGTAAATTGTGGGCCAATAGAATCTAGAGTCGAATACTTTCTTCGCAGTGTAATTGGGACCAAAGTGACCACCGGTGGGTCCTTTATGGCAAGCATCAAGGATTTGTACCGCTGCCGACCCATCAACACATCGACGAATAATCATATCAGCATATTGTTTGAAAAGGTAAGGGTCGTCCCAGAAATAGTGTTCAATGTCTTTAAAGAACTTTTTCTTTTGTTGGGACGTTAACCCTTCCTTGAGAATTCCACTCGCTAATTAGTTTGCAATGTCCGCAAACCACGGGGTGTCATCAAGATTGGAGTTGATAGACATTAAGGCCTCAAGGGGAAAATAGTCATTGATCTCTTGATTCGGATGATCCCCTTGATAAGGATCCTCAAGTCTACTTAGATGATCCGCGGATAGGTTTTCGGCACCCTTCTTGTCACGAATTTCGATTTTAAATTCTTGAAGGAGCAAAACCCAACGAAGAAGTATTGGCTTAGAATCTTGCTTAGTTAACAAGTACTTCAACGCGGAATGATCGGTATACACGATGGTGGTAGAAAGGACAAGATAGGGGCGGAATTTTTCAAAAGCATACACTACAGCTAAAAGCTCTTTTTCGGTAGTGCTATAATGCAATTGAGCCCCCGTCATTGTCTTGCTAGCATAGTGGATTGGTTGGAAGTGTTTGTTCACTCTTTGGCCCAAAACCGCTCCAATAGCAAAATCGCTAGCATCACACATCAATTCAAAAGGTAGCTCCCAATTAGGGGTAACCAAGACCGGTGCCTTAGTTAGATTATCCTTAAGAAGATTGAAGGATTCAAGACACTCTTTAGAAAAGATGAAAGGAGTATCTTTTAACAAGAGGTGGGTCATCGGGCGAGCGATTTTAGAAAAATCTTGAATGAATCGACGATAGAAGCCCGCATGACCAAGGAAACTTCTCACCCCCTTCACAGTTGAAGGTGGAGGCAATTTTGCAATAACATCAACTTTAGCACGGTCCACTTCAAGACCGGTTTTGGAAATTTTTTGTCCAAGCACAATGCCTTCTTTTACCATGAAATGACATTTTTCCCAATTTAGAACAAGGTGAGTGTCTTCACACCGCTTAACCATGCGTTCTAAATTGGCAAGGCAATGAGAGAAAGAATCACCATAAACCGAGAAATCATCCATGAAGACTTCCATAGTTTCTTCAACCATGTCATAGAAGATAGCCATCATACACCTTTGGAAGGTCCCAGGAGCATTGCATAAGCCGAAAGGCATTCTTTTTTAGGCAAATGTTCCTTAAGGACAAGTGAATGTGGTTTTCTCTTGGTCTTTGGGATCGTTGTGAATTTGAAAATACCCGGAGAAACCGTCTAAGAAGCAGTAATAGTCATTACCCGCTATACGTTCAAGCATTTGGTCCATGAAAGGAAGGGGAAAATGATCCTTTCTCGTAGCATCATTGAGTTTGCGATAGTCTATACAAACTCTCCACCCTGTAACGAGACGAGTAGGAATCAACTCGTTGTTTTCATTGGGAACAACGGTGATTCCGCCTTTCTTAGGCACACAATGGACGGGACTAACCCATGGTGAATCCGAGATAGGATAGATCATTCCCGCATCAAGAAGTTTAATAACCTCTTTTTTTATTACGTCATGGATCTTTGGATTCACCCTTCTTTGGCTTTGAATAGTGGGTTTAAAGTCGTCCTCCATGAGAATTTTATGTGTGCAAAAGTGAGGATCAATTCCACGAATATCGGAGATTTTCCACGCAATAGCTTGCTTGTGATTCTTCAGCACGGCGATAAGTCGGGATTTTTCTTCCTCTTTCAAGTCCTTAGCGATGATGACGGGTGACTTCTTGTTGTCTTCAAGGAAAACATACTCGAGATGAGATGGTAGGTCCTTAAGCTCTAAATCCGAAGGATTTTCGATGGAAGGCGTACTCAAATTCGGTTCATCGATAGAGATGTCCTTAGGAGATGGTGGAGAAATATGGTCCTCATTGAGAAGTTTCTCAATGGTACGAATGTCTTCATCCCAATTGGAGGGAGAATCGTCATATTGCAAGTCCACATCTCCCAAAGTCGCTTCAAATTCTTTCAAGATGAAATCACTTTCTCCAAATGGAGTTAGTGATGAAGCAATAGAGGCAACGGTCTCAACAGTGGGTAGAGAAGAAGAACCACTTTTACAAGCGTCTTTGAAATGTTCTTCACAAGCCTCATCAAGAACGTCAATGAAATTAACACTCTCGTTTTCAGAAGGCTGCTTAGAAAGTTTACCCATGTTGAAGACGATTTTATCGTCACCAACTCTCATGATTAATTCGCCCGCGGCTACATCAATGAGAGTGCGACCGGTCCTCAAGAATGGACGTTCAATGATTAATGGAACACGGGGCTCCATCTCGTAGTCAACGACAACAAAATCCGCCGGAAAGGTGAATTTGTCGACACCAACGAAGACGTCTTCGGCTATCCCCACTGGATAAGCAACCGTGCGGTTAGCTAATTCCAAAGTCATTCGTGTGGGGACTAGCTCGGGTAGAGACAATTGCTTCCAAACGCTTAAAGGCATTAAGTTTATACTAGCACCTAGATCGGCTAGGGCCATTCAATTCTCTACCCAGGGAAGTTGCAAGGAACCAAAAAACGACCCGGATCACCAAGTTTGGTTGGTAATTTCCTTAAGAGCACTGCAGAGCAATTCTCATTAAGTTGGGTCTGAGCAATATCGAGAAGTTTCTCCCTGAGAAGATCTTTAAACATTTTAGCATATTTCAGCATGTGAGCGAGAGCCTTAGCAAATGAGATATTGAAATTCAGTTGTTTAAACATTTTGAGGAAGTTAGAAACCTGAATATCATCCTTGTTCTTCAATTTCTCTTTCCTCAACCTCGAAGGATAAGGTATATTGGGTTGAGATGAAGGCTTTGGGATAGAATTCTCATTCACATCCTTGGGTGGTGGAGGGGTAGAAGTAGAAGGTGGTGGAATTGGAGAAGTAGAAGCTGGAGGTGTTGGAGAAATAGAAGGTGAAGGAACTAGAGAAGGAGACTCGTTTTTCTTTGTCACAATCACCGGTGTAGGTGTAGGAAGCTCGGGTTCCTTTAAACCTTTTCCACTTCGAGTGGTGATTGCTTTCATCTCCCCTCTTGGATTAGCAACGGTGTTACTCGGAAGAGAACCCGAACCAGAGGCTTGATTACTTGGGAAGAAACTAGCCATCATGTTCCTTAAGTCGTTCGTTTGACTTGTAAAAGAGTTTCGCATATCAGCTCGAAGATCATTCCCTTGCTTCACCATATCTGCTTTCATGTTGGCCATTTCCCGCTGAAGATTTTGCACTATCGCATCATTAGTCCTCATGTAGGTTTCAACCTCTTGGTGTAATGCAGTGGGTTGGTTGGGAGGAGCATTGTAGGCGGGTGGTTGATAAGCAGGTTGTTGGTAAACTTGGTTGTTTCTTTGAGGTGGATATGGATTTCTTTGGTTTTGATATTGATTTGGAGCACGAGGTTGGTTTTGATTGTTGCGGTTGAGGTTGTTTGGGTTTTGTGGGGGAAAACTGGGAGGTGAAAGAAAGTTGTTTGAGCGATAGCTAAGCAAATTGCGGTCGCCTTGAGGACGTGCTTGATAGCCTCCTGTAGAATAGGTACCGTTGGCGGCATACACATTTTCCGGATTGTCATGAGTCAAAGGACAATCGGTGTATGAGTGAGATCCCCCGCATATTTCACATGATTGAGTCATAGCATTAACTTGGGCATTGATAGCTTTGGTATTGTTTTCGGCTTGGAGAGCAAGTGATTCAACAAGCGAAGTAAGCTTATCAATTCTCTTGTCGCTCTCATTAGTGCTAGAACTAGCCACATTGGTCCGAACACTCTTGGTTCGCACTCTAGACTTGTTCTCAATAATATCCCAAGCGGCATTAGCAGACTTAACCAAAATGTTACCCCCCGAGGCACTATTTAGTGAATCTTGGTCATTCATGCTTAAACCATTGTAAAAAGTATTGATTTGATGTACTTTTGTTAAACCATGTTGTGGACACTTTCTTAAAAGTTCCTTACAATGGTCCTAAGATTCACTAAATGTCTCACCGTACTTTTGTTCAAAAGTAATGATTTCATTCCGCAAAGCGGTAGTATGTGAGGGTGGGAAAAAGTAGTTGATGAATTTGGTCTCTAAATTCGTCCACGTAAGAATACTTTGTGGCGGTTCCTTATCAAGCCAATGTCGGGCTTGTCCCTCTAAGGAGAAAGGAAAAAGTTGCAAGCGAATTACCTCTTGTGATACCCCATTATATTTAACCGTATTGGTGAGTTGAAGAAACCTTTTAATGTGGTCATGAGGATCATCAATTGAATGCCCCAAGAAAGGTTGAGCAGAGACCATTTGAATGAAGTTGGATTTAAGCTCAAAGTTGTTGGCTCCAATCTCGGGTATGACAATAGCATCGGTGTTTTCCTCTACGTGCGATTGCAAAATCTCGATCATTGGTTGATTGTCCATGGTGACAATAGGTTGAGTAATGACTTCGGCTTGAGCTACTTTCTTCTTACGAGCACGAGTACGCATGCACACCTACAAAAGGAAAAGAAAAATATACAATAAATATTTTTGGTTTTTATGGTTTTTCAATTTTTTTTTGTATTTTTGAAATTTTTAATTTTTATGGATTTTTGAAAATTTTAAAGCAAGGAAAATAACGTTCAAAGATGAACGGATCCCAAAATCCAACGCGTCTCTCACTTAAAACCGTTAATCTTAACGAAAAGAGCCGGCAGCGGCGCCATTTAATACAAGGTTTTTAGCCAAGTATGAAATAAATTCGTTCCAAATCTTTTCGAATTGATTATTGGAAGAAAGTGCGACTCGGTCGTTCTTGGTGGAAAATAAAAGGTTTGGTTATCTATTCTACTAAAAGTAAAAATGTCGTTGAAAGCTTGAAAATTTAATCTAAGATAAAACAAGTTAAAACAATGCTAAGTAAAAAGGCGGGAAAAATTAAAGTGGGAAAATAGAAAAAATTCAGAAAACTACCCATTACACTAAGTCTGGAAATTGGAATTTCGGAAAAATGGATTTTCGGAATAATGGGTGATTTCAGAGAAATCTTCGGGATAAAGCTTTTTTCAGAAAAAGAGGTTTCTTCGGAATAACAAAGTTTTCAGAGAAATTGGGTTTTTCGGAAAATAGACTTTTTCGGAATAAACACAATTTTCAGAAATTTTGATGATTTCGGAATAACACACATTTCAGAGAAAATGGATCTTCGGAAAAATGAAGTTTTCAGAAAAAGTAGTATCTTCGGAATAAGGAAGTTTCCAGAGAAAGAGGTTTTTCGGAAAAAAGAGAATTTCAGAAAAATGATGATTTTCGGAATAACACACTTTTCAGAGAAAATGGATTTTCGGAAAAAGAAGGTTTTCAGAAAAAGGAGTGTTTTCGGAAAAATGACTTTTCATAGAAATGATGAATTCAGAGAAATGGTAATTTCGGAAAAACTATGAATTCGGAGAAAGGGAAGATTTCAGAGATTTAAAACCCTTTTCCAAAATTGATGAAACACAGATACAAATAAGCAGTTAAATCGAAACTTAAGAAATAAGCCACTAATAAGCATAAACCAAATAATCAATTAACCAAAACTTTAACCAAATAAATTTTAAGAAGAACAAAACAAGCCACAAATTAAAAACTATAAAAACACTAAATAATCAAAACATTTAAATCAACTAATAAGCAATCCTATTAATCTATCAAAACAACTTAATAAAAAATAAGCCAAACACTAAAAGATTAATAACCACAATAAGCTCAAAACATCCACCACATCAAAACTACAAGATCAATAACAAGAACAAATCAATCACATAATCAAAGAGATGAGTTTAACTACATGATTATCAAGATTAAGAAAGGTAGAATGAGAATTAAGAAAATAAGCTTGATTGATTAAAGATGAATATCAAAAGATTACAACATTAATGGAAAGATTAATGAGTTTGAAAAAAAAACTAGAGAGAAAAATAAAAAACTCTTAAAAATTAAACTACCACTACTAAAAACTAAAACACCTAAGACCCTCCTAATGACATATTAGGAGGGTATTTATAGGAGGTGAGGAGACTACATGCTTAAGCTATCTAATTTCTTTCTTCTCGACTCGACTCGACTTAATTTCTTTGTCTTTCTCGACGTCGTCTCGGGATTAGTCGATATAAATTGAACTTGTCTTATAATTTTCTTCTTTAATTAGACTTGAGTTCTTCGACTTCATTAAACTTCCGTCTTTAGAATTTTTCTTCGATAAATCTTCAGAATAGGCCTTGGACTTCCGTTCTTTTTGCATTCTCGATCTTTCGACTTCGTCTTTAGTCTTTTTCTTTGATAAAAGCCCGTGATAGCCCATGTTTTCTTCCTTTTGCATCTTTTGGTCCTAAAACACAATAAAAACATAAACCACGCATAATTCCGACTATTACGACATAAAATACACGTTTTGGTCGTGTTATTATTGGAAATAAGTGGTAAAAGGATAAGTGTTTTCACACTTATTAGAGAGTTAATAGAAGTCGTGTTGATCTCCGTGACAATAAAACAAAATTCTTTTGAGAGAAGCCTGAGTCAGCTGGGGAGGGATTGTGCATTACATCACTGGGTCCATGATGTGTTGTCTTCATGATGTGTTGACCCGGTTTCTGCCTAAGTTGTATGGAGGGCTAATTTCTTTACACCCTTTATCCTTACATTTCTTTTTCATTCTTCAACCCCTTCAATGCTTACCAAGACATCATTACTAGCACCTTGTTGTGATTGTTCCAGTGCTAGCATCAGTACTTAGTCGACATTCAGCTACGTTCACATTCTACTCCATCTTTCCTAAGGACTTCTAATAATCTATTGGATTGTCTCTGGGAAGATCCCTCCGGTTCTGGTTAGATCATAGAACTTAAACCTAACCACCCTTTTGACACCAATAACATCATGAATTAAAGATGTTGTGGGTTTTTGATCGTAACCATGAGTGCTTGAGTCTTTAGATCACATTTTAATCACGTTTTCTCCCCTATATCTAATATATAAAATCATTTGATATTAGAGATACCAAATTTGATTAAAATATATTTAGAAAAATAGTCTTAAAAATCTTCGAGAGAAAAATGTGTCAAACTAGCATGAAATTGTTTGGATCGCTCCCCCTCAAAAATTGATCCAATTGAATTGTCATTGTGAGGATGTGATCCACATTAAACTTTTGAGGATATGAGTTGTTGAACACACAATTTTTGAAAGATTTTGAATAATCATTGAAAAACTCTTGAAAAAAAAATATTGTTTAACGCTTTTTGAAAAACTCTATTTCTTTTTGGCGAAGATGTTTTTCTAAAGCATAAAAATTGAGTTCATAGACTTTGAATGTCTTAACAAATCCACTCAAGTGTAAGAAGATTTATCTTCTTTTGCTGAGGGTAAGGGCACTAAATCGTACACTCCCCCGTGAATATGGATCCGGGTTGCAATCTGAAAGTGATTACAAGCCATTGTGTTGAGCTCAAAACGTTGAATGTTTTGTGACAAGCTCAACCCAAGATAGATTGCTCTACCTGTTGTTGGAAAAATTGTCCAAAATAGACGTTTTATTATTAAAAGAATGACATGTTTTGAAAAAATATTTACAACTTTCATTCGGGCTTTATGTACACACCCGTGTCGTTATTGAGCGACATTTCTAGGTACGTCCATATTATCGATATTGAAAGACATGTCGAGAAGAATATTTTTGGATTTTTGAAAGATTTTTAATTTTGTATTTTGCTTTTTCATTAATATTTACATGTAGATGTTTGATAGATGAATCAAGCAGGCTTCTTTGCCAGAATCTCCAGTTCTGCTGGAGTCAAGCATCTCATACCAATTTGCCTAACTAGGTACGCAAACCTCTCTTTCGAAAGAGCTTTTGTAAAAAAGTCAGCTAATTGGTAATCAGTTCCAACAAAGTATAGTTCAACGATACCCCTTTCAACTTGTTCCTTAATGAAGTGATATCTGACATCAATGTGCTTCGTGCGGGAATGTTGTACCAGATTGCAGGAGATGGACGGACTTTGAGTCACAGTACATAGGTACTTTATCAAAGTGGAAGCCATAATTCGTGAGTTGTGTTCTCATCCAAAGAACTTGAGCACAACACACAAATAAAGACACATACTCTGCTTCGGTTGATGACAGTGACGTGCAATCCTGCTTCTTGGAAGACCATCCCACAAGCTTATCTTGACCTAGAAATTATGCACCCCCAGAAGTACTTTTTCGTGTATCAAGACACCCTGCATGATCAGAATCTGAATAGGCCGTTAGAAAGAAACCGGTTTCCCTCGGATACCAGAGTCCCATGTGAATGGTATTCTTAAGGTACCGAAAGATAAGTTTAACCTCCTTGAGGTACTTTTCAGTGGGTCGTGCTTGATATCGTGCACAATAACACGTAGAATGTGATATATCTGGTCGGCTTGATGTTAAGTACATGAGGGAGCCGATCATGGAACGATATCTCGTTTGATCTATGACATCTCCCTCCAAATCAGCATCTAGGGATGTGGTTGATAATGATGTCCCAACGGGGTCACATGAGGTCATACCATGCTTTTTGATTATCTCTTGACAATACTTAGCTTGGTTAATAAAGATACCATTTGGGGATTGGTGAACTTGAATTCCTAGAAAGAATCTTAGTTCGCCCATCATTGACATTTCAAATCTGTTGTGCATTACTTATTCAAACCATTTTGAAAGTTTTGGGTTTGTAGACCCGAAAATAATGTCATAAACATAAATTTGCACAAGCAAAATGTCATCCCCATATTTATAAGTGAACAAAGTTAGATCGATGGAACCTTTTGAGAAACCTTTGGATACCAGAAATTTCGAGAGCTCGTCGTACCACGTCCTTGGAGCTTGCTTGAGTCCATAAAGTGCTTTGTGGAGACGATACACCTTGTCAGGATAATGAGGATTGACGAATCCTTCCGGCTGCATGACATAGACTTCTTCCTTCAAAGGACCGTTAAGAAATGCCGTCTTTACGTCCATTTGATAGATAATAAATCCCTTATGTGCAGCATAAGCAAGGAAAATCTTGACCGCTTCCATTCGAGCTACTGGTGCAAATGATTCTTTAAAATCAATACCCTCTTTCTGGTCATACCCTTTAGCCACGAGCCTAGCTTTGTTCTTGATGATGGTGTTTTCTTCATCCATCTTGTTTTTCCAGACCCATCGAAGATTTAATGGAATTACATCGTAAGGTCTATCAACAAGTTCCCAGACTTTAAGTCTTTCAAATTGAATAAGTTCATCTTGCATCGATTCAATCCAAGCATGATCAGCCATGGCTTCTTTGATGTTTTTTGGTTCAGCTGTACTCACGGCGAGTACGAACATACAAACATCACCATCGGTTTCAAGTTTTCGTCTTGTATGAACGGGCTGTGAAGGGTTTCCAATTACTTGAACCAAAGGATGATATCGGGTCCAATGATGTGTTGAAGGATGTCGTTGATAGAACGTATGCATATTTGACGGATCAACATGGCGAGTAGAAGACTCTCCAGTTTCGTGTACCGGTGTACCAAATGGGTTGATAAATTCGTCTTCGTCATTTAATGCATGTCTGCTTGATTTGTGTTCTCTAGAGCATTGATAGTAGTTCTTGATGTTGTAAGAGCGGTTGTTGATGTGATATTCTGAGGAGGTAAATCTGCAGCAACCCGTGTTGAAGTTGATGAAGTTGTATCCTTTTGTTGACGATGATCGATATCATCATTCGTATCATGAGTGACAGCGGAAGACTTCGATACAACATGTTTCTCCCTCGTGAAATATTCATCATACATTGGTCCATATAATATTTCCAACTCTTCAATTGTCGTGTTGACTATCATATCTGCTCTTGGAAAATTTTCTTGAACCATATTTGAACTAGACGGTTCATTGATGTGGTCTTGAGTTCCGAGTTCCATGCGGTTGTGAACGGAAGTCGTGTGTCGTTGTGGATCGGGACTTAAACTGTTTTGTTCAAGTGCCATCTCTTGTAATTCATCAAATCTGACATGAATATTCTCGATTATCAATTTTGTTCTCTTGTTGTAAACTCTATATCCCTTTGACTGAGTTGCATATCCCACAAGAATGCATGCAACACCTTTCTCTTTCATCTTGTCCAGATTTTCACCATCGCGAATAATGTAACACGTACATCCAAAAACATGAAGGTGTTTGAGTGAAGGTTTTCGATCATGAATTATGTAATATGGTGTCTTTTCGTGTCTTGGGATAATTAAGGATCGGTTTTGTGTGTAGCATGCGGTTGACACGGCTTCGTCCCAAAGGAATAGTGGTAATTTTGAAGCATTTAATAATGTTCGAGCAACCTTAACTAACGTGCGGTTTCGTCTTTCAACAACGCCGTTTTGTTCGGGTGTTCGAGCAATAGTTGTTTCATGTTCAATTCCTTCGGCTTCAAAACAGTTCCTCAGAGTTGAATTCAAAAATTTTGTGCCTCTGTCAGTACGAACCACTTTTACTTGAGCTTGAAGACCACGTTGTATCAGTTTAAGGAAGGTGATGAGAACTTCAGGTGTTTCATCCTTGGACCTCAAGAAGTGAGTCCATGTGTACCTTGAGTAATCATCGATAATTACCATAACATATTTCTTCCCATTGATACTTTGAACACGCATGGGACCACACAAATCTATATGAAGAAGATCTAACCGTCCTTTAGAGCTTGGTGTAGTCTTTGTTTTGAAGCTACTTCGTTTAGCTTTACAAAGCTCACAAGAAGAACAATAATGATCTTTGATGAATTTATAGCTTGGAATGCCTCTCACAATATCTTTCTTGGAAAGCAAGTTGACGGTATCAAAGTTGAGATGAGAAAGACGTTGATGCCATAACCATGTCTGAGTCGTTGAAGCTTTAGCCATGAAGCAAATAGAAGTTGATGAAGTTGTGTCTTGTAGTCAAATTATGTAAAGATCAGTACTCCGTGAGTCGGTGAGTAAATCATTCCCATCATAATCACAAACAAAACATGTCTTCTTTCTGAAAGCAACTTCCAAATCTGCATCACAGAATTGACCAACCGAGAAAAGATTGTGATTGAGCCCTTCGACGTAGTATACCCTTTTTATCGTGATATTCCCCTGAACCAAATCTCTATATCCTAGGATCGGTGCAAATTGATCATTTCCGAATCGGACCGTACCTAGGAATTTCTCCACGAAGTTAATTAGAAGCTTGAGATTCCCCGTCATGTGCTTCGTGCATCCGGAGTCCAGTATGAAGAGAATTATTTGTATCACCTGCAGAAGAGTTATGACACGATGGAGCATTTGCTAAATTGGATACCACAGTAGTTCTGATTGTAGAATCATTAGTGTACTTAGCAACATTTAAAGGCATACTAACACTCGTTGTTACAGTTTCTGTCCTAACTTTAGGCATCCATTTATGTCCTGGAGGACATTGATTAGCAAACCACCATTTCCAAGACTTGTTAGCAGACTCATATAATTCCCTAATTCTGCTTCTAGGCTTCTTAGTGGTGGAGTCTGATGCATTACTTTTCTTAGTGGGGGTTGCACCAGAATGGTTCACTTTGCGTTTGGGTTTACTAGCACTAATAATGAAACACCCCATTTTGGTAAATGGAATGTCACGCATAAATATGGCGTGTCATCAAAGCATACAAGGATAAATGTCCAAAAACAGTACATGACCATAGGGATAACCGGAATCAAACATCGGTTCCCAAACATAATCCCAAAACATAATAAAGCATAAGAAATGAATGAAAGACTAATCAAGCATAAGTATATGAAGGCAAAAGGAAAAGAAGTCTACGGCAGCTTCCATCCTATGCACGTCCTCCAAATGCTCGATTCTATTCTAGAGTACCTGCCGTTTTGGGACATGGAAAGGAAAGTAACGGCTGAGCAAAACGCTCAGTGCACAGATATAGACATAGTATAAATGGCTGAAACATAATAAAGACTTAATAGCATATAGCAGCGGAAATGTATATGTCCTGGAAAACCGGATTATATCTTAGTAAAACTGGTTTTATAGTTTGAAAAGCCTTATGTTTATCTTATAAAAACTGTTTAACATATTTTACCATTAGCCAATATAGGTCATGAAAATCAACGTTGCATGAATACTTGGAGGGGTGACCTTGTCATGCAAATTAGAGAGGCTGCCTCTAATTTAATATACTGGTTTTGGGTAGGAGGGATCAGCTCCTTGTGAAGGATGCAAGTCACACACCACATTCACACTGAGTAATCTGCTAAAAAACATGTAACTAGGATGCACCCATACGCCCCACATGATAAATATAATAAGATGGCCAAAAGCTAAAGGGACGCCACGAGCAATCACTCCGGCGTGGGGAAGTCATAACACCAGTGCCTCTAGTGTTATGGTTATGGTACCTCCATAACTAGGTGAAACTGGTCATGCATGTATATGGCTTCAGGTATTCTAAATTAAACATAAGCAGTCAAACATATAAACTTATACTATGGGAAAACAGTTGGCTGCATACGGGGAATCCTAATAAGGAAAGAATGTCCATACTGAAAGGAAGGGAATCCGTACCTTGTGTCCAATGAACGAAGAAGATGAACGGAAGAGAGTCCTACTTCGGTATCACTAATGCTACATAGATACATACGTTTATAAGTACCTGATTACTAAATACGTAACTAGTTTTATGTCATGTCTTAGCTTATTTTATACGTTCTTGTCATGTTTTACTGTTTTAAGCCTTATGTTGTATTTATCCTATATTTTGTCTACTCTGATTAAGTATTACTTATATTTCATGGATTATTATACTTACTGTGTAATAATAAGTAACTTTCTAAAAATAGCAGGTTTCCTAAAATAGAAAGTTTCCAAAAATAGAAAGTTACCAAAAATAGAATGTTTCCAAAAATAGAAAGTTTCCAAAAATAGAAAGTTTCCAAAAATATAATTACTGCTTAAAATAGATAAGTTTCTAAAAATAGAATGTTTCCATAAATAGATTAGCTGCCATTATTAAATAAGTTTCTAAAAATAGAAAGTTTCCATAATTAGATATAAGCTAGTTAAATAAGCTAATTATATAAGCTTAAGTGTTTTCTGATTATTATTCTAAGTCATGTATTTATAAAGTATAGTTTATTAATTATTACATGTAATTTAAATAAACTATAGGTTAAAAGTATTTAATTAAATATATCATGTTTTTAATATAACAAAGTTAAAATACTTAGGTTAAAACATGTATTATTAATTATTAATAATATAACCTAAGTCATGTTAATTAATTAATTATAGTCATAGTTATTTTAATAATTAATTAATTATAAAGTCTAGTTAAAATAAATACTTAGGTTAAAATTCATGATCTAATAATTAAATTTATAACCTAAGTCATGTTAATTAAATTAATCATGTCATATTTATTAATTTAATTTTTAACACATAACTATTAACATCATAAACTTTAAAATAATATATGAACCGGACCCGTAACTAGATACCATGAACCGGACCCGAAATCAACACCATACCCCGAACCAAGGTCGGGGTTACCCCTTGTTACTGCTGCCGTGACCATCATCATAACCATACCGAGACCATATGGTCTCGGTGGTGGATAATAAACCAAGCCGAGACCCCTTAGGGGTTCGGTTAGGCGTCGGCTATCACAAACACCCCTAAAAACCCTTGTTTTGATTTACCCCATGATCATAGACATGTTTTAATAAATGTTTTTAATTAGTTTTTAAAAATATCATGATTTTATGTGATTCAACAAATCAAAACATAAAAGAAAAAGGTTAAAAAGGTTATACCGAATACGTGAATCAATTAAGGATGAACACACACGAATCCTTGCACAATATCCAAGATCAAAATCAACCCGAACACCCCCTTCATGGTGTTTATAGGTGGCGGCCAAAAGAAGAGGAAGAAGGAGGATTAGGATTTTCTTTGTTTTCTAATTTTTTTAAAAATGAAACATGTTTTCCTCCTTTTTCCAAGTTAGCTAATTTTGCATGGGCTAAGCCCATTTCTTCTTCCTAATTTCGTGGTTATGGAGCCCACATGGGGTAACCCGAACATTTTCCATGTCTAATTAATAAGTGTGTTCTCGTGTTCGTGTTTTACGTGTTTTAATTAGTTATAGATCGTGACTTAATATATTTATTCGTGTTCGTAATAAATATATACACGTAAATAATATTAGTTCGTGATTAAATTACGTTCATGATTTCATGATCGCATGTTCGTGATTATAATTATTATTGGAATAATTATCGTGTGTTCATACGTAATAAATACTGATCGTGTTCTAACACGTACGTAATACTCGTAATTCTTATACGTGAAACGTAAACATGTTATAAAAGGAAAGTTCTAATCATATACGTACGATCTTAATGGTACTATTCATGGTAAAAGCATGCAGGTTTTAAAACTCTTCCCCCCTAAAAAGAATAATTCGTCCCCGAATTATAGATAACGTAACTGAAAGAGAAACATACCCGAATCAAACTGAGAGGGTATGTAAGATAAATGAACGTGCAGGTGACCTGGCAGAAAGAACGCGGAACGTGACATGTGTTGAAAAGACATGGAACGTGACGTGACTGAAAGGACATATCTAATTGATAAGAGAAAAACGAATAAGAAGTCCAGATGAACTTTTCCGTTTCAAAGTGGCTTCCCTCTTGAAACGGTTCCTTCACAGATCTTGACACAAATGATAAATCTTGGTCCTCCTGACCTTGACTTGAAATACGAAGAAGTTCTTGGTTATCAACGTAAGGCAGATCCCCTAAATTTGATCAAGGGAATAAGAATTAACGTGTATGGGCCACTAAAACGTTATCATGCAAAACACTCTAACTTAACTGATAATTAGCAACGATGCGCGAGACATAAATAAACCTAGTACGTGAAAAATTTTAAACGTGATACGTGAAAATTTTTTAACGTGATACGTGGAAAATTTGGTGAGTGTAGTATGAGTAAACCTATCGTGATCCATGATACGTGTAACATATCTTGATCATGATATGAGGAACGTGGAATGAACATGACATGTGAAACATATCGTGAACATAGAATATAATGGCGGTAACGCCAAACGCTACAAGGTGAGACATGGAATATGACGAGAAACGTCTATCTAAGGATTGGGAGTTATACTAAACTTGGTTCTGGTCTCTCAAGTTCTTGCAAGACTTCCCAGAATGAGAAAAATGAACGTAAAATCGTAAGCCGAGATGCCATCATGAACGTGAATAGTGTCATGAACGCGAGCGCGAAAGCAAGTCGTGAAATTAGAACAAGGACGTGAGGTAAATAAGGAGCACAATTATGAATATTAGTCTGACCCGATAACTGAGGAATTGCCAAGTGATCGGATGAGCCTTGGCTGGAACATGTCCGATCAATCTGTTGGTTCTGAAATCCTTGCGGATGTAAGGATTCTACATAATTGATCAAACTGTTTGCAATAACCAGATAGCATCATGCTTCTTCTGAGTTTGCGTTAAACTGGTAACCAAAATCCGTGGAGATCTTGTCCCATTTCAATTCACAATTTCAGATGATGAAAATATCCCAGTCTGTTGGTGTCCTATCTTAACCTGCTTCCTAGAACTTGATACATAGGAGTTTGAGAAACTCTGAGTCTCTGAATCTAGACTTCTCCTAGCGTAGGATTTTCTAGAACACCTAATGTAGTGTAGAGTTCTCTCCTTTACGCATAAGCTGAGTCAGGCTAAGATTAACCGTAGAAACCCATGTGATTCAGTGTGTCACTGTAATCAAACAGAATTGATATTGGAAAATTTTCTAGGGTAAAATTTCTCTTGTCATAGAATTTGCAACATAGTGCAGATATGGTCTTCCTGTTCTTTTCTAGGCTTAGAGGAAATCAAGTTATCCTCAATGAAAACACTGATGAATTTGATATGAGTTCATGGAAACTCATTCTTATAATGCCGTTGGAGCATTGATGAGACTAATTCAAAATCATAAATCTAGCATGACCGAGTGGTGTACGGATAGCAGTCATGGACATGTCCTGCTCTTTCACTCGTCACTGTTGGCAGCATGATCATGAGTTCGATCTTGGAAAAGTGATTAACACTATAAGGTCTATTGGACATGTTTTCAATATGTGGAGGAGGATAACGATCATGAATGGTGATTTGTTTAAATCGACGGTAGTCGACACATAATCTCATGGTACCGTCCTTCTCCTTGTAGGTTCTTCTGGAATTTATGGGAAGATTTTGGAATACTCGTCTGGTTATGCGTAAAAGGAGTTCGATGGTCATGTCTTAACTGACAACTAAAAATTTTAGCAGTCATGGCTAACCAAGCACGTGCTTGTAAAGCATAAATTATTTGTACAGATTTTCCTGATGGAAAATCATGCTGAATATATTTAGGAGTCTGAACATCACCGTACATACTCATGAATCGTAGCATGATGTGCGGTTCGTAGTCCATAATTAGGATTAAATTCAACTCGCATCTGTCCGAGGTAATGCGTTATCAGTTGGGATCTTATCAGTAGACTGAAGGAAAACCCTCGTATACATGAGTGATACGAATGGCGTCCTTCATGGTCATGAATCTATGAGATATGGGTACAAGAAATGGAAGTGTCATCGGGCAACGTGACAGTTCTCACTGATGCGCCGGTAATGGTACTGAAATTCTTGTGGCCTGATTAATACATGACACAACAAAAATGGATATACCCTTGGAGGGTACCCTGAATTTCTTAGAAATGTTCCATGATTAGACGTGAGTCATGTGTCTTGACTCGTGTCTTGAGAAATGTAAGCATGACATATGTCTTGACTGGTGTCTTGACATGTGTCTTCAGAAAGTATACGTACGACATGTGTCTTGACTGATGTCTTGACATGTGTCTCGAGACGTGAAACAATAGAACTACCATATTAGGTTATTATGCCAGAATTGGCGGATTGGTTGGACTACTGATCATTTGTATGTCTGATCACGTCCGCGGCCGGAGCCTCGGTTGCGATTTCTAGGATAGTTGTTGTCATAGTAGTGGTTACTATCATCCTGTCTGTCAATTCCATGACGGTCATTCTTATGACCGTGATTCATGTAACTATTCAGCTGAGTGGCCGGCTGGTACTAGTTTGCACTCATATGACTGAAACGACAACTGAATGACGTGTGACATGTAACTAAGAATTTGGGACAATGATTGATAAAAATCGCCTGATGGTGAAGTATCTTCTCGTCCAATAGCTCTGACGCCTTTGTCTTCGTCTTGTAGGATCTCCAGGTTGTGAACAGCGTCCGCATCTTGTAGCGACTCCAAACATCAGCAGCATCAACCTTTTGTAACATCTCCAAGTTATGAGCGGCATCGGCAATCTTGTAGAATACCAGCAAGTGAACATACGCCTGAGATGATTTAGAATCGACTAGCGAATACTCGTGAAGTATTGCAAGTGAAATACACATGGATTAAGGTATGTGAAATACACATGGAATACGGTACATGGAGTACACACGAATGCACTTGAAATGATCGGTATGGGGTCGATCATTTATCATGATTTAAGGAAGGTATATCGGTTAGACGGTTAGGAAAAACCATCATGATAACCTGGCAGTGTTAGCATATACATCATTCTGGTTGTATCGAGAAACGTTGAATTCTGGTTACACAAAATTCAACGATGATTTGCCTGACAGCATGATCAATAAAAACCAACCATGAATATCATGAAAGCAGGATTCAATGAAATCCAACAATGTCTTGCAGGAAAGCATAAATAACAAAAGAGGCGTAAGACGTAATCAACATGAAGACGGAATTATCATGAAGATACATGAAACAATCTATCATGAAGGAGTGTATAACATAATAAGCATGAAACTGAAGTTAACCATGACAGTATGAAAACATACTTGACATAAAAACATAGTAACTTATGAGGGGACATGAAAAATTTTATGCCAATAAATCATGAGAAAAATTTTATGCATGAAAAACAGTACATGAATGCATAATGTAGTTTATAAAACCTTTATATGTGCGAGGGGACGCCTATGGGTCGGTCCCAAAACAAAAGAAATGGCGAGGGGACGCCTATGGGTCGGTCCCAAAGTTAAAACTTTCGATAAAAGCACATGCGACTAAATAGGGCCAGTCCTGTACCAACCATTACTTAGTCATGATCCATGCAACAATGATACATGAAACATAAATGAATGAAACTCATATGTCAAAACTTATCAGAAAAAATTTTATGTGACTAATTATGAACTACTGAGGTTCAGTCCACATAGCCACAGTTCACGAGGAACATTATGCATGAAACAATGACACATAACTAAATATGAATGACGGTTGTCCATCCATATTAGTAAAACAATATCGATGAAAACATCAAGGTGCTGAAAACATCATGGTTAAAACAACAATGCGCTGAAACATCAATACGTAGAATAACAAACGTTGGCTTAGGAAGCTCCTGGTGACTACCCACTAGTCACAGGTCGAGTTTTAGAGCCTACAGGTCGAAACCTTGGCTCTGATACCATAATTGTAACACCCCGTTTTGGTAAATGGAATGTCACGCGTAAATATGGTGTGTCATCAAAGCATACAAGGATAAATGTCCAAAAACATTACATGACCATAGGGATAACCGAAATC
The DNA here is from genome assembly GCA_025667525.1 of Glebionis coronaria. Taxonomy (NCBI): domain Eukaryota; kingdom Viridiplantae; phylum Streptophyta; class Magnoliopsida; order Asterales; family Asteraceae; genus Glebionis; species Glebionis coronaria. The sequence continues at coordinate 24,245,616 of CM046880.1, forward strand.
AAACATCGGTTCCCAAACATAAGCCCAAAACATAATAAAGCATAAGAAATGAATGAAAGGCTAATCAAGCATAAGTATATGAAGGCAAAAAGAAAAGAAGTCTCCGGCAGCTTCCATCCTATGCACGTCCTCCAAATGCTCGAGTCCATTCTAGGGTACCTGCCGTTTTGGGACATGGAAAGGAAAGTAACGGCTGAGCAAAATGCTCAGTGCACGGATATAGACATAGTATGAATGACTGAAACATAATAAAGACTTAATAGCATATAGCAGCGGAAATGTATATGTCCTGGAAAACCGGGTTATATCTTAGTAAAACTGGTTTTATAGTTTGAAAAGCCTTATGTTTATCTTCTAAAAACTGTTTAACATATTATACCATTAGCCAATACAGGTCATGAAAATCAACGTTACATGAATACTTGTAGGGGTGACCTCGTCATGTAAATTAGAGGGGCTGCCTCTATTTTAATATACTGGTTTTGGGTAGGAGGGATCAGCTCCTTGTGAAGGATGCAAGGCACACACCACATTCACACTGAGTAATCTGCTGAAAAACATGTAACTAGGATGCACCCATACTCCCCACATGATAAATATAATAAGATGGCCAAAAGCTGAAGGGACGCTACAAGCAATCAGTCCGGCGTGGGGAAGTCATAACACCAGTGCCTCTAGTATTATGGTTATGGTACCTCCATAACTAGGTGAAACTGGTCATGCATGTATATGGCTTCAGGTATTCTAAATTAAACATAAGCAATCAAACATATAAACTTATACTATGGGAAAACAGTTGGCTGCATACAGGGAATCCTAATAAGGAAAGAATGTCCATACTGAAAGGACGGGAATCCGTACCTTGTGTCCAGTGAACGAAGAAGATGAACGGAAGAGAGTCCTACTTTGGTATCACTAATGCTACATAAATACATACGTGTATAAGTACCTTATTACTAAATACGTAACTGGTTTTATGTCATGTCTTAGCTTATTTTATACGTTCCTGTCATGTTTTACTGTTTTAAGCCTTATGTTGTATTTATCCTATATTCTGTCTATTCTGATTAAGTATTACTTATATTTCATGGATTATTATACTTACTGTGTAATAATAAGTAACTTTCTAAAAATAGCAGGTTTCCTAAAATAGAAAGTTTCCAAAAATAGAAAGTTACCAAAAATAGAAAGTTTCCAAAAATAGAAAGTTTCCAAAAATAGAAAGTTTCCAAAAATAGAATTACTGCTTAAAATCGATAAGTTTCTAAAAACAGAAAGTTTCCATAAATAGATTAGCTGTCTTAATTAAATAAGTTTCTAAAAATAGAAAGTTTCCATAATTAGATATAAGCTGGTTAAATAAGCTAATTATATAAGCTTAAGTGTTTTCTGATTATTATTCTAAGTCATGTATTTATAAAGTATAGTTTATTAATTATTACATGTAATTTAAATAAACTATAGGTTAAAAGTGTTTAATTAAATATATCATATTTTTAATTAAACAAAGTTAAAATACTTAGGTTAAAACATGTATTATTAATTATTAATAATATAACCTAAGTCATGTTAATTAATTAATTATAGTCATGGTTATTTTAATAATTATATAATTATAAAGTCTAGTTAAAATAAATACTTAGGTTTAAATTCATGATCTAATAATTAAATTTATAACCTAAGTCATGTTAATTAAATTAATCATGTCATATTTATTAATTTAATTTTTAACACATAACTATTAACATCATAAACTTTAAAATAATATATGAGCCGGACCCGTAACTAGATACCATGAACTGGACCCGAAATCAACACCATACCCCGAACCAAGGTCGGGGTTACCCCTTGTTACTGCTGTCGTGACCATCATCATCACCATACCGAGACCATATGGTCTCGGTGGTGGATAATAAACCAAGCCGAGCCCTTAGGGGTTCGGTTAGGCGTCGGCTATCACAAACACCCCTAAAAACCCTTGTTTTGATTTACCCCATGATCATAGACATGTTTTAATAAATGTTTTTAATTAGTTTTTAAAAACATCATGATTTTATGTGATTCAACAAATCAAAACATAAAAGAAAAAGGTTAAAAAGGTTATACCGAATACGTGAATCAATTAAGGATGAACACACACGAATTCTTGCACAATATCCAAGATCAAAATCAACCCGAACACGCCTTCATGGTGTTTATAGGTGGCGGCCAAAAGAAGAGGAAGAAGGAGGATTAGGGTTTTCTTTGTTTTCTAATTTTTGTAAAAATGAAACATGTTTTCCTCCTTTTTCCAAGTTAGCTAATTTTGCATGGGCTAAGCCCATTTCTTCTTCCTAATTTCGTGGTTATGGGGCCCACATGGGGTAACCCGAACATTTTCCATGTCTAATTAATAAGTGTGTTCTCGTGTTCGTGTTTTACGTGTTTTAATTAGTTATAGATCGTGACTTAATATATTTATTCGTGTTCGTAATAAATATATATACGTAAATAATATTAGTTCGTGATTAAATTACGTTCATGATTTCATGATCGCATGTTCGTGATTATAATTATTATTGGAATAATTACCGTGTGTTCATACGTAATAAATACTTATCGTGTTCTAAGACGTACGTAATACTCGTAATTCTTATACGTGAAACGTAAACATGTTATAAAAGGAAAGTTCTAATCATATACGTACGATCTTAATGGTACTATTCATGGTAAAAGCATGCGGGTTTTACAAATAGGCATCGCAACTTGCTTCTTAGTTCTAGTATCTACGCCTTTGACATTATTCATAGCACACATAGAATGATTAGCATTAGCACATTTTCCACATTTGACACAAACAAATTTAACATTCAAAGCATTCAAATCATTCAAAGCATCCAAATCGTCATTACACGCGATTACAGACTTTTTATTCTTAAAAACATTCAAATTCCTAGGGTGTTCTTCTACTTCCTTCATCTTCCCTTGACTCTTGTGTTTCCAGACCTTATCATTCACTTGAGTGCTCTTAAGCTGAGGCCGGCTAACACTAGCAGTAGAGACTACTCCTGTAGTAGAAGACACACGAGTATTAGTGTTTCTAGATGTCTGAGGCGATTGACTAACTTTGTTTGTGGGTTTAGTGGTCAATCTATACATCCCTGGTTTAATCACATTATTGTAATTAACGCTTGGTGCTACAGTATTCCTTATGGGTTTAGTATGTGGTAACCTTTCTTTTCCATCCATCTTGGGGGCAAACACAGGTTTTGCAAATGAGGAATTTGAGAAAGCAGATGGTTTTCCCAAGATAGAGGATCTATTCACTTTAGAGGCATTGGGTTGTCTAACAACAGGTTTCTTAACGCTAGGTTCCACAACTTTCCCACCTATCTTAGCAACGAGTTTCTTTAACTTTGCTATTGCTATGTCTTTTTCTTGTAACTGAGCTTTCAAATCCGAAATATCAAGACATTTTTCGTTTAGTAATCGACATGACTCAGATAATTTTACTTCCAAAGGTGTATCATTTGAAAAGCTGCCAACTTTCTTTTGCAAAGCAAGTTCAAGTGAGTGACAATGTTTTTGAAGATAATCATATCTATGTTGAAGTAACGAAAACTCTTTTTGGTCAACTTTATTCGAAAGCTCAGTTTCAAGACGTTCACACTCTTTGACTTGATCAAGATATTTGCATGCAACATCAGAATATTCATCAATATCAGCACAAGATGTTACATAAACACACATAATATCTTTTGAGAGACATTCATGTAAGAGTATATCATATGCTGTAGAAAACTCGTCTCTTTCAGGTTGATGGTCGTTCACTTCTTGTTCAAGAAATTCCACATATTTCAAATCATCAAACATTTCTTGCTTAATTAATGTTTCAAATTCCAAAATATGTTTTTTCGTCCTTTCCGTAAGCGGAGTCAAAATACTTTTCACAAGCACAGTTATATCGTGAGGAATTTCTTTGTTTCCTTTCAAAAGTTCACGTTTTTTCCAGTCATCGTCAACAACTTTTTTGAAATTTTCAATGTTACTCTTGAAAATACTAAGTGCTTGCTTACTCTTGCTAACAGAAGCTTTATATGGCAAATACTCAATAAATTTTGAAACATTAGTTTTCTTAGTGGCAAAAGCTTGTCTCCATTTAATTCTTATTTGTTCACATTCGAAAAATATTTGCTCACGAGTCTTCTGTGTTTGCGGTTTGAAAAGACCATAAAGACTGTTTTCATAAGCATAATTATATGGTTTAACAAATTCTTTATTAACTTTTGGTCTACTCTCTTCTTCCAAATCGTTTGTCTCTTCACTATCGGGCCTAACGACAAGGCAATCAAGATCGGTCCATTGGGACTCATCGAGATATAAGTGTTGATTCTCAAATTGAGCTTGCTCAAGGTACTTAGGATTTGCAAAACTAGGTCTATCCTTAAAAACGAACGAGGTGCCAACATTCTCATGGTTTGAATTGATTGATTAGTTTTGTAAACAATTTTCTTGTAAAAATCAATTTGAGTTTCAAGTTCCACCATTTTGTCGATGTCATTTGCTTGTTTAGTTTTGAAATCCTTTTCCATCTTTTCAACCACAACTTTCTTTTCATTAACAAGTTTAGTTTTATCCTCTTGAAGAAAACCATTTACTTGAGTTAGCTCATTGACTTTAGTGGTAACAAGATATGTTTTGTGACGTTCAGTACTAAAAGACGTGTTATAATTACGTTTCTCTTGATCTAGAAGCTTAAGAGTTTCGTTATATTTATGTTGATAATCGTCCTTTTTGACGTTAATTAAACACCCTTTGTACCCCTCAATCTCATTGGTCTTTTGAAGAAGCTGAGCCCTGTAGCTATCAATGGTCTCACTAGATTTAATTAGAGCAGCTTTGCATTCTTCAAAATTTTGAGTGAGCATAGCGTTTGCCTTCTTTAATTGCTTTTGAATTTTTCTAGTTTCTTTGACATCGTTTTGTAAAGAAGCAATTAAGTTAGCAAGCGCAATACGCTCCTCATCATAATCATACTCATTTGTATGTTGATCATCCTTAGACTCATTGTTGCACATGTCTGATGAATCGGGTGTGGTATTTCTATCAACCGTTTCCATCATATATGTGTCATTAATGGCTTTGGGTAGCTCACAATGCTCATGAGTATTACCAAACACATTATATTCCTCTTCAGTGTGTACCTTATCGATTGGCTCAGTATCAAAGATAAGACCATTGTCATCTTCAGTGACGTTGAGAACTTCTTCAACCTTTTCCATGTACGAGTAATGTGCTTAAAGTTCTTGATCGGAAGCTTCATCATCAGTGTGATCAAGCATGGCTCCCTCCTCAGCCGACAATTTAACCCCAACTTCCATCTTCTTGCAAATCAACATCTTTTCCTTATGATAACCAGAGTCCCTAACTCGTTTCGACTTTCTGCATTCCTTTGCCATATGCTCATAACCTTAACAATTAAAGCATTGAATCCCACTTTGCTGAACCACTTGAGTACCAACAGTGTCCCTATTCCCAGCAACAGTAGCAATCCTCTAAGTATCATACTTAGCAGTTTGTCGATCATACCGTGTAGAACCCTCAACATGTGTTGGATTACGTCGATCATACCTAGGAGGACTTTCATCACGTTGACGTGTGTCATACCTTCGAGGACTCTCAACATATTGGTTCCTTGTATTTGATGATGTTCGAAGATTGTTGTTGGTGGGTTTGAAGATTTTCTTGTAGGTCTTCATAATGAAAGCAATTTGTTGTTTCATCTCCCTATCCTTCTGAGCTAGTTCTTCATCACTGTCCTCTTCAGATGATGGCTCAGGTGATGGTGATGGTGCTCTTGGTTCTTTGTCTCGTGATCTTGTTGGATATGAATACTTAGATGAAGTGGAGTATCTTGGTGAAGAGGATTTAGTGGAGTATGACTTTGGAGCACGAGAGCGATGATCTTTGACTTGTTCAGTGGTAGACACCAAAGCAAGTGGATTAGCAGTCTTTGCTATCCTTTCAGCTCGAAGTTCATTCGCCTCATTTTGAAATTGTTTCAAAACGTCAAAGAGCGTGTGATAGTTGACCTCGTCTAACTTACTTTGTTGTTTCACCAAAGTTACGAACCGTGTCCACTCTGGTTGAAGTTGTTGTAGAAATTGCACATTGACTTGCATGGTGGAGACTTGCAAGAATCAATTGATTCCCCTTCCAATGAAGTAAACTTACCAAAGTTCCAGAACAAGTTAGTTTTGACATCTTGCTTGTTAAGTGATTCTCCTTGTTGCAAGCGTTCAATGGCAAACCACATTTCTTTTGCAGTAGAGCATGCATCAACCGTTGAGTAAATATCATCCCCAATCCCACTGAGAATCAAATAGATTGCTTCTTTCTCTGCATCAATCCAGGCACGTTTCTCTTTCGAAGTGTTCTCATATGTTTCCTTAATTGTTTGCTCATCGGAACCGGTCGTCGAGTCGGTTGCTGGAATTGCAGGAATGGTTATTGTAGAGAGAGTATAGGGTCCTTCTTTGATGCAATGTCGAAGAACATCACCATTGGGTTTAGTGTCAAGATATCGAAGGAATCGTGATTGCCATTGTGCATATCTACCGGTCACAAGCATCGGTGGTCTCTCTTTATTACCCGCCACCATGATGTTGTTGTTTGTTACACGATACTCTGTAGTAGAATCCATCTTGATAAGCTTTGAATTTAGAACTGAATATGGATCTTAAGTAGTTGTTATAGTGATTGTTGTTGAGGAGAAAAAGTGTTGAAATCCCTTAACAATATGTTCTCGAAAAACCAAAAAATTCTCAAAAAACCAAAAAACACACGAATTCGAAATTTTTAAGTGTATTTTTAGAATTTTTCAAGAAATCCTTCAATAGTCGCTATGTCCAAACCTATCGTAATGCATGATCGGAAGTCTAGATCGCGAGTCCAGATGGTAACCTCTGATCGCAACCCTGATCGTAACTCTTGATCGTAACACGTGATCGCAACCCTGATCGGAACTCTCGATCGTAACACGTGATCGCAACCCTGATCGCAACTCTCGATCGCAACACCTGACCGCAACTCTCGATCGCAACACGTGATTGTAAGTCGTGATCGTAACACCGATCGCAGTGTTAGATCGTAACACAGATCGTAGTGTCAGATCGCAACACAGATCGTAAGAAGTGATCGTAATATTCGATCGCAAGTAGAAACCCCAGGTTTATGCGATCGCAATATTCGGATCGTAACGAATAAAAAGTTCGAGACTTTTAGGCAACAAGAAAGATGAGATTTTTACCTGGGAATTCGTGTTTCTAGCCAAACCAAAGTAAACAAAATCTTACCACAAGTATGTAGATGATCTATAGTATGATTTAGAACACGAAACACAACGAAAAACAAGAAAATACTTGAATTCGAGATGTTGTTAGGAGTAAATCACAGGAACCAAATAGTTTAGCAACAACGAATCACAAAAACTACCCCATGGCGATTGATACCAATTGTTGTCCCAATTTTTATGATGATTTTACACGAATAAAGAAGAAAGAAAGGTAGATAAAAGATGGAAGATTTTAGAGAGAGAAAGTAGAGAGAAGTGTGTGTGAAACTTTTGTGAGATTAGATTAGAAAATGAGACAACCAACACCCTTCCTAACATGCTAGGAAGGGTATTTATAGCCTTTGCCTACATGTGGCTTACTGGGCTATATGTTTGATTGGGCCGGGCTTGAATAAAATACTTAGTACCTTGAAAGAGGCCTTTTAAGCTAGTCATCAAGCCCGCAATGTCACGACTATTTTAACTAACTATTACAACGCTCTAATAAATGTTACAATATAAACCTATGACCGAACATTCTTGTTTGACTCAATATTTTGAGGCTAACAGGAACTGACTTACTAGGAACCTTATTTAATAGATACACTGCGTATCTAAGTGCATATATCCACAAACTTTTGGGTAAAGATGATTTACTGATCATGCTCCTAACCATCTCCTTTAATGTTCTGTTTCGCCTTTCTGCCACACCATTTTGTTGTGGTGTGCCTGGCATAGTATGCTGAGCACATATGCCGCGATTTTCGAGAAATTTTGCAAAGGAACCAGGACATTGTCTAGATTCATCATACTTTCCATAATATTCACCACCTCTATCAGATCTTACGATTTTCACTTATCTATCTTGTTGCCTCTCAACCTCGTTTACAAACACTTCGAGGGCATTTATAACGTGAAACACATTCAACTATCATGCCACAAGATCTTAGAATACGATAATAACCACACCGATAAGACGAAACAAGAACAACATACCGTAAGTCGTAGCGGATGTTGACATGATGTATGCAACACTTTGAACACGACTAATTTCTCACCTTTAACCCACTTGAGTGTAGAGAGCTTGATGGGTAGGTACAATGATTCTATTTGTAATTTGTGTGTGTTGGGTAGGGAGAAGATTAGACATATATATAGTCTTAAGAGTAAGTATATCCATCATTAATAACAAATAAAACGATTTGAGAATTTAAGTACCATTAGAAGTAATCATAATTATATTGAATTGACATGATTACACATATGTAACATACAATTTAAAATAGAGTAATTATGACTTAGCTTAATGTCACAATTTTACAGTTGCATCCGGCATTCCCGGGCCAATGTGAACTCTATCACTCTATCTTGGATATATGTCCATGCCCACTGCGCTCCTAATATTTTTGTGTTGTGGCTAGTATTTGTGTGAGAGTTTAGTCAGATCAAGGTTTGTGGATCACATACATGTGAAACTAAATACGAGTATGGATATATTTGAACTTGACTACACACGAACATATATTCATTAGTGAGCGGATTCATAATTGATTAGAAATTAACAGCATGAGCCTTCTTTATAATTGTCTCAAACGTTAAGGTTAATTTCATATATGTATTAGTTAGGGGTAGCAATTTCTGACCCGACACGAAACCCGGCCTAAAACCGACACGAAAATTAACAGGTTCGTGTTGAATATATTGAATCTTAGGTCAGGTTTGGTTCGGCCTATCTGACCCATTTATTAAACAGGTTAGGTTTGGGTTGGAAAAAAATTAAGCAGGTCGACCCGATAACCCGTTTAAGATTTTTTTTCTTTATATTAAAAATGGTTAATATTTTACCATGCGTGTTAACTAGGTTAAACAGATCGAACATAAACACATCTAACATGTTTAACACGTATAATGTGCCTACTTTTATATATAAAACTTGTTAAATTGATCAATATATAAATTCGTTTAACCTATTCAACCTATATAACATATTTAACGTCAAACCAAATATATACATGGGTTAAATGGGTTAGGTTCGGGTTATGTGTAAACGGGTTAGGGTTGACATAACTGACCCGATTATTTAAATGGGTTAGGTTTAAGTTGAGATTTTCTGACCCGTTAACCTAACAACCCGAACCCGCTAACCCGAACCCGACGAGAATTGCCACCAACCCCTAGTATTGGTGCCTCGATGAGGTCTAGTCATCTATAAGCGATATTGATTATCGAGTAATGTGTGCACATCAATGAGATATAGTCATATATAAGTCATCCTAACTATCAGATACTATTTGATTTGTATCACGATGAGATCGATGAGATCTGGTCATACATATACGTAATGCTGACTTTCTAATGTATGTGTACCACGACGAGATTAGTCATCTAATCATCTTATTGACTTACAATATAAATATGCGATAATAAAGTTGTCATTTACATTTGACATGAATGCATGCGTGATTGAAGTATACCCAAAACTCATTGACCTATCTTAATACGAGTAGCATCTAATCATCTATGAGTAAGCATGATATTGATAACAAAACAACATGAACAAATGTAAGCATCATTGTCATATATTTTACTTAGACTTTAAGTATTACAATTTGTTTATTTTTTGATACGCTACACATTACACTCTTTCAAATTTAATTTGAGTTGAGTTGAACTTCTTGACATGATAACTCGTTCAATTAAACAGTTTGTTAACCCGTAAATATCATAAGAACAAGTTTGTTCATTTTTTATGATATGTATCTTTTGAGTTGTGTCGAACTTTTAAAAAAATAGGTGCCACACAACCTAAATTATCTTTTTGACGGGTTACCATGATCAAGTTAACCCGTTCAATTGTGTAAAGGTTCGACATGATTAATTAAGTCAAGTTTAGGTTAAGATTTCTGAACCCGTTAATCCGGACACGATCCAAATTACCACCCTCGCTCTTGTATTATAACAAATATACAATTTACACTACATGAAAACCAAAAAAGAAAGAAAAACAAATAGAAATAACTTAACACGTTACTTTCACACATGTTGTAAACAGCTTCTTATCACATACTTGTAGTTGTAAAAACCTACTAGATAAACATCAAAACTGATACTTACTATTAATAACGATCAAATCAATCTATACATGATAGAGATCAACTAATAGATAGTTCATAAAATGAAGAAAAAAGATCCGTGTTCATGTTTGTTTTTAGCTAGGGTTAACAGTGTTATTTTTACTTGGTTTCTTTCATTTTTATCAGTTGTTTAAAAGTTTTTAAGGTAATTATTATATTTTACCTTTTTTAGCTAGGGTTAACAGTGTTATTTTTACTTTTTTATGTGGTTTCACTTGAATATCTTAATAAGCCTTTTTCTCTTAGTAAAAAAATAGAGAGTTTGATGTGAGTATAAAGTAAAAGGATCAAAGGGATTTGGGCCCACCTCCCACTCCACTAAGAACCAAGAGCCTTAAAAAGAAAAGTAAATATATCCTTAAACTTAATTGATTCAAACTCATAGTTAGGTTTGGGCAACTAATCTAGTGAAATAATACTCCCCGCATTTTGAATGAGAGGCTTGTAAGTATACAAACCGAAAAGATGTTAAGAGTTGCTTCTTCTTTTCTACTATTATCTTCTTTATTGTTAGTTTAAAGATATGCATTTTGTATTTTCCGTCATAATTATTTATTGTTTGCAGCTTCCTCATTTGCGTGATGTTTTTTACGTCATGGCTTGCTACTTTGCTTTTAGGTATGAGCGGCAGTTTCGCGAGTACCTATTTTCTAAAAACAACAATGATCGTTAGGGGTAAAACAAAGAGTTCTGAATGAAATAAGTTTTGTCCATTGATGGCTAGATTTGAAGGTTTATTATTCATAACAAATATTAAAACCCTAAACGAGATCAAAGCACATAAAGAGGAAGAGATTTAACAAGATTATTAGTTAACACAATTATAATTAATTGAATTAGGGTTATGTACCTTTTAGCTGATGTGATTCCCTCGAACAAAAACTAATTCTCCAAATTAGGGTTTACGTAAGATCACCATGATATAGTCTATGATAAGACTATATTATGATCTTGTACACACGTAATACAACGAGCTAACCATAAGTCTAGTACGTGTAAATCGAGCTACTACGCCTTGTGAAAAATCTACCCAACAACCCTAGAGAGTGGCTAGGACTAGATTATATTTTAACCAAAGAAACCAAACAAAAACCCTAAGGGTTTCGTGTGATGCGATCGGCCAAAAGAAAAGAGAAGAGAAAAGTGGTGTAGAAAAACTATGAGGTAAAGGGTATGCATTTATAGGCACTTAAACTTGAAGCCCAAGTTTAAACAACTTACCCTTTGCCCCTCCCCTTGTAACCGACTATGCGGCACACCCTAAGGGGGTGTTCCGTAATTTTTCTTGTTAGAAATACGTTTTTACGTATATTAGAAGTATCGGTCACTCCACAATATTATTAATGTTGTAATAGCTCGTAGTTAATAGTTACTTATTTAGTTAAGTAAGAACCGGCCCATGGGCTTGTCATGGGCCGGCCCAAGTCCATTAGTGGCTTGGAAGTATAAATACCCCTTTCCTCCTTGGAAAGGGGTTGGTTGTTGTTCATTTCTTGTTTCCATTTAATAAAAAAGACACATAGTTTCTCTCACTTTCTCTCTCTAGTTTCTCTCTCTAGAAAACATCAACCCACTTCATAGATTCATAGGTTATCAAGTTTCTACATTTGGTATCAAGAGCTATGGGGTGATTTAAGGTAATGATTTGTGTGGTTTTTTAGTTTTTGATTGTATTAGTGTTCTTTAAGAAGATCCATCTTGATTCTTGGAGTTTTTGGTGTTTTTGTGATTGGGATTAGTAGATAAGTATTAGTTTTTACTTATTATTGTAGAAATCACAAAACTTTTTGGGTTATTTGGTAAAAATCTGGGTTTAATCTTCATTTTTGATCGATTGTTCATACTCGAAACAAGTTTCTGTTTACCCAGACAAAGTTCCGAACCAAAAAGTTCCGGATCAAAAAGTTCCGGATCAACCAAAGTTCCGGACCAAAAAGTTCCGGATCAAGGAAAGTTCCGGATCAAGGAAGTTCTGAACCAAAAGTTCCGGATCAAGGAAAGTTCCGGATCAAGGAAGTTCCGAACCAAAAGTTCCGGATCAAGGAAAGTTCCGGATCAAGGAAGTTCCGAACCAAAAGTTCCGGATCAAGGAAAGTTCCGGATCAAGGAAAGTTCTGAACCAAAAGTTCCGGATCAAGGAAAGTTCCGGATCAAGGTAAAGTTCCGGATCAAGGGAAAGTTCCGGATCAAGGAAAGTTCCGGATCAAGGCAAAAGTTCCGAATCAAGGTATTCCAAGCCAAAATCTTCCGAATCAACACTTCCGAATCAACAAAAGTTTCGAATCAAGGGATATTTTACTTGTTTTTCGACGATTTTTTTTAGAGGATTTAATCTTGGTTTCTTACAACAAAAACTCAACACAATTCACAAGCTTTACTTCACTGCTCGATCAACCGATAATCTTTGTCTCTTTGAAGTGAACAAAATGAATCCGAATTCAGTAATGCCTCAGATGACATCCCTTACGGATATTTCCGTCATTACGGGAACGGATAATCGCCCTCCAATGCTCATCAAAGAAGTTTTTGAAGCATGGCAAGGCCGGATGATGTCTTACCTTAAGGGAAAATCGGTATATGGGAGGCTTATGGTTAAGTCAATTTTAAATGGTCCACTTGACTATGGTACCATCGTGGTTAACAATGTGACTCGACCAATAGAATTTGAAGAACTCACACTAGCTCAACAACTTGTTGCAGATGCAGACGAAAAGGCTCTTCAAACCATTCTCCAAGCTCTTCCACATGACATATATCGAATGGTAAGTCAGTATACGGTGGCAAAGGATTTATGGGAACGTCTAAAGGTGTTGCTACAAGGTACGTCTCTCACCAAACAGGAAAGGGAATGTCAGTTGTATGATCAGTTTGATAGATTCACGTACAACCCAGGGGAAACGCTTCACGATTATTACTTCAGATTCACCACTCTCATGAATGATCTGAATGTATACAATCTCGTGATTGCTCCATTCCAGGTTAACACCAAATTCTTGAATACTTTACCTCAAGCTGAATGGGGTGAGTATATTACCGATGTTACGTTAACCAGGGATTTGCATAAGTGCAATTTGGATCAACTCTATGCTTTCCTTCAGCAGCATGAGAAACATGTGATCATGCACCGTTCGCCTCGAGGAAGGGAACTTGATGAAGAGGAGCTTGCATTTCTTGCTGATCCAAGGATTGCTGAACAAGACGTTGTCACCACACAGAATGCAGCATACCAAGCAGATGATCTTGATGTGTATGACTCAGACTGTGATGAATTTAAATCTGCAAAGGCAGCTCTTATGGCAACTATCTCCAGCTTAGGGCCAGAAAAGAGATATGAGGTACTTATTAATACCACTGATAATACCACTGATGCTAGTATTCAACCACATCAAGTTGTGCAAGACAGTGCTGATTCGAATGAGTCTTCGGTGGTGAGTCTTTCAAATGAGGAGACAATCAATGATAGTAATATCAATGTGAGTCCCCAGAATTTGAGTGAATCACAACCGGGAGTCATTTCGCATACGCATACTCCTGCTCAACAAGATTTGGTCATGGTTCCTGCTACATTACTTAGCCAAATGAATGCTGCACTCTTAGAAACCCTAGGTAAGAATAAGAATTTGTCTGATGAGCTTGCCTTAAGCAACGAGAAAGTTCACACTTTGGAATTAGTGCCTTCGTCTAGTGTTCTAACAAATCCCGAATATGATCATTTTCGAAACAAACAAATGGGTCATTTGCAAGAAATTGAAAACTTAAGAGCAAATCTGTCTAACGAACTTAAAGAGAAAGAGTTAGTGGTCACTAATTTTCAAAAACTTCAAACGGATTTTGAATTACTCGAGTCTAAGAAGAATGAAATGGAGATTAATGCTGCTAATAAGATTAGAAGTCTAGATTATTTGCTTTTAAGACAATACGCTGCTTCTCAACTAGTGCACTTATTTGATGCTTTGTTTAGAGAATTTAACTTATCACGTCAAAAAGGCCTTCCCCCTAACCCACGGTATGCAAAACAAGCTTTAAGCCATAGTCCTAGACTTTATAATGCAACCCAATTAGGATTGGTCTTAGACCCGATTGTTATTTTCGATGATCGCACAAGTAAGGATCTAGTTGATGAGGATCGGTCATACAATTTTGCAAAATATCCCGAGTGTGATTATTTCAAAATGAATCAGGAGCTTGCTAAAACGGATTTTAGAATTCGCTTCCATATGGACAAAGATCTCATTATAGCACCAACCTACATGTTGAATGAAGAAAACCCTAGTACATTTCCTACACTTGTCAATATGGAAGGTCCTAAGGAAATTCCAAAGGATCTTCCACCTGTTAGCACTGTATGGTTAAACTTGCAAGAGATTAATCAATACTTTACTGATTTTGACAAGGTCATTTTGGAATGTACGACTTCAAATGGCCTAAACGCCGGAGAATGGGCTTTCGAACACATGAACGAGGTGTTTAAAAATGAGATCAATCCATTTGTCGAAAGTCTAAAAGGAAGTTTTGCATCTCTTAAGGAAAATCTTGAATTTGAAATTGGAGAAGTTCAAAAAGTGTTTTATGAAATGGACACCGCTTACGAACTACAACTAATTGAAAAGGAAAAGATTTTATCTGAATATGACCGATTCTTGTCTCAAGTAATTTCGTGTGATGTGCTTACTACTGTAAATGCTAATTATTTGAATGAGCTTACCTCCGCTATGATTAATTGTGATGCTGTGAATATATGTGATGATGTGTGTGATCTCTCTGTAAATGTTGCTGATACTGTAAATGAGGTAGATAATCATTCTTGTCACGAATCTAACGCTGAGTTTTTAAAGCTACAAGATTCTTACAATTTACTTTCAAAACGCTTTAATCAACTAGAACAACATTGTATATCTTTAGAATTAAAACAACAAACTCAAAATGAGGATCTTTTGATAACAAATAGTTGTGAAAACGGTGTTGAGACAAGTGACAAGATGATTGCAATAGTTAAGGCATTAGAGGAAGAGATTATGAGATTGAAGAGAGATGTGTCATCAAATGAAACACTAAAGTTGGAACTAGAGGCTGCAGAGTCTAAAAACCAGGACTTAGAAATTAGACTTTCGTCTATTCTAGGGGAGATGGATCGTGCAAGACAGGGAATGTCCAAACTTTATGGTTCACTAGAAGAACGCTTCGCTTTTAATGCGGCACAGCAACAATTTTATGTTGAACAATTAAACCAAAAATGTGAGGAAATCTCTGACTTAAACATCCTGCTCATTGACAAAAACATGGTTTTGGCCGAGTTAAAGGAGACACTTCTTCTCACCCGACAAGAAGTTGTTGATAACTTAGCTACCGACTCTGCACCGTCCACTAGTGCTCCAACAACCAAGTCAGTAGTGCTCTATAAGAACCCACTCCATAAGAGAAACCCGGTTACCTACGATGATTATATGAGGAACGCAATTAAGCATGTAGATCTTGTTAGGGATATTTTAGACGATCTTTATGCCTTAGATCCCTCAAGTAGCTACTATTATTCAGCCCATGAATATATTAAGCGTGTTCAATATTGCTTAGCCTACTTGCAATACATAGGTAAACCAGGTTCTGCACTACTCACTAATCGACCCATTGCTGTAACTCCATTTAATAAGACTCCAGGAGCAAAACCGTCATTGGCACAATCAAGTAAGGCACCTTTAAAATCTGTTGCTAATGTTCCCACTTTGCCTTTACAGGATTAAAAGAGACTACTAAGGCTAAAGGATCACCACTCAAGAAAGATAAGATCAAGCCCTCCACTAGTAGTGCCAAAAAGAAGAAAGTAGAAGCTCACCATAGGAATGTTAGTTCAGTTTTAAATAAAAAGAATCATGTTAAGACTAAAAGCTCTGCGCCTGTGCAGAAGCCTAAACCATTTGTGAATTCTGATTTAAAATGTTGGAATTGTAATGAATGTATGTTTTCCCACCGTCATGATTTGTGTCTTATTGATCATGTGAATGAAATGAATGCCATTAGGAATAATCTTGAATGGAAGCCGACTGGTAGAACTCGTGCCCAAGTTGGATGGCAATGGCGTCCCACTGGTAGGACCTTTACATTAGATGGAACAATGTGCCCTTTAACTAGGAATGCATCCATTGAGGTTAGGTCTGAGCGTCCTTTAGTTAGGAACACTCGCACTCAAGTATGGAAACAGCGCCCTTTAATTAGGTCAGCCCCCACTTTAGTGCCTATCAGTGAAGAAATACCTCAGGATTTAAGCCAACTAGAATCTACACCACCAACTAGGAAGAAGAAGGCTAGGAAATCTAAGAAACCTAAAGTTAGCAAATCTAAGATTATTAAATCTGTACCTGCTAATAACAAGGAACATTCAGATTCCGATACCTCTACATTGTCTTCGTGTGGTGATATTTTCAGGTGGTCCAAATCATCCTCTGGTATTTGTACTCCGGTTGTTCAAAGCATATGACCGGAGATCGCTCGATGCTCCGAAATTTCGTCAGCAAGTTTCTTGGTACGGTTAAATTCAGTAATGATCATATTGCAAAGATAATGGGGTATGGTGAATATCAGATTGGAAACGTTACGATTTCAAGGGTATACTATGTAGAAGGTCTTGGTCATAACTTATTTTCAGTAGGACAGTTTTGTGATTCCAACCTAGAGGTTGCTTTTCGACAACATACTTGTTTCATCCGCAACTTGGAAGGAAAAGACTTGTTGAAGGGATCTCGTGGTGCAAATCTTTATACGTTGTCCCTACAAGACATGATGGCCGCCTCTCCAGTATGTCTTCTCTCTAAAGCATCTAAGACCAAGTCATGGTTATGGCATCGCAGATTATCTCATCTTAACTTTGATGCTATTAATCATCTGGCTAAAAACGAATTAGTTCGTGGTCTTCCAAAGCTCAAATTTCACAAGGATAATTTATGTTCCGCGTGTTCAAGGGGGAAAAGTACCAAGAAATCATACAAGCCCAAAGCTGAAGACACCAATCAAGAAAAACTTCATCTTTTGCATATGGATCTTTGTGGGCCAATGAGAACTGAAAGTGTGAGCGGTAAGAAATTCATTCTCGTTATTGTGGATGATTTCTCCAGGTTTACATGGGTAAGATTTTTACGTACAAAGGATGAAGCACCGAAGGCTATCATCACTTTTCTGAAATTCATTCAGGTACGTTTAAATACTACTGTCCGCCGTATCCGTACTGACAATGGAACAAAGTTCGTCAACCAAACTCTTCGTGATTACTATGAAGGAGTTGGTATCTCTCATGAAACATCCGCTGCACGTACTCCACAACAAAACGGTGTCGTTGAAAGACGGAATCGTACGCTTATGGAAGCTGCTAGGACTATGCTGATTTATGCGAACGCTCCATTGTTCTTGTGGGCAGAAGCTATATCTACTGCATGTTTCACCCAAAACCGTTCTATCATTCGGAAACGCCATGGAAAAACACCTTATGAGCTTCTACATGATCGTAAACCCGATGTTTCATTCTTTCATGTGTTTGGTGCTCTTTGTTATCCAAACATTAATAGTGAGAACTTGGGCAAACTTCAACCAAAAGCCGATATAGGTATTTTCATTGGTTACTCACCCTCCAAGAAAGCATACAGAATTTACAACCGTCGTCTTGGTAAGATTGTAGAAACTATGGACGCAGATTTCGATGAGCTGACAGCGATGGCTTCTGAGCAACGCAGCTCTGAACCCGCGCTTCATGAGATGGGAACCGGTGCTATTAGTTCCGGATTAGTTCCCAATAATCCTACTTCTACATCATTTTTACCACCAACAAGGCCCGAGTGGGATAAACTGTTTCAAACGTTGTTTGACGAATTCTTTGATCCCCCGAATGATGAAGTTCCAGCACCTGTAGTGATAGCTCCAATCCCTGAAGTTGTTGCTCCTGCTAATGAAGCTTTATCAAATGCATCTTCAATTAACATTGAACCGGATGCACCCTTACCAAGTGATTCTCAAACTACACCTGAATCGTCACCCTTACTTGTGCCTAATGATGTGGAAGAGGATTCTATTGATCACGATTTGGAATATGCTCACCTACAAGAGCTTCCTTTCTTTGGTGTAGCGATACCTGAAAACCCTTCAGCCGCGTCTACCTCAGAAGAAGCTCCTTCTATTGTTCACTCCAGACCACCTAGGATTGAAAATCATAGCACCAAATGGACAAAAGATCACCCAATTAGGAATGTCATTGGAAATCTAGATCGACCAGTCTCTACACGCCATCAATTACAAGAGAGTGCACTCTATTGCTACTTTGATGCATTTCTCTCTGAAGTTGAACCTAAAAATTGGCAGCATGCTATGACTCAATCATCTTGGATTGAAGCCATGCAGGAGGAACTAAATGAATTCCAAAGACTTGAAGTATGGGAATTAGTTCCTCTCCCTGACAAGGTTAACATCCTTACTTTGTTGTGGGTTTATAAGGTTAAACTTGATGAGATGGGTGCAGTATTGAAGAATAAGGCTAGATTGGTCGCTAGAGGATATAAACAAGCCTTGGGTATAGACTTTGAAGAATCTTTTGCTCCTGTTGCAAGATTGGAGGCCATTAGACTATTCCTCGCGTATGCTGCTCATATGAATATGATCGTCTATCAAATGGATGTGAAGACGGCATTTTTGAACGGTGAACTAAGGGAAGAGGTCTATGTTAGTCAACCGGATGGGTTCGTTAGCACGGAGTTTCCTAATCATGTGTACAAGCTTAAGAAGGCTCTTTATGGGTTGAAACAAGCTCCACGCGCGTGGTATGATCTCCTTTCAACATATCTCATCTCGGAAGGCTTCTCCAAAGGCAAGGTGGACCCCACTCTATTCACTCTCAAGGAGGACAACGACATGATTCTGGTACAAATTTATGTTGATGATATAATATTTGATGCCACTAACATAGACTTGTCAAATCGATTTGAGAAGATAATGTCCACACGCTTTCAGATGTCAATGATGGGAAAAATTTCATTTTTCTTAGGATTACAGATTTCTCAGAATCCCAGAGGCATCTTTATTAACCAATCCAAATATGCTCTAGAATCTTTAAAGAAATATAACTTTGAAAATTGTGACCCCGTGGACACTCCAATGGTGGAGAAATCCAAGTTAGATGAAAATAGGAATAGGACTATTGTTGATCCAAAACTTTACCGTGGGATGATCGACACCCTTCTGTATCTGACTGCTAGCAGGCCTGATTTGCAATTTGCTGTATGCATGTGTGCCCGGTATCAGGCTCGGCCTACCGAAAAGCACCTACATGTTGTTAAAAGGATCTTTCGGTATCTAAAAGGAACACTTCATCGTGGTCTATGGTATCCGAAAGATTCCTCTATTGCTTTAATATCATACGTAGATGCCGATCATGCTGGATGTCAAGACACGAGGCGTAGCACTTCTGGATCTGTGCAACTCCTTGGAGATAGATTGATCAGTTGGTCTTTAAAAAGGCATAAAAGCGCTGCAATTTCTAGCACGGAGGCTGAATACATCGCCATGTCCGGTTGTTGTGCTCAAGTCCTTTGGATGAGATCACAATTAACTGACTACGGTTTGGGATTCAACAAAATCCCGATGTATTGTGACAACAAGAGCGCCATTGCCCTTTGCTGCAACTATGTTCAACACTCCCGGGCCAAGCACATAGACATTCGCTACCATTTCATTAAGGAGCAGGTGGAGAACGGAGTGATCGAGCTGTATTTTGTCACTACTGAGTATCAGCTGGCAGATATGTTCACCAAAGCCTTAGATCGAGGACGAATCGAGTTTTTGATCGACAAGCTTGGCATGAAATCATTCACTCCAGCGACTCTCAAAGAGTTGGCAGAAGAATCAGCTGAATAGTGGTGGTAAACTATTCAGAGTATCCTTTGTTCGTGATCATGTACATTATCGTAAATATATAAACCACAAAAAGAAAATACAAAAATATAAAACCAAGTAAAACCATAAAAAATATAAAACCTACAAAAACCATAAAAATTATAAAATCAAGAAAAACCAAAAATATTTTTCGTTTTTAAAACGGGCATGTCTTTTAGTACGGTAATATTTACGGCCCTAGAAATGTCGATCAATATTGACACGGTGCCATAAATAGAGTCCGTATAAAAGTTGTACATTTTTAAAACATGCCCATTATGGCTTGTAGTTATTTCAGACTGCAACGCGGTTTTCATATTAAAGTCACGTATTTCTTTGGAAAACGTTGGCTCACAACGAGAATTAATTTTCTCGGGCATGATTCACAAGCCAAATCATGCAAAGGGATCAAGTTTACTTTATAACTTGGTCTAACACGAATTAGTGTACGTCTCAGTGCATTAATTTGTCAAAATAAGAGAAATCTTATTGCCACCACGAATCAATCTTTTTCAAGATACTAATTGCAAATGCTTTCATCAATTTTTGACTCTTTAAACTATGACTACAGCTCTTTAAATAGAAAACGGGTCATCGTTTAAGGGGGAGAAAATATTAAAATCATCTTCGTCATCAAAACGATTTTCAAAAGTGATTGTGGAAAATTAATGGCTAAATGGTAAATGAGTGGTCTTGCTTTAGAAAACGACTTGTGCTCGTTCAATGTGATAGGAATTGCTTTAGATCTTGGAGATTTGCTAATAGGTTGCGATGTTTAAGTTGTGTGAGAGTGTCGTGATGAGTATTAGCTAAGCAAGGTTAAGATGGCTAAGTTTATCGATGGTTAGGGAGACGAGAAAAGAAAAATGAATGATAAGGAATAAAAAGGGAAAAAGAGTGAAAACTGTAGGGACTTAAGTGACAACTTGGGTAAATTGCAAAATTTTGACCTAAGTCAAAAACAAAGCCCCCCCCCCGTCCCCTTATTATTCTTCTTTACTGTTTCACTGTTTCTCTGCCGCCATTAACACATATACAAACACACACACACAAGCTTTCAAACTCGCGTGTTAATCATTTCCCAATCCGGTTCATTCGATTTAAAAGGTAATAAACATCAATCTTTAATTTACAATTTACCTAACTCATCACTATATCCTGTTAAAAGATTCGATTAATCAGATTAAATACAAGTTAGGGTTTGTGTTAAATTAAGGGTTAATTGTTTAGGGGTTTTTGATGGGTTTTGCTCGGAATACATTTAGAATGAGTTTAGTTGCTTTAGATTGCCTTTAAACTCACAAACGCGCCTAGATTAATCTTGAATAAGGTGTGTTTTGAAGTTCCGGATGAACATAGCTTGAAAACTTCCGAATGAAGGAAGTTCCGAATGAAGGAAGTTCCGAATGAAGGAAGTTTCGGACGAACTTCCGAATGAAGGAAGTTCCGAATGAAGGACTTCCGAATGAAGGAAGTTCCGAATGAAGGACTTCCGAATGAAGGAAGTTCCGAACGAACTTCCGAATGAAGGAAGTTCCGGACGAACTTCCGAATGAAGGAAGTTCCGAATGAAGGACTTCCGAATGAAAGAAGTTCCGAATGAAGGACTTCCGAATGAAGGAGTTCTGAGTGAACTTCCGAATGAAGGAAGTTCCGAATGAAGGAAGTTCCGAATGGAGGACTTCCGAATGAAAGAAGTTCCGAATGAAGAACTTCCGAATGAAGAAGTTCCGAATGAAGAACTTCCGAATGAAGAAGTTCCGAATGAAGGACTTCCGAATGAAGAGTTCCGAATGATGGAAAGTTCCGGATGAAGAGTTGTTTGATTAATATTGTTTACCTGTTATAAGTACTTGTTGAAGTATGTTATGAAATGTATTATGCTTAGAAGTAATAATGATACATATCTATATATCTTTGTGCATCAACCTTTCATGTCTTATCGTAAGCAGATACGATGACTAATCCAACAGTACAAGCAATCCAAGACTCTCGAGCAGCCGCAATTGCCGAAGCACGAACACTCAATTTCATACCAAACAACTACCGGCTGAAGGCAGTTTCAAAATCCACTCACCATGGATTTAAAGTAGCCATAGCAATCCTTGATCAATCTCATTTCAAGAATGCTTTAAGGAGTACTGCCTCGGTGCCTTATGATTATATGTATGAGTTCTGGGCTACCAAGGAAAGCACTTCAAACAAGATCACCTTCACCATCGACAACAAACAGCAGACACTTACTGTATCAGACTTCCGTAAGATATTTGGCATTAGGGATTCACCCAAAGGTATGGTATTTTCGAAGGATCCTACCAAAGACGAACTCATGGAGCTGTTCGAGGCTCTTGGATGTCCTGACATACGAGTTGTGTCGGAATTTACCACTGCTAAAGTAGGTCAACCTTGGAGAGCACTCTTGGGTATTCTCAGTAGATGTCTTACGCCTAAAACAAGTGGGCATGATGCTTTGCGCAGTCCAATTATGAACATCTTCCATGGAATGTATAAAGGCGCAAATGCAGATTATGCATTATTGTTGTGGGAAGAATTCACCTTTCAACTCTTCCAAAACAAGAAGCTGAAGACTAATTTCTTTCCTTACCCACGGTTTATCAAGCTTATCATAAATTATTGTATGAAGAATGATGTTTCTATTGATAGGCGTGCAGCAAGTCGTTATCACACCGAAGAAGCTGATCATACTGTAGATCTAAGGCATGAAGGACCATCTGGTGGTGTGATTCCTGGTCCTATTCCCGATTATCTTCTAACGGATAAAATTAAAGGTTCTGCTGATTACAAGCTACTGCTGCTAGAAATCAAGAAGCTAAAAGCAAACCTTCCGACTGGAGAAGACTCGTCTACTACGGTCAAGAGTAAAGGTAAACGCAAGCAACCAGCTGCTTTACCTGAACCGAAACCAAGAAGAAGAAGACTGAGGCTAAGAAGGGAAAGGGCAAGGCTGATGAGTTAGTTCTACACGACGAAGAGGATGTTGATGATCCTACTCTTAACAAGGCTGAGAGAAAAGCAATGAAGATAGCTATTGAAAGGAGTAGGAAAGATACGGGCGGTAGTGGTTCGGGTGCACAGATGAATATTGAAGAAGAGTATGAGGAGCCAGAGGATGTTTATGAGTTTGGATCACCTGAACGGTATTCTACTTCGAAGGAGACATCAATCCCTGTTTCAGCAAGTGTTGAAAAGGAGTCCGGTGCTCCTACAATCATGGTGTCTACTCAACCGTTAGTAACTCAACCTTTAGCAACTCAACCTCCACCAATACAACCCTTACCAACTAGACCGGTTTCAACACCATTCCTTCCACCACCAATAACTCCCATCCTTAGTACCGTAGTAACAACCGCGCCTCTTCACTCAACCCAGAGCAGCTCTGCAACGTCTTCAATGGATGTATTTGTAATGGCCGAAATGTTGGATAAACATATGGATAATCACAAAAGAGAGATGGATGAACTTCGCCAAGAGCTACATAGACGAGCTCAAAGTGAAGAAGCATCTAAGAAAGCCCAAGAAGAGATGCTTGCTAAGTTCGCTGCAGAGATGGAGTTGACACGAAAAGCTCATGCAGAAGAACTAGCTCAAGTTAAGCAGGCTGAAGCTGATAAGCATGCTGCACGAATCACAAGACTTCAGGCTATGAGGGATAAATACAAGGAGCAAAAAGAAGCACTTGAAGCTTCTGTTGAAGAGAGAGTGAAAGAATCCGTTGAATCCATTATGCCTAAACTGCGTGATGAGTTGAAGACACTCGCGGCTGATAACTTGATGATCAAGTCATCCAATCCTTCTGAATCCGCCTACAAAATTGCCTATGAGTTAACGGATTTTGAATTAAAGAAGATTCTCAAAGCTCGTATGAGGGAACTTGGATCTTTTGATAAATCTAGGATTCAACGGGCTCTTTACAAATCCCTGAATGACGCTATCATGGAGGATGATAGGTTATTTAAAACGTTTGGAAGTGTGGTACCATACCACATTCTGCCTGAGGAAGAAAGGGAAGAAAGTGAAGAAGAAGAGGGTACTGGTGAAGAAGAAGGTGGAGAAGAAGAAGAAGAAGAAAAGGATGATGATGATGACGATGATGGTGATGATGGTGATGATGATGAGGATGATGATGATGATGATGGTGATGATGGTGGTGATGGTAATGAGGAGAGTGCTAAGGGGAGCAACGAGGATAGCGATGAGGATGATGATGGGGGTAAACAACCTGAAAAGGGGGATAAGGTTACCAGCTCAAAGAAACCTGCTAAGTCTGGAACCAAGTCTAAGAAAGATGCAGCGGCAAAGGAAAAATCTACCTCAACGGAATCAAGACGATCCAAGTGGCGCCACGATGTGAATGCTACTACGGCGTCATCGATTCCTGGTACATCTATTGCTGTATCTATACCTGTTACCACTAACCCTGTTAGTTCTGTTGTTGTTGCTCCTGTGATTGCAGAATCGGTAACTGAACCTGAAGTTGCACAACACTCACCCGTTCATGACACCGCCGAGATGCCTGAATCACAACCAGCAGATGTTCACGTCTCTACTCCTCTACAACAAGAACCACAAGCTACTGTTCCTGAGTCAAGCACACGGGACTGGGCAGACACGTTGGAGACTGACGAGACTGCACCGCCACAGGCTTGGATCACGGCAGCGGCGCAATATGATCCAATCACAGACGCTGACAGAGATGTTTTATATCTCCGTATCCGCAGTCCGATTGACTTGTGCGCATTTCTGGCTCATGAGTATAAGACTTCGGTTAATCCGTCTTTGGTGAAGAGAGCGCTAAAGGATAAGAGAACTCGCGCCAAAACCCGGTTAACCCGAATGGAGTTCGAGTATTATGCTGATGAGATCCTGAAAGATCTGAATACCGTTCAACGGCCAGGTCTTCATGAATCAGAAAGAGCTCCACCTCCACTTGATCCTTCTCAAGATAATCAGATTGCTCTTGACTTCTTCGTCACCAATGATCTTGTTTATCTCCTCAAGGGTTCATCAAAGTACGCAACCTCCCTGACCTTGCTGAAAGCTGCCAACTGGGGGACAATACCCTTTATCGAGGAAAAGGTAAACCGACTATGGGTCCCAAAGGTAAATCGTAAGTATGATATGTATGCTGTCATAGGTGCATCACACTGGGGCGAACGAGTTCGAAGGGCGTACAGGGGTTGCTGCTTAGCCAATTCAGGAAGTAACGTTAGATCTGATATCCGCATCTCCAGTATTTTAGGGCTGAAAACTAAAGCCAAGAATGGCTATTATCATGTGACGGAGATTCGTCTGAAAAGGGAGGATGACAGAGAATACAAAATCCAGCAGGGAGATTTTTCTATCATTTGCCTTGAGGATATCGAAGATATGTTGCTTATGATGACCCGGGATCAACTCACACATATTCCTCGTGAAGACATCATTGCCTTGAATACAGCACTTCGTATGTTCACACGAAGCGTTGTTATCAAGAAACGAGTTGAAGATCTTCAGTTGGGAGTCGAAAGCTACCAAAGGAAGCTTAACCTAACCCGTCCAGTGAATCAAGTGTTACCTCAACATGTAGATAGATGTCCCTATACCGGCATTTCTGTTCCGAATTGCGGGATTTTCTACTTGAACAGTCGAGGGTTAATGAAGTTTATGAGGGTGGGTGAGCTTTATAAGTACAGTGATGGGACTCTCCTATACGTCAGAGGAAAGTTGGAGCATCTTAATTCGGGTGGGACTTTACCAGAGATGACTGAGGATTGGCATCAGGGTTATCGGCAGATGGCGAAGTATGTGATCAAGAAGATTGATCAAAAGCTCCGTGAACGTAGATTGATGAGGAGCTTGGAAAGATTCGTTGGTGGTAGACCATATTTAGTGCACCACAAGCTACTGCAACGATCCATCTAATGGGTCGTACATTTCAGGTCCACTTTATATTGGTTTTCAATTGTGAATATGTATATTTGTGAATATTGTGCTTTTGCGGCTTGATGTAGTGTTAAGGTATGATAATTTTTCAAGAATTTCTCACGAGATTCTAAATCTTTCAAAATATATCATACTAAAGCACTACAAATATCCCTTATTAATTTAAGGGGGAGCATTAACATGTTCTATGGCCAAACATCGATTTCATTTTTACCCAAAGACCGGTTAATCCATTCAATATCCCAAATATTAATGGTTAACATTTTGGATAAGGGGAGAAAATGGGATTAAGGAGACTTAAATGATACTTGGCTAAAAGATGAAAAAGACTTAACGATAATCCAACTTAATATGTGTAAAGCACGTGTTAAGGGGGAGCGTTTTTGATGAACAAAACACCTAAGGTACAAAACTTTTGATTTCAATATCACAAGTACCTTATGTGATTTTCAATGATTTTTCATGGTGGCTATACTTTCCCAAAACACGCTTGATTCACGACGATATGGTGACAAAAGGGTGGTAGGAATAGGTTTAGTCCAATGATTCATCAGAGCCGATGGAATCTTCCCAAGGACAATTCCCTAGATAGAATTAGAAGTCCTAGGAAAGGTGGAGAAAGAATGTGAACGTAGCTGAGTACCGACTAATTACTGATGCTAGCACTGGAACAATCACAACAAAGTGCTCGTGATGATGTATTGGTAAGTACTGAAGGGGTTGAAGAATGAAAAAGAAATGTAAAGATAAAGGGTGTAAAGAAAGAAGCCCTCCTTACAACTTTAGGCAGAAACCGGGTCAATACATATGCTATTGAGATCATTTTTGTTAATGATTCTCGATATTGAAGAAAGACGTCATGGACCCAGTGATGCAATGCACAACCCTTCCCAGCTAACTCAAATATCTCTCAAAAGGTATTTGTTTTAATCACACGGAGATCAACACGTTATCTATTGGTTTATTCACTCCGAATAGACTGGTATTGAAAAGGTGGCACTCCTCTCCAGCCATCGCTCACTAAATCAAAACGTACAATCGAGTCTAGAGCCAAGAGATCATCAAAAGTCTCATTAGGACACTTTCCATTTATTCCTTGCTTTCTCACACACTGTGAAAAGTAAGAGATTTTCATGAGTCCTACGCAGTATTCCTGTAATATTGCCAGAACATCCGAGTAATACGCAAGTATTACAATGAAGATGGAAATCCTGCTTGAGCCAACATCAAACAAGCTCATGGTAGGTTACACGTGCGGTTCTTTTAGAACCAATCTTGTGAAAAACTGGAAAGAAACAGTGGTTTAATTCTTAATTGAACTTAAACTCGTTCCAGGCCTCTACGCATTATCATATGATCTTGCCAGAACACTCAGAGTGACTCTTTATTGATCACAGTGACGAGTGGAAATCCTTCTAGTGTTAACATCAAACAGCACTTGGTAGGTGACGTGCAAGATTCTTTATGAATTGAGCTCGTGACAACTGGAAAGCAACGATGGTGAAAATCTTAATTGAAATTCACTTGTTCCAGGTTTCATGAATTGACGGCTTCAAATCACAAGGATAATTTATCCAAGTGATTCACTCTTTATGTTCGCAGTCAGCTTTGGACGGTCGAATAAAGAGAACGGGTTTACCCGCGAAATCCTGTCAGGAAGTTACTTAATTGAAACTATCCGTCACGGGTACGATATCTAATATCCTCCAACGGTCTTCACCGACCGGAGGTAAAATGCTACCGAATTAGAATAAAATGTCAAAGCCATTTTATTCGTGTCGTTGTTGTGTACCTGTTAAAGACGGTGGCGTTGCTGCGTACCTGTTGAAGACGGTGGCGTTGCTGTGTACCAGTTGAAGACGGTGGTGTTGCGGTGTACCTGTAGAAGTCGTTCCTACATGCTTATGTTTTTCTGCATCAAAGTTCAGCAAAAATTCAAGAAAGTACAAGATGAAGTCTTCCGCTGTATCAAACTCTGAAGCTTTCGAGAATTCAACAAAAAGACATAAGTGTGTGGAACATGGAGTCACGAGGAGGCAAGTTTCACAAGAAGGCAAAGATCGCACGTGAAAGGCCAAAAGAACAATGCTCTCAAGCCAAAGCCTAAAAGATCAATAAACATATTCACAACAAAAAGAAAAAGAAGAAAAGACTACGAGCTAAAGAACGAAGACTTAGTATAGTATGCTAGGTTTAGAACTTTGTAACGTGGAGTGACCTCCCTTAGGGGGAGATTGTTAGAAATACGTTTTTACGTATATTAGAAGTATCGGTCACTCCACAATATTATTAATGTTGTAATAGCTCGTAGTTAATAGTTACTTATTTAGTTAAGTAAGAACCGGCCCATGGGCTTGTCATGGGCCGACCCAAGTCCATTAGTGGCTTGGAAGTATAAATACCCCTTTCCTCCTTGGAAAGGGGTTGGTTGTTGTTCATTTCTTGTTTCCATTTAATAAAAAAGACACATAGTTTCTCTCACTTTCTCTCTCTAGTTTCTCTCTCTAGAAAACATCAACCCACTTCATAGATTCATAGGTTATCAAGTTTCTACATTTCTTTTTCTTCTTTTTTATTCCATAACGATCGTTTATACTTAACTTATAATAAATAACGTTCGTTATATTTTATATCATTTAATTTAATAAATATAATAAATACATTTATTAAATAATTAACTCTTTACGTATTGTGTGCAATCCTGTAATCTCGAGTTCGATCCTAACACACGACTACTAAATTTATGTCCATAAACTTTCAGCTCCCACTTGGACAAATTTATATAGTGTGATCACATTAACTAGCGTCTAGTTACACTGTCAATGCCTCTAGTACAACTCGAGTAAGGTCTCCTGGATAAAACCTTTTAATGATTCATCATTATTATTATCCTTTTATTTCTAATACAACGTTAATAAAGATATGGATCGCAGTCATTCCTTTCATTAACCATTATGTTTCTCGTTCACGGATTAAATAAGATTACCAAAACACATTTGGGTGTGGCCACACAAATATCTTACTAAGCACACGAGAGGCCCAGCTATATTAAAACTCCAAAACAAATTGGAGGAAATAAATTCCATATTGACTACAAGCAAAACCAATGAATTTTGCAACACTTCTGAAAATAACCCTTATAGCTACCAGTTACGTTTAGCGTTAGATTATTCCACAGAGATGCACTAGATTCATAACAGTTTTCTGGTATCTCAAGTCTAAGGATAACTATTTATGATATACTTAATTACAAAGATCCATAAAGTATAGTCATATATTTGGGATAAGTCCAATATTTGATCCATTGAATATCATCCAAAATTGATCAGTATACTTTTATGTATACTCTATCGCAATTTTGAATTGTCTTAATTTAATAATACTCACATATTATTAATCGACAACGAATTTTTAGCATAACACTTTTTCATGGATTAAAACATGTAAAATATGACACAAAATTAAATAACAAGAATAAACGAAATCCAATCTTTATTTCATTAAATAATAATGTCTTAACATCTTTTATCCAAATACTAATCACATATTTATTGCATGAAATCGCTAACTAATTGAAGCCCAATGCTTTTGGCATGTTCAATAATCTTTCCTCTAGGCAACGCCTTAGTTAAAGGATCTGCTACGTTATCATCTGTGCGAACTTTTAATAATTTGATTTCACGAGCTTGAACTTGTTCTCAAGCGTAATGATATTTACGTTTAAAGTTTATGGCGCCTTTCATGACTCCAGAATCATTGGCAAACATGATTGCAACAGAATTGTCACAATACATATTAATAGGGTTTTTTATTTAAGGCATCCCTCCAATATCTTCAATAAACTTTCTAATCCAAACAACTTCCATTGCAGCTTCTGAAGCAGCCATGTACTCAGATTGAGTAGCATGTATTACAATCGTTGTCTGTTTCATGCTCTTGCAGTTAACTGCTCCTCCATTGATAACAAACACGTAACCCGTCTGAGACTTCGTATCGTCTTTATCACATTGCCAGGACGTATCACAGAAACCTGTTACATTCAGTTCTGTGTCTGGTTTCCCTCCAAATACCAAAAACATATCTTTCATACTCTTCAAGTACTTTAGAATATGTTTAACAGCAGTCCAGTGGAGCTTCCTTGGATTCTGTTGGTAACAACTGACCAAGTTTTGAGCAAACGGCACATCAGGCCTTGTGCATCTTACAACATACATTTTTGATCCTACAGCTGAAGCATAAGGCACCCTTCTCATGTAAGCCTCATCTTCAGGAATTGATGCATCCATCTCATGA
Source organism: Glebionis coronaria (assembly GCA_025667525.1). NCBI lineage: Eukaryota > Viridiplantae > Streptophyta > Magnoliopsida > Asterales > Asteraceae > Glebionis > Glebionis coronaria. The sequence continues at coordinate 24,276,204 of CM046880.1, forward strand.
CTTAGATTATGCTTAACTTCCATAGGTTGAAAACCTTCCTTGGAATTATGCATATTGTACTTCTTCAATATTTTGTCAATATAAGCATCTTGACTAAGACCAATGAACCGTCTACTCCTATCTCGATAGATTTTAATTCTCATAATGTATGTAGCTTCTCCTAAATCCTTCATATAAAACATTTACCAAGATAATCCTTACCTTCCTTAAGTCTTGGAAGGTTACTTCCCATGATTAATATGTCATCTACATATAAGATTAAGAATACTACATCACTCCCACTAGCTTTGTGATATACACATGGCTCATCACGATTTTGAATAAATACAAACTTTTTAATTTCCTCATCAAATCGTTTGTTTCATTGACGTGATGCTTGCTTCAGACCATAAATAGATCTTTGAAGTTTGCACACGCGTTTTGGATACTTAGTATCAACACACCCTTCTGGTTGCTGCATATAGATATCCTCATCTAAGCGACCGTTCAAGAAGGCAGTTTTAACATCCATTTGCCATATCTCATAGTCATAATATGCTGCTATAGCTATGAGAATCCTAATAGCTCTTAAGTCTGTTACAGGAGAAAATGTCTCCTCGTAGTCTACGCCAAAAGTTTGTGTAAAACATTTAGCTACTAAACGAGCTTTATAGGATTGTATTTCACCAAAAGTTTATGTTTCACTCCTTTAGCATTAGGTGGTTGATCTAAAAGAATCAAAGCTTTATTAATTCTCATGAATTTCATTTCCTCATCCATTGCAACCATCCACTTATCCTTTTCAGGATCAAGTATGGCGGATTTATAATTACTAGGTTCACCAAGATCCCCTACTTCATCATCATCATCATCTATGTTAAGACATAGTTTGCTTGGTGCACGTATACTCCTTTTAGACCTATGTAGAGGAATTATTTCCGGTGGAACTCCCAGACTTTCTTGTTCTACAAGAATTATTTTGCTAGTATTTTCATCAGAAGGTAATGTATCTATATGACTCTCTTCAAGATCATAATTTCTCCCACTGAATTCTTGATTAACAAGATCACTTTTAAGGAAGACTCCATACCTATCAACAATTACTTTGTTCTCAGGTGGATAATAAAAGTAGTAACCTATAGTTTCTTTAGGGTATCCTACAATGATACATTTCACATAGTGTTGTTGGATTTTATCACCCGAGTCACGTTTCACATACGCCTTGCAACCTTAGACCTTTAAATAAGACAAATATGGCCTTTTGGCAAGACATAGTTCATATGGTGTCTTATCTTCTTCGTGGGAACCATATTTAAAATGCGAACAATTGATTCTAAAGCATAGTCCCAAAAGGATAATGGCAAAGTTTTAAGATTAAACATAGATCGTATCATATCTAATACTATATGATTTCTCTTTTCAGATACACCATTTTGTTGTGGAGTATAGGGAGAAATGAGATTCTGAACAATTCCATTTTCACTTAGATAATATTTAAACTCTTGACTTAAATATCACCACCTCTATCAGAACGAAGAGCTTTAATCTTCTTTCCTAATTACAATTCTACTTCTGCTTTCAACACTTTGATTGTTTCAAATACCTCGTGTTTATGCTTAAGTAAATAAACATAACCATGACGGCTATAATCATCCGTAAATGTTAAGAAGTAGCTAGCACCTTTCCTTGACACATGTCTAAGTGGTCCACACACATCAGTGTGTATTAAACCAAGTAGACCAGTAGCCCTTTCAATATTGCTATTAAAAGGTTTCTTCGTCATCTTCCTAGAGATACAAGACTCACATTTATCAAATGATTCATCATTGATATTTTCCAAAAGCCCTTTACGTTGAAGCTTTTGTATGCGAGTCTTCCCAATATGGGCAAGTCAACAATGCCAAAGATAAGAAGAGTTCTTGTCTAACTTTCTCTTCTTATTCATGCTAAAAACATAATTATTATTATACTTGGATTCATTATCATGCATGTCAATTTCAAACACACCATTCACAACAATTGCATTAAAATAGAAAATACCATCTTTAAAAACAGAAATTCCATTATTATCAGTAGTGTGAACAAATCCAAGATTCAAGAAAAGGAAATAACACCCTAGCAATTGAAGGTGCATAATCACAATCATTTAAAATCAGTACTAAACCCAAAGGTAAAACTATATTAAATGTTCCTATAGCTTCAACCGCTGCTTGTGAAGCTTCTTTAGCAAGATCAGCCGGATACGGCGTGGATAAGATATCAATAGTACCCGCTACTCTCAAGACAAATCTTAGTGAGCGATACCAATCATTGAAGTTAGGGCCAGTAAGTTCAGGACGATCAAAAAAATTTTGAACGCGGAACTTATAGCGTTATTGTCGGGCTGAGCCATTTCTACAGAAATAACTTCAAATTATTAGTATTTTTGATAAATATATTCAAGAAAATAAAATTACCCCGGTATATAAACCATAGTATTTTCCTTGAAACTAGAACCTATATTGACATAATCCATTACATCAGTTGATCTACTAGTAATGAACTTATTCAACATAGTAACTTGTCGCAAAATGTATTGGCAAACAATTTTCAATTTCTAGATATTTAAGCGATTTACATTGCCAAAAAAACGTTTTTTCATTGTAAACATGTTTCATCCCTTCCGAATACCTTAAGTTTCCAGATCTCACTGAGTAACTTAATTAAGTCCTCTAATCTAAGGAACATAAAACTTATCACACGAATTCTCATTTTATGAAAAGTTTTCTCTCCATCACAACATCATCAAAATCTCATACGACGACATTGTGACTTCAAGTGTCCGTTAATTAGATGGTATCAACTTAAATTTTAAGGGTTAAAATTTGATGTCAAAATCAATGTATGGAGAATCATGCATACATCTCCATAGCACAAGTTTTTTTTTGGTATACCTAGGTTTCCGACTCGACATTGCGAACCGACTAATAAAACATTTAATAAAACAAGTTTAATAAAACGTTTAATAAACTTTTTCATGAGACTAAATTTCTACATATATTTTGTTGAGGTATTGGTTAAAACCAATTAAAGAATTTTACCCACAACTATTCACAACGTACTTTTGCTAGAACTCGGTTATTCACAAAGCAATAACCTTATTCATTGTGTTTCGGATGTGAATTCGCGGTAAATCAACCTTAAGGTGTAAAACAAATAATAATCGTAGGTAATTCTAATTTTGACGCACAGGTGATCCAGGAATTTGGTCAACGACAATGGCATAACCTCCTTCTTTAACCGGGTACATGACCAGTAGTGCGTTATACCTACATTATAGTTTTTCAAAATTGAGTAGGCCATTAAATTATTATTGTAAATCACCAATCAACGTGATTGTATGTAATTCAGATCTCAAAACAAATCTTAATTTTAATATGATTTAGTCCATACTATTTTTCTTAAAAAAAATTACCCTTGTTTACAACATACATAAAATCGAAAACATATAGGTAAAAAAACACTAAATCATAAACACATAATAACAATTATATGTATAATTAAATAGATCAAATAGCCACATGCATATGATTTTATTCAATAAATTGAAATCTAGGGTTTTTATGTTTATAAAAAGTCTTCTCTAATTCTAGATTTATTAAAACAAAATAAAAACATGTAACACATCCAATTTTATGATCCATGAAAAAACATGCATGTTCATCATGGATCCACCCACAAATCTTAACAATTAAATCTCTACGGATCATCATAAAAAAAACTACATGTCATAACAATTAATTATGTAATTCTAATCTAAAACATACAACATGTAAATTTTAGGGTTTCAAAAAAAATTCTTTTATAAAAAAAATCGGTCAACCGAATATTAAAAAACAAAACCCTAATTTTTGAGAAAACTTAAAAAACATGAAGTTTTAACCCAAAACAATTATTGGTTAAAATGTTTTAGATTTTTCGATAATTATAACATGTTAAAACGGCTCTGATACCACTAAAGGTTTATTATTCATAACAATTATTAAAACCCTAAACGAGATCAAAACACATAAAGCGGAAGCGATTTAAGAAGATCATTAATTAAAACAATTATAACTAATCGAATTAGGGTTATGTACCTTTTAGCTAATGCGATTCCCTCGAACAAAACCTGACTCTCCAAATTAGCGTTTACGTAAGATCACCAAGATATAGTCTATGATAAGACTATATTACGATCTTGTACACATGTAATACAACGAGCTATCTGTAAGTCTAGTACGTGTAAATCGAGCTACTACGCCTTGTGGAAAATCTACCCAACAACCTTAGAGATGGGCTAGGACTAGATTATATTTTAACCAAAGAAAACAAACGAAAACCCTAAGGGTTTCGTGTGACGCGATCGGCTAAAGAAAAGAGAAGAGAAAACTGGTGTGTAGAAAATTATGAGGTAAAGGGTATGTACTTATAGTTAAACATGAAGCTCAAGTTTAAACAACTTACTCTTTGCCCCCTCCCCTTGTAACCGACTATGCGGAACACCCTAAGGGAGTGTTCCGTAATTTTTCTTTTCCTTTTTTTATTCCATAACGATCGTTTATACTTAACTTTTAATAAATAACGTTCGTTACATTTTATAGATCGATTTAATTTAATAAATATAATAAATACATTTATTAAATAATTAATTCTTTACGTATTATGTGCAATCCCGTAATTTCGAGTTCGATCCCAACAACGACTATTAAATTTGTGTCCATAAACTTTCAAGATCAACATAATACGATATGTGTTATGACGACCTATTTTTTTATGTTATATGATTTAGATTATATAAATAGACTAACTAAGAAACAAAAAGCGAAAAGAAATAAACGAATCATGATCTCTCTGAATCATCTGCAAGTAATCAATGATCAAAGAATAACTACTTTTTGATGGAAAAGCCTAAAGTTTTGAAACCATATACAGTAAAAAAAAATTATTAATCATGTTTTTATGATGATTACACAAGAAGAATGACATAACCAACTGGCTTAGCTCAGTTAGCCACTAAGGTTCCACTAAGTGGTTTTCTTGGGGGAGGTTTCTTGGAGGTCTTGGGTTCAAGACTTGCCAAGGCCTTTTCAGGCGAAGCGGATAGGAGTCTAACATAACTAGACGAGGGCTCGAAGAAGACATTCTTCCGCTTGAATGTCATTGCACGACTCGATCCACTAACAACTAACATTTGTCGTTCTAAAAAAACACAAGAAGAATGACATGTATATTTGAAAATATACATAGCTTAATAATATCAATCATAAACCTAATGAACACAAAATCACCATTAAATTTTAGTTAATTACTAGAAAAGACGATATAACCACTTAAGTTATTTACACATAACAAATATCGAACTTAAGACGCGCATAATAACTTACATTTCTTTTAACAAAATTTATCACAACTTACATTGGCGACTATCCTTTTTAGTGAAATGGTCAAGGATATGGATGTCCACTTTGACATGAGTTTGAGACAGAAAGCGGTTTTAGAGTGTTTACGCGCATCACATGCTCAGGATTTCCTACTGGCTATCCCTATAGACGAGCTCGATCAACATATGTCACCAGTGGAATGCCGTTCTATTCTTAAATATCGCCTCATGATCCTGTTATTTTCGGTTGATACAATGTGCCATGTTTATCGCAAGGCATGTTTGGATTCTTTTGGGGAACATACAGTTCATCGTAAAAGCTCCCGGGCTTCAAGTATCAACACGATATGGTTAGGGACGTTATTTCTGACATATGTAGGCGTGTTGGTATCTAATACTTGGCTTTTACACCACGTATGAAAGTTCGTTGAACCGAATCTCTTCGAATTGATTTCCAGTCTAAAGTGCGACTCAATTGTCTTTTGGTGAACAAGAGAATGGTTTGGTTGATTATCTATTTTAAACTAATAGCAAATAAATGTAAATATCGTTGAGTAAAGTAGAAGTTTAAAGATTAAACTAAAGTAATTAGTAAAAAGCAAATGCTTGAAAACTTAAAGACAAGATTAGGAAAATACTTAAACACTTAATAAATCTAGAACTTGAAAACTTTGTAAAAACAAGAAATTAATCCAAACCCTAATCGGAATATTTGGTCGGAAAGTGCAATCGGAATGTTGGAAAAGGTGATCGGAATGCATAAGAGAATACTGATCGGAATGTGTAACAAGAAAATTTATTGGAATAATGGGAAAACAGCACCAATCGGAATACTTGAAGAAGAATCAAATCGGAATGTTAAAAACCAAGCCAATCGGAATGTTACAAAATACCCCACAATCAGAAAGTCTTGAAATGCATACAATCGGAATGAGCCAAAAATGGTCCAGATCGGAATCCAAACTCCCTAATCCGATCAACACGATCGGAATATTAAGGTTGCCAATCGGAAAGCCAGAAACCCTTTTCCGATTTGGAGATCGGAAAGAGGGGGTGATGATCGGATAGCTACAATCGGGAAAGGGTTTAAATCCTTTTCCGATTTATGTGGGATCCAAGAATAAGCTAGGCAATAAGCTAATTTGATAAGCTAATCACCAAAACTAGAACGAATCAATAATGAAAAGGACTCAATAAGCACACATAACAACTTTTTCAACTTAAAATAAGCAATCTTATAAATCAAACTATATAAAAAGATGAACTTTTTAAGAAAACTTTTAAAAAGTAAATAAGCTAAACATATAAACAAGCCAATAAGCACAAAGATCTTAAAGCTTATTCGTATGGAAACTTAAGTAGACATAAAAGGATTAACTTTTAAGCACGAAAACATCAAGAACAACACGGATCAATAGTAATTCGCACCAAAAGTTAACTAAAAATCAAAGAAAGGTAGAAAGAGATGAAAGATTAAAAGCTTAAACTTAAACTTGATTAATGAAATCAACAATACAAAAGGCTTAATCTTGAAAGATTAAAAGAAAGAAAGATGAAAACTTAGTGAGAGAAAGTGGAGAACTTTCTCTCTCTAAAACTAGAAAGAAAAGTGAAAAATGAAAACTAAAACTAAAAACTAACCACTAACCACCCTCCTAATGTGTATTAGGAGGGTATTTATAGGGAAAAATGGGAAGGAGTGCATGTATTGCCTCTTCTTTCTTTCTTTCTTCACGTCTTCTCGACTCGATTTAATTCTTTGTCTTTTCTCGACGTCATCTCGGGATTTGAACTTGTCTTGATAATTTTCTTCTTTAATTTAGACTTGAGTTCTTTGACTTCATTAAACTTCCGTCTTTAGACTTTTTCTTTGACAAATCTTCAGAATAGGCCTTGGACTTCCGTTCTTTTTGCGCTCTTGATCTTTTGACTTCGTCTTTTCCCATTTTCTTCGATAAAAGCCCGTGAAAGCCCGTGTTTTCTTCCTTTTTAATCTTTTGGTCCTAAAACACAATAAAACACAAACCACGCATAATTCCGACTTTTACGACATAAAATACACGTTTTGGTCTTGTTATTATTGGAAATAAGTGGTAAAAGGATAAGTGTTTACACACTTATTAAATCCCCTACACTTGACCATTGCAATGCCCTCATGCAATGCATTAATTTTAAAAGCACGGTTTACATTTTTCATCATAAATAACCCACCTTGGCCTTTATTAAATACTAAACGTTTAAGGAAAGTAAAAAGATAAAAACAAGTAAAGAAATCAAAGACTTACATTGGTTTTTGGGAACGTTTATCATCCTCAAGTTTCACGTTCCCCATACCAAGCTTAAAAACGAGATCATTGTTATTATAAGTTAGCAAACCAACACGAATTCATGTGGGCCAATTATTCACTTAGACTCCCTTATTCCTAGGTGTATCTCTTATATTTTATTTTTGTCTTGAATGATCACGAGGATGCATTGTTTGACTTATTTCGATAGTTATTTAGGCCGAAAATAAGGTGAACGATTTAATCAGTAGTTAGCTAAAGGACAAAATCTTTTAAACTGCTTCTCAGGACCTCATAAAGTTCATATCTTGGCATAACTCGCTTCACGATTTGAGACCTTTCTCGGACCGATATCTGGCAGCGACTTCATACTTCAAATCTTTGAGAGATGTTCTTGAAATTATGGTCTTCTCTTCATAATAGGAATTTCTTCACTTGAAGTTTTGAGAGATTCTTCATATTTGGACCACGACTTCTTCATTTTTCTCCAATCTTTATTTTGGACTTTGATATACAACGATCCACCTCCTTTTAGGACTTGGATCTATTTATCCTCATACCTTGTTAGGGCCTTTTTGGATAGACTTCTCCATGATCTTTAGGGGAGTATTTGCTTTTCGTCGTGTGTCTCGATCCTTCATATTTATTTTCGATAAATGATTCTTCACATCACTTTTTGGATCTTTAGCAACAAAATGTAGCCCTCATGCCTTGTTAGGGCCTTTTCGGACTCGCCAATCTTCGCATCCCGCTTCAATAAGTTATGCCTTGGCTATGAACTCTAATCCGTACCGAGCAACTTTTAAACGATATTGGGCTAGAAGCTAAGTAACCTTTTAAATCGTACAACCTTATTTATTGCAGATAAATTTATTAACAAGCGATGGGAGAATAGGCTCATAATTAACTCACATAATGTCACGAAAGAATACCAAACTTATAATTGACTCTATCATCTCTCGTTCTCCACAGTTTAAAATCTCAAGGAATGAGACTCGTGGATGCTTAGCCTATTAAATCAAAGTTTTGGGTTTTCGAGTCATCTATAGGATCTTGCAAATTCTTAGACTTTTTCAAGTTTAGAAATCGCATTTTAAAGTTCCCTTGATAAACAACTCTCTAGGATCAATTATAGGAACTTGCGAAAAGTTCTTGTTCTTAACCCGTGAGAGTTAAGACTTTCGCGTTTTATAGCTCCCTATATAAAAGCCTAGCAAAACTTGACTTAAACACGTTAAGGATACTAGCTAGAGTAAACTTAGATAAGTAAACTCAGGTTGAGTCAAAATATTCACAACTAAGAAAAATTTAAAAACCACTTTATTGAAAATTTATTCTAGCAATGGAAAGAAAATAAACATAACAAAGGAAAATACAACTATACAACTAGGCCAAAATAGATTAAAAATTTTGAAAAATGTCGAAAAATCAAATTTTCCGGTTAAAATGAGGGCAAATTCATGGAAAAGACCACTTACTTCGATAGAAGTCCCCCCTACACTTGAGATAAACATTGTCCTCAATGTTTAAGCATGTGGGAGTGAACTCCCCCACACTTATGACATTGTGCACTTTGTTTAAATCTTGCTAAGGAAAGGACAACTAAAGTGATTTCAATGTGAACATATAAAATATGAAATATTGAATCACAAGAGTTTAGGATAGAACCGGGAAGATGGGAACACGGTATCACGGTTCGTCAAAAGTCATCAAGGTGCTCTTTGAAGCTTGAATCCCTGCACAAGATTAGAAACAAGACAACAAACACATACGGGGCTCCCCCTACACTTATTATGAAAGCAGTAAAGGATAGAACACGGGTTGCCTCCCGAGAAGCGCTTGTTTTTGTTCACCGAGTCACGAGCCTGACTCGACCCAAATTTAGTTCATGGGGAACGTGGTGAGGGATGGAATCATCTCATGAGAGATTTCCTCACCAAAGTACAGTTTCAAACGCTGGCCATTCACCTTGAAATTGGGCCCATTTGGCTGAGAAAGCGCAGTGGTCCCATAAGGAAAGACTTTGGCGACGGTGAATGGACCAGACCAGCGGCTCTTTAACTTGCCAGAGAAGATCTTTAACCGAGAGTTAAAAAGTAAGACTTGATCACCAACGTGGAACTCTCGGTTCTTAATCCTTGGGTCATGAATGATCTTGGTCTTCTCCTTGTAGATCAGGGAGTTCTCGTAAACTTCATTCCTCAGTTCGTGGAGCTCGTTGAGTTGAATCTTGCGAAGATCACCGGCTTTGTTGATGTCGAAGTTAGCCCACTTCAAGGCCCAGTACGCCTTATGTTCCAGCTCGATGGGGAGGTGGCATGCTTTCCCGTACACTAGACGATAAGGTGTACAACCAATCGGGGTCTTATAAGCTGTACGGAAAGCCCACAGAGAATCATCTAACTTATCGGCCCACGCGGCACGATGCTCTCCCACTGTGTGCTCCAGAATTCGCTTCAATCCACGGTTGGAAATCTCGGCTTGCCCGTTGGTTTGGGGATGATAAGCGGTGGAAAGACGATGATTAACACCGTACTTAGCCATGACTCTTGCAAATTGATCATTGCAAAAATGAGTCCCGCGGTCACTGATTATAGCACGAGGAACGCCGAATCGAGCAAACAGCTGTTTCAAAAAGTTCACAACCACCCTCACATCGTTCGTAGGGAGAGCCTTAGCTTCAACCCATTTAGAAACGTAGTCAACGGCTACGAGGATGTACTTGTTCCCTTTGGATGATGGAAATAGCCCTATAAAGTCGATGCCCCATACGTCAAAGATTTCATATTCTTGTATGAAATTTTGAGGCATCTCATCTTTATGTGTGATCTTGCCTTGTCGCTGGCAAGCATCACAAATTTGATAACTGGTTTTTGACACCCGTATAAAAATTAAAGTTCGTTGTGTTGGTCTAATCGAATTGATCTAGGTTCTCTATGTGACTCAGTTTTATTTTGGTGAAACGAATATTTTTGGTTGGTTTTTAATTTAAATGTGCAAGACTTAAAAGTAAATGTTGTTAATGTAAAGGGCAAGTATTAAAAGAGCGTGAAATTAAAATCTAAATCTAATTGAAAGAAAGGTGCGATATTTAAAAACGTGACGGAAAGTAAAATAATTAAATAACTAAAGATTAAAGTGTGACGGAAATTAAAATTAGACAAGTATTAAAAACTTAAACTAAAAATTAAACAAGACAAAGTATAAAAGTTAACCTAGATCGGAATGTATTCCGATCAACTTACCATCGGAATGATTACACCCCCCATCGGAATGTCGAATGAATCCAGATCGGAATATGTCACCTTTTCAGATCTGAATAACCAAACACCCCAGATCGGAATGATGATCCGATCGCAAAGATGTAACCTGTCGGAATGTACCTATCGGAATGTGGCTAAGGAAAATTGGGCAGCACTTCGTCTAAGTAAAACCTTAAGAGCCGTCGCAATCCCGATCGCAATGTGCGATCGGAACCTTGATCGGAATAAGGGGGTAATCCACTCTATCGCAATCCCGGATCGGAATGCAACACCCTTTTGCCAATACTGTCACTATCGGAATGTGGAAAAGCAAACCGTCGCAATGTGGAGAAAACCCTAGCTTTCCGATGGAGTACCAAATTCGTAATAAGCACAAATCCTAATAAGCTATATCCAATAAGCCGTGACCAAGAACTTGAATTAAATGGAATCAAAACATGACGATAAGCTAAAAAGTTAAAAGCTTTCAAAATTTTAAAACACGAAACTTGAATGAAATCAAAACTTAAAAATCAAAACTTTTAAGAAAATTTGAAAATACTTAAGCAAAATACCAAATAAGCACACAAGGTTGTCAAACTCATGGCTTATTTCGTATGAGGACTAAAAAGGAGAAAGAAAAGTCGAGACTTTAATCAAAATAAGCAAATGGATTAAGCAAATCTTGCTTAATCCGAACTTGTAACCGAATCAAAAAGAAAGAAAAGTAGAATGAGATAGATAAAAAGAACTTGATCAAATGATAAAGAAAGGTAAAGACAAGAATTTAAAGAACACAAATTGAAAACTTACTTGGAATTAAAAAGGTAATTAAGGTGCATAACATGTATTTAAATGTGCAAGTAATTAAAGGTGCATAAAATAAAGGTGGAAGAACTAGTTTGTCAATCTAGCCAACAAAACTAAATGAAATGAAAATGAGAGTATTTATAGGTGATTAGGGGAGAGGTTAGAGGAAGCTTCCTCCCCTCCTTCCTTTCTTCTTAATTGCGCCCTTAAGTCCTTCCTTCTTAATCTTTTTGTTAATCTTGGAATGTGATGACTTTTGGCTCGGGATTTCTTTGGACTCGTCTTTTAATTCTTCGATAAATAAGACTAGAGTTCCTCGGCTTTAAGTAAACTTCCGTCTTTTGACTTTTTCTTCGATAAATCTTCAGAATTGATCTTGGACTTCCGTTCTTTTTGCACTTTTGACTACTTGACTTCGTCTTTCATCTTCTTCTTCAATAAAAGTCCGTAAATGCCCGTGAATTCCCGTGTTTTCTCCACTTTTCACCTTTTCGTCCTAAATCACAACAAAAACACAAACCACGCATAATTCCGACATAAAAGACATAAAATACACGTTTTGGTCCGGTTATTACTGTAATTAAGTGGTAGAAAAGATGTGTGTTTTCACACATATCAAATCCCCTACACTTGACCATTGCAATGTCCTCATGCAATGCATCAGTTACAAAGCACGTTTACATTTTTCATCATAATTAATCCACGTTGGCCTTTATTAAAGAGATAGAGAATTATAATTATTCAAAGTAAAGAAATCAAAAGCATACCTTGGGTTTTGGAAATGTCATGAATAATCATCATCCTCAACTTTTCACTTTCTCCAAACCAAGCTTAAAAACGAGATCATTGTTATTATAAGTTAGTAAACTAACACGAACTCATGTGGGCCAATTATTCACTTAGACTCCCTTATTCCTAGGGGTATCTCTTATATTTTATTGTTGTCTTGAATGATCACGAGGATGCATTGTTTGACTTATTTCGATAGTTATTTAGTCTGAAAATAAAGTGAACGATTTAATCAATAGTTAGCTAAAGGACCAAATCTTTTAAAACTGCTTCTCGGGACCTCATAAAGTTCATATCTTGGCATAACTCGTTTCGCGATTTGAGACCTTTCTCGGACCGATATTTGGCAGCGACTTCATACTTCAAACCTTGAGAGACGTTCATGAAATAATGGTCTTCTCTTCATAATGGAATTTCTTCACTTGAACTTTTTGAGAGATTCATACTTGGACCACGACTTCTTCATTTTTCTCCAATCTGTATTTTGGACTTTGATATACAACGATCCGCCTCCTTTTATGACTTGGATCTATTTATCCTCATACCTTGTTAGGGTCTTTTCGGATACACTTCTCCATTACTTTTGGGGAGTATTTGCTTTTCGTCGTGTGTCTCGATCCTTCATATTGATTTTCGATAAATGATTCTTCACATCACTTTGGATCTTTAGCAACAAAACATAGCCCTCATGCCTTGTTAGGGCCTTTTCGGACTCGCCAATCTTCGCATCCCGCTTCAATAAGTTATGCCTTGGCTATGAACTCTAATCCGTACCGAGCAACTTTTAAACGATCTGGGGCTAGAAGCTAAGTAACTTTTCAAATCGTACAACCTTATTTATTAGCAGATAAATTGTTAGCAAGCGATGGGAGAATAGGCTCATAATTAACTCACATAAATTCACGAAAGAATACCGGACTTATAATTGGCTCTATCATCTCTCGTTCTCCACAGTTTAAAATCTCAATTAATGAGACTCGTGAATGCTTAGCCTATTAAATCAAAGTTTTGGGTTTTCGAGTCGCCTATAGGTTCTTGCAAATTCTTAGACTCTTTCAAGTTTAGAAATCGCATTTTAAAGTTCCCTTGATAAACGACTCTCTAGGATCAATTATAGGAGCTTGCGAAAAGTTCTTGTTCTTAACCCGTGAGAGTTAAGACTTTCGCGTTTTATAGCTCCCTATATAAAAGCCTAGCAAAACTTGACTTAAACACGTTAAGGATACTAGCTAGAGTAACTCGGGTTGAGTCAAAAGATTCACAACGTTTGAAAATTAAGATCACTTTATTAAACATTTATTCTAATAAGGCAAGAAAATAACTATATAAAAGGAAAAACTAATAGGCCAAAATAGATCAAAATTTTTGAAAAATGTTGAAAAATTGATTTTCTGGTTAAAGTGAGGACAAATACAAGGAAAAGACCACTTAACTTCGATAGAAGTCCCCCCTACACTTAAGATAAACATTGTCCTCAATGTTTAAGCATGTGGGAGTAAACTCCCCTACACTTAGGACATTGTGCACTTTGTTTAAATCTCGCTAAGGGAAAGACAACTAAAGAGATTCCTATTTTAATATTGAGAAAATATAAAATAGTGAATCGAAAAGAGTTTAGGATAGAACCGGGAAGAAGTAGAACACGGAATCACGGGTCGTCAAGAATCATCAAGAGTGGATCATTGAAGCTCGAATCCCTGATTAAGAAGTGAGGAGAGGAAATAGCAAACCAAAGGGTCCCCCCTACACTTATGGTAAAGAAAGCGAAAAGATAGATGCATGGGTTCCCTCCCAAGAAGCGCTTGGTTTTTGTTTACCGAGTCGTGAGCCTGACTCGACCTTGATCATCAACGGAAGAAACATGAAACATATCCACCAGGATCAAAGACATAGTTTTCATCGAGCAAATAACACAAGCTTAAGGCGAACAAGGCAAGCCAAAGAAGAAGTGGCAGGGTTCCCTTAAGCAGCGATGGAGCACGGTGGAAGCAAGTAGGAAGCGGTGCAAGCATGTCTTCAAAATTTCCAAAGATTTTTCCTTTTATTTCATCAGGTGGATACTGAGATGGCTTAAAGACTTCAATACCGGGATCGAACACCTTTTCCTTCAGGGGAAAATAGCACTCCGACTCAGCCGAGTGTGAAGAAGATCCGCAAAGAAGAACAACCTCGTCCTCAGAAGTGGGACAAAGAGGTGTCAAATCATACGTGCAACGGATTTCGGTGTCGACCGGTTTCTTCTCCTTTGACAAAATGCTCTTCAAATCCAAAGTAGGATCAAGACGATAATCTTCAAAGTCATAAGGAGGAGCATCACTCTCATGAGGGAAGTAAGTGTTAAGAAATTCAGAAAAATCTTCCTCAAATGAATAACCGTCCAAAGTAGGATCGAGTGATGGCGGAGGATCTTCATCAAGTGAAGAATCGCTCGAGAGAGTATCAGCCTCATCGAAATCATCGAAAGTGGGCAGCTCGGGATACTCAGAAGTACAATCAAAATCATCCGAATCTGAGCTAGAATCATCATCATAAGCATCGTAGACCGGTGGTGAATCATAAATGGGAGAAGCGTCCAAAGTAGGGAGAGAATCATCCACATCATCTTCAAAGAGTGGATTATCAGTGGAAGACTCGAATAAAGGATTATCGTAGACGGTAAAGTCATCGAGCACATTTATCATATTCACTGATTCTCGGCCTCCAAAAGATTTGCCTGTAAGCTTCCCCATTTTAAAAACTTTTGAATCATCCCCGACTCGTAAGATTAACTCACCTTCGGCCACATCTACTAAAGCTCGTCCGGTTCTCAAAAATGGCCGACCAAGTATTAAAGGAATACGAGGGTCCATTTCATAATCAACTACGACAAAATCGACCGGGAAAGTAAATGTGCCAACTTTGATAAACACGTCTTCGGCTATACCAACGGGGTAAGCGAGAGTGCGATTTGCAAGTTCGAGAGTCATCTTTGTTGGAATGAGGTCGGGCAATGATAGTGTTTTCCAAACACTCAAAGGCATTAAATTAATACTAGCCCCGAGATCAGCAAGGGTAGTAAATTCTTCAGTTTTGTTGAACACGCAAGGCAACACGAAACGGCCAGGATCTCCAAGCTTTTCCGGAAGTTCTTTAAGAATAACTGCAGAGCAGTTTTCGTTTAATCGAGTGTTCAATCAGCTTCTCCTTCTTGTTAAGCAATTCCCTAAACGCTTTAACAAATTTGGGCATGTGGACGAGTGCTTCAAGAAAGCTAATGTTGAAGTTCATTTGAGAAATCATCTTCACATAGCGTGACACTTCGGAGTCCTCCTTGGTTAGCATTTTGGACTTGCCTAAACGAGAGGGATAAGGGATATTAGGTTTGGGTAGTGAGGGTGCAGATGTGGTAGGTAACGGTTGAGATGTTAAAGGGTCATTGGCGGGAACTTCATCACGTCGAGGCGGAGACGGTAATGGTGTTCTAATACTAGGTGTAGGAGGAGTAGGGATAAATGGTGGTAGAGGAGTTGTAGATGATGGTGGTGGGATTGTTGGTCCAACGATGGTGACTCCACTACGAGTAGTAATAGAACTCACATTGGCTCGCGGATTAGTGACGGTGTTTGAAGGTAGAGAACTTGAAGAAGAAGGTTGAGCGGCTGGCAAGAAACTAGCAAGCATATTCTTCAAATCATTGGTTTGACTGCTGAAGGAGGATTGAATGTTATCTCGAAGCTCGGATCTTATCTCATTTCCTTGCTTTGTGATATCTCCTTTCAGATTGATAATTTGGCTCTGCAAGTTCTTGATTTGCTCACCTTGGGTTCTCATGATGGCCTCAACATCGGGATTAATGGGTGGGGTTTGTTGGGTGGGTGGGTGATAAGGATTAGAAGCTCTTGGTGGGATTTGGTTGCTTCTATTGTAGTTGTTGGCGGGATTTTGGTTTTGAGGAGAAAAACCGGGTGAAAGGTAATTGTTGGATCGGTAACTCAGCAGATTTCTATCCCCTTGTTGTCTAGCTTGGTAATTTTCCGGTGAATAATTACCGTAAGCTGCATACACATTTTCCGGATTTCCTTGTGTCGAAGGACAATCGGTGTATGAGTGAGGACCGCCACATGTTTCACAAGGATTAGCAACCGCTTTAACTTGTTGTTGTTGTTGGTTTGAAGCGAGAAGCGTAATACTTTTGCTCATTTCGGCCATCATGCGGGTGAGTTCGGTCATCTCAGGGTTTGCTGAGGTTGAGGAAACATTGACTCTCGGGTTGTTCCTTGAAGAAGCAGAGGAATCCCAGTTCTTGTGGTGGGTAGTCATGTTCTCAATTAACTCTCTACACTCCTCGGGTCTCCTTTTCATGAATGTGCCACCGGCGGCTGCATTGATCGTATCACGATCTCGAAAAGTCAAACCGTTGTAGAAAGTATCAATTAAGGTTACAGGGAGCATGTTGTGGTTTGGACAACGGTCGATCAAGACATTATATCTCTCCCAAGCGTCAAAAAGAGATTCATCAGGGTCTTGCATGAAACCGCTGATCTGATTGCGAAGGCTTGTGACCATGGATGGTGGAAAGTAGCGCGACAAAAAGCGTTGAGTCATATCATCCCAAGTGTGAATAGAATTCTTCGGGAGACGATCAAACCATTTCTCGGCATGATGTAATAAAGTGTGTGGAAAGAGTTGTAGGCGAAGTTCATCCATTGTGGCACCGGCCAACTTCATGCTTTGGGTGATCGTAATGAACTTGTCGAGGTGTTTGTTGGCATCATCATCAGGCAATCCTCTAAATGGGTTTGTTTGCACTTGCTGAATCATGTGGTGCTTCATCGAAAACTCAGGAGCGTTGATTTGCATCGGCGCAATCGGTCCTCCTCGTCCAAACATTGTTGGTTGACAAAGTTCCTCCATGGTCCGAAGATCGGGCTGTGGAAGAGCATTGTTGTTATTATTATTATTCAGGTTCGGTGGAATGTTGCTGTTGTTAACACCTGCCATATCTAAATCTTCTTGAGGCTCGGGCTCTTGATAATTAGAAGATCTAGTACGCATACACCTGAAAATACAAAAGAAAACAAAACCAAACACAAAAACAATATATATACACAATAAAGATAAAATCTTTTTGTATTTTTGAAATTTTTAATTTTTATGGATTTTTATCAATTTTTTAATTTTTTATGATTTTTTTTTTTGAATTTTTTATGCAAGAAAAATAACGCTCACAAGTGAACGGATCCCAAAAAGCAACGTGTCTCTCACAGAAAACTGTTGATCTTTACGAAAAGAGCCGGCAGCGGCGCCATTTGATAACTGGTTTTTGACACCCGTATAAAAATTAAAGTTCGTTGTGTTGGTCTAATCGAATTGATCTAGGTTCTCTATGTAACTCAGTTTTATTTTGGTGAAACGAATATTTTTGGTTGATTTTTAATTTAAATGTGCAAGACTTAAAAGTAAATGTCGTTAATGTAAAGGGCAAGTATTAAAAGAGCGTGAAATTAAAATCTAAATCTAATTGAAAGAAAGGTGCGATATTTAAAAACGTGACGGAAAGTAAAATAATTAAATAACTAAAGATTAAAGTGTGACGGAAATTAAAATTAGACAAGTATTAAAAACTTAAACTAAAAATTAAACAAGACAAAGTATAAAAGTTAACCTAGATCGGAATGTATTCCGATCAACTTACCATCGGAATGATTACACCCCCCATCGGAATGTCGAATGAATCCAGATCGGAATATGTCACCTTTTCAGATCTGAATAACCAAACACCCCAGATCGGAATGATGATCCGATCGCAAAGATGTAACCTGTCGGAATGTACCTATCGGAATGTGGCTAAGGAAAATTGGGCAGCACTTCGTCTAAGTAAAACCTTAAGAGCCGTCGCAATCCCGATCGCAATGTGCGATCGGAACCTTGATCGGAATAAGGGGGTAATCCACTCTATCGCAATCCCGGATCGGAATGCAACACCCTTTTGCCAATACTGTCACTATCGGAATGTGGAAAAGCAAACCGTCGCAATGTGGAGAAAACCCTAGCTTTCCGATGGAGTACCAAATTCGTAATAAGCACAAATCCTAATAAGCTATATCCAATAAGCCGTGACCAAGAACTTGAATTAAATGGAATCAAAACATGACGATAAGCTAAAAAGTTAAAAGCTTTCAAAATTTTAAAACACGAAACTTAAATGAAATCAAAACTTAAAAATCAAAACTTTTAAGAAAATTTGAAAATACTTAAGCAAAATACCAAATAAGCACACAAGGTTGTCAAACTCGTGGCTTATTTCGTATGAGGACTAAAAAGGAGAAAGAAAAGTCGAGACTTTAATCAAAATAAGCAAATGGATTAAGCAAATCTTGCTTAATCCGAACTTGTAACCGAATCAAAAAGAAAGAAAAGTAGAATGAGATAGATAAAAAGAACTTGATCAAATGATAAAGAAAGGTAAAGACAAGAATTTAAAGAACACAAATTGAAAACTTACTTGGAATTAAAAAGGTAATTAAGGTGCATAACATGTATTTAAATGTGCAAGTAATTAAAGGTGCATAAAATAAAGGTGGAAGAACTAGTTTGTCAATCTAGCCAACAAAACTAAATGAAATGAAAATGAGAGTATTTATAGGTGATTAGGGGA
Source organism: Glebionis coronaria (assembly GCA_025667525.1). Taxonomy (NCBI): domain Eukaryota; kingdom Viridiplantae; phylum Streptophyta; class Magnoliopsida; order Asterales; family Asteraceae; genus Glebionis; species Glebionis coronaria. Next base: position 24,295,347 of record CM046880.1, read on the forward strand.
GAGGTTAGAGGAAGCTTCCTCCCCTCCTTCCTTTCTTCTTAATTGCGCCCTTAAGTCCTTCCTTCTTAATCTTTTTGTTAATCTTGGAATGTGATGACTTTTGGCTCGGGATTTCTTTAGACTCGTCTTTTAATTCTTCGATAAATAAGACTAGAGTTCCTCGGCTTTAAGTAAACTTCCGTCTTTTGACTTTTTCTTCGATAAATCTTCAGAATTGATCTTGGACTTCCGTTCTTTTTGCACTTTTGACTACTTGACTTCGTCTTTCATCTTCTTCTTCAATAAAAGTCCGTAAATGCCCGTGAATTCCCGTGTTTTCTCCACTTTTCACCTTTTCGTCCTAAATCACAACAAAAACACAAACCACGCATAATTCCGACATAAAAGACATAAAATACACGTTTTGGTCCGGTTATTACTGTAATTAAGTGGTAGAAAAAATGTGTGTTTTCACACATATCAGAGCGTCACGATAAATGGTGGGCCAATAGAATCCCGAGTTAAACACTTTTTTGGCGGTGTAGTTGGGACCAAAGTGACCACCAGTGGGTCCTTTATGGCAAGCAGCAAGGATTTGCAAAGCTGCCGGTCCATCAACACATCGACGAATGATCAGATCAGCACATTGTTTGAATAGAAAAGGGTCATCCCAAAAGTAAGTCTTAACATCATTCAAGAACTTCTTCTTTTGTTGGGATGTTAACCCTTTGATGAGAACACCACCCGCTAAGTAGTTTGCAATTTCGGCAAACCACGGGGTGTCATCAAGATTGAGATTTATAGACATTAAGGTCTCAAGGGGGAAAGAGTCATTGATCTCTTTGTTCGGATGATCCCCTTGATATGGATCCTCAAGTCTACTAAGATGATCCGCGGCTAGGTTTTCGGCACCCTTCTTGTCACGAATTTCAATGTTGAATTCTTGAAGGAGTAAAACCCAGCGAAGAAGTATTGGCTTAGAGTCGTGCTTAGTCATCAAGTACTTCAACGCGGAATGGTCCGTGTATACGATGGTGGTGGATAAAACAAGATAGGGGCGAAATTTTTCAAAAGCATAGACAACAGCTAAAAGCTCTTTTTCGGTTGTCGTATAATGCAATTGAGCCCCCGTCATTGTTTTGCTAGCATAGTGGATTGGTTGGAAGTGTTTATTCACTCTTTGACCCAAAACCGCTCCAATAGCAAAGTCGCTAGCATCGCACATCAACTCAAAAGGCAGCTCCCAATTAGGGGTAACCAAGACCGGTGCCTTAGTTAGCTTATCCTTAAGAAGAGTGAAGGCTTCGATACACTCTTTAGAAAAGATAAAAGGAGTATCTTTTTCCAAGAGGTGGGTCATCGGGCGAGCGATTTTAGAGAAATCCTGAATGAATCGACGATAGAAACCCGCATGACCCAGAAAACTTCTCACACCCTTCACGGTTGAAGGTGGAGGTAATTTGGCTATGACATCTACTTTAGCACGGTCGACTTCAAGACCGGCTTTAGAGATTTTGTGTCCTAGCACAATGCCTTCTTTTACCATAAAATGGCATTTTTCCCAATTCAGAACAAGGCGAGTGTCTTTGCACCGCTTAAGCATACGTTCCAAATTGGCAAGGCAAGAAGAGAAGGAATCCCCAAAGACCGAGAAATCACCCATGAAGACTTCCATGGTTTGCTCAACCATGTCATGGAAGATAGCCAACATGCACCTTTGGAAAGTCCCGGGGGCATTGCATAAGCCAAAAGGCATCCTTTTTTAAGCAAATGTGCCATAGGGACAAGTGAATGTTGTCTTCTCTTGATCTTGGGGATCGATGGGTATTTGGAAATAACCCGAGAAACCATCAAGAAAGCAGTAATATTCATTACCCGCTAAACGTTCAAGCATTTGGTCCATAAAAGGAAGAGGGAAATGATCCTTTCTCGTGGCATCATTGAGTTTACGGTAGTCTATACAAACTCTCCACCCAATAACGAGACGTGTAGGAATCAACTCGTTGTTTGCATTGGGCACACCGGTAATTCCGCTTTTCTTAGGCACACAATGGACTGGACTAACCCATGGTGAATCCGAAATAGGGTAAATCATACCGGCATCAAGAAGTTTGATAACCTCTGTTTTGATGACTTCATGGATTTTAGGATTCACCCTTCGTTGGCTTTGATTTGTGGGCTTAAAGTCGTCCTCCATGAGAATTTTATGTGTGCAAAAGTGAGGATCAATTCCGCGAATGTCGGAGATTTTCCAAGCGATAGCTCTTTTATGCTTCTTCAACACGGCGATAAGTCGGGATTTTTCTTCTTCTTTCAGGTCCTTCGCGATGATGACCGGTAACTTCTGGTTGTCTTCAAGGAAAACGTACTCGAGATGAGGAGGTAAGTCCTTAAGCTCAAGAGTAGGAGGATCCTCAATAGATGGTGAAACTAACGATGGATCATCATTAGTCACCTCTTTAGGAGAAGGAGGAGAAAACGGGTCTTCATTGAGAAGTTTCTCAATAGTACGAATGTCTTCATTCTAATCGGTGGAAGAATCATCATACTTAATATCGAGAGGACCCAAGCTAGCTTGGAAATCATCCAAGTCACTTTCTCCAAAAGGAGTCAATGCCGGAGTAATTGAGGCAACGGTCTCAACATTGGGTAGAGAAGAGAGAGTACTTTTGCAAGCATCATGAAAGTGTTCTTCACAAGCCTCATCGAGAACATCAATAGCATTAACACTCTCATATGAATAAGGTTGCTTAGAAATCTTACCCATGTTGAAGACAATTTTATCGTCACCAACTCACATGATTATTTCGCCCGCGGCTACATCAATGAGAGTGCGACTGGTCCTCAAGAAGGGACGTCCAACGATTAATGGAACACGAGGATCCATCTCGTAAAAGGTGAATTTGTCAACGCCAACAAAGACATCTTCGGCTATCCCCACTGGATAAGCAATCGTACGGTTGGCTAATTCCAAAGTCATTTTGGTGGGGACTAGCTCGGGGAGAGATAATTGCTTCCAAACACTTAAAGGCATTAAGTTTATACTGGCACCTAGATCGGCTAGGGCCATGCAATTCTCTACTCCAGGGAAGTTGCAAGGAATTAAGAAGCGACCCGGATCACCGAGTTTGGTGGGCAATTTCCTTAAGAGAACATCGGAGCAATTCTCATTAAGTTGGTCTGAGCAATGTCAAGAAGCTTCTCCTTGTCACTAAGAAGAACTTTAAACATCTTCGTGTATTTAGGCATGTGAGCGAGAGCCTCAGCAAAGAAGATGTTAAACATTTTTAGAAAGTTTGAAACTTGAATATCATCCTTGCTCTTTTGCTTCTCTTTCCTCAAACTTGAAGGATAAGGTATATTGGATGAAGAAGAAGGCTTTAGGGGAGTAGGATCACTCACAACCATGGGTGGTGGGGAAATGGGGGTAGAAGGAAAAGGAGGTGAGGAAAGTTGCTATTTTTCCTTGTTCACAATTACGGGTGGAGGTGTAGGAAGCTCGGGTTCCGTATAACCTTTTCCACTACGAGTGGTGATTGCTTTCATCTCCTCTCTTGGGTTCGCAACGATGTTACTCGGAAGAGTACCCGAAGAAGAGGGTTGATTACCTTGGAAGAGCGAACCGATCATATCACGTATGTTAAGCGCTTGAGTGTTGAAAGAGTCTCGCATGTCTGCACGAATATCATTGCTTTGTTTGGCCATGTCATTCCTTAGCTCGGCTCGAATATCGTTCCCTTGTTTCGCCATTTCTCCCTTCAAGTTGACGAATTGACTCTGAATATTCGTCACCATCTCTCTATTAGTCTTCATGAACGTCTCGACGTCTGGATTCAATGCCATCGGTTGATTGAGAGGTGGAGCTTGGTAAGCTTGAGAATTTCCTTGAGTTGGGTATGGGTTTCTTTGGGAATGATATTGATTGGTAGCACGAGGTTGGGATTGGTTGTTTCGGTTATAGCTTTGTTGTTGGTTTTGGTTTTGAGGAGGGAAACCCGGTGGAGCAAGATAGTTGTTTGAACGATAACTTAGCAAGCTAGGTCTCCTTGAGCACGAGCTTGATAGCCTCCCGTGGGATAAGTACCGTATGCCGCGTTAACGTTTTCAGAAAAATTGCCTTGAGTGGAAGGACAATCATTGTAGGAATGAGGACCACCACATGTGTCACAAGAAATAGAAACGACTTTAGCTTGTTGAAAGTGGTTTGTGGCCATGGTCATGAAATTCTTGTTCATCTCTGCGATTTGTTGGGTAAGTTCGGTTATCTCGGGATTGGAGGTAGTAGAAGAAACATTGGCTCTCGAGTTAGATCTTGAGGATGCGGATGAATCCCAATTCTTGTGGTGAGTAGTCATGTTTTCAATCAACTCTCTACACTCCTCCGGTCTCCTTTTCATAAAAGTACCACCGGCGGCGGCATTGATCGTGTCACGATCATGAAAAGTGAGACCATTGTAGAAAGTATCAATGAGAGTGACGGGGAGCATGTTATGATTTGGACAACGGTCGATCAAATCATTGTATCGTTCCCAAGCATCAAAGAGCGATTCATCATTGTCTTGTATGAATCCACTAATTTGGTTACGAAGGCTTGTGACCATGGATGGTGGGAAGTAGCGCGACAAAAAGCGTTGAGTCATGTCATTCCAAGTATGAATAGAATTCTATGGGAGACTAATACTTGGATTTTTGGATGGGGTTCAGATTACTTCTCGAAATCTTCTCGAATTGATCACAGCTCAAAGTGGAATGATTGTTCTTGGTGACAAATAGGGGGTTTGGTTTTCTATTCTACTAAAAAGCTAAATGAATGAAGTAAATAAAGATTTAAACCAAAAAACAGTTAATGAAATCAAACTTGAATTTAAATTAAACAATTAAACGATTAAACAGTAAAATAACCTCACTGAAAACTTGCTTGATTCGGAATAATGTTGATGTGGAATAACTGAAGAAATGCTCTATCCGGAATAAAAGGCTATTCGAAATAAAGGGCTATTCGGAATAAAATCCTTATGCGGAATAAATGGTGCTATCCGGAATAAATGACCATCCGGAATAATGGTGCTACTCAGAATAAACTTGCTTTAAATCTGCTATTTGGAATAAAGAGCTACTCGGAATAAACTTGCTATTCGGAATAAAAATGCGACTCGGAATAAATGGGCTATCCGGAATAATAGATATTCCGGATGGATGAACTCTACGCGGAATAAAAATAAACAAGGTCTGAACCGGAATGCTGGGACGAAGAACAGTAAGCAGAAATAACAGGGAGATACGATTTTTAACCAAATCGAGCCAAATAAACAAAAAGATTTAAACCAAACTAATCACAAATCATCTACTAACCATAAACATCAAATCCCAACAATAAAAACACAAAACCCACTAACTTTTGAAGATCAAAATCAACCAAACAAGAACTTTAAAACTTTGAATCAAAGAACAAGATGAACAAGATGAAATGGACAGATTATATTGATGATTAAGGTTTAAACAATCAAAGGAAAAAGATTAAAAGCTTACAAGATGAAGGATTCAACAAAATGAAAAATCACCAACACCTTAGTGGTGTTGGCTTCCTACGAAAGAAAAGAATAAACTGGGAAATAAAAACTAGTTCCAAATGTGTGAGGGGTTTGTCCTTATATAGGCTAGTGGTTGGTTGGTGAAGTGGGCTTTCTTCCTCTCTTATTGTCTTCTCGTCTTTTCAGAAAAGTTGAAGTTTTCGATTCTGATTCGGGATTTGTCGACGATTAAATTCAACTCGTCTTTTAATTTCTTCGTTTAATAGACTTGAGTTTCTTCGACATATGTAAACCTTCCATCTTTGGTCCTTTTCTTCTATAAATCTTCAAACAGGCCCATTGACTTCAAATCTTTTGCATCTCTTGGACAATATACTTCGTCTTGAGTCTTTTTCCTCGATAAAACCCGTGCAATCCCATGTTTTCTTCAGTATTCATCTGGTTGACTCTGAAAACACAATAAACACAAAAACCACGCATAATTCCAAACAAATGATATTAAATACGTGTTTTGGTCTTGTTTTAGTAAGAAATAAGTGGTAAAAGGATGGGTGTTTACACACCTATCAAATCGCCTACACTTAACCATTGCCATGCCCTCATGCAATGCTTAGCGATAAAGCAAGTTTACACTTTTCTCATAATCAATCAACCTTTGCCTTATTAACATACTAAACAAAAATTAAAGTACTAAGAGAAATTAAAATTTTTTGAAAGTACACAAAAGGATAGAAAACCATTTTCTCTTGAAAATAGCTATATGGAAATAACTTGCAAAGAGATCAAGGACTGACATTAGGGCTTTGGTGCTGCGAAGATTTATCACCCTCAAGTTTCACGTTCCCCAAACTAAGCTTAAAAACGAGATCATTGTTATTATAAGTTAGCAAATCAAACACTTACACACATGGCTTAATTAAATGCTTAAACTCCCTTATTCCTAGAGGTATCTCTTATATTTTATTTTTGTCTTAGAAGGATCATGAAGATGCATTTTTGGACTTATTTCGATAGTTTATTAAGGCTGAAAGCAAAGTAGGACGATTTGATCAATAATTAGCTAAAGGACAAAATCTCTTAAAACTGCTTCTAGGGATATCAAAAAGTTCATATCTTGGCATAACTCGGTTCACGATTTGAGACCTTTCTCGGGCCGATATTTGGCATGTACTTCATACTTCATATCTTGAGAGACGTGCTTGAGATTATGGTCTTCTCATCGTTAATAGAGTTTCTTCACTTGGAGACTTTTGAGGGGTACTCCAACTTTGTTGACCACGACTTCATGATTATTTCTTCAATCTCTAATTGGGATTTTGAGATACAACGATCCGCCTCCTTTTCGGACTTGGATCTATTTATCCTCATACCTTGTTAGGGTCTTTTCGGATAGATTTCTCCATGATCTTTATGGGAGTTTATTGCTTTTCGTCGTGAGTCTTGATCCTTCATATTGATTTTGGGAACAATGCTTTTCACATCACCTTGGATCTTTAGCAATAAGATTGAACCCTCATGCCTTGTTAGGGCCTTTTCGGACTCGCCAATCTTCGCGCCCCGCTTCATAAGTTATGCCTTGGCTATGAACTCTTATCATTACCGAGCAACTTTTAAACGATCTTGGGCTAGAAGCTAAGTAACTTTTCAAATCGTACGACCTTACTTATTGCAGATAAATTATTAGCAAGTGATGGGAGAATAGGCAGATAATTACACCAAGTGAGCTTGTGCAAGAATACCGACTTATAATTGACTCTATCATTTCTCGTTCTCCATAATTTAAAATCTCAAGTAATGAGACTCGTGGATGCTTAGCCTAATAAACCAATTAAGGTCTACATGGTTAAGGATACTAGCTAGAATAAACTTGGATAAGTCTATTCGGGTTAAGTCAAAATAATCGCAACGGGCCTAATATGTCAAAGACTTCTAAACTAGCTACACCACTTTATTAATATTTTTGACTTTATTGCGGGATATATACATATGAAAGCAACGATAAAAATTTAAAAATTACGACTATATGGCCAAAGTTAATTAAAATTTTGAAAAATGCTGAAAAAGATGATTTTCCGGTTAAATGAAGGCATTTTCATGGAAAAGTCCACTTAAAACTTAATAGAAGTCCCCCCTACACTTAAGATAAACATTGTCCTCAATGTTTAAGCATGTGGGAAAAGTCTCCCCTACACTTATGACATTGTGCACGTTGGTTAAATCAAGTTAAGGAAGAGACGACTAAAATGATCAATTTCAAATGTGAGTATGAAGAAAATTGAATCACGATAGTTGAGAGATAGAACCGGATTTCGGATAACACGGGAGCAAGGTTCTTCAAAGGTTCCAAAAGTCCATTCATCCCTGTAATCACATCACCACACAAACACAAAGAACCTAAAGAGGTCCCCCTACACTTAGGTGGTTAAAACAGAAAAGGATAGATACTCGGGCTGCCTCCCGAGGAGCGCTTGTTTTTGATAACCGAGTCACGAGCCTGACTCGACCCAAAATTAGTTCATGGGGAACGTGGTGAGGGATGGAATCATCTCTTGAGAGATGTCCTCACCAAAATACAACTTCACTCGTTGGCCATTCACCTTAAAATTAGGTCCATTAGGTTGAGCGAGCTCGAGAGTACCATATGGAACAATTTGGGCAATGGTGAATGGGCCGGACCAACGAGATTTCAGCTTGCCCGAAAAGATTTTCAACCGAGAGTTAAAGAGTAAAACTTTGTCTCCAACTTGGAACTCTCAGTTTTTAATCTTAGAGTCGTGAATGAACTTAGTCTTTTCCTTATAGATCAAAGAATTTTCATAAGCCTCATTCCGGAGTTCATTCAGCTCATTGAGTTGGATCTTGCGTAGGTCACCAGCTTTGTTGATATCGAAATTAGCCCACTTCAAGGCCCAGTAAGCCTTGTGCTCCAACTCAATGGGGAGGTGGCATGCTTTCCCGTACACGAGACGATATGGTGTACAACCAATCGGAGTCTTGTATGCGGTACGAAAAGCCCACAAAGCATCATCAAGTTTATCAGCCCATGAGGCACGATGCTCTCCCACGGTTCTTTCAAGAATTTGCTTTAATCCTCGGTTAGAGATTTCAGCCTGGCCATTAGTTTATGGGTGGTAGGCGGTGGAAAGACGATGATTGACACCATACTTAGCCATGACTCTTGCAAATTGATCATTGCAAAAATGAGTCCCGCGATCACTAATAATGGCACGAGGCACACCGAATCTAGCGAATAGCGACTTCAAAAAGTTACAAACCACCCTTGCGTCATTAGTAGGTAAAGCTTTGGCTTCAACCCATTTTGAGAAGTAGTCAACGGCTACAAGGATGTATTTGTTTCCTTTAGATGAAGGGAATGGCCCCATAAAGTCGATACCCCAAACATCAAAGATTTCACATTCTTGTATGAAATTTTGAGGCATCTCATCTTTATGTGTGATCTTGCCTTGTTTCTGGCAAGCATCACATCGTTTAACCATCACGTGAGCATCACGGTAAATGGTGGGCCAATAAAATCCCGAGTCAAACACTTTTTTGGCGGTGTAGTTGGGACCAAAGTGACCACCGGTGGGTCCTATATGGCAAGCGTCAAGGATTTCTAAAGCTGTCGGTCCATCAACACATCGGCGAATAATCAAATCAGCACATTGTTTGAATAGATACGGGTCATCCCAAAAGTAAGTCTTAATGTCTTTGAAGAACTTCTTCTTTTGTTGGGATGTTAACCCGTCAACGAGAATTCCACCCGCCAAGTAGTTTGCAATGTCCGCAAACCACGGGGTTTCATCAGAAGTCGAGTTGATAGACATTAAGGTCCCCAGGGGAAAAGAATCATTGATTTCTTTGTTCGGATGATCCCCTTGGAAAGGATCCTCAAGTCTACTGAGATGATCCGCGGCTAGGTTTTCAGCTCCCTTCTTATCACGAATTTCGATTTTAAATTCTTGAAGTAGCAAAACCCAGCGAAGAAGTCTTGGTTTGGAATCTTGTTTGGTTAACAAGTACTTCAACGCGGAATGGTCCGTATACACGATTGTGGTAGAGAGGACAAGATAGGGGCAAAATTTTTCAAAAGCATAGACAACAGCTAAAAGCTCTTTTTAGGTTGTCGTGTAATGCAATTGAGCCCCCGTCATTGTCTTGCTAGCGTAATGGATCGGTTGGAAGTGTCTGTTCACTCTTTGGCCCAAAACCGCTCCAATAGCATAGTCGCTAGCATCGCACATCAACTCGAAAGGCAGCTCCCAATTAGGGGTAACCAAGACGGGTGCCTTAGTTAGCTTATCCTTAAGCAAATTGAAGGCTTCAATACACACGCTGGAAAAGATAAAAGGAGTATCTTTTTCCAATAGGTGGGTCATCGGGCGAGCGATTTTAGAAAAATCTTTGATGAATCGACGGTAGAAGCCCGCATGACCAAGGAAACTTCTCACACCCTTCACGGTTGAAGGTGGAGGCAATTTAGCGATAACATTGACTTTAGCACGGTCCACTTCAAGACCGGCTTTGGAGATATTGTGTCCTAGCACGATGCCCTCTTTTATCATGAAATGGCATTTTTCCCAATTAAGAACAAGGCGAGTGTCTTCACACCGCTTAAGCATACGTTCTAAATTGGCAAGGCAAGTAGAGAAAGAATCGCCATAAACCGAGAAATCATCCATGAATACTTCCATAGTTTCTTTAACCATGTCATGGAAGATAGCCATCATACACCGTTGGAACGTCCCAGGAGCATTGCATAAACCAAAAGGCATACGTTTGTACGCAAATGTTCTGTAGGGATAAGTGAATCTGGTCTTTTCTTGGTCCTTGGGATCGATGGGAATTTGAAAATACCCGGAGAAACCGTCTAAGAAGCAGTAATAGTCATTACCCGCTAGACGCTCGAGCATTTGATCCATGAAAGGAAGAGGAAAGTGATCTTTTCTCGTGGCATCATTGAGCTTGCGATAGTCAATACAAACTCTCCACCCAGTAACGAGACGAGTGGGAATCAACTCGTTGTGTTCATTGGGAACAACGGTTATTCCGCCCTTCTTGAGCACACAATGGACGGGACTTACCCAAGGCGAATCTGAGATAGGGTAGATCAAGCCGACATCAAGAATTTTGATAACCTCTTGTTTGATGACGTCATGAATGCGAGGACTAACCCTTCTTTGGCTCTGGATTGCGGGTTTAAAGTCATCTTCCATGAGAATCTTGTGAGTACAAAAGTTTGGATCAAATCCGCGGATATCGGAAATTTTCCAAGCGATTGCCTTCTTATGATCTTTAAGCACGGCGATGAGGCAAGATTTTTCTTCTTCTTTCAAGTCCTTAGCAATGATTACGGGCGACTTCTTCTTATCTTCAAGGAACACGTACTCGAGATGGGGCGGCAACTCCTTAAGTTCTAAATCCGGAGGATTTTCGATGGGAGGCGTATTCAAATTTGGTTCATCAATAGCAATAACCTTGGGAGATGGTGGAGAAATATTGTCTTCTTTAAGAAGGTTCGCAATGAGGCGAAGATCTTCATCCCAATCGGTGGGAGAATCGTCATGTTCTAAGTTCACATCTCCCATGGTGGCTTCCAAATATTTCCAAAGGAAATCACTTTCTCCAAATAGAGATAGTGATGAATCAATAGAGGAAACGGTTTCAACATTGGGAGGAGAGGTATGAATACTTTTACAAGCATCTTTGAAGTGTTCTTCACAAGCCTCATCAAGAACGTCAATACAATTAACACTCTCGTATGAATAAGGCTGTTTAGAAAGCTTTCCCATGTTGAAAACAATTTTATCGTCACCCACTCTCATGATAAGCTCACCGGCTTCAACATCGATGAGAGTGCGACCGGTCCTCAAGAATGGACGACCAACGATCAACGGCACACAAGGGTCCATGTCGTAGTCAACGACGACGAAATCGACAGGAAAAGTGAATTTGTCGACTCCTACAAAGACGTCTTCGGCTATCCCCACTGGATAAGCAACCGTACAGTTAGCTAATTCCAAAGTCATTTTGGTGGGGACTAGCTCAGGAGAGATAATTGCTTCCATACACTTAAAGGCATTAAGTTAATACTGGCACCTAGATCGGCTAGGGCCATGCAATTCTCTACTCCCGGGAAGTTGCAAGGGATTAAGAAGCGACCCGGATCACCAAGTTTAGTTGGCAATTTCCTTAAGAGCACTGCAGAGTAATTCTCATTAAGTTGGGTGTTAGCAATATCAAGAAGCTTCTCCTTGTTGCTAAGAAGATCTTTGAACATTTTTGCGTATTTAGGCATGTGAGCGAGAGCCTCAGCGAAGGAGATGTTGAAATTCAATTGTTTAAACATTTTGAGAAAGTTCAAAACTTGAATATCGTCCTTGCTTTTGAGCTTATCTTTCCTCAACCTTGAGGGATAAGGTATATCAGAAGAAGAGGAAGGCTTTTGGAGAGTAGGATCACTCACATCCTTGGGTGGAGGAGGGGTAGAAGTAAGAGGTGGAGAAATTGGGGAAGTAGAAGGGTGAGGAATAGGAGCAGGTGACTCGTTCTCCTTAGTCACAATCACCGGTGGAGGTATAGGAAGCTCGGGTTCCTTGGTACCTTTGCCACTGCGAGTGGTGATTGCTTTCATCTCCCCTCTTGGATTCGCAACGGTGTTACTCGGAAGAGTACCCGAAGAAGAGGATTGATTACCTTGGAAGAAACCAGCCATCATGTTCCTTAAGTCATTCGTTTGACTTGCCAAAGTGTTTCTCATATCATTTCTCAGATCGTTTCCTTGTTTCACCATGTCTGCTTTCAAGTTGAGCACTTCCCGCTGGAGATTTTCCACGATCACATCATTGGTCCTCATGTAGGTTTCAACATCTTGATGCAATGCGGTGGGTTGGTTGGGAGGAGGAGCATGGTATGCGGGTGGTTGATAAGCAGGTTATTGGTAAACTTAGTTGCTTCTTTGAGGTGGATATGGTTGTCTTTGAGGTGGTTGGTATGGTGCACGAGGTTGTTGTTGTTGAGTAGGGCGATTGAGGTTTTGTTGTTGGTTTGGGTTGTTAGGAGGAAAACCGGGTGGGGAAAGAAAGTTGTTAGAGCGGTAGCTAAGCAAGTTTCGGTCTCCTTGTGGACGAGCTTGATAAGCGGCCGGAGGATAGGTACCGTATGCTGCATTCACATTCTCAGAAGGGTAGTCTTGGGTGGTGGTACAAGTGGTGTAAGAGTGAGGACCCCCGCATATTTCACATGGTTGGCTGACAGCATTGACTTGAGCGTTTTTAGCGTTGATGCTGTTGGTGTTGCTAGCGGTTTGGGCGGCAAGCGATTCAAGAAGCGTAGTAATTTTGTCAAGTCGCTTGTCGTTGTCACTAGTACTAGCAATAGCGGCATTGGTCTGCACACTCTTGTTTGCACACGAGACTTATTTTCAATAATATCCCAAGCGGCATTAGAGGTCTTAACCAAAATATTACCCCCCGAGGCACTGTTTAGTAAATCTTGGTCATTCATGCTTAAACCATTATAAAAAGTATTAATTTGGTGCACTTTGGTAAAACCATGTTGTGGGCACTTTCTTAAAAGATCTTTAAAACGGTCCCAAGATTCACTAAAAGACTCATCGTACTTTTGTTCAAAATTGATAATTTCATTCCGCAAAGCGGTAGTACGAGAGGGTGGGAAAAAGTAGTTTATAAACTTGGTCTCCAAATCCGTCCACGTCAGAATACTTGTTGGCGGTTCCTTTGCAAGCCAATGCTGGGCTTGTCCCTCTAAAGAAAAGGGAAAAGGTTGTAAACGGATTACCTCTTGTGGAACACCATCGAATTTGACCGTATTCGTGAGTTGCAAGAACCTTTTGATGTGGTCATGTGGATCATCAATGGTACGCCCCAAGAATGGTTGAGCAGAGACCATCTGGATAAAACCGGATTTGAGCTCAAAGTTGTTGGCTGCAATCGCGGGTATGACAATTGGATCATTGTTGCCCTCCACATGTGCTTGTAACAGTTCAATCATAGGGCGATTGTCCGGTAAAGGTTCATTGTTGTTGTTATTATTGTTGTTGAGAGGTGGATTGTTATTGTTGTTGTTTTGAGGTGGGTTATTGTTGTTGTTGTGCACACCGGCCATGTCTAAGTCTTCGAGAGGCTCGGGCTCTTGATAAGACGTTGATCGTGTACGCATGCACCTGCAAAAGAACTAACAAAGCAAACAAGAAATGTTTTTGTCTTTTTTATGTTTTTTACTTTTTAGGATTTTTTGAAAATTTTATATTTTTTAGGGTTTTTTTGAAATTTTTTTTATGAAAAAGTAACGTTCACGGTGAACGGATCCCAAAATCCAAGTTCTCACAAAAACTGTTAATCTTAACGAGAAGAGCCGGCAGCGGCGCCATTTAATACTTGGATTTTTGGATGGGGTTCAGATTAGTTCTCGGAATCTTCTCGACTTGATCACAGCTCAAAGTGGAATGATTGTTCTTGGTGACAAATAGGAGGTTTGGTTTTCTATTCTACTAAAAAGCTAAATGAATGAACTAAATAAAGATTTAAACCAAAAAAACAGTTAATGAAATCAAACTTGAATTTAAATTAAACAATTAAACGATTAAACAGTAAAATAACCTCACTGAAAACTTGCTTGATTCGGAATAATGTTGATGTGGAATAACTGAATAAATGCTCTATCCGGAATAAAAGGCTATTCGGAATAAAGGGCTATTCGGAATAAAATCCTTATGCGGAATAAATGGTGCTATCCGGAATAAATGACCATCCGGAATAATGGTGCTACTCGGAATAAACTTGCTATAAACTTGCTATTCGGAATAAAGAGCTACTCGGAATAAACTTGCTATTCGGAATAAAAATGCTACTCGGAATAAATGGGCTATCCGGAATAATAGATATTCCGGATGGATGAACTCTACGCGTGATAGGTGTGAAAACACCCATCCTTTTTACCACTTAATTACAATAATAACCGAGCCAAAACGTGTATTTTATATCATTTATGTCGGAATTATGCGTGGTTTGTGTTTTTGTTGTGATTTAGGACGAAAAGGTGAAAAGTGGAGAAAACACGGGATTTCACGGGCTTTTATCGAAGAAAAAGGCAAAAGACAAAGTCCAAAGATCAAAAGTGGAAAAAGAATGGAAGTCCAAGACCAATTCTGAAGATTTATCGAAGAAAATGTCAAAAGACGGAAGTTTACTAAAAAGCCGAAGAACTAAGTCTAATTTGTTGAAAATTACAAGACGAGTTTGAAGAAATCTCAAGACAAAGTCCAAGTATTAAGAAGATTAACAAAAGATTAAGAAGATCAAGGACTTATGTGTGCAATTAAGAGAAAGAAGAAAGAGGGAGGAAGCTTCCTAAGCTCCTCCCTAATCTCCCTATATATAGTGTCCACCTTCATTTTGTTTAGGTTGTTGGAGGTCTGACAAGCCTCTCTTCCCCATTTTCATTTTCCTGTTCTTTAACTTTATGCACCTTAATCTTCATGTAATGCATCTTTAATTTTCTTTTAATTCCAAGTAAGTTTACCTTTAATTGTTGTTAATCTTTACCTTATTGCTATTCTCCTTCTACCTTTCTTGTTTGATTTGTTCTTAATTTTGGTGTTCATGTTCTTGAGTTTTCTTATTTTTCAATCAAGTGGGTTTTGATTGATTGGTTTTATTTGTTGGTTTTGATGATTTGTTTTGATTGATTATTGTTAGTTGATGCTTTGTGGTTGTTTTGGTTTAATCATTTGGCTTGTTTTGGTTAAATTTGATCTAATTCGTGTTCCATTTCATCTTACTGTTCTTCATTTTCATGTCACTGTATCTTGTCCAGATATTCCGAGTAAACTCATTTTTTTTATTCCGCATAGCACTAGCTTATTTTGTCCTTCATTCGGAATAACTAGGTATTCCGGATAGGAACTCTTATTCGGAATATCTTATTATTCCGGATAGGAGTCCTTATGCGGAATGTTCATATTATTCCGCATAGATGTTCCATTCGGAATGTTCCTATTATTCCGCATAAGTGTTCTGTTGTTCAATATTCCGCATAGGGTTTTTGTTTAATTATTCCGCATAGTATTCTTCTTTCATTATTCCGCATTGCCAATTATTCCGTATAATCATTTTATTCAATATAGCATTTATTCTGAGTAGAGGTATTTATTCCGCATAGAGTTTTGCAGTTCTTAGTTTTCAACTTTACTTTTCCCGCCTTTTTTCTTTATTTACATTTTTATCTGCTTTCATTTTAGTTTAAGTTTTAATTTGCGTCATTTACTTTATTTGCCTTTTAATTTTCTCGCAATTTACTTTTCGCCAAGTTTTTATCTTTCATTGTTTTTTTTACCGTCTTTACTTTATTTTTAATTGTTTCAAGTCTTTATTTTTAATTAGTTTTAAACAACGACAAATCTTTATTTGATTCACCAAAAACAACTGAGTCGCACAATTAACCCGAGATCAATTCGAAGAGATTCCGAGAAACGAACTTTCAACGAATAAAATCTCATGTATTAAAATGGAGATAAAAGAGATTTTGTCAGTTGAAAGTTCGTTTCTCGGAATCTCCTCGAATTGATCACAGCTAAAAGTGGAATGATTTGTTCTTGGTGACAAATAGGGGGTTTGGTTATCTATGTTACTAAGAAGGCAAATGTGTAAGGTAATTAAAAGTAAACTAGAAGGAATTAATCGACAAAAATAAAACTAGAATTAAAATATAAATAAAACAGTAACTGAAAAATATCCTTACTGAAATTTTGCCCTATTCGGAATAATGGACCATACGGAATAAAAGTTGCTATTCGGAATGTTGGCTACTCGGAATAAGGGGTTCTATCCGGAATAAACATGCTACTGGGAATAATTCTACTATGCGGAATAAAATCCTATTCGGAATAATGAGCTATGTGGAATAATTGAAAAATGTCCTATTCGGAATAATGAAAATGAACTCTATGCGGAATAATTCAAGCTATTCGGAATAATGACCTTAAGCGGAATAAATGCTCTATGCGGAATGATGAGTATTCCGAATAAAGGAAAAGAAAGAATGCTATGCGGAATATAAGGGCTATCCGGAATATAAAATATTCCGAATAAGAGAAAAAGAAATAGGTTGTTCGGAATATCCCAATATTCCGAATAAGGGACAACGTAAATGGGCAATTCGGAATATCAGGGAGGAAGAACAGTAGCAGTTACTGGGAAAACGATTTTAATCCAAATCGAACAAAATAAGCAAAAAGGTTTTACCAAATTAACCAATAATCATTTAAATACCATAAGCAACAAATCCCAATCATAAAAACACAAATTCAACAACTTTTTAAGATCAAAACCAAACTAAGATAAGAACTTAAGAACTTGAAATAAAAAGATGATGATGAACAAGAGGAATGAAAAGATTAAATAAGAACTTGTATTGATGATTAAGATTCAGTAAAACAAAAGGAAAGGATCAAACTTACAAGATTAAAGAAGAAAATCAAAGAGATGAAAAACCACTCCTTAAGGGAGATGGTTTCCTACGAACTAGGGAAAGTGTAACTGAAAGAAAAACTAGATGCCAAATTCTTGTGAAGGATTTCCTTTTATAGGCTAAGTGGTTGGTTGGTGAGTGGGCTTTCTCCCTTTCTTCTTGTCTTCTCGTCTTTTCAGAAAAGTTGACGTTTTCGATTCTGATTCGGGATTTGTCGATGATTAAATTCAACTCGTCTTTTAATTTCTTCGTTTAATAGACTTGAGTTTCTTCGACATATGTAAATCTTCCATCTTTGGTCCTTTTCTTCGATAAATCTTCAAATAGGCCCATTGACTTCAAATCTTTTGCATCTCTTGGACAATAGACTTCGTCTTTAGTCTTTTTCCTTGATAAAACCCGTGCAATCCCATGTTTTCTTTAATATTTATCCGGTTGGCTCTGAAAACACAATAAACACAAAAACCACGCATAATTCCAAACAAATGATATTAAATACGTGTTTTGGTCTTGTTTTAGCCAGTTATAAGTGGTAAAAGGATGGGTGTTTACACACCTATCAAATCCCCTACACTTAACCATTGCCATGCCCTCATGCAATGCTTAGTGATAAAGCAAATTTATATTTTCCTCATAATCAATCAACCTTGGCCTTATTAACATACTACTAAAAAAGAAATTAAAGTACTAAGAAAAATTAAAACTTTAAAGTAAACAAAAGGGTAGAAAACCATTTTCACTTGAAAATAGCTATATGGAAATAACTTGCAAAGAGATCAAGGACTTACATTAGGGCTTTGGTGCTGCGAAGATTCATCACCCTCAAGTTTCACGTTCCCCAAACTAAGCTTAAAAACGAGATCATTGTTATTATAAGTTAGCAAATCAAACACTTACACACATGGCTTAATTAAATGCTTAAACTCCCTTATTCCTAAGTGTATCTCTTATATTTTATTTTTGTCTTAAGTGATCATGAAGATGCATTTTTGGACTTATTTCGATAATTTATTTAGGCTGAAAGCAAAGTAGGACGATTTAATCAATAGTTAGCTAAAGGACAAAATCTCTTAAAACTGCTTCTCGGGATATCAAAAAGTTCATATCTTGGCATAACTCAGTTCACGATTTGAGACCTTTCTCGGGCCGATATTTGGCATGTACTTCATACTTCATATCTTGAGAGACGTTCTTGAGATAATGGTCTTCTCATCGTAATAGAGTTTCTTCACTTGGAGACTTTTGAGGGGTACTCCAACTTTGTTTACCACGACTTCATGATTATTTCTTCAATCTCTAATTGGGATTTTGAGATACAACGATCCGCCTCCTTTTCGGACTTGGATCTATTTATCCTCATACCTTGTTAGGGTCTTTTCGGATAGATTTCTCCATGATCTTTATGGGAGTTGATTGCTTTTCGTCGTGAGTCTTGATCCTTCATATTGATTTTAGGAATAATGCTCTTCACATCACTTTGGATCTTTAGCAATAAAATAGAATCCTCATGCCTTGTTAGGGCCTTTTCGGACTCGCCAATCTTCGCGCCCCGCTTCATAAGTTAGCCTTGGCTATGAACTCTTATCATTACCGAGCAAATTTTAAACGATCTTGGGCTAAAAGCTAAGTAACTTTTCAAATCGTATGACCTTAATTATTGCAGATAAGTTATTAGCAAGTGATGGGAGAATAGGCAAATAATTTACACCAAGTGAGCTTGTGCAAGATTACCGACTTATAATTGACTCTATCATTTCTCGTCCTCCACAATTTAAAATCTCAAGTAATGAGACTCGTGGATGCTTAGCCTAATAAACCAATTAAGGTCTACATGGTTAAGGATACTAGCTAGAATAAACTTGAATAAGTCTATTCGGGTTGAGTCAAAATAATCGCAACGGGCCTAATATGTCAAAGATTTCAAAACTAGCTACACCACTTTATTAATAATTTTGACTTTATTGCGGAATATATACATATGAAAGCAACGATAAAAATTTAAAAATTACGACTAAATGGCCAAAGTTAATAAAAATTTTGAAAAATGCTGAAAAAGATGATTTTCTGGTTAAATGAAGGCATTTTAATGGAAAGGTTCACTTAAAACTTCGATAGAAGTCCCCCTACACTTAAGATAAACATTGTCCTCAATGTTTAAGTATGTGGGAAAAGTCTCCCCTACACTTATGACATTGTGCACGTTGGTTAACTCAAGTTAAGGAAGAGACGACTAAAGTGATCAATTTCAAATGTGAGTATGAAGAAAATTGAATCACGATAATTGAGAGATAGAACCGGATTTCGGATAACACGGGAGCACGGTTATTTTAAGATTCCAAGAGTGCATTCATCCCTGTAATCACATCACCATACAAACACAAAGAACCTATAGAGGTCCCCCTACACTTAGGAGGTTAAAACATAAAAGGATAGATACTCGGGTTGCCTCCCGAGGAGCGCTTGTTTTTGATAACCGAGTCACGAGCCTGACTCGACCCAAAATTAGTTCATGGGAAACATGGTGAGGGATGGAATCATCTCATGAGAGATGTCCTCACCAAAGTACAACTTCACTCGTTGGCCATTCACCTTAAAATTAGGTCCATTAGGTTGAGCGAGCTCGAGAGTACCATATGGAAAAATTTGGGCAATGGTGAATGGGCCGGACCAACGAGATTTTAGGTTGCCCGAAAAGATTTTCAACCGAGAGTTAAAAAGTAAAACTTTGTCTCCAACATGGAACTCTCGGTTCTTAATCTTAGAGTCGTGAATGAGCTTAGTCTTTTCCTTATAGATCAAAGAATTTTCATAAGCCTCATTACGGAGTTCATTCAGCTCATTGAGTTGGATCTTGCGTAGGTCACCGGCTTTGTTGATATCAAAATTAGCCCACTTCAAGGCCCAGTAAGCCTTGTGCTCCAACTCAATGGGGAGGTGGCATGCTTTCCCGTACACGAGACGATATGGTGTACAACCAATCGGAGTCTTGTATGCGGTACGGAAAGCCCACAAAGCATCATCAAGTTTATCAGCCCATGAGGCACGATGCTCTCCCACAGTTCTTTCAAGAATTTGCTTTCAGCCTCGGTTTGATATTTCAGCCTGTCCATTAGTTTGTGGGTGGTAGGCGGTGGAAAGACGATGATTTACACCATACTTTGCCATGACTCTTGCAAATTGGTCATTGCAAAAATGAGTCCCGCGATCACTAATAATGGCACGAGGCACACCGAATCTAGCGAATAGCGATTTCAAAAAGTTACAAACCACCCTTGCGTCATTAGTGGGTAAAGCTTTTGCTTCAACCCACTTGGAGACGTAGTCAACGGCTACAAGGATGTATTTGTTTCCTTTAGATGAAGGGAATGGCCCCATAAAGTCGATACCCCAAACATCAAAGATTTCACATTCTTGTATGAAATTTTGAGGCATCTCGTCTTTATGTGTGATCTTGCCTTGTTTTTGGCAAGCATCACAACGTTTAACCATATTGTGAGCTTCACGATAGATGGTGGGCCAATAAAATCCCGAGTCAAACACTTTTTTGGCGGTGTAGTTGGGACCAAAGTGACCACCGGTGGGTCCTTTGTGGCAAGCGTCAAGGATTTCTAAAGCTGCCGGTCCATCAACACATCGGCGAATAATCAAGTCGGCACATTGTTTGAATAGGTAAGGGTCGTCCCAGAAATAATGTTCAACATCTTTAAAGAACTTTTTTTTTGTTGGGATGTTAACCCTTCCTTGAGAATTCCACCCGCTAAGTAGTTTGCAATGTCGGTAAACCACGGGGTTTCATCAGAATTCGAATTGATAGACATTAAGGTTTCCAAGGGGAAAGAATCATTGATTTCTTTGTTCGGATGATCCCCTTGGTAAGGATCCTCAAGTCTACTGAGATGATCCGCGGCTAGGTTTTCAGCTCCTTTTTTATCGCGAATTTCGATTTTAAATTCTTGGAGTAGCAAAACCCAGCGAAGAAGTCTTGGTTTGGAATCTTGCTTTGTCAACAAGTACTTCAACGCGGAATGATCGGTGTAAACGATTGTGGTGGAAAGGACAAGATAGGGGCGTAACTTTTCAAAGGCATAAACAACAGCTAAAAGCTCTTTTTCGGTTGTCGTGTAATGCAATTGAGCCCCAGTCATTGTCTTGCTAGCGTAATGGATTGGTTGGAAGTGTTTGTTCACTCTTTG
Organism: Glebionis coronaria; assembly: GCA_025667525.1. Classification (NCBI taxonomy): domain Eukaryota; kingdom Viridiplantae; phylum Streptophyta; class Magnoliopsida; order Asterales; family Asteraceae; genus Glebionis; species Glebionis coronaria. The sequence continues at coordinate 24,316,540 of CM046880.1, forward strand.
GCCCAAAACTGCTCCAATAGCAAAGTCGCTAGCATCGCACATCAACTCGAAGGGAAGCTCCCAATTAGGGTTAACCAAGACAAGTGCCTTAGTTAGCTTATCCTTAAGCAAGTTGAAGGCTTCAAGGCACTCTTTGGAAAAGATAAAAGGAGTATCTTTTTCCAAGAGGTGGGTCATCGAGCGAGTGATTTGAGAAAAATCTTTGATGAATCGACGGTAGAAGCCCGCATGACCAAGGAAACTTCTCACACCCTTCACCGTTGAAGGTGGAGGCAACTTAGCAATAACATCAACTTTAGCACGGTCTACTTCGAGACCGGCTTTGGAAATTTTGTGTCGTAGCACGATGCCCTCTTTTACCATGAAATGGCATTTTTCCCAATTAAGAACAAGGCGAGTGTCTTCACACCGCTTCAGCATACGTTCTAAATTGGCAAGGCAAGTAGAGAAAGAATCGCCATAAACCGAGAAATCATCCATGAATACTTCCATAGTGTCTTCCACCATGTCATGGAAGATAGCCATCATACACCTTTGGAACGTCCCAGGAGCATTACATAAACCAAAAGGCATGCGTTTGTAAGCAAATGTTCCATAGGGACAAGTGAATGTGGTCTTTTCTTGGTCCTTGGGATCGATGGGGATTTGAAAATACCCGGAGAAAACGTCTAAAAAGCAGTAATAATCATTACCCGCTAGACGCTCGAGCATTTGATCAATGAAGGGAAGAGGAAAGTGGTCTTTTCTCGTGGCATCATTGAGCTTGCGATAATCAATACAAACTCTCCACCCAGTAACGAGACGAGTGGGAATCAACTCGTTGTGTTCATTGGAAACAACGGTTATTCCGCCCTTCTTGGGCACACAATGGACGGGACTTACCCACCGAAATAGGGTAAATCAAGCCGGCATCAAGAAGTTTGATAACCTCTTGTTTGATGACGTCATGAATTCGAGGATTAACCCTTCTTTGGCTCTGGATTGCGGGTTTAAAGTCATCTTCCATGAGAATCTTGTGAGTACAAAAGTTCGGATCAATTCCGCGTATGTCGGAAATTTTCCAAGCAATTGCCTTCTTATGATCTTTAAGCATGGCGATGAGGCGAGATTTTTCGTCTTCTTTCAAGTCCTTCGCAATGATGACGGGTGACTTCTTCTCTTCTTCAAGGAACACGTACTCGAGGTGTGGCGGCAACTCCTTAAGTTCTAAATCCAGAGGATTTTCGATGGGAGGCGTTTTCAAAGTCGGAGCATCGATAGCAATAATCGTGGGAGATGGTGAAGAAAGATTGTCTTCGTTGAGAAGGTTTTCAAATAAATGCATGCCTTCATCCCCATCGGTGGGAGAATCATCATTTGCTAAGTTCACATCTCCCATGGTGACTTCAAGATCTTTCCAAAAGGAATCACTTTCTCCAAATAGAGACAGCGAGGAATCAATAGAGGAAACGGTCTCAACATTGGGAAGAGAGGTAGGAATATTTTTACAAGCATCAATAAAGTGTGCTTCACAAGCCTCATCCAGAACGTCAATACAATTAACATTCTCGTAGGAATAAGGTTGTTTAGACAACTTTCCCATGTTGAAGACGATTTTATCGTCACCCACTCTCATGATAAGCTCACCGGCTTCAACATCGATGAGAGTGCGACCGGTCCTCAAGAATGGACGACCAACGATCAATGGCACACGAGGGTCTATGTCGTAGTCAACGACAACGAAATCGGCAGGAAAAGTGAATTTGTCGACTCCTACAAAGACGTCTTCGGCTATCCCCACTGGATAAGCAACCGTACGGTTAGCTAATTCTAAAGTCATTTTGGTGGGGACTAGCTCAGGGAGAGATAATTGCTTCCAAACGCTTAAGGGCATTAGATTAATATTGGCACCTAGATCGGCTAGGGCCATGCAATTCTCTACTCCCGGGAAGTTACAAGGGATTAAGAAGCGACCCGGATCACCAAGCTTAATTGGCAATTTCCTTAAGAGTACTGCAGAGCAATTCTCATTAAGTTGGGTGTTAGCAATATCAAGAAGCTTCTCCTTGTCGCTAAGAAGATCTTTGAACATTTTCGCATACTTGGGCATGTGAGCGAGAGCCTCAGCAAAGGAGATGTTAAAATTCAATTGTTTGAACATTTTTAGAAAGTTCGAAACCTGAATATCATCCTTGCTTTTGAGCTTCTCTTTCCTCAACCTAGATGGATAAGGTATATCGGAAGAAGAGGAAGGCTTTGGGAGAATAGGATCACTCACATCCTTGGGTGGAGGAGGGGTAGAAGTAAGAGGTGGAGAAATTGGGGAAGTAGAAGGATTAGGAATAGGAGCAGGTGACTCGTTTTCCTTAGTCACAATCACCGGTGGAGGTATAGGAAGCTCGGGTTCCTTGGTACCTTTGCCACTACGAGTGGTGATTGCTTTCATCTCCCCTCTTGGATTCGCAACGGTGTTACTCGAAAGAGTACCCGAAGAAGAGGGTTGATTACCTTGGAAGAAACTAGCCATCATGTTTTTTAAGTCATTCGTTTGACTATCCAAAGTGTTTCTCATGTCAGCTCTTAGATCGTTCCCTTGTTTCACCAGGTCTGCTTTCAGGTTGAGCACTTCCCGTTGGAGATTTCCCACGATCACATCGTTAGTCCTCATGTAAGTTTCCACTTCTTGGTGTAATGCGGTGGGTTGGTTGGGAGGAGCATTGTATGCGGGTGGTTGATAAGCAGGTTGCTGGTAAACTTGGTTGTTTCTTTGAGGTGGTTGTTGTTGTTTGTGAGGTGGTATGTATGGTGTACGAGGTTGTTGTTGTTGTTGTTGAGGAGGGCGATTGAGGTTTTGTTGTTGGTTTTGGTTGTTAGGAGTAAAATCGGGTGGTGAGAGATAGTTGTTGGAACGGTAGCTAAGCAGGTTGCGGTCACCTTGAGGACAAGCTTGATAAGCGGGTTGAGGATAGGTGCCGTAAGCTGCATTCACATTCTCAGAAGGATAGTCTTGGGTGGCGGTACAAGTGGTGTAAGAATGAGGACCCCCGCATATTTCACATGGTTGGCTGACAGCATTGACTTGAGCGTTTTTGGCGTTGATGCTGTTGGTGTTGTTGGCGGTGTGGGTAACAAGCGATTCAAGAAGCGTAGTAATTTTGTCAAGTCGCTTATCGCTGTCACTAGTACTAGCACTAGCGACATTGGTCCGAACACTCTTGGTTTGCACACGAGACTTATTCTCAATGACATCCCAAGCAGCATTGGAAGTCTTAGCCAAAAGATTACCCCCCGAGGCACTGTTTAGTGAATCTTGGTCATTCATGCTTAAACCATTATAAAAAGTGTTAATTTGGTGCACTTTGGTAAAACCATGTTGTGGGCATTTTCTTAAGAGATCTTTGAAACGGTCCCAAGATTCACTAAAAGACTCATCGTACTTTTGTTCAAAATTAATGATTTCATTCCGCAAAGCGGTAGTACGAGAGGGTGGGAAAAAGTAGTTGATAAACTTGGTCTCCAAATCCGTCCATGAAAGAATACTCTGTGGCGGTTCCTTAGCAAGCCAATGCCGGGCTTGTCCCTCTAAAGAAAAGGGAAAAAGTTGTAAACGGATTACCTCTTGTGGAACACCATTGAATTTGACCGTATTGGTGAGTTGCAAGAATCTCTTGATGTGGTCATGTGGATCATCAATGGTACGCCCCAAGAATGGTTGAGCCGAGACCATCTGGATAAAGCCGGATTTGAGCTCAAAGTTGTTGGTTGCAATCGCGGGTATGACAATTGGATCATTGTTACCATCTACATGTGCTTGCAGAAGTTCAATCATCGGGCGATTATCCGGTAACGGTTCATTGTTGTTATTATTATTTTGAGGTGGGTTATTGTTGTTGTTGTGTTCACCGGTCATGTCTAAGTTTTCGATAGGCTCGGGCTCTTGATAAGACGTTGATCGTGTACGCATGCACCTGCAAAAGAACTAACAAGGCAAAAACAAAGCAAAAATATTTTTGGTTTTTTATGTTTTTTAATTTTTAGGATTTTTGAAAATTTTATATTTTTAGGGTTTTTGAAATTTTTTATGAAAAAGTAACGTTCACGGTGAACGGATCCCAAAATCCAAGTTCTCACAAAAAACTGTTGATCTTAACGAGAAGAGCCGGCAGCGGCGCCATTTGATAAAATGCCCACAACAATAATCAATCAAAAATGAGTTTACTCGGAATATCTGGACAAGATACAGTGACATGAAAATGAAGAACAGTAAGATGAAATGGAACACGAATTAGATCAAATTTAACCAAAACAAGCCAAATGATTAAACCAAAACAACCACAAAGCATCAACTAACAATAATCAATCAAAACAAATCATCAAAACCAACAAATAAAACCAAATCAATCAAAACCCACTTGATTGAAAAATAAGAAAACTCAAGAACATGAACACCAAAATTAAGAACAAATCAAACAAGAAAGGTAGAAGGAGAATAGCAATAAGGTAAAGATTAACAACAATTAAAGGTAAACTTACTTGGAATTAAAAGAAAATTAAAGATGCATTACATGAAGATTAAGGTGCATAAAGTTAAAGAACAGGAAAATGAAAATGGGGAAGAGAGGCTTGTCAGGCCTCCAACAACCTAAACAAAATGAAGGTGGACACTATATATAGGGAGATTAGGGAGGAACTTAGGAAGCTTCCTCCCTCTTTCTTCTTTCTCTTAATTGCACACTTAAGTCCTTGATCTTCTTAATCTTTTGTTAATCTTCTTAATACTTGGACTTTGTCTTGGGATTTCTTCAAACTCGTCTTGTAATTTTCAACAAATTAGACTTAGTTCTTCGGCTTTTTAGTAAACTTCCGTCTTTTGACTTTTTCTTCGATAAATCTTCAGAATTGGTCTTGGACTTCCATTCTTTTTCCACTTTTGATCTTTCGACTTTGTCTTTTGCCTTTTTCTTCGATAAAAGCCCGTGAAATCCCGTGTTTTCTCCACTTTTCACCTTTTCGTCCTAAATCACAACAAAAACACAAACCACGCATAATTCCGACATAAATGATATAAAATACACGTTTTGGCTCGGTTATTATTGTAATTAAGTGGTAAAAAGGATGGGTGTTTTCACACCTATCAAATCCCCTACACTTAACCATTGCAATGTCCTCATGCAATGTATTAGTTACAAAGCACGTTTACATTTTTCAGCACAATCAATCCACGTTGGCCTTTATTAAAGAGATAGAAAATTATAAACATACAAAGTAAAGAAATCAAAAACATACCTTGGGTTTTGAAAATGTCATGAATAATCATCATCCTCAAGTTTTCACTTTCTCCAAACCAAGCTTAAAAACGAGATCATTGTTATTATAAGTTAGCAAACTAACACGAACTCATGTGGGCCAATTATTCACTTAGACTCCCTTATTCCTAGGTGTATCTCTTATATTTTATTTTTGTCTTGAATGATCACGAAGATGCATTGTTGACTTATTTCGATAGTTATTTAGTCCGAAAACAAAGTGAACGATTTAATCAATAGTTAGCTAAAGGACAAAATCTTTTAAAACTGCTTCTCGGGACCTCATAAAGTTCATATCTTGGCATAACTCGCTTCGCGATTTGAGACCTTTCTCGGACCGATACTTGGCAGCGACTTCATACTTCAAATCTTTGAGAGACGTTCATGAAATAATGGCCTTCTCTTCATAATAGGATTTCTTCTCTTGAAGTTTTGAGAGATTCATACTTGGACCACGACTTCTTCATTTTTCTCCAATCTTTATTTTGGACTTTGATATACAACGATCTGCCTCCTTTTATGACTTGGATCTATTTATCCTCATACCTTGCTAGGGTCTTTTCGGATACACTTCTCCATGACTTTTGGGGAGTTTTTTGCTTTTCGTCGTGTGTCTCGATCCTTCATATTGATTTTCGATAAATGATTCTTCACATCACTTTGGATCTTTAGCAACAAAATATATCCCTCATGCCTTGTTAGGACCTTTTTGGACTCGCCAATCTTCGCATCCCGCTTCAATAAGTTATGCCTTGGCTATGAACTCTAATCCATACCGAGCAACTTTTAAACGATCTTGGGCTAGAAGCTAAGTAACTTTTCAAATCGTACAACCTTATTTATTGCAGATAAATTTATTAGCAAGCAATGGGAGAATAGGCTTAAAATCAACTCACATAAATTTACGAAAGAATACCAAACTTATAATTGGCTCTATCATCTCACGTTCTCCACAGTTTAAAATCTCAAGGAATGAGACTCGTGGATGCTTAGCCTATTAAATCAAAGTTTTGGGTTTTCGAGTCGCCTATAGGATCTTGTAAATTCTTAGACTCTTTCAAGTTTAGAAATCGCGTTTTAAAGTTCTCTTGATAAACGACTCTCTAGGATCAATTATAGGAACTTGCGAAAAGTTCTTGTTCTTAACCCGTGAGAGTTAAGACTTTCGCGTTTTATAGCTCCCTAAATAAAAGCCTAGCAAAACTTGACTTAAATATGTTAAGGATACTGGCTAGAGTAACATAGATAAGTAAACTCGGGTTGAGTCAAAAAGATTCACAACGTTTGAAAATTAAAACCACTTTATTAAAATTTATTCTAATAAGGAAAGAAAATAACTATACAAAAGGAAAAAAAACTAATAGACCAAAATAGATCAAAATCTTGAAAAATGTCGAAAAATTGATTTTCCGGTTAAAATGAGGACAAATACAAGGAAAAGGCCACTTAACTTCGATACAAGTCCCCCCTACACTTAATATAAACATTGTCCTCAATGTTTAAGCATGTGGGAGTAAACTCCCCTACACTTAGGACATTGTGCACTTTGTTTAAATTTCGCTAAGAAAGAGACAACTAACGAGATTCCTATTTTAATATTGAGAAATATAAAATAGTGAATCGAAAAAAGTTTAGGATAGAACCGTGAAGAAGGGAACACGGAATCACGGTTCGTCAAAAGTCATCAAGAGTGTGTCTTTGAAGCTCTAATCCCTGCACATGATAAGAAAGAAAGCAAGAAACACCATGGGGCTCCCCCCTACACTTACGGTAAAGATAGATAGATAATTGGGTTGCCTCCCAAAAAGCGCTTGTTTATATTAACCAAGTCACGAGCCTGACTCGTCCCCGAATTAAATGGTCCATGGGGAAGCCTCGAATGTGATACCGGGATGAAAGACCTTGTCCTCGTTCCCGGTTGACATCAATAAAGGAGAGGCGGGGGATAAGTCTTGAATGGGAGAAAGGTCCTTTCAACATACGAGAAGTATGTGAATTCAAGATCCACGGGAGGTGGGGTGGGTAAAGTAAGCACATTGTCATCCCCCAAAGACAATGGAGGCTGAGCAAGCGGCAAAGCCATATTGTTATCAATCATAGCATAATTAATGTCACCTCCCGTGTCAAAGCACTCATCCTCCGTGATAGTGGCTAAAGGGGAGGATGAAAGGTGCTCGGGAGGGGGACTTGGGACAATACCTTCCTGCAGCAAATTATCAAAAATAATGTCCCCCTCCATATGATCGTCATCATTACCTGGTGGTATGGAGTGAATGTTAATTTCTTCCAGCAATGGGTCATTATCTTCAACGGGAGGAATAGATGGAGGCAAAGACTCGGAAAGAGGAGGAGAAGTCAACGCTTCGATTTGAGCAATAAGAAGGTGCACTTTCTGTAATTTGTCGCGAAGAAGCACATCTTCCACCTTATCCACAAGATCATGTTCATCGGTGAACTTCTCGTAAACCGGAGAGAATAAATCGTCATCACCCGCATCTCCCGATGGAGATTGAGAAATTTCAAAAGTGAAATTCTCATAGCTTGGAGAAAAATCGTCATCATTTGGATCGACCTCTTCCGTAAGAGTAACGTCGTTCTCAAGCTCCATAGCAGCCGGTATGTCACAAACCTCATCATCAAACACTTTATCAAGACCAACATCACTAAGCTCATTCAATGTATCACATTCCTTAGACACGTTTGGGATATTGAGAGGAGGGATGACAATTGCACTAGGACATTGAGCAGTAAGATCATTCCAAGAAATAGTAGGCTCATCGTCATCATCATCGTAATAGTATGGATACACCGGAGGAGGAGTAATAAGTGTGAAAACACTTATCCTTTTACCACTTATTTCCAATAATAACAAGACCAAAACGTGTGATTTATGTCGTAAAAGTCGGAATTATGCGTGGTTTGTGTTTTTATTGTGTTTTAGGACCTAAATGTGAAAAAGGAAGAAAACACGGGCTTTCACGGGCTTTTACTGAAGAAAACAGGAAAAGACGAAGTCAAAAGATCAAGAGTGCAAAAAGAACGGAAGTCCAAGGCTTATTCTGAAGATTTATCGAAGGAAAAGTCAAGAGACGGAAGTTTAACGAAGTCGAAGAACTTAAGAAGAAAATTAAGAAGACAAGTTCAAATCCCGAGACGACAAAGACGAAGAATTAAAGTCGAGTCGAGAAAACGTGAAGAAAGCAAGAAAGAAGATGCAACACATGCACTCCTTCCACCTTCCCTATAAATACCCTCCTAATAGTCATTAGGAGGGTGGTTAGAGTTTTTTTTAGTTAATTTTCACTTTTTAAGTTTTTAGAGAGAGAAAGTCTTAAACTTTCTCTCACTAGTTCATCTTTTACTTTTAATCTTTTAAGATTAACACTTTTGTATGCTTATTTTTATTAATCAAGTCCATTTTTAAGCTTTTATCTCTTAATCTCATTCTACTTTTCTTGATTTAAGATTGATTTTGGTGTGATTATCATGCGATCCGTGTTGTTCTAATTGATTTCATGCTAAAAAGTTAATCTTTTAATCATTTTATAAGTTTTCATTTGATTAAGCTTTAAGACTTTTGTGCTTATTGGCTTATTTTTATGATCATCTTATTTTTCTTATTAAAAAGTTTTATTAAAAAGTTTATGTTTTTATGGTTTGATCTAAAAAGTTGCTTGATTTTGGGTTGATAAGTTGATTCTAGTGCTTATTTGATTCGGTTTTGTTGATTCGATTTAGTTTTGGGAATAAGCTCGACTTAATAGCTTATTTTCTAGCTTTTCTTTCGAATCCCTTAGATTTAGGAAAGGGTTTTAAGCCCCTTTCCGATTCATTATTCCGACCGGGGTATCTCCTTGCTGATTTCCTTCATTTTCGGAAGGGTTGTTAACTCCCCTTTCCGATCGGCCTATTATTCCGACGGCACCACTCCCTACATTCCGATTGGTGTCCAATCGGATTAGGGTTATTCTTTCCGATTGGTTTCCCCCTGTTTTTCCGATCTGGGCATTCGTTCCACTTTCCGATTGAGGGTGTTTCATTATATTCCGATTTGATCAAACTTGTATATTCCGATTGGTACGTGTTCGTTTATTCCGATTGGTCACCTCACCACATATTCCGATCGACCCCTTGTGTCCCATTTTCCGATTGGGTGTTTTACCCATATTCCGACCAGTGTTCTCATATTCCGATCGGAATACATTCCGATCGGGAGTCCTTTTTGGGTTGTTTTGGTTTCTTTCGATAGCATTTCCTTATAGTACTTGTTATTTTTCTGAAAATTTCCAAGTGTTAGTTTAATTTAGTGAGTTAGCATTTTTCCATTGTCACCTTTAAGCTTTATGCATTATTTTTTCTCGTCACTTTTAATCTTTATTCTTCCATTTTACTAAACGACACCTTAATTACTTGCAATTAGTTTAAAAACAAATCAACCAAACCTTTGATCCACCAAAAGACGATTGAGTCGCACTTTAGACCGGTTTTCAATTCGAAAAGATTCGGAACTAATACGATAATATTTTATACCTAGCCAAAAGCGAAGTATTAAATGGCGCCGCTGCCGGCTCTTTTCGTTAAGATAAACGGTTTCTAGTGAGAGACGCATTGAATTTTGGGATCCGTTCTTTGAACGTTATTTTCCTCGCTTCAAACAATTTCCAAAATCCATAAAAAATATAAAACTCTTCAAAAATACAAAAACATAAAAAAAAAAAAAAAAAACCTATAAAAACCAAAAAGACTATATAGATATTCCTTGTGTATATTTTTCTTCTGCAGGTGCATGCGTACTAGATCTACAAACTATTCTGAGCCCGAGACTCTTGAAGATTTAGATATGGCTGGTGTTAACAACAACAACAATAATCACCCACCTCAAAATAATTTGAATAACAACCACAACAACAACAACAACAACAACAATGTCCTTCAACCTGATTTACGAACCATGGAGGAATTGTGCCAACCCACCATGAATGGACGCGGAGGCCCGATTGCGCCAATGCATATCACGGCTCAGGAGTTTTCGTTGAAGCATCACATGATCCAACAAGTGCAAACTAATCCATTCGCCGGAATGCCTAATGATGATGCCAACAAACACCTCGACAAATTCATTACTATCACTCAAAGCATGAAGTCCCCCGGTGTTTCTATGGATGACCTTCGCCTCCAACTTTTTCCACACTCGCTTTCTCACCATGCCGAAAAATGGTTTGACCGTCTTCCTAAGAATTCTATTCATACGTGGAACGACATGACTCAACGCTTTTTATCGTGCTACTTTCCCCCATCCATGGTCACTAGCCTTCGTAACCAAATCAGTGGATTTATGCAAGAGAATGATGAATCGCTTTTCGATGCTTGGGAACGTTACAATGATTTGATCGACCGCTGTCCTAATCACAATATGCTCCCCGTCACTCTCATTGACACCTTCTACAATGGTCTCACCTTTCGTGATCGTGACACGATCAATGCCGCCGCCGGTGGTACTTTTATGAAAAGGAGACCGGAGGAGTGTCGAGAGTTGATTGAAAACATGACTACTCACCACAAGAATTGGGATTCTTCTGCATCCTCAAGATCTAATCAGAGAGTCAATGTTTCGTCTACTTCTACCACCACCAACTCGTCTGTTTTGGAACGTGCTCTTCTTGATATCAACAACAGTCTCCAAATTTTGACTTCTAACCACAACCAACAAGCTAAAGCCGTTGCTCTTTCTTGCGACACATGTGGTGGTCCTCATTCCTACAATGAGTGTCCTTCTACTCATGGCAATTATTCTGAAGACGTTAACGCAGCATATGGTACTTATCCCACGGGAGGCTATCAAGCTCGCCCTCAAGGAGACCGTAATTTGCTAAGTTATCGCTCCAACAATTATCTTGCTCCTCCCGGTTTCCCTCCTGCAAACCAGAACCAACAACAAAGCTACAACCGCAACAACCAATCCCAACCTCGTGCTCAAAATCAGTATCAATCCCAAAGAAACCCATACCCAACTCAAGGAAATTCTCAAGCTTACCAAGCTCCACCTCTCAATCAACCGATGGCCGTAAACCAAGACGTCGAGACGTTTATGAAGACTAATCGTGAGATGGTGACGAATCTTCAGAGTCAATTTGTCAACTTGAAGAATGACATGGTGAAACAAGGGAGCGATATTCGAGCCGAGCTAAGGAACGACATGGCCAAACACAGCAATGATATTAATGCCAACATGCAAAACTCTTTTAACAATCAAGCTCTTCACCTTCGTGATATGATTGGTTCGCTCATCCAAAGTAATCAACCCTCTTCTTCGGGTACTCTTCCGAGTAATACCGTTGCGAATCCAAGAGGGGAGATGAAAGCAATCACCACTCGTAGTGGAAAAGGTTATATGGAACCCGAGCTTCCTACACCTCCACCGGTGATTGTGAACAAGGAAAAAGAGCAACTTTCCCCACCTCCTTCACCTTCTATCCCCATTTCCCCACCACCCGTGGTTGTGAGTGATCCTATCCCCTTAAAGCCTTCCTCTTCATCCAATATACCTTATCCTTCAAGGTTGAGGAAAGAGAAGCAAAAGAGCAAGGATGATATTCAGGTTTCGAACTTCCTTAAAATGTTCAAACAATTGAATTTTAACATCTCCTTTGCCGAGGCTCTCGCTCACATGCCCAAATACGCTAAGATGTTTAAAGATCTTTTAAGTGATAAAGAAAAGCTTCTGGACATTGCTCAGACCCAACTTAATGAGAACTGCTCCGCAGTGCTTTTAAGGAAATTGCCCACCAAACTTGGTGATCCGGGTCGCTTCTTGATTCCTTGCAACTTCCCGGGAGTAGAGAATTGCATGGCCCTAGCCGATCTAGGTGCCAGTATAAACTTAATGCCTTTAAGTGTTTGGAAGCAATTATCTCTCCCCGAGCTAGTCCCCACACGAATGACTTTGGAATTAGCCAACCGTACGGTTGCTTATCCAGTGGGGATAGCCGAAGATGTCTTTGTTGGCGTTGATAAATTCACCTTCCCGGCGGATTTTGTCGTCGTTGACTACGAGATGGATCCCCGTGTTCCATTAATCGTTGGACGTCCATTTCTGAGGACCGGTCGCACTCTTATTGATGTAGCCGCAGGCGAAATAATCATGAGAGTTGGTGACGATCAAATTGTCTTCAACATGGGTAAGATTTCTAAGCAACCTTATTCATATGAGAGTGTTAATGCTATTGACGTTCTCGATGAGGCTTGTGAAGAACATTTTCATAATGCTTGCAAAAGTACTCCTTCTCTACCCAATGTTGAGACTGTTGCCTCTATTGCTCCAGCATTGACTCCTTTTGGAGAAAGTGACTTGGATGACTTTGAAGCTAGCTTGGGTCCTCTCGATATTAAGTATGATAATTTGTCAACAAATTGGGATGAAGACATTAGTACTATTGAGAGACTTCTCAATGAGGACCTGTTCTTTCCTCCTACTCCTAAAGAGGTGACTAATGATGATCCATCATTAGTTTCACCACCTATTGAGGATCCTCCTACTCTTGAGCTTAAGGACCTACCTCCTCATCTTGAGTACGTTTTTCTGGAAGACGACGAGAAGCTACCGGTCATCATCGCAAAGGATCTGAAAGAAGACGAAAAAGAACGCCTTGTCGCTGTGTTGAAGAAGCATAAAAGTGCTATCGCTTGGAAAATCTTCGACATCCGCGGAATTGATCCTCACTTTTGCACACATAAAATTCTCATGGAGGACGACTTTAAGCCCACAATTCAAAGTCAACGAAGGGTGAATCCTAAAATCCATGAAGTCATCAAAAAGGAGGTTATCAAACTTCTTGATGCGGGTATGATTTACCCTATTTCAGATTCACCATGGGTTAGTCTAGTCCATTGTGTGCCTAAGAAAGGCGGAATCACCGTTGTGCCCAATGCAAACAACGAGTTAATTCCTACCCGTCTCGTTACTGGGTGGAGAGTTTGTATAGACTACCGCAAACTCAATGATGCCACGAGAAAAGATCATTTCCCTCTACCTTTTATGGACCAAATGCTTGAACGTCTAGCTGGTAATGAATATTACTGCTTTTTGGATGGTTTCTCGGGTTATTTTCAAATACCCATCGATCCCCAAGATCAAGAGAAGACAACATTCACTTGTCCCTACGGCACATTTGCTTATAAACGAATGCCTTTTGGCTTATGCAATGCCCCCGGGACTTTCCAAAGGTGCATGTTGGCGATCTTCCATGACATGGTTGAGCAAACCATGAAAGTCTTCATGGATGATTTCTCGGTCTTCGGGGATTCCTTCTCTGCTTGCCTTGCCAATTTGGAACGTATGCTTAAGCGGTGCGAAGACACTCGCCTTGTTCTGAATTGGGAAAAATGCCATTTTATGGTAAAAGAAGGCATTATGCTAGGACATAAAATCTCTAAAGCCGGTCTTGAAGTTGACCGTGCTAAAGTTGATGTCATAGCCAAATTACCTCCACCTTCAACTGTGAAGGGTGTGAGAAGCTTTTTGGGTCATGCGGGCTTCTATCGTAGATTCATTCAGGATTTCTCTAAAATCGCTCGCCCGATGACCCACCTCTTGGAAAAAGATACTCCTTTTATCTTTTCTAAAGAGTGTCTCGAAGCCTTCAATCTTCTCAAGGATAAGCTAACTAAGGCACCGGTCTTGGTTACCCCTAATTGGGAGCTGCCTTTTGAATTGATGTGCGATGCTAGCGACTTTGCTATTGGTGCGGTTTTGGGTCAACGAGTGAATAAACACTTCCAACCAATCCACTACGCTAGCAAAACAATGACGGGGGCTCAATTGCATTATACGACAACCGAAAAAGAGCTTTTAGCTGTTGTCTATGCTTTTGAGAAATTTCGCCCCTATCTTGTTTTATCCACCACCATCGTATACACGGACCATTCCGCGTTGAAGTACTTGATGACAAAGAACGATTCTAAGCCAAGACTTCTTCGCTGGGTTTTGCTCCTTCAAGAATTCAACATTGAAATTCGAGACAAGAAGGGAGCCGAAAACCTGGCCGCGGATCATTTGAGTCGACTTGAGGATCCATATCAGGGGGATCATCCGAACAAAGAGATCAATGACTCTTTCCCCCTGGAGACTCTAATGTCTATAAATCTCAACCTTGATGGCACCCCGTGGTTTGCGGACATTGCAAACTACTTAGCGGGTGGTATTCTCATCCAAGGGTTAACATCCCAACAAAAGAAGAAGTTCTTAAATGATGTTAAGACTTACTTTTGGGATGACCCTTATCTATTCAAACAGTGTGCTGATCTGATTATTCGTCGATGTGTTGACGGACCGGCAGCTTTTGACATCCTCCAAGCTTGCCACAAAGGACCCACCGGTGGTCACTTTGGTCCCAACTACACCGCTAAGAAAGTGTTTGATTCCGGATTCTACTGGCCCACCATTTATCGTGACGCTCACGAAATGGTTAAGCATTGTGATGCTTGCCAACGTCAAGGCAAGATCACACATAAGGATGAGATGCCTCAAAATTTCATACAGGAATGTGAAATCTTTGACGTATGGGGCATCGACTTTATGGGGCCATTTCCATCCTCCAAAGGGAACAAGTACATCCTCGTCGCCGTCGACTACGTCTCTAAATGGGTTGAAGCTAAGGCTCTTCCTACGAATGATGCGAGGGTGGTTGTGAACTTCTTGAAGCAGCTTTTCGCTCGATTTGGCGTTCCTCGTGCTATCATTAGTGACCGCGGGACTCATTTTTGCAATGATCAATTTGCAAGAGTCATGGCAAAGTATGGTGTCA
This sequence comes from Glebionis coronaria, assembly GCA_025667525.1. NCBI lineage: Eukaryota > Viridiplantae > Streptophyta > Magnoliopsida > Asterales > Asteraceae > Glebionis > Glebionis coronaria. The sequence goes on from CM046880.1 coordinate 24,331,628, forward strand.
ATCACCGTCTTTCCACCGCCTATCATCCCCAAACCAATGGGCAAGCCGAAATTTCCAATCGTGGCTTGAAGAGAATTTTGGAGCGTACTGTAGGAGAGCATCGCGCCGCGTGGGCCGATAAGTTAGATGATGCTCTGTGGGCTTTCCGTACTGCTTACAAGACCCCAATCGGTTGTACACCTTATCGTCTTGTGTACGGGAAAGCCTGCCACCTACCCATCGAGCTGGAACATAAGGCGCACTGGGCCTTGAAGTGGGCTAACTTCGACATCGTCAAAGCCGGTGATCATCGCAAGGTTCAACTCAACGAGCTAAATGAACTTAGGAATGCAGCTTATGAGAACTCGCTGATCTCCAAGGAGAAGACGAAGATGATCCACGATGCTAAAATCAAGAACCGAGAGTTCCACGCTGGTGATCAAGTCTTACTCTTTAACTCTCGGTTGAAGATCTTCTCTGGCAAGTTGAAGAGCCGCTGGACTGGTCCATTCACCGTCGCCAAAGTCTTTCCGTATGGGACCATTGAGCTTTCTCAGCCGAATGGGCCCAATTTCAAGGTGAATGGCCAGCGTTTGAAGCTGTACTTTGGTGAGGACATCTCTCAAGAGATGATTCCATCCCTCACCACGTTCCCCATGAACTAAAATTGGGTCGAGTCAGGCTCATGACTCGGTGAACAAAAACAAGCGCTTCTCGGGAGGCAACCCGTGTCCTATCCATTACTACTTTCATAATAAGTGTAGGGGGAGCCCCGCATATGTTTGTTGTCTTGTTTCTTGTGATGTGCAGGGATTAAAGCTTCAGAGAGCATCTTGACGACTTTTGACGAACCGTGATACCGTGTTTTCCATCTTCCCGGTTCTATCCTAAACCTTTGTGATTCAATATTTCATATTCTATATGTTCACATTGAATTCACTTTAGTTGTCCTTTCCTTAGCAAGATTTAAACAAAGTGCACAATGTCCTAAGTGTAGGGGAGTTTACTCCCACATGCTTAAACATTGAGGACAATGTTTATCTCAAGTGTAGGGGGGACTTCTATCGAAGTAAGTGGTCTTTTCCATGAATTTGCCTTCATTTTAACCGGAAAATTTGATTTTTCGACATTCTTCAAAATTTTTAATCTATTTTGGCCTAGTTGTATAGTTGTATTTGCCTTTGTTATGTTTCCTTTGCTAGAATAAATTTTTAATAAAGTGGTTTTAGATTTTTCTTAGTCATGAACATTTTGACTCAACCCGAGTTTACTTGCCTAAGTTTGCTCTAGCTAGTATCCTTAACTTGTTTAAGTCAAGTTTTGCTAGGCTTTTATATAGGGAGCTATAAAACGCGAAAGTCTTAACTCTCACGGGTTAAGAACAAGAACTTTTCGCAAGTTCCTATAATTGATCCTAGAGAGTTGTTTATCAAGGGAACTTTAAAATGCGATTTCTAAACTTGAAAAAGTCTAAGAATTTGCAAGATCCTTTAAGCGACTCGAAAACCCAAAACTTTGATTTAATAGGCTAAGCATCCACGAGTCTCATTCCTTGAGATTTTAAACTGTGGAGAACGAGAGATGATAGAGTCAATTATAAGTTCGGTATTCTTTCGTGAATTTATGTGAGTTAATTATGAGCCTATTCTCCCTCCACTTGCTTAATAAATTATCTGCTAATAAGTAGGGTTGTACGATTTGAAAAGTTACTTAGCTTTTAGCCCCAGATCGTTTAAAAGTTGCTCGGTAATGACGAGAGTTCATAGCCAAGGCATAACTTATGAAGCGGGGCGCGAAGATTGGCGAGTCCGAAAAGGCCCTAACAAGGCATGAGGACCACATTTTGTTGCTAAAGATCCAAAAGTGATGTGAAGAATCATTTATCGAAAATCAATATGAAGGATCGAGACACACGACGAAAAGCAAAAAACTCCCCAAAAGTCATGGAGAAGTCTATCCGAAAAGACCCTAACAAGGTATGAGGATAAATAGATCCAAGTCCTAAAAGGAGGCGGATCGTTGTATATCAAAGTCCAAAATAAAGATTGGAGAAAAATGAAGAAGTCGTGGTCCAAAGATGAAGAATCTCTCAAAACTTCAAGTGAAGAAATTCCTATTATGAAGAGAAGACCATAATTTCAAGAACGTCTCTCGAAGATTCGAAGTATGAAGTCGCTGCCAAATATCGGCCCGAGAAAGGTCTCAAATCGCGAACCAAGTTATGCCAAGATATGAACTTTCTGATATCCCGAGAAGCAGTTTTAAAAGATTTGGTCCTTTAGCTAACTATTGATTAAATCGTTCACCTTATTTTCGGACTAAATAACTATCGAAATAAGTCAAACAATGCATCCTCGTGATCATTCAAGACAAAAATAAAATATAAGAGATACACCTAGGAATAAGGGAGTCTAAGTGAATAATTGGCCCACATGAGTTCGTGATAGTTTGCTAATTTATAATAACAATGATCTCGTTTTTAAGCTTGGTATGGGGAACGTGAAACTTGAGGATGATAAATGTTCATGGCCGCCAAAACCCAATGTAAGTTTTTTATTTCTTTACTTATTTCTATCTTTTATGTTTAGAATTTAATAAAGGCCAAGGTGGGTTATTTATGATGGAGAATGTAAACCGTGCTTTAAATTTAATGCATTGCATGAGGGCATTGCAATGGTCAAGTGTAGGGGATTTAATAAGTGTGAAAACACTTATCCTTTTACCACTTATTTCCAATAATAACAAGACCAAAACGTGTGATTTATGTCGTAAAAGTCGGAATTATGCGTGGTTTGTGTTTTTATTGTGTTTTAGGACCTAAATGTGAAAAAGGAAGAAAACACGGGCTTTCACGGGCTTTTACTGAAGAAAACAGGAAAAGACGAAGTCAAAAGATCAAGAGTGCAAAAAGAACGGAAGTCCAAGGCTTATTCTGAAGATTTATCGAAGGAAAAGTCAAGAGACGGAAGTTTAACGAAGTCGAAGAACTTAAGAAGAAAATTAAGAAGACAAGTTCAAATCCCGAGACGACAAAGACGAAGAATTAAAGTCGAGTCGAGAAAACGTGAAGAAAGCAAGAAAGAAGATGCAACACATGCACTCCTTCCACCTTCCCTATAAATACCCTCCTAATAGTCATTAGGAGGGTGGTTAGAGTTTTTTTTAGTTAATTTTCACTTTTTAAGTTTTTAGAGAGAGAAAGTCTTAAACTTTCTCTCACTAGTTCATCTTTTACTTTTAATCTTTTAAGATTAACACTTTTGTATGCTTATTTTTATTAATCAAGTCCATTTTTAAGCTTTTATCTCTTAATCTCATTCTACTTTTCTTGATTTAAGATTGATTTTGGTGTGATTATCATGTGATCCGTGTTGTTCTAATTGATTTCATGCTAAAAAGTTAATCTTTTAATCATTTTATAAGTTTTCATTTGATTAAGCTTTAAGACTTTTGTGCTTATTGGCTTATTTTTATGATCATCTTATTTTTCTTATTAAAAAGTTTTATTAAAAAGTTTATGTTTTTATGGTTTGATCTAAAAAGTTGCTTGATTTTGGGTTGATAAGTTGATTCTAGTGCTTATTTGATTCGGTTTTGTTGATTCGATTTAGTTTTGGGAATAAGCTCGACTTAATAGCTTATTTTCTAGCTTTTCTTTCGAATCCCTTAGATTTAGGAAAGGGTTTTAAGCCCCTTTCCGATTCATTATTCCGACCGGGGTATCTCCTTGCTGATTTCCTTCATTTTCGGAAGGGTTGTTAACTCCCCTTTCCGATCGGCCTATTATTCCGACGGCACCACTCCCTACATTCCGATTGGTGTCCAATCGGATTAGGGTTATTCTTTCCGATTGGTTTCCCCCTGTTTTTCCGATCTGGGCATTCGTTCCACTTTCCGATTGAGGGTGTTTCATTATATTCCGATTTGATCAAACTTGTATATTCCGATTGGTACGTGTTCGTTTATTCCGATTGGTCACCTCACCACATATTCCGATCGACCCCTTGTGTCCCATTTTCCGATTGGGTGTTTTACCCATATTCCGACCAGTGTTCTCATATTCCGATCGGAATACATTCCGATCGGGAGTCCTTTTTGGGTTGTTTTGGTTTCTTTCGATAGCATTTCCTTATAGTACTTGTTATTTTTCTGAAAATTTCCAAGTGTTAGTTTAATTTAGTGAGTTAGCATTTTTCCATTGTCACCTTTAAGCTTTATGCATTATTTTTTCTCGTCACTTTTAATCTTTATTCTTCCATTTTACTAAACGACACCTTAATTACTTGCAATTAGTTTAAAAACAAATCAACCAAACCTTTGATCCACCAAAAGACGATTGAGTCGCACTTTAGACCGGTTTTCAATTCGAAAAGATTCTGAACTAATACGATAATATTTTATACCTAGCCAAAAGCGAAGTATTAAGGAGTATAAGTCTCGATATTCGATATTTGCTCCTGTTGTTGATCTTCTTGACATTTCTCGATGATCTTGTTGCAAGCTTCTTGAATTTGTTGACTTTGCTTAACAAGAGTGTCCCATTGTTCGTGGGGGCTCAAATGTTCGAAGGAGGGTTGATGATCGATGGGGTGTTGTGGGGGCTCAAAATGTTGAAAACGTGAATTATAGCATGGTTGTGGCTCATAGTAGTTCATCGGTTGAGAAGAATTAGAAACCGGGTTTGGTTCATAATAATCCATTGGTGAAGAAAACTGAGGACATGGATTTTGCTCATAATAATTCGTTGGTTGACAATAATAGGTATCGTGAGGACCCCCACAATTTTGGCAAGAAGGGTAAGGAGAAAAGTCGGGTGCGTCTTGTGGATAGGTATTTTCATTGTCATAATTGTACCCCGGTTCTTGCCCGTGATCATACGGGTATCGAACCGGGCACGAAACATGCCAATGAGAATCGCTTCCACAATAGATGCACGGGGAAAGAGTAGGTGGGTTCAAAAATGACGAATTAGTCGAGTTGCACAAAGGACAAAATCCGTATATGAATTGTGTATTGTTGATATCGTTACCGCACCGCTCACATGTACACCATTGACATGAGTCGTTCCCGTACAATCGTCTCCCACACCCGACGCAATGGACATAAGAATCCATAAAGAAAAATAGATAAGCAAGAATAATTTTTTTGGTGAAAAACTTTGAAAAATAAATGCTTTTTAAGATTTTTCAAATGTTTTTGGTTTTTAGAAAATTTTTGGACTCGAAAAATAACGTTCACAAGTGAACGGATCCCAAAAGCCAACGCGTCTCTCACAAAAAACCTTAAATCCTCACGAAAAGAGCCGGCAGCGGCGCCATTTTAATACATGAGATTTTGTCAGTTGAAAGTTCGTTTCTCGGAATCTCCTCGAATTGATCACAGCTAAAAGTGGAATGATTTGTTCTTGGTGACAAATAGGGGGTTTGGTTATCTATGTTAATAAGAAGGCAAATGTGTAAGGTAATTAAAAGTAAACTAGAAGGAATTAATCAACAAAAATAAAACTAGAATTAAAATATAAATAAAACAGTAACTGAAAAATATCCTTACTGAAAATTTGCCCTATTCGGAATAATGGACCATACGGAATAAAAGCTGTTATTCGGAATGTTGGCTACTCGGAATAAGGGGTTCTATCCGGAATAAACATGCTACTCGGAATAATTCTACTATGCGGAATAAAATCCTATTCGGAATAATGAGCTATGCGGAATAATTGAAAAATGTCCTATTCGGAATAATGAAAATGAACTCTATGCGGAATAATTCAAGCTATTCGGAATAATGACCTTAAGCGGAATAAATGCTCTATGCGGAATGATGAGTATTCCGGATAAAGGAAAAGAAAGAATGCTATGCGGAATATAAGGGCTATCCGGAATATAAAATATTCTGAATAAGAGAAAAAGAAATAGTTTGTTCGGAATATCCCAATATTCCGAATAAGGGACAACGTAAATGGGCAATTCGGAATATCAGGGAGGAAGAAACAGTAGTAGTTACTGGGAAAACGATTTTAATCCAAATCGAACCAAATAAGCAAAAAGGTTTTACCAAATTAACCAATAATCATTTAAATACCATAAGCAACAAATCCCAATCATAAAAACACAAATTCAACAACTTTTTAAGATCAAAACCAAACTAAGATAAGAACTTAAGAACTTGAAATAAAAAGATGATGATGAACAAGAGGAATGAAAAGATTAAATAAGAACTTGTATTGATGATTAAGATTCAGTAAAACAAAAGGAAAGGATCAAACTTACAAGATTAAAGAAGAAAATCAAAGAGATGAAAAAACACTCCTTAAGGGAGATGGTTTCCTACGAACTAGGGAAAGTGTAACTGAAAGAAAAACTAGATGCCAAATTCTTGTGAAGGATTTCCTTTTATAGGCTAAGTGGTTGGTTGGTGAGTGGGCTTTCTCCCTTTCTTCTTGTCTTCTCGTCTTTTCAGAAAAGTTGACGTTTTCGATTCTGATTCGGGATTTGTCGATGATTAAATTCAATTCGTCTTTTAATTTCTTCGTTTAATAGACTTGAGTTTCTTCGACATATGTAAATCTTCCATCTTTGGTCCTTTTCTTCGATAAATCTTCAAATAGGCCCATTGACTTCAAATCTTTTGCATCTCTTGGACAATAGACTTCGTCTTTAGTCTTTTTCCTTGATAAAACCCGTGCAATCCCATGTTTTCTTTAATATTTATCCGGTTGGCTCTGAAAACACAATAAACACAAAAACCACGCATAATTCCAAACAAATGATATTAAATACGTGTTTTGGTCTTGTTTTAGCCAGTTATAAGTGGTAAAAGGATGGGTGTTTACACACCTATCACAAGGTCTGATCCGGAATGTTGGGACGAAGAACAGTAAGCAGAAATAACAGGGAGATACGATTTTTAACCAAATCGAGCCAAATAAACAAAAAGATTTAAACCAAACTAATCACAAATCATCTACTAACCATAAACATCAAATCCCAACAATAAAAACACAAAACCCACTAACTTTTGAAGATCAAAATCAACCAAACAAGAACTTTAAAACTTTGAATCAAAGAACAAGATGAACAAGATGAAATGGACAGATTATATTGATGATTAAGGTTTAAACAATCAAAGGAAAAAGATTAAAAGCTTACAAGATGAAGGATTCAACAAAATGAAAAATCACCAACACCTTAGTGGTGTTGGCTTCCTACGAAAGAAAAGAAGAAACTGGGAAATAAAAACTAGTTCCAAATGTGTGAGGGGTTTGTCCTTATATAGGCTAGTGGTTGGTTGGTGAAGTGGGATTTCTTCCTCTCTTCTTGTCTTCTCGGCTTTTCAGAAAAGTTGACGTTTTCGATTCTGATTCGGGATTTGTCGACGATTAAATTCAACTCGTCTTTTAATTTCTTCCTTTAATAGACTTGAGTTTCTTCGACATATGTAAACCTTCCATCTTTGGTCCTTTTCTTCGATAAATCTTCAAACAGGCCCATTGACTTCAAATCTTTTGCATCTCTTGGACAATATACTTCGTCTTGAGTCTTTTTCCTCGATAAAACCCGTGCAATCCCATGTTTTCTTCAATATTCATCTGGTTGACTCTGAAAACACAATAAACACAAAAACCACGCATAATTCCAAACAAATGATATTAAATACGTGTTTTGGTCTTGTTTTAGTAAGAAATAAGTGGTAAAAGGATGGGTGTTTACACACCTATCAGAGACGGTCAAACCATTTTTCGGCGTGGTGAGAAAGCGAGTGGGGAAATAGTTGAAGGCGAAGGTCATCTATAGAAACACCGAGCGACTTCATGCTTTGGGTGATGGTAATGAATTTGTCGAGGTGTTTGTTGGCATCATCATCCAGAATTCCGCGAAATGGGTTAGTTTGCACTTGTTGGATCATGTGATGCTTCAACGAAAACTCCTGAGCCGTGATGTGCATCGGTACAATCGGGCCTCCGCGTCCGTTCATGGTGGGTTGACACAATTCCTCCATTGTTCGTAAATCAGGTAGGGGACATTGTTGTTGTTGTTATTGTTATTCAAATTGGGTAGAGGTGGGTTATTATTGTTGTTATGTACACCAGCCATATCTAAATCTTCACAAGTCTCGGGCTCAGAATAGTTCGAAGATCTAGTACGCATACACCTGTAGAAGAAAAATATACAAGAGAATATCTATATAATCTTTTTGGTGCAAACCTTAGGAAAAGACTTGACTTTTTATGATTTTTCAATGTTTTTGTATTTTTGAAGGATTTTATATTTTTTGGGGTTTTTTGAAAATTTTTGAACCAAGGAAAATAACGTTCAAAGAATGGATCCCAAAATTTAATGCGTCTCTCACTAGAAACCGTTAATCTTAACGAAAAGAGCCGGCAGCGGCGCCATTTAATACTTGGCTTTTACACCACGTATGAAAGTTCGTTGAACCGAATCTCTTCGAATTGATTTCCAGTCTAAAGTACGACTCAATTGTCTTTTGGTGAACAAGAGAATGGTTTGGTTGATTATCTATTTTAAACTAATAGCAAATAAATGTAAATGTCGTTGAGTAAAGTAGAAGTTTAAAGATTAAACTAAAGTAATTAGTAAAAAGCAAATGCTTGAAAACTTAAAGACAAGATTAGGAAAATACTTAAACACTTAATAAATCTAGAACTTGAAAACTTTGTAAAAACAGAAATTAATCCAAACCCTAATCGGAATATTTGGTCAGAAAGTGCAATCGGAATGTTGGAAAAGGTGGCTGATCGGAATGCATAAGAGAATACTGATCGGAATGTGTAACAAGAAAATTTATCGGAATAATGGGAAAACAGCACCAATCGGAATACTTGAAGAAGAATCAAATCGGAATGTTAAAAACCAAGCCAATCGGAATGTTACAAAATACCCCACAATCGGAAAGTCTTGAAATGCATACAATCGGAATGAGCCAAAAATGGTCCAGATCGGAATCCAAACTCCCTAATCCGATCAACACGATCGGAATATTAAGGTTGCCAATCGGAAAGCCAGAAACCCTCTTCCGATTTGGAGATCGGAAAGAGGGGGTGATGATCGGAAAGCTACATCGGGAAAGGGTTTAAATCCTTTTCCGATTTATGTGGGATCCGAGAATAAGCTAGGCAATAAGCTAATTTGATAAGCTAATCACCAAAACTAGAACGAATCTATAATGGAAAGGACTCAATAAGCATACATAACAACTTTTTCAACTTAAAATAAGCAATCTTATAAATCAAACTATATAAAACGATGAACTTTTTAAGAAAACTTTTAAAAAGTAAATAAGCTAAACATATAAACAAGCCAATAAGCACAAAGATCTTAAAGCTTATTCGTATGGAAACTTAAGTAGACATAAAAGGATTAACTTTTAAGCACGAAAACATCAAGAACAACACGGATCAATAGTAATTCGCACCAAAAGTTAACTAAAAATCAAAGAAAGGTAGAAAGAGATGAAAGATTAAAAGCTTAAACTTAAACTTGATTAATGAAATCAACAATACAAAAGGCTTAATCTTGAAAGATTAAAAGGAAGAAAGATGAAAACTTAGTGAGAGAAAGTGGAGAACTTTCTCTCTCTCTAAAACTAGAAAGAAAAGTGAAAAATGAAAACTAAAACTAAAAACTAACCACTAACCACCCTCTTAATGTGTATTAGGAGGGTATTTATAGGGAAAAATGGGAAGGAGTGCATGTATTGCCTCTTCTTTCTTTCTTTCTTCACGTCTTCTCTACTCGATTTAATTCTTTGTCTTTTCTCGACGTCGTCTCGGGATTTGAACTTGTCTTGGTAATTTTCTTCTTTAATTTAGACTTGAGTTCTTTGACTTCATTAAACTTCCGTCTTTAGACTTTTTCTTCGACAAATCTTCAAAATAGGCCTTGGACTTCCGTTCTTTTTGCGCTCTTGATCTTTTGACTTCGTCTTTTCCCGTTTTCTTCGATAAAAGCCCGTGAAAGCCCGTGTTTTCTTCCTTTTTAATCTTTTGGTCCTAAAACACAATAAAAACACAAACCACGCATAATTCCGACTTTTACGACATAAAATACACGTTTTGGTCTTGTTATTATTGGAAATAAGTGGTAAAAGGATAAGTGTTTACACACTTATTAGTATCTCCGCCAAGAAAGAAGCACCAGTGAACTTCTTGACAGACCCGTTAGATGGAAGATCCACACTCAGACCGGCAGACATTTTGATTTTTGGATGGGTTGGAAGGAAACAAGCGGGCCAGGCTGGGGTTTTTCCTCTTGTGGGGTTGTGTAGCCGGGGTTTTACAGCGTGACGGGCTGCTTTGAAAGCCGCCTATGCAAAGTGACAAAACACGAAAAAGCATGCATTGAAAATCAGCACGTGTTTATTCCTTTGGCATTTGATACCTTCAGTTTCCTTGCACCTGAAACGGTGGAGCTTCTGAAAAGAATTCAGCGCGTTATGAATAGCAACGTTATAACACCTGCATCTACAGATGTGGTTTTCATAGAATTAGCTTTGCAATTCAAAAAAGACTTGTGACGTAGCTTTTTGATCGCTTTCCTTCTACATCTGGGTAATTTTCATTTTGAACGACAACTTTTATTAAAAACTAGCAAGGAGCTAAAACAAAATACAAAGAAAGTAAATTAGGGTGTTGCAACCAACTATCCTAGCTAAAAGTTCGACTAGATCTAGCATGACACCAAGTGAACGAGCGAGAAACAATGTCATAAAAAATAACATCCTTACGGGGAATATGCGCCGAGAACAGCAACTGATTACGGAACATCCAAATACTCCACCACGAAACATAAAACAACCCGTCCAGTAAGTCTTTAGCAAAAGAATTAAGTCTGATGGAATTTAACCAAGTGAGCCATTCAGAATATGATCCTATAGAAGACCAAGACACGTTCCACCAACGACAAACAAGTCTAACAACGTCTGAAACCAAACAACAGCTGAAGAAAAGGTGCGGCGAAGTTTCATGACCAGTAGAGGAGATCGAACAAGATATATACACCACGAAGCAATAAATTAGAACGAGTACGAATGCGATCCAGAAAGAGCTTCCAAGCAAAAACGTTAATTTTAATTGGAACGTACCTTACCCATCTAGTAGCAGTAGCAACTTTAGGCAGAAAACACTCATCAAGGAGATTCCGCACATTCTTAACCCGAAAGACCCCTCACCGTCCATATCCCACACCCACCTGTCCTCCATATTTGATAGAGTAGTTGAACCAATAGTCTTGTCCAACAGAGCAAGTTGTGATGATTTAGCTCCACCTCTAACATCACGACAAAAAGAATGAGTGATCGAACTATGAAATTTAGAAGCCACCGAACAATCTTTAGAAGTCTCAAGGGCATAGATACGTGGGAATAATTCACGGAGAGGAGCATTAGCAATTCATATCTCATTCCAAAAGTGTGTGCGCAAGCCATTACCGACACCAGTGTGGCAGTGGGACATCATGTCAACACCACGATCTTTAAGCAAAGAAACTTTTTTGAGAATACAGTTCCAAATTGATGACCTGAACGTAGAAACATTGGAAATCAAGGGACCGTGCATGACTTTAACGAAACGAAACCATAATGAATTGTCACATGATACAAATCTCCAAACCCACTTAAAGAGAAGCTCTCTATTCAGGGCGTAAAAACTTGACGCCCCTAAACCTCTATGTTTCTTAGCCGCAAGAATTTTAGGCCAACTAACCCTTGTAATTTTCCTCTCACCCCATCACGAACACCATCAAAAAAATTCCGACGAATGGCCTCCAAAGCATTTAAGACCGCTTTTGGAACTTTGTAAATAGACATAGTATAGATAGGAGTCGACCAAAGCACTGATTTGAGGAGAGTAAGTCTACCACCAACTGGAAGTATTTTTTAGATTTCAATTAGAAAAACCAGCCTTAAACTTAGCAATAATATTGTCCCATGCATACACCGTTGAAGTACTTACCTCCAACCATCACCCCTAGGTATTTAAAAGGAGTTCTCATCATAGAACACCCAAGCTTCATTGCAACGCCCTATTAACATTCTCAAACGAAACACTAACATCGAGAAGATGACTTTTCGAGAGATTAATATTAAGGTCGGATAGTAAAGAAAAACGTCAGAGAATGTGAGTTATACCTGAGAGATTAGAGTCATTTCATTTCCCAGTAAAAACCGCATCATCCGCATAAATTAAATAGGAAATGTTGAGGTCCGCACTAACATTAATCCGTTGAAATATCCCCGCATCAACAACTCTAGAAAACGAGAGGTGTAATGCTTTCATAACGAGTATAAAAAGATATGGAGCCAACGGATCTCCTTGCTTAAGACCACGGTGAAATTTAAATTCTAACGACGGGCTACCATTGATAAGAACCGAGGCCATACCAAAATGTAAGTTACCATGAATCCACATACGCCATAGAGCCAAAACCAAACGCATCAAGCATATCGTCAAGGAAGTCCATCTAATGGAATCATAATTCAGAATATTATTAATTGCATCTGTGTAATTAATAATAATTCATATATATAATTCACGATTAGAACATGTTTTATTCGTTCAAATTCCCTGTTTCAATCAAACAGATAGTGGATAATCATGGGTGATCTAACTATGCTTTCTTAAGTTAATCACGTTCTGCATCTAAGCATGTACAAAATTCATCTTGGACAAGCAAATTGGGAAGTGAAAAACATGATCTATTAAGGTTTTCGGGATCTTGCAGGTTCAATGTAAGTTGGCATGTTAGAAACATAATTTAATACTATCGTTTGTCAGGTTAATAGTTAATTTCAATAGACCATTGGTCAATTTCTTATGTAGATAATGTTGTTTATCATCATCTCAATTCTAAGAAATATACACAATGCAAGAATTACTACACCGTTCACAGTTGTTTAAACTTTCTTACGATGTGTGTCTATAAAAGCGCGCGGAGGTAGGGGTTTTCGGAGATGTACGGGAATTTGATGGTATTTTGTCGAGATGTACGAGAATTTGATGGTATTTTAAAATGAACCCGATGCTAAATTAACTGGATTTTTTCGGTAGGTTTCCTGAAGGTCTTGGTTCAAAACCTGTCAAGAGCCCTCTTAGGCGAAACCGATAAAGAGATTAACATAACTAGGCGAGAGTTCGAAAAAACATTTTGCCATATAGATATTATTGCACGACTCGACTCACTAACCACTAACATTTGCCATTCTAAAAAACCGTTATATAAATACTCGTATTAAAAATTTTATATATCCAGTGATTTTATTCTCTGACTCCGCTTCTGTATAAAAATGTATACGTGTGCAAATTCAACTTTTTTTTTATGAGTATAAAAGAAATTAATGAACAAGACATGTTTTTCTTTGTTACATACTAGTGAACTAACTAAATAAAACATGTATTTACATGACACAAATATTTAGAGTTAGATTCATTTTTCCACATCCGACCTCCATGGCTTAATTTTGCTGGTAATTCAGGATCTTACGGGTTCAATGTAACATGAAATAATGTATGTTTTGACGTTTGAGAAACATAATTATTGTTATTAGCCTTGTTTTTTCTTGTGTTTTGTTCGGAGATGAAACAATACATCCAACTGCATGCTGCTGAGCATGTTTGATGTTTCTAAAAACACGAAAAACGAAATGTTATTTCGTATTATAATGTAAAAAAGCTCCAATTGTCTTTTGGATTTTGTGTCATATAATTGTGATGGCTAAAGACCAAATTTTGTGCAATCACTCCATGAATTTTATGTTGTGTTACCCCATCCGTACATGTTTTTTTAACATAATACTATAAGTTTCGGTATTTTAGAAGAATACTCAACTATAAATACTTATATTATAATGTTTAATTACATAGATGTAGAAAAAAAACGAGTAACAAGCTGCGTCATAAGTTTTTTTAATTACAAAACTAATTTTATGAAAAATCACATCTATGAATTTAAATGTCATAACGTTGCTATTCATAACGCGGTGAATTTTCTTCAGAATCTCCCGTGAAGTTTTGCATCGTAATACATGGAAATAACAAATACAGCATTATTAGTCACGGAACAAAAGGCTCCCGTGAAGTTTTGAGACATTTTTTTTTATATATAATGTTAATTTTAAAAATACGTTGATTTTTTTAAATATATTTTAAATGCATTTGGTCTATTAAATTACGGTTCTCATATTATGGTTAAAGAAAATAATACGTCTGATTATATTTGATTCTGATCAGGGGCGGAGCCATTCACAGTATAGTGGGGGCAATTGCCCCCAATGGAATCTTCAATGGTCATCATTTTTAAGGTTAATTTTTTAGCTTTAATTATGATGTCCTCATCAAAAAAGTGAGATTGCCCCCAACCAAATAGATGGGTAAAGAAAATAAAGAAAAATCGGGTTTTTTTTAAAGGAGATGAAAAAACCAGTTTAATAAAGGTTTTTTTAGGATTTCAATGAAGTTAAACAAAGAAGATGAAGATGAAGATAAAGATGTGTTTGACTTTCTTTTCTTTTGGGTAATGTAATAAGTATGTGAAGCTACTTTGTTTTTAGGCTATGTTTGGCAGAAATAGCAGTAATAGAGAGCAGTAGCTGTGGGCAGTAGCTGTGAGCTGCGGTTGTGAGCGGTAGCTGTATTTTTTAATAAAGACGTTTGTTAACATAGATGTACTTCTAAATATACTATGTAAACACCTTCATAATGCTCAATGCTCTCAAATGCTACTTCAATGAGCATTCTGAAAAAATAGTCACCGCTCTTAAAAGCTTTTCAAACAAACATTAAATTTCACAACGCTCAATACTCACCGCTCACCGCTTTTAAATGCTTCTAAAAACTTTCACCAAACACAACCTTATTCTAATATTCATATACATTCGTGAGTTCCTTTCCTTTTGTTTTCTCTAAGTTTTCCTAAACATATTTTTATTACAGTATGTTTGTTTGTTTTGTTTTATATATTTGTTTTTAAGAATGAGTGTTGGTCTCGTGTCGAATTTGTATCGAATTAGTAGTATTGATTATTTTCTGAGCATAAATTAGTGGTATCGATGTTGTACCGAACGGGATTCGGATATCGGTACTGTTATCAGAAAATCGGGTTTTTTGAATTTTTTTCGAGAATTTTCCGATTTGCTACCGATCTTGTACCAAATTAATGGTCCCGAATATTCTTCATCTTATTTTGTAGTCCCGGTATCGTATCGAACGGGATTTGGTGCTGAGAACCGATATGGTTTCAATTTGATTTCGAGTCAAAATACTCATCTATGTATTGTTTTATCAGAAAAAAAAAATTTGCCCCTGTAAGTTAGTTTTCTGGCTCCGCCACTGATTCTGATTATAAAATCATTGCATTTTGTGTCACATAATTTTGATGACTAAGGATTGGAATATCAGGCAATCACTCAATCAACTTCATGTTACTAGACATTTTCAAGACGTGTCAAAAGTTAACACATATTTAAAACAGTATCCATGTATGTCTCCGAATTACGGTCACATAATGTTCATGAGGTTCTAAAGTAGCTAATTAGAATATTCTGAAATGTTTAGAGTCTATTAAAGGTATAACTTTATTATTAACCATAAAGATTACTCCTTCCGTCCTAAATTAATAGTTCTTCGACAAAAAAATAAATTGTTTTAAAAAACATCACTGTCACTACATTCTCTTTCTTACATTTTTGCAAAAAGACACTCTTACCCTTATGTAATTACTTAAAACTTCATATATAGTTTGTAATTCTAGTACCACTAGGTGCAATACGGTAAACTTGTTACATTATTTACATCTATTTTTGGAAGAGTACTATAATTTTGGGACGTCCCAAAATGGTATAAGGGACTATAATTTTAGGACGGAGGGAGTACATAAAACATTAATAGACTCTAAACCTACAAACTGGACTTTGATCTATGTATCCACTAATATTCTCCGCAGTTCAAGCGGAGAATCACGAAAACTCAATCTGAAAAAAAAAACTAAAAAAACAAAATAAAACAATGAACCAAAACAAAACGGGATACCCAAAGTATCTTTAATTTCTACTTGATTATGGATAAGCAATGTATCCGAAGAATATATGTAAAACTCGAATTTTGAGAATTTAAAATTTTCATTTCGTTTCATATATATTTGAATTATGGTTTTGAATTAATAAATAAATTTAAATAATTAAACCTTATGTTATGATTATTTGAAAAATTATGGAAATATAATATAAAGTATTTAAAAATATTTTTTTTCACATTTGTTATAAATCCAAAAATTAAAAGTATAATACACCAAAATCTTTTAAATTTAGGCTTGGTTTATATTAAGAAAAGAGTGTAAATAAAATAGAAAGGAAGTTCTCATTTTTGCAACAATTATTTTTGGTCTAATCCCCTCTAAATATCATCATAGAACCGGTCATTCATTATCACATATTCCTCCATTGTCAAAAATTTCTCAAGTTTTTCCATTGATCTCTATTGAAGGTCCTTGGATTTAAGGGTGAAGCTTTGTGTTCTTCGTGTTTTCTTCATTTTCTTAGTGTGTTGGTGTCTTGGTAGCTTTTGGGTGGTGATCATCATCATCATTCTTTCATAATCTCCATTGGCAAGTAATCTCTTATTACATGTTCTTTCATGTGTCACCATGGATTTGTTATTGATTTTAACCTAAATATAATAATAATAACATAAAAATTAAGTAATTGTGATTATGGATTTTAATGCATTATTATATTGATTTTATTGTTAATGAAACTATAAGTGTCCTTATTATGTTATTAATACATATTTAACAAGAATTAGAATCCCTCGGGTGGTTTGGTCGGGTAAATCATTAGGAATTTATTGGTGTTTGAGCAGTCCAGAATTTAAGGCAGATTGAAACGACAATAACTTGAGTTTTAAAATAGGTTTTTGGGTGTTTCAAGTGCCCAACATCATGCAATCTAAGTCTACTTTCTAGAACATACATCTTTTTTATTTTATGATATCTAGAAGTACGTTTTATTTCTTTTACAAGATAAGTGTCAAAACCAGTTTTTCAGTCAAAAAAATTCAATTGTAATGTAGAATTTGTAACTAAAAATTCAGTTAATACCCTCTAAATATAATAGTTTTCGTATGTTTAGGCATCTCAAGTTATTCTTTCGGGATTTATGGAGATGTCTAGGTAGGGTAAATAGGTTCAAACTTTCTGTAAGTTCCGCCAGGGAAGATTCTTGGCTAGTTTTGGGATCATGGGCCAAGGGATGGGTTTAAAGTGGTTTGGACTTAAGCCCTTTTACAGAGGCCTAATAGACCCATATGGGAACCTTTTTTATTTTTTATATTTTTTATGGGTTTCTTTTGGTTGGGTCTCTAAGTAGTGTAAGTTACTTAAAATAAAGTGTAAAATTAAAAATAGTGAAACATTTGATTTAACTATTGTCACCTATCTATTTATGGAAAATTAAGTAGTGAGGGTCTATTTATGGTAAGTAATATGTAAAAACATATTTTTGTAGATCTGGTGACACGTGTGTAATTCCTTTATCGTTTGTGTTTGGCTTCCTCTAGCGCGTTCGTTAAGGTACAAATATTCCATCCTTTTAGTAAGGACCTTCCTTTTTTACTTTTAGCCTATTTTGTTTGTTCCCTTGATGTCATTGCTATGATTCCCCGTGTTTGATTCTGAATTTGATGATCATATGTTCTCCTTGGTTCGTTATGTTTCGTATGCATCTATTTGTTATTCGTTGGTTGCCTTTAACACCTATTTAAAATTTGTTGTTTATGTTTTCCTTTTCCCGAGCTATTTGTAACTAGTCACAGAGATACAATTACCAAGTCATTGATGCACCAATCACGTGACACTATTTGTGGTGGTGTGATTGGTCCATGGTGTTCCCTTTTGGAGCGCGTTTATTATGCCGTTATATGTGTGTGTGCGCTAGTCATCGAGCTAGAGTAGACATATGACTTTGTTTTGCAGGGAGCGTATTGATGCATCCTACATACTGTGTTTTGTTTTGACTAGTGAATGTTTGTGTGTGCAATACACCCCATGTCACATTTGGTACATCAGGAGTTGCAAATCCGTTGTATATTTGGGAGAACAGTGCGACTACATGTGATATATTTAGGAGAACCATGCAAATGCATATGATATATTTGTTAGGGCTATTCATGTATCATGTTTAGCTATTTTATGGGCTCGTGTGTATTTCCTTTGATATGTTTGTTGTTATCCTTTATTATCTCTTCTTCTTTCACTCTTTATACTTCATTTGACATTTGATTCACATGAGTTCCGTTACATCTTTTTGTTTTTTATCTGCCTTTACATTATATATATGTTGACCGAGAGTTAGCTGCCGCATTTTCTATTCTTACGACAGGTATTAAGCGGGAAGCTGGGAAGAAAGCGTGTAGGGATTTAGAATTTCCTTTTAAGTCACCCATGTGTTGTTAAATGTTTGAAGACGTTTTTATATATTCGCCATTTGACATTTTGGACCCTTATGTTTGAGATTTATACTCTTTTGGAGAATACTTGGTGGTTTTTATGTTTTAATAAGTAAGACTCTCGCTTGCATTTTTATTATATGTGTTTCTGATATGCCCTCATAATGTGATACTTATCTCTTTATCGGAGTGGGTGTTACATCAACGAAAGTATCCCGCATTTTTACGGATAACCAAAGTATCCAAAGGATAACCAAAGTATGTCGATTTTTTACGAATAACCGAAGTATTTGAAAGATAACTAAAGTTCTCGATTTTTTACGAATAACCAAACTATCCGAAAGATAAACCAAGTATCCCAAACAAGATAAATTCTTTTACTAATACTAAATTAATAAATAATAATGAAAAACATAAACATCAACCCTTAAACGCTGTAAAAACATTCTTAATTCGTTCATGTCGTCTTGGCAATGATGCCAAATCATTGATGTCAAATCCATAGAGTATATTACTAATTGCTCTATCATTATTCCTAAAGCAATCAATAATCTATTGATATTAATCGAAATTGCAAGCCATGTAAGGTTGCACGTCGACAGAAAAAAAATCTACCGGTAGAAAATTGATATAGGTGGTAAGAAAATTGATAGCAGATTAGTTTGAGAAGTTTTAGGGTTTTGTGATACATATTTTGACAGGGTGACTCAGGATTTAACTTTCTCTTGATACCATATTAGACTACATTAAAACTCATAGGTATAACTTTATTATTAACCACAATATATAAGAAGAGATTACATGAAACCCAAATGGATCCTAAACCCACAAGTTAGGCCTGGGTCTATTTATCCTTTAATACAAATTTTGTGTGTCAACTAAATTGAAAAATCGAAATGGCTTAAAATAAGACTACGGTGTTAATAATAATAATACAATGAACAAGTAACTTGTGTATACATAAAATAAATTATTTTTATCACATATTTAACACCATAATGAATCATTAAATTAATTATTATGTGTTATTCAAATGCGTGAAAACCTTTTTCTTATAAAAATATGAATATACCTCTCCAAACAAAACCATTACTTGTTTGCTATACCTATAATGAACCAATTTACATATAACTAATTTGGGCAAGTGAAATTAGTTGGGTCTCATGTTCTCAACACCATTTATATTAGCTAGGTTTTTTTAATGTATTGATTATTTATCTTTTATCTTTTTCACAACGCTAGTCATCATTATCAGTCACTACCATTACCATCAATCTTTTGATTTGCAAACACCGCTTGTAACACTTCTAACAAATAATGAAGAGGAAATATATCATGGTTATCATATGTTGAAGGTACAGTGGAAAAGAGAAGAGCATGAAGGTGGTAAGAGGCATTCAGATAATTTATCTACTTCTTTCTCACTCTGAGGCAATCACCTCTGACCGTCTCTGACTAAGAAGGAAAAAACAAACACCAGTAAGATCTGATCATTCTGATTTAGTAAGATTCAAAGGCTATTCAAATGTTTTGGGCAAAAAGAAACACCACCTAAGTGAACGAAATAAAGTTCAATCATGTTTCATATCGATGTAAACAACTTATCACTTGTGGATATGACCTTTTGTAACAAATATTAGTGTATGTGTTTATTGGTTTAGTTTTCAGGTTTGTGAGTTGTGTGATTCAGGTTTATCGGTTTTGAAATTTTTAAAATCAAAAGCAAGACTAAATCAGACCAGTTATATAACACATAAAACCAAACCATAAACAAAATTAAATTTCGGTTTGGTTACGACTAAAACCAAGAAAATCAAATTTAAATAAACTTCGTAATATTATCAAAAAGTCACATATAAAACCCTAAAATTTCAGATAAATCAATATATAAAAAGGTCTCATAAAGTGATTAAGTAAATTAAGAGCACAAAAGTTTAAAAACCCTCATATCAGAAATAAATGAATGCAAATCACATAATTTTACATAAAAGTTATAGGTAGTATTACTCTAGAGTCCACATGATTTACAATCAAAAGTAGTCTATTTTTTTATTTTAATACCCTATTAGCTTTTGCATCCTTTAGAAATGTAAACTAAGTTTATTTAAACCTGTCGTATACTGTTCACCATGCCAAACAAAAGTGATGTCTTTTTCTATTTTAATAGCCTTTACATACTTTATAAATGTAAAACCAAATTTATTTATTTTATTTATTTATTTATTTTAACCAGCTGAGCTAGCTCAGTTGACCACCAAGGGTAACCTTGGGGAGGTATTCTTGAAGAGGTCTCGAGTTCGAGTCTCACCAAGAACCTTCAAAGGCCCGAATTAAGAAGCATGAGTGGGGTTTATCCCCCTAAGAAGATGGTTCAAGACTTGCATACTGTCCAATTGGAAATCACTGTAAGCTCGAATCACTAACTACTAACTCGCCATTCAAAAAATAAACCAAACTTATTTCTACATATTCATTGTAAATAATAATATACAACAATTACTCTCTCATCAACTAAACACCATTTCAAATCATAGTAGAAAATGATTAAGTGCCAAAGATGGTGTGTGAAATTATGGTGTAAGTGGTACAACATATGTGTGAATTTATATAGGTCAATTAGGTTAAGAGAATGCACAAATGAGATGGTTATCATTCATCGCTGTTAAAAAAAGTTAAGTTTTTCTCTTTGATATATATTCGATGTTTGATTTGAGGACTATTAGTTTAAAAGATATTTTTAGAAAATATGGAATAAATATATTATATTTATGTATAAAATCAAAATTGTAATGCAGATAAAGTTATTCAATTTTTTTGGTTTAGTTTGATTTTTATTTGTCAAAATCAAAATCTAGCCATACACCAATTAAACACTTCGGTTCAATATCAAACACACAAACTAAAAATTTCAATATGATTTATTGAATTTTAATCCATTTTTTTCCAGTTTATTCAGTGTCAAACTAAACACCAAACATCGCTACTGTACATTATACAAAATAAGTATTCATAACGTATCTTCCTCATATATCAGGTTGTTCATAGAGTTTTTTGCCATTTTTGTGACAACATATATAATGTATGCTACACTAGCATGTTATATGTGCAATGAGACAACAAATATTTGGTGACTATTTTTTTTGAATAAATATTATATTCTTATCTAGCAAGTTTATATTCAAATTAAAATTAAATTTGTTAAAAATTTAAATCAAAATAAAATAAACTCACTAATTATTAAGAAACTAAAACTTATTTAAAATATATCAAAATGAATGTTGAATTAAAAAAACACAAAATTTTAAAAAATGTAGTGAAGTTATATTATAAAAAAAAAGAAAAATGATATTTTAATTTAAAAATAAAAGCATTTTTTAATAATTTATTAACAAAATGGATGGATAAGATCAGTCTAATGAAATATGATATAGTGACTCAAATCCCACTTTTTATCTTAATTTTTGGTTTGAATTTAAGTTATTGATTAAGATCAGAGTTAGGAGTGAGATATAAATACTTTATATAGTAGTATAGATATAAAGCATTTATGCCTTCTAATTTTAGAATACTTAAAACTCTAATTTACAAATCTTAATGCATAGCATACAAATCATATAAGCATAACTAAAACTTAAAAATTATAATAGCGTATATATGCATAATGTACAACCCATGCAAACATAATTAAAATTTCAATTAAATTATATAAACATAATTAATATTCTTAACAAAAACAGCTGATTACTTCGATATCTACAATTATATATATACAATTTACAACCATAAGAAAACATAAAGACGCTTTTAAACATTAAAATTCCAAACTTATTTTTTAACTTGCACACATCTATACATAATATACATTTTTTAATACCTTAACGGAATAGACACCTAAAAATAAAAGTACATATTAGTAATAAACAATTAATACTCATATTAAAATACCTTATTCTTAAAAATACAAAAGTTAATGAAATATATACAATTAACCAATAATAAAACACATATTTAATGACTGGTAAGGACAATAGCACATTGTGTTATTTTTAAAGCACCTCTTAATTTAATAAATATACTAATTATTATTATTTTAAAACACTACTAACAAAAGTGCATGTTATTAAAACATTATATAAACTAATAAAACACACAAAACCTTATAGAATTTGTATGCTAATACATATAGTTTAAAAAATCCAATCGAACCAATGGATTCAACCCGAAATAGGAGTGACCATCGGTTAGGCTAGCAAAATAAAAGCTCTTCGAAAATGAATAAGAGAGATCTGATTGAGATTTATAAAATTGAGCGGACTGTGCTTGATCATGATCTTTTTTTTGTTTTTCTCTGGTTAATCACAGAGTGTCCGCAGCCGTATTGCAAAATTACCTACTAGCTATGTTATAAATTACAACCATTAAAAATTCAAATCCAACAAAAGGTTTGAGGCGTCAATTATCATTACATAGAAAGAAAGTAAGTAATCGCCATAATTTAGTCGCTAGAGTTTAATACTCGGCTCGGGCTCGAATGAGCCTACATTTTGAACTTGAGCTCAGTAACTAATTAACATACTTAGCTTGAATTTATTTGTTTTAGATATGATTTCACATAGTATCAACAACAAAGCACTTATATGTATAAAAAGGCAGGGTAAAAGATATAAAATACCATTTTACTTATCAATTTGTGCCAACTTTAAACATATACTATTTAATCTCGTGACTTTAACCTTCTACTTTCAAAATCGTTTTGAAGTTACCAATTTGGTAACTTGTTACCGACACCGTGGCACGGTAATATCCACGTCCTTATTTTATTTCGTTTAATATAGCCGCGTCTGATTTCCACTTTCTAAAAACAACTAAACCACCATAGCACCAAGCAAATCCTAATAAAAAATGGATACATCAAACTTAGATTATCTAATCAAAAACCTATCCTTAACACCCCTTCATCATCCTTCGACAATTCTGACATCGTTTCGCCTTCTGCTTTCGCTATCAAACCTTCCAAGAAACTCAGACACACTAAGAAAAATAAGCTATCCCACTTCAAAGATGATAAGAAGTTAGGTAATAAGAGAGTTTGGACGGATGATGATGAGATTCTGTTACTAGAAGGGTATCTTGAGTGTTTTTCGAAGAAAGGCGTTTCGCGTTTTTTCGAATGGGATGATTTTTATAAGTTTATGATTGATTCGATACGTGGTAATGCGACTAAGATCCAGGTGTATGAGAAGATTAGGAAGTTGAAGAAGAAGTTTCGGGTCAATGTGTAGAAAGAGGGGCCCGGTTTTGCGAAAGAGCATGATGTGAAGGTTTTTGAGGTTTCGGAGAGGATGGGGGTGAAGACGGGTGCGAGGATGGGAAAAGGGCCAAGCCGAAAGCGAGGGTTAAGTCAGTGAAAGAGATGGACATAGATGAGGATAAGGTGGAGGTGATGGTTGAGGATAAGGATTTTGAGACGTTGTATCTGTATTGGAAGGTAAGGCGAAACAAATGGATGAGAAGTGGAAATTGATTTTTGAGAATGAGACGTTGTTGCATATTGCTTTTTGGAAATTGCTTTTTGGTTAGGAGTTAGGAAGATGTATATGGATATATTAGGTATTGTTCCAGATTGCTCCAGATTAACTATGGAGAATCATTTGGGGAAGAAGAAGATATGGGTTGATAAAGTGAGAATGATATGTCCAGACTTTGAATTGGGTTTGTATTTTGGATCGGGTATGGACTATTGGATGGTTCAAACTTTTTCTCTAACATCCATGTAGGATATTATAACTGATTTTAGATTTTTTTTAATAATTAATTTAGCGACATGTAAATGTAAACGGTTATAATGGTAATATTATTACAAAACAAACAAGTAGAATGGTAAAGTCACGAGATAAAATAGTAAGTGTTTAAAGTCGGCACAAATGAATAAGTAAGATGGTATTTTATAACTTTTACCCAAAAAAGTTAAAAGTGTATGTCCACATTCGTACAAGCCAATCGGTCTTAAACTTGACTTGAATTCCAACTTAAGTGGAGTAGCTCGAACTGGTTAAAAATCAACTCACAATCGATTATTTTTCAAGTCAACATCATGTAAATTATGAGATATCTCGTCTCATTTACAGCTTTACACTCGTAGATGTATATGTGAGCACCGATAGACTTATGATTTTCATATAGGCGTTGCACAATTTTTTTTCGAAAAGGTTGTACAAATAAGAAATAAGCTTAAATGATAGTCTGATTACTAAACTTGCTTATCGTCTTTGGTTATTCTTTGGTTTATAGTACTTGTATTGCAGGATAAAAAGTCCAAGGTTCTTTATGTCATTTTTAATACTTTTATATGTTGAATCAAGTTCTCCTGTTCAATATGACAAGTGTTGTAAAGTTTAAGAACTATAATTGTCAATCCTGTGTTCTATAAGGATTGAAGTTAGCTAAAAGTTTTGGGTATAATACCTTTTTATCTGCTTAGGGTTTCATAACCCTAAATCATAATCTTATCTCCCAAAATTGTTTGTCTCTTGTAATCGTTTGATTCTAGTTTTTTTCTTGATCTAGTATCTATTTGTAATCATTTGATTACTATGTTCCTGATAGCGATTCATGTTTGTAATCGTCTGATTATTAGTTGGCAATCTGTTGCAAATAGTTTGTATTGGATTCAGCTTTACTTTGCGGTTTAGTTGGTTTTTATATCATCTCACAAGGGTCTTAAACTCACGTTGCGTTATAAAGAAATAAAGTAGTAAAAAATATTACCGATGGTTGCATGTATTCAAGATGATAGATTTTTGTGTTACGCATGAATATCTTCTATTTATTTAAGATATATTTTTATGTTTTATGTTTACCTGTTTAGTATCTTTTATGTTTTATGTTTGTCTTCTAAATTAGTATTTAATGTTTCATAATATAATCGTTTATAAATCAATCCAGTTAAAGTTAATAAAATGTCTGGTCTTCTCATCTCTATTTCTTAAGGAGCTAGCATCACGCTTGAAGGGGTGTCCTATCCCGATACTACCCGAGAGGGTCGTATCAATTGGTGCTTTCATTGAGAGCCCTCAACTCGTTGAGGTTATTTTTTATCTAGGTTCCAATAAAAAAACAAAACAAAAACACTGTTCATCAGCGCACTGTTCGTCAGAGGCTACTGTTCACAGACGTACTGTTCATTGTGCATTGTTCATCACGAAAAAAATTTATATTCTTTTTCTGATTTATTGTTTATGGCATCGGGCAATAGCGATCGGGTTGCATTATATAAGCTCTTGCAAATGGGTACAATGGTAGAATATCAGAGTGAGTTTAAGTATCTTATAACTTGAGTAACGGGTATCTCTGAAAGTTTACTTGCCTCGTTTTATATATCCGGACTTAAATCGAAGCTACAACTAGAATTGTTGAGGTTTTACCCAAAACCTACAAGATTAGGCGAAGCCTTCTACTTAGCCCGTATAGTAGAGACTCGTCTTGAGGAAATTGTAAAAGAAAAGCAGACCATTGAAAAGAAAACGACTGATTCTTCTACAACACCAGACGTTACACTAGAAGTTGCACCATAAGAAGTAGGGAATGTTACATCTGGACCTAACAAAGATCACCTTGAGCTTGTTGGGGAATCACAACAGCCTATTCGTGAATCACAACAGCCTATTAATGAATCGCAGCCTATAGTTAGTGAATCGCAACTTATGGTGGGTGAATCGTAGCCTATGGTTGGTGAATCACGACTTGTGGTTAGTAAATCACATCTTGTTGTTGATGAATCGCTCAAGATAGCCACGTGGTTTGTTACATCCAAATGGAAGGAGTGTAGAGCAGAAATCCAAAAATTGTTACTTCATGAGCCAAAAGTTGGAACGGAGTGTGCAAATGCTTAGGAAACGTTTCAAAATTTGGTTCTCGGGAATCAAGAGTGTTTGTTAGCCTCAAAATATTGAGTCAAACAAGAATGCTCGGTCATATGTTTATTATGTATCGTATATTAGAACGTTGTAATAGGTAGTAGGTTAGTCGTGTATTACGGGCTTAACTTTAAGCTAAGGTTCATTCATAAGTAACTAAAGCCCAAAAGGAAAGCTCGACCCATTATCATATAGCCCATCATGCCACATGTAGGCAAGGCTATATAAACCTCTCCTTGCATGTAAGGAAAGGTTGGATGGTCATTCTATTTTCTTAATCTAACATTTCACAAGTTTTCACACACTTTTCTCTCTTTTCTCTCTCTAGTTTCTCTCTCTAGAATTCATCTCATATCTACCTTTCTTTCTTCGTTATTCGTATAGAATCATCATATTTAAGGGACAACAATTGGTATCAATCGCCATGGGGTAGTTTTTGTGATTCGTTGTTGCTATTATATTGGGTTCGTGTGATTTACACCTAACATCATCCCGAATTCAAGTATTTTCTTGTTTTTCGTTGTGTTTCGTGTTCTAAATCATACTTTAGATTATCTACATACTTGTGGTAAGATTTTGGTTACATTGGTTTGGATTGAAAGCCGAATTCCCAGGTAAATATCTCATCTTTCTTGTTGCCTAAAGTCTCGAACTTTTTTATTGGTTACGATCTGGATATTACGATCGCATAAACCTGGGGTTCCTACTTGCGATCTAACAGTCCGATCACGTGTTGCGATCACTGACCATGATCACGGTTGCGATCACTGACCATGATCACGTGTCACGATCCACCACTACGATCCATCATTATGATCCATCACTACGATCCATAACCACGATCCAAGACCACGATCAAGGACTACAATCTAAGAGTACGATCAGGGTTGCGATCTAAGAGTCTGATCTAAGAGTGTGATCAAAGAATGAGATGGGTGACATTGCGATGGACATCTAAATTTTGTTAGAGTATTTTTTAGACTTAGCCACTATCTAGACTAGTCCCGGAACGTAGTTTACACGAAGATTAAAAAAAAGAGTTAAAATTTTCCCGTCAAGTAGATTCAAATTTTTTCCATACTAGTTTTTGCCTATTTCTAGCTCGATTTTAAAATTTGGTGATTAAAATTTTTTAGGTCTATCGTTTTGTCAGACTGAGGAATTTATTGTCGGACTGAGAAAAAATCGCAATTTTTGGAATTTCAACAACAAAACAATCACAACACAACTACTTAAGATCCACATTCAATTCATCACTTAAGAGAATATTGAGATGGATTCTACTGCAGAATATCGTGTGACGAACAACAACATCATGGTGGCGGGTAACAAAGAGAGACCACCAATGCTTGTGGCTGGTCGATATGCTCAATGGCAATCGTGTTTTCTTCACTATCTTGATACAAGACCTAATGGTGATGCATTGAGGCAATGTTTTAACAATGGACCATATGTTTTCTCCGATATCACGGTTCCTCATACACCAGCCACAGACACTATTCCAGAAATACCCGCAACCATAAGAAAAGAAACATTATCTGATCTTACACCAGAGAAGCGTGCTTGGTATGATGCAGAAAAAGAAGCGATCTATATGATTCTAAGTGGAATTGGAGATGATATTTATTCCACGGTCGATGCATGTCCTACGGCACAAGAAATGTGGACGGCTATTGAACGCTTGCAACAAGGAGAATCACTCAACAAGCAAGATGTTAAAACAAACTTGTTTTGGAACTTTGGTAAGTTTATTGCATTGGATGGAGAATCAATTGAGTCTTATTATTCACGATACTACAAGATGATGAACGATATGACAAGAAACAACTTGGAGGTCTCCACCATGCAAGTCAATGTGTAATTTCTTCAGCAACTTCAACCAGAGTTGACACGTTTTATTACTTTGGTGAAACAACAGAAGCAGTTAGACAAGGTAAACTATCACACTCTCTTTGATATCCTGAAACAATTTCAGCATGAGGCAAATGAAATTCGAGCTGAAAGAGTTGCAAATACGGCTAATCCACTTGCTCTAGTGTCTACCACTCAAGATCATCGATATCGTACTCCAAAGTCATACTCCATTCAATCATCCTCACCACGATATTCCACATCATCCAAGTCTTCATCCTCCACAAGATCACGCGGCAAAGAACCAAGAGCACCATCTAAGTCATCATCTGAAGAGGATAGTGATGAAGATCAAGCTTAGAAGAATCAAGAAATGAAACAACAAATTGCTTTCATTATGAAGACCTACCAGAATAGGGAAACTGTTGGAACGCAAGTAGTTCAACAAAGTGGGATTCAGTGTTATAACTGCCAAGGTTATGGGCATATGGCAAAGGAATGCAGAAAGCCGAAACGGGTTAGGGACTCTAGCTATCATAAAGAGAAGATGTTGTTATGAAAGAAGATGGAAGCATGGGTCAAATTGTCGGCTGGGGAAGGAGCAATGCTTGATGATACTGATGATGAAGCCTCCGGCCAAGAATTAGAAGCACATTACTCGTACATGGCAAAGGTTGACGAAGTTCTCAACGTCACTGAAGATGACAATGGCCCTATCTTTGACGCTGAGCCACTCGATAAGGTACACACCACTGATGAATATAATGTGTTTGGTGATATTTATGAGCATAGTGAGCTACCCAATGCCATTAATGACACATGTATGACGGAAAAGGTTGATAGCAATACCACACCCGATTCATCAGACATGTGCAATAATGAGTTTGAGGATGATCAACATGCAAATGAGTATGATGATGAGGAGCGTGTCGCGCTTGCTAATTTAATTGCTAGTTTACAAAAAGATGTCAATGAAACTAGAAAAAGTCAAAAGCAATTAAAGAAGGCAAACGCATCGCTCACTCAAAATTTTGAAGAATGCAAAGTCGCACTAATTACATCTAGTGAGACCATTGGACGCTATAAAGATGAGCTTCTTAAGAAAACCAAAGAGCTTGAGGGGTACAAGGGTAGTGCGTTAAAAAGTCAAAAGGACGATCTTGAAAAGAAATACAATGAAACTCTTGAGTTATTAACCAAAGAGAAACGTCAATTTAATGTTTTATTAATGGATGAACGTCAAAAAACGTACCTTGCTACCACCAAAGTTAATGAACTTGAACAACGGCTTTCGATGGATAACACCGAGTCTGCTAAAATTCTTGATTTTAAGAAACAAGAGGTTGAAACGTTAAAACAAGATTTCAAAAGTCGACATGAAAAAGATACTGAAAAAGTAACGGAACTAGAAAAACAAGTCGAAGTTTTGAAGAAAGTTGTTTATAATACGCATGACTCTATTCAAACCGTAAGAATGATAGCACCTCCGTCTATGTTTAAGGGTCAAGCTAGCTTTGCAAGTCCTGATTATCTTGCCCAAGCTCAAGCTGCGAACCAGCGCCTTTATATGGATGAGTCCGAATGGACCGATCCTGAATATCCTCTTGGTTATGATGAGACATCCCTTTGGGAAGAAGAGAGTAGATCACCGGTCAATAAAGAGTTTGTGAAACCATACAATTATGCTTATGAGAATAGTCTATATGGTCTTTTCACTACACAAAAACAAAAGTCTCGTGAGGAATTGTTTTTAGAATGCAAACAAAGAAGAATTCAATGGAAGAAAGCTTTTGCTACTAAGAAAACAAACGTTTCTAAGTTCATCAACTACTTGCCTCTTGATGCTTCTAAAAGCAAGAGTAGGCAGACATTTGGGTTTCTACAACATTACATTGATAATATTAAATCCATTGTTGACAATGAATGGAATCAACGAGAAAATGACGAGTGGAAAAAACCAATTCCTCAAGATATAACTGTGCTTATCAAACAAATCTTAATACCGAACACGACCACATTAAAAGAAAATATTCTTGAATTTGAAAAATTAATTCGGTCTGAAATGTTTGATGATTTAAAATATGTTGAGTCTATTGAGAAAGAAATTGACGATCTTCAAATGGACAAGTCCGTTTTTTCAGATGAATATGATTTACTCTTAGAAGAATGTCTCTCCAAAGATATTTTGTGTGTTACTCTTCAATCTTGTGCTGATATCGATGAATATTCTGATGTTGCATGCAAATATCTTGATAAAACCAAAGAATGTGAGAGTCTTGAACTTGAGCTTTCAAAACGTAAAGAAAATGTTGATAAAAAGGCTTTTGAGTTACTTCAACACAAAATTGATTTCCTTCGAAAACATTGTCATTCTCTTGAACTTGCTTTGCAAAAAGACGTTGGTAGTTTTCCACATGATAATAACTTGCAAGAAAGACTTTCCAAAACGTTTCGAGAAATGAATGAAAAGAGTTTGGAAATTAAAGGGTTGAAAGCCCAGTTACAAGACAAGGAAATAGCGATAGCAGAGTTGAAGAAACTCGTTGCTAAGATGGGTGGGAAAATTGTGTAACCTAGTGTTAAGAAATCTGTTGTAAGACAACCCAATACGCAAAAAGTGACTAGACCCTCTGTCTTGGGAAAACCATCTGTTTTCTCTAATTCTGCATTTGCAAAACCTGCGTTTGCCCCCAAGACGGATGGGAAGGATAGGTTACCACAAAACACTCCCAAAACACATATTCGATCATAAAGCATTCAGAACACAAATGTGGTTAAACCAGGGATGTATAGATTGGCCACTAAACCCACACACAACAAAGAAAGTCAATCACCTCAGACTTCTAGAAACACTAATAGACGTGTGTCTTTTACTACAGGAGTAATCCCCACTGATAGTGTTAGCCGGCCTCAGCTTAAAAGCACTCGCATGAATGAAAAGGTTTGGCAAAACAAAAGTCAAGGGAAGATGAAGACAGTAGAATACCACCCTAGGATTTTTAATGTTTCTAAGAATAAAACGTCTGTAATCGCGTGTAATGACGATTTGAATGATTCGAATTTGAATGCTTTGAATGTTAAGTTTGTTTGTGTGAAATGTGGAAAGTGTGTTAATGCTAATCATGCTATGTGTGTTTCGGATAAAGTCAAAGGCGTAGATACTAGAACTAAGAAGCAAATTGCGATGCCAATTAGTGCTAGAAAACCCAAACGCAAAGTGAACCATTCTGGTGTAACCCCCTCTGAAAAAAGTATTGCAGCAGACTCCACCACTAAGACCACTAGAAGCAGAATTAGGAAATTATATGAGTTTGCTAGCAAGTCGTGGAAATGGTGGTTTGCTAATCAATGTCCTCCAGGATATAAATGGATGCCTAAAGTTAGGACAGAAAATGTGACAACGAGTGTTAGTATGCCTTTAAATGTTGCTAAGGACACTAATGATTCTGAAATCACAACTAATGTGGTATCCAGTTTAGCAAATGCTTCATCGTGTTCTAACTCTTCTGCAGGTGATACAAATAATTCTCTTCATACTGGACTCCGGATGCACGAAGCACATGACGGGGAATCTCAAGCTTTTAATTAACTTCGTGGAGAAGTTCCTGGGTACGGTCCGATTCGAAAATGATCAATTTGCACCGATCCTAGGATATGGATATTTAGTTTAGGGGAATATCACGATAAAAAGGGTATACTACGTCGAAGGGCTCAATCACAATCTTTTCTCGGTTGGTCAATTCTGTGATGCAGATTTGGAAGTTGCTTTCAGAAAGAAGACATGTGTTGTTTGTGATTATGATGGGAATGATTTACTCACCGGTTCACGGAGTACTGATCTTTACACAATTTCACTACACAACTTCATCAACTCCAATTTGCTTCATGGCTAAAGCTTCAACGACTCAGGCATGGTTATGGCATCAACGTCTTTCTCATCTCAACTTTGATACCATCAACTTGCTTTCCAAGAAAGATATTGTGAGAGGCCTTCCAAGTTTGAAATTCATCAAGGATCATCTTTGTTCTTCTTGTGAGCTTTACAAAGCTAAACGGAGTAGTTTCAAGACAAAGACTACACCAAGCTCAAAAGGACGGTTAGATCTTCTTCATATCGATTTGTGTGGACCCATGCGTGTTCAAAGCATCAATGGGAAGAAATACGTTATGGTAATTGTCGATGACTACTCAAGGTACACATGGACTCACTTCTTGAGGTCCAAGGATGAAACAACTGAGATTCTCATTAACTTCCTTAAGTTGATACAACGTGGTCTTCAAGCTCAAGTAAAAGTGGTACGTACTGACAGAGGCACAAAATTCTTGAATTCAACTCTGAAGAATTATTTTGAAGCCGAAGGGATTGAACATGAAACATCTATTGCTCGAAAACCCGAACAAAACGGTGTTGTTGAAAGACAAAACCGTACTTTAGTTGAGGCTGCTAGAACTCTATTATCCGCTTCAAAACTACCATTACACTTTTGGGCCGAAGTCGTGTCAACTGCATGTTACACACAAAACCGATCCTTAATTATCCCAAGACACGAAAACACACCATATCACATAATTCATGATCGTAAACCTTCACTCAAACACCTTCACGTTTTTGGATGTACGTGCTACATTATTCGAGATGTTGAAAATCTGGACAAGATGAAAGAGAAAGGTGATGCATGCATTCTTGTGGGATATGCAACTCAGTCTAAGGGATATAGAGTTTACAACAAGAGAACAAAATTGATAATCGAGACTGTTCATGTCAGATTTGATGAATTACAAGAAATGGCACTTGAACAAAACAGTTTAAGTCCCGATCCACAAAGACAAAATACTTATGTGCACAACCGCACGAAACTCGGAACTCAAGACCACAACAATGAACCGTCAAGTTCAAAGCTGGTTCCTGAACATGTTCCTAGAGCAGATATGACAGTGGACACGACACTTGAAGAGTTGGAAATGTTATATGGACCAATGTATGATGAATATTTCACGGGGTAGAAACATGTTGTATCGAAGTCTTCCGCTGTCACTCATGATAAGGATGATGATACCGATCATCGTCAACAAAAGGATACAACTTTATCTACTTCAACACGGGTTGCTGCAGATTTATCTCCTCAGAATATCACATCAACAACCGCTCCTACAACATCAACAACTACTGTCATTGCTCCAGAGAACATAAATCAAGCAGACAATGCATTATCTGACGAAGACGAATTTATCAACCCATTCGGTACACCGGTACACGAAACTGGAGAGTCTTCTACTCGCCATGTTGATCCGTCAAATATGCACACGTTCTACCAACGACATCCTTCAACACATCGTTGGACCCGAGATCATCCTTTGGTTCAAGTAATTGGAAACCCTTCTAATAAGTGTGTAAACACTTATCCTTTTGCCACTAAAATCAAGGAAAAACAAGACCTAATCATGTGTTTAATATCATAAAAGTCGGAATTACGTGTGGTTTTGTGTGAAATAGGTACAAAAGATCAAAAGGAAAGAAAACACGGGATTTCACGGTCAAATGTTGAAGAAAAGTCCAAGAAAGAGACAAAGACAAAGTCAAAGAACCAAAAGTGTGCTAAAGATCACGAAAAACGGCAAAATCGACACGGGTTTTGAAGAAAAGAACAAGGAAGCCGAAATCGAGCTCGTTTTTAGTGGATTTAATCTTTTATAGAGTTTAATGGGCTTATGGGTCCCACATTTGGGTAAATGGGCTCAAAGCCCATTTGGAAAGTTGTATTATGTGTTTAAAGGAATAAAGCCCAAAAGTAACAAAATAAAAGACGGATAAAGTTTATTGGGCTTCAAGCCCATGATTGAAAGTAAATAAAAGTCGGATGGAGTATTATTTCAGATCAAGGCCCAAGGAAAAGAAGAGACGAAAGTTTTTAGTCAACATTTACTCACCCTTGGTCAAAACTTACCCAACCCTTCACCCCACACATGTTTAATAAACATTATCTACCCACCCCACCTCACATTCGTTACAACCAAAGAAACCTCACTTTCTCTCTCTCCTTACCCCTAAACAAACGCAGCCACCACCACTTTTACCTTATTACTCATGACTTGTGTTCATTTATTTTCAAATAGCATGTATCCCCCTCGCGGGTATTAAAATCATTAAAACGAGTAGAAAGCGAGGCTATAGACTCACCTTAGTATAAGAGATCTAGCGAGATGATCGTCGACGGTAATGGATGCCTTTCAAACACGAGAACCGCTACCTATCAAATAAGGCGCGTTCGTTAAAGAATGACTCGAGAAATAAATCATACATAACAACATCAAACTCAAACTCATAAATTCACGATAAACTCGAGAGAAAACGATATAAATAACTTCATTATACTTTACTACACATTTACTTAACCATTTTATACTTTTAACAAAGTTCGTCGGTACATACTACATGTACTAGCTCATTTACCCCTTTTAAACTCATCAACCGTTTATGAAACGACTCGATAAACTAACTTACTATATATAAAAAGTCCTCTTATAAGTTTATCAAATGAAATTACTTTTAAAGTCCTTTACTCAACTCATTTTCAAACTACAAAATCCGGACAGATTTACGTTAAATTTTCATACAACCGTTTTAACTTATTTAAACGACTCCGTTTACAAAACCGACACACGGGTTTTAAAGTAAACTCAACTTATCAAAAAGTTACACAAGAAATTGGGGCTTTTTATATATTCGTGTGATTCACACGATTGGGATTAATTCCCCATAAAAATCGGAGGAGCACTATGTTGTGGTCCTCATCTACGTGGCCTCTCCTTTGCATGTGATTGGATGAAACAAATCACCACAAACCAATCCTCCAATAAGAAGGCTCCACATCAGATGCAAACTAGCACAAGAAACACAACCCATCCATGGTGGCAATCCGTGTGATGGGTAGTGTATTTCCAACCGTAGATCAAGAGAATGAAGAAAGAAGAAGAAAATAGCGGCTGAGATTTATCTACTTGCTCACCAATCTTCATGAAGAAGCCTTGGGGGTTGGCTATAAATACCCCCATATAATCTGTAATTGGGTGTGCCTTTTATTTTTATTTTTATTTTTATTTTTAATTATGCAAAAATAGTTTTTAGGATTAATTGTAATTTTCTTTTTCCAGTAATGTAATCATCTTTCACTATTAATGAAAAATTGTTATTTCAGTTTAATCTGGTCTCTTTAAATTTTATTGCAATCTATTCCTTATATTGTTTCTGTTTAAATAATTAAAGAGAAAATAAAAGTGGTTTATAAATTTCCCCTACTGGGAAATTTCTTAAATTCTGGTTCGAGATATATCTTTGCTTCGTGAACCGAAGGTAGTTTATGTTTAAAAGGTGGTGTTGAATCGGTTTTCTATGCCAGCACGGCGTTGCGCATCTTCTCAACGGTTTCATCATCAGGTCTTATTCCTTTTAATTTTTTTAAGTTCTAGTTTAATATAGTTTTTATCAATTTTTATTTGTTATTGTTTTAATCTGTTTATGTTTATTTGGATAGATTGCTAGTTTTGTTATCTGCTTGTTAAGTTTTTTATATGCTTAAGTTTGTTTTTAGTTTCTGATAAATTTGAGTTTATTCTGTTTAGTTAGTCTGCTAGATTTAGGCTATTTTGAGTTCAAGTTTTTGCTATTTGATATAAGTTTATTATTGTCTAAATTTCGATTTAGTTTAAATGATGGATGCTCGAATCGTGGTTTGCTAGTTCTGGATTATAGTCTGCCAAATTTGTTTCTAAGTTTTGGTTTACTAGCTGATTTTTAGTTTGAATTGATCTGAGTTTGGTTTGATTTGATCATAATAAGTGATAATACCTTTAGCTTTTTATAATCTGTTAAGTCGTTTTGTTTTTGGGTCTGCTAGTACTTGGTTTTGGTTTACTGATAATTATCTTGAGCTTATTTGCTTTTCAACTGCTTCTTATTCTGTTAAGATTATATGTGCTTATTGTTAAGTTTGGATCTGCTTTCTTTTGTTTAGCTATTAAGTGCTTATTTGATCTTTTTGTTTGCTGATTATTAGCTGCTTAAAGCAACAGCTCCATTTGATCTGTTTGTTTCATACTCCAAAAAAAATTAATTATTCGCAAAAATAGTCTCCTACGGGGCTCGAACCCGTGACCTCACGTTTAACTGCAACACGCCTTTACCATTCGCTCTTGAACCTCTTTTGATTTTAATTATAGCTTAGGAAATTAATATAGGTCTTTTAGTGCTGTCAGTTTATCTAAAATTATAAGTTTTGTTCATTTAATTTTAATTAATAGTTTTTTTTTAAAATATAATTCTTCTTTTATAAAGTTTAAAAACATTATAAAATAAAATAAATATTTTTAGTACTTTTAGAATTTTAAAATTATTTTTATAAATTAGTTCTTTTACTTTTAATTAATATAGGTTTTATTTAAGATTAGTTTTTAAATTGTTTAAATTCAAAATAGTTTTTAAATTAGTTTAAAATTAGTTAATAATTTTTAAAATAAATTTGTTTTAATTTGTTTGATTAGTTTTAAAGTTATTTCCTTTTTAATTAGATTAAGTGGTTTTTAATTAAATAGCTTTTAGTTTTTAAAATACCAAAAAGAGTTAAATTTACCAAGAACAATTAATCCACGTCAAATCCGATATCAATTCGAGTGAGTCGAGGAAACGAACTTAATCACAAAAAAATACCTACATTAAATTGGCGCCGCTGCCGCTTCGCTCGTTACAATTGACGATCTCGTGAGACGATTTGGATTTTGGGATCCGTTCATTTTTTAACGTTATTTTTAATGTTAAAAAATCAAAAACATAAAAAAAATCAAATACTTAAAAATACAAAAAAATTAAAAAATCACAAAAGCAAACTCTTTCCTAAGATTTGCACCAAAAAAAAATTAAAAATTCAAAAAGTAATACTTTTCCTAAAGTATTACACCAAAAATATTACGTATTATTGTTATTTTTCTTATTTCGATTTCTTTCGTTTTTTATTGTGAATATATATTTTTCTTTAAAAAATACAAAAAGATTTTTCATTTACTATATTATATTACGTAGCACAATTAATTTTACCTTCTTTTCAAATAAGACCTTAGTTGGGATTTCATCACCTAACTATTGTATTTGAATCCTAAACAAGAAAAAAGGGCAAAATAGATAAATACTAGTAAGAAGTTCGAACTCGATTTATACAAACTATAAGGTAGGTATAAGGCGACGCGCTATAAAAGGCCGTCTAAGGAAAAGGTTTTTAAGTGCTTTGTGCCACCTCGTTTCCCCGCTTGCTTGTGCGTATATTGAGAGGGACGACCGATTATTGGTCTGCCAACTCAAGTAGTATTAAGTATATATTTTTGTAGCTTTTTAATATTGCACCTCGAGAGGGATAATCCCTTTCCTCTCAAAGTCGACCGAGGTTTCCTACCTCATTCCAAGTTTTAATTGTATGCGCACTCGCGCGCGTACATACATACCGACTGGTGTACCAAATACTTCTAATTCTTCCAAAAAGAAGAAGAAGAAAAACAAAAAGACCATCAATCAAGCCGATCCCGAGAATCGAGCTTTGAACAACACGATGGCAACGGATAATCGACCAATGATTGAGATTCTACAATCTCACGTTGAAGGAAACGATGACGCGATTGTGGTGCCGGATATTGGAGCGAATAATTTTGAACTTAAAACGGGTTTTATTCAAATGGTTTCCGCTACACCATTTTTAGGCCGTACTAATGATGACCCACACGTTCATATCAAACGTTTCATACAATTGGCAAACACCGTCAAATACAATGGGGTGCCACAAGAGGCCATTCGTTTACAACTCTTTTCTTTTTCCCTCGAGGGACAAGCCCGGATTTGGCTTGATAAGGAACTACCCCAAAGTATTACCACATGGATTGACTTAGAGACCAAGTTCATTAACTACTTTTTTCCACCATCACGGACCACCGCTTTAAGGAATGACATCATTACCTTTGAACAAAAATATGGGGAAACGTTTAGTGAGTCTTGGGACCATTTTAAGGAGCTTTTACGAAAATGTCCACAACATGGTTTTACAAAAGTGCATCAAATCAATACGTTTTACAATGGTTTAACTCTTAATGACCAAGACTCATTTAATAGTGCCGCGGGGGGTAATATTCTTGTGAAATCCATGAACGAGGCTTGGGCAATAATTGAAAACAAGGCAAAAGTTCAAACCAAGAGTATACGGACTACAATAGCTAGTGATAATGAGGTGACTAATCAAATTAAGGAGCTTACTTCAATTGTGAAACACCTTGTTTTAAGAGATAACCCTCCCACTACACATGTCAATGCCTTGAAAGAAACTTGTGAAACGTGTGAGACTTGTGGTGGACCACATTCGTACTATAATTATGACAAGGAACCTTCACAACCCGTTCGTACAAGACGACAGCTTAACACCGATGGTGATGTTTGTATGTTCGCACTCGTCGTGAGTTCAGCTGAACCAAAAAACATCAAAGAAGCCATGGCTGATCATGCTTAGATTGAATCGATGACGGATGAACTTCAACAATTTGAAAGACTTAAAGTCGGGGAACTTGTTGACAGACCATACGATATAATACCATTAAATCTTAGATGGATCTAGAAAAACAAGATGGATGAAGAGAACACGATCATCAAGAATAAATCTAGGCTAGTGGCTAAATGGTATGGTTAGAAAGAGGGTATTGATTTTGAAGAGTCATTTGCACCAGTAGCTCATTTGGAAGCGGTCAAGATTTTCCTTGCTTATGTTGCACATAAGGGATTCATTGTCTATCAAATGGACGTAAAGACGGCGTTTCTTAACGGTCCTTTGAAGGAAGAAGTCTATGTCACGCAACCGGAAGGATTCGTCAATCCTCATTATCCTAACAAGGTGTATCGTCTCCACAAAGCACTTTATGGACTCAAGCAAGCTCCAAAGGCGTGGTACGACGAGCTCTCCAAATTTATGGTCTCCAAAGGTTTCTCAAAAGGTTCCATTGATCTAACTTTGTTCACTTATAAATATGGGGATGACATTTTGCTTGTGCAGATTTATGTTGATGACATTATTTTCGGGTCTACAAACCCAAAACTTTCAACATGGTTTGAAAAAGTCATGCACATCAAATTTGAAATGTTAATGATGGGCGAACTAAAATTCTTTCTAGGAATTCAAGTTCACCAATCCCCAAGTGGTATCTTTATTAACCAAGCTAAGTATTGTCAAGAGATAATCAAAAAGTATGGTATGACCTCATGTGACCCCGTTGGGACACCATTATCAACCACATCCCTAGATGCTGATTTGGAGGGAGATGCCATAGATCAAACGAAATATCGTTCCATGATCGGCTCCCTCATATACTTAACAACAAGCAGACCAGATATATCACATGCTACGTGTTACTGTGTACGATATCAAGCACGACCCACTGAAAAGCACCTCAAGGAGGTTAAACGGATCTTTCGGTACCTCAAGAATATCATTCATTTGGGACTCTGGTATCCGAGGGAAACCGGTTTCTTTCTAACGGTCTATTCAGATTCTGATCACGCAGGGTGTCTTGATACACGTAAAATTACTTCTGGTGGTGCATAATTTCTAGGTCAAGATAAGCTTGTGGGATGGTCTTCCAAGAAGTAGGATTGCACGTCACTGTCATCAGCCGAAGCGGAGTATGTGTCTCTATCTGCGTGTTGTGCTCAAGTTCTATGGATGAGAACACAACTCACGGATTATGGCTTCCACTTTGATAAAGTACCTATGTACTGTGACTCAAAGTCCGCCATATCCATCTCCTGCAATCCGGTACAACATTCCCGCACGAAGCACATTGATGTCAGATATCACTTTCATTAAGGAACACGTTGAAAGGGGTATCGTTGAACTATACTTTGTTGGAACCGATTACCAATTAGCTGACTTGTTTACAAAAGCTCTTTCGAAAGAGAGGTTTGCGTATCTAGTTAGGCAAATTGGTATGAGATGTTTGACTCCAGCAGAACTGGAGATTCTGGCAAAGAAGCCTGCTTGATTCATCTATCAAACATCTACCTGTAAATATCTTTGAAAAGGCAAAATACAAAAATATAAAACATATAAAAACAAAACACAAAGTTAAAAATCTTTGAAAATTCAAAAAAAAATTCTTCTCGACATGTCTTTCAGTATCGATAATATGGACGTGCCTAGAAATATCGCTCAATAACGACACGGGTATGACATAAAGCTCGAATGAAAGTTGTAAATATTTTTCAAAACATGTCATTTCTTTTTTTAATAAAGGAAAATGTCTATTTTGGACAATTTTTCCAACAACGGGTAGAGCAATCTATCGTGGGTTAAGCTTGTCACAAAACATTCAACGTTTTGAGCTCAACACAATGGCTTGTATTCACTTTCAGATTGCAACCCGGATCGATATTCACGGGGGAGTGTACGCTTTAGTGCCCTTATCCTCAGCAAAAGAAGAGAAATCTTCTTACACTTGAGTGGATTTGTCAAGATATTCAAAGTCTATGAACTCAAGTTTATGCTTTAGAAAAACCTCTTCGCAAAAAAAAAATAGGATTTTTCAAAAAGCGTTGAACAATTTTTTCAAGAATTTCTCTATGATTATTCAAAATCTTTCAAAAATTGTGTGTTCAACAACTTCCATCCTCAAAAAGCGAAATGTGGATCAAATCCTCACAATGACAATTCAATTGGATCAATTTTTTAGGGGGAGCATTTCAACTTCATGCAAAAGATTAACACATCTTTCTCCTAGAGATTTTCAAGACTATTTTTTAAAATATATTTTAATCAAATTTGGTATCTCTAATATCAAAATATTTTATATATTAGAGATAGGGGAGAAAATGTGATTAAAATGTGATCTTATATAAGACTCAAGCACTTTAACTCTTACCTACATGTGCAAAACATTTTCCCAGGGACCAACCAGAACCGGAGGGATCTTCCCAGGGACAATCCAATAGATTATTAGAAGTCCTTAGGAAAGATGGAGTAGAATGTAAACGTAGCTGAATGCCGACTAAGTACTGATGCTAGCACTGGAACAATCACAACAAGATGCTAGTAATGATGTCTTGTAAGCATTGAAGGGGTTGAAGAATGAAAAAGAAATGTAAGGATAAAGGGTGTAAAGAAAGAAGCCCTCCATACAACTTAGGCAGAAACTGGGTCAACACATCATGAAGACAACTCATCATGGACCCAGTGGTGTAAAGCACAATCCTTTCCTAGCTACTCAGGCTTCTCTCAAAAGAAGTTTGTTTTATTGTCACGGAGAACAACATGACTTCTATTAGCTTTCTCATTCCGAGATAGTTGATATTGAATAGGTGGCATCTGCTCCAGCCTCCGACCACTAAAAGTGCACAAATCGAGTCTAGAGCCAAGAAATCAATCAAATCTCGTTAGGACACACGGATGACGAACAAGAGAGTCCTACGCCATATCCTTGTGATATTGCTAGAACACTCAGAGTGATACTATTTAGTATTCACAATGATGAGTGGAAATCCTTCCAGTGTTAACATCAAACAGCACTACGGGAGGTCATATGTAAGATTCTTTATGAATTAAACATATGTAGAACTGAAAAGCAACAGTGGTTTGATTCTGAATTGATTCAAAATCGTTTCAGGTTTCTACGCAATATCTTTATGGTCTTGCCAGAACATTCAGAGTGATATTCATTAATATTCACAGTGACGAATGCAAAAACCTTCTAGCGCCAACATCAAACAGCGCTACGGTAGGTGACTTGTTAGATTCTTATGAATCAAGCTTGTGACAACTGGAAAGTAACAATGGTAAGATTCTTTACGAATCACACTTTGTGAGACCCCCAAAATCAGGTATGGAACAACTAGGCAGCAAGGGGACGCCACGTCATGGTACAAGAAACAATGAAATATTATTGACATAAAGTTGACATAATAAAAATTTATACATTAAATCATAAAGAATCAGAGTTTTTAAACAAAGGTCCCAGATTTTTATTAGCGGAAATCTATAATTTAATTATGGTTTTTGTAACTTATAGTTACAAAGAATACATGATAAATTTATGACAGTTTTTAGATAAACCAAAGTTTAAGTACACACAGAAATCTCCAAGCTGCGATAATATCCCCCGGGCTCCCATCCAAGCAAAGCTAAGTATTAATACCTGAGATTAAACATGTAAAATCGTCAACATAAAGTTGAGTGATATTCATAGGTTTAGCAGTAAAGGTGTGGAACACAAGCATTCATTTGTAAAACAAGTAAATCGAGAAAATGGTTATGATCATTAACCATAGTCCGAAACCAATATTATTGCTGTTTAGTTCATGAACCGAAGCTTAACTCAAAGTAAGTTCCTCTAAGGAGTATTCAGCCTAAATACTCAAGTATAAACAAATGTAAGTGCGTCAAGGTAATCGGGACGGGGATTGTCAATCCCGATGGATCCACCCACAACATTTGCGCTTAGCGCAAAGCATACGGGACAATTAACGGTTCATGATCAAGAGAGGAAAATTAAGGCTATTAACTATAAGCAATAATATCAATGAAAACTGTTGGAAAGCATACAAGTCTGAATAGCATACAAGTTCTGGATAGCATACAGT
This sequence comes from Glebionis coronaria, assembly GCA_025667525.1. Taxonomy (NCBI): domain Eukaryota; kingdom Viridiplantae; phylum Streptophyta; class Magnoliopsida; order Asterales; family Asteraceae; genus Glebionis; species Glebionis coronaria. Next base: position 24,374,475 of record CM046880.1, read on the forward strand.
TTTTTTAAATGGATGTGTTCCACCATGTAAAATCTCACCCCGCGTTTAGAAACAATGTACAAGTAGTAAAAGGGGCTATGAACTCACCTTATCTACGAGGTGAATCAATATGGAACTTGAGGGCTGAGTAGTAACAACAAGAAATCAAGAAACTTTAAGTCATCCAAGACCTACGATAACGGGGCGCGAAAACTTATAAGATACAAAAATAACGTTTAAAAAAATGCTTTGGTTACTATTAGTACATAAACCATCTTATAACTCGCAAGGCATTGCAACCTCTTGACTCGAACCAATTTTGACTTAAAAACACTACTTACCCACTGTATGATCATGTTTATAAACATTAACAATGCTCATCAAACCCATAAGTAGCAAACGCTTGTACACTTTGAGTCGAAAATTAACGTTAACAAATTGGCTGCACTAAATTTTCAGAAACATGCTGTAAAGATTGTATCATATCTAGAGTTATATAATAGCTATAAACTCAAACTTTATGGCCCTGGAAAGATAAAATTATTACCTTTTCAAATCTTTAAGAAACACTATCAAAGCTATTACCAATCAACGGGAAATGCAGTTTTAGTGCAGACTACCCAGATTTGACTTTTTTGACAAAAATTTGCATAAAACCATTTTGACCATCATTTACATTCCGTAAAAGATTTTAACTTGAAACCAATTGGAAATATTCACATTTGACCTATGTTACTGTAATAAGTCATAAAAATACCCACTTTGGCCTTTTATGCTTTGACCCCAAACACAAATTTGGCGCACATGTCGGTATTGACTAGTTTTGATAAAAAGATCATATTTTACTCATCCGAACACTTCCAAAAACCACCCAACTCACCAATTGTACTACACAACCAAGGCTATCCAAAAATCAAGAAAACTGCAGGTCTTATTTGCAGAAAAACTTCATGAATGGCTGTAGCAATCTGCTATCATTCTTAACCTCATTTTTGACACTAAAATTTACTTCTAACATCACCTAAACACTTGCACACCCTAAGCAATGCCTCTACAAGTACGCAAGACCTATCATGATCATAATACCACCTTGACATCAGTAGCATATGGTCTAAATACAAAAATCTCAATTTCATAATCAAAGTATTTAATCAAATAGAAATCAAAGCAATACAATGGTGCTAAGAGTACCTTAGTACAAGTGTGACGGATATGAGAACCGGGCTGTAGATGGCAATGGGAAATACTCCAAGGGATACCTGCGACCTACAAGAGTGATCACGACCCTTAAGTATACGTTTTATATAAATATAAAACAATTGTATCAAAATATTTTGTAAAAATATAATATGTATATAACTTGCACAACCAACCGAGTTTAAGTGTGGTCATGACCTTCATGACACATAACCTGTATAAAATGCATAACATAATAGCCTAAGGTCTCAAATCAAGTAACCCAAGTGATTTGGACATAAAAACGCCAACAATTTATTTAACCGTAGGCGTAAAGTCACATTTTATGGTATAGCTGTTTTGTAAAGGGCGTAGCTCCCAATCCGTAAGTCCAACAACTATGGGATTTTAACCACTGGAACGGGTCTCTCATGAGGTTTCCATAATGTTCAACCATTCGATGTAAGAAGTTACGAAACCTTTTAAAAGTCCAAAACACTAACAGCCTTACCGTAAGCGCCTAATAGTCAAACTGCACTAGTCAAACTTGGGGCGAAATAACCCGTTAACCTATAAGGTTTAAGGGTCTGAGATTTCCACCATTGGAAAGCCTCAAGACTCTACTTTCGGCCCATACCAACCACGAGTAAATAGCTAATACCAATTGTCGGGAAAATTGCATTGTTTGAAGGTTACGAAATCAGAATTTAGGTTTTCGAACTCGGGTTTACCGTTTTGGTCATAAATTACAAACCGTGATAGCAATCGATGCGAGGTCAGCGGCGTTTGTTAGGTTATAATGTATATTAACCCAAATTGTCTTAAAAGGTCAAATATATGGTTCACGACCTGTATCAAATAGCTATACAAGTCTGTTGGGTCAGAATGGGTTCACAACCGTAAATCGGCCATAACTCACTCATCCGGAGGAGTTGATCGCCCATCCAACTCGCTACTAACATGTAAAAGTGTCAATGAATCCATCTAAGCAATAAAAACACAGCCTATAGTGGACAAATATGGGAGTTTTGGACTGATATACCTGCTGTCCGAATTTTGATATAATAATCTATATACCAAACAACCTCTAATTCAATCCAAAACATCAAAAATACATCCTACACTAACTAAATTATATCAAGGCACAATAATTCTATAACATTCATGGTAGAAATCAAAACTTGGCCAAAAATAACAATCATAACAAGGGTTCTAAGAAAGGTATCAATGCCTAAACACTAATAAGCATAATGCATGATCATCCCATGATCAAACATACAAGAACCCAATTCTTGAAATTTATGATTTCTTAAAATCAATTGCATGAGTATAATTCTTGTGGGTTTACAATGAGGATTGATCAAGGAGTGTTTTGGTGTGATTGAATTGTGTTTTTGAGCAAGAAATATTGATGGATTGAGTTGTTCTTGGTGTTGTTAGTCGAACAAGAGAAACAGGGAAGGAAGGAATATGAGTTTGATAAAAGAAAATAACAGTAATGTTATTTGTGTATATGTTGGACGACCAGAGGTAAAAAAAAAGAAAAATGGGCTTTGACCCATGAACACAATCTTATTGTTAGATAACTAAAGCCCAAAATTCAAAATACTCCTAGCCCGACTCGATTCCTAAAAACGCTAATCGTTCCGACTCGGTGCAAGTTATAATACGTAAATGAAATATTAATAGAAACATAGTATTTTGACTTTATAAAGTCGAATTATAGAGCCATCGGTTCTCGTTCCATCGAATCGGGTAAACTTATTGTATAACGCGCACGAGTGTTTTTAAATCAAAAAAATTGTGATTTAAATAAATACGGAAAAATAAAATAAAATTTTTATAATTCCAAATAAAGTATTATCGATGATCAAAAAAAAAAATACTTAAAATATAATTTATTTAAAACTATCAAGATCTCAGGATTTTTAGGAAGAATAGCAGAAAACGTAACATGTTGGAAAATTCAAGACATGAATAAAAGAATAAAATAATACCGGAGAAATACGAGTTCTCACAGTCGACCCCCCTAAAGGAACTCTGGTCCCTCAGAGTTCAACTGGAGACGGTCGAAGATGCGAACAAATGGGGATACCTAGCTTAGAACTGATTCTTCACTTTCACAGGAAATTTCTGCACCGCGACGGGAATCCCAATGAACATTAACAATTAGAATTACGCTTCAGCTTCTTAACTACTTTTCGAATTTATTTCAAACTCGGATTAAAATATTAACCGTTAGGTAAATATAAAGAGATGGGGTGAACACGAGAATTGCTTAAACGGAGAAGGTGCGCTAGAACAAGTTAAGATTGATAATCGACTAGGAATCGTAAATCGTGCAAACTATAAACATGACAACCTTAAAACGTAACAATCTATTTACTAGTGAAATAGAGGGGAAATATGAATTACATATAGCCATTTGAAATACAAGTTGTCACCATTATCTGTATAGGATTTGGTATTACTTTCAAACGCATCATAAGTATTTTCTTGATAAGGATTTCAAAGTAAAAGTAACTCAGTTCAAATAATTATTTAGATTAGCTAAGAGCTTTTGAATGACTGTATGAAATTATTGTTAAAAACTCATGTTTATCGTTAGCATTAGAGAAAATCAAGTTTCCGAATTATTTAGAATCATTGCTAGAAATTATAAATTAAATTGATAATTTCATTAGGTTGAAAGTAAAGCATGATACAATCAAATACTTTAAAAGATAAAGCTTGACATCCTTTTAAACAATAGTTATAAATCTACCAAAGAGGATGTATAGATCCGACATTAAACATGAAACGGGTATTTTGGTAATTTAAACATTCAATAAAATATGTAAAATGTTCTTAAAATTTTATAATAAATTTTTTAAAATCCAAGAAGGTGTTTACTGCACCAAATGGTAAACATGTGACAGATTCTGGTTTTCAAAATGTGACAAGATAGCAAACGAGTACGAAACGAATAATAATCAATAATTAGTATGCAAGCAATAGCACGAGGGGATAAAACGTAATTCGTACCAAATTTATTAACGAACATGATTGAATAGATGCATCGATGATAAAGACAATAAGAAACAAAGAATTAAGCAAGATTAATTCACGAGTGTGGTTAGCGTCACCAATAATGACTTGTTAAGTTCTCGGTGGTCGATACACGATCGAAAGAGAAAAGCCACACAATAAATTTTTGAATCAAAGAAAAATAATAAGAAGTTACTTGAGAGAAATTCTAGTAAGATGAACAACATTAGTAATGAAAGGCGAAATCAACACATGATTCACGCGAATGAATTACAAGACGATAGAGTGTAACACACATCATGACAAATACACGAAATTATCGTTCACGTTCAGTCATAAATCATTATCCGCGTCCAGAGACATTTCGAAGGTCTACCAAAATAGATAGAGAAGGTTGGTCGATGAAGAGGCACAAAACGTTGACACTTTCAAGTATGGTATCAATGGTCAGTAATTAGACGAGTGGTAAAGGGAATTATATCATAATAGAAAAATGAGGTAATAAGTAGATTATATATCATTGAATAAAGAAACATCTACTCGCAGACTCGTAATTTGTTCAAGAAAAGACAAGGAAATATATGCTTATATCATGAAAGGGTGCTACTCGCATAATATGTAAAAGTTTTCAAAACTTTATTTCATCTAACTTTTTTAGAAAGACATGTAAAAAGTTGGTTCTGGTTAAAATATTTAAGGTGATTACTGATTTAGCCTCACATGGCTCCTTTTAAATTACGCATAGGTGATCAGGCCATGCATAATTTAGGACTAGCAATGCAATGCATAGTTTCGTCAAACCAGTATTACATGTCATATATTTAAAATATATATGTGGTACCAAAAATAGAAATCGGAATAATTTATGAAACTTTTCACAAGTAAGTAATTCGCTTGGTATTTAAATCAACACCTTTAATGTTACATGAATTCTTTTATAAGATCAAGGTAAAATAATTTGTGAAAATACCTCGTAAAACAATATTACTTGACGTTATAAAGTAACATTCAAGTATTTTATAAAGTCAAAGTAGAACGATTTGTAAAATGATTTGCAAACAATACGAGTTTGAGTTTATATGGCGACATTATAGCAATGTATAAATAGCAAGTGGGTAACACGAGGGTAGTAAAGGGTAATTAATACGAAATCGATGAAATGGTTACAAGGTGATAAGGTCTAAAAATCTTAGCCGGAATCGTCATGAGACACGTGTCAAAATGATAACGAACGATGTGAAAACAAGAACTTCAAATCTCGACCCAAATCAGTGGTACGATGAGAGAAAAGAAAGATAATATAAAATGACAAATAACTCATATATAAAAGAAAGGAAAAAGAAATTCCGTATGCGTTCACATCTTAACTAATTGACATAAAAATGTACAACTTTCGACAAAATTATAGCTCACCAACAGTTTATCTAAACATTCGGTTTTAAAAGTTCACGATATATGTATGTAAAACTCGTACCCAAAGTTACTATTTTTAAATGTCTTCAAATGTAACTAATGTTTGTTAGTTGTAAAATATCATTTGTTAAATTTCTACAAGCTCAAACGAACTCAAAAATTTCTAAAAAACCATATTTCAAAATTCTATCAGCTTTGACCTTTTTTTAGTCAACTTAGACTTTTGGGTCTAACCCGATCAATTATCCCGTAAAATGACATGTTCAAGACTCTGAGTCTAAAGCAATTTAGTATAAACAATGTTTCGAACAACTTTCTATTTCTACTCAAGATCTGAAACCGAACGTAAAATGACCAAAATGCCCCTGCACCTTCTGCGCAGGTTTGACTATATTATCTTAAAACGCAGGTTTTTATTTTTAAGATTTGACCCGTTTATACTAGTTTTCGGACTTGGTTACCTACACGGTAAAGGCAAAACGGCATTTCAGACAACTTTCGTGTTTCGGCCGAAAGCCGAAACGGACCAGAAATGACGATTCTACCCCCTGCAGTTCTACATCAGCAATAATTTCCATATACGCAGAAAATAAGTTCTTAAATTTTACAAATTTCAAATGAGCGTAACTTGCTCGTTTTTAAGAGTTACGGTTCGAATTTTATGTCTAAACGAATGTCTCAACAAGTATAAACATATTTTTAAGTCTGAAATTTATAAAAATATTTTCTCGACACCGTTAAATTACATGTATATTTTCTGCATAAAGTATATTTTTCGACACCTTGAAATTTAATCAAACTTCATAACGACCCGGAATTTATATACACACATGACTTGTGGATTCCATAAAGACGAAAGAGAATAGATTATATAATTAAGCATATAAAGAAAAACATAGTATAAAATTGGTTTATGAATACCAACGATAATCTAAGAAATCAAAACGGCGCATGACATCCGTGTCTTCGATTTCAAGATGCAAGGTAGGAAGATCTTTTGACGGCGCGATTTTCCAAAAACACAAAGCATACCAAGAAATATATGGAACATTAAGGAGTCGCACTCCCGGGCGAGGAGGTTAAATAAAAGGGAAGGATACAAGTTTATAGAAGTAAAATCATATTCCAAACAAGCACCACGTATTAGAGGATATGAATTACAAGATGACGGTGGTGTTTCCAAGGTGCAAACGAACGTTGTAATTCGAAGTCAAAACGTATAATGGTCAATGAAATAATACTTAATCGATATTCGAGTGTCGCGTAAAACGATGACGTAAAGGTCAATAAAGGTTACGAAAACCCACGATATTATTGCACACGGATTTTAAGGAATGCTTTGAGGTGTGTGACTCACACGATGTCCTTTAGTCTTTTTCGGGGACACACTGAGCTACACAATGGTCTATAGACTAGACATCCAATCACGAATGGTCGGAAAACAATTTGGATATCTAAATAGATATCTTAAAGAGGTTTAACAGTGGAACTAATGCACAGGGTAGTAAAATGAAAATCGGAAGTTTCATTGAATGCAATACTTCTTAATCCTAAACAATTGTATTACAAGAATACGCACAACTTGTAACAGTGAGTCGAGAAAAACAGACGGTTCAAAACGAACGAGTATGTGAGGTCAGTCGTATCACGCATAGACGAAATAACAATAGTACTCAGAAAAGTGAGTATGAAAAGTCGACAGCATACGCGCTCCGAATACAAGTATGTAACGTCATAACAATATAAAATTATTGTAACAAGATCAAGTTTACATGAACAAGAATTCAAGAAATACAGTAAGGGCAGATGTAATCACTGAATATCCAATGATAATTCATTGAGCACAAAGGCTTTGAAAGGAGATAGTAATTATCTTCATGAGGGTAATGTAATATTTTAAATTGTAATCAAGAGGTGAAATACTACAACGATAATTAAAAATAAATAATAAGGCTTAGAGAGTTACCCGCGCAGATATCGAACAGCAATGGCAGATTCTGTGTTTGACACTTCAAAACATGAAATATTTGAAATTTTCGGTTATAGACTAAGTTTTGAAAAAAGACTCAGTTCTCTATAACCATCGCTCTGATACCAATCTGTGAGACCCCCAAAATCAGGTATGGAACAACTAGGCAGCAAGGGGACGCCACGTCATGGTACAAGAAACAATGAAATGTTATTGACATAAAGTTGACATAATAAAAATTTATACATTAAATCATAAAGAATCAGAGTTTTTAAACAAAGGTCCCAGATTTTTATTAGCGGAAATCTATAATTTAATTATGGTTTTTGTAACTTATAGTTACAAAGAATACATGATAAATTTCTGACAGTTTTTAGATAAACCAAAGTTTAAGTACACACAGAAATCTCCAAGCTGCGATAATATCCCCCGGGCTCCTATCCAAGCAAAGCTAAGTATTAATACCTGAGATTAAACATGTAAAATCGTCAACATAAAGTTGAGTGATATTCATAGGTTTAGCAGTAAAGGTGTGGAATACAAGCATTCATTTGTAAAACAAGTAAATCGAGAAAATGGTTATGATCATTAACCATAGTCCGAAACCAATATTATTGTTGTTTAGTTCATGAACCGAAACTTAACTCAAAGTAAGTTCCTCTAAGGAGTATTCAGCCTAAATACTCAAGTATAAACAAATGTAAGTGCGTCAAGGTAATCGGGACAGGGATTGTCAATCCCGATGGATCCACCCACAACATTCGCGCTTAGCGCAAAGCATACGGGACAATTAACGGTTCATGATCAAGAGAGGAAACTTAAGGCTATTAACTATAAGCAATAATATCAATGAAAACTGTTGGAAAGCATACAATTCTGAATAGCATACAAGTTCTGGATAGCATACAATTTTTTTTAAATGGATGTGTTCCACCATGTAAAATCTCACCCCGCGTTTAGAAACAATGTACAAGTAGTAAAAGGGGCTATGAACTCACCTTAGCTACGAGGTGAATCAATATGGAACTTGAGGGCTGAGTAGTAACAACAAAAAATCAAGAAACTTTAAGTCATCCAAGACCTACGATAACGGGGCGCGAAAACTTATAAGATACAAAAATAACGTTTAAAAAAATGCTTTGGTTACTATTAGTACATAAACCATCTTATAACTCGCAAGGCATTGCAACCTCTTGACTCGAACCAATTTTGACTTAAAAACACTACTTACCCACTGTATGATCATGTTTATAAACATTAACAATGCTCATCAAACCCATAAGTAGCAAACGCTTGTACACTTTGAGTCGAAAATTAACGTTAACAAATTGGCTGCACTAAATTTTCAGAAACATGCTGTAAAGATTGTATCATATCTAGAGTTTTATAATAGCTATAAACTCAAACTTTATGGCCCTGGAAAGATAAAATTATTACCTTTTCAAATCTTTAAGAAACACTATCAAAGCTATTACCAATCAACGGGAAATGCAGTTTTAGTGCAGACTACCCAGATTTGACTTTTTTGACAAAAATTTGCATAAAACCATTTTGACCATCATTTACATTCCGTAAAAGATTTTAACTTGAAACCAATTGGAAATGTTCACATTTGACCTATGTTACTTTAATAAGTCATAAAAATACCCACTTTGGCCTTTTATGCTTTGACCCCAAACATAAATTTGGCGCACATGTCGGTATTGACTAGTTTTGATAAATAGATCATATTTTACTCATCCGAACACTTCCAAAAACCACCCAACTCACCAATTGTACTACACAACCAAGGCTATCCAAAAATCAAGAAAACTGCAGGTCTTATTTGCAGAAAAACTTCATGAATGGCTGTAGCAATCTGCTATCATTCTTAACCTCATTTTTGACACTAAAATTTACTTCTAACATCACCTAAACACTTGCACACCCTAAGCAATGCCTCTACAAGTATACAAGACCTATCATGATCATAATACCACCTTGACATCAGTAGCATATGGTCTAAATACAAAAATCCCAATTTCATAATCAAAGTATTTAATCAAATAGAAATCAAAGCAATACAATGGTGCTAAGAGTACCTTAGTACAAGTGTGACGGATATGAGGACCGGGCTGTAGATGGCAATGTGAAATACTCCAAGGGATACCCGCGACCTACAAGAGTGATCACGACCCTTAAGTATGCGTTTTATATAAATATAAAACAACTGTATCAAAATATTTTGTAAAAATATAATATGTATATAACTTGCACAACCAACCGAGTTTAAGTGTGGTCATGACCTTCATGATACATAACCTGTATAAAATGCATAACATAATAGCCTAAGGTCTCAAATCAAGTAACCCAAGTGATTTGGACATAAAAACGCCAACAATTTATTTAACCGTAGGCGTAAAGTCACATTTTCTGGTACAGCTGTTTTGTAAAGGGCGTAGCTCCCAATCCGTAAGTCCAACAACTATGGGATTTTAACCACTGGAACGGGTCTCTCATGAGGTTTCCATAATGTTCAACCATTCGATGTAAAAGTTTACGAAACCTTTTAAAAGTCCAAAACACTAACAGCCTTACCGTAAGCGCCTAATAGTCAAACTGCACTAGTCAAACTTGGGGCGAAATAACCCGTTAACCTATAAGGTTTAAGGGTCTGATATTTCCACCATTGGAAAGCCTCAAGACTCTACTTTCGGCCCATACCAACCACGAGTAAATAGCTAATACCAATTGTCGGGAAAATTGCATTGTTTGAAGGTTACGAAATCAGAATTTAGGTTTTCGAACTCGGGTTTACCGTTTTGGTCATAAATTATAAACCGTGATAGCAATCGATGCGAGGTCAGCGGCGTTTGTTAGTTTATAATGTATACTAACCCAAATTGTCTTAAAAGGTCAAATATATGGTTCAAGACCTGTATCAAATAGCTATACAAGTCTGTTGGGTCAGAATGGGTTCACAACCGTAAATCGGCCATAACTCACTCATCCGGAGGAGTTGATCGCCCATCCAACTCGCTACTAACATGTAAAAGTGTCAATGAATCCATCTAAGCTATAAAAACACAGCCTATAGTGGAAAAATATGGGAGTTTTAGACTGATATACCTACTGTCCGAATTTTGATATAATAATCTATATACCAAACAACCTCTAATTCAATCCAAAACATCAAAAATACATCCTACACTAACTAAATTATATCAAGGCACAATAATTCTATAACATTCATGGTAGAAATCAAAACTTGACCAAAAATAACAATCATAACAAGGGTTCTAAGAAAGGTATCAATGCCTAAACACTAATAAGCATAATGCATGATCATCCCATGATCAAACATACAAGAACACCAATTCTTGAAATTTATGATTTCTTAAAATCAATTGCATGAGTATAATTCTTGTGTGTTTACAATGAGGATTGATCAAGGAGTGTTTTGGTGTGATTGAATTGTGTTTTTGAGCAAGAAAAATTGATGGATTGAGTTGTTCTTGGTGTTGTTAGTCGAACAAGAGAAACAGGGAATGAAGGAATATGAGTCTGATAAAATAAAATAACAGTAATGTTATTTGTGTATATGTTGGACGACCAGAGGTAAAAAAAAAAGAAAAATGGGAACACAATCTTATTGTTAGATAACTAAAGCCTAAAATTCAAAATACTCCTAGCCCGACTCGATTCCTAAAAACGCTAATCGTTCCGACTCGGTGCAAGTTATAATACGTAAATGAAATATTAATAGAAACATAGTATTTTGACTTTATAAAGTCGAATTATAGAGCCATCGGTTCTCGTTCCATCGAATCGGGTAAACTTATTGTATAACGCGCACGAGTGTTTTTAAATCAAAAAAATTGTGATTTAAATAAATACGGAAAAATAAAATAAAATTTTTATAATTCCAAATAAAGTATTATCGATGATAAAAAAAATACTTAAAATATAATTTATTTAAAACTATCAAGATCTCAGGATTTTTAGGAAGAATAGCAGAAAACGTAACATGTTGGAAAATTCAAGAGACATGAATAAAAGAATAAAATAATACCGGAGAAATACGAGTTCTCACACACTTGTTCCAGGAATTTGAATGGACGACTTTAATCAAGCGGATATCTATCCAATTGATTCACTCTTTATGTTCGTAGTCTTGCTTTAAGACGGTCGAGTAAAGAGAACGGCTAGTACAACCGCGAAACCCTGTCAAGGATATTCTTAAGTGACTCTACCTATCACAGGTACGATATTTAATATCGTATACCGGTCTTCACCGACCGGAGCTAAAACGCTACCGATTTAGGACGAATGTCAAAGCCATTCAGTCCGTGTCTATGTTTTGTCTCAAGAAGGTGGCGTCACGGTGTACTCAGCAAAGTGAAAGATTCAAAACCACATACTCATGGCAAAAGACATATTCAACAATTAATAGCATGAGCATGTGGATGAAAACACAAGATTGCAAGATGGCAAAGACAAGTCAAGGATAATTTGAAGATCTCAAGATCAAAAGACAAAGTCGAAAGACAACGACAAAGGCTCAAAGATCACAGCATGAAGGAAAAAGACTACTATTACACGTTCAAGACTCATTTATGGCGAGATTAGTAATCTCTACAAATTTCCAAATGACAAAGGGTAATGACCTCTCTTAAAGAGTAATGACCTCTCATTGGGGGAGATTGTTAGCCTCAAAATATTGAGTCAAACAAGAATGCTCGGTCATATGTTTATTATGTATCATATATTAGAACTAGAACTTTGTAATAGGTAGTAGGTTAGTCGTGTATTACAGGCTTAACTTTAAGCTAAGGTTCATTCATAAGTAACCAAAGCCCAAAAGGAAAGCCCGACCCATTATCATATAGCCCATCATGCCACATGTAGGCAAGACTATATAAACCTCTCCTTGGCATGTAAGGAGAGGTTGGATGGTCATTCTGTTTTTTTAATCTAACATTTCACAAGTTTTCACACACTTCTCTCTCTTTTTTCTCTCTATAATTCATCTCATATCTACCTTTCTTTCTTCTTTATTCGTATAGAATCATCATATTTAAGGGACAACAGTGTTTTTCAAGACGTCACCTTGAGGGCAAGGTGAATTCGAATGAGTGAGGAATGTTACACATGAATATCTTCTATTTATTTAGGATATATGTTTATATTTTATGTTTACCTGTTTAGTACTAGTATCTTTTATGTTTTATGTTTGTCTTCTAAATTTAAAGTTTCATAATGTAGTAATCATTTATAAATCAATCAAGTTAAAGTTAATAAAATGTATGGTTTTCTCATCTCTATTTTTAAAGAGCTAACATCACGCTTAAAAGGGTGTCCTATCGCGATACTACTCGAGAGGGTCGTATCATTTTAATACATATTATATTAAATTTTTTAATTTAAAATCGAGTATAGCTCGTATAACATTTGACTTTTAAGTTAGTTTCTCCCAATATACGAAACCACTCGATTAATAAATTAACTTTTTATCTTTGCAAATATATTATTTTCAAGGGAGATTTGCAAATATACCCAACTAAAATGATTTATTTGTATATTTTCTCAAAATATAATATTTTAATACATATTTACAATACGGTTTAAGCGTAATTTAATGAAATATACAAATATGAAAGTTTAGGTGAAGAAATATGCAAATGGCCCTTTTCAAACTCAAACTCTACTCGAGTTCCACAAGTAAACTCACATCCAAGTAGTATTTCTCGGTTCAACCTGTTAAAAATCACGAGCTACCTACAACCTACCTATATACGAATCCACCCATGAATACAAAAAGTAAAAGTCAAAGAAAACTTTACAAAAAGTAAAGGGGTGAGTCACATGATGCATGAGCAGAAAGAGAAAGGGGCAAAACTGTAAATTAAAAGATAAAAGAAAATATCAAAGGAAAAAAGGACGCTATTCGAGGAACGACGACAGCGAACACCCAACTGTTTCTCATTTTTTACTCCTCTCTCTTATAAATAACCTAAACAAACCCCACCCCTAAACACACACTATATCATTTCTTTTCATTCCATTTATTTACTTTAATTGGGTCTTTATTATTATTGCTCCGTATAATTCATCTCTCTAAACCGAGAGCCAGATCCCTCTTTTGCATTTCTCTCCATCGCTCAGATTCGTTTTTTTTAATTGGTTTTAACCAATGGCGCCGCTGAAAACAAGTTCTATCAACAGATCCTCGAGCGATGGGGGAACAATTATTTTCAACAAATACCAGCTCACGCGTCTCTTAGGTCGGGGGAGCTTCGCGAAGGTATACCACGGGAAATCTTTAATCGACGACTCACAAGTCGCGGTTAAAGTGATAGAAAAGCCTTCTATCGCTGATCCGACAATGGAGCCACTTCTTATTCGCGAAGTGGCTGCCATGCGGAGGTTAAACCATCCTAATATATTAAAGCTACACGAAGTTTTAGCGACTAAAACTAAGATTTATTTAGTTATGGAGCTCGCCATAGGTGGCGAGCTCTTTTCGCAGCTCTCGCGCCGCGGAAAGATGAAGGAATCCACGGCGCGACGCTACTTTCAACAGATTGTTTCTACTTTGAATTTTTGTCATCAAAATGGGGTCGCACATCGAGATTTGAAGCCGCAGAATTTACTTTTGGATGAGAATGGTAATTTGAAGATATCTGATTTCGGGCTGTCTGCGTTGCCTGAGTCGCAAAAGGACGGGTTGTTGCATACTGCGTGTGGTACACCCGCGTATACCGCGCCTGAGATTGTGCGCAGGCGCGGATACGACGGATCTAAAGCGGATATGTGGTCATGTGGGATTATTCTGTTTAGTTTCTTAGCGGGTTATTTGCCTTTTGATGATAGTAACTTAGCGGAAATGTATCGTAAGATACATCAGCGCGAATATGTGTTTCCGGATTGGATTCCAAAGCAGCCCCGGATTATTATCCAGAAGCTTTTGGATCCCAATCCGAAGACACGAATGAGTATTGACACATTGATGAATCTACCCTGGTTTAAGAAATCACTTAAACCAGTATCCACTATTGAGGATTCCTCAACAGCGGAGGCCGAAATTACTACTAATGGGGATGAAATGAAGTGCAAAACTAAAATGAACGCGTTTGATATAATATCAATGTCTTCAGGGTTAAACTTATCGGGTATTTTTGAGGAGAAAGTTGTGAGGAAAGAGAGGAGATTTACGTCAAGAGCGAGTGAGGCGGAGATTGAGAAACGAGTAGTGGAAGTTGGGGAGAGATTAGGATACAGATGGAAGAAAATGAAGGATAAGGAGAATTGGAATAAGGACGTTGTTGGGTTGGTTAAAGGGCGAGTGGTGGTGTTGACTAAAGTTTTGGAAGTTGCGTTCGAGTTGTTGTTAGTCGAGATGGTGGTCGTTGGAGATGGTGGTGATGGATTTAGCGAAGTTGAATGGGAAGAGATGAAGGTTGGGTTTCAAGATGTAGTTGTTTCATGGCATTGTCACTGATCTAATTTGTATATATTTTTCGACTCCTGAATTTATCTGAGAATTAGTCCTGAATAGTGTTTGTTCTTTGTTTTGTTTGTAAACAAATTTTTAGATATCTAATAATAATGGAGTGACTAATTAATTGCTTGTTCGTTGTCCTTGTTATTGCTGATACTTGTAGTTGTAACGTCTATATGGTTATTTTTTTGATTAGCCGAGTAAAATTTCTACTTGGAATATCTAACAGGCACTTCTCAAATCAGGCAAGGCCTCTACAATGAACCATTTAGGCGAAGTGATTACTGATTTTGCCAATATAGGAAAGAGATCATTCCTGCTAGTCGGTGAAACGTGCAAGTCAATCATGGCCAAACTAAGATAAATCATCTGTTATTAACTTATTGTGTGATTGTGTATCTGTTTTTGTCTTTTGGGTTATATGCTTTGAGCATGAAAGTAATATTTGATCTGATTTAGGAACACATTTCACCAATATTCATATAACCTGTCACCTAATGAAGAAAATATGTAAGATTTCATTGGATGCTACAGTTGTTGTCAAATATCATTATGGACTACTGTAATTTAAGCAATTGAGAAACTTGCAGACGAAAACAAAATAGTGCTGAGTGCTGTTTAAGCATCTCCAGCCAAACACTAGGAAGTCTGCAAATGAGAAACTTGCAGACAAAACCAAAATAGTGCTGAGTGCTGACTTTGTAGTTTCTGGAGGCTTCATTTTCTAATGTAGTAAAATCTGATTCGAAAGAGATGTGTATTAGTATACAAAATGTTATTGGCAACTCTCATGCGGTCAACTTTGGTTTGTTGTTTACTTTCACGGCTGAGACTTAGAAGTGTTTTGAGTCGCCTATGTCATAGTCGGATGTATCTCCAAATGAATATGCTTTCTGATGACAGGTAAGTTCGACATAAAATATACACAATTTGCATAATCAATATACACGGTCGAAATTCATCAATAAGATTAACGAATCAATAACAAGATAGCTGAGGTTCGGTGAACATTTGTTATTTAGCTATATGTGGATGTAAGTTGTCAATTTGCTTAGGTAAAATATACACAATTTGCATAATGAATATACACGGTTGAAAATCATCAATAAGATTAACGTATCAATGACAAGATAGCTGAGGTTCGGCGAACATTTGTTATTTAGCCATATGCAGATGTCAGTTGTCAATTTGCTGAAATGACAGTTATCATTAAGCTAACCGCTAATGATTCAAACATCATTTTCCAGGAAACTAATTATTTGAACTTATTTGCAGCACAACTAATGCCTCAAAGAAATTATGGTGTTCAAGGCGTGTTATTCTCTCAATAATTGCTTCAGTTGGTACTAAATAAACCTATCTAACAACACAACAATACTCAACTTTCAGGTTTCAACTAATCTCTTCCAATCATTAGCACAACCAAAGTTTGTCTTTTCCTTTAAATGATTAGAGGTAATATAGAATAATCTGATGATGAATTTACATCTAAAGGAGACATACTGTCACTTAATAAGAAGCTTACCTTTACAGTGTTCTAATCAGATTATTAATGCAGCCATGTGTCCGGAAATCTTCCAAAAAGTAGGGTTTATCAAACAATTTTAAGCCTTTTAGGCTGTCGTGGGTTGACCACTTCATGTAAAAAGTAGAGCATTATCTTAGCGATATACATTTTATATTGTTAGCAATAGATTGATTATTTATACAGTTCTAAAAAGCAGACAACAAAAAAAGCTTTGATGGATCTACGCATGACCGTCCATCTCTCCATCTTAATGTTACATGTTGCAAATATAAAATGAACTTAAGGATATGCCCAGAATGATGCTTAAGATATACTTGTATTAACGATAATATGTACAATAATATCATGTTAGATTGTAAAACGAAAATCTTGTAGTGATTTGGATATTTATAAGGGAAACGTCTATGAACATACAACAAGTAATCTAAGATGCACAGCTGTTCTAAATACACTAATAACACAAGTAATCAACTAATCATCATACATCACTAATATCATGATAAACCATACCAACGATGGAACTGAGAGTCGTCATCCACGCCTCTAAACCGCTATCATAATCCTTTCTCCACATAGCTTCAAGCCTAGTGACTGCTTTCTTTGGAACCCCGCGTTTCATTAAAACAACTCCCAGTGATTTCAAGGTCGAATCATCAGGCTGAACACCCGATTCGATCATCTCCTTAAAGATCGTGACTGCTTCCTTGAATCTACCATCGGATGCATACAATCCAAGAACATGATTATAACTTAATAAATCAGTCAATAGTCCTAATTCTCTCATCTGTTTTGCTATCTCAAAGGCTTCCTCAAAACTCCCAATTTTCTTGTACACACACAACATCATCGCATAAGAAAACTCATTCGCGTTCCCATTTCTTCTCAACTTGTCAAAAATTTCCTCTGCTGGTTTCACCATTGATCGCTCGGTGTAGAGATCAATCATACAATTAGATGAATAAACATCTGGACCACTCACGTCTAACCGTTGAAGCATATAGTATGCATCTTCTGCATCTCTTAAACACCCAACTTTCGTATAAAGCTTGATTAGAGTATTACATATAACACCATTCATCGCCAAACCCCTGATTTTCATTTCGTTCACATAATGTAAAGCTTCTTCCACGTTTCCAATATCAGCATAAGCATTAATCAAAACACCGTAAACAATTACGTCTGGTTCTAAATTAAATCTAACCATTTCATCAAACAGCCCCACGGCCATTTCTAGTTGACCTGATTTCACAAAACTTGAGATCACAGCACAATACTGTATGCAGTCGCTCACCAACCCCGACTCCTGCATTCTTCTTAAATAGAAAGTAGCTTTTTGAGGTAGGTCAGCACTTGCTAACGTTTGGATGAGTGAATTGTAGCTGCATTTATCAGGGGAGACACCATGTTCATCCATACTATTAATCAGTCCACACGCCTCATCGTATTTCTTGTTAATGCCATAAGCTTTAATCATGACATTGTACTCAAGTACACTTGGACTTCTTCGTTCTTGACAACATTCAAAAACTTTCTCGGCGTCCAAAATATGCCCACGCTCTCCAAAAGCATCAATAGTTGCAGAATAACACTCGGGACTCATGTTCCCTGTAATATGGAACCGTTTAAACCATAACCATGACTTTTCAAGCAAGCCAACCTCTATGTACATCCTAGTAAGCGAAGATTGTGTGAATTCGTCTATCTCAATGTCCCTTTTATCCATCTCATCTACAAGTTCTTCTGCTTCACAAACCATGTGTCTTATTGAAAAGGCATACAAAAGCGTACGATAACTCACGGCGTCAGGCTCAAGAGACGCCTCTTGCATCCTCTTAAAGTACCCTGTTGCCACAGCCACATCGTCATGCTTAACGTGTAGCGAAATAAGTATATTATACGTTCTTGTATCAGGTACACATTGAAGCTGTTCCATTTTCTGCATCAACGATGCAACTTCCTCTAACCGACCATGATTGCCAAACATGTGAATCATTGAATTAAGCGTTACCGTATTTGGCACAATACCTTCCCTAATCATCTGCTCAAACGTTTTAGACGCATCTTCAAGCCTCCCGGCTTTCCCATAAGTATCAATCAATGTATTATACGTATAAGAGCTTAAGCAAACATGACCGTGCGCATCACTACTCAAACCAATATTTTTTCTCGGTGTCCCATTGCTAACAGCCAAAACGACCTCCTCACCCACACACTTACGCGCAGACCATCTCATAAAAAACTCCTCCGCCTCTTCAAACTGACCCGCAGTCTTAAACATCTGAACAACAATCCCCATAGTCACCTCATCCGGCTCCATCGCCCTCTTCTCCATCACACCCAACCAATACATCGCCTTCTCCCTAACTCCACCTTTACTATAAACATCAATCAACGTCCCATACGTAGAATTCACCGCCTCAATCCCATCCCTCTCCATCTCCTCCCTCACACTCTCCATCTCTCCCCATCTCCGCGCCTTGCCCAATATCCTAATCATAATATTATAATGAATCACATTCACTTCGTAACACCCTTTCCGTTTAAACCAGTCGAAAATCTCCAACGCCCTTTGCCACACGCGTTGCTCCTTCAAAATAATCGTCCTTTCCTTATTACTCAACCGCATTTCCCACGCCTTAAACGCCTCGTCCAAGTCACTAACCCGTTCCAAATTATCCAATATCGCGGGTATACACCCCCCGTACCTCGCCCATTTCGTCGAAAAGGTGTCCTCATTTAGTGTTTTTTTAGTCAGGAGTTTGGTCGAACAGTTGGTGTGCAGGTGCTCTTTTCTTAACCAAACCTTTTTGGACTTTTTGGTATCTGGGTTGTGATGAGGGGTATCTGGGGGTGGTTTAGGTGTGATAAAAACATGTTTTTTTAGAGGTTGGATTTTAGGGAGTGAGGCTAGTCTGCCATTGAGAACAGGTGTTGTGTCTAAATGTTGAAACTTGACAAACATTACCTTATCGTAGGGTTTTTTTAATTGAATTATGGTAATGAACAAGGAAGGAAGGGTTTATGGTTTATGGTGCATTAGCTTGTTTTGTTCAATCCTCAGACTGACAAAGATGTTAAAACCCACAGGAAGCAAACTGATAAAAAAAAAAAGGCAACAACACAAAAGTAAATCACTGAATATATATAAGGAAAACAAGTTTATGTCTAAATGGCCGTTCTAGCTCAGTTGGTAGAGCGCGTGACTTTTAATCACGTGGTCGTGGGTTCGAGTCCCACGGATGGCGTTTTTTTAGGAAAAGTTATGATTATTTTCCCTAATAATCATATCCTTTCTTATTTTTTTTTCAATACACAAAACTTTCTGTTCTTGCCACGTAACACTTTGTGGGTCCTACCTCAAACAAGAATGTTGCTGACTCTTAAATGTCCGTTCATCAACACAACGACCACCACCATTGATTCTCAAGTCTTCACCACTACCAAATCTAAAAAAACGCTACCACCAAAACACGATTAATGTCACTCTCACCAGCCAACACAACCTCCAGTCATCGTAACCGGTACAACCACCGTCACCCATTCATCCGGCACACACTCACCCTTCTTCCGCCGTCAACCTAATCAAAAACTCGACATCCACCGTCTCGAGTCTTCACCACCATAGGGGGATGGGCTTTGAATCGGAAATCTCTTGTTTAATAAGCCAGAAAAGATACAATGTTTCACAAAGAGATATGATCTATCATCTATTATTGTCATCGAAACTGTTAAACGGTTTGTATCATCAGACGAGACCCATTCGATTCCTATCAATCAAAAGGCTGTTGATTTGAAGGATGCAACTTCATCCTTAAAAGTTAGACAATTGATGTGTCTTTTGCCAACAACAATAACTCAAATTCAGATAGTTACTCATCATGTCTTACTGAAAAAGGAAAATGAAAGAATTTTGGAGATAACTTGGGAGCAGATTGTTTGTTACGATCATTTTCCTTGAATCGTGCGTTACTAGACACATAATTTAAAAATAAAAAATAATTTACTCTTTGAACAAATAAAAAAAATAAGTAATTCCACGTCGGTACTTACTTAGTACAAAGGGTTAAGACATACAAAGTAACTTATTTAACCGGTTACTTTAATTTTAATAACCTATTTGTCACGAAAAAAACTTTAATAACGTAGGTGAATATTTTGACAAACTTTGGTAATATTTTTGTGTATTAACCCACTAATTTTATATGTCACGTCACTTAGTTACCGATAACAAAATGTTGCAACCAAAAGAGTAACTTATATAACAGGTGATGAGGTGAACTAAACATAAGCAAGTGTAACTAATTTGTAACCAAAAATACTTTAGTAACTTAAGTGAACATTTAAACAAACTTTAGTAACTTATTTATCTATTTTCCTTTAAACTTTATTACACGAAAACATACAGATATAGGTCCTCTTTAGATTAGAAAATTCCCATAATCACAACATTAAGATAGCTACGTTTATCTAGATCGGTTCCTGATTCTAACGTCGTGTGTAAGCACTTCATTTCGTCAAGGCTAATCTTCTCTTCAACGAATATCTTGTTGTTGAGGATGCCTGGTCGGCTTTTATGGTTCATGACTTCATGGTGCTTTAACCCTTCTCTGTGTTTCGTATTGACTCGATGTTAGAGACAATGTGGATACCTGTTCATTTGGTCGCATCATCTAACATCAACATGTGAAGGTAGAAACTACAAAGGAAATACGTCGTTACCGAAACAAATCCTTAATTTCATGTGTTTATAAATAGGGTTGATAAATCAAGAAATCTTATATCTTTACATACACAAGTTTGTTCTCTCGGTTACAAGAGTCACCAACTTGGTCATTGATATCATTTGAATCAAATCTGACCAAATTTATGTCGAAAATCGCTGATAAATCGATATCATTAAACTGAGATTGCTTTGGGCATCCAAGATGATAAACATGTTGCTTGCGATACTTTTTAAACCAAACTCCACGCGTTCAAGAAGATAAGCATGTTACTTGCAATATTTCTTGAACCAAACTCCAATGTTCACGAAGCTTTCAAAATCTGATTGAGGCCTGCACGAACTAAATTTAGTCACCAGCTAATCAGAATATAAAGCAATCAGATGTATTAAATATATTAGATAGATGTAGATCAGACGAATAATGTGTTACATTGGTGATAGAGAGATATAGTAGCCTGATAGTTACACTCTTCGCTGGTTAAATCCGTAGAGATCTTTTTTTATTTTCTGTATTTTGACTGGTTGTGTGAAGGACGTGATAAGAAGTGGTCATCTACCTTTTCGGTTGGGGAATATGAATGAAACTATGTTTTATGTTCTTTTATTTAGTTGTTCATTCCTTTTCTGAAAGACCAAATGGTTGCATGAGTACTACTCACGCATGATCTATTACTAATATGTGCTGTAATGAAAAGGGCGGTGGGCGGTGGCTAGTTATACATGTAATAATAAATCAGGTGTCTCCATAATTTGATATCGATGATGATTAGGGTGCCTACATAAATGGGCAGTGGGGCTGTTTTAACTGCACTGTATATATTCATATAAATAAACGCAACAACCGCAACTCTAAAGCATTCTAACCCTAGAGGTATGCTATTGCATGCATCCATAACAAGTAACCTTAAAGTTTGTCCAATGAAATGTACAGATTATTACCATAAAAAGATTGTTCTAATTTCAATTTTTTACTATGCTTAATTTGAAGTTCCTTTATATCAATCAACTACGCTTTTTGTCCCTTTCACCACTAGATAACCCGCTGTGGAGGAGCGGCCGTTCTGCTAGAGAGAAGTTTTGATCGGATGGAACCCTATAATATTAAAAACTTCAAATCCTTTCTTGGATAGGAATATAAGTCACCTATTCATTGAATTTACAGCTTTTAATAAAATCAAGAAGCTTTTCCTCACTATAACTTTTTTTGGTATTTGACTTTTGAGAGTCAACGTTAAACAACTATTAAAAGGAGTTTTGAGTTAGTACTAAGAATGCAAGCGTTGCTTTCGTAAGTTATTCGAGATTTCGCGTGGAGTAGTACAATCGAATATTCTATGTAAAGCTTTGTATAGCATATTTCAGGACTGTTACCTGCTAATAGGATGAATATCTTCAGGAAAAACAATTACTTTCACCGGAACTCCTTTCTCCTTCAATGCCCGAGCAAACTTTGCACATCATATCATAATTTCACATTAGCATCAGCATATGACAAGACAAGTATACTATAACGCAAGTTAATGTATATATACAAGTAACACATTCAAATATTTATATTGTGGCCGTATCAGTTTACCCTTGCATCTTGGGAACCCAACCATAGCAAAACAAAATGAACAATTACTCTACAAACAATCTAACATGAGAAGTGTTCACCATTTTTAATGCATTAAGCAGGTTCATCAAATACTAGGAATAACAATAGCACTTACTTGCAACCCGTTTGAAACTGGGACACGGAGATCTTTAGCACCTAAGAGGAACAGTGTAGGAGTTTTCACCTACATCAACCAATTACCAGTAAGAAAACTAAATGCACACTAAACTAATGACAACCAAAGAGCCTAACAGACATGTGAAAATGTATCAGTAAATGTAAAGCCTGCTACATGGGCGGCGTTCATAATATTTACTCAAGTATCCATCCATCCATAAATATTTCATCCATCCATAAATATTTCATCACTTTCAGTTTAATGTCCTAGAAATTATACCACTCTTATTAAACAAATTTACTCAAGTAGCTCTTACACCCATGCGAAGTGTCTCGTGATTTTACTACAAAATAATGCATAATATATAGTTTTGATGATTATTGGATATATGTCAGCATATAATAGTGTATCTAGACATGAAATATCAAAGTCATTAGTATAATTTGAAGAGTTAATATGAGCATACTGCGTACCTTTGGAAGATGTGCGATTGGGGATTTTTCATGAAATGACGCGAGGAGTTGAGGTGAAGGAGCCTCGGTATAAGTAGAAATACCCTCAGTTCCAAAGGTTTCCACAAAGCACCAATCTGGTATATCAGATGTACCCACCATTAAAGCAATATTACAAACAGGGTTCCTTGCAGCAGCAGCAGCAAATCTATCTGGTGCCTGCGGAACCCATAACACAGGTAAGTAACCACTGGTAACTGGATATATATAACTATATAAAGAATAAACAAACTTTATATATTACCTGGCCGATCAAGTGCGTGGTTAAGAAACCACCATGGGACCCACCAAGTACACTTATTTTGGATGGGTTTGCAAGCCCCGTGTCAATGGCATGATCTATAGCTGTGAGGACATCGCTTACATCCTTCAAACAAACACAATGTATTGTTATGAAAAAATGATATAGTTTTTATTTTCGCTGACCTTGACCAAATAATTCATTATGGTTATAAATTGGAGAAAACATCATTCACATTAATAACATATGGTCAAATATATAATTTTTCATTGATGGGATAAATGCAAAGAAAAGAAACCTGTGATCCGACTTTCCCAGGAAGTGATTGCAATGCCTCCTCACCATATCCAATTGAACCTCTGCAATAACATTGCTATTCATACTATGCTTTGAACTATGATGAAAACATAAAAATGAAAAATATGAAAACTCTATGTTTCAACACAAGAATAACGAAAAAGATCTTGAGTCTTCAAAGATTGATATAAGTAACGTAAATTAGCATTAAGAGAGGAGGAATGTCAAATTTGAGACAGTTCGATATGATGACTTAGAACAACCTCTTCCAACATATCAAAAATTCTATAAATACTAGAAGCCGAATACTTGCCTGTAATTTACAATCAGCAAACTATAACCAATTGAAGCAAGAAATCCTGACGTCTTGGAAAAGCTTGTCAATGAAACACCATGTGGGCCTCCATGAAGGATTACGATCATTGGGTCACAAGCATCTTGCTTAGATCTTGAGGATACAAATATTGCTTCAATAGGTTTGCTAGCACCTATCAATTTGAAAGCAAATCAGTTCAAATCAAACAAGAATTTTAAGATAACGCCTTGAGGAATTCGCGAAGGAAGTGGTGACATGTGGTTTCGAACTTTTAAGAATGTTTGATTGGTTTCCTTTTTGAAACAACTTGATTCGTAGTAAGTTTGTGCGTCACATGTTAGATGTGGAGAAAATTTCTATTCATTCATATAACTTTCGGCCATTTTTCATTTGTGAAGGGTGCCAACCGTGACCAACGTAGGCGTGACAAAGAGGTACTGTGGAGTAGGGCTGAGCATGGCAGACCCAAAACCGACCCGGACAGAAAAACGGACCGCACCGGACCGACCCGAACCAGACCGGGGTTTTGGACCATTTCGGTCCTCGGTCCAGTCGGTCTTACCAAAAATCTCGTCAATTATGCCTAATAGAACCGGACCGAGGACCGAACAGGACCGGACCATTTCGGTCCGGTCTCAGTCCGGTGTTTCGGACCATTTCGGTCCTCGGTCCGGTCCAGTCCGGTCTGGGCCCGATGCTCAGCCCTACTAGTGCCGAGACGTCATAGCTGAATGCCCGCTGCATTACCTCTATGCCAATGAGGTGTTTACACCTGGCAATAGACCAATAGTACAATAGCGGTATGGGGAGGACAAACTGGTTGTTGCCCAGAGATTAGATCTCCAGGCAGACCTTATATTTGTGACCTTAGTTATTGCCTCGAGATTGACTCTCCAGGCAAAGAGAGATGCCAACCGTGACCAACATAGTCGTGACCAACCAGGACGCTGGCAAAGCGTGGGGTATTGTTATGATGCCACATCGGCCAAATATAAGTATGGTGCTCATAACTCTAGGTGTCCCCTCCTCTTACAAGCTAGCTTTTTGAGTGAGTTCTACACTTGCGTTTATGCTTTAATACGGGCTAGTATGGGATGGGTTCATTATTAATGGCCCGTGTTGTATTACTTTACTATCAAGCCAATGGGACCTGCAATTAGTCTTCATTGCTTCTATATTATATGGGCCCCACACAATGAATAAAATTATATCTCATAATTGCATCCCCTCATTGAAGACCAAAAACCAATATGCTGCCACTAGTGGTTATTTTCTAGGATACCTTTTGTGGGGTTCTCAGAGAAATTCTTGACCGGTATCTTCAGAATGTCAAATTGGAGTGACGAGAGTAGAGATTTGACCTGTTTACATCACATCAAAGTACATTGTTAGAACTACCAATAGAAAAATACATTAACTGTTACCAGAAAAACTTCATATAGGAAGTAATAAGAACATACTTTTTCTTTACTTTCAGATGATGGACTTGAGACATCTAGCCACCGCCAGATGGCATCTTGAGATTCCTCCTTAGTTACACTGCCATATTTGATTTGAGGGACATCTACAAGACTGCTACATACTTTGTACGGGAACAGAAAACGTAAACAATTGTTAGTAAAGTTTTCAATATATTATACATCATCATCATTTCTAAAGGTCGCAAGACGGATTGGCAGATTGGTAATGAGTTAAATTAAGTGTGGGTCAGAAAAGGGTCGGACTGACCTGCCAACGGCCATTTTTTCACTCTTTTCTATAACTAATGGATCGAATATGATGAGAAAACTAACGTGTTAAAAAGGGCCCTAATGTTTTTTTAATGAAAAATAGGTATAAGCATCTGAATACACTTTGTAGTACTACAAATCAGTTTGGCCTGACCCATTTGCATTTGGCTGTTTTGTTTTACAGTTTCACCAAATTGCACCAATCTAGATAACAAAAACTTAATCTAATATTAACCCATTGTTAGGTAATTGGGTTGGAAATTTCCGCCATAAATAAGTAACCTAGTTGTCTTAATGTAAAAGGGCAAAAGATTAGTAAAATTTATTACCAGCAAGGATGTTGTTGCCATTAAGAGTAAGTAGACCCCATGAATGCTTTGAATCGCTGGGAGTGACCCTTGAAACTTTCCCACTACCAATAAAGGATTGAATTGCAAATTAGAGAGCTTTAGTGCAATAAGAATTAAAAAAAAAAGTGATTATATACCTAAGCACATTTACGGAAATTATAACTTCACTGCTGCCCCAAATGGAAGATAATATCATTGTGTATCCATCTGACAACCATGGTTTACTTAGCACGTTGAAACAGTAAATCCCAGGGAAGCAACCATCCTCGGGACACATCACAACCGGAACCTAAAGAAGTTAGGAGTGTGTAAGTTCAAAATACAGGATACCAAAAACAGTCAGTTATGAATGCTTCTGAAAATCATATTCAAGAAATTTGGAGCGTGTAAGATTTTGCTTGACAGTTGTGACCTAGAGTAAGAATTCCATAAGTAAGAAGACAGGAACTTTGGAGATTTTTCTGTTATCGTCCATTAATGAAGGCACAATTAAATACTAGACAGATGCATGGACTACTCTAAGCTTTAGGAACAAAACTACATAAAATGGAAATAAAGAGGGAAACTGATACACACCGTTAGGATCAGTTAAGATCGATAACAGATTACAACGGCTTGGACTCTCAAGATGATAAGAAACAGAGTGTCGAAAGCTTGATTGTATTATCAATGGCGGATTGTAACAGAATTCAGTTAGAAATCAGTTACAATCATTGTGATAGTTGTTACAGAGAGATTTAGGAAAGGAGAGTGTTTTCACACAGTTACAAAGTATTAGCTAAATGGTAAAATGACCAGAGGAAGTTTATATAGCAGCAGTTGGAATGACTCTCAACAACTTATGGATATTTCTTCTTCTAGTCCTCCATCTTTTAGACATGGGCATTACTAGTCCCTTGACGATTTGACCCGTAACAATCCATTCCCCTTAAGAGATTCTTGACCTCAAGAATCGGATTTGAAAAGAAATCTTACGCCTCATCAATCCTTTACCATCAAGTCTCACCTCAGATCATGTAACTTTGGGTCATGTATCAACAGTTTTGGACTCAAGTCTTCAGACTCGAGCTAAACTTTAACAACTCAATTTGAACTTTGACTACTTGTTTACTACAACTTCTTGTATATACTCAGCACTCCAATAAACTTCAGCTTCCAACACCACTTGCTGATCTTCCACTCCAATCTAACTTCAAACACCCTTTATCCGCGGCCTTTCATTCCAATATTATTGTCCAAATTCCACTGCATCAACAACTTCCACTGACCTCCATCCCAAATCAACACACAAACTTCTTCTCTTTTTTTTTTTTCCTATTGGGCCACTTCCATACATCGAACACCACCCGTGCCTTTTTCTTTCTCGGCCATTTCCTTGTATCACTCTTCCCAAAAACAACACTCAATAGACTAATCCCAATTTTAGCTTCATCAACCCGATCACCATTAATCTTTTCACCATTTTGAACCATTTTGGACGAAACAACGTTCCTGTTAGTAGTACCTTTACCAACACTCTCTACTCCAAGACAATCCTCTTTATTAGTAACACCACCAAAACCATTGCCACAACCGTCCTTCTTACCCCTATCCTTCACAAAATTTCCCACACCACTACTATTACTACTACCATTTTCTGAAACATCTACGCTACTTTGCTCAACACCTATACCCACTTCATGCTCGTCATTCCAACTCATCATAGAAACATTCCAAACTTGAGCTATGTCATACTCCAAGTCACCATCAGATTCTACACCTTCCATTTCTTTAGTAATAACATTCAATACACCAAAAGCATTAACCTTTACATCATCGCTCTTATTTCCATCCTTTCTATCATTCCCTTTCACCATGCCGCCATCACCTTCCTCACACAACTCACCAACGCTCATCAACCCACTGGTTATACAATCAACAACTTCTTTCAATTCGTCCATAGTATTGCAATCTCCGTTTGTCCCTATAAGCTCTATTTCCCTATCCTCACTCCTATTTTTCTTCCCTCTATCCTTTACAAACGTCTCTACTTGCATCTCACTCGTACATCCCTCAACATACTCTTCATCCATAAACCCATTGTCCGCATCACCCACTTCGTCTACACTTTCAATCACAACATCTTTTAAAATATCATATTCCCCAAGTTTCTGTTTTCTTTCCATTGTTGTACGTTCCTCAACAACACACGGGTTATTCCCCTCCACCTCACTTACCATTGACTCAGTTTCTTTACTCGTGTGACCAAGAACCATCACACAATCACTATCATCTTCATTTCCTTTTGTCTCATCAACAGTTTCTTCACAATCAATCAACACTCTACCCATCAATCCGATGGATATCTCAATACCACCATTTCCATAATTCAACTTCTCACCATGCCCAATAACAACTATTTTGTCCGTTTTATCAAAATCATTAAAAATACCCTCACACTTGCTATCATCCCTTGCACTTCCCTTCCACACAAGCTCTTCACATTCATCATGGCCGTCCTGATCATCATCACAATCCGCCATCTCATCAACATCCACTTTCCCATTAGTCTCTTTGAGAGCACAATCAGGATGAAGATCAAAGTTACAATCCTTGCAGCAATAAGTCCAAATCTTCCCATTTTTATCACAGCCATCACACTTGTACTCTTGTAAACGAGTAAGAACAAGCTCATGCTTTGGATGCAAGTCATGTTTCACCTTGTTAGGCCATTCCTTTGCCTTGTCAACAAACATAGCTTCTTCTTCCATAAGAGCTACACAATATGCTTCATAAAGCGTTCTTGGTTGACACTTTATAACTTTTCTTGCAGTTTCTAATTGAAGACCCAAAATGAACATACTAATGCCATAGAATCCACTCCAACCCCTTCTAGTAGCATCAGGAACAAACTCCTCATAGTATTCACGCACCGACTCATCGTGTTTGATAATTCTACTACTCGACATTTCATCAAACACCTTAAAGTCACCAAGAAAAAAGAAGATTCAACCCAACGAAGATTAACCAAAACCCCCAATTTCAGAATCACAATCAAGAATCCTAATTTGTTCCCACTTAATCAAGAACACCAATTTTCCCAATCAACCGATCAACAAGTAATAACTCCTCACTAAACCACCGAAAGTAACAGCTTCACCGAAATCGTAACAACTCGCTGGAATATGTAACAACTTTTTCCGGCGAACCAAGAAACAGATCAACTACTCGAATCAATGGCGGAGCACGGTCGCAAGATTATGCTCTGATACCAATTGATACACACCGTTAGGATCAGTTAAGATCGATAACAGATTACAACGGCTTGGACTCTCAAGATGATAAGAAACAGAGTGTCGAAAGCTTGATTGTATTATCAATGGCGGATTGTAACAGAATTCAGTTAGAAATCAGTTACAATCATTGTGATAGTTGTTACAGAGAGATTTAGGAAAGGAGAGTGTTTTCACACAGTTACAAAGTATTAGCTAAATGGTAAAATGACCAGAGGAAGTTTATATAGCAGCAGTTGGAATGACTCTCAACAACTTATGGATATTTCTTCTTCTAGTCCTCCATCTTTTAGACATGGGCATTACTAGTCCCTTGACGATTTGACCCGTAACAGAAACTTGGGACTAATGACCATGTGGTGGACTGCTTCTTGTTTCTAAATGCATGCACGACCAACCAAACTAGGCTACTAATCCACCCCCACTTACGCCACCAAATCCACCTGTGCAATCGGCTCCTCCTTGACTACCTTTGACACTACCAATCAAGCATTCAAACCCGACTTAGATGCAAAAGAGAGGGCTGAAGGTATTTGTTTTAATTGGAAACGTATCATTGCGGTCATTAATGTAATACACCTAAGTTTCT
The DNA here is from genome assembly GCA_025667525.1 of Glebionis coronaria. Lineage (NCBI taxonomy): Eukaryota > Viridiplantae > Streptophyta > Magnoliopsida > Asterales > Asteraceae > Glebionis > Glebionis coronaria. Next base: position 24,404,792 of record CM046880.1, read on the forward strand.
CCTTCTTGAGTCAGGACATGAACCACGTCCCGCCAACAATAAGCCCCGTGTGGGGACTATGCACCTAAGGTCTAAGCTTGAAGTCATGAAGACCAATCTTATGGAGTTTTTAAGCAAAATTTTCCACTAGTAGCAGATACACGTTGAAAGTGTATTAACCCGTGCACGCAGTTAGGAACAATAAGTGGTCCACCCAATTTGCATTAGTCCCATGTTTCTCTTTTTGTCTCCATGTTCTGTAGTTTGCTCCTAAAGCTTAGGAAAGTGACATTCATCTTTACTGTATTTAATGGTAACTTTGTTTAATGAAACGATAAAAAAAATTACTCTAAAGTCCTGTCTTTTTACTCGTGAAATTGTTTGAAGCGTAATAATCTTGAATTGATTGTATCATAAATTAAATAATGACTGAAATTTTGTTATGGAACAGGTCACCTTTGCTATACTGTTTGAAGCGAAGCTATACACAAACTTATTTTTTGCGGCTACTAAGGAGTTCAAATACACATCATATGGAAATGGAAATATTCAAATATCACCAAAGTTCATATAACACACGTATGATTAAGATGGCAGGTACAAAACATGTATCCATTTGACAAACACTAAAATTTGAGTGTTACTTAACTCACCACATTTTACCAACTATATAAAACAATTCAAAGTATTATCATATATCAACTCACCACATCAATGATCTTGGCTGGAGTTGGTTCTCCCTCACTGTTCCATTCAAGCTTATGAAGAGATTGTGTAGCTGAATGGGCCCCTGAGTCTACACAACTTTTGGCAGATAAAAACACAAGAAACTTTCCATCTGGGCTAAAAACCAAAGACAGACAGAGTTACTTGTTTGGAAACCACATCGTTCCAGTCAGCAATAATGGAGAAATATATGCAGCCAGCCAAAAGCAAGACACAAGACTTACGTGAATCGAGGAAGGAAAGCACTATTTGTGGCTTCACTCAGCTTAGTCACTGATACATCATTTATAGCATTGTCCTTGACATCTGATCCAAATAATGGAGCCTTTACAGCATATAACGCACAAGGCCTATTAAAGCAATAAATCATTCCAAATTTCCTAGTGTCCGATGGCCAGCCAACAAAAACCAGATATTGTTGTAACCCTTTTGCTGCTGGAGCCCATACGACTTGTCCAACACTCAGAGACCTCCCAATCCCATCTACAGCACGAATATCTCCACTGAAACAAAAAATATATAAGAACAAGATAAACTTTAATAGTTTAATTTATATAATTCGTGTCATGACAAAACTAGCCAAATACGTAACGAACAGAACCTGTTAATATTGACGACAAAGATAGCAGGCTGCCTTTTTCCAGCATAGGTTTCACCCCAGTCCTCTTCCCAGTCGCCTTGACCTTTCCAGCTGCTACAATCCTTATCAGTGGAACTAGCGTCTTTTTTGTATCCCGTATCATTGAATGTTGGTTTTGGCTGTGCTGGTTCTTCTGCAACATAAGCAATAAAACTTTCATCCGAGCTCCATGAAATTCCCTCAAACCTGATCCATCAAAAGATAAAACTCATTACTCTCTAATAAAGCACGAGAATGTCTGCCCAGGAATGAAGCATTGCATCTATTGGGACTGAGGTTGTTATTTTTATAAAACTAAGTCAGATCCATTAGTAAGTTCATGGTGTTTTCGGATATCCATCAACATATGTTCTTAAATTACCTCTATATTTTTGGGTCAAGGTGCTAGCTTAATCACCAAGATAATATAAAACATGATAAAGCGATTATAAAGCAGATTAAGCTAGTGTTTAAATTCTTGTTTTGAAAGCGATTATAAAGCAGATTAACAACTTTGGAAAAAACATTACCATCCATCTGCATACACGGAACCATGTACGGACTGAGGAACACGTATCTCCTTCTCTAACTGAGATGGACCCCAAATTTCAAACAGAGTGGGTGAATCATTTTCGGGATTTCTTACTATAAGAAGCTTTGACCCAGATGGTGAGGGAACCATCAGAGATGCACCAGTAACTTCAACCGGAAATGGTGACCACTGAACATCTAAACCACCATTAGAATCTTGAGAGATAACACTGGACAACATATGTTTCTTCTTCTTATTTGCTACGAGATTTGGTTGGCTAATCGTAAACATGGTGTGACAACCCCGCCCTGCGGTATATATTTGTCCAAAGTTAGAGAACCGCCTGCTACAAAAATAACATGTATAATAAGAAAAATGGCGAGATTATATACCATTCGGGGAGTTGAAAGTCCATGCTTTGTCAATGGTAGCAATGCTTGTAAATTCTTTATACAATTTAGACTGAGAAACATATTCTTCTTCGATGAATGCATCTACGCCAACTGCAGCTTCCTTTACTGGTCTAACTCCAATGCCTTCCATACTTGAGTAGACCCGGTGGCGTTTACTAGAAAACCAATCCACGCAAATAAATAACTGTACAAGTTTTCAGTTGCAACAAAAAGAGCCGAACTTGGAGGGAGAGCATACGCAATGCATGCTTTTGCAAAGACTTTTTCCTATTTGAAAAAGTTATTCAAATGACTTTGTGCATTGAAAAAGAAGGCTTTTTGATGCATTTAATGTGAATGACTTGAGAAACTTCAAGTGTTTGAAGAATAGCTTGGAGCTCCACATGAGGCAGTGAGTTTTCATATCTATTCATTTCTTTTTGTCCTTTAAAAGCTTTGTTACAACTTGATGCATTGGACCTCATTTTTACATATGACTTTTTAATTAATGAAATATAGTTATATTAATGAAGTGTAAGAAGCAAAAAGTCATTAATGACTTTATGCATTGCATATGCTCAGCAAACGCAATGGGTGGGTTTTTGAAAGACTTTTTACATTTTAAAAAGCTTTTGGACAACTTTATAGCATTGCAATGGATAGCTTTTCAAATGACTTATTCAAAAGCTTGTAATATTAGAGCATATGCAATGCACAAAGCAATTGAAGGCTTTTTCAAGATCAAGTATTAATTATTTCATTTAATTTTCTAAAGAGAAAGCTTTTCTTCTAAATCTTATTCAATGGTGAAAAGTCTTGCAATAGCTTTTTGATGCTTTGTTTACACCTTCAATTAATGCAAAGAGCTTAGATAGTTTTTGTCAAACACTTGGTATACACCAAGTCATTCACATACAAGTCTTTAGTCAAGCTTTTAACACAATGCATCAAGTCATTTAAAAGCTTTTGGAATTGTAAAAAGTCTTTTGTCAAATGATGCATTGCAGTTGCTCTTACAAGCGTTTGAAGAATGGATTTGCAATTAATGCTTGACCATATTAACTGATATTTGGTGCAATTGTCTTTTAAAAAGCTATTGTAAAAAGTTATTGCCATTGGAAAGGGTTTTAATAATAGCTTTTTAAGTCACAAATAATTAATGAAAAGTACAAGTTTTAATTGCAAAAAGCTTTTGATGTGTTTTAGCATTGTAATCTTTATTTGATTATACAGGCATAGCCCGATAAGATGAGATTTTAGTATAATTTTTCTACAATTTTGAGTGTTTTTTAAAATTGCCCCCCACTCGAAACTCGAAATGCCTCGTCCTAACATTTAACACCGAAAAACCTTATAAATCCTTCATTTGTAAGTAAGAAACCTTGTTTTTTTCACCTTGCTATTGTCGATAAATCTATTGGCAATCGAAAAAAGGTGATAATATATGATTAAGCAGATTCTAATTCAAATTGCAAAAAAAGTCAAACATAAGATGATATAAATAAATAAAAGTGGAAATGAGAACGTACTGTGATTGTTGTAAGCGAGAACTATTATGATGAGATGGTTTTTGAAAGTGTTGTTGTTTGAGTAATAGAAGTGAAAGTGAAGTGTTGGTGAAAGTACGAATAGAAGAATGTAGATGATGAGTTGAAAGCGGAGTGTTTGTTATAATATGTCCTCCTGCTCGTACTAACAACATACTTATAATCTTTTACTCATTACTCTACTTTTAAGATTCTTCTTGTTTGTGTTTCTCTTTTCAAAACCAAGCCCCCCTGCCTTGGACCTTGCTTGGGTTAATAATACTTAAGGCTACCCGCAACGGTGGGCTTAATTGTAGGTCGCGATCGAGTCTCGTCCTATTGCGGCGACCGGATCGTGTAAACTTTGGAACCCAAACAGGTCGTCCAGACGATTGACTTTGCTATGTTTTTTGTGTTTATGTGTTTGTGTGTTATGTATAAAAAAACTTTTTTTTATATAAATTTAAAATTTCAACCTTATATCGTTACTTACATGTTGTCAGAAAGTCATCGTCAAATCATATCCTATTTTATTTTCATTTTAATTATTTAAATTCGTAAATTAAAAACGTAAACGTAAACAAGTTTTATTCAAAAATTAAAACATTTATTTCATACGTAAAACATAAAAATACTGAAATTCAAATACAATAGAAAGAAGTTACAATATTAGATAGATAAAATAAAAATATATAATACGATTAGTCAGTTCCCGAATTCGAATCCGATAACTGACCGTGTAACTCCCAACGCATTGTTTTTTGGTGATCTTCTTCGGCCATAATTTTCGCCTTTAGCTCCCTTTTGTGTCGATTAAATGGCATCTCTGTGGGGAAAGATCACGACATTTCTCACATGTTGTGCGCAGTTTCGTATTATCTTCTATGCGGCATCGAAATCATCAGCTAACGTCATGTAAAACCCGCTTTAAAATTCTTAAGATCATTAAATGCACGAAATTACGGTTAAATTTAAACTTTTTAATTAATTAATATACGACATGAATCATGAACATTTATTACGAATGTTACGTATATTAATTAGTTATTGTAAGTGTTACGTAGGTAAACATGAATATTAACGCACAATAAGTATTCACGTAAAATACTTAAATCATACAAGACATAAAACACGAACATTTAATTACAAGTATTATATTGATGCACGATAAAGGTTTACGTAGAATATTAAATTCACGACATTTAAAACACAAACATTCATGAATAATAGTTAAACATGAAAATTGTATGAATTTGGTTTTGGGCTTGTGTGTAGCCGCGGCAAACAAAGAGAAAGGGAGAGGGCCTTTTGGCCCAACCCAATTACAATCCTTATTGTATACAAAATAAACTCAAGGAGTTTATTAAATCACTTTTCAAGAAAATAAAAACCCTAATCTCTCTTTTTGCTCCTCTCTTGGTCGCGGCATACCACACACACCACAAGGACGATTTTTGCTTTTTGATCTTGGGTAATTACGTGTTCGTGTTCATTGTTCAATCCTTAATCAATCCACGCATTTGGTATAAATCTAATCTTAGCCTTTTTAATCTTTTTATTTGGTTATGATCATATTTCATGAATCTTTAAAAACAATAATTAAAAACATGTTATAGAAAAGATTAACCAAGATTCGGGTTGGGTTTTGGTTGGTTTTTGGTTCGGCTACACCAAAACCGAGAGTCGCATGACTCTCGGTGGCATATATACTCCACCAGCCACATCCCCAATGGGTGCGTTGGTGTTTGATTTGGGGCAGCCGCAAGCCACCAGCCTTCACGGTGGGAACTGTGGTGGCGTAGTGGAAACCAAGACCATGTGTTGGTCTTGGTGGGTATGCAGCGACAGCAGGGGGAACCACGACAGTAGCTGTTGGAAATACGTTTTTTCAAGGAAAGTCTCAGTCACATCATTATTAGCATAGATCACGAGCTATAGACTATTTAGGACATTGTAACTTAGAGTGGCCTCCCTTTGGGGGAGATTGTTGGAAATACGTTTTTACGTATTTAGAAAGGATCGGTCACTCCAATGATATATTCAAGTATTGGGCTCGTGATCCATTAAGTATACATATAGTCCATATAGCCCACATGTAGGGTGGGCTATATATACCCCCTCCTAGCATGTTAGGAGGGGTTGCTCATTTGTCCACTTTTCACATTTCATTAATCTAATCACTTTCTCTCTCAACATCTCTTCTCCTCTCCTTTCTCTCTCTAGTTCATATCAAGATCTTCATCTATCCCTCTCTCTATTTAGATCAATCCAACACTTGTAAAAATCTTTAGAAATCGTAGACCTACAATTGGTATCAAGAGCTATGGTTGATTGATTGTTCTTGTGTTTGTTTTGATTGATTTTGATGGGTTTTGATTTAATCAAGCTCAAATCTTGAAAATTTTTGTGATTTTAAATTGATAGCTAAATCTTTGTGTTTACTTATTTTAGAAGATATCATAATTTTTTATTTTTTTTTAAGTTTATAAATCTTTGGTTACGGGAAGTTGTTTTCATTCACATCCACTATCTCTGGTTTTTCAAGTTTCTATATTTGCCATCTTGTGTTTATCTGAAAAGTTACCAAACAGATTCATCCAAAAAATCTGTATCTTCGCAAAAGGTTTTTCTTTTCCGAAGAAGTTTGTCATTTTTTTATCCGAAGAAATCCAACAACACAAATATTCCGAAGATATTATTCCGAAAAACTGTATTATTCCGAAGAATTCTCTGAAAACCCAATTATTCCGAAAAAGTATTATCCGAAGATATTTCTCCGAAGAAGTGAATTTTTCCGAAGATCACCATTTTTACGAAGAAGCTTTGTTTTCTGAAAATCCTTGTTTCTCTGAAAATTTCACATATTTCGAAGAAGAGCTTATTCCAAAGAATTTCTAATAAACCCAGACTCATATACAACCTAGACTCGACTCGAAGATCTCACGACAACATCACCTACACAGACTCACATTCAGCCAACACACACCCAGACTCAACTTTCGAACACCACACCCTCAACAGATTCAACACATACAACTACAACGATAAAAAGACTCACAACATAACACAAGAAAATATCTACACCAACATAACATACTCAACACCTACACAAACATAACGGGAACCAACACTCACTCAACTCTAAAACAGTCACATACCCTCGAACACACTCTCGATCACACTCTCAAACTCTCGACTTCCACACTCACTTAGACTCAACAACCTCTCACCATCCAAACACAGAATCCAAAACACTAATAGCCTCGAATCCAAAACATTCCAGACTTGACAAAAATATCATCTTTTTACTAGAATCTAATCAAAAACAGCCTCAAACACACCCACCCAACTCGACTCAAACCAAACTCACTCGAAAAACCACAAGACTCAATTTTTTTTACATCACTCAAGATCTCAATCAACAGATCATCATCGATCATAACCAAAAAGAAAAACAATTTAAATACCTACCCGAGACCTCTTAACAAGATCTTGAAGACGTGTTTTGAAGACTGTCGTTCGATCGATTGAAGAAGTATTTGATTATTTTTTTTCTCATTGGGTATGATTAATATGAGTCTTGATGGTAGCTTGAATGATTAATGAGATTCGTGTGGTTACATGATCTGAGCTTTGGTGGCTGCGTTTAGAGGAAAGATTATATTGGTGGGTGTGAGATTTGTTTAAAGAAAGAGGGACAAAGGTTACTAGGCGTAAAGGTTGAGAGGATTTCTTTAGGTATCGGCTGATTTTTTAGAAGAAATGAGAATAGGTTAGATTTGTGAGAGATATTAGGGGTTGTGTGAGTTTAGTAAGTTTGAGAAGAGAAAGAGACGAAGATTTCTAGAGAAGACTGAGAATGATAAAATAAGTTGTATTTGGTTTGGTTTTAAAGGGCGGAGAAAACCAAGGCTTTGCTGTTATCCATTATTAATGGAGTGTTGAAAGTGCCACGTGTGCTGAAAGTGCCACGTTTTTTCTTCTCACTTTTCGTTCCAATTATACGTCTTGTGGTTTATTTGTTTTTTTGCAGTCACGATTCTGTTGGGTCATGCTTTATAGTGGGCTTTATTTTAAAATTTATTTCAAAAAGAAAATATTTTGAGTATCTACACGTGTATGACTTACTTTGAAGAAAATATTTTCATTTTTATTAGTAAAGTAAATTTTGTGTATTTATTTTTGGTTCATCGTGTTGAGGCGGGTATCCTGAAAGAACCAAAGTGATAAAATATTTGACGGGTAAAAAGTTTTTGTGACAAGATTTGAAGACAAATATCAAGACAAAGTGACAAAAATTTTTTAAAGAGACCGAGAAAATTGGCTACATTCGACTTTTTTAGTGGCTACGAATTTAATCGGGTATTATTATTTGAAATTGAAAACGGATTTTTCATCGATCATAATCCTCAACGTCATTCTTCATCGCACTTCAATGGAATCGCTGACCTCGACGTTTCAAGAGGGAGAATCGCATCTAATGCAAGGAAAAGCTAGAGAAAGTAGTATAATTTCATGTCGACTACTTCAGTGACATCTTATGACCATTGCATGGGTTCAAGGAGGAAGCGAATTTGTGACACTCTTTGGTCAAAATCATTATACATTCATCGATTCACTATTCCTCAACTTGAACCAACTTGCTGGTCAACTTCAAAAAGAAGACTTTAATCACTCTGCATCGGCACTTGCTTATAAGGCTCTTGTGACACAACTTACGCCTTTCCTCCAATTCAATACCATCAAGTCTAACAATTCAGGGATATGCCGGTCATTTCTTCAATACACACATAATGAGGTTAAAGACTTCCGTGATACTCTGTTGAAATTTATGACATCGGTTTCGTCTTCAATTTATGAAAGATCCAGACTTCAGCAAGCGTATGATAATGGAGTGCAAGAATCTATGATGCAGATGCAGGAGGAGAATGGTCATACAGTTGAAAATTTGGCGCCTAACGATGGCAAGAGCACGGAATCAGGAGGACAACATGATACCAGTGGCACGTCAGGGAATGTTCACGAGATCTCTTTTGATGACACCTTACCCGTTTATGACGAAGAGCCTGCGAACATGGTACGATGTAATGTTGTTTATGATGTATATGCTGATGAAATGCCGCATATTGAGCATTCTGAACCTAATTATGACAAACATGGGATGGAAAAGAGTGATAGAAATACCACTTCTGATTCATCCTATGTGAGTCATAATGGGGGAGAAAGTGTTCAAAATGCTAAACATCATGATAATTGTCTTATAACTGCTTCTTTGACTGCTTCTGATTCCAAGATTAGAGAGCTGGAAACGATTGTAGCTCAACAATCAAAAGATCTTGCGGATGCCAAATTAGAATTTTTCAAGAAAACGGACAAATTTGAAACATATTTTGAAAAACTTGAAAAGTCAAACATTGTTCTTGAACGAAAATTGGATCAAATTGTTCTAGATTCTAAAGCTGAAAAGGATAATATTTTGAAACAAATTAAGTTGCTTGAATCTAAATTAGCATCCCAAGATAATTTGCTCAAAGAGAATGAGACTTTAAAGGCTCGAGTACATGAAAAGGTTTTTGCTATAGCTGCGTTGAAAAACGAATTAAGGAAAACTAAAGAAACTAGTGTGGACACTAAGCTTGAAAAACCATCAATCTTGGGGAAACCGCCTCAAATTCAGTCTGTTAGACAACCGACTGCATTTAGATCCGAGCGACCTCAATCCTCGAGACCGCAGTTTGCCTCCCAAGTTAATATGGTTCATCTTTCTAGACCAGTCACTCCACCTACTAGGGCCAATGTGACTAAAACAACTTTAGCAAGACCTAATCACATGATTGCCTCTAGTTTCTCTAAGAAAAGTTCAAAGAACGCGTCTAGAACTAGTTCAAATGATGTGCGCCATGATTTTGGTCAAAGGGAAGCTATTCAAAAGACACAAGTAAGAGATAGGAATTTCAAACCTAGTTAGATGCCTTCTAGTTTACCCAACACTGCTAACCGTAGCATGTCCAATCCTAGGAGCATCAATCAATCATCTAGGGATTCTAGATCTTACTCGACATTAAATATGCTACTTGTAAAACATGTAGAAAATGTGTCTTTACGACAAATCATGATTCTTGTGTCAAGAAATTACTTGATGAGGTGAACTCCCGTGCTAGACTTAAAACCCAGTGGATAGCTAAAATCAAAACCATGGGTAAAGTTTGGCGCCCCACTGGTAGAACTTTCACTCTTGTAGGAAACGAGTGCCCTTTAACTAGGATAGTCTCCGATTCTACTAACACTACTAGGGAGGAAATTGATAAAGATGATACATCACTTAAGCCTAAAATTAAGGTTTTCTATAAAAGGAAACGTTTGCCAGCTAAGACAAGTGAATCATCTACTCAGGTCGCCTCTGACACAAGTAAAGCCAACTATGAACCCCCACGTGCTTCTAAAATTGATATCGCTAACCCATGTCAAAGAATGCAAATTCTAAATGAGAATGCAGGTACCAAAGTTGATGTTCCAAAAGAACGAAGCGATCCAATCGTTGTATACCGTTCATCTAAGGACACTTTTAGAGTTTGGTTGCTGAAGAAGCAGATATCGAAGAAACAAGTGTCTCAGGGGATTCATGGTTAAGCTTACCATTTGGCGTATAATCACATTACATTTTATGCCCCGTTCTTCAAGGTAGGAAAGTTTATCGCCGTTGATAAACTTATCCTCACAACGAGAAATTATTTTTTCTCGGGCATGAGCTAAAATTAAAAACATTCAAAGTTTTTTAAGCTCATGCACAAGGACTTACAGTTACATTATCTCAAAAGACAGGAAAGTTCATCCCGATGATGACTTATCCTCAAAACGAGAAATTAAATTTTCTCGGATACGAGCTTACATTAAAACTATTCCAAGGTTTTAAGCTCGTGTATAGGACTTATAGTCACATCACAGACTATAACTCGATCTTCAAAGAAAGGAAAGTTTATCGCCGATGATAAACTTATCCTAACAACGAGAAATTAATTTTTCTCAGGCATGAGCTAGTATTAAAAACATTCGAAGTTTTTTAAGCTCATGCACAATGGCTCACAGTCAAATCACAGTCTGTGACCCGAAGTTCAGAGAAAGGAAAGTTTATCGCCGATGATAAACTTATCCTCAAAAACGAGAAATTAAATTTTCTCGGACACGAGCTTACTTTAAAACTATTCAACGGTTTTAAGCTCGTGTAAAATGGTTCATTGTTAAATTTCAAATGATGACCCGATCTTCAAATAAAGGAAAGTTTATCGCCTATGATAAACTTATCCTCATTAACGAGAAATTAATTTTTCTCGGTCATGAGCTTATATTAAAACATTCCAAGTTTTAAGCTCATAAAGAAAAGTGTATCTTTTAAATAAGAGAACTTTTCTTCTTAACGAGAAATTCATCTTTCTCGGTCATGAGCTTTACGTTAAAACATTCAAAGTTTTTCAAGCTCATGCAAACGACTTCTAAGTAAATGTCAACTTAGAACTCGTTCTTCAATTAAAAGGAAAGTTTATCGCCGATGATAAACTTATCCTTACAACGAGAAATTAATTTTTCTCGGGCATGAGCTAATAATAAAAACATTCGAAGTTTTTAAGCTCATGCACTATGACTTACAGTTAAATATCAGACTGTAACTCGGACTTCAGTTTTAGGAAAGCTTATCTTTAAAGATAGATTATCCTCGTAACGGGAAATTAAATTTTTTCGGCAATGAGCTTGTATTAAAGCAGTCCAAGTTTTAAGCTCAGAAAGGAAAGCGTATCTTTTATATAAGAGAACTTTACCTCATAACGAGAAATTCATCTTTCTCGGTCATGAGCTTTACGTTAAAATATTCAAAGTTTTTCAAGCTCATGAAAACGACTTCTAAGTAAATGTCAACTTAGGACTCGTTCTTCAGTTAAAAGGAAAGCTTATCGCCGATGATAAACTTATCCTTAACAACGAGAAGTTTACAACTTCTCGGACTTGAGCTCGTTTTGCAAGATATTCAACATCTTAAGCTCAAGTAATTGGTTTTCAAAACTTTGAACACAATTTTCAAGAATTTCTCAAAAGGTTTTTCTAAATCTTTCAAAATTGTGTGTTCAAAAACGTTTTGATAAAAAGAGCATGTCTTCTGGAATCGATAATATTTACGATACTAGAAATGTCATTCAATAATGACACGGGGTTGTAAATAAAGTTCGAGCAGAAGTTCAAATGTTTTAAAACATGCTCAAAATGGTTTGCTATTATTTCAGATAGTAACCCGCTTTTCATACTCAAGTCAAGCATTTCACCGGAAAGCTTTGACTCTACAACGGGAATTAATTTTCTCGGGCATGGTTTATTTTATAACCATGTAAGGGATTGTGTTTACGGAATAACACAATCTAACACGAATATATGTACGTGTCAGTGCATTTATTTGTTAAAACAGGAGAAATCTTGTTTTTATGAAGTTATCATCTCCACCAACCGTAGCCATTTACAATTAATATCTACATACTAGACGATGCGATTACTCAAACGGCCACTACAACTCTTTCAATAGAACACGGGTCAACAATTGAGGGGGAGCAATTGTCCAGCATTCAGAATCTTTGACGTCGAAAGTGCCAAGTTTACATGTTGGTGTCAAGACAACGATATCAATCGTACACATGGCGTCAAGAGATAACTTCAGACGTGATGAGGCGACCAACATTCGTGAACAAGAACCATGTGCTTCTTTCATATGATGTTCTCCATCATTCAGGTCCAATCTCATAAATCGCTAATCTTGTGAATACATTATTATATATGATCTTTGCACGTGATAAATACCTTACATTTGTGTTTAAAAGGTATTTAATTTACTTTTTAATTTGAGGGGGAGCTTGTGTAAATCATGAAGATAATTGGATTTACATTTATCTTTCCAAATTTTCTTAAAATGCTATTAAATCAATTGATATTAAAAACATCGATTGGATTAATATTTTTAATATGGGGGAGAAAATGTGATATAATATTGAGATCAATAATGGTTTGACTTAATGTGCTGGCTCATCCCGACATGTGCGAAATGTTTCCGAATATCGTGGCATATGTTAAGGGGGAGCAAAATGGATTTGGATATAAAAATGGATTTCATGGTGACATACACTTACCTAAAACATCTCTATTCACGACGGTGAAGATTGTGGTGACATAAGGATGGTAGGGTAGGTTAAAGTCCAATGATTCCTCTAGAACCGGAGGAATCTTCCCAAGGACATTCCATAGCTAGAAGTAGTAGTCCTTAGGAAAGATGGAGAAAGATTGTGAACGTAGTTGAATGCCGACCAAGTACTTAAGTTAGCACTGGAACAATCACAACAAGGTGCTAGTTATGACGTATTGGTAAGCATTGAAGGGGTTGAAGAATGAAAAAGAATTGTAAAGATAAAGGGTGAAAAGAAAGAAGCCCTCCTTACAACTTAGGCAGAAACCGGGTCAACACATATGCTATTGAGATCATTTTTAATGATGCTCGATATTAAAGATAGACATCATGGACCCAGTGATACAATGCACAACCCAACCCAGCTAACTCAGATATCTCTTAAAAGGTATTTGTTTTAATCACACGGAGATCAACATGTCTTCTATCGATTTATTCACTCCTCTCCAGCCTCCGATCACTAAAATCCAAAATGCACGATCGAGTCTAGAGCCATTTGAGATCATCAAATATCTCATTAGGACACACTCTCATAATTCCTTGCTTCTTCACATATTGTGTAAAGTAAGAAAGATTTTAAGAGTCCTACGCAAAATCTTCATGATCTTGCCTGAACATCCGAGTAATACGAAAGTATTTACAATGAAGATGGAAATCCTTCTTGAGAGAATATCAAAAAGCTCATGGTAGGTGACTTGTGTGATTCTTTATGAATCAAACTTGTGATAACTGGAAAGCAACAGTGGTTTAATTCTTAAATGAATTTAAACACGTTCCAGGCCTCTACGCAATATCTTGGTGATCTTGCCAGAACACTCAGAGTGACACTCTATAGTGTTCACAGTGATGAGTGGAAATCCTTCTAGTGTTAACCTCAAACAGCACTTGGTAGGTAACTTGCAAGATTCTATACGAATCAAGCTCGTGACAACTGGAAAGCAACGATGGTGCAGTTCTTAACTGAATTTCACTTGTTCCAGGAACATGAATTGACGGCTTCAATCATGCGGATAATTCTATCCAAATGATTCACTCTTTATGTTCGCAGTCAGCTTTGGACGGTCGAATAAAGAGAACGGGTTTACCCGCGAAATCTTGTCAAGGAGGTTCTTAATTGAAACTACCTGCCACAAGTACGATATATAATATCGTCCAACGGCCTTCACCAACCGGAGGTAAAATGCTACCGAATTAGAATGAAATGTTCAAGGGTATTTCATCCGTGTATATGTTTTGTTGCTAACTGTCTTATGCAGCGTAACAAGAAGGTGGCATTGCGGTGTACAATCCAGAAGAAGTCGTCACCACATGCTTATACTATATGCACTTAATACTTCATCAAATTCAAGAAAGTCTAAAAGTCAAGTCTTCCGCTGTATTGAACTCTGAAGCTTTCAAGAATTTATAAAAGTATAAGTATGTGGAACATGATGTCACGAGGAGGCAAATATCACAAGTGATGAATGCACAAGGTCAAAGCAAGGACACATGCTCAAGACCAAAGTCAAAGATCTCATCAGCATATTCACAAGAACAAGATCGAAGACTCAAGCATAGTATGCTACGTTTAAGATTTTGTAAAATGGTGTGACCTCCCTTTGGGGGAGATTGTTGGAAATACGTTTTTCCAAGGAAAGTCTCAGTCACATCATTATTAGCATAGATCACGAGCTATAGACTATTTAGGACATTGTAACTTGGAGTAACCTCCCTTTGAGGGAGATTGTTGGAAATACTTTTTTACGTATTTAGAAAGGATCGGTCACTCCAACGATATATTCAAGTATTGGGCTCGTGATCCATTAAGTATACATATAGTCCATATAGCCCACATGTAGGGTGGGCTATATATACCCCCTCCTAGCATGTTAGGAGGGGTTGCTCATTTGTCGTTTACACATTTCACTTAATCAACCCTCTTTCTCTCTCTACCTTTCTCTCTCTAGTTCTTCCATTTCCATCCATTTCATTAGATAAATCATAACTTGCTAAATCCTAAGAAAATAGTAGACCTACAGTAGCAATGGTTGATGTGCTGGGTTTGGCCGCAAGCCACAGCTGTCCGGCTGTGGTGTTATGTGGTCTTCAAGGCAACACCGAGACCTCATGGTCTCAGTGGGGTTTTCGTCTCGGGTTCGGTTAACACTAAAACACGCAAGGGGTGTTTTGCTAAACTTTTTCAAAAACATGTATGCATTTAATTATTAATCGGTTTAATTAAAAACATAGTTAATTAAATTAATTAATGTCATGACTTAAGATATAATTTTATTAAAAAAATCATGTTATTTTGTATGTACATTTTATTTAAATAAACTTATGCTAAAATAATTAATGACTTAATTATTCATGTACACTAAATTAATTAATTAAAACTTAGCTTAATTAATTAATTATTAAGAGATAATAAAGCTCAAGCCCGGTTTGTGGGCTTTGGGTCCCTTAGGGTTTGATGTTTCTAGTATATTATACTATAAATATTGGATCAATAATAAATCATAGCCATGGGGGTTTTATGCATTTTAACATGGTATCAGAGGGTTAGATCCTAAACCCGCTGCCTCCACCCATCACCACACACCGATCCCTAACAACAACCTAAGTGTCTTCTTTTCCTTACTGATCTTCAATTACCACCGATCCAAAAAAAAAACAACTCCAACTCTTGTCTAAACCTACGCATATCCCTTCGATCCTTGTTCATTATAAAAAAAAATGCTCCTCCGAGAACAAATCTTTTCAAAAAAAAGAAGCAACAAACAGATCCGGTTGCCTCTAAGAAAAAAAAAGATGAATCTCAAGCGATTAGTAGTATCTACAGGAGGTAAGAGGTGACAAAGGAATCAGAAAATGGTAAGCTCTTTGATGGAAAATTTGAATACTCATTAATAGGATAAGTGGTAGAGATGGCAACGGGGTCGGGTTTGCGGGGAATGGTTGCTACCATCCCCATCCCCAAAGTTCAATATCTATCCCCATCCCCGTCCCCGTCCCCATCGGGGATTACAAGCTACATACCATCCCCATCCCCAACGGGGAACGGGGATCCCCAATGGGGAATCGGGGATTTTTTTCCCTTTACACAATTAACATTTAAATTATGTTTCAAATGACGCAACCATTACGAATAACACAATACGGTAATATCAAACAACATTAACATTTATTTGATCATGCTCAGTATTAAAAATAACAAAATTAACACACAAGAGTTCAACCTAAAAAGTTAGTGCCAAAGGAGAATTAACCATCGATTGGTAGTGTTTCAAATATCTAATAAATATTTGAAACATTCAAGATATATAAATGTATATGTAGAATACAGATATTCGGGGGCGGGTTCGGGGACGGGTTTGGGGAACCTAGGGTATTACCATCCCCGCCACCATACCTGCTTTTTATTATCGGGTAATCCCCACCCCCATCCCCATACCCGGTCAACTCGGGTAATCCCCGGTCAAATCGGATTCGGGTTTCGGATTCTCCGTCGGGTTCGGAGTTTTTTGCCATCTCTAATAAGTGGTATATATATGGACCAGTATTTAAGTGAAGTTTTGTACCTTTGGTAGTTGATGGGATCATATCTATCTTTTATTGTTTTTGTTTTTTACCTTTTATGTTTAAAAAAAATAAAATTTTTATTTGTTTTTTTAGTCGGATCTAGGGTATCATCGTCATCATTATTCTTGTTTTATGATCGGAAATTATTGCCATTTTTCAAGATTAGTTGGTCAAAATGTGCCTCTTACCTAAAGGCAAAGCAAGCCACGCGAAGGAGGAAGCCGCAAGCAGTTATCAACTATGCCGTCGAATACAATTATTTTTCCGCTACAACAAACAAAGAAAATGATCGAAGAAGAAGCTTTCAGTTCCAGTTTGTACGTCGAGAAGCCTCCCGTCCAAACTGCGGGGGAGTATTAAGAGATAATAAAGCCCAAGCCCGGTTTGTGGGCTTTGGGTCCCTTAGGGTTTGATGTTTCTAGTATGTTGTACTATAAGTATTGGATCAATAATAAATCATAGCCATGGGGGTTTTATGCATTTTAACATTAATATCTTTTAAGGTAAAGTTTAATTATATGAAACATGTAATATTATTAATTAATAATAACTTATGATAACATGAAATATCATTATTAATTAATAATAATAAGTTAAGCCTAAGTATTTATTTATTATTAAATTTTACAATATAATTAAACATGACATATTATAAGCTTATTAAAACTATATGTTATATCATTTAATTATTTAATAAGCCTATGATTAATTATGGAATTATACTATTTATGGCAACCTGATAATTATGAAAATACACTAAATATGGTAACATGCTATTTATGGAAATATACTAAATATGGTAACATGCTATTTATAGAAACATGGTAAATATGGAAACTTTCTATTTTTTGAAACTTACTAATTATGGAAACTTTCTATTTTTGCAAACGTACTATATATGAAAACCTGATATTTTTGGAAAGTTACTATATATAGAAACCTGCTATTTTTAGAAAGTTACTCATTATGTTATAACAAGTACTGTAACACATAAACTATGAAATACATTAATCTAAAACACATGAAACACTAAGAAACACATGATTAAACATGAAATAATAAAACAACACAAGAACAAGTGTAATAAGTATGAACACGTCAAGTAAACTAAATAACAAGTACGTAAAAGTAAGAGACACTTATTCATGTCCATTTATTATGTAGCTATTGTGAAGTCGGAGTGATCTTCCGCGTTTGTTTTCGTCTTCATTTACTGGACATAAGGTACGGATATTCCGTCCTTCAGTAAGGACATTCTCTTCCTATATTTAGGATTCCTCGTTTGCAGCCATCTGTTTTCCCTAGTAGTTTACGTGTCTTAAACACTTTCAATATATGTTATGTTTATTTTAGATTGCCTGAGCTATATACATGCATGCCAATTTTACCTAGTTATGGGGGTTCCATAACCATAGCAATGGAGGCACCGGTGTTATGACTCTTCTACGGTGAGAGTGATTGCTCGCAGCGTCCCTTTACAGTATTTGGCCTTTGTTATTATTATCATGTGGGGCGAATGGGTGCATCCTCTGACAAGTTAGTAAGATTTCATGGTAACTGCGGTGTGTGCCTTGCACCCGTTACAGGAGCTGATCCCTCCACTCATATTATAATAATTAGAGGCAACCCCTCTAATTGCATGATAAGGTCACCCCTCTAAGTATTCATGCACGTTGATATAACATGACCTATATGGGATACGAGCATATTTAAAATACAGTAATTCAGAATAAACTAAACTTAAGTCTTTTCGGAATTATAAAACCAGTCTTATGAGTTTAAACCAGGTTTTCTAGGACATACACTTATTCCGCTGTTATTCATTTCATTTCATTACTTGATTATGTTTATGTTTACATTCATTGTCATATATCCGCACATTGAGCGTATTGCTCAGCTGTATTTTTCTTTACATGTCCCAATACGACATGTACTAAAGGGCAAAGCTAGGAAACAAGAGTACGTGCATGGAATGAGGCGCCTAGTCTTCTTTCTTCTTTAATGCATTTACATACTTTTGCTTTGCTGGACATTGTTTAGTCCTTTCCTTAAATTCTATACTTATGCATTTGTGTGTGGAGCTTATGTTGGAACCGATGTTTGTTCCCGGTTTCCTTTATGGTCATTTAATGTTTTAAACATTTACCTTGCATGCTTTGATGACACGCCATAATTACTACGTAACGGTCCATTTATCCAAATGGGGTGTTACACGTCATAAGTGCATCGTAACAACGTTGTTGTTGAATTATTTGTTTCTGAATCATAGCCTTAATCTCGTCATCGGTGTGTGGAAAAGAGCATGCCATTTTTTATTTCTGAAAGTGTGTGTGAAAATACAGACAGTTGTGTGGGAACATACTGAAAGTTGTGTGGGAACATACTGAAAGTTGTGTGTGAAAATTTTGTGTGAGAAAATGTGGTATTTATAAAGAGGAAAAAATGATTTAAATTAAAAAAATAATTGAACTAGGTCGCCATGTTGGGGCAAATAGGTCGCACTAGGTCGCAGGAGAGAAAAAGCTGAAAAATCAAGGTCGTAGTAGGTCGCTATTGCAGGTAGCCTAATAGGTTGGGTTTACTGTTCAAAAACAAGGTAGGCCGATTAATAGCCTCTTAATCTCTACAAGGTCATCAACTTTTCCGATTTATGTAAAAGGCGATTAACGAAAGTCAACTATGGTCAACAAAGGTAAAGGGAGATCAAACTTGCCGAAAACTTGCAAATCATGCCAAAAATACTGAAAACTCGCTGTAAGATTGTGTTTATCACTTGTAATAATTATTTATATGTATGATAAGTTGGATTTTAAGAATAATATTGCCCAAAATAACTAAAGCTTGTTAGAAATACTAAAAACTTGATGGAAATCCACAAAATTTGCTAAAATGATGATTCGATTAATCACCGATTAATCCCGCCTAGAACGATTACAAGTTATAAGGTGGTCGAACGACTAGCGATTCACGATTTTTGCAACTATGATTGGGTTAATGGGTTGGGTTTCTTTGCCCAAGTCATTATAAGAGTAGTGCTGATGGAAAAGATATTGTCATATCAACGTCGACTCAATTTCTTTTCTCTCAGACCACACACATACTACAAATAAAACGAACACTCGTAATAGTAATTACACATTTTTTTTTCTTAATTTCAAATTTTATGAATAATAAAAAATATTACATAATAATAAAAAAACAATTACAATAATAATAAAAAACGATTATAATGATAATAATAAAACATAAAAACTTAAACACCACGATTAAGATACTTTGTCATTTCAATAACGTCCTATTTGGGATGTTCTTTCAAAACCTTCCAACATTCATACAATGCAAAATATGAAAGATAAAGAGTACGATATTCGATTGCGGCTTTTTGATAAACATTATCTTCACAAGCTCCGCTTATATGCCTATGTAAGACACTATTGTATATCATAGAAGATTGACCAACTTTAGGACGACTAAAATTTTTCAATTAGTAGTTAACAGATGCATAGCTTCTTCTTTTTTATCACCCATTTCGTTATGAAAGTACTCAATTACGTCCGACCAAAACTTGGCCGCATTTTTACCATTTCATGGTATGTACGTCTCTAAAACGTTTACCCAAGCTTTACAACAAAGCTACCTCTTCATAGGGAGTCCATAATTCGTTGAACTCTTTCTTATTCTTCTTGGTGATAGTTTTGGAACACATTGTCTTAGTTAGTATATAAATAGATTGATGTAAAATAAAGTGTAAGAAAAATGAGAAGATACTCAGGGTTTTATAAAGAATGAATAGGGTTTTATTAATTTTTTAGGATTTTTAAAAATGTTGCAACAGATACTTTGTCATAAGTCATGCCCATTGTTCAGTTGGGTAGGCAAGCTTAACTTTCATAATAAGAGTAGGACACGTGCTTGTTTTTGCTAGTAGGGGGCGTCCCAAATGAGAGACCAGACTTGATCGACCGAGTAGAAGACCTTCCGTTACTTTCAGTCTAACAATATCTTTATCAACAACCTTTTAAAACCTATTTTTTTAGAATAATATTCTTATTTCTTCATCTATATAACCAATACATACAACCAGTTTTAACTTTTCTACCATTTATCAACAATCCAGATCTAAAAATATATATTCATAGCCGATCTTAGCGTGACATGTGGTAGATTGGGTCTACAAACTAAAGGTCATCGAGTGACCCGACCGGTGCATTCTCTTTCTTCTTTTGTACAAACTTTTTTTTGAATGGTTAGTTAGTAGTTAGTGATTCGAGCTCAGAGTGATATCCAATTGGGCAATATGAAATCCTTGAACCTTCTCAATTAGGGGATAAACCCCACTCCTGCTTCTATTTATTCCGGGCCCTAAAGGTCCTTAGCGAGACTCGAGATTAAGACCTCTCTAAGAAAAGCTCCCCAACGTTACCTTTGGTGGCTAACCGAGCTAACTTAGATGGTTTCTTAATATCAAATATTTATTTGATTTTGTACTTCAATCGATTACGCAAGATCACCAATACACATAGTCTAAGGGGTGTTTTGTTTCGGCTTATATGTAATCTTATTTGATTTCACATTATATTTCATGAGAAAAGTTTTATAAGGAATATGCATCCAAAAAAGAACAAAAGAAACAATCTCCACCATCCAATATTAATCTTTTTAAATTTAATTAAAAAAACACATTTTCATCCTATTTCTTAAAAATTAAATATCTCTCAAACCGTTAATCGTTATGAAAAAATAATTATACCGTCACGACGGGAATTAAATTATCTTTCCATAGATATGCACTTCTATATACTTTCGGCGAACTTTTTTTAAAAAATTTCGTAAAAAAATCACATGTAATTCTCGAAAAATTACATGTAATTCTCGAAAACTCATGTTTGATTAATTATTTTAAAAATCACATTTGAATTTGTAACGTCACATGCGATTTGTGAAATCACGTGTATTTTTTTTGACGAGAATTTCAACATTGTAAAATCGTTAAAAGTATATGAAAATAACCGTCTATTAAATGACAAAAATATTTTCGTTATTATTTTAAAACCACACGTGATTTATGTGAATTACATTAAAATGTTTGAATCACATGTAATTTTGTTAATATATTAAAATGTTTGTTGCCATTAATATAAAATATGTTCATTTTACTGGGGTGGAGTCCCCTTTACCAAAAAAAATATATGTAAAACAAATTGGCTTCTGAATTACATGTGATTCGGTGATAATTACATGTGATTTTGCTTGCATTACATATGATTCAAGCATACCGAAACCGTAACTTTTTCTAACAAACCCACATTAGATGAATCACATGTGATTTTTTTAATCACGTATTATGTTTTCATTTATGTAAAATATATAAAACAAATTGGCTTTTAAATTACATGTGATTTTGTTTGAATCACATGTAATTCTACTTGAATTGCATGTGATTCGGTGATAATTACATATGATTTTTCTTGCATTACATGTGATTCAAGCATTCCGAAACCTTAACTTTTTCTAACAAACCCACTTTAGATGAATCACATGTGATTTTTTAATCACATGTAATCTTGTTAATATATTAAATTGTCTGCTTGAATTACATGTAATTCGATGATAATTACATGTGATTTTGCTTGCATTGAATCACATGTAATTCGATGATAATTACATGTGAATTTGCTTGCATTACATGTGATTCAAACATTTCAAAACTTTAACTTCTTCTAACAAACCCACTTTAGATGAATCACATGTGCTTTTGTTTGAATCACATGTAATTTACCACGAATTACATGTAATGCAAGCAAATTCACATGTAATTATCATACATGGATCACAAGATAGCATACATGGATCACAAGACCACTTTAGATAGCATACATGGATCACAAGACCACTTCGGAAGGATGGATGATGTGAGGAATGGAAAGAAAATGTTATTTACCACGAATCACATGTGATTTACCACGAATTACATGTGATTTATCACGAATCGCATGTGATTTACTTGGTTTCTAGATTATTGGTATTAAAGTTGAAAATAAAAATCTATGAAAACATGTAACTTAAAAAAAAGACTAACGCGTCAAATGGGACGAAAGTTAGATGTAAAGTTATGTGAGTCTACATGAATCACATGTGATTTAAAGCAAAATTACATGTAATTATTTATAAAATCACATGTGATTTAAAGCAAAATTACATGTAATTTTGTATAAAATCACATGTAATTTGAGCAAAATTACATGTAATTATTTATAAAATCACATGTGATTTGAGCAAAATTACATGTAATTCACACAAAATTACATGTAATTCACACAAAATTACATGTAATTTTCATTCAACAATAACTAACCACTTTATTACAAAAATCACATGTAATTCACACATAATTACATGTGATTTGCATTTAACACTAATAAACTATTTTATTACAAAAATTACATGTAATTCACACATAATTACATGTAATTCACACAAAAGTTAACGATTTACAGTGTTAAAAATTCTCGCCAAAAAAATTACACGTAATTTTCGAAAATTACATGTAATTTTTCGAGAATCACATGTAATTTTTTATGCGTAATTTTTAAAAAAAAAGTTTGTCGAAAGTGTATAGAAGTGCCTATCTATAGAAAGATAACTTAATTCCCGTCGCGATGGTATAATTAGTTTTTCGTAACGATTAACGGTTTGAGAGATATTTAATTTTTAAGAAATAAGATGAAAATGGGTTTTTAAATTAAATTTAAAAAGATTAATATAGACCATTAGATGGAACTTGAATGGATGGTTGAGATTGTTTCCTTCCTTCTTTTTTTTGATGTATATTCTATAAGGATCTCACCTCTATATTTCATAAGCTCCGATTTATTTTGAGTTATATAAGTTTACCATATCATTATAGTATAAACTTATAAAAGCCCAAAAGTTTTCGCATAGGTCGAGAAATCGAAGCTTACGAAATAAAAATAGAAAATCGAATAAGCTCACAAGCTCACATATAAGCTTAAACAAACATATCTTAAGATAAATTTGTGCAATTACTATATAGGTATCGTGAATATGCTCTTGTGTTACTCAAGAGACTATTCCCTCTTACTGCACTATCCAACATGGGACACGTCCTTGAGAGACGAAATGAAAATGTTGATTGGTCTGGCGCCCGACTTGTATGTCTTGATTATGTGTGTGGTTTTATTTAGAGATGAGTTCTTTAGAGCACTTGGAGTCGTCGTGCCATTCAGTGGCGCCAAGCCATGGCGCAAAAAAAAGGAACGACACAGGACTCCGTGGGTTGGCGCTAAGGGTCTCGCTCCGTGGCTACCAGCCCACGCGGTTCTATATATATTTTTTGAAAAGTTTAAATGTAACGGTCTTATTACCATTGGGAGGAGGTGTTTTTCAAAAAAAAAACCAAAATCCTAACTTTACCCTTCTAAAAATCCTATAAATACCCCCTTAATATTTCATACTTCTCACACACTTTCAATACATATTCCACATCAATACTTTTAAATTGTTGAAAGTCTTATATTTACGTTTTGACGAGTTACCAGGATTATTAGTGATCGCGATATCAACGGATGCCCGAAATTTTACGTTTTATTTTTAATCATATCGATGTTTGATATTTTGACGTTTTTATTTTTAAGTGCGTATTAAGTCGTGTCGGGACTATATTATATCATATTTTGTGTGCGTTTTAAGTTTTGAGAAGTATTTTTTTGAAACCCGAGACCCGTACATATTTTCAAAATTGACTAATGGTCATTTCCCGCTTTTTGAACAAGTATTTGCACGTTGTTCCAAAAGAATCATCAATTGGCAAAAACTACCTCAAATTTCCACCATATAAATAGAAAAATAATAAACAAAAACACACATAAATCTCCACTAACCAAATTTCTCTCTCTCTCTCTCTCTCTCTCTCTCTCTCTCTCTCTCTCTCTCTCTCTCTCTTGCCCTTGTTCTTGCCGTCACCTACATACACAAAGCACCCATTGATTTTCAAATTAAGCTTGAATCTAACAAAACTAAGTAAAGACCCATCTTAGTTTTGATCTCCTCATCATATTGGTATGAAAATTTACAACATGCAAGAACTTTTTCTCAAAAACCACTTTTCTTGAAAAATCTTATGTTTGATCTATTTTATTGATTGTATGTAGGTGTTTGTGGTGTTATATTTGATTTTTATTAGATACATGTAAGATTTTTGAAATGGGTTTTTATTAATTTTGATCATATAAGTGAAAATAGGGTGTAAGGATTGAAAAGGATGATATTAGATGCATAGATTATGATAAAATGGGTTAAAAATATGATCTTATATGATTTTTAAAAGTGTAATTTAGACCAGCAGCTTAGAGGCTAATTTTTGAAAACTTAAGTTTGAATATGAGTTGAGATGATTAGATATTATTGTAGAGAATTTTATAAGCTTCGATTTGGTATAAATTAGAGCTTCTAACTCAAAACGAGGAAGAAGTTATGATAGATTGATTATTCGTGTACCGGGAGGCGAGTATTGACACAATACGAAATTGTTATCGATATTTGGATCAAATCTCGAGGAATATAATATGAGTTTTTGAAAATGATTGAAGGTTGTTCTTGAGTCCTAAACTTAGGATGTTGAGCGTATTTTTAAACTCAAGTGTCGGTTTTATAAATGAAATAGTTTATAAAGGTTAAAATGGTGTTGTAAGTTAAAGACATAAAACTGTCCGCATTTTATAATTTAAAGATGTGTTGGGAAGAAGGTATTAGAAGTAAAAACTTTTAATAAAATTTTTGGAGGACTTTATATATATAGTAAGTGATTTTCTCAAGTAGTATCATAAGTTTTGATGTTTTTAAGTAGGAGAAAACAGTTCGGACATTTGGTGTGTACTGACAGATTTTTACTAAAAGTATTATATAATAAGGTAAAGGTGTAGAAGATGTGGAAACCTTGGTTTCCGGATCTTTTAAGCTACTAGGAATGCACCATGTTCATATGATTATACAATCAAAGCGGAATTAGAACACGACACATTAACAAGGTGTTTAGGGCACAAGAACATGAATTAAAACAATTGGGATGTTCATTATATTAATAACAAACATCCACTAGATGTGTATACATTGAATCCCACGTCTAGTGCACACACACGTTTAGGTTTACATTGTGAATGAATAATATATAAAAAACCTAATAACCCTTGGTTCCTTTTATAGTGTAAGGATTAGGGTTTTACAAGAGATAATGATGAATAAACAAGTAAATCTTCTATTTAAATAAACTTATGCAAAATATCTTTTGCATGTTTATCTAAATAGAAGCTTCCATAAGCTTCTTTGTCTATGTTTTGTCAATGCTTGAATTGCATGTGACAATGCTTGGATTGCACACGACAATGCTTGAGCCATCAACGCCTAATTAACTCTTGTCAACGGCCAAATTAGTCTTGACAACGCTTAGACAATAACTTCACGTTTTCTTCATTTTTGAGTTTCTGCCACATCAACTTTTTGACCCAACAATCTTCCCCTAGTTGATAGTGGCAAAACTCTATGTGTATCTCTTGTAAGTTATACATGATCTTCAAATTGCTTCCCCTCAAGTGTAGCATGTATTTCTTCCCCTTTGTGTCACATCAACAAGGAAGTAAACAATGTATGCAATGTTGAAGATTCTCCAAATGTAGCTCTATGTAATGATCTTGAAGAAAAATAAATAAAGTATTCTTGATGTAGAAGTAGAATAACCCAACCTTGTGTTCCATGTCTTGTACTATCCATGTGATGAAAAACTTATACCAATGATTAAATATAAGTAGACCTCGATCCCTTGTCAATATTCTCATCCTTTGTGAGACACTGAGCACGATAATGTAACTCCTTCAAGTGTTATGACAAGTCTTCATCACCAACCATGTAAAGCACGAACAAGTTACCTTTAAAGTCACAAGTGCTTGACTTTAAGATATGATAGAACACAAACTCGCGAAAATCTTCTTCAATCATCAAACTTACCATAAGAATTCTTCCCCTTAAGCCAACACCTCTTCATGACGAAACTTATTCTTAATATCATATGTAAAAGTTTTTGGATGGATAACTCTTTTACAAGGCTACCTCGATTACATAATCAAATCCAATAAATTACCTCACGAATTGTTGTCAACTCGCATTAAAACCATTAATTCCGTTGAAAAATATCCGAGCCATAAATATCATCATGATATTCTAAATTAAAACGGAGATTCCATGTACCTTTGTGTGTATAATCCTCCTTTTTGTGTGCTTAAAACGTCCAATTTTCTCAAACAGCAGCAAACCTTGTGTTGTCCAATATCCTCTTCTGTCCAATATCTTTGGCAGATGTATTGTCCGATATCAGACAATACTTATCAGCGTTTGAAGTTCATATATCGAACGACACTGTCAACTCTATCAGCGTTGACTTATTCTGTCAGCGTCAAAATTAAGCCTGTCAGCGCCTAAATAACAAACGTCAGCGTCAACTTTAAACCTTGTCAGCGTCTTGTCCCAAACGCTGACGTCATCAGCGTCTCATCCATGCCTTGTCAGCGTCACACCAACATCTATCAGCGTCTAAATAACTCCCATCAGCGGCTAATTGATCTAGGGTTTTATAAACCCTAAATCATTATTTCATGTGAAAATCCATAAACTGCAGTGAACTTCGACAACGAATAACTTCTTCATAAATGCTCAGATCGAAGATCCCTTCGGTGAGATCCTAGATATATGTGTCAAGAACCTACATATCAAATTTCACAACGATCCAACAGTCAACGAAGGAGAAATCGCGTTTTTACTATTACTGTTCACAGAAAACAGCATATGACCCCTGCTGACTTTGACGCTTAATAACTTTTTCTTGGGGATAGATCTCGACAATCCCTCCAGTGGATATCTAGATATATGTATGTAGAACACACATATAAAATTTCGTGACGATCCAACGGTTCAATCAAAAGTTATGACCTTCTGAATACTGCTGCGCACACAAAAACGTCCAGAAAAACCCTAGACGGATTTTTCTTCTTTTCACCATACACGAACACCTTGTTGGTCCTAGCATCACGAGCCACGAGGCTCTGATACCAATTGTGGAAACCTTGGTTTCCGGATCTTTTAAGCTACTAGGAATGCACCATGTTCATATGATTATACAATCAAAGCGGAATTAGAACACGACACATTAACAAGGTGTTTAGGGCACAAGAACATGAATTAAAACAATTGGGATGTTCATTATATTAATAACAAACATCCACTAGATGTGTATACATTGAATCCCACGTCTAGTGCACACACACGTTTAGGTTTACATTGTGAATGAATAATATATAAAAAACCTAATAACCCTTGGTTCCTTTTATAGTGTAAGGATTAGGGTTTTACAAGAGATAATGATGAATAAACAAGTAAATCTTCTATTTAAATAAACTTATGCAGAATATCTTTTGCATGTTTATCTAAATAGAAGCTTCCATAAGCTTCTTTGTCTACGTTTTGTCAATGCTTGAATTGCATGTGACAATGCTTAGTTTGCACACGACAATGCTTGAGCCATCAACGCCTAATTAACTCTTGTCAACGCCCAAATTAGTCTTGACAATGCTTAGACAATAACTTCACGTTTTCTTCATTTTTGAGTTTCTGCCACATCAACTTTTTGACCCAACAGAAGATGTATACTAGAAACACTTTAATGGGAAATTGTGTGAGTTTAATTTTGGTTTTGAATTATTAATTTGATTTTATTAAGTATAAAATCTTACTTGAATGTATTATTAAAAGTGCGTGTTTTATTTGGTAGATGTGATTTTCGTGTTCGTCGGGCATCGTCAATCGTTGAAAGTCGTCTTACTATTGCTATTACTCAAGGTGAGTCTATAGCCTCGCTTTATACTATTTTTTAATGATTTTAAATCCGCGAGGGGGATACATGCTATTTGAAAATAAAATGAACACATGTCATGAATGATTGTTGGACCAGAATATTGCCTAATGTTGCCTGATGTTTCCTGATGTTGCCTTGAATTGTATAAGTACCTAAGTTGCAAAAGTCCCTAAATTCATGAACCGTTAACTATGTTCTAACTCTTTGTTATGAGTTGGGAATAGTCGATTGTTCAAATGATAGTACTATTGGGTTGACGACCCTATCTGAGACCAGGAAATTACGTTGAGTAACCTCTGGGAAGGATAATTTACGAGAATGAGAATAAGTGGTATATAAATTGCAACTAATACCCATGTAGGGGCAGTGGAATTCATATAGTCATGCTGGCTTTAGGCGTGGGTGACTAAGTTAAGGGGTCGGTGTCATGAGCTTAATGCAATTCTATAGCTATTGCTATAAGACGGAATACTTGATTAATAAATTGTATGGCCACAATGCTATTATAATAATTATGATTGATTTTTCCTGTGTGTTCAAATGTGTTTTGTTAAACCTATAGACTCGCTCAACATTATTTGTTTATTTGTTTAAGCATGTATTTCAGGTAATCTAAAGTGTTGATGATGGAGCTTGCTTGGAAAGGTTCCGGTGTCGCTTTTATAATTGTGTGGTCTAAAACGGATTTATTTCCCTAAATATTATAAAATATTATCTTTTGACGTTGTATGAATATAAAATTATGTTGTGTGATACTATAAATTGGTAAAAAGGTTTGTTGGTTGGTTGAAATCTTTAGGGTACCGAAAAGCTACTCTAATATTTATAAAATCGTTTTATTGGGATTGAAGGTTTTAGAAAAAAGGTAGATTTATTTTATCTTATATTCTAAACGTCTCATTTTGAGGTCGTTCGATGTACCTTGTGTGATGATTCTTGTGTTTAACACCCAAATGTGTATTTTCGCTGCACAATGTAAATTTAGGGGTGTTAAAGCGTATACTATGGTTCCTACGCCGGTCCCTTTAGGATACCATAATCCTAAATGTATAGTGCCCTTAATGTATCGGAAGATACACTTAACCGCTTCAAGGTGAGAGGTTTTGGGAGCCTCTTGGAATCGAGCACAAAGGCAAACACTAAACATGATATCCGGTCGACTTGCCGTTAGGTACAACAAACTACCAATCATACCTCTATATTTGGTGTTGTCTACCATATCATCATCATCATCTACGATGAGTTTAATATCCGAGGCCATAGGCGTCTTCATTGGTCTAGATTCCTCTAATCTAAATTTCTTTAGCATTTCTTTAACGTACTTAGATTGATTAATGAAAATACTGTTGGAAATACGTTTTTACGTATTTAGAAAGGATCGGTCACTCCAAATATAGATACAAGTATTGGGCTCATGATCCATTGTATTAAGGTATAGCCCATATATCCCACATGTAGGGTGGGCTATATAAACCCCCCTCCTAGCATGTTAGGAGGGGTTGAACTCTTACCATTTATCATATTTCATCTTTCTTATCTTTCTCTCCTTTCTCTCTCTTCTTTCTCTCTCTAAGTTCTTCCATTTCTCCATCCATCTTAATAGGTAAATCATACAATGCCTAATCCTTAGAAAAACACGATCCTACAATTGGTATCAAGAGCATGGTTGATTCTTCGGATTAATTTGTTTTTAACTATTGATTTGGTGGTAAAAATTTTCTTTCTTTCACAATTTTTGTCTCGAATCCAAACAAACTTTTGATGTGTCGTGTTTTTTTATCATTTTTTTTCATATCAGTATAATACTTTTCATATAAGTATTATACTTTTCTGGTCATACCAACTTTGTCCAAATTCATATTCAACAACTTGTGTCCAAATTGATATCAATATAATACTTTTCTTTATCATTTTTGTCTGATAGTTGTAAAATTACACTTGTTTAGGAAAACAAGGTAAAAGCGGTAAGTATTAAGCGTACGTTTAGGAAAACGTAAACACTTATGACCCTTAATGGGAATCGTTCTCTCGAGGAGGCACGTGTGTTGTGTAATGAATGATTGATTTATGTTTTTGATTATTAACAAGAAGAAAAGAAGAGAAAATGACGAAGACGAAAACGTATTAAACTATGACGAAAAAGACGTAAACGTAAAGTCGTAAAAAAAAAGACAAAAATTAAAATTTTAACCTAAAAACTCCTAAAAATTACTAAAAATCCACAATAAAATTCTAAGAGTTTACAAAAAATCCAAACTTGCTAAAACCTTTTAATTAATTTAATAATGACTTTTTAATGCTAATTAAAGCCCTAAAAATCACTTTTAAATATTAAAAAGCCCTAAACAAGATTTAATAGTTTGTAAACCTCAAAAATGACCTAATTAAGCTAAAAACTATTTTTTAAAATTTTAAAACCAAATTAAACTATTTTTAAACTCTAAAAAACTATTAAAATCTATTAAATCTTAAATTAATTCTAAAAATTAATTGAAAAGCCTAAAAATTAATTGGAAAGTGAAAAAGGTCCTATTTTAATGTCTAGAATCTAGGAAAAATGAAAAAAAGTTAAAAATAAAACTTTGAATTTTTAATAATAAAATAATATTAAAAAATTCCAAAAAATAAAAAGTTCACAAATAAATTCTAAAAAATTCTCAAAAATCCTAAATAGTAATTAAGAAGAAAATGCAAATTAAAGCTCCTAAAAACTTTTAATTAATTTTATATTAATTTTAAAGTTGTCTAAAAACCCTAAAATCAAATACAATTAAAAATAAGACTTTTTGAAAACTTTTTTAGATGTAAACCTCAAAAATATAAATTAAAACCTAAAAACTATTTTTTTGTATTTTTTAATTACTGTTTGCTATTTTTTATACACTTTCTAAAAATAAAACTAAAAATAATCCTAATAATTAATTAAATAATGGGAAAAATAATATTTTAAAACAGAAAAATCCTAAACTCTAATATTACCCTAGGAAAAATGAAAGGAAGCAAAAATGCTTAATAAATAAGCTAGAAATAAACAAATAAGCTACGGCTTATTAATATAAGCCAAAACCAAAGTTACCTTAAATAACTAATGAAATGAAAGGTTAACATAAGAACTCATCTAGATCACTGGTAGAACCCCTCACTCCTGAGCTGCAGGTCGGGGGTTCGAGTCCAGTGCGGGTGTAGTTTTTATAAAACTTTTCTTTTTTTTTCAGCTTTCCAAATCCAACACTGACACCCTTTTTGGCTTATTACACAAACCAATTTCACCCTTTTTACCACAGATTAACAAGATCCAATGAAAACGTGGTCAGTTTCTATGAAGAACACAAGCTTGATTGCTTATTTCTTCACAAAGGAAATTAAGCCAAGAGGAGCTTGGCTGTGATGCTATTGGTGGTGTTTTTGGAACACAATGGCACCCCTACACTCTTTCTGAGTGTAGGGAGTCAAAATAAACAGAAACTAGCACTTAGCACACAAATTGAGCACACACAAATCAAAATTGAGTTGCTGATGTCTAGACCTAGGTCTGTGGGTGATTATAGCAGGTTACTTGCACTCAAATGATTTTCAACCCCCCAAATTTTGTTCACCAACTCACCATTAGCATACAAACAAACAAAAATCCTCAATAAACCTAACACTTAACAGATTATAAGATTGTGATGGCACAGATTTCACAAAATCAAGCAGAAAAGTTGCATACAATTCTTAGCTTTCCTTTTTCCACTCTTTTTCATACAACCCTGTTTCAAAACTCTACCAAACCTGATATAATACTACACTTGACTTAACACAACCTATCTCAACCCTTATAAGTGGCTATAACACATTTTTAATCTCAAACCTGTCACAAATTTTCAATAAAAAAAACGTATCCAAACACCCCTTTAAAGTCTGTTTTTCACTTTTTTCAAACCAAAACCTTTTAAAACTCACTCAAACTGATCCTATGAACATCTAACATGCATACGAATCTCACTTGAGCAATTACCAACCAATCAAAACAACACTTAACATGCAATTCAACAAATCACATACAAATTCACTTTTTCTGAAAATTCAAAAAGGAAAAAGGTATTTTACCTTAGAGCCTTACATCCAAGGCTCTTGTGGATGTAAATCCACCTCCCTATACACTCGGGTGTATGCAGACTATGATCAACAGCAATCCTCCAATCCTGTTTAAGAAAAATCAAAAAGAAAAACACAAGAACAAATGCTATAATCTGTTTTTCTTTCTTTCTTCTTAAAATCTTTTAAACCTTTTAAACTTAAAACACACGTTTTAAAAACACTTACAATATCAAAACTCCAAAAAGTTATTCCACTTTCACTTCACAACTTTTTGGATTTTTGAAGATTAAAAAGAACTTTTTTCAAAACCTTTTTGAAAACTTAAATCACACAAAACCTTCACAATTTTTGATGGAACTCAGCTTAAGCTTTTACACAACACACAACTTTTAAAAAAGATAAAAAGGAATTACACTTGATTTTTCACAAATACCAACTTTTATTTCATTAAAAAGGGATTACAAGTGAAAAGCTTAAAAACTGGAACAAGGGCTCAAGCACATTCTGCTGGCTCCTTAAATACTAGTGGATAGAACATTCTAGTCTCAAAACCCTAGCTAACTGATTTTCCCTTTATGCCCTTGGAAGAAAATCGAATCTTGGTCAAAAAGATGTTGCCATGTGATCTTCTGGATGGACATCTGTTGAGAATCAATCTCACACGTACATTGAAGCCTTTGGGTCCAAGTTTTGCTAAGGGACGTTGATCTTGTCTCCATATGGGGTTTTGTGTGAGAGTGACTTATGCAGGGGTGGTCGGGTGGGGTCCTTGGGTGAGTGTGATGGGGGTTTTTGTTGTGGGTTCAAGTGAGGTAAAGGGGGATTAGGGATCTGGATAATTTGGTGAGGTGATTTTGGGTAAAATGGTTTTGGGAATTTAGGGTTCTAAACCTGGGATTAGGGATAAATTAGGGGAGGGAGATGCACAGTATTAGTTTCCCACGTCTTTTTAAATTATATTAAATACGTTTATTTAAAAAGTTAGGTTAGTGGGTGTGTTGGGGGATTGACTTGGGCTTGGGTTTTGGGCTTGGTCGGGTTAAATGGGTGAAATGGGTGGGTAAAAATGGGTATGGTTGGGTATTTGGTGGGTTTGGGTTTTGTTTATGGCAAAAGACCCCCTGCTGTTCCAAGATTTCATCACTTTGTAATAAACAGCTTAATAAACTATTTTCCTTTGTAAAATCTTTCAGCAACTTGTCACTTTTGGCACATGCATATCCAAACTTTGTTTAAAGGGCTTTTTATGCATAAGTTGCATTCTTCAAGGGCCAAATGAGAATATACTTGAAATATTAGGGACCCAATGTGTAATTTGAGTGTTCACAAGGGTATAATATGACAAGTCTTCCAAAGTAGAGGGACCATTTTTGCCAATCTTCAATTCTTCAAGGGTCATTTTGCACAAAATTCCAAACTTGGGCCCGGTTCATTGTGCGGCTTCGTTTCCCGTGTTCGTTTTTGAATGATTCTTGTGATCTTTTGCCAATTACTCAATATCCGTACCTAAAAATACACAAGTAACAAACACGAGCATATATTTGGTATATTTGATGATATTTTATGCATTTTAAGCCCGATTTGGACGATGAGACCATGTATAAAAGCAGTCTCATCACTCCCCCATACTAAACCATTGCCGTGCCCTCACGCAATGCTAGAATAAAGTATCAAAGCATCTCCAAAATTCAATTTTATTCACTTTATTGAAATGATAAACTAATTACATTACTACTACTTGTGTTATAGACATAATGTATGATTTTCATCGCAAAATGGGACGTTTAGGTTCATAGAACAAGAACACGTGAATGATTCTTTAGAAATAATTTCGTCGTCCTCGATTTTCACCTTAATTCCATGTCAAGCGTGCAACGAGATCATTGTCATTATAAGTTAGTAATGCTAACACTACTCATATGCCCTAATCACGTACTTATTCTCCCATTATTCCTAAGTTGTATCTCTTATATTTTATTATGTCTTAATGATCACGAGGATACATCATTGACTTATGCGATAATAGAGATTTAGGTCTAAAAATAGAGTCCTAACGGTGCAATTAAGACCATCAAATCAATAACCCCTCCTAATAGACAACGATGTTAAAAAATTAAGTCAACAAGAAGGATCGATAAACACGGTTTTATAACGGTTTTGAACATGAGACTTATTACCAAGACTTTTATACGCCCCCTAACGGAAGGAACTTATTATCTTTGGTTTACCTCCATCTTTTATTCAACTTCGCCATGAAGCTTTTATTATGACTTCGGTCTTGCCTTGCCTTTTATTATCCGCCATCATCGGTGGTTTTATTAGCCAAAGACGTATATCCTCACGCTAAAGCGAATTTTGGATCTTTAAAGCTTCGAAGATTAAGGCTTGATTCACTTTCAATTTTGCATAGATTTTAGGCCTTGTGGGGCTTCAAATTGTTTGCTTGATTTAGGTGAGCACTTGAAATCTTATTATTAGGTGAAGCTTTCGATTATTAGGGTGCCAATACTTCAAAACCGTGACGCTGGCGATACCTTAATGTCTTCCGAATTTAATTACACGGAAGCTACTAGAAAAGACTAGAAACCCAACAATCCTAACTAAACCGCTAAATCAATATTTATTAAGCAAAAAATATTTACAAGCGAAGGGAGAATAAGCAAACAATGAGAACACATGAGTTTTTGAAAGAATACGAGTACTCTACGTTTAGCATAGTAACTTATAATTAACTCTATCATTTCTCGTCCTCATTTAAGAGACTTAGCCTAATGTGTAGTTAAGGAATCAAAGCTAAGTGCTCAACACGCACGGTCGAGTCAAAAATTACTCTTATTCTCGCCATCGGAAAATCTACATTCGTGTCTTCAAACACTTATAAAACATGAAATTTTTTTTTAAAATTTGGCCATTTTTAGCCTTATTTTGCAACAAAACGATAACAAAACGATAAACTTTGGAAAGCGTGACGGTTTGGCAAGGCAAGTATCTATTCACCCCCCATACTAAAGTTAAACATTGTCCTCAATGTTTCGAGTCTAGGGGTACAAACACCCCCATACTAGAGACGTAGTCGAATGCCTAATCTTGCATGGAAAGGATGTAACCAATAAGTAATAGCCGTTAATGAAGTGTGCTAAAAACCTAAGGTTAGAACATAAAAGGATATATCATATGGATATTGGGAAAGGCCTCCAAAGCAAACGATCGAGTGCTCCCATGAAACGAACACGAGAGGCTCCAATCGTGAAGATGATGATCTAAAAACCACAATTCACAAACAACCACGGAACAAAGGTTGGAAGGGCATAAATCCCCTCACATTACACTAATTAGAAAGCAATAATATGTACATGGATAAGCATGGGTCTCCCCCACGAGGCACCTTGTTTTTGATAACCGAGTCAAAAGCTCGACTCGAATCCCCATAAATGTGATCATTTAGGGATAATCATGGTTTGGTCAATTTTTGGTGGGGCTTACATGATAAACAAGGCCCAAAAGTACATGGAGTACTTTAAAAACCCGATAAACGTATACCGGGGTCAAAGATAGCGTCTTCGTTTTCGGATGAAAGACGAAACAACGCTTCTTCAACACAAATCCCAATGGGATAGAAGAAAATAGGAGAGAAGAAATAGAAGGGTGGGACAATGGGTAAGTAAAAACATTGAGCTACTCGAGGTAGACTCGCACCAATCAAATGAAAAGATTTTCCATTTATTGCATCGGTGGAAGACCGAGATTTCCTTATATAAACAATTCCAGGATCAAATATCTCGTCCTCGGTGGAGAAAGGGAAGGAAACATAAGGGGCTTCCCCCACACTAAGTCCACACAAAGCATCGTCAAAAGGAGAAGACGAGCTTGTAGTACTCAATAAACGCGGTGATGACGGAGTTAGAATTGTAGAAAAATCTTTTAAATTAAATTCAAAATCTTTTCCTTTTTCATCTTTAACACTCTCCTTGTGAAAACCCGATTTAATTATGTCAAAAATATTTGGTGTATCTAAAATAATGTTAGTCACACTAAAAATTCTCACATTTTGAAATCTTTTTGGTTTAGGTGGTGGCAAGTTTTCAAATCTTTTGTCAACAAAGAAAACCTCCCCATCGGGATCAACGTATTCATCATCCGAAGAATCACTCGAGATTGGAATCATAGGCTTAACACTCTTAACCTCCATCGGCGGAGGGGACGGAACTTCATTTTTTCTCAACAACTCCTAAAACTCTATTTGAAATTCTTTTGCAAATGTTTTTGGTGGAATTGACATTGTACAAAGATGTGATAGAATAAACATGAGAAAGAGTGGAGTTTTGGGTTGCATTAATGACGAGTTCTTCCTCATTGAAACGAAGAGTGATTTTTCTTGCATGCACATCGATAAGTGCTCTCGAGGTATCCAAAAAAGATCGACCTAAAATTAACGGAACTTTAGGATCGATGGGAATGTCAACAACAATGAATTCTACAGGGTAGTAGAATTTTCCAACTTTTACGAAGACGTCCTCGGCAACTCCACAAGCTAGAATCGTAGAATGATCGGCCATTTCGATTGACATTCTTGAAGGAGTGAGATTTGGGAGATTGAGCGATTTAAAAATCTCAAGAGGCATCAAATTAATACTAGCACCAAGATCGGCCAAGGCGTAACATTCTTCCATGTCTTGGATAGCACATGGGATTAAAAACTTTCCAGGATCACCGACTTTTTGAGGTATGCGGCTTAGAAAAACCGATGAACAACTAGACGATTTTTGCAATTTCTCTTTGTTATTCAACATACTTTTGAAGTTCGCGGCAAATCGAGGCATCATGACTAAGGCATCGACAAAACTTATATTGAAATGCAAGTCACGAAACATTTTCATAAAAAGTTCAAATTGATAATTATTTCGTTCTTGTGCCTTTTCCTTGTCTCGTCTTGAAGGGTAGGGTAAAGGTGGTGTGGGTTGGGGCAAATTAGGCATAGGCATCAGCCTTGGAATCTCGGGTTCCATGATTGGTATTGGTTCAACCGTAGGTGTGGTTTGAGCGGTACTTTGTGGGATTGTAATGTGCTCCTTTTCAACCACAACCTCGGGTTCTTTCTCTTTTTCCTTCTCCATAGAAGTACTTGGACGAGAAATGGGTTCTTTGAAAGTTTTACCACTACGAGTAGTAATAACCTTCAATTCTCCTTTCGGGTTCACGATGGTATCACTAGGAAGACCACCCGAAGAAGAGGGCTTACACATGATAGCTTCAAACATTTTAGCCATACGGTCTTCAAACTTAGATTGCCTAGCATCCGCTTTTAACAATTCTTGCTTAATCTCATGTTGTCCTTGCTCCATTTTTTGTTGATTTTGTTGAAGACGTTGGACATTTCCTTCCATTTTGTTAGCATGAGTTTTAAGTTCATTAGCAAGTTCATTTTTAAGCTCGGTTTTTAATTCGGACCTTAAGCTAATCATCTCACGTTGCATGTTATCAAACTTAGCATCATTAGCCTTAGCATAATCTAAAAATTCTCCTTGCAAATTTTTAGTGTGAGCATTTTGAAAACCTTGAGTAGGAGTTTGAAAATCACGGTTTTGGTTTTGGTTTGAAATTTGCCCATTACCACTTTGATAATTACCCTTGTTATAATTCCTTTGATTTCCTTGGTAATTTCCACCTTGATTGTTGTTTCGATAGTTATTAGCATTTTGATTTTGTGGAGCTTGATTTTGGCGGGAACCTTGACCGATTTGGTTATAAGTTCCCGTGGCTACATAAGCATTCGAAGTGTTACCATCCGCGGTAATGCACTCGGAAAAATCATGAGCTCCACCACATGAAATACAACTCTTAGCAACCGCTTTAACCGAAGCGGAATTTGAAGCTTCTTGAGCTTTCCAATGAGACATAAGAGTCGAAAACCTATCGAAAAACCGATTCTCCTCATTTGCTTCATCTTGCAAGGCATTAATGGAACGAGATGATGACGAGCCCAAATTGGCAACACTCGGTGTGTTACGAGGGCTATAGACCTTAGACCTATTTTCTATGATTTTCAAAGCCTCATTGGTCGTTTTGCACAAAAAATTACCACCCGCGGCGGCATTTAAATAATCTCGTTCATGATCATTAAGCCCATTATAAAACGTGTCAATTTGATGCAATTCGGAAAAATCATGGTGTGGACATTCATGTAACATTTCTTTAAACCTTTCCCAAGCCATTGAAAAACTTTCATTTGGTCTTTGTGTAAAACGTGAAATCTCGTTTTTCAAATGTGTTGTCTTAGATGGTGGAAAAAATTGATTCACAAATTTAGACACGAGATCGGCCCATGTCAAAATCGAATTCGGCGGTTCTTTCTCAAGCCATATCTTGGCGGGTCCATCTAACGAGTAAGGAAACAACATCATCTTAATGGCATCGTGTGGTACATCCTTAAACTTGCTTGTCGCGGTAAGACGATTAAATTGCCTAATGTGATAATGTGGGTTGTCTTTTTCGTGACCGCGAAACTTGTTTGCTTGAAGCATAGACATTAAACCCGTCTTGATCTCAAAGTTCTCCGCAA
Organism: Glebionis coronaria; assembly: GCA_025667525.1. Taxonomy (NCBI): domain Eukaryota; kingdom Viridiplantae; phylum Streptophyta; class Magnoliopsida; order Asterales; family Asteraceae; genus Glebionis; species Glebionis coronaria. The sequence goes on from CM046880.1 coordinate 24,443,903, forward strand.
GGATGGCGGGAATCACAATGGCCTCTCCAAAACCCTCGGTGGGTGCTTGAAGCAACTCCATCATAGTACGATTAGCCATGATAGCTTCTTGTTCTACAATAGGTTCCTCACTTGGAGACTCCTCACTAGAATGAGTTGGAGTGGGAGTTTTGTTCTTGCGTCTACGTGCACGTTTTGCTTGATTACGAGTGAGCATAAACGTCACGTACAACGTGGAGACGAGCAAAGAAGATTCTTTTTGGTATTTTGTGTTTTTTCAATTTTTTTTTGTGGTTTTTGATTGTATTAACTTTTTTGGAAATTGGTGAATGCATTAAGTAGACAAAAAGTCCACAAATCTCCTCCTTAATCAAATCTCTTGATTAAAAAGGCCTCAAGGAATGAAAACGATCACGTGGAGTGAACGCTTTCGATGACTTTAGAACGATGGTGGAACACCAAATCGTTCAAGAGGGTTTAATCAAATAGAAACCAAGAAAATATATATATGTAATAATACTTTGGGCGGCAAAACCCTCGATTCACTCTCAAAATCAAATACGCACAAGCAAGCGGAGGAAACGAGGCGGCGCGAAGCACTTAAGAGCCTTTTTCCTTTAGGTTGTGAAATACAACCGCCTTATACCCACCTTATAGTTTGTATTATCAAGATTAAGCTTCACGAAAGTATTTATCTATTTTTGCCTTTTTTCTTTGGTTTGAGATTCGAATACAATGATCGAGTGATGAAATCCCGAATCAAGGTTGTGATTGCTCACGTATTTGGAGTACTTGTGTATTTATTGTTCTACGTATACAATATATTAATAGTATTCACACAAAAACCGAAAAACGATAATACGTATTAATAGAGTGCTATTAATACAAATACTATTATGGCTAATATAGAAAAACAACAATGGTTCAATCAAAACACAACACGCCTCCCCGGCAGCGGCGCCAAAATTGATAGTTGTAAAATTACACTTGTTTGGGAAAACAAGGTAAAAGCGGTAAGTATTAAGCGTACGTTTAGGAAAACGTAAACACTTATGACCCTTAATGGGAATCGTTCTCTGGAGGAGGCACGTGTGTTGTGTAATGAATGATTGATTTATGTTTTTTGATTATTAACAAGAAGAAAAGAAGAGAAAATGACGAAGACGAAAACGTATTAAACTATGACGAAAAAGACGTAAACGTAAAGTCGTAAAAAAAAAAGACAAAAATTAAAATTTTAACCTAAAAATCCCTAAAAATTACTAAAAATCCACAATAAAATTCTAAGAGTTTACAAAAAATCCAAACTTGCTAAAACCTTTTAATTAATTTAATAATGACTTTTTAATGCTAATTAAAGCCCTAAAAATCACTTTTAAATATTAAAAAGCTCTAAACAAGATTTAATAGTTTGTAAACCTCAAAAATGACCTAATTAAGCTAAAAACTATTTTTGAAAATTTTAAAACCAAATTAAACTATTTTTAAACTCTAAAAAACTATTAAAATCTATTAAATCTTAAATTAATTCTAAAAATTAATTGAAAAGCCTAAAAATTAATTGGAAAGTGAAAAAGGTCATATTTTAATGTCTAGAATCTAGGAAAAATGAAAAAAAGTTAAAAATAAAACTTTGAATTTTTAATAATAAAATAATATTAAAAAATTCCAAAAAATAAAAAGTTCACAAATAAATTCTAAAAAATTCTCAAAAATCCTAAATATTATAATTAAGAAGAAAATGCAAATTAAAGCTCCTAAAACCTTTTAATTAATTTTATATTAATTTTTAAAGTTGTCTAAAAACCCTAAAATCAAATAAAATTAAAAATAAGACTTTTTGAAAACTTTTTTAGATGTAAACCTCAAAAATATAAATTAAAACCTAAAAACTATTTTTTTGTATTTTTTAATTACTGTTTGCTATTTTTTATACACTTTCTAAAAATAAAACTAAAAATAATCCTAATAATTAATTAAATAATGGGAAAAATAATATTTTAAAACAGAAAAATCCTAAACTCTAATATTACCCTAGGAAAAATGAAAGGAAGCAAAAATGCTTAATAAATAAGCTAGAAATAAACAAATAAGCTACGGCTTATTAATATAAGCCAAAACCAAAGTTACCTTAAATAACTAATGAAATGAAAGGTTAACATAAGAACTCATCTAGATCACTGGTAGAACCCCTCACTCCTGAGCTGCAGGTCGGGGGTTCGAGTCCAGTGCGGGTGTAGTTTTTATAAAACTTTTCTTTTTTTTTCAGCTTTCCAAATCCAACACTGACACCCTTTTTGGCTTATTACACAAACCAATTTCACCCTTTTTACCACAGATTAACAAGATCCAATGAAAACGTGGTCAGTTTCTATGAAGAACACAAGCTTGATTGCTTATTTCTTCACAAAGGAAATTAAGCCAAGAGGAGCTTGGCTGTGATGCTATTGGTGGTGTTTTTGGAACACAATGGCACCCCTACACTCTTTCTGAGTGTAGGGAGTCAAAATAAACAGAAACTAGCACTTAGCACACAAATTGAGCACACACAAATCAAAATTGAGTTGATGATGTCTAGACCTAGGTCTGTGGGTGATTATAGCAGGTTACTTGCACTCAAATGATTTTCAACCCCCCAAATTTTGTTCACCAACTCACCATTAGCATACAAACAAACAAAAATCCTCAATAAACCTAACACTTAACAGATTATAAGATTGTGATGTGACAGATTTCACAAAATCAAGCAGAAAAGTTGCATACAATTCTTAGCTTTCCTTTTTCCACTCTTTTTCATACAACCCTGTTTCAAAACTCTACCAAACCTGATATAATACTACACTTGACTTAACACAACCTATCTCAACCCTTATAAGTGGCTATAACACATTTTTAATCTCAAACCTGTCACAAATTTTCAATAAAAAAAACGTATCCAAACACCCCTTTAAAGTCTGTTTTTCACTTTTTTCAAACCAAAACCTTTTAAAACTCACTCAAACTGATCCTATGAACATCTAACATGCATACGAATCTCACTTGAGCAATTACCAACCAATCAAAACAACACTTAACATGCAATTCAACAAATCACATACAAATTCACTTTTTCTGAAAATTCAAAAAGGAAAAAGGTATTTTACCTTAGAGCCTTACATCCAAGGCTCTTGTGGATGTAAATCCACCTCCCTATACACTCGGGTGTATGCAGACTATGATCAACAGCAATCCTCCAATCCTGTTTAAGAAAAATCAAAAAGAAAAACACAAGAACAAATGCTATAATCTGTTTTTCTTTCTTTCTTCTTAAAATCTTTTAAACCTTTTAAACTTAAAACACACGTTTTAAAAACACTTACAATATCAAAACTCCAAAAAGTTATTCCACTTTCACTTCACAACTTTTTGGATTTTTGAAGATTAAAAAGAACTTATTTCAAAACCTTTTTGAAAACTTAAATCACACAAAACCTTCACAATTTTTGATGGAACTCAGCTTAAGCTTTTACACAACACACAACTTTTAAAAAAGATAAAAAGGAATTACACTTGATTTTTCACAAATACCAACTTTTATTTCATTAAAAAGGGATTACAAGTGAAAAGCTTAAAAACTGGAACAAGGGCTCAAGCACATTCTGCTGGCTCCTTAAATACTAGTGGATAGAACATTCTAGTCTCAAAACCCTAGCTAACTGATTTTCCCTTTATGCCCTTGGAAGAAAATCGAATCTTGGTCAAAAAGATGTTGCCATGTGATCTTCTGGATGGACAGCTGTTGAGAATCAATCTCACACATACATTGAAGCCTTTGGGTCCAAGTTTTGCTAAGGGACGTTGATCTTGTCTCCATATGGGGTTTTGTGTGAGAGTGACTTATGCAGGGGTGGTCGGGTGGGGTCCTTGGGTGAGTGTGATGGGGGTTTTTGTTGTGGGTTCAAGTGAGGTAAAGGGGGATTAGGGATCTGGATAATTTGGTGAGGTGATTTTGGGTAAAATGGTTTTGGGAATTTAGGGTTCTAAACCTGGGATTAGGGATAAATTAGGGGAGGGAGATGCACAGTATTAGTTTCCCACGTCTTTTTAAATTATATTAAAAATACGTTTATTTAAAAAGTTGGGTTAGTGGGTGTGTTGACTGGGGGATTGACTTGGGCTTGGGTTTTGGGCTTGGTCGGGTTAAATGGGTGAAATGGGTGGGTAAAAACGGGTATGGTTGGGTATTTGGTGGGTTTGGGTTTTGTTTATGGCAAAAGACCCCCCTGCTGTTCCAAGATTTCATCACTTTGTAATAAACAGCTTAATAAACTATTTTCCTTTGTAAAATCTTTCAGCAACTTGTCACTTTTGGCACATGCATATCCAAACTTTGTTTAAAGGGCTTTTTATGCATAAGTTGCATTCTTCAAGGGCTAAATGAGAATATACTTGAAATATTAGGGACCCAATGTGTAATTTGAGTGTTCACAAGGGTATAATATGACAAGTCTTCCAAAGTAGAGGGACCATTTTTGCCAATCTTCAATTCTTCAAGGGTCATTTTGCACAAAATTCCAAACTTGGGCCCGGTTCATTGTGCGGCTTCGTTTCCCGTGTTCGTTTTTGAATGATTCTTGTGATCTTTTGCCAATTCCTCAATATCCGTACCTAAAAATACACAAGTAACAAACACGAGCATATATTTGGTATATTTGATGATATTTTATGCATTTTAAGCCCGATTTGGACGATGAGACCATGTATAAAAGCAGTCTCATCAATGTCTCATATCAGAATATACTATTTCTATCAGTGCATTAACTTTTGTCTTTATCCCCACTTCATCAATTTTTGGATTTTTAGTTTTAAAAATTGATACAGTCATCAACTTTTGTGTTGTCTTCATCAAGAAACTGGTTTGTACGTTACGATCTGAGTTTTGAGTATCAGTTTCCTCGTTGCGATCCTTCACATATTTTTTGGCTACGATCGGGATCTTTTGTGATCGCATAAACCCCGGGGGTTTCCACTTGCGATCCAAAGTTACGATCACCAGTACGATCTCCACTGCGATCGGACTGCGATCACGAGTACGATCACGAGTGCGATCACGAGTGCGATCACGAGTGCGATCACGAGTGCGATCACGAGTGCGATCATGAGTGCGATCACGAGTGCGATCATCTAGTGCGATCACATCTGGCTACGATGACTAGTTGCGATGAAAGACTGCGATGACTTTATTTTTTTTGGATATTGCGATGACATGACTCTATTTTACGACCAAAGTTTTGACTTGACTCAGACCCTCGACACCCATAAACTGAATCACTCACACTCTCGAACAGATCACCCTTGTCTCATCACGACTCCACCACTTTCTCGACTTGACCTTCGACTCATCCCACAATGACTCAAAACCCTTACTCAAACCACCCTCTTTCACTAGCCCTCTTTCACTAGACTCGAACACCCTTGCAACCCCTTTGACTCACACTCAAACCACTCTCAAACCACCCTCGACTCCAATCCTAAACTCAAACACTCTCGACCAAAGTCCAACACACACTCTCGTATCACCCGACCACACTCTCGAATTCTCTCGGCCAAAACACTCATCAACACCCTCTCGTCTCACACAACACACCCTCGACTCCCTCACCCAAAAACCTCTCAGCCTCATAAGACCCTAGACCCTCGACTCCAACTGACCAAACATTAACACCTCTCAAACAACTCTCGATATCCAACAAACCCAAAAACACTCTTAACACTCAACTCATTTTTTTAGACCCACACCTCGTCACAAAAACCAACCCCCTACCCAAACACCCTCGACACAGACACCCTTGACCAGACTCCCACACACGACACCTACCCTCGATTCAAACGAACACACGACCTCACAGCCCTCACAGACTTCACGACATCCAACTCCACACACTCAGAAACCACAACCAAAAAGACCCTCGACACCATTCACATACCCAACAAGCACTGAAAAACGAGACTCCACACTCCACAAACACACCCAAAGTTCTGACAAGATCTCACAAAGATCATTGATCCAAAAACAAAACAAATAGTAAGTACCTACCCGAGACCCATGCTAGGATCTTGAAGCCGAATCTTTGATCTTATTTTCTCGTGTAGACTGCTAATTTAACAGAAACTTAAAGGGTTTGGATTAGATAACATCCAATAAGTTTGAAGTGAGATTGGTTTAATTTCATATTGGAGATCGGCTGAAATGGCAGATTGAGATTGAGTTTTAGGTTTTTAAGTTTGTTTTGGTTGACTGAGATTAGGAGAAGGAGATGGGGCGGATGAATCTAGGAGATAAATTAGGTTGGTTTTAGTTTTTATATATTGAGTGTGTGTTAATTTTATATATTGGGAAGGTTCTTGGCCACGTGTGTACCACTCTGCTTACACGTTTCACTCAATGACGGAGTAAACAAGGCTAATTAAATTCCTTAAAATACTCTGTTTTATTTTGAGATAAATATTGTGTGGTGCATATATAATTTCTGATAAGTTGTGATAAGTGGGGGTTTCGGAGAAACCAAAGATATGTTTTGGGAATTTTGACCAAGCCACGTTCCTTATTTGAGTTCACAAGTAGGATTAGTGGATTTTTTTTATTTTTTTTTGTATTATTTTATTTGAGTGGTTATTAGTTTGAGATTAAAATGTATTAATTTTTCTTTCTGTCTCAATTTTTTTTTCTTTCTCAAATTTTAATACATTTTGATACCGAGATTAGTTTTTAATACATTAATTTTAATACCGAGATTGAGTGGGTATTAATACCGAAAAATTTAACGTGGGTATTAAAATGTATTAGTTTTTATACCGAGATTGAGTGGGTATTAGTTTGAGATTGCACAAGTGGGATCTAACGTGGGTGATATATTTAAATTTATACCCGAAAAATTGGGGTTGGGTATAATTGGGCTTCAATCAGTTTCATTGGGCCACATTGGTTTTTGTCATATCCCGTAAATTTCAACTTTTTAAGTTTCTTCACGAGCTGTAATATCCCGATATCAACCACGACCACAATTATTTTCTTTCATCGACACTCAATGGAATCATCAAATTCGACAGTTCAAGAGGAAGAACTGCAACACATGGAACTCAACAAGATCAAATTGCATCAAAAAACATTGGAAATCTTTCACGAGCTCAAGACACATCTTGCACTTCTTTATCCGCACAACATGACTGAACTTCCAGCCACGGTTCAAATATTCTTTGGCAAAGTGGATAATTTTAAAGAGAAGATTTTCAATAATTTGAATGAGTTACGGTTGCAACTTGAAAGGGAAAATCTTCATGAGGTTAAAACAAAGATATGTCTAGAAATCCTTCGCACTCAGTTTAAGGATTTATTTGCCTCAACAATGGTACCTCCTTTTGTTTATTCGACTCCAATCCTTCACCAGATTTTCAACTTGCATACGGGTTGCCAGACTGAAACCTTTAGAAGTGGTTTACTCAATCACATCAATATACTTGAGAAGTGTATTGAGGTCAGGTTAGTTAATTACAACGAGATACGGTTGAAAAAGGGTCAGATTCAAAGAATCAAGGAGTCGTCTAAGTCATTGAATGCAACAATACCTCAGGAACATGAGAGAGAGACATGCTTCAAGTTGTCGTCAAAAGATGATTACATCTGCCCCGTGCAAGAAATAGGTGCCAGTTTGGTCGTCAAGGTAAGCAATGGCAAGGAATCAGGAGGAACGCATGAAACAAGCAGCAAGTCACAAGCACCAACTGCCCATGTGCCAAGTTTCAACAATATATAACATGTTGAGCTTTCTGAACCTAATTATGCCAAACATGGGATGGAAAAGATGCGATACCACTTCTGATTCATCCGATGTGAATCATAATGGGGGAGAAAGTGTTCAAAATGCTAAACATCATGATAAGTGTCTTATGAGTGCTTCTTTAAATAATTCTGATTCTATGATTAAAGAGCTTGAAACGACTTTAGCTCAGCAATCCAAAGAGCTTGAGGATGCCAAAATTGAATTTTCAAAGAAAACGGAGAAATTTGAAACTTATTTTGAAAAACTTGAAAAGTCAAACGTTGCTCTTGAACGAAAATTGGATCAAACTGTTCTAGATTCTAAAGCTGAAAAGGATAATCTTTTTAAACAAATTAAGTTGCTTGAATCTAAGTTGGCATCCCAAGATGAATTGCTCAAAGAGAATGAGACATTAAAAGCTCAAGTACAGCAAAAGGTCTTTGCTATAGCTGCGTTGAAAAACGATTTGAGGAAAACTAAAGGAACTAGTGTGGACACTAAGCTTGAAAAACCATCAATCTTGGGGAAACCGCCTACAAATCAGTTCATTCGACAACCAACTGCATTTAGATCCGAGCGATCACAATCCTTGAGACCGCGGTTTTCCTCCCAAGTTGATATGGCTCATACTTCTAGAATAGTCACTCCACCATCTAGGTCTAATGTGACTAAAACAGCTTTTGCAAGACCTAATCACATGATTGCCTCTAGTCTCCCTAGACATAGTCTAAAGTACACGTCTCGAACTAGTTCAAATGACGCTCGCCATACATTTGGTCTAAGGGAAACTATGCAAAAGACACAAGTAAGAGATAGGAATTTCAAACCCAGTCAGATGCCTTCTAGTTTACCCAACACTGCTAACCGTAGCATGTCACATCCTAGGAGTATCAATCAATCATCTAGGAATTCTAGATCTTACTCGGACATTAAATATGCTACTTGTAAAACATGTAGGAAATGTGTCTTTAAAGCCAATCATGATTCTTGTATCAAAAAATTACTTAATGAGGTGAACTCCCGTGCTAGACTTAAATCCGAGTGGGTTGCTAAAATCAAACCCATTGGTAAAATGTGGCGCCCCACTGGTAGAACTTTCACTATTGTAGGAAACGAGTGCCCTTTAACTAGGATAGTCTCTGATTCTACTAAGACTACTAGGGAGGAAATTGAAAAGGAGGATAAATCACTTAAGCCTGAACTTAAGGTTTTCTATAAAAGGAAACGTTTACCAGCTAAGACAAGTGAATCATCTCCTCAGGTCACCTCTAGCACAAGAAAAGAAAACTGTGAACCCCCACTTGCTTCTAAGATAGATATCGCTAACCCATATCCAAGCATGCATATTCCAAATGAGAATGTAGGTACCAAAGAGGATGTTCCAAAAGAACGAAGCCGTCCAATCATTGTATACCATTCAATTAAGGACACTCTCAGTGGTTGCTGAAGAAGCTGATATCTAAGAAACAAGTGTCTCAGGGGATTTGCAGTTAAGCTTACAGTGTAAAAGGACTTATAGTCATATCACAGACTATAATTCGATCTTCAAAGAAAGGAAAGTTTATCGCTGATGGTAAACTTATCCTAACAACGAGAAATTAATTTTCCTCGGGCATGAGCTTATATCAAAAACATTCCAAGATTTTAAGCTCATGCACAATGGCTCCTCGTTAAATGACAGACGATGACCCGGACTTCAGAGACAGGGAAGTTTATCTACGCAACGATAACTTACCCTCTTAACAAGAAATTAAGTTTTCTTGGACACGAGCTTATCCTAAAACCATTCAAAGGTTTTAAGCTCGTGTATAAGGCTCTTCATTAAATATCAGATGATGACCCGATCTTCAAATAAAGGAAAGTTTATCGCCGATGATAAACTTATCCTCAAAAACGAGAAATTAAATTTTCTCGGACACGAGCTTACTTTAAAACTATTCAACGGCTTTAAGCTCGTGTAAAATGGTTCATTGTTAAATGTCAGACATTGACCCGTTCATCAAAGGTAGGAAAGTTTATCACCGATGATAAACTTATCCTTACAACGAGAAATTAATTTTTCTCGAGCATTAGCTAATGTTATAAACATTTGAAGTTTTTTAAGCTCATGCACAATGACTTACAATTAAATATCAGACTGTAACTCAGACTTAAATTTTAGGAGAGCTTATCTTTAAAGATAGTTTATCCTCGTAACGAGAACTTCATTTTTCTCGGTCATGAGCTTGTCTTAAAACATTCCAAGTTTTAAGCTCATAAAGTAAAGTGTATCTTTTAAATAAGAGAACTTTTCTTCTTAACGAGAAATTCGTCTTTCTCGGTCATGAGATTTATGTTAAAACATTCAAAGTTTTTCAAGCTCATGAAAACGACTTCTAAGTAAATGTCAACTTAGGACTCGTTCTTCAGTTAAAAGGAAAGTTTATCGCCAATGATAAACTTATCCTTAACAACGGGAAGTTTACAACTTCTCGGACTTGAGCTCATTTTGTAAGATATTCAACATCTTAAGCTCAAGTAATTGGTTTTCAAAACGTTGAACACAATTTTTCGAGAATTTCTCAAAAGGTTTTTCTAAATCTTTCAAAATTGTGTGTTCAAAAATGTTTTGATAAAAAGAGCATGTCTTCTGGAATCGATAATATTTACGATACTAGAAATGTCATTCAATAATGACACGGGGTTGTAAATAAAGTTCGAGCAGAAGTTAAAATGTTTTAAAACATGCTCAAAATGGTTTGCTATTATTTCAGATAGTAACCCGTTTTTCATATTCAAGTCAAGCATTTCACCGGAAAGCTTTGACTCAAGAACGGGAATTAATTTTCTCGGGCATGGTTTACTTTATAACCATGTAAGGGATTGTGTTTATGTAATAACACAATCTAACACGAATATATGTACGTGCCAGTGCATTTATTTGTTAAAACAAGAGAAATCTTGTTTTTATGAAGTTATCATCTCCACCAACCGTAGCAATTTACAATTGATATCTACATACTCGAAGATGCGACTACTCAAACGGTGACTACAACTCTTTCAATAGAACACGGTTCAACACTTGAGGGGGAGCAATTGTCCAGCATTCAGAATCCTTGATGTCGAGAGTGCCAAGTTCACATATTGGTGTCAAGCCAACGATATCAATCATACACATGGAGTCAAGAGATAACTTCAGACGTGACGAGGTGACCAAAAATTCGTGAACAAGAACCATGTAAATCTTTCATATGATGTTCTCCATCATTCAGGTCCAACCTCGTAAATTGCTAATCTTGTGAATACATTATCATATATGATCTTTGCACGTGATAAATACCTTACACTTGTGTTTAAAAGGTATTTAATTTACATTTCCGCACACCCTCATTAATTTGAGGGGGAGCTTGAGTAATTCATGAAGATATTTGGATTTGCATTTTTCTTCCCAAATTTTCTTAAAATGCTATTAAATCAATTGATATTAAAAACATCGATTAGGTTAATATTTTTAATATGGGGGAGAAAATGTGATTTAATATGGGATATGATTAATCATAAATAGTTTGACTTAACGTGATAGCTCATCCCGACATGTGCAAAATGTTTTCGAATATCGTGGCATATGTTAAGGGGGAGAAAATGGATTTGCACTTCAAAATGGATTTCATGGTGACATATACTTACCCAAAACATCTCTATTCACGACGGTGAAGATTGTGGTGACATAAGGATGGTAGGATAGGTTAAAGTCCAATGATTCCTCTAGAACCGGAGGAATCTTCCCAAGGACATTCCATAGCTAGAAATAGTAGTCCTTAGGAAAGATGGAGAAAGATTGTGAACGTAGCTGAATGCTGACCAAGTACTTAAGTTAGCACTGGAACAATCACAACAAGGTGCTAGTGATGACGTATTGGTAAGCGTTGAAGGAGTTGAAGAATGAAAAAGAATTATAAAGATAAAGGGTGTAAAGAAAGAAGCCCTCCTTACAACTTAGGCAGAAACCAGGTCAATACATATGCTATTAAGATCATTGTTTAATGATTCTTGATATTGAAGAAAGACATCATGGACCCAGTGATGCAATGCACAACCCATCCCAGCTAACTCAGATATCTCTTAAAAGATATTTGTTTTAATCACACGGAGGCAACACATTATCTATTGATTTATTCACTCCGAATAAATTGGTATTGAAATGGTGGCACTCCTCTCCAGCCTCCGATCACTAAAAATCCAAAATGCACGATTGAGTCTAGAGCCATTTGAGATCATCAAATATCTCATTAGAACACACTTTCATATTTCCTTGCTTCTTCACACACCGTGAAAAGTAAGAAAAATTCTTAAGAGTCCTACGCAAAATCTTCATGATCTTGCCTGAACATCCGAGTAATACGAAAGTATTTACAATGAAGATGGAAATCCTTCTTGAGAGAATATCAAAAAGCTCATGGTAGGTGACTTGTGCGATTCTTTATGAATCAAACTTGTGATAACTGGAAAGCAACAGTGGTTTAATTCTTAAATGAATTTAAACATGTTCCAGGCCTCTACGCAATATCTTAGTGATCTTGCCAGAACACTCAAAGTGATACCTTAGTGTTCATAGTGATGAGTGGAAATCCTTCTAGTGTTAACCTCAAACAACACTTGGTAGGTAACTTGCAAGATTCTATACGAATCAAGCTCGTGACAACTGGAAAGCAACGATGGTGCGGTTCTTAATTGAATTTCACTTGTTCCAAGAACATGAATTGACGGCTTCAAATCATGTGGATATTATTATATAAATGATTCACTCTTTATGTTCGCAGTCAGCTTTGGACAGTCGAATAAAGAGAACGGGTTTACCCGCGAAATCCTGTCAGGAAGTTACTTAATTGAAACTATCCATCACGGGTACGATATCTAATATCGTCCAACCGTCTTCACCAACCGGAGGTAAAATGCTACCAAATTAGAATAAAATGTCAAAGCCATTTTGTTCATGTCTTATTATGTTGCTGCATTCGAAGACTATGGTGTTGCGGTGTACCTGTTGAAGACGGTGGCATTGCGGTGTACCTGTTGAAGACGTCCTCACATGCTTATTCCTTCTGCATCAAATAAATCTGCAAATTCAAGAAAGTATGACTTTAAAGTCTTCCGCTGTATCAACTCTGAAACTTTCAAGAATTCAACAAAGTATAAGTATGTGGAACATGAAGTCACAAGGAGGCAAATATCACAAGTGATGAATGCACAAGGTCAAGGCAAGAGAACATGCTCAAGACTAAAGTCAAAGATCTCATCAGCATATTCACAAGAACAAGATTGAAGACTCAAGCATAGTATGCTAGGTTTAAGATTTTGTAAAATGGTGTGACCTCCCTTTGGGGGAGATTGTTGGAAATACGTTTTTCCAAGGAAAGTCTCGGTCACATCATTATTAGCATAGATCACGAGCTATAGACTATTTAGGACATTGTAACTTGGAGTGACCTCCCTTTGGGGGAGATTGTAGGAAATACGTTTTTACGTATTTAGAAAGGATCGGTCACTCCAAATATAGATACAAGTATTGGGCTCGTGATCCATTGTATTAAGGTATATCCCATATAGCCCACATGTAGGGTGGGCTATATAAACCCCCCTCCTAGCATGTTAGGAGGGGTTGAACTCTTACCATTTATCATATTCCATCTTTCTTATCTTTCTCTCCTTTCTCTCTCTTCTTTGTCTCTCTAAGTTCTTCCATTTCTCCATCCATCTCAATAGGTAAATCATACAATGCCTAATCCTTAGAAAAACACGATCCTACAAATGCCATCGTCTATTTGTCTAATTTGGAGTCCTAAAAAGAAGTTAAGTTCTCCCATCATGCTCATTTAAAACTCATCATGCATGATTTTGGCAAATTCGTCACACAAGCTTTGACAAGTTGAACCATATATAATATCATCAACATATATTTGTACGATTATGAGGTGAGAACCTTTCTTCTTTGTAAAGAGTGTATTGTCTACCATTCCCATGGTATACTCATGTTTTACAAAAAACGCTTTAAGTCTATCATACTAAGCTTTGGGTGCTTGTTTAAGACCATAAAGAGCTTTTTTAAGCTTGTAAACAAGATCCGGTTTCTCAAAATCAATGAAGCCGGGAGGTTGAGCCACATATACCTCCTCATTGATCAAACCGTTAAGAAACACACTCTTTACATCCATTTGTTGAAGCTTAAAATCTAATGCACAATCATAAGCTAAAAGGATCCTAATGGACTCTAACCTTGCTACCGGTGCATATGTCTCATCATAATCAGTCCCTTCTTATTGATTATAGCCTTGAGCTATAAGTCTTGCCTTGTTACGAGACACAACACCGTTCTTATCTAACTTATTCCTATATACCCACTTGGTTCCTATGATGGTATTACTTCTAGGTGGAGGAACAAGTTCCCAAACGTCATTAGCAATGAATTGATTCAATTCTTCTTGCATGGCGATGACCCAACTCTTATCCATCAAAGCTTCTTTAATATTATTTGGTTCAATCAATGAGACAAAACAAAAGAAGTTACTTTGATCTTGGACTTAAGATCTAATGGTCCTTTGATTTAGTTTGCCTTTGATGTTTTTGAGAGCACGATCCTTAGACTCCCTAATGTTGACTCCTTTTTCAACATTACTCCTACTTTTCTAACCTCTTTGGCTTTAACAATGTCTATTTCATCTAAGTCATCATCTACCAAAGGTGGTATCTTAGATGAAGGCGGGGTTTCATCAAATGTCATGTTGAGTGATTCTTCGATTACACCCGAGGTCCTATTGAGGACTATGTAGGCTTTACTAGTTTGAGAATAACCTAAAAAGATACCTTCGTACGACTTTGGGTCGAACTTAGTAAGGTAGTCTTTGGTGTTGAGAATGAAGCACTTGCTTCCAAACACCTTAAAGTATTCTAATGAGGGTTTCTTACCTTTAAGAATCTCATAAGGGGTCATTCCTAGGAAAGGTCGAATAAGAATTCGGTTGAGAATATAGGTCGATGTGTCCACGACATTGCACCAAAAATTTTGAGGCAACAATTGCTCGTTTAACATGGTCCTACTCATCTCTCGGATAGTCCTATTCTTCCTTTTAACTACCCCATTTGATGTGGAGTGCGAGGAGCCAAGAAGTTATGGGTAATGCCATGAGCTTCACAAAAGGCACCAAATTGCACTTCGTTATCAAATTACCTATCATGATCCGTCCTAATAGAGACAATTGAACATCCTAATTATTTTTGGATCCTTCGACTAAAGGTTTCGAAATGATCGAAAGCTTCATTCTTAGTAGCAAAAAATCTAGTCCAAGTGAATCTAGAATAGTCATTAACTATAACTAGGGTATAAAGGTTACCTCCATAACTTTGTATGGCAGAAGGTCCAAATAGATCCATATGTAGGAGCTCTAGGCACCGAGAGGTCGATACCAAATTCTTGACCTTGTGACTTGAGTGAACTTACTTCCCAACTTTGCAAGCATCACAAAAGTGACTATCAAACTTAATCTTGGGGAGATGTCTTACCAACTCCTTAGAGACTAAAGATTGAATTAAACGCATATTAGCGTGACCTAATCTCCTATGCCAAAGAGTAGTACTATCATCTAGAGTCGCTAAACATAAGTTGTCCTTTGACTTCCTATTTACCTTCATGACATAAAGCCCATGCTTTCTAACATCTTTTCCATTGATATTTACATCTTTTACGATTTCACTATCATGTTCCGAAAAGATGACCTTACACTTATTCTCACAAATTTGACCTATACTTAGTAAGTTAAACCCTAAGTTATCTATGTGTTCAACATTTTTTATGGTCATGGAGTCAAGAGAAACCGTACCTTTTCCTATGATGTTACCACGTAGCTCACTAGATAAAGTGACGTTACCTCCATTATATGCTTTGTAGGATGAGAACAAATTCCGATAACCCGTCATGTGTTTAGAACAACCACTATCCTTAATCCACTCATCAGGCTCCAAATTGATTCCCAAGCATATCTAGGTAATAACACACACGATTAAACATTTGGTCCCCAATATCTCATGGTTTCAAAGTTGTTAGTTCCAAACATCCCTTGCATTTGGTTGGGATGCATGAATGGAGGACACATGCCCCACAAAGAAAAAAATTGTTGAAAGTTATTCTAATTCATATGAGCATTTTGATGTCCATTGTTTTTCTTAGGAGTCTTTGATCTAGACCTAGAGTTATTGTTGTTTCTAGGTGTTGGTGTTTTACTCCTAGATCGTGACTTAGAGTGATCATTCCTTTTAGGTGTTAGTGTTCTACTTCTAGGCCTTGAATCATTACGTACTCTTGGAGGAGTAGATGATTATCTTGATAAATTTCTCATTCCCATTAAAAGTTTACTTAAAGGCTTGTAGAATTTACCGAGTTCCTTTTTTATCAGTTATAGGTTATTTAACATTGTTAACAACAAGATGTTTTGTCCCTTTGCCTAAAATAGACTTTTCAGAAAGTTAAGGATTTTCACAAAAATCGTCTTCTGTTCGCGGTTCCTTAATGCAACCTGTAGTTCCATATTGATATGGAACCACCCCATATTTTGAAGCACCATGGGTTGTGGGACGTTTTTCAGCAAACCTAACTTGTTTTTGTTCACTAGTAGATGCTTCATTGGTGTTAAATGCCAATCTAAGTCTTTCCCTATAATGAATTTGTCTACTAAACATATCGTCAAGAGCACTAGTACTTTTCATGAACTTTTCCAAGTTATTGGAGGTGCTCTTGAGATCTCCATTCTCTTGTCTAAGATTTTTACAACTTAGACCACCTAAATCAACTTATTTATTTTTCTCAAGCTTAGTTAACTTATCTCTTAGCTCACTAATCTCATTTTCAAGGTTGGTCTTAGTTGATTTTAGCACTTTGTTCTTTTCAATGAATTTTAGACTTAGTTTGCATAGGTTGTTATATTGACCTTCTAATTCTAAATCATATAGAGAAGAACTATCATTGCTATAGTATCCGGTTTCGGAATGTACCTCTTTGGAAGAATGAGCCATGAGACATTTCTCGTCGTTAGCATTATCGTCACATTCTTCACCGTTATCGCTCCATGAACCTCCAACGAAAGCCGTGTGATTCTTTTCGCGAGATGGCTTGGGACATTCACCGATGAAATGATTTGGGTCACCACATCTAAAGCATTTCCTATCACCTTTGTCATTCTTGACAAATAGGTTTTTGGAGAAGGCTTTCTTGTCGTTGCTTGGTTGTCTTGCGTGTTGACCTCGCCTTTTGAAGAACTTCTTGAAGTCTCTAACCTCCATAACATATTCCTAATCATCACTTTCCGAGGAGGAGCTATCATGGTCACTTTGCACCTTCTTGGCTTTTAGTGCTAGGGACTATCTTTCACTCTTGGTTTTCACCATTTCCGTGTCCTTCAAAATTATTATTTCATGAACTTTTAAGTTGCCAGTTAGTTCATAAAGTGATAATGTAGTAAGGTCCTTTGATTCTTCAATCGCCGTGACTTTAGCTCTCCACTTTGGATGAATTGCCTTAAGAAACTTCCTAACATTTTTCTTGCTAGAAAAACCTTCATCAAGTGCTTTTAGACTATTAATAATAGTATTAAACCTAGCAAATGCACTATCAATAGTTTCATCTTCTAAGATGACAAATTGTTCATATTGTTGAACAAGAAGATCGATTTTACTTTCTTTGACTTGGCTATTACCTAGGTGGGTTACTAAAAGAGTATTACAAATATCTTTAGCGGTTTTACACATGAAAGTCCTTTCATACTCTTTCTTAGATAAAGCATTATAAATCACCATTTTAGCCTCATTATGTTTATCAAGTTTCTTTTTAGTGTCATCATTAGAATTTTCAAAAGTGACTAACTCTTTATTTTTAGAAACTTCATTATATTGATAAGGCAAAAAGTCACCATTGGTAATAACATGCCAAAAATCTAAATCTTTTGATTTCACATAAGTCTCAAACCTATTTTTCCAATAAATAAAACTATCGGTTTTAAAAAGAGGTGGTCTTTGCATAGACATCCCTTCTAGGTACTTATTGGAATCCATAGATCGACTCATGTTTTAAAATACAATAATTTTAAAAACGCTTGAGCAACCCGCTCTGATACCAATTGTAGAAACTAGAAGGGGGGGGGGGGGTGGTTGAATAGTTTCTTAAATTTACTTGTTAAATAAGAGTTTTCAAAAATCATTTTTCAAAAACTTAGACTTGAGCAAATATGTGAAATATTCTTATACACAACATGGACAAAGGATAGTGCAACTAAACTAATAATAACAAGTATATGAAAGTAAAGAATAATGAATGTAAAGAGATAAGGAAAACAAAGATCAAACCAAACACAAAGGATTTATAGTGGTTCGGCAACGAATCTCACTCCTCGTTCCTACTCCTCTCCTCGAGTACTCCTTACTCGAGAGTTCACTAATCAACAAGCTCCTTAAGGTGGAGAAACCGTACACGTCGCTTAACCAATTTCCGACTCTAAGCTAAAAGTCGAGCCCTAATCTTAGCTAGGAACAATCTACACCAATATACTTTAAGGACTAAGTAGTAACCACACTACTATATACAACTTACAAATAGACACAATTATTTTGATCTTCACAACAATAACACAAGAATTAAAAATAAAAGTTTGATCTTCAATGGATCTTTGAGGTAAACACAACACTTCAAGGATAAAAGTGTTCTTCTCTTTGCAGTTTAGAGGAAGAGATGGGAGGAGAAAGATTCACTTCTAAACAAGTAGTAATCAACCAAATAATAAAGGATTTGAATGATTTAAGAAGTTAGATTGAATCTGAAATTATATGTGCAAAAGAGGTGAGGATAAAATCTGAGAATGGTCCACTATTTATAAGACAAAGCTCTAACGGCTATCTCTGGGCGCGGTTCCTTAAAAGTGCCCGTGGTTCCTTATTGATAAGGAGCCGCATAGCCATTTAAGGAACCGTGGGAGTAGATTCCGCTCCCTTTTTTTATTTTAGTGGGGTATTCACATCCGGTGGAATATTTATCCTCAAGGGATATTCCTAAACCATATGGAATATGCCATTTTCAAATTTTCAAATATTTAATTTAATAAAACATTTTCTTAAAAATAAAGTTTAATAAAAAACTTTGTCACATTTAATAAAAGGTGAGTTTTAAGAAAACTTAAATCCATGATCACTTAATTAGGATGAAAACTTGTTTGTTCATACCTTAAGTGATAATGGTTGAAATGAAAAATACTTAAACTCATGAATTCGTTTTTCGTCGTTTTCGTAAATGCTTTTTTATACATTCTTGTAATCAAAACAAAGCGAGACCGAAAAATGCAAGTAACATTTTTAGGCATCATTGTATTAACACTTTTAAAATGCTTTGAACCATCATACCTGGATATTTAAACAGGGCCTCATGAAGAACTCATTTAGACACAAAATCCAAGACTTCGTTTGCAGGTATGGATGAAATTGATTTTGGGTTAAGTAGAAAAAGGTTGTTGGGTTTGAAAATGATGTCTTTTATTGGGTGGTTAACATGGGATGATGGATCAAGAGTAATCTCAACATCATGCTGTGTGGATGAACCTACCATTGTTATGTGTGTGTTAATTCTTGATGAAAGAGAGAGAGTTTGTGTGTTTTTTTGAGCTAAAAGTATTGTAAGCGTGATATGAAATCCAAGTTCAAAGGATTTATATAAAAACTTAGAAATATTTTTTTAAAGTTTTTAAAACCGTTTTGAAGAAGTTACAAATCTTTTAGGGTTTCTTTTGAACATTTGGCACAAACTCTCTCATTAATCTTCTGCAAAAAGATGATTTTTTCTGTTGCTTTGAACAGTGAAACGCCTCTTGTTTCAGAGGGTTGTTGACTATATATGTTGACGTTTCCTAAATAAATTAACAGTACTTTTTAAAGAATGTTTTTGGATTTATTCAAAGAGAATTCAATGCCATTTAATTATTTTCAAACACATGATTGATTTGTTTTAAAAGTTGTTGGCCAAATATGCTGAACTTGATGGTAATACTTGTGAGCTTTAATGCGTTAGATGAGGCGACAAAACCCCATATACATGTTCACATAAGTGAACAAGACATATGACATTGCACGCTCCTCTACTCAGGCATAGCTACTCATTTGTATTAAATACTTTGTTCAGATTAATCTGAAGAAAAACACTTGATGATTTATTGTGATTAAATATACAGCTTCAGTGTGTCAGATAAGGCGACAAAACATCATGTACACATTCACATAATGCGAAATAGACACATGACATTGCACACTCCTTTACTCAGTCACTGCTACTTTACATAAATCAAAGACTTTATGAAATACTAAACCTTAGGATTCTTCAGTGAATTCTGAAGGTTCAGGTTTTGTATCATCTATTTTCAGTATACCAAGCTCTACTATAAATCTTTTGAAAGTTGGTTCATCCAGTGGTTTGGTGAAGATATCAGCCAAATGGTATTGAGTGGGGATGAAATGTAATTCAATGTCCCCTTTCACAATGTGATCTTTGATAAAATGATATCTGATATCAATGTGTTTTGTTCTTGAGTGAAGGACTGGATTATTAGATATTACAATAGCACTAGTGTTATCACAAAAAATTGGTACCTTTTCATATTCTATATCATAATCAGCCAATTGGTTTTTTATCCATAAAACATTGGCACAACATCTAGCAGCTGCCACATATTCAGCTTCTGCTGAAGACATGGCAACTGATTGTTGCTTTTAGCACTCCAATACACAAGTTTTCCACCCAGCAATTGGCAAGCACCAGAAGTGCTTTTTTTATCCAAATTACATCCAGCATAGTCAGAATCTGAATACCCTTTGAGATCAATCCTGAGGACTTGGGGTACCAAAGACATAGACTTGGTGTACCTTTTAGGTATCTGAAGATTCTCTTTACAGAAGTAAGGTGTGATTCCTTTGGGTTTGCTTGGTACCTTGCACAAAGGTAGGTAGAGAATTGAATGTTAGGTCTACTTGCTGTTAAATACATGAGTGAACCAATCATACCTCTATACCGACTCTCATTGACTGATTGTCCATTGAGATCAGGTCCTAAGTTGTTAGGGGGTATCATTGGTGTTTTTATTGAAGCACAGTTGATATCATACTTCTTCAACAGATCCTTGACATATTTTTCTTGATTGATGGAGATGCCTCGGTCAGATTGTTTTATCTAAAGACCAAGAAAGTATGTGAGTTCTCCCATCATACTCATCTAAAACTTGCTGGTCATAAGCTTGGCAAATTGTTTGCAAAGTTTCAAGCTTGTTGAACCAAAGATGACGTCATCCACATAAATTTGTACCAGAATGGTGTCAGTTTAAGATTTATAGATAAACAAGGTGCTATCTATTTTTCCTCTGACAAATTTATGTTCAGTGAGAAATGTTGAGAGAGTTTCATACCATGCCCTTGGGGCTTGCTTCTGTCCATACAAAGCTTTGTAAAGCTTGTAGATATGATTTGGGTATTTACTACTCTCAAAACAAGGAGGTTGTTTGACATAAAATTCTTCTTTTAGGTCACCATTTAGGAATGCACTTTTGACATCCATTTGGTTGATGAAGTTCATGTAAGTGGCATAAGAAAGGAAAATTCGTATGGCTTCCATACGAGCAACTAGATCAAAAGTCTGATCAAAGTCAACATAAGGCTCTTGATTGAATCCTTGAGCCACCAGCCTAGCTTTATTTTTGGTTACCATATTGGTTTCATCCCTTTTGAGTTTGTAAACCCATTTGGTACCAGTGGTTGATTTACCATATGGAAGATGAACTAATTTCTAGACTTTATTTCTTTCAAATTGATTTAGTTCCTCTTGCATGGCATCTACTCATCCAAGGGTGAGAGAGTGCTTCAGAAATATTTGTAGGTTCAATTTCTAAGAGAAAATATTTGTAGTTTTAAACTATTTTAAAACTATTTTAAATTTAAATAAAACTTAAATCTAATTTACTCTATTTAATTTTTAACTAAAACTTTTAATGAAATCTATTAAGAACTATTTTTAAATAAAACTAAATTAATTGAAAACTAATTTTAAAAACTAATTTTAAATTTCTAAAAGTAATTAAAATATATATATATTTTTTTAAATATTTTAAAACTTTATAAAAGTAAATAAAAAAAAACTTTTAATTTAAATAAACTAACTAAAACATGTATTTAGGCTATTATATTAAACTGACAGCCTAATAAAACCTATATTAATTACTGAAACTGGAATTAAACACAAAAGATGGTCTGGACGAATGGTTAAGACGTTGAACTGTTATACTGGAGGTCTAGAGTTCGAGTCCCGTAGGGGACGTTTTTGGCTATTATTTTTGGAATTAATTTTTTTTGGCAGTTTAAAAATACAAACCAAGTGAGTCTGTTGCATAGCAAATATCAGTAAGAATAACAAAATAAGCAGCCAGAAAAATAAGCAAATCTAAACCATAAGCAAAACTAAAAGCTATAGCTATTCAACTGATAAATAAACTCAAACAACTAACAGGAAATAAGCAGATTCAAATAACTGACAATAAGCAAATAAAACTTTAAACTAACTTAACAAAACTAAATAAGCAAATATTCCTAAACAAAGTTCTAATAAGCAAACATTAACTGATAAAAAGCAAACAAATCTAAACCAATACTTAGCAATATCAAATAAGCTAACAAACTTAAAACAAAAAAATAAGCAAATAACTTACACGATATAAAATAAGCTAATAATAAGCAGATCTAACAATAGGCAAATAATAAAATTACTAAACCTACAAACAAGCAGATTAAACTCCTTATAGCAGATACATAAAATCTCAACTCAAATCTAACAAACTTAAACAATTATCCAATTAACTACTATTTAACAAACCTGTAAAGCAGACCTATAGCAAAACAAAAATTAAATAAGCAGATTTAAACCGATTAAATAATCTCACTAACACTAAAATCAAATTCAAATAACTCAAACTTAAGCAAATATTAGCAAGCAGATTTAAAACTTAAACATATAAAATAGAAAGAGGCTTAAACCTTGTGACGATACCGTTGAGCCGAAGGAGAGGCACTGAGCCCCCTTTTTATCTAAATCGAGATCACCACCTTAACCATCAACTCCATCGAATCACCATAAATACTATTCGAACCGTTTAGTTTCTTATATTCTTCCCAGTGGGGGAAAAATATCAACCACTTTTACTTTAATTTAACAATTTAACAATTATAATAAAAACAAATAATAATAATATTGATGAAAACAGATTAAAGTAAAACTTGACAGAAATTAAAAGATGAGATAAGATTGAACTAAAAATAAATTTTATTAATATTTGAAATTCATTACAAATACTGGAAGGAAAAATACAATTTAAATCTAATCTAATTTTGCATAAATAAAAAAAATAAAATAAAAATGGCACACCATTACAGTTTTGATAGGGGGTTTTATAGGAAAACCCTAAAAACTTTCTTGTGAAACTTGGTGAGCAAGGTCTTCAATCTTGGCCACTCTTTTCTTCTCTCTTTCTTCATTCTTGATCAAACGGTTGTGGATGGCTTCTTGGTCACATGAATTGCCAGCATGGAATGGTTTGTGTTTATTGAAAGCTGAGGTGGAATCATCAGATTGGAGGAGATTTGGTGGTGATGTAGTTTAACCAATCAAAGGCAAGGAAAGGATGCCACGTTGATTTGAGATGAGGACCACCATCATCGTGCTCCTCCGTTTTTATGGGGAATTAATCCCAATCGTGTAAATCACATTATTTAAGCAAAAGCCCCAATTATTTTTAGTGTAATTTTTGATTAGGGTGAATTAGGGTTTTGAGATTGGGTAAAAAAGAAAGTTGTGTTTATTTTGTGTGAGAGAGAGAGTGAAGGTAAACTTCGGTTGTATCGACATAATAATGTGAGTGGGTGGGTAATAAAATGTTTATTAAAAGTGTGTGGGGTGAAGTTTATTGTGTGTGTGAGTGAGGGATAAACGTGTGAGTTGACCAAGATTTTGACCAAAAAGTTTATAAACATTTTCTTCACCGTTTGTTTTTTTCCTTAATGGGCTTTTGTGAAACCCAAAACAACCCCTTCGTCTCATGTTATGAAACAATATGGGCTTGGGCCCAAAATTGCCACATACTCCAATCCGTTTCATTATTAGTTCTTTTGGGCCTTTGATGGGCTTGTGGGTAAAAATGTATACTTCATCTTCTCAAATGGGCTTTTGGGCCCATTAACCAAATGTGGGACCCACTTGGCCCAAAATCTCCATAAACGATTAAATCCGCTAAAATCGAACTTCAAATTGGTTTTGATGATCATTTCTTCAAAGTCGTGTTGATTTTGCCGATTTTCGTTATCTTCGGTTCACTTTTGGTTCTTCGACTTTGTCTTTGTCTCTTTCTTGGACTTTTCTTCAACATTTGACCGTGAAATCCCGTGTTTTCTTTCCTTTTGATCATTTGTACCTATTTCACACAAAACACAAAACCACGCGTAATTCCGACTCTTACGATATTAAACACATGATTAGGTCTTGTTTTCCTTGATTTTAGTGGCAAAAGGATAAGTGTTTACACACTTATTAAGCAACACTTAGTTTCTTTGCCATAGATATAGTGACTCTACCTTCTCAAGGATTACCTATTATGTTTACCAGCTGAATGTGACTATTTTTAGTCCAAGATTTTTGTGGAGCTGATGAATAAGCATTGTTATTATGATAAGAGCTAAAGATTGGAAGTCCATGACATGGAATTGGAGTTGAACTGTCTATAGTGTGTGACAACCCAAAACCGAGGTTATTGCTTAATCTTATTTTACGATTATTTTTGAAATTTTTGGATGAGTTTGAATGATATTTATTTTTGGAGGTTTAAGTTTAAACCGATGTTGGAAGGTTTATATTTTATTTTTATTAAGTATAAGGAGTATTAGCAAGTGTGATGTCGATGGATGCCAAATATTTTACGTTTATTTGTTGGTTGTTCGATTTTTGTCATTTTTGATGTTTTATTTTAAATGACATGTTAAGTCGAGTCGAGAGTCGATATTATTATATTTGAGGTACGTTTTAAGTTTTTAAAAGTGTCTTTATGAAACCCGAGCCCCGTAAATATTTTCAAAATTTACTAATAGTTATTTCCCGCTTTTTAGCTAACTATTTTTATTTTGAGCCACAACTATTGCCAATATACAACTAAGATCCCTCATGCACTATATAAAAGCCTAAATTAACACACACCACCTCATAATCTCCACTAAAAATTTTCATCCTCTCTCTTCTCTCTCTTATTTCCATAACATCACCACCACCCTAAAACACCACACATTTTCAATTTTAACTCAATTTTCATGATGATTTGAGCAAAACTAAAGCAAGACCCACTCTTATAATTGATCAAGGATCATTTTGGTATAAGAAAATCTTACATGCAAGGCATTTTTATTTTTTGATGTTGGTAGGTAGAAACCATGATCATGCATGGTGTTCTTGCCATGATCAATGGTGACTGTTGCAAGAATCTTGTAAAAACTTCATTTTGATTCAAAGGTTTTAATTTTGATTATTATTTAGATGTTATGGTTCATATATGTTGATGTTAGGGTATAGGAAGGAACATTTCTATGGTTGGTTTTGATCAAAAAGGTGATTTTGTGCAAGTTTTTAATGGTCATTTTACAACAGTAAGTAAACAGTAAAATCCGAATTTTTATGTTTTGAAAATGGCTTAACTTATAGCCTAGGGTTGTAGATAATTTTATTAGCTTCGATTTATATAAGGTAGAGCTTCTAGCTCCAAACAAGCGTGAAGTTATGATGTTTCGATTGATCGTGTACCGGGAGAAGAGTATCGACACTACATATAGTTGTTGTCGATATTTGGATCGAATCTCGGGGACTCTAAATGGAAGTTTTGAAATATGTAACCTACTGATAATGAGCTGTTTACCTTAGAGGTTGAGTTTACTTTAAAACCCGAGTGTCGGTTTTGTAAACGGAGTCGTTTAAATAAGTTAAAACGGTTGTATGAAAAATTAACGTAAATCTGTCCGGATTTTGTAGTTTGAAGATGAGTCGGGTAAAGGACTTTAAAAGTAATTTCATTTGATAAACTTGTAGGAGGACTTTCTATATATAGTAAGTTAGTTTATCGAGTCGTTTCATAAACGGTTGATAAGTTTAAAAGGGGTAAATAAGCTAGTACATGTAGTATGTGCCGGCAGACTTTGTTAAAAAGTGTAAAATGATAAAGTAAATGTGTAGTAAAGTATAATGAAGTTATTTATATCATTTTCTCTCTAGTTTATCGTGATTTTATGAGTTTGAGTTTGATGTTGTTATATATGATTTATTTCTCGAGTCATTATTAATGAACGCGCCTTATTTGATAGGTAGCGGTTCTCGTGTTTGAAAGGCATCCATTATCATCAACGATCATCTCGCTAGATCTCTTATACTAAGGTGAGTCTGTAGCCTCGCTTTTTATGCTACTAAATTTTTTATACCCGCGAGAGGAATACATGCTATTTGAAAATAAATGAACACAAGTCATGAGTAATTGTTGGACCCGAATGTTGCCTAAAGTTGATTACATTGTATTGAGTACCTTGTTGCTAAAGACCATAAATTCATGAGCCGTTAACTATCTTCTGACTTGATGTTGTGAGTCGGGAATAGCCGCTTATTCTAATGATAGTACTATTGGTTGACCACCCTATTTGAGACCAGGGCATTACGTTAAGTAACCCGTTGGGAAGGATAATTTTACGTGAATAAGATTGTGGTATTATAGCAACTGATACCCTAGAGGGGCAATGGTTTTATTCTAGTCATGCCGGCATTTGGCGTGGGTGACTATTTGGTTAAGGGGTCGGTGTCATGAGCTTAAATACAATGTTTATTATTGCCTTGAATATAGATTGTGTGTACGACAATTCTATAAATGATTATGATTGATTTTCTTCTTGTGTTCAAATATGATTTGATAAACCTATAGACTCGCTCAACATTATTCTTGACTCGTTTTATCATGTATTTCAGGTAATAGGAAGTGATGGAGCAGGGAGCTTTGCTGTGGAGGTTGTGGCTTGGCTTTTGGAAGAATGTTGGTCTAAAAACTGTTTCTACCCTTTACTGTTGAACAACTTACTTTATGTTGATGTACTGTACTAAACTTGTTGGTTGTTGGTCGAGATCTATGGGGACTAAACATTTTACTCTGGTGTTGTTTTAGTACAATCATGGGATGAAATTTATGTTTTAGACCTATTATGAAAATCTTGTTTATATTTATGTGTAAACGTCTCACTTTTGAGTCGTTCAATATACCTTGTGTGATGATGCTTGTGTCTAGCACCCAATTGTGTATTTCCGCTGTGCAATGTAAATTGGGGGTGTTAGAGATTGGTAATCAGAGCTACAAGTTATAGAGAACTGGGTCGATTTTGAAAATTGTCCTAAACTATAACTTTGGTGTCGAAAGTATTTATTCTTCAAAAGCAACACAATGCAACGCTCCGGTAAGATCACTTTTAGTTTTTTTTGCATTGTAGATGTATCCCTCATAACTGAAATGATTTCCCGAGTATTTATTAAGTAAATACTACGATATTGTATTGGAATTACTAAAAGTACGCTGAGTGCTTGTCAGTATCATTTTTTTTGCGAGCATTGCATAAACATCATTTGCATTGTGTTGCATAGCATGGATTATGTATAACATTTGCATAAGCATGGCATACTAGTTATTATTTTATTAACAATGACCTTAAGTATCCTTGAACCCTTATAATTGTAGAAAATGGCTGGTTTACCTCGTGAGGATGGATGGATTGATATGACTAATGTAGTGGATGGTGAGGAAGTGGATAACTTTAGTGCTAGTGACGATGAGGAGCCTTTTGAGTTTTTAGATGATGGGATTCCACCTACTGCAGTTGGTCAGACAAAGTCTGAGTTGATACAAGGTAGTTATGTTCCAAGGGTTAATGTTGTGCCACAGACTATTCCAGATTGTCAGCGACTGTTGTTCGTTCTACGACGCCTACTTGTGATGCTTATATTGCAGTTTGCCTGGGATTGCATTTGCTAGGGGTGATGTTCCTGTTGAGTCGAGTAGTACTTCTAGTGCTCGATTTATTCATGATGGCATACCTAAGGTTTATTGTCCAGGTCCTAGGTATTATGATGATATTTTCTGGTTTCTTAAGAAGTTTGATAGGTCTTTGTTTGAAAGATATTTGGTTGAGACCCGTGTGATTAGGAGGTTTGAGCAGAATGAGAAAAAGTTTGACAGGTTTGTTGGTAGTGTGAGGAGATCAGAGTTTGTTAGGGCAAGGGAAATGGATGAAGTTGTTACATTAAGATCTATGGTGTTGAATTTGAGTGGGCAAGTTGAAAGGTTACGTGAGGAGCAAGAAAGGAATGCAAGGTTGAGTGCATGGGGTCTGTCGATGAGATATTTTCCTAGTCGAGGTGTTGTGATTCGTGATGTGCCGAATCAGGTTGAAGCTCAAGTGT
This sequence comes from Glebionis coronaria, assembly GCA_025667525.1. Lineage (NCBI taxonomy): Eukaryota > Viridiplantae > Streptophyta > Magnoliopsida > Asterales > Asteraceae > Glebionis > Glebionis coronaria. The sequence continues at coordinate 24,472,244 of CM046880.1, forward strand.
TGGTGAAGCCAAGTGAAGGAAGTAGTCGTAAGGGGAAGGAAAAAGTGGAGGAAGAATCTGAGGATGATGATAGCAGCAGTGATGACGAGCCGATGTACAAGAAGCTGCGGGGATATGATGTTTAGTTCTTTATGTTTTTTTATTTAGCCTTGTTGTAATAGAACTTATGTAGACTCGTACTATAGTTTGTGATGAAACTTAATGACTTTTAAGTTTGACGTGATGAAGGATTGTAGTGACATTACTTGTCACAATTTTGTGGAAATTTTCCAACGCAATCCAAATTACCTTCATGACTTATGATTTGTCTTATTAGTTCTTGTGTGAATCGGTTAATGATTCATTGTGAACTGTGTTGTTGGTGCATGTAGTATCCATGTTACATCTTGATAGAGAAATCCTTCTTCTTATCTTGATATGAATACTTACTTGTTCTTTTTCTCTTGTGTAATCATAGGGAGGAAGGAGTTGGGAGGCATTTTTTTGACTTTACTAAATTGTTGTTTGGTTAGTTTCCTGTAAACATGCCGCCTAAATTGACGACTGCTACTGTTAATACCATGATTGAGCAAACTATTGCTAGAGCTTTGGAAGCTGAACGTGCTGCGAGGAACCAAGAGGATGAGAATAGGAATGCTGCTGGTCAGGTTGGAGGGAATGTTGAAAATCCAGTTGGAGGTAATGCTGATGAACAAGGAGGAGGAAATGCTGCAGGACAAGTTGGAGGTAATGTTGCTGTTCAGCAGGTTCAGAAGGAATGTTCTTATGCTAGTTTCATGAAATGTGGACCTACCCAATTTCATGGTACTGGTGGAGCATTGGAATTAAGGAGGTGGATTGAGAAGATTGAAAGTACTTTTGAAATCAGTGGATGTTCAGAAGCTAGTAAGGTGAAATTTGCCGCAGCTACTTTTCTGGATGATGCATTGAGTTGGTGGAATAGTCAAGTAGCTACTGTGGGGTTGGTTGAAGCGAATGCTAGAACATGGACTATGACCACGGGACTGTTGACTGCTAAGTTTTGTCCTGAGGAAGAGTTAGGTCAGTTGGAAGATGAATTGAGGCATTTGGTGCTGAGAAACAATGATATTGTAGCTTATACAAGGAGATTTTCTGATTTATGTTTGTTATGTCCTGATGCTTTTGCTGATGACCGTAAGAAGATGAAGCAGTATATTAGAGGTTTATCTAGTAATATCAAGGGAGAAACTACTTCGTCGAAACCCAAGTCATTTGATGAAGCTGTTCAAATGGCTCATGCTTTAATGGATGTAAAGCTCCAGGATCAAAAGGATAGTATTGCTGAAGGGAATAAGAGAAAGTGGGAAGCAGCACACTCAAGCCAAGGGCAGAATCATGGTGGTTATCGTAATAACAATAACCAAGGACCAAATAGGAATCAGCAATACAATTTGAGAAGGAATGATGGTGTTCGTGCTGCCACAGGAAATCAAGGTAACAAGGTAAATCCGAAGTGTGGTCGGTGTAATCTGTATCATGTTGGGAATTGTCCACCTGCTTGCAACAAGTGTGGGAAGGTCGGACATAAGATGGCAGATTGTAGAAACAAGGGTGTAGCCACTAGGGCCAATGCTGTCAAGGTAGTTAACTGTTCTGGATGTGGAGGCCGTGGACATAAGCAAGGGAGCTGTCCGAGGGTTGGCATACGACAGGGAGGCAATGTTGCTGCTGTTGCTGCTGGGATTGCTGCTCCAGCCTATGTCGTGGGAGATGTTGACAAACCTCAAGGGCCGAATGTGGTGACTGGTACGTTGTTACTTGATGCTTTTTATGCTAGTGTGTTATTTGATTCTGGATCTGATAGAAGTTTCGTAGATGTTAGATTCAGTCAGCTATTGGATAGAGAACCAGTGAGATTGACAACTAGTTATAAGGTGGAGTTAGCTGATGGTAAGGTTGTAAGCACTAGTTCTATACTGAAAGGTTGTTCCTTGAAGTTAGGTAATTATGTGTTTAGTATTGATTTGATGCCCATAGAATTAGGATCTTTTGACGTGATTATTGGAATGGACTGGTTAGTTGGTAATGGTGCAGTAATTGTTTGTGGAGAAAGATTAGTTCAGATACCGCTAAGGAATAGGGTATTGACTGTGAAAGGAGATGAATGTACTTCTCGTTTGAGAGTTGTTTCTTGTGTGAAGATGATGAGGTATATAGAAGCAGGTTGTGATGTGTTTTTTTGCACAGATAAGTAATGATGGTGTGAATGAAAGGAAATTGGAGGATGCGCCTGTGATTAGAGAGTATCGCGAGGTTTTCCTTGAGGAATTGCCAGGATTACCGCCGCATCGTGAAGTGGAGTTTCGTATTGATTTAGTGCCGGGTGCTGCGCCTGTTGCTCGTGCACCGTATCGTTTAGCTCCATCTGAGATGAAAGAATTATCTGATCAATTGAAGGAATTGATGGATAAGGGATTTATTAGACCGAGTTCGTCGCTATAGGGTGCGCCTGTTTTGTTTGTTCGGAATAAAGATGGTTCTTTTAGAATGTGTATTGATTATAGAGAGCTTAACAATTTGACTGTCAAGAATCGGTATCCACCGCCGAGGATTAATGATTTGTTTGTTCCTTGCAACTGATCTGGTTCTAGTGTATACTCGAAGATCGATTTGAGGTCTAGGTATCATCAACTAAGAGTTAGGGAAGAATATGTTCCTATAACAACTTTCCGTACTCGATATGGACATTTTGAATTTCAAGTGATTCCTTTTGGGTTAACAAATGCGCCTGCTGTATTCATGGATTTGTGAATCATGTATGCAAGCCGTATTTGGATGAGTTTTTTATCGTATTCATTGATGATATTCTCGTTTACTCCAAGAGTGAAGAGGAACATGAGAAGCATTTGAGAACAATTTTATAATTGTTGAAGAAAGAAAAGCTGTATGCGAAATTCTCTAAGTGTGAATTTTGGTTGAAATCAGTGCAATTTTTGGGGCACGTGATTGATAGTGAAGGTGTTCGTGTGGATCCTGCTAAGATTGAGGCAATTAAGGATTGGTCAGTGCCGAAGACGCCGACTGAAGTTCACCAATTTCTTGGTTTGGCTGGGTATTATAGAAGGTTTATCGAGAAGTTTTCGCTAATTTCTAAGCCGTTGACTAAGCTTATAGAAAAGAATCGAGTGTTTGAATGGGGATTGGAAGAGGAATCTGCATTTAGTATGTTGAAGGATAAGTTGTGTTCTGCGTCGATATTGTCTTTGCCAGAAGGATCTGAGGATTTTGTAGTGTACTTTGACGCGTCTCATAAAGGATTTGGGACTGTGTTGATGCAAAGGGATAAGGTAATAGCGTATGCATCGAGACATTTGAGGAAGCATGAAGAGAATTACACTACGCATGATTTAGAACTTGGGGCTGTGATTTTTGCTTTAAAGCTGTGGAGACACTACTTGTATGGAACCAAGTGTGTGGTTTTCACTGATCATAAGAGTTTGCAATATATTTTAGATCAAAAGGAATTGAATATGAGGCAAACGAGATGGGTTGAGTTGTTGAGTGATTATAAATGCGAGATTCGTTACCATCCTGGTAAAGCGAATGTGGTAGCTGATACACTTAGTAGAAAGGAAAGAGATAAGTCTATAAGAGTTAGAGATTTGACAATGATGGAAAGTGTTGATTTGACAGAAGCGATATTGAAAGCCCAAGCTATTGGGTTGAAGGAAGAGAACGTTGAGGCAGAAAATTTGGGTAGAATGTTGAAACCGTTGTTTGAAGTAAGGTCGAATGGATTGAGGTATTTTGAGAATAGGATTTGGTTACCGTTGTGTCCGTTTGAGAAAGATTCGTTAGGAGTGCGAGATTTAGTGATGAATGAATCTCATAAGTCGAAGTATTCAATACATCGTGGATCGGACAAGATGTATCAAGATCTTAAGAAAGTTTATTGGTGGCCGAATATGAAGGAATATATAACACAGTATGTTAATAAGTGTTTAAGTTGTGCGAAGGTGAAGACTGAACATAAGAAACCGTCTGGATTATTAGTGCAACCTGAGATTCCTGAATGGAAATGGGAGAAGATTACTATGGATTTTGTGACAGGTTTGCCAAGGACTGCAAGTGGTTGTGATATGATATGGGTGATTGTAGATAGATTGACTAAGTCTGCTCACTTTTTGCCAATGAAGAAGACAGATAGTATGGAGAGGTTAAAAACAGTGTATGTGAAGGAGATTGTTTGTCGACATGGTGTGCCTTTGTCGATAATTTCTGATCGTGATAGTAGATTTACTTCAGAATTTTGGAAGTCTTTGCAGAAAGCGATGGGAACAGAGTTATGTTTAAGTACAGCATATCATCCAGAAACTGATGGACAAAGTGAGAGAACGATTCAAACGTTAGAAGATATGCTTCGTGCATGTGTGATTGACTTTGGAAATGGTTGGGATAAGCATTTGCCATTGGTTGAATTTTCGTACAATAATAGTTATCATGCTAGTATTAAAGCCGCTCCATTTGAAGCTTTGTATGGACGTAAGTGTAGATCTCCAGTGTGATGGAGTGGGGTAGGAGAAAGTCAATTGACTGGGCCTTAAATGATATTTGAGGCGACTGAAAAGATTGTACAAAATAAGAAGCGTTTGTTATCTGCCAGAATTATACAAAAGAGTTACGTTGATAACAGAAGGAAACCGTTGGAATTTGAAGTAGAAGACATGGTTATGCTGAAGGTATCTCCATGGAAAGGAGTAATTCGCTTTGGAAAGAGAGGAAAGTTGAGCCCTAGATTGATTGGACCATTTAAGATTATCCAAAGGATTGGATTGGTGGCTTATAAGTTAGAGTTCCTGATGAGCTTAAGGCGATTCATAATACTTTTCATGTGTCTAATCTGAAGAAGTGTTTAGCTGAAAGGGATGTGGTGATTCCATTGGATGAAATTCAACTTGATGATAAGTTGCATTTTATTGAGGAACCTGTAGAGATAATGGATAGGGAAGTTAAGAAGTTAAAGCATAGTAGAATTCTGATTGTAAAGGTGAGATGGAACTCTAGACGTGGGCCAGAGTTTACATGGGAACGTGAGGATTTCTTTAAGGACAAGTATCCTCATTTGTTTAGGAAGGATTAAGCGCCGCGGACGTCGCTTCTTTTAAGAAGGGGGGGATGTGACAACCCAAAACCGAGGTCATTGCTTAATCTTATTTTACGATTATTTTTGAAATTTTTGGATGAGTTTGAATGATATTTATTTTTGGAGGTTTAAGTTTAAACCGATGTTGGAAGGTTTATATTTTATATTTATTAAGTATAAGGAGTATTAGCAAGCCTGATGTCGATGGATGCCAAATATTTTACGTTTATTTGTCGGTTGTTCGATTTTTATCAATTTTGATGTTTTATTTTAAATGACGTGTTAAGTCGATTCGAGAGTCGATATTATTATATTTGAGGTACGTTTTAAATTTTTAAAAGTAACTTTATGAAACCCGAGCCCCGTAAATATTTTCAAAATTCACTAATAGTTATTTCCCACTTTTTAGCTAACTATTTTCATTTTGAGTCACAACTATTGTTATCCCTCATGCACTATATAAAAGCCTAAATTAATACACACCACCTCATAATCTCCACTAAAAATTTTTCATCCTCTCTCTTCTCTCTCTTATTTCTGTAACATCACCACCACCCTAAAACACCACACATTTTCAATTTTAACTCAATTTTCATGATGATTTGAGACAAACTAAAGCAAGACCCACTCTTATAATTGATCAAGGATCATTTTGGTATAAGAAAATCTTACATGCAAGGCATTTTTATTTTTTTTTATGTTGGTAGGCAGAAACCATGATCATGCATGGTGTTCTTGCCATGATCAATGGTGATTGTTGCAAGAATCTTGTTAAAAACTTCATTTTGATTCAAAGGTTTTAATTTTGATGATGATTTAGATGTTATGGTTCATATATGTTGATGTTAGGGTATAGGAATGAATATTTCTATGGTTGGTTTTGATCAAAAAAGGTGATTTTGTGTAAGTTTTTAATGGTCATTTACAACAGTAAGTAAACAGTAAAATCCAAATTTTTATGTTTTGAAAATAGCTTAACTTATAGCCTATCGTTGTAGATAATTTTATTAGCTTTGATTTGATATAAGGTAGAGCTTCTAGCTCCAAACGAGCGCGAAGTTATGATGTTTCGATTGATCGTGTACCGGGAGACGAGTATCGGCACTACATATAGTTGTTGTCGATATTTGGATCGAATCTCGGGGACTCTAAATGGAAGTTTTGAAATATTTAACCTACTTATAATGAGGTGTTTACCTTAGAGGTTGAGTTTACTTTAAAACCCGAGTGTCGGTTTTGTAAACGGAGTCGTTTAAATAAGTTAAAACGGTTGTATGAAAAATTAACGTAAATCTGTCCGGATTTTGTAGTTAGAAGATGAGTCGGGTAAAGGACTTTAAAAGTAACTTCATTTGATAAACTTGTAGGAGGACTTTCTATATATAGTAAGTTAGTTTATCGAGTCGTTTCATAAACGATTGATAAGTTTAAAAGGGGTAAATAAGCTAGTACATGTAGTATGTACCGGCGGACTTTGTTAAAAAGTGTAAAATGGTAAAGCAAATGTGTAGTAAAGTATAATGAAGTTATTTATATCGTTTTCTCTCGAGTTTATCGTGATTTTATGAGTTTGAGTTTGATGTTGTTATATATGATTTATTTCTCGAGTCATTATTAATGAACGCGCCTTATTTGATAGGTAGCGGTTCTCGTGTTTGAAAGGCATCCATTATCATCGACGATCATCTCGCTAGATCTCTTATAGTAAGGTGAGTCTGTAGCCTCGCTTTTTATGCTAGCTACTAAATGTTTTATACACGCGAGGGGGATACATGCTATTTGAAAATAAATGAACACAAGTCATGAGTAATTGTTGGACCCGAATGTTGCCTAAAGTTGATTACATTATATTGAGTACCTTGTTGCTAAAGACCCTAAATTCATGAGCCGTTAACTATCTTCTGACTTGATGTTGTGAGTCGGGAATAGCCGCTTATTCTAATGATACTACTATTGGGTTGACCACCCTATCTGAGACTAGGGCATTACGTTAAGTAACCTGCTGGGAAGGATAATTTTACGTGAATAAGATTGTGGTATTCTAGCAACTAATACCCTAGAGGGGAAATAGTTTTATTCTAGTCATGCCGGCATTTGGCGTGGGTGACTATTTGGTTAAGGGGTTGGTGTCATGAGCTTAAATACAATTTTTATTATTGCCTTGAATATAGATTGTGTGTACGACAATTCTATAAATGATTATGATTGATTTTCTTCTTGTGTTCAAATGTGATTTGATAAACCTATAGACTCGCTCAACATTATTGTTGACTTGTTTTAGCATGTATTTCAGGTAATAGGAAGTGATGGAGCAGGGAGCTTTGCTGTGGAGGTTGTGGCTTGGCTTTTGGAAGAATGTTTGTCTAAAAACTGTTTCTACCCTTTACTGTTGAACAATTTACTTTATGTTGATGTACTTTACTAAACTTGTTAGTTGTTGGTCGAGATCCATGGGAACTAAACGCTTTACTCTGGTGTTGTTTTAGTACAATCATGGGATGAAATTTATGTTTTAGACCTATTATGAAAATCTTGTTTATATTTATGTGTAAACGTCTCACTTTTGAGTCGTTCAATATACCTTGTGTGATGATGCTTGTGTCTAGCACCCAATTGTGTATTTCCGCTGCGCAATGTAAATTGGGGGTGTTAGATAGTGTCTACTGAAAGATATTCTATAGACAAAGTTTCAATCATTGGAGGACTCTCCCTTGTTCAGAAGAAATATTTCCGAGACCTAGTTCTTTGAAGACAACTGGAGAGTTTTGGACACAAGGCTCAGGTTGTTCATTAGCTTCATTTAACTGATCATTTTGATCATTTGTGTAAGCTTGTTGATAATTTTTGTCATTTTGATAATTTGGGGACTGATCATCTTGAGACTGATCATTTGTGTAAGCCATCAGTATTTGATATTGAAGGATTTCCTTTTGTAGGACTTGTCATATCTTCAAATGGATCAATATGAGGAACTGGATTGTTTTTTTTGATATATTTGAGAAGGTTCATAATGTAGAAATTCATCAGATGGGTAATTGTGAGATTCATGAATATGAAGTTCATCATCTGATGGATTTTCAAATTTGAGAGCTTCAAAACTTTCATTGAAGTGATGTGAAAGGTTTCTTCAGTACATTATCTTCTTGTGTTGAAGACTCAATATGCTTTAGATAATAGTGAGTATCCAAGGAAGTAACCATCATCAGATTTTTCATCAAACTTACCAAGGTGATCCTTGTGACTGTGAATGAATACTAGACACATAAACACATGTAAGAATGAGATGTTTGGAATTCTCCCCTGAATTCTTCATAGGGATTCTTCATGTGTCTATTCACAATTATTGATCTATTTTGAGTGTAGCAAGCAGTGGCTACAGCATCAGTCCAAAAATGTTTAGAGAGAGCTAATCCATCAAGCATTGTTCTTGCTGCTTCAATAAAAAATTTGTTGCTTCTTTTGCCACACCATTTTGTTCAGGTGTGCAAGGTGATGAGAATTTTTATGATATTCCTTTGTGATCACAGAACTTGATCAGTATATGATTTTTGAATTCAGTGCCGTTGTCAGTTATAAGTTGTTTGACATGAGTGTCATTTTGATTTTCAACTCTTTTGATGAAAGACATGATGGCATATGGTGCATGGCTTTTCTTTGTCAGAAAAATATACCCATGTGTACCTAGATTACTCATCAATAATGACAAGTGTATATTTTTCATGACAAATGGCCCTAGGTGATACTTGGCTAAATAAGTCCATGTGAAGGAGATGAAGACTTTCTTTGATTGAGAAAGTTTGTTTTGTTTTGAAATTGGCCCTATGGTGCTTCCCTTTTTCACATGATGAGCATGATTTGTCCTTGGAATAGACAAGTGAAGGGAGACCAATAACAAGATTTTGTTTTGCCAGCTGAGTGATTGTTTTGAAATTTAGATGTGAAAGCCTTTTATGCCAAAGCCAGTTGGTGATATTTGAAACTCTAGCAAAGAAGCACGTCTCTTGAGTAGAGCTCATGTTCATGATATAAACATCTTTGACTCTGGGAGCAATCATCACAATTTCATGATTGGGATTGAAGATTGTACCTTTCTTTTCATCAAAGAGGACTAGGTATTTTGCATCACAAAGTTGACTGATGCTGATGAGGTTATGCTTCAATCCATTGACATATGCTACCCTTGAGAAAACTATACCATTGCATTTCACTGAACCAAATCCTTTAGTAGAAGCTGATGAGTTATCAAAAAAATACTACTTTAAGACCTGGTCCCTCCTTTTACTTTTGTAGATGACTTTTGGTTCCAGTCATATGCCTTGAGCAGCCACTATCAGGTACCAAATAGGCTTCTTGAGATCATACTACACAAGTTAAGGAAATGGTCAGTTTTGTTTTGAAACCCACCTTTGATTGGTGGGTGTCTTAGATCTAGAAGTTGTTCTAGATCTAAAAGGCCCTTTTGATGAGGATGATGAATAGGATCGCTCAGAAGAAGAAGGAGAGGTTTGAACAACATTTTCCTTTTTATCTTGAAGGTTTCACCTCTTTTGAAACACTCTATATGATTGTGATCAGATGTAGTGTGGAAATTGCTTTCACAACATTTGGTAATAGAGTTTGGGTTCCTAGATTTGATGCCTTTTCTGAGAGAGGTTACTCGATTATGTCCATGAGTGTCATGGTCATAACTTCTACAGATGTTACAAACAGGGTAATAATGACAGTCATCTGAATGATGATTATTCATACCACAATGAACACATGGTGGGAAAGGCATGTTTCACCTAGAGTGGGATACCTCAGTGTTATGAGCATCAACACTAGTTTTAGCAAGCATATACTCAGAATGTTCACAAGTGTGATGGTCAGTTCTCTCACATTTGGTACAATAAATCACATTAAGGTAAGTTTCAGTTAGATGGTTGTTTAGACCACATAACTCAGAAGCCTATTTGAATTGTGTCTTGTATCTATAATGAGAAGAGTTTGAGGGTTCATCTCTGAATCGAGTTGGTGTTTGCTGTTACCTGAGTTGTAAATTAAGATCATTGATCTCTTGCATAACAAGAGACATTCTCTCATCTTCCTCAGATCTAACATTATTCAGTTTATTTGATGAAACTAAAGAAGTAGTCCCCATATGTGAACCTTGAGCAGAAGCTGAAGAATTTTTTTGATGTGTTGATTTTGACATGCTTAGGAGCACTACTTTTGTGTGTTGTGTGAGATTTGATGATTGACTAGATTGATTTTGGACCAGTAGAGGGTTCAACACCAGCTGGTTTCTCTAGGGGAGGAAGTAGGGTGCTTACTAGAGTCTCTGAATCATCATTTGAGTCATCTTCAGTAATTGAAGACTCAACAGGTGCTAATGAATCAACACTTGCATGAAACTCAGGAAGAAGTATACGTCCAGTGTCATGGTTTGGTAAATTCTCTTCACCTGACCTTACAATGTCAGGGATCGAGCTACCTTCCTCATTAGAGGCTTTGACAAAGACATTATCATGGGAGTTGGTGCTGGAGGATTCTTCAGCACTAAGCATTTTACTTTTTTGAGAAGGAATTTGTTCATTGATGCATTGAATAACCCTATCAGAGTTTCGAAGCCATGATTTAACAATATCTTTTGCTTCTTTTAGTTCAACTCTTAAGGATTTATTTTCATCAATGATTTTAGTGTTTAACTGTTGAAAAGTAAGTATATCAAGTTTAGGCTCTTTTAGCTCTATTAACTTACTTTCATGATCTTCAAGTTTAAGAACAATTTTATGATATTTTCAAGAAGATTGTTTCTTTGTTCTTCAACGAATTTTAGATCAATACACAGGTGAACAAAGACAAATTTAATTTCATCCTTATCTTCTAATTTAAGAAGAGTTTGTACCCTTTTATTATAATATTGACCCATTCACCATTTCTAGCACTTTCTTTGGCTACAACATTTGAATTTGACCCTTTGTCATCAACAAGTGCCATCAGCACTTTCACATTCACCATTTCATCATCATATAAAGACACTTCTTCTTCATCCTATTCATAAGCTTCAGCAACAAGTCCTTTGTTCTTTTCTTGCTTGGTGGACTTTGAGGATGAACTTTCAGTACTCATGAGAGCAAGTCTTGCCTTGATTTCCCTATATTTTGCCTCAAAGTCTTTAGCTGGTCTAAGTTCAGCCCTGTGTTGCTGAAAAGAAGATGAAATAGTTTGTTTTTGTTGAAATAGAGATGGACCAGATGGTCTGGACTGAGTTGGTGAGGGATAAGAAGGAATGGATATTTTGGAATAACAATCCTTGGTAAAGTGACCAGGCATTCCACATTTAAAGCACACAGTGTCAACTGTAGCTTTTGTAGTGCTGGAGAACTTGCCTCCTTTCTTAAAGAACCTTCTAGACTTGGTCAAAAGAGCTCTTTCATGAAATTCCTCTTGAAGGTCATTCAAATATTCCTCACTAGTTCTAGTGTCTTCTTCATCATCAGGACTATCTTGGTAGTCCTGAATGAAAACTTCACTGAAGAAGGCTGTTGACAAGGGTGTTGATTTCTAATTTTAGTCTTCCAAAAAGAGAAGACAGATCATAATCTTTAATGTGATTAGCATTTCTCAAGCTTTGCCAAAAACTGAGCCACTTCTTTGGCAATGCATTAATAAAAACTGTGTTGATTTCTAATTTTGAAAGTTCAACAACATTATTTACCAATTCATTCATCAGAGCTTTATATCTGGTGAAAGTTTGAGTAAGGCTTTCCCCTTCTTTGTTTTGGAAGGTGTAGTATTGAAGCTTTAAGTCCATTATTCTTGTTTCTTTCAAATCAGAGGGTACCTCATGATATAATATAAGTTCCTCCCATGTAGATTTAGTTGTTTTGTGTAGAATATTGATAATCAATGAATCTATGAAGGGGTTTGTTGATTTCTAGAGAGAGAAAGTTAGAGAGAGAAAGTGAGAGAAACTATGTGTATTTTATTAAATAGAAACTAGGAAATGACAACAACCAACCCCTTTCCATGGTGGAAAGGGGTATTTATAGTTCCAAGCAAACATGGGCTTGGGCCGGTCCATGACAAGCCCATGGACCGGTTCTTACTTAAGTTAATAAGTAACTAATGACTATTTTCTAACTACGAGCTATTACAACATAAATATTATTGTGGAGTGACCGATACTTCTAATATACGTAAAAACGTATTTCTAACAATCTCCCCCTAAGGGAGGTCACTCCACGTTTACAAAATTCTAAACCTAGCATACTATACTAAGTCTTCGTTCTTTAGCTCGTAGTCTTTTCTTCTTTTCTTTCTTTTGTTGTGAATATGTTGGTTTGATCTTTTTGGCTTTGGCTTGAGAGCATTGTTCTTTGGCCTTTCACGTGCGATCTTTGCCTCTCTTGTGAATTTGCCTTCTCGTGACTCCATGTTCCACACACTTATGTCTTTTTGTTGAATTCTCGAAAGTTTCAGAGTTTGGTACAGCGGAAGACTTTATCTTGTACTTTCTTGAATTTTTGTTAAACTTTGATGCAGAAAGACATAAGCATGTGGGAACGACTTCTACAGGTACACCGCAACACCACCGTCTTCACTGGTACTCAGCAACGCCACCGTCTTCAACAGGTACACAGCAACGCCACCGTCTTTAACAGGTACACAGCAACGACACGAATAAAATGGCTTTGAACATTTTATTCTAATTCGGTAGCATTTTACCTCCGGTCGGTGAAGACTGTTGGACGATATTAGATATCGTACCCGTGACGGATAGTTTCAATTAAGTAACTTCCTGACAGGATTTTGCGGGTAAACCCGTTCTCTTTATTCGACCGTCCAAAGCTGACTGCGAACATAAAGAGTGAATCACTTGGATAAATTATCCTTGTGATTAGAAGCCGTTAATTCATGAAACCTGGAACAAGTGAATTTCAATTAAGATTTTCACCATCGTTGCTTTCCAGTTGTCACGAGCTTAATTCATAAAGAATCTTGCACGTCACCTACCAAGTGCTGTTTGATGTTGACACTAGAAGGATTTCCACTCGTCACTGTGAACAATAAAGAGTCACTCTGAGTGTTCTGGCAAGATCATATGATAATGCGAAGAGGCCTGGAACGAGTTTAAGTTCAATTAAGAATTAAACCACTGTTACCTTCCAGTTTTTCACAAGATTGGTTCTAAAAGAACCGCACGTGTAACCTACCATGAGCTTGTTTGATGTTGGCTCAAGCAGGATTTCCATCTTCATTGTAATACTTACGTATTACTCGGATGTTCTGGCAATATTACAGGAATATTGCGTAGGACTCATGAAAATCTCTTACTTTTCACAGTGTGTGAGAAAGCAAGGAATAAATGGAAAGTGTCCTAATGAGACTTTTGATGATCTCTTGGCTCTAGACTCGATTGTGCGTTTTGATTTAGTGAGCGATGGCTGGAGAGGAGTGCCACCTTTTCAATACCAGTCTATTCGGAGTGAATAAACCAATAGATAACGTGTTGATCTCCGTGTGATTAAAACAAATACCTTTTGAGAGATATTTGAGTTAGCTGGGAAGGGTTGTGCATTGCATCACTGGGTCCATGATGTCTTTCTTCAATACCGAGAATCATTAGCAAAAATGACCTCAATAGCATATGTATTGACCCGGTTTCTGCCTAAAGTTGTAAGGAGGGCTTCTTTCTTTACACCCTTTATCTTTACATTTCTTTTTCATTCTTCAACCCCTTCAATGCTTACCAATACGTCATCACTAGCACCTTGTTGTGATTGTTCCAGTGCTAGCTTAAGTACTTGGTCGGCATTCAGCTACGTTCACATTCTTTCTCCATCTTTCCTAGGACTTCTAATTCTATCTAGGGAATTGTCCTTGGGAAGATACCATCGGCTCTGATGAATCATTGGACTAAACCTATTCCTACCACCCTTTTGTCACCACATCCGTCGTGAATTAAGCGTGTTTTGGGAAGGAATTGCCACCATGAAAAATCATTGAAAATCACCTAAAGTACTTGTGATATTGAAATCAAAAGTTTTGTACCTTAGGTGTTTTGTTCATAAAAAACGCTCCCCCTTAACACGTGCTTTACACATATTAAGTTGGATAATCGTTAATTCTTTTTCATCTTTTAGCCAAGTATCACTTACGTCTCCTTAATCCCATTTTCTCCCCTTATCCAAAATGTTAACCATTAATATTTGGGATATTGAATGGATTAACCGGTCTTTGGGTAAAAATGAAATCGATGTTTGGCCATAGAACAAGTTGTTGCTCCCCCTTAATTCAATAAGGGATAGTTGTAGTGCTTTAGTATGATATATTTTGAAAGATTTAGAATCTCGTGAGAAATTCTTGAAAAATTATCATACCTTAACACTACATCAAGCCATTAAAGCACATTATTCACAAATATACATATTCACAATTGAAAACCAATATAAAGTGGACCTGAAATGTACGACCCATTAGATGGATCGTTGCAGTAGCTTGTGGTGCACTAAATACGGTCTTCCACCAACGAACCTTTCCAAGCTCCTCATCAATCTACGTTCACGGAGCTTTTGATCAATCTTCTTGATCACGTACTTTGCCATCTGCCGGTAACCCGGATGCCAATCCTCCGTCATCTCTGGCAAAGTCCCACCCGAGTTCAGATGCTCCAACTTTCCTCTGACTTGTAGAAGGGTTCCATCACTGTACTTGTGGAGCTCACCCACCCTCATAAACTTCATCAAACCTCGACTGTTCAAGTAGAAAATGCCGTAATTCGGGACAGAAATGCCGGTATAAGGACATCTTTCTACATGTTGAGGTAGCACTTGATTCACAGGACGGGTTAAGTTGAGCTTCCTTTGATAGCTTTCGACTCCCAACTGAAGATCTTCAACTCGTGACTTGATGACAACGCTTCGTGTGAACATACGAAGTGCTGTATTCAAAGCAATCAGATCTTCACGAGGAATATGTGTGAGTTGATCTCGGGTCATCAGAAGCAGCATATCTTCGATATCCTCAAGGCGAATGATGGAAAAATCTCCTTGCTGGATTTTGTATTCCCTGTCATCCTCCCTTTTCAAGCGAATCTCCGTCACATGATAATAGCCGTTCTTGGCTTCAGTTTTCATTCCTAAGATGCTGGAGATGCGGATGTCGGATCTAACATTGCTTCCAGAATTGACCAAGCAGCAACCCCTGTACGCCCTTCGGACTCGTTCGTCCCAATGAGATGCACCTATGACAGCATACATATCATAATTACGATTCATTTTTGGGACCCAGAGTCGATTTACCTTTTCCTCGATAAAGGGTATTGTCCCCCAGTTGGCAGCTTTCAGCAAGGTCAGGGAGGTTGCGTACTTTGATGACCCCTTCAGTAGATACACAAGATCATTGGTGACGAAGAAGTCAAGAGCAATCTGATTATCTTGAGCAGGATCCATTGGAGGTGGAGCTCTTTCTGATTCATGAAGACCTGGCCGTTGAACGGTATTCAGAGCCTTCAGGATCTCATCGGCATAGTACTCGAACTCCATTCGGGTTAATCGGGTTTTGGCACGCAGTCTCTTATCTTTCAGCGCTTTCTTCACCAAGGATGGAGTAACCGAAGTCTTATACTCATGAGCAAAAAATGCACATAAGTCAATCGGACTTCGGATACGGAGATACAACACATCTTTGTCAGCGTCTGTGATCGGATCATATTGTGCTGCTGCCGTGATCCAAGCCTGTGGTGGTGCAGTCTCGTCTATCTCCAACGTGTCTGCCCAGTCTCGTATGCTTGGTTCCGGGACCGTAGATTGTTGTACTTGTTGTTGAGGAGTAGAAGTGCGAACATCTGTTGGTTCAGTTTCAGGCATTTCGGCAGTGTCGTGAACTGGTGAGTGTTGTACAGCTTCGGGTTCCGTCACTGATTCTGCAATCGCAGGAGCAACAACAACAGAACTAATGGGGTTAGTGGTAATAGGTAAAGATACAGCGATAGAGGTACCGGGAATCGATGACGCTGTAGTGGCATTCACATCGTGGCGCCACTTAGTTCGTCTTGATTCCGATGATGTAGATTTGTCCTTCTGCGCTGCATCTTTCTTGGACTTGGTTCCAGTCTTAGCAGTATTCTTGGAGCTGGTAACCTTGTCTCCCTCTTTCGGCTGTTCACCCCCATCATCATCCTGATTGTCATCCCCGTTACTACCCCTAGCACTCTCCTGATTCCCATCACCACCATCATCGCCATCATCATCATCCTCATCCTCGTCATCATCATCCTCATCTTTATCCTCATCATCACCATCATCGTCATCCTTTTCCTCTTCTTCTCCTTCTTCTTCCTCTTCCTCTTCACCAGTACCCTCTTCCTGCTCACTTTCTTCCCTTTCCTCTTCAGGTAGAATGTGATAAGGTACCACACTTCCAAACGTTTTGAATAACCTATCATCCTCCTTGATAGCGTCATTCAGGGATTTGTATAGAGCCCGTTGAATCCTAGACTTATCAAACGACCCAAGTTCCACCATACGAGCCTTAAGGATCTTCTTCAATTCAAAATCCGTTAGGTCATAAGCAATCTTGTAGGCGGCTTCTGAAGGATTGGATGATTTGATCATCAAGTTGTCAGCAGCAAGTGTCTTCAACTCATCACGAAGTTTAGGCATTAAGGATTTAACGGATTCTTGCACTCTTTCTTTCACAGAGGCTTCAAGTGCTTCTTTTTGCTCCTTATATTTATCCCTCATCGCTTGAAGTCTGGTAATACGTGCAGCATGCTTATCAGCCTCAGCCTGCTTAACCCGAGCTAGTTCTTCTGCATGTGCTTTTCGAGTCAACTCCATATCTGAAGCGAACCTAGCAATCATCTCCTCTTGAGCTTTCCTAGATGCTTCTTCACTTTGAGCTCGTCTTTGCAACTCTTGGCGAAGTTCATCCATTTCTCGTTTGTGAGTATCCACATGTTTGTCAAACATTTCGGCCATCACTAATGCAGCCATTGCAGATGTTGCAGAGCTGCTCTGGGTTGATTGAAGAGGCTCGGTTGTTACTGCTGTACTAAGGATGGGAATTATAGGTGGTGGAAGAAATGGTGTTGAAGCCGGTCGGGTTGGTAAGGGTTGTATGATTGGAGGTTGAGTTGCTAAGGGTTGAGTTGACACCATGATCGTGGGAGCAATAGACTCCTTTTCCACACTTGCTGAAATAGGGATTGATGGCTCCTTCGAAGTGGAATAATGTTCAGGTGACCCAAACTCATCAACATCATCTGGTTCTACGTACTCATCCTCAATATCTACCCTTGCACCTGAACCACTACCGCCAGTATCTTTCCTACTCCTTTGAATAGCAATCTTCATCATTTGTTTCTCGGTTTTATCAAGAGTAGGATCAACAATGTCTTCTTCGTCACGTAGACGCATCTCATCAGCCTTACCCTTTCCCTTCTTACCCTCTGTCTTCTTCTTCTTGGTTTCGGGTTCAGGTAACGCAGCTGGTTGTTTGCGTTTACCTTTACTCTTAACCGTTGTGGATGAGTCTTCTCCAGTTTGAAGGTTTGCTTTCAGCCTCTTGATTTCTATCTGCAGTAGCTTGTAATCAGCAGAACCTTTGATTTTCTCAGATAGAAGGTAATCAGGAATAGGACCCGGAATCACACCAATAGACGGTCCTTCATGCCTCAGATCTACAATATCATCAGCTTCTTCAGTGTGATAGCGACCTGCTGCACGCCTATCAATAGTAGCATCAATATTCATAAAATAATTTATGATAAGCTTAATAAACCGAGGATAAGGAAAGAAGTTTGTCTTCAGCTTCTTGTTGTAGAAGAGTTGAAAGGTGAATTCTTCCCATATCAACAAAGCATAATCTGAATTTGCAGCTTTGTACATGCCATAGAAGAGGTTTATTATAGGACTGCGCAGTGCATCATGGCCACTCGTTTTTGGTGTAAGACATTTACTGAGAATACCCATTAATGCTCTCCAAGGTTGTCCTACCTTAGCAGTGGTAAACTCAGACGCAACTCGTATTTCCGGACATCCAAGTGCGTCAAATAACTCCACGAGTTCATCTTTAGTAGGATCCCTCGAGAATGACATACCTTTGGGTGTATCCCGTATACCAAGAATCTTACGGAAGTCTGAAACTGTGAGTGTCTGCTGCTTGTTGTCGATGGTGAAGGTGATCTTGTTTGAAGTGATTTCCTTGGTACCCCAAAATTCATACATATACTCATACGGCACCGAGGCTGTACTCCTAAGGGCGTTCTTGAAATGAGAGTTATCGAGGATGGCTATGGCGACCTTAAAACCATGGTGAGTGGATTTTGAGACTTGCTTCAGCCGGTAATTGTTGGGTATAAACTTAAGTGTTCGTGCTTTAGCAATATCGGCTTCTCTAGATTCTTGGATTGCTTGTACTGTTGGATTAGTCATTGTATCTGCTTAAGATAAGACATGAAAGGTTGATGCACAAAAACATATAGATATATATCATTCTTACTTCTAAGCATAACACATTTCATAGGATAAAACAACAAGTACATATAGCATGCAAACAATAATAATCAAACAACTCTTCATTTGGAACTTTTCCTCATTCGGAACTTCTTCATCCGAAAGTTCTTCATTCGGAACTTCCTTCATCTGGAAGTTCTTCATCCGGAACTTCCTTCATCCGGAAGTTCTTCATTCGGAACTTCCTTCATCCGGAAGTTCTTCATTCGGAACTTCCTTCATCCGGAAGTTCTTCATTCGGAACTTCCTTCATCCGGAACATTCCTTCATTCGGAACTTCCTTCATCCGGAAGTTCTTCATTCGGAACTTCCTTCATTCGGAAGTTTTTCATTCGGAACTTCCTTCATTCGGAACTTCCTTCATCCGGAAGTTCTTCATTCGGAACTTCCTTCATTCGGAACTTCCTTCATTCGGAACTTCCTTCATTCGGAACTTCTTCATTCGGAAGTTCTTCATTCGGAACTTCCTTCATCCGGAAGTTCTTCATTCGAAACTTCCTTCATTCGGAAGTTCTTCATTCGGAAGTCCTTCATTCGGAACTTCCTCATTCGGAAGTTTTTCAAGAAAAAATCCTTCATTCGGAAGTTCTTATCCATGTTCATCCGGAACTTTTACAAACGAAACTCAGATGATTATTCTAGCGCGTTTGTGAGTTTCTAAGGCAAACTAAGGCATTTAAACATCATATCATACAAAACCGCATAAAACCCACCACAAATCCTTAGTTAATTAACCCTAATTTAATCATAAACCCTAAGTGGATTAAACTGATTAATTGAGCACTGTTTAACAGAATTATATGATAAGTAAGGTGGATTTAGAAGTTAAAATATTGATGTATATACCTTATTTAGTCGAAAGAACAGGATCCAGATGGATTAAACGAATGATTTGATTTCTTGTGTGTGTGTGTAACAATGGCGGCAAAGATGAAGATAAACAGTGAGAAGGAAAGAGGGGGCGGGGGTGTTTTATTTGACTTAGGTCAAAAATTTGACATGTTTCAACAAATAACACTTTAGTCCCTACATTTTCTCATTCTTTTCCTTTTTGTCTAAAATTTTCATTTTTCTTATCCCTTGTTTAACTTACACACATCTTAGCAAACACAATTTATTAGCATATTTCCAAAATCTAAAAGCCATGCCTATCACTTAG
Organism: Glebionis coronaria; assembly: GCA_025667525.1. Classification (NCBI taxonomy): domain Eukaryota; kingdom Viridiplantae; phylum Streptophyta; class Magnoliopsida; order Asterales; family Asteraceae; genus Glebionis; species Glebionis coronaria. The sequence continues at coordinate 24,492,009 of CM046880.1, forward strand.
AACGAACACAAGTCATATTCTAAAGCAAAACCACTCAATTACCATGTAGCCCTTAATTTTCACAATCACTTTTGAAAATCAATTTAATGACGAAGATGATTTTAATATTTTCTCCCCCATAAACGATGACCCGTTTTCTATTTAAAGAGCTGTAGTCATTGTTTAAAGAGTCAAATATTGATGAAAGCATTTCCAATTTTTCTCTTGAAAAAGTTTGATTCGTGGTGTCAATAAGATTTCTCTTATTTTAACAAATTAATGCACTGAGACGTACACAAATTCGTGTTAGACCAAGTTATAAAGTAAACTTGATCCCTTTGCATGATTTGGCTTGTAAATCACGCCCGAGAAAATTAATTCCCGTTCTGAGCCAACGTTTTCCAAGGAAATACGTGACTTTAATATGAAAACCGGGTTGCAGTCAGAAATAACTACAAGCCATAATGGGCATGTTTTAAAAATGTACAACTTTTATACGGACTCTATTTATGGCACCGTGTCAATATTAATCGACATTTCTAAGGCCGTAAATATTACCGTACTAAAAGACATGCCCGTTTTAAACGAAAAATCTTTTTGGTTTTTCTTGATTTTATAATTTTTATGGTTTTTCTAGGTTTTATATTTTTTATGGTTTTTCTTGGTTTTATATTTTTGTATTTTCTTTTTGTGGTTTATATATTTACTATAATATACATGATCACGAACAAAGGATACTCTGAATAGTTTACCACGACTATTCAGCTGATTCTTCTGCCAACTCTTTGAGAGTCGCTGGAGTGAATGATTTCATGCCAAGCTTATCAATCAAAAACTCGATTCGTCCTCGATCTAAGGCTTTGGTGAACATATCCGCCAGCTGGTACTCAGTAGTGACAAAATATAGCTCGATCACTCTGTTCTCCACCTGCTCCTTAATGAAATGGTAGCGAATGTCTATGTGCTTGGCCCGGGAGTGTTGAACATAGTTGCAGCAAAGGGCAATGGCGCTCTTGTTGTCACAATACATCGGGATTTTGTTAAATCCAAGACCGTAGTCAGTTAATTGTGATCTCATCCAAAGGACTTGAGCATAGCAACCGGACATGGCGATGTATTCAGCCTCCGTGCTTGATATTGCAGCGCTTTTCTGCCTTTTTGAAGACCAACTGATCAATCTATCTCCAAGGAGTTGTACAGATCCAGAAGTGCTACGCCTCGTGTCTTGACATCCAGCATGATCGGCATCTGCGTATGATATTAAAGCAATCGAGGAATCTTTCGGATACCATAGACCACGGTGAAGTGTTCCTTTTAGATACCGAAAGATCCTTTTCACAACATGTAGGTGATTTTCGGTAGGCCGAGCCTGATACCGGGCACACATGCATACAGCAAATTGCAAATCAGGCCTGCTAGCAGTCAGATATAGAAGGGTGCCGATCATCCCACGGTAAAGTTTTGGATCGACAATAGTCCCATTCCTATCTTCATCTAACTTGGATTTCTCCACCATTGGAGTGTCTACGGGGTCACAATTTTCAAAGTTATATTTCTTAAGAGATTCTAGAGCATATTTGGATTGATTAATAAAGATGCCTCTGGGATTCTGAGAAATCTGTAATCCTAAGAAAAATGAAAATTTTCCCATCATCGACATCTGAAAGCGTGTGGACATTATCTTCTCAAATCGATTTGACAATTCAATGTTAGTGGCAGCAAATATTATATCATCAACATAAATTTGTACCAGAAGCATGTCGTTGCCTTCCTTGAGAGTGAATAGAGTGGGGTCCACTTTGCCTTTGGAGAAGCCTTCCGACATGAGATATGTTGACAGGAGATCATACCACGCGCGTGGAGCTTGTTTCAACCCATAGAGAGCCTTCTTAAGCTTGTACACATGATTAGGAGACTCCGTACTGACGAACCCATCCGGTTGACTAACATAAACCTCTTCCCTTAGTTCACCGTTCAAAAATGCCGTCTTCACATCCATTTGATAGACGATCATGTTCATATGAGCAGCAAACGCAAGGAATAGTCTAATCGCCTCCAATCTAGCCACAGGAGCAAAAGATTCCTCAAAGTCTATACCCAAGGCTTGTTTATATCCTCTAGCGACCAATCTAGCTTTATTCTTCAATACCGCACCCATCTCATCAAGTTTAACCTTATAAACCCATAACAAAGTAAGGATGTTAACCTTGTCAGGGCGAGGAACCAATTCCCATACTTCAAGTCGTTGGAATTCGTTTAGTTCCTCCTGCATAGCTTCAATCCAAGATGATTGGGTCATAGCCTGCTGCCAATTTTTGGGTTCAACTTCAGAGAGAAATGCATCAAAGTAACAATATAGTGCACTCTCTTGTAATTGATGGCGTGTAGAGACTGGTCGATCTAGATCTCCAATAACATTCCTAATTGGGTGATCTTTTGTCCATTTAGTGCTATGGTTTTCAATCCTAGGTGGTCTGGAGTGAACAATAGAAGGAGCTTCTTCTGAGGTAGACGCGGCTGAAGGGTTTTCAGGGATCGCTACACCAAAGAAAGGAAGCTCTTGCAAGTGAGCATATTCCAAGTCGTGATCAGTAGAATCCTCTTCCACATCATTAGGCACAAGTAGGGGTGTTGATTCAGGTGTAGTTTGAGAATCACTTGGTGAAGGTGCATCCGGTTCAATGTGAATTGTAGATGCATTAGATAAAGGTTCATTAACTTGAGCAACCACTTCAGGTATTGGAGCAATTACTACAGGTGCTGGAACTTCATCAGTCGGGGGATCGAAGAATTCATCAAACAACGGTTGAAACAGTTTATCCCACTCGGGCCTTGATGGTGGTAAAAATGATGTAGAAGAAGGATTATTGGGAACTAATCCGGAACTAATAGCACCGGTTCCCATCTCATGAAGCGCGGGTTCAGAGCTGAGTTGCTCAGAAGCCATCGCTGTCAGCTCGTCGAAATCTGCGTCCATAGTTTCTACAATCTTGCCAAGACGACGGTTATAGATTCGGTATGCTCTTTTGGACGGTGAGTAACCAATGAAAATACCTATATCGGCTTTCGGTTGAAGCTTACCCAAGTTCTCACTATTGATGTTTGGATAACAAAGAGCACCAAACACATGAAAAAATGAAACATCTGGTTTACGGTCATGTAAAAGCTCATAAGGTGTTTTTCCATGGCGTTTCCGAAGGATAGAACGGTTTTGGGTGAAACATGCAGTAGAAATAGCCTCTGCCCACAAGAATAATGGAGCGTTCGCATAAATAAGCATGGTCCTAGCAGCTTCCATAAGTGTACGATTCCGTCTTTCAACGACACCGTTTTGTTGTGGAGTGCGTGCAGCGGATGTTTCATGTGATATACCAACTCCTTCATAATAATCACGAAGAGTCTGGTTGACGAACTCTGTACCATTGTCTGTACGAATACGGCGGACAGTGGTATTCAAACGTACCTGAATGAATTTCAGAAAAGTGATGATAGCCTTCGGTGCTTCATCCTTTGTACGTAGAAATCTAACCCATGTAAACCTTGAGAAATCATCCACAATTACCAGAATGAATTTCTTACCGCTCACACTTTCAGTTCTCATCGGCCCACAAAGATCCATATGCAAAAGATGAAGTTTTTCTTGATTAGTGTCTTCAGCTTTGGGTTTGTAAGATTTCTTGGTGCTTTTCCCCCTTGAACACGCGGAACATAAATGGTCCTTGTGAAATTTAAGCTTTGGAAGACCACGAACTAACTCGTTTTTAGCCAGATGATTAATAGCATCAAAGTTAAGATGAGATAATCTGCGATGCCATAACCATGACTTGGTCTTAGATGCTTTAGAGAGAAGACATACTGGAGAGGCGGCCATCATGTCTTGTAAGGACAAAGTGTAAAGATTTGCACCACGAGATCCCTTCAACAAATCTTTTCCTTCCAAGTTGCGGATGAAACAAGTGTGTTGTCGAAAAGCAACCTCAAGGTTGGAATCACAAAACTGTCCTACTGAGAATAAGTTATGACCAAGACCTTCTACATAGTATACCCTAGAAATCGTCACGTTTCCAATCTGATATTCACCATACCCCATAATCTTTGCTATATGATCATTCCCGAATTTAACCGTACCAAGAAACTTGCTGACGAAATTTTGGAGCATCGAGCGATTTCCGGTCATATGTTTTGAACAACCAGAGTCCAAATACCACAGGATGATTTGGACCACCTGAAAATATCACCACACAAAGACAATGTAGAGGTATCGGAATCTGAGTGTTCCTTGTTATTAGCAGGTACAGATTTAATAATCTTAGATTTGCTAACTCTAGGTTTCTTAGATTTCCTAGCCTTCTTCTTCTTAATTGGTGGTGTAGATTCTAGTTGGCTTAAATCCTGAGGTATTTCTTCACTGATAGGCACTATAGTGGGGGCAGACCTAATTAAAGGGCGCTGTTTCCATACTTGAGTGCGAGTGTTCCTAACTAAAGGACGCTCAGACCTAACCTCAATGGATGCATTCCTAGTTAAAGGGCACATTTTTCCATCTAATGTAAAGGTCCTACCAGTGGGACGCCATTGCCAGCCAACTTGGGCACGAGTTCTACCCGTTGGCTTCCATTCAAGACCATTCTTAATAGCATTCATTTCATTAACGTGATCAATCAGACACAAATCATGACGCTGAGAAAACAGACATTCATTACAATTCCAACAATTTAAATCAGAATTCACGAATGGTTTAGGCTGCTGCACATGCGCAGAGCTTTTAGTCTTAACATGATTCTTTTTATTTAAAACTGAACTAGCATTCCTATTGTGGACTTCTACTTTCTTCTTTGTGGCACTACTAGTGGAGGGCTTGATCTTAGCTTTCTTGAGTGGCGATCCTTTAGCCTTAGTAGTCTCTTTTAATCCTGTAGAAGGCAAAGTGGGAACATTAGCAACAGATTTTAAAGGTGTCTTACTTGATTGTGCCAATGACGGTTTCGCTCCTGGAGTCTTATTAAATGGAGTGACAGCAATGGGCCTATTATTAAGTAGTGCAGAACCTGGTGTACCTATGTATTGCAAATAAGCCAAGCAATATTGAACTCGCTTAATATATTCATGAGCCGAGTAATAGTCGCTACTTGAGGGATCTAAGGCATAAAGATCGTCTAAAATATCCCTAAGAAGATCGACATGCTTAATGGCATTCCTCATATAATCATCATAGATAACCGGGTTTCTCTTGTGAAGCGGATTCTTATAAAGCACTACTGACTTGGTTGTTGGAGCACTAGTGGACGGTGCAGAGTCGGTAGCTAAGTTATCAACAACTTCTTGTCGGGTGAGAAGAAGTGTCTCCTTTAACTCAGCCAAAACCATATTTTTGTCTATGAGCAGGATGTTCAAATCAGAGATTTCCTCGCACTTTTGGTTCAGTTGTTCAACAAAAGATTGTTGCTGTGCCGCATTAAAAGCGAAGCGTTCTTCTAGTGAACCATAAAGAGCGGATAATCCCTGTCTTGTCCGATCCATCTCCCCTAGAACAGACGATAGTCGAATTTCTAAGACTTGGTTTTTAGACTCTGCAGCCTCTAGTTCCAATTTTAATGTTTCCTTTGATGATACCTCTCTCTTCAATCTCATGATTTCTTCCTCTAATGTCTTAACAATTGCAATCATCTTGTCACTAGTCTCAACACCGTTTTCACAAACATTTGATATCAAAAGATTCTCATTTTGAGTTTGTTGCTTTAATTCTAAAGATATACAATGTTGTTCTAGTTGATTAAAGCGTTTTGAAAGTAAATTGTAGGAATCTTGTAGCTTTAAAAACTCAGCGTTAGATTCGTGACAAGAATGATTATCTACCTCATTTACAGTATCAGCAACATTTACAGAAAGATTACAAACATCATCACAAATATCCTCTCAAATATTCACAGCATCACAATTAATCATAGCGGATGTAAGCTCATTCGAATAATTAACATTTACAGTAGTAAGCACATCACACGAGATTACTGCAGACAAGAATCGGTCATATTCGGTTAAAATCTTTTCTTTTTCAACTAGTTGTAGTTCGTAAGCGGTGTCCATTTCATAAAACACTTTTTGAACTTCACCAATTTCAAACACAAGATTTTCCTTAAGAGATGCAAAAATTCCTTTTAGACTTTCGACAAACGGATTGATCTCAGTTTTAAACACCTCGTTCATATGTTCGAAAGCCCATTCTCCGGCGTTTAGGCCATTTGAAGTCGTACGTTCCAAAATGACCTTGTCAAAATTAGTAAAGTATTGATTAATCTCTTGCAAGTTTAACCATACAGTGCTAACTGGTGGAAGATCCTTTGGAATTTCCTTAGGACCTTCCATATTGACAAGTGTAGGAAAAGTACTAGGGTTTTCTTCATCTAATATGTAGGTCGGTGCTGTTATGAGATCTTTGTCCATATGGAAGCGAATTCTAAAATCCGTTTTTGCAAGCTCCTTATTCAATTTAAAATAATCACACTCGGGATATTTTGCCGAATTGTATGACCGATCCTCATCAACTAGATCCTTACTTGTTCGATCATCGGGAAAAACAATCGGGTCTAAAGCCAATCCTAATTGAGTTGCATTATAAAGTCTAGGACTATGTCTTAAAGCTTGTTTTGCATACCGTGGATTAGGGGGAAGGCCTTTTAGACGTGATAAGTTAAACTCTCTAAACGAAGCATCAAATAAGTGAACTAGTTGAGAAGCAGCGTATTGTCTTAACAGCAAGTAATCTAGACTTCTAATCTTATTAGTGGCATTAATCTCCATTTCATTCTTCTTAGACTCTAGTGATTCAAAATCCGTTTGAAGTTTTTGAAAATTAGTGACCACTAACTCCTTTTCTTGAAGTTCATTAGACAGATTTGCTCTTAAGTTTTCGATTTCTTGCAAGTGACCCATTTGTTTGTTTCTAAAGTGATCATATTCGAGATTAGTTAGAACACTAGACGAAGGCACTAGTTCCAAGGTTTGAACTTTCTCATTGCTTAAGGCAAGCTCATCAGACAAATTCTTATTCTTAGCTAAGGTTTCTAAGAGTGCAGCATTCAGTTGGCTAAGTAATGTAGCAGGAACCATGACCAAATCTTGTTGAGCAGGAGTAGGCGTATGCGAACTGGGTCCCGGTTGTGATTCACTCAAAGTCTGGGGACTCACATTGATATTGCTATCATTGTTTGTCTCCTCGTTTGAAGGACTCACCACCGAAGATTCATTCGAGTCAGCACTCTCTTGCACAACTTGATGTGGTTGAATACTAGCATCAGTGGTATTATCGGTGGTATTAATAAGTACCTCAGATCTCTTTTCTGGCCCTAAGCTGGAGATAGTTGCCATGAGAGCAGCCTTTGCAGATTGAAAGTCATCACAGTCGGAGTCATACGCATCAAGATCATCGGCTTGGTAAGCTGCATTCTGCGTAGTGACAACGACTTGTTCAGCAATCCCTGGGTCAGCAAGAAATGCAAGCTCCTCTTCATCAAGTTCCCTTCCTTGCGCCTGAGCATTTACCAGATAGATCTTTTCTGCAAACCACTATCCATCCCTTCTCCTCTTGGGTTTCTTACAATCCCTGGACATATGACCCTCTTCCTTGCAGTTGTAGCATGTAATCATTCTCAACTTGCCTGTATTAGCCCGTGGAGGATTGTTGACCATTGGAGCAGGAGCAGGATTGATCGTGCGAGCATTGGTTGATGTGGAAGGTCTCCCCTGATATGGTTGAATTGGCTGAACCATGACCCTGCCATTCTCAATAGTAGCTTGTTGACGAGAATTGGATGAATTCCTCAACTGATTGTTGGTAGGAGCTGATCCTCTGTATCCTCGTTTGCTTAAAGTTCTTGTGAGATAAGCAGACATAGTAGTTAGCACTTCAACTGGGTCAGCTCCTTGTTGGAATACAGGAACGGGGACTTCCTCATCATCACAATACAATGCTTGATCTGGATGAGCTGCATAATCAGTAGAAGGAATACTCATTTGATCAGGGTAGCTTGTTGGATATGCTGCATTCTCTTGATAAGAAGAATATGAAGGCTGAGCATAAGGTGCAACATTTGCTGGATGAAGTTGTGAAGCATACTGTGGTGAAGGTGCATTGAACCGATATTGTTGCTGATGTGAGGTGGGTGGTTGTGGTAGAATCGAGTATTGTGGGAAGGTTGGTGTCATATAAGGTGAAGGATGATAGGCTTGATGTCCCAAGATATAAGGTGTGTTGTTGTGTGACAAGCTTGGTTGATTCGCCATCAAAGCTAAGGAATCTGGGTACATACCGCGAGGAGAACGGTGCATAATCACATGCTTCTCATGCTGCTGAAGAAAAGCATAGATTTGATCTAAGTTGCACTTATGCAAATCCCGGGTTAACTTCACATCGGTAATATACTCACCCCATTCAGCTTGAGGTAAAGTATTCAAGAACTTGGTGTTAACCTGGAATGGAGCAATTACAAGATTGTATACATTCAGATCATTCATTAGAGTAGTGAATCTAAAGTAATAATCGTGTAGTGTTTCCCCTGGGCTGTACGTGAATCTATCAAACAGATCATACAGCTGACACTCCCTTTCCTGTTTGGTGAGAGACGTACCTTGTAGCAACACCTTTAACCGTTCCCATAAATCTTTGGCAACCGTATATTGACTAACCATACGATAAATATCATGCAGAAGAGCTTGGAGAAGTGTCTGTAGAGCCTTTTCATCAGCATCAGCAATGAGTTGTTGTGCCGGTGTGAGTTCTTCATATTCTCTTGGTCGAGACACGTTATTTGCCACAATGGTACCATAGTCGAGTGGACCATTCAAAATCGATTTGACCATAAGCCTTCCGTATGTTGGTTTGCCCTTCAAGTATTGCATCATACGGCCCTGCCATGCCTCAAACACCTCTTTGATAAGCATTGGTGGACGACTATCAGTCCCCGTTATGATCGAGATATCCGTAAGAGATGTCATCTGAGGCATTAATGAACTTGGATTCATTTTGTTTTCTTCAAAGAAACAGAGATTATCGGTTGATCGAGCAGTGAAGTAAAGTTTGTGAATTGTGTTAGGTTTTTGTTGTAAGGAACCAAGATTAAATCCTCTAAAAAATCGTCGAAAAAACAAGCAAAATCACCCTTGATCCGGAACTTCTTGATCCGGAACTTCTTGGTTCGGAACTTCTTGAGTCGGAACTTCTTGAGTCGGAACTTCTTGAGTCGGAACTTCTTGAGTCGGAACTTCTTGAGTCGGAACTCCTTGATTCGGAACTTCTTGATTCAGAAGTTGTTGATTCGGAAGTTGTTGATTCGGAAGTTTTTGATTCAGAAGTTGTTGATTCGGAAGTTGTTGATTCGGAAGTTGTTGATTCGGAAGTTGTTGATTCGGAAGTTGTTGATTCGGAAGTGCTTGATTCGGAAGTGCTTGATTCGGAAGTGCTTGATTCGGAAGTGCTTGATTCGGAAGTGCTTGATTCGGAAGTGCTTGATTCGGAAGTGCTTGGTTCGGAACCTTTTTGCTTGATTCGGAAGTGCTTGGTTCAGAACTTTTCTGGGTAATCAGAAACTTGTTCGAGTATGCACAGTCGAACAAAAAGATGATAAAAAACCCCGATTTTTACCAAATAACCCAAAAAGTTTTGAGCTTTCGACTAAAATAAGTAACAACTAATACTTATCTAATAATCCCAATCACCAAAACACCAAAAAACACCAAGAATCAAGATGATCTTCTTAAAGAACACAAATACAATCAAAAACTAAAAAACCACACAAATCACTACCTTAAATCACCCCATAGCTCTTGATACCAAATGTAGAATATTGATAATCAATGAATCTATGAAGGGGTTTGTTGATTTCTAGAGAGAGAAAGTTAGAGAGAGAAAGTGAGAGAAACTATGTGTATTTTATTAAATAGAAACTAGGAAATGACAACAACCAACCCCTTTCCATGGTGGAAAGGGGTATTTATAGTTCCAAGCAAACATGGGCTTGGGCCGGTCCATGACAAGCCCATGGACCGGTTCTTACTTAAGTTAATAAGTAACTAATGACTATTTTCTAACTACGAGCTATTACAACATAAATATTATTGTGGAGTGACCGATACTTCTAATATACGTAAAAACGTATTTCTAACATTTTGCAATTCACAACAAAATTCATTTGATCATCTAGAAGCACGGACATGATGAGACTTTTGAGACGCTGATCAAGGTTAGCAGCTTTTCTCTCATCAGCAGTCCAATGTGCTTCAGGTTTTATATTGTCCCCAACCATGGGAACAAATAGACCATTTTCAATGATTCTAAGTAATTGGGGTTCGATTCCAACCATGTGGACAAGGAATCTTTTATTCTAATTAGTGAAGTTTGCTACCTCTAGAACAGGAGCAACATTGAGTGCGACACCCCTGTACTCTAGGGTTTGTGGTATAACTTGAACCATGTTGGATCTTGATTTTAAAACCTTAAAATCAGTAGTTTAAAGAAAATAAGAGTTTAATGAATCAAACTGCTCTTATACCACTTGATGGTCCCGTTTAACTCGTTACTACTTATCAACCTTAAGTAGTAACTTGTTAATAAGATTCAAGTGATTTGTTTTATCAATTTATAAGAACTAAGAACAAATAAAACAAAAAATACCAATTAACTTTTCAACATATAGACTTTTATTAAAACTCAATAAAGAATCTATAATCCACTTTGTTTGCGGAATAACAAAGTGGTTGAATGACAATGTGGGTTGATCTCCTCTACTTAAACTTCTAACCAAACTTAAGAGTTTAAGTCTTAACCAAAACGTTCATATGATTTTCGCTATATGGTTTGGTTAATGTTGAGAGAAATGGTTGTTAGAAGATACTATCTTTCTAATCCAAAGGTTAGCCATTCCTCTCCATTATGCACTCCTTTTATAGGAGAAACATATTTAGGGTTCACATTGACATGTTTTCATGCATGTGTTTATCCAGTGGGTGGTTGATGCCCATGCTGGATAAACAGTACATAGTACAAATAACTAATCTAAGAATAGATAAAGGTTGTACTTATAGCTAACAATACGAGCAACTTTTTCCTACTTTGACTTAAAGTAAATCTTTTCCCGCCTAATGTAAACCTTCATAATACTTAAGTGTCTTCAGCATTCTAGAGGAGATCGACATCATTTAGTTCGGTATTGTCAAGCCAAACTAAATTGAAAGCTCTTCTTCAGGACTTGTTCTTCAGCAACTAGACTGTAACACTCTCAATTTTCGTATCGGTACAGCGGAAGGGTCTTTTAGAGTGTTACGGGATAGCACAATAACTCCAATCATAGACAACACATAAAAATGGTTGTACAAGGTTTAACATACATTCATTCGATAATAAGTTTTAAAGTGTACAACAGGTTCTAAATTATACAGGTCATTAAGTTTACAAAACATAGATCGAATGAACATTTTTATTATTATGTGGGCCATCAGAGTCGATCTCCATCCGGATTACCTTCAAGCACCTGAGATAAAAACATGCAAAAATCATATCAACGAATGCCGAGTGAATTCATAGAGTTTAATAAAACCGTTATATAAAAAATCGTTGAAATCAGAACACAAGTATAATATCAGAAGTAAGTCCTCGTATTGCTAGTCAGGCAATATATAAATCAAGCATACATCTTAAACCGTCCATGAGACCGTAGCCTCAATATTACCATTATAGGTAATATTATTATCGTTATTAGCATCAATATTAAATCGTATTGAAATACATTATGGATTATTATTAGCCGCATGACATTGTTACCTTACTATCAAAACAACGGGCCGCGAACCCGACAAACAATTTGCCCATCTAAGTTAGTGTGTCGTCACAAAAATCACGCTATGTAAATCTTCTCATACATAAATTCGCTTACCAATCAATGTGGTACGACGGGGATCAACCGTCAAGGCGCGAACTGGGGTGATCGTCCCCAAATAGTACTATCATATGCATAAGCGTCTACCAAATCCCGGTAGTTCACAATTCCTGCTAATGGGACTTTGAGTGACATAACCTAACTACTAATAATCCTTTTTATCTCGTTTATAGGGTCATAGCATCATTCGGGTCCATATCATTTAGCATACCATCGGGACTACTTGTGTTCTATTTTTATCAAAAACTAGCATGTTATCTCCCTCGCGGGTTTACAAATCATTTTATAAAACATTTAAAAGAGTGCGAGGCTATGAACTCACGTTGATAATGAAAGGCGGATTATCGGCTACGGGCGTGCTTCGGTCACGGAAACCTATATAAATAATAATCGGTCTTAGACTTTTGTCCAATGACTTTATCAAAATAACAAATATACATATGATGATTTTGTACATATGATGATGATCAAGTGGGTTTACATATTCTTATTTACTCATTTTAGTGTTTATGTATTGGTAACTTTTTACTAGTTTACTAGTTTTACCTATTTACATGTTTTAAGTCCAATAAGCTTATTATGAGTTCTTTAACTTGTATTAGTCCATTTTATACTTGTATTATCAGTATTTATACTTTACATGTTGGGCCCAAATGGGTTAAGCCCAATAAGTAATTTTCATAAGTGTTTAACTTATTTAGTTAAATTATTAGTCCAAATATGCTAACTTAGCTCGTTAATGTCCGTATGTCCTATAGTTCGGGTTTTATCAGTTTTACTTATATCAGATACTTATATATCAGTATATGACTTTTAAAAACATTACATTAGACGTGTTTGATCGTCTAAGTTTTAATTGGCGAAAAACGTTAATTTTACAGTAATAGCCGAAAAAGTCGTAAAAATCATGTTTATAGTTTTTATAACTTATAAATATTATTCAACTACCATTTTTATAAACTTTCCATTTATTTAACCTTATACACATTTATATAAATGAAATTCATAAGTTAGTGGGTTTTAATTTCACATTTTATACTATATTATTTGAGTGCTTATATAATAGTATTAAACATTAATTCTTCAAAATCTGATTTTTAGTTTCATCTTCACCATTTTTATCATATCTAGAGTTTTAAAATGAATTAGAAGCTCATTTTTGGATGGAATGATCTTCATATTATGTGCTAAAATTAAGTTAGATTTAGCTACTACTCATTCCATGTCTCACTATCCTTAACAGTCCCTACAAAACAGACTATTTAAATTAGCACACTCATCTTGTTTTGATCATATCTCACTCATTTTAATGATTCCATTACATGGCCAACTCTCACATGTGTATGACATCTTATACTTACTGTAAATTGATTCCACATTGCAAATTTATCAGTTTAAGTTTTGGTTACTTACTGTTTTTATACAGCCAACAATTTAAGCATGATTTTAGCCTTGTTTCTTATGGTTATTCATCTTTTTAAGCATATTTATCAACACTTGATCCCCACACAACATTTTTATCATCATATATTCATCATATACATATACAACAAGAAAGAAAATACATTTTATCTTTACAAAAATAAAAAGAGAAATGGAAAGGATGATCTTCTTTTCCAACCAAGATTATATCTTGTTTTTGGAAGACAACAACTTGATGAACACCAAATATATCTCCAAGATCATCAATAACCAAGAAAGTTTGTTGAAAGATTAGCCCTAGGACACAAGCAAATCACCTCCTTTGTTGTTAAAATGGCCACCAATCAATCAAGGCTTCAAGGGTTCTCCATAATATAGCTAGATAACAAGTAACTTGTGGCTAGAAAAGATCAAATGATGGTGTATGGTGATGGAGTGGGATGGCAATTATAGAGAGAGTGGGAGAGTTTTAGTTGTTTTTGCATGAGAGAAATGGAAGCTAATGGTAAGTATGAGTGATTTTGTGGTTAGTGGGATGAAGTAGCTTCATTTTGAAGCTTAAGTTTACAAGTGTAAACTTAATGAGTGTAAGGATGCCACATCTTTGATGTGGTGTCCAAGTTTGGCCGTCCCTTTGTATAGTGGGGTGGGATAAATTATTTTGTCCCATCCCGCTAATTTACGGGTATTTCTCGATTCTAGTTTCCTCGATTTGCGTGCCCTCGGGTCGTTTTATGAAAAAAGTTTTTATAAATTATGAATCAACGACACAAAACGAATCTAATAAAAATTGTCTCATAAAAAACGGAGTTCAAAAACGTAAATACATAATCCTAAGGTTTCCGGTTTAGTCGTAAAGGACGCTAAATTGTACACGTAAGCCCAAATTTAAATCCGTAAATTGTGAGTTCATCAACCAACACAAAAATAAGTTTCAAAATATTATACGAGAAAATAATTTACTACCTGAAAATGTTAGATTGTCACAGCTTTTCCTCCTAAAAGGGATCAACGTCCTCGTGATCCATTTCATTTTGATGTCCGTTTCTTATTGAAATCGAAGAGGTGCGGATATTTCTTCCACATTTCATCCTCTCGTTCCCAAGTATATTCCGGTCCATGCTTTGAATTCAATCGGATCTTGACAATAGGTATCCGACTTTGTTTCAGTTGCTTTACCTCACGATCCATAACCTCTACGGGTTCTTCGATAAAATGCAACTTCCCATCTATTCGAACCTTATCCAACGAAATTTTCTCATCACTCACTGCTAGACATTTCTTAAGATTAGATACATGGAATGTGTTGTGAACACCATGAAGTTCTGGGGGTAACTCTAGTTTGTAAGCCACCGGACCTACTCTAGATAAAATCTTAAAGGGTCCAATATAGCGGGGATTCAATTTTCCTCGCTTTCCAAATCTTATAACGCCTTTCCATGGTGATACTTTCAACATTACTCGGTCACCCACTTTAAACTCCATCGGCTTTCGCTGCACATCCGCGTAACTTTTCTGTCTACTACGGGCAGTCAACAACCTATTCTTAATCTGAACTATCATCACCGTAGTCTCCCGGATCAATTCCGGTCCCGTGAGCTGGGTATCCCCAACTTCACTCCAACATACAGGAGATCTACACTTCCTACCATACAAAGCTTCAAACGGTGCAGCCTTAATACTAGAATGGTAACTATTGTTATACGAAAACTCTGCTAAAGGCAAATGTTAATCCCAATTCTTACCAAAATCTAACACACAAGCTCTCAACATATCTTCTAGTGTTTGTATCGTCCTTTCACTCTGCCCATCAGTCTGGGGGTGATAAGCAGTGCTCATGTCGAGATTCGTTCCCAAAGATCTTTGGAGAGATTTCCAAAAATTCGATACGAATCTAGGATCTCGATCTGAAATGATCGATACAGGCACTCTATGCTTGCATACAACATTATCAAGGTATATACGAGTCAGCTTCTCCAGTGAGAACTGCTCTTTAACCGGAATGAAGTGTGTTGATTTGGTCAGTCTGTCGACAATAACCCAAATCGAGTTGTTTCCAGATGATGTTCTAGGAAGCTTGGTGATAAAGTCCATCGTAATTCGCTCCCACTTCCATTCAGGAATCTTTGGCTGTTGAAGTAGTCCTGATGGCTTTTGATGTTCCGCTTTAACTCTATCACAAGTCAAGCATTGAAGAACATACATAGCAATATCAGCTTTCATATTCGGCCACCAGTACAACTTCTTCAAATCATGGTACATCTTATCAGATCCCGGATGAATGGAATACTTAGATTTATGGGATTCTAACATAATCAAATCTCTTAAGCCTCCAAACTTAGGTATCCACATACGACCTCTTAAGCATTTCACTCCATCAGCTCTAACCACTAAAGGATCTCCTTCTCCTCGGAACCCTTCATTAACAAAATTTTCTTTCTTACAGGCTTCTATTTGCGCATTTCTAATTTGCTCAGGCAAATTAGTGTGCAGGGTCAAGACTAGAGAACGTATCCTGATAGGCTCTCTATCTTTCCTACTTAATGCATCGGCAACAACATTAGCTTTTCCCAGGTGATATTTTATATCACAATCATAATCACTTAACAACTATATCCATCTTCTTTGCCTCATGTTCAATTCCTTCTGATCGAGAATATAGTGTAGGCTTTTGTGATCGGTGAATATCGTACACTTGGTGCCATACAGATAATGTCTCCACAACCTAAGAGCAAAGACTACAGCTCCTAACTCAAGATCATGAGTAGTATAATTCTCCTCATTCTTCCTTAATTGCCTATAAGCATAAGCTATCACTTTCTCTCGCTGCATCAAAACAGCTCCATAGCCTCTAAGAGATGCATCACAATACACTACAAAATCTTCACTCCCGTCGGGTAATGATAAAATTGGCGCACTACATAATTTTTGCTTCAATGTCTAAAATGCTCCATCTTCATCACTTCCTCAAACGAAAGGTTTATTCTTCTGGGTAAGCTTAGTCAAGGGTTTAGCTATCAAAGAAAATTCTTTAATGAATCGCCTATAATAGCCATCCAATCCTAAGAACTGTCGCACTTCTGTTGGCGTTGTCGGTGTAGACCAATTCTTAATGGCTTCAACCTTTGCAGGATCAACATGAATTCCATCTTTGTTAATCACATGACCAAGAAATTGCATAGAATCTAACCAAAAATCACATTTCGAAAACTTAGCATACAACCTTTCATCCTTTAATATATTCAAAATAATCCTTAAATGTTCTCTATGTTCATCTTCATTCTTAGAATAGATTAGAATATCGTCAATAAACACAATCACAAATTTATCCAAGTAGGGCTTGCACACTCGATTAAATCCATGAAAACCGCAGGTGCGTTAGTTAACCCAAATGGCATTACTTGAAATTCATAGTGTCCATAACGAGTTCTAAATGCAGTTATAGGAATATCTTCTTCACGGACACGAAGTTGGTGATATCCTGACCGCAAATCTATCTTAGAATACACACTAGATCCTTGTAGTTGATCAAACAAATCATCAATCCTAGGTAAAGGATATCGATTTTTTTAGTTGTCAACTTATTCAGTTCCCTATAGTCAATGCACATACGGAAAGATCCATCCTTCTTCTTAACGAGCAAGACTGGATCTCCCCACGGCGACGAGCTCGGTCGAATAAAACCTTTATCAGACAACTCCTTAAGTTGCTCAAATAACCCCTTTAATTCAGAAGGGGCTAATCGGTAAGGCGCACGTGCCACCGGTGCAGTACCAGGAATTAAATTGATTCGAAACTCTACTTGCCTTATCGGTGGAAGTCCGGGTAAATCTTTTAGGAAATACCTTAGGAAATTCACAAATAATAGGTACATCTTCCAATCGCTTCTCCCTAGACTCATTCCCGGTCACTTGAGCTAAGAATAACTCACAACCGTTCCTGATGTACTTTTGGACTTTAATACATGAAACGATTTTCAAACGGGATTCACCTCGATTACCATCAATTACTAACGTCCTATTCCTAAGGGAAATCTTAACCTTCTTCTCTCCACATAAAATAGTAGCATTATTCAACGACAACCAATCCATACCAATAATAATATCAAAACTACCTAATTCTATCAACATCAAATCAATCGGAAAGGAATAGTTCAAGAGATTTAGAGAGCATCCTTCTAATAGCTTATTAGTTTTTACTAATTTACCATCAGCCAATTCCACCTCGTAACTGGTATTTATCTCAACAAGTTCAATGTCAATAAGGGTACTAAATTTAGTTGATACAAAGCTCCTATCAACCCGAATCAAATAAAGCAACAACATAATGATTGTTGAGTAAAAACGTACCGGTAACGACATTTGGATCCTCTTTCTTCACCTCAATTGTTCCAAGTTGATAGACACCACCATGGGGGTTTCTTCCAGGTACAATCGCTTTCAACTTGGGGCATTACGATTTCCTATGACCTTCTTCATTAAAGTTGAAGCAAATGGTTCCCTTCTTACACCTTTCAACCTTGTGTCTAAGCTTTCCGCAATTTCGGCACTTCCAGCAGCCGCCAGCATGCCTCTTGTTGCCACACTTAGGACATCTATCATCGTTGCGCGGTGTGTTGTTGGTAAGAGCATTTGCATTCCCCTTTCTCTGGTTCTGACGGCGATTGAAATTCTTCCTATTATCACCTCTATCTACACGATCACCGTCTCCCTTTCTTTTCTCACCAACACGGGCTTCATCTTCCCTATCCTGAATTATCTGTCCAATGAGTTGGTAAGCCATTCGAACATCATCATCAATAGTCAGTGGTTTAGATGATGTCACATCCCCCCGGATATTCTTGGTCAACCCTTTAATATATTGCTCAATTCGGATCTCTTCGGGTTCCACCAATCGAGGACATAGCAAGGCCAACTCATGGAATCGGTGTGTGTAACTATCAATGTCCACACCTTTCATTCTCAAATGAATCAACTCTTGTTCTAACCTAATGATCACACTACAGGGACAAAACTCCAAAGTCATCCACTTCTTAATTTCAGCCCAAGGAGTAGCATTAGCAACATCAATACCCATGAAAGCAATTCTCCCGTTCCACCAAGTCAACGCACGACCTTTAAGAGTAGCCATAGCAAAAGTCACCTTATCTTCCTCCTTACACTTACTAATCCGAAACACCGAGTCAATCTTCTCAATCCACTGGCTTAATCCTACAGCACCTTCAGTTCCATTAAAAGGTAGAGGTTCACACTTCATGAACGTCACATAAGTACAACCACCAACTTCAGGTGCATTAGTTCCAAGTCCTCCTATATTTCCTCCAGCATTAGGATTCACATTATTAGCATTCACATTCACATTAGTACCACCGATTACACTACCGCCAGCTCCACTACCGCCAGCTCCACTACCGCCAGCTCCACTGCCGCCAGCTCCACTACCGCCAGCTCCACTACCGCCAGCTTCATTTCTAGCATTTGCCATAAATTCAGTCATAGATGCGGTAACTTGCTCCATAATAATCCTACGTACATCATCCTCAGTCACAGCTTTCTTAGGCGGCATAGTTCTATAATTTCACAATTTCAAAGTATTAAGCATTCACCCAATCGAGGGATTCATATAATATGGATTGAATTCATAATCAAGATACAAATAAGGCACAATATGGAATTCAAGACAAGATACATATTTCATTCGATTTGAAACAAAAGCATTGTCTTAGTTACATCCCATATCAAAGTTCTAGCACTATACATACTCAAAATTTGTGCCAGGTCTACTACTAACAAGTCGGTTCAGTCAAAGTTACAAAAGGTACAAAAGATACAAAGGTCACTACTAAACACATACTGGTCTACTGAGAACCGCCAGATGGTCCATCATCCATCGTCTTCTGTATCTTTGTCGGACGATCACTAGACACATTTTCAGCTGGGCGCTTACGGATCACTCCTCTTTCAACCATGTCAGCATAAAATCTACTATTCCAACCCACATATATATTCAACTCCTTCTCAGCTTTCTCACGCATCGCACGAGCTACATTCAACTGAATCTCCATAGAATTCACCTTTTTCTTCATAGCAGCAAACTCACCACTTTCTAACACCGATAACCTCCTAAAAGCCTCATTCAAACCACGCTCTACATCAGTCAAATCCAAACTAAGCAATTCCCGCTCTTTCTCACCAACCTTAGTCTTCGACTCCAAATAAGCAACATGAGTCTGAACAACACCTAATCCAATCTCTGTCATACTACTTGATAGGTGTGTAAACACCCATCCTTTTACCACTTAATTCGGGCTAAAACGAGACCAAAACACGTATTTAATATCATTTGTTTGGAATTATGCGTGGTTTTTGTGTTTATTGTGTTTTCAGAGCCAACCGGATGAATATTGAAGAAAACATGGGATTGCACGGGTTTTACTGAAGAAAAAGACTCAAGATAAAGTCTATTGTCCAAGAGATGCAAAAGATTTGAAGTCGCTGGGCCTATTCGAAGATTTATCGAAGAAAAGGACCAAAGATGGAAGATTTATATAAGTCGAAGAAACTCAAGTCTATTAAACGAAGAAATTAAAAGACGAGTTGAATTTAATCGACAACAAATCCCGAATCAGAATCGAAAACGGAAACTTTTCTGAAAAGACGAAAAGACACGAAGAACGGGAGAAAGCCCACTCACCAACCAAAGGAAACACCTATAAATAGGCCCTCCCATACACAAGCTAGCTAGTAGTTTTTCTTTCTTCCTCCTTTTCTTTCTCCTGGTTCGTTTAACACCATCACCACTAGGGTGATTGGTGATTTTCATTTTTAGTTCTTCAATCTTGTAATTTTAATCCTTGTTTCATCTTGTCAAAACATTAATCATCCAATTCAAAGTTCTTGTTTAATCTTTCATTTCATCTTGTTCATCTCCATTTTTATCTTCAAGTTCTTAAGTTTTATTTTTCTTGATTTGATCTTCAAAAGTTGTTTGGATTTGTGTTTTTTTTAGTGGGATTTGTTACTTGTATTGTCTAAATGATTTGTGTTTAACTTGGTAAAATCTTTTTAAGTGTTTGATTTGATTTTGATTAATTTTGTGTTCCGTGTTCTTCGCTTTTACTGCTACTGTATCTGTTCCCAGAAGTTCCGAACCAAACAAAAAAAAAAAAAAAAAAAAGAAGTTCCGAATGAGTCCTTCATTCGGAAACTTCCGAACCAAGCTCTAAGTTCCGAATCAACAGGAAAACTTCCGAATCAAGCTTTCATCCGGAAAGTTCCGGATCAGTCATCAAGTTCCGAACCAAGCCCTTCATTCGGAAGTTTAAAACTTCCGAACCAGTGACTTCCGGACGAAGCAAAAGTTCCGAATCAACCTTTTCATTCGGAAAGTTCCGAATCAAGCTGAAGGTTCCGAATCAAGAGAAACTTCCGATCCAGCAAGTTCCGAATGAGTGAATAGTGTTTTCCGAATCAGATAGTTCCGAATCAAGGTCTAAACTTCCGAATCAGTTAATTTTGAGTTTAGTTACTGTTTTACTGTTGATTATTTACTATCTCTTTACTCATTTTTCACAATTTACATTTTAACTTTAATTTTAATTTGAACTTTAAATTTTAATTTGAACTTTAAATTTGTAACCAAGTTTTTGTTAATCTTAATTGAAGTAATTGCCTTTGATTTAAACTTTCATTTCCATTTATTATTAGAATAGAAAACCAAACCCCCTTATTTAGTAACCAAGAACAATCATTCCACTTTTAACTGAGATCAATTCGAGAGGATATCGAGAGACATAAAATCTGAACCCATACAAAATGCTAATATCAAATGGCGCCGCTGCCGGCTCTTCTCGTTAAGATCAAAAGTTTTTTGTGAGAAATTGGATTTTGGGATCCGTTCCCCGTGAACGTTACTTTTTCAAAAAAAATCTTCAAAAACAACTAAAAAATATAAAATTTTCAAAAATCCTAAAAAGTAAAAAACAATAAAAACCAAAAATATTTGTGCTTTGCTTTTCTTTGTTCGTTCTTTTACAGGTGTATGCGCACTCGATCCACGTCTTATCAAGAGCCCGAGCCTCTCGATAACTTAGACATGGCTGGTGTACAAAACAACAATAACATACCACCTCCGAACAACAATAATAACAACAACAACCCGCCTTTCAACAACATGAATAACAACAACAATGAGCACCTTCCGGATAATCGCCCAATGATTGAATTGCTGCAAGCTCATGTCGATGGCAACATGGATCCAATTGTTATTCCTCCAATTGCCGCCAACAATTTCGAGCTCAAGTCAGGCTTTATCCAGATGGTCTCAGCTCAACCATTCTTTGGACGAACCATTGATGACCCACACGATCACATCAAGAGATTTCTACAACTCACGAACACGGTCAAGTTCAATGGCGTTCCACAAGAAGTGATAAGGTTACAACTTTTTCCCTTTTCTTTAGAGGGACAAGCCCGGCATTGGCTTGCTAAGGAACCGCCACAGAGTATTCTCTCGTGGACGGATTTGGAAACAAAGTTTATCAACTACTTTTTTCCACCCTCTCGTACTACCGCTTTGCGGAATGAGATTATAACCTTTGAACAAAAGTACGACGAGTCATTCAGTGAATCTTGGGATCGCTTTAAAGATCTTTTAAGAAAATGCCCACAACATGGTTTTACCAAAGTACATCAAATAAATACTTTTTACAATGGTTTAAGCATGAGTGACCAAGATTCACTGAATAGTGCCTCAGGGGGTAATTTATTGGCTAAGACTTCCAATGCTGCTTGGGATATCATTGAGAACAAGTCTCGTGTGCAAACCAAGAGCATTAGGACCAATGTTGCTAGTGCTAGCACTAATGACAGCGACAAGCGATTAGACAAAATTACCACGCTTCTTGAATCGCTTGTCACCCACACCGTCAGCAACAACAACAGCAACAACGCCAAAAATGCACAAGTGAACGCTGTCAGCCAACCTTGTGAAATATGCGGTGGTCCCCACTCCTACACAACTTGTACCGCCACCCAAGATTACCCTGCTGAGAATGTGAATGCGGCATATGGCACCTACCAACAACCTGCTTATCAAGCTAGACCTCAAGGTGACCGTAACTTGCTTAGCTACCGCAGCAACAACTATCTTTCCCCACCTGGCTTTCCTCCAACCAACCCAAACCAACAACAAAACCTTAACCGCCCTGCTCAACAACAACAACAACCTCGCCAACCATATATCCCACCTCACAAGCAGCAACAACCACCTCAACGCAACAATCAAATATACCAACAACCTGCTTACCAACCACCTGCATACAATGCTCCTTCAAACCAAACCAACACTGCACTACACCAAGAGGTCTCCACCTATATGAGGACCAATGATGTGATAGTGGGAAATCTCCAAGAGGAAGTGCGCAATTTGAAGGCAGACTTGGTCAAGCAAGGAAATGATTTGCGAGCTGATATGCGAAACACGTTGGATAGCCAGACTAATGATCTGAGGAACATGATGGCTAGTTTTTTCCAAAGTAGTCAACCCTCTTCTTCGGGTACTCTTCCGAGTAACACCGTTGCGAACCCAAGAGGGGAGATGAAAGCAATCACTACTAGAAGTGGTAAAGGTACCAAGGAACCCGAGCTTCCTATACCTCCACCGGTGGTTGTGACTAAGGAGAACGAGTCGCCTGCTCCTATTCCTCCTCCTTCCCCAATTTCTCCACCTCTTCTTTCTACCCCTCCTCCACCCGTACTTGTGAGTGATCCTATTCCCCTAAAGCCTTCCTCTTCTTCCAATATACCTTATCCTTCTAGGTTGAGGAAAGAGAAGCAAAAGAGCAAGGATGATATTCAGGTTTCGAATTTCCTTAAAATGTTCAAGAAACTGAATTTCAATATCTCCTTCGCTGAGGCTCTCGCTCACATGCCCAAGTATGCCAAAATGTTTAAAGATCTTCTGAGCGACAAGGAAAAGCTCCTCGATCTCGCCAACACCCAACTTAATGAGAACTGCTCTGCAGTGCTCTTAAGGAAATTGCCAATCAAGCTTGGTGATCCGGGTCGTTTTCTTATCCCTTGCAATTTCCCGGGAGTAGAGAATTGCATGGCCCTAGCCGATCTAGGTGCCAGTATTAATCTCATGCCTCTAAGTGTTTGGAAGCAATTATCTCTCCCAGAGCTAGTCCCCACCAAAATGACTTTGGAATTGGCCAACCGTACGGTTGCTTATCCAGTGGGGATAGCCGAAGACGTCATTGTAGGAGTCGACAAATTCACCTTCCCTGCCGATTTTGTTGTCGTCGACTACGAGATGGACCCACGTGTGCCACTCATTGTTGGTCGTCCATTCTTGAGGACCGGTCGCACTCTCATTGATGTTGAAGCCGGTGAGCTTATCATGAGAGTGGGTGACGATAAAGTAGTCTTCAACATGGGAAAGTTATCTAAACAGCCTTCTTCTTACGAGAATGTTAATTGTATTGACGTTCTTGATGAAGCTTGTGAAGAACACTTCAAGGATGCTTGTAAAAACATTCCTACCTCTCTTCCCAATGTTGAGACCGTTTCCTCTATCGACTCATCACTATCTCTATTTGGAGAGAGTGATTTCCTTTGGAAAGATTTGGAAGCCAGCCTAGGAGATGTGAAGCAAGACAATGACGATTCTACTGCCACTTGGGATGAAGACCTCAGTTTCATTGCAAACCTCCTCAAAGAAGACAACCCTTCCCCTCCATCTCCCACTATCATTGCTATCGAGACTCCGACTTCGAATACGCCTCCCGTCGACAATCCTCCGGATTTGGAACTTAAGGAGTTGCCACCCCATCTTGAGTATGTATTCCTCGAAGAAGAGAAGAAGTCGCCAGTCATCATTGCTAAGGATTTGAAGGATGAAGAGAAAGCCCGACTTGTCGCTGTGTTGAAAGATCACAAGAAGGCTATTGCTTGGAAGATTTCGGACATTCGTGGAATTGATCCTCACTTCTGCACGCACAAAATTCTCATGGAGGACGACTATAAGCCCACTATTCAAAGCCAACGAAGGGTGAATCCAAAAATCCATGAAGTCATCAAAACAGAGGTTATCAAACTTCTTGATGCGGGTATGATTTACCCTATTTCGGATTCACCGTGGGTTAGTCCAATCCATTGTGTGCCCAAGAAGGGCGGAATAACCGTTGTTCCCAATGAACACAACGAGTTGATTCCCACTCGTCTCGTTACTGGGTGGAGAGTTTGTATAGACTATCGCAAACTCAATGATGCCACGAGAAAGGATCATTTCCCTCTACCTTTTATGGACCAAATGCTTGAACGATTAGCCGGTAATGAATATTACTGCTTTTTGGATGGTTTCTCGGGTTATTTTCAAATACCCATCGATCCCCAAGATCAAGAGAAGACTACATTCACTTGTCCCTACGGCACTTTCGCTTACAAAAGAATGCCTTTTGGCTTATGTAATGCGCCCGGGACTTTCCAAAGGTGCATGTTAGCTATCTTCCATGACATGGTTGAACAAACCATGGAAGTCTTCATGGATGATTTCTCGGTCTTCGGGGATTCCTTCTCTGCTTGCCTTGCCAATTTAGAACGTATGCTAAAGCGGTGCGAAGACACTCGCCTTGTTCTAAATTGGGAAAAATGCCATTTTATGGTAAAAGAAGGCGTCGTGCTTGGACATAAGATTTCGAAAGCCGGTCTTGAAGTTGACCGTGCCAAAGTTGACGTTATAGCAAAGTTGCCTCCACCTTCTACTGTGAAGGGTGTGAGAAGTTTCTTGGGTCATGCGGGCTTCTACCGTCGCTTTATCAAAGACTTTTCTCAAATCGCTCGCCCGATGACCCACCTCTTAGAGAAAGATACTCCTTTTATCTTCTCCAAAGAGTGCCTTGAAGCCTTCAACTCGCTTAAGGATAAGCTCACTAAGGCACCCGTCTTGGTTACCCCTAATTGGGAGCTTCCTTTTGAGTTGATGTGCGATGCTAGCGATTTTGCTATTGGAGCGGTTCTTGGACAAAGAGTGAACAAACACTTCCAACCGATCCATTACGCTAGCAAGACAATGACTGGGGCACAATTGCATTATACGACAACCGAGAAAGAGCTTTTAGCCGTTGTCTATGCTTTTGAAAAATTCCGCCCCTATCTTGTCCTTTCCACCACCATTGTGTACACCGATCATTCCGCGTTGAAGTACTTGTTGACAAAGCAAGATTCCAAACCAAGACTTCTTCGCTGGGTTTTGCTGCTCCAGGAATTTAAAATCGACATCCGCGATAAAAAAGGAGCAGAAAACTTAGCCGCGGACCATCTTAGTAGACTTGAGGATCCATACCAAGGGGATCATCCGACCAAAGAAATCAATGATTCTTTTCCCTTGGAGACCTTAATGTCTATAAACTCGAAGCCGAATGAAACCCCGTGGTTTGCAGACTTTGCAAACTACTTGGCGGGTGGAATTATCAAGGAAGGGTTGACGTCCCAGCAAAAAAAGAAGTTCTTTACCGACATTAAGACTTACTTTTGGGACGACCCTTACCTATTCAAACAATGTGCTGATCTGATAATTCGCCGATGTGTTGATGGACCGGCAGCGAATGAAATCCTTCATGCTTGCCACAAAGGACCCACCGGTGGTCACTTTGGTCCCAACTACACTGCTAAGAAAGTGTTTGATTCGGGATTTTATTGGCCCTCCATATATCGTGACGCTCACGATATGGTCAAGCGATGTGATGTTTGCCAAAAGCAAGGCAAAATCACACATAAAGACGAGATGCCTCAGACTTTCATTCAAGAGTGTGAAATTTTTGATGTTTGGGGTATCGACTTTATGGGGCCATTCCCTTCGTCTAAAGGAAACAAATACATCCTTGTAGCCGTTGACTACGTTTCGAAGTGGGTTGAAGCCAAAGCTTTGCCTACTAATGACGCAAGGGTGGTTTGTAACTTTTTGAAAGCTCTATTCGCTCGCTTCGGTGTGCCTCGCGCCATTATTAGTGATCGTGGGACTCATTTCTGCAATGACCAATTTGCTAGAGTCATGGCTAAGTACGGTGTAAATCATCGTCTTTCCACAGCCTACCACCCACAAACTAATGGCCAGGCTGAAATATCCAACCGAGGGCTGAAGCGAATTCTTGAAAGGACCGTGGGAGAGCATCGTGCCTCATGGGCTGATAAATTGGATGATGCTTTGTGGGCTTTCCGTACTGCTTACAAGACCCCGATCGGCTGTACGCCTTATCGTCTTGTGTACGGGAAAGCGTGCCACCTCCCCATTGAGTTGGAGCACAAGGCTTATTGGGCCTTGAAGTGGGCTAATTTTGATATAAACAAAGCCGGTGACCTACGCAAGATCCAACTCAATGAGCTGAATGAACTCCGTAATGAGGCTTATGAAAATTCTTTGATCTATAAGGAAAGAACTAAGCTCATTCACGACTCCAAGATTAAAAACCGAGAGTTCCATGTTGGAGACAAAGTCTTACTTTTTAACTCTCGGTTGAAAATCTTTTCGGGCAAGCTCAAATCTCGTTGGTCCGGCCCATTCACCATTGCCCAAATTTTTCCATATGGTACTCTCGAGCTTGCTCAACCTAATGGACCAAATTTTAAGGTGAATGGCCAACGAGTAAAGTTGTACTTTGGTGAGGACACCTCTAAGGAGGTGATTCCATCCCTCACTACGTTCCCCATGAACTAAATTTGGGTCGAGTCAGGCTCGTGACTCGGATATCAAAAACAAGCGCTCCTCGGGAGGCAGCCCGAGTATCTATCCTTGTATGTTTTAATCCCCTAAGTGTAGGGGGGACTTCTATATGTGTTTGTATTTGTGTGGTGATGTGATTACAGGGATAAGTGCACTCTTGGAATCTTTGAAACACCGTGCTCCCGTGTTTATCCGAAATCCGGTTCTACCTCTCAACTATCGTGATTCAATTTTCTTCATACTCACATTTGAAATTGATCACGTTAGTCGTCTCTTCCTTAACTTGAGATAACCAACGTGCACAATGTCATAAGTGTAGGGGAGACTTCTCCCACATGCTTAAACATTGAGGACAATGTTTATCTTAAGTGTAGGGGGGACTTCTATCGAAGTTTTAAGTGGACTTTTCCATGAAAATGCCTTCAATTAACCGGAAAATCCTATTTTTCAACATTTTTCAAATTTTTTATTAACTTTGGCCATTTAGTCGTAATTTTTAAATTTTTATCGTTGCTTTCATATGTATATATCCCGCAATAAAGTCAAAAATATTAATAAAGTGGTGTAGCTAGTTTAGAAGTTTTTGACATATTAGGCCCGTTGCGTTTATTTTGACTCAACCCGAATAGACTTATCCAAGTTTATTCTAGCTAGTATCCTTAACCATGTAGACCTTAATTGGTTTATTAGGCTAAGTATCCACGAGTCTCATTACTTGAGATTTTAAATTGTGGAGGACGAGAAATGATAGAGTCAATTATAAGTTGGTATTCTTGCGCAAGCTCACTTGGTGTAATTATTTGCCTATTCTCCCATCACTTGCTAATAATTTATCTGCAATAAGTAAGGTCTTACGATTTGAAAAGTTACTTAGCTTCTAGCCCAAGATCGTTTAAAAGTTGCTCGGTAATGATAAGAGTTCATAGCCAAGGCATAACTTATGAAGCGGGGCGCGAAGATTGGCGAGTCCGAAAAGGCCCTAACAAGGCATGAGGATTCAATTTTATTGCTGAAGATCCAAAGTGATGTGAAAAGCATTATTCCTAAAGTCAATATGAAGGATCAAGACTCACGACGAAAAGCAATCAACTCCCATAAAGATCATGGAGAAGTCTATCCGAAAAGACCCTAACAAGGTATGAGGATAAATAGATCCAAGTCCGAAAAGGAGGCGGATCGTTGTATCTCAAAATCCCAATTAGAGATTGAAGAAATAATCATGAAGTCGTGGTCAACAAAGTTGGAGTACCCCTCAAAAGTCTCCAAGTGAAGAAACTCTATTATGATGAGAAGACCATTATCTCAAGAACGTCTCTCGAAGATATGAAGTATGAAGTACATGCCAAATATCGGCCCGAGAAAGGTCTCAAATCGTGAACCAAGTTATGCCAAGATATGAACTTTTTGATATCCCGAGAAGCAGTTTTAAGAGATTTTGTCCTTTAGCTAAATATTGATCAAATCGTCCTACTTTGCTTTCAGCCCTAATAAACTATCGAAATAAGTCCAAAGATGCATCTTCATGATCATTCTAAGACAAAAATAAAATATAAGAGATACACCTAGGAATAAGGGAATTTAAGCATTTAATTAAGCCATGTGTGTAAGTGTTTGAATTGCTAACTTATAATAACAATGATCTCGTTTTTAAGCTTAGTTTGGGGAACGTGAAACTTGAGGATGATAAATCTTCGCAGCACCAAAGCCCTAATGTAAGTCATCGATTTCTCTACAAGTTATCTCCATGTAGCTATTTTCAAGTGAAAATGGTTTTCTATCCTTTTGTTACCTTTGAAGTTTTATTTCTTTAATTTTTGTTTAGTAGTATTTTAAATAAGGCCAAGGTTGATTAATTATGAGAAAAGTGTAAGCTTGCTTTATCACTAAGCATTGCATGAGGGCATGGCAATGGTTAAGTGTAGGGGATTTGATAGGTGTGTAAACACCCATCCTTTTACCACTTAATTCGGGCTAAAACGAGACCAAAACACGTATTTAATATCATTTGTTTGGAATTATGCGTGGTTTTTGTGTTTATTGTGTTTTCAGAGCCAACCGGATGAATATTGAAGAAAACATGGGATTGCACGGGTTTTACTGAAGAAAAAGACTCAAGATAAAGTCTATTGTCCAAGAGATGCAAAAGATTTGAAGTCGCTGGGCCTATTCGAAGATTTATCGAAGAAAAGGAACAAAGATGGAAGATTTATATAAGTCGAAGAAACTCAAGTCTATTAAACGAAGAAATTAAAAGACGAGTTGAATTTAATCGACAACAAATCCCGAATCAGAATCGAAAACGGAAACTTTTCTGAAAAGACGAAAAGACACGAAGAACGGGAGAAAGCCCACTCACCAACCAAAGGAAACACCTATAAATAGGCCCTCCCATACACAAGCTAGCTAGTAGTTTTTCTTTCTTCCTCCTTTTCTTTCTCCTGGTTCGTTTAACACCATCACCACTAGGGTGATTGGTGATTTTCATTTTTAGTTCTTCAATCTTGTAATTTTAATCCTTGTTTCATCTTGTCAAAACATTAATCATCCAATTCAAAGTTCTTGTTTAATCTTTCATTTCATCTTGTTCATCTCCATTTTTATCTTCAAGTTCTTAAGTTTTATTTTTCTTGATTTGATCTTCAAAAGTTGTTTGGATTTGTGTTTTTTTTAGTGGGATTTGTTACTTGTATTGTCTAAATGATTTGTGTTTAACTTGGTAAAATCTTTTTAAGTGTTTGATTTGATTTTGATTAATTTTGTGTTCCGTGTTCTTCGCTTTTACTGCTACTGTATCTGTTCCCAGAAGTTCCGAACCAAACAAAAAAAAAAAAAAAAAAAAGAAGTTCCGAATGAGTCCTTCATTCGGAAACTTCCGAACCAAGCTCTAAGTTCCGAATCAACAGGAAAACTTCCGAATCAAGCTTTCATCCGGAAAGTTCCGGATCAGTCATCAAGTTCCGAACCAAGCCCTTCATTCGGAAGTTTAAAACTTCCGAACCAGTGACTTCCGGACGAAGCAAAAGTTCCGAATCAACCTTTTCATTCGGAAAGTTCCGAATCAAGCTGAAGGTTCCGAATCAAGAGAAACTTCCGATCCAGCAAGTTCCGAATGAGTGAATAGTGTTTTCCGAATCAGATAGTTCCGAATCAAGGTCTAAACTTCCGAATCAGTTAATTTTGAGTTTAGTTACTGTTTTACTGTTGATTATTTACTATCTCTTTACTCATTTTTCACAATTTACATTTTAACTTTAATTTTAATTTGAACTTTAAATTTTAATTTGAACTTTAAATTTGTAACCAAGTTTTTGTTAATCTTAATTAAAGTAATTGCCTTTGATTTAAACTTTCATTTCCATTTATTATTAGAATAGAAAACCAAACCCCCTTATTTAGTAACCAAGAACAATCATTCCACTTTTAACTGAGATCAATTCGAGAGGATATCGAGAGACATAAAATCTGAACCCATACAAAATGCTAATATCACTACTCTTAACACGGGAAGCATCTAGATCACGTCTCAAGGCCCCTGGTGCAAGACCATCAATATGAGTAGCCTCTCGAGCACTAGACGACTCTCCTATCACACGTCTACGAGTAGCAATACCATCAGTACCATCAGGTGCATTATCATCCTCATCCTCCTCTGATTTGGAATCAGATTCAGACGATTCAAACATTTCATCCCTAGGTAGCTCAACCTCAGAATCAGACAAATAAACTGGTGGGGGTAAGGGCTCGCCCTCTGGAACATCATAAGGGTAAATAAGCTCGGCTTCCTCATCATCATCAACCTCATCGTCTATACCTATATCCTCCTCGACATCCTCGTCTTCAATCTCATCATCTAAATTATCTAACCCAATCTCATCATCATTCTCAATATCAACATTATCAATCTCATTCTCTACCATATCAACCTGAGGGGCAATCTGATCTCCTAGTCCTATCTCGGGCTCGGGATCCTCAAATGGTTCCTCATCATCATCCATATCATAATCTACTAATCCTAAGTAAGGATCATCATCTACATTAGGTTCGGGAATAGCATGGTTCTCTACAAGAATATTAGGGTCAGCCATGACAATCTGCATTTATATATATATCTCGTATTAGGATAACATACTTATTAAACAATTAGATACTGGAATCACGATATATACATATATATAAATTAAATTATATATATCAAAATATATATCTTCTCAATAGGGCTTGTTGGTAATGTCGGAGATCTCTGGCACCGTTATAGTCAAAAGATTTTTCAAATATTTTCTCAAATGTTCATAGTTAAAAGATTTTGAAAAGTTTTGTTCAAAACCTTGGTTTTTAAAATCTTTTGTTCTATATAACGAGAGCTCTGGTATGAAACTATAACACTCTCAATTTTCGTATCGGTACAGCGGAAGGGTATTTTAGAGTGTTACGGGATAGCACAATAACTCCAATCATAGACAACACATAAAAATGGTTGTACAAGGTTTAACATACATTCATTCGATAAAAAGTTTTAAAGTGTACAACAGGTCCCAAATTATACAGGTCATTAAGTTTACAAAACATAGATCGAATGAACATTTTTATTATTATGTGGGCCATCAGAGTCGATCTCCATCCGGATTACCTTGAGGCACCTGAGATAAAGACATGCAAAAATCATATCAGCGAATGCCGAGTGAATTCATAGAGTTTAATAAAACCGTTATATAAAACAATCGTTGAAATCAGAACACAAGTATAATATAGAAGTAAGTCCTCGTATTGCTAGTCAGGCAATATATAAATCAAGCATACATCTTAAACCGGCCATGAGACCGTAGCCTCAATATTACCATTATAGGTAATATTATTATCGTTATTAGCATCAATATTAAATCGTATTGAAATACATTATGGGTTATTATTAGCCGCATTACATTGTTACCTTACTATCAAAACAACGGGCCGCGAACCCGACAAACAATTTGCCCATCTAAGTTAGCGTGTCGTCACAAAAATCACGCTATGTAAATCTTCTCATACATAAATTCGCTTACCAATCAATGTGGTACGACGGGGATCAACCGTCAAGGCGCGAACTGGGGTGATCGTCCCCAAATAGTACTATCATATGCATAAGCGTCTACCAAATCCCGGTAGTTCACAATTCATGCTAATGGGACTTTGAGTGACATAACCTAACTACTAATAATCCTTTTTATCTCGTTTATAGGGTCATAACATCATTCGAGTCCATATCATTTAGCATACCATCGGGACTACTTGTGTTCTATTTTTATCAAAAACTAGCATGTTATCTCCCTCGCGGGTTTACAAATCATTTTATAAAACATTTAAAAGAGTGCGAGACTATGAACTCACGTTGATAATGAAAGGCGGATTATCGGCTACGGGCCTGCTTCGGTCACGGAAACCTATATAAATAATAATCGGTCTTAGACTTTTGTCCAATGACTTTATCAAAATAACAAATATACATATGATGATTTTGTACATATGATGATGATCAAGTGGGTTTACATATTCTTATTTACTCATTTTAGTGTTTATGTATTGGTAACTTTTTACTAGTTTACTAGTTTTACCTATTTACATGTTTTAAGTCCAATAAGCTTATTATGAGTTCTTTAACTTGTATTAGTCCATTTTATACTTGTATTATCAGTATTTACACTTTACATGTTGGGCCCAAATGGGTTAAGCCCAATAAGTAATTTTCATAAGTGTTTAACTTATTTAGTTAAATTATTAGTCCAAATATGCTAACTTAGCTCGTTAATGTCCGTATGTCCTATAGTTCGGGTTTTATCGGTTTTTACTTGTATTAGATACTTATATATCAGTATATGACTTTTAAAAACTTTACATTATACGGGTTTGATCGTCTAAGTTTTAATTGGCGAACGTTAATTTTACGGTAATAGCCGAAAAAGTCGTAAAAATCATGTTTATAGTTTTTATAACTTATAAATATTATTCAACTACCATTTTTATAAATTTTCCATTTATTTAACCTTATACATATTTATATAAATGAAATTCATAAGTTAGTAGGTTTTAATTTCACATTTTATAATATATTATTTGAGTGCTTATATAATAGTATTAAACATTAATTCTTCAAAATCTGATTTTTAGTTTCATCTTCATCATTTTTATCATATCTAGAGTTTTAAAACGAATTAGAAGCTCATTTTTGGATGGCATGATCTTCATATTATGTGCTACAATTAAGTTAGTTATAGCTACTACTCATTCCATGTCTCACTATCCTTAACAGTCCCTACAAAACAGACTATTCAGATTAGCACACTCATCTTGTTTTGATCATATCTCACTCATTTTAATGATTCCATTGCATGTCCAACTCTCACATGTGTATGACATCTTATACTTACTGTAAATGGATTCCACCATGCAAATTTATCAGTTTAAGTTTTGGTTACTTACTGTTTTTATACAGCCAACAATTTAAGCATGATTTTAGCCTTGTTTCTTATGGTTATTCATCTTTTTAAGCATATTTATCAACACTTGATCCCCACACAAAATTTTTATCATCATATATTCATCATATACAAGAAAGAAAATACATTTGATATTTACAAAAATAACAAGAGAAATGGAAAGGATGATCTTCTTTACCAACCAAGATTATATCTTGTTTTTGGAAGACAACAACTTGATGAACACCAAATATATCTCCAAGATCATCAATCACCAAGAAAGTTTGTTGAGAAATTATCCCTAGGACACAAGCAAATCACCTCCTTTGTTATTAAAATGGCCACCAATCAATCAAGGCTTCAAGGGTTCTCCATAATATAGCTAGATAACAAGTAACTTGTGGCTAGAAAAGATCAAATGATGGTGTATGCTGATGGAGTGGGACGACAAGTATAGAGAGAGTGGGAGAGTTTTAGTTGTTTTTGCAGGAGAGAAATGGAAGCTAATGCTAAGTATGAGTGGTTTTGTGGTTAGTGGGATGAAGTAGCTTCATTTTGAAGCTTAAGTTTACAAGTGTAAACTTAATGAGTGTAAGGATGCCACATCTTTGATGTGGTGTCCAAGTTTGGCCGTACCTTTGTATAGTGGGGTGGGATAAATTATTTTGTCCCATCCCGCTAATTTATGGGTATTCCTCGATTCTAGTTTCCTCGATTTGCGTGCCCTCGGGTCGTTTTACGAAAAACGTTTTTATAAATTACCAACGACACAAAACGAATCTAATAAAAATTGTCTCATCAAAAACGGAGTTCAAAAACGTAAATACGTAATCCTAAGGTTTCCGGTTTAGTCGTAAAGGACGCTAAATTATGCACGTAAGCCCAAATTTAAATCCGTAAATTGTGAGTTCATCAACCAACACAAAAATAAGTTTCAAAATATTATACGAGAAAATAATTTACTACCTGAAAATGTTAGATTGTCACATAGACCGCTTAGTCTTTGAAGCAAAGACTCCTTTGTCTTCTAAGTTCTCTGAAAGAGGAAAGCTGAACATCCTTCAGCAAAACATTCTTAAACATTATTCAGTACGAATTTTCGTTCCTCTGGCCATGCTTCAACAGAGTCACCTTTCTGCTGAACATGAAACACTTAGGGGGATTTTATATTCAAATCCTAGAGTTGCTTCAGGGTCAGTAAATATTGACCCATCACTGATATACTTTCGCCACCAAAATATTGCATTCATCATTTTTTGCATATCATTTTCATTTGCATACACCTTGCATTCTCTTTTGTTTTATCTTCTTCAAAAATATATAAATGAAAAAGAAAAAAATATAAAAGGATATGGTTTAACAAGTTTAGACTTCTTTGACATATTAGGCCCATCATGAATATTTTGACTCAATCCGAGTTTGCTTATTCAAGCTTACTCTAGGTAGTATCCTTAACCATGTAGATCGTTAACTCGATTTATTATGCTAAGCATCCACGAGTCTCATTATTTGAGATTTTAAACTGTGGAGAATGAGAGATGATAGATTTTGAAGTAATTGTAAAGGGCTAGATAAACTTCATATTAATTACTTGTGGCTATTTTATCCCCTTTCGTAACCTTTAGTTTCTTGTGAACGCCTTATATAATTGTTAATAAATAATCAAGAACGGTTTTTCTAATTTTAGTCTCTTATGCATTTTTGACTAATCATTTGTGGTTGATATAAGTACACGTTGGGGTTTTAAGTTTGAGATCTTTATACATGTTAACCTTTTACTTTGGTTAAATAAATGGCGACTGTTAATTTATTAGTGAGGAATAAAAAAGAAAAGAGCGGCGAAAAAAAGAGTGATAGTAAAAAATAAAAAAATAAAAAATAATCATGAATAAAGACTCCAAAAAAGGGGCAGTGATGTGTAAGGTTTCTATTATGCTCCAATATTACTCTCACAAGGGTTGTGGGAGTGTTGTAGTTACTTTTTCCGTCCAATATTACTCTCACAAGGGTTGCGGGATCGAGAATATAAGGTCTTAAAAAGGCGGAGGATATAATTTATTGCGTGAGTTTTGTTTTATTTTTCTAACGAGTGAGTAGCCATTTATCTAAAAAACCATAAGCTTGGCACGTATAAGGCGATCATTTAAAATTTTGTTGTGGACTTATATTAACTATGGGTGGTTTTTCAAGTAATGGATGAGATGGTTAACTATAGGTTAAAACCGTGCTTCCTTGTTTTCAGAATTTTCTTTTCTATATTTCACTCAAATAAAGACAAATTTGCTCGCAAGTAATTTGATCAAAATCAGATATAGGCAAAATAAGTGGGGGTATATAGTTAACATAATTAATTTTTATGAATAAGTCGATGCACTTTTACTTATGAATGACAATGATCTCTTTTTTACGCTTTGTATGATGAACATGAAACTTGAGGGTGATAAATATTCATGGTACCAAAGCCCTAATCAAAGTCATTGATTTCTTTACGAGTTATTTCCATTAAACTATTTCAAGAAAAGAAAAATAAATAAATAAATAGAGTTTTATATATTGCATTGCATTCTAAAAATTCTAAAATCATGTATCATATAGTCTAGCATAGTGTAGTGCATATCATAATGGCTAATGTGGGTTAATTATGAGAAAAATGAACTCTAGAGCTTTAAATATAGAATTGCATGAGGGCATGGAAATGATCAAGTGGAGGGGCATTGATGAGTGTGAAAACACACATCATTTATAACCTAAAACCTACTTAAAACACGGACAAATAAATCAGATTATACTTTAATATTATCAGAATTACGCGTGTTTCGTGTTTTTAAGCGTGTGCAGGCAAAACAGGTACATTTGGAACAAATACGCGTTTTCACGAGATTTATCTGACAAAAGACTGAACAAAAGACGAAAGATATTTCAAGGACTTTATTTGCCAAACTTATAAAGATCTATAACTTGTTTTGTTTAAAAGTTTAAAATTACAAAGTGTAAGAAAATTGAAAGTCCAAGGACTAAAGGAGAAATAACTTTATTATTAATAAAGGAAAGGAAAAAAAATCCATGGCACAAAGAATAGTCGTGTCTACTTCATCAACAAGAGAGAGAAAATACAACTTTTCATAACTCTTTTCTACAAGAAACCTCAAGCTTGATTTCAAGCATGATCAAGGAAGATTCAAGTGAAAACCAAAACTACAAAGTTGTTCATCTTTCATTTCCTTACAAGATGGTGCTCACCAATTAGATCAAGATCAAGGAACAAAGAAACCCCCAAATTTATGATGAACCTTGATTTTCTCCAACCTCGTATTAACCACGTGGAAGAATATGATTGGATGATACACGTCACAATGCTACATCAACACTTCTCAAATTATTCCATAAATACTTGTCTTCTTCTCATTTGTAAGAAATTAGCTAGAATTAGTTTAGGTGTAGTTTTCACCTAGTTAGTTTAGAAATTAGTTAGTTTAATCTTCTTGTTAAACTTTTGTAACCGAGTTTGTTAGCTTTTGTAACCGATTCTAGTTTTCACCATTAATGAAGTCAAGTTCAATCTTCAAGCTTTCTTGATTTTCTTTTAAGTTTTTTTACTAATTACTGTTCACGTCGAATCTTGTGCTTAGTTTTTGTTTGACTGATTACTGTTCAAGCTTATGTTCACGTCGAGTTTGTGTTCTTTTTGTGATGTATTGAGAAGGTTTATAAACCTTTTGTAATTGTGGTGTAAGTGGCATGTTAGTTGTTAAAATTTTGCAAGTATAATTTGGTAAAAAAATTCTGTTCACTTCCATTAGTTTTTAATAAAGACGTATAAAGCAGGGAGTAAAGTTTTCTGTTAGGTAGTTATGGATTTCGAGTTTTGGTTTTAAGTACTGTTCACCGAGAGCACCATTATATTAGTTGTTAATGAAGTTTTTCGTTACGGTTCGGTAGTGGTATAATGTTCTTGTTGAAGAAGATAGAAGTTGCTTACTTTTTTTAGTACTTAGTTAACGGATTGAGTTACTGTTCACGTCACTTTTAGTAGTTTAAAAAGAGCGATAACATGTCTACTAGTTTGTTAGTTTGATTCGGTAAAGATTTTAGTTGTTTCTACTGTTCGTTGAGTTCGATAGTTTTGTTGTTAATAGTTAAAAGTGTTATTATGTTTGTTCATTGGAGGGCATGGTTTTGAGTTAAAGCTATTTATATTGAGAGTATATTTGATTTGGTTGAGTTCTAGCAAAAAGTCTACTGTTATCTTTCGAGATCGAGAGGTTGTTTTCGGTAAAGATTTCGGTATAGGTTCGATTTCAGCTTTCGGTATGTTCGATAGCATCATAACTCGCAACAGCGGTCTGGCATGGATGCGAAGTAGTCTCGATTTACCATTTAGTCCTTTGAATTTAAATTTTAGCTAAGATAGTTTGTTAGTTCGTTTTTTGTCTCGTTGTAAGATAGTTTGCAAGTTTGATAAATTGTTTGAATATAAGTAGCTATAAGTCTTGTTCGTTATCAGTTTCTTTTAGATATATGGTAATGTTAGTCCATCAATAGTCTAGCTAGTTTAGTAGTTGGATCAGTTCAGAGTTATTGGGCCAGTTAGTTGACTAGGACTTGTATTAGTTAAAGTTAGTGGTTGGAATTAGTTTAGTTTTTAGAATAAATCTGTTAGTTGTATTAGACTTGTAAAACTAGAATTTGTAATTTTGATTTTAGCATTTTAGATTTGTTAATTTTGATAAAATTACATTTTGTTGTAAAATTAGTTAGTTTGTTAAATTCTTGTTATTGTTTGTTATTCTCGATAAAAGTGTTATTTGTTTGTTATTCCTTGTAGAATAAATATGTAATTTGTTATTTTGTACTTTGAGATTTAATTGTTGTATGTGCAATATGTTTTAGATTAGTACGTATTACGTAGATATATTTTACATTTTTACTTGCTTTGTGCCAAATAGACATAGTTACCAAATCAACAAATTTTAACCGAATACAATTAAGTCTTATATTGTAAACGGGAGATCAATTCGATTAGATACCGAGAAACGAATGTACTAAAAACCAGATTATTACCCCTTCTAGTTTCTACAATTGGTATCAGAGCGAGGTTATTCAAGATATTTGAAGTATATTGTGCTTTAAAGTTTGGATCGATATTTGCTCTTGTTTCGAAACAAATAGTTTTTAAAATAGAGGCGATCTTTTGTATCAAATTTCCTATGAAGAATGATTTCATATGAAATGTGTTTTGTTGTTTCATTCGTACAAGTTTTGGTGTTAAATAAACTTCGTATAATAGCTTGATAATAAATGTTTTCATGTTTGTAAGTATAAAAATATTTTGTGTCATATTTAACTCTAAAACACGAGTTCTATGTGTCAAAACCCTTTTTAGAGTCCTACGGCCTTCCATCAAGTCACCAAATGATTTTGTAAAAAAACCCATTTTTGTCCCCTGTCCGGGGATCATTAATGGTTCCCAGAGGTTCATTTTGTCCCCTGTCCGGAGAAAACATGCGTGTGTTTATCTGACTGGGGTTTCTCCTCTAGTGGGGTTGGGTAGCCGTTTTACAGCGGGCCAGGCTGCTTTGATAGCCGCCTCATGCAAAGTGACAAAACATGAAAAATCATGCATTGAAAATCAACACGTGTTTATTCCTTTTGCATTTGATACCTTCGGTTTCCTTGCACCTGAAGCGGTGGAGCTTCTGAAGAGAATTCAGCGCGTTATGAATAGCAATGTTATGACACCTAAATTCACAGATGTGGTTTTTCATAGAATTAGTTTTGCTATTCAGAAAGGGCTTGTGGCGCAGCTTGTTGCTCGCTTGCCTTCTACAGCTGTGTAATTAAATCTGATATAATATTATCAATAATAAGGCGTGGTCAGTCCGACACAAATTTTTGCAAACTTTAAAAAATCATATAAAATCAATCGGAAGTCCGTAGAAGTCGTGCCACCCGTCATTTCGAACTTAATTGAGTCTTCTTTCTTTTAAGAATAATTTCAAACCTTTATTCAAATTTAAAATTTGGGTTTTTTCTAAGTTTTATATTTTGTCCAAAGTATTGAGTCTCAGTTTGTTGTAAAACTTGTGCTATACTCTTTTATATTTAGTTGGACATCTCTTGTTCGTACATCTTTGAAAATCGATATATTTACAAAGGGTTGGACTTACTTAAATTTTGAAATAGGTTGAAAACTGTTTTCAAATAAAATCAAGCTATGTATACTTTGTTGTATCTAACACTCAACACAAAGACAAATGCTTATGTGTGTTTTCTTATGTATTTTGGACATCGTTAAGTGATCATTACTATTAGTAGTAGTGTTACTTACTTGTCTAATCTTTTGTGCATTGCATATAGGGTCAACATCTCTTGGTTTATAAATGTTACATAAACATCTTGTATACCTCGTTATGTTTAATAACACTCTTAGATTCGAAATCTATGCAAGCTTGTCAAATCTATTGATAACGGCAGTCTTACTCGATAATTGTGTTATTAGTTCAAGTAGATTAACATCTAACTATAAAACATGAAACACTCTTTAAAAATCTTAGCTATTTTCTCGTAAAGGAGTGTTCGTGGAAATCAGGAAAGATTTCAAATATATATCAACTCATTATTGAAATTATGATTGATATCATTATCGAATCTAATTGACATGTTTTTAAGTGTAGACAATGAATGTGGATTCTTAAGAATATACATTAGATCATAACTCACACTTGTGTTGATAATGTTATATTGAATTTACTTGTTCAAATTGTTAGAAATTTTTTTTTAATAATTTCTTATAATACACATTGGAGTCGGTTTGACAACTTGGATATTTCATCCGAAATACTCAAGTAATTTACATTGCTATGCAATTGGTAAATGTGTCACTTCCGAAAGACCAATCAAGAGTGTTCTAACAAATTGTATAGACTTTGTTTGTACATTTAAGTGTTATTGGCCTCAAGTTCTGTTAAGGTAAATAACCTTAACTAGACTCTTTTTGTCAAGATATGCAATGGTACATTCTTAAACCACATTAGGTCATGCATTATGTGGTTATACATATTTCATCCTTGCTACACTTCATTAGGCAAATGTAGGAATTACATTTTGTCTAACTTGAGAATGACTACTAGAGAACCTATTGCACTAGAAATTTAGTTCGACCTAACGATTGAATTACTTCCATGTGAGAAGTTGAGTTAGTGTATAACTCGTAAAAATGGTCGTGCTTAGCCATAATTGAGAAACTTTAGTGATAGTCTCATACTCATTCTCTAAATTGATTAAATGGCTCTTCCTAAATATGACTGATGATAGTTTACATCGATGAAATTTGTATGTCATTAGGAGTCTTTTTCTTTTATAGCCATTAGGTTTTTCTTAGCTTTCTTCCTACGTGCTAATTGAACATATGTGTTTTTCCTTTGTGTGTGTTTCTTAGTCTTTAATTGCTCTTTAGCATAAATTTATGATAAGTTAGACTAGAACATTAGGATTTGCTTAATTGAAAAAATTCCCTTATCCTAAAAAACACACCCTCTGTGGACGGATCATTAATTGTCCACGGTTCAGTATATTTATTGAACCGCATGCTTAATTATTGAGCCGTGGACAGGAGTTGTGTTTTTCGTGTTTTCTGAACCACCTAAACTACTCCAACAAGTTTTGGAATCTTTGTTTCAAACCTTTGACCACTCCCAAAATATCTTGTGCTTTCTCTACTTAACCCAAAGCATGTTTGCATCTCTTTCACACCAAACCAAAATGTCTTATTCATCAAATGAAAGCCTTGATTCTCCATAATTTTCTCCTATCTCTTTCAACCCAAATTCACCAAAGAACACACCAAATCAAATCTCTTCTCCTTCTAAGGAAATTGATTTTTGGAAACTCTCCTTTTCGACCACTTCCCTTTTGTGTTCTTCCTCCATCACATGATAATGTCATGCATAATGTAACATATTGTCTTTGTTTTCAGTATGAACATCTTGCCATGTCTCATATCTATGATGAGTTGAATTACAAGATTATCACCAATCCTTCTCCACCAAATTCCATTACCTCATCATTTTATAATTAAGCAAGTGCTTTGCTTATTAATAAGACATCTAACCTAAGCAAATATTAGGATTTTAGTGTAACTAGGATTAAAATTATGCTTAAGTTTTAGGATTGTGTTTCATACATCCTTGTATGATTCTTATTTCTTGTTTTCCTTTCCTATTTGATTTATCTATGGGTCTTGGATCTCGTTGTTCTTGTGTTCTTTCTTTTATTATTATTTTCCTCACTCGGTTGTTAAGGAATGTAAGATTTCAATCTAATTCTTCTCTAAGTAAGATTGACAACTTAAATATTTCATCGGAAATATTCAAGTAATTTTAACTTGCAATTGCAATTGTTAAAAGTCATATCCGAAACTTGACTTTCAAGCCATTCAACAAATTTTGTTAAATTGTTTGACCAAGTGATTTTCTTTTGGGTCTTGAATCGTTTTTGGACACCCACTGTCCACGGTGCCTCAAATGAACCAACGCGGATCATTATTAATAATGAGCCGCGACCCTATTTAACGAACCGCGGACAGTGAGTCCATTTGTTCGTTTTTAGTCTATCTCTCTTTTTGACCAGTTTTCTTGAAGACTCCTTCTTTTCTTCTCTTTTGAGTTTCATTTCTCGTTTTCTTTCAAGATTTCACTATCGCCTACTAGGTTGTAGTATTCTTGAATTATCTTGTGAAGTTATCCTTAACTTCTTTGTTGAGTCTCTCTCTCTTTTCTTCGAGTTCTTTAAAGCATACCTTTCTAAGTAGAGTCTCGCTCTTATCTCTCTTCTATCCTTTATAAACAAAGTCGAGTCGAGCCTCACATTTCCTCGTCATGTAATTGTTCTTTGAAAATTCATAATGATTGATAAGAGCTACGAAACTTTGGGCATGTAGTTTATCGTATGCTTAACACCATTCATCTTGCTTTTTTGTTTCTTTGGCTTCTTTGATCTCTTTCTCTAAATCAATAAGTCATATTCTTGTTTCGACATTCATAAGCATCCTAGCCTATAATGTCTTTGGTTTGAGATTTTTCGTCTTTTTTCTTATTAAGAGTTGATATTGGTTAAATCTTGAACTTTCTTGGGTGATTCCAAAAATTCTAAGCTTTTAACCATTTGACATAATATCTTCAAATTTTAAGATGTTTCTTTTATACCTCTATTCTAACAATTGTGAATTGATCTTGTCAATATACTCTCCTTGGACATTCTTTGGATTGATAGCTTCGCATGCACACTTCTTTCTTCAATGCTTGTCATTGTCTGTGCAAACGGCTTGTTTATCATCCTCGTTTTCTTTTCCTTCATAGTCATTCTTCTTCTCTTTTCGACTATGTGGAATGTTTTTATTTTCCTTGTCATACTCTCTTTAGTTTGGTATTCTAGCCAAGATATTAAAGTGGAGTATGTCCTCTCGACAATTTTTTTTATAAATGGATATCTTTTCTCTCTTAGTCCTTTTTATATATTTTGGTGTCACCAAAATAAGTTGGGTTCGCTTTTCTATCTAATAGCCTACTTATTTTTCTTAACTTGTCAAACTTTTGACAATTTTAAAAGTTAAGATTGTTTTAGCTTCATTTTGAGTCCCTCTCTTTGTACTCGAGTTGTTTAAGCTAATTTCACTTCGGTAACTTTTGCTATATATGCTCTTGTCTAATAACTTTGTCTTGTAGGACATCTAACCATTCTTTGTAGCTTGTCACTATTATTGGTGTGTTGGTGTCTCAAGAAAGGGGAGCATTTTCAAGAGTTAAAGTCATTACATTTGCGATCGTCCACTCACTTAAATTTCATTCTGCAAACATCTTGCTAGTAATGAGTTATGGGAAGCTCAAAGATTAGCATGTTCTTATGAATGAAGATAGTTAACCATGTAGATTGAAGACTTCACTAGGATGATGCAAGCTCAATCTCTTTGGATGATGGGATTACGGTTTGGATTCTCGCCTCTCAACCGAATATCTTTTGGATGCAAGCTATCTCAAAGTTGATCATTCTTTTCTACAAACAAAGACTACCGTTTGGATGCATGCACTCTTGATGTTGATTCTTCTCTTTTTACAAACGACGACTACCTTTGGTTGCGTGATCTTCATCAAAATGACATGGATTATACTCTTCCTCAAATGACGACTACTTTTTGATTCGACAAAAGGGGGAGAAGGAAGTGTAAACAAGTAAGTTATACATTTTACTATGCGTTACGATTTACTTGTTTGTCATCATCAAAAATGGGGAGATTGTTAATGCAAACATTACGATGTTTAGTCGATATAATCTCTTTATGTTTTGTTGATGACAAACGTATAACTCGCAATACATTATGTAAAATGTGTAAGGTACTCGTAATCACTCAAGCAT
This sequence comes from Glebionis coronaria, assembly GCA_025667525.1. Taxonomy (NCBI): domain Eukaryota; kingdom Viridiplantae; phylum Streptophyta; class Magnoliopsida; order Asterales; family Asteraceae; genus Glebionis; species Glebionis coronaria. The sequence goes on from CM046880.1 coordinate 24,535,918, forward strand.
ACATATGTATACTTCTCTCGACATCCTCAAGCCTTCATTCGTGGTGAATCACTTAGGGTATGAATAAACAAGTTCTTAACCTAACTAAGTGATCAAGGATTAATATTTTTTTAAAACTCACTTTTAATTAAAGTGACAAAGTAGTTTTGAAATAATTTTATTTTTAAGAAAATGTTTTATTAAAACAAAAAATAGAAATCTGAATTTAGGATATTCTATGTAGGATATGTAAATCTTGCTTATGTTTTTATAGAGAGAAAGAGATAGAGAGATGGTGAGAACACACACACTTAGAGAGAGAAAGTGAAAGAAAAGCACTTTTTCACTATGTGTAAAAATGAGGAACACACACCCTCTCCATCAAAGGAGATGGTTTATATATACCCAAGCCCTTGTCATGGGCTTGGGCTTACATTTGGGCCGGCCTACACATGTTGTAGGCTAGGCTTGATGTTGTTTGTTAAGTAAAGACACATAACTAAACTACGAGCTATTACATCGACTATCGTTGGAGTGACCGATCCTTCTTAATACGTAAAACGTATTTCCAACAATCTCCCCCTAAGGGAGGTCACTCCAAACAAGGGCGTTACCCAAGTTACAATAATAAAATAAACCTAGCATATTATGCTTGTCTTGAGCTCGTAGTCTTCGTCTTTTTTTTTCTTTTTCTTTTCTGGTGAACATGCTGATGTGATCTTTGATATCAATCTTTGAGCATTAATCTCTTGCCTTGATCTCGTGCATCCATCACTTGTGATCTTCGCCTCCTCGTGACACCATGTCCCACATACTTATACCTTCGTAATTCTTGAAAACTTCAGAGTTCGATACAGCGGAAGACTTAACTTTTAGGCTTTCTTGAATTAGATGAGGTATTAAGTGCATAAAGTATAAGCATGTGGGGACGACTTCTTTTTGGATTCCGCAACGCCACCGTCTTCAAATGCCGCAACATAAGTAGACACGAACGAAATGGCTTTGAACATTTCATTCTAATTCGATAGCATTTTACCTCCAGTCGGTGAAGACCGTTGGACGATATTAGATATCATACCCGTGATGGATAGTTTCAATTAAGTAACTTCCTGACAGGATTTCGCGGGTAAACCCGTTCTCTTTATTCGACCGTCCAAAGCTGACTGCGAACATAAAGAGTGAATCATTTGGATAATAATATCCACATGATTTGAATCCGTCAATTCATGTTCCTGGAACAAGTGAAATTCAATTAAGAACCGCACCATCGTTGCTTTCCAGTTGTCACGAGCTTGATTCATATAGAATCTTGCAAGTTACCTACCAAGTGCTGTTTGAGGTTAACACTAGAAGGATTTCCACTCATCACCGTGAACACTAAGGTATCACTCTGAGTGTTCTGGCAAGATCACTAAGATATTGCGTAGAGGCCTGGAACGTGTTTAAATTCAGTTAAGAATTAAACAGCTGTTGCTTTCCAGTTATCACAAGTTTGATTCATAAAGAATCGCACAAGTCACCTACCATGAGCTTTTTGATATTCGCTCAAGAAGGATTTCCATCTTCATTGTAAATACTTTCGTATTACTCGGATGTTAGGGCAAGATCATGAAGATTTTGCGTAGGACTCTTAAAACCTTTCTTACTTTTCACAGTGTGTGAAGAAGCAAGGAAATATGAAAGTGTGTCCTAATGAGATATTTGATGATCTCAAATGGCTCTAGACTCGATCGTGCACTTTGGATTTTAGTGATCGGAGGCTGGAGAGGAGTGCCACCTTTTCAATACCAATTTATTCGGAGTGAATAAATCAATAGATAACGTGTTGTCTCCGTGTGATTAAAACAAATACCTTTTAAGAGATATATGAGTTAGCTGGATGGGTTGTGCATTGCATCACTGGGTCCATGATGTCTTATCTTCAATATCAAGCATCATTAAAAATGATCTTAATAGCATATGTATTGACCCGGTTTCTGCCTAAAGTTGTAAGGAGGGCTTCTTTCTTTACACCCTTTATCTTTACAATTCTTTTTCATTCTTCAACCCCTTCAATGCTTACCAATACGTCATAACTAGCACCTTGTTGTGATTGTTCCAGTGCTAACTTAAGTACTTGGTCGGCATTCAGCTACGTTCACAATCTTTCTCCAACTTTCCTAAGGACGACCATTTCCAGCTATGGAATGTCCTTGGGAAGATTCCTCCGGTTCTGGAAGAATCATAGGACTTAACCTATCCTACCATCCTTATGTCACCACAATCTTCATCATCGTGAAATAAATGGGTTTTGGGTAAGTATATGTCACCATGAAAACCCATTTTTGATATGCAAATCCGTTTTGCTCCCCCTTAACATATGCCACGATACTCGAAAACATTTCGCACATGTCGGGATGAGCCAGCACATTAAGTCAAACCATTTGTGATAATATCCCATATTAAATCACATTTTCTCCCCCATATTAAAAATATTAACCCAATCGATGTTTTTAATATCAATTGATTTAATGAAGTTTTAACAAAGGTTTTGGGAAGAAAAATGCAAGTCCGTTTTATCTTCATGATATCAAATGTATGAGATATGATATCGATTTGTAGCATGATCACATATTCACCATATTAAAAAAAAATTGACAAGGTTGGACCTGATAGATGAGAACATCATATGATAAGATCAAATGGTTCTTGTCAGCATATGTTGGTCGCCTCGTCACGTCTGAAGTCATCTCTTGACACCACGTGTACGATTGGTATTGTTATCTTGACACCCGTTAGTGAGCTTGGCACGTTCGGCATCGAAGATTCTGAATGCTTGACAATTGCTCCCCCTCAATTATTGACCCGTGTTCTATTGAAAGAGCTGTAGTCGTCGGTTGAGTAGTCGCAGCGTCGAGTATGTAGATACCAATTGTAGATTTCTATGGTTGTAGAGATGATAGCTTCATAAAAACAAGACTTCTCTTGTTTTAACAAATAAATGCACTGAAACGTACATAGATTTGTGTTAGACCACGTTATAAAGTAAACTTGATCCCTTACAAGGTTTTAAAGTAAACCTTGCCCGAGAAAATTAATTCCCGTTGTGAGCCAAAGCTTTCATAAGAAATACTTGACTTTAATATGAAAACCGGGTTGCAGTCTGAAATAACTACAATCCATAAGGGCATGTTTTATGAAATATTTACAACTTTTGTACGAACTCTATTTATGGCGCCGTGTCAATATTAATCAACATTTCTAAGGCCGTAAATATTATCGTACCAAAAGACATGCCTTTGAAAAATAAAGTAAAAATATTTTTGGATTTTTCTAGATTTTTCAATTTTTATGGTTTTTATATGGTTTTATATTTTTGTATTTTGCTTTTGTGGATAAAAATATAAACAATATATACAGATGATCACCAAGGATACGGAGAATAGTTTTACCACCACTATTCTTTCGCTTCATCTGCCAGTTCCTTTAGAGTCTCAGGCGAGAAAGTTCTCATTCCTAGCTTGTCGGCCAAAAATTCAATTCGAGCGCGATCTAAAGCCTTCGTGAAAATATCCGCCAAATGATACTCAGATCGGACAAAGTAAAGCTCGATTACTCCATTTTCCACTTGCTCCTTGATGAAGTGGTAGCGAATGTTAATATGCTTCGACCGGGAGAATTGAACGTTGTTGCAGCATAAGGCAATTGCACTCTTGTTGTCACAGTACATCGGAATTTTGTTGAAACCTAGACCATAGTCGGTTAATTGCGATCTCATCCAAAGAATTTGAGCACAGCAACCGGACATAGCTATGTATTCTGCTTCCGTACTTGAAATTGCAGCGCTTTTCTGCCTTTTCGATGCCCAACTGATTAGTCGATCTCCTCGTAGTTGCAAAGTTCCACTTGTGCTACGCCTTGTATCTTGACAACCCGCGTGATCCGCATCTGCATATGCCATTAGTGCAATAGAAGAGTCCTTCGAATACCAAAGTCCCCGATTAATGGTTCCTTTAAGATATCGAAACATCCTTTTAACAGTAGCTAAGTGTAACTCAGTAGGCCTAGTTTGATACCTGGCACACATACATATAGCAAACTGAAGATCAGGTCGACTGGCTGTGATATACAGAAGAGTACCGATCATTCTACGATAAAGTGTCGGATCAACGGCAACTCCATGTGGATTAGTTCGTTCCATCATTGGAGTATCCACTGGGTCGCAAGATTCCATCTTATACTTCTTAAGCAATTCAAGGGCATACTTGGATTGATTGATAAAGATGCCTCTGGGACTCTGAGATATCTGAAGACCTAAGAAGAATGATACCTTGCCCATCATTGACATCTTAAACTTGGATGACATGAGTGTCCCAAACTCGTCGGATAAGGTTTGGGTCGAGGCTGCAAATATAATATCATCAACATATATTTGTACCATAATCATATCTTTACCTCGTTTCTGAATGAACAGCGTGGGATCCACCTTGACTTTAGCGAAGCCTTGCGTAATGAGGAATTGTGACAAAAGATCATACCATGCGCGAGGAGCTTGCTTCAACCCATAGAGAGCCTTCTTAAGCTTGTACACATGATTAGGATAATTAGGATTCACAAAACCATCCGGTTGTTGAACATAGACCTCTTCCTTGAGTTCACCATTAAGAAATGCCGTCTTCACATCCATCTGATAGACGATCATATTCATATAGGCTGCATAAGCGAGGAATAGTCGAATAGCTTCCAAACGGGCAACAGGTGCAAAGGATTCCATAAAGTCGATGCCCAATAATTGCTTGTATCCACGAACTACTAGACGAGCTTTGTTCTTCAATATTCCGCCTAACTCGTCGAGTTTCACCTTGTAAACCCATTTCAAAGTGAGTAACTGCACTTGATCCGGGCATGGGACAAGTTCCCATACTTCAAGACGTATAAATTCATTAAGTTCTTCTTGCATAGCTTCTATCCAACAGGATTGAGTAAAAGCTTGTTGCCATGTCTTAGGTTTAACTTCAGTGAGAAAAGCATCAAAGTGACAAAACATTGCACTTTCTTGTAACTGACTTCGTGTGGATACCGGACGATTAGGGTCACCAATAATAGAATCTATAGGATGATCCTTTGTCCACTTGCTGTCATGTTCATGAATCCGTGGATTGGAGTAAACTGTAGAAGGAGCTTCTCTGAGGTGGACGACCTGGCTTGATTAGGGTCGGGAATAGGTACACCAAAGAATGGAAGTTCACGCATTTGAGTGAATTCTAAATCATGATCATCATCATCCTCTTCATCATCAATAGGCATGACATGGGTAGTTGAAACATGTGTTGTTTGAGAATTACTTGTTGATGGTATATCTTGACCAATTGTAGGTGCAGATGTGTCTGATTGTGCTTCGGTTGCTGGAGCGACAACTTCGGTTACCAGAGCTATTACCTTAGGTTCTGGAGCAACGATACTTGGAGGAGTAAAGAATTCATCAAAGAACGGTTGAAACAACGTATCCCATTCATTCCTAGTAGGTGGTATAAATGATGATGAAGTAGGGTTATTTGGGACAAGACCAGAACTAATGTTACTGGGTCCCATTTCATGAAGTGCGGGTTCAGAGCTGCTTTGCTCAGAAGCCATTGCTGTCAGCTCATCAAAATCAACATTCATAGTTTCAAGGATCTTGCGAGAGTTACGGTTTTAGATTAGGTATGCCTTTTTTGCGGGTGCATAACCAATGAAAATACCAATATCAGCCTTTGGTTGAAGTTTTCCCAAATTGTCACCATCATTATTTGGATAGCAAAGAGAACCAAATACATGAAGATATGATAAATCTGGTACTTTTCCATGGAGAAGCTCATAAGGTGTTTTACCATGGCGTTTACAAATTAGAGACCGGTTTTGGGTGTACACTGCTGTAGATACCGCTTCTGCCCATAAAAACAATAGAGCCTTTGCGTAAATTAACATCGTTCGAGAAGCTTCCATAAGTGTGCGATTTCGCCTTTCAACAACACCGTTTTGTTGTGGCGTGCGTGCAACGGATGTTTCATGAGATATGCCAACTTCTTCATAATAATCACGTTAGATTTAATTCACAAATTCGGTTCCATTATCTGTACGAATGCGTCGGATAGTAGTGTTGAGACGCACTTGAATCATCTTGAGAAATCCGATGATGAATTTAGGTGCCTCATTTTTTGCTTTAAGAAATTTCTCCCATGTAAACCGATAGTAATCATCGACAATGACGAGGATGTACTTTTTGCCACTAAGACTTTCAACACGCATTGGCCCACAAAGATCCATATGCCATAGATAAAGTTTCTCTTGGTTGGTGTCTTCCGTCTTGGGTTTGTAAGATTTCTTAGTGCTTTTCCCCATTGTACACGCGGAACACAAATGATCCTTGTGAAATGATAGTTTAGGAAGACCACGAACAAGTTCGTTTTTCGCCAAATGATTAATAGCGTCAAAGTTAAGATGAGATAACCGTCGATGCCATAACCATGACTTAGTCTTCGATGCTTTGGAGAGAAGACATACGGGAGAAGCGGCCATCATGTCTTGTAGAGACAAAGTATACAAAGTATTCCCTCGAGTACCTTTCAATAAATCAACCCCTTCCAAATTACGAATGAAGCAGGTATGCTCTCGAAAAGCAACTTCTAGGTTTGCATCACAAAATTGTCCCACAGAAAATAAGTTGTGACCGAGACCTTCCACATAATACACTCTTGAAATAATAACATTCCCAATATGATATTCACCGTAACCCATTATCTTTGCAATATGATCATTTCCAAATCGAACCGTACCAAGAAACTTGCTGACGAAATTTCTGAGCTGAGAGCAATCTCCGGTCATATGCTTGGAGCAACCAGAGTCCAAATACCAGAGAACAATTTGGACCACCTGTTTTCAATAACAACAGTAGACAATGCATTGGAAACTATTGGTTCCGGATTGTTAGCAGATACAGATAAAATATTATCAGAATTGCTAACATGATTGTGACCCTTAGATTTCCTGTGTTTTCTAATGTGAGTTTTAGCACTAACAGGTTTTACTTTTCCAATTTCCTTAGGTTTTGGATTATTCGCGGGCACTACAGTGGGAGTAGACCTAGTTAAAGGGCACTTGGTTCCTACAGTAGTGTCAGTGTTCCTAGTTAAAGGACACGCTTGTGTTTTGGTAGCCTTGGTACTCCTAGTTAAAGGGCACGCTTTCTTTACTTCAGTGGGAGTGATCCTAGTTAAAGGGCACATATTTCCTACTATAGTGAAAGTTCTACCAGTGGGGCGCCACATCCAGCCAACTTGGGTTAACACTTTCCCAGTCGGTTTCCATTCTAATCCATTTTTCCGGGCATACATCTCATTCACATGGTCAATAAGACAAGAATCATGACGACTAGAAAACATACATTCATTGCAATTCCAACATTTTAAATTAGAATTCACAGTAGGCTTAGAACGCTGCACAACCGCAGAGCCTTTAGGTTTAGCTACATGATTCTTTTTATTCAAAACAGAAATAACATTCCTAGGATGGGCTTCTACTTTCTTCTTCACTTGACTACTAGATGGGGGCAAGATCCTATCATTCTTCTTGTTTCTCTTAAGCTTAGATCTTTGAGCCTTAGTAGTGGTGCTTACTCCTGTAGAAGGCAACACGGGAATATTAGAAGCTGGTTTTGATTCCGCCTTATCTTTAGTGGCCAAAGTTTGAGATGGTTTAGTCCTAGGGCCCTTGTTAAGTGGTGTGACGGCTATAAGGTTCCTTTTGATTGCACTAGAGGACGATGCTGAGACAGTGGCTGCGTTATCCACAACATTCTTACCTTTTAGAGTATGAAGTGTTTCCTTTAACTCAGCCAAGACCAGATTCTTATCACAAATTTGTTCCCTCAAATAAGATATTTCCACCGACTTTCGATTCAATTGTTCAATCAATGATTGATTCTGTGCAGTGGTATCAACACATGCGGGCTTTACTGAATAGAAAAGTCGTGTATTTTTCTGTTTTAAGTTATCAACTTTGGACAAAATCTTGGAAACTTGATTATCTAGATCCAGTTTAAAATTCTCAGCGGCCTCAAGTACGTTCACACAGTTAAGCTCCTTAGATTTCTCTATTTCTATCGGCAAAGATGTAGCAACTTTGTCACTTGGCTGACGCTGTTTTGATTGTAAATCCAATCGAAAATTCTTTTCAAAGTTTGCATCATCGATATTAACACCTTCGAATGACGTTTCAAAGATTTATTGAATAAATTTTTGTTTGCATTCAAGCGAAATACAATGTGTTTGAATCTCATCAAAACGTTTTGAAAGCGAAGAATATGAATCTTGAAGCTTTAAAAATTCAGCGTCAGATTCGTGACAAGTACTATCTACCACATTATCCACAGATTCAACATTATGCACAATAGAATCATTATCAACACTTTTATTCACACAGACGAAAACTATATCATGAGACATCACTTGCTTCAGAAGCTGATCATTTTGGCATGAAACCCGTTCTATTTCAAGTAAACTGTTTTCATAAGCATCATCCATTTCATTGAAAACACGTCTAGCTTCTTCTATTTCCAAAAGCAAATCTTGATCAAGATTTCTAAGACAAGCCTTAACATTCTTTACAAATGGAACAATTTCATCTCGAAACGCAGCTCTAGTGTGCTCAAAATTCCATTCACCTTCCGTTATGGCCGAAGCCGTCGTACGTTCCAAAATGACCTTGTCAAAATCGGCTAAGTGTTGGTGAACCGCATTTAAGTTAACGGACGCCTGGCTTACCGGTGGAATTAACTTTGTTAAATCCGTTTTGACAAGTGTAGGAGACGTACTAGGAAGGTTTTCATTTGACAAACTTTGGGGCACAAGAACTGTTAATTCTGCTAATTGCTTTTGTAAGCGAATGCGTGTCTTTTTCGAAAATTGATCTTTGTTATGTTGATCATAATCAATTGTATGGAATTTTGAAAGCATTTTAGAATGAGTTTCATCCCCAAGTGACTGTGTCTCCTCAGTACTACGAACAAAAGGTGCTTCTTTCGACTTGCCAATTATAGTCATATCATAAAGACCGGAAATATATTCCTAAGCTTGTTTTGCATAACCGGGATTAGGTGGTAAATCTTGAAGACGTTTAAGTTCGAGTTCTTTAAATGATTTAGTTAAAAGATGAACCTTTTCTGTGGAAGCGTATTGTTTTAAAAGCTGTTGTTCTTTGAATTTAAGAAGTTTGGTAGCATTAATTTCCGATTCAAACTTTTTGGACTCGAGAGTTTCGAAATCCATTTTAAGTTTCTGAAAATCATTGACAACCGACTCTTTTGCTTTTAATTCATTGGAAAGATTAGCTTTTAATGATTCTATTTCTTTCAAGTGTTCAATCTTTTCAAACGAAATTGGTCAAATTCAGAACATGTTATTTTCTCTGTTTGAGGAACCATTTCAAAAGTTTTGACCTTTTCTTTATGCAACGCAAGCTCAGCAGTTAGGGTTGAATTGGTATCTACGGATTGTCTGAGGGCCATATGCATTTGATCAATAATATGTTTAGGCACCATTACCAAATCATGTTGAGCATAAGATTCCATACCCGTCGTAGCATTTGGTTGAGGTTCACTCAAATGTGTAGAATTGGGTACCACATCATTTGAGTTACTAGTTCCCGAATGCTGTTCGAGGTTGTCATTTTCATGCCCAACTTGATGTTGGTTATCATCAATATTATTAGATGTGGTTGGTACCTCACTGATGACATCAGAACCGTAGTGAGAGAGATTAGCAACGAGAGCAGCTTAGGCAGAGTGAATGTCATCACAATCCGAATCGTATGCATCAAGATCGTCCGCTTGATAAGCTGCATTAGAAGTAGAAACGACTGCAATGCCTTCAGTATCTGCTGCCCCTGGGTCTGCAAGAAATGCCAACTCCTCTGAATCCAAAATCTTCCCCTTAGACTGAGCATCAACCAAATACATCTTCTCACGAAACCATGCATCATCCCTCCTCCTTTTCGGCTGAGTGCATTCCCTAGCCATATGACCTTGTCCTCGGCAATTGTAGCAAGTCACAACCTTCTTAGGACCAATAGGACTCCCATTTCCACTAGCTTGAGAATTTACATCTTGATTGTTCCCAGTCCTTGTAGGAGGTCCATATGAATTTTGCCTTCCCTGAATAGGTTGCACCGTCACTTGACCATCTTGAACAGTGGCTTGTTGTCGAGGATTTGATGAGGTGCGGAGCTGATTGTTTGTTGGTGGAAATCCTCTAGTTGCAACAAGTTTTGACAAGTAGGCTGTGAGATGGTTTAGAACATCAGCTGGCGTATCATTTGGAGTAAAGACCGGTGCTTGGATTGGTGGAAGTTCATTAGAGTAGAAAGCTTGTGCTGGTTGTGCTTCTATAGGAAAATATCCTTGCTGAGGAGTATAGCCCAATGGAGAAGTGTTGGCTTGTGATAGTGATGTCTGATATGGTGGTTGCTGTTGAAAATATTGTTGATGAACACTTTGTTGATATTCTTGCTGCGACATCATTGGTGGTTGATAAGATGGTTGCTGATAGATGTGTGGTGATGGCTGCTGCAAGTATGATGGTTGTTGATAAGTATAAGCCATGTTTTGTTGAGAAGCATACATTGCAAGTGGATCATGAACTTGAGGTGTAGACAACCGAGCCTTGATCACATGGCATTCGTGTTGTTGAAGAAAAGCTTGAAGTTGATCCACATTAGTGTTATGCAAGTCCTTAGCCAATTTAACATTCGTCACGTATTTTTCCATTCTGAAGGAAGAGTGTTCAAATACTTGGTGTTCAATTGAAAGGTAGGAATTGTCATGCCATAGATATTGAGCTCATTCAACAATAGGGTAAATCTCAGATAGTAATCATTGAGAGTCTCCCCTGGCACATAGGCAAACTTATCAAAAGTATCATAAAGCTTACACTCTCGTTCTTTTTTAGTTAACGAGGTGCCTTGCATTAGAACCCGAATTCTATCCCATAACTCTTTGGCAACTTTGTGTTTGCTGACGAGTTTGTAGACATCTGGTGGAAGGGCTTGGAGAATGATGTTTGTAGCATACTTATCACATTTATCTTGAATCTTCATATCTCCAGTCAACTCACCCGTTGTGCGAGGACGAGTAGTCGTACCTTCCGTCACTGTACCATAATCTAATGGTCCATTGAGCACCGATGCCCAAATTAGATGTCCACTCTCCTTGTTCAACATATAAAGTTCCACTCGGGAAGCCCAATCCTCATACATAGTCTTCACCAACATTGGTGGACGATTATCCGTACCCGAGAGGATGGACTTATCCGTAAGAGATGTGTACTCCATTTCAATAAGTTAAGATTTACAAACGTTGATCGATCAATGAAAGAAAGTAAATGTGTTTGTTGTTGTGAGTTGAAGTCGAGAAACAATGTTAAAATCCCCTAAAATATGTTCTCAACAAACCAAAAATTCCAAGTCAAAATATGTTTATGAAAAATTTGTGATTATCGGAATAGTGATCAGAATAGTGATCGGAATGATGATCGGAATGAGTTATCGGAAAACTTCGATCAGAATGTCTTATCGGAATACGTTGATCGGAATACCAAATTGGAATACCTAATCGGAATGTCTTATCGGAATAAACCAAATCGGAATACCTTGATCGGAATGCCAAATCTGAATACCAATCGGAATGTACCTAATCGGAATAAACCAAATCGAAATACCTTGATCGGAATACCAAATCTGAATACCTAATCGGAATACCTAATCGGAATACGTAATCGGAATGCCTAATCAGAATACCTGATCGGAATGTACCCAAAATCGGAATCCCTAAACCCTATTCCGATTACACTGATCGGAATGTCCTATAAACCCCTTTCCGATGACCTGATCGGAATAACTCCCACTTTTCTCGGACAAAACTCAACCAATTCGTGATTTTAAGCCAAAAAATGATCAAAACACCCAAAATTTTTGTGTTTTTAGCCAAAGTAACTATACCAAATCCCTACCACAACTATGTAGAAGATTTGTATCAAGAAAAAACCATCGAAAACACAAAAAAAAAAAATTTGGACGTGTGAAAATGGATCAAAAATGGCGTATGAATCAAGAACACAAACACATGAACAATACAATCATCCCATGGCTCTGATACCATTTGTAGGATATGTAAATCTTGCTTATGTTTTTATAGAGAGAAAGAGATAGAGAGATGGTGAGAACACACACACTTAGAGAGAGAAAGTGAAAGAAAAACAGTTTTTCACTATGTGTAAAAATGAGGAACACACACCATCTCCATCAAAGGAGAGGGTTTATATATACCCAAGCCCTTGTCATGGGATTGGGCTTACATTTGGGCCGGCCTACACATGTTGTAGGCTAGGCTTGATGTTGTTTGTTAAGTAAAGACACATAACTAAACTACGAGCTATTACATCGACTATCGTTGGAGTGACCGATCCTTCTTAATACGTAAAACGTATTTCCAACATTCTAAATGGATAAAGGATATTTCCTTTGGGTAAATTCTTCACCAGATGGACTTTACCCACTAAAGGACAAACTCCAAAGCCCGAGTTTCATTAAAGGTACCTGCAACTCAATATCAATAATGAGCCGCATGGGTATCTAATGACCCGCGGGGAAATAAAGACGTTGCTCCTTTGGCCTATAAATAGTGGATCATTTCTAGCTTTTTAATTAACCCTTTTTGCACATTATCTCTCAGTTTCTCACACACCTTAATCCTTGATTAGTTGTTTGGTTAATCTTGTTTAAGATGCGATTCTTTTCTCCAATCCTCTCATCCTCTCAAGTGCAAAGAGAAGAACAATTTCATCACTATGAAGTGTTGGGTTCATAACATGATGAAGATCTCTCCTTCTAGATCAAGTCACCATTATAGTTTCCCTACAATGTAAATCATAAAGATCCAAGTAGTTTGTACACTTGGATGTGATGTATATGTAGTAGATCCAAGTGGTGGGTACACTTGGATGTGTCTGTAAGGGTAGTAGATCCAAGTGATGGGTATCCTTGGATCAGATGTTAGAAGTGTAGATCCAAGTTATGTAAATACTTGAAGATAGTTTTAAAGTCCTAGATCGAAGTGGTGTGTACTTAGATCTAGATGTTTTATGTGTTTAGGCTATAAAACACAAGGTTTTTTATGTTGGGCCATAAAACATAAGTAGTGGTGTGATTGGTGTAGATTGGTTCTACCTAAGATTAGAACTCGGCATCTAGCCTTGTGTCGAAAAATGGGAAGTAGGCGACGTGTGCAGATTGGTCGTACCTAAGATTAGGACTCGACATCTAGCTTAGTGTTGGAAATGGTGTAAGCATCGAGTATAGTTTTCTTCGCCTTGAATGGAGCTTGTTGACTAGTGAAGTAACTCTCGAGTTGGGTACTAGATGACTGGAATAGGGCGAAGAGGAGCTTCGTGACTGAACCACTATAAATCATCATGTCAGTATTCTTCTTTACATTTATGTCTTTACATTCATGTCTTTACTTTCATAGTTGCATACTGTGTTGTATGTCTTTGTGTGCATTACATAATCTAAACATCTGTGGAAAAGTTAAGGCTTAGTACGTGTATGCTTCATGTTTAGATTATGGTCAACTGTGCATCCTTTAGTTTAAACATCCTAGTTGCGGAAAAGCTAAGGCTTAGTACGTGTGTGCTTAGTGTTTAGACTATTGCTTGATGTACTCTTGATTTGATGTGTTTGTTTGTTTACTTACTTGTTGTTTATATCTATAACAAACACATCTCATATTAAGTCAAGCTTAATTGAAAATTTGATACAAATATATTGTTAAAGTTTTAAATACAACAATGGTTTGCATCCACTGTTGGCGGTTCATTAATTGAACCCGCGAATCATTATTGATAATGAGCCGCGACCATGTTTATTGAATCGCGGATAGTGGGTTATGTGAAATGTTATGAAAACGTAATGAGAAACTATTCAACCCCCCTTCTAGTTTCTACACAACAGATTATATCAAATGATTAATGAAAAATTGTCTCAAAAATGGATGCTATCCAAAACAAATATAAAAAAAGAAAGATATTCCCCAACTGGATGCTATTTGATATACAAATCAACCTAACAACTATCACTGAGATCGATAACAGGTTGTAATAGATTGAAACAATGGCGAAGCCAAATCAGGACCAAGGAGGGCCCTGTCCATCCCAGGATTTCATATGCCCAAAACCCAAAACCCAAAACCCTATACCCTATGCATAAAATTTGCCTTTTTACATTCATGTGTATTGAATTAATATCTAAATTTACTACTTCGGCCCTCAAAAAATAAACTTACATGCATTTGGCCCTCCTAAAAAAATATTTCTAGCTCCGCCACTATATTGAAACAAAACCAACAACTAAAAACTTGTTTTTTAGAGGGATGAATGAATAAATATTACTAAACCCTAAATAATGGAAGAGCTTATATAGGCATAAGCTGAGAAGATTTCAACTTTACTTTAAGCCCTTGAAGTTTCATGAACCTTCCAAACACAACTGAACTTTAATGTTTCATAATTTACCCTAAAGACTAATAAGCTTGACAAATATGAAACACCTTTCCAACATTAGTTTTTATACTTTTTAACATTATAAACCTACATTCATGATAGTTTTTCATAAAGCATTTGTGATAAATGCATTAAATTTTTTAAAGAGGTTCAAGAGTTAGGGTCCTCTTCTTTCAGCTAGACATGAAATGAGCCTCCAGTATGGAAATGAAATATAAAAATTTTCATATTTATAAACTTTTTCATATACTCACCATAGTGGATACCTTAGATAAGCATTAACCGGAGTCAAACGACCAAATTAACAAGAAAAGAATGTTGATACAAAAGTTGGATGGACCGAGCTTGACCTGAATTAGGCTTAATTCGGGATGTTGTGGACTCTGGCTCTTGCACCAAGTGAAACTTGATTTAAGGACCTTGTGCACTAAACATGCATCGTTAGGCTTACCGTGGGTTTGTGACCCACGATTAGACTCTGGCGTGAGAGTAAGTAATCGATTTGAGCGTGTTAGGGTTTAGGGAATTGTGTGTATCATACCTTTGTGGAACCATGGGGGTTACTTTTATACTTGAGAGAGTCCAGGCTGGGCTCCCTGTTCTTGCGGCCTAAGGAAGAGACAATGATTCAAAATAGATTTGATCCTTATCGCATAACTGAGGTAAGTGCATATCCTCTTCCCTTAGGCGAATATAATCATAGGATAGATTATATTCTTGTCTAATCTTGTCGCAGCGCGACTAGGACACAGTTAAGTAATGAACCGTATGTGCGACAGCAACCCACCGGGCCTCCTGGGCTGTGCGCACGTCACATAAGCATTAATCCATTCACGATGGATACGGGTAGTACCCGTGAGTCGGACTATCCAGCCCGACCAGGGACTATACGTCATCAAAGAACATTATGACTATAAAAGCCTACAATCAAACGATATCATGACGAATCAACTCGCCAAATCCGACGTGGAGCTGGCTAGTAGCTCGTCACGACACTGGTGTTGTTCGCCATCAGCTCGCCAAATCGTATCTCGCCAGGATAGTGAGCAAGAAAGAAATGAATCTGGTGGGACTGGGACTTTTATTTTTCTTTCTTTCTTTGGTTTTCGTTTCTTTTTTTCCTTTGATTTACATATTAATGTATTAGGTATTATTTGCTTTACACTGGAAAAAAATGATAGATTTGGTGATTAGTGTTAAGGGTGAACATGGTTCCGTTCAGTTCGGTTTTTGTATAAAACCGAAACCGAAACAACAAATTTGGGTTTCTGATTCATAGGAACCATTCGGTTTCGGTTTTGTGTCGGTTTGGTTTTTCGGTTTTCGATTTACATTCGGTTTGGTTTTTCGGTTTTTTGGTTTCTATATGATTTATCAAGCTTCGCTTTTACAAGTCGATTTTGAATATACCATAAACCGACACGTTAAAAGCTTTAAATAAACAATAAAACAAGAAACACAACATTAACAATAAGGAAAAAATTATCATATAAAATCCTAAAAAAATCATTTATATGTATAAATCAACACAATAGCAACGATAAAAACCTAATTCAAAAAACAATCGAGAAGAAAACTTATTATTTAGTCATGTTCAATAAGCATATGAAACAATGATTAGTTATTATACATGATAGAATTAATCTAGCGTGGCATATTCATCGTCCATTAGCTTCGACGTTAACTTATATATATATATATATATATATATATATATATATATATATATATATATATATATATATATATATATATATATATATATATATATATATATATATATATATATATATATATATATATATATATATATATATATATATATATATATATATATATATTCTCATGTTTGTAAAGATCGGTTCGGTTTATACCGATTTTCTTTAATGCTAAAACCAAACCGAACCACAAGCTTCGGTTTTTTCAAAATGCAAAAACTGAACCATCGGTTTTTCAATCGGTTTCGGTTTTTTAGGTTTCGGTTCTTCGGGTTTTTTCGATTTAGGTTCGGGTTTTCGGTTTCTTGCACACCCCCAATTAGTGTTAGGTAGAAATTTAGTTTGTTTTCTTATCGATACTACTAGTATATATAAAGCATTTTGATCAATCTTTGCTCATTAAATATTTAAGTTTTTAAGTAATACAACTATTTATACTTATTGTACAACATTTAATGCAAACAACAAAGAACAAGCAATATATATACTACTTAGCGAACAACTTGAAATTTACAACATACAAACATTTATACATAGTGTATAACTTTTTAATGCACTAATAGATTACATATTTTTAATGCATAACTAATACTCTTATTAAAACAACTTATTGCATAAATATACAATAATATATGCACATTGTACAAACATTAAAAAACGTTTATACTATACTAATGCAAACAATAATATACATATATTTCTCAAAGAACTTATAACACTACAAAAACTTTCATGTATCTATCAAATGAAAGTTTAATTCAAGAATGGCTATTGCATTTAGTTTTTTTTTTTGCTTTTTTTTAGTTAAACTTTCTAATGACGTATAGTCCTTAGTCGGGCTGGATAGTCCGACTCACGGGTACTACCCGTATCCATCGCGAATGGATTGATGCTTATGTGACGTGCGCACAACCCAGGAGGCCCGGTGGGTCGCTGTCGCACATACGGTTCATTACTTAACCGTGTCCTTGTCGCGCTGCGACAAGATTAGACAAGAATATAATCTATCTTATGATTATATTCGCCTAAGGGAAGAGGATATGCATTTACCTCAGTTATGCGATAAGGATCAAATCTATTTTGAATCATTATCTCTTCTTTAGGCCGCAAGAACAGGGAGCCCAGCATGGACTCTCTCAAGTATAAAAGGAACCCCCATGGTTCCACAAAGGTACGATACACACCAAATTGATTACTTATTCTCACGCCGGAGTCTAATCGTGGGTCACAAACCCACGGTAAGCCTAACGGTGTCTGTTTAGCGTGTAGGGTCCTCAAAGAAAGTTTCACTTGGTGCAAGAGCCGGAGTTCACAAGATCCTGAATTAAGCCTAATTCAGGTCAAGCTCAGTCCATCCAACTTTTGTATCAACAAGTTGGCGCCATACGTGGGACACTACACTAAAGCTCTAAGCAATGACGAAAAACGGTATGAATGAAGGCCATCGAAGATCCTCGACGGTAGATAGTCACATTGCATCCGCGAATGTTAGTCTTGGACCTGCCAGTGAGGCAAACACTCGGGATGTAACAAATCCACCTTTCAGAGGAACATGTGTACTATTCTTAACTCCCCTACCTACTGTAGAGGAAAGAAACGTAGAACAAGAGTCAACTCAGCCTCCTCCTAATAAACAAAAATTCTCGAAAGGAAGAGACATCTCCTTCCCTCCCCTTAGAGCGAGGAATGTGGCAGAAGGATCGTTAGTGATAGAAATAAACATTGGTGAACACAGTATACATCGTATGTATGTTGATGGAGGCTCATCAGCAGAAATAATATATGAACACTGTTTCCTAAAACTGAGCGTAGAAGTAAGGAGCCAAATAGTGCATGCAACCTCCCCGCTCATTGGATTCAGTGGGGAAGCGGTGTGGCCTTTGGACCAACTAAAGCTAGTAGTAAAAGTGGGAAATGATGAACATTCAACAAAAGTCTCCATGAACTTCTTAATCATACGGTCGCCATCGCAGTATAACGAAATTATTGGGCGACCTGCCATACTAGCAATGCGAGCAGTACCTTCTACGGCTCATGGTATGATAAAGTTCCCAGTGGAGGGAGGAATCGTAACGATCTGCAACACAACGATAGCACTCCCAGTGTGCAACACAATCACGGAACCCCCTAGGGTTACAATGGAACCCAGGATAGACTCGCCGCCTAACCTAAAAATGGCAGTCCATCAGCAATATCGAAACCAAGAGATAACGATCGGGGGTGTATTGTCTGATGAAGGAAAGGATGACATGTTCCGCCTCTTAAAGGACAACTTAGACGTCTTCACATGGGAAACTAAAGACATGACGGGGGTACCAAGGTCAATAGATGAACACAAGCTTCAAATCCGCGAAGGATACCCCCCATTTAGGCAAAAGAAAAGAGGACAACTCCCAGAACACAACAAGGTGATACTTGAGGAAGTGAAGAAGCTGGTAGACGCATGAATCATGAGGGAAGTTTACTACCATGATTGGCTCGCTAACCCAGTGATGGTTAAAAACATGATGACAGCTGGCGCATGTGTGTTGACTTCACAGACCTCAATAAGGCTTGTCCCCAAGATTGCTATCCACTCCTAGAGATAGATTGGAAAGTAGAATTGTTGTGTGGATATCCCTTTAAATGCTTCCTGGACGCATACAAGGGATACCACCAGATACAAATGGTAGAGCAAGACGAAGAAAAAACAACATTCCATACCAGCCAGGGTATGTATTGCTACACAAAAATGCCATTTGGACTTAAGAACGCAGGGGCCACGTACCAGCGGTTGGTTGATAAAGCGTTCGAAGGTCAAATAGGGCAAATTTTGGAGGTGTATGTCGATGATTTGGTAATAAAAAGTCACACAAAGAGTGAACTTATCCGGGATATAGAGGAAACATTCTCAACACTTAGGAGAATAAACATGAAGTTGAACCCAAAGAAATGCACTTTTGGGGCAACAGAAGGCATGTTCCTAGGATACATGATTGACCCTAATGGCATCAAACCCTTCCCGAAAAAGACAGACGCGGTCATTCAGCTTCAAAGCCCAAAGATGAAAAAGGAAGTGCAGTCGCTAAATGGAAAGCTCGCAAGGTTGAATAGATTCATGTCCAAGTCCGCGGAGAAGTCGATCCCTTTATTTAAAACACTCAAGAAGTGCATCAAGAAAAGAGACTTCAATTGGACAAAGGAAGCTGAGAAAGCCTCCGAGGAACGAAAAGCACATTTAGCTTCACTCCCTATGTTAGTCGCGCTACGTCCTAAAGAAGAACTAATAACGTATTTGTCAGCTACACACGGAGCAATCAACGCGGTGCTAATGACGGATAGGGACAATGTGCAAACACCAGTATACTTCATAAGCAGAGCATTACAAAGCTCAGAACTAAATTATACCCCAATGGAGAAATTGGTACTCGCGCTAGTATATGCAGCAAAAAGGTTGCACATATATTTCATTCTCAACTCTGAATGGGTCAAGTACATCCGTGGGCTGAGCAAATATGGGCACTGTTAGCTGCTCCATAGAAGGCTTCAAGTGAAAGTCTGGCTGGGCTTCTGCGCCCTCTGCCTTATGGCGCGCCAAAGTGAGGCCCTCCATCACCATATCCATGGGCAGCTCATGGTCCTTGTCGCCAAGACCGAAGGATGGCAATGGAAAAACACTCATGTCCTTGAGGGCGGCTATAAGTTTGGCCTCGGCAGTGGGGTCATAGAAAGGCACCTCTGACAACTCTTTCTTCCATAAATCAGTCTTGTGCGCTTTCACCAAACCTTTGGAAGTACCCTCATTCACCGCAACTATGATAGACTGGCGAAGGTAGCCCGTAAAGTAGGGTCTTCCAAAGCACCCATAGTGGCTAGGCGCAAACCATGGCGCACCATCCATCGCTTCTCAGCTACCTCCTTCATCAACCGCGGATATAGGTCTTCATCCAGCTCAATGCTCAACCTCTTTAGTTAGCTACTAAGACCACCCACATCCTCTTTCACCCTTGCGCCCAGCGCATCTACATCTGCCACTAACTTATTATTTCCCTCCTCAAAGGCCCCCATGGCAACCTGATTGGAGGCCTTTAGCTGATTGAGCTGAGCGCGCTCATCTTCAAGAACAGAGTCTAGCTTGTTCTTCTCTTTTGTTAATGAGTGGATGAGGGAAGCATCTTGTCGTCCTCTCTCGACCTCTTGGTTGATTTTTTCTTGCATTTCCCCAAGGGCGAGATACTTCTCCTCAATAATTTTCCCAAGTCTCTCTTCAGTAGTCTGAACTTAGGCGGACAACTCCAAAAACATCTTCTTGATGCGCGACATCAATGTCACGTTCTGCGACGAAAAATAACTCACTTCTTCTTCTAGAACCACATCACTCATCCCCTCTAGTATCACAGCTTGGCCAGGGGGCACAATATTTTCCAGAAAGCTGGAGCAGTCAAATGCGCCGGTAAGCTCTAAAGACACAGGAAATTCCCAATCAGGAGCGAACACGGGGTCTTGGGGGAACGCGCTTCCCCTTGCCGGTGGAGTATGTGGAGGAGTCCTCGCAAGATTCTCATCAAATTCTTCCTCGACCACACGAGCCTTTGTCCATGAGGGCCCAGCCCCCGTGCGAGCGGCTTTGCGCGACAATAGTGGGGGGCTCATTTGCCTCGTACCCAATGCAGAGTTCTCCTCTTCTTCGAATTCCTCCGTGGATTTCTCAGCATCCTCGGTAAGATTATCCAACGACAGCGAGGAGCTGAGAAAGGGCGGTGGCTGCTGTTGTGATGGTGGTTGTTGTTGTGATTGTTGTACTGGTGGTGGTGATGGCTGGTCTACGCTCGTATCCTCATGCTCTTGTGCGACGGAAGCCTCCCTAACTTCCAAATCCATGGTGTTCTTCTGCGCACGTTCCTGGATTGACTCCTCATTTTCCCTCTCAGGACGAGAGTAAACTATCAGATCTTCAAGAAAGGCACCACGAACGAGGTTGAGAATATCCATCACTGCGAAACAAACAAACAGACAAACATGAGCACATATTTTAGTGTTTTGGCACAAGATGGTACTTACAGAATGATACGAAGAACGCGGAAAGAACCACTAACCCTGGCCACTCTGGGTGCGGAAGAAAGGTACTTGATGTGCGCCGCAGATGACTGCGCGGCTCAAACCAAGGATTACCAAAAACGCCTTAAGGTAAGGTTGTACGGTGATGCGATTGTTGTTCAAGGTCTCCGACACACGAAATTCCACTCTCCTCTGTCTCACTCAAGTGAATTGGTTTCGAGAGCATTCCGCCACTTTTTGGCGACTTTCACTTTCAACCCGATTCACCGCCTACGTGCCCTTTACGCCCAGGCATCCTCAGAGTTGTAGGTGTTGGGGCCAGGCATGGGGTCCTTCCTCACCGTTCCAGGGGTCAAAAAGGGAAGTAAAAAGGAAAGACAGCTTCTTCAATGCAAAAGAACCTATCGTTCCAGTCCCTTAAGGAGTCTATTTTCCCATCATAGCATTGCATCCCGCTCTTTCGCTTAGCGAAGGAGACCCAACCATTAGCTAGTTGCCGTTGGTAGAAGACTCGAATTAAGTCTACGGTGGGCTCTATATCTAGGGTACGACAATTAATTTCGAAATTCGAAATTTTGGCCGCCCCTATACGATACAATTGGGAGACATGGGTCTCGTAATGCATCAGTACACTAACAAGAAAACGCGACATGGGTATGCGCTGATTTGCGTAGTCAAAAAACTGGGTGTACACTCCTATCTTTCCTACTGGAGCCTGACTTATATTATGTCGAGGGTTAGGAGTTTCTGGGTGTAGATAATTTGGTATGAAGTAATCCTTCGTGAATTGGTCTAGCTCCCCTATGGTCAGGTGCGATGTGACATCAGATAGTTGTCTCACCATGATGGCCTGTATAGAAGGAGGTGGTCGCAAAGGTTACCTTACAAGAAGTCTGGCAATGATAGACTGTTTTTGTAGATGGTAATGGAAGCTTGAGAGTTCGAAAGTGAATAAACAGTCAAAAGGAGGCGTCGAGGGTATACATATAGCCCTCTGAAGTTACTGTTCAACGCCTAGATGTGTGCCACGTGTTACCCACTTGCTAAATCAACGGTGGAAGATGAAGAGGTAACTATGACGTGGCAGACGCTTTTCCTGGGTTTCGAGGAGGTTAGGTAAAAGGGGGGATGAATGTCTTCTTGGCGGGAGTGTTTGAATTAATTTCTCATGAATGGTCTATGCGCGTCTTAGTTTTTCGAGCAATTGGACGATTGTAGTCTAGTAGCCGCGGTTAGCACCTGCGACCACTAGACTAGGGGGACATGATGACGTATAGTCCCTAGTCGGGTTGGATAGTCCGACTCACGGGTACTACCCGTATCCATCGCGAATGGATTGATGCATATGTGATGTGCGCACAACCCAGGAGGCCCGGTGGGTCGTTGTCGCACATATGGTTCATTACTTAACCGTGTCCTTGTCGCGCTGCGACAAGATTAGACAAGAATATAATCTATCTTATGATTATATTCTCCTAAGGGAAGAGGATATGCACTTACCTCAGTTATGCGATAAGGGTTAAATCTATTTTGAATCATTATCTTTTCCTTAGGCCGCAAGAACAGGGAGCCCAGCCTGGACTCTCTCAAGTATAAAAGGAACCCCCATGGTTCCACAAAGGTATGATAGACACAATACCCTAAACCCTAACACACTCAAATCGACTACTTACTCTCACGCCGGAGTATAATCGTGGGTCACAAACCCACGGTAAGCCTAACGGTGTCTATTTAGTGCGTAGGGTCCTCAAAGCAAGTTTCACTTGGTGAAAGAGCCGGAGTCCACAAGATCCTGAATTAAGCCTAATTCAGGCCAAGCTCGGTCCATCCAACTTTTGTATCAACACTTTCATATATATATATATATATATATATATATATATATATATATATATATATATATATATATATATATATATATATATATATATATATATATATATATATATATATATATATATATATATATATATATATATATATATATATATATATTACATATAATGCCAAAAGTAATGATATCTCTCGATTACAATTACGTTTTTAGGACATATTATTAAATAAAAATATCGATTCAAAAGTTATAACTTAGAAAAATGAATTATTGCGTCAAAAAATTAAGTCACGGGCTATCCGCTGCATCGCGCGGGTACCCTGCTTTTTTACAAAAGGTAAATTTGCATTTTAAGTCTTTGTAGTTTGGTTTTTTGTTTTTAGTTTTTAGTTTACATTTAGATTTTTGTTCGAAAAGAGTGTTTTTAGTTTTATAAAAAATACATTTATAATTTTGTATTTTTATTTTTTTGTATTGTATTTTAATTTATATGAAATGAAATTAGTTTGTTTAAAAATGATAAAATAAAATAAACTTGATAGTGATGGGTCTAAAATATATCAGAGATGAAGTTTTTTATGACAAAATGATTTTCTTGAATTAACAGTGTTCGATGATGTAGCACTTTAGATTAATTGAATGGGTAAAAGCCATAAAATACCATCCTACTTATTGTTTTGTGCCGGCTTTAAAGACTTACTATTTTATCTCGTGACTTTACCCTTCTACTTTCAAAATCGTTTAGAAGTTACCCATTTGGTAACTTGTTACCGGCAGCGTGGCACGGTAATATCCACGTCATTCTTTTTTTATGTTTATTAGCGCCACGTATGATTTCCAATATCTATTATTTACGTTGACTTATTAAACAAAGACTTCCATTTTTACACACACACACTAAATAACGAGTTCCATTTCCTCTCATAACAAAATCATCATCATAATCCAGTTTGTTGTTGTTGATAGTCGATTTAGTTTCACTCTTGAATCAAGATGGCAAAAGGTAATCTATCCATCTCTGAATATCATAAAGTAGATTCTGGAAAAATTAGGGTTTTGGAAAAAGGAGGTTTTTTATTTCATAAACTCCGATTGATGTGATTTTAGGGATGATAACTCGTTATTATTCAATGTTAAACGATAGTATAACATTAATTGATAAAACCCTCTTTTTTCGAAACCCTAATTTTTTCAGAATATCTAATTAATTTGCATAAACCCTAATTGATGTGATTTTAGGAATGAAAACTCGTTATTATTCAATGTTAAACGATTGCATAACATTAATTGAAAAAACCCCTCTTTTTCGAAACCCTAATTTTTTCAGAATATCTAATTAATTTGCATAAACCCTAATTGATGTAATTTTATGGATGATAACTAGTTATTATTAACTGATAAACCTTTGTGTAACACTAATTGAAAAAACCCCTCTTTTTCGAAACCCTAATTTTAGTCTTATTACGTAATAATTGTGCATAAACCCTAATTACATTATGCTTTGCAGGTAAGTACAAAAAGAAGAAAAAAATTAGGAAGCCTGTCTTTACTGTATTTCTAAAATGGGATGGGATCTTCTATCCTCAGCCAATGAGGTATGTTGGGGGTGACATGAAAGAGGTAAATGATACCAATTTCGATGAAATGTCATATGACATTCTTAGGGAGATTATTAAAAGGTTACTTCCTAGTGCAGTCTTTAGCAGGATTTATTATTGCCGAACAGATCAAGACTTACGCTTAGGCCTTAAGGAAATTAAATGTGATCAGGATATTCTAGATATGCTTACAGCTGGGTATGAAAATGGGAATGAGATAAATATGTATTTAGAACACTTTGATTATGATATTATTGAAATGCTTAAACTTGAACAAGAGCATGAAAACATAGGAGAGTCTAGTGATGAGTATTATTCCAGTGATGAAGAACTAGTTTTTGACAATGTAGATTTTCAAACTGAGAGTGATGACTCTGTTGTGATTAAGAACTTCAACACACAAGACCCATTCCTCAATAAGCTTTGTATTTCAAGGGTTCTTTTTAGAGGTAGTGCTAATTTTAGGTTGCCGGAATTACATGAACAACCACAGGTAGACCCTGATGAAAGCAATATTGATTCATCGAATAAGATAAAAAAGGGTGTTGTTTATCATGCATTTTGAACTTGACATCCCATGGGATAAGATGGAGCCAATCCTAGGAATGAGATATGAGTCCCCTAGTCAGTTGAAGTTAGCCTTAACAAACTATGGTGTTGCCCATGGTTATCAGCTCTGGTACATGAAGAGTGACTGGAAGGAGTTGCTTGTTTATTGTGGAAGAAATGTTGAACAGGGTAGATGTGCAGGGAAAAAAGGTAAAATAAATAGGGTTATGAAAAATAAGGTTAGGACAACTGGGTTTAAGGGAAAGGGAAAGGTTGTGGGTAAAAAACCAATCAAGTTAAAAAAGGTGAATGTGAAAAAGGTCACCACTTCTCCCGGTGAAGGTACATCAACTGGATCACCTGGTAAATGGACAAAGAAAATGATTCAGTATGAAAAAAGTAACTTGCCCATTTAGGTTGTATGCATCTTGGATGCATACTGAGCATTCATTTCAAATCAAGTCATTGATTTTAGACCATAAATGTTGTAGGAATTACAGCCTAGGATCTTTAGTCACATACAAGTGGATTGCACTTCATTATTGTAAAGACATTGTTGAGGATCCATTTATGCCTTTGAGAAAAATGAAAGAAAACATCAGGCAGAAGTATATGATAGATGTAAGTATTGGTCAATGCCGTAGAGCCAAACAGTTAGCATTATTTGATCACGAGGGTGTCCTGATTGAGCATTATGGCAAGTTGTATCAATATAGAGATGCTATTCTAGAATCTAACCTAGGGTCAAGTTGTCGGGTAGATGTCGATGTATCTGCAAATGGGAAAGAAACTTTCAAAAGGATATATATTTGTTTCAAAGGGGTCAAAGATGGGTGGTTAGCAGGATGTAGAAAGGTGATCGGGTTGGATGGCTGTTTTTTAAAGCATACATGTAGGGGGGAACTACTAACAGCAATGGGAAGGGATGGAAATAACCAAATGTACCCCATTCAAGTTTAGAAGACACTGTAACACCTAGTATAAGAAGAAGGTTAGAGGTACTCAAAGAAAAACAAAGGTAAATGCTCTTTATGCTTGTATATAATTCATTGTTTTTGTTAGTATTTGACCTGTATACTAATCTAGTTGTTTCTGTTATTGCAGATATTGGATTGTATATAAGAGTGGCTACCAATAACTTGAAGTCAGAAGGTATGATGAGAGCTATGGAGTGAATTTACTTAGCAAGGTATGTACCTGTAGGATGTGGGAGTTGAGTGGGGTTCCATGTGTGCATGTTGTAGCTGCAATCTTGCATGAAGGAACTGAAATAGATCTAGGAGTAAGCCACTGGTATAGTCAAGAGTTTTGGTTTAATGCTTATCAATTCTCCATTAGACCCGTACCTGGGTCTAACATGTGGAGAAGGACTAATGACATTCCACCCTTACCTCCACTTTTAAGAAGGATGCTTGGTAGACCACAGAAAGAGAGAATAAGAGCCCCTGATGAAAATAATGGAAGACAAATTAGTAGGAGGGGTAGAACAATGACCTACAAAAACTGTTGGAAACAGGGTCATAATAAGGCAACATGTCAAGAAGAACCCCAACCTAAACCTGTTGTAGAGAAGAAAAAACCAGGGAGAAAGCCTGCTATTGTTGTTGGGCAACATGCATCTAGTAGAGGTGGTAGGGCTGGAAGAGGTCAAGGAGGTGGAATTGGGGGTTCTGGTATTGGGGGTTCTGGTATTGGGTTGGATGAGACAACTGAAGGTAGTGGTGGTAGGGGTGTTGGATCAGGTAGAAGAGGATTTGGAAGAGGTGTTGGGAGAGGTGTTGGGAGAGGAGTTGGGAGAGGTGGTGGTAGGGGTGGGGGTTCTGGTATTGGGGGTTTCACTAACAGGGGTGGTTGGACTAGGAAACCATGTACAAAGGCTGGTTCAAGTAGGGGAGCCAAAACTTCTACATCAAATGGATGGTTAACTGCAAAACAGGTATACCCACTTAATTTCTTAAATTTTTATTTAATTTTGTATACATCTAATAATGCTAAACAAAAGAAAACATGTAATACAAGAATATCAATTAGAGCGTGATGAGGAGAATTTTAGGGAGTTTATGCATGAACAATTACTAAGAGAGGCAAGGGAAAAAGCAGAACAAGAAAGGATTGATAAAGAAAGAAGGGAAGAGCGGGAGTGGGAAGATAGGCATGATTACTACAATCCAGCTGATTGGATACATGACATTAAACATGATTGTGCACACAATCACCAAAATGTTGAGATTTTATTCCCACACATGCAAGTCCCACATCCTACATAAGAATCTGCTGTTAAAGGTGTTAGGGAAGATGCACCAACCATGATGGAAGCAAGAGTTGAAGCTGCTGTTGGTCAATCTGTTTTACCACACATTCATTCACAGCCTACACAACAATCTGTTGGTCAAACTGTAACAACTGCAAATATAGAAGATGCACCAACCATGATGGAAGCAAGTGTTGAAGCTGCTGTTGAAGATCAAGTGGTGGATGGAACTGATGCTAGAGGCAAGGCTCCCATGTCAGTTGATCCAAAACCTGCACCAAAAAGGAAGAGGGGTAGGCCACCATCACATGTAGATGGAGTAAGGATTTATCACAAGAACCGTGGCAGATCCGAAAGAATTGCCAAAATTAAGTTGAACAAACCATTTGTGTTTGACAAGAATGGTACTGGAAGTACTCCAGATAAATCCTTTGATGTTTCTCCTTAACTTTCTAAACCTTAATGTCTGTAATGAACTTTTAGGAACTTATAAGTGCTTAGCTTCTGGTAATGGGTCAAAAGGGTAGTCAAGTGAATCTGGGTATTGCAAGGTTTATGGGACTTGCAAATTTTGTTGTAATCTTTTTGTCTTGAACTATGTATTTGACTGCCATGATATATGGAAAAGCAGCACTTAATTATGTTTAGATTCCTTTTGTGTGTTGTTTAATCCTACTTGATAAAAGCTCCAAAATCTTGTAGAAAACAAGACAAGATTGTGAGTTTGTTTATTGAACTTGTGCACAATGTCTCATACAACTTGTGGCAGACAACCAAACTTGTGCACAATGTCTCATACCACATGTGGCAGACAACCAAATTTGTGCACAATGTCTCATAACACTTGTTGTAGACAACCAATGAATAAATAGGGCAACAAACAGAACATTGAAGGCATGAATAATGGTTCAAAGCTGATACATACTTAAACAAAACATTAAGTACATAAAACCTAGTTCAAAGCTGATACATACTTAAACCCTACACATTCAGTACACAAAACCTAGTCCAAAGTTTATCATCAAGGGCTGATACATACTTAAACAACACAAATCCTACTAATATCTAATTCATAACATAGAAAAACAACAATAAGGCCGCCATGATCAAAGTGGTCTTCTTCCAAAACCTTGCATTCTTCTTACTCTTGATCAACTCATCTTGCACCACAACCAATTGTTCAAGGCTTCTTATCTCAGCATCAACTTCCTGTCTCTGTTGAGGATTCAGCTGGAATGCATCTCATACAAAAGCCCTTTGTACCAAGTATTATCCAATTCAGTGTCATACCAATATAACTTATTACACTTTCTCACACCAGTTTTCTGCAAGTTAGGTGTCATCCAATTCAGTGTCATATCTTATCATTCAATTAAAATTAATGCGTAATAAAATTAAATTAGGTGTCGTTAAATCTAGCTTACGTATCTGTTGGGGCAAACTAAGAATCTTCTAGCAGGATTGGCGGGTTTCCATGAAGTGTACTCCATCAATAGAAGATTGAACGTACATTCAAAAGGGATGTTTTGTTCGTAATGCCAATTTGCCATTTTTTAGTTTTGATGGAAAAGAAAATAATGTTTATTTTTAGATCTCCAGAAATTAGGGTTTATGTTTAGATCTCCATTTTTTATTTTGGATGGAAAACAATAAAGTGAAGGTCAAAGGGGACGGGGGTATTTAGGTTTAGGTATGTGGGTTTGGATATTGGATATTGGATCGGGTAGTATGGGATAAACGATTTCTCTACCATCCACGTAGATATATCAACTGAATTTATAATTTTTTTTAATTAATTAAATGACGTGTAAATGTTTCCGGTCATAGTGGTAATATTATAACAAAACAAACAAGTAGAAGGGTAAAGTCACGAGATAAAATAGTAAGTGTTTAAAGTCGGCACAAAACAATAAGTAGGATGATATTTTATAACTTTTACCCAAATTGAATTAAGAGCAATTATTTAATAAATTTTTGTGCTTGTTATGATAGCTATTTAATATTCCATGTATGTTATTGACTTATTGGTAAAGTAAGTGTAAGACGTTCAAATCATGTTTGATGCAACATGAAACTTTTAAAAAAGGAGCTTTATCCGATTTAAAATAAATTAGCTAGTATTAGCGGTACATATTTAATGACAGTCTTATTTTTTTTATTGTAATTTCATATTAGTTAGGCATTCCTATCAAGCTGGAGGATATTCTGTATTTAAGGATTGTTTTGTGGTTAATGAGTTTCATGGAAGATTATCGAAAGTACTAGCTAGAAGATCATAAACGATAGTTAAGATAAAAACTGGTGCTCGACTGCTCGTAAGTTGTCATGGAATTTCACGAGACTTGGATTATTATTTATGTGGGCAACTTCATTACAGAATACGATTGAAGTACAGACAACCAACAAAAAGATTTTATTTTGCGTTGACTTTTATATTTCAAACCAATAATCTGGCTTTACTTAAAAGTTGATGAGAATCTTAACACATTCGGGCTTCTTCAATATCTCAAATGCTTCTTGTATTTTCTCCAAATGTATCTCATGTGTCAGAAGCTCATCAAGTTGTATTTCCTGCAATTTTCATCATTCATAACTTACTTAATCTCACATGTGCATGTAGGGTGGGAATCACGTCGAGTTAGTCGAGTTCGGGTTAATTAGGTCGGATTGAATTCAGGTCAAGGCTAAAAATAATTTACTTCAACCCGACCTGATTTGAACTCAGGTTACTCGGGTCGGGTCTAGTCGGCTTCGAGTCAACCCGAATTCGGGTAAATTACATAATTTTTTTTTATTTTTTAATAGAATTTATATTAAATTTAAATTTTAAAAGAAAAAAAATAAAAAAATTCTTGTCGGGTTGACCCGAACCAGAACTAGACATAATTATTTTACCCGATGGCCGAACTGATTTCGAATTCAGGTTAGTCGGATTGAAGCGACTAACCCGAATTGAAATTTCAACCCAAGTAACCCGTATGCTCGGGTCAAATCTGTTCGGAAATATTTGTAAGAAGATATAGAAAAACTTTTGTAATGTCAGGTTTAACCTCAAGTAGAAAGAAGGCAGATAGAGTTTCACCTTATTCAAGCATTTATGGATTATGACGGGAAGATCAGATTGGGTTCTTACGCCACCAAAAGTGGTGCACTTCAAAGTGCGACCGCTAAAGAGTATCAGGCTGTTAATGGCCACACTAGCCTCTCCACCCGCTCCTATAGGTACTACTGTACCGATTCCCTGAAATATAAATCATTTCTTACTTATGAACCATCTGCAAATATAATGCAGAATAAGAAAACAATGATGCTATATTTGTAAAAGGTTTACGAATTTGGAGGCTTCAAGGGCTTCGTTTAACAAGGATGGCACACCCGTGCACTCAAAGCAGTAGTCTACGCCTAACCCATGAGTTATATCCTTCACCAATTCTGAAACTGTTTTGTTAGGATGGTCCTTTGGGTTGATAAAATCGGTCATTCCAAACACTTTTCCTTTAGCTGCCTTATACTGGTTTACATCCACCCCTATTATCTTTGACGCTCCTTGCAGTTGTGCTCCTTTTATCACCTGAAAATTAAAACAGAGAGTGATTTATGAAATAAATACATTTATCATATGATGATACTACGTATATATGTGGAGGTATGTATGTGATTACCCCTAGACCAACAGTACCAATGCCAAAAACCGCAACAGAGGAGCCCTTAGAGACTTGGGTTTCTCTCCATGTCGCACCAAAGCCAGTGGTGAAGCCACATGAGAGGAAACTAGCATGAGGGTAAGAAATTTTGGGGTCGATCTTGAGCACATAATTGCAGTCAGCGATTGCATATTCTGTCCACGTTGAGCAGCTTGCAAAATGATATATAGATTCTCCGGTTCTAGCAATGGACATCCTAGAAGTGCCATCATTCATGAGGCCACTAAACGGAGGAGGATAAACATGACATAAGTTAGTCTTTCCGGTTTTGCAGTTCAAACACTGTCCACATTCACCAAGGTAGAGTGGCATCACTATGTCTCCTGGTTTTAACCCTTTTGCGTCTTTCCCTACGCTTTCAATCACCCTGCACAATTTATCAAGTACATTCACTTTTATCGATACTCATATTTTCTATGTATTAATATATAGATTTGTTATTTCATCACGTACCCGACACCTTCATGTCCTGGAATACGAGGAAACAAAGGCTGTAATGCAGGAGTATTGTTAAATCAAGTAGCATATTAGATTAACTAACTATAATACTATATACTAAAATCTCTAATAGCCTTTGTTAGTTTCAAATAAAAATTGTTGACTTGAAACGTACGATGGGAAATCCCTTGGTGCATAATACGTCAGTATGACAAATGCTCGCACACAACATCTTCATCCTAACTTCAGATGCTTTTGGCGGAGCCACCTTTATCTCCTCGAGCACCACTGGGCCACCTAACTCCCATACCACCGCGGCTGCAACCCAATTACATTAGCTACAACATGTTGTTCACATCTACAAAAGAACATATACAATAATGGTAGTTACCTTTACAGGTGATGACACCGGGAGCTTTATGTGCCATGTTTATCAAATAGTTTCTGTGATGATTCAAGTTAATCTGCTTATCAATTTATAGTATGCAATAGCACACATGGTTTTACCCTAATCACAATGAACCAATGAAATATAAGGCTTGATAACAATTATAAGTGCATTTAGTAATAAAATAAATAAACTAGTATTAATTAATGAGCTAGCTCCTTTAAACGACTCACAAATGTAGCAAGCAATTGCAGACTTTTGTTAGGCTAATACATCTGAAATCAATAGAATTCTTCTAATATTAATCCTTGCAAATGTCAAAAGACGCAGGTTAAGGGCGCAGTCAAAAGTGGATGGTGTGTTTAATTACAAAGGTCCTGAAAAGTTTGTTGTCGCAGAAGTTTCTGAGTTATGTGTTTGGATGATACGCGTAGCTAGCTTGCAGTAATATATACTTATAACTTGGTCAAATGAAACTATTGACGATATATATGACTCACAGGCTTCGTTACGCTGACCTCTCCATGTTGGTGACAACAAATGTATCAGGTTCCGAAACAACAAATGTGGAGTGAATACTTCTGTACAAGCTAGTCTATTGAGAGGAGCGCGGGTTACTAAACCGGTAGATAGATAAAAATTTATATGTACAAGTGCCGCAAGACATGTATAATAATACATCCAAACATAAATTAGATGGATATGAACCAGAGGTGATTTCGCCATCATCTATCCTCTCTAGTCTCTATATATCATTTCAGTTTTATCTTTCCAACTATACTATATCGGCATTGTTGTAGACTGTTTCATACCATATTTAGAGATGAACTCAAATATAAAATACTTTAATCGAGTAACAAATGCATATCTGTAGTTCCTAAAATAATACATATACAACAATTAATACACACTTTGGTACACATAACTAATAAACTACAACTTGGTGCTGAAATACAAAAAGTGCAGAAGAGATCACCCATCTTTCACTTGGTGTCATTTGCCCCAAGTATGGTAAAATTGGTATAATAATAGCATTATGTAGAGGTTTTTTTCATGGTCCAAAATGATAAAAATAACACCTTACTTGCAATACTCCTTTAACCAAACTCCAATGTTCACGAAGCTTTCGAAATCTGATTGTGGTCTGCAGCACACAAAACACTAATAATTAGGGGATAAATAAAAGAACATACTATATGCATATCAGCTTAGCCACATTTTGTGTACTTAAACTTTTGCGAGTAATATTCAAGTATTATCAACAGGTTATATCATTAATATCGTGATCGATTAGTTATAGAAAAGGATACAAGCCTAAGTGACAAAATGAAAGAAGCTGCTAAATCCAAAGTAATGTTTACAAAAAATGTTTACAATGGATATCATATGAAGACAAAAAAATATTGATATAGGATATTTGTGGATATCTGCTTTTAATTCATAGTTTCATGCATATTCGTATTCAAGCAGAAAGGCAATACTCGTGTCAAAAGATTTTAATACAGCATGTAAAGCTGCGCATAGACGAACTAGAGATGTTTACCTGTTAATAGGATGTATATCTTCCGGAAATACAATCACTTTCACTGGAACTCGTTTTTCCCTCAATGCCCGAGCAAACTTTGCATGTCAAATAAGCATTTTTCACTTTAGTATTGGCCTTAAAACAAGACAAAATATAGTACAATAACCAAACAAAAGGAAAGAGTTCGGATTTTTCAGTGCATTATTCTCATTTTCAACTCATTTTATGTTCTCTATTTCCATGAGATGCACTATATAAATTAACTAAAAGTGCACGACTTTAAGAGCAATACATGGTTACCAGTCTGCATAAGTCAGAATTTGCACACATTACAAGATGATCTATACAAATAACATGCAGATACTAGAATAAGTCACAGTGCTCACTTGTAATCCGTTTGTAATTGGGACACGCAGATCTTTAGCACTTAAGAGGAACAGCGTAGGAGTTTTCACCTGGATATATCGAATAATTGGGAAAAAGCTAAATTAACATCAAACAATCTAAATAAGATAAACTTAATGAGCTCTTACTATGCTGACTTAATGTAATCTTTATACGGATGGCATACCTTTGAAACATGTGAAATAGGGGATTTTTCATGAAATAGTGAAAGAAGTTGAGGTGAAGGGGCTTCTGTGCAGGTCGAAAGACCCTCGGTTCCAAATGCCTCCACAAAGCACCAATCTGGTATATCAGATGTACCCACCATTAAAGCAAAATTACAAACAGGGTTCCTCACAACAGCGGCAGCAAATTTATCAGGTGCCTGAAGATTAATAACACAAATAATCAATCTTCAGAGATGGTTGTCAATGTACGTGATACATACAAAAAGAACCACCTTTATATAATACCTGACCGATCAAGTGTGCAGCTAGGAAGCCGCCATGGGACAGACCCA
Source organism: Glebionis coronaria (assembly GCA_025667525.1). NCBI lineage: Eukaryota > Viridiplantae > Streptophyta > Magnoliopsida > Asterales > Asteraceae > Glebionis > Glebionis coronaria. Next base: position 24,570,410 of record CM046880.1, read on the forward strand.
TCACACTTATTTTCGATGGGTTTGCAACCCCCAAGTCAACGACATGATCTATAGCGTTGAGGACGTCATTTACATCCTTCATACAAAGACAAAAATGTAAACTAGAAATAAAGACATGCAAATGTAAACTATCATCACTTACTGTACAAAGTATGCCAACTTAAAGTGTGCCCTATTTGCATTTTCAGATGTGCCCTTTAAATTATTTTATGCATAATATCACCTTCTGAATGCCAGATACACTTTTTTTAGGAATGAAACGTGTTAGGAACTGACTGGTTTTGTTTGAAAAGTTAACGAGAAGCCAAAAGAATCATTTCGTTAGTATGATATTAAACAACGCATACTAAGGGATGGGAAATAAGACCAATAGGTAAGCAAAAACTGGCAAAAGCATAGGTAAATATGCCAAGTAAATAATGACTGTTATCGATTGGGGTAAGTTTAGTATCCAATCATGAATGGCAGATTAAATCATTTTGTTTCGTTGGTGTGGAAAGGTAACCAAAAGACACCTGCGATCCGACTTTTCCTGGTAGTGATTGCAATGCTTCCTCACCAAATCCAAGTGAACCTCTGCAGTAACATTGAAACTGATAGATCCGTGTTCTATAAAACTAGAAAGATCCTTGCACCATTTAGAAGCAGGAGACTTGCCTGTAATTCACAATTAACAAGCTAAATCCTGTTGAGGCAAGAAAACCCGAGGACTTTGAGAAGCTCGTTAATGCAACATCTTGTGGACCTCCATGAAGTATTACCAGCAATGGGTCACAAGCATCACCCTTCGATTTAGAAGATACAAATATTGCTTCAAAAGGTTTACAGGCACCTATTATGGATAAATCTGCCAACCAATTAGAATAGTAGCAAATTGAACAAGCACGTGAAAGATACAGAACACCTAAGGAAATACAAAAGGCTCTCACGAACATCAACAATATATTTGTCAATATGGTTCTCTATTGTTCATTTCTTGAGCACTGTCCTGTCGACTAAAATTCTAGTAACCAGCAATTACATATATGTTGTTTCCTACACCATATAAAAAGGGACTACAATATGAAAACATTTATACGAAACTTAAGTCTACCAATTACATTGTACTTTTCAAAAAATATGAGGGGTACTTACTAATCATTAAAAATTCATATAAGTATTAGGTTACCTTGCATGAGGTTCTCAGTAACACTTTTGACCGGTATCTTCAATACATCAAACTGGAGAGATGCAAGTAAAGATTTAACCTGTTTAGGTCGTATTAGAGTACCAGCAGTGATTTAGAACTATTGACCATTGAATGATCTCCGAAAAAATTTCATAGAAGAATAACAAAGAACATACTTTTTCTTGAGATTCAGATGGGGGGCTTGAAACATGTAGCCACCGCCAAACGGGCTCTTTAGATTGCTCCTTAGTTTGGATGCCGTATTTGATCTCAGGGACGTGTATTGGACTACTACATGCTTCAAACAGAGACAGAAACCCAAAAACATATGTTCAGTAATGTTTTCTTATAAACTTTAAACCATTATGTGCTGCAACTTTATCAATGGAAAAGTTAAATACTACCAGCAAGGATGTTGTTCCCGACAAGTGTAAGTAAATTCCATGAATGATGTGAATCGTTAGGAGTCACTTTTGAAACTTTCCCACTGCAAATAGATAAATGAAGTGTCGGTTAAAGAAGCTATAACGCAACCCAAATGTCATGAAGGAACAACTTATTATATACCTCAGCACATTCACAGATAATATTACTTCAGTGCTCCTCCAAATGGATGATAATATCATTGTATATCCATCCGAAAGCCATGGTTTACTAAGCAAATTCAAACAGTAGATCCCGGGAAAGCAATCGTTATCAGGACACATAACAACAGGAACCTACAGAAAGTAATGGTGTGTAAGTTCTAAATAAAGGATATTGATTTGATACAACATAGTCTTCTCGGCAATTAATATATCAAAAGTTCAAAAGATTATTGATGCAGCTAAGAGGGGCAGAGGGTAATTGAAACGAAGCCAAAGTGTTAATGATATGCTAGAGGGATTTGTATATCAACTTACAACATCAATAATCTTTGCAGGACTTGGTTCTCCATCACTGTTCCATTCAATTTTATGAAGAGAATTTGTAGCGTTATGTGCCCCAGAGTCTACAGCACTTTTGGCAGATAAGAAGACAAGAAGCTTTCCATCTGGGCTGAAAACCAAAGTGTTTATAAATAATCCACCGATTCAATATGATATAGTTACACACACATTGTTCTTGCCCCCAGCCTTTTAAAAATGAACAGCCATGTGTTGGCAGCCAAAAAAAATTATTTACTTGATTGCAGCATACATACACAACTACAGGATGTAAGTGGAGCATGCACAAACTTACGTGAATCGTGGCAGGAAAGCGCTACTTATGTGTTGACTCAGATTTATTACTGATACATCATCTGCGGTGTTCTCTCTATAAAACAAAAGTCAGATGCTAACGCTGTGCAGTAGATTTGAACAAGTTATGGAAAGTATTGGTGATGTTGAAAGAGTTTTTCATATCCGTAGATAAGAACCTGGTTTCCGATCCAATTGATGGAGCCCTTAGAGCGTATAAGGCGCAAGGCCTATTAGAGCAATATTTCATGCCAAGCCTCCTAGTGTCTGATGGCCACCCAACGAACACTAGATATTGATGTACACCTTTTGTTATTGGAGCCCATATGACTTGTCCAACACTCAGTGACCTCCCAATACCATCTACAGCTCGGACATCTCCCCTGAAATAACATATGAATTAAATACGATATCTTTTTTACGTTAAGAATTCTCATTATGACAAAAACAGAAGGTAACTGCGTAACCTGTTAATATCAACGACAAAGAGAGCAGGCTGCCTTTTTCCCGCATAGGCTTCACCCCAGTCCTCTTCCCAATCCCCTTGGCCTTTCCAGCTACTACAATCCTTATGAGCCAAATTCGAACCACCATCTTTCTTATAGCCTATATCATCAAATGTTGGTTTGTGGACATTCGGTTCCTCTGCAACATAAGCAATGTGACTTTCATCAGGGCTCCATGAAACACCCTCAAACCTGACCCATCAGAATTCATAATTCAATGCCTCTTCCGAAATGAATACAACTTTTCACTAGGCGTATAATTCTAGACATCTATTTGTTTGACCATTCGTAAGATAGTCTTTCAATATATGTTGACAATATAGGTTTATCATACAGATCAAAGTCGATGCTACCAGGAATTTGACTGTAATGCTATTGCACAAAGTAGTAACAATGGATTAGATCTTTTTCAAAACAGGAAATTTTGCGTTTATTTCAGACTGACCCGAGTAACATTTGTGTTTTGTACTTGTACAATATCCATCATCATATGTCATCAAAGGAGCTTACCTAACTAGACGATATACGCAGTTGTATAAATGTTGTGCGATATCCATAGATAACAGTTATAAATATCACATAATCATATTTAAAACAGACATCCAAACACTCCTTTTCAACTATAGAAGATTTTTGACAGAAAGGCTTTACCATCCATCTGCGTACACAGAACCGTGCACGGATTGAGGAACACAAATCTCCTTCTCTAACTGAAACGGACCCCATATTTCGAGCTGCGTAGCTAAATCATTTTCAGGATTTCTTACTACAAGAAGCTTTGAGCCTGATGGAGATGGCACAATCAGAGACGCACCAGTAACTTCAATCGGAAATGGCGCCCATTCAACATTTAAACCACCATCAACATCTTCAGAGATGACACTAGACAGCATTAGTTTCTTCTTTTTATTTGCTAAAAGATTGGGTTGGCTCATTACATACATAGTCCGAGACCCTTGACCTGCGGTATATTTTAGGCCCATGTTAGACGGTATTTCGGCTGTAAAGAACTTATGAGAATGAAGTATGTATACCATTGCGGGAGTTAAAGGTCCACGCGTTGTCAATGGTAGCAATGCTTGTGAATTCTTTATAAAATTTAGATTGAGAAACATATTCTTCCTCGGTGAATGCATCTACACTCTCTGCAACTTTCTTAACTGGCCTAACTCCAATGCTATCCATTCTTGAGTAGGAGTTTACAAGCAAATTAAGAGCGTGTTTCGGAATGCTTATAACTACTAACTAAATTGTAGTTGGCAAATGCATATTGAAAGGATGATCAAATGTTGATGAGGAAATATGTTATGATCCCACATCGGCCAAGTATGGGAATGGTTGATCGTTTATAATGTCTAGGTGTCCCCTCCTCAAACAAGCTAGCGTTTTGTGCGAGTTCTACACTTGGGACTTATGAACCGATTTGATAGGTTCGTATCAAAATACTTAACATAATATCCGTTTTTTTCTTCTTTAATTTGCCCCGTAGTAAAACTTTTAAGAAGCAAACAAAATTCACATATATAAATTGTATCACGTAGTGTAAATTTTCGTTAAAATCTTGATTTATTCAAAATGAACCTTTATTCAAAATGAACCCGGTGTCAAATATGTGTTACTTAAAACAAATTATGCATCTGAGCTTAGTGTTCTGGGTACCCGCCCTTGGTATGACAGATTATGAATTACGACGAACAAGAACAAGAACAAAGTGAGAGCTTACTTGAGATGCTGATGAGTCACAACACACCAACAAGAACAAAAAGAATCTTTCTTGCCATGCTGGTTTTTAAACTCATGTGACTCGTAATTAAATAACTTTAACAAAAGAGTAAATACCAAAAATGGTGTTTCTGGTTTAGTCAAATTGCACATTCCGTCCGTTCAATTTCGATATTGTAACTTGGTCCTTGCTCGGACTTGAAATAACTAAAATACTCCAAACCACAAATACTATTTTGCAGGTTTTCTTTATATTATTATATTACTATTATATAATTAATTATAATTTTTAAATTTGTTTATTTATTTTAACTCTTTATTAGCAAGTCAAATAACAATACATGTAGGGTTTAATCCCTACAATCCTGGGAATACTCGATCACGAAGAACACACACAACACAAATCGACAGAAAAGAAAACACAAGGTAAATCCCTAATCGACTCCGATTAGTTTATTGAAAGAATGACGTATTTGGTTTGTTCCCCCTCACCTCCTTTTATAGAGATGAGGGGGAACCGACTACAACAAGTCCTACGGGTCGGGTTGGGCTTAGACATTGCCAACCGACCTTTATTCATAGCTATTAGGAAACTAGGCTATTCGACATTATCCCTAGACACGACTTAGGCGAATATCGTGACTAAACATAACAATTTCCACCTTAGACATATATTAGCCTATCCCAACGCTCAGCAATTCCAGGCAGTGTTGTAACTTGCGTCCAGGTACCACCTTCGTCAAGGCATCCACAACATTGTGTTCAGTACCCACCTTCAAAACTTCAACCGTCTTTGCTTCCAAGACTTCTCTGATAAAGTGATAACGCACATTAATGTGCTTAGTCCTTTCATGAAAAACATGATTCCGCGATAAGTGAATCGCGCCTTGATTATCACAATTAACTGCAACAGTGTTGAGCTTCACGCCCAACTCTTCCAAGAGTCCCCTTAGCCAAATAGCTTCCTTCACAGCCTCCGTAAGGGCCATATACTCCGTCTTTGTAGTTGAAAGAGCCACCACATGTTGTAGCGTTGCTTTCCAGCTTACAACACATCCCTGTACTAAAAATGCGTAACAAGTGAGAGACCTACCCTTATCTGGATCCTTAGCGTAGTCTGAATCAACAAAACCTGTTACGTCCACATGGTTGCCACGATTTGTCCCATACACCAAGCCCACGTTTACAGTACCCTGCAAATATTTCATAATCCACTTCACTGCTTCCCAATGGAGTTTACCCGGATTCGCCGAATATCTGCTAACTACACTTACTGCATACGCCATGTCTGGCCTCGTGCACACCATCAAGTGCATCAAGCTCCCAACCGCATTTGGATATGGCACCCTACTCATTCTTTCAACATCACAATCCCTAACCGGGCAATCTTTCAACAAAAACTTGAATTGCCCATCCAATGGTGTCTGAACCGACCCCCATTGTCCATTCTAAACCTGTTTAAAACTTTAGAAACGTACCCGGATTGTGACACCCTCAGAATCTTGCGACTCTGATCCCTGACGATCTCCATACCAAGAATCTTCTTTGCTTCCCCGAGCTCTTTCATGTCGAACTCCCTTTTAAGCAAAGACTTGGTAGCCGCGATCTCAGCTTTGCTTTTACAAGCAATCAACATATCATCTACATATAACAATAGATAGGTATCCTCCCCTGGTGCATAAATCTTGTAATATACGCAGCTGTCGTAACTGCTACGCTTAAACCCGTTGCTCAGCATATACTCATCGAACCTCTTGTACCATTGCCTAGGTGACTGCTTCAAACCATAAAGAGATTTCTTTAACAAACATACCTTGTTAACTTGTTCAAATCCCGGTGGCTGCCTCATGTAGATCACTTCTTCAAGATTTCCATGTAAAAACGCCGTCTTCACATCAAGCTGCTCCAGCTCATAATCTTTACACGTAGTAAATGCAAGTATAACCCGAATAGATGTGTGTCGAACTACCGGCGAAAATACTTCATTGTAATCAATACCTGCCCTTTGTGTGAATCCACGAGCCACCAACCTTGCCTTGTACCTAGGCTTTTGAACACCTTCAATCCCTTCCTTTATTTTGAACAGCCATTTGTAACTCACCAGCTTTTGCACAACTCGATGATCTACTAACACCCAGGTCTTGTTCTTCTTCAGAGAATCCATCTCTTCTTTCATAGCAGCTTTCCACTTAGAACTGTGTTCACAAGAAACTGCTTCCTGGTATGTCAATGGTTCATGAGTATCTTCTTTCTCTGCTGCAGCAAACGCGTAAGCAACCATATTACTCTCGTCCCGAAACCTTGTCGGTTTCGTTCTAGTCCTTGGCTCTCTATCCCGAACCAATTGATAATTTGTGAGATCCGGTGGATGATCAATTTCTTGAACCCCTGCATCTTCATCATAGCCATCTTCCTGATCTGTCTGGTCTTCCTGATCTGACCGATCTTCCTGACATGTTTGATCTTCCTGACATGTCTGGTCTTCCTCAGGCGTATGATTATTTAACCTCTTCAGTTCCATCTCAACCTGTAATTCCTCAACAGACTTATCTTTACCTGCACCAGTATCCTTCACTGTGTCTTTGTACATGACACTTTCATTGAAGACTACGTTCCTGCTTGTGGCTATTTTAGGTGATTCATTATCAAGCCTATATAGTCTGTACCCCTTCACACCTTCAGGATACCCCAAAAGAACGCATTTTACCGCTCTCAGCTCGAGCTTACCTTATTTAACGTGTGAATACGCGACACATCCGAAAACCCTCAACATCCCATAATTACTAGGATGTCCCGACCACATCTCCATAGGTGTCTTCTTCTCAATCGCTGTCGATTGGTGACCTGTTTATAAGATATGCGGCCGTACATGTCGCTTCCGCCCAGAAGGTCTTGGGCAATCCAGACTGTATTAATAAACAGCGTACCTTGTCCATGAGAGTTCTGTTCATCCGTTCTGCTAACCCATTCTGCTGCGGCGTCCCGGCAACTGTCAAATGTCTAGCAATCCCACTCTCAGTGCATAGCTGATTAAACGCCCGGTTACAGAACTCAAGACCATTATCAGTCCTAAGCTTCTTAACCATCCTCCCAGTCTGATTCTCTACTAACTGCTTCCACTCTTTGAACTTCCCAAATGTTTCGTGTTTAAACCTGAGAACATAAACCCATACCCTCCTGGAATAATCATCAACTATAGATAAGAAATACCTATTACCTCCCAATGATTCCACCTGAGACGGACCTCATAAGTCTGAATGAACATAGTCTATCACTCCCTGAGTAGTGTGCCTTCCTACACCGAAATGGACTCGATGTGACTTTCCCAGAACAAAATTCTCACAAAAAACGAGCTTACCTAGACTCTTCTTGCCAAACAAACCCTGCTTTTCCAGCACGTGTAGTCCCGCCTCACTGATATGTCCCAGTCTTTTATGTCAAAACTGCGCAAGACTGTCTTTTTGTTCAACACTAGCATTAAGATCACCGGCCAAGGCCATCTAAAGAGTACACACAGTTCTCCCTTCGGGTTCCAGATATAATAACCCTAGAACCATTAATCACCTTGACTTTGCCCGACTGCAATTTTATGGTATATCCCTCTTTTTTAAGAGTTCCCATTGATATCAAGTTTCTTTTTGATTCAGGAATATACCTGACCTTGTGTAACACAAAACTTGACCCATCTTTCAGTTGTACCTTTACCTTACCAATACCCCTGATCTTGCACTCCCTGTTGTCGCCCAACAGTACGCTGCCCCCATCGCATTCCAGAAAATCAAAAAATACATCTAACTTGGGTGACATGTGATATGAACCTCCTGAATCCATGATCCAATCTTGCAGTCTTTCTACACTCATCACCATCATCACCTCAGAATCGTCATAAATCGAACCACTGGAGCTTGGTTGATCATCTTTCTTGACGTAACCTTTTGACTTCTTGTCGATTATTCTTCGGACAGTCTCTTCTCAAGTGCTCCTCAGATTGGCAAATAAAGCATTTGAGTCTTCCACCTCGAGATTTCGATCTTGACTTTCCCCTTGACTGATGCGAATTCCTGCGATCAGTTCTTCCCCTCACATATAACCCTTCACCATCATCCCCCTTCGCCTTGAACCTTTCTTTGATTTCCTTTGAATTTAGTGTGGCCATCACGTCCTCCAAAGTCAAATCTTCCCGTCCATAAAGCAAGGTATCCACAAAGTGTTCGTATGATGTTGGTAAAGAAGTGAGTAACAATAAAGCAAGATCTTCATCCTCGAATTTTACTTCAATATTTGCTAAATCAAGAACGATTTTGTTGAACTCATCTATATGCTCGGAAATCTTTCGTCCAGTCGGCATGTAGAATGTATACAACTTCTTCTTCAGGTACAACTTGTTGTCCAATGAGTTTGTCATGTACAAAGACTCGAGCTTTGACCAAACCCCCGCTACAGTTGTCTCCCCGGTAACCTCTCTCTGGACCTTGTTACCTAAACACAAAATCATGGCACTGTGAGCTTTCTTGTCAAGCTTAGATTTCTCTTCAGCTTCCATATTTGCGGGTAAAACCTCCAGAGCTGCTTCACATCCGGTTTGTATTAATAAAGCACGCATCTTGATTCTCCATAACCCGAAATCGCCAGTTCCATCGAATTTCTCGATGTCAAACTTAGCTCCCGTCATTCTTTATCCCTTTATTAGTTTGCTAAACCTTGTGAAAACCTCACAATCACAAATGAATAAAGTCCATTCGGTAACTCGCTAAACCTTGTGATAAGTTAAACCTCACAATCACGAATTACGAAGTCTCTTGTGTAAAAAAACCCTACGAAGTATTAACCCTTTTGTTTTATAAAAACAAAAACAAAATAAATATTATAAACTCTTTTATAATCTGGCCCACTCAAAACCAAATTTAAAAATAAGCTTATAAACTTTAGGCCTAAATCCCTTCGTAGTATGTGTTGACTTTTAATAAAACAAATAAAATATTAGATTATTTTTTATTTATCTCCTTCTTCCCTATTGTTGCTCCAGCCACCAAAGAAAGAAAAACAGTCACACACCTTGAATTTCGACGAAGGAAAACCAAAATAACCCTTAATCCAATCGATCACCTACTGCTCAACCTTGATGTACACGAACCCTAACACCAAGGACCCTTTTCACGATCGATCCTAGAAACCAGAAGATCTTCGACACCAAAGCTCTGATACCACTTGTAGGGTTTAATCCCTACAATCCTGGTTATCTAGATGCGGAATACTCGATCACGAAGAACACACACAACAGAAATCGATAGAAAAGAAAACACAAGGTAAATCCCTAATCGACTCCGATTAGTTTATTGAAAGAATGACGTATTTGGTTCGTTCCCCCTCACCTCGTTTTGTAGAGATGAGGGGGAACCGACTATAACAAGTCCTACGGGTCGGGTTGGGCTTAGACATTTCCAACCGACCTTTATTCATAGCTATTAGGAAACTAGGCTATTCGACACTATCCCTAGACACGACTTAGGCGAATATCGTGACTAAACATAACAATACATTATTTTACTTTTGAGATATTTCTTGAAACTATACTTCAGTCATTTTCGGTTACAATAAAGTGTTGCTAGATACTTAACTATGGATGTACTATGTCTAAACTCTCACAAGTGGGAAATATCGTGATATGCGATTATGAGTGAGCCTATCGGGGGCACACACTCAAACATGGAGAACACATTTTGTTAATATTTAATATTTAATGTTAATATTGAATGTTTAATAAGACTACACTTAATATTTACGGTCGTTATAATCCGTTACTTGATTAATTAACTAAACGTATGCGTGAATTAAAGTTAAGGGGGGGGGGGGGGGGGGTTAAAAGTCAAAACTCGAAACCCTATGGGAGCCCATAGTTGGCTGACATCCTTAGGAGTTCTAGAAGGGGGTTTTGTAATTATTAATGTAAGTAAATTCCTAATTAGCTTAACTTGGAGTAAGGAACATGAAAACTTAATAGGTATGAAGACTATATAAACCCCCATACCCCTTACATTGTTTTCTTCCCTCCCTTTCTTCTCTCCACCGATTTTTGATGCTCTCCCTCTTTACAAATCCCTTACAAACCTAAAGTGTAAATATTTGCAAGATCGGCCTTTTGATACTCCATTGTGAAGTAACTAAGCCTTTACTAAACCCTTGGTACTCTTATCAAGGTTTTAGCTTTATTTTTGGTTTCCCCTTTCATCGGCATCATATAATATAAAACCCGAAATTTGAAAATGTGAAATTGTCATTTCATTTCATTTTGAAAATATGGGTTTCATTTCATTTCATATTATTTGATTATAAGTTTTGAATTAATAAATAAATTTTAATAATTAAACCTTAGGTTATGATTTTTGGAAAATAATCAAAAAATAACCTAAGTATTATTTTAAAAGGAAAAATGATGACGTATAGTCCCTATTCGGGTTATATAACCCGACCCACGGGTACTACCCGTATCCATTTGGTATGGATAATTATTTCACAGTGTGCGCAAGGCCCAGGTGGCCCAGTAAGCCGATGTCGCGCAAAGGCTTATTGCTTAGTCGTGTCCTTGTTGTATAGCGACAAGATAATACATAATATAATCTATCCTTTGATTATATTCGCCCAAGGAAAAAGGATATACACTTACCTTAGTTATGCGATAAGGATCAAGCTATTTTAAGTTGTTATCTCTTAGTTAGACCGTAAAAGTAGGAGAGCCCAGCCAGGACTCTCCCGAGTATAAAAGGAACCAGAGAGGTTCCACAAAGGTACGATACACAATACTCTAAAAACCCTCACATTTACTCAAACCGATTACTTACTCTCATGCCGGAGTCTAATCGTTGGACAATCGCCCACGGTAAGCCTAACGGCGTCTGTTATTTAGTGTGTAGGGTCTTCAAACAAGATTCACTTGGTGCAAGAGCCGGAGTCCACAAGACCCCGAATTAAGCCTAATTCAGGTCTAAATCGGTCCATCCAACTTTTGTATCAACAAGTTGGCGCCATCTGTGGGACCCTACACTAAACTCTAAGCATGACAAGAAAAGGAACGGATAGAGGTGGCCGAAGGTCATTGACAATAGACGGTCAAATCACATCCATGGGGAACACCCCTGGGTCGGCCATCAATGCAAACAGTCGTGATGTGATAAAGCCACCTCTCCGAGGAGCGGGCTCGCCATTCTCAACTCCCCTACCCGCCATAGAGGAAAGCGACGTAGAACGGAGACCAACTCAGCCTCCTCCCAACAAAGATAAACAAAAGCTGCCCCTCACACCTGAGAAAAGCGAGCAAGAAATTGCTACAGATGCGCGTGCGATGGAAGAATATGTAGCAAACAACTTACAAGCTCTGCTCCCACTCGCCACTAAATACATGAACGACCGGCAGGTCATAAAAGAAAAAAGGCGCGCAGGACGCTATCAATCCTCAGACGATGACTCATCAAATTCAAAATCAAAAAATAGTCATCATACAAAACATGGGCGTAGATATTCCTCCCCAGAAAGCTCAGGAGGGAAAGAACGCGCTTTCCATTCACACAAAAGAAAAGATCGAGACTTCTCATAACCATGGAGAAGGGCAAGAAAAAACGCTTTCACAAGGAATATACAGTATTATCCTGGTACAACAAAGCGTCGCATGCCAACGAACATCAAAACATATGATGGCACCACAGATTCAGAAGACCACCTGAAAGTCTTCGAATCACAAGCAGGAATTGAGCAATGGCTCTAACCTGTATGGTGTAACATGTTCAACTCTACACTTGTAGGAAATGCGCGGAACTGGTTTGACTGACTCCCACCGCGAATAAGAAACGGATTTGAAGTATTACGGAAAGCATTCAAAAGAAACTATGTCCAATAAAAGAGGCACGACAGGAGCGCTGTATCACTAGCAAGAGTCAAACAAAACCAGGGTGAATACCTAGAAGACTTCTTAGAGCGCTTCAAAAACGAATGCCTCCAGAAAAAGAATCCCCGGAGATCTTGAAAGTATCTTGCTTTATGGCAGGAATAAATAACAAAGATCTAATACGAAACTGAACGAGAGGACACCAGAAACGTTTGATGCGGTAATGCGAAGGGTGAGATCCTTCATACAGGGAGAATCAGCTGCCACAAAATCTATGCAAAATACTTCCAGCTATTGATCCCGCGATGTGCCTAATAAGCAAACTAATACACGGGGTGGATCCCGAGATCCTAAATACCAAGGAAACCAAAAAGAAGGGCGTAGCAGTAGCTTTTAATTCACGCCACTAAAGTTAATAGTCTGACCCAATACTTTTGTGAACCTTTTGCCTGTTTGACTGGAGGTTTGACCTTAAAACTTTGCAAATTCACTTGTGACTAGTTAGTGAGTAGAAACAAACACTTAACACACAATAACACTCACTGAATCAAAGATTGGGACTATAACCAAACACCAGTTATTGAATTAGACCAATTTTAAGCTATGTTAACTACTCAATTCAAACTGATTAAGACTAGTAGCTAACAAAACACATCTAGGAGCACAAATATAACACTTATAAGGCAATATTAGGTAAAGTTATACTAGGATAAAGAAAATAGCATGCATACTTTATTTTTAGTGGAAAATGTAAAGAGAGCTTATTAGTAGACTTATAGGCTACTTTTATGCAGAAGTGGGGCGATGAGCTCACTTATACACTAATCAACAACTATCAATCATCAACCAATCACCAAATCAACACCATCTATCATCATCACCATACTTGCCCTGCTACACTAGTCTGAGCAATGGATTCTGGCTAAGTCTGAGCTAGGAATGAACTGCAACTTCTTAAACACTTATCACAGCTTCCAAAATAATCACAATAACTCCATTGTTTAGGTGAGAACAACATAATCAAGCTATGAACAGTATGTAGTATTACTTTGAGAGAATGATTGTGAATTGAGTGAACTGATCTTTTATTAATGGAAAGTTGTTACAAGGTAGGTATAACTGTCTAACAAACTATCTTGAAGTGGTTGTCAATCACTTTGAGAAGTTTAACTAACTAGGTAGCAACAGAATTGAGAGAAATCAAAGAGTGTGTGTGTTTTTCACACTCTAACTACTAACTGAAAATGAAGAGTACATTGCGGTATTTATATAGCTAAAATCGAGTGTTGGTGAGGGTGATGACATGTTGCAACCATTAGCCAAGTGACACATGTCCTTAATCTGGAAATGGGATGATCCAATGTTCTTCATGAATTGGGCTTTTTAAACTCAGTGAATTAAAGTTTAATTAAATGCTTGGGTTGGGTTCGTCTCATTCCAACGATCATTTTTCATGTTAAGCACTCTTTTTGAAATCCACTCTAGCTTATGATACGATCTCGGGAAGAACTTGCCATGTGGCGTGCTAGGATAGGTTCATTAATTTTGACACGGATCATTATTTGTTTAAACAGTGAGGATACATGAAGTGTAGGCTTTTAATTGGAGGAAACGAGTTAGTGGATATAACTGTTATGATTCGGTTGCTTCACTTCTCTCCTTATTAATAACCAACAGCTGGAAATCCAAATCACCCTTATACTTGCATTTGATTGGTTCTTAGCCATAGCAAACGGATCATGTCTTGTTATCTTTCCACAATTGGCAGTTTTAGTCCTTTTGATTAACAGATTGGTAACTTGAGCTCTAAACTTCAAAAACTTGTCATTCTTGGCCCTTTGACTTTGTATTTGACTAGATTTGGCCCTTTGACTTTTTGACTTTGAGCTTGAGGTCTTTTGAATTTGTTCTTGACTTTTCCAAATTTATACTTTTAGTCCCTTAAGTTTACAGCTTGTCAAGAAAGGTCCTTTGTCTTTTGTTGACTTGTCATCTTGAGTCCTTCTTTTGTCTTTTATTCATTATAAATGCCTTGGAATCCGTGTTTGCATCAAATTTGTATCTTTTTACCTACACAAGCACAAACAACAAAGAATACCCCATAATGCTCCTTTTACACATAAAATCTGGTATTTTTCTTTGTGTTTTAGGGTTTAATATGATATAACTGATATAAGATTTCACTCATATCAAATCTCCTACACTTGATCATTGCCATGGCCTCATGCAATGCCATATTTCAAAGCTCTAAATTACATTTTTCTCATAATTAATTCACCTTGGGCATGATGAAATGCTTTTACACTACTCTACACTATATGATGCATGATTTTGATTTTTACAATGCAATGCAATAAAAACAATTCTATTTATATATTTTTGACTTTTGTTGAAATGGTTTTGATGAAAATAACTCATAAAGAAATCATGTACTTTAATTAGGGCTCTGGTACCATGAACACTTATCATCCTTAGGTTTCACTTTCCCCATACCAAGCTTAAAAAACGAGATCATTGTTATTCATAAGTTAAAGTGCATCGACTTATTCATACAAATTAATTGTGTTACTATTATAACCCCACTTATTATGCCTCTAAGATCGGTTATTATTTGAGCAAATTGCTTTTGGGCAAATTTGTCATTATTTATAGCATGAAATATAAGAAGTGTAAAATCTGAAAATAAGGAAGCACGGTTTTAATCCTAAGTAACCATCTTATCTATTACTTGAAAAACCGCCCATAATTAATATAAGTCCGACCTAAAATAATAAGTCATTCGCCTTATGTGTAAGATCCTTATGTTATGCATTAGTAAGTAGCTACACACTCGTTAAGGAAAGAAAAATAAAACTCACGCAATAATTTATATATGCCGCCTTTTTGAGACCTTGGATCTTCAATCCCGCAACCCGTCAAGGTAATATTGGATTGGAGAAACTATTAAATCCCCGCAACCCTTGTGAGAGTAATATTGGAACTCAATATATACTATAATTAACACTTCACTATCCCTCTTGGGAGTCTTGTATAATTTTTCTGTTCTAGCCACTCATTTTTTATAAGCCGCTCTTATTTTTCTTTATTCCTCACAAATAAAATGAAAAGAATAAAAGGAAAAACACCCGGTAAGTATTAAGCATGACATAAGTCTAGTACACATTAAATGTTCTAACTTAAAATCTTAAGACGTGCTTATACCAACCACGAATGATTAGTCAAAAATGGATAAGAGACTACAAACCGATTAAAACCGTTCTTGATTATTTATTATCAATATATACATGTGTTGACAAGAAAGTAAAGGTTACAAAAGGGGATATAAAATCCACAATTAATTAACATGAGGTTTATCCAGCCCTTTACACTTACTTCAAACTCTATCATCTCTCGTTCTCTACAGTTTAAAATCTCAAATAATGAGACTAGTGGATGCTTAGCCTAATAAACTAATAAAGGTCTACATGGTTAAGGATACTAGCTAGAGTAAGCTTGAATAAAAAACTCAGGTTGACTCAAAATATTCATGGCGGGCCTAATATGTCAAAGATATCTAAACTTGTTAAACCATATCCTTTATTATATATTTTTTTTCTTTTTATATATTTTTGATGAAAAATAAAAAAAGAAATATCTACAATGAAAATGTGTTATGCAAATGAAAAATGATTAATACAAAAATTATGAATGCATATTTTTGGTGGCCAAAGTAGATCAAAAATTTGAAAAATGTTTGAAAAATTAATTTTCCCAATTATCACGAAGGCAATGACAATGTTCTAGGTAAGGTCACTTCGATAGAAGACCCCCTACACTTAAGATAAACATTGTCCTTAATGTTTAAGAGTATTGGAGTAAGCTCCCCTACACTTATGACATTGATTACTTTGCTTAACTCAAGCTAAGGAAAGGTCTACGAAAGTGAATTCATTTTAGACAGTATTAAGAGTCAATTTTGAATCACAAAAGTAACAAAGTGAACCCGATACAAGGGCCTCCTCCATAAGCTCCAATGCATGCAATGAGAGAGAGCAACCCTACAAACACCAAGAAGACAAAAGATAGGCACCCCTACACTTTATCTCAACTATATACCCTTTATTCCTATCCTACCACACTCTAATCCAAATGATCTAATCCTAGTTATTCAAGCTTGATTTAAGGAGTCTCTAACTCGACTCTTCCCACAATGAATTAATTCATGGGGAAAATGGGGGTCTCTTGGACCATTTCAACAGAAATGCCCTCCCTAAAGTAATGATTGACACGATGACCATTCACTTTGAAATTTCGGCCATTTGGTTAAGACAACTCAATAGTACCATATGGAAATTCTTGAGCAATAGTGAATGGACCAGACCATCGTGACTTAAGCTTGCCCGCAAAAAGTTTCAACCGTGAGTTAAAGAGTAAAACCGACTCTCCAAATCTTAGCATCATGAAATTGCTTAGTATTTTCCTTATAAAGCAATGAGTTTTCATAGGCATCGGTTCTAAGCTCATTCATCTCATTAAGTTGGTCTTCCTTATGTGAACCAGCTTGATTAAGATCAAAGTTAGCCCATTTAAGAGCCCATGAAGCCTTGTGTTCTAACTCGAATGGGAGGTGGCATGCTTTTCCATAAACAAGTCTATAAGGTGTGCACCTATTGGTGTCTTAAAAGCGTTCTAAAAGCCCACAAAGCATCATCAAGATTATCTGACCAAGAAGCTCGATGCTCTCTCACCGTACGTTCTAAAATCCTCTTTAAACCACGATTTGTGACCTCGGTTTGCCCATTGGTTTGAGGGTGATACGCGGTAGAAAGTATATGGTTAACACCATACTTCTTCATGACTCTTGTAAATTCATCATTACAAAGATAAGTGTCACGATCACTTACGATGGCACGAGGTACACCAAATCTAGCAAATAATTTCTTCAAGAACTTTACTACAACTCGAGCATCATTAGTAGGCAAGGCCTTAGCCTCAACCCACTTAGAAACATAATCCACCGCTACGAGTATGTACTTATTTTCCTTGGAACATGGAAAAGGTCTCATAAAATCTATGCCCCATACATCAAATATCTCACATTCTTGTATGAAATTTTGTGGCATCTCATCTCTTTGATTAATTTTTCCTTGTCTTTGACAAACATCACAACATTTCACCATCTCTTGGGCATGTTTGTAAATGGAAGGCCAATAGTAACCCGAATCAAAGACTTTTTTAGCCGTGTAGTTAGGCTCAAAATGCCCCCCCCCCCCCCCCCCCGTGGGTCCCTTATGGCAAGATTCTAAGATCTTAAATGCTTTGGCCCATCTACCCAACTTCTTATGATTTGGTCCGCACATTTCCTAAAGAGGTAAGGCTCATCCCAAAAGTAGTATTTAGCTTCCTTGAGAAACTTTTTCTTTTGTTCGGAAGTGAGACCCTCAATAAGCACATCCCCCACAAGATAGTTTGCAATATCCGTAAACCAAGGGGTGGCATCCTCTTGTGAAGAGATAGAAATGAGTTCCTCTAGTGGAAAGGATTCATTGATTTCCTTATGAGGTAATTCTCCTTGAAAAGGATGCTCAAGTCTACTCAAATGACCCGCCGCTAAATTCTCGGCTCCTTTCTTATCATGAATTTCTATGGAGAACTCTTGGAGCAACAAAACCCATCTCAATAGTCTAGGCTTAGCATCTTGCTTTTTCATAAGGTATTTGAGAGTGGAATGATCCGTATACACTATGGTCTTCGAAAGCACAAGATAGGGTCTAAATTTCTCAAAAGCATATACAATGGCTAACAATTCTTTTTCCGTGGTACTGTAATGTAATTGAGCACCCATCATTGTCTTACTAGCATAGTGTACAGGTTGAAAATGCTTATTAGTTCTTTGCTCCAAAACGGCTCCCACGGCATAATCACTAGCATCACACATGAGTTCAAAAGGCAAATCCCAATTTGGTGAAACCAAAACCGGAGCCTTAGTCAATTTTTCTTTAAGAATCTCAAAAGAATCTAAACACTCTTGTGTGAGTATGAAAGGAGCCTCTTTTTCTAAGAGGTGGGTCATGGGTCTAGCTATTTTAGAAAAGTCTTGGATAAAACGTTTATAGAAACCCGCATGTCCCAAAAAGCTCCTAACTCCTTTCGCCATGGTAGGTGGGGGAAGTTTGGAAATAACATCTATCTTAACATGATCCACTTCTAAACCTTTGTTAGATATCTTATGGCCCAATACTATCCCTTCTTTGACCATGAAATGGCACTTCTCACAATTTAGAACAAGACATGTTTCTTCACACCTTTTTAGCATACATTATAAATAGGAGAGACAAGAAGTGAATGAATCTCCAAAAACCGAGAAATCATCCATAAACACTTCCATGGTGTGCTCTGTCATGTCATGAAAGATTGCCATCATACACCTTTGAAATGTCCCCGGGGCATTGCATAAGCCAAAAGGAATTCTCTTGTAAGCAAATGTGCCATAGGGACAAGTGAATGTGGTTTTTTCTTGATCTTTTGGATCAATGGGTATTTGGAAATAACTCAAAAATCCATCTAGAAAGCAATAGTATTCATTTCTCGCTAAGCGTTCAAGAATTTGGTCCATGAAAGGTAATGGGAAATGGTCCTTCCTAGTAGCATCATTAAGCTTCCTATAATCAATACAAACTCTCCAACCCGTGACAAGTCTAGTGGGAATCAACTCGTTGTTTCATTTGGAACAACGGTGATTCCACCCTTTTTTGGCACACAATGCACCGGGCTAACCCATGGGGAGTCAGAAATTGAGTAAATCATACCCGCATCAAGGAGTTTGATGACTTCCTTTTTGATGACTTATGGATTTTTGGGTTAACCATTCTTTGATTTTGGATGACGGGTTTGTAATCATCCTCCATAAGGATTTTGTGTGTAAAAAAGTTAGGATCAATCCCCCTTATGTCGGGTATTTTCCAAGCTATAGCCTTCGTGTGCTTCTTAAGAAATTCTATAAGTTTTTCCTTCTCATCATCTTTCAAGTGTTTGGCTATGATAACGGGTAATTTATCCTCTCCCTCTAAGAAAGCATACTCAAGGTGTGATGGAAGATCCTTAAGCTCTAGGGAAGGTGGACACTCAATAGAAGTTTGAACTAATGTGGGATCATTGTTAGTAACCTATTATGGAGTAGGTGAAGAAATAGGATCCTCATTAAGTAACTTTTGGATAGTAAGAATATCTTCTTCCCAATTGATGGGAGAATCTTCATTTCCAAGAAAGTTAGACTCAAATTCCTCTAAGAGAAAATCACTTGCTCCAAATGGTGTTAATGAGGGAGCAATTGAGGCTACGGTCTCAACATGTAGAATGTTCTCATTATAACTCTTGCAAGCCTCATGAAATTGTTCATTACAAACCTCATCAAGAACATCCATAATGTTAACGGTTTCACAACTTTAAGATTTCTTAGTTACTTTCCCCAACTTAAACACTACTTTCTCATCCTCTACCCTAATAATTAGTTCACCTTCCGCCACATCAATAAGAGTGCGACCGGTCCTTAAGAAGGGCCTTCCTATAATGAAAGGAACTCTAGGGTCCATGTCATAGTCAACAACTAAAATCCACGGGGAATGTGAACTTATCAACTCCTACAAAAACATCTTCTGCAATCCCCACCGGATAAGCTATTGAACGGTTTGCTAACTCAAGTGTCATCCTAGTAGGTGTAAGCTCAGGAAGAGAGAGTTGTTTCCAAACCGACAAAGGCATCAAATTTATGCTTGCACCAAGGTCCGCAAGTGCCATGCAATTCTCAACCCCCGGGAAATTACAAGGAACCAAGAACCAACCCGGATCACCAAGTTTAGTTGGTAAAGTCTTCAACAACACCGCGGAACAATTTTTCGTTCAATGAAGTGTTAGGCATATCAATCAACTTTTCTTTGTTGGAAAGAAGGTCCTTAAACATTTTGGCAAACTTGGGCATGTAAGCTAAAGCCTCCGCAAAAGATATGTTGATATTCAATTTCTTAAACATCCTCAAAAAATTGGACACTTGAATGTCATTTTTGTTCTTAAGCTTCTCTTTTCTTAATCTAGAAGGATATGGAAGATTTGGTTTTGGTAAAGGTTGAGTGGAAGTTGTTGAAGGACTCTCTTTTTGGGTTTTTTCAATGATAGGTGTAGAATGTGAAGGATTAGTAGGTGAAGGATTAGTAGGTGTAGGATTTGAATGTGTAGGCTTAGAAGGTGTAGGCTTGTCACAAGGAGGAACCGTGGTAGGAGTCACCAAAGGAGGTGTAGGAGGAACTGAAGGGTCAATGGTTGTTTTCCCACTCCTTGTAGTGATTGCATTTACATTTTCCCTTGGATTGGTTTGAGTGTTGGAGGGTAAAGCACCTTGTGGTCTTTGGTTAAAGAGTAACATAAATTTCTTGTTTCACTCCTCTTGCATATCCCTCAATCTCTTCTCATTGGCTTGAAACCTCCTCTCATTATCTTGATTCATCTTGTGAAGAAGCTCAATGCTGTTAAAATGATTTGGCATTGAAATCCTTGTTGTTGGAAAGGTGGAGGTTGATTGTAAAACCCTTGGTTATTGCATTGAAAGTTGTTCCCGTGGTTTTTTTAAAAGTTATTTGGCCCTCTATTTTTGTTGTTCCCTTGATAAGTTCCCCTTGGCCCTTGGTTTCTATAGAGCATTTATGGAGTGTTTGGTTGGTTTTGGGTGGGTTGTTGGGGAGGGAAACCCGATGGAGCAAGGTAATTGTTGGACTTGTATAAGATTGATGTTGGTTTTAAAGTGTTCTCTTCGCTCATCATTATAAGCATAACATTCTCCTTGAAAGTTTTGAACTTTATCACATTGCAAGTATGAGTGAGGGCCTCCACATGTCTCACAAAATAGGGTGATGGCATTGACATTGTTGGTAGAAGAATTGTTCAAGGAAACCTTCATAAATGCTTGAAACGTCTCTTGATTCATCTTTTGACTCTTGTTAAGTTCTTGAAGTATTCCATTGTGTTGCTTGAGTAGTTGATTATCATTTGATGTATGAGCACTCTCTTGAACAACATGTGCCACCTCATCTCTCTCCCTATTACTTTGAACCATGGATTTTGTTTCAATGATATCCCATGCATCTTGTGTGGACTTTGAAAGAATGTTCCCACCCGCGGCCGAGTTAAGGGAATATTGATGGTGAGGTCTCAAACCATTGTAAAAGGTGTTAATTTGGTGAACTTGGTCAAAACCATGGTTTGGTCACTTTCTTAAAAACTCTTTGAACTATTCCCAAGCTTCACTAAAGTTTTGATCTTTCTTTTTTTGAAAGCCTGTGATTTGGTTTCTCAATGCGGTGGTTCGTGAAGGGGGAAAGAACTTGTTCACAAATTTTTTCTTCAAATCATCCCAAGTGAAAATGCTACTTGAGGGTTGTTTATCTAGCCAATTCCTAGCATTCCCTCCAAAGAGAAAGGGAATAAGATCATCTTAACCGCATCGGGAGGTACCCCATTATACTTAATGGTATTACAAAGGGACACGAATCTCTTGATATGGTCATGAGGGTCATCCATAGATCTCCCTAGGAAGGGGATAGAAGAAACCATAGTAATCATGCATGTATTAAGCTCAAAATTGTTAGCGGCTATTTCGGGTATGACTATGGCATCTGCATTCCCATCCACATTGGATTGGAGAATCTTATTCAATTGTCTATTATCCATGGCTTTTGTAAGTTGTCGAAAGCACGATGCTCGTGATCGGCTTGATGGGCGGTTTTGTTCTTATTTCTATTCCTTTTGGGAGGAAGTGGTACACCAATAGGTATATGTGCACGCGATCGAGTGCGCATGCAACTCAACACGAGGAATGATAGAGGAGCTCACGGTCGACTTTGGAAAAGAATAGATTATCTCTTCCGAGGTTTAATAGTGAAAACCACAAGAAAGTATAATATATATGTAGTACGAATTGGGCGGCAAAACCCCCAACAAGCCCTCCTTCTCGAAATACTTACTAGTGAACGGGGGGAATGAGGTGGCGCTAAGCTCTTAAGTACCTGTTTCCCTTAGGCTTGCATTTTATAGCAAAGCCGCCTTCCTATTCACTTAATAGTTCGTATTCCTCGAATTCTTGCTTAATGAAAGTGTTTATCTATTTTTGCCTTTATTCTTGTTTGATTGATACACGTAAATGGGACCGGAACACCCCTAAGTACGGTGTATTGCCAAGGCAATACTTATGGAAGTAGGTAAATTGGTTGTTTGTATCTACGTATATGTATTTACATATAATAATATATCAAAAATATTTTTGTATTTATTTGATTTTTATGAAAGTATAATATGTACGTAAAAACGAGTGAATCCAATATATACAATATATTTTTGGTGTAACCTTTTAGAAAAAAGATTACTTTTTAATTTTTTATTTTTTTGGTTCAATTCCTAGGAAAGAATTGATTTTTGTGGTTTTTTATTTTTTATATTTTTATCTTTTTTATTTTTTTTTATATTTTTGATTTATAATACGTAAAAGGAATGTCCACAAGTGAACGGATCTCAAAATCCAATATGTAACCGTCAATCAATCGCAAATCTCCACGTAAAGAACCGACATCGGCGGCATTTAATATATCAATTTTGAGTTCGTTTATTTCTCGGTATCCTCACGAATCGATTAATCGAAAGAAATCAAGTTAACTAATTGTTTTTGGTATTTGGTTGTTAATATTTTGGAAATCTAAGTCTAATTATCACAAATCACGTAAAAAGGTAAAAATAGTGTCACTACGTATCCATACCATGCTAAAAACATCGTGCACATCCACATTTAAAGCCAAATGTACAAGTAAGTAATGCATAATATGTAAAAATTCTAAAAATGTAAAGTATATGAAAGTTTAGGGACTAGAAATGTAAATTCAGAAAGTGTAAGGACTGAATATGAAAATTAAACTAACTAATAACAACTTGTAAAAAATTTAACAAACTTATAACTGAAAATGTAACTAATTAACAAAACCAGGGACTATGTTGCAAAACCTAGCATGTTTTTACCAATTAAAACAGATTTAACAATTTCCTAATTACCAGGGACTAATGTGCAATTTTAAAGACTTGATTAAGGAAAACGGGCTTATTGGTTTCTGTAAGTTGTATCTAAAGATCTACTCAACCATTTAAGATGAAATTGGTCTTAAAAGATTGCAAATTCAAAAGTACCAAGCCAGTTTTAAGGAGATAAGCTAAAATGCCATAAATCTTTAATAAGCACTTTAGCAATAAGCCACTTTTAGGAATCTAGCCTATTGGGATAAGCAGTAACACTGTTCTTCTCAAAATCTATTCATAAGCCCAAATAAAGAGCACCTATCCAAGAAAATTCCAAAAACCACCAAGAGATAAGCTAGAAAATCAAATAAGCTAATTTGAGCTTATGTTGACCAACGTTCACCAAGTTTGATCAAATTTTACCAAGTTCCAAACTTATTTTCTAGGCTTATTAAACAGGTTTATGGAAGAAAATGAGCAAGTTAATGAAATAAATAAGTTGGAATAGGAAATTTGTTATCACAGAAAGTAGAGCTTATCACAGGGACTTATCTAGGCTTATTTCTTGTAAGATATTGTAAAACTAGCTTATGTTTTAGAGAGAGAAAGAGATAGAAACTTGGTAGATTTCACACACACTATAGAGAGAGAAAGTAAAGAACTATGTGTAAATTATGAATGAAACCACACCCTCTCTCCATCTAAGGAGAGGGTTTATATACCCAAGCCCATGAGATGGGCTTGGGCTTACAAGTTGGGCCGGCCTACACATGTTGTAGGCTTGGCATGACCTTAGTTGTTTAATATTAGTAGAACTAAACTACGAGCTATTACTTAGACTATTGTTGGAGTGACCGATCCTTTCTAATACATAAAACGTATTTTCAACAATCTCCCCCTAAGGGAGGTCACTCCAAACAAGGGCATTACCCAAGTTACAATAATAAAATAAACCTAGCATACTATGCTTGTCTTGAGCTCGTAGTCTTCATCTTTCTTTTCTTTTTCTTTTCTGATGAACATACTGATGTGATCTTTGATATCAATCTTTAGCATTAATCTCTTGCCTTGATCTTGTGCATCCATCACTTGTGATCTTTGCCTCTTCGTGACTTCACGTCCCACATACTTATACTTTTGTATTTCTTGAAAGCTTCAGAGTTCGATACAGTGAAAGACTTGACTTTTATGCTTTCTAAAATTAGATGAAGTATTGAGTGCAGAAAGTATAAGCATGCGAGGACGACTTCTTCTCGGATTTCGCAACGCCACCGTCTTCAAATGTTGCAACATAAGTAGACACGAACGAAATGGCTTTGAACATTTCATTCTAATTCGGTAGCATTTTACCTCCGGTCGGTGAAGACCGTTGGACGATATAAAATATCGTACTTGTGGCAGGTAGATTAAATTAAAAACCTCCTTGACAAGATTTCGCAGGTAAACCCGTTATCTTTACTCGACCGTCCAAAGCTGACTGCGAACGTAAAGAGTGAATCATTTGGATAAAATTATCCACATGATTGAAGCCGTCAATTCCGATTCCTGGAACAGGTTTGATTCATTAAAGAATCGCACCATTGTTGCTTTCCAGTTGTCACGAGCTCGATTCATATTGAATCTTGCAAGTTACCTACCAAGTGCTGTTTGAGGTTAGCACTAGAAGGATTTCCACTCATCACTATGAACACTAAGGTATCACTCTGAGTGTTCTGGCAAGATCACTGAGATATAGTGTAGAGGCCTGGAACGTGTTTAAATTCAATTAAGAATTAAACAACTGTTGCTTTCCAGTTATCACAAGTTTGATTAATAAGGAATCGCACAAGTCACCTACCATGAGCTTTTGAATGTTCGCTCAAGAAGGATTTCCATCTTCATTGTAAATACTTTCGTATTACTCGGATGTTCAGGCAAGATCATGAAGATTTTGCGTAGGACTCTTAAGATCTTTCTTACTTTTCATAGTGTGTGAAGAAGCAAGGAAATATGGAAGTGTGTCCTAATGAGATATTTGATGATCTCAAATGTCTCTAGACTTGATCGTACATTTTGGATTTTAGTAATCGGAGGCTGGAGATGAGTGCCACCATTTCAATATCAATATATTCGGAGTGAATAAATCGATAGATAATGCGTTTTCTCCGTGTGAATAAAACAAATACCTTTTGAGAGATACCTGAGTTAGCTGGGATGGGTTGTGCATTGCATCACTGGGTCCATGATATCTTATCTTCAATATCAAGCATCATTTAAAAATGATCTCAATAGCATATGTATTGACCCGGTTTCTACCTAAGTTTTAAGGAAGGCTACTTTCTTTACACCCTTTATCTTTACAATTCTTTTTCATTCTTCAACCCCTTCAATGCTTACCAATACGTCATAACTAGCACCTTGTTGTGATTGTTCCAGTGCTAACTTAAATACTTGGTCGGCATTCGGCTGCGTTCAGAATCGTTCTCCATCTTTCCTAAGGACTACTATTTCTAGCTATGGAATCTCCTTGGGAAGATTCCTCCGGTTTTGGAAAAATCATTGGACTTAACCTATCCTACCATCCTTATGTCACCACAATCTTCATCGTCGTGAAATAAATGGGTTGTGGGTAAGTATACGTCACCATGAAAATTCATTTTGATAAGCAAATCCGTTTTGCTCCCCTTTGACATATACCACGGTATTCGAAAAGATTTCACACATGTCGGGATGAGCTATCACGTTAAGTCAAACCATTTGTGATAATTTCCCATATTAAATCACATTTTCTCCCCCATATTAAAAATATTAACCCAATCGATGTTTTTAATATCAATTGATTTAATAACATTTTAAGAAAGGCTTTGGGAAGAAAAATGCAAGTCCATTTAATCTTCATGAGACCAATTTGTGAGATATGATACCTATTTGTAACATGATCACATAGTCACCATATAAGAATGAATTGACAAGGTTGGACCTGATTGATGAGAACATCATATGATAAGATCAAATGGTTCTTGTCGGTAAATGTTGGTCGCCTCGTCACGTCTGAAGTCATCTCTTGACACCACATGTACGATTGGTATAGTTTTCTTAACACCAATTAGTGAGCTTGGCACTTTCGGCATCGAAGATTCTGAATGCTTGACAATTGCTCGCCCTCAATTTTTGACCCGTGTTTTATTGAAAGAGCTGTAGTCGTCGGTTGAGTAGTCGCATCGTCGAGTATGTAGATACCAATTGTAGATTGCTATGGTTGTAGAGATGATAACTTCATAAAAACAAGACTTCTCTTGTTTTAACAGATAAATGCACTGATGCGTATATAGATTTGTGTTAGACCAAGTTATAAAGTAAACTTGATCCCTTACAAGGTTTTAAAGTAAACCTTGCCCGAGAAAATTAATTCCCGTTGTGAGCCAAAGCTTTCATAAGAAATACTTGACTTTAATATGAAAAGCGAGTTGCAGTCTGAAATAACTACAAGCCATATGGGCATGTTTTATGAAATATTTACAACTTTTGTACGAACTCTATTTATGGCGCCGTGTCAATATTAATCAACATTTCTAAGGCCGTAAATATTATCGTACCAAAAGACATTCCTTTTAAAAATAAAGTAAAAATATTTTTGGATTTTTCTAAATTTTTCAATTTTTAGGGTTTTTATATGGTTTTATATTTTTGAATTTTGCTTTTGTGGATATAATATAAACAATATATACAGATCATCACCAAGGATAAGGAGAATAGTTTACCACCACTATTCTTTTGCTTCATCTACCAGTTCCTTAAGAGTCTCGGGCGAGAAAGTTCTCAAACCTAGCTTGTCGGCCAAAAATTCCATTCGAGCGCGATCTAAAGCCTTTGTGAAAATATACTCTAATTGATACTCAAATCGGAGAAAGTAAAGCTCGATCACTTCATTTTCCACTTGCTCCTTGATGAAATGGTAACGAATGCCAATATTTTTCGACCGGGAGAATTAAATATTGTTGCAGCATAAGGCAATTGCACTCTTGTCGTCGCAGTACATCGGAATTTTGTTGAAACCTAGACCATAGTCGGTTAATTGCGATCTCATCCAAAGAATTTGAGCACAACAACCTGACATAGCTATGTATTCTGCTTCCGCACTTGAAATTGCAGCGCTTTTCTGCCTTTTCGATGCCCAACTGATTAGTCGATCTCCTAGTAGTTGCAAAGTTCCACTCGTGCTACGCCTTGTATCTTGACAACCCGCGTGATCCGCATCTACATATGCCATTAGTGCGACCGAAGAGTCCTTCGAATACCAAAGTCCCCGATTAATGGTTCCTTTAAGATACGGAAAGATCCATTTACCAGTAGCCAAGTGTAACTCAGTAGGCCTAGTTTGATACTGAGCACACATACATATTGCAAATTGAAGATCGGGTCGACTAGCTGTGATATACAGAAGGGTACCGATCATTCCCCAATAAAGTGTCGGATCAAGGGCAATCCCATGTGTATCTGCATCTAGCTTAGTTCGTTCCACCATTGGAGTATCCACGGGGTCGCAAGATTCCATCTTGTATTTCTTAAGCGATTCAAGGGGATACTTGGATTGATTAATAAAGATGCCTCTGGGATTCTGAGATATATGAAGTCCTAAGAAGAATGATACCTTGCCCATCATTGACATCTTAAATTTGGAAGACGCGAGTGTCCCAAACTCATCCGATAAGGTTTGGGTCGAGGCAGCAAATATAATATCATCAACATATATTTGTACCATAATCATATCTTTACCTCGTTTCTGAATGAACAGCGTGGGATCCACCTTGCCTTTAGCGAAGCCTTACGTAATGAGAAACTGTGATAATAGATCATACCATGCGCGTGGAGCTTGCTTCAACCCATAGAGAGCCTTCTTAAGCTTGTACACATGATTAGGATATTTAGGATTCACAAAACCATCCGGCTGTTGAACATAGACCTCTTCCTTGATTTCACCATTAAGAAATGCTGTCTTCACATCCATCTGATAGACGATCATATTGATGTGGGCTGCATAAGCAAGGAATAGTCTAATAGCTTTCAAACATGCAACAGGTGCAAAGGATTCCATAAATTCGATGCCCAATAATTGCTTGTATCCACGAGCTACTAGTCGAGCTTTGTTCTTCAATATTCCACCTAACTCGTCGAGTTTCACCTTGTAAACCCATTTCAAAGTGAGTAACTGCACTTGATCCGGGCATGGGACAAGTATGATCGAAAGTTATGTGACAAAAAACAATGATCCGAGACAGTGACAAATTTTTTTTTACTATCGTGACAAGAAGATTTTAACAGTTTCGAGATAAAAAAATTTAGACCACCAAAATCAATAACAAAAAACACATCAATCCAAGGATTGAACCATAGCTCTAATGCCAATTGTAAGATATTGTAAAACTAGCTTATGTTTTAGAGAGAGAAAGAGATAAAAACTTGGTAGATTTCACACACACTATAGAGAGAGAAAGTAAAGAACTATGTGTAAATTATGAATGAAACTACACCCTCTCCATCTAAGGAGAGGGTTTACATACCCAAGCCCATGAGATGGGCTTGGGCTTACAAGTTGGGCCGACCTACACATGTTGTAGGCTTGGCATGGACTTAGTTGTTTAATATTAGTAAAACTAAACTACGAGCTATTACTTAGACTAATGTTGGAGTGACCGATCCTTTCTAATACGTAAAACATATTTCCAACATTTCTTACTCAAAACTGAATACTGTATGCTCTAGCTTATATGTTTAGAAAGCTTGGATGTTAAGCTTCAACTAGAACTAAAATTCAAGACCTAATTCCCAGAAATGAAGATTTGAGACATGTTTGAAATAGGCATGTTCTAGCTTAATAGTCTGACCCAATACTTTTATGAACCTTTTGCCTGTTTGACTGGAGGTTTGACCTCAGAACTTTACAAATTCACTTGTGACTAGTTAGTGAGTAGAAACAAACACTTAACATACAATAACACTCACTATATCAAAGATTGGAACTATATCTAAACACCAGTTACTGAATTAGAGCATTTTTAAGCTATGTTAACTACTCGATTCAAAATGATTAAGACTAGTAGCTAACAAAACACATCTAGGAGCACAAATTTAACACTTATCAAGTAAAGTTATACTAGGATAAAGAAAATAGCATGCAGACTTAATTTTTAGTGGAAAATGTAAAGAGAGCTTATTAGTAGACTTGTAGGCTAATTTGATGCAGAAGTAGAGCGCTAAGCTCACTTGTACACTAATCAACAACTATCAATCATCAACCAATCACCAAATCAACATCATCTATCATCATCACCATACTTGCCCTGCTACACTAGTCTGAGCAATGGATTCTGGCTAAGTTTAAGCTAGGAATGAATTGCAACTTCTTGAACACTTATCACAGCTTCCAAAACAATCACAATAACTCCATTGTTTAAGTGAGAACAACAGAATCAAGCTATGAACAGTATGTAGTATGAATTTGAGAGAATGAGAGTGAATTGAGTGAACTAAGATTTTATTAATGGAAAGTTGTTACAAGGTAGGTATAACTATCTAACAAACTATCTCAAAGTGGTTGTCAATCACTTTGAGAAGTTTAACTAACTAGGTAGAAATAGAATTGAGAGAAATCTAAGAGTGTGTGTGTTTTTCACACTCTAACTACTAACTGAAAGTGAAGAGTACACTGGGGTATTTATAGAGCTAAAATAGAGTGCTGGTGAGGGTGATGAAGTGTTGCAACCATTACCTAAGTGCCACGTGCCCTTAATCTGGAAATGGGATGATCCAATGTTCTTCATGTATTGGGATTTTTCAACTGAGTGAACTAAAGTTTAATTAAATGCTTGGTTTGGGTTCGTCTCATTCCAACGATCATTTTTCATGTTAAGCACTCTTTCTGAAATCCACTCTAGCTTATGATACGAGCTGGGGAAGAAATCGCCACGTGGCGCGCCAGGATTGGTCCATTAATTTTGACACGGATCATTATCCGTTTAAACAGTGAGGATACATGAAGTGTAGGCGTTTGATTGGAGGAAACGAGTTAGTGGATATAACTGTTATGATTCGGCTGCTTCACTTCTCTCCTTAGTAATAACCAACAGCTAGCTATCCAAGTAACCCTTATACTTGCATTTGATTGGTTCTTAGCCATAACACACATATCATGTCTTGTTATCTTTCCACAATTAGCAATTTTAGTCCTTTTGATTAACAGATTGGTAACTTAAGCTCTAAACTTCAAAAACTTGTCATTCTTGGCCCTTTGACTTTATATTTGACCAGATTTGACCCTTTGACTTTTTGACTTTGAGCTTGAGGTATTTTGACTTTGTTCTTGACTTTTCCAAATTTATACTTTTAGTCCCTTAAGTTTGCAGCTTGTCAAGAAAGGTCCTTTATGTTTTGTTGACTTGTCATCTTGAGTCCTTCTTTTGTCTTTTCTTCATTATAAATGCCTTGGAATCCGTGTTTGCATCAAATTTGTATCTTTTTACCTACACAAGCACAAACAACAAAGAATACCCCATAATGCTCCTTTTACACATAAAATCTGGTATTTTTCTTTGTGTTTTAGGGTTTAATATGATATAATTGATATGAGATTTCACTCATATTACAAAGCTCAGAATTGAATTATACACCAATGGAGAAATTGGTATTAGCACAGGTATTCACAACAAAAAGGCTACAACGATATTTCCAAGCTCATCCAATAGCGGTCATTACGGACCAGCCAATAAAGCAAATAATATCAAAACCAGACGTCGCAGGTAGATTACAGAAGTGGAGCGTTCTACTGGGAGAACACAACATTACGTATAGACCACGTAACGTTGTCAAAGGATAGATCCTAGCAGACTTCATCATTGAAAAGCTAGAGGAAGGCGAACAGACATCCATACAGGAGGAGAGCGACCAAGACCCATGGGTCTTATTCACGGATGGATCCTCCTGCATAGATGGATCTGGCGCATGCCTTATTTTCACCACCCCGGAAGGTATGGAATTTACGTATGCATTTTAACACCCCTAAATTTACACGCAGCGGAATATATCTTTGGGTGCTAAACAATGGTATAGAAACACACAATTTATAAAGAACGACTCGAAAAGAGACGTTTCAAATTTATCGTTCCTAAAACATTCATCAGAGTAGCGTAGTCCCAAGTAATCGTTACCAAAAGATAAGTTAAAACAACATATTAGTTTGTTTTAAAAATGGAACGATAAATAAATCAAAGAGTTTGAACAACAAAAGCAGTGCACAACTTCATTCCCGTGACCTCCAAGCTTCTACTTCTTGATTACCTGAAATACATGTGAGTAAAACAATCAGCAAAAATGCGGAGTGAAATCTATAGGTTTATGTAATCAATTTGAACACAAGAAAAGATTATAAGTTTGTGGCATGCTTAACAAGCATCGAATAATAATTTGCATCAACAATAATAATTGTATATAGCATAAATTGCATTAAGCTCATGGAACCGAGCCCTTAGACACTCCCTTTAGAGGTCTGATAAGACAGGGGATTTATTAATTGTCATTACCTCCAGATTATTGGTACATTGCCGTATACCTGACTTCTCAATACAATATGCTCAAACAGTGTGGAGGTCGGGCCTAAGCTTTTGTGACAAGTCCACACAAACTGAACCGGGGCGGCTTCTCCCACAGATCTATTAATTGTACTAGCGGTTAACCCATCATAGGTTAATTAACGGTCCATAATTGAGGCTTTAACAATGGCAATCACTTAATGCAATTTAAAGCCAACCACGGGTCCATTCAAAGAGGGACAAGCATACCATAAAAGACTTGTGTTCTAAGTTTATAAAACATGTATTCCCCCTCGCGGGTTTTAAAATCATTTAATAACTAGTATAAAGCGAGGCTATAGACTCACCTTAGCCAATAGTGGTAATGAGACGATCGCCGATGATAGATGATGCCTTTCAAACACGAGAACCGCAACCTATCAAATAAGGTGCGTTCATTAATAATAGACTCGAGAAATAAACCATACATAAGAATATA
This sequence comes from Glebionis coronaria, assembly GCA_025667525.1. Lineage (NCBI taxonomy): Eukaryota > Viridiplantae > Streptophyta > Magnoliopsida > Asterales > Asteraceae > Glebionis > Glebionis coronaria. The sequence goes on from CM046880.1 coordinate 24,602,975, forward strand.
GAAATCGACTCATAAAATCACGACAAACTCGAGAGAAAATGATATAAATAACTTCATTATACTCTACTACACATTTACTTTACCATTTTACACTTTTAACAAGTCCGCCGGTACATACTACATGTACTAGCTTATTTACCCCTTTTAAACTTGTCAACCGTTTATGAAACGACTAGATAAAATAACTCACTATATATAGAAAGTCCTCCTACAAGTTTATCAAATGAAATTACTTTTAAAGTCCTTTACCCGACTCATTTTCAAACTACAAAATCCAGACAGATTTACGTTAATTTTTCATACAACCGTTTTAACTTATTTAAACGACTCCGTTTACAAAACCGACACTCGGGTTTTAAAGTAAACTCAACCTCTAAGGTAAACACCTCATTATCAGTAGGTTACACATTTCAAAACTTCAATTTATAGTCCCCGAGATTCGATCCAAATATCGACAACAACTATATGTAGTGCCGATACTCGTTTCCCGGTACACGATCAATCAAAACATCATAACTTCGCGCTCGTTTGGAGCTAGAAGCTCTACTTTATATCAAATCGAAGCTAATAAAATTATCTACAACCCTAGACTATAAGTTAAGCCATTTTCAAAACATAAAAATTCGGATTTTACTGTTTACTTACTGTTATAAAATGACTATTAAAAACTTGTATAAAATCACCTTTTTGATCAAAACCAACCATAGAAATGTTCATTCCTATACCCTAACATCAACATATATGAACCATAACATACAAGTCATCATAAAATTAAAAACCTTTGAATCAAAGTGAAGTTTTTAACAAGATTCCTGCAACAATCACCATTGATCATGGCAAGAACACCATACATGATCATGGCTTCTACCTATCAACATAAAAAAATAAAAATGCCTTGCATGTAAGATTTTCTTATACCAAAATGATCCTTGATCAATTATAAGAGTGGGTCTTGCTTTAGTTTGCTCAAATCATTGCCAAAATCAAGTTAAAATTGAAAATATATGGGTTTGGTGGTGGGTTTGAAGTCACGACCAAAAATGAAAAACAAGGAGAGATAGAGAAAATTTTTAGTGGAAATAATTTGATGTGTGTGTTTGTTTAGGCTTTTTATATAGTGCTTGAGGGATCATTGTTGTAATTTTGCAATAGTTATGGCTGAAAATGAAAATAGTTAGCTAAAAATGCGGGAAATGACTATTAGTCAATTTTACAAATATTTACGAGACTCGGGTTTCGTAAAAATACTTTTTAAAAGTTTAAACGCACATGAAAAATAATAATATAACGACTCGATACATAATTAAAACGATATCGTCGAAAATATTAAATATTGAAACGATCGATAATAAAATATAAAATTTTTGCATCCGTCGATATCGCGATCACTAGTAGTCCTCGTTACTCGTCAAAATATTAAAATATAATATTTAATATCGGTTTCAACTTAAACCGTTAAACATAATGACATTTAACGTCATAAATAATTCAAAATTATTTGAAAAATATAATTAAATTATGACCTTATTTTTACGGGTTTTACATCCTCACCACCTTAAGGGAGCGACGTCCGGCGCTCAACTCACCTCATACACGAGTTGTTCACTACCCGGAAGGATGAGGGCATTCCTTATAAAGAAGTCCCTGAATCTCGATACATGATCTCCACTGGATCATTTACAAAACGCAACTTGTCGTCAAGTTGTATCTCACCAAAAAGGAATAAATAAATCCTTATCCACCAATCACCCATCAAGCTCGACACATGAAAATTTTATGAATCACACGAAGCTCATTCGACGACAAGAATAGATGACATGATTTTCGAGTAAGTCCAGTTAAAAGTAATTTTGCAATTTAAATGATAGCCACTGGCCGGATAGCCATGGACACACATCAAAAGAACTAACATGAAAAACATTTTCATCATCGGAGGGTGCTCACACGCGGGTCCCTACTCAAAATATAATACAAAGACACCATCTCGCTTTCGCCAACGTGCATTAAAGTCTCAATAAACATCGTCGTTGAAAGTCAAAAAGATATTACATAATATGTGTTCTACATGATCGGACGTCATCGGATGATGCCGTCTCAAGTTCTCACAACTTACGATCATTTGACTAGATCACACACCATATAAGTACATAAAAGAAAAGGTCGAACATAAACATCGAGTATAGATCTCCACTGTTAATCATCGAGAAAACCTTGAACGAACCCTTGATAATAACCACTTGATCTCAAGAGTCTTTCCACTTGCGGTGTCGGCTTCAACATACTCCTCGTGGTTGTAACGAATTTATTAACTCCATTCATTAAGAGATTCGGTCCTCAATTATTCCACAAGTACACGCATAAATCCTGGTGACACTTATCGTTTCTTCTTATACACTGCTTCCCGAGATTCATTTTAAACTCAGAATAAAATAGTGATCTTCAATACGAGGAACAGAACGAGATAAAAATGAATTAAATAAACGCATAAACGGACAAGATGTGGTAAAATGATTTAAGGTTGACGATCGACGAGGGATCTCGACTCACGTAACTGTAAAACATAATAATTCACAATACTAGAAAAATGAGAGCGAAGAATGAATTAAATATTAACATTAAAATAATGTACGTCACAATTATCCGTCCCGGATTTGATATTACCTTAAAACTCAGTTGAGGTACCTTCTTGATAAAGATGATATATTAAAAATAGAAGTTAAATAGCTTCATAATTTATTTTGGTTGTCTTAAGAAACTTTGAAAGAATGACATGAATTTATTAATTAAACTCATATTAATGGTTACAATTAGAAAATATAATTTCCAAATTAAATCATTATTAGGAATATAAATTAAACCGGTAATTTCATTACATTAAAAGTAAAGTATGATAAGTCAATTAATTCAAAATACATAGCATAATTTCATTTTAAACATTAGTTTTAGTTATGCAAAAGATGATGTATAAATTTGACCTTTTACTTGTGATACAAGGCTTTTGCCCGTATAAAAATTAAAGTTCGAATTCTCGGTATCTTAACGAATTGATCTAGGCTCTCTATGTGACTCAGTTGTTCTTTGGTGAAACAAATATTTTTGGTTGTTTTTAAATAAAAGTGCGGAACAATTAAAGTAAAGGTGCTCTTAAAGTAAATCTAAGTCTAATTAAAATAATGGTGCAAGTATTTAAAAGCGTGACTAAAATTAAAAAGCACTAAAGTAAATGACGTAAACTTAAATCTATCTAAGGCAAACTTAAAACGCAACTAAAACTTAAACTAAGGCAAGGCTGAAATAAAACTAAAACAAATAATCTTAAAGTGCAATTAAAATAAAGGCAGGAAAAATTAAGCTTGAAAATAAAAGACTGAACTTTAAAAAGAAAAACCAGAAAGAACCTGACGAGAAACCTTTGATTCGGAAGTTTAAAACTTCCGAATGAACTAGCTTGATCCGGAACTTAGCCCTTGATTCGGAACTTTTAAGTTCCGAATGAACAAAAAGTTGTTGATCCGAAACTTTGTCCTTCGTCCGAAACTTGGTTCGGAAGATCTGCTTGATTCGGAACTTTGTCCTTCGTCCGGAACTTCGTTCGGAAGTTCGTCCAGAACTTTCGTTCGGAACTTCGTCCGGAACTTCGTCCGGAACTTCGTTCGGAAGTCTTTACTCGGAACTTTTGAGTTCCGAATGAACACTCTTGATCCGGAAGTTTTAATGTTCCGGATGAACAATGCTTGAGTCGGAACTTTTGAGTTCCGAATGAAAGAACTTCTTCCCTTGATTCGGAAGTTTGAGACTTCCGGATGAAGCCACTGGTTCGGAACTTTGAATGTTCCGGATGAAGCCCTTGGTTCAGAACTTTGAAAGTTCCGAATGAACAGACTCCCTCTCTTGATTCGGAAGATTTCCTGGAAATAAAGAAACACAAACAAACACCCCGAAGAACAAGGGATAACAGTAACAGCAGATATAACACAATTTAATCAAAATCAAAACAACGATTTACTCAAACTAATAACAAAACATCAATTAATCATAAACAAACAATCAATATCAAGAAATCTAACAACTTTAACCACAATAATCAAAAATCACTTGGATCAAAATAAAAGCATGAACATGAACACAAACATAAACATAAAAATCAAAGATCAAGAAAGGTAGATAAGAGATTGACAAGATAAAGTAAAGATTGACAATAATTAAATGAAAACTTACTTGAAATTAAATGAATTTAAGGTGCAAGACAAGGTAATTAAATTGGACAAGAAATTAAATGACATGTATTTAAATGTGGAAGACTAATTGTCACACTTAGCCAACAAGAGAAAATAATTACAACTAATGACTATTTATAGGGGAGGATTAAGGAAGCTTCCTCCCCTCTTTCCTTTTCTCTTAATTACAAGATTAGGTCCTTCCTTCTTTAATCTTCATTAATTGCACCATTAGTCCTTTTCTTCTAATCTTCTTTAAACTTGAACTTTGAGGACTTTTGGCTTCGGGATTTCTTTGAACTTGTCTTTAAATTCTTCAATGAAATAGACTTGAGTTCTTCGGCTTTTGATAAACTTCCGTATTTTGACTTTTTCTTCGATAAATCTTCAGAATTTGTCTTGGACTTCCGTTATTTTAGCACTCTTGACTTCTTGACCTCGTCTTTCATCTTTTTCTTCAATAAAAGTCCGTAAATGCCCGTAAATTCCCGTGTTTTCCCCACTTTTCACCTTTTCGTCCTAAATCACAACAAAAACACAAACCACGCATAATTTCGACATAAAAGACATAAAATACACGTTTTGGTCCGGTTATTATTGTAATTAAGTGGTAGAAAAGATGGGTGTTTACACACCTATCAAATCCCCTACACTTGACCATTGCAATGTCCTCATGCAATGCATTAGTTACAAAGCAAGATTACATTTTTCATCATAATTAATCCACGTTGGCCTTTAATAAAGAGATAGAAAATTAAAGACATACAATATAAAGAAATCAAAAGCATACCTTGGGTTTTGGAAATGTCATGAATAATCATCATCCTCAAGTTTTCACTTTCTCCAAACCAAGCTTAAAAACGAGATCATTGTTATTATAAGTTAGTAAACTATCACGAACTCATGTGGGCCAATTATTCACTTAGACTCCCTTATTCCTAGGTGTATCTCTTATATTTTATTATTGTCTTGAATGATCACGAGGATGCATTTTTGACTTATTTCGATAGTTATTAAGTCTGAAAATAAGGTGAACGATTTAATCAATAGTTAGCTAAAGGACAAAAGCTTTTAAAACTACTTCTCGGGACCTCATAAAGTTCATATCTTGGCATAACTCGCTTCGCGATTTGAGACCTTTCTCGGACCGATATTTGGCAGCGACTTCATACTTCAAACCTTGAGAGACGTTCATGAAATAATGGTCTTCTCTTCATACTAGGAATTTCTTCACTTGAAGTTTGAGAGATTCATACTTGGACCACGACTTCTTCATTTTTCTCCAATCTTTATTTTGGACTTTGATATACAACGATCCGCCTCCTTTTATGATTTGGATCTATTTATCCTCATACCTTGTTAGGGTCTTTTCGGATACACTTCTCCATGACTTTTTGGGAGTTTTGCTTTTCGTCGTGTGTCTCGATCCTTCATATTGATTTTTGATAAATGATTCTTCACATCACTTTTGGATCTTTAGCAACAAAATATAGCCCTCATGCCTTGTTAGGGCCTTTTCAGACTCGCCAATCTTCGCATCCCGCTTCAATAAGTTATGCCTTGGCTATGAACTCTAATTCATACCGAGCAACTTTTAAACGATCTTGGGCTAGAAGCTAAGTAACTTTTCAAATCGTACAACCTTATTTATTAGCAGATAAATTTATTAGCAAGCGATGGGAGAATAGGCTTATAATTAACTCACATAAATTCACGAAACAATACCGAACTTATAATTGGCTCTATCATCTCTCGTTCTCCACAGTTTAAAATCTCAAGTAATGAGACTCGTGGATACTTAGCCTATTAAATCAAAGTTTTGGGTTTTCGAGTCGCCTATAGGATCTTTCAAATTCTTAGACTCTTTCAAGTTTAGAAATCGCATTTTAAAGTTCCCTTGATAAACGACTCTCTAGGATCAATTATAGGAACTTGCGAAAAGTTCTTGCTCTTAACCCGTGAGAGTTAAGACTTTCGCGTTTTATAGCTCCCTATATAAAAGCCTAGCAAAACTTGACTTAAACATGTTAAGGATACTAGCTAGAGTAACTTAAGATAAGTAAACTCGGGTTGAGTCAAAAGATTCATAACGTTTGAAAATTAAAACCACTTATTGAACATTTATTCTAATAAAAGAAAGGAAAATAACTATACAAAGGTAAAAACTAATAGGCCAAAATAGATCAAAAATTTTGAAAAATGTCGAAAAATTTGATTTTCCGGTTAAAATGAGGACAAATACAAGGAAAAGACCACTTAACTTCGATAGAAGTCCCCCCTACACTTAAGATAAACATTGTCCTCAATGTTTAAGCATGTGGGAGTAAACTCCCCTACACTTAGGACATTGTGCACTTTGTTTAAATCTTGCTAAGGAAAAGACAGCTAAAGAGATTCCTATTTTAATATTGAGAAAATATAAAATAGTGAATCGAAAAGAGTTTAGGATAGAACCGGGAAGAAGTAGAACACGGAATCACGGGTCGTCAAGAATCATCAAGAGTGGATCATTGAAGCTCGAATCCCTGATTAAGAAGTGAGGAGAGGAAATAGCAAACCAAAGGGTCTCCCCTACACTTATGGTAAAGAAAGCGAAAAGATAGATGCATGGGTTGCCTCCCAAGAAGCGCTTGGTATTTGTTAACCGAGTCGTGAGCCTGACTCGACCTTGATCATCAACGAAAGAAGCATGAAACATATCCACCAGGATCAAAAACGTAGTTTTCATCGAGCAAATAACAAAAGCTTAAGGCGAACAAGGCAAGCCAAAGAAGAGTAGGCAAGGTTCCCTTAAGCAACGATGGGGCACGGTGGAAGCAAGGATGGAGTGGTGCAAGCATGTCTTCAAAATTTCCAAAGATTTTTCCTTTTATTTCATCAGGTGGATACTGAGATGGCTTGAAGATTTCAATACCGGGGTCGAACACCTTTTTCTTTAAGGGAAAATAGCACTCAGGCTCAGCCGAGTGTGAAGAAGATCCGCAAAGAAGCACAACCTCGTCCTCAGAAGGGGGACAAAGAGGTGTCAAATCATATGTGCAACGGATATTGGTGTCGACCGGTTTCTTCTCCTTTGACAGAATGTGCTTCAAATCCAAAGTAGGATCAAGACGATAATCTTCAAAGTCATAAGGAGGAGCATCACTCTCATGAGGGAAGTAAGTGTTGAGAAATTCAGAGAAGTCTTCCTCAAATGAGTAATCGTCCAAAGTAGGATCGAGTGATGGCGGAGGATCTTCATCATGTGAAGAATCGCTCGAAAGAGTATCAGCCTCATCAAAATCATCGAAAGTGGACAGCTCGGGATACTCAGAAGTACAATCATCAAAATCATCCGAATCTGAGCTAGAATCATCATCATCATAAGCATCAAAGACCGGTGGAGAATCATAAATGGGAGAAGGTTCCAAAGTGTACCGAGAATCATCCACATCATTGTCAAAGAGTGGATTATCGATGGAAGAATCGAATAGAGGATTGTCGTAGACGGTAAAGTCATCGAGCACATTAATCATATTCACTGATTCTCGGCCTCCAAAGGATTTGCCTGTAAGCTTCCCCATTTTAAAAACTTTTGAATCATCCCCGACTCGTAAGATTAACTCACCTTCGGCCACATCAACTAAAGCTCGTCCGGTTCTCAAAAATGGCCGACCAAGTATTAAAGGAATACGAGGGTCCATTTCATAATCAACTACGACAAAATCGACCGGGAAAGTAAATGTGCCAACTTTGATGAACACATCCTCGGCTATACCAACGGGGTAAGCGAGAGTGCGGTTTGCAAGTTCAAGAGTCATCTTTGTTGGAATGAGGTCGGGTAACGATAGTGTTTTCCAAACACTCAGTGGCATCAAATTTATACTAGCCCCGAGATCAGCAAGGGCAGTAAATTCTTCAGTTTTGTTGAACGCGCAAGGCAACACAAAACGACCGGGATCTCCAAGCTTTTCCGGTAATTCTTTAAGAATAACTGCTGAGCAGTTTTCATTTAAGCATGTGTTGGCGAGTTCAATCAGCTTCTCCTTCTTGCTAAGCAATTCCTTGAATGCTTTGACAAATTTCGGCATGTGGCAAAGTGCTTCAACAAGTCTAATGTTGATGGTCATTTGAGATAGCATATTCACATATTTCGATACTTGGCAGTCATTCTTGGTTAGCTCGTTGGTCTTGCCTATGTGAGAAGGGTATGGGATTCTGGGTTTATAGGTGGAAGGTGAAGGTGTAGTCGGTAAAGGTTGGGATGTTGAAGTGTCCTTCCGAGATACATCGTCATGACGAGGCGGAGACGGTAATGGTGTACTAACACTAGGTGTAGGAGTAGGGATACATGGTGGTGGAGGAGGTGTAGATGATGGTGGTGGGGTTGGTGGTCCTACGATGGTGACTCCACTACGAGTAGTAATAGCACTCACATTGGCTCGCGGATTGGTGACGGTGTTTAAAGGTAGAGAACTTGAAGAAGAAGGTTGAGCTTCGGGCAAGAAACTAGCCAACAGATTCTTTAATTCAGTTGTTTGAGTGCTGAAGGAGGATTGAATATTATCACGAACCTCGGTTCTAATGTCATTACCTTGCTTCATGATATCTCCTTTCAAATTGATTATTTGGCTCTGTAGATTCTTGATTTGCTCACCTTGGGTTCTCATGACAGCTTCAACATCTGGATTAATGGGTGGGGTTTGTTGGGTGGGTGGTTGATAAGGGTTAGAAGCTCTTGGTGGGATTTGGTTGCTTCTATTATAGTTGTTGGCGGGGTTTTGGTTTTGAGGAGAAAAATCGGGTGAAAGGTAATTGTTGGATCGGTAACTCAGCAGATTTCTATCCCCTTGTTGTCGAGCTTGGTAATTTTCCGGTGAATAATTACCATAAGCTGCATACACATTTTCCGGATTTCCTTGTGTAGAAGGACAATCGGTGTATGAGTGAGGACCGCCACATGTTTCACAAGGATTAGCAACCGCTTTAACTTGTTGTTGTTGTTGGTTTGAAGCGAGAAGCGTAATACTTTTGCTCATTTCGGTCATCATGCGGGTGAGTTCGGTCATCTCAGGGTTTGCTGAAGTAGAAGAGACATTGACTCTCGGGTTGTTCCTTGAAGAAGCAGAGGAATCCCAATTTTTGTGGTGAGTAGTCATGTTCTCAATTAACTCTCTACACTCCTCGGGTCTCCTTTTCATGAATGTGCCATCGGCAGCTGCATTAATCGTATCACGATCTCGAAAAGTCAAACCGTTGTAGAAAGTATCTATTAAGGTCACAGGGAGCATGTTGTGGTTTGGACATCTATCGATCAAGACATTATATCTCTCCCAAGCATCAAAAAGAGATTCATCGGGATCTTGCAAGAAACCGCTGATTTGATTGCGAAGGCTTGTGACCATGGATGGTGGAAAGTAGCGCGACAAAAAGCGTTGAGTCATGTCATCCCAAGTGTGAATTGAATTCTTCGGGAGACGATCAAACCATTTCTCGGCATGATGTAATAAAGTGTGTGGAAAGAGTTGTAGGCGAAGTTCATCCATTGTGGCACCGGCCAACTTCATGCTTTGAGTGATTGTAATGAACTTGTCGAGGTGTTTGTTGGCATCATCATCAGGCAATCCACGGAATGGGTTTGTTTGTACTTGCTGAATCATGTGGTGCTTCAACGAAAACTCAGGAGCGTTGATTTGCATCGGCGCAATCGGTCATCCTCGTCCAAACATGGTAGGTTGACAAAGTTCCTCCATGGTCCGAAGATCGGGCTGTGGAAGAGAATTGTTGTTATTATTAGGGTGCCGTGGATTATTGTTGTTAACACCATACATAGCTAAATCTTCTTGAGGCTCGGGCTCTTGATAATTAGAAGATCTAGTACGCATGCACCTACAAAGACAAAAGAAAAAGAAACCAAAAACAAAAACAATATATATACACAAGAAAGATAAAATCTTTTTGGATTTTTGAAATTTTTAATTTTTATGGATTTTTATCAATTTTTAATTTTTATGATTGTTTGAATTTTTTATGCAAGAAAAATAACGCTCACTAGTGAACGGATCCCAAAAAGCAACGCGTCTCTCACAGAAAACCGTTAATCTTTACGAAAAGAGCCGGCAGCGGCGCCATTTGATACAATGCTTTTGATTCGGAACTTTTGAGTCGGAACTTTTGAGTTCCGAATGAAAGAACTTCTTCCCTTGATTCGGAAGTTTGAGACTTCCGGATGAAGCCACTGGTTCGGAACTTTGAATGTTCCGGATGAAGCCCTTGGTTCGGAACTTTGAAAGTTCCGAATGAACAGACTCCCTCTTTTGATTCGGAAGATTTCCTGGAAATACAGAAACACAAACAAACACCCCGAAGAACAAGGGATAACAGTAACAGCAGATATAACACAATTTAATCAAAATCAAAACAACGATTTACTCAAACTAATAACAAAACATCAATTAATCATAAACAAACAATCAATATCAAGAAATCTAACAACTTTAACCACAATAATCAAAAATCACTTGGATCAAAATAAAAGCATGAACATGAACACAAACATAAACATAAAAATCAAAGATCAAGAAAGGTAGATAAGAGATTGACAAGATAAAGTAAAGATTGACAATAATTAAATGAAAACTTACTTGAAATTAAATGAATTTAAGGTGCAAGACAAGGTAATTAAATTGGACAAGAAATTAAATGACATGTATTTAAATGTGGAAGACTAATTGTCACACTTAGCCAACAAGAGAAAATGATTACAACTAATGACTATTTATAGGGGAGGATTAAGGAAGCTTCCTCCCCTTTTTCCTTTTCTTTTAATTACAAGATTAGGTCCTTCCTTCTTTAATCTCCATTAATTGCACCATTAGTCCTTTTCTTCTAATCTTCTTTAAACTTGAACTTTGAGGACTTTTGGCTTCGGGATTTCTTTGAACTTGTCTTTAAATTCTTCAATGAAATAGACTTGAGTTCTTCGGCTTTTGATAAACTTCCGTCTTTTGACTTTTTCTTCGATAAATCTTCAGAATTTGTCTTGGACTTCCGTTAATTTAGCACTCTTGACTTCTTGACTTCGTCTTTCATCTTTTTCTTCAATAAAAGTCCGTAAATGCCCGTAAATTCCCGTGTTTTCCCCACTTTTCACCTTTTCGTCCTAAATCATAACAAAAACACAAACCACACATAATTCCGACATAAAAGACATAAAATACACGTTTTGGTCCGGTTATTATTGTAATTAAGTGGTAGAAAAGATGGGTGTTTACACACCTATCAACTTGTGATGGTTATTTCGATAATTGAAAATCATTGGAAAATGTATAAAGTTCCATAAAATTTTTATAATACGTTGTAGAAATACATAAAGGTGTTTATTATTTCAAAATAAACATGGGATATATTCGGTTCAAAATGTGACAAGATAATAAACGAATACGAATGGAATCAATAGTCAACAATCAGTACGAAATCAACGGTACAAAAGAGGGCGAAGCAAATGTCGTATGACTTCTTAAAGAGAATAATAAGATGAAGGCGTTGATAGTAAGACGATAAGAAATAATAGATTAAACGAGTTGATTTTTTTTATTGCGGTCGATGGTTCACCAACATCAGCTCGTTAACTTAGCGGTGGTCGATGCACGATCGGAAATAAGATCCATACCAAAATTTTAATAAAAGAAAATTCCTAATAATCACTTGTAATTAAAATACATCAAATGAACGATGTTAGTGTTTAAAGAGAGAAGTCAAAGCACGGTTCACAAGAGTGGATTTCGAGACAAACGAGAGTGACGGACGTCATCCCGGATATACGGAAATCACTCTAGTGATAATTCATTATTCACGTGTGGAGACATTCCAAATATCTACCCAGTCGTATAAAGAAGATTGGACGGGAAGGAAGGATAAAACATCGAGACTTTAAAGTCATTTATCAACAGTCAGTAATTAGTCGAACGATCAAAAGAAATCAGTTATTAGACAAAATGAAGTAACAAGTGGAAACACGATTGTCGAGTAAAAACGTATTCGTAAGCGCGTAATTCGTTCAAGAGAAGGTAAGAAAACATATGCGGATGCATAGAAATTGTGCTACTTGCATAAAATATAAAGGTTTTCAAAACTTCTTTTCACTTTATTTTATTTTATCTATCTTTATCATAAATACAAGTAAAAAGTTGATTATTATCAAGATTTTTAAGGTGACTACTATTCAGCCTAGCATGACTCCTTCTGAATTAGACATAGTTGATCAGGCCATGTATAATTTAGGGCTAGCAATGCAATGCTCACTTTCGTCGAAAAGTATCACGTTTCTTATGTTTATATATAAACCATGCCATTTGTATATTGGAATTTAAAAATAGTTTATAAATTTATAGGATACAAGTAATTGCGAGATTTTTAAGCGAACAACTTAAATGTTATAAAAATTATTTCATACTATCAAAGTAAAACACTTTGTGAAAAAATTTGTAGTAAAAATATCAATTAAAATTCTAAGATGACATTTGATGAAGTATATAATAACCAAAGGTTTGCAAAAAGTTGCAAATAGTAGCTCATAGGAAAACCAATGAAATCTTCACGAATTAATAAGGTTTTAAAAGGTTATAAGGTTTAGACCAGAAACGCCATGAGACACGTGATGAGAATGTCGACGAAAAATGTGAAGGCAAAACTTCAAAACTCAACCCAAATCAGTGGAAGGTTAGAAGAAAATAAAAATAAAATAACATCGAATGACAAACGAATCATATATATATAAAGAATAAATCAATCCATATGTGTATTCTATGTAAGATACTCGACACAACATGCTTTTAAGAAAGTATATTATTCGTTTTCAAATAACACCATTAATCCGGTAATTGCTAATCCTGTAATGTTTCTATTTTTAAACATTTTCACATGCAACTAGTATTAGTTAGTTGTAAAATAATATTAGTTAAAATTTTACGATCTCAAATGAAATCAAAACTGCTTAGAAACGTTTAAAACTCATGTTCTAAATTTTATATCAGGTTTAACTTTTAATATGAGCCAATTAATTGACCTGATAAACGACATCTCCAAGACTCGGAGTCTAAAGCATTTTGATGCAAAACGACGTTTCAAACGACTTTCTAGTTTTACCCGAGACCTAAAACCCAATATAAAATGACCAAAATACCCCTGCAAGTTCTGTGCAGATTTGATTTTTTTATTTCTTTTTTATTTTTTTTATTTTAAAAACGCAGGTTTTACTTTTAAGTTTTGACCTGTTTATACACCCCCTACAGTTTCTCCATTAAATATATTTTTCGACATTTCCTAACGGCTCAATATATATATATATATATATATATATATATATATATACACATGTCTTGTGGATTTTACAACAATGAAAAATAAATCTCATAATGAGCATCAAATAAAAATATAGCGTAATGAATGACAGAAGATGCTTCAAGATATTCAACACGAAATTTAGGAAGCAAAACGGTGAATGACGTTCATAATTTAAGTTTCAAGGTGCAATGTAGGCAATTCTCCTTGGTGCCACGATTGTCCAAAAACACAAAACATAACAAGAAAAGAATGGAACATTCACAGGTTGCGTTCCGAGAGCAAGAAGGTTAATGAAAAAAATGATACAATTTTATAGAAGTAAAATCGTATTCCAATCTAGCGTCATAATCTAGACGATGATTTATAAAATGACGATGACGTTACCGAGATATAAGCGAACAATACACTTCGGAGTCGATACATATAAATGTCAATGAATTAAATCTTTGTATGCCGTGTAAAACGGTGATAAAAATCAACAAAATATCAAGAAAAACCATGATATTATTCAACACGATTATAGAAAGTGTTTCAAAATGTGTGACTCACACGATGGCGGTTAGTCTATTCCAAGGACACATTGAGCTACACAATGGTCTAGAGATTATGTTTCAAGACGTCCAAGCGCAAACAACCGGAAGACGATTTGGATATCTATATAGATATCTCAAAGGGTTAAACAATGAACATAGCACACGCAAATGAAGGTATGTAAGGTCATAATATAAAATTTTGCAATAAAAGCAATTTAAATACCTCAAAAATAAATATAGAAAGATCTTGAAAATTCATTGTATTTATTTAAGTTAATCATTAATAAATGATAAACTTTTATCAAAAAGTTTAACGACATAAATATAGATCGATAAAGGGATCCTAGATATAAATATATATCCATAAATGGATCATAGTATTTATTTATAAATACTTGCCAATAAGGTATACGTAATAACGCATACTAAAGTTGTAATCTCAGAAGTAGCTTGAACCTGAAGTCACGCGAAGTCATGTGCACCGACTCTTTGAAAAATAAAAACTGACAGTTATAGTTTAGGTTTTTAAAATAAAGACCTAGTTCTCTATAACTCATGGCTCTGATACCAATCTTTAACAACCCTAAATTTACACGCAGCGGAATATATCTTTGGGTGCTAAACAATGGTATAAAAACACACAATTTATAAAGAACGACTCGAAAAGAGACGTTTCAAATTTATCGTTCCTAAAACATTCATCAGAGTAGCATAGTCCCAAGTAATCGTTACCAAAAGATAAGTTAAAACAACATATTAGTTTGTTTTAAAAATGGAACGATAAATAAATCAAAGAGTTTGAACAAAAAAAGCAGTGCACAACTTCATTCCCGTGACCTCCAAGCTTCCACTTCTTGATTACCGGAAATACATGTGAGTAAAACAATCAGCAAAAATGCCGAGTGAAATCTATAGGTTTATGTAATCAATTTGAACACAAGCAAAGATTATAAGTTTGTGGCATGCTTAACAAGCATCGAATAATAATTTGCATCAACAATAATAATTGTATATAGCATAAATTGCAATAAGCTCATGGAACCGAGCCCTTAGACACTCCCTTTAGAGGTCTGATAAGACAGGAGATTTATTAATTGTCATTACCTCCAGATTATTGATACATTGCCGTATACCTGACTTCTCAATACAATATGCTCAAACAGTGTGGAGGTCGAGCCTAAGCTTCTGTGACAAGTCTACACAAACTGAACCGGGGAGGCTTCCCCCATAGATCTATTAATTATACTAGCGGTTAACCTATCATAGGTTAATTAACGGTCCATAATTGAGGCTTTAACAATGGCAATCACTTAATGCAATTTAAAGGCAACCACGGGTCCATTCAAAGAGGGACAAGCATACCATAAAAGACTTGTGTTCTAAGTTTATAAAACATGTATTCCCCCTCATGGGTTTTAAAATCATTTAATAACTAGTATAAAGCGAGGCTATAGACTCACCTTAGCCAATAGTGGTAATGAGACGATCGCCGATGATAGATGATGCCTTTCAAACACGAGAACCGCAACCTATCAAATAAGGTGCGTTCATTAATAATAGACTCGAGAAATAAACCATACATAAGAATATAGAACTCGACTCATAAAATCACGAAAAACTCGAGAGAAAATGATATAAATAACTTCATTATACTCTACTACACATTTACTTTACCATTTTACACTTTTAACAAGTCTGCCGGTACATACTACATGTACTAGCTTATTTACCCCTTTTAAACTTGTCAACCGTTTATGAAACGACTAGATAAACTAACTCATTATATATAGAAATTCCTCCTACAAGTTTATCAAATGAAATTAATTTTAAAGTCCTTTACCCGACTCATTTTCAAACTACAAAATCCGGACAGATTTACGTTAATTTTTCATACAACCGTTTTAACTTATTTAAACGACTCCGTTTACAAAACCGACACTCAGGTTTTAAAGTAAAATCAACCTCTAAGGTAAACACCTCATTATCAGTAGGTTACACATTTCAAAACTTCAATTTATAGTCCCCGAGATTCGATCCAAATATCGACAACAACTATATGTAGTGCCGATACTCGTTTCCCGGTACACGATCAATCAAAACATCATAACTTCGCGCTCGTTTGGAGCTAGAAGCTCTACCTTATATCAAATCGAATGTTATAAAATTATCTACAACCCTAGGCTATAAGTTAAGCCATTTTCAAAACATTAAAATTCGGATTTTACTATTTACTTACTGTTATAAAATGACTATTAAAAACCTGTATAAAATCACCTTTTTGATCAAAACCAACCATAGAAATGTTCATTCCTATACCCTAACATCAACATATATGAACCATAACATCCAAATCATCATAAAATTTAAAACCTTTGAATCAAAGTGAAGTTTTTAACAAGATTCTTACAACAATCACCATTGATCATGGCAAGAACATCATGCATGATCATGGCTTCTACCTACCAACATAAAAAAATAAAAATGCCTTGCATGTAAGATTTTCTTATACGAAAATGATACTTGATCAATTATAAGAGTGGGTCTTGCTTTATTTTTGCTCAAATCACTGCCAAAATCAAGTTAAAATTGGAAAGGTATGGGTTTGGTGGTGGGTTTGAAGTCACGGCCAAAAAAGAAAAACAAGGAGAGAGAGAGAAAAATTTTAGTGGAAATAATGTGATGTGTGTGTTTGTTTAGGCTTTTTATATAGTGCTTGAGGGATCATTGTTGTAATTTTGCAATAGTTGTGGCTCAAAATGAAAATAGTTTGCTAAAAATGCGGGAAATGACTATTAGTCAATTTTACAAATATTTACGAGACTTGGGTTTCGTAAAAATACTTTTTAAAAGTTTAAACGCACACGAAAAATAATAATATAACGACTCGATACATAATTAAAACGATATCGTCGAAAATATTAAATATCAAAACGATCGATAATAAAATATAAAATTTTGGCATCCGTCGGTATCGCGATCACTAGTAGTCCTCGTTACTCGTCAAAATATTAAAATATAATATTTAATATCGGTTTCAACTTAAACCGTTAAACATAATGACATTTAACGTCATAAATACTTCAAAATTATTTGAAAAATATAATTAAATTATGACCTTATTTTTACGGGTTTTACACGCACTACGTTTCGAGTTCACCTCTACAAACAATGAAGCAGAGTATGAGGCACTCATAGCAGGACTACGGATCGTAACCCGGATGGGTGTGCGTAATTTTGAGGCAAATGTGGACTCCCGCTTAGTGGCGAATTACATACTAGGCAAGTACGAAGCCAAGGAGGAAAATTTGATACAGTACTTACAGAAAACTAATTCACTAATTAAGGGCTTCAATAAGTTCCTGATACGCCAAGTACCAAGGGGGTAGAACAAAAAGGCTGACGCCCTCAGCAAGATAGCATCCACCAGCTTCGCCCACCTATCCAAACAGGTGTTGGTAAAAATCCTCCAAGAAAAATCTATAAAGGAAGAGGAAGTTGCATCGGTCGTAGAAGAGGTAGGTCCTACATAGATGACACCGATCATGGAATACTTGACAAATAAATTACTCCCACCAGATGAAACCGAGGCGCGGCGGATACGCAGATGCTCGAGATACTTTGAGGTTAGGGATGCGATCCTTTATAAGCGATCGTTCCTCCAACCATGGTTACGATGTGTAGGACCGCAGCAGGCGCAATATGTCATCAGCGAGATACACGAGGGATCCTGTGGCATGCACACAAGACCCAGGTCAGTGGTGGCGAAAGCGCTCCATAGCAGATATTACTGGCTAACCATGCATTTAGATGCACAAACACTCATTTCAAAGTGCAACGACTGCCAAGTGCATCGAACAGTTCCACGCCAGCCCCAATAAGAACTAACACCTATCACCTCTCCTTGGCCATTTTACAAGTGGGGAATCGATATTGCGGGACCTTTCCCTATGGTAGCCGAAGGGATTAAGTTCCTAATAGTCGCAATGGACTACTTCACGAGATGGATTGAGGCCAAAGCGGTAGCAACGATCAGTGGCAACCAAGTGAAACGGTTCGTTTGGGATAGTATAGTATGTTGCTTTGGGCTACCAGGGTAAATCGTCTCCGATAATGGGAAATAGTTCGCGGATAACCCATTTAAAGACCGGTGCACGAAAAACAACATAAAGCAGCGATTCGCATACGTATCCCATCCACAATCTAATGGACTAGTTGAAAGAGCGAATAGGAGCCTGGGGGACGACATCAAAGCAAGACTGAGGGGAGGAGAACAAGTAATGGATTAATGAATTATTACACGTGTTATGGGCGTATCACACCATGATAAAAACCGCAACCGGAGATACCCCCTTCGCCCTAACATACGGGACGGAGGCGGTTATTCTAGCTGAAATAAGGTTGCCAACACTCCGCACAGCGGAGGTCGACATGATTACGAACAATAATGAATTACGGTTGAACTTGGATATAATCGATGAAAGACGAGAGTTGACAGCGATCAATGAAGCTAAGGCAAAATCTAAAATGAAGGGTTACTACGATGCTAGGGTGTGAAAGACTTCGTTCATACCAGGAGACTTTGTATACCGCGCGAACGCAGCTAGCCATGCAGAACATATAGGCAAGCTTGGACCTAAGTGGGAGGGGCCCTACATGGTAACAGAAGCTTTGGGAGATGGTGCGTACCGGTTGCGCGATATGGAAGGTCGAATCTTGCGAAGGACTTGGACTATTTGCCATCTAAAAAAGTGCTACCATTAAACACATGTATTATTTTCTTTTTATTTCATTATCATGTACTCAAAATCTTGCAAGTATTAATAAATGTCGTGGTCCCTAGCTAGTTCCACAACGTATTCTCAAACATTTTTTTACATATATAATTTGTATATCATGTCATGCCTCCTGGCGTAAACATACACAAATGTTTCCAGGAGAAATAAGAGGAATGGGTCTAACCTACTAATTAGACTCGTCGCGTAAGAGGGATGCAACCTCATAGACCGCGGATCATGTATCCTTGTTAGGCCCCTTGCTATTTATGACATCGTAGCAAGTTCTTACAGCCAGTATACTCATGTTGGGCCTACGAAAAGACACAATTATGCGCACCTAACAAGGGGCCAGCCTCTCCTGGTCGTCTCTATGGTAGTAGCGGTATACCGCATGTAATGAGTCTGCCTCACCTAAAATGACCATTTATGAAATTACACTAATTTATAATACAAACAATACCGCGTTACAAACTTAAAGCGTGGAAAAAATCTAAGTCATAAACACAAACAGTCCTACGTTATTGCAGATTGGGTGCGAACACACGCACCTACAAGTTTCGCCAACAAATTGTTACAATATTACATAAATTGTTTGACAATAAATCAGAATCAGATGAGGACTTCTTAAGCTTCAAGGCAAAAGGACGGTAGGACTCCCGACGCTCCTTCACATTCTTCTCCATCAAACCCAGTAGCCGCGCGTCCCTCTCTAGCAAGGGTAACGGAAGTACAAGGACTGTAGCAGCAAGATAGACAGCTCCAGCAGATGAAGAGGCCTCTAGACCCAATGCGGATCTCTTGGTAGTAGAGCGACTAGCATGCGCCGAGAGTACCTCGAACAGAGGAACCTCCTTCGCAATTTGGAAGGGGTTGAGGGCATCACGGGGGTGTGCAAACCCCGGTACCAACAGCTGTTCTAATATTTCACTTTATTTATCATAATTACCAACTCAAAATGAAATGATTGTCCAAAATATTTCAAGCTCACAAATTGTTTTTGGTTTTATATTTTGTAAGATTTTTGGTATCTAGGTCTAATTCAACAAAGCACGTAAAAAATGGTAAAAATATTATAACTATGTATCCATACTTTTCTAAAACAAGGTGCATTTACCACAATTAAGCGAAGTGTACAAGTTTTTAATGCATAAATTGTAAAATTACTCAAAATGTAAAGTATGTAAAGTGCAAGGACTAAAAAATGTAAATTCTGAAATTGAAAGGACTAGAAATGAAAATATAAACCAACTATAACAAACTTGTAACAAATTTGAAAACTGCCAAACTGAATTGTAACTAATCTCAAATTCTAGGGACCTAATTAAGCAAACCGTAGAAAAGTATCTATTAAAAACTGATTAACCAATTTCCTAAATTTTAGGGACTTAAATGCAATTAAACTAATTTTTTAAGTAAAAACGGTCTAGCAAGTTCAATAAGCTTATTTTAGCTTATTTCTAAGTCTCAAAAGCTCTAGTTTTTTTCAAAAGGCTTAAACTTGAATTTCACTTAGTCAGCTCTAAGGAAATAAGCTAAAACATCCTAGAACTCAAGTTAGCTTATTGGAATAAGCTCAAAATAAGCTACCAGCTAATCTAGACAACCACTATTTGATTTTTTTAATGAAAATGAAAGATCAAGCTTCAAGAAGCATGGAATGTCAAGAATTAACAAATTTCATCAAGAAAATAAGTTGGAATGTGAACTTAAGCAAATCTGGCTTATTTGACTTTCGTTGACCAAAATTATGCAAAAGCTGAAAACTTCCAAATCTACTTAGAAACACTTAGGCAACAATAATATGCAATAAAATCACAAGATTTATGAAGTGGATTGATGGGAAATTCTAACCAGTTAAGGCCTCTTCACAGAAACTTGCATTTGGTCTAAAGCTGATTCAAGTGCTTATTTCTAGCTTATTTTTGAAAACAGTGTTATCAACTTTCTATGGATGTCAAGCTTGTATGTAGAACTTCACTCAGATTCAAAAAGCAACTTTTAAATCAAACTAACAAAGATATGGCATGTGATTGAATCAAGCATGTTTAAGCTCTTATTTATGACCCAAAGTGTTTATGAGAAATTTGCCTCTTTGACTATTTGATTGACCACAGAATCTTGGCAAATGACTTACACAAGTCTATTAAGTGAATACAAGCTCTAAACATCAAATTTTATCCACTAAATCAACAAATGTGAACTAATCCAAACACCACTTATCAGAATTAGCACAATTTTAAAGCTAAGAAACTAGGATAAGCTAGCAGATAATGCAAACTAACACTTTAGACAGATTAAGTAGATGAAAGTAAACAAGTAACAGGCATCATCAAAGTATCTACACAAGGAAAGCAAGAAATAGCATGCAGTTTGATTTTTAGAGGAAATAATCAAAGAAGAACTTATTAGCATGTTTGTAGGCTACTTTGGTGATGAAGTGTAACACCCCCAAATTTATACAATTCAATACAGCGGAAGACTCGTTGGTGTTACGGGATAGCACATTACTCACATCATAGACAACGCTTTAAAAATCGCGTCGTTTAATAATAAAGCATTTCCATTCATAAATATCAAGTTTACATAGGTCCCAAATCATTGTATTTTTATACAGGTTTTACAAAGCATTTGAATGGAAATTAATATTTAAGTGCGGGCCATGAATTCTTGATGTCTTCCCGAGAATTACCTTCAAGTACCTGAGACAAAACATGTTAAAAGAAAAGGTCAGCGATAACGCCGAGTGAATTCATAGAGTTTAATAAAACCATCAATATATCATCGGTATATAATTATTACCGAAAATCATTTTTTTGTAAAAATCTTTATAGTAGACCATGAAATAGGCCAAAAACATTTTATACAAATCCTTGTCAAAATAACAATATAGGCTTTCGCCTTCAAAACCATTATACAAACCAATTTCGTAAAAATATCATACAATACGTTTTATAACGTCGTGTAGAGTTAAATAAAAACCGTTATATGAATATGGTTATGTAAACCAAAACACAAAAGAAATATCAATAATATGACCCCGTATTGCTAGTCAGGCAATATATCGTAATTCGGTGCACATAGCAGTATTTCGTTATTTTGGATTATTATAAGTCGTATGACATTGTTACCTTACTAAAACAAACAACGGGTAGCTAACCCGAAAATCATTTGCCCATCTAAATTAGCGTGTCGTCACAATAATCACGCTTGTGTAAATCTTCTCATACATAAATTCGCTTACCAATCAATGTGGCACGACGGGGATCAACCGTCAAGGCGCGAACTGGGGTGATCGTCCCCAAATAGTACTATTATATGCATAAGCGTCTACCAAATCCCGGTAGTTCACAATTCATGCTAATGGGACTTTTAGTGACATAACCTAACTTTAATAATCCATTTCATTTCATCTATCGGGTCATTTAATCATTCATCGGGTCATACAATCATTCAGGTCCAAATCAATAAACAGACAATCGGGACAGCTAGTGTCCTATTTTATAAAAACTAACATGTTATCTCCCTCGCGGGTTTATAAAACATTTCATAAAAACATTTAAAAGAGTGTGAGGCTATGAACTCACGTTGATGTGGGAAAGCGGGTTATCGGCAATTCGGATGTACGGTGCGTGCTTCAATCACGGAAACCTAGACAAATAATACTTGTCTTAGACTCTTGTCCAATGACTTTATAAAAATAACAATTATGTATACATATGATGACTTTATACATATGATGATGATCAAGTGGGTTTATACATTCTCATTTACTCATTTTAGTGTTATGTATTGGTAACTTTTATACTAGTTTACTAGTTCAACTTGTTTACATTTTGAGGCCTAATGGGCCCATTACAAGCCCAATATATTATATTAGCCCAATTATACTTTTATTATCAGTATTATACTTGACATGTTGGGCCTAAATGGGTTAAGCCCAATAAGTAAATTTATAAGTGTTTTACTAACTAGTCGGGTTGATAGTCCAATAAGGCTACTTTGGCCCGTTAATGTCTATATGTTGTAAAGCTCGGGTTTTATCGGTTTTTACTTGTTATATAAGTTCATATATAAATATGTGAGTTTATGAAAGTTTATATTAGACGGGTCCGACCGCCTAAGTTTTATTTAACAAAAACGTTAATCTTTCGGTTTAGCCGAAAAGACGTAAAACTTATATATAGTTTTTATAACTTATAAAACTTACCAAACCACCATTTTTATATAATGTCTATTTATTCATCCTTATGCATTTTTATATAAATGAAATATATAAGTTAGTGGGTTTTAATTCATATTTTATACTATATTTATTTGAGTGCTTATATAATAATATTAAACTTTAATTTCACAAAATCAGTCCTAAATATCTATTTTACTAAAATAATCATATATAGAGTCCTACATGGCGATAGAACCCCAAATTTTTATCACAGAAACTACATGATATGTGCTTCATTTTATTCCTTTATAGCTACTGATGAATCAACCTCTAAGTATTTCATAAAATTCGTCCAAAACATTGTACCCAGATTTGCACTATAAACTTGTTTTGATCATATCTCACTCATTTTTATGATTCCATTGTATGGCCAACTCTCACATGTGTACAAGACTCATAGCTTACTGTATATTAATTTATCCAAGCCATTTTATCAGTTTATCATAAGATTCTTTACTGTTTTATACAGCCTACATGTTTAGGCTAGATTTCATCACTCTTTTATATAACTCTTTATCATTTTAATCATATTTATCAACACCAAATCCCCAGACAATACTTTTATCATCATATATTCATCATATATATATACAATAGGAAAGAAAATATATGATTACATAATCAAAATAACAAGAAGGATGGGAAGAACAATCTTTATACCACCAAGATGATGTAGGTTTTTATGGATTTTGATGGAAGAACTTGTGGTAGATCAACACCAATCTTCATAGCCACCAATACTTGTAAACTTCATGTAGAAATCAGCCCTTGAACATCACCAAAACTTCTCCTTGGATGTTAAAATCACCAGCAATCAATAGAGCTTGAAAAGGGCTTCATCATATGTAGAGCAAACATAGGATTTGTGGTTAAATTTGATCAAAATGGTGGTGGTGGTGGTGGTGGAAGTGGACGGAAATGAGAGAGTGTAGGGAGAGAGTTGAGTTGTTTTGCATGTAAAAAATGAGTAGCTTGTTTGATGTTTAGTTGTTTTATGAGGTAAGTGGTTTTGTTGCAAAACTAGGACAAGTGTCCTAGTTTTAACTATAAGATGGACACATATTGTGGTGTGTTGTGTACTTCTTGGACGCCACTTGTATAGGGGTGGGCAAGTGTAAACTTGTCCCATTCCTATTAATTTACGGGTACTCCTCGATTCTAGTTTCCTCGTTTTGCGTGCCCTCGGGTCGTTTTACGAAAAAAGTTTTTATAAATTATGAATCAACGGCACAAAACGAATATAATAAAAATTGTCTCATCAAAAACGGAGTTCGAAAACGTAAATACGTAATCCTAAGGTTTCCGGTTTAGTCGTAAAGGACGTTAAATTATAATCGTAAGTCCTAATCTCTTCTCGTAAATTTGTGAGTTTATGAACCAACACAAATTTAAAATTCCAAAATAATATTCACGGATAAATTTATTTTTTGAAATGTCGGACAGTCACCAAAACGGTGTATGTAAACGTAAACACGTAACGTAGAATCCTCTGGTTTAGATGTAGTCGATGCTACTTCAAGACGTAAATCCAAATTTCTTCCCAAAAATAAGTGAGTTCATAATATAACATTAAAATAATGTTTTTAAATAATATTTGAGAATAAAATATAAACCATAAATTGACGGATTGTCACAGCATTTACCCCTAAACAGGATCTTTGTCCTCAAAGATCATCTTATCTTACTACTCGCTTCTTATAGAGTTAAAGCCATGTGGGTATTTCCTCCACATTCGGTCTTTTCTCACAAGTGTAATCCATTACAATACGCGAGTTTCATCAAACATAACTACGGGAATAAGATCAGGCTTATTGTTGACTTACTTTCTCTATCCATGATGTTCACGGGTTTTTGATGAATGCAACTTTTCGCCGATCTAAACTTCATTAAGGAATAGTTAGATTTTCACTTGATAGGCATTTTATCAAGTTCGATTTACGAAAAATAATTCACGCAGCCCTTGAAGTCATAGGGTATATCCAGCTTATATGCCTTTCAAACCAACTTTTACATCATCTCAATGGTCCCATACAACGGGGACTTAATTCCCATGATCTTTCAGATCTTCAATTCATCTTTCTATGGTGAAAATTTTTGGCATAACTTCGCTACCCATCCTGCACTTCAAGATCTACATTTCATATTCATATAACCTCCTGCCCACTACTGGCAGTCAATAATCAGATCCTAATTTCAACAATCATTTCAGGTCTCGCGGGTTGGGTATTTTGCAAGGTTAGGTTCGCCATCATAGGAAACCTTAAACCTAAAAGACATGTCCAACTCACAATGGGTGTATGTCGGGTGTCTTCATCCCAACTCCTGCTTACAGATGCTCTTATGTTTAGATCATAACAAGATTCGATCTCGATCCTAATACGATAATTATCAACGATAATCTCTCCAAAGGAAAGCGAGTATATGGTTTATTACCAAAGGTCAATCATTCAAGCATAAAACAACTCTTATAGTATTTTGTATCGTTACTTTACCTAGTCCCTTCGTTTGGGATGGTAAACAGTACTCTCATCAAGGTTCGTTCCCAATGACTTCTGAGCAAATCTCTAGAAATTCGATGCGAAGCGAGGATCTTGATAGAGATGATCGATACAGGCACACTATGTTTACACAACTCCTTTAAATACAAAAAGAGTCAATTTCTTCATCGAGAATCTATCATTAACAGGAATGATATTAGCAGATTTGGTCAGTCTGTCGACGATGACCCAAATCGAATCAAATTCAGATGATGACCTTTGCAATAGTTAGACGTTTACTAATGTATGAGGCAATGTCTGCCTTCATAATTTGACATTAGTACAACTTCTTCAGATAAAGATACATTTAGTCAGAAATGTCATGAATAGAATACTTATACTTACGAGATTCCAACATGACTACATCTCAAAATCTCCATATTTAGGCAACCACAAGTGGCCTTTTATACATTTAACGCCATCGGCTTCTCAATTCTAATGGTTCACATTAGCCGCGAACCCCTTTTTATTATCTATATTATCCTTTTTACAAACATCGTTTATTTTTATATTGTTCGGCAATTTATTTTGCACAATCATTATTAAGAAATACATCCTAATTGATTCTTTATCTTTTCTACATAATGTGTCAGTAATTATATTCACCTTCCTCGATGAAATAAATATCATGACCGTATTTATTCAGAAATTATTTCTTCATATTTTCTAAGTCTTAGTTCTATCTTAACTATTATTTTTATCAGTTTTGTTTGATCCGACGTTTTAAAGCGTCGTTAATTATTACACGTAAATTAACAATAAATATTAAGTTTTTATGAAACGTAAACGTTAAAAGTTTAAATTTCTTAGTTCGACCAATTATAATAAAATGTTCAAAACAAATTTGAATTTAATTAACACGATTTTTGCTGATTTATCGAAAATAATTAGTAAGATTCGTAAATGTTCGACAAACCTTCGTTTATTCTTTGGTAAAAATTATCTTAGTTGAAAATAAAAAAATATCGTTTAAAATTTTAAGTCATGGTTTAACGGTTTCCTCAATCCCTCTTAGGTTGTTTTGAGGTATACACAAACATTTACCCCTAAACAGGAGTTTAGTTAAATAATTTGTGTATAAGGGAATAATCCCTTAAAAATCCTTTGTTAAAACATTTGTCAAAACATATTTCCATTTTCTTTTTGGTAAAACCCAAAGCCTTAATGGTTCCAATTTTTGAAGAGTCAATATATTCCATTTTCTATTAATCACACAGTCAAATAATGTAAAGGATTAAGTCTTTCATCACATGTTAAATATTTAAGGTACAAGTTTTCACTGACCGACTCAGGGCATTCTACAAATAACTATTAACTCATTCTTATTCTTATAAATAAACAAATGGTCCTTAATGATCACAAGCATGAATTTATCAAATTACAGCCTACACACGTGATTTACCAAATTTATGAATGCTACATGTGCATTGATCAATCCAAACGACATCACGTGAAACTCATAATGTTCATTACAAGTTCTGGATATAGTGATTGGAATAGATAATCTTCTTTGCGGACGCAAAGTTGATGATAGCCATGCCGTGGATCAAATCTTTAAAACATACGCTAGAACCTTGTAATTGATCGAACAAATCTATTATCTTGGGTAGTGGATATAGATTTTTAATCGTCAATTTACCTAGTTCACGGTAATCAGTATACATAGGAATGATAACACCATAGCTCTTCATGATGACGAGCTCGGTAGAATAAAATCTTTCTCCGACAACTCTCTCAGTTGTACGGTAATTTCTTTAAGTCAGATGGTGCTGACGTATAGTGCACATGCCACAGGTGCAGCACCGGAAATATAATCAATACCAAATTCAACTTGCCTTAATGGCGAAAGTCTAGGTAAAATACCTCCTAAAGTTTCAGATAACAGAAACATCTTTTAATAAATTCATATTAGGTTCTTTCTAGATTATAATATCTATGACTAATTCACAACCATTCACGATATAATTTCAAGTCTAAATGCAGGATATGGTCATCCATCAAGAACTATTTAGGTCACTTTTGATAATCAACATCTTATCATTTAGGGGAATTCTGTTCGAGTTCCCATCAATTAAGACAATGTCGTCATGTCATAATCAATCAGTCCATTCTATTGGCACTATCAACTTTTCAGTTTTATTGCCGTCAATAAGATGTGAACTCAAAAGACTAATAATAACTCATAATCCTTCACAAATTCAAGGATAACAGGAGACATAACTAACCTTAAAATAGTAAGGTCAACGCATAATCTACGCGAGAAAATTTCAAATCAGATACAGACGAAAACATTTAATGAATATGAATATATCCCATGTTTTCATAATTTAAGTACGCATTCGAAAGCTCCTCAGATCGTTACCTAGGTCATTCAAATGAAATCAAATCAAAAGAAATGATAGGAAAGTCGATACATCCGGTCAGGTATCAACACTTGGTAATCAGATACTTTTTCAAAGAATCTCACCACGGGAGAATTGGACAAGGAGAGGATATCAATTGTCAAATAACACAAATTACACAGATGAGTAAATTCGACTCAGAAGAATAGATGCTACAGGCACATATGTAGGTATCCCTAACAATATGTCCCTAATTTGCACTTCTTACAGATCTCACAAAATTTCAATCCTTCACAATATTCAAAGAAAATGTAGTGTTTATTCATTAGTTTTATGGTGACTACTAATCAGCCTTGCATGGTCCATTCTAAATTGTATGTAGGCGCGCAACTATATACAATTTCAATATTAACGATGCAATACTCAATTCGTCAAAATTTTATCATCATGTTTATAATAAAAACATTTTAATGCTTAATTCTTAAATAAGAATCAAAAATAAATTTACAAAGATTTTCTTTGTTATGAAAACAATTATGTTTTCCAAGGTATTTCATAAAACACTTTATTTCAAAAATAATGATTATTAAGTCGTCTCACTTTAAATAATCCATATAGTGATGAAAATTCAATTTTCTCAAAGGATACTGTTTTATCTTATAAAAACAATGAGTGATCTGCAAAAGAGTGATGCAAAGTTGTTCACCAAGAACTAACCACAATATAATAGGAAATGAGCTCAGCCAATTAATCATGAGGTTCATGACCTCTATGCCACTCAGGAATAAAAAGAGAATAATCCACAACGTAACTCAAATCAAGATGAGTACTTGTTCAATGGTTGAATCGCTAATGCGAAAATTAGGATGAAGCAATAAAAGATAGATAACATCGATACATGTAGAATTTAGCAATCAAAGGTAGTCTTTTCATTAATCACAAACAAGTCAAAATTGTACCGTAACACATTACGTGTCACTATGTCATACAATTCCAAGAACTCATCCTACCAACTGATGTCTCAGTTAAGTTAGGGATTTTTAAAAGATATCACAACGAATGCTAATCTACGAAAGTCATTAGGTGTTCCACATGTCCCGAAAGATCCATCGATCCCAATTCAGAAGAAGATTTCTTAAATTTATTTTGTTGGACACTGGGCATCCTCATCATTGGACAATGGCCTAGGAACAACCCTTAACACGAACTAACAATCATTTAAAACCTTATAATTCAATCACAGAACTTAACGACTTCCTCTTAACAATTTCTTATTCCATATAAGTTAAATTTTACTTTATTCAAGTTTTAATCAACTTATACTCAATGCGATATCCTACCTCATTCTTCAATACTTTCAACCTTATTTTATGATCAACACTTAATTTCCAAATCTATAGCTCTTTCAACAATAGTTATCGAATGAGTCACTAGTATGAAATGACTCATACATTCAATTAGACTTCTCAGAAAGGTACTAGTGGCATGAGACTTTTGGGTAATGGTTCCAATGACAGCCTCAAGTGCAACATTCACCCTTTCGATTTCAAATTAAGAATTGGGTGACAACGAATCAGATGACATCTTTCTAGGTGGTAACGTTTTGTCAAACTCCACTCTATAAGGAAAGATCGTCATGACATCGATATCAGTTTTAATCTCGCCAATTCTTCTTCAATATCACAATCAACTAATATCTACATTTCTACGAATATCAACCATTTTGTTGGGATCATAAATATCCACACCTTGGTTTAGATCTGGAATAGCTTAGATTAATTTACTAGGGGATTTAGGGTTCCTTGTGACAATCTACGTCGTATAAATACCTTGTATAAATATTAAAATAATCATCAAACAATCATGTAATCAAATTACATCATATATATATATATATATATATATATATATATATATATATATATATATATATATATATATATATATATATATATATATATATATATATATATATCTATAATATATATATAGGGCTAAGTTTGACATAGGAAAATAAAAGGCGCCATGTCATATCCTATGTGGCATTATTTTATTCTAAAACAATATGATAAAAACAATCGTATGTGGTGATTATAACCCTAAAACCCTATCTCGCACTTATTCTAGCTTCTTTGACGACACATGCATCTACAACCAGAAAACTCGATTTACTCAAGCTTCCTTAACAACACATTCGCTATTATTTGATCTTGAGCAAATAGAGGTATGATGTTTTGTATTTTATGATCATATATTTTGCAGATATATAGGATTCAAGTCTGTTGAAGATGTGCACACAAGGTTATTTATGGACCCAAAAAAAGATAGTATAAATCATATATTTGACTATGATGTATTTTAAGGTTTTGATCCTATTACTATTGTTATGTATATATCTGATGGATCTTTTTCATGGTGTGCATCATTACGACTGTGGAATGGGATGGAATTAATTTGCGGCTTCATCACAACACTTGCACTTCATCGGACTGGAATACAGACCGTATTTGTCGAAAAGTCAGATAGCTTTTTAAACACGTCATTGGAGCAACAACTATGACAGGCTGGGTAGCGAGCACATGATCAACTCGGTTTCACAGGCAACCTTTATGGCACGACTGCGGCTATTAAGAGGTACCCGTGCTAATTATATCTTGCATTTAAATTGTTTTAGCCGAAGGTTAGATTAGTTTTTGTAAAAATACAAAATAATTATATTGTTCACAAAATCTATTGTTCTTTGGGATTGAGTGCCATGATTGATCACACAAAATCAAGAGTTACGTTCTTTGAACTTCGAAATTAACATTTGCTATGAACATATTCGTTGCTGCTATTATTTATGATCATATATTTTGCAGATATATAGGATTCAAGTCTATTGAAGATGTGCACTTATTTATGGAACCAAAAAAAGATAGTATAAATCATATATTTGACTATGATGTATTTTAAGGTTTTGATCCTATTACTATTGTTATGTATATATCTGATGGATCTTTTTCATGGTGTGCATCATTACGACTGTGGAATGGGATGGAATTAATTTGCGGCTTCATCACAACACTTGCACTTCATCAGACTGGAATACAGACCGTATTTGTCGAAAAGTCAGATAGCTTTTTAAACACGTCATTGGAGCAACAACTATGACAGGCTGGGTAGCGAGCACATGATCAACTCGGTTTCACAGGCAACCTTTGTGGCACGACTGCGGCTATTAAGAGGTACCCGTGCTAATTATATCTTGCATTTAAATTGTTTTAGCCGAAGGTTAGATTAGTTTTTGTAAAAATACAAAATAATTATATTGTTCACAAAATCTATTGTTCTTTGGGATTGAGTGCCATGATTGATCACACAAAATCAAGAGTTACGTTCTTTGAACTTCGAAATTAATATTTGCTATGAACATATTCGTTGCTGCTATTATTTTCTTGGTGACAGAGGAAAGCAGAGTTGGTGTACATAACTACATATGATATTCTTTTTTGATATTTAAGACTTATGATATGATTGTGGTTATGTGTTGAAGTAACATGAGAAGGTACCAGATGAAATCAGAAGTATAACTTCTATCCTCCATAAGGATATCGAGAGAACAGTTAAGGAGCATAAGCACGATAGCAACGAGTAGAAAGTAAAATGCAAGCTTTAAAGTTAGTATTCGCTTAATCCAATGATCGTTTCCTGCGTATATACATAAAATCCTGCGTATATTTTTCATAAATAATTTTGAACTTAATATTAGTTATGTAACAACATCCGTAGCTAAATATATGGCCTATATCTTTGATGATATCCTCTTATTTTGAAAAAGATATAAGAATGATAATCTAACTTGATAAACATACAATCAAAACCACCTACTAATTGCCGTCTACATACAACTTAGGTCACTCGAGATCGAATCAATGATGCAAGGAAGATGAAACGAACTACCAGTGCAACGTCCTGTTTTGCAATTAAAAGGCACCAGGTTGAAGTACTATGTTCAAATAAATGTTTTACGTTTGCTGATTTCACTTGCTAGCGATTTTCAGTCGAATTGATACGCACTCAAGGATCAGGCTTGGGTAGTGTAATCAAGCAGTCTAGGGTCAATAGCTTTAGGATTTTTATGTTTTGGAAAATTGATTGATGTACCTGTCATTTCTCATTCAGGTTTTATGCAGCAAGTTTTATGGATTATTCTAGGATTATACACGTTATGGTTGAAAAGATGTCTAGGTTTTTCTCACTTTCTTGCAGAGGAACCTATACATTATATATTCTATTTTTTGTAGTATTGCATCCGTGGGTAATGACTACATGAGTAACTTCGTTAGCATAATAGCAACCACTAAACTACAATAAAGGATTAGCTAAGTTTTTAGGTTTATCAACTAAGTTTGGCGATATTTAGAAGCAAACAAAAAGCAAGCTAGCACATTTGTTATCTGGCCTTTTAGAACTGTATTTTATATTCGATCTATAACTTGGTACATAGTTACAAAAAATTATTTTTGCAACAGGTGTTTTGGCGACAAACAAACGAACACTTGCTCGATCTTTTCCCATATATTGGGCTCAAGATGACCTTAGTTTTCAGCATGCTGAGTTGTTGGAAACAGTTGTTGAAGCAACGTGGTATGGTATTTGCAGTTTCCCAAACATTTGTTACTCTGACTCTTAAAGCTTTTTAACAGTGCTCCCTTAGGTCTTATGATATATTCGTAATTATTAATCTTGGTATTTCACTTTTTTGTTGTAGATGTCAAAGAATCAAAAGGATAACGATGAGAAGAGAGGCCAATATACCAAGTTCATGAATGAGTTTGGAAAATCAGTAATGCAATGTATCATTGAGGATGATCCAGACATGAACCATATGGCAAAACTTCTTAGATTTGAGACGTGAGTCTCTTACTCCACCTTTAATACTTTGCAATTTTTTTTATATGTCGGTATATGAGAGCCTAATTGTGGCAAACTAAAGTCACTTGACTAATACATTTCAACAATGAAATCTGGGCAAAGGATATCTTCTACAGGTAGCAGCAAAGTACAACTTGAAAGATCCTCATTCCTTGAGAGGCTTACAAAGAATGGACAACCTCACGTGTTATTAGGTCGGTGTCATTCACTTATTGGTAAAGTAAAGCCTTTCTGGTAACCAATGTCAATTTCAGCTCCAGTAATTTCTTATAGTATGTCTTTTTTTCTTTTTGTTTAGTGGATTAATTCCATATTTCACCTTACTTTCAGAATCAATTTCATATATACCCAAAGTGAAACTACTGAATGCATAATGTACAATGATTTTTAAGCATGTTTACAAGTTGGGCGGACAATATCAGTTATTTGCACCTATAGGATCTATTCTGGTCCCCACTCCAGAATCAGAGAACTATAATCAGGATACTAGCATAAAATTGCAAGCAACTTTGTTAGGCTAGAAAAAACCATGAAAGTGTTAAAAATACAAATTCAAGGTGGGCGGACAATATCAGTTATTTGCACCTACAGGGTCTATTCTGTTCTTGACTCCAGAATCAGAGAACTATAATCAGGCTACTAGCATAAAATTGCAAGCAACTTTATTAGGCTTGAAAAAATCATGAAAGTGTTAAAAATACAAATTCAGTTATCAAGAGTTTCAATTTCAGGTAATCCCATAGGCGCGTTTGGGGCTGCTGTATAACCATATGAGTAAAATGGTGTTTAAGGAGACTACAAATTGCCGTCAACTATTTTTTGTATATCTAATAAACTTTCTATAGGTGTAGCAATTGTAAATTGATAAGTTTTTAAAGGTTAAGCGCATAATTTATCGAGAAACTGAGGAAATGATGGTTGATGTGCTAGGGGTGGAAGTTTTCAGATAATTGTTGGTAATATTATCGTCAGTAGTTATTGTGCGTTTTCAAATCGAGGTAGCCTGGTAAGAATATTATCATATTGAGCATGTATTAGGTCTTCAAGTATCATTTTTACGTGTACTTATGGCATATGTCGCAAATTGCACATGTCAGCTGGGTTTACCATATGCATTTTTTCCACTTTTTGTCAAAATAATATATTTGAATTGTTGTAATTTTTGGGTAAGGGAGTTGATGATATAATAGCCATTTCATATTGAGATTGTTCAAACTACCTATTTCATAATATGAACATTATCACATATTAATGGTGCAAGTCCACCTGTTGATAGCAACAGAGAAGCTCCAGTTGAAGATCCCACCTGAAGGTTCCAACTGACAAGCTGCTGCGATCACTTTCATAAAAATCGTAGGGTCTCGAGATATAAGAGGAACCACTGATTTCAAAAAAACTTGAAAATGTATACGACCCATATAAGTGGTGGCACTTACTGTTATCAGATCTCTAACTCCATTGCTATTTGTAGTGTCTATGGATCCCCTCTGTGAGATGATGTATAATTGCAGCTATCACAGTTCCATATAAAAGATAGCAAACCTTCGTCTCTGGTGAGGGTGGTGGTATGTGTTCTTTGTCATGAGATGTTCTCGAGAAGGAAATGCCCTTGATCTAAATTAAGCATGGGTTACCAACATGGGAATTAACCTCAATCCTTTGGCATAACTATTACAGAGTTCTTATTCATGGGAAAACTCTATGACATAAATATTGTATAATGTAGTCTTAATGATAGTTAGATTTTGTTGGAGTTTTTTCTATGATTCTTATCACAGCTGGTTTTTAGTAACATGTATTGCTCGGCATATTTATTAGTTTTGCTACGAAGGAAAACAACACATATAATTGTAATCTTAGGAAGATTGAATTTTTGTAGGTAATATCCTTGGTAACATAAAATCAAGGTTCGGTCCAAACCAAATGTTTCTAGACCCAGGTCGACCCAACTGGGAAACCGGTTGACTCGGTTTCCGTTGAAAAACGGGGTTTTTTTCTGGGGTTTCATATTTTCGAAACCCGGGTAGACTCGCCAGGTTTAGGGTGACCCGGATCAACCCGGTTCTCGAGACCCGACCAAGTTTCGATTATTTCGGGTTTTTTGAAAAAAATGTAAATTTTACGTATTTGCGTTGGAATTTTATTTTTACATATTATATTAGTTAGGAAACAATTTATATCTTAAATATATGGAAGTTTTTATGGTTTATATATATATAGTTTTTATAATTATAAAAATATTAAAAATGGTTTTTTTTAGAAATGTGGGTCAACTTGGGTTGACCCGGACCCGATCACTCGACTGGGTCGATTTAAAAACCGGGTATCAAAACATTGTTCAAACCGATTAAATTGACATGTTTAAAGTGTTTCAGTTGGTTTGCTTGATCAATTTACACATAACCGTTGAGAATTTATATTGAGACTTTGGGAGTTCTTTCTTTGTTTATTAAGAGGTTTATTTTAATTTTAGGACAAATTTAATTTAACATAAAGTTTGTGTTATTAGAAACGAATTAACTAAATATATTTTCACTTTGTTTTTTACTTAATTTTTTGGAGTTAAAGATATAAATTTGGGATGGCTGTAAAAAAAAGTAGTGTTTTTTAAAAAAGAGAAAGTAAAAGATATTAAATTAAACTAAATTTACTCTTCTAATCTTTTCTCAAAATGAGATGAAATGGAGTAAAATTGATTTTAAAACAGATAATTTTGCTTATTATCTCTTATGTTCTTTCTAACTCAAGAACACAAGATAAAAAATCATTTGTTATTCTTCTACTTTGCTTTTGTCTCTCATTTTCTCTTTCCATCTCTTTTCTTTATGTTTTATACTAACAAACAGAGTGTAAAATTATACAACTTATATTTGTACACTCAAAGACTAATATGTGATCAAAACCGTTCATTAAGAGTTATAACAACTAATACTAACCAAAGTTAAAATCACTTTTATAAAAATAACAAATATGTGTCAAACTAATAACAAATATACGTTATTCTCAAACAGATTTAGAAAATATACATATACTAACAACACTCAACAGTGCATTTATCTACACTGAAAGGTTAATATGGGACATAATCAGTTCGTTGGGTGAACAAAGCTAAAACTTAATCAAATATTAGTTTCTTTTAAATAAAAACAGTTAAACCTAACTGTCAACCAATATAACAAATTGAGCAACGGTCTTTCAAAAAAATTAACGAAACATACCTACCCGTTGGGCGGGTTAAGCAACTAGGAATATTATTATTAGGTACTTAATAGTACTTTAATTCTTAACTAAAACATAGACATACTTTAATAAAAATTTACGAACAAAACCCGCCCGTTGGGCGGGTTACGAAACTAGTATATATATATATATATATATATATATATATATATATATATATATATATATATATATATATATATATATATATATATATATATATATATATATATATATATATATATATATATATATATATATATATATATATATATATATATATATATATATATAATCCAAGTTATATATATATTAAAATAACATTTCTCAGTCTGGCCTTGTCGGTAACTAGGGAATTCTTCGGCACCGTTATAGTCAAAAGATTTTTAGACATTTTTAGAAAAATGTCTATAGTTAAAAGATTTTGAAATGTTTATTCAAAACATTGGTTTTAAAAAATATTTCGTTCTCTATAACGAGAGCTCTGATACCAAACTGTAACACCCCCAAATTTATACAATTCAATACAGCGGAAGACTCGTTGGTGTTACGGGATAGCACATTACTCACATCATAGACAACGCTTTAAAAATCGCGTTGTTTAATAATAAAGCATTTCCATTCATAAATATCAAGTTTACATAGGTCCCAAATCATTGTATTTTTATACAGGTTTTACAAAGCATTTGAATGGAAATTAATATTTTAGTGCGGGACATAAATTCTTGATGTCTTCCCGAGAATTACCTTCAAGTACCTGAGACAAAACATGTTAAAAGAAAAGGTCAGGGATAACGCCGAGTGAATTCATAGAGTTTAATAAAACCATCAATATATCATCGGTATATAATTATTACCGAAAATCATTTTTTTGTACAAATATTTATAGTAGACCATGAAATAGGCCAAAACATTTTATACAAATCCTTGTCAAAATCACAATATAGGCTTTCGCCTTCAAAACCATTATACAAACCAATGTCGTAAAAATATCATACAATACGTTTTATAACGTCGTGTAGAGTTAAATAAAAACCGTTATATGAATATGGTTATGTAAAACCAAAACACAAACATAATATCAATAATATGACCCCGCGTTGCTAGTCAGGCAATATATCGTAATTCGATGCGTAGTATTTCGTTATTTTGGATTATTATAAGCCGCATGACATTGTTACCTTACTAAAACGTACAACGGGTAGCTAACCCGAAACTCATTTTCCCATCTAAATTAGCGCGTCGTCACAATAATCACGCTTGTGTAAATCTTCTCATACATAAATTCGCTTACCAATCAATGTGGCACGACGGGGATCAACTGTCAAGGCGCGAACTGGGGTGATCGTCCCCAAATAGTACTATTATATGCATAAGCGTCTACCAAATCCCGGTAGTTCACAGTTCATGCTAATAGGACTTTTAGTGACATAACCTAACTTCAATAATCCATTTCATTTCATCTATCTGGTCATTTAATCATTTATCGGGTCATACAATCATTCGGGTCCAAATCAATAAACAGATAATCGGGACAACTAGTGTCCTATTTTATAAAAACTAACATGTTATTTCCCTCGAGGGTTTATAAAACATTTCATAAAAACATTTAAAAGAGTGTGAGGCTATGAATTCACGTTGATGTGGGAAGGCGGTTATCGGCAATTCGGATGTACGGTACGTGCTTCAATCACGGAAACCTAGACAAATAATACTCGTCTTAGACTCTTGTCCAATGACTTTATAAAATAACAATTATGTATACATATGATGACTTTATACATATGATGATGATCAAGTGGGTTTATACATTCTCATTTACTCATTTTAGTGTTATGTATTGGTAACTTTTATACTAGTTTACTAGTTCAACTTGTTTACATTTTGAGGCCCAATGGGCCCATTACAAGTCCAATATATTATATTATCCCAATTATACTTTTATTATCAGTATTATAATTTACATGTTGGGCCCAAATGGGTTAAACCCAATAAGTAAATTTATAAGTGTTTTACTAACTAGTCGGGTTTATAGTCCAATAAGGCTACTTTGGCCCGTTAATGTCTATATGTTGTAAAGCTCGGGTTTTATCGGTTTTTACTTGTTATATAAGTTCATATATCAGTAATTGAGTTTATAAAAGTTTATATTAGACGGGTCCGACCGCCTAAGTTTTATTTAACAAAAACGTTAATCTTTCGGTTTTAGCCGAAAATACGTAAAACTTAGTATATAGTTTTCATAACTTATAAAACTTACCAAACCACCATTTTTATATGATGTATATTTATTCATCCTTATGCATTTTTATATAAATGAAATATATAAGTTAGTGGGTTTTAATTCACATTTTATACTATATTTATTTGAGTGCTTATATAATAATATTAAACTTTAATTTCACAAAATCAGTCCTAAAAATCTAGTTTACTAAAATGATCATATCTAGAGTTCTACATGGAGATAGAACCCCAAATTTTTATCACAGAAACTAAATGATATGTGCTTCATTTTATTTCTTTATAGCTACTGATGAATCAACCTCTAAGTATTTTATAAAATTCGTCCAAAACAGTGTACCCAGATTTGCACTCTAAACTTGTTTTGATCATATCTCACTCATTTTTATGATTTCATTGTATGACCAACTCTCACATGTGTACAAGACTCATAGCTTACTTTATATTAATTTATCCAAGTCATTTTATCAGTTTATCATAAGATTCTTTACTGTTTTATACAGCCTACATGTTTAGGCTAGATTTCATCACTCTTTTATATAACTCTTTATCATTTTAATCATATTTATCAACATCAAATCCCCACACAATACTTTTATCATCATATATTCATCATATATATATACAATAGGAAAGAAAATACATGATTACATAATCAAAATAACAAGAAGGATGGGAAGAACAATCTTTATACCACCAAGATGATGTAGGTTGTGATTAAGACATGGATTTTGATGGAAGAACTTGTGGTAGATCAACACCAATCTTCATGGCCACTAATACTTGTAAACTTCATGTAGAAATCAGCCCTTGAAAATCACCAAATCTTCTCCTTGGATGTTAAAATCACCACCAATCAATAGAGCTTGAAAGGGCTTCATCATATGTAGAGATAACATAGGATTTGTGGTTAAATTTGATCAAAATGGTGGTGGTGGTGGAAGTGGACGGAAATGAGAGAGTGTAGGGAGAGAGTTGAGTTGTTTTGCATGTCACGAATGAGTAGCTTGTTTGATGTTTAGTTGTTTTATGAGGTAAGTGGTTTTGTTGCAAAACTAGGACAAGTGTCCTAGTTTTAACTATAAGATGGACACATATTGTGGTGTGTTGTGTACTTCTTGGACGCCACTTGTATAGGGGTGGGCAAGTGTAAACTTGTCCCATCCCTATTAATTTACGGGTACTCCTCGATTCTAGTTTCCTCGTTTTGCGTGCCCTCGGGTCGTTTTACGAAAAACGTTTTTATAAATTATGAATCAACGGCACAAAACGAATCTAATAAAAATTGTCTCATCAAGAACAGAGTTCGAAAACGTAAATACGTAATCCTAAGTTTCCGGTTTAGTCGTAAAGGACGTTAAATTATAATCGTAAGTCCTAATCTCTTCTCGTAAATTTGTGAGTTTATGAACCAACACAAATTTAAAATTCCAAAATAATATTCACGGATAAATTTATTTTCTGAAATGTCGGACTGTCACCAAAACGGTGTATGTAAACGTATGCACGTAACGTAGAATCCTCCGGTTTAGACGTAGTCGATGCTACTTCAAGACGTAAATCCAAATTTCTTCCCAAAAATAAGTGAGTTCATAATATAACATTAAAATAATGTTTTTAAATTTGAGAATAAAATATAAACCATAAATTGACGGATTGTCACATGAAGTGGAGCGCTGAGCTCACTTAATCTCTAACCACCACCAAAACATTCATCTACCACAGCTACTCATCATAATTCACCATCATCATCATCTAACCACCCTGCTACAAGTGTCTGATCAAGGTGCTGGCTATGCCTGTGAGCTTAGAACAAGTCTGATCATGAACCAACTTCCAAATAGACATCAAATCATCTTCATTGTTCAATAAGAACAACAAGATCAATCACAGGAACAATAGAATAGCATTATGAAGTAAGAATTGAGAGTGAGAGTGAAATTTAGGTAAAATGAACTTTCATTAATGGAGAATTCTGTTACAAAGGATCTAACAAACTAACAAACTCTCTCAAGGGTTTGTCAGAAACTTGAGAGAAGTTTCTAACTGAAATTCTAACTGAAAAAGTGAGAGAGATTAAAAGTGTGTGCGTTTTCACAATTTTCTACAAATTACAAGAAATGAATACATATGGGGGTATTTATAGAGTGAAAAAGGAGTGAGGATGAACTTGGTGACGTGTAGCAACCAATCCCTA
Organism: Glebionis coronaria; assembly: GCA_025667525.1. Lineage (NCBI taxonomy): Eukaryota > Viridiplantae > Streptophyta > Magnoliopsida > Asterales > Asteraceae > Glebionis > Glebionis coronaria. The sequence continues at coordinate 24,643,499 of CM046880.1, forward strand.
GCTTCCACATGGCATAAATCTGTTGATTGAAATATATAGTTGAAGAACACAATTGGGGATTTCTTGTTGGATGGATTTTAGTTTAATTGGTTGCTTGGAATGGCTTCGACTTCCTCTTGCGAACACTTTTCATGTTAAACACTTCTCAATAAATTCACTCTATCAATTTCTTGATTCTGGGCTCGAGTGTGACACGTCGCATGTGTCTATTGGAGAGGAGAGTAGCACACGGATTGTTATCCATTTTGATAATTTATGATTGGCTGGTTTTGAGTTAAGTGTGTTTGACTGTAGTGAGTGGCTATTAACTAGCCGTCACCTCTCTTCATTTATGGAGCTAATGTGGTGATCCTTGTCAAACAAATAGAGCTCTCCCATTGGCTGAAAACATAGCACACAGATTGAACCAAAGTTTAATCTTTCAAATTTGGCAGAATTAGTCCTCCTTGTTTTCAGCTTTAAAACTTGAACTAGAATCTTCACAAACTTGTCAATTTTGGTCCTTTTTGCTTCAAACTTGAACACAAATGATCCCTTGACTTGTTGACTTAAAATTTGACCATGTTTGACTTTGTTCTTGAATTTTCCAAATTTTCACTTTTAGTCCTTCTACTTTCAAATTTGTCAAGAAAGGTCCTTTGACTTTGTTTGACTTGTCACTTTTCATCCTTATTTTGTCTTTTCTTCATCAATAAAGGCTTGATTTCCTTGTTTACTTCATATTTGTATCTTTTTACCTACACAAAGCACAAATAACAAACTATACCCATAATACTGCTTTTATAAATCAAAATCAGGTATTTTGCTTTGTGTTTTAGGGTTATTTATGATATAATTGATATGAGATTTCACTCATATCATGTTCCTTGGAAGGCTTCAAATGGTAATCTGCTTGGGTTTCGGCGCCTTCGAGCTTATGGCGTGCCAAAGTAAGTCCCTCCATCACAGTCATTAGGGGAAGCTCCACGTCGTCGCTACCAAGACCAAAAGAGGGTATAGGATATACCTTCACTTTTCCATCGTTGTGGTCGTCTTGGACTTGGAAGTAGGATCGTAAAACACTACGTCTTTAATATCCTTCTTCAACAAATCAGCTTTATGGGCCTTCTCCAAACCAGTAGCGGTACCCTCATTAATGGCAACTATAACGGACTGGGCAAAGGTTACCCGTAGAGTTGGGTCCTCAAGAGCACCCACAGCCACCAAGCGTAGACCACGGCGCACCAACCAGCGCTTCTCAGCAACCTCACACATAAGGCGTGGGTACAAGTCTTCATTTTATTCCACACTCAAGCGCTTTAGTTGGCCCGCAAGGTCACCTACACTCTCTTTCACCTACGCACCCAAAGAATCAACAACAGCAAACAATTGGTTTCTATACACCTCAAAGGACTTCATCGCATCCTCGTTGGAAGCCCATAGCTGGTTCAACTGGGCGCGCTCGTCTGACAGAGCGGTAGCAAGACCATTCCTTTCCTCAGTCAACATGAAATTTATGCAGCATCCTGTTTACCTCTTTCTACATCCTTGGCAATCTTCTCTTACAGATCATGAAGAGCTTTATCCTTTTCTTTGCTGGCTTGAGCAAGTTTTTCTTCTGAAGCTCTAACATGTGCAAATAACTCCATAAACCTTCTCCTCACTCGTGACATCAGGGTCACGTTCTGCGATGCCACGTAGCTTACCTCATCAGCAAGGGCAACGTCGCTAAACCCATGTAGCACACTCGCCCGCCCAGGGGGTACAATATGGTCAAGGAAGCTGGCGCAGTCAAACGCGTCGGTCAAATCAGAAGACCTGGGAAGGTTCCACTCTGGACCAAATATAGGATCCTTCATATGCGCGCTTCCTCCTGCTGCAAAAGTATCCTTTGGGGGGAAGTCGCGCCAACATTGAAAATAGTTGGATTCTCCTGGTCAATACTGTATATAGACATGGAGAGTATTATCAATATATAAACAACCAAGATAAGAACAGTCACATAATGGAATATACTTCATGGCATTCACCTTAGGTTGATGCTGGCGGAGGGAGTCTATGGAGGGGTTCCATCAAAGTTTTCACATGTATCCTCCTCTGAGGGGTGCTCCTCGAGGGTTTCTTCTTCTTGTGGACCTTGAGTGGCTGCGATAGAAGACCCGGCCTCAGCGCAAGCAGATTTTCGAGAGGTGGTAGGTGAGCTCCTTTGTCTTTTTCAGGACAAACCTATGGCGGCTTCTTCTTCCTTCTCAAAATGTTCAGCACAGATTTCAGTGTTTTCAGAGAAGTTAAATTCCGATAATGATGGACTTCCCTTTTGGCGCGCCTGTTGCTGTTGTTGCTGTTGTTGTTGTTACCCACATCAATGTCCTCCCGCGCATGGGCAACTGATGCTTCTCCAATATCGAGCTCTATAGTGTTTCTCTCAACTCAAGCACGTAATGGCTCCTCATTTTTTTAGTGGGTACGCATAGACAATCAGATCTTTTGGAAAGGTTTTACGGACAAGATCAAGAATATCCATAACTGTATAACACATAGTAAACAAACAAGAATTTTGTTAGATAGTAAGAGCGGCAACATACTTACACAATGGTACGAAGAATGTTGAGGAGACCACTAACCCTGGCCACGCGGAGTATGGAAGTAATGAACTTCATGATCGCCAAAGATAATTGCGCGACTAAGTCCCAAATTACACAACACCTCTTCTAGATAGGCCTGGATGGGGATGCGGTTGTTGTTTAAAATGTCTGCATCTGCGACGCTATACGTGGTGGGGCCAGTCATGGGGTCCTTCCTCAACGTTCCAGAAGTCAGAAAGGGGTATAGGAATGGGTAGGCGGCGTTGTCAATCCAAAAGAAGGAGTCGTTCCAATTTCTTAACGAGTCTACTTTCTCGACATAGCATTGGATACCACCCTTCCGTTTGGCGAATGACACCCATCCATTCGACAGGAGGCGCTGGTAGAAGACAAGGAATAGGTCCACGGTTGGTTCTATATCTAGGGTGCGGCAATTGACTTCGAAGTTGGATATTTTCGCTGCCCCTATATAGTGTAATTGGGACACATAGATCTCATAATGCATAAGTATACTGATAAGAAAGCGTGACATAGGGATTTGGTGGTTGGCGTAGTCGAAAAACCTGGTGTACATTCCTATTTTGCCATCGGGCGCCTGTCTAATGTTTCGGTGTAAATTCGGTACTTCGGGGTGCAAATAATGGGGGATATTGTAGTTCGACGTGAATCGGTCTAGTTCCTCGATGGTGATAGTGGAAGTGATTTCAGATAAGTGTCTGACCATGATTGGAAGCATGTATCAAAACTATGGAGATTCGTAGATGATTACCTTAGGAATATCTTCTGATGGAGGAAAGAAGAGTTTGATAATGAAAGTTTTTACTGTAGAATGAGGGCAGCCAAAAAGCGGTGGTGATATATATAGGCATCTGATTTACTGTTTCATTTTTCGGATTTGTGCCACGTGTATTCCACTTTCCTTATATAACGGTGGAAGGCCAATGGTTAGAATTACGTGGCAAGTGTTTTTCCCAGTTTTCAAGGGGATTAGGTGAAAGGGGGATGTATGTGATCTTGGCGGGAGAATTTGAACGCTTTTGGGACACTGAACGTTGTGATGGTTTAGTTTCATGTTTCGTTTGTGATTTGGCAGGTATATAGTCTAGTAGCTGCGGTTGGACCTGCGACCACTAGACTGGCGGGACATGATGACGTATAGTCCTTATTCGGGTTGTATAACCCGACTCACGGGTACTACCCGTATCCATTGGGTATGGATCATTATTTCACAGTGTGCGCAAGGTCCAGGTGGCCCTGTAAGCCGATGTCGCGCAAAGGCTTATTACTTAGTCGTGTCCTTGTTGTACTACGACATGATAATACATAATATAATCTATCCTTTGATTATATTCGCCTAAGGAAAAGGGATATACACTTACCTTAGTTATGCGATAAGGATCAAGCTATTTTAAGTTATTATCTCTTCCTTAGACTGCAAGAATAGGAGAGCCCAGCCAGGACTCTCCCGAGTATAAAAGGAACCAGAGAGGTTCCACAAAGGTACGATACACAATACTCTAAAAACCCCCACATATACTCAAACCGATTACTTACTCTCACGCCAGAGTCTAATCGTGGGACAAGCGCCCACGGTAAGCCTAACAGTGTCTGTTATTTAGTGTGCATGGTCTTCAAACAAGATTCACTTGGTGCAAGAGCCAGAGTTCACAAGACCCCGAATTAAGCCTAATTCAGGTCTAGCTCAGTCCATCCAACTTTTGTGTCAACAAAAAAAAATATATATATAATTTATTTTTAATAAATAATTCGTTTTCCCCTTATATATATTTAATATATTATATTTTTGGTAATTTATTTAAAATATACATCAAAATCTTTTATTTTTGAAGTTTTTGTTAAATTTGGAAAAAAGTGTAATTTGTTAAGACATTTTTTTAAATAAATGTGTGATTTTTAAAAGAGGTAAAAGATAAATGTGGATATTTTGTGGATGCATGCATTAAAGAGAAATTATAAGTTAATTTGAGTATGCCAATAAGAAGATGACACATAATTTTGTAAAAGTTTTTGTGGATGTCTCTTTATGGACACATGTATGAAAGAGAAATTAAAAGTACATTTGAGTACGCTAATCTTGTAACAGTAGTTACCCTGACTTCTCGACCTCCTAATAATAAAAGAAGAACAGACCTTGAAACTAGATTCAAATTACATAACAATAGGCACTTGAATAACTAAAAAAGCCATTGTAAAACCATTATATGCATCTTTTAAGATGACCTATTTTCTCCACTGCCAAAACACCCTTAATTAATTAGAGAGTTTTACTTAACCATACTATTCTAAGGTTTCTAATTCTTGTTAATAACAAATAATAAACTTATTCCAGACCCCTCTATTTAAACATAAAACTTATTATGAAGATCAATGGAAAACCTTTTTACCACCATAACATATTTTTAGGGTTTATAGAAAATCCTAATTCCAAAATACATAATATGAGGGTTCGATGGTGACACATGGAATTAAGAGGCTAAAAAGTTACATAAAAAGATGGTTATGATGATGGAAAGATCACCACAAGCACCCAAGAACACCAAAACAAAGGGATAAGAAAGAATGAGCAAGAAAACTCCAAAGCTCTAAGTTTTTCAAATGGAAGAATTTGAGAGAAAAGCATAAGAATTAACAATGGAGGAAGATGGAGAATTTGTATGAGAGGATTTGTATATATACTAGAGGGGTAAGACAAAAATTTATTTTTTGTCAAATTAAAAAGAAACGTGTCTTAATAATTCACACTCTTTACTTAAAATAAACAAAAGCTTAAAATTAAAAGATTTTTGGTGTAAAATGTAGGAGAAATGCTAGATCCACAAAGAGACATCGACAAAAACTTTTACAAAATGATGTGTCATCTTATTATTGGCATAATAAAATTTACTTTAGATAAATTTGTACTTTTAAAAGAGGCATATAAGGGGTTTTACAATGGCTTTTTGAGTGATTCAAGTGCCTATGGTTATGTAATTTGAATCTAGTTTCTAGATCTGTTTTTATTGTTAAGAGGTCGGGAAGTTAGAGTAACCACCGTTATAAGATTAAGTTACAAAACTGATTTTCAGACTAAAAATATTAGTTGTAGTTTAAAATTATAACTCTTAAAATATAAGGTTTAAAGCACAGACACTTCATGGATATGTTGTTCATATGTAGGGACATCTCTTGATTTTTTATGATTTATGGAATTGTCTAAGTGGGTCAAATACGCCCATGTTTATGTATATTTCTGCCAGGATAGTTTTTGGGCTAGTCTTGGGTTTTTGAGTCATAGCATGGGCTGGGTAATAAATGGGTTTAAGCCCATCTACAAAGGCCTTTTAGACCCATATGAGAGCATTTGTCAATTTTTCTAAAATTTATGGGAACTTAATGATGGGGTAATTAAGTAGTAACACTTACCTTAAATACCGACATAAAACTAGTAATATGGAAACAATGGTTATAAGTAGTGTCCACCACCTATTTTTGGAAACTTTTGTAGTAAGTGTCTATTTATGGTATGTGATATATGTACTTATGTTTTTTAGTTCCGGTGACACGTGTTTATTCTCGTTAGCGTTTGTGTGTGGTTCCATGTTTGCGCATTCGTTAAGGTACAGATATTCTGTCCTTTTAGTAAGGACCTTCTTATTCCTTTTTATTATTTTAAAGTATGATCTTGTGATGCCATTGCTGTGTTCTCTATGATTGTTCGCTTATTTGTATGACTTCGTTGTTTCCTTTGATTCATTGTGATTTGTATGCCTCATACGCCTTATGATGATTAGCCTTGTGATCTATTTGATTTGTTATTATGCCTTCCTTTGCCCGAGCTTTTGTAACTAGTCATGGAGGTACCATGACCGCGTCATTGATGCACCAATGACGTGACACTATCTGTGGCGATGTCATTAGTCCATGGCGTTCCCTTCCGGTGGCCATTTTTCTATATTATGTGTGTTTGCACTAGTCATCGAGCTAGTGTACATATATGACTATGTTTTTTTTGCAGGGAGCGTATGGATTCATCTTAGGTAATATGGTTCGTATGTGATTGTAGTTAATGGTGTGTGTGTGCAATACACTTCATATCGCTTCCGGTACATGGGAGTTGCTCCTCATTTACACTTATGTGATTACGTGGTATGATTATTTGGGTCTATTCATGTATCATGTTTAGACACTATGTTAGCTCGTGTGCATTTCCTTTACACTTTCATTATCCTTTACTTGATATTCCTTATTACCCCACTACATTGATATCCTTATGACTTATGATTCGCATATTTCTTTACATATCTTCTTCTTTACAACCTTTATACTATATATGTTCACTAAGCGTTAGCTCAACCGCGTTTTCTTTTCCTACGGCGGGTTTTAAGTGGGAAGTTGGGAAGTAAGAGTTTGGGTTAGAGAGCTACCTTAGAGTCACCCTTGTGTCTTAATGAAATGTTTTGAAGACCTTTATCTTTTGAAGTTATGTATTTTGTACCCTCATATTTGGGATTTTTACTCTTTAAATAATTATTTTGACATTTAATAAATTTAAACTTCCGCTTGTGTTTTATATATATGACACCATAACGTGACACTTTGTCTCTTTATCTGAGCGGGTGTTACATATAAAATCTAATTAGGGTTTGTGTGATTTTTGGTATTAATCTTGTCACGACTACAAGCCAATCCTTACGTAATCCCTATCTATGGTTTTGGGTCTAGGGTTTCTAGTTACAAGATCTATAGTGGTTTGTTTGAAAGTGAAGTTACTATTAGCATCATAATGATGGTTCGTTGGACGTGTTGTCCGAGCAACCAATAGAGATGGTAATTTAACCGTTAAGTTTACATATCAATATCAAGCTCCATTAGTTGATTTATTCAATTAACAAAGGTTAGCATTCAATTGTTTATTATTATGTGCTTTAATCATAATGTTCTACTAGATCTGTTCTGATGCGTACTCGTAGTTAATGGCTTAACTAGTTTTTAAGTCCCAACAAACACTATAGTATTTGATGTTGGTTTATGCATCAATCGAACTACACACTAGCGAAACATTGGGTTTGGCTCAAGCAGACCACTATATGATCTAATATCTCAGTTATATTATCTTTTACATTGTGTATGTTTTCTAATGCTGATTTACCATTTTATTTTTACTTTTTTCGCACTTTGAAAACTGTATAAATGTATAGCCCCACAAAAAAAATTGGTTGCTACAAACTCATCACAAAATTCACACCTTTATAAACAAAATTCACAAATTCATTACGTTAACAATTGGATAAAAGATACATTAGGATAGTTGATACCATTTGTGAGATGTTCGTGTATAGGTCCGGACATCATACCTAACCTGAGTCCGAACAACACAAGTGGCTCCGATCCGGACAACCTAATTCATATCCGAATGATAAAGCCCATAACCCATGGCAAGGCCTAGGAACAAGCATCTGCTATTTTAGGAAGATTGTCTCCCACAAGACCTACAATCATCCGACCAAGGCCCATTGGGTCCAACAGCCTTTTAGGGATTTAGAGCAGTATAAATACCCCTTTACTATTCAAGTTTGAAGTAACTTATTCCCTATTATTATATTGCACTATCATACTATATTTTATCCTGCCTTTCGGCCCATAACTCTTTACTTACTCTCACGCTGGAGCTTGGTCTGGGTACAAACACCCGGACGAGACTAACGGGTTTACTTTGGTTTCAGGATATCTGAAGGACTAGCCAAGACTAGTCCGAAGGATCACACCATCCGGACCCAAGCAAGAATTTACCCGAACATTTGGCGCCATCCGTAGGACCTAGTATTCTATCTACCACTTGATAAGAATAACATGTCACGTTATCCCTGTAACTGAAACACCACCTCCCCAAATCGCAACAGGACAAATTGAAGAACACATCTTAGCCGTGAATAAACATTGATCAAGGAACATAACAATAACGCTATCGAACCAATCTGACTAAACTTCAATGAAGAGGATGAAGGGAGTACCAACACTAAAATAGTCCAGGGTAAAGTAGTATCCGATGCGGACCGTAGAAAGCCCTTTACAGAAACTGTAAAGACTCCTCTAACTCAAAGAATTATAGACTTTGCTGGCCCATAATATAAGCTTTCGGCCAACATTAAGGTATATGATAGATCCGGTGATCTGGAAGATCATTTAAATTGTTTCGTTAGCACGGAAAATTCAAGGGATTGGCCTATGCTAGTCTGGGGGAGGATGTTTCAACAAATACTTGACGGAGGAGTAAGAGGATGGTTCGAGCATCTAGAGCCGAATAGAATTGATGAGTGGTCTGAGCTGAGAAAAGCATTTACTACAAGATATTACATCAGGAAGGCATATCACAAGTGTCCACATGAGATCACAAAGATTACGCGGAAGGCTAGTGAGACGCTCACGGAATTCAAAGAAAGGTGGACGACTGAAGTAGGTTTCATTCACGGCGTTTCGGAAGTAATGAAACTATCGTCGTTCATAGATTCAGTAAAAATCCCAGAATTAGCAAAGAGATACTCCGACAAGGCACCAAGGACGGCAAATGAAAAGATAGAGAGATTAGATGATTTTGTCTGAGCGGAGGAGGCGTTTGCAAGCACACGGCGTTCCGAAAGTAATGAAAATATCGACGTTCATAGATTAAGTCAAACTCCCAGAATTAGCAAAGAGATACTCCGACAAGGCACCAAGGACGGTAGGTGAAAAGATGGAGAGATTGGATGATTATTTCTGAGCGGAGGAGGCGTTTGCAAGCACACAACTCCATAAAGTAGAGAATGCTAAGATACTTAAAAGACCCAACCCTCCCACCCAAAGAAGAGATGATTTTGGCCAAATGTATAACAATTGGGGAAACAACTGAAGGAATGGTGGAAGAGAAGCATTCAGAGGGATAGATTCTTATAACCAAAACAAAAACCGAGATAGAGAGTATCGAGCACCATACCCTCCCCATCGGAATAAAAAGTACCGTCAGATCGATAATCGTGATCAAAATCCCAACTTCCACCGAGCAGCACCGATATTGAGCATAAATTTACTAACAAAACCTATCAAGGAAATATTGGCCACGAAAACATAGCTTCGCCTGCTGCCCCCTCGTCCGATGAACAAAACGAGAGGAGGAAACATGGACCGATATTATAATTATCATTAGGACAAAGGCCACTTTACCAATGATTGTATTCAGCTAAAGAAGCATATTGAGTTGGCCTTGGAGTCAGGGAATTTGAACCACCTAGTGAAGGATGTAAGTAGGGGTGTTATCAGGTCGGGTTATCGGGTCTTATCGGGCGCGTTGAGTCGGGTTTTGATTTTTAGAAACTCACCCGCAACCCGACCCGATAAAAAATCAGGTTATCGGGTTTGGGTGGTATTCGGGTCGGGTGTTGTCGGGTCGGGTGATTTGGGTTGATCGGGTCTCTTTTCTAACTGAGCATTTAGATGAAAATAACAGTCAAACTGAGCGATCAAAAGTAATCTACAATCAAAGCTTTAAAATGAGTAAATGAAACATATCATATTGCACGACAAACATTCAAAAAAGAAAAGAATTGCAATCATAGAGAATAGTCACACAACTCGGTTCGTTGAAGACTTGAAGATCCTGCTGATCACAGTAAGTAACTAAAGAAGACAACCATTGTTATACATTTAGACAATGATTATGGTAGGCAATTTCAAACCCGTGTATGTGAATAACAATAACACACAGTAGCAATTTTTCTAAGCATATTAGTAGCAGATTTATAAATCAACCAGTGTGATGTTACTGTACCATGATAACTTTGATCTAATACAAATGAATATTACAACAAGAAAGAAACAAATAAATTTCTACAATTCTTAGACCAAAGACGAACAACGTTCAATGTAAAGTCTCTTATAAATTTTCAACAAAATAAATAATTGCATTTTCGGGTCTTATCGGGTTAACCCGATAACCCGACAAACTAAATTATATAACCCGAACCCGACCTGGTAACAATGTCGGGTTATCGGGTTCGGGTCAAACCAACCCGACAAGACTTTTTAACCCGACCCGATAAGCCTTATCGGGTTCGGGTCGGGTCGGGTCAACCCGACCCTAATGACACCCCTAGATGTAAGGCAGAGAGGCAGAGACAATCGAAGAGATGAAGCCCCCCCCGGCAAGACAAGATAATCAATATTATCCGGACAGTTCCGGATAGAGAAAAAAGGTAGTCTAGAAATGAAATAGAGGATTGGATGAGGGTACCCATCATGTTTCCTCCGATAGAGGAGGATGAAATGTCAGACGATCCAATCATTGTGGAAGTGGAATTAGGAGGATGTTTGGTCAGAAGAGTGTACGTGGACGAAGGAGCTTCGATGGAAATTATATTAGAGCATTGATTCGAGAAGTTACCTTTAGAAATCAAAGCCAGGTTGATACAGACACAAACAGATCTTGTCGGATTTGCCAGAGAAGTAGTCAAGCTGATGGGAAAGATCGAGCTAGAAGTGAGGTTTGGATCAGAAGGATTAGTACGAAAGACACACATGAAATTTATGGTCATAAGGGCTCCATCTCTGTATAATGTAATCATAGGAAGAACGGGCATCCATGTCCTTCGAGCAGTTCCTTCAACTATCCATTCAATGATGAAATTCCCCACCCCGAGAGGTGTTGCTACCTTAGTCTTCCGTTTGGTCATTGTGTCATAGTGTAGACAATTAGAAAAAAATCAAACCCAATCTCTTCAGAAAGAGGAACAAAAGGTGGAAGCCCCATGCCAATCCCGCGTATCCAGAACAAATTACGATAATCAGAGGAGGATTGAAAAAGGCATGTCAATCAGCATTGAAGCAGTTCCCGAAGGATAACCTGGACGTATTCGTTTAGGAGCCGTCCGACATGACCGAAGTTCCCAGGGGAATAATAAAACACAATTTGAATGTTAACGAAAGTCTAGATCCGGTTTACCAAAAATTAAGGATGTTAGGAACGGAGAAAAGTCAGGCGGTGATTAAGGAAGCGGAGGACTTGGTAAAAGCAGGAATAGTAAGGCCTGTCAAATACCCAACGTACATTTCTAATCCGTTCATGGTAAAAAATAGTAACGGATCGTGGAGAATGTGTTTTGATTTCAAGAATCTAAACTCGGTATGTCTAAAGGATTATTATTCCCCTCCGGATATTGACGAGAAAATAGAGTCCGTGGTAGAGTCTCGATTTAAAAGTCTTTTAGACGCGTACAAGGGATACTATTAGATCTAAATGGCGTCCTAGGACGAAGAGACGACATCCTTTTACACGAACCAGGGTACTTACTGCTATACCAAAATGCCATTCGGATTAAAAAATGTTGGAGCAACGTATCAGAGGTTAGTGGACTCCGCTTTCCAAACTCAGATCGAGAGGAATTTGGATGCATACATAGGCGATATGGTTATCAAAAGCAACGAAGAAAAAGTGAGGTTGGCCGATATATCGGAAACCTTCGACAACCTCCGAAGGATAAACATGAAACTGAATCCAGTTAAGTGTTCATTCGAAGTTGAGGAAGGGAAGTTTCTAGGCTACATGATCACATCGGAAGGTACTCGAGAAAATCCAAAGAAGATTCTTGCTATTGCGGACATCAATCTCCTAAAAATTCGAAGGAAATGCAATCACTTAGTGGAAAGTTGGCAGCCCTAAATTAATTCTTAGCGCGTTGAACGAAAGAGCTCCCATTCTTTAACACGTCGAAAAATATTACAAAGGAGAATAAGCATGAATATACGTGGAATGAAAAGGTCGAGGAAGCTTTTCAACAAACAAAGCATGTAATCATTAACCTGCCAACGTTAACAACCCCACGTCCAAAGGAACCATTGTACATGTACTTGGCAGCATCGTCAGATTCAGTGAGTGCAATATTATTGACTAAGAGAAAAGGAAGAAAATGTCTAATACATTATATCAGCTGAACACTTAATTAAATTGAAAGAAACTACTCTCCCATGGAAAAGTCGGCATTGACATTTCTTAAAGTATCGCGGAGACTTCGAAGGTACTTTGAGGGGCATGAAATAAATGGAAAACGGACCAACCGATCAAGCAGGTATTGAGCAAAACGAATGCATCAAGAAAGTTATACAAGTACATAATAGAGCTCAGAGCTTACAAGATAGAGAATAAGCCGTGAAACGCAATCAAAGGACAAGTGTTGGCTGATTTCCTAACGGAAGCACCCATCGGACAGACAGCAGAGCAATTTTTCCAAACTCTAGTCGGGAAGCCAGAGAAAGATGAGATAGAAACGTAAATACTATTTACTGACGGTCCATCTAGCTCTCGCGGATCCGAAGTGATATTAGGTCCTCATAAGTTCGACCGGGGCTGATTTTACGTACGCCCTTAGGTTAAATTTTGAAAGCACAAACAATGAAGTAGAATATGTGGCACTATCGAAAGGATTAAGAATTAAGACACAAATGAAGGTGGAGAAAATTGAAGTAAGAGTAGATTCAAATCCGGTGGCTAATCGGATTAACAGAGCATATGTAGCAAGCTGTGACCGAATGAAGAAATATTTAGCCGAAGCAAAAGCTAGTATCACGAGACTTACAAACTTTTCCATCTAAAACATATCGAGGGGAAAAAACCAAAAGGCAGACGTCCTAAGTAAATTGGCATCTGTTGCATTCGATCATTTGACAAAAGAAATGTTGGTAGAAGTATTGAACGAGAGATCAATTGATCGGAAGGAAGTCAACACCGCGGTGGAAGAAGAAGGAGACAATTGGATGACTCCTATCATAAAATGTTTGAGTGATGGAATGTGGCCGGAAGACAAAGATGAGGCACGTTGTTTAAGGTTGAGGATCCATCAGTATGAGTTAATAGACAATGTGATATTCAAGAAAGGGTATTTAGTACCAATGATCCGTTGTGTGGATCCTTTACAAGCTAACTATGTGCTTCGAGAGATACACATGGGGTCATGTAGCATGCATCTGAAACCAAGATTCGTAGTGGCTCAAGCATTAAGATTAGGGTATTATCGACGAAGCATGCATAGAGACGCGGGGGAGGAGATCGATAAATGTGATTCATGCCATAATCCACGCTTCAGTAACAAGGTTACCTAAAACATTAATGAAATCCATCATGTCCCCGTGGCCTTTTTTATAATGGGGGATGGAAATTCTAAGTCCGTTGCTTGCCTCATCTGGAAATTTAAAATACATGATAGTGGCCATTGACTATTTTAAAAAGTAGATGGAAGCTAAACCATTGGTAAAATTCTCAGGAAAGGAGGTCATAAAGTTTTTCAGGGATAATATTGTTTGTCGCTTTCGACTACCAAGGATAATCATCACAGACAACGGAAAGCAGTTTGTCAACGGTCCCTTCAATATCTGGTGCTCGAATCTTAACATTTAAAAAATCTGCACAGCCGTGGCTCACCCCCAAGCAAATGTTTTAGTAGAAAGAGTTAATAAAACCCTCATGGAAGGTATTAAAACTAGTTTAGGTCGTGAGCGAGCCAGATGGGTAGAGGAGCTTCCTTACATCTTATGGTCACACCGAACGTCTTTGACACAAAGCAATGGAGAAACACCTTTTATCTTGACATGTGGTTTAGAAGCCGTTATACCAGCCTAGATAGGAATGCCCACGTACAGGACAATGATGATAAGTGAGAAAGAAAATGATGACGCCCTCCATCTGGATTTAGACTTGCTCTATGAGAAAAGGGAATTGGTAGCTATCTGAGAGGCAAGGTATAAGACAAAACTTGAGTAGTATTACAACAACAGGGTCAGACATGTAACATTCCGACCTGGAGATTTCGTGTTCCATAGGAACAAGGCTAACAGGGTGGAGAAAGAAGGAAAACTAGTACCCATTTGGGAAGGACGATTTTGTGTGAATGAAGCATACTAGAGCGGCTCATACAAGCTACTAACCATGAGAGACAGAGAGGTTCCTCGAGTTTGACATGCAATCAACCTTCAAAAATGATTTTCATAATTTTCATGTTTGAAGTATTATGTATCGGATTTCTCTCCATTCGACAAGGGAAAAGTCTAGTTATTTACATTTTATCTGATGTACCAGCCTTCTCTCCTTCCGAAAAAGGAAAGGTCACCCTTTATCATTAATGAAAAAGCTTTCTCTCCCTAGTTATGGGGGAAAATCACCCTTGGAACAAATGTGATCAAGAACTTTCATTTACTTGTATTAAAATTTGATGTCTTTTCTCCTTTCGGCAAGGAAGGGACAATTAATAACTAAAAAGTTTTTCTCCCATCGGCAAAGTTAAAACTTGTATTAAAATTTGATGTCTTTTCTTCTTTCAGCAAGGAAAGGACGATTAATAACTAAAATGTTTTCTCTCCCTTCGGCAAGGGAAAAACTTGTATTAAAATTTGATAAGTCTTTTCTCCCTTCGCAAAGGAAGGACGATTATTAATTAAAAAAATTTATCTCCCTTCGGCAAAGGAAAAGTTTTTATTAAAATTTGATCAGTCTTTTCTCCCTTCGGCAAGAGAAGGACGATTAACAATTAAAAAGTTTTCTCTCCCTTTGGCAAAAGAAAAACTTGTATTAAAATTTGATAAATATTTTCTCTCTTCGGCAAAGGAAGGGCGATTAACAATTAAAAAGTTTTCTCATCTTTCAGCAAGGGAAAAACTTGTATTAAAATTGGATAAGTCTTTTCTCCCTTTGGCAAGGGAAGGACGATTAACAATTAAAAAGTTTTTTCTTCCTCCGGCAAGGAAAAAACTTGTATCAAAATTTGATGTCTTTTCTCCCTTCGGCAAGAGAAGGACGACCAATAACTAAAAAGCTTTTTCTTCCTTCGACAAAGGAAAAAACTTGTGTTATTTATGGAAGGATGAAACAATATGAACATGCAATCACGCCAGACAACTAAAAATTAAGAATTATGAAATTACAAAACAACTTTCATTCCATAAGACAAGGTTAAAAGCATTACATCCAATAGAAGCATAGTATTCAAAGGCATTACATTCAAAGGAAAAACATAAATTGTTACAAAAACTGCCAAGAAACTTAAGGATGGTTACATAAATTAAGCCTCATCATGAGAATGAGACCCGGAGGAATCTTGGTCGTCAGTAGGGTTGGTAGTAGAGTTGTCATTCAGATCATTAGGTTGTTCTAGTTCGAGAGCAGGCTCAATCTGTTTTATATGTTTGATGGATATAATAGTTGGAAGCAACCTCTTTGATGTAGGCATACTCATTTTCCAGAAGTCTATCTACCATAGTCATCATTTTCTTATCCGCATAAGGGTCGAAGCCCTTGATTGTTTATATCACGGCTATCTGATCCTCCTTACTCCTCCATACCTTCAACCCTTCCACCCACCCAGCTTGGATAGACATGTTGAAGCACTCGGTTATAGTAGATTGATTTTTATAGTTGTTCAAAAGTTAGGAGAATACCGAAGGATGCAACGTCTGAGTGGCCTCGTACCATCCCATCTCGAACGCGCTCAACTCCGCGGATAACTCCCCTTTCTCCTCAGCCTATGACTTAGCTTTAGTCGTGTGACTTTGCAACTCAGCCTCTTTAACTGCCAAAGTAGCTTCTACGTCATCTATCCGAGTATCTTTCCATTTCAACCTCTCGGATAGCTCCAAGTTCTCACGTTTAACAGTGACTAGCTCAGCTTCCTTAAAAGGACACAAATTCTCAGAATTATCCAAACAGAGAGTAAGCTCGGCCCTGACAATAACCTCTGCGGTCAACTTTTGGTCAGCGGCTTCAATAGGGGTGTAAACGAGCCGAGTCAAGCCAAGTACAGGTAAGCTCGAGCTCGACTCGATTACCAAAACTCGAGCTCGAAACTCGGCTCGAGCTCGATCGAGCTTCATATTTCAAGCTCGAGCTCGACTCGATTACTAAAACTCGAGCTCTACTATTTTTACATATTATGCTCGAACTCGATAAATACTCGGCATATCAAGCTCAGCTCGGCTCGAGTTATGAGTATAAAAGGGTAAAAATGTAACTTAACTGAAGCTCGATAAAGCTCGCGAGCTTCAAGAGCCGAGTATTATGAAGCTCGAACTCGACTCGAAAGTATACTCGAGTAGCTCGAACTCGACCTCGACTCGTTTAGATCGAGTCGATTTTGAGTACTTTACAAGTCGATCTCGAGTAACTCACGAGCTGTCTCGTCTCGTTTACACCCCTAGGCTTCAAGATGAGACTGTCATTGTTCATGAGTTTTGAAGAGAGTCTCGTAATCGTCATACTCTTTCTCTAACCATTGGAGAGCATCTACCATACCTATAGTGTTTCGAGCAAGCAAAACCATCATATGTTAAAAGCAACCAAAGGAGGATAAGAGTTAAGCTTTTCTTACACTGCCGGAGGAGTTAGATGAACCATCAAGTCTTGACATTCAACTGGGGTCTCCATTCGGATCCTCGTGTCGATTAACCAATCTAGAACATAAAGGCCCGCCGGCCTAGAAACACCTTCATCAGTCGTGTGAACTCCTGTAAACATGCATAAACATAAGATAATATAAATAGAAGAAAGCGAATGAGTGAAGAAGGAGGAGCAAATGAACTTACTGTTAGAAGTGAAATGATTGGGGTTCGTATGCTCCTTCCCTTCTCTCTGTTCAGGTGTCTTCTCATAATCCAAGGAGAAAACACCTCGAGAACCAGTTCCTTTGGTATAAACTGTCTAGAAGGTAGAGAAGTGGGGAGATAGAGTTTTCTCTTTCGTAGGATGGGTTCTCTATCGACTTAAAGGTATCATTTTCATCGAATCTGGAGGAAATACTGATTGCATCATTTGTTTCTTGATCAGAAACTGAGTCACTTCAGGATGAGTTTCATCAGGATGGGAAGAAGAGCCACCTTCTTGCATCACATGAATAAGGTTAGGTTCAACGGACCTGATTGGTTCTGGATAAAGAATCCGTGTCGGTGATCCGAAACCTCCCTCTCCATCAACTTTATCAGTCACAAGGCCTTTCTCACCTTCCTAGGACGGACGGACTCGTCAGGATTCTCGACGATCATCATTTTCTTTTTCTTCAGTAGGTCAGACGCCTTGACAACTTTTTTCTTTTTCTCTTTGGGAGCTTCATAAGAAGTTGGTTCCTCTTTATTCCTTTTCTTCTTCTCCTCGGATGCACGAGCATACTAGATTTTATTTTTCTCTCGAGCAATCAAAACAGCTTCACTATCATTCTCCACGACAATTTGATGGGCCGTGGGGGTCGAAATCCTATTTCCATCTTCAAGAGCAGCGGTCACCTGAGGACTTACTCGGTTGGAATTAGTCATCTGTTCCCCACAGATGATTTTTGCACCAACAGTAGTAGGGAAGCGGAGGAATCTTGACATGGTAATATCTGCAAAAGAAGAAAAGATTAGAAAAAGAGAGGAGAGAATAACAACATTATATTCCCTTCGGCATCTACAAAACCAGGCAAGTAACCCGGATGCTCCCAGGTCGAAAATAATCCAGCGGCAAAAAGAAGTCCATCTAGAATCTTAATGTAAGTTTATGTAATCCTTGATATAGTTTAGAGAGAGAAAGGGTAGAGAGAGGTTGGATCACACGCATTATAGAGAGAGACAGTGGAGAACCATGTGTGAATTATGAAAGAACCAACACCCTCCCCATCTAAGGAGAGGGTTTATATACCCAAGCCCGTAAATGGACTTGGGCCACCGGCCAATGGACATATCCATGGACCGGGTTAGTTAAACAATGTAAACTATCTTAAATACGATCTTTATTACATTGATGTTATCGTTCGAGCGATCAATCCTTCTAAAATAGTAAAAAGTTATTTCCAACAATCTCCCCCTAAGAGAGGTCACTCCAAGTTAGAATGACTTAAACCTAGCATACTATGCTTGTCTTGAGCTCGTAGTCTTTTCTTTCTTTCTTTTTATTTTTCTTGTGAATAAGTTGACGTGATCTTTGACTTTAGACTTGAACACGTCCTTTACCTTGAGCTTGTGCCTTCATCACTTGTTACTTTTACCTCCATGTGAATCTGTGACTTCTGAACCAACATGCTCATACTTTGTTAAATTTTTGAAAGCTTTAGAGTTTAATACAACGAAAGACTTGACTTTGAGCTTTCTTGAATTTGTTAAAGTATTAAGCATGGAGTATGAGCATGTGGAGACGACTCCTTCTGATACACTACTACGCCACCGGTCTTCATATGCATCAACATATATAGACGCAGATGAAATAGCTTTGAACATTTCACCCTATTTCGGTAGTATTTTACCTCTGGTTGGTGAAGACCGTTAGACGGTATTAGATCCCATACTAGTGATGGGTAGATTCAATTAATAACCTCCTTGACCGGATTTCGCGAGTGTACCCCTTCTTTTTACTCGATCATCTCAAAGCAGACTACGAACATAAAGAGTGAATTATTGGGATAAAATTGTCGGCATGATTGAAGTCGTCAATTCAGATTCCTGGAACAAGTTTGATTCAATTAAGAATCGCACCATCGTTGCTTTCCAGTTGTCATAAGCTTGGTTCAAGTAGAATCATGAAAGTTACCTACCAAGTGTTGTTTGATGTTAACACTAGAAGGATTTCCATTCATTCTTGTGAACACTGAAGAGTGTCACTCTCAATGTTCTGAAAAGATCACAAGGATATTGCGTAGAGGCCTGGAACAAGTTTGAATTCAGTTAAGAATAAAACCATCGTTGCTTTCTAGTTATCATAGGTTTGACTCACAAAGAATCTTACAAGTCACCTACCATGAGCTTGTTGATGTTAACTAAAGTAGGACTTTCATCTTCATTATGAATACTTTCGTATCACTCAGAAGTTCAGGCAAGATCATGAAGATTTTGCGTAAGACTCTGAATATATTTCTTACTTTTCATAGTGTGTGAGAAAGAAAGGACTTATGGAATAGTGTCCTAATGAGATTAACGATGTGATCTCAAATGGATCTAGACTCGATCGTGCATTTTGGATTTTAAAGATCGGAGGCTGGAAAGGAGTGCCACTTTTTCAATACCAATTTATTTGGAGTGAATAATCGATAGATAATGTGTTGATCCTCGTATGATTAAAACATATATCTTTTGAGAGATTTATGAGTTATCTGGGATGGGTTGTACAATGCATCATTGGTCCATGATGTCTTTCTTCAATAACGAGCATCATTAAAATGATCTCGATAGCATATGAGTTGACTTGGTTTCTACCTAATTTGTAAGGAGGGCTTCTTTATTTAGAACTTCTATCTCTATGATGAGACTCTAATTAAACATAGTCTCTTCCCCTGAATCAGGCTTAAACTATGAAAAAAAATCATAAAAGCATGCAAAATACCTTTGTTTTCTTTATTGTGCGATTGCAGACTCTAATATCGTGAATTTACCAAAAGATCACAAGAAACAAGCAAAAACAAACATGGCACTCAAAAGAACCAGACTCAAATGTGGAATTTCCAATTTTACCCTTGAAGATTGAAGAATGTACAAGTTTGGTCCTCTAAGTTTTAAGAATTGTCACTTTATACCCCTCAACTATCTAAAAATACATTGGGTCCCTAAAGTTTGAAGTTATGTCAAGAATGGTCCTTGAAGATTCAATATATTTCACATTGAGTCCTTTTCCATGTTATATGAAAACACAAGGACTGAATTTGCCCAAAATCAAACTATTTTACAAAGGGAGATAACATCTTTTGATTTGCAAATGTGAGGGGTTGTTTCTATCAATGTTCAAAGATCAAGGTTTAATATTGCCTAAACTAACCCATACCCAGTCGATTACCCGTCCCAAACCCAACCAGCCCAACATCTATCCCATAACTTATACCCGGTTTCATTTAATTAACTTTGGTTCAAATAAAATCAAATCCCTAAGAACGCGCTACACAACCACTGTTGCTATTTTGGGATTAAAACAACATTGTTACACTATCATAAACCCAAATCACCAAGAACGTTTAAAACAAAGGGGTTTTTGAGTTATAATTTTCTGAACAACAATTACAGGTTTTCTAAATAAATCTACATCATCAAATCATTCACCTAATCACCCAACAATCCCACATGACCCTCCCCTACCCCGTCACTTTCAACCATTTCCAAAAATTAGACAAGATTGACGCTTTGGATATCATTGCGTGTTCTCCACATCTAGTGGACGACCAAAATTGGTTTTCAACAGCTGGTATCGCATGTCCAATTCAGAAAGTTCACATGAAGGCAACTTTGACCAAAACAAGAATTCAAAAATCCCAATCTTCAAGATAATATCCAAGGGCTTATTAGGCATTATAATGTATAGGAGGCATTACAATGTATAGGGTTTAGTGGTTCTAGTATCTTCGTCTAAGCTATATATAAAGCTTTGTTAGGGCAGTTAGCAGTTTTTCTTTTGTTCCAATTTTATTGTAATTTTAACTTTTCAATTTTAATCTAGTGAAAATTTTAAAACAATGCAATAGTTGAGTTCCATTTTATTTATGTTGTCTCTTTAATTTTTCACATTTACTTTTCAAAGTTTGTTAATTTTTAGGTCATTTAAAGAGGTTTTTAAGAAATTAAAAATATTTTTGAAGATCCTTTAATTTATAAGCTAAGTGTTGAGTTTGAACTAACAATTCAAACTTGATAAGTTAGGTTATAGGTCAAAGTTACTTTCATGTTACTTTAAGTTTCATTTGCAAAATATTTTTGTTCCATTACTAAGTTTTCAAAACTTCAGTTTCAAGGTGTGGCTTATTTCTCATTGTAGTTGTGAGCTTATGGATTGCTTACTTGACAACTAAGCACCTTCATAAGCCCACTGTTACTTGTAGTCTTGTTTAGTTGTGGTGGTTGCAGGTTACAAGAAATCTAAAGAGTGTGAAGGTTCTTGTAGATTTTTGTAGATTTATAGATCAAATTATCTAATAAACCCACAAGATTAGGAAAAGTTCTAAGTTTGTTGCATCAGCATTGCTGATCTTGGTGTGGATGTGCACCAAGATAGGTAAACTGCTTTAAACTCCATAACTTTTTGCCGAATTCTCTATATTTTTATGCTCATGTGATTTGCTTGTTGATTGCCATGATTTATTGATTTTATTGCTCATTTGTTGTTTTTCATGCTTAAGTTAGTGGATCTTGTTTAGTTTATAGTTGAATTGGTTCTTGTTTCAAAATTTTTGTTTAATTTTCACTCCGCATAAATAAAGAGGTGTTTGGCTCTGCTTAAAAACCAAAGTCAAAGACCAAGTTAGGCTTCTAGGTGTTGTAGTCAGCTTTGTTAAGGTTATAGTAGTTGATTTTCATCTTTAGTTTTTACTTGTTACGGTTCAAATCAAAAGTTTGAGCTTTTGGTGTTTTTCTGCTTATGAAAATCAGTAGGAGTTAGTTTTGTTATTTTTTGTTATATGATGCTTAATCTGCTTACAGTTCATGTGTAATCTGATATACTTTGATATGTGATAGGGCCTTAGGTTTAGTTGAGCTTAAGTCTTCAAAGTGCACAATTTTGTTGGTTACTTTTGACCAAGAGAAGTGCAATTCACACCAGCAATAATTGTTGTATGAATTTGAGGTTATAGTTTAGAAATTTAAGGATTCAAGCAGCATTAGTATAGGTTAGCATCTAGTTTACTTAAAGAGTGTAGGTTGAGATTTTTTTAGTTGGCTTATTCTTGTCTCCAACTTCAAGTTTGTGCACCTAGTTTTGGCTGCCTTATCATAGGTTTCTTAGTTCATGTTTCTGCTTGCTATTTTAATTCATCTGATTATGTCTTAACTTTTTTATGTGATTGTGAATTGGTGTTTGTTGTTCGCTAAAGAAGCCCAATAAGCCAACTGCTTATTGGGTGGCTACTTCCAAAAATAAAAAAAGGCAAAATAAAAAAAATAAAATAAAATAAGGCATTAGCCTGGCTAGAACTCATGACCTCTCGAAGTGGGAGTCGAGATGTTACCAGTGTACTAATGCTTATTTCTTGTTATAGCATTCATTTTTCCTTTGATTTATGTTGGACTAGGATTTAAAACACAAATAGACTAAGTGTATGTCCTGAGTGAAAAACACTCAGTTTGTCATCTTCAAGATCTCAAGCTTCAGTGACCAAAGATGGTCAGCGGACAAAGAAGACTTGAACAAAGAAGACGACAACTCGGGCTATTTTTATATCCAAATAGGGAGAGATTGTTGGGTCAAGATTTAACCCAATTGTTCCTCACAAGTGTTTGAATATAAAATAGCTGATGAAGACTTGAAGAATTGCTGAAGACACTTCAGCACCAGGTCCAGCACTAGTCCAAGCTGAAGACAGTTCAGCACAGCACTTCCAGAGTCCTTTGAAGACAAAGTCTTCACCTTCAGTAGCTGATGCGGATCAGCATCTGAAGGACAGACCTGAATGAAGTTGCCTTCAGTTCAGATTGGAGTGACAAACCAAATTGAACGATGTTCATCTATCTCTCAAATACTACCTAAAGATATTGGTATGAACTTCCTAAAAGCAAAGGGAGACAAGAGTACAAGAGTGGTTACTTGTACAGCCAATAAGAAACTCAAAAGTAATATTTACTTTTGTACTATGATGGGAAAGAAAGCATGGGGAGCATATGGGCTTCACTTTAGTGAAAGCTTTCACTTCCTTTGGAAGCTTTGTTTTTCTTTTCCTATATATAGATAGGTAGTAAGTAGATATAGATAAGTTTTCCATTTCACATAAAACAAAAAGTGTAGTGTTAGGAATTCTTCCTCTCTTGTTCATCAAGAGAGAACCCTTGTCATTCAACCACTTTGTTTCCGCAAACAAAGTGGGTTATAGATTCTTTATTTGATTCTAATAAAAGTCTATACGTTGAAAAGTACAAGAAGATGTTATTAGTAGTTAATTGGTCGATCGTGCAAAGATTCACGATTTAGGACCCAACAATTTATGCGCTTTTATTTCCCTTCGTTTAAATTAAAAGGCGTAGATGTTTCATAAATTTCTAGCTTATTGTGATAAGCTGGTACTACCTGCTAATTTTTCTCGTTAAATAGATAAAGTTTAGGACTTAATCTGATTTTTCCAGATTTTCCCTTTTAATTTAATATTTTAATCTTTTTTCTTTCTGTTTTAATTTTATTTAGTTTAAAAATAGGAAAAATAATTTTAAAATTTCAAAAAAATATTTTTTAACCTTTATAAAAATAGTTTGAGGTTTACATTTATAAAAATCAGATTTTGTGCCTTTTTTCTTTATTTTTATTTTTAAATCTTTAGTTAGATTTTAAAAATTAATAAATTTTTAATAAAAAGTGTTTAAATGTTATATTCTGGATTTTTATAACTTGTTAGACTCTTAGGAAGTAAAAAATTAGTTTTAAAATTATTTTTATTTTACTATTTTTCCTCTCGATTTGGGCACCCGCATAATTCGTCGTAGTTTAATTCGTCGTAGTGTAATTCCTTTTTATTTTTAGACCATTCTCTTTCCAAAAAAGCTAACTAATCCAAATACGATATTGCCACAATAACTACCACCTCGAAGAACAATCCGTCGGTTTTTAAATTCAAGCTCGTTTGTCCTAAAACGCACACGTCTTTATATATTTGACTATATTATCAACTATCACTTTACAATTTTTATTCATTCTTCAATCCCTTCAATGCTTACCAATATGTTATTACTAACACCTTATTATGTTTGTTCCAGTGCTAGCTTAAGTACTTGGTCGACATTCTGCTACGTTTACAATCAATCTTCATCTTTCCTAAGGACTACTATTTCTAGCTATGGAATGTCGTTGGGAAGACTCCTCCGGCTCTAGAAGAATCATTGGACTTATACTTATCCTACCAACCTTTTGTCACCATAAATGTCGTGAGTTAAATGTGTTTTAGGTAATTACTCTTTACCATGAAAGACATCCTTTGTTATACAAATCCATTTGTTCCCTCTTGACATATGTTAGGATAAGCCAGCATGTTAAGTCAAACCATTGTATTAAACTTAATCTCATATTAAATCACATTTTTCCCTTTAATAAAAAATATTAACCCAATCGATATTTTGATATGAATTGATTTAATAAAAAATTTAAAAACATTTGGTAAGAAAAATGTAAATCCAATTATCTTCATGAGTATCACATGCTCCCCCACACAATTGAAGAAAATATACACAAGCAAAGATCATTTATAATAACATAATCACAATATTAGAAATTTACGAGGTTAGACCTGAATGATGAGAACATTATATGATAAAATCATGTGGTTCTTTCCAGCAACAGTTGGTCTTCCCCGTAACGTGATGCATGAAGTTGTCTAATCGTCCTGAAAATCGACAATCCTTTCATGCATAGATGTAGAGCAAGCCACATCTAATAATCTGAATTCTTGACAATTGATCCCCCTAAATTGTTGACCCATTTTCTATTTAAAAGAGTTGTAGTCTTTGGTTGAGTAGACAACTTTCAAAGAAAAAAATCCACAACACCTGCCTCCAAAGCTCGAACATATTGGTCTCGAAACCCATGAAGTAGCAAAGGATCATTTAAGTTGGAGTCCGGATGTCTCCATAGCATTCCTTCCGGAATTTCCCTCCGGTCAATTAATAAAAACTCCCACTTCCACCCCTTCATACAAGTTAATACATCATGAAATGTTTTTTTGCCATCATTCTTACCGTTTCTCCGTTCGAAGGAGACCAGTGCCCTTGTTTACTTAGTTTATAGAACACACGGAATAAAGTTACCGAGGGTGTAATACGAAGACTTTGGTTGTAAATTTCGAAGGTAGTCACTATATTTACTCATAGCGGAATCAACTGAGAAATATGTACGTGAGATTGTCTAATTACAGAAAGGAGGGAGGAAGAAAATGGAACTCTAAGGACGGAGTACTTAAAAAACTGCTCATAAAGACCTATCGCTGAAGGAGGAAGTCGGTCTATAGTCATATCCTCCGGAGGAGCCCAAGGGTGAAGATCCTTTGGAATATTATATTTTTCTACCACGCCTAAAACATACTTGTCGCTAAGGTTAGAAGTGTACTTAGGCATGTCGTATTTTAGAACAAACTCCGAAGGCCCAACTTGGTCGTCATCTGCCATGATTTTGTGGAGATTCGGGAGGTACTAACAAAAATAAGGGTAAGAGTAAACCTGAGGATATTTGAAGAGCAGAGAAATGAATCCGGACGGCTAGAGATAAGCAAAATCTAAGGATTAAGAAAACACGCAGTAGAAATGAGGAGGGAACAACTATTTATAGGATCCTGGAAAGTCGCGTCGTGTTAGATGTGACAACCCATAAAATTCACATCTATGTTATGTGCTATGATTATATGAATATGGAAATTTGGTTGGAAATTTTTGCTTTTATGCCTTACTTGGTAAGATGAATTGCTTCTCACAACCTGAGCTGCCACTTCAACATATTCCTATATATTGGAAATAATATATATATATATATATATATATATATATATATATATATATATATATATATATCAAGTCTAAGATCTAAAAGTAATTTAATAAGTACATTATGAATACGAACATCTCAAATGTAACTATGATGCCCTAAATTCCTTTAGAAACCCGAATCCCTTTAAATGAGTTGTAAACTCAAGAATGGTAAACTATGAATGGAGAATACATATGAATAAGTAATTATGGATTATAAACAAGTTGTAAACTATACTTTGAAAACATAATAATACCTAAGAATGGTAAGAACAAACTATACAAAGCTAAGTACAAATAAATGTATAATAGTCTAGATCACTATCTAGAAACCCTTGGTAAACAATATTTCAAGCCATATAACAACATAATGTCTATGTACAAATATCAAATACAGTATACTAATTATAATCTATCATATAAAGGGAAGGTAATTGATCACAAAATAATAATATCCACTAATCCAAAGCTAATTACAAGTGAAGACCTAGTTACTAAGATCAACATATAAAATCTATTTCACATTAAATTAGAGTCTAATATTTTAAACTAATTATAAAACTCAAATAAATATCATATTAATATTATACATTTATTTCAAGTTAAGTTACAAGTTAGTAAAGCACAATGTATAAGTTATCAAAGCATAGGATTTTAAGGTTACTTAATTATCCCTAGAATTAGATTAACCTATACAAACCCTTAAAATAAGAATGTAGAAACCCTATAAGTAATAAACATGCTATATAAGACCTAGAATAAGCATACATTATGATATAAACACTAAATACCCAAGATAGAAAGTCATTAGGCTTAATGACCTAGAAACCCTTATATTAAGAAATCTACATAGAATCACTACCAAATATTTTAGGACAAGTCTATAAACACTCATATCATTTAATTAATGTCATAAGATTATGTTAAGACAATTAAAAGTACCTTTAAGCAAAATTTACAACATGTTAATGCATGGCTTATAAATTAGGTCAAAATAAGTATTTTCACCCTTTAGACATGTTTACTTAGAATAACTTAGTAAAACCAATGTAGGGACTTCATGAACACATTAAGGACAATTTAGAAAAGTGTAACTTGAGTTTACATTAGTGTCTAAACCAAGGGTAATGTATTTAACAAGTATTTATCCCTAGCTCATTAGAAACCCTAACCTACCTAGATTTTCTTCCTAATTTCACCTTAAACCTTTGTTAAACATGAAACCAAACACCCAAACTTCTTAATTACAATTTATAAACCCTAATTACACCCTAATTCATCACTAATCACATACCTAAACCCTTAATTATAAGAATCACAAAGTTACAAGCCCTAAAACTAGATCCGACTAGGTTTTTCCCTCTAAAAACTCATTTAAAAAACCTTTCCCTCCCAAATTCAAACTTAGGATCATTGCTAATAGATATTTCTAAGTATGTGATGCACCTACTTGAAGGCTATACATCATTATTCCTATCTAAACATGTCGTGACTAATTCTAGGCCATATGTTAAGATATTTTATATCCTAGACCTAATGACTCATTCCTAGACTTGCATAGATATTTCATAGCCTTCCTTGGTCACTACTCTCTGTTTCTTACACATTTAGGAGAAAAACTTGGAGCCTAAGGGTTAGATATAGTATAAATAGGAGTCTTTAGCTTCATTTTCATATCATCCTTCACTTTCACTTCTAAACACCTATAAATTTTGTTATTATACCACCATTGAAGCCCCAATAAGTCCCTAATATCAGTAGAAAGCTTTGGAAGAAGTTCTAGGAGTTCTTGAAGAGTTATGAGGAAGATATAGTCCATATACCCCATTAGGAGCCGTTTTGGAGCTACCTAGGTAATCACTTTGTTAGCTAAGCTTTGATCTTGTTATAATACTTTCTTAGAGTTGTTATACTGTTAATAAGATGTTAGAAATATAATATAAAAGAAATTAGAGCATTTGATCATTTTGAATGAAAGTTATAAGCTAAAGATGTCTTAAAAACCTAGTTTTGTAATTTACATGAAATAATGAGAAAAAAACCCATTTCGAAAGCTATAATTCTGAAGAAATGTTTTTATTATGATTCTAAATGTGTTTTGAAACTTTTTTTTAAAATCCTAGATCATTTGGTACATTTTTGAGGTTGTTACGTGATTTTTACAAGTATAGAGACTAAAACTGTCATTTTTGGTCCAAAAGTGTCATTTTATGAAATTTAAAGATATAAGAATAAATATTGGAAAGTTTAAGACTCTAAGGTTAATATTTGAGGGTTTAAAATATAAATAATTAAAACTATATACTTTAGGGGTTAAAAGTGTAATTAAGCTAAAGTATAACCAAAAGGGGCTATTTTTGCCAATTTTGAAACTAAAGAAACTAAGTTATAAATATGAGGAAGTAGTTAAAGTATCATGTTAGTAGGGAACTTTGTACCAAGATGTTCCATCTCGATATTATGTTCTGACTGAGTGGTTCGGTTTACGATTTAAAGTGACCTCCCTCCTCAAACGTTTATAGAATGGCATCCGAGTATGATGGCCCGAACAATGATGTTATAATTACAACCAAATATTAATTAAAGAATACATAACTAATACTTAAAAGTATAGAACTAAAGATCAAAGACTTGATACTTTACACAATGTGTTAATCCAGGTTTGTGTGAGACCAAGTTGTTATTTGTAAGGCCAGGTTGTTCTCTGTGAATGAAACATATTGATTACATCTCGGATTCTATGGACATAACGTGAGTTCATAGCCTAAATTTTAAATGATTTTTAAATGATTTAAAAACTCGTGAGGGGGATATATGCTAAAACTCGAATACAAGTGTTTTTATATGATTGTATGGTATGATTACCGACACTATGTTTACTTACTGCCATTACGTACCTTTTTAATCAGACCGTTAATCATTCTAGAAATAAGCGCTAATATTGTGAATAGTACTATTTGGGGACTGACATCCCCTATCTGGACAAGTTGCATTTGCTGGAATGCTGATGGTTCGACCTAGGCTAAACGGATACACTTTATTTTGTTGTACTTAGGAGTCCGACAAACTACCTACATGAGGGAAATTTGTTGATTTATGTTTATGCCAAGTAGGGGTGCATGATCATAGTGCAGTATGATGATTATTTTATGTGGGCGTCTAACACTGTAGCCCGGAAGATAAACTTGTATTCAAAATATGTTTAACCTTATGAATTTACTGAACCTTTGTGTCGAATTTATAAGCATATATTTCAGATAATTGTGACTGGTAGCATGGAACAGCACAAGGACAGCATGAAGAGACACAAGCTTGAAATTATTATCTTAGATTTTGGGAAACACAATTGTAAAACTCTGATTTTTAATGATATATAAAGAAAGTTGATTTAATCACTCTCTGGATTTGTTTTCTATCATTATGACTTGTGTTCTATGAAGTAATACTCCAGATCAATGTTCCGTGACGTTAAGGTAAAAATGGGGGTGTTACAGATTGATATCAGAGCCATGGTTATTGAGAACAAGAATTAAAATCCTGACTATAATTACTTTTAAATAATTTCAAGAAAACCCTTCGTGCCAAAAGCCAATGCTGCTACAAATGTAATGTAAATGCCTATACTGCTACTCTCTAGAACAATGTGTAAATGATACCATGTTTATGTGTAAGTATAAAGATTATACTTATGAGTAAGTAATACTATCTTTAAATATAAATTATAAGTTAGGATTTATCAACGTCTCTAGAAATAGGTATTACTATCTTCCTCCTATTATCATTTTATTGGATTCTCAAGATGAGCGTTCTGCAAGTATTCCTTATGATTTCCCTATGTATGTTTCCAATCTCCCGATGAATAACTCTTATGATACTTCAGAAAATACACCCAAAGATCAGGGAAAACCCAAAAGCCTTTTTACCCTCTAATGACGACCCATATATGCAAGTTATACGAACATATAATGAAGAAGTAGATTTTACACCTCGACATCAAATTTATCCATCACTTTACCCTATTAATGTACCTTCACCTATATCAGAAAACTTACCCAAAAATACCTATGAACAACAATTTAAAAATACCCTGCCCTATTTGCAAGAACTTCCTCCTGAACGTATTAAAGACCTTAAAGATAAATTTAAAGGACTTAGGAAAGGCCGAAGTATTATACAACGAGATTTTGAGAAGCTAGAAGAGGATTTTAAAGAAGCTAAGGATAAGTTGTGGAAAAGACAAGTAATACAAGATGAAAAATTATTCAAGCCTGACTGAAGATTTCTACTTTAGAGTTAATCATTGAGGACATTCATATTAGACATCGAGCCAATATACGAAGTCTTTTTGATGCCATCAAAGAACTCAAGAAGGAGAGATGAAGGCATTTGACTAAAATTTGTAAATACTTTCAACTTTATGTTTTTACTTTTATGTTAACAATGAAGCTTGTCTTGTAAGTCTAAAGAGACAAGTTTTTAATAAATAAAAGTTGTGTTTCTCATCTTGTTATTTCATACTTATTTCTGATAAGTAAAAGATCCATATTTCTCGATTTTTTCACAAATGATTATGAATGAAATTGTGTTAATTCCGGGAAAAGCATATGCTTGATAAAGTATATATTTTTGGAATTTCTGTTATTTTCTATGATGATATCAATCATTAGTTGAATATAACCCGCAAAATTAAAAGAAAGACTTAAGAGGACATAAGATCAGTATGGTTACTTACGTCACGATTATGAGTCATATCTTTATAAATCCATTGTAAACTTTGGAATCATGTTCCACATTTGGATTTATTAACCTCATATATGAATGATAATCAACATAGTAAGTTTCCTATATAAACCTAAAAGATATAGCATGTGTTTAATAAGCATTTATATATATCCATATACATATGTGACAGATGCTTTTTGATACGAGTATACCTTGGATTCTGAATTCTTTCTATTCTATCTATTATTCTAAACTCTAAAAGTATTTGACGACGGAATGACAATGAGGTAGCTGCAATCCTACAATTACACATGTCAATAAGATGTATTATCCAGAAGAAGACTCGATGACTAGATAGTTTTAAAATCCTAGGAAGAAAATATGTTATTAGTGTAACGTATTTGAAATTATAAAGTGAAGCTTGCTATAAGAAGATAGCACTTCGTCACTTATCTTAGTAAATTCTTTATGCTTAACCTATTGAGATAAAAGAAGTACATAAGATCGCCTGATTAAATTTCAAATATCTCTTAGAAAGATGATCAAGAAGATGAAAGAAGAGCTCTGCTATCTAATGATAAAAGGAAATAACCTTGAGACATACACGAGGAAATTCCAAGAATTAATAGTTATATCCAATTCCATAGAATGATAAAAGCCTTCATCAGAAGATTTTACCATGGAATTTCATCTGAAATTCTATCAAGAAGACTTCATCAGAAGGTTTTGTTAGAAAATTTTATTAAGGAATTTTATCGTAGATTTTGAAGAGAGATTACCACTTCCAAAATCCCAATATTGGAAAAACTCATTAATATTTACCCAAAGAGTTGATGAAAAAGGTAATAAAGGCACAATCCTATGCCAAAATCAAAGCGTAAATTCGGCAGTGAAAGAACTTCCATAGATTCTAGTAAATTGGAACTTAGGATTATAAATCCAACCAACGGTGAATATGATGGAAATCTTCTTCTGTGTAAGAAATGCACTCTGCATCACACAAGACTTTGCACCATCTGGTGTCAGATTTTCAACATAGTAGGTCGTTGGATTTGGAATTTTAAGGGCAAGTGGCCTTATAAGCTATATGTTCGATAGAATTACCATGTATCTTATATACATGTTATAAGGAATAAAATACTGTCATCTATTTTAGCGTCATTCGTCTCTAGGAAATCGTATTCTTAGATATTATATACAGGACGTCTTACCTACGCCGACGTAAGAAGGAAATCCAGGAGTATAATAAATATTTTGTCTATATTCGTGTTATGTCTGGAATTTCTAAGCCGATGATTTACATTATGTTTATTTGATTGAGTTAGGACACTTCTTCAGTCAAATGAATATATTTAAATCAGCAAATTTATGATTTCTTCCTTTCATAAAGTTGGACGCATCTTTATGTTAGTAAGAATCTATAAATAAACTTAAAGATATTCGATATAAGATAAGTATAGACCTAATAAAACTTTAGAATTCTAAGTATGAAAACTATATAGTATTTTGGAAGATACGTCAATGTTTGTCTTAGATTTGCAATTTGTAAATACCTGGAATGTGAAGTATTCCATTCAACTCGAAGAAACTTTAAAATCCTTATATTATGCTTTTCAAGCAGAATAATTAAGTCATCCGACTTACTAGTTCAACTTGATTTCATACATGAAAATAGGAAAAAACAATGAGGAGTTTGTTACTTACAGTAGACGAGATATCATCCGAATCATTGTCAATTATCTTACTAGAGCTGCAGGATTTATTCCTATTTAGGAAATCGATAATATGGAAACTCTGACAAGGTTATATGAGAGATAATCTGTCGACATAGAATATCAATATCTATCATCTAAGATCGTGACGAATGTTTCAAAATTGATATGTCATAATAGGTGTGTAATGTGGAAGAACTATAAAAATTTTAAACTACATACTCCATGTATGTGTTATAAATTTTTGAAGGACACTTAATCATTGGTAAAATATCACGTATAACAAATAGTTGTCATGCTAGAATTAAAGCAATACTATTTGAAGCACTCTATGGAAAAAGTGCCATTTACGTATCTGTTGGGCTAAAGTTGGAGATTTTCAACTTACGAGACCCAAATTAGTTCATGAAACTATTGGAAAGATTATATTAGAATAGAGCTTCGTAGAACGTTAAATTGTGATAGTTAGGTATCTGCTGGATTAAAATGGTGATTTAAGATAATCTGAGAGATTATTTTGATAAAAATTTCTCACTATAAATGAGAAACTACACCATATTAAATAGTATCTAGTTGAAAAAGGATCTTTTCTCTATCGATTACCCAAATTGATTTTGAAAAATGCAATAATCAATTCAAATTTTTGACTTGAGCTATGACATATTGACTTGAGTTTCCAAAGAACTCAGTAATAATCACGATCCTTTTCGTATTTCAGAAGATTTATCTGACTAAATGATATGTTTTGTTTATTACATTTGGTGATGAATTTTATTCTTATGAGATAATAGTATGATTTTAATCGCTAAGATATGAATGATACTTCATGTATAACCATTTTAATGAAAATGCCGATAGAAGAGATTGATTTGAAACTAAATACCAACAGTAAAGCTGTATTCTTGGTATGTGGATAGAATTCTAAGAAAGAATTTGAGAACACAAGAGTTATGTTTGCCCTTGAGATGCTAGGTTACCTTTATAATCTCGAGACAAGATTTATTTAAGAGAGAGATACTATGACAACCCATAAAATTCACATCTATGCTATGTGGTATGATTACATGAATATGGAAATTAGGTTGGAAATTTTTGCTTTTATGCCTTACTTGGTAAGATGAATTGCTTCTCACAACTTGAACTGCCACTTCAACATATTCCTATATGTTGGAAATATAATGTATATATATCAAGTCTAAGATCTAAAAGTAAGTTAATAAGTACATTATGAATAAGAACATCTCAAATGTAACTATGATGCCCTAAATTCCCTTAGAAACCCTAGAATCCCTTTAAATGAGTTGTAAACTCAAAAATAGTAAACTATCAATGGAGAATACATATGAATAAGTAATTATGGATTAAAAACAAGTTGTAAACTATAATTTTAATACATAATAATACCTAAGAATAGAAAGAACAAACTATGCAAAGTTAACTACAAATAAATGTACATAATAGTCTAGATCACCATCTAGAAACCCTTGGTAAACAATATTTCAAGCCATATTACTACATAATATCTATGTAAATATCAAATACAATATATTAATTATAATCTATCATATAAAGGAAAGGTAATTGATCACAAAATACTAAAATTCACTAATCTAAAGCTAATTACAAGTTAAGACCTAGTAACCAAGATTAGCATATAAAATCCATTTCACATTGAATTAGAGTCTAATCTTTTGCAACTAATTATAAAACTCAACTAAGTATCATATTAAGATTATAAATTTATTTCAAGTTAAGTTACAAGTTAGTAAAGCACAATGTACAAATTATCAAAGCATATGATCTTAAGGTTACTTAATTATCCCTAGAATATGATTAACCCATACAAACCCTTAAACTAAGAATGTAGAAACCCTAGAAGGAATAAACATACTACATAAGACCTATAATAAGATTAAGTTATGATATAAACACTAAACACCCAAGATAGAAAGTCATTAGGCTTAATGACTTAGAAACCCTTATATAAAGAAATCTACATAGAATCACTACCTAATCTTTTAGGACAAGTCTACAAACACATATATCATTTAATTAAGTTTATAAAGTTTTGTTAAGATAACGTACAAGTACCCTTAAGCATAAGGTACAACATTTTAATGCATGGCTTATAAATTGGGTCAAAATAGGTATTTTTACCCTTTAGACATGTTTACTTAGAATAACTTAGTGAAACCAATATAGGGACTTCATGAACACATTGAAGACAATGTAGGAAGTATAAATTGAGTTTAAATCAGTGACTAAACCAAGGATAATGGATTTAGCAAAGATTTAGCCCTAGCTCATTAGAAACCCTAACCCGCCTAGGTTTTCTTCCCAATTTCACCTTAAACCTTTGTTAAACTTCATACCAAAGACCCAAACTTCTTAATTATAATGTCTAAACACTAATTACACCCTAATCCATCACTAGTGCCATTCCTAAACCCTTAATTACAAGAATCACAAAGTTACAAGCCCTAAAACCAAATCCGGCTAGGTTTTTCCCTTCAAAAACCCATTTGAAACTTTTCCCTCCTAAAATCAAACTTAGTATCAGTACTAATAGATATTTTGAGATATCTCTAAGTAGGTGATGCACCTACTTGAAGGCTACGCATCATTGTTCCTATCTAAACATGTCGTGACTAATTCTAGGCCATATGTTGAGATATTAGTGATCCTAGACCTAATGACTCATTTCTAGACTTGCATAGATCTTTCCTAGCCTTCCTTATTCACTACTCTCTGATTCTTACACGTTTAGGGGCAAAAATTGGAGCCTAAGGGTTAGAAATAGTATAAATAGGAGTGTTTAGCTTCATTTTCATATCATCCTTCACTTTCACTTCTAAACACCTATTCTGTTCCTATACCACCATTGAAGCCCTAAGAAGTCCCTAAGATCAGTAGCAAGATTTGGAAGAATTTCTAGGAGTTCTTGAAGAATTATGAGGAAGATATAGTCCATATGCCCCATTAGGAGCCGTTTTGGAGCTACCTAGGTAATCACTTTGTTAGCTAAGTTATGATCTTGTTATAATACTTAATTAGAGTTTCTATACTGTTAATAATATGTTAGAAAGATAATCTAAAAGAAATTAGAGTATGTGATCATTTTAAATGAAAGTTATAAGCTAAAGATGTCTTAAAATCCTAGTTTTGTAATTTACATGAAATAATAAGCAAAAACTCATTTCAAAAGTTATAATTCTAAAGAACTGTTTTTATTATGATTATAAATGTGTTTTGAAACTTTGTTTTAAAATCCTAGATCATTTGGTACATTTTTGAGGTTGTTATGTGATTTTTACAAGTATAGGGACTAAAATTATCATTTTTGAAACTATTTAACATTCTGGGTCAAGAGTGTCATTTTATGAAAGTCAAAGCTATAAAATATTAGAAAGTTTGAGACCCTAAGGTTAATATTTGAGGGTTTAAAATGTAAATAATTAAAACTATATACTTTAGGGATTAAAAGTAAGCTAAAGTATAACCAAAAGGGGCTATTTTTGCCAATTTTCAAACTAAAGAAACTAAATTATAAATATGAGGAAGTAATGAAGGTATCATGTTAGTAGGGAACTTTATACAAAGATGTTCCATCCTGATATTACGTTTTGACTGAGTGGTTGGGTTTACGATTTAAAGTGCTCTCGCTCCTTAAACGTTTATAGAATGGCTTCCGAGTATGATGGCCCGAACAATGATGCTAAAATTACAACCAAATATTAATTAATGAATACGTAACTATTACTTAAAAGTATTGAACTAAAGATCAAATACTTGATACTATACACAATGTGTTGATCCAGGTTTGTGTGAGACCAAGTTGTTAATTGTAAGGCCAAGTTGTTCTCTGTGAATGAAACATATCTGATTACATCTCAGATTCTATGGACATAAGGTGCGTTCATAGCATCACTTTTAAATGCTTTTTAAATGATTTGAGAACCCGTGAGGGGGATATATGCTAAAACTAGAATACAAGTGCTTTTATATGATTGTAAGGTATGATTACCAACACTATGTTTACTTACTGCCATTAAGTCCCTTTTTAATCGTGACCGTTATTTATTCTAGAAATGAGCGCTAATATTATGAATAGTACTATTTGGGGACTAACATCCCCTATCTAGGCAAGTCGCACTTGCTGGAATGCTAATGGTTCGACCAAGGCTAAACGGATACACTTTATTTTGTTGTACTCAGGAGTCCGGCAAACTACCTGCATGAGGGTAATTTGTTGGTTTCTGTTTATGTCAAGTAGCGGTGCATGAGCATAGTGCAGTATGATGACTATTTTATGTGGGCGTATAACACTGTAGCCCGAAAGATATACTTGTATTCAAAATATGTTTAACCCTATGAGTTCACTCATCCTTTTTGTTGACTTTTTAAGCATATATTTTAGATAATTGTGACTGATAGCATGGAGCAGCACAAGGACGGCATGAAGAGGTACAAGCTTGAATTTATTATCTTAGATTTTGGGAACCTCATATTGTAAACTCTGATTTTTAATGATATATAAAGAAAGTTGATTTAATCACTCTCTTGCGTTGTTTTCTATCATTATGACTTGTGTTCTATGAAGTAATACCCCATACCAATGTTTCGGTGCGTTAAGGTAAAAATGGGGGTGTTACATCAGAGCAGGGCACGTGGAAACAATCGAGGCTAGGGGAACACATATGGAAGTAATCTAGGTAGAGGAGGTGAATCGTTCGGGCCAAGATGGGCCGAATTAATGCATAACGGGGTGAGCTATAAAATGGAATAATGGCCATAATGGACCTTGTAGAGAAAAGTATTAGTTTATCCACTTAATGGTAACGTGAATTAAACTAACACTGTAGGGGGGACTTGTTCGTGTATAGGTCCGGAAAGCAGACCTAACCCAAGTCCGAACAACACAAGTGGATCCTATCCGGAGAACCTAGTCCATATCCGGATGATAAAGCCCCAAACCTATGGCAAGGACAAGGAACAAGCATCCGATATTTTAGGAAGATTTTATCCCGCAAGACCTATAATCATTCGACCAAGGCCCATTGGGCCCATCAATCTTTTAAGGATTTAAAGAAGTATAAATACCCCTCTACTATTCAAGTTTAGGTAACATATTCCCCATTATTATATTGAACTATTATACTATATTGTATCCTGCCTTTCGACCCATACACTTACTCTCACGTCGGAGCTTGGTCTGGGTACAAACACCCGGACGAGGCTAACACGTTTAAGATATCTGAAAGAAAATCCAAGACAAGAGAAACTGTCGGTTATTATCAAAATTAGTGTTTCATTATGATTAATTGACATGAACAAACCTGGATGATGATTTTAATCAAAAATGAAGAAACGATCTTTTAAGCAATTCATTTGGGGTTGAAGTATTAGAGATAGTGACTTTGAAAGTTTTGTTTTAGTGGCTTTGTTTATTTAGATTTTTATTTTAATCCTTCAATTTATTTGGATTTACTTCATCTTTTTAGTGATTTTTTTGTTCTTTTGTGACACATATTTTTACACAATTTTAATGACGAAACGTACAAAACAAACTTTAGGCTGATTTAGAAATATTTAGGATTTTTTCTAAACATAAATTAAAATAAATAAAATATTACGGGAGAAGAATTAAATTTTTAGATGAATAAAAAATCTTTACTAAACATTTTGCTTACTATTAACCCTAGACCATTATCACTTAAACAAGTACGTAAAACCCCAATTTTATATTCTTAACTTCAACATTGTCAAACTCTAGAAACGTAATGTCATGCGACACCCCTTTTGATATCCAAAAGGAAATCATCAAAAAGGTTCCTCATGTTAAGTCATTAAATCGATTCAGATGTATGTGTGTCGAAATCATGGATGTCTTTAATCGTTAGCTCTGACTTTATTGCTGGTTACCAG
Source organism: Glebionis coronaria (assembly GCA_025667525.1). NCBI lineage: Eukaryota > Viridiplantae > Streptophyta > Magnoliopsida > Asterales > Asteraceae > Glebionis > Glebionis coronaria. The sequence continues at coordinate 24,681,867 of CM046880.1, forward strand.
GCCCGGAAAACTCAGCCACTTACTTTGCTTTTAAGCTACACAGATCATACTTCTAAGGAGGTTAAATATCTATCTTTTAATAATGACAGTCTTAAGCTACAACAAGACACTGCTCAAAATGTTTCTCTCTTCTTGAAACAATTTAACGATACACTTGTAGGTTACACAGACGTAGTTGGTTCCTCTGAGGGTTTGTTTTGTTTTTGGTTTGAAAAAGGGTAGATGATCGTTTGGTGGAATCCTTATATCAAAAGATCTGTTGGAATTCTTGAACGAGACTGCTCTAGTATTTTTGGTTTCGCAGTTTGTCCCGTCACTAATGAACCTACCATTGTTAAAGTTTCATACTATTGGAAAGTTGAAGTTTTTACTTTGAGTTCTAACAAATGGGCTGAGATTCAGTGTACCAAGCCTGGTAAATATATTCAACTTTACGGATCTCGGGTTGTTATTGGTACCTATATTTATCGTATGGCCGAGGAGAGTTATTTTATTCCAAATAGTAGATATTTTATCCGATATATGATGTGTCATTTGATTTTATTGCTAAAGAACTGAGAGCCATATGCATACCACTTGATATAAGCATCCGCTCCCTAAGTATCCCCTACAATATAACATATCTCAGCTAAAGGGGTCTCTTGTTGTTATTTTACCCCATGGTAGAGAGGTCAAGGTATGGAAGCTGGAACCTAATTGTTCTTTTACACACCTATTTACTATTAACACGCCTGACAAATGTATAAGAATAGTTGGTTTTAGGAAGAATGGTAAAGCTGTAGTTGAAACTCAAGATTGTCATGGACGGTCGAGGTCTTTTGGAGAAAAGGATTGTGCACTTGAATTTTATGATTTGTGCTCACATGAAATTAATAATATTGGTTTTTGTGGACAAAGTAGTTCATTCTTAATTAGCTCTTACAAGGAAACGCTGCATCTGCTTGATCACTCGGATTCTTGCATTTATCCCAAAAATAAACAATCACTGAGATGATGGATTTACATAGTGATATCCTGTTGCATTAGGGACGGGCCTTCTTAGTGGTTATGGTGTGGAAAACTATCCTTCATGTGTTTTTCGTAAATGTTTTAATATAGACAAGTAATCTTATGCTTGTTATTATCTTTGTCATGTCCTAAAACATTATTTTAAGTATGATTTCATGTCATCCTTTCTATGATGTAGTAACTCAGAATTGTTGATGATGATTACTATTGTTGCTTTTAATCATTACCTGTAATGAATATTTCGAGAACGAAGGATACCTTATATACACGCCTTGTCAGCTTAAAATAGCAACAATGACACGCTTTTTTGATGTTCAGCACATGTTGAAATCTGTAGAGTGTTTTTAGCTTAGTTACAATCCGGTTACGTTCAACACCTTTGCATCACCTCTGGTCCAGACACATGGGAATTCAAACTTGAAAATTCAAACTTTTTCTCTGTTTCATGCGTTAGAAGATACATCGACAAAGCCATCTTGATTCCATTCGACAACAAACTTAGATGGAATAACTTAATTCCTATCAAGATCAACATATTTAATTGGAGGCTACTTAATCGAAGATTGCCTACTAGAATGAATTTGGATATCCGTGGTATTGACTTAAACTCGACTAGATGTCCAGTTTGTGATGATGCTTTAGAGACGGTTCAACATCTTTTTATTAATTGCACGATTGCTCGAAAATTTTGGGTTATGATTCAAAACTGGTGGCAACTTAATGATTACCCACAAGACTTACAAAGTTTAATTTGTTGGAGTGACTCGCCTTCTCTTCCAGATAAGCTGAAGTCCTGTTTTGATGCAATCATTCAATCAACAACTTGGATTATTTGGCGTTATCAGAATAGACTTTGTTTCGACATTCACCCTCCACGGAAAGATATTCTAGGGGACGAAATAAAAACTTTGTCTTACTCTTGGATTAGTCATAGGAAAAAGGATTTTCATCCAAATAGGAATGTTTGGATCCTTGATCCAAGAAATGCTTGTAATAGTACATTGTAACTTTTTTATTTTCTAGCTTCTCGCTAGTTTTATACAATTCCGCTGTTAAAAAAATCTGGTTAGGTTTTCCTCTCATTGGGGCTATATAACTGTATTACTGCATCTACATTAGACCCATGGACAATCTAATACCAAAATAAAATTAGTCGAAACTTACTACTCATACCCCGTAGATCAGCTTTTCCCTATTATTATTCTATTGTTGGTATCAACTACATAAGGATTTTTGTGTATGTTATGCAATTTGGTTTGTGATGAATTTTTTCGGGTTTAAAGAATGTACAGGTAAGCATACTTGTATGAGGAAATGATTTATGTGATGTGGTTGGTATACATGCATAGTGGGTGATTTTTGTAACGGGTAAAAACGGGTTCTTTCATACACACTAAAGAAACACGTTGGGTTGGATAGAGTAGACCCGTAGTATTTACTATCCAGAACTAATATTTTAGTTTTATAGTATGCAGGATACTTTTGTTAGTATTTGTTATTTTTGATGCAACACTTGTTCATATTCAAGATTACACTTGTTAATTTGTTTGGCTTGTTTTATTTTGTATATACCTAATTCATCTTTAATGTGAACTAAATAATGTTTTTTCCCTTAAACTATTCTTGCAACTGTCATCATCACTACAGTATCTCTACTGTTGGTTTATGCATCAATCGAACTACACACTAGCGAAACACTTTGGGTTGGGTCGAGGATACCCGCTATATGATCTAATATCTCAGTTATATTATCTGTAAACATAGTGTATGCTTTCTAATGCTGATTTACCCCTTTATTTGTACCTTTTCGCACTCTGAAAACTGGACAATCGTATAGCCCCACAAAAAAAATTGGTTGCTACAAATTGTTAGAATGTAGAATAGGAGAATGACTTTTTGTGTTGTATCTCTCGATGAATCACACGACATAAACAGTCTAAAAGGAAAAGGTTTTGATCCCATCATTGACTAGACTACAGCTAATTGTGACTCACGAACTTACAATTATATAGCTAATAGACCCTCGCAGTGTGAACGGGAGGTCTTTGAACGTTCAGACTGGAGCAAAGTCACATCTCCTTTTTTGTTTCTTCAAGTATCTTCTTTGTTGTTATTTTGGAACGAAAACATAACGGTATTCAACATCATAGTTGTTAATTACTTGCGGCTTCCTCCTTTGCGCGAAGTCTTTTTTTACGTCATGTCTTGCTTTGACTTTAGGTAGGAGAGACAAATTTGCGAGCAACTATTTGCGAAAAATGAAAATGATCTCCAACGCTTAAGCAAAGGATGTGTCGATGAGAAAACTTGTTGATTGCGTAAAAAATGATCTCCACCCATAATGCATTTTGCAAGTTTTATGTTGTGAGTTAATTGCGTGCCCATATTTTTTGCTGACCAACAACAGAATGAAAAGCAGTTGGTTGAAGAAGATGGCAGAGACTCGGAACTAGAAAATGGCATCTGATGTAAACAATTGCCAATAAGGTTTAGTTTATACGGAGTAATAATACTCGTGGCTACCAAGTAAGATGAAAGGCAAGAGTTTGTTAAAATGCTTTACATCTTTTCAACCCATTAAAGATTGGATCGTTAGACTTAGACACTTGTAAATTCTAAGCTTTAGTTAGTTATTCATGTTAGACAATGTAAAACCCTGCATGAGCTCTTCATTTTATTCGTCAGGTATTTATAAAGTATAAATTCTTGAAAAATAGACCCAACCCACAAACCGGCCTTGGGCCTCTAATACTCCCGGCAGAGCGACGAAATCACGAAAGCTCGGACTAAATAGATAAACCAGAAAAGAAAAACAAAACATAATAAAAATGTATCTTAGAAGCGGATCTTTAGAAGGGATCTTGAGAGGAACTAATAAATAAGCAAAACACGGCAGACTCAAGGTATATCTATTTGTCAACAAGACAAACTCAACCTATATCTGTCGGCCGAAACACGGCGGACTCAAGGTATATTTATGTGTGAAACACGGCAGACTCAACCTATATCTATCGGCCGAAACGCAGCGGACTCAATGTATATCTATCTGCGAAACACGACAGACTCAACTTATATCTATCGGCCGAAACGCGGCTGACTCAATGTATATCTATCTGCAAAACACGGCAGGCTCAACCTATATCTATCAGCCAATACGCAACAGACTCAAGATATATCTATCTATCAAAAGATGACAGACTTAAATTATATCTATCAGCCGAAAATTAAAAATCGTCTCTGAGCTTGATACCCTAGATTCGACTAACAAAAAAAACTTTTTTTTTTAACATGAAAAAAAATTATGAATAAAATTAAAAACAAACTAAAATAATAGATAAATATCCGACAAACATTGAATCACCTCTTCCATCATAGTAATATTCTTCTCATCAGAATCTTCATTCCAAATACTCCCGATCCAATCACAAACAACATCAATATTAGAGGTCTAAACCCAGTTTTTGGGTTGGGTCCATTAAGTTTTCTAATATTTATAAAATATAAATCATGAAAACCTAATGGATCTAACCCATAAATGGGGCTTGGGCCTCTAAGAGTAAAAGGTGTCACGGCTAAGCATACCCTCTTCACTTGTGCCACCTGAGCGCCACATCATCTCAACTAATCAAAACAAAAAACCAACTAAACACCCCCTCACTCACAACTAGTCTCTCTCATATTCATTTTTCACACAAACCAAACGGGTGGAAACATGTGGGGCCCCATTTTCTTCCTTTTTCCTCTCGTTGAAGACTGGCGAATTGATTACGGCGAGGGGGTCGGTGTCACGGCGGATACCGGCGAGAGCGCCACGTCGGCCGACGAGCACCCTCCGCCGTGACACCTTTTGCTCTAATAAATGAAACATTATGTTGAACAAATTTGACGAGCCACTAGGTCAGATGATTAAACCATCAGGTCACCAAAACAATATATGCAGAAAGTTGTAAGATCAAGTACACCTTCTTTAGATCATAGAATGCAGAAGTGGCTAAGAAAACATGTCCCATACAAACATTGTATCTAAAATAGTATAATCATGTTTAATGGATAAATAATTTAAATTCTTATGGGTCTTTTGTTAACTAAAAAATTATGAATAGTTTTTTTTTTAGTGTTGGTGGGTTGAAATCAGCACAGGGACAGGGTAGTTTGCAAGACATGCCATCAAACCCTTCTACTTCAAGTGCTTTCATTTCTTTAAAACCTCTTATTTCATTTCTCCATTTTCATTCAAACCATTAACATGATTTCTCGATACATAAATGTTTTGTCGCTTCTCATTGCCATGTTAGCTACCTCACATTTTCTATCATCAAACCTAGAATATGTCAAGTTTTTTATCGAGGAATTTGAAGTATCCACCGTTACAAACCAATATGCAGCTTGGTTAGATGGTCGCCATCACCATCGTCACAAAAAGGCCAAAATAGTCGACATATGTGATAATTTTCCTCGTGATTCTCTACCTACGGATACTAACACCACGACCACATTCTGCGTTGATCGTAATGGATGCTGTAATTTTACTACCATCCAGTCTGCAATCGACGCGGTCGTGACCCTTAATCCTAAGAGAACTTTGATATGGATCAATAATGGCATTTACTTGTAAGTTGTTATCATCTACTATATAATGTCTATATATATGTAATCATCCTACAACTATAACATATGAACTTATACGTTAACTATGTCGTTTTTTAAGTGAAAAGGTAATAATCCCCAAGACAAAACCAAATATAACATTTCAAGGGCAAGGCTATGCTTCAACGGCGATTGTGTGGAATGACACGGCCAATTCTTCGCATGGCACATTTTACAGTGCCTCCGTGCAAGTGTTTTCTACAAATTTTGTAGCTAAGAACATTAGTTTCATGGTAGGCATGGCTATAAGTCTTAATCATGATCGAGTAATATAACTTTTCACAGAAAGATGACTTTTTTAAACGTATTTGATGCTAGAATGTGGCTCCGATACCTAAGCCAGGAGACGTTGGAGCACAAGCCGTGGCGATTAGAGTAGGAGGTGATCAAGCTTCGTTTTGGGGGTGTGGATTCTTTGGAGCTCAGGATACTCTTCATGATGATAGAGGTCGACATTACTTCAAGGAATGTTATATTCAAGGTTCAATAGACTTTATTTTCGGCAATGCAAAGTCACTGTATGAGGTAATTAAGATGATTAAACCCCGTACGTTTTTCTATAAACTAATTTGCAACAAGTTTATGAAAAACGTTGATTTATAACCCGCCACAAAGTGTAGGTTTCTAAATATTGTCTCTTAGGTTTTCGATAATTCTTAAAATGTTGTCTAGGATTGTCAATTGATCTCAATGGCACCTCCAGTACCACTGGGACAGAAGAACATAAACGGGGCAGTTACCGCACACGGAAGAGCATCCGCAGAAGAAGACAGCGGGTTTGCATTTGTGAGATGCAACCTTGGTGGCACAGGAAGGATATGGTTAGGTCGTGCATGGAGGCCTTTCTCAAAAGTTGTTTTTGCTTACACATATATGTCTGATATAGTTGCTCCTGAAGGTTGGAATGATTTTAATGACCCCACTAGAGATCAGTAAGTTTTATTTTCCTCTAATCAATGTTGAATATAATTTTGAAAGGCAAATATGATTGTTTTAGTGATACTGAGAAGGTGGTAATGAAGAAGTGAAATTGATTGTAGGAGTATATTTTATGGAGAGTACATGTGCATGGGTGGAGGAGCAAATACATCAATGAGGGCTCCATATGCCCAAAAGCTTAATGACACTCAAGCTTCTATATTTCTTAATGCTTCTTCTTTTATAAATGCTGACCAGTGGTTACAATCACAGTTGTAAACAAACCTACACAACTTTATGTATACTCTTGTAGTACGTATCTTTATTCTTTATACAAAGAGTATATATTAATATACCTGTCGTACGTATACAAGATTCGGGGTGTTCTACATTGTTAAAGTCGCATTGTTAACACTACACAGACACAGGTCATTAGGATATTTATGGGTTAATCACTATAGGATGTATACTTGATTTGTTGTAATCACGATAGTTGATATCATATGATATTATAAGACATGTTTCGATGGCAATTCAGATCATTAGAACCACCTTAATAAACGATAATTTAACATTGCATTAGGAAACATCATTTTAAATGAAATAAAGTATTAAGAAAAAAAACATTATTTCGCCTTCTACAGTCAATACAACTTCTATAACGTATAACTAAACTTAATTATATACTGTATCAGTTTTTTTTGGGACAATCTTGGATTTACTATTTTTATATCGCGCTAGTGCGTGTTGATGGAATCAGTCCCTTACGACCTCGGACACACACTCACAACCACACCTATCAAAACAGCGATTTGGGGTTTCAATGCTTCTGTTTATTGAGATGGGAAAACTGACTACATAAAAAGAAAATAAGGCTTTATATAGCCTTTTACAAGAAACTGTCAAATATGAAAGTAGCCACTACTAGCTAAAGAATCGGTATAACCACTATCACACACTATCTCAACATGAGCTAGATATTCGGTCAAAGTCATACTAATTCAAACTGTTCCTGTTCCTGTATACTAAAACACATATAAAACATGTTATTTAATTAAACTCTAGGCCATGCATCATCCATGCATACGTGAACAAGATTTACAACCGATTAAAACCAACAATCACCCCCTTAATCGGTTGTTCGCCTCACTTTGGTCACGTCTTAAACACCTCCTTTCGAACCTTGGTCTAATCTTTCTCGGATGAAGCTTCGGTCTCCATTTTTCGGTCTTCCGCCTTTTCGGTCTTCGGCCTTTCGGTCTTCGGTCTTTTGGTCTTTCAAATCAACAGTCTCTTTCGGTCATCTACTGTTGACATCGTCACACTTTCTTATTCAAGTCACGGCACCTGACTTTCTTTCTCTTTCTCAAGGCACCTGACTTTACTTTCTTCTTTCTTTACGGCATCGAACTTTCTACGACACTCGACTTTCTTTCTTTCTTTACGGCATCGAACTTTCTACGACACTCGACTTTCTTTCTTTCTTTCTTTCTTTCTTTCTTTCTTTCTTTCTTTCTTGCTGGCTTGTTGCAGACGTGACAACCACTGCCACTTTCCTCTTTCTTGCGTTAGCACATATAAGGCATTCGATCTTTTCTTTCTTGAATACAACATGTGATCATAGCATCACACCCCATTCAAGACTTACACCCAGTTCTCTGCTGCATTTTCCCCGCAGCGAGAGGGGTATACCTTCTCTTGATACCGACTCTCAAACCGGCGTTGATCGAACTCCGCTCTGATACCAAATGATGGAATCAGTCCCTTACGACCTCGGACACACACTCACAACCACACCTATCAAAACAGCGATTTGGGGTTTCAATGCTTCTGTTTATTGAGATGGGAAAACTGACTACATAAAAAGAAAATAAGGCTTTATATAGCCTTTTACAAGAAACTGTCAAATATGAAAGTAGCCACTACTAGCTAAAGAATCGGTATAACCACTATCACACACTATCTCAACATGAGCTAGATATTCGGTCAAAGTCATACTAATTCAAACTGTTCCTGTTCCTGTATACTAAAACACATATAAAACATGTTATTTAATTAAACTCTAGGCCATGCATCATCCATGCATACGTGAACAAGATTTACAACCGATTAAACCCAACACGTGTTAGACTATGTTTATCCGTAATCTCTTTCAACCCAACCCATTATTCAAATATTAATTTTTTCCTCTTCTACTTATACAACCTATACATACAAACTATCTCAATCTTTTTACCATTTATCAACAATCTAACCCAACCTAAAATAAAATATTATTTTTTATATTTAATTTAATTACTAATTAATATATAAGATCTATATTTTCATAACATATGACAATGTATAAATAGTAATTTCAAATTAAAATAATTTAACTTTCACTAAAACATAATAACCAAATTTATCAAAAGTCAATTGGGCTTACTTTAAAACATCACTAATAAGCAATTCGGCTTTAAAAACAATTCACATATAAACAGTTTTAGGTTTTCCTCATCTTAATCAATATCATCGCCTCCATCCATAAATCTTGATCAGTAACATCTCCTCCATGCTCTTGCTTTGTCAACATACTCTGTTTATCAAAACAAATTACAAAACGTGATATGGAGCTATATAATACGAGGAAAGTATGAGGTATCCATGGTTACAAAAGGTGATAAAGAGTTGTAATATTGGCAGATTCAGAGAGAGAGTATTGTTGGGAGAAGAAGAGAGTGCCATGTGGAAAGGTCGGCTCACAAGTTTGGAAGTCATTCAACGACCGGGTCGCTTCACTCTTTTTCTTTCTTTTGTACCCTATTAATAAAATATTGAGTTTTTCTTTGTCTTATTCCTACGATCGGTTGGATCAGATTGCGAATAAAGAAGGTCTTAGATATGAAAAGGTCAAGTGGCCTTTTAAATATGTGGCTTTTGGAATAGATGGCTTTAAGGAAAGTGACATTTGCTTTTGTTTTACTTGTATGACCCTCAAAATTCCTTATGAAGAGCAACTAGAGTTCTCCCACTCAACATCTCATTTCCACACGAAACACATACAAAGTGTGCTTTCTATCTCCTAGTCACAAGTGAATCCTTATAACTAGAAAAGGTGTAACTCCTAATTTCTACATAGTGAAGTATTTTTCCTTGCCCGTGGTTTTTTACCCTTTTCGGGTTTTCCACGTTACATTTGTGTGTCTATCTTTTATTTCATTTCATATTTAACCGTGGGTTTGCTTAAGTGTCACTTTTCTAAACACGTGGTATCAGAGAGCTAAGGTTGAGTGTGTGTATAATTATTTATCGTATGCTCTTTGGTTGTCACCAATAAGTGGACCCTCCACTTCAAAAGATAAATAAGATTATACTCACTCAAAAGGTGTTCGTAACTATTATCAAATAATAGTTGTGTCAAAAATTAAATTGTGATTGTAGCAATGGCGGCAAAATTTGAAATCGGAAAATTCAATAGGAGTAATTTCTCATTGTGGAAATTAAAGATTGTTAATGCAATGATGCCTAAAAACATTACTTGCATTTTTCGGACTCGTTTTGTTTTGATTATGACAATATATAAAAACAAGCATTTATGAAAACAACAAAAATCAAATATTTGAGTTCAAGTGTTTTTTCATTTCATTCATAATCACTTAAGGTATGAATAAACAAGTTCTTAACCTAACTAAGTGATCAAGGATTTATATTTTTCTTAAAACTCACTTTTATTTAAAAGTGACAAACGTTTTTAATAAACTTTATTCATAAAAAATGTTTTATTAAAATTGAAAAATAGAAATTTGAATTTAGCATATTCCAAATGATTTAGCAATATCCATTTTGGATAAAATTTTCTCCATGGCATTTTCCCACAAAAAGGTCAAAAAACAGACTCTAGAGCCTGCGGCTCAATATAGGTGTCTGCGGCTCAGTATTGATAATGAGCTGTAGGCCTATTTAATAAGGCGCGCTCAGATATATCCGTTGGGCCTTTCTCTTATAAATAGTGAATTATTTCCAGATTTCTTTTCACTTTTTTTGCACACAAATTATAAGATTCAGTCCACCTTATTTAATCACATAAATCTTTGATTATTTGGTTAATTATACTTGTTTAGAAGTGAATCTTTCTTCTGCCATCTCATCCTCTCAAGTGCAAGGAGAAAAACACTTTCATCCTTGAAGTGTTGTGTCTAGTTCAAGATCCATTGAAGATCAAAACTATATTTCATTCTTGTGTCATTGTGAAGATCCAAATTAGTTATGTATTTTTGGAAGTTGTGTATGTATTGTGGTAAATACTTAGGCCTCAAAGTATATTAGTGTATATTGGTCCTAGCTAAGATTAGGTCTCGACTTTTATCTTAGAGTCAGAAATTGGTTAAGCGACATGTAAGGTTTCTCCACTTCAAGGAGCTTGTTGATTAGTGAATCTCAAGTAAGGAGTACTCGAGGAGTGGAGTAGGAACGAAGAGTGAGCTTTGTTGCCAAACCACTATAAATCCTTAGTGTTCGGTTTGATCTTTTCTTTCCTTATCTCTTTCCAGTCATTATTCATTATTGCATATACTTTTGATTATTAGTTTAGATATCTATCACTTGTTCATATTATGCTTAAGAAGATTTCACATAAATCACTTGAATCAGGTTTTTGAAAAGGATTCTTGAGAACCGATCTTTGGATCATTTTAACTAGTGAAACTATTCAACCCCCGCCCCTTTTAATTTCTACAATTGGTATCAGAGCGGGTTACTCAAGATTTTGAAATATATTGTATTTTAAAACTTGAATCGATCTATGCAAAGACCACCACTTTTTGAAACCGATAGTTTTATATATTGAAAAAATAGATGAGACTATGTGAAATCAAAAGATTTAGATCTTCGGCATGTTTTTACCAATGTTGACTTTTTGCCTTTACAATATAATGAAGTTATTAAAAAGAAAGAAATAGTTACTTTTTAAAATTCAAATGATGACACTAAAAAGAAACTTGCTACAAAATAATGAGGCTAAATGGTTATTTATAATGCTTTGCTTGAGAAAGAGTATGAAATGATTTTTATGTATAAAACCGCCAAAGAAATTTAGGGCACTTTTTTAATAACCCACCAACGTAATATTCAACTCAAAGAAAACAAAATCGATCTTCTTGTTCAACAATATGAACAATTTGTCATCTTAGAAGATGAAACTATTGATAGTGCATTTGTTAGGTTTAATACTATTATTACTAGTCTAAAAGCACATAATGAAGGTTTTTCTAGCAAGAACAATGTTAGCAAGTTTCTTCGGTCATTGCATCCAAAGTGGAGAGCTAAAGTCATGGCGATTGAAGAATCAAATGATCTCACTAAATTATCACCTGATGAACTTATTGGAAACTTGAAAGTTCTTGAGATGATAATCTTGAAGGATTCGGAGATGGTCAAAGCAATAGTGAAAGAAAGTCTCTAGCATTGAAGGCCAAGAAAGTGAAAAGTGATCATGTAAGCTCTTCCTCGGATAGTGATGATGAGGAGTATGTTATGGCGGTTAGAGACTTCAAGAAGTTCTTCAAGAAACGAGGTCAATACGTGTGACAACCAAGAAATAACAAGAAAGCATTCTCGAAGAATCGATTTGTCAAGAATGACAAAGGTGATAGGAAATGCTTTAGATACGGTGATCCAAATCATCTAATTGGTGAAAGTGCCAAGCCACCTGGCGATAAGAATCAAACAGCGTAATTGGAGAGTTGTGGAGCGATAGTGTTAAAGAATGTGATGATAGTGCTAAAGACGAGAAGTATCTAATGGCTCATTCTTCAAAAAAGGTACATTCCGAAACTAAATATTATAACAATGATAGTTCATCTCTAGATGATTTAGAATTAGAAAGTCAATATAATAATCTATGCAAACTAAGTCTAAAATTCATGGAAAGGAATAAATTACTAAAAATTAACTACGTCTAAACTTGAAAATAAGATTAGTGAGCTAAAAGATAAATTTGCTAAGCTAGAGAAAAATAAAAAAGTGATTTAGGTTGTCTAAGTTGTGAAAAGGCTAGACAAGAGAATGAAGATCTCAAGAGCGCATCCATTAAATTGGAAAAGTTCATAAAAAGTACTAATGCTCTTGATGATATGCTAAGTAAACAAATTCATTCTAAATAAAGACTTGGTTGGTTTAGCTTTTGACACTAATGAAGCATCTACTAGTAAACCCAAACAAATTAAATTCTCAGAAAAATCTCCTACTGACTGCGGATCAATAAAGTTTACCACGGTTCCATATATTTCTGAAACCGCGGGCACAGATAATGAGTCGCGGACAGATAGTGCCAAAATTGAGAAAATAATTTTTTTTGAAAAAACTATTTAGGTAAAGGGCCAAAATATCTTGTCATTAATAAATCCAAAGTACTCATTATTGATGAAAAGGAGTTTGGTAAATTCTACACTCCGTTGAGTAAACCTTTGATGGGAACAAAAGGCGAAATGAGAAAATCATCTACTCCTCCTCGAAGAGTAAGAAATGATTCAAGGCCTATAAGTAGAACATCCACACCTAAAAATAATGACCATACTAAGTCACAGCCTAAAAGTAAAACACCTACACCTAGAAACAATAATCGTTCTAGATCAAGGTCTAAGACACCTAAGAAAAACAATAGACACCAAAATACTCTGGTAAACTAGAACAATTTTCAACAAAGATGTTTTTCTCTGTGGGGTATGTGTCCTTCATTCATGCATCCCAACCAAATTCAAGGGATGTTTGGAACTAACAACTTTGGACCTACGAGATATTGGGGATCAAATGTTTGATTTTGTGTGTTGTTACCTAGATATGCTTGGGGATTGATTTGAACCTAACGAGTGGATTAAGGATAGTGGTTGTTCGAAACACATGACGGGAAATCAAAGTCTATTCTCTACTTACAAAGCATACAATGGAGGTAACGTCACTTTTGCTAGTAATTTACATGGTAACATCATTGGCAAAGGTACGGTTTCTCTTGCCTCCTTAACCATTGAAAATGTTGAGCATGTAGATAATCTAGGATTTAACTTACTAAGTATATGTCAAATTTGTGACAATAAGTGTAAGGTCATCTTTTCCGAACATGATAATAAAATTGCAAAAGGTGCAAAGATCATTGGAAAAGGCGTTAGAAAGCATGGGCTTTATATCATGAAGGTTAGCAGGAAGTCTAAAGACAACATTTGTCTAGCGACTTTTGATGAGAGTTCTACTCTTTAGCATAGGAGATTAGGTCACCCTAATATTAGAGTTTGATTTAATCTTTGGTCTCTAAGGAGTGGATAAGACATCTCCCCAAGATCAAGTTTGATAGTCACTTTTGTGATGCTTGCAAAAATAGGAAGCAAGTTCACTCTAGTCACAAGGCCAATAATTTGATTTCGACCTCTCGGTGCCTAGAGCTCTTACATATGGATATCTTCGGACCTTTCGCCATACGGAGTTATGGAGGTTACCTTTATACCCTAGTAATAGTTGATGACTATTCTAGATTCACTTGGACTATATTTTTGGCTAATAATAACGAAGCTTTCGATCATTTTGAAATCTTTAGTCGGAAGATCCAAAATCAATTAGGATGTCCAATTATATCTATTAGGACGGATTTGGTAGGGAATTTGATAATGAAGTGTAATTCGGTGCCTTTTCTGAAGCTCATGCTATTACCTATAACTTCTCGGCCTCCTCGCACTCCACAATCAAATGGGGTGGTTGAAAAGAAGAATAGGACACTCCAAGAGATGAGTAGGACCATGTTAAACGAGCAATCCTTGCCTCAAAATTTTTGGTGCAATACCGTGGATACATCGACGTATATTCTCAACCGAATTCTTATTCGACCTTTCCTAGGAAAGACCCCCATGATATTCTTAAAGGTAAGAACCCCTCATTAGAATATTTTAAGGTGTTTAGAAGCAAGTGCTTCATTCTCAACGCCAAAGATTACCTTACTAAGTTCGACCCGAAGTCGTACGAAGGTATGTTTTTAGGGTATTCACAATCTAGTAAAGCCTACATAGTCCTTAATAGAACCTCGGGTGTAATCGAAGAATCACTCAACCTGATATTCGATGAAACTCTGCCTTTGTCTAATATACCACCTTTGGTAGATGATGACTTAGATGAACTAGACATAGTTAAAGCCAAATAGGTAAGAAAACTAAGAGTTGAAGACTTTAGTGTTGAAAAGGAAGTAAACATTAAGGAATCTAAGGATCATGCCCTGGATAATGTCATAGGCGACCTCAACCAAAGGACCCTTAGATCTCAAGTCCAAAATCAAAGTAACTTCTTTTGCTTCGTCTCTTTGATTGAACCTAAGAATGTTAAAGAAGCTTTGATGGACGCGAGTTAGGTCATCGTCATGCAAGAAGAATAAAATCAATTCATTGCTAATGACGTTTGGGAACTTGTTCCTTCACCTAGAAATACCACCATCATAGGAACCAAATAGGTTTATAGAAACAAACTAGATAAGAATTGTGTAGTGTGTCATAACAAGGCTAGACTTGTAGCTCAAGGTTTTAATCAACAATAAGGAATTAATTATGACGAGACTTATGCACCCGTAGCAAGGTCAGAGCCCATTAGGATGCTTTTAGCATATGCTTGTGCATTAGACTTTAAGCTTCAACAAATGAATGTAAAGAGTACATTTCTTAATAGTTTGATCAATGAGGAAGTATATGTGGCTCAACCTCCTGGCTTTATTGATTTTGAGAAACCGGATCATGTCTACAAGCTTAAGAAAGCTCTTTATGGTCTTAAACAAGCACCCAAAGCTTGGTATGATAGACTTAAAGCGTTTCTTATAAAACATGAGTATACCATGGGAATGGTAGACAATACGCTCTTTACAAATAAGAAAGGATCTCACCTTATCATTGTTCAAATATATGTCGACGACATTATATTTGGTTCAACTTGTCAAAGTATGTGTGATGACTTTGCCAAAATCATGCATGATGAGTTTGAAATGAGCATGATGGGTGAACTTAAATTCTTTTTAGGACTCCAAATCAAACAAATGGACAATGGTATTTTCTTTAATCAATCTAAGTATATTAAAGAAATGCTAAAGAAATATGGATTAGAGGACTCTATGCCTATGAAGACTCCCATGGCCTCGGATACTAAACTCACCTTAGATGATGATTGTGAGTCGGTAGACAATACCAAATACAGAGGTATCATTGGTAGTTTGTTATACCTAACGGCAAGTCGACCTGATATCATGTTTAGTGTTTGTCTTTGTTCTCGTTTCCAAGAGGCTCCCAAAAGCTCTCACCTTGAAGCGGTTAAACCTATCTTCCGATACATTAAAAGCACTATACATTTGGGATTATGGTATCCCAAAGGGACCGGCGTAGAAACCATAGTTTACGCCGACTCGGATCATGCCGGAGACTATGTGGACCGAAAAAGCATTAGCTGTATTTGTACCTTCATGAGTTGTTGTTTAACTTCTTGCTTTTCTAAGAAACAACCCGCTCTTGCCATATCCACCACGGAAGAGTATGTAAGTGTCGGTAAAGTTTCTCAACAAGCTCTATGGATGAAGCAAGCGCTAGTTGATTACGGGATTAAACTCAATGAATTCCCATCATGTGTGATAATAAGGGTGCAATAGAAATTAGTAAGAATCCCGTGCAACATTCGCGTACTAAGCACATAGAGATTCACCACCATTTCCTTAGGAATAATGTTCAAAAGGGGAACATTTCAATTGAGAAGGTACCCTCGGTAGAAAATTTAGCCGACATCTTCACTAAGCCACTTAAGAGTGAACCTTTTTATTACTTGCGTCTAGGTCTAGGTTTAATGGAACATATTCCTTGATTGTGCATGTTTGATTGAGTCTTTTCTCTTTTGAGTCTCTGAGTTTCTTGAAAATTCTAGTGTCTTTGAAAAACTTTCTTTCTTGATTTCAAAACACCTAAAAGTCCTTTCCTCAATGGTCGAGAAATGTTTTTGCATTTTTAATTCAATCTAAAAACGTTTTTTCATATGTTCTTGCTTTTGCTATCGAACATACGTAATCAATATGTATGGGTCACACAATTATATCAAGAACAACATTGAATTATGGAGGATACATGGATTATCGAAAATATGTCATGAATATGTGTCTAGATAATCGCACTTCCAACATTGATTTTACTTTAAATCAAAAGTATTTTGGTCAAAGTCGTGTTTGTTATGTTCTTGTGTGTTTCTTAGTCATTAATTTCTCTTTAGCATAACTTTGTGATAAGTTAGGCTAGAATTTTAGGATTTGCTGAACTGGAAAAATTCCCTATGTTGGAAATACGTTTTTACGTATTTAGAAAGGATCGGTAATAACTGACTTTAGGTTGGTTAATAAAAAGGGTTTGCTTGCAAGATCTTTCTTTGCGTTGCTCGTACCCAATTGATATATGTCGTTGTTTCGTTCTCGGTATCTTCTCGAATCGATCACGGCTAAAAGTGGAATCGTTGTAATTGGTGAATAAAAAGGGGGAGCTTTGGTCTAAATCTACTAAAATGATAAGTGCTAGAAGTAAATAAATTAAACTAAAAGCAATTACTGAGAATAAAACTAGAATTTAAATCAAACAGTACGTACCTAAACTTGGAGAAAACTGCTCTATTCGGAGTGTTGGCTTATCCGGAATATGTGCTCAATTCGGAATGAAAGTCTATCCGGAACATTTGCTCTTACTCGGAATATTAAGGCTATGCGGAATGAAGATGCTATGCGGAATAATATGGCCTACTCGAAATAACAGCCTATTCGGAATAATAACTCTATGCGGAATGTTATGACTATGCGGAATAATAACCCTATGCGGAATAAATTAGAAAGTAACTCTATGCGGAATATTTTGAAAAGAAACTTTATTCAGAATATTTGATCCTATGCGGAATATTTTGAAAAGAAACTTTATTCGGAATATTTGATCCTATGCGGAATATTAAGCCTACTCGGAAAGTTAACTCTATACGGAATAATAAGCCTACTCGGAATGTTTAGACAGATAACTCTATGCGGAATATTTTAAAAAGAAACCCTATTCGGAATATTTGAAAGAAAACACTATGCGGAATAATGAGCTCTACCCGGAATAATGTAAGCTACTCGGAATGTTTATGCTATGCGGAATAATTGCCCTACGAGGAATAATACCCCTATGCGGAATGTTTTGATATTCCGAGTAAACAACAAAATCACAAACTCTATCCGGAATATTACTGGGCGAACACAGTAACAAAATGCGAAGAACAGGGGATTCAGAAACACGAATTTAACACAAATTTTCACCAAGTTTTTAATCAAAACTTATACCAATTTCACCACTAATCATTTACCTAAAACATCAATCCAAAACAACAAAAACACAAAACCCACTTACTTTTTATGATCAAACCAATAAAATAAAACTTAAGAACTTTGAATCACCAAGAGATGAAGAACAAGATGATGGAAAGATTAGAAGTAAACTTGTATTAAGGATTTAAGATTCAACAAACAAAATGGAAAGATTAAACTTACAAGATTCAAGAAGAAATCAAAGAAAATGAAAACCACTCCTTAAGGGAGATGGTTCCTACGAACTAGGAAAAATAAAACAGAAAGAAGACTCAAAACTAACTAGTAGAAAATTGTGAATGGGAGGAGTATATATATAGGCTTCTCCCTTGGTTGGTGAGTGGGCTTTCTCCCCTTCTTTTTGTCTTCTCGTCTTTTCAGAAAAGTTGACGTTTTCGATTTCGATTCGGGATTTGTCGACGAATAAATTCAACTCGTCTTTTAATTTCTTTATTTAATAGACTTGAGTTTCTTCGACATAGGAAAATCTTTTATCTTTGGTCCTTTTCTTCGATAAATCTTCAAATAGGCCCATTGACTTCAAATCTTTTGCATCTCTGGGATTATAGACTTCGTCTTTTCGTCTTTTGCTTCGATAAAACCCATGCAATCCCATGTTTTCTTCAATATTTATCTGGTTGGCTCTGAAAACACAACAAACACACAAACCACACATAATTCCAAACAAATGACATTAAATATGCGTTTTGGTCTTGTTTTTAGCAAGAAATAAGTGGTAAAAGGATGGGTGTTTTCACACCTATCAAATCCCCTACTTCTAAAGGAAACAAATACATCCTTGTAGCCGTTGACTACGTTTCAAAGTGGGTTGAAGCCAAAGCTTTACCCACTAATGACGCAAGGGTGGTTTGTAACTTTTTGAAAGCTCTATTCGCTAGATTCGGTGTGCCTCGTGCCATTATTAGTGATCGTGGGACTCATTTCTGCAATGACCAATTCGCAAGAGTCATGGCTAAGTATGGTGTAAATCATCGTCTTTCCACAGCCTACCACCCGCAAACTAATGGCCAGGCTGAAATATCCAACCGAGGATTAAATCGAATTCTGGAAAGAACCATGGGAGAGCATCGTGCCTCATGGGCTGATAAACTTGATGATGCTTTGTGGGCTTTCCGTACCGCATACAAGACTCCGATTGGTTGTACGCCATATCGTCTCATGTACGGGAAAGCATGCCACCTCCCCATTGAGTTGGAGCACAAGGCTTACTGGGCCTTGAAGTGGGCTAATTTTGATATCAACAAAGTCGGTGACCTACGCAAGATACAACTCAATAAGCTCAATGAACTCCGTAATGAGGCTTATGAAAATTCTTTGATCTATAAGGAAAGAACTAAGCTCATTCACGACTCCAAGATTAAAAACCGAGAGTTCCATGTTGGAGACAAAGTTTTACTCTTTAACTCTCGGCTGAAAATCTTTTCGGGCAAGCTCAAATCTCGTTGGTCCGGCCCATTCACCATTGCCAAAAAATTTCCATATGGTACTCTCGAGCTCGCTCAACCTAATGGACCTAATTTTAAGGTGAATGGACAACGAGTGAAGTTGTACTTTGGTGAGGACACCTCTCAAGAGATGATTCCATCCCTCACCACGTTCCCCATGAACTAATTTTGGGTTGGGTCAGGCTCGTGACTCGGTTATCAAAAACAAGCGCTCCTCGGGAGGCAACCCGAGTATCTATCCTTTTCCGTTTAACCTCCTAAGTGTAGGGGGACCTCTATAGGTTCTTTCTCTTTGTATGGTGATGTGACTACAGGGATAAGTGCACTCTTAGAATCTTTGAAGAACCGTGCTCCCGTGTTATCCGAAATCCGGTTCTATCTCTCAACTATCGTGATTCAATTTTCTTCATACTCACATTTGAAATTGATCACTTTAGTCGTCTCTTCCTTAACTTGATTTAACCAAAGTGCACAATGTCATAAGTGTAGGGGAGACTTTTCCCACATGCTTAAACATTGAGGACAATGTTTATCTTAAGTGTAGGGGGGACTTCTATCGAAGTTTTAAGTGGACTTTTCCATGAAAATGCCTTCAATTAACCAGAAAATCATCTTTTTCAATATTTTTCAAATTTTTTATTAACTTTGGCCATTTAGTCGTAATTTTTAAATTTTTATCTTTGCTTTCATATATATATATTCCGTAATAAAGTCAAAAATATTAATAAAATGGTGTAGCTAGTTTAGAAATCTTTGACATATTAGGCCCGTTGCATTTATTTTGACTCAACCCGAATAGACTTATTCATGTTTGTTCTAGCTAGTATCCTTAACCACATAGACCTTAATTGGTTTATTAGGCTAAGTGTCCACGAGTCTCATTACTTGAGATTTTAAATTGTGGAGAACGAGAAATGATAGAGTCAATTATAAGTCGGTATTCTTGCACAAGCTCACTTGGTGTAATTATTTGCCTATTCTCCCATCACTTGCTAATAATTTATCTGCAATAAGTAAGGTCATACGATTTGAAAAGTTACTTAGCTTCTAGCCCAAGATCGTTTAAAAGTTGCTCGGTAATGATAAGAGTTCATAGCCAAGGCATAACTTATGAAGCGGGGCGCGAAGATTGGCGAGTCCGAAAAGGCCCTAACAAGGCATGAGGATTCCATTTTATTGCTGAAGATCCAAAAGTGATGTGAAAAGCATTATTCCCAAAGTCAATATGAAGGATCAAGACTCACGACGAAAAGCAATCAACTCCCATAAAGATCATGGAGAAGTCTATCCGAAAAGACCCTAACAAGGTATGAGGATAAATAGATCCAAGTCCGAAAAGGAGGCGGATCGTTGTATCTCAAAATCCCAATTAGAGATTGAAGAATAATCATGAAGTCGTGGTCAACAAAGTTGGAGAACCCCTCAAAAGTCTCCAAGTGAAGAAACTCTATTAACGATGAGAAGACCATTATCTCAAGCACGTCTCTCAAGATATGAAGTATGAAGTACATGCCAAATATCGGCCCGAGAAAGGTCTCAAATCGTGAACCGAGTTATGCCAAGATACGAACTTTTTGATATCCCGAGAAGCAGTTTTAAGAGATTTTGTCCTTTAGCTAACTATTGATCAAATCGTCCTACTTTGCTTTCAGCCTTAATAAACTATCGAAATAAGTCCAAAAATGCATCTTCATGATCATTCTAAGACAAAAATAAAATATTAGAGATACACCTAGGAATAAGGGAGTTTAAGCATATAATTAAGCCATGTGTGTAAGTGTTTGATTTACTAACTTATAATAACAATGATCTCGTTTTTAAGCTTAGTTTGGGGAGCGTGAAACTTGAGGGTGATAAATCTTCGCAGCACCGAAGCCCTAATGTAAGTCCTTGATCTCTTTGCAAGTTATTCCCATGTAGCTATTTTCAAGTGAAAGGGTTTTCTATCCTTTTGTTTCCTTTTAAGTTTTAATTTCTTTTAGTACCTTAATTTTTGTTTGGTAGTATTTCAATAAGGCCAAGGTTGATTAATTATGAGAAAAGTGTAATTTTTGCTTTATCACTAAGCATTGCATGAGGGCATGGCAATGGTTAAGTGTAGGGGATTTGATAGGTGTGTAAACACCCATCCTTTTACCACTTAATTCTGGCTAAAACGAGACCAAAACGCGTATTTAATATCATTTGTTTGGAATTATGCGTGGTTTTTGTGTTTATTGTGTTTTCAGAGCCAATCGGATGAATATTGAAGAAAACATGGGATTGCACGGGATTTGTCGAAGAAAAAGACTCAAGACAGAGTTTATTGTCCAAGAGATGCAAAAGATTTGAAGTCATTTGGCCTAATTAAAGATTTGTCGAAGAAAAGGACCAAAGATGGAAGATTTACACAAGTCGAAGAAACTCAAGTCTATTAAACGAAGAAATTAAAAGACGAGTTGAATTTAATCGACGACAAATCCCGAAGCAGAATCGAAAACGTCAACTTTTCTGAAAAGACGAGAAGATAAGAAGAACGGGAGAAAGCCCACTCACCAACCAAAGGGGACACCTATAAAAGGAATCCCCCTCACACTTTTCATTCAGTTTTTTAGTTTTTCTTCTTCCCTTCTTTTTCTCCCTTTTAGTTCGTAGCATCACCAACACCACTAGGGTGTTTGGTGATTTTGATCTTTGTTTTTCAATCTTGTAATTTTAATCTTTGTTTTGTGATTGTTAAAACCTTAATCATTCAATATATCAATCTTTCCATTTCATCTTGTTCATCATCATCTTTTATTTCAAGTTCTTAAGTTCTTATTTGATTGATTTGATCTTCAAAAGTTGTTGGGTTTTATGTTTTTATTGATGGGATTTGTAGTTTATGGTTAGTAGATGCTTAGTGATTAGTTTGTTTGAGTTTTTGGTTAGAAACTTGGTGATTTTTGGTTTAAATCGTTCTTCCCCTGTTTTTTCGGTTAAGTTACTGTTCTTGAGTTTCCCAGACTTCCGGATGAACTAAGACTTCCGGATGAACACAATCTTCTGAATGAACATAAAAAGTTCCGGATGAATAGTTTTTCAAAAAGTTCCGAATGAGTAAGAAGTTTCGAATGAATGTGTCTTTGAAAAGTTCCGAATAAATTTCCTTTAAAATCTTCCGAATGAGTTTTCTTTTTAAAAGTTCCGAACCAGTCAATACTTCCGAATAAACTTCCGACTCAAAGTTCCGGATCAATCTTCCGAGTGAAAGTTCCGAACAAAGTTCCGGATGAGCAAAACTTCTGAATGAACAACAAGTTCCGGATGAGCAAAAGTTCCGAATGAACAACAAGTTCCGGATGAGCAAAAGTTCCGAATCAATCTTTATTTCCAGAAGTTCCGAACCAACTTCCGAATCAACTTCCGAAGAAAGTTCCGGATCAATAGTTCCGAATCAAGGTTACTTTTGAATAAATTTTCTTTGAGTATTTTTAAGGGTTACTTTCTGTTTCTTCATTTCATATTTATATTTTAATTGTAATTTTAATTTTAATTTTAATTAGAGTTTTATTAATTGTTATTAATTTAATTGCTTTTAAATTTAAGTTTACATTTTAGAGCATTTAACATTTAGTAGATTAGAAAACCAATCCCTTTTTAGTAACCAAGAACAATCATTCCACTTAGAACCGAGATCAATTCGAGAGGATATCAAGAGAACAATTGAACCTAGAAAATCACTAGTATTAGTGCCTTAGTTAGCTTATCCTTAAGAAGATTGAAGGCTTCGATACACTCTTTAGAAAAGATCAAAGGAGTATCTTTTTCCAAGAGGTGGGTCATCGGGCGAGTGATTTTAGAGAAATCCTGAATGAATCGACGATAGAAACCCGTGTGGCCCAGAAAACTTCTCACACCCTTCACGGTTGAAGGTGGAGGTAATTTGGCTATGACATCTACTTTAGCACGGTCGACTTCAAGACCGGCGTTAGAGATTTTGTGTCCTAGCACAATGCCTTCTTTTACCATAAAATGGCATTTTTCCCAATTCAGAACAAGGCGAGTGTCTTCGCACCGCTTAAGTATACGTTCCAAATTAGCAAGGCAAGAAGAGAAGGAATCCCCAAAGACCGAGAAATCATCCATGAAGACTTCCATGGTTTGCTCAACCATGTCATGGAAGATAGCCAACATGCACCTTTGGAAAGTCCCGGGGGCATTACATAAGCCAAAAGGCATTCTTTTGTAAGCAAATGTGCCATAGGGACAAGTGAATGTTGTCTTCTCTTGATCTTGGGGATCGATGGGTATTTGGAAATAACCCGAAAAACCATCAAGAAAGCAGTAATATTCATTACCCGCTAAAGGTTCAAGCATTTGGTCCATAAAAGGAAGAGGGAAATGATCCTTTCTCGTGGCATCATTGAGTTTGCGGTAGTCTATACAAACTCTCCACCCAGTAACGAGACGGGTAGGAATCAACTCGTTGTTTTGATTGGGCAGAACGGTGATTCCGCCTTTCTTAGGCACACAATGGACTGGACTAACCCATGGTGAATCCGAAATAGGGTAAATCATACCCGCATCAAGAAGTTTGATAACCTCTTTTTTGATAACTTCATGGATTTTAGGATTCACCCTTCGTTGGCTTTGATATGTGGGCTTAAAGTCGTCCTCCATGAGAATTTTATGTGTGCAAAAGTGAGGATCAATTCCACGGATGTCGGAGATTTTCCAAGCGATAGCTTTTTTATGTTCCTTCAACACGGCGATGAGTCGGGATTTTTCTTCTTCTTTCAGGTCCTTCGCGATGATGACTGGTAATTGCTTGTTGTCTTCAAGGAAAACGTACTCTAGATGAGGAGGTAGGTCCTTAAGCTCAAGAGTAGGAGGATCCTCAATAGATGGTGTAACTAACGATGTATCATCATTAGTCACCTCTTT
This sequence comes from Glebionis coronaria, assembly GCA_025667525.1. NCBI lineage: Eukaryota > Viridiplantae > Streptophyta > Magnoliopsida > Asterales > Asteraceae > Glebionis > Glebionis coronaria. The sequence continues at coordinate 24,706,170 of CM046880.1, forward strand.
AGGAGAAGGAGGAGAAAACGGGTCTTCATTGAGAAGTTTTTCAATAGTACGAATGTCTTCATCCCAATCAGTGGAAGAATCATCATACTTAATATCGAGAGGACCCAAGCTAGCTTCGAAATCATCCAAGTCACTTTCTCCAAAAGGAGTCAATGCCGGAGCAATTGAGGCAACGGTCTCAACATTGGGTAGAGAAGAGAGAGTACTTTTGCAAGCATCATGAAAGTGTTCTTCACAAGCCTCATCGAGAACATCAATAGCATTAACGCTCTCATATGAATAAGGTTGCTTAGAAATTTTACCCATGTTGAAGACAATTTTGTCGTCACCAACTCTCATGATTATTTCGCCCGCGGCTACATCAATAAGAGTGCGACCGGTCCTCAAGAAGGGACGTCCAACGATTAATGGAACACGAGGATCCATCTCGTAGTCAACGACAACAAAATCCGCTGGGAAGGTGAATTTTTCAACGCCAACGAAGACGTCTTCGGCTATCCCCACTGGATAAGCAACCGTACGGTTAGCTAATTCCAAAGTCATTTTGGTGGGGACTAGCTCGGGGAGAGATAATTGCTTCCAAACACTTAGAGGCATTAAGTTTATACTAGCACCTAGATCGGCTAGGGCCATGCAATTTTCTACTCCCGGGAAGTTGCAATGAATCAAGAAGCGACCCGGATCACCAAGTTTGGTGGGCAATTGCCTTAATAGAACGGCAGAGAAATTCTCATTGAGGTGGGTCTGAGCAATGTCAAGAAGCTTCTCCTTGTCACTAAGAAGATCTTTAAACATCTTCGCGTATTTAGGCATGTGAGCGAGAGCCTCGGCAAAGGAGATGTTAAAATTCAATTGTTTAAACATTTTGAGAAAGTTTGAAACTTGAATATCATCCTTGCTCTTTTGCTTCTCTTTCCTCAACCTTAAAGGATAAGGTATATCGGATGAAGAAGAAGGCTTTAGGGGAGTAGGATCACTCACAACCACGAGTGGTGGGGGAATGGAGGTAGAAGGAAAAGGAGGTGAGGAAAGTTGCTCTTTTTCCTTGTTTACAATCACGGGTGGAGGTGTAGGAAGCTCGGGTTCCGTATAACCTTTTCCACTACGAGTGGTGATTGCTTTCATCTCCCCTCTTGGATTTGCAACGGTGTTACTCGGAAGAGTACCCGAAGAAGAGGGTTGATTACCTTGGAGGAGCGAACCGATCATATCACGAAGGTTAACCGCTTGAATGCTGAAAGAGTCTCTCATGTTTGCACGAATTTCATTGCTTTGTTTTGCCATGTCATTCCTTAGCTCGGCTCGAATATCGTTTCCTTGTTTCGCCATTTCTCCCTTCAAGTTGATGACTTGACTCTGAAGATTCGTCACCAACTCTCTATTAGTCCTCATGAATGTCTTGACGTCTGGATTCACTGCCATTGGTGGATTGAGAGGTGGAGCTTGGTAAGCTTGAGAATTTCCTTGAGGTGGGTATGGGTTTCTTTGGGATTGATATTGATTGTTAGCACGAGGTTGGGATTGGTTGTTTTGGTTATAGCTTTGTTGTTGGTTTTGGTTTAGAGGAGGGAAACCGGGTGGAGCAAGATAGTTGTTTGAACAATAACTTAGCAAGCTACGGTCTCCTTGAGGACGAGCTTGATAGCCTCCCGTGGGATAAGTACCGTATGCTGCGTTAACGTTTTCAGAAAAATTGCCTTGAGTAGAAGGACAATCATTGTAAGAATGAGGACCACCACATGTGTCACAAGAAATAGCAACGGCTTTAGCTTGTTGAAAGTGGTTTGTGGCCATGGACATGAAATCCTTGTGCATATTCGCGATTTGTCGGGTAATTTCGGTTAGCTCAGGATTGGAAGTAGTAGAAGAAACATTGACTCTCTGATTAGATCTTGAGGATGCGGATGAATCCCAATTCTTGTGGTGAGTAGTCATATTTTCAATCAACTCTCTACACTCCTCCGGTCTCCTTTTCATAAAAGTACCACCGGCGGCGGCGTTGATCGTGTCACGATCACGAAAAGTGAGACCATTGTAGAAAGTATCAATGAGAGTGACGGGGAGCATGTTGTGATTAGGACAGCGGTCGATCAAATCATTGTATCGTTCCCAAGCATCAAAGAGCGATTCATCATTGTCTTGCATGAATCCGCTAATTTGGTTACGAAGGCTCGTGACCATGGATGGTGGGAAGTAGCGCGATAAAAAGCGTTGAGTCATGTCGTCCCAAGTATGAAAAGAATTCTTTGGGAGACGGTCAAACCATTTTTCGGCATGGTGAGAAAGCGAGTGGGGAAATAGTTGGAGGCGAAGGTCATCCATAGAAACACTGGGGGACTTCATGCTTTGGGTGATGGTAATGAATTTGTCGAGGTGTTTGTTGGCATCATCATCCGGAATTCCGCGAAATGGATTAGTTTGCACTTGTTGGATCAAGTGATGCTTCAACGAAAACTCCTGAGCCGTGATATGCATCGGCGCAATCGGGCCTCCACGTACGTTCATCGTAGGTTGGCATAGCTCCTCCATGGTGCGTAGGTCGGGTAAGGGTTGATTATTCATGTTTGGGTGGGGTGGATTATTATTGTTGTTGTTGTGCACACCGGCCATGTCTAAATCTTCGAGAGTCTCGGGCTCTGAATAAGACGTTGATCGAGTACGCATACACTAAAAAATGCAAGAGAAAATATTTTTGGTTATTATAGGTTTTTTAATTTTATTTTTTTTGTATTTTTTGAAAATTTTATATTTTTATGGGTTTTTGAAAATTTTTGAGCTTGAAAATAACGTTCCCGAAAGAACGGATCCCAAAATCCAACTTTTCTCACAAGAAAACTGTTGATCCTTACGAAAAGAGCCGGCAGCGGCGCCATTTTAATAACTGACTTTAGGTTGGTTAATAAAAAGGGTTTGCTTGCAAGATCTTTCTTTGCATTGCTCGTACCCAATTGATATATGTCGTTGTTTCGTTCTCGGTATCTTCTCGAATCGATCACGGCTAAAAGTGGAATCGTTGTAATTGGTGAATAAAAAGGGGAGCTTTGGTCTAAATCTACTAAAATGATAAGTGCTAGAAGTAAATAAATTAAACTAAAAGCAATTACTGAGAATAAAACTAGAATTTAAATCAAACAGTACGTACCTAAACTTGGAGAAAACTGCTCTATTCGGAATGTTGGCTTATCCGGAATATGTGCTCTATTCGGAATGAAAGTCTATCCGGAACATTTGCTCTTACTCGGAATATTAAGGCTATGCGGAATGAAGATGCTATGCGGAATAATATGGCCTACTCGGAATAACAGCCTATTCGGAATAATAACTCTATGCAGAATGTTATGACTATGCGGAATAATAACCCTATGCGGAATAATTTAGAACGTAACTCTATACGGAATATTTTGAAAAGAAACTTTATTCGGAATATTTGATCATATGCGGAATATTTTGAAAAGAAACTTTATTCGGAATATTTGATCCTATGCGGAATATTAAGCCTACTCGGAAAGTTAACTCTATACGGAATAATAAGCCTACTCGGAATGTTTAGACAGATAACTCTATGCGGAATATTTTAAAAAGAAACCCTATTTGGAATATTTGAAAGAAAACACTATGCGGAATAATGAGCTCTACCCGGAATAATGTAAGCTACTAGGAATGTTTATGCTATGCGGAATAATTGCCCTATGAGGAATAATACCCCTATGCGGAATGTTTTGATATTCCGAGTAAACAACAAAATCACAAACTCTATCCGGAATATTACTGGGCGAACACAGTAACAAAATGCGAAGAACAGGGGATTCAGAAACACGAATTTAACACAAATTTTCACCAAGTTTTTAATCAAAACTTAAACCAATTTCACCACTAATCATTTACCTAAGGTAAACATCAATCCAAAACAACAAAAACACAAAACCCACCTACTTTTTATGATCAAACCAATAAAATAAAACTTAAGAACTTTGAATCACCAAGAGATGAAGAACAAGATGATGGAAAGATTAAAAGTAAACTTGTATTAAGGATTTAAGATTCAACAAACAAAATGGAAATATTAAACTTACAAGATTCAAGAAGAAATCAAAGAAAATGAAAACCACTCCTTAAGGGAGATGGTTCCTACGAACTAGGAAAAATAAAACAGAAAGAAGACTCAAAACTAACTAGTAGAAAATTGTGAATGGCAGGAGTATATATAGGCTTCTCCCTTGGTTGGTGAGTGGGCTTTCTCCCCTTCTTTTTGTCTTCTCGTCTTTTCAGAAAAGTTGACGTTTTCGATTTCGATTCGGGATTTGTCGACGAATAAATTCAACTCGTCTTTTAATTTCTTCATTTAATAGACTTGAGTTTCTTCGACATAGGAAAATCTTCTATCTTTGGTCCTTTTCTTCGATAAATCTTCAAATAGGCCCATTGACTTCAAATCTTTTGCATCTCTCGGATTATAGACTTCGTCTTTTCGTCTTTTGCTTTGATAAAACCCGTGCAATCCCATGTTTTCTTCAATATTTATCCGGTTGGCTCTGAAAACACAACAAACACACAAACCACGCATAATTCCAAACAAATGACATTAAATACGCGTTTTGGTCTTGTTTTTAGCAAGAAATAAGTGGTAAAAGGATGGGTGTTTTCACACCTATCAATCGGTCACTCCAATAATATATTCAAGTAATAGGCTCGTGATCCAGTTTGTAAACAATATAGTCCATATAGCCCACATGTAGGGTGGGCTATATATACCCCCTCCTAGCATGTTAGGAGGGGTGGCTCTTTCATTTTCTCACTTTTCAATTAATTATATTTACTTTCTCTCTCTACTTTTCTTTCCTCTCCTCTTTCTCTCTCTACACCCTCATCTCCTTCATCCTTCATCTCCATCTTATCAATAGGTAAATCATTGTTTAACAAATCCTAAGAAAGAGTAGACCTTCAATTGGTATCAAGAGCCATGGTTATATCTTAGGATTTGCGTTTTTTTTATCTATTGATTTGATTGAAAAATCTTTTCTTTCTATAATTTTTTTTGGTGTTGAGTTTTTTTTATGTCACGCATCAAAAAAAATATTTTTTCCTCTTTCAAATCTGTCCAATCAGTTTTTTTTAAAAAGTTTTTCAATCAATTTTTCTTGTTATCAATTTTATAAAGTTTTTATTCTTCTTTTAAATCGTGTTGAAATTTTAAGAAACCGTCAGTTTTTATAATCAGTTTCTCTTTTTATAATCTATTTTTGTTATCCAATCAGTTTATTTCTTTATCTGGGTTTCTATATCATCGTTTCTATCAAATTGTCCAATCAAACCTGTCAAAACAGTCAAACAGTCATTTTTATTGAAGTTTTTATTGGTCAAATTACTTTCCCTTCTTCATCAGTTTCATCTTTTTCATCAGTTTTCATTGTCCTTTTGTCCTTTCAAACATATTATTAGTCCCATCCTAACCAAACAACTTTTCCAAACGAGCGGTTTTCCGAACGAGCGTGTTCCGAACGAGCGTGTTCCGAACGAGCGTGTTCCGAACGAGCGTGTTCCGAACGAGCGTGTTCCGAACGAGCGTGTTCCGAACGAGCGTGTTCCGAACGAACGTGTTCCGAACGAACGTGTTCCGAACGAACGTGTTCCGAACGAACGTGTTCCGAACGAACGTGTTCCGAACGAACGTGTTCCGAACGAACGTGTTTCGAACCAAGCATTTTTTATTCAAACATAACGGAACTCTACATTCACTCGACATCATCACCCACATCACCACCTAGACTCACACAACACCCTCGACTCTCTCGAACTCGACCAAAGACCCTCGAGAATCCCTCAATCCTCTTTCTGACCCTCGAACATCACACACCCTCGAACATCACACACCCTCGACTCACAACCTCGCACACTTACCTCTCATCCAACAAAAACCTTGACACAACAACTCGACTCACTCATCTCTCGACAACAACAACTCGACTCCTCACACTCGAACACACACCCTCGTTCTCACCCCCCACCCTCGACACATCTCAAACAAGACCCTCTTTTCCCACACCCACTCCCTCATACTCGCAACCAAACAGACGACCCAACACAGACTCACAACCAACACTGATTGATCTTAGTTTTTTCGATTTCGTGTTTTTTTTAACATGTATGTCTAGATCATTTAAGATCTATCACGAAAATCTTATCATCATTGATCTGTTCTTGGACAACATCCAATTTTAATATTCGAAGAGAAGAAAAGATTAATAACATTTCTGTTATTATCTTATCTCGTTTTGATTAAATCAAAGAAAAACATCACAAGAAAGACTCGACAGATGATAGACAGCCTTGACAAATCTCAATATTAACACACACCTCACTCACCTTACTCTCTCGTCTAAACCCACGACAGACTCAAAAAACATCACAAGCAACCTTACCCGAGACCTCATTATAGAGATCTAGAAGACGAATTAGTCTTGGTTCTTCACTTTATATATGCCTCGAATCATATTGGTGGTTGTTTTCGTTTTTCATTTTTTTTTTGATGCGAAGATCAATCAAATTTGAGGTTTTCATGTATACAGAAATGAAAGGATGAGTTATTTGGTGGTTTGAGTTAACAGATGATGTATTTGTGAGTTTAGGATTTGTGAGGTTAGTGCATTTGAGAGAAAATATAGATGAAAGAGACGACTTTGAGATTTGAGTTGTGGAAAGAAGAGAGAGACGAAGGACTTTCATTTGAGTGAGGAGAGAGAGAGAGATTGTATCGGTAATTGGTTTTTATCTTGTGTGGACGGAGAAAACAAGAAACAATTTAGAAGGCCACGTGTGAGGGTAACGTGGTGTGTTATTTTGACTGGGGCACGTGTGAGGGTAACGTGTGGTATTGAAAAACTTTAGTAAAGCTAAAGTTTTATATTTTTTTTGTTTTTATCTTAAGTTAATTTTCGTTTTTATTTTGAAAATTCTTATTTTGGATATTAATTCTATTTTGATAATCAATTCTTATTTTTATTTTTATTTTTATTTTTATTTTATTTAAATTTTTATTTTGGAAAAATTTTGTGATATTAAGTTATAGTCGGGAGAAAGATGACGTGACAACGTGATAAAGTGCCAAGGTTTATTTTGCTGACGGATTTTTGATCGGGTTTATTTTATCAACGTTTGAGCCGACATCAATTTTTGAGCTGCGAAAAGATCTTTATCATCCATCGAGGATTTTTAAGTGTTATTTACGGATCTTTCGTTTCTTCACGTATTATAAAATCCCAAAAACAACACCATCCACGTCATTTTTAATCGATATTCAATGGATTCGTTCGATTCGACATGTCAAAAGGGAGAATCGCATTCAATGCAAAACAAAGCTAGGAAAAGTGGCATCACTTCATTTAAAATGCTTCAGTCTCATCTTGTCACTCTTTCAAGGATTCAAGCAGGGAGCGAATTTGTGACAATCTTTGGTCAAGATCGTCATATATTCATCGACTCAATATTCACCACTTTGACCCAACTCGCCGAGCAACTCAACCATGAAAACTTTAATCACTCTGCATCGACACTTGCATATAAGGCTCTTGTGACACAACTCACGCCTTTCCTCCAATTCAATATCATCAAGCCGGAAAGTTCAGTGATTTGCCAATCCTTTCTTCGAGATACACATACCGAGCTTCGAGTTTTCCGTGATTCAATATTGAAACTCATGACATCGGTCTCATCTTCTATTTATGAAAGATCTCGACTTCAGCAAGCGTATGGTAATGGAATGCAAGAATCTGAGATGCAAGAGGAGAATTGTCATACGGTTGACAACTTGGAGCCTAACGATGGAAAGAGCACGGAATTAAGAGTACAACATGATACCAGTGGCACGTCAGGGAACGTTCACGAGATCTCTTTTGATGACCCCTTACCCGTTTATGACGAAGAGCCTGCGAACATGGTACAAGGTAATGTTGTTTATGATGTATATGTTGATGACATGCCACATATTGAGCATTCCGAACTTAATTATGACAAACATGGGATGGAAAAGAGTGATAGAAATACCACTTCTGATTCATCCGATGTGAGTCATAATGGGGGAGAAAGTGTTCAAAATGCTAAACATCATGATAACTGTCTTATAACTGCTTCATTGACTGCTTCTGATTCCAAGATTAGAGAGCTCGAAACGATTGTAGCTCGACAATCAAAAGATCTTGAGGATGCCAAAATTGAATTTTCCAAGAAAACGGACAAATTTGAAACATACTTTGAAAAACTTGAAAAGTCAAACGTTTTTCTTGAAAGAAAATTGGATCAAAAAGCTTTAGATTCTAAAGCTGAAAAGGATAATCTTTTGAAACAAATTCAGTTACTAGAGTCTAAATTGGCATCCCAAGATAGATTGCTCAAAGAGAATGAGACTTTAAAAGCTCAAGTCCAAGAAAAGGTGTTTGTTATAGCTGCATTGAAAAACGAGATAAGGAAAAATAGAGGACCTAGTGTGGACACTAAGCTTGAAAAACCATCAATCTTGGGGAAACCGCCTACAAATCAGTTCGTCAGACAACCGATTGTCAGACAACCTACTGCATTTAGATCCGAGCGACCACAATCCTCGAGATCGGGGTTTGCCTCCCAAGTTGATTTGGGTTATATTTCTAGAACAGTCACTCCACCAACTAGGCCTAATGTGACTAAATCAGTTTTAGCAAGACCTCATCACATGATTGCCTCTAGTCTCTCTAAGAATAGTTTAAAGAAAACGTCTAGAACTAGTTCAACTGATGTGAGCCATGATTTTAGTCAAAGGGAAGCTATTCAAAAGACACATGTAAGAGATAGCAATGTCCAACCTAGTCAGATGCCTTCTAGATTACCCAACACTGCTAACCGTAGCATGACGTCTCCTAGGAGCATCGATCAATCGTCTAGGAATTACTCGGACATTAAATATGCTACTTGTAAAACATGTAGAAAATGTGTCTTTACGGCAAATCATGACTCTTGTGTCAAGAAATTACTTGATGAGGTGAACTCCCGTGCTAGAATTAAGTCCCAGTGGATAGCTAAAATCAAACCCTTTGGTAAAGTTTGGCGCCCCACTGGTAGAACTTTCACTCTTGTAAGAAACGAGTGCCCTTTAACTAGGATAGTCTCTGATTCTACTAAGACTACTAGGGAGGAAATTGATAAAGATGATACTTCACTTAAGCCTAAACTTAAGGTTTTCTATAAAAGGAAACGTTTGCCAGCTAAGATAAGTGAATCATCTACTCAAGTCGCCTCTGACACAAGTAAATCCAACTGTGAACCCCCACGTGCTTCTATAATTGATATCGCTAACCCATGTCAAAGCATGCAAATTCCTAATGAGAATGCAGGTCCCAAAGTTGATGTTCCAAAAGAACGAAGCGGTCCAATCGTTGTATACCGTTCAACAAAGGATACTCTCAGAGTTTGGTTGCTGAAGAAGCAGATATCAGAAAAACAAGTGTCTCAGGGGATTCATGGTTAAGCTTAACTGTACAGGACTTATAGTCACATTACAGACATAACTCGATCTTAAAAGAAAGGAAAGTTTATCGCCGATGATAAACTTATCCTAACAACGAGAAATTAAGTTTTCTCGGGCATGAGCTAATATTAGAAACATTCAAAGTTTTTAAGCTCATGCACAATGGCTACTCGTTAAATGAAAGACGATGACCCGGACTTCAGAGACATGGAAGTTTATCTACGCAACGATAAATTACCCTCTTAACAAGAAATTAAGTTTTCTTGGACACGAGCTTATCCTAAAACCATTCAAAGGTTTTAAGCTCGTGTATATGGCTTATCATTAAATATCAGACGATAACCCGTACATCAAAGAAAGGAAAGTTTATCGCTGATGATAAACTTATCCTTACAACGAGAAATTAATTTTTCTCGGGCATGAGCTTATATCAAAAAACATTCCAAGTTTTTAAGCTCATGCACAATGACTTACAGTTAAATGTCAGACTGTAACTCGAACTTCAAATAAAGGAAAGATTATCTTTTATGATAACTTATCCTCATAACGAGAAATTAACATTTCTCGGTCATGAGCTTGTATTAAAACATTCGAAGTTTTAAGCTCAGAAAGGAAAGTGTATCTTTTAAATAAGAGAACTTTTCCTCATAACGAGAAATTAACCTTTCTCGTTCATGAGCTTTCCGTTAAAACAGTCAAAGTTTTCAAGCTCACGAACACGACTTCTAAGTAAATGTCAGCTTAGGACTCGTTCTTCAGATAAAAGGAAAGTTTATCGCCGATGGTAACTTATCCTTACAACGAGAAGTTTACAACTTCTCGGACTTGAGCTTTCCTAAGATATTCCAAATCTTAAGCTCAAGTAATTGGTTTTCAAAACGTTGAACACAATTTTTCAGGATCTTTTCAAAGGTTTTCTCTAAATCTTTCAAAATTGTGTGTTCAAATATGTTTTGATAAAAAGAGCATGTCTTCTGGAATCGATAATATTTACGATCCTAGAAATGTCGTTCAATAATGACACGGGGTTGTAAATAAAGTTCGAGCAGAAGTTTAAATGATTTAAAACATGCTCAAAATGGTTTGCTATTATTTCCGATAGTAACCCGCTTTTCACATTGAAGTCAAGCATTTCACCGGAAAGCTTTGACTTCAAAATCCGAAGTTATCAACTCCACAATCCGAAGTTCGTTGCAATTGATATCTACATGCTAGACGATGCGACTAATCAAACGACGACTACATCTCTTTAAGTAGAACACGGGTCAACAATTGAGGGGGAGCAATTGTCAAGCGTTCAGAGTCTTCGATGCCGAAAGTGCCAATTTTCACAAGTTGGTGTCAAGACAACGATATCAATTGTCCATGTGGTGTAAAGGGGAAGATAATTTCAGAAGTTACGAGGAAGACCAACATTCGTGAACAAGAACCATGTGCTTCTTTCATATGATGTTCTCCATCATTAAGGTCCAACCTCGTAAATTGCTAATCTTGTGAATACATTATCATATATGATCTTTGCACGTGATAAATACCTTACACTTGTGTTTAAAAGGTATTTAATTTGCGTTTCAAGTACACCCTCATTAATTTGAGGGGGAGCTTGTGTAATTCATGAAAGATAATTGGATTTGCATTTTTCTTCCCAAATTTTCTTAAAATGCTATTAAATCAATTGATATTAAAAGCATCGATTGGGTTAATATTATTAATATGGGGGAAAAATGTGATTTAATATGGGAAATGATTAATCACAAATGGTTTGACTTAACGTGTTAGCTCATCTCGACATGTGCGAAATGTTTTCGGATATCGTGGCATATGTTAAGGGGGAGCAAAATAGATTTGCACTTCAAAATAGATTTCATGGTGACATACACTTACCCAAAACATCTCTATTCACGACGGTGAAGATTGTGGTGACATAAGGATGGTAGGATAGGTTAAAGTCCAATGATTTCTCTAGAACTGGAGGAATCTTCCCAAGGACATTCCATAGCTAGAAATAGTAGTCCTTAGGAAAGATGGAGAAAGATTGTGAACGCAGCTGAATGCCGACCAAGTACTTAAGTTAGCACTGGAACAATCACAACAAGGTGCTAGTTATGACGTATTGGTAAGCATTGAAGGGGTTGAAGAATGAAAAAGAATTGTAAAGAAAAAGGGTGTAAAGAAAGAAGCCCTCCTTACAACTTAGGTAGAAACCGGGTCAACTCATATACTATTGAGATCATTTTAATGATGCTCGATATTGAAGATAGACATCATGGACCCAGTGATGCAAGGAACAACCCATCCCAGCTAACTCAGATATCTCTCAAAAGATATTTGTTTTAATCACACGGAGACAACACATTATCTATTGATTTATTCACTCCAAATAAATTGGTATTGAAAAGGTGGCACTCCTCTCCAGCCTCCGATCACTAAAATCCAAAATGCACGATCGAGTCTAGAGCCATTTGAGATCATCATATATCTCATTAGGACACACTTTCATATTTCCTTGCTTCTTCACGCACTGTGAAAAGTAAGAAAGTTCTTAAGAGTCCTACGCAAAATCTTCATGATCTTGCCTGAACATCCGAGTAATACGAAAGTATTTACAATGAAGATGGAAATCCTTCTTGAGCGAACGTCAAAAAGCTCATGGTAGGTGCTTGTGCGATTCTTTATGAATCAAACTTGTGATAACTGAAAGCAACAGTGGTTTAAACTCTTGAATGAATTTAAACACGTTCCAGGCCTCTACGCAAAATCTTAGTGATCTTGCCAGAACATTCAGAGTAATACTATTAAGTATTTACAGTGACGAATGGAAATCCTTCTAGTGTTAACATCAAACAGCACTTGGTAGGTAACTTGCAAGATTCTATATTAATCAAGCTCGTGACAACTGGAAAGCAACGATGGTGCGGTTCTTAATTGAACTTCACTTGTTCCAAGAACATGAATTGACGGCTTCAAATCATGCGGATAATATTATCTAAATGATTCACTCTTTATGTTCGCAGTCAGCTTTGGACGGTCGAATTAAGAGAACGGGTTTACCCGCGAAATCTTGTCAAGGAGGTTCTTAATTGAAACTACCTGTCACAAGTACGATATTTAATATTGTCCAACGGTCTTCACCGACCGGAGGTAAAATGCTACCGAATTAGAATAAAATATTCAAGGCCATTTCATCTGTGTATATGGTTTGTTGCTAACTGTTTTATGCAGCGTAACAAGAAGGTGGCATTGCGGTGTATAATCCAGAAGAAGTCGTCACCACATGCTTATACTACATACACTTAGTACTTCAACAAATTCAATAAAGTCTGAAGGTCAAGTCTTCCATTGTATCAAACTCTGAAGCTTTCAAGAATTTAAAGGTATAAGTATGTGGAACATGAAGTCACGAAGAGGCAAATTTCACAAGTGATGAATGCACAAGGTCAAGGCAAGGAAACATGCTCAAGACTAAAGTCAAAGATCACATCAAGCATATTCACAAGAACAAGATCGAAGACTCAAGCATAGTATGCTAGGTTTAAGATTTTGTAAAATGGTGTGACCTCCCTTAGGGGGAGATTGTTGGAAATACGTTTTTTCAAGGAAATTCTCGGTCACATCATTATTAGCATAAATCACGAGCTATAGACTATTTAGGACATTGTAACTTGGAGTGACCTCCCTTAGGGGGAGATTGTTGGAAATACGTTTTTACGTATTTAGAAAGGATCGGTCACTCCAATAATATATTCAAGTAATAGGCTCGTGATCCAGTTTGTAAACAATATAGTCCATATAGCCCACATGTAGGGTGGGCTATATATACCCCCTCCTAGCATGTTAGGAGGGGTGGCTCTTTCATTTTCTCACTTTTCAATTAATTATATTTACTTTCTCTCTCTACTTTTCTTTCCTCTCCTCTTTCTCTCTCTACACCCTCATCTCCTTCATCCTCCATCTCCATCTTATCAATAGGTAAATCATTGTTTAACAAATCCTAAGAAAGAGTAGACCTTCAAAAGTATTTTGGTCATGAATATGTCATGAATATGTGTCATGAATATGTGTCTAGATAATCGCACTTCCAACATCGATTTTAATTTAAATCAAAAGTATTTTGGTCAAAGTCGTGTTTGTTATGTTCTTGTGTGTTTCTTAGTCATTAATTTCTCTTTCGCATAACTTTGTGATAAGTTAGGCTAGAATTTTAGGATTTGCTGAATTGGAAAAATTCCCTCATCCTCCAAAACACACCCTCTGACCACGGATCATTAATTGTCCGCAGTTCATTATACTTATTGAACTGCAGGCTTAATTATTGAGCAGCGGACAAGATCTGTGTTTTTTGTGTTTTCTGAACCTCCTAAACTGTTCCAACACTTTTTGGAATCTAAGTTTCAAACTTTTGACCACTCCTAAGTTATCTTGTGTTTTCTCTACTTAACCCTAAGCATTTTTGCATCTCTTTTACTCCAAAGAAAAATGTCTTATTCACCATATGAAAGCCTTGATTCTCCGTCATTTTCTCCAATCTCTTTTAACCCTAATTCACCAAAGAACACACCAAAAGAAATCTCTTCTCCTTCTAACAAAATTGATTTTGGAAAATCTCCTTTTCCACCACTTCCCTTTTGTGTTCTTCCTCCATCACATGATAATGTCATGCATCATGAAACATTTTGTCTTTGTTGTCAATATCAACATTTTGCCATGTCTTACATCTATGATGAGTTGAATTACATCAAATATCTTCTAGTCAGGCCTCCTCTTAACTATGACTACAAAACTATTGCCAATCCTCCACCACCATATTCCGCTACCACTCCGTCTTCTAATTAAGAATGTGTGTTGCTTATTAATAAGACATCTAATTTAAGAAAATCTTAGAATTCTAGTGTAACTAGGATTAAAATTATGTTTAAGTTATAAGCTTGTGCTTCATACATCTTTGTATGATTTTTTTTATTTCCTTGTATCTTTTCATGTTTTTTTCTAAATATGGTTTCTTATGGATCTTGGATCTTTTCTTCTTGTGTTCCTTCTTTTATATTTCTGTGACCATTGCTATATCTTGTTAGGTGTTTCTTTCTTTATTCTAAAGCTTCTATGTAGCTTGTCATCATAGCTCGATCTCTTGGTGCCCCAATCAAAGAGGAGTAAGCACCAAAGGGGAGCATTAGCAAAGTCGTTTCTTTTCTTCTACAAAGACTTTGGATACCTTTTTGCTTCGACAAAGGGGGAGAAATGAAATAAACTCATCTTCGAAAATCTTGTTTCTATACTTGATTTGTTTATATGTTATCACAATCAAAAAAGGGAAGATTGTTAATGCAATGATGCCTGAAAATGTTACTTGCATTTGTCGGTCTCGCTTTGTTTTGATTACGACAATATATAAAAACAAGCATTATATAAACAAATAAAATCGAATTCTTGAGTTCAAGTGTTTTTTTCATTTCATCCATAATCACTTAAGGTATGAATAAAAAAGTTCTTAACCTAACTAAGTGATCAAGGATTTATATTTTTCTTAAAACTCACTTTTATTTAAAAGTGACAAATGTTTTTAATAAACTTTATTTTTAAGAAAATGTTTTATTAAAATAGAAAATGGAAATTTAAATTTGGCATATTCCAAATGGTTTAGGAATATTCATTTTAGATATAAAAAAATTACCAGATGGCATTTCCCCACTAAAAGACAAAAAGGAGCGGACTCTAGAGCCTGTGGCTCAATATAGGTGTATGCGGCTCAATATTGATAATGAACCGCAAGCCTATTTAATAAGCCGCGCTTAGATATATTCGTTGGGCCTTTCTCCTATAAATAGTGGACCATTTTCAGATTTCCTTTTCACCTCTTTTGCACACAAATTATCAAATTCAATCCACCTTCTTTCATCACACAAATACTTGGTTATTTGGTTGATTATACTTGTTTAGAAGTGAATCTTTCCCTCCCATCTCATCCTCTCAAGTGCAAAGAGAAGAACGCTTTCATCCTTGAAGTGTTGTGTCTAGTTCAAGATCCATTGAAGATCAAAACTATATTTCATTCTTGTGTCATTGTGAAGATCCAAATTTGGTATGTATTTTTGAAAGTTGTGTATGTATTGTGGTAAATACTTAGGCCTCAAAGTATATTGGTGTATATTGGTCCTAGCTAAGATTAGGTCTCGACTTTAACTTAGAGTTAGAAATTGGTTAAGCGATATGTAAGGTTTCTCTACTTCAAGGAGCTTGTTGATTAGTGAATCTCGAGTAAGGAGTACTCGAGGAGTGGAGTAGGAACGAAGAGTGAGTTTTGTTGCCGAACCACTATAAATACTTAGTGTTCCGTTTGATCTTTCCTTTCCTTTCCTTATCTCTTTCCATTCATTATTCATTATTGCATATACTTGTGATTATTAGTTTAGATATCTATCACTTGTTCATATTATGCTTAAGAAGATTTCACATAAATCACTTGAATCAGGTTTTTGAAAAGGATTCTTGAGAACCGATCTTTGGATCATTTTAACTAGTGAAACTATTCAACCCTCCCCCCTTCTAGTTTCTACAAAGATGAATGTTATCCTTAGAAAGGATACATGTTTAGCGGCCATTAATGAAAGGCTAGCCGAGGTCATGGATGAAAGTAATGGGAAGAGATGGATGGAAATGCTGTTGCAAATCTTCATCTTGCATTAGCAGATGTAGTTTTGTCGAGCATAGAGGAGAAGAAAAGTGCGAAGGAGATTGGGTATCATCTCGCTCGACTTTACGAGGCAAAGTCACTCCACAATAAGATTTTCCTTAAGAGGAAGTTATATGCTCTACACATGTCTGAATCTACTTCAGTGACGGAGCACGTCAATAGTTTGAATACTCTATTTTCTCAACTTACTTCTCTAAGTTGTAAAATAGAGCCAAATGAACGTATTGAAATTCTACTTCAAAGTTCACCTGACTTGTATGACCAACTTATTATCACCTTAACCACTAATGTACTTTCGGACTATCTAGTCTTCGATGATGTTGCAACCACGATTCTGGAAGAAATAAAATAGGTGTAACAATAGGAAAGGCAAGCAGGCTAGTTCAAGACAGGTGTAGGCTTTGGTGGTAACGAGAGGTAGGTCAACGGAACATGGCTCTAGTGGGAGTCATGTTAAATCTAAAACAGGGAGGAAGAATAATGATTTTAAGTGCTTCAAATGCAGGAAGCCGGGTCACTTCAAGAAAGATTGTCAAGGTTTTAATACCTCTAATCCTCAAGGAAATGTCGCTAGCACTTTAGAAGATGGTGACCCCCTATGTTGTGAAGCAACAATTGCAAATGAAAGCAGGATGAGATTTGCAGATGTATGGCTATTTGATACGGGAGGTACTTTTCACATGACCTCAAGAAGAAAATGGTTTCATCAATATAAACCAATATATAGAGGTGGATCTATGTACAGTTGCAATGATCATAAACTAAAGATCATTAGAATTGGAAGTATCACGGTGAAGATGCATGATGGTACAGTTTGTACTATTCGGTGTGTGTGACACGTGGAGGGCTTGAAAAAGAATTTATTATCCTTTAGACAATTGGATGATCTTGGTTGTATGGTAGAAATTAAAAACAAGATCATGAAAGTCATAAAAGGCGCGCTTGTACTTAAGATAGGAGAAAAGGTGTGTGCAAATTTATACCAACTGAAGGGAGACATAATAGAGGAAGTAGAAGCATCGGTTGCCTCATATAGTCCAAGTCATAGAGTTGTAGTAGCATGGCATCAAAAGCTTGTACATATGTATGAACAAGGAATGAAGCTTCTTGTTGAAAGGAAGCTACTTTCTGGCCTCACAAAGGTTTCTTTACCTTTCTGTGAGTATTGTGTTATCAGCAAGCAGCATCACTTAAGGTTCAAAACATCAAATTCTAGAAGTGTTTTAGTTCTATAAATTCATTCTGATGTGTGCAATCACCGGTTCAACCCCTGGGAGGATCAAAGTATTTTGTATCCTTTATTGATGAATATTCTAGGAGATGTTGGGTGTACCCAATCAAAAAGAAGTCTATGTGTTTGAAGTATTCAAAATTTATAAAGCGCGGGTTGAACTTGATTCTAGAAAATAGATCAAGTGTTTGAGGACGGATAATGGAGGCGAATACACTAGTGATGAAACGGCATATACTCCTCAGCAAAATGGAGTGGCAGAGCGGATGAACAGAACCTTGCTATAAAGAGCAAGAGCAATGTTGTCAACTGCAGGCTTGGAAAAATCATTTTGGGCAGAAGCAGTTAATACCGCATGTTATGTGATAAATCGGTCTCCTTCAAATGCAGTTGAGTTGAAGACATCGATGGAGATGTGGATGGGAAAGCCAAAAAATTATTCAGACCTTCATATATTTGGAAGTCATGTGTACGTGATGTATAATTCTCAAGAAACTATAAGTTGGATCCGAAATCCAGAAAGTGTTTGTTCTTAGGGTATGTTGACAGAGTAAAGGGGTATCGCTTGTGGGACCCCAGTACCCACAAAGTATTCATCATCATGGAAGTTGACTTTACAGAATACAAAAGTCAAGATAACGAAGAAGGTAATTGATAGGTGTGAAAACACCCTGATAGGTGTGAAAACACCCATCCTTTTACCACTTATTTCTGGCTAAAACAAGACCAAAACACGTATTTAATATCATTTGTTTGGAATTATGCGTGGTTTTTGTGTTTATTGTGTTTTCAGAGTCAACCGGATGAATATTGAAGAAAACATGGGATTGCACGGGTTTTATCGAGGAAAAAGACTAAAGACGAAGTCTATTGTCCAAGAGATGCAGAAGATTTGAGGTCATTGTGCCTATTTGAAGATTTATCGAAGAATAGAGCCAAGGATGGAAGATTCATATATGTCAAAGAACTCGAGTCTATTAAACAAAAGATTATAAGACGAGTTGGAATTATTCACCGACACTTCTAAAAATCCAAAGTCGAAATCGGTTATTTAAAAGAAGCGTGAAGACCAAGGAAGAAAGAAGAAAAGAAGCCCAATACCAAAGCCCATACAAAAGCCCATACACACGCCTATATAAAGGCCTTACCTCACAAATTTTCACACACTTAGCTTAGCTAGTTTTTAGTTTTTCATTTCTCTAGTTTTAGAGAGAGAAAGTTCCAAACTTTCTCTCACTAAACTTTTTCTTTGTTTTTCATCTTTTAATTTAAGCTTTCCTTAATCTTTGTACCTTGAATTTCATTAATCTCAATCAAGTTAAGCTTTTAATCTCTTTAATTTTCTTCTACTTTTCTTAGTTTATCCAAAATCTTTAATCCGATTATCATTTCGTACGGTTTGTATTTGACGAATGAGCTCGTGTTAAAAGTTTGATCTTTCTTGTTTCTCTCTAAGCTCTCACACGAATGGGTTAAAAGCTCTCCATGCTTATTACCCTATTCATTGTTTAAGCTTATTATTTTCGGGTCCCATGTAAGTTTTAGTCATTGAAAAGTTTTGTTTATTAAGTTTAAGGTTTCTTGTTTTCAAAAGTTGTCAAATTTAAGCTTTTTGAGTTATTTAAGTTTCGGATTGCTTAGCTTATTGCCTTTGCTTGTTGAGTTTTTTTTAGTTTCCACCAATTTCGGAACATATCTGCTTCCATCGCAACAAGAGGGTTTTTAACACATTCCGACGGATCTCTTGCTTGGTATCGCAATAACCCTTAAGGGTTTTACTTTGCGATAGGGTGTAATTCCCCCTATTCCGATCTGGGATTGCGATCGCGTATTGCGATCGCACATTCCGACGGGGTTTAGGTCCCTTTTCTAGTCGAAACTCTGGCCAATTTTTATTTACAACATTCCGATCAGGAACTTTCTGATAGCTACATTCCGACCGACTTCATTCCGATAGGACATCATTCCGACAGTTTTAATTTTGTGTATTCCGATGGTACCAAACATGGACATTCCGATGGGCATGAATTTGATATTCCGACAGCTTTGCAATTCTATATTCCGATAGACTAAGTTTTAAAGTTTTACAAAATTTAAAGTGTTAGTTTAATTAAGTTTTCAAGTTATTTTCTAATCTTTCCTTCACATTTTCAAGCATTCATTTTTAACTTGTCAATTTAGTTTAATCTCCCAAAGCTTTAATTTACTCAACGTCATTTACATTTAATTGTTTTTAGTTTAAAAATAGACAAACAAACCAACTCCTTTTTATTAACCAAGAACAAATCATTCCACTTAGAGCCGAGATCAATTCGAGAGGATATCGAGACGAAAATTGAACCCATACAAAAGGCATGTATCAAATGGCGCCGCTGCCGGCTCTTCTCGTTAAGATCAAAAGTTTTTTGTGAGAACTTGGATTTTGGGATCCGTTCCCCGTGAACGTTACTTTTTCATAAAAATTTTCAAAAACACTAAAAATATAAAATTTTCAAAAATACAAAAAAATTATAAAACATAAAAACAAAAATATTTTTGCTTTGTTTTTCTTTGTTCGTTCTTTTGCAGGTGTATGCGCACTCGATCCACGTCATATCAAGAGCCCGAGCCTCTCGATAACTTAGACATGGCCGGTGTACAAAACAACAACAACATACCACCTCCGAACAATAATAATAACAACAACAACCCACCTTTCAACAACATGAACAATAACCACAACCATGAGCCCCTTCCGGATAATCGCCCGATGATTGAACTGCTGCATGCTCATGTCGATGGCAACACGGATCCAATTGTCATACCTCCAATTGCCGCCAACAATTTCGAGCTCAAGTCCGGCTTTATCCAGATGGTCTCCGCTCAACCATTCTTGGGGCGTACCATTGATGATCCACATGACCACACCAAGAGATTCTTGCAATTAACTAATACGGTCAAGTTCAATGGTGTTCCACAAGAGGTTATCAGGTTACAACTTTTTCCCTTTTCTTTAGAGGGACAAGCCCGGCATTGGCTTGCTAAGGAACCGCCACAGAGTATTCTCTCGTGGACGGATTTGGAAACAAAGTTTATCAATTACTTTTTCCCACCCTCTCGTACTACCGCTTTGCGGAATGAAATCATAAATTTTGAACAAAAGTACGATGAGTCGTTCAGTGAATCTTGGGACCGTTTTAAAGATCTTTTAAGAAAATGCCCACAACATGGTTTTACCAAAGTACATCAAATCAATACCTTTTATAATGGTTTGAGCATGAGTGACCAAGATTCACTAAACAGTGCCTCGGGGGGTAATCTTTTGGCTAAGACTTCTAATGCTGCTTGGGATATCATTGAGAATAAATCTCGTGTGCAAACCAAGAGTGTTCGGACCAATGTCGCTAGTGCTAGAACTAATGATAGCGACAAGCGACTTGACAAAATCACCACGCTTCTTGAATCGCTTGTCACCCACACCGTCAGCAACACCAACAGCAGCAACGTTAAAAACGCCCAAGTTAATGCTGTCAGCCAACCTTGTGAGATATGCGGTGGTCCTCACTCTTACACCACTTGTACCGCCACCCAAGACTACCCTGCTGAGAATGTGAATGCAGCATATGGCACCTATCCTCAACCTGCTTATCAAGCTAGACCTCAAGGTGACCGAAATTTGCTTAGCTACCGCTCCAACAACTACCTCTCACCACCCGGTTTCTCCCAAACAACCCAAACCAACAACAAAACCTTAATCGCCCTCCTCAACAACAACAACAATCTCGTACACCATACATTCCACCTCACAAGCAGCAACAACCACCTCAACGAAACAACCAAGTATACCAGCAACCTGCTTATCAACCACCCGCATACAATGCTCCTCCAAACCAACCCACCGCTCTTCACCAAGAAGTGGAAACCTATATGAGGACTAACGATGTGATAGTGGGAAATCTTCAGAGAGAAGTGCTCAACCTTAAAGCAGACTTGGTCAAACAAGGGAACGATTTGAGAGCCGACATGAGAAATACGTTGGATAGCCAAACAAATGACTTGAAGAACATGATGGCTAGTTTCTTCCAAGGTAATCAACCCTCTTCTTCGAGTACTCTTCTGAGTAACACCGTTACGAATCCAAGAGGGGAGATGAAAGCAATCACCACTTGCAGTGGCAAAGGTACCAAGGAACCCAAGTGTCCTATACCTCCACCGGTGGTTGTGACTAAGGAGAACGAGTCACCCGCTCCTATTCCTCATCCTTCTACTTCCCTAATTTCTCCACCTCTTCCTTCTACCCCTCCTCCACCCGTGGTTGTGAGTGATCCTATTCCCCTAAAGCCTTCTTCTTCATCCAATATACCTTATCCTTTAAGGTTGAGGAAAGAGAAGCAAAAGAGCAAGGATGATATTCAAGTTTCAAACTTTCTCAAAATGTTTAAACAATTGAATTTTAACATCTCCTTTGCCGAGGCTCTCGCTCACATGCCCAAGTACGCGAAAATGTTTAAAGATCTTCTGAGCGACAAGGAAAAGCTTCTCGATATTGCCAATACCCAACTTAATGAGAATTGCTCTGCAGTGCTCTTAAGGACATTGCCAACCAAACTTGGTGATCCGGGTCGTTTCTTAATTCCTTGCAATTTCCCGGAAGTAGAGAATTGCATGGCCCTAGCCGATCTAGGTGCCAGTATTAATCTAATGCCTCTAAGCGTTTGGAAGCAATTATCTCTCCCTGAACTAGTCCCCACCAAAATGACTTTGGAGTTAGCTAACCGTACGGTTGCTTATCCAGTGGGGATAGCCGAAGACGTCATTGTAGGAGTCGACAAATTCACCTTTCCTGCTGATTTCGTCGTTGTTGACTACGACATGGACCCTCGTGTGCCATTAATCGTTGGTCGTCCATTCTTGAGGACCGGTCGCACTCTAATAGATGTCGAAGCTGGTGAGCTTATCATGAGAGTGGGTGACGATAAGATCGTCTTCAACATGGGAAAGATTTCTAAACAGCCTTATTCATACGAGAGTGTTAATTGTATTGACGTTCTTGATGAGGCTTGTGAAGAACACTTCAAAGATGCTTGTAAAAGTATTCCTACCTCTCTTCCCAATGTTGAGACTGTTTCCTCTATCGACTCATCACTATCTCTATTTGGAGAAAGTGATTTCCTTTGGAAAGATTTGGAAGCCACCATGGGAGATGTGAATTTAGACAATGACGATTCTACTACCAATTGGGATGAAGATCTCCGCCTCATTGAAAACCTTCTCAAAGAAGACAATCTTTCTCCTCTATCTCCGACGGTTACTGCTATTGATCCTCCTTCTCCTAAAGAGGTGACTAATGATGATCCATCGTTAGTTTCACCATCTATTGCGGATCCTCCCACTCTTGAGCTTAAGGACCTACCTCCTCATCTTGAGTACGTTTTCCTTGAAGATAACGAGAAGTCGCCCGTCATCATCACAAAGGACCAAAAAGAAGAAGAAAAAGCCCGACTTGTCGCCGTGTTGAAGAAGCATAAAACAGCTATCGCTTGGAAAATCTCCGACATTCGTGGAATTGATCCTCACTTCTGCACACACAAAATTCTCATAGAGGACGACTTTAAGCCCACAATTCAAAGCCAACGAAGGGTAAATCCAAAAATACATGAAGTCATCAAAACAGAGGTTATCAAACTTCTTGATACGGGTATGATTTACCCTATTTCGGATTCACCATGGGATAGTCCAATCCATTGTGTGCCTAAGAAAGGCGGCATCACCGTTGTGCCCAATGCAAACAACGAGTTGATTCCTACCCGTCTCGTCACTGGGTGGAGAGTTTGTATAGACTACCGCAAACTCAATGATGCCATGAGAAAGGATCATTTCCCTCTACCTTTTATGGACCAAATGCTTGAACGATTAGTGGGTAATGAATATTACTGCTTTCTTGATGGTTTCTCGGGTTATTTTCAAATACCCATCGATCCCCAAGATCAAGAGAAGACAACATTCACTTGTCCCTATGGCACATTTGCTTACAAAAGAATGCCTTTTGGCTTATGTAATGCCCCCGGGACTTTCCAAATGTGCATGTTGGCTATCTTCCATGACATGGTTGAACAAACCATGGAAGTCTTCATGGATGATTTCTCGGTCTTTGGGGATTCCTTCTCTTCTTGCCTTGCTAATTTGGAACGAATGCTCAAGTGGTGCGAAGACACTCGCCTTGTTCTAAATTGGGAAAAATGCCATTTTATGGTAAAAGAAGGCATTGTGCTAGGACACAAAATCTCTAAAGCCGGTCTTGAATTCGACCGTGCTAAAGTAGATGTCATAGCCAAATTACCTCCACCTTCAACCGTGAAGGGTGTGAGAAGCTTTCTGGGTCATGCGGGCTTCTACCGTCGATTCATTCAGGATTTCTCTAAACTCGCTCGCCCGATGACCCACCTCTTGGAAAAAGATACTCCTTTTATCTTTTCCACAGAGTGCGTTGAAGCCTTCAACTCGCTTAAGGATAAGCTTACTAAGGCACCCGTCTTGGTTACCCCTAATTGGGAGCTGCCCTTCGAGTTGATGTGCGATGCTAGCGACTTTGCTATTGGTGCGGTTTTGGGCCAAAGAGTGAATAAACACTTCCACCCTATCCACTATGCTAGCAAGACTATGACGGGGGCACAATTGCATTATACGACAACCGAAAAAGAGCTTTTAGCTGTTGTCTATGCTTTTGAAAAATTCCGCCCCTATCTTGTCCTTTCCACCACTATAGTATACACGGACCATTCCGCGTTGAAGTATTTGATGACAAAGCATGATTCCAAGCCAAGACTTCTTCGCTGGGTTTTACTCCTTCAAGAATTCAACATTGAAATTCATGACAAGAAGGGAGTTGAAAACCTGGCCGCGGATCATTTGAGCAGACTTGAGGACCCATATCAAGGGGATCATCCGAACAAAGAGATCAATGACTCTTTCCCCCTTGAGACCTTAATGTCTATTGATCTCAATCTTGATGGCACCCCGTGGTTTGCCGATATTGCAAACTACTTAGCGGCTGGTGTTCTCATCCAAGGGTTAACATCCCAACAAAAAAAGAAGTTCTTAAACGATGTTAAGACTTACTTTTGGGATGACCCTTTTCTATTCAAACAATGCGCTGACTTGATTATTCGCCGATGTGTTGATGGACCGGCCGCTTTGGACATTCTCCAGGCTTGCCACAAAGGACCCACCGGTGGTCACTTTGGTCCCAACTACACTGCCAAAAAAGTGTTTGATTCGGGATTCTATTGGCCCAACATTTATCGTGATGCTCACGAGATGGTTAAACATTGTGATTCTTTCCAAAAACAAGGCAAGATCACACATAAAGATGAGATGCCTCAAAATTTCATACAAGAATATGAAATCTTTGATGTATGGGGCATCGACTTTATGGGGCCATTCCCTTCTTCTAAAGGCAACAAATACATCCTTGTCGCTATTGACTACGTTTCCAAATGGGTTGAAGCCAAGGCTTTACCCACTAACGACGCGAGGGTGGTTTGTAAATTCTTGAAACAACTTTTTGCTCGATTCGGTGTTCCTCGTGCTATTATCAGTGACCGCGGGACTCATTTTTGCAACGATCAATTTGCAAGAGTCATGGCAAAGTATGGTGTCAATCACCGTCTTTCCACCGCTTATCATCCTCAAACCAACGGTCAAGCCGATCCAACCGTGGATTGAAAAGAATTTTGGAACGTACTGTGGGAGAGCATCGCGC
This sequence comes from Glebionis coronaria, assembly GCA_025667525.1. Classification (NCBI taxonomy): domain Eukaryota; kingdom Viridiplantae; phylum Streptophyta; class Magnoliopsida; order Asterales; family Asteraceae; genus Glebionis; species Glebionis coronaria. The sequence goes on from CM046880.1 coordinate 24,731,326, forward strand.
CGCATGGGCCGATAAGTTAGATGATGCTCTGTGGGCTTTCCGTACTGCTTACAAGACCCCGATCGGCTGTACGCCCTATCGTCTTGTGTACGGGAAAGCTTGCCACCTCCCTATCGAGCTGGAACATAAGGCATACTGGGCCTTGAAGTGGGCTAACTTCGACATCAACAAAGCCGGTGATTTTCGCAAGATTCAACTCAACGAGCTACAAGAATTGAGGAATCAAGCTTACGAGAACTCATTGATATACAAGGAGAAGACCAAGATGATCCACGATGCTAAAATCAAGAACCGAGAGTTCCACGTTGGTGATCAAGTCTTACTCTTTAACTCTCGGTTGAAGATCTTCTCAGGAAAGTTGAAGAGCCGCTGGTCTGGTCCATTCACCATCGCCAATGTTTTTCCCTATGGCACCATTGAGCTTTCTCAGCCAAATGGGCCCAACTTCAAGGTGAATGGCCAGCGTTTGAAATTGTACTTTGGTGAGGACATCTCTCATGAGATGATTCCATCCCTCACCATGTTCCCCATGAACTAATTTTGGGTCGAGTCAGGCTCGTGACTCGGTTATCAAAAACAAGCGCTCCTCGGGAGGCAACCCGAGTATCTATCCTTTTATGTTTTAACCTCCTAAGTGTAGGGGGACCTGTATAGGTGTTTGTATTTGTGTGGTGATGTGATTACAGGGATGAATGCACTCTTGGAATCTTTGAAGAACCGTGCTCCCGTGTTATCCGAAATCCGGTTCTATCTCTCAACTATCGTGATTCAATTTGAAATTGATCACTTTAGTCGTCTCTTCCTTAACTTGAGTTAACCAACGTGCACAATGTCATAAGTGTAGGTGAGACTTTTCCCACATGCTTAAACATTGAGGACAATGTTCATCTTAAGTGTAGGGGGGACTTCTATCGAAGTTTTAAGTGGACTTTTCCATGAAAATGCCTTCATTTAACCGGAAAATCATCTTTTTCAACATTTTTCAAATTTTTAATTAGCTGTGGCCATTTAGTCGTAATTTTTAAATTTTTATCGTTACTTTCATATGTATATATCCCGCAATAAAGTCAAATATTAATAAAGTGGTGTAGCTAGTTTAGAAATCTTTGACATATTAGGCCCGTTGCGTTTATTTTGACTCAACCCGAATAGACTTATCCAAGTATATTCTAGCTAGTATCCTAAACCATGTAGACCTTAATTGGTTTATTAGGCTAAGTATCCACGAGTCTCATTACTTGAGATTTTAAATTGTGGAGGACGAGAAATGATAGAGTCAATTATAAGTCGGTATTCTTGCACAAGCTCACTTGGTGTAATTATTTGCCTATTCTCCCATCACTTGCTAATAATTTATCTGCAATAAGTAAGTTCGTACGATTTGAAAGGTTACTTAGCTTCTAGCCCAAGATCGTTTAAAAGTTGCTCGGTAATGATAAGAGTTCATAGCCAAGGCATAACTTATGAAGCGGGGCGCGAAGATTGGCGAGTCCGAAAAGGCCCTAACAAGGCATGAGGATTCCATTTTATTGCTGAAGATCCAAAGTGATGTGAAAAGCATTATTCCCAAAGTCAATATGAAGGATCAAGACTCACGACGAAAAGCAATCAACTCCCGTAAAGATCATGGAGAAGTCTATCCGAAAAGACCCTAACAAGGTATGAGGATAAATAGATCCAAGTCCGAAAAGGAGGCGGATCGTTGTATCTCGAAATCACAAATAGAGATTGAAGAAATAATCATGAAGTCGTGGTCAACAAAGTTGGAGTACCCCTCAAAAGTCTCCAAGTGAAGAAACTCTATGAACGATGAGAAGACCATTATCTCAAGCACGTCTCTCAAGATATGAAGTATGAAGTACATGCCAAATATCGGCCCGAGAAAGGTCTCAAATCGTGAACCGAGTTATGCCAAGATATGAACTTTTTGATATCCCGAGAAGCAGTTTTAAGAGATTTTGTCCTTTAGCTAACTATTGATCAAATCGTCCTACTTTGCTTTTAGCCTAAATAAACTATCAAAATAGGTCCAAAAATGCATATTCATGATCATTCTAAGACAAAAATAAAATATAAGAGATACACCTAGGAATAAGGGAGTTTAAGCATTTAATTAAGCCATGTGTATGAGTGTTTGAATTGCTAACTTATAATAACAATGATCTCGTTTTTAAGCTTAGTTTGGGGAACGTGAAACTTGAGGGTGATAAATCTTCACAGCACCGAAGCCCTAATGTAAGTCCTCGGTCTCTTTGCAAGTTATTTCCATCCTTCTGTTTATTTTAAAAGTTTTAATTTCTCTTAGTATTTTCATTTTCGTTTAGTAGTATATTAATAAGGCCAAGGTTGATTGATTATGAGAAAAGTGTAAATTAACTTTGTCACTAAGCATTGCATGAGGGCATGGCAATGGTTAAGTGTAGGGGATTTGATAGGTGTGAAAACACCCATCCTTTTACCACTTATTTCTGGCTAAAACAAGACCAAAACACGTATTTAATATCATTTGTTTGGAATTATGCGTGGTTTTTATGTTTATTGTGTTTTCAGAGACAACCGGATGAATATTGAAGAAAACATGGGATTACACGGGTTTTATCGAGGAAAAAGACTCAAGACGAAGTATATTGTCCAAGAGATGCAGAAGATTTGAGGTCATTGTGCCTATTTGAAGATTTATCGAAGAATAAAGCCAAGGATGGAAGATTCATATATGTCGAAGAACTCGAGTCTATTAAACAAAAGATTATAAGACGAGTTGGAATTATTCACCGACACTTCTAAAATTCCAAAGTCAAAATCGGTTATTTAAAAGAAGCGTGAAGACCAAGGAAGAAAGAAGAAAAGAAGCCCAATACCAAAGCCCATACAAAAGCCCATACACACGCCTATATAAAGGCCTTACCTCACAAATTTTCACACACTTAGCTTAGCTAGTTTTTAGTTTTTCATTTCTCTAGTTTTAGAGAGAGAAAGTTCCAAACTTTCTCTCACTAAACTTTTTCTTTGTTTTTCATCTTTTAATTTATGCTTTCCTTAATCTTTGTACCTTGAATTTCATTAATCTCAATCAAGTTAAGCTTTTAATCTCTTTAATTTTCTTCTACTTTTCTTAGTTTATCCAAAATCTTTAATCCGATTATAATTTCATACGGTTCGTATTTGGCGAATGAGCTCGTGTTAAAAGTTTGATCTTTCTTGTTTCTCTCTAAGCTCTCACACGAATGGGTTAAAAGCTCTCCATGCTTATTACCCTATTCATTGTTTAAGCTTATTATTTTCAGGTCCCATGTAAGTTTTAGTCATTGAAAAGTTTTGTTTATTAAGTTTAAGGTTTCTTGTTTTCAAAAGTTGTCAAATTTAAGCTTTTTGAGTTATTTAAGTTTCGGATTGCTTAGCTTATTGCCTTTGCTTGTTGAGTTTTTTTTAGTTTCCACCAATTTCGGAACATATCTGCTTCCATCGCAACAAGAGGGTTTTTAACACATTCTGACGGATCTCTTGCTTGGTATCGCAATAACCCTTAAGGGTTTTACTTTGCGATAGGGTGTAATTCCCCCTATTCCGATCTGGGATTGCGATCGCGTATTGCGATAGCACATTCCGACGGGGTTTAGGTCCCTTTTCTAGTCGAAACTCTGGCCAATTTTTATTTACAACATTCCGATCAAGAACTTTCTGATAGCTACATTCCGACCGACTTTATTCCGATAGGACATCATTCCGATAGTTTTGATTTTGTGTATTCCGATGGTACCAAACATGGACATTCCGATGGGCATGAATTTGATATTCCGACAGCTTTGCAATTCTATATTCCGATAGACTAAGTTTTAAAGTTTTACAAAATTTAAAGTGTTAGTTTAATTAAGTTTTCAAGTTATTTTCTAATCTTTCCTTCACATTTTCAAGCATTCATTTTTAACTTGTCAATTTAGTTTAATCTCCCAAAGCTTTAATTTACTCAACGTCATTTACATTTAATTGTTTTTAGTTTAAAAATAGACAAACAAACCAACTCCTTTTTATTAACCAAGAACAAAGCATTCCACTTAGAGCCGAGATCAATTCGAGAGGATATCGAGACGAAAATTGAACCCATACAAAAGGCATGTTTAACGGGTAATGAATATTACTGCTTTCTTGATAGTTTCTCGGGTTATTTCCAAATACCCATCGATCCCCAAGATCAAGAGAAGACAACATTCACTTGTCCCTATGGCACATTTGCTTACAAAAGAATGCCTTTTGGCTTATGCAATGCCCCCGGGACTTTCCAAAGGTGCATGTTAGCCATCTTCCATGACATGGTTGAACAAACCATGGAAGTCTTCATGGATGATTTCTCGGTCTTTGGGGATTCCTTCTCTTCTTGCCTTGCCAATTTGGAACGTATGCTTAAGCGGTGCGAAGACACTCGCCTTGTTCTGAATTGGGAAAAATGCCATTTTATGGTAAAAGAAGGCATTGTGCTAGGACACAAAATCTCTAAAGCCGGTCTTGAAGTCGACCGTGCTAAAGTAGATGTCATAGCCAAATTACCTCCACCTTCAACCGTGAAGGGTGTGAGAAGCTTTCTGGGTCATGCGGGCTTCTATCGTCGATTCATTCAGGATTTCTCTAAAATCGCTCGCCCGATGACCCACCTCTTGGAAAAAGATACCCCTATTATCTTTTCCAAAGAGTGCCTTGAAGCCTTCAACTTGCTTAAGGATAAGCTTACTAAGGCACCCGTCTTGGTTACCCCTAATTGGGAGCTGCCTTTCGAGTTGATGTGCGATGCTAGCGACTTTGCTATTGGTGCGGTTTTGGGCCAAAGAGTGAATAAACACTTCCAGCCATTCCACTATGCTAGCAAGACAATGACGGGGGCTCAATTGCATTACACGACAACCGAAAAAGAGCTTTTAGCTGTTGTCTATGCTTTTGAGAAATTCCGCCCCTATCTTGTCCTTTCCACCACAATCGTATACACGGACCATTCCGCGTTGAAGTACTTGATGACAAAGCATGATTCTAAGCCAAGACTTCTTCGTTGGGTTTTACTCCTTCAAGAATTCAACATTGAAATTCGTGACAAGAAGGGAGCCGAAAACCTGGCCGCGGATCATCTGAGCAGACTTGAGGATCCATATGAAGGGGATCATCCGACCAAAGAGATCAATGATTCTTTCCCCCTTGAGACCTTAATGTCTATAAATCTCAATCTTGATGGCACCCCGTGGTTTGCGGACATTGCAAACTACTTAGCGGGTGGTGTTCTCATCCAAGGGTTAACATCCCAACAAAAAAAGAAGTTCTTGAACGATGTTAAGACTTACTTTTGGGATGACCCTTTTCTATTCAAACAATGCGCTGACTTGATTATTCGCCGATGTGTTGACGGACCGGCCGCTTTGGACATTCTCCAGGCTTGCCACAAAGGACCCACCGGTGGTCACTTTGGTCCCAACTACACTGCCAAAAAAGTGTTTGATTCGGGATTCTATTGGCCCACCATTTACCGTGATGCTCACGAGATGGTTAAACATTGTGATTCTTGCCAAAAACAAGGCAAGATCACACATAAAGATGAGATGCCTCAAAATTTCATACAAGAATGTGAAATCTTTAATGTATGGGGCATCGACTTTATGGGGCCATTCCCTTCTTCTAAAGGCAACAAATACATCCTTGTCGCTGTTGACTACGTTTCCAAATGGGTTGAAGCCAAGGCTTTACCCACTAACGACGCGAGGGTAGTTTGTAATTTCTTGAAACAACTGTTTGGTCGATTCGGTGTTCCTCGTGCTATTATCAGTGACCGCGGGACTCATTTTTGCAACGATCAATTTGCAAGAGTCATGGAAAAGTATGGTGTCAATCGCCGTCTTTCCACCGCTTATCATCCACAAACCAACGGTCAAGCCGAAATATCCAACCGTGGATTGAAGAGAATTTTGGAGCGTACTGTAGGAGAGCATCGCGCCGCGTGGGCCGATGATGATGCTTTGTGGGCTTTCCGTACTGCTTACAAGACCCCCATCGGCTGTACGCCTTATCATCTTGTGTCCGGGAAAGCTTGTGTTGGAAATACGTTTTACGTATTTATGAAGGATCGGTCGCTCCAACGATAATTATGTAACGGGCTCGTGATCCATTTAGTTTATGTATAGTCCATATAGCCCACATGTAGGGTGGGCTATATATATCCCCTCTTAGCATGTTAGGAGGGGTTGTTGATTGTCATTTCACTTAATCATTATTCCATTTTCAAAAAAAGAAAAAAAAAAAAAAAAAAAAAAAAAAAAAAAAAGAAAAAAAAATATATATATATTTTTTTTTTATTTTTTTTTTTATTTTTTTCTTTTTTTGAAAAAGGAATAATGATTAAGTGAAATGACAATCAACAACCCCTCCTAACATGCTAGGAGGGGATATATATAGCCCACCCTACATGTGGGCTATATGGACTATACATAAACTAAATGGATCACGAGCCCGTTACATAATTATCGTTGGAGCGACCGATCCTTCATAAATACGTAAAACGTATTTCCAACAATCTCCCCTTAAGGGAGGTCGCTCCAAGAAACAAAGTTCTAAATAGTCTATAACTCGTGATCTATGCTAACTAAGATGTGACCGAGACTTTATTGGGAAAAACGTATTTCCAACAGCTTGCCACCTCCCTATCGAGCTGGAACATAACGCATACTGGGCCTTGAAGTGGGCTAACTTCGACATCAACAAAGCCGGTGATTTTCGCAAGATTCAACTTAACGAGCTACAAGAATTGAGGAATCAAGCTTACGAGAACTCATTGATCTACAAGGAGAAGACCAAGATTATCCACGATGCTAAAATCAAGAACCGAGAGTTCCACATTGGTGATCAAGTCTTACTCTTTAACTCTCGTTTGAAGATCTTCTCGGGCAAGTTGAAGAGCCGCTGGTCTGGTCCATTCACCATCGCTAATGTCCTTCCCTATGGCACCATTGAGCTTTTTCAGCCAAATGGGCCCAACTTCAAGGTGAATGGCCAGCGTTTGAAATTGTACTTTGGTGAGGACATCTCTCAAGAGATGATTCCATCCCTTACCACGTTCCCCATGAACTAAATTTTGGGTCGAGTCAGGCTCGTGACTCGGTTATCAAAAACAAGCGCTCCTCGGGAGGCAGCCCAAGTATCTATCCTTTTATGTTTTAACCTCCTAAGTGTAGGAGGGCCTCTATAGGTGTTTGTATTTGCGTGGTGATGTGATTACAGGGATGAATGCACTCTTGGAACCTTTGAAGAACCGTGCTCCCGTGTTATCCGAAATCCGGTTCTATCTCTCAACTATCGTGATTCAATTTTCTTCATACTCACATTTGAAATTGATCACTTTAGTTGTCTCTTCCTTAACTTGAGTTAACCAACGTGCACAATGTCATAAGTGTAGGGGAGACTTTTCCCACATGCTTAAACATTGAGGACAATGTTTATCTTAAGTGTAGGGGGGACTTCTATCGAAGTTTTAAGTGGACTTTTCCATGAAAATGCCTTCATTTAACCGGAAAATCATATTTTTCAACATTTTTCAAATTTTTTATTAACTTTGGCCATTTAGTCGTAATTTTTAAATTTTTATCGTTTCTTTCGTATGTATATATCCCGCAATAAAGTCAAATTTTAATAAAGTGGTGTAGCTAGTTTAGAAGTCTTTGACATATTAGCCCCGTTGCGTTTATTTTGACTCAACCCGAATAGACTTATCCAAGTTTATTCTAGCTAGTATCCTTAACCATGTAGACCTTAAATGGTTTATTAGGCTAAGTATCCACGAGTCTCATTACTTGAGATTTTAAATTGTGAAGGACGAGAAATGATAGAGTCAATTATAAGTCGGTATTCTGGCACAAGCTCACTTGGTGTAATTATTTGCCTATTCTCCCATCACTTGCTAATAATTTATCTGCAATAAGTAAGGTCGTACGATTTGAAAAGTTACTTAGCTTCTAGCCCAAGATCGTTTAAAAGTTGCTCGGTAATGATAAGAGTTCATAGCCAAGGCATAACTTATGAAGCGGGGCGCGAAGATTGGCGAGTCCGAAAAGGCCCTAACAAGGCATGAGGATTCAATCTTATTGCTAAAGATCCAAGGTGATGTGAAAAGCATTATTCCCAAAGTCAATATGAAGGATCAAGACTCACGACGAAAAGCAATCAACTCCCGTAAAGATCATGGAGAAGTCTATCCGAAAAGACCCTAACAAGGTATGAGGATAAATAGATCCAAGTCCGAAAAGGAGGCGGATCGTTGTATCTCAAAATCCCAATTAGAGATTGAAGAAATAATCATGAAGTCGTGGTCAACAAAGTTGGAGTACCCCTCAAAAGTCTCCAAGTGAAGAAACTCTATTAACGATGAGAAGACCATTATCTCAAGCACGTCTCTCAATATATGAAGTATGAAGTACATGCCAAATATCGGCCCGGGAAATGTCTCAAATCGTGAACCGAGTTATGCCAAGATATGAACTTTTTGATATCCCGAGAAGCAGTTTTAAGAGATTTTGTCCTTTAGCTAACTATTGATCAAATCGTCCTACTTTGCTTTCAGCCTAAATAAACTATCGAAATAAGTCCAAAAATGCATCTTCATGATCATTCTAAGACAAAAATAAAATATAAGAGATACACCTAGGAATTGGGGAGTTTAAGCATATAATTAAGCCATGTGTGTAAGTGTTTGATTTACTAACTTATAATAACATTGATCTCGTTTCTAAGCTTAGTTTGGGGAACGTGAAACTTGAGGGTGATAAATCTTCGCAGCACCAAAGCCCTAATGTAAGTCCTTGATCTCTTTGCAAGTTATTCCCATGTAGCTATTTTCAAAAGAAAATGGTTTTCTATCCTTTTGTTTACTTTAAAGATTTTAATCTCTCTTAGTACTTTAATTTTTGTTTAGTAGTATTTTAATAAGGCCAAGGTTGATTGATTATGAGAAAAGTGTAAATTTGCTTTATCACTAAGCATTGCATGAGGGCATGGCAATGGTTAAGTGTAGGGGATTTGATAGGTGTGAAAACACCCATCCTTTTACCACTTAATTCTGGCTAAAATGAGACCAAAACACGTATTTAATATCACTTGTTTGGAATTATGCGTGGTTTTTGTGTTTATTATGTTTTCAGAGCCAACCGGATGAATATTGAAGAAAACATGGGATTGCACGGGTTTTATGGAAGAAAAAGACTCAAGACGAAGTCTATTGTCCAAGAGATGCAAAAGATTTGAAGTCACCGGGCCTATTTGACGATTTATCAAAGAAAAGGACCAAAGATGGAAGATTTACATAAGTCGAAGAAACTCAAGTCTATTAAACGAAGAAATTTAAAGACGAGTTGAATTTAATCGACGACAAATCCCGAATCAGAATCGAAAACGTCAAATTTTCTGAAAAGACGAGAAGACAAGAAGAACGGGAGAAAGCCCACTCACCAACCAAAGGGGACACCTATATAAAGGGTTCCCCTCACACTTTTCATCTAGTTTTTTGATTCCCTTCTTTTTCTCTTTTCTTGTTCGTAGTCATCACCAACACCACTAGGGTGTTTGGTGATTTTGATTATTGTTCTTCCAAATCTTGTAGTTTAATCTTGTCTTTTATTTGTTCAAAATTAATCATTAATACAAGTCTTCCTTTAATCTTTTCATTCATCTTGTTCTTCATCATATTTTTATTTCAAGTTTTAAAGTTCTTATTTATTTGAGTTTTGAACTTAAGAAGTTGTTGAATTTGTGTTTTTGTGATTGGGATTTGATCCCTGTAGTTGGTAGATGATTTGTGGTTAATTTGGTAAAACCTTTTTACTTATTTAGCTTGATTTTGGATTAAACCGCGTTTCCCTGTTTTTCTGAAAAAAGTATTGTTCTTGAGTTTCCCAGGTTCTGGATGAACCAAAACTTCCGGATGAACAAAAAGTTCCGGATGAACTAAAAGTTCCGTATGAACAAAATCTTCCGAATGAACTAAAAGTTCCGGATGAACAAAATCTTCCGAATGAGTTTTCTTTTCAAAAGTTCCGAGTCAGTTTAAAAGTTCCGGATGAATGTTCTTTACAAATCTTCCGAATAAACTTCCAAGCCAAAAGTTCCGAACCAACTTCCGGATCAAAAGTTCCGAGTGAACTTCCGGATCACCAACTTCCGAATCAATCTTCCGAACAAAGTTCCGGATCAACTTCCGAACAAAGTTCTGGGTAAAGTTCCGAGTGAAAGTTCTGAGTGAAAGTTCCGGGTGAAGTTCCTAGTGAAAGTTCCGGGTGAAGTTCCGAACGAAGTTCCGGATAAACTTCCGAATCAAGGTCAACTTCCGAATCAATTTTCTTTTGAATATTTTTAGTCTTACTTACTGTTTCTTCTTATTTACTGTTTCTTCATTTAAATTTTAATTTTAATTTTAATTCTAGTTTTATTAATTGTTATTAAATTAATTGCTTTTGATTTAAGTTTACATTTTCGTGCATTTAAACCTTTAGTAGAATAGAAAACCACTCCCCTTTTTAGTAACCAAGAACAATCATTCTACTTAGAACCGAGATCAATTCGAGAGGATTCCGAGAAACGAACTTTCAACAAGTAAAATCCATTGTATCAAATGGCGCCGCTGCCGGCTCTTCTCGTTAAGATCAACAGTTTTTTGTGAGAACTTGGATTTTGGGATCCGTTCCCCGGGAACGTTACTTTTTCATAAAAACTTTCAAAAACCCTAAAAAAATATAAAATTTTCAAAAATACAAAAAAATTAAAAAACCACAAAAACCAAAAATATTTTTGCTTTGTTTTTGCCTTGTTAGTTCTTTTGCAGGTGCATGCGTACACGATCAACGTCTTATCAAGAGCCCGAGCCTCTCGAAGACTTAGACATGGCCGGTGTACAAAACAATAACAATAACCCACCTCAAAACAATAATAATAATAACAACAACCCACCTTTCAACAACATGAATAATAACAACAACAATGAGCCTCTACCGGATAATCGCCCGATGATTGAACTTCTACAAGCTCATGTAGATGGCAACACTGATCCAATTGTTATACCAGCGATTACAGCCAACAATTTTGAGCTCAAATCCGGCTTTATCCAGATGGTCTCTGCTCAACCATTCTTGGGGCGTACCATTGATGATCCACATGACCACATCAAGAGATTCTTGCAACTCACCAATACGGTCAAATTCAATGGTGCTCCACAAGAGGTAATCCGTCTACAACTTTTTCCCTTTTCTTTAGAGGGACAAGCACGGCATTGGCTTGCTAAGGAACCGCCACAGAGTATTCTTTCGTGGACGGATTTGGAGACCAAGTTTATCAATTACTTTTTCCCACCCTCTCGTACTACCGCTTTGCGGAATGAAATTATCAATTTTGAACAAAAGTACGATGAGTCGTTTAGTGAATCTTGGGATCTTTTAAAGATCTTTTAAGAAAATGCCCACAACATGGCTTTACCAAAGTGCACCAAATTAACACTGTTTATAATGGTTTAAGCATGAATGACCAAGATTCACTAAACAGTGCTTCGGGGGGTAATCTTTTGGCTAAGACTTCCAATGCTGCTTGGGATATTGATAGGTGTGAAAACACCCATCCTTTTACCACTTATTTCTTGCTAAAACAAGACCAAAACATGTATTTAATGTCATTTGTTTGGAATTATGCGTGGTTTGTGTGTTTGTTGTGCTTTCAGAACCAACCGGATAAATATTGGAGAAAACATGGGATTGCACGGATTTTATCAAGGAAAAAGACTGAAGACGAAGTCTATTGTCCAAGAGATGCAAAAGATTTGAAGTCAATGGGCCTATTTGAAGATTTATCGAAGAAAAGGACCAAAGACGGAAGATTTACATGTGTCGAAGAAACTCAAGTCTATTAATCGAAGAAATTAAAAGATGAGTTGAATTTAATCGTCGATGAATCCCGAATCAGAATCGAAAATGTCAACTTTTCTGAAAAGACGAGAAGACAAGAAGAAAGGGAGAAAACCCACTCACCAACCAACCACTTAACCTATAAAAGGCACTCACCCTCAAAAATTCGGGAGTTCTAGTTTTCAGTTATTTCTTTTTCCTAGTTTTTAGGAACCATCTCCCTTAAGGAGTGGTTTTCATCTTGTTCAATTTCTTCTAATCTTGTAAGTTTGATCTTTCCATTTGTTTGTTGAATCTTAAATCATTAATACAAGTCTTCTTTTAATCTTTCCATCATCTTGTTCTTCATCATCTTTTTGATTCGTAGCTCTTAAGTTTTATTCTTTCGGTTTGATTGCCAAAAGTAAGTGGGTTTTGCGATTTAATTGTTTAGGATTCAAGCTTTCTATGAGTAAAATATTAGTGGTAAAATTGGTTTAAGTTTTGATCAAAAAACGTGGTGATTTTTGGTGTTGAATTCGTTCTCTGATTTCCCCTGTTCCTCGCTTCCCAGTTTCTGATCTTGCCCAGATTCCGAATAGGGAATCTGGGGTTGTGTCTATTCGGAATATTTCAATTATTCCGAGTAAGAGGTTATTTTTCTTGTTTATTCGGAATATCAGTTATTCCGAGTAAGGTTTCCTTTCAAGATTTTCCGAATAGGGTTTCTCAATAATATATTCCGAATAGCCCAAACTTTCCGAATAGGGCTTCTTCCAAATTATTCCGCATAAGACATTTTCCATTTATTCCGCATAGGGAATTTTCCATTTATTCCGCATAAGGCAGATTATTCCGAGTAAGGCACTTTTTCCGAGTAGAGTACTTTTTCCGCATAGCAGTATTATTCCGAGTAGAGCTTCTTTCAAATTATTCCGCATAGGTGAAACATTCCGCATAAAACATTTGTTCCGCATGGCCTTAATTATTCCGAGTAAGGGAAACATTCCGAGTAGAGCAGTATATTCCGCATAGCAAGAAACATTCCGAATAAGAGACTTCCAGTTTTATTCTTCATAAAGGTATTTTCTTACTGTTTCATTTAAATTCTGGATTTATTTTCATTTCCAGTTTCTAGTTTAATTTTATTATTACTTGCCTTTATCATTTTAGTAGATTTAGACCAAAGCTCCCCCTTTTTAGTCACCAAGTACAACTATTCCACTTTTGACCGTGATCGATTCGAGAAGATACCGAGAACGAAACAACGATATATATCAATTGGGTACGAGCAACGCAAAGAGAGATCTTGCAAGCAAAAACCTTTTTATTAACCAACCAAAATTCAGTTATTAAAATGGCGCCGTTGCCGGCTCTTTTCGTAAGGATCAACGGTTTCTTGTGAGAAAAATTGGATTTTGGGATCCGTTCTTTCGGGAACGTTATTTTCAAGCACAAAAATTTTCAAAAATCCATAAAAATATCAAATTTTCAAAAATACAAAAACATTAAAAAACCTATAAAAACCAAAAATATTTTCTCTTGCATTTTCTTTTTAGTGTATGCGTACTCGATCCACGTCTTATTCAGAGCCCGAGACTCTCGAACAATTAGACATGGCCGATGTACACAACAACAACAACAATATTCCACCCCCCCCCCCCCCCAACATAACAACAACAATAATAACCCACCCCACCAAAACATGAATAATCTACCTTTACCCGACTTACGCACCATGGAGGAGCTATGTCAACCCACGATGAACGGACGTGGAGGCCCGATTGCACCGATGCATGTCACGGCTCAGGAGTTTTCATTGAAGCATCACATGATCCAGCAAGTACAAACGAATCTATTTCGCGGAATTCCGGATGATGATGCCAACAAACACCTCGACAAATTCATAACCATTACCCAAAGCATGAAATCCCCTGGTGTTTCTATGGATGACCTTCGCCTTCAACTCTTTCCCCACTCGCTTTCTCACCATGCCGAAAAATGGTTTGACCGTCTTCCTAAGAATTCTATTCATACGTGGAACGACATGACTCAACGCTTTTTATCGCGCTACTTCCCACCATCCATGGTCACTAACCTCCGTAACCAAATCAGTGGATTTATGCAAGAGAATGATGAATCGCTTTTCGATGCTTGGGAACGTTACAATGATTTGATCGACCGCTGTCCTAATCACAATATGCTCCCCGTCACTCTCATTGACACCTTCTACAATGGTCTCACTTTTCGTGATCGTGACACGATCAATGCCGCCGCCGGTGGTACTTTTATGAAAAGGCGACCGGAAGAGTGTTGAGAGTTGATTGAAAACATGACTACTCACCATAAGAATTGGGATTCTTCCGCATCCTCAAGATCTAATCATAGAGTCAATGTTTCATCTACTTCTTCCACCACCAACTCGTCTGTTTTGGAACGTGCTATTCTTGATATTAACAAAAGTCTCCAAATTTTGACTTCTAACCAAACCCAACAAGCTAAAGCCGTTGCTATTTCTTGTGACACATGTGGTGGTCCTCATTCCTACAATGAGTGTCCTTCTACTCACGGAAATTATTCTGAAGACGTTAACGTAGCATATGGTACATATCCCACGGGAGGCTATCAAGCTCGTCCTCAAGGAGACCGTAGCTTGCTAAGTTATCGTTCCAACAACTATCTTGCTCCTCCCGGTTTCCCTCCTGCAAACCAAAACCAACAACAAAGCTATAACCGAAACAACCAATCCCAACCTCGTGCTCAAAATCAATATCCATCCCAAAGAAACACCTACCCAACTCAAGGAAATTCTCAAGCTTACCAAGCTCCACCTCTCAATCAACCGATGGCAGTGAATCCCGACGTCGAGTCGTTCATGAAGACTAATCGTGAGATGGTAACGAATCTTCAGAGTCAATTTGTCAATTTGAAGAATGACATGGTGAAACAAGGGAGCGATATTCGAGCCGAGCTACGGAATGATATGGCCAAACACAGCGATGCTATTAATGCCAACATGCAAAACTCTTTTAATAATCAAGTTGTTCACCTTCGTGATATGATTGGTTCGCTCATTCAAGGTAATCAACCCTCTTCTTCGGGTACTCTTCCGAGTAATACCGTTGCGAATCCAAGAGGGGAGATGAAAGCAATCACCACTCGTAGTGGAAAAGGTTATATGGAACCCGAGCTTCCTACACCTCCACCCGTGATTGTGAACAAGGAAACCGAGCAACTTTCCTCACCTCCTTCACCTTCTATCCCCATTTCCCCACCACCCGTGATTGTGAGTGATCCTATTCCCTTAAAGCCTTCTTCTTCATCCAATATCCCTTATCCTTCAAGGTTGAGGAAAGAGAAGCAAAAGAGCAAGGATGATATTCAGGTTTCCAACTTTCTAAAAATGTTTAAACAATTGAATTTTAACATCTCCTTTGCCGAGGCTCTCGCTCACATGCCCAAATATGCTAAGATGTTTAAAGATCTTCTAAGTGATAAAGAAAAGCTTCTTGACATTGCTTAGACCCAACTTAATGAGAACTGCTCCGCAGTGCTCTTAAGGAAATTGCCTACCAAACTTGGTGATCCGGGTCGCTTCTTGATTCCTTGCAACTTCCCGGGAGTAGAGAATTGCATGGCCCTAGCCGATCTAGGTGCCAGTATACTTAATGCCTTTAAGTGTTTGGAAGCAATTATCTCTCCCCGAGCTAGTCCCCACTAAAATGACTTTGGAATTAGCCAACCGTACGGTTGCTTATCCAGTGGGGATAGCCGAAGATGTCTTTGTTGGCGTTGATAAATTCACCTTCCCGGCAGATTTTGTCGTCGTTGACTACGAGATGGACCCTCGTGTTCCATTAATCGTTGGACGTCCATTCCTGAGGACCGGTCGCACTCTCATTGATGTAGCCGCAGGCGAATTAATCATGAGAGTTGGTGACGATCAAATTGTCTTCAACATGGGTAAGATTTCTAAGCAACCTTATTCATATGAGAGTGTTAATGCTATTGATGTTCTCGATGAGGCTTGTGAAGAACATTTTCATGATGCTTGCAAAAGTACTCTTTCTTCTCTACCCAATGTTGAGACCGTTGCCTCAATTGCTCCAGCATTGACTCCTTTTGGAGAAAGTGACTTGGATGACTTCGAAGCTAGCTTGGGTCCTCTTGATATTAAGTATGATAATTTGTCCACCAATTGGGATGAAGACATTAGTACTATTGAGAGACTTCTCAATGAGGACCCATTGTCTCCTCCTACTCCTAAAGAGGTGACTAATGATGATCCATCGTTAGTTTCACCATCTACCGAGGATCCTCCTACTCTCGAGCTTAAGGACCTACCGCCTCATCTTGAGTACGTTTTCCTAGAAGACGACGAGAAGCTACCGGTCATCATCGCAAAGGATCTGAAAGAAGACGAAAAAGCCCGACTTGTCGCTGTGTTGAAGAAGCATAAAAGAGCTATCGCTTGGAAAATCTCTGACATCCGTGGAATTGATCCTCATTTCTGCACACATAAAATTCTCATGGAGGACGACTTTAAGCCCACAATTCAAAGCCAAAGAAGGGTGAATCCTAAAATCTATGACGTCATCAAAAAAGAGGTTATCAAACTTCTTGATGCGGGTATGATTTACCCTATTTCGGATTCACCATGGGTTAGTCCAGTCCATTGTGTGCCTAAGAAAGGCGGAATTACCGTTGTGCCCAATGCAAACAACGAGTTAATTCCTACCCGTCTCGTTACTGGGTGGAGAGATTGTATAGACTACCGCAAACTCAATGATGCCACGAGAAAGGATCATTTCCCTCTACCTTTTATGGACCAAATGCTTGAACGTCTAGCGGGTAATGAATATTACTGCTTTCTGGATGGTTTCTCGGGTTATTTTCAAATACCCATCGATCCCCAAGATCAAGAGAAAACAAAATTCACTTGTCCCTATGGCACATTTACTTACAAAAGGATGCCTTTTGGCTTATGCAATGCCCCCGGGACTTTCCAAAGGTGCATGTTGGCTATCTTCCATGACATGGTTGAGCAAACCATGGAAGTCTTCATGGATGATTTCTTGGTCTTCGAGGATTCTTTCTCTTCTTGCCTTGCCAATTTGGAACGTATGCTTAAGCGGTGCGAAGACACTCGCCTTGTTCTGAATTGGGAAAAATGCCACTTTATGGTAAAAGAAGGCATTGTGCTAGGACACAAAATCTCTAAGGCCGCTCTTGAATTCGACCGTGCTAAAGTTGATGTCATAGCCAAATTACCTCCACCTTCAACCGTGAAGGGTGTGAGAAGTTTTATGGGTCATGCGGGCTTCTATCGTCGATTCATTCAGGATTTATCTAAAATCGCTCGCCCGATGACCCACCTCTTGGAAAAAGATACTCCTTTTATCTTTTCTAAAGAGTGTCTCGAAGCCTTCAATCTTCTCAAGGATAAGCTAACTAAGGCACCGGTCTTGGTCACCCCTAATTGGGAGCTGCCTTTTGAATTGATGTGCGATGCTAGCGACTTTGCTATTGGTGCGGTTTTGGGCCAAAGAGTGAATAAACACTTCCAACCAATCCACTATGCTAGCAAAACAATGACGGGGGCTCAATTGCATTATACAACGACCGAAAAAGAGCTTTTAGCTGTTGTCTATGCTTTTGAAAAATTCCGCCCCTATCTTGTTTTATCCACCACCATCGTATACACGGACCATTCCGCGTTGAAGTACTTGATGACTAACAACGATTCTAAGCCAAGACTTCTTCGTTGGGTTTTACTCCTTCAAGAATTCAACATTGAAATTCGTGACAAGAAGGGAGCCGAAAACCTGGCCGCGGATCATCTGAGTCGACTTGAGGAACCATATCAAGGGGATCATCCGAACAAAGAGATCAATGACTCTTTCCCCCTTGAGACCTTAATGTCTATAAATCTCAATCTTGATGGCACCCCGTGGTTTGCCGATATTGCAAACTACTTAGCGGGTGGTGTTCTCATCCAAGGGTTAACATCCCAACAAAAGAAGAAGTTCTTGAACGATGTTAAGACTTACTTTTGGGATGACCCTTTTCTATTCAAACAATGCACTGACTTGATTATTCGCCGATGTGTTGACGAACCAGCCGCTTTGGACATTCTCCAGGCTTGCCACAAAGGACCCACCGGTGGTCACTTTGGTCCCAACTACACCGCCAAAAAAGTATTTGACTCGGGATTCTATTGGCCCACCATTTATCGTGATGCTCACGAGATGGTTAAACATTGTGATGCTTGCCAAAAACAAGGCAAGATCACACATAAAGATGAGATGCCTCAAAATTTCATACAAGAGTGTGAAATCTTTGATGTATGGGGCATCGACTTTATGGGGCCATTCCCGTCTTCTAAAGGCAACAAATACATCCTTGTCGCTGTCGACTACGTTTCTAAATGGGTTGAAGCCAAAGCTTTACCCACTAACGACGCGAGAGTGGTTTGTAATTTCTTGAAACAACTGTTTGCTCGTTTCGGTGTTCCTCGTGCTATTATCAGTGACCGCGGGACTCATTTTTGCAACGATCAATTTGCAAGAGTCATGGCTAAGTATGGTGTCAATCACCGTCTTTCCACCGCTTATCATCCTCAAACCAACGGTCAAGCCGAGATATCCAACCGTGGATTGAAGGGAATTTTGGAACGTACTGTGGGAGAGCATCGTGCCTCGTGGGCCGATAAACTTGATGATGCTCTGTGGGCTTTCTGTACCGCCTATAAGACGCCGATTGGTTGTACACCTTATCGTCTTGTGTACGGGAAAGCCTGCCACCTCCCCATCGAGCTGGAACATAAGGCATACTGGGCCTTGAAGTGGGCTAACTTCGACATCAACAAAGCCGGTGATTTTCGAAAGATTCAACTCAACGAGCTACAAGAATTGAGGAATCAAGCTTACGAGAACTCATTGATTTACAAGGAGAAGACCAAGATTATCCACGATGCTAAAATCAAGAACCGAGAGTTCAACGTTGGTGATCAAGTCTTACTCTTTAACTCTCGGTTGAAGATCTTCTCAGGCAAGTTGAAGAGCCGCTGGTCTGGTCCATTCACCATCGCCAATGTCTTTCCCTATGGTACCATTGAGCTTTCTCAGCCAAATGGGCCCAACTTCAAGGTGAATGGCCAGCGTTTGAAATTGTACTTTGGTGAGGACATCTCTCAGGAGATGATTCCATCCCTCACCACGTTTCCCTTGAATTAGTTCGGGACCGAGTCAGGCTCGCGACTCGGTAAACAAAAACAAGCGCTCCTCGGGAGGCAGCCCGAGTATCTATCCCCCTTTCCTGTTTTTCATCATAAGTGTAGGGGGAGCTATATAGGTTGCTTGTTTTTGGATGGTGATGTGATTACAGGGATTATTGCACTCTTGGAATCTTTGAAGAACCGTGCTCCCATGTTATCCACAATACTGGTTCTATCTCTCCACTATCGTGATTCAATTATCTTCATATTCACATTTGAAATTGATCACTTTAGTCGTCTCTTCCTTAGCTTGAGTTAACCAACGTGCACAATGTCATAAGTGTAGGGGAGATTTTTCCCACATGCTTAAACATTGAGGACAATGTTTATCTTAAGTGTAGGGGGGACTTCTATCGAAGTTTTAAGTGGACTTTTCCATGAAAATGCCTTCATTTAACCAGAAAATCCTGTTTTTCAACATTTTTCAATTTTTTTTATTAACTTTGGCCATTTAGTCGTAATTTTTAAATTTTTATTTTGCTTTCATATGTATATATTCCGCAATAAATTCAAAAAAATTAATAAAATAGTTTTAGCAAGTTTAGATATCTTAGATATATTAGGCCTGTTGTGAATATTTTGACTCAACCCGAATAGACTTATCCAAGTTATTCTAGCTAGTATCCTTAACCAGGTAGACCTTAATTGGTTTATTAGGCTAAGTGTCCACGGGTCTCATTATTTGAGATTTTAAACTGTGGAGGACGAGAAATGATAGAGTCAATTATAAGTCGGTATTCTTGCGCAAGCTCACTTGGTGTAATTATTTGCCTATTCTCCCATCACTTGCTAATAACTTATCTGCAATAAGTAAGGTCGTACGATTTGAAAAGTTACTTAGCTTCTAGCCCAAGATCGTTTAAAAGTTGCTCGGTAATGACGAGAGTTCATAGCCAAGGCATAACTTATGAAGCGGGGTGTGAAGATTGGCGAGTCCGAAAAGGCCCTAACAAGGCATGAGGATTCAATTTTATTGCTGAAGATCCAAAAGTGATGTGAAAAGCATTATTCCCAAAGTCAATATGAAGGATCAAGACTCACGACGAAAAGCAATCAACTCCCATCAAGATCATGGAGAAGTCTATCCGAAAAGACCCTAACAAGGTATGAGGATAAATAGATCCAAGTCCGAAAAGGAGGCGGATCGTTGTATCTCAAAATCCCAAATAGAGATTGAAGAAATAATCATGAAGTCGTGGTCAACAAAGTTGGAGTACTCCTCAAAAGTCTCCAAAGTGAAGAAACTCTATGATGAAGAGAAGACCATTATCTCAAGAACGTCTCTCAAGATATGAAGTATGAAGTACATGCCAAATATCGGCCTGAGAAAGGTCTCAAATCGTGAACCAAGTTATGCCAAGATATGAACTTTTTGATAACCCGAGAAGCAGTTTTAAGAGATTTTGTCCTTTAGCTAACTATTGATCAAATCGTCCTACTTTGCTTTCAGCCTAAATAAACTATCGAAATAAGTCTAAAAATGCATCTTCATGATCATTCTAAGACAAAAATAAAATATAAGAGATACACCTAGGAATAAGGGAGTTTAAGCATTTAATTAAGCCATGTGTGTAAGTGTTTGAATTGCTAACTTATAATAACAATGATCTCGTTTTTAAGCTTAGTTTGGGGAACGTGAAACTTGAGGGTGATAAATCTTCGCAGCACCAAAGCCCTAATGTAAGTCCTCGATCTCTTTACAAGTTATTTCCACATAGCTATGTTCTATCCTTTTGTTGACTTTAAAAGTTTTAATTTCTCTTAGTGCTTTAATTTTTGTTTAGTAGTATTTGAATAAGGCCAAGGTTGATTAATTATGAGAAAAGTGTAAAGTTGCTTTATCACTAAGCATTGCATGAGGGCATGGCAATGGTTAAGTGTAGGGGATTTGATAGGTGTGAAAACACCCATCCTTTTACCACTTATTTCTTGCTAAAACAAGACCAAAACACGTATTTAATGTCATTTGTTTGGAATTATGCGTGGTTTGTGTGTTTGTTGTGCTTTCAGAACCAACCGGATAAATATTGGAGAAAACATGGGATTGCACGGATTTTATCAAGGAAAAAGACTGAAGACGAAGTCTATTGTCCAAGAGATGCAAAAGATTTGAAGTCAATGGGCCTATTTGAAGATTTATCGAAGAAAAGGACCAAAGACGGAAGATTTACATGTGTCGAAGAAACTCAAGTCTATTAATCGAAGAAATTAAAAGACGAGTTGAATTTAATCGTCGACGAATCCCGAATCAGAATCGAAAATGTCAAATTTTCTGAAAAGACGAGAAGACAAGAAGAAAGGGAGAAAACCCACTCACCAACCAACCACTTAACCTATAAAAGGCACTCACCCTCAAAAATTCGGGAGTTCTAGTTTTCAGTTATTTCTTTTTCCTAGTTTTTAGGAACCATCTCCCTTAAGGAGTGGTTTTCATCTTGTTCAATTTCTTCCAATCTTGTAAGTTTGATCTTTCCATTTGTTTGTTGAATCTTAAATCATTAATACAAGTCTTCTTTTAATCTTTCCATCATCTTGTTCTTCATCATCTTTTTGATTCGTAGCTCTTAAGTCTTATTCTTTCGGTTTGATTGCCAAAAGTAAGTGGGTTTTGCGATTTAATTGTTTAGGATTCAAGCTTTCTATGAGTAAAAGATTAGTGGTAAAATTGGTTTAAGTTTTGATCAAAAAACTTGGTGATTTTTGGTGTTGAATTCGTTCTCTGATTTCCCCTGTTCCTCGCTTCCCAGTTTCTGATCTTGCCCAGATTCCGAATAGGGAATCTGGGGTTGTGTCTATTCGGAATATTTCAATTATTCCGAGTAAGAGGTTATTTTTCTTATTTATTCGGAATATCAGTTATTCCGAGTAAGGTTTCCTTTCAAGATTTTCCAAATAGGGTTTCTCAATAATATATTCCGAATAGCCCAAACTTTCCGAATAGGGCTTCTTCCAAATTATTCCGCATAAGGCATTTTCCATTTATTCCGCATAGGGAATTTTCCATTTATTCCGCATAAGGCAGATTATTCCAAGTAAGGCACTTTTTCCGAGTAGAGTACTTTTTCCGCATAGCAGTATTATTCCGAGTAGAGCTTCTTTCAAATTATTCCGCATAGGTGAAACATTCCGCATAAGACATTTGTTCCGCATGGCCTTAATTATTCCGAGTAAGGGAAACATTCCGAGTAGAGCAGTATATTCCGCATAGCAAGAAACATTCCGAATAAGAGACTTCCAGTTTTATTCTTCATAGAGGTATTTTCTTACTGTTTCATTTAAATTCTGGATTTATTTTCATTTCTAGTTTCTAGTTTAAATTTATTATTACTTTCCTTTATCATTTTAGTAGATTTAGACCAAAGCTCCCCCTTTTTAGTCACCAAGTACAACTATTCCACTTTTGACCGTGATCGATTCGAGAAGATACCGAGAACGAAACAACGATATATATCAATTGGGTACGAGCAACGCAAAGAGAGATCTTGCAAGCAAAAACCTTTTTATTAACCAACCAAAAGTCAGTTATTAGATATCATTGAGAATAAGTCTCGTGTGCAAACCAAGAGTGTTCGGACCAATGTTGCTAGTGCTAGTACTAGTGACAGCGATAAGCGACTTGACAATATCACTACGCTTCTTGAATCGCTCGCTACCCAAACCGCCAGCAACACCAACAGCATCAACGCTAGAAACGCTAAAGACGCTCAAGTCAATGCTGTTAGCCAACCATGCGAGATATGCGGGGGTCCTCACTCTTACACCACTTGTACTGCCTCCCAAGACTACCCTTCTGAAAATGTGAATGCAGCTTATGGCACCTATCCTCAACCCGCTTATCAAGCTCGACCTCAAGGTGACCGTAACTTGCTTAGCTACCGCTCCAACAACTATCTCTCACCACCTGGTTTTCCTCCTACCAACCCAAACCAACAACAAAACCTCAACCGCCCTCCTCAACAACAACAACAATCTCGTGGACCATACATCCCACCTCACAAACAACCACCTCCACCTCAAAGAAACAACCAAGTTTACCAGCAACCTGCTTATCAACCACCCGCATACAATGCTCCTCCCAACCAATCCACAGCTTTACACCAAGAAGTGGAAACCTACATGAGGACTAACGATGTGATCGTGGGAAATCTTCAGCGGGAAGTGCTCAACTTAAAAGCAGACCTGGTAAAACAAGGGAACGATCTGAGAGCTGATATGCGAAACACTTTGGATAGTCAAACGAATGACTTAAAGAACACGATGGCTAGTTTCTTCCAAGGTAATCAACCCTCTTCTTCGGGTACTCTTCCGAGTAACACCGTTGCGAATCCAAGAGGGGAGATGAAGGCAATCACTACTCGCAGTGGCAAAGGTACAAAGGAACCCGAGTGTCCTATACCTCCACCGGTGGTTGTGACTAAGGAGAACGAGTCACCTGCTCCTATTCCTCATCCTTCTACTTCCCCAATTTCTCCACCTCCTTCACCTCCTACCCCCATTTCCCCACCACCCGTGGTTGTGAGTGACCCTATTCCCCTAAAGCCTTCTTCTTCATCCAATATACCTTATCCTTCAAGGTTGAGGAAAGAGAAGCAAAAGAGCAAGGATGATATTCAAGTTTCAAACTTTCTCAAAATGTTTAAACAATTGAATTTTAACATCTCCTTTGCCGAGGCTCTCGCTCACATGCCCAAATACGCTAAAATGTTTAAAGATCTTCTAAGTGACAAGGAGAAGCTTCTTGACATTTCTCAGACCCAACTTAATGAGAATTGCTCCGCTGTTCTCTTAAGGAAATTGCCAACTAAGCTTGGTGATCCGGGTCGTTTCTTAATCCCTTGCAATTTCCCGGGAGTAGAGAATTGCATGGCCCTAGCCGATCTAGGTGCCAGTATCAACTTAATGCCCTTAAGCGTTTGGAAGCAATTATCTCTCCCTGAGCTAGTCCCCACCAAAATGACTTTGGAATTAGCTAACCGTACGATTGCTTATCCAGTGGGGATAGCCGAAGACGTCTTTGTAGGAGTCGACAAATTCACTTTTCCTGCTGATTTCGTCGTCGTTGACTACGACATGGACCCTCGTGTGCCATTGATCGTTGGTCGTCCATTCCTAAGGACCGGTCGCACTCTAATCGATGTTGAAGCCGGTGAGCTTATCATGAGAGTGGGTGACGATAAAATCGTGGATTGAAAAGAATTTTGGAACGTACTGTGGGAGAGCATCGCGCCGCATGGGCCGATAAGTTAGATGATGCTCTGTGGGCTTTCCGTACTGCTTACAAGACCCCGATCGGCTGTACGCCCTATCGTCTTGTGTACGGGAAAGCTTGCCACCTCCCTATCGAGCTAGAACATAAGGCATACTGGGCCTTGAAGTGGGCTAACTTCGACATCAACAAAGCCGGTGATTTTCGCAAGATTCAACTCAACGAGCTACAAGAATTGAGGAATCAAGCTTACGAGAACTCATTGATATACAAGGAGAAGACCAAGATGATCCACGATGCTAAAATCAAGAACCGAGAGTTCCACGTTGGTGATCAAGTCTTACTCTTTAACTCTCGGTTGAAGATCTTCTCAGGCAAGTTGAAGAGCCGCTGGTCTGGTCCATTCACCATCGCCAATGTTTTTCCCTATGGCACCATTGAGCTTTCTCAGCCAAATGGGCCCAACTTCAAGGTGAATGGCCAGCGTTTGAAATTGTACTTTGGTGAGGACATCTCTCATGAGATGATTCCATCCCTCACCATGTTCCCCATGAACTAATTTTGGGTCGAGTCAGGCTCGTGACTCGGTTATAAAAAACAAGCGCTCCTCGGGAGGCAACCCGAGTATCTATCCTTTTATGTTTTAACCTCCTAAGTGTAGGGGGACCTGTATAGGTGTTTGTATTTGTGTGGTGATGTGATTACAGGGATGAATGCACTCTTGGAATCTTTGAAGAACCGTGCTCCCGTGTTATCCGAAATCCGGTTCTATCTCTCAACTATCGTGATTCAATTTGAAATTGATCACTTTAGTCGTCTCTTCCTTAACTTGAGTTAACCAACGTGCACAATGTCATAAGTGTAGGGGAGACTTTTCCCACATGCTTAAACATTGAGGACAATGTTCATCTTAAGTGTAGGGGGGACTTCTATCGAAGTTTTAAGTGGACTTTTCCATGAAAATGCCTTCATTTAACCGGAAAATCATCTTTTTCAACATTTTTCAAATTTTTAATTAGCTGTGGCCATTTAGTCGTAATTTTTAAATTTTTATCGTTGCTTTCATATGTATATATCCCGCAATAAAGTCAAATATTAATAAAGTGGTGTAGCTAGTTTAGAAATCTTTGACATATTAGGCCCGTTGCGTTTATTTTGACTCAACCCGAATAGACTTATCCAAGTATATTCTAGCTAGTATCCTAAACCATGTAGACCTTAATTGGTTTATTAGGCTAAGTATCCACGAGTCTCATTACTTGAGATTTTAAATTGTGGAGGACGAGAAATGATAGAGTCAATTATAAGTCAGTATTCTTGCACAAGCTCACTTGGTGTAATTATTTGCCTATTCTCCCATCACTTGCTAATAATTTATCTGCAATAAGTAAGTTCGTACGATTTGAAAGGTTACTTAGCTTCTAGCCCAAGATCGTTTAAAAGTTGCTCGGTAATGATAAGAGTTCATAGCCAAGGCATAACTTATGAAGCGGGGCGCGAAGATTGGCGAGTCCGAAAAGGCCCTAACAAGGCATGAGGATTCCATTTTATTGCTGAAGATCCAAAGTGATGTGAAAAGCATTATTCCCAAAGTCAATATGAAGGATCAAGACTCACGACGAAAAGCAATCAACTCCCGTAAAGATCATGGAGAAGTCTATCCGAAAAGACCCTAACAAGGTATGAGGATAAATAGATCCAAGTCCGAAAAGGAGGCGGATCGTTGTATCTCGAAATCCCAAATAGAGATTGAAGAAATAATCATGAAGTCGTGGTCAACAAAGTTGGAGTACCCCTCAAAAGTCTCCAAGTGAAGAAACTCTATGAACGATGAGAAGACCATTATCTCAAGCACGTCTCTCAAGATATGAAGTATGAAGTACATGCCAAATATCGGCCCGAGAAAGGTCTCAAATCGTGAACCGAGTTATGCCAAGATATGAACTTTTTGATATCCCGAGAAGCAGTTTTAAGAGATTTTGTCCTTTAGCTAACTATTGATCAAATCGTCCTACTTTGCTTTTAGCCTAAATAAACTATCAAAATAGGTCCAAAAATGAATATTCATGATCATTCTAAGACAAAAATAAAATATAAGAGATACACCTAGGAATAAGGGAGTTTAAGCATTTAATTAAGCCATGTGTGTGAGTGTTTGAATTGCTAACTTATAATAACAATGATCTCGTTTTTAAGCTTAGTTTGGGGAACATGAAACTTGAGGGTGATAAATCTTCGCAGCACCG
Organism: Glebionis coronaria; assembly: GCA_025667525.1. Taxonomy (NCBI): domain Eukaryota; kingdom Viridiplantae; phylum Streptophyta; class Magnoliopsida; order Asterales; family Asteraceae; genus Glebionis; species Glebionis coronaria. Next base: position 24,757,939 of record CM046880.1, read on the forward strand.
AAGCCCTAATGTAAGTCCTCGGTCTCTTTGCAAGTTATTTCCATCCTTCTGTTTATTTTAAAAGTTTTAATTTCTCTTAGTATTTTCATTTTCGTTTAGTAGTATATTAATAAGGCCAAGGTTGATTGATTATGAGAAAAGTGTAAATTAACTTTGTCACTAAGCATTGCATGAGGGCATGGCAATGGTTAAGTGTAGGGGATTTGATAGGTGTGAAAACACCCATCCTTTTACCACTTATTTCTGGCTAAAACAAGACCAAAACACGTATTTAATATCATTTGTTTGGAATTATGCGTGGTTTTTGTGTTTATTGTGTTTTCAGAGACAACCGGATGAATATTGAAGAAAACATGGGATTACACGGGTTTTATCGTGGAAAAAGACTCAAGACGAAGTATATTGTCCAAGAGATGCAGAAGATTTGAGGTCATTGTGCCTATTTGAAGATTTATCGAAGAATAGAGCCAAGGATGGAAGATTCATATATGTCGAAGAACTCGAGTCTATTAAACAAAAGATTATAAGACGAGTTGGAATTATTCACCGACACTTCTAAAAATCCAAAGTCTAAATCGGTTATTTAAAAGAAGCGTGAAGACCAAGGAAGAAAGAAGAAAAGAAGCCCAATACCAAAGCCCATACAAAAGCCCATACACACGCCTATATAAAGGCCTTACCTCACAAATTTTCACACACTTAGCTTAGCTAGTTTTTAGTTTTTCATTTCTCTAGTTTTAGAGAGAGAAAGTTCCAAACTTTCTCTCACTAAACTTTTTCTTTGTTTTTCATCTTTTAATTTATGCTTTCCTTAATCTTTGTACCTTGAATTTCATTAATCTCAATCAAGTTAAGCTTTTAATCTCTTAATTTTCTTCTACTTTTCTTAGTTTATCCAAAATCTTTAATCCGATTATAATTTCATACGGTTTGTATTTGGCGAATGAGCTCGTGTTAAAAGTTTGATCTTTCTTGTTTCTCTCTAAGCTCTCACACGAATGGGTTAAAAGCTCTCCATGCTTATTACCCTATTCATTTTTTAAGCTTATTATTTTCAGGTCCCATGTAAGTTTTAGTCATTGAAAAGTTTTGTTTATTAAGTTTAAGGTTTCTTGTTTTCAAAAGTTGTCAAATTTAAGCTTTTTGAGTTATTTAAGTTTCGGATTGCTTAGCTTATTGCCTTTGCTTGTTGAGTTTTTTTTAGTTTCCACCAATTTCGGAACATATCTGCTTCCATCGCAACAAGAGGGTTTTTAACACATTCTGACGGATCTCTTGCTTGGTATCGCAATAACCCTTAAGGGTTTTACTTTGCGATAGGGTGTAATTCCCCCTATTCCGATCTGGGATTGCGATCGCGTATTGCGATCGCACATTCCGACGGGGTTTAGGTCCCTTTTCTAGTCGAAACTCTGGCCAATTTTTATTTACAACATTCCGATCAAGAACTTTCTGATAGCTACATTCCGACCGACTTCATTCCGATAGGACATCATTCCGATAGTTTTGATTTTGTGTATTCCGATGGTACCAAACATGGACATTCTGATGGGCATGAATTTGATATTCCGACAGCTTTGCAATTCTATATTCCGATAGACTAAGTTTTAAAGTTTTACAAAATTTAAAGTGTTAGTTTAATTAAGTTTTCAAGTTATTTTCTAATCTTTCCTTCACATTTTCAAGCATTCATTTTTAACTTGTCAATTTAGTTTAATCTCCCAAAGCTTTAATTTACTCAACGTCATTTAAATTTAATTGTTTTTAGTTTAAAAATAGACAAACAAACCAACTCCTTTTTATTAACCAAGAACAAATCATTCCACTTAGAGCCGAGATCAATTCGAGAGGATATCGAGACGAAAATTGAACCCATACAAAAGGCATGTTTAGCGGGTAATGAATATTACTGCTTTCTTGATGGTTTCTCGGGTTATTTCCAAATACCCATCGATCCCCAAGATCAAGAGAAGACAACATTCACTTGTCCCTATGGCACATTTGCTTACAAAAGAATGCCTTTTGGCTTATGCAATGCCCCCGGGACTTTCCAAAGGTGCATGTTAGCCATCTTCCATGACATGGTTGAACAAACCATGGAAGTCTTCATGGATGATTTCTCGGTCTTTGGGTATTCCTTCTCTTCTTGCCTTGCCAATTTGGAACGTATGCTTAAGCGGTGCGAAGACACTCGCCTTGTTCTGAATTGGGAAAAATGCCATTTTATGGTAAAAGAAGGCATTGTGCTAGGACACAAAATCTCTAAAGCCGGTCTTGAAGTCGACCGTGCTAAAGTAGATGTCATAGCCAAATTACCTCCACCTTCAACCGTGAAGGGTGTGAGAAGCTTTCTGGGTCATGCGGGCTTCTATCGTCGATTCATTCAGGATTTCTCTAAAATCGCTCGCCCGATGACCCACCTCTTGGAAAAAGATACCCCTTTTATCTTTTCCAAAGAGTGCCTTGAAGCCTTCAACTTGCTTAAGGATAAGCTTACTAAGGCACCCGTCTTTGTTACCCCTAATTGGGAGCTGCCTTTCGAGTTGATGTGCGATGCTAGCGACTTTGCTATTGGTGCGGTTTTGGGCCAAAGAGTGAATAAACACTTCCAACCAATCCACTATGCTAGCAAGACAATGACGGGGGCTCAATTGCATTACACGACAACCGAAAAAGAGCTTTTAGCTGTTATCTATGCTTTTGAGAAATTCCGCCCCTATCTTGTCCTTTCCACCACAATCGTATACACGGACCATTCCGCGTTGAAGTACTTGATGACAAAGCATGATTCTAAGCCAAGACTTCTTCGCTGGGTTTTACTCCTTCAAGAATTCAACATTGAAATTCGTGACAAGAAGGGAGCCGAAAACCTGGCCGCGGATCATCTGAGCAGACTTGAGGATCCATATCAAGGGGATCATCCGACCAAAGAGATCAATGATTCTTTCCCCCTTGAGACCTTAATGTCTATAAATCTCAATCTTGATGGCACCCCGTGGTTTGCGGACATTGCAAACTACTTAGCGGGTGGTGTTCTCATCCAAGGGTTAACATCCCAACAAAAAAAGAAGTTCTTGAACGATGTTAAGACTTACTTTTGGGATGACCCTTTTCTATTCAAACAATGCGCTGACTTGATTATTCGCCGATGTGTTGACGGACCGGCCGCTTTGGACATTCTCCAGGCTTGCCACAAAGGACCCACCGGTGGTCACTTTGGTCCCAACTACACTGCCAAAAAAGTGTTTGATTCGGGATTCTATTGGCCCACCATTTACCGTGATGCTCACGAGATGGTTAAACATTGTGATTCTTGCCAAAAACAAGGCAAGATCACACATAAAGATGAGATGCCTCAAAATTTCATACAAGAATGTGAAATCTTTGATGTATGGGGCATCGACTTTATGGGGCCATTCCCTTCTTCTAAAGGCAACAAATACATCCTTGTCGCTGTTGACTACGTTTCCAAATGGGTTGAAGCCAAGGCTTTACCCACTAACGACGCGAGGGTGGTTTGTAATTTCTTGAAACAACTGTTTGCTCGATTCGGTGTTCCTCGTGCTATTATCAGTGACCGCGGGACTCATTTTTACAACGATCAATTTGCAAGAGTCATGGTAAAGTATGGTGTCAATCGCCGTCTTTCCACCACTTATCATCCTCAAACCAACGGTCAAGCCGAAATATCCAACCGTGGATTGAAGAGAATTTTGGAGCGTACTGTAGGAGAGCATCGCGCCGCGTGGGCCGATGATGATGCTCTGTGGGCTTTCCGTACTGCTTACAAGACCCCGATCGGCTGTACGCCTTATCGTCTTGTGTACGGGAAAGCTTGCCACCTCCCTATCGAGCTGGAACATAAGGCATACTAGGCCTTGAAGTGGGCTAACTTCGACATCAACAAAGCCGGTGATTTTCGCAAGATTCAACTCAACGAGCTACAAGAATTGAGGAATCAAGCTTACGAGAACTCATTGATCTACAAGGAGAAGACCAAGATTATCCACGATGCTAAAATCAAGAACCAAGAGTTCCACGTTGGTGATCAATTCTTACTCTTTAACTCTCGGTTGAAGATCTTCTCGGGCAAGTTGAAGAGCCGCTGGTCTGGTCCATTCACCATCGCTAATGTCCTTCCCTATGGCACCATTGAGCTTTTTCAGCCAAATGGGCCCAACTTCAAGGTGAATGGCCAGCGTTTGAAATTGTACTTTGGTGAGGACATCTCTCAAGAGATGATTCCATCCCTTACCACGTTTCCCATGAACTAAATTTTGGGTCGAGTCAGGCTCGTGACTCGGTTATCAAAAACAAGCGCTCCTCGGGAGGCAGCCCGAGTATCTATCCTTTTATGTTTTAACCTCCTAAGTGTAGGAGGGCCTCTATAGGTGTTTGTATTTGCGTGGTGATGTGATTACAGGGATGAATGCACTCTTGGAACCTTTGAAGAACCGTGCTCCCGTGTTATCCGAAATCCGGTTCTATCTCTCAACTATCGTGATTCAATTTTCTTCATACTCACATTTGAAATTGATCACTTTAGTTGTCTCTTCCTTAACTTGAGTTAACCAACGTGCACAATGTCATAAGTGTAGGGGAGACTTTTCCCACATGCTTAAACATTGAGGACAATGTTTATCTTAAGTGTAGGGGGACTTCTATCGAAGTTTTAAGTGGACTTTTCCATGAAAATGCCTTCATTTAACCGGAAAATCATATTTTTCAACATTTTGCAAATTTTTTATTAACTTTGGCCATTTAGTCGTAATTTTTAAATTTTTATCGTTGCTTTCGTATGTATATATCCCGCAATAAAGTCAAATTTTAATAAAGTGGTGTAGCTAGTTTAGAAGTCTTTGACATATTAGGCCCGTTGCGTTTATTTTGACTCAACCCGAATAGACTTATCCAAGTTTATTCTAGCTAGTATCCTTAACCATGTAGACCTTAAATGGTTTATTAGGCTAAGTATCCACGAGTCTCATTACTTGAGATTTTAAATTGTGAAGGACGAGAAATGATAGAGTCAATTATAAGTCGGTATTCTGGCACAAGCTCACTTCGTGTAATTATTTGCCTATTCTCCCATCACTTGCTAATAATTTATCTGCAATAAGTAAGGTCGTACGATTTGAAAAGTTACTTAGCTTCTAGCCCAAGATCGTTTAAAAGTTGCTCGGTAATGATAAGAGTTCATAGCCAAGGCATAACTTATGAAGCGGGGCGCGAAGATTGGCGAGTCCGAAAAGGCCCTAACAAGGCATGAGGATTCAATCTTATTGCTAAAGTCCAAGGTGATGTGAAAAGCATTATTCCCAAAGTCAATATGAAGGATCAAGACTCACGACGAAAAGCAATCAACTCCCGTAAAGATCATGGAGAAGTCTATCCGAAAAGACCCTAACAAGGTATGAGGAAAAATAGATCCAAGTCCGAAAAGGAGGCGGATCGTTGTATCTCAAAATCCCAATTAGAGATTGAAGAAATAATCATGAAGTCGTGGTCAACAAAGTTGGAGTACCCCTCAAAAGTCTCCAAGTGAAGAAACTCTATTAACGATGAGAAGACCATTATCTCAAGCACGTCTCTAAATATGAAGTATAAAGTACATGCCAAATATCGGCCCAGGAAATGTCTCAAATCGTGAACCGAGTTATGCCAAGATATGAACTTTTTGATATCCCGAGAAGCAGTTTTAAGAGATTTTGTCCTTTAGCTAACTATTGATCAAATCGTCCTACTTTGCTTTCAGCCTAAATAAACTATCGAAATAAGTCCAAAAATGCATCTTCATGATCATTCTAAGACAAAAATAAAATATAAGAGATACACCTAGGAATAGGGGAGTTTAAGCATATAATTAAGCCATGTGTGTAAGTGTTTGATTTACTAACTTATAATAACATTGATCTCGTTTCTAAGCTTAGTTTGGGGAACGTGAAACTTGAGGGTGATAAATCTTCGCAGCACCAAAGCCCTAATGTAAGTCCTTGATCTCTTTGCGAGTTATTTCCATGTAGCTATTTTCAAAAGAAAATGGTTTTCTATCCTTTTGTTTACTTTAAAGATTTTAATCTCTCTTAGTACTTTAATTTTTGTTTAGTAGTATTTTAATAAGGCCAAGGTTGATTGATTATGAGAAAAGTGTAAATTTGCTTTATCACTAAGCATTGCATGAGGGCATGGCAATGGTTAAGTGTAGGGGATTTGATAGGTGTGAAAACACTCATCCTTTTACCACTTAATTCTGGCTAAAACGAGACCAAAACACGTATTTAATATCACTTGTTTGGAATTATGCGTGGTTTTTGTGTTTATTATGTTTTCAGAGCCAACCGGATGAATATTGAAGAAAACATGGGATTGCACGGGTTTTATGGAAGAAAAAGACTCAAGACGAAGTCTATTGTCCAAGAGATGCAAATGATTTGAAGTCACTGGGCCTATTTGACGATTTATCGAAGAAAAGGACCAAAGATGGAAGATTTACATAAGTCGAAGAAACTCAAGTCTATTAAACGAAGAAATTAAAAGACGAGTTGAATTTAATCGACGACAAATCCCGAATCAGAATCGAAAACGTCAACTTTTCTGAAAAGACGAGAAGACAAGAAGAACGGGAGAAAGCCCACTCACCAACCAAAGGGGACACCTATATAAAGGGTTCCCCTCACACGTTTCATCCAGTTTTTTGATTCCCTTCTTTTTCTCTTTTCTTGTTCGTAGTCATCACCAACACCACTAGGGTGTTTGGTGATTTTGATTATTGTTCTTCCAAATCTTGTAGTTTAATCTTGTCTTTTATTTGTTCAACATTAATCATTAATACAAGTCTTCCTTTAATCTTTTCATTCATCTTGTTCTTCATCATCTTTTTATTTCAAGTTCTAAAGTTCTTATTTAGTTGAGTTTTGATCTTAAGAAGTTGTTGAATTTGTGTTTTTGTGACTGGGATTTGATCCCTGTAGTTGGTAGATGATTTGTGGTTAATTTGGTAAAACCTTTTTACTTATTTAGCTTGATTTTGGATTAAACCGCGTTTCCCTGTTTTTCTAAAAAAAGTACTGTTCTTGAGTTTCCCAGGTTCCGGATGAACCAAAACTTCCGGATGAACAAAAAGTTCCGGATGAACTAAAAGTTCCGTATGAACAAAATCTTCCGAATGAACTAAAAGTTCCGGATGAACAAAATCTTCCGAATGAGTTTTCTTTTCAAAAGTTCCGAGTCAGTTTAAAAGTTCCGGATGAATGTTCTTTACAAATCTTCCGAATAAACTTCCAAGTCAAAAGTTCCGAACCAACTTCCGGATCAAAAGTTCCGAGTGAACTTCCGGATCACCAACTTCCGAATCAATCTTCCGAACAAAGTTCTGGATCAACTTCCGAACAAAGTTCCGGGTAAAGTTCCGAGTGAAAGTTCCGAGTGAAAGTTCCGGGTGAAGTTCCTAGTGAAAGTTCCGGGTGAAGTTCCGAACGAAGTTCCGGATAAACTTCCGAATCAAGGTCAACTTCCGAATCAATTTTCTTTTGAATATTTTTAGTCTTACTTACTGTTTCTTCTTATTTACTGTTTCTTCATTTAAATTTTAATTTTAATTTTAATTCTAGTTTTATTAATTGTTATTAAATTAATTGCTTTTGATTTAAGTTTACATTTTCGTGCATTTAAACCTTTAGTAGAATAGAAAACCACTCCCCTTTTTAGTAGCCAAGAACAATCATTCCACTTAGAACCGAGATCAATTCGAGAGGATTCCGAGAAACGAACTTTCAACAAGTAAAATCCATTGTATCAGTAATAGCATTACAAGAGAAATTACATCAATAGAGATGGAAAAGCATTTTCAGTCAAGTGATTCTTCTGAAGCTCTACCAGAGCACGAGGAAGAAGAGACAACTGAGTCTCCAACTCTAGCAACTCGTACTCTTAATCGGGTAAAAAAACGTCTGACGTAGCACTCAGATTATGTTATGGAGAGCAATGTTGCATATTTTCTTCTTACGGAGGAAGGAGAGCCATCAACTCTTCAAGAAGCACTGAATAATCCAGATGCGTCGTTTTGGAAAGAACCAATGCAAGAAGAAATTGAAGCTCTTCATAAGAAAAAAACCTGGCAACTGGTGCCACTACCAAGAGGTAGAAAACCCATTGGAAACAAATGGTGTATAAGATCAAGAGAAACGGTGATGATCAGGTGGAGAGGTATTGTGCAAGACTGGTGGTAAAAGGATTGCTCAGAAAGAGGGAATCGACTTCAACGAAATATTTTCCCCTGTGGTCCAAATGACAATTATTCGGGTGGTTCCGGCAATGTGTGTTACGTATGATTTACATCTAGATCAGCTAGATGTGAAAACTGCATTTGTTCATGGAAATCTTGCAGAATAAATTTATATGCTCCAACCAGAAGGTTTTAAACAAAAGGAAAAAAGAGAACTTGTTTGCAGGTTAAACAAATCTATGTACGATTTAAAGCGGGCGCCACGGTGTTGGTACAAGAGATTTGATTCTTTCATCAAGAGCCTTGAATATAACATACTGTATGCAGACCCTTGTGCATATTTCAAGAGGTTTGAAAATGATAATTTTATCATTTTGTTGTTATATGTTGACGACATGTTGGTAGTAGGCCCCAACAAAGATCGTATCAGTCTATTGAAGGCTTAACTAGCTGCGGAAATTGAAATGAAAGACTTGGGACCTGCAAACAAGATTCTAGGGATGCAAATTCACCGAGATAAAGTTAGTAGGAAAGTTTGGCTTTCACAGAAAAAGTTATGTGAAGAAAATCTTGTAAAGGTTCAACATGCAAGATTGTAAGCCAATATCAACCCCATTTCTCACTAATGGCAAGTTATCCTCCAAGATGAGTCCTAGCACTGAAGAAGAGAGGATTGAGATGTCTCGAGTACCGTACGCATCAGCAGTAGGAAGTTTAATGTTCGCGATGATTTGTACAAGACTAGACATTGCACATACAGTGGGAGTAGTGAGTCTTGATAGCCAGGAACGGAACCAGAGGTTTTCCGTGAATACTCGAAAAGCCTATCGATTTTTTCGACGCAATAATAATTTTTGGAAAAAACATTAATTTCTTTAAAATTTATGTGCATACGGTCTAAAAAATTTTATGCATCCAATGATAGTTAATCTTGATTTTGTCACTTCCGTCCTGTTGATATCGCGTGTATGTAACAACAACTTTTACGCGAATCAAATAAGAAAACAAATATAATCAAATCCAAGACTATTCAAGGGATCGAGTTGTGTTAACTGACCAAATTCCTTCATATTCAATCGAGCGAAATAAACACATTTTCGTTAGTGATATTGATGGCGCTTATGCGAAATTTATCAGGATTAAAATCTTTTCAACTTGAAGACAATTTGATTCATCATGTTGGTCACTTGAAATTTAGATAAATGTATAAAGTTTTTTTTTTAATAAAATGCATAGGTCTCATATGTATCTATTTTCATTTTGATTTGAAAAACTTAACCTATCAAATTGGTTAAAGAATTTTTTTTAATTTATAGTCGCAAAAAGTGTGGGTCCCACAGCCAAATGTATATCAACATGATGCGTTGAAAATTAAAGTCAAAAATCGAACTTTTTAGTTTTGTGACTTGATTCCCGTTTCTGTTATAGTGAAAAGGGAAATAGGTAATCAGATGATAATCATACCATCATTAGAACATGTCTCGAAAAGGAATTAACAAATTATTAGCAACACATTTAAAATCCAGTCACTTAATTACTCACTTAACATTATAAATATACCTTTGACCCTTGAAGACAAATCAATAATAATAGTAATAAGGATGAAGCAGAAACATGCAAATGAGTGTGATAAATTTCCAGTTGGTATGCGAGTTTTGGCTGTTGATGATGATCCTGTTTGCCTTAAACTCTTGGAACATCTGCTTCTTAAATGTAGATATCATGGTACGTACGTATGTTTTTCCATGGTACGTACGTACGTATGTTTTTCCATGTTCTTGTTTCTCATTACCTCTGCGCCCGGCACTCCGGCGCCCGTTATTATTTTACGTGTTTAGGATATATTTTGACTGTGACTATGACCATGATTTTCTGGTTGTTTATGATCTTATAGTCAAGTAAGATTTGGATAATCTAGTTGTCGTAAGAAAAACAAGTATATACTGGGATGTTGAAGATACCATGCAAACAAGCCGAACGTAAAATTTAAAAATTAATAATCGCTTTCTGTGTTCCCATGAGATTTTCTATTAGGTTCGTCATAGTGTACTGGTGAGGTTATTGTGGCCCATTAGAGCTTTCCGAGTTGTGTTATAACCGGGTAGAGATGGGGAAAATGGTTGGGTTGGAGATGGGTCATAGCAAGAAAGTGTCCGAATGATCATGAAACAGGGAGGAACTAGTTGATTCGCATCTTTGATTCAAACATACTTTGATCATAAGAACCATTGCTGACCCAAAAAATAGAAATGACGAGTCTAAGAGGTTAATGCTTAGTTTTCTAATCATTAGTCTCAGTCTCCTTCCTGATCATGTTTTAAATCAAAAGTCGCATTTTTGCGACTGATGGGGTACTTCTTTTTCATTAAGTGCATAAGCTCTTTGGTGTTCTCGGTTCCATTTTGACTTTTACATACTACATAGAGTGAGTACTATACGCATCTGCTTTGCTGGTGTCGATTGATTATCACTATGGCATGAACTGCATATATATATTATATACCCTTTATAAGCTGTGTGATTATTGTCTTTTGATTTTGTATGCTAACACATAACATTTCATATGTGACATCTATGATTAGTTTTTTTATAAATTTTGGATGCAGAAGTTAATGTTTGGACCACTTTTTTGTTGTTTAGGCTTAGTTCAGTTTCTTTTCGAATATTTAGCTACGGTGTTTATATTTTGTCATTAGACACCTTAACGATGGGGTATGCATTTGCAGTGACAACCACCAATCAAGCAGTCTTGGCATTAAAGATATTAAGAGAAAATAAAAACAAGTTTGATTTGGTTATTAGTGATGTTTGCATGCCTGATATGGATGGGTTTAAGCTGCTTGAGCTTGTGGGGCTTGAGATGGATCTCCCGGTTATAAGTAAGTGAGACTCACTTTTGGACTTCTTGTCACTGACAATACATGTAATTTTGTCGAAAAATTCGTGCAAGCTTAACGTTCTTTTGCATTTACAACTAACCAATGACCGTGAACTTATTGTTACAGAAAACCATGATACGGACGTATATAATTCTTGTATAGCATGTAAAACTGAGCCACTAACTACTATATCAAAGGTCATATTATAGAAGTCAGCAGGTTCTTACACGAGGCCGTGTAATTTTCCAACTTTAACAATTAATGTTCTGTTGTTTTGTTGTTCCAGTGTTATCCGCATACGGGGACACAGCACATGTGAGAAAAGGAATTTATCATGGTGCTTGTGATTATTTGGTCAAACCCGTACAAGAGAAGGAGCTAAGGCTTATCTGGCAACATGTCATTCGAAGAAAGATTGACAAAAGTCCTCATGATGAAACGGGAGATAAGCTTTCAGACCAAGTTGGGAAGCTAAATGGAGTTAGAAAAGAACCAGCTGCACAAAAGAAACCACGGCTTTCTTGGACACCGCCACTGCAAGCCAAATTTCTTGCTGCTGTAAATCATCTGGGTCCTGAAAGTAAGTTTATTATTAGAAACATCTTTAATAATACAGTTAGACAGGAACTCTGTGATCTAGTGTTCATGTACTAACCATCGATTTTTTGGGACATTTGACTAAGTTGATGATCCACCTCGTGCTAATTTAATGACCTCACAGAAAGGCAAATAAAACATGAGACGGTAAAACCATTTTAAACCTGCCACTGAGTTTCATAATAACAACCATGATCCTCGATATTTGGAAACACTAATTTATGTTCCGTATGGATGCTTAATTCAGATGCATAACCGTTTATAGTTCTCCTTTGTTACCTTCTTTTCTTAATTTAGCTGCTTCTTTTTTTCCACTTGTATGCAGATGCTGTACCTACACGTATTTTAAAGATAATGAACGAGGAGAACATTACTAAAGCACATGTGGCTAGCCACCTGCAGGCAATAATTCTCACTTTACCCTTCTCTTTTATATAATTTCCAGAGCTTACTATCACTTTCTTTGCAGAAGTATCGGAAATACTTGAACAAGATTCGCCATGAGGCAAGTCTGCAAGGTGGTATGGTTATTTCGCCATATGGAAGATCAGATTCTGCGTATTTGCAAACAAACTGTGTATCTCTTCCTACGTTTGTTGGCTTTGAGAAAGTTTCATTAGGATCATTTCCACCAAATAGCTTACTTGGTGAATCAGATAGCACTGATGGTATGGGTATTTTTGGTATTGCTTCTTCGATTATGCAAGAAAGCGATTATCAAACTTCAGTAGACCCCGTGATTCTTCAAGGAGCACCGAATGCTATGGATGAAACAACAAACTATCCTTTCTTCAGCACACAAAATGCCCCTGCAAGTTTGGTGCTTCACTCAAGTGCCATTCAGTCATCTCTGATCCAGTCAAGTTCTTATGTTTCAAATGACTGTTTTGGCTATAGAAGTAATTATGTAGAAGGTATGATCATTAAGCCGGAAAATGTTATAATTGACCATGGTTCTCGGTCAGCAGACAGGCTTCTTGGTTCTAAGATTATGGATATGCGGAAGAGGGGGCACATCACAGAAACCGTTGTAGGTCACGTTCATAACCGTTCCAGTTTTATTGGAGAATCCAGCAGTGTCGATCCTTTGTCAGTGCAGCATAATGAGGACAATGTGCCACAGATGATGCCACCGAATAGTAGCTTTGTCGGCACCTTGGAAGACATAGCATCTATGATGAATCAGGTATGCGGGGTGGAAAACTATACTGGTCGGTTGATAGGTCAAAACGGGTGTTTCTTAGTCCGTCGATTTCACATGAAACAATCTTTTTGTCGAATCTTCAAAATTTTTTACTTTAGCATTTCATAATTTCAACAATAATTTGATTTTGGTGTTAAGCAAGTTCGAAAATTGTACAATTCAAGATACGCTTTTGAGGGACTCTAACTTCAACCCATTCGCTTTTTACCTTGTCATTTTAAATGTTAGGGTCAAAACTGACACCCCTAGTTTGTTGTTTCTGTGTGATGCGACGAACGTGGGTTGATAAGAAAATAACATTAACATGAAAGCGGAAAATTAAGATAGTAGCTAGTCACTGTATAAATTCTCTTTAACAAGATACAGTGCAACTGTGGCAAAACAGAATCAAATAGGATATCAAATGCTTAAGACACATAGGACTTCAATGTATGTCAAGAAAAAGTATATGTAGGTGAAATCCTAGTCTTTCACACACATGGCCCAACAAGTCCATAAATTATATGTCAAACTTTGGCCTTTAGGCCTGGGTAATCCGAACACAGTACCTAGATGTACGAACTCAGGGGTCTCCTAGTGGAAAAAGGCTTGTGACTAATATCACTTAAACGTGTCAGGACGTATAATTCTTGCTAGGTGCAAACAACCCTGAAGTGACCACACAAAAGGGAGGGGTTTACCCGGTATTAATATGTGTGGCGGTAGGTTCAAACCTCGTGAATTAGTCAGTCAAAAGTTTGAAAACCATGGTTACCCAAAACGCGCATATCAAGCTTTACAGCGAGTCAACCTTTTGGTACTATATGTATATATCATGTTAGATCTGAGATCATGTGGAAAGTGACATAAATTACGAAATTTTGTTTTCCATTGCAGGAGAAAGGTAAGAGTGTATGACATTGGAAGGCCACTGATATGATGCTTTTATAGATGTGTTCGCTTTCTATGTGACCACTATTTGATGCTAAAAAAGAATTGAAGTTGTTTTCAGATTGATCACAACAGGTTGATAACCAAAGGGCTTTCGGTTAATTCAAATCCCGCGTTCTTAATAAAATGAGGGCATATACATAAATTGTTCGGATGTTATTAGCTTTCGATTATCGTTTTCAATTCAAATCCTGTGTTTTCTTGATAAAGTGAGTGCATACACGATTTGTTACATGGAAAACTAGTCCATGTGTTTAGGCTGGTGAACCCACCCGTGGGTTGGCCAAAGCCGCGCGCAGCCCCCACCCTATATAACTCGCGCGCGACTTGTTTGCTGGAAATAAAAAAAACAGCGCAAACTTACCCAGGCGAGTTATATACAAATGGGCCCCACCACTAAAATCTATCTGTTTTTTTTTAAATACCAAAAAAAAAAAAAATTACTAATAAATACTCCATCATCTTTTTCATTTTTCACACACAAAAAATCAAACATCCCATCTTCATCTCCTCCAAATTATGTCTCAAGAAAACACACCTCGAACCACCAACAAACGTCGAGGTAGGTCAAATACCCAAAACTCACCACCCACACCGCGAGGAACTTTCGACCTAGAAAACCCGTCACCCGGTATCACCATACGACCACCATCATTGTATCACCCACAACCTTACCAAAACACACCTTACCGTTGCCCAGACCCAAGTCAATACCCTACCCAATACCCTACCCGATACCCAAGTGAATACCATAACCAAAACCCAAGCCAATACCAAAGCCATAAGGGTGGTTCCTCATCACAACCCGCATATGAAACTCAAGATTGTTACATCCCGCAGTATTCAGACTCGTATGAAAGTCAAGGGTTTGCTTCGTATCAACAAACTGGGTCTCCCAAGCTGGAAACCGTTCCCGAAACTCAACCAACGGTCCAAAAACCTAAACCAAAAAAGACACTATCTAGGGGACGTCAAAAGAAGAAGGCGGTCGAAGAACCTCCAAAACGACAACAACATTGGACAACAGCGGAGGAAATTTTTTTGGCAAAAGGTTGGGTTTCCGTGTCTAATGACAGCATTCATGGAAACGAAATGAGTACGCAGGGATTTTGGACAAAAATCCGTGAATACTTTAAGAGCAAAACGGGGGAACCCGGGGTTCGTACTTATGATTCTTTGAACGGGAAGTGGAAGTCAATTCGACCTTGTATAGCTCGTTTTTGTGGTGTTTATGCTCAAGTGATGCAGATGTGGCCTAGAAGTGGTGCATCGGATGCTGATATTATTAATGAGGCGTTGATGCATTATGAGGCTCAAGTTCAACTACCGTTCAATTTCGTCATTGCTGGGAGGTTGTGAAAGACTGCGAGAAATGGAGGGAGCAAGAAATGCCTAAAGAATTAGCTAGGACTTCCAAAATAAGCAAGAGATACAAATCATCTGGGTCTAGTTCGTTTAATACAAATTCTATGGATGCAAGTAACAGTGTGGATGTTGATGCCACTGATAATGAAGAAGTGCAACCGATCCTACGTCCAATGGGAAGGGACAGAGCTAAGGCTAAGTCTAGAGGGAGTAGAGCTTCGGGGGAGTCGAGTACAAACGATGAGGCTTTGGCTAGGTTGATGTTGTCTGGGGTGGGTGATCAACAAGAACGGGCATTTGCTATGCAGGGTGAACAACAGGCCGCATATTTTGAGATGAAGAAGAAAGAGATAGAAGTCCGGGAAAAAGAAATTGAAGTAGCCCGAAAAAAGCAGGAAAAGGAAGACTTGGACTTTTATATGCAGCCGATAGATCATTTGACGGGACGTGATCTCGCAGTCGCAGAGTGGCGCAAATCTCAAATCAAGGAGGCCTATAATATCCCGTATTAGTTTTTTTTAAATGTTTTTTTTTTAATTTTCTATGTTTTTATTTTTATTTTCGTACTGTGTTTTAATTTTCTATGTTTTTATTTTTAATTTCGTACTGTGTTTTAATTTTCTGTGTACCCGTGTTTTAATAAAATGTATGAATAAATGTTTTAATTGTATGAATAAAAAATATTTAATAAAAAAGTGGGGGTGATGTAGAGTGAGCTTGGGTGAGTGTCGTTACCTCCTGTGGTGAGTTTGTGTGAGTTTAGGTGAGTTTGGTAAAAAGGTTGATGTGGCGCTGAGGTGGCGGTGAGTGAGTTTCACCCCACTCCCACCAGTCTTAGAGAGGAGGGTGTGGCAACAAGTCAACCCCTCAAATTTTTTCCTACTCACCTGCCGACTCAGCGTCACATCATACCAACACAACTAATCAAAATACCCCTTCACTCACAACACACCCAACCCCTCATCTCTTGGGCCCCACCACTATCTTTTTTTCGTTTTTTTTTTCATTTTCATACAGTTTAAATTTAATTTTATTAAAATCAAAATTACAAATACTTAAATAAAAATACATTACGAAAATAAAAATACAAAACTAAACTAAAAACATTTTAAAAAATTACAAAAAAAAAAAAATAACAAAAAAAACAATATAACTAAAAAAAAAAAAAAAAAAAAACTCACCTTATCCACAACACCCCCCTATCCCCCTATTCCCCATTCCAACGGCTCTTTTGCCCACTCACCCTCGTCGTCAACATTTCGCATTTGCGAAATCCACACGGCGAAATAGGGGGTCGGTGTGGCGACGAACCTCGACGAGGGCCGGCGAGCCTCAATGTCAGCTCGACGAAGGGGAGCTCGTTGCCACACCCTCCTCTCTTATAGTCATACTTCCAACATTTTTGAAGATTTAATCAATGAGTACCTTTCTTTGCAAAAAGACATTAACAAAATACCACCTAAAAATGATGATAAAAATACCATGCACAAATCAAACAAAAATCAACCCCTAATTTTAAAGGAACATATTCAGCATATACAAATGCTTATTAGCTTTGTAAAGCATCCTACGTCGTAGATACTAGTACTACATAATACATAAAGAACTAGAGACTATAGTCCGAACCTTTTGAGCTCTTGGTGTCAGAAACTATATACATTTTCCATCAGATAAACCTTTAACATATTTGTGCTTATTGATCATTTCATATGCAACCAACTGATAAAGCCGAGACAAAATCCCATTAAAAGACCCGTCGTATAAAATAATTTAATGTCACCCTTATACATCTTTTAAAGTACTATTCTCAACAATTTTTTGATCTAACATGACAATAACAAATACAGGTTTACAAAATGGCAATTGAGAAGGGATGAAAATAACCCCGAAATTTTACGCAAAGGTTTAGTGACACTAGTTGATGAAGAATGAAAAAAGTTATCTCTCAACATACGATTTAAGACGCTTCAGGCATTGCATATGTTCAAGTTTATCCTTGTTCCAAACATAGCGATGCAGGAATATAGAAAGGTCGTCATTTATTCCCCTTGCACTCAAGAAGTTGTAGAATGAACTTTGAAGCTTTTTGTCCAAAACCCTGAACAAGTTTCATTAATTAGACCATGTTAAATAGCTTTTTCATCTGCTGTCTGAGAAGGGCATGCTAATTTCACACGTTAATAAAACCAACACATAAGCAGACACTGCAAAACAAGCGAGGTAAAACACTACTGCAGGCGATACAGTCAAAGACCATGCAAAAGGGTGTGCTAATTCACATGTTTTATCAGAAGATGTTCTATAGCCCCCCTTCAATTTGTTTGAACACGAAGACAAAAATAAGTATGTGAACCGCGTTGCTTAAGAGGAGCAACTTTCTGATATGTACTGTTTGAACTACCTTCAAATTCATGAGTAATAGAGATTGAGTTTGTTCACCAAGATGTTTGTTAATTAATAAAACTGAGATACACACTACTCATATAGACCTTTCCTCAATAGAATCTTTAGTCAACTATCTTCCAATTAACATGGACACACACACCATCTTAAACAGTTTTTTTGCTAATAAGTATTTCTACTACCAACGACGAATTACAAACAAATCATGATACGAGTAAAATACATCGTTCGTCCTAAATGTTGTACTCAATATACTAGATTAGTCCTATTTCAAAAACGTTTTGCCTGTAGTCCTATATTTGCCACTTTTGCATCTTATTTCGTCCTTTTAACTAACCACCTTAACTCCCCCATGTGCCGTGCACATGAGGGTATTTTGGTCATTTCCAGTTTTTTGTCTTAAAGTTTTATTTTTCTTTTAAATAAAATAAATTAATAATCTACCTTCTTCCCCAACAAACACCCCCTCGTGTGATGTGTTTTTTTGTGAGGTTTCCTGATGAGAAAGAGGTCGTGAATGAGGGTGGGGCGGTTGTTAAGGTGGAGAAGGGGGGTGATGACGAGGGGGAAGAGGAGGAGGGTGAGTTTCGTTGTGTTTTGTTTTTGTTGATTTGGGTATTAGATTGTTTGATGTTTATATGTTTAGCATTCACATGTTTTATTCATTGGAAAGCATTAATGCTCATGTATAGTTTGTAAAACCGTTACTGTGATTTAGGTTTTGTATGTTTAGTGTGTTGTGTTTCGCATAAGTGTGTTACATTAATGTGAATGGATAATAGTAAACAGGTGATATTTTTCAGTTAAAATGTTCACATAACTATACTTTTATTGTAGTAATCTAAAGTATGTGAATAAAGAGATTAGGAAGTTGCATGCACTCTAATTGGGCGATTCTTGACCTGTTTAACCAGTTCAACCCATTTGAGATGTTTCCTTATTTAGTTACTGTATTACATGATTTGGCTCAGTTTAGACGAAATACTCAGATCGACCCATTTATGAGCAAATGGGTCAAATTTGCCTCCTCTAATTGGAATTACCAAGTAATATATTGCTCCATTTAGTTACTACCCTCTTTTGTTGTCACATGATGCTATACATTAGAGAAAATAGCCTTTGATAGTAGTATACATCCCACCTCCCCGATAAGTTGCTTCGGTGGTATTAGACATTGTTGTTGTGTGTGACAAGACCAGACCTGATTAGAAACCTTTTTTAAGCATTGTATAGACATGTGATCTGTATGCATATTTTCTACTTACTGTACTTCTAATATAGACATGTAACACTCTACACATTGACTACTTATCTTATTCCAATCTTTATTTTCATTATTCTGTTTGCAGCCCAAGCAGGAGCCTCGACCGTAATTTCAAACATAATGTCGCAGTCTCATTGTATTATCAGTTCTAGAACTTGCGACGGGCTTGTTATATACTAATACTATTTTATCTCTGACCTTTGCAGGTTATCATTGCTGTGAAGACCTACAAGAACATTTCGAATTGTGACTTTACTTTACTATAACTTTGTCAAAAGCAACAGCCAAAGTTGTTAGGCGTTACATTTATAGTGACTTGCTTAAACTCACTATAGGCTTGTATTTAATTTTGGGGTATTATGTAGTTATGATCCGCAATAGTTTTGTAACCTGATTTTGAGGTATTTTGTAATTTTGAGGTATTTTGTAATGCTATGTTAATGAGAAACTTGAAGCTACGTATAAATGTCGATTCGAGTGTAATGATAGAATAAGGTTTTGGTTAGTTTTATCTTAAAGAGGGAGTTGGTTGTGTGACATAAGGTTAAAAAGATAAAACAAAAATATAAAAGTGTAGCAGGAATTATTGAGTGAAGAATATTATTAAAATGGTGGCCAGAAATTTGAAAAGGTAGGCAGAATCATTTGGTGTTAGGAGAAAAGAAAGAATAATGAAGACGAGGGGGTGTTTGTTGCCGAAGAAGGTATTTATTTGATTTAAAAGAAAAATAAAACTTTAAGACAAAAACTGGAAATGATCATACGCTTATGTGCAAGGCACATGGGAGAGTTTACAGGCATTGACTAACGGTGATTAGTCAAAATGACGTGCAAAAGTGGCAAAATATAAGACTAAACGCGAAACGTTTTTGAAAATACGACTAAACCAGTATTTTGAGTACGACAGTAAGGACGAACGGTGTATTCGTATGATTTTTATAGAGTGCATCATGATCAAGAACACACACTAAAAAGATATGAAAACTTGGGCACGGATGCTTACTTCTTGCATTCAAATTTTCATAAGTTACCCGAACGTGCTAGATCTTACAAAGTCATGCTCTTATTGCTATAAACCATGATGATCTAAAGGAGTTAATCTTACATCTTAAGATGGGACATGTAAATGCAGAAACTGACTCTTAAATTGCAGAAAACAACAAGCAAAAAAAAAGGTATAAAATATGTTACCTAAAATCAGGACCAGTATAAGGCCGAGGCAATCTTCCATTAAGACCAAATACATAAAGTTTCTGAATCTCCAAACGGTCCTGCCATGCTGAGCACACAAACTCCAGCATGTCACCTCCTTCACCCTTTGTTACGTCAACTATGACGCTAATGTGAAGTTGCTCATTGTCAGTATCTTCATCCCTTGAGTCAGGAGCAACGACACCATAACCATCAAACATTGTCGCTTCTATTTTGATAGCTTCATTATACACAGACCTACTCAAGGTAACAAGCTGCTCTCCGGGTCTATCTTCTACCATAAACGCGTTGAATTCTTTGTCACGCTGCAGAACATCGATTTTAATCAAATACAATTTTTTTTCTCAAAAGCAATCGCTTTGAGGAGAGCAAAAGAAATACTATTATTCAAATTATAGCAAGTATTGTGTATATAAATTGACACATAAGCCCCATTCCTAGATTCCGTTAAACTTTTGAAATCAGCAATCGCTTGTTTATAAGTAGGGTTAATACATACGTAGGTAACTAACGTTTCCAAAAAAGTGCGCCTAAAGTAATAACGTTTCAAATCGTTCACTTAAGTTACTCAAGTATATGTTACCGGTTAATTGAGTTACTCATTTTTTTATTTACCCACGTTAGCCGGTTTTAGTAACTTAGGCGCATTTTTTTGTAAACGTTAGTAACTTAGACGCAATTTTTTTGTAAATGTTAGTAACTTCTTTATGTATTAAGAGACAAGTTTGTGTATTAAATTCTTTGTGTAACCTACTTAGCCGGTAACCCTTCCACAATCCCTTTATTATAAAGTTTAACAATCTTTAGTAACCTACTTAGCCAACCCGTATACTTAAGTAACTTGAGTGAACGAATTGAAACGTTATTACTTTAGGCACACTTTTTTGAAACGTTAGTTACCTACGTATGTATTAACCCTTTATAAGTAACAATGTAAAATACGCGACAACGAACATAAATTCATTCTTATAACTTTCACTACACGACACACAAGTAGTCACCATGAAAATACACATATTTAGCCTTTCATTTCTCTAATCTCTCTTAGTACTCATATCATACATAAGGATTCACGTTAGATATCAATTTCCAGCAGCGAAGTCTCATTCCAGTACTCCAATTCATAAAAGTGAACGATTTTGAAGCAAAATCAATACTTAGCTGTCAAGAGTGAACGATTTTGTAGCAAATAAGCCATTGTCCTAGTTGTTTCATTTGCATACGTTTGAGCTATCATAGGTTGTTGAAATAATTTGGTGATTGTGGAAGTTTAAGAGGTCAATAACTCATCTATCCAAATTGACACTGGCACTGCCTTCTTAAGAAAATATAGAAAAATTTTTATTTTTATTTATTTTTTTTTTTTTTTTAAAAAAGAATAAAAAAGAATAAAAAATTTACAGTAAACTGCATAATCCGTTTATGTGGTTAGCACATTTTGGTTGAAAGGATCCCCACTGCAAACTGTTGGCACTAACTATCCTTCAAAGACAAAAAGCCAAGCAAAAATCAACCCATGGCAGGGATGATTTACGCAAAAAAACAGCCATCGCATTGATGGTTTTTGCTCAAGTTTTTGTCTCCGTTTGTGAAGCTAATGGTTTCAACTGAAATGCGCAAACCACAAAAAGGGATTCTGCGGATTGCTCTGAAATTCACATACAAAAACATTGGGCGAATTAACGTAAAGTAAGCTTCACCATGTCGTAGTAAATGATAAGCTCTACTTTCTTGTATCAGCTTGAGCCATATGGAAGCTTATATGAGGTTCTAGTGGTGGCAATTTCGGACCCGGCACGAAACCCGACCTGAAACCATCTAACCCGTTTATTAAACAGGTGAGGTCCAGGTAGGGAATAAATTAAATGGGTCGACTCGTCAATGGGTTTAAGATTATTTTTGCTTAAATTAAAAACTGTTTATATTTAACTAAATGAGTTAAATGGCCACAAACTCGTTTATCAAGTTTAACCGGTGTAATGTGTAATAGTCGTATATAAAATGGGTCTCGTTTAACCTATTCAACCAACACGTGTAAGACATATATATAACTTTGAAATAGATAAATTTTTAAGAAAAAAAAGAATGTGAATGAGGGGAGTGATAAAGAAAGAAAGTACCTACCTGGTGATTGGGAGGGAAATGGTGTGATTGGGATTCGATTTCATTTGAAACCAAACGAACAGTATTTAATTCAAATGGCGACTGCCTCAGAGTGCTGAATGAACATGATGAATTCATAAACCCCAATCTGTGGGTTTGTATTTTAGAACACAAGAAGGATCTTCTAATCATCCCTATCGCCATTCAATTGGGGGTTTTCTTTCAACTATGATGATCACAGTTCGTTCGTTCGTTCGTTCGTTCGTTGGGGTTTTTTTTAGTTAATCAGGTTGGGGTTTATCAAAACTAATTACAGTAATTAATTGGCGGTATGTGTTTATTCTAGCGTATTTGTGTCTTATGACTTGTGATCGAGGATAGAATTGCGAAAATGTTTCTTCATTGTACGTTTGGTTCGTTATATTTCGAAGTTGTAAAAAAGTCTGTGGGAGAAATTTTGAAGTTCAATTTAATATTTTTTAAATTGAAATAACTAAAAGGTGACCTTTGTTTTCATACTTTAAATTTTTATATGTATTTTTGTCATTTCAATTTCCAAAAGAGTAAAGTGCAAAAATCATCCATGTGGTTTGTCAAAAGTTCGAATTACATCCCTCGTTAATATTTCGCGCAACATACATCATTGTGGTTGTAAAATAGTACACCTTACATCCCTGAGGACGGATGGTGCAAATATTTTTCCGTTAAGGGTTAAAAGTGTTTGTTATCTTAGGGGTATTTTAGTCCTTTGACAACCTAGGGATGATTTTTGCACCTAACTTTTCAAAAAAAAAAAATTCCAAAAACAATTTAAAAAAATTTCAAATTTTTTTTAAAAAAGTTTCGAAAAATGTTTTCTTTTTTCGAAAAATGTTTTTTTTTAATGTTTTTTTTTAAGTTTCGAAAATATATTTGAAAAAAGTTTTTTTCAAAAAAATTTCAATTTTTTTTTTAAAAAGTTTTGAAAAATGTTTTTTTTAATGTTTCGAAAAATGTTTTATTTTTTAAATGTTTTCTTTTTTAAAATAAGTTTCAAAAAAAATTTGAAATTTTTTTTTTCGAAAAAATTCAAATTTTTTTTTTAAATTTTCGAAAAAAGTTTTTTTTTCAAAAGTTTGTTTTTTAAATGTTTTTCGAAAAAAAAAACTTTTTAAAAAAAAAGCTTTTCGAAAAAAAAAATTTTCAAAAGTTTTTTTTATAAAAGTTATTTTTTAAAATGTTTTTCGAAAAAAAAAACTTTTTTTAAAAAAAGCTTTTTTTAAAAAAAACTTTTGAAAAAAAAACTTTTTTCGAAAATTTAAAAAAAAAATTGAAACTTTTTGAAAAAAAAAATTTCAAATTTTTTTTTGAAACTTATTTTAAAAAAGAAAACATTAAAAAAACAAAACATTTTTCGAAACATTAAAAAAAACATTTTTCAAAACTTTTTTAAAAAAAAATTGAATTTTTTTGAAAAAAACTTTTTTCAAATATATTTTCGGAACTTAAAAAAAACATTAAAAAAAACATTTTTCGAAAAAAGAAAACATTTTTCGAAACTTTTTTAAAAAAAATTTGAAATTTTTTTGAAATTTTTTTTGGAAATTTTTTTTTTTTGATAAGTTTGGTGCAAAAATCATCCCTAGGTTGTAAAAGGACTAAAATACCCCTAAGATAACAAACACTTTTAACCCTTAACGGAAAAATATTTGCACCATCCGTCCTTAGGGATGTATGGTGTACTATTTTACAACCACAATGATGTATGTTGCGCGAAGTATTAACGAGGGATGTAATTCAAACTTTTGACAAACCACAGGGATGATTTTTGCACTTTACTCTTTCCAAAAAGAATCAAATGAACTCTAAGGTTTGCTATACGGACTGTTTTTGCAATTTTTCGAAATTTAACGGACCAAACGTGTAACTTGACTGTTGGATAAATCAAACGAACAAAACTAAACGGAAGCTTTTATTCAATACCAAACAAAGAAAACTAATGACATTGACCTCTATTTATAAGGAACCAATGACCTAAAACTTACCAAACAAAAACATACTAAAAATAACAAAGCTTGTAGGACAAGCCAAACAAATTACCTAAAACAAATTTACTAAACAAACCTCAAAGTTTAACTCACTTTCCAACAATCTCCACCGTGAGTTCAACTTCATACGAAACTTCAAAACAAACGAATCTTGGTCTTCAAATTCAAATATCCGAATACCGAATTCCAAACGCCCATTAAGAGTTTAAGTCATTTTTCGAACAATTTCCATCGTGACTTCAACTCTATTCAAAGCTTCAAACTAAACGAACATTCGGTCTTAATTCAGAATTCCAAACGAACGAACAAATAACTCTTAATATGTTATTCCACAAACGAACGAATAACTCTTAATATGTTATGGTTCGGTTCGGGCTAGACAACTAGCCAATTCAAACAAACAAACAAACAAATGATCGAATCTGAAAACGATCTCAAACAAATAAACAAACGATCGAACTTGAAAACGATCAAACAAACAAACAAATGATCGAACCTGAGAACGATCCAAACAAACAAACAAATGATCGAACCTGAAAACGATCCAAACAAACAAACAAATGATCGAACCTGAAAACGATCCAAACAAAGAAACAAATGATCGAACCTGAAAACGATCCAAACAAAAACAAATGATCGAACCTGAAAACGATCTACCAAACAAACGACCGAACCTGAAAACGGTCAACCAAACAAACGACCGAACCTGAAAACGGTCAACCAAACAAACAAATCACCCCAAACGATCTTCACCAACGACTATCAAATTCGAGCAACTAACTTCAAACGTCCGACAAATGAAGATCCCAAACTTCAAATAATTACTCCACCGTAGCCAGCAATTTCGTATCTAAATTCAAACTCACCTACGCCAAAGTTGATTCAGTCGATCCAACACAATCGGACATCACCAATAATTGACCGCAATAAAACAAATTCAAAATCTGACCGAATATTTACCGAAAAGAATCTAACTTCAATTAAAATATGATTGACACCAAATTCAAAGTCAACCAAATACTAACTTCTCCAACTTTACGAATACCAACCAATTCTCGATCCAAAAGCGACGAATGTTACTCGAACAATAGACAATGGAACTTCGATCTCGAAAGCTAACGAACCTTTTTTTTCCTTTTCTTCTTCTTCATCATAGCGGATCGATCTAGCTCTGATACCACTTGTTAGATAAATCAAACGAACAAAACTAAACGGAAGCTTTTATTCAATACCAAAGTTACAATTCGAAACCTACAAAGAAAACTAATGACATTGGCCTCTATTTATAAGGAACCAATGACCTAAAACTTACCGAACAAAAACATACTAAAAATAACAAAGCTTGTAGGACAAGCCAAACAAATTACCTAAAACAAATTTACTAAACAAACCTCAAAGTTTAACTCACTTTCCAACATTGACCAAACCACAAGGACCATTTTTTCAATTCTTAGACTCTGTGAATACTGAATACTGTTTAACATTCGTCACGATATTACATGAAATGTAAAAATCTTCATAGTTTTCATGTTTACACGTTTTCATATATTTAATAACCTGAAAATTTTCAATAAATTAATTAGCAAAATGATTAGTGTTTCACTAAATGTGTACTAAACTACACGATATATGTTTTTAAATATTCAAATTTATAACAAAATTATATGGTTCAAAATCAATCACAGAGTTAATAATAAACTTACATTAGTGAACATTTAAATAATTATATATAAAAAATTATAATTTATAGCAATAATCATTTGTACATGTTACATGATAATTTGTGTTTATTTTATCATTTGATGTTTATTGCTCATCAATTAATATTAAGTGTAAATTACATCGTTCGTCCATGTGGTTTAGTAAAAATCACTAGTTATGTTCTTATTACTTTGTTTCCAGCTTTATTAGCAAGGTACCCAGACTTCCCTCTACTCTTCTTGTCATTCTTCCCTTTGCCTATGCTCTTGCCTTTAGACTTTGAAAAAGACGAACCATGCTCAACCATATTTTCCTTTACAAAATCAGGTGTATAAGTGCTTTTCTGAGCCGGCTTGGTGTCCTCTTCAATACGAAGACGAGCAACCAAGTCTTCAACACTCATCTCCTTTCGCTTATGCTTCAAGTAGTTTTTAAATTCAACCCAGCTTGGAGGTAACTTAAAATGATAGCAGCAACTTGAAAAGTTTCACTCAAATTGCACGTTTGGTCCGTCAAATTTCAAAATTGCAAAAAAAGTCCATATGGGAAACCTTAGAGTTCATTTTAATCCATTTGTAAATTGAAATGACCAGAATACTCTCTTTTGTACAAAAATTTAAAGCATGAGCTACACAAGGTTCAAAGTTGTGAGAAAGAAGAACATTTTATGTTGCCACCTCTTAAAATTCTGCCCATTGAATTTTTCTGGTTTTTTAGCATGATTAGCAACAGTGTGGGTAACTGAAGCACCAATTACATTCACAACAGTAGTTGCAGGAGTTTCAGGAGCACTAGTAGTCATTCTAAAAGATCAAACAAGATCAAAAAACAAACAGTTAGAGAACTGTTATAAATCTGTATATTAGAAATTCATTCGTGATCTCTATATACTTGTATCAAATTTGCTTCAAAGAAACTCTATCTTGTTTCAATGAGTCAAATATAACAGTCACTAAATCAGTTTAATAGAACTCAATCTTGGTTTCAATATAAAATGATTAGAAAATTGAAAGATCATAAATGTTTACTAAAATCTGTAAAGTTAAAACTGATTTTAACAAAACTCAATCTTGGTTTGCGCAGAAAACAGTTTATATAAAATCTGTTAATGATATTAATCTGATTTAATAAAAGTTTTTCATTCTGTTACACATAATCTGTTTTATGATTGTAGGAAACGATATACACTTTTATTAATATAAAATCATATTACAATTAATAAAACTAACAAAAAATAAAGACAGAAAATTAAATAACAGTTGTGAATGCAAATATCGCACTAAAACGATATTTACGTTTTAATCATACTTAGCTTTTTGTTAACGACAAAACATCAAACATATTTTTATGTTTGAGTTATAAGCATCATATAAGTTTCTTAGTCCATGAACTTATACATTAATCTTTTTACAAAAGTACACAACTTATCTAATCATAAAAAAGAAAAAGAAAAATGGACCGTATAAGTTGACATTGACTTATATTGTCAGATTTATTAAGTCAAACTAAGCAAGATATAATTATTTCTTGTGATCTTGGACAAACATTTAACAGGCAACAAAAGTTAGACCTGTCGGACCCCGGCGGACCCAAAGGTGAAAGGTCTGACGGGTTCCATGGGGTCGGGCAGCTTGCCTATAAATAGAAGCCTTGCCCAAGCTTATCACTCAACCCTTTCTATCTAATCTTCTCTCTAATCTCAGCATATATATAACCTTTTAATCTATCTTGTCCATTATCTTTTTGCTTGTGAATTAGATCCTTGTTCATATAAAAGATCGGTCACGAGAATTCTCAACTCTAAGCTTTGATCCTTCAAGGCGTCACATTGCATGAAAGTGTTAAGTGTTACCTACACTATCACCATTGTTGTACCATTCATCTATCTACTTGTATAAAATGTGGATGGTGTTATAACTGCAAGTGTAGAAGTGTATAAGGCATTGTTGTGCCTTTGTAAAGAACGAGACATCTTAAACTTAGGTGTCGTTAAAGATTGTAAGTTTGGGTGTGAAGGTTTCTGAACCGATGTAAAGGAGATTCGTTTAGTAGTGAAGTAGAACTCTCGAGTGGATACTCGATGAGTGGAAGTAGGGGCAAGATAAATGAGATCTTGCTCGGCCGAACCACTAAAAATCATTGTACATTGTGGTTTGTTTCTTTATTGCTTCAAGTCATTTACATTACTAATTCACACGCCGTCTATATACATTCGCAATCACAAAAGTTTCTAAATAATTAAAACTAGTCGGTAAAAACTATTCAACCCCCTTCTAGTTTTCTACAATTGGCATCAAGAGCTACGTACTCAAGATCTTTAAAGTATATTGTACTTTAAAACTTGAATCGATCCATGGATTCTGAAAATTACAAAGAAGGGCAATTTATGCAAAGACCACCATTCTTTGAAACCGATGGTTTTATTTATTGGAAAAACCGTTTTGAAACTTATATGAAATATAAGGATATAGACTGTAGAAACTAGAAGGGGGGGTTGAATAGTTTCTATTCGGTTTATCTCGTAATTAAAATTTCTTTCAATTAGATGAGTGTTAAAACTATCTTTTATTTAAGACCTAGTTGCATAATGATTAGGTTCAATTCTAATGCATTAACAATGTGTAATAAGTATAATAGTAATGAGTAAAAGTAATGAGGAATGAAAGAAACAACCTAGTAGGAAGACACCAAGATTTATAGTGGTTCGGCAACGAAGCACATCCTCGTTCCTACACCACTCCTCGAGTACACCTTACTCGATATTTCCACTATATCCACAAGCTCCCTTCTTGGCGGAGAAAACCTTACAACGTCGCTTACATTTTTTCCGACACTAAGCTAAATGTCGAGACCTAATCATAGCTAGGACCAATCTACACAACGTCGCCCACTTCACCATTTTACGACACAAGGCTAGATGTCGAGTTATAATCGAAAGCTAGAACCAATCTTCACAATGTTGCCTACTTCACCATTTTACGACACAAGGCTAGATGTCGAGTTCTAATCCAAAGCTAGAACCAATCTTTACGACTCTTCACTTTGAAGCTAAGTGAGAACTTCACACAACACAACTACTAATCACTTTAAATTTTAGTGAGAACTCACAAGACACACCACATCACTTTAGAGTTTAGTGAGAACTACCTAGACACAATCACATCACTTTAGAGTTTAGTGAGAACTCACAAGACATAACCACGTCACTTTATAGTTTAGTGAGAACTACCAAGACACAACCAATTACAACTCAACTAAACATATCCAAGTACACACATGTAACTTGGATCTACACATTAAATCCAAGCACACACATGTGCAAAGGATTTACACAACTCAAATCCAAGTATTCACACACCTAGCTTGGATGAACACAACTAGTCCAAGTATTCACAAATACATTGGATCTACACAAGACACATAAAAACAAATGATGAACATGATAAGATCTTTAGGAGAGAATGATCTTCATCAAGGCTTCATCTTTCATCACAACACAAGTGTGTGAGTGATCTTCTCTTTGGACAAGGTAAAGAAAGGAGATCAAGAGGATAATCATGGGTAAACATACTTAACACATTAAGTGATCATTTACAAATGATTAGGATCAGAAACAAGAAAGAAGACTAAAAAGATGTCCAAAAAAGGTTAATGAAAGTGCAGATTTGATTCACAATTTATAATAGACAAGTTCCCAATGGCTACATGGGCTCGATTCCTTATCTGCCCAGGCGGTTCCTTATCGCTATGGAACCGCATAGGCACTTAAGGAACCGCGGAGTGTAGACACCGCTCCTTTTTGTCTTTTAGTGAATTTGAAATATCTGAGGCTGTTTAAACCTTCAAAGGATATTGTTATGGCATTTGGAATATGCCATATCAAAATTTACATTTTCATTTTAATAAAACATTTTATAAAAAATAAAGTTTATTAAAAATCTTTTGTCACATTAGACAATAGTGAGTTTTAAGGCTAATCACTTTTAAGATCACTAAGCATGATTAGGATATGTTAGTGTAATGATTATTACCTTGATGATAGTGTTTGTTAAATAATTCGTTTTAAGATTATATTTGGCAATAAATGTCTTTGTAATTATTCGTGATCAAAACTAAGAAAGATTAATTAGTGCTAACAATGTTTTTAGGCAATTGCTTTGCATTAACAATCTCCCCCTTTTTGATTATGACAAACTATAAACTCATTTACGTAAAATACAAAATTATCGAATTATTAACAAGTTTATCACTATCATTTCTCCCCCTTTGTCGAAGCAAAAAGGGTAGCACAAGTCTTTGAAGGAGAAAGGAACCGGACTTTGCTAGTAGCTCCTCCTTGGTGCTTACTCCCCCATGCTTGGGGCACCAAAAGAGTGAGCTAAAGTGACATGCTACACAAATATTAGAAGAAAGAAAAGAAACACAAATGCATATATGAGCACTACCTACTAACTAACTTGAGAGGGAAAGGGAAAAGAAATCTCAAATTAGAAGCAAGTATTTGCTAAGTGTGTCCAAAGAGAGTGAGTTGCCAACATCATAGTTCAATTGGTGGAATAAAAAGAAAAAGGAACATCCAAGCCAATAAAAAATGATATAAAATATCAAGGGATTAAAATTTAGAATTTATGGAATCACCCATAGTCAATTGTAGTTTTTAACCATGATCAACTCTTAAACAAATGTGTAAGAAAGAACTATTGGGATAGATAACACACATAATGTAGGTCCTTAGTTTCTTAGGATTGTGCAAGTGTTTGTATTGATCTAAAGATAAAGGGAGATAGATGAACTAGAGAGAGAAAGCTAGAGAGAGAAAGGAGAGAATGAGAGAAAAGGAAGATTTATTAAGTGAAATGTAAGAAACAACTAATGACCAACCCCTCCTAACATGTTAGGAGGGGGTATATATAGCCCACCCTACATGTGGGCTTTGGTGGGCTATATGTTTATATATTGGATCACGAGCCCAATACTTGAATATATCGTTGGAGTGACCGATCCTTCCTAAATAGGTAAAAACGTATTTCCAACAATCTCCCCCTAAGGGAGGTCACTCCAAGTTACAATGTCCTAAATAGGATATAGCTCGTGATCTATGCTAACAATGATGTGACCGAGACTTTCTTTGGAAAAATGTATTTCCAACAATCTCCCCCTAAGGGAGGTCACACCATTTTATAAAATCTTAAACCTAGCATACTATGCTTGAGTCTTCGATCTTGTTCTTGTGAATATGCAAATGAGATCTTTGACTTTAGTCTTGAGCATGTTTCCTTGCCTTGACCTTGTGCATTCATCACTTGTGATATTTGCCTCTTCGTAACTTCATGTTCCACATACTTATACTTTTATAAATTCTTGAAAGCTTCAGAGTTTGATACAGCGGAAGACTTGACTTTCAGACTTTCTTGAATTTGTTGAAGTATTAACTGTATGCAGTATAAGCATGTGGTGACGATTTCTTCTGGATTGTACACCGTAATGCCACCTTCTTTTTACCCTGCATAAGACAGTTAGCAACAAAACATATACACGGATGAAATGGCCTTGAACATTTCATTTAATTCGGTAGCATTTTACCTCCGGCCGGTGAAGACCGTTGGACGATATTAAATATCGTACTTGTGGCAGGTAGTTTCAATTAAAAACCTCCTTGACAAGATTTCACGGGTAAACCCGTTCTCTTTACTCGACCGTCCAAATCTGACTGCGAACGTAAAGAGTGAATCATTTGGATAAAGTTATCCTCATGATTGAAGCCGTCAATTCACGTTCCTGGAATAAGTTTGATTCATTAAAGAATCGCATCATCGTTGCTTTCCAGTTGCACTAGCTTGATTCATATAGAATCTTGCAAGTTACCTACCAAGTGCTGTTTGATGTTAACACTGGAAGGATTTCCATTCGTCACTGTAAATACTTAATAGTATTACTCTGAATGTTCTGGCAAGATCACTAAGATATTGCGTAGAGGCCTGGAACGTGTTTAAATTCAATTAAGAATTAAACAACTGTTGCTTTCCAGTTATCACAAGTTTGATTCATAAAGAATCGCACAAGTCACCTACCATGAGCTCTTTGATATTCGCTCAAGAAGGAATTCTATCTTCATTGTAAATAATTTCGTATTACTCAGATGTTCAGGCAAGATCATGAAGATTTTGCGTAGGACTCTTTAGATCTTTCTTACTTTTCACAGAGTGTGAAGAAACAAGGAATTATGAAAGTGTGTCCTAATGAGATATTTGATGATCTCAAATGGCTCTAGACTCGATCGTGCATTTTGGATTTTAGTGATCGAAGGCTGGAGAGGAGTGCCACCATTTCAATACCGATTTATTCGGATTGAAAATCAATAGATAATGCGTTGTCTCCGTGTGATTAAAACAAATATCTTTTGAGAGATACCTGATTTAGCTGGGATGGGTTGTGCATTGCATCACTGGGTCCATGATGTTTATCTTCAATATCAAGCATCATTAAAAATGATCTCAATAGCAAATGAGTTGACCCGGTTTCTTCCTAAGGTTGTAAGGAGGGCTTCTTTCTTTACACCCTTTATCTTTACAATTCTTTTTCATTCCTCAACCCCTTCAATGCTTACCAATACGTCATAACTAGCACATTGTTGTGATTGTTCCAGTGCTAACTTAAGTACTTGGTCGGCATTAAGCTACGTTCACAATCTTTCTCCATCTTTCCTAATGACTACTATTTCTAGCTATGGAATGTCCTTGGGAAGATTCCTCTAGTTCTAGAAGAATCATTAGACTTTAAGCTATCCTACCATCCTTATGTCACCATAATCATCACCGTCGTGAATAGAGATGTTTTAGGTAAGTGTATGTCACCATGAAATCCATTTTGATATCTAAATTCATTTTGCTCCACCTTAACATATGCCATGATATTCGAAAACATTTCGCACATGTCGGGATGAGCCAGCACACTGAGTCAAACCATTAAATTAATTGATCTCATATTAAATCACATTTTCTCCCCCATATTAAAAATATTAACCCAATCGATGTTTTTAATATCAATTGATTTAATGAGATTTTAAGAAAATTTGGGAAGAAAAATGCAAATCCAATTATCTTCATGCTTGACACAAGCTCCCCCTCAAATTAATGAGGGTGTACTTGAAACATAAATAAAATACCTTTTAAACACAAGTGTAAGGTACTTATCATGTGCAAAGATCATAGATGATAATGTATTCACAAGATTATAATTTACAAGGTTGGACCTGAATGATGGAGAACATCATATGATAGAATCACATGGTTCTTGTTCACGAATGTTGGTCGCCTCGTCATGTCTGAAGTTATCTCTTGGCATCATGTGTACGATTGATATCATTGTCTTGACACCAATATGTGAACTTGGCACTTTCGACATCAAAGATTCTGAAAGCTGGACAATTGCTCCCCCTCAATTGTTGACCCGTGTTCTATCGAAAGAGCTGTAGTCGCCGTTTGACTAGTCGTATCATCGAGTATGTAGATATCAATTGTAAATTGCTACGGTTTGTGGAGATGATAACTTCATAAAAACAATCCGAGAAAATTAATTCCCGTTGTTGAGTCAAAGCTTTCCGGTGAAATGCTTGACTTGAATATGAAAGGTGGGTTACTATCTGAAAGAATAGCAAGCCATTTTGAGCATGTTTTAAATCATTTAAACTTCTGCTCGAAATTTATTTACAACCCCGTCTCACTATTGAACGACATTTCTAGGAACGTAAATATTATCGATTCCAGAAGACATGCTCTGTATATCAAAACATTTTTGAACACACAATTTTGAAAGATTTAGAAAACCTTTTGAAAAATTCTTGAAAAATTATGTTCAAAGTTTTGAAAACCAATTACTGGAGCTTAAGATGTTGAATATCTTACAAAACGAGCTCAAGTCTCAGAAGGTGTAAACTTCCCGTTGTGAAGGATAAGTTTATCATCGGCGATAAACTTTCCTTTTAACTGAAGAACGAGTCTTAAGCTGACATTTACTTAGAAGTCGTTTTCATGAGCTTGAAAACTTTGAATGTTTTAACGGAAAGCTCATGACCGAGAAAGATGAATTTCTCGTTATGAGGAAAAGTTCTCTTATTTAAAAGATACACTTTCCTTTATGAGCTTAAAACTTGGAATGTTTTAACACAAGCTCATGACCGAGAAAGATTAATTTCGCGTTACGAGGATAAGTTATCATTAAAGATAAGCTTTCCTAAAATTGAAGTCCGAGTTATAGTCTGATATTTAAACGTAAGTCATTGTGCATGAGCTTAAAAACTTCGAATGTTTTTAATAGAAGCTCACGCCCGAGAAAAATTAATTTCTCGTTGTTTGGATAATTTTATCATCGGCGATAAAATTTCCGTTCTTTGAAGTCTGGGGAATAATCTGAAATGTGAATATACACGATTTACACGAGCTTAAAACCTTTGAATAGTGTTAATATTATCTCGTGTCTGAGAAAATTTAATTTCTCGTTAATAAGGATAAGTTTATCATCGGCGATAAACTTTCCTTTATTTGAAGAACGGGTTATCGTCTGAAATTTAACGACAAGCCACGTACACGAGCTTAAAACCTTTGAATAGTTTTAAATGTAAGCTCGTGTCTGAGAAAATTTAATTTCTCGCTGTGAGGGTAAGTTATCGTTGACGAGATAAAATTCTCCTTATTTGAAGTTCGGGTCACAATCTGTAATATGACTATGAGCCAAATACACGAGCTTAAAACTGTTGAATAGTTTTAATGTAAGCTCATGTCCGAGAAAATTTGATTTCTCGTTAGTGATGATAAGTTTATCATCGGTGATGAACTTACTTGTCTTTTGAGATCGAGTTACAGACTGTTATGTGACTGTAAGTCATATACACGAGCTTAAAACCTTTGAATGGTTTTAACGTAAGCTCGTGTCCGAGAAAATTTAATTTCTCGTTTTGAGGGTAAGTTATCGTTGACGAGATAAACTTCCCTTTCTTTGAGGTCCGGGTCACAATCTGTAATATGACTGTGAGCCATATGTTGGTAAGCTTAACCGTGAATCCCCTGGTACACTTGTTTCTCCGATATCTGCTTCTTCAGTAGCCAAACTCTGAGAGTGTCCTTAGTTGAATGGTATACAATGATTGGACCGCTTCGTTCTTTTGGAATATCAACTTTGGTACCTGCATTCTCACTAGGAATTTGCATGCTTTGAAATGGGTTAGCGATATCTATTTTAAAACAAAATGCATGTAAATAATCAGATTATTGGCTAGCGTGTACCATGTGAAGGCTTCCCAATAAGCCGACTGATAGATTTCTTAAACGTGTGAAGCTTTTTGTATCATACACTTTGGACGCAGTTTGGTTAACATGCGTCTTTTCCTGATCAATCAAGCTGTTTACCTTTTAATCACCCGTGTTATTTCTCGATCAATAAACTATTTAATAAATGACTAAGCAATTTGAAATGAGGGCTAACTTATTTTTGTTCGGACATTGTAGTGTTCAGTTTCACCATATGTTCAAAGTTCAACAGGTTGTGTTAGCACAAAATTCTAAGTGAAAATTACCCAAAACGGTCTTTCTCAAAAGCACTTGTCTAGCAAAGGTGTTATTATTTTTACGATTACCAAAACAACACTCATTGTGCGGGGTTTCTTAAGTGTAAATAAAAAATGACACGTGACAGCTTGTGGGTGGTCCGTTTATTTTGATAACAAATAAAAAAATCAAAAATAAAAAAGGTATACGCGAGTTTTTATAGTGGACATTTTCAACAACCCTTATTAACTTCTCAGTCAAATTAATTTTTTGTAAAATGTAAAATTTGACTAATTTATTTTGAAACTTGTTAACTTTAAATTCATCTCTTAATAAACTAAAAGTAAAACCAAATTTGATATGTATGAATATAGGTTAATCTTAATTTGAAATACACTTAAATTTTCTTTTACCAATATAAATTTATTTACTATAGTAAATTTTTTTCTTATATTTGAGTTTGTTTGTGAAGAAAAAAAGATAAAGAAACCATGTATTATCATCAATTGTAGTAGTTGTTTTGTGAAATACACTTAAATTTTCTTTTACCAATATAATCGGACTTATGTCAAGATGATGTTATGTTAATGTTTTGTTTTTTCTTTCTTGTAACCTACTTTGGTACGAGCTTTTACGATTTCACTGCTCGAACTGCGGGGGAGTATTAAGAGTAAATGGCCCAAGCTCGGTTTGTGGGTTGGGTCTATTAGGGTTTTACCACTATATATAGTGGAGGAATAATACATAACCATTATGGGGGGTTTAATCATTCTAACATCTCTATGGTCTAAAGCAAGCCCCGAGGCAGTGGAATGCCAAACTCACCACTGCCTTGGCTGAGCATGGCTTTGTCAAAAGAAAAATTGACTACTCCCTTTACAACAAACATACTGGAAACATCTTTATTATTATTATTGTGTATGTAGATGACCTTGTTATCACAAGGATGATTTATTTGAAATTGAGAAGTTCAAGTGGTTTCTTAAGAATAAATTTATGATCAAAGATCTTGGTCTTATGAAGTATTTCCTTGGTATTGAGGTCCTACACAACAAATCTGGTGTGTGTATGACTCAAAGGAAGTATTTTCTTGATCTAATTCATGAGTTTGGTGTTCTTGCTGCCAAACTTGTTACCACTCCCTTACCTGAGAATTGTGTCCTTGTTGTGGAGGAGAGTGACTCTGATAAGTTTCTTATTAATGTTTTTAATTATTAAAAACTTATTGGCAATCTCATCTATTTGAACCACACTAGACCTGACATCTCTTATGTTGTCCAATGTCTAAGTCAGCACATGCATGCCCCTTTACAATCTCACCTCAAGGTTGCTTTAAGGGTCATCAGATACCTAAAAGGATCTCCTGGTACTGGTATCCAAATTTACAAGGATAAACAACTTACTTTGTCTTGCTTTACTAACTCTGATTGGGCTAAGTGTTTGAAGACCAGAAGGTCTGTTTCTGGCTATTGTATGTTTCTGGGTAACACACTTGTCTCTTGGAAAAGCAAAAAACAGCCCACTGTATCTAGATCTTCTGTTGAAGCAAAGTATAGGTCATGGCTAGTGCTACATGTGAGGTTATTTGGATTTACAACTTGCTCAACAATCTGAACATCCCTAGTGTGTTTTCTGTGAACATGTATAGTGACAGCTATTCAACTATTCAAATTGCTGCCAATCTTGTCTTTCATGAGAGGACTAAGCACTTTGAAGTTGACGTCCGTCTTATAAGGGAAAAGGTGCAGTGTGGCATTATCAAAACCATTAAAGTTGCTTCTGCTGATCAAACAGCAGATTTGTTTACCAAAGGGCATGGCTCTCATCAACATTCTAAACTGTGTAAGCAGTTGGGAATGGTGGATATTTTCAAAAGATAACTCTACAAACTTGATAAGTTTGTGGGAGGATGTTGACCTTTCAAACTTATCATGGTTTTTATTATTTGTACCTTTTATGTGTTTGTTACATGTGCAGGGACCTTTTGTGTCAAATGTTGATTCTCTTATTGGACATGTCTTGGGCCAACCGTTGAAGGCTAGTTGATGGCCCATGTTTCTTGACGAGTATTATTACCCTAGCTGTTGCTAGGGTTTGGCTCATCACTCATATTACACACACAACTTTGTTTGTGTGCTCTCTCCTAGTTCACCAGCCGTCGTGGCTCATTATTGTGGGAGGATCTTCATCTATCTCTTCTTATTATAGATTAGGTTAAGTGTGAGTGTTCATGTAGTGAGGGAAATTGAATCAACCTAGTTGGGACGATTTCATCTATTTCTTTTATATTGTTGATTTGCATCAGTTTGGGGACTAATCGTTTATTTGTAGTTTGTACTTGAATCCTTAAATTAATAATTCACCAAGGGGTGGATGGTTGGGTGATAAGATCTGGTGTCTCTCTTTGATGTTCATGTTTTAACAAATTTGTTGCTAAAAGATCTCACTTGTTGTATAACCAGAATCACCCGAATTAATAAGATATGAACCAAACACCACCCGAACTCGATAAATTGATTCCTTATCGGGCCTGGTTGCGCGTGAGCATAACCATCTCTGAACCAGATCCAATCGAAAGCGTGCTCCAAGTGAATAAGAGCGAACCTATTTTAGTCCGGTCCTCCATTCACACTTTACCTTATATCTGATTTGGTCCAGTTGCATGTACAACCAATCGTTTTTCTTTTTCAGACTCAACCGGAGACTTTTGTTTCAACGACGAGTAAAACGGTCGCACGAAGCTCTAGGTCTAAATGAGTTTCACGCGTTGCTTTGTCACGGTCTTAGCCACGTCTTTAGGCTGCCGTCCCTCAAACTGGCGAGCAAGTAGATTTCCCAGCCACGTCTCAAGCAAAGGCACGATACCAAGAAGGAAGAATAGCCACACCCTCCGCATATTGTACCTCATTTTGACCTTTGTGTATACTAGACTGCTTGTAAAAATTTCACTTTCATTTTATAAACTCACATTATCATCACGTATCCTCTTTCTTCTTGCTAGAATAATTAATCTCCACAAATTTCGTCTACACATTTTCTAACTTTGTTCATTTTATAACTGAAAAACAGTTTTTTCCAAGAAGATATGTAGCTACTAGCTAGTGATTTTGTATTGTTTATTTGTTCTTTCTTCTCGACAAAACAAAAAATACCAAAAACTAACATTACCTTTTATGCTCATGTTTAACTTAAAAAAATTTATAAACAAGTTTAACTGAAAATTTAATAAAATTACTCTTTTTACGGTTATTAATATGCATTTACATAATAGGCACACTCATAGACCCACTTGCTGCATGATAGTTGCGCATCCAATTGAAATATTCATTTGTTACAAGAAGATTATCAATTGTCTAGATTTTAATAAAAAAAGGTTGTCATTTTCACAATTTCATAAATAAAGTAAGTTTGAACCTTAAAGTGCAAAACACGACAGAGATAGCTTTTACTCCTTCACCTTTTAAGAGCATCCACAATGGGTCAAACACCAAAAAGCTTTTTACTATTCCACAAAGTGTTTTTATAAGGTTTTTTGCATTGTGGCAAAAGCTTTTTACTAAGTTTTTTACAAGGACTTGCTAGATTACAAGTCATTCCTAAAAGCTTTGAAGTATAATCATGTTACACATTAAATGCCTTAAATGCTCCAAGTCATTGAAGACTTGGAGCATTGTGGATGCTCTAAAGTCATTTTTAGAGTAAACTGAATGGTATTGTTTGGGCAAAAGATTACCCTGGCCAAAGTAAAATAAATTGCATGGTTCGAGGTCGTCCCTGGTCTTTTGTTCTGCCTCCTCCAACCTTAAAAACAAACTACACAGCGTTCATCCCTGTCATCGTGCTATTTTGTTTGTCAATTCCAGTCAACTCACAACATAATATATTACGAAAGAGTATACATTATAATACTTCATGATTTAATAAACTACTTCTTCTTTAACATAGCTTCCCCTAACTACATGAACCATGTAAACCATCATCGGGTTGGCCGCTTAATACTCGGGTTAAGAAAACGCTCAAAACACAAATATTTGCTTTTTATGGCTTGGTTTCAAGTTGTTTTCATTGTTGTTTTTGACGCAGTTTTAGCTGAGATTTGGTTTCGTTCTAGTGGTCAGATTTTTTTTGTGTATTTGCTTAAAGCCATGACTCATTTATTTATCCAAGTCATACGAATTTAAAATGTATAACAATGATAGATTGTACAAGTACAATGACCTTGGGGAAAAAATATATCAATGTATCATTGGGGTGACACTATGTGCTTGTCTTTCCATATCAGTTGTCTAAATTTTAATTAAAAAACCATTATTTTCGCAAATAAATTTAACTACATAATCACGGTTGCAAAAAACGTGACAATGTGTAGGAATAAGTACGTTATGACTACCCTGGAGGCTTGTACAACTTCCCGTATAACCATAACATAATCCATAAACACTCTACATCATACTAGTAGTATATAATGAAGCAAAGTATGTTATTTTCAATCAATGTAGGATAAATAACTTAGCCATAAATTTTGGACAAAATATGTTGAAAACACAAAAGACATAGCACTCTAATCAAGTTAGTATTTATGTGTTTTATACAATGTTTTTCATTCAAATCTATGAGAAAATTAATGTAGTACATAATCGACAACAATATTTTAGCGAGTAAAAAATAAAATATTTTGAGTAAAGTAAATTACTCAGTGTCGATTTTTACTATAACATTTAAGTTTTTAAAGCTTTGAAAATCTAATTTTCTTATGATATACAGTAGAGTTATGTAGTATACTATGTACATGTAGATATGGATTTTGCCATTCCATAACGTGTGCTGATGCATAGAGGATTAGAACAAACTTCAAATATCCCACATAAAAAAAGCCATTTTGTACTAAAGCATCCATGCCGAAATCAAGAAGCACGATTCATTTATACAAACTTCACAAGATATAATATATCCTTAGTATCAGCCGAAATCCATAATCTTCCTCATAATATTCTTACTACATTTTAACACGATCAATAATGCATGATGCAAACTACACATATACAAATGTACACGCATGCATAATCACATACCCTCAAACCAAAACTGCGAGAAATATATTTTAACTTGAACGAAGAAAAAGTTAGATGTTAGGAAAGATAATCCATTTACGAGATAAAAATATTACTCTATGTAATTTTTTGTTATGTTTGCAAATAGATAAATTGATAGAGTACTTTTTATAAAAATAATTTGGGATCAACTCCTTTCTATAAGAAAACAAAAAACAATATGACAAATATCACTAGACTTAAAAACCGAACCTTAAATTATATGATGCACAAAAGGTTAGATAAAATAAGTAAATAAAGTACCCCTTTGGTTGGTGTGTTTTGAAGCTAGGATATAACTTTAGCACTCAATATGAATGTTCGGTGATTTTTATAAAGAAAATTTTTGGGGTTAAATCCATCCGACACACACTATTCCGAATGTCTAGTGGAATGTGGGTTTACTAATTTTGTGTGGGCCCACTGAAATATATCTCTATGCATCTTATTTTAATTTATTAGTTTTATACAATAACATGTACAGTATTATTTTAATCATTCACAAATAAAATAGAATAATGTTTTTACTTAAATATAATTTTTTCTCTTACCCAATCAAATCAAAACTTAAATTCTAAACCAACATAAAAAGCTAACCCTAATCAATTCTAAATCCACCCACTTTATAAAATCACACTTAAATTAAAATCTAACTTCAAACAAACGCACCCTATGGACAAGGGGAAAGACAAAGGAAATATGAAGTTTGTTCTAAGGTAAAAACCTAACTTCAAACAACCAAAAGAAAAAATACACTGTGTCGAAAAGTCCAGGGGGCACATGCCCCCTCCGTAGCTCCACCTCTGTTCATATTAGTATTCACAAAAAATACTTTGATTGATCCACCAACTCATATGGCCTCGTTATTAGTATGATCAACTTTAATCTTCCATGACTACGTACAGTCAAATCAAATACTCGTATTATAGAAAAGTTGAAATACTGATTTATAAAGGAAAGCAAAGTCGATGCCAATGTAACTAAAGCAATCTCGTTTCAAACGATGGAGATAAATAGTTTCTATGTTAGTTTTCATAAAAGCTAAATAGGTTAGTTATACTTGATTGCACGTTGAGTAGTCTAGACTTCATACAAGATTAAGGGTGCGTTTGGTTTGTAGATAGGGTTGGAATTAAATATAGGTATGGGATTTGTTTGAAAAAATTGAGGAGAGAGAAAATATAAAAATATATATAATATATTAATTATTAGTGATTTAAAAATATTATTTATATAATAATAAGGTGGGACAGGAGATTAAAAAAAAGAACAAATATAAATTTTGTGGTTAAAAATCATGAATAATGGAGATGTCAAAAAAAGGTGGAGTTTTGCATATAAACCTACCAGATGATAGTGGAATCAATTTTAGGTTTAAGTTAATTGTTTCATTCCCCAATCTTTCAACCAAATGGTAACTTTTAACTATTAAAGAGACTTGCAATTAATTTTTAAGAAGTTAAATCATTTTATAATTAAATGATATTATTAGTAAACCCTTCCAAATGCATCTAATATAAGTTGTTGGGTTAGTCAATGTTGTAAAACAAGGGCTAGGCGGCCGCCTAGACGTTAGGCGGTCATACTCCGTCTAGACGACGCTTAGGAGATAGGCGGTCAAAAAAAGTCAACAAAGTCAACAAAATGTCAATATTGTTTTACAAAAAATTATGGGTTTTTTTTATAATATATAGTGACCATATTTATTTTAAGGTAAATATTAAATAAGAGATAAACGAATGATTATAAACATAAAGGAATGAGTTTTTCGTATGAAATTAGAACCAACTTAATTATATGTTCACGTTTGAAGTTTTAAGCACTTAAATTGCTATATTTTATTCGTCTATTTTGCAAGAACTTTGAACTATTTGAAATTAGAAGTATTTTTTTATGTCATACATATTATTTATAATATTTATATGCATAAAATTCTAATCCGCCTAGATGAATTCCACCTCGAAGGTCGTCGACCGCCTCATTAGCGCCTAACGATTTATGTCACCTTTGGGGTTAGTTTACATTTGACAATATAAAGTAGCAACATTTGATGTCATTACTCGATGTGTGATTCATAATTTTAAAGTGATAATCTAAAGTTGTGGCATATATAATCATATTATTGGCTAGCTTTTAAAACAAAATGCATGCAAATAATCAGATTATTGGCTAGCTTGTACCATGTGAAGGCTTCCCAATAAGCCGACTGATAGATTTCTTAAACGTGTGAAGCTTTTTGTATCATACACTTTGGACGCAGTTTGGTTAACATGCGTCTTTTCCTGATCGATCAAGCTGTTTACCTTTTAATCACCCGTTATATTTCCTGATCAATAAACTATTTAATAAATGACTAAGCAATTTGAAATGAAGCTAACTTATTTTGTATCGGACATTGTAGTGTTCAGTTTCACCATATGTTCAAAGTTCAACAAGTTGTGTTAGCACAAAATTCTAAGTGAAAGTTACCTATAACGGTCTTTTTCAAAAACACTTGTCTAGCAAAGGTGTTATTATTTTTACGATCACCAAAACAACACTCATTGCGCGGGGTTTTTTAAATGTAAATAAAAAATAACACGTGACAGCTTTTGGGTGGTCCGTTTATTATGGTAACAAATAAAAAAATCAAAAATCAAAAAGGTATACGCGAGTTTTTATAGTGGACATTTTCAACAACCCTTATTAACTTTTCAGTCAAATTAATTTTTTGTAAAATGTAAAATTTGACTAATTTATTTTGAAACTTGTTAACTTTAAATTCATCTCTTAATAAACTAAAAGTAAAACCAGATTTGATATGTATAAATATAGGTTAATCTTAATTTGAAATACACTTAAATTTTCTTTTACCAATATAAACTTATTTACTACAATAAATTTTTTTCTTATATTTGAATTTGTTTGTGAAGAAAAAAAAGATAAAGAAACCAGGTATTATCTGATTTTGAATGTTTGTATTTTGTAGTCACTGTTCTTTTAGTCCAAGTCCGACAAAGATTGGTCCACATCCAAAAAAAATTGCAAACCAGGTTAGATACGAGTAACATTCATATTACACTTTATAAAATTGCCGAACAATTGTTAGACAATAGACAAAGCTTCACTTTTGACTTTACTTGCATATGAAAGAAAAATGGTAGAGATTAGGTAAGGAACATTAGGCTAAAGGGAGTGACACCTCCAAAACCCACTGCCACCTCAGCTCCCACGTGTTATATTAACGGATAGAGAACTGGGTCTCATGAAAGCGTGCGCAATAGTTTTTTCGCGAGCCAACCATTTACTTTCTAGATGGCACATAAGTAAAAATATATTGAGAATCACAAAAAAAGTTTTAGGACGAAACGTGATTGGATCCGTTTTCAATGGGCGTAGAAGTTGCTAATAAAATCTCCAACGTGGATTTCCTACGATGCAAACTATGAGAATCTTCTAACATCGTTGTCACAATAACCGCTTAAGTCTTTTCATTACTTATTTTTCTATACAATATTTAATTCTCTTCTTTTAAATATTTATGTTTCTTTATAATACTTGTTTTTCTACCATATCAGGTGTTTTAAGATACATACATGAAAATTGATTGGATAAATACAAAAATCATTTTGTCTGTGCCACAATTGACCAATGTCTAAACTTTACCAGTCAACGAGTTTTTTTGGTGTTGATTTGAACTTCAACCCTGGAAGACATAGTTCTTATACGAACTATCAAAACGAGGAGCCGGCAAGAAAAAGTATGTTTTCAGATTTAAATGAAGAGTCGACGAGACGTAGTATGTTTATGGATTTAAATGAGGAGCCGGCGAGACATAGTATGTTTATGGATTTAAATAAGGAGCCGACCAGACATAGTATGTTTGCGGATTTAAATGAGGATGCGGAGAGACATAGTACATTTGTGGATTTAAATGAGGAGCCAACGAGATATAGTATGTTTGCGGATTCATATGATGTGCCAACGAGACATAGTATGTTTGCGGATTTAAATGAAGTGCCACCGAGACATAGTATGTTTGTGGATTTAAATACGCAACCAGCGAGACATAGAATGTTTGTTGATTTAAATGAAGTCTCAAACTCAAAGTAGGAGATTTTAACAAACCCTTTACTCTATCATGTCCCAGATATTTTTCATCCTTATATCAGAGAATTAAACAATGTCAAAGGTGATGGAAACAGTGGATTCCGGGTCTGTTGCC
Organism: Glebionis coronaria; assembly: GCA_025667525.1. Lineage (NCBI taxonomy): Eukaryota > Viridiplantae > Streptophyta > Magnoliopsida > Asterales > Asteraceae > Glebionis > Glebionis coronaria. The sequence goes on from CM046880.1 coordinate 24,802,684, forward strand.
ATTGACTTTGTATCCAGGTACCACCAACACATTTTTCAAAACAATTTTATCTGCCAATTTATAGTTCCAACAAATTTAACCAACACAATAGTACCGTTAGGATGAGACACAATAATACTCAAATGAGAGACATTAATGAAATTAGTTAAATATTCAACAGAAAAAGTCATGTGTTGAGAGGCACCAGAATCAAATACCAGCCAACATAAGTACTATAGGTGCTAATATTAGAATTATAATTAAAGAATCTACAAGTACCAAAACTAATCACATGATTAGAGAAAGCAATAGTACCAGCAGCACAAGACTGCAGCTCATTAGCTTTAGACGTTGAACCAATCAAGGCCATCAATATGCTAATCTGATCTTGAGTAAAGGGCATAGGATTCCCTATACTTTGATCATACAGAAGCAGAAGAAGTATTTACACCACCAGTGTTCCTTTTCTAGAAAACTGGTGGATATCCATTAAGCTCAAAATACCTATCAATTGTGTGACCATTCATGTTACAATGCTTACAAACAATATTAGTATTCTTGGTAGACCCTCTCCCTTGAGGAGCCCTGTTGTTAGACCAATTTGTTGGTCTAGCAGCAAAAGCTGAAGAGTTAGGTTTTACAGAAGTACAATGAACCAAATTGCTCTTATGAGACTCTACTCTAGATAGAGTAGAAAATGCAGATTTCACATCTGGTAAAGGATCTTTGACTTCTTACAACACTATAAGTGTCATCCAAACCCATTAGAAATTGCATCAATCTCATAAGACTTTGATGACCCTTTATCTGAGTAGAAATAGCATAAGTAAAAGGATGCAAATTGACCAAGGAGTCAAATTGTCTCCACAAACTGTTGTAGTTATGATAATACTCAGACAGTGAGGAACCAGATTGAGTGAGAGAACAAAATTTATAATGCAAATTATATATCACAGACCCATCTATTTTGTCATAAGTTTCCTTAAATTCATCCCACACATCTTTAGCATATTTAGAAAATATTTTCCCTTGGTATAACTTAGATGAAATACATCCAAGAAGCCAAGATAAAACAACAACATTGCACCTATCCCATTGTTCTTGAAGGATTTCATCCTCCTCATCTCTAACATAATCACCAGTAAAAAATCCTAGCTTATTTTTAGTATGTAAAGCCAGTTTAATAGCAACAGTCCAGATTTTATAGTTTCCTGGACCACTAAGTTTAATAGCAACAATAGATTTCCCATTAATATCAGTAGGATGAAAATATAGCGGATCACTAGTATGAAACACAACCTCAACATTATCTCATGAACTATTAAGTTCGTTAGTTTTTATCAGATTTAGGTCCAGTCATGATTACTCACACAAAGTAAAAGCAGAAACAGTAAACAAACAACCACCTTGTAACTCCTCTACAAACAACTACTAGCAAACCTCTGAAAACAATCAAACCACCAAGAATACCTAAATCTCTTCGACACCTAATCACCCATTAAAAAAACTAAAAAACACTATAAAAGAGAGAGCGAGAAAGGTGTTACAGAGCACGTGCTGCAACAAGCAAAACCAAGAACCACGAGATCAAGCAGATCACCAACCAAACAATCAATAATGCACAGCGGAACAAACAACCTAAAAAATTAGTTATAACAGAATAACTAATAATCAAGAAAATACCTCAAATTAAAAAAACCCCAATTTCTGATTTTAGGGTTTTTCAATTATACATAATAGAAATGCAATTAAGAACAATTAATTGCACAAGAACCCAATAGAAACCCCACAGAACATCAAGAATCACAAAACACCAAATTTTAAGAAACCCTAAAAATTTGGAAAATCAAATTAATTCAATTAACCAACAGATTAATCAAAATCCTTTATTAAAAACACGATATGAGTTAAAAAAACAGATATCAAGAACCAAAGGCTCTAACCATATTCGATTTTATGAAAGATTAAACCACAAAAAAGATTAATACAACGAACCTCCCCTTTTATTTTATTAACAGCTTCAGGCAATCACTTCAAATGTGAATCCTTGATTTGTGATCTGTACATACAATCAGAAAGAAAGAACCTTATGAATCAATGATCTTAGAGTCAAGATCAACAACCAGTATCAAACACAATAGCAACAGCCAACAATGGCGATTTTAGAGAGACAAATAGAAAAGATAACAGATTGAATAACAAAAAATGCAATCGCATTATGTATATACTCCTAAAACTAGGGTAACTTCACACTTTCCAACTTTGACACATCCAACCCCTCAACTTTGTAAAACCTGCAAAATAAAACTGCAACACCAAACTATATAAAAGTAAATAAAGAAATTTTACCTTTCTTACCCCTGAAGTTTAACCAACATGTCAACGTATATTTAATAAAAGATCACAATGAAGGAGGTCGTATTTGTCAAGTAGATCTCATCAAGAAAAACAATGACAAAAAAGACAACCATGATGAATACTATCACGAATACAGATTGTTGTATAACTCCGACTGGCACGTGCAAGGCACGGTCACTCACCAACTAACTTTCCCGCCCATCCATTCCCCCTTTAAATAGATGTTATTAGTTTATTTGTAACTAGCTTTGATTGATTGTTGTAAAACACAATTCTTTCTATATTTCCTCTCAATTCCCACTTGTAACAAACTCCTCCATAATCAATGAAACTACCTTTCGAGTCACATTCTTGTTCTTTGTGATTCCTGACCTAGTTTCTAGCGTTCTTCGAATCTATATTCCTGGAATTGCTATCAGTGGTATCAGAGCTTCGATCTTGGCAACAAGAACTGATGATCAAATCTTGAAAACCCATCAATTATCTGTTAATCCATTCATAATTCACTTTTTCGCGCCAAATCATAAAAACGTCATAATCATTTCTTTCTGTTTCCAATTCTCAAATACGAATCTTGAGTGGTTTTGATAATTTTTTGTCGTTTATTGACTAGTTAGTTACGATATTGAAAGAAGTTGTTATTTTGTTAGAATTCGGTTTTGAGTTCTTTCAAATTCTTGGTGAGATGTTGAGTCAAACGGTGTGTAGTGTTGTTGAGGATGGAACTAGGCAAGAGTTAATTTCAAGGCTAATAAGGGAAGAATTTGAAAAAATGATGGTTTTTTCAACAAGAAATGGTGACGGTAGAAATGGTGTCTACAAGTTATTTAATGAAATGCCTCTACTAAGGAGAATTGATCAAGAAACATCGGTTAGTGCATATTATGATGCATTTACTTCTCATAATGATTCCTACATTTCTTGGCTTAGAGAAACGGGTTTAAATGAATTGCTTCTAGTTAGTTTGTTCGTTTTTGGGCTGAAACCAGAAATTGGGGAAGTGTTTAGTATGGGTAAACCCGATACTCTTGCAATGGCTTTTCTTGCGGCGATGTTACAAGAAGCAAACAACAAAATGTTTAATTCTTTCGAAAGCGATCGTACAAAAGAAGTGGTAAAAAATAACATGGAATTGAAATTGTGATGTCAATAGTGAAGCGTATGTGGAAAGTAAGGAAATAGATACCAGTGGGTTGTTAATTCGTGATGATTGTGTTGGAGTCCAGGGGTTATCTGATAGTGTTACTGTTGAATGTATTAAGGCATCATGTGAGGTGGAAAATAGATTAGTTGATGATGTTAGAGGTGGCGAAGTAGGATTGAAAGTGAGTGAGATGGATGACCACCGTAATTCGGACGAAGTGGAGGAATGGAGCGTAGGGCCAGTGGGTTATGTAGAGCGTTGTGAAGAAATTATGGACGATTCAAGTGTAACTCGTAATGATAGCGATTACGTGTTGGGAACTTGATGATGATTGTAAGGAAACCGAAAAAAAAGGGTAAGTGGGATGGATGATGTAAAATACATAAAAGTAGAAATCACATTAGGTTATAATAGGGAACAAGATTTAAATAATGAAGCCAAATTGAAGGATAATAAACTTGATAATGATAATAAGTGTTTGGTCGGTTGTGGTAAGTTTCACATTGAGGATGATGTGATTAAGCGGATTAAGGGAAGAACAAGTTTGAGTAGTTCAGTTCCTGGCAGTGGAAAGGTTGTTTATGAGCTTAACAGTGGTGAAGGAGGTGATACGAGGGCATGGTGTCAGGATGGTGGTGAAGGTATAACAATTAAGTGGTGTGATAAGATTAGAATCGAGCATGTGCAACTAAAGTTGTTTGCTGATTTTGATGATATGGGTAGAAAGGGCAATAAGTGTGTCATGGTTCTTGAGGACGGGAAAGGAGAAAATAATGTTTTGGTTTCAAATGTTGATGAGTGGAGGTATTCGGAGGGTCAAAGAGGTAAGACCATATGTGATAGTGTTGTGTTGGATTGTGATGACACTGACCGTGAGTGCACAAAAAGAAATCTGAATTGGTATGATCAGTTGTATCAAGAGGAGAAACGGATAGGGATCGTGTTTAGGAATGATGGCATGATCGATATAAAAGATGTTGTGATTTTGGAGAATAAGGGAATAACAAGTATTGGTAATATGATTCTTGATAGTGGTGAGATAATTGATGGTCGACAAGAAGGTGAGTTAGGAGTTGAATCAAGACAAATTTTTCACTTCTTAGCTATTGGTATTGGTGTTGGTGGACATAATATGATGGTTGATGAGGGTTTTTTACAAAAGGGTATTTGTTTGGATGGAATCTATGGTGATGTGCTGCATTCCAGCAAGGAGGAAAGTGGTGAATTCAGCCATCTAGGGATAGGGATCAGAAAACAACATGACAAGGAACAAGGAAACGAGGACGAAGATAAAGATATTATTTTAAGTGACTTGACGTGGAGAAAAAGTTGTAGTCTGGGACATCTTAATGACCCATTTGCCTTTGCTGCAACGAATTTAGACATGGAAATAGAGAGGCACAGTGTTAACTCTTCTCAGTTTGTTGGTTTGCTTGGAAAATCATGTGGGAAACAAGATTTAAGTACGAGGTTGTTGGGTATGGTGAAGGGAGGACTTCGGTGTCAAATACTACTTACAATTAACTTCTAGTTTGAGGCGCGTGAGCGGTGTTTGGCGCAAGAGGAAGAAACAAGGATGTATAAGTTGCAATATCAAGTATGAAGAGTTGGTGTTTGACATTTTGAAATGGCCAAACATGGAAAAGAGGAAGTGGAGAGCTCGTATTCAGCTGGGAAAAAAAGTCAGGAGTGCATACTACTTGCAAACTATTTTCTAGAGCGTACTTGGAACTGTCAATACATTGAAAAAAATGGGACGACACTTGTTGGTGCAGTGGACGATTGATTGGTTGGTACATTGGTGCGTCCAAAAAGAGAAACATGGGGAGGAATTTCTTTCGTTTCACTAGATGCTTGAGGACAAGCATCATTTAAGGAGAAGGGATTGATACGAGTCGACTATGTATGGCATGTGCAAGGCACGGTCACTCACCAACTAACTTTCCCGCCCATTCATTACCCCTTTAAATAGATGTTATTAGTTCATTTGTAACTAGCTTTGATTGATTGTTGTAAAACACACTTCTTTCTGTATTTCCTCTCAATTCCCACTTGTAACAAACTCCTCCATAATCAATGAAACTACCTTTCGAGTCACATTCTTGTTCTTTGTGATTCCTGATCTAGTTTCTAGCGTTCTTCGAATCTATATTCCTGGAATTGCTATCAGGTTACCCTGAAGAAGTCCACCGAGACGTTTACGTCACCGAACCAGTATATGAAGTAGCATACTCTTTCAAATTGAAGACTCGTCTGTTTGATTGGCTTAAGTTCAGTTTGTAATATTTTATTAAAGATTTAAATACATTTTGGAACATAAATGTTTTTCCATTTCATATCTTTGCATAATTGTTTTTCCATTACACATGACAAGATTAGTGATGAGGATTATGAAGAAGAAAAAAATAGACACAAATTCACATGATGAATTGTTTAGGAATACATGATAACGTTTAGAAGCGTTGATTTTTTTCTCTAGTGTGGTGGCTTTCTATTGTTGTTGCTGCTATCATGTCGTTGACTTACTCTTTAATCGATCTTGGCCTTGGGATTACGAAAACAGCAGGTTTGTGTGCAGAAGATTAATGATGGATGTCGTAGAGCTCTAAAAGTAATGCAAAGCCAATCTTATAGGTAATTATGTTTGTAGTGGTGAAACTATAATTAAACAACCACGTAAAGAAGTACTTGTGATCATTTAAGAGCTGGTATTTCAGAATGATGGATGGAAGTGTTAGTATTAGGGGTCTTGATAATCAACGATTGCCGGATAAATTCTTGAATCGTGTATAAAGTCCACTTTCCTAATACAATATTTCGACCCTATTCGGTGCCTTGGATTACACGAAATTCGTATTGTGATAAGACAAGAACAACACTCTAATTCTAGGCACAAGAAAAAGAGCAAAACACTGGATACTTTGTGGTGATTGTTGTTGATATAATGATGTTCATCATTTTGACCAAATCATGTTTATATCTATATATAAACTTGATAGTGATTGTATGAAAAGTTATGACTTTTCCTTAAAAGTTATATCCTTTTATCAAAAGTCATAAATGGTTCTTTAAAATCTGTCCAGCAATAGTTTGCAACAGTCTAAAACCGTCGCTAACTGTTTCCATACAAAAGGCATGTATTTCTATCAGCGACAGATTAGTGACTACGAATTCTGTCACTATTGCATCATTTGACTTTACATTGACAACCCTTTTCATTATTGTGTCCGAAATCAAGTTAATTAGTTTATACAAGCGTGCACTCCGCACCTCCGAACTTGCATTATAACTTACACTTGAAATCCATTTGGTCTCGGGTAATCACCATTACACAAAAATGATTGATGACACTAAAATCACCAACAGGAAGCTCCTTCCTGACATCTTCCACCCTCCTAAGTGATTCCGATTAAATAAAATTCTCAGAACACCATGGCCACAAAATGTTCTTAGCTTTCCAAGCCTCATAACCAGGAAGAAAATTTAAATGATCTCCTACCGGTAGAAAAAAGATTTGGTTTTTTCTGATCTGCTTGCGCTTGTTTTAGTGTATAATCTGTAACACTTTCCAAGACCTGTACGACCTGCACGACCCGCCCATTGCTTCGTTGATATACATAGGTGTTGTAACAAGCGAAGCTGATGTTGTGCAGGCATATAACAATAGATTGTCTTTTGTTTCTACAAGTCAACGCCAATGTTTGAGTGAATTTCTATTCGATGGGAGGCAGTCAGATAGATATGGCATTTAAGTTACATGAGCACAAAAAAGATAAGAACAACTACATAAACGATTGGACCCTCTCCTCCCATGTTTTTTTGTGGAGTTACACTTACCGTTCTAAACTCCTAGTAACTTGGATTGAAACCACAAATGAAGACATATACCGTGGTGATAGGTGTGCTTCTTTTTTTTAACGGCGAGTTAGTAGTTAGTGTTTTACTATTTTATTTCCGCCCCTAAAGAATCCATGGTGACACTCGAACTTGAGACCTCTCCAAAGATACATCCCCAAGATTGTCGTTGGCCAACTAGGCTAGCCCATTTGGTTTGCCGAAAAGTTTCACATACAATGCTTGTTAGAGATTCGTTGAAGAAAAATGAGTGCCAAGAGGCAGAAATTTATCTTGAAGATATGATCAACCGAGGTTTAATTTGTGCCTGATTATGCTACTTTTACAATCCTCTCATCCCAAATGAAGAACATAATTCTCGTTTGCGAAATATCATTCAGAAGGTAAAGGATGTCGAAAGAAAAATATGGCGGGATACGTGTTTTAACTTCTCGTATCATTTCTTCAACTTCTCTAGGTATATATGTCAAAGGGGTGGTAAATTTATTTTGATATATGTTAATTGAACAATAGGACCTTTTCTTCTGACTTTCATATGTGAAAATTTTACTTTCATTTAGACCTGTTGGAACCTTGATGCTTTACTGAATTGAAGCAAAGGAAGAATTTTAGGTGCTCACATAATTAGGTGCCAATATTATGGTCATAGTTCAGATATGAAGCATTACTTGCTTTTTTACTAACTTTAGTCCTCATTATCTGTCCTGAGAAAGCATACCTCAGAGAAGGTTAAGGAAGTGGGTCGTTCTTTCTGTTGATTAGCAGTTTCGATAGCCGAGATTATTTGTAGCTAATGGAACCTAGATGAATTAAGGAAGAGCTTCACCACTGGAGACATTTTCACCACCATCTATCCATCTTCCCCATGGTTCTACGTGCAATTCACTTTTCAATTCAAACAAGTAACTTCATGGACCGAAATGAAAAGTAGCTATAGCGACCACATAACTATGGCAATGTTTTAGATAGGCATTCAACTAGAATGATAACACAATAAGTGAACTGTGTAATAGTGCTCTTAAACTCATTTTTAGATATGTGTTATTGGAACATAATACAATCAATAATTATTCACCTTTTGGGGTAGAACTTCTCATTAAAAGAAAAATAACTTCTCGCCCTCGGTGCTATTCTTCCTCTAAAGCAGCATAAAAATGGTGAGGTTCCTCTTTTAAAATCTTGATAGATCCACTTTTTTTTACCGGACCAACATTCGTTTTGCATTGCCAGTTTGCAGCATAACCATTGCTAAAAATTTACTTTGCAAACAAAACCATAATTTTCTTCATAATATGTTAAAATGTTAAATATTACTGTTAAATATGGTTAGTATACAAGAATTATCACTTGGAATGACAAAACTATACATAATTGGGAACTTGTATACTACAAACTCATGGTTTTGGTGCAAATGTTTCAAAACAATAAATATAAAATAAGTTACATTTTTACCCATCTTGCTCGCCTTAGAATGAGCTTCAGAGCACCCAGTTGTGCAATGCCGATCATCTTGGTTGGTACAAAGCAACATCATTTCATCTCTCCGACCCTTTTTCTTACTCCGTTACTTTATTTCCAATTCTTTATTTTTCCACAAGAGCCTTTTTTTTCAAACTGGTGCTTAGCTTATGCTAGGTTGATCTTAACTCTTTAATTTCTTCTGTTACTTTATCGGTGAATTGTAACAATTCTCGCTCTTTTTAACTTCTTAATGAACTTTAACCGAGTCACGTATAAATTCTTCAGCTTCAGCACAATCTTCACCAGTATCACTCGCTAACGCATTAGAAACTCCATTAAAGGACACACCGATCAACTATTCAAGTGAGCAACAAATCAATCACTCTTATTATTTTTTGGGATTTGGCAACTGCATTTGTTGGAGTTGAATGGTTATGAGGTTCATAAAAATGATCGGCTAAAGAAGAAGAATTGAAGAAGTAGTTTTGGGAACTGGTTCATACAATGGGTTTGGGAAGTGCGTTTGATGATGATTTGTTAAACCCTCTTCCATCAGAATGTAACGGCTGAAGAAGAAAATTTGTTAATGAGTGTTTTTATTTAGTCTATGACTTTGGGGTTTTTACCTTAAAAAGTTTAAAACATTTAGCCACTTTTCTAAACTTTATTTTCTTGTTTACAATAGTATTACGAAATTTACTAAAAATCTACTAAATTAAGAAATATTAATTTATTTTTTAAATAAAAAAAATTCATAAAAATCAAAAGTCCCAAAAAGACTACTGTTGAAACGAATTTCCGCAGGAACAAGGTCCTAGGATATTTAGCTTCGGTCTCGTGTAAAGTATGCTTGTAGGATGGGCCTACCCTGCAATGATAGAACGCACGTTAACTCGCCCCAGGTGTGAACCCGAGACCAAGCTCCAGCGTGAAAGTAAGTAACGATCACTGGAGTGGTATCCGGTGCGGAATACCGGAGATATATTATTAATTGAGAGTAAATGTTGTGTACTGTGTGTTGTTGTGTAGTAAATGCCTTGGGGTATTTATACCCAAAGCTTAGGGCATACCTGGACGTGTAGTCACATCATGGAGACGCGCACCTATTGAACAGTACCCTAGTGTCAGGCACAGTGTAAAAGCAGGCGGCGGACTATGACTGGATCTGTTGGGTAAAGCCCTACCTTGCTGGGTAAAACAGAGTCTCCCAAGATTTGGGAGATCTTGTCTGCACTCTCTTTCCTACGTGGCAATTGCCTCGGCGCTTGTAGCGTGCCTTCGGCCATGTGCCGGAGACATACGCGAACATGTCCCCCTAAGTATTAGTTCATTATTCTTTTAATGGGCTGATACTTAAAACAATTCTTACTCCTTGTCTGGGGGTGGTTTTTTTGAACTGTTCCGTCTTCTGAACCGATTCGACCTTATTTCTTATTCTGGACTCCCTTTCTTTTGGTGGTGGATGGGAATTTGACACGTGTCTAGCCGTTTCGAATTCAACGGTAGATCCTTATCCTCGTGATTCGCTAGTGAACAGTGTTTCCTCGATATCTTCGCCCATGACCCCTATATATGTGTGTTATTCATTTTCATTTCATATCCTTTCCACCATTGTCATTTCTTCATTTCTTCATTTCTTCTTCCTTTGCATCATCCGTAGGTATAATTTTTCTTCTTTCCTTATCTTTTATATTTGCGCATCTGCCTGTTCCGGATGACTGGGAAAGAAATTGCTCAGTCGAGAGTGGCTCCGCCGTTGAAGCGCGACCCAAAATGTGATATGCACATACGCTTGTCTGGTATGACTGAGGATGATTTGAAGGTAGTGATATGTAAGTATAACATACCTTCTCTTTTAAGGCCTTGCCTTCCGGACCCGGATCTGACCATGGACCGCTTACCTGATTCTAAGATTGGGATTTATCGTCAATTCCTCGACCATTCTGGCCTTCGGATCCCCTTTTCCACCTTCGTTTTAAACGTGATTAGGTACTTCAAAGTACATATTTCCCAGCTTGTGCCTATAGGTATGAACAGAGTGGTGATGTTCGAGCTGCATTGCTTCGACTCAAAGATTCCTGTATCTGTAACATTGTTTAGAGTGTTCTATAGGTTAAGTAAGCAAGGACATTGGTTTTCCTATGAGAGCCGAGGAGAGGGAGAGTATGGTAAGTGCTTGATCGAGACTACTTCTAGTCTTAAGAAATGGAAAACTGAGTTCTTCTTAATAGACCGCCGGACGATACCTTTTGCTATGCCTTGGAGACACCGCGAGTCTGTTGTTACCGATGATATGCCTGCTTCATACAATGTTGAACATGCCAAAGCTCTTGGGAAGAAACCTATTTTATGTCGTACTCCTCCCGAAGTTCTACTTTTTCTCGCTGGTCTTTCTTTCCCTTATAGTCATCCGGAGCTGCGCCGGTTACTTTTAGACGCTAATAAGAAAGGTATACTTTATTTTTTTGTTTGTTCTTGTTTCTTTATTACTCACGCGGGCTTGCTTATGCTTGCCTTGCCTTTATTTTCCCCTTTTTACAGAAATGAGCTTCCTGGATTTCTTGGACCTTCCCTCTTTTGACGAAGGTTTGGTTGACATTGGTGAGCCTTACGCCGAGAATGAGAAGCCCACCCCTCGTGTGACCGAACCCTTACCTGTTGGTCAGGAAATTCCTAAGCTGACACCTGTTCAACAGCTGGTTGAGAAACCTTCGTCTCGTATCTTGGAGGCTAAACAGAAGCAGGAAAATAAACAAAAGGTGAGGAAAGCTCCTTCGATTGCTGAGGGCAGCACTTCCAACAAGAAAGCGAAGAGGAAAGGTCGTCCATTAGTTCCTTCCGAATCCGAAGCGGACTCTCAGAAGACCCATTCCACTCAGCCCATCAGTGTTGCTAAACCGAACTCTCAGACTTCGGCTGGAGGCTCCGGTATGAAGGAAAAATCACCTTCTATTGTCCAAGTGAGTGACCAATCCTCACCTCATGCTGAACAGGATTCACAACTTGCTGGTTAGTTTCCCTTTTTCCTCTTATGTTTTCTTCATTGTCACTTCTTTCTGTTGTTGGCTTTTAACTTCTTACTTGTATATTCACATGTGTTTGTACTAAACCTTTCATTTGTAGTAGGTGAAGAGTTTGACCCTCCCAAGCATATTCCGAACTGGAGATTGAACGAGGATGTTAGGGTCAACTTTAACTATGCTGCCAAAGAATTCTTATACAACCTTGCCCCGCTGACGATCAACACCTGAAAGCGATGTCTAACTATGACATCCTTCGTCATAGCTGCCGGTCCATTGCTCAGAGCACCATTGCTGCAGCAGAGCTGATGAAGTGATATGAGAAGCTGAATAGCGAGTATGTTGACATGGCCAATTCCCATTTTGCTGAAAAGGAGTCTTTTGGCCAAGGGCAAGAGTTGTTGAGCAGGTTGCAGGTTTCCCACCAAAAACTTAAGGATTCTCACTCTAACTGTGCTGCAAGAGAGGAGGAGTTGAACCTTCGGGTCCGGACACTTGAAGAGGAGAACGAGGTTCTTAGGAAAAACGCGGCCGAGGCTACTGACCAACTTTCTCTGAAGATTCATGAACTCATAGATGTTTCGGGGAAACTTTCCGCAGCTGAGACAAATAACAAACATCTCACAGTTCTTCTCAGCCAGGCCGAGCATGACAAAAAAATTTTGGTTCGAGATGGGATTCCTTGTTTGTTCAAGAAACTGATAAAAAGCCGTGAGTATCGCAAGGCCCTTGGTGGAGCATGTAGTGTGGCCTTCTCTGCGGGTTTCATGAAGTCTACCGGCCTTGGAAGGACTCCGGCGCAAGTGCAACAAGTCTTGTCCAAAGTTAAGAATATCAAGAGAGATGCCTTGAAGACTTGGGTTCCCGCTTGTGATGCCTTGTTTAATACTTCCTACCCTTTCATTGATAAGATTTCCTCTTCTCACTCCCTATCCGTTGGAGAGTTGCTGCAGTTAGAACCAGAAGGTGGGTCCTCTTCCATGGCAACAAGTGAGGTTCCATCCGGTGTGACTTCTGATGTCACGGAGAAGGATGCCGAGCACTCTGAGAAGAAAACAGACTCCGAAGTTGATACATCTGCGCTTTAAATTCCTTCTTTGCCTCCGGAATGCCGGTAGGGGCTTGTAACTTGAACAATTACTTTTATGTCTTGTAATAATTTCCTTTTTCATAACATCTTTCGTATGCTGGGTATTTGGCACCTTGATCATGCAGCAACAAATGTGTACTCATAACTTCTTGTTTGTGAAATGTATCATGTATTCTTTCTGCTTTTATAAAAATCTTTATATATTATGTTTTTATGCCGGATTGAAAAGTTAAGTCATATGGTAAAGTTTACCCTTTTATGAAACACTTAGACGTTTTAGAGTGTTCATCATAATTTATGGGAGGACATCGGCACATGGCCGCTTTTGATTTGTCCTCCGGATTGCCCTTTGGGCGCATCCAACACTTAGAGTGTTCTTCATTTTTTTTATATATGTGGGAGGACATCGGCACCTAGCCGCTTTTAATTTGTCCTCCGGATTGCCTCTCGGGCGCATCCAACACTTAGAGTGTTTATCATTTATGGTTTATATATGGGAGGACATCGGCACATAGCCGCTTTTAATTTGTCCTCCGGATTGCCTTTCGGGCGCATCCAACACTTAGTGTTTTACAAGATTACAGTCCTTCGGTTAGCTACTCCGAGGATTTGCAAATGTAATGACAATTGTGTTACCAAAACAACATGAAAATTTCATTCATTCATTCGACCATTTGTTACATTGTTTTCTTACATAAAGCACTTCTAGAGGTTGATTGCATGCCAAGTTCTTGGCACCTCCCATTCATTCATGGTCTCGAGCTTGTAGGAGCCATTGTGGTATGCTTCTTTGACCCTGTAAGGGCCCTCCCAGTTAGGACCGAGCTTCCCCACCTTTTCCACTCTGCTAGCCTCATTTCGTCGGTAGACAAAATCGCCTACCTTGAAGTTGCAAAGTTTCACTCTTTTGTTGTAGTATTGTTCAACTTTCTTTTTGTACTTTGCTTCCTCGATGGCTGCGGTCTCTCTCCGCTCCTGCAACAGATCTAGGTTTAGCCGAAGCTCCTCCTCATTGTTGTCTTCGTTGAACAAGAGGGTTCTTGCGGACGAGACTCCCATCTCGGCTGGGATCACTGCTTCGCTTCCATAGGTTAGGCTGAATGGTGTTTCACCATTACTTGTCTTTAACATTGTCCTATGAGCCCATAACACATGAGGGAGCTCATCAACCCATCCTGTTAGGTTCCTTCCTAGCCGAGCTTTGAGTCCATGCATCAGCGATTTGTTGGTTCTTTCGACCAAACCATTGGCCTGCGGATGAGAGACGGCGGTGTTCATTTGCTTTATTCCCCATTTCTCACACCACTTTCTTAACGTTCCTTCTACCAGCTGCTTTCCGTTATCTGTCACAATGACCCTGGGTAGTCCGAACCTACACACAATGTTTTCTGCCAAGCAAACTTTTTCACCTCCTTCCCGGTGACTCGTGCTAGAGGCTTGGCTTCTATCCACTTTGTGAAGTAATCGATTGCCACAATCACAAACTTCACATTTCCTGGAGATCCTTCAATTGGTCCCAAGATGTCCATTCCCCATTGATAGAAAGGCCACGACGACATGACGGAAGTCAGCTTTGTTTTTGGGAGTCTTGGGACTGGTCCATGTATTTGACATGCTTCACACTTTGAGACTTCTTCCCATGTATCTTGATGCATAGTGGGCCAATAGTATCCTTGTCTCATGATTTTTGCCACCACCGACCTTGTGCCGGAGTGCATTCCACACGACCCCTCATGAACTTCCCTGATGATGTAGTTGGCTTGAGTCGGACCTACACACCTTAGCATGGGGGATAAATAGGACTTCTTGAATAACACACCATCTTCTATGACGTATTGGTTTATTTTCATTCTTATTGCCCTGGCTTCGTTAGGGTCTTGCGGCCACACGCCTTCTTCCAAACACTTCCGAATCGGTGTAATCCAATTATCCCCTTCCTCCTGCACTATATCATTTACTTCCTGAGCGTCTATGGACCGAGACTCTAGGATTTCTACCAGGATTTCCTTGGTGAGATGGTTGAATGCCACCGATGCAAGCTTGCTGAGCACATCTGCTTTCTTATTTTTTGTTCTGGCCACATGAGTGATGTTAAATTTTGTGAAACATGTGATAATCTCTTTGGCCTTGGACAAGTACTTCATCATTCTGTCGTCACTGGCGACAAATTCCCCATTTAATTGGCAAGCCACAAGTTTGGAATCTACTTTAGCTTCCAACACTTTGACCCCCATTTTCCTTGCTAGCCGAAGCCCAGCCAATAATGCCTCATATTCTGCTTCGTTGTTGGAGCAATTGAAATTGAATCTTAGGGCATAAGTGAACTCCATCTCTTTTGGGTTAGTTAACACCAAACCAGCTCCGGCTCCTTTTGAGCTGGATGCCCCGTCAGTGTATAGTGTCCAAGCTACCTCTGGCTCAACTTGCTCATCGATCTCATATATCTCCATTGCTCCTTCCTGTCCCAAGGGGGCTTCGTTAAGAAAATCTGCCAACACTTGGCCTTTGACTGAATTCAGTGACACATAGAATATTTCATACATTGCCAATTCCACAGAGTACTTCGCCAACCTTCCGGACGATTCAGATTTTCCCAATATTTGTTTTAGTGGTTGGTCGGTTATGACATGAATGTCGTGTGCTTCGAAGTACCTGCGGAGTCTTCTTGAAAGGTGGAGTAAGGCGAAAGCCAGCTTTTCCAATGTCGAATACCTCGTCTCGGCATCATGCAACGTCCTGCTGACGTACCGTACAGGTTTCTGAACGCCTTCCCTTTCTACCAGAAGAACTCCACTTACTGCCTCTTTAGATGCAGCTAAGTATACATATAATACCTCGTTCTTCAATGGAGATGCTAATGAAGGAAGCTCCATGATTACCTTCTTTAGTTCCTGAAAAGCCTTTTCCGCTTGTTCCGTCCACTGGTACTCTTCCTTATTTTCTTTCGTTATGTTCTTCAGGGTTTCAAAGAACGGGAGCGAACGTTCAGCTGATCTGGACAGGAAGAGATTTAAAGCTGCTAGCTTTCCGCTGAGGGATTGCATTTCTTTCCATGTCCTAGGTGAGCGCATCTCAGCGATGGCTTTTGTCTTCTTAGGATTCGCCTGGATTCCTTCCGAAGTCACCATGTATCCCAGGAACTTTCCTTCTTCGACTCCAAAAGAACATTTCTTCGGGTTAAGCTTCATGTTGATTTTTCTCAGGTTATCAAATGTTTCCTTGATGTCTTCAATCATCTTTTATTCAGTCTTGCTTTTGATCATCAAGTCATCAACGTATGCTTCCAGATTTGTCCCTATTTGTGACCGGAAGGCTGAGTCTACCAACCGCTGGTATATGGCTCCGGCATTCTTAAGTCCGAAAGGCATTTTGGTATAACAATAAGTGCCTTCATCTGTGTAGAAGGCTATCTTTTCCTCGTCCTCATTGTCCATGAGCACTTGATGATATCCCTTGTATGCATCAAGAAAGCACTTGAATTTGAAACCCATAACCGAGCCGATCTTCACATCAATGTCGGGTAGCGGATAATAGTCCTTGGGACAAGCTGAGTTAAGGTTTTTGAAATCTACACACATTCGCCAGTCACCATCCTGCTTCTTTACGAGAACAGGGTTAGAGATCCACGTTGGGTATCAGACTGGTCTTACTATACCGGCTTTTAGAAGATCCGTGACATCCTTTTGAACAGCTCGACTTTTCTCCTCCCCCAACGTTCTCCTCTTTTGGGCTACAGGTGTTCTGGACGGATCCACATTCAACGAATGTTTGATGATTCTTTTAGGGACCCCCGTCATATCTGATGGTTCCCAAGCGAACACATCTGTGCTATTCTTCAACAGATCTATGAGCTGTAGCCTTCTTCTTTGTGAAGAGTCTCCCAATGGTTACCAACTGTTCCGGATAACCGGGATGGATGATGACTTGTTCTGTCATTCCTCCCTCAACTATTTCTTGTTCATTGAATTTTTCAAAGGCGACCCATTTGTCTAACTCCTTGCCTACGGCCGTAGCCTTTTCCTTTGCTATTTTTTGGCCATCTTCAATTACCCTACATTCAAAAATTGATTTGGCAGTGGTCTTCAACGTGGCGATGCCACCGGGAGTGGGAAACTTCATTGCAGAGTGTATCGTTGAAGGGACGGCTCTTAACTTCTTGATCCCGGTTCGGCCAAGGATGATGTTGTACGGAGATGGTGCTTTGATCACACAAAAGGTCATTATTGTATTCCTCTCCATACCATGTGCTCCAAACGTGACCTCCAATTCAATTTTTCCCATTGGCTGAGTTTCTTCTCCCGAAAAACTTAGGACCTTAACAGGATCAGGAGTTAAACTTTGTCTTATAGCCGGATCCAAATTCATGAAGCAATGCTCAAACATTACTTCCATGGCTGCTCCTTCATCGACGAATACACGCTTCACCCAATACCCTTCTATTTCTGCTTCAAATATCAAGGGGTCGTCCGAGGCCTCGGCTTCGGTTAAATGAGGGAAGTATATTGGAACATTCATCCAATCGACTTCCACATGGCATACTTCCTTTCTCTTCTCACCACAGTACCTGTTGCTTATCATGTTTATTGTTTTATCTTTGTACTCACCTCCTCCATTTCCCCTTCCTTGATTGCCCTTGTTTACTCTTCCCCTCAAGTCTTTGATCAAATGATTTAGCTTTCCGGATTCAAGTGCAGCTTCGAACTGCTTTATTAGCTGATGACAATCATTCGTGAGGTGACCCTTCTCCCTATGGTAGTCACAGTATTTATCCATGTTTTCTGGGCGTACCATGCCCTTTGTAGGAGGTGGTTGAGGTAACTGGAGTTGTAACTCAGTGGCTAAAATTTCCTTGGGAAATTTTGTCAACGTATCTAAACCGGACCGTTGATATTGATTCTTCCTTGGGTTGACTGGTGGAAGGTATGGTGAGTATGCAGGTTTTGGCCTGTAGTCATTTTTGTTTTTGTTGCGGTTGAAGTTCTTCCCTGAGAAGTACTTGTCATCCTTTATGCCCTTTCCTCCTCTATCACTTCCTTCCCCCTGTGGCAGCTCTATGTTCCTATAAGCCTCTTCGGATTTGGCAAAATCATCCACCCTTCTAAACATTTCGGCTACCGTCTTTGGTTCGTCATCGAAGAAACGCCGAGACAACTCTGGACACTTAGCCCCGGCAGTAAAGGAAGAGATTTTCATGAGTTCCAGAACGCCTTGTATATAACTGGCCTCGTCAGTCCACCTCTCTTTAAATACCAAGAGTGACTCATTAGCCTTCCTCACGATGTTGGTGATCTCCATGGGGCTTCTATGGCTTTTTCTTCTCAAGGCAAACCTTTCTAGGAACTGATCCCTCATGTCGTCCCAATGTCCTATGCTGCCCGGTGGTAACCTTTCGAACCATCCTCCAACTGCCCCGTCCAATGTCTGTTGGAAAAATCTACACCATACTGGCATAGGCCACTCTCCCGAGTTAGCTGCACCGGCGAAGCGCGTAATATGATCATTGGGATCCGTAGCTCCAGTATACAACTTCAGTGTCGCTGGTAGGATGTGTTTCGGTGATGAAAACTGAATGATTTTTCTGGTGAACGGTGAGGAGACAACATCCTTGAATGGTTTCTTCGGCCGACATGTCCGTAGACCTGTGAGCCTGTGTTATTGCTGGCCTCTCCCTTTGTGTATCCCGCGTCTCGTCATCGAAGACCAACTTCATAGGCATGAGAGGCTCTTGCCCGACGGCGTTATATCGTCCGACCAAATTCCGCAGCTCACTCATGTTGTCAAGAATTTTTTGTTGCAAAGAGGAAGGTGTCTCCGTCTCTCCGCCACCGGTGGTGTTATCACGCTCTGGTGAAATGGTTAAAGGAGACCCGCTCCCCGAAACCCCCGCTCCCCGAAACCCCTGCCATTGTTAGCTAATTGGAGATTCGAGTTTAGGGTCCCACGGACGGCGCCAAATGTTGAAACGAATTTCCGCAGGAACAAGGTCCTAGGATATTTAGCTTCGGTCTCGTGTAAAGTATGCTTGTAGGATGGGCCTACCCTGCAATGATAGAACGCACGTTAACTCGCCCCAGGTGTGAACCCGAGACCAAGCTCCGGCGTGAAAGTAAGTAACGATCACTCGGGTGGTATCCGGTGCGGAATACCGGAGATTTATTATTAATTGAGAGTAAATGTTGTGTACTGTGTGTTGTTGTGTAGTAAATGCCTTGGGGTATTTATACCCAAAGCTTAGGGCATACCTGGACGTGTAGTCACATCATGGAGACGCGCACCTATTGAACAGTACCCTAGTGTCAGGCACAGTGTAAAAGCAGGCGGCGGACTATGACTGGATCCGTTGGGTAAAGCCCTACCTTGCTGGGTAAAACGGAGTCTCCCAAGATCTTGTCTGCACTCTCTTTCCTACGTGGCAGTTGCCTCGGCGCTTGTAGCGTGCCTTCGGCCATGTGCCGGAGACATACGCGAACAACTACTAAATAAGGAAAGTTCCAAAAAATAAATCTTAAAAAGCGTTTTGATTTATAAAGAAAAAGATGAGGAGTTATGCAAAAGTTTCGGCTGTTGAAAAGAGTTGCATTACTCTTTGGAATATATGAGGGAGGTTCATGTCCTTCTGTAAACATAATAGTTGTTCTATGTCGATTATAGTTGCAAACTCCTCACATCATTCATCATAGCTGGTGATGTGACATATACTCCATATCTATACGACGAATATTCTGTATCAAAGAGGATCAAGTTTGCATTCAACTGATGTTATTTCTTACTGTTATGGCGCCTGTCCATATACTAGATGCAGTCGAGGAAAAACAACAAGCGCTCAAGTGAAACCAAGAAAAGCATGACTTCCTCTATTTTCGATCTTCTAAAAGCCTCGTCCACGTTCCAGATAAATAGTAAATTTGATCGGTTCAGTATTTTAAGCCTGAAAGAAATTGGTTAAGTGAGTCGTCGATTGCATTGGGTCAAAGGGACTAAAATTTGCTCAAATCGTACATATATTATTGGGCTTAGCCTGTATTTGAGCCCTAAGTAAAACTAAGTCGGTAAAATAGTAACACTATAAAAACAAAATCTCAACATTCGTGTTTTCTTTTTAATCCAAGAAAACCATGGCGATTTCTCTTCCACAAGACCTAATCTTGTTTGAGATTATCACACGAGTTCCACCAAAATCTGCAGTCCGTTTTAAGTGTGTCTCCAAACAATGGAACTCGTTCCTAAAATCAGACATGTTCATGGAGATGCACAACGACCACAACCTTGTCAAAGACAACGTATGCACCCATCTAAAAGACCAAAACCTCTTCTTTCTTTCTCAAAGAAAAGGAACGTTCTACACCATCGATTGTGAATCACCGCTTGATAATGCTCCCTACAGCCGTCCATTACCACAATTCGCAGCCCATCCTCCCCAATATATCAAGATACTAACATCTTATCATGGGCTTCTATGTTTACACATATCATATAATGAAAATAAGGATGATATTATTATTTTGTGGAACCCTGTGACAACTGAGTTTAAGAGATTACCATCCACTCCTTTTCACATGCCATGCCTCATAGATGTATGCGGATTGTATTACAGCTCAGATGAAGACGACTACAAGCTTCTAGTTGTAACAGAGTCTAACAATGCTTACATTTACTCTTTGAAATGTGACTCATGGAGAAAGTTAGACACGAATTCCAAGTTCCTCTTTCAAGAACAAGCTTGGAACCCAGGTTTTTACTTGAGCAAATATCTCTATTTTCTGTCTCGCAGTAAGAAAATTGAATGTTCAATGAGGTTTGACACAAAAGCTAGGACGTTCCATGAGCTAAAAACCCCCCCTGTACGACGATACTATCGTGAAACATCCATTACTGTTCAAAAAGGGTCCATTCATTTTTGTGTCATCTACGCCGGTTCAAATATGGAGCTGTGGAAGTATATTGCAGATGAAGATATCTGGAGTATGGTGGTAAACTATCAGGCCTTTCTCCATTATTATAATTTTGGTCATTGTTGGTCTCTATTGCACTTGATGAGCAACGGAAACTTGCTCATGAAAGATAACTACTATATAGGAGCTAGTCAGCTTTTTCAAGTAAAACTCATCAAGACTAAAGAAAAAAAACACAACCATGGCCAATACTATGACAAACGCAAATTGTTGTATAGGTCCCGCTTTAAAGTCGATTACCATAAAGAAGTCATATACACCGAGACGTTTGCCTCACCTAACCGGTATATGAAGAAGCATACTCTTTCAAACTGAAGACTCGTCTCTTTGATTAGCTCAAGTTCAGTTTGTAATAATTTACTAAAGATTTAAATACAATTTTAAACATAATTGTTTTTCCATTTCACATCTTTTATTGTGTAGTCATCGTAATTCTTTTTTTCTCAAATCCCATATTTTGACCAAGTGTGGTGGCTATCTATCTTTGCTGCTATCACGTCGTTCACTTACTCTTTTATCGGTTTTGTCCTTGGAATTGTGTAAACAGCAGGTTTGTGTGCAGAAGATCAATTATTGATTTCCTAGAAATATATAAGTAATTATTTTTGTATAATCTGTAACACTTTCCAAGACCTGTACGACCTGCACGACCCGCCCATTGCTTGGCTGATATATGGCTGAGGTATAGGTGTGTGTGATAAATTTCCAGTTGGTATGCGAGTTTTGGCTGTTGATGATGATCCTGTTTGCCTTAAACTCTTGGAACGTCTGCTTCTTAAATGTAAATATCATGGTACGTACGTATGTTTTTCCATGTTCTTGTTTCTCTGCGTACGGCACTCCGGCCCAAGTCGAACGTAAAATTTAAAAATTAATAATCACTTTCCCTGTTCCCGTGAGTCCGTGAGATTTTCTATTAGGTTCATTATAGTGTACTGGTGAGGTTATTGTGGCCCATCAGATCTTTCCAAGTTGTGTTATAACCAGGAGAGTTGGGAAAAGTGGTTGGGTTGGAGATGGGTCATAGCAGGAAAGTGTCCAAATTTTTGCGACTGATGGAGTACTTTTTCATCAAGTGCATAAGCTCTTCGGTCTTCTCGGTTCCATCTGCTTTGATGTGTCGATTGACTATCGCTATAACATGAACTTCATATATATACCCTTTATATGATGTGTGATTATTGTCTTTTGATTTTGTATGCTCACATAACATTTCATATGTGACATCTATCTTTAGTTTTTTTAAAAGAATTGGATGCAGAAGTTAATGTTTGGGTGAGAAAGACTGATGTTTTATACGATACAGTCAAATTTTTGGAACCCTGTGCGCATTGGCCATATTGGACCACTTTTGGCTTAGTTCAGTTTCTTTTTCGAATATTTAGCTGCAAAGTTTATATTTTGTCATCAGATACCTTAACGATGGGGTATGCATTTGCAGTGACAACCACCAATCAAGCAGTCTTGGCATTAAAGATATTACGAGAAAACAAAGACAAGTTTGATTTGGTTATTAGTGATGTTTGCATGCCTGATATGGATGGGTTTAAGCTGCTTGAGCTTGTGGGGCTTGAGATGGATCTCCCGGTTATAAGTAAGTGAGACTCACTTTTAGACATCTTGTCACTGACAATACATGTAATTTTGTCGAAAAATTCGTCCAAGCTTAACGTTCTTTTGCATTTACAACTAACTAATGACCGTGAACTTATTGTTACAGAAAACCATAATACAGACGTATATAACGCCACTATCTAATGTTCTGTTGTTTTGTGGCTCTAGTGTTATCTGCATACGGGGACACAGCACATGTGAGAAAAGGAATTTACCATGGTGCTTGTGATTATTTGGTCAAACCTGTACAAGAGAAGGAGCTAAGGCTTATCTGGCAACATGTCATTCGAAGAAAGATTGACAAAAGTCCTCATGATGAAACGGGAGATAAGCTTCCAGACCAAAATGGGAAGCTAAGTAGAGTTAGAAAAGAACCAGCTGCACAAAAGAAACCACGGATTTCTTGGACACCGCCACTGCAAGCCAAATTTCTTGCTGCTGTAAATCATCTGGGTCTTGAAAGTAAGTTTATTATTAGAAACATCTCTGATTTACAGTTAGAAATGAACTCGTGATCTATTGTTCATTAAGTTGATGATCCACCTCGTGCTAGTTTAATGTAAACCTCACAGAATGGCGAATAAAACATGAGAGCATAAAATCATTTAATACCTGCCACTGAGTTTCATAATAACAACCGTGATCCTTGATATTTGGAATGATAATGTATGTTCCTCGTGGATGCTTAATTCAGATACATAACCGTTTATACTTCTCCTTTGGTACCTTTTTTAAATTTAGCTTCTTTTTTTCCACTTGTACTCAGATGCTGTACCTACACGTATTCTAAAGATAATGAACGAGGAGAACATTACTAAAGCACACGTGGCTAGCCACCTGCAGGCAATAATTCTCACTTTACCTCTCTCTTTTATAATTTCCACAGAGCTTACTATCACTTTCTTTGCAGAAGTATCGGAAATACTTGAACAAGATTCGTCATGAGGCATGTCTGCAAGGTGGTATGGTTATTTCGCCATATGGAAGATCAGATTCTGCGTATTTGCAAACAAACTGTGTATCTCTTCCTACGTTTGTTGGCTTTGAGAAAGTTTCATTAGGATCATTTCCACCAAATAGCTTACTTGGTGAATCAGATAGCACCGATGGTATGGGTATTTTTGGTATTGCTTCTTCGATTATGCAAGAAAGCGATTATCAAACTTCAGTAGACCCCGTGATTCTTCAAGGAGCACCGAATGCTGTGGATGAAACAACAAACTATCCTTTCTTCAGCACCCAAAATGCCCCCGCAAGTTTGGTGCTTCACTCAAGTGCCATTCAGTCATCTCTGATCCAATCAAGTTCTTTATGTTTCAAATGACTGTTTGGTGAATGACTGTGTGATGCGACGAAGGTGGGTTGATAAGAAAATAACATTAACATGAAAGCGGAAAATTAAGATAGTAGCTAGTCACTGTATAAATTCTCTTTAACAAGATACAGTGCAACTGTTTCATACATTATGAGCATTGTTGCAGAAAATTTGTGATTGCCCACATTTACCTGTGGCAAAACAGAATCAAATAGGTGAAAACTTCCATCCTAGTCTTTCACACACATGGCCCAACAAGTCCATATATTATATGTCAAACTTTGGCCTTTCGGCCTGGGTAATCCGAACACAGTACCTAGATGTACAAACTCAGGGGTGTCCTAGTGGAAAAAGGCGTGTGACTAATATCACTTAAACGTGTCGGGACGTATAATTCTTGCTAGGTGCAAACAACCCTGAAGTGACCACTATGAATATGTGTGGCGGTAGGTTGAAACCTCATGAATTAGTCACTCAAAAGTTCGAAAACCATGGTTGCCCAAAACGCATATCAAGCTTTACAGCAAGTCAACCTTTTGGTACTATATGTATATATCATGTTAGATCTGAGATCATGTGGAAAGTGACATAAATTACGAAATTTTGTTTTCCATTGCAGGAGAAAGGTAAGAGTGTATGACATTGGAAGGCCGCTGATATGATGCTTTTATAGATGTGTTCGCTTTCTATGTGACCACTATTTGATGCTACAAAAACAATTGAAGTTGTTTGGAGATTGATCACAAAAGGTTGATAACCAAAGGGCTTTCGATTATCGTTTTCAATTCAAACCCCGCGTTCTTAATTAAATGAGGGCATATACATAAATTGTTCAGATGTTAATTCAAATCCTGTGTTTTCTTGATAAATTGAGTGCATAAACGAGTTGTTACATGGAAACTAGTCCATGTGACTTTATAGTCTTCAACATTTTTGAAGGTTTAATCAATTACCTTCTTTGCAAAGTGACATTAACAAAATACCACCTAAAAATGATGATAAAAATACCATGCACAAATCAAACAAAAATCAACCCCTAATTTTAAAGGAACATAATCAGCATATACAAATGCTTATTTGCTTTGTAAAGCATCCTACGTCACTCGTAGATACTAGTACTACATAAGTACATAAAGAACTAGAGACTATAGTCTGAACTTTTGAGCTCTTGGTGTCAGAAACTATATACATTCTCCATCAGATAAAGCTTTAACCTATTTGTGCTTATTGATCATTTCATATGCAGCCAACTGATAAAAGTCGAGACGAAATCCCATTAAAAGACTCGTCGTATAAAATTATTTAATGTCACCCTTATACATCTTTTAAAGTACTATTCTCAACAATTTTTTGTTCTAACATGACGATAACAAATACAGGCTTACAAAATGGCAATTGAGAAGGGATGAAATTAACCCCGAAATATTACGCAAAGGTTTAGTGACACTAGTTGATGAAGACGAATAAAAAAGGTTATCTCTCAACATACGATTTAAGGCGCTTCAGGCATTGCATATGTTCAAGTTTATCCTTGTTCCAAACATAGCGATGCAGGAATATAGAAAGGTCATCATTTATTCCCCTTGCATTCAAGAAGTTGTAGAATGAACTTTGAAGCTTTGTGTCCAAAACCCTGAACAAGTTTCATTAATTAGACCATGTTAAATAGCTTTTCATCTGCTGTCCGAGAAGGGCATGCTAATTTCACACATTAATAAAACAAACACATAAGCAGACACTGCAAAACAAGCGAGCTAAAACACTACTGCAGGTGATACAGTCAAAGACCATGCAAGAAGGTGTGCTAATTCACATGTTTTTTGTGAAGATCTTCTATAGCCCACCTCCGATTTGTTTGAACACGAAGACATAAATTATATGTGAACCACGTGGCTTAAGAGGAGCAATTTTCTAATAGAGATCGAGTTTGTTCACCAAGATGTTTGTTACTTAATAAACTGAGATGTACACTACTCATATATAGACCTTTCCTCAATAGAATTTTTGCTATTAGTCAACTGTCTTCCAATCAACATGGACACACACCATCTTAAACAGCGTTTTTGCTAATAAGTATGTACTACCAATGACGAATTACAAACAAATTATGATTTGGGTAATATACACCATTCGTCCTTAATGTTGTACCCAATATACTAGGTTAGTCCTATTTTCAAAAGTTTTGCCTTTAGTCCTATATTTACCACCTTTGCATCTTATTTCGTCCTTTTGACTAACCACCATTAGTCAATGCCTGTTAACTCCCCCATGTGCCGTGCACATGAGGGTATTTTGGTCATTTTCATTTTGTCTAAAATTTTTATTTTTCTTTTAAATCATATAAATTAATAATCTAACTTCTTCCCCAACAGACACCACCTCGTGTGCTGTTGTTGTTGTGAGGTTCCCTGATGAGAAAGAGGTTGTGAATGAGGGTGAGGCGGTTGTTAAGGTGGCTCAGGGGGTTGATGCTGAGGAGGGGGAAGAGGAGCAGAGTGAGTTTCACGATGCCAGCGATGAGTGGAAATGGTAGTGTTTTGTTTTTGTTGCTTTGGGTTTTAGATTGTTTGGTGTTTATATGTTTAGCATTCACATCTTTTATTCATTGGAATGCATTAATGTTCATGTGTAGTTTGTAAAAGCATTACTGTGATTTAGGTTTTCTACGTTTAGTGTGTTGTGTTTAGCATAAGTGTTTGTTGCAGAAGAAGGTAGATTATTAATTTATCTGATTTAAAAGAAAAATACAACTTTAAGACAAAAACTGGAAATGACCAAAATACGCTCATGTGCGAGGCACATGAGGGAGTTTACAGGCATTGACTAACGGTGGTTAGTCAAAATGACGACATAAGATGCAAAATTGGCAAAATATAAGACTAAACGCAAAAAAAAAAAATTGAAAATAGGACTAAACTAGTATTCTGAGTTCGACAGTAAGGACGAACGGTGTATTCATATGATTTTTATAGAGTGCATCATGATCAAGAACACACACAATATTAGATTGCCTATTAACAAGAATAGATTGACTTACTCGATTTCTACTTAGGAATAAACTATCCTTATATAGAAGGCTAAGCAAACACTACACTGCAAAGATATGAACATTTGGGCACAGATCCTTACTTCTTGCATTCAAATTTTCATAAGTTACCCGAACGTTTTAGATCTTAATCATGCTCTTATTGCTACAGTACAAACTAAGATGATCTAAAGGAGTTAATCTTACATCTTAAGATGGGACATGTAAATGCGGAAACTGACACTTAAATTGCAGAAAACAACAAGCAAAAAATAAAAAGGTATAAAATATGTTACCTAAAATCAGGACCAGTATAAGGCCGAGGCGATCTTCCATTAAGACCAAATACATAAAGTTTCTGAATCTCCAAACGGTCCTGCCATGCTGAGCATACAAACTCCAGCATGTCACCTCCTTCACCCTTTGTTACGTCAACTATCACGCTAATGTGAAGTTGCTCATTGTCATTATCTTCATCCCTCGAGTCAGGAGCAACGACACCATAACCATCAAACATTGTCGCTTCTATTTTGATAGTTTCATTATACACAGACCTACTCAAGGTAACAAGCTGCTCTCCGGGTCTATCTTGTACCATAAACGCGTTGAATTCTTTGTCACGCTGCAGAACATCGATTTTAATCAGATACAATTTTTTTCTCAAAAGCAATCACTTTGAGGAGAGCAAAAGAAATAGTTAATCAAATTGTAAGCAAGTATTGTGTATCTATAAACTGACACATAAACGCCATTCCTAGATTCGGTTAAACTTTTGAAAACGCAATCGCTTGTTTATAAGTAACAATGTAAAATACGCGACAACGAACATAAATTCATTCTTATAACTTTCGCTACACGACACACAAGTAGTCACCATGAAAATACACATATTTAAACTTTCATTTCTCTCATCTCTCTTAGTACTCATTTCATACATAAGGATTCACGTTATATCACTTTACAACACAGAAGTATGATTACAAAGTATCATTCCAGTACTCCAATTTATAAAAGAGATCAGAATATATACACACTCTCATAGTATTTCAATATGGTCCAAAACTAATACGTAACTGTAAAGACTAAAGAGTGAACGATTTTGAAGTAAATAAGCCATTGTCCTAGTTGATTCATTTGCATACGTTTGAGCTATCATAGGTTGTTGAAATAATTTGGTGATTGTGGAAGTTTAAGAGGTCAATAATTCATATATCTAAATTGACACTGGCAATGCCTTCTTAAGAAAATTTAGATATTATTTACAGTACACTGCAGAATCCGTTTATGTGGTTAGCACATTTGGGTTGAAACGATCTCCACCGCAAACTATATCCTTCAAATACAAAATGTCAAGCAAATCCAACCCTAGCAGGGATGATTTATGCAAAAAACACACCATTGCAGACTTGTAGTGTAGGTTTTCGCTTAACTTTATATGCCTCGGAAGAATGATTGTTTGTGATGCTGATGGTTTCATTTGAAATGCGCAAACCACAAAAATGGATTTTGCGGTTTGCTCTAAAATTTACATAAAAAAAATTGGGAGAATTTAAGGTAAAGTGTCTTGTTGAGTCTTTAGTAAGTTTCACCATCTAGTTGTAAATGATAAGCTCTACTCTCTTTTATCAGTTTGAGCTATATGGAAGCTTACATGAGGTTCTCTAGTGGTGGGAATTTCATATCCGACTTGAAACCGACACGAAAATTAACAAGTTCGCCTAGAAACCCGTATTACACGTTTAACATATCGAACCCGTATAAAATATTTAACTATAGATAGAATTAAGAAAAAAAAGAAAGTGAATAAAGAAAGAAAGTACCTACCTGGTGATTGGGAGGGAAATGGTGTGATTGGGATTCGATTTCTTTTGAAAGCAAACGAAGAGTATTTGATTCGAATGGTGACTGCCTCAGAGTGCTAAATGAACATGATTTAATAAAGGATAATTTGTAGGTTTGTATTTTAGAACACAAGAAGGATGATCTTCTAATCATCCCTGTGGCCATTCGATTGTATTGGGGGTTTTCTTTCAACTATGATGATGACACTTCGTTGGGGTTTTTTTTTAGTTAATCAGGTTGTTGGGGTTTATCAAAGCTAATTACTGTAATTAACTTGCGCCACCAAACAGTATGTGTTTATTGTAGACCTAAAATCAACCCGGATCGACCGATCCGAATAATTTTAGTTCGGTTTTTTGTTCGTGGTTTTAGACCAATTCGGTTTTCGATCCGATCGGTTGGTTCGATCCAATTTGATCTTATCAAAATCTCGTAAATATTGCTTAACAGGATCGGATCAGACTATTTTGGTCCGGTCTCAGTCTGAGATTTCGGACCATTTCGGTTCGGTTCGATCTCGAACCGATACTCAGCCCTACTATAGTGGTTTAAGAATAGATGAATTATAAAGAGGTTTAAAATTAGTGAACAAGTATTTTAATCATTTACATGAAGAGTTCTAGATTTTAAAGAAGTTTATAAATTAATGTATTGCATAATTTGATAATTTTATAAACTAACTAAAAGTTTATCTATAGTGGTAATAGATTTATAGTTTTATAAAGTAATGATATTTGAAGATAGAGAAAAATTATTTCAGATACCATATTTATTTTAGATACCAAGCGACTTATCGTCACTATCAATCTTTATCCTATATAATGGATAATATTAAATGTATTTAGTTATTTCACTTATTTTTATAATTTATATATCTCAAAAACCGTTAATTGTTATGCGAAAAAAAATATATCATCGCGACGAGCATTTAATTAGCTTTCTACAGATATGCATTATGACATACTTTTGAAGAAAAATTTATTTTGTCTTTTTTTCGTTTTTAAAAATTTGCATAAAATATCTTATATGATAATAGTGTTTCATCATATATGATATTTGTTTATATCATATATGATAAGTTATATCATATATGATACTAGTGTTACTATCATATATGATATTTACTATCATATATGATAGTTTTCGGCAAGAAAAAAAAACGTGAAAAAAACAAAAAAGAATCCCGAAAACATATCATATAGCATATATGTAGAAAGATAATTAAATGCCCGTCGTAATGGTATATATTTTTCGCACAAAAACGATTAACGGTTTAATAGATATTAATGTTTGAAAAAAAAATCAGTTTTTGGTTTAATCTTACCCATTGGATTAAGATGAAAATGGAGGATAGAAATTAGTCCTTGGTGCCAAAATAAAGTTTGGTATCCAAATGAACTTAAATTTTGAAGATGTGGCAATACTAAAAACTTTTCAAGAGTATCATCATAGTGGATGCCCTTATAAGTTTATTCTAGCGTATTTGTGTGTTGTGATAGAGAGAATTGCAAAAAATGGTCCTTGTGGTTTGGTCAAATTGTACGTATGGTCCGTCGAGTTTTGAAATTTCAAAAACAGTCTTTGTGGGAAACCTTGAAGTTCATTTTTTCTTTTTGTAAATTGAAATGACTAAAATACCCTCGTCTTCATGCTTTAAATTTTTGTACGGACGAGGGTATTTTGATCATTACAATTTACAAAAAAGACAAAAATGAACTTCAAGGTTTCTCATACGGACTATTTTTGCAATTTCAAAATTTGACGGACCGAACATGCAATTTGGCCAAACCACAAGGACCATTTTTGCAATTCTTAGACTCTGTGAATACTGTTTATTGTTTATGATTATAAATATTTTTTAATAATAATTTTATGAATAAGGATAAAAGTTTTAATTTAAAATAATTTTAAAAAATAATAAACAATCTATATCTATAACTATCTATAAAGCATTTACGTATAATTCTTGAAAGTGGAGAAGTGAATTGTTGAAACCTATTTATAGTAATGTTGAAAGTTGAAAAATTCAACAAACCTTCTTTTATACGATTCACTTCATCTTATTTTTGTTAACCACTTCAAAAATCAAAACACATTAATAACACAATAACACATACCACACACGGACCTTATTATCTCTCTAAACCCTAATACTCACAAAAGAGCGGCCACCATAATCTTATCGCCACCATATCTGCCGAATCTGCCACCATCTCTCGGTGGTTTCGGTAGTTTCAAGGTAGTTTCGGTTGGTGGTATTGGTTGTTGGTTTAAGTGACGCCTCTTTTGGTTTGTTTGTTGATTATATTTTTTTGATGAATGTGAAGATGTTATCGTTTATGGTTGGATGGATTCGTGCCCGACATGTGTTTGATGAAAGTCCCTCCTTCACGAGTTGATGAAGAAAGCTTACAGCTTCATCAAATCCACCACAAGGTAAGTTTAGTTGCATTTTTTTATTGTAAGTGAATTAGGATTTTAATTGAAAATTAGGGCGATATGAAATTTGGAGGTTTTGATTTGGATTCATTTTTTTGTTAGTTTGGGTATGGACTGTGGTGGTTTTTAAGAGTACACAATCTCAAAATTTATTGAATGTTAGGATTCCTAAAATCGATTCACATGTTTTTACTTTGATATTCTGAGAATGAGTTGAAAAAAGAAGTCAATCCTATTTTTTTTATGTATAACTTATTTGGGGTACAACTGTAGGATGTTGTTGAATCAGAAAAAGAAAAACCGATGCAAACATTAAACGATCATACATTGCTTATTTGCGACTGCGGGTCCTTTTTGATGAGAAAATACATGTTAGAATCGCTTTTTAGATTGTTATATTCATAGAAAATTGAAGTTGAAAGAAATTTGTTATTGAATGGGTAAAAAAGGTGTACAAGATTGATGTATTTTTCTAATGCAGTTTGGTGCAGAATACATAGGCATAGTCCACTATCCTACAGTCCTATACGGAGAGAATATGAACCAGAGTATTTATGCAAATCCTTCGACCGAACATCATATAGCAAGGGCTAAACTCAAAACACGGGATCACTTGCATACAAATCGGCATACCAGGTTAGACTTTTTTAGTCGACTCACGCTGATTTGACTGTCTCATATATGAAAGTGTATTCTTAAAAGATTCAATATGAAATCATGGTAGTGATTTTTAAAGAGGTATGTCCTTATGTTTTCTGTTTCGTTTACGAGGTATGTGTATGTTTTTGTCACTTTTATGTATAAGCTTCCTATGTGACTCTTATAATGAAGTCTTTTTGTGTCTCTTGCAGTTTGTTGAAAATGACAACAGTGTTAGTGGTAATGATTAACAACTATCAAAGAACTATGCGAATGAAAAAAGAAATATTTGTACATGTCCTCTATCACCATAATGGCTCTCATTGCGAAGAAATAGCTTTTAATTGTTGATATGTTTTCTATGAACTTGGCTTAATATCGTTGTTTTATACTTATCTTTTGTCGTTTTGCGACGGGACTACATATTCATTACGTTTTTATACTTTCTGCATATGTCGCTTATTGTTACAAAATATAAAGGTCTTGATATGTGGTTTTATCTTTAATTATATTTCATGGAAATATTTTGTTTGACGAAACACTTGCCACAAAATAGCATATCGTTAATTATATGTCGCTAGGCGTCTCCGTCGCTATGCGCGGGTATTCGTCTAGTTTCATATAAAAACACTATTATGAGTTTGTAGTCATTGGTGGTGAAAAATATTTGCTAATCTGTGTAACATTCGCCATGATATTACATGAAATGTAAAAATCTTCATAGTTTTTATGTTTACACGTTTTCATACATTTTAATAACCATAAAAACTTCAATCAAATTAATTAGCAAAATGATTAGTATTTCACTAAATCTATACTAAACTACATACTTACACGATATATGTTTTTAAATATGCAAATTTGTAACAAAATTATATGGTTCAAAATCAAACACATAGTTAATAATAAAGTTACATTAGTGAACAATTTAAATAATTATATGTAAAAAATATAATTTATAACAATAATCATTTGTACATGTTACATATTAATTTGTATTTATTTTATCATTTAATGTGTATTGCTCATCAATTAATATTAAGAGTAAATTACATTGTTCGTCTCTGCGGTTTAGTCAAAATCACTAGTTACGTCCTTATTACTTTGTTTCTACACAGGGAATCCTTATATCGAAGTTTCAACACATTGTCCGTCCCTATCGCTAACTGCCGTTAGTTTTCTCTCCTCTAAAGTTACACATGCTAGACGCGTGGGGGTGTTTTCGTCCATTTTTTATTGCCTCAAGACTACCAGTTATCTACCTTCATCTTCTTTGTCACTTTTTTTGAAAGGCTTCATTTTCTTTCTATATTTAAAACAAAAATCGTCAAATTCATGTATAAAAATGTTAGCCCTAAAATGTGAGCGCCATTTACGGAATTACATTAGATTCAGATAGGTAAAACACGGAGGGACTACTATTGCTAAGTTGTCAAAGTCACTCTTTGTCGAGCCTATATATACCCTCCATACTTCTATGGAGGGGTGAGGATTCCCATTTTCTTGTTCTACTTTCTCTCTCAATAAAAACCACACCTTTAATAGTCTCTCTCTTTCTCTCTCTAAAAATGTTTAACCATTTGTTGTATCCTCCCTGACCTCCGGATCACCCTTTGTTACTTTGAATCTTATAGGTTAACAATTGGTATCAGAGCTAACCGGGGGTGTTTTGTGTTTGTGTTTGCTTATTTTTGTGGTGTCGGTGTCTTATAGCAGCTTATTTATGCTTATTTTTAAGTTGTTGGGTCACGTGAACTTTGTTTGGTGTTGATTATCAGTCTAATAGTTGTCCTCGTGATGTTTGGTGTCATTTAACTTTTGTCCAAAAGTCAAATATCTCTATTCTTTATCAAGAAACTGTTTTGGTCCTGTTTTCAAAAACTGTATTCTGTCGTTTTTCATTCTTATTATCTTCCCATGTGAACTACTTTTTGATACACTGAAAAGCTGTAAACTGGTCTCATCAATATAGTTTATTACTGTTTTTGCTAGCTTATTTTGGCTACAACTGATTTTCTTGAAAACAGCTTTTATAAGCTTATTTTTAAGTTTTATCTTTCTGGGTATGCATTGGATGAAGATGAATAGTACAGATCTGGAAAAAAGGGACAAATCTGAAAAAGTCAAGATCCAGTATTTTCGGAGATAACAAGGAAAAGTACCATTTTGCAAAATTGAATGTTATTTAACATTGCGGAATCGAATGTTTTCTAACTTTGCGAAATCGAATGTTTTTTTAACATTGTGGAATCGTAAGTTGAAAACATTGCGGAATCGTAAGTTAAAAAACATTGTGGAATCGTGAGTTGAAAACATTGTGGAATCCTGGCTTGAAAAACATTGCGGAATCATGACGTTAAAAAACATTTTGAAATCATGGTTGTAAAAACATTTCGAGATCTTGCCAATTGCAAAAAATATAGACCATATTCAATCAATAAACTGATATCCATCAAACCCATATCTAAACCTAAACATTCGTCATCATCAAACTCAGATCTGACTCGATCTATCTATTAACCCATCATCACCTAAAACCATCACATCTAGACTCAAACAAATGAAAAAAAACATATGATATCAGATTCATTTCGTGTATAGACATGCAAGACTCGATCTTTAAAGATCTTACACGAATGAATAACTCATCATTGATCTATAAAAGTAGAGGTGAAAAATCTTGCCCATTTTGATAAATATGGGCACTTTTTGCCCATTTTCAAAAAAGGATGGGGCACTTTTTGCCCATTCTTTATTATTAATGGGCGAAATGGGCTCATATGTAAGAAACTTATGGGCTTAATGGGCGCACATGTAAAACACTAATTAGGCTACTCGACGGATATTTTATATTTAGTTTTTATCCCCGGCTTTTAAATAAGTATTTTTATTTATTAATTCTACGTTTTTATATGTTTTTTCTCTTATTTTAGCTTGTGCCTATTTAGCCAGCCCGTTTCGCCCGTGCCCGTTTAGCCCATGCCCGTTTAACCCGTCGCCCGTTTAGCCCGTCGCCCATTTAGCCCGCCGCCCGTGCCCGCCTGCCCGCCCGTTTTGCCACCTTTATATAAAAGGTATAACCCTTCTTTAAATTTTGAAGATTAGAAAGATCATGAACAAGTTTGTTCACATCTTTTATTTATTTCGATTTAGAGAAACTGAAAATCGAAAATCAAACATCATTCAAATACCTATCCGCGACCTAATTAAAGATCTTGAAGAAGTTCCTTGATTAGATTCTTACATAGAATGAAGTCTACACGGATTTTTGATTCGATATGTTATTTGATTCTTGGTTCGAAAGGTGTGTTATATAATCATAGTTTGAAGAGTGACTGAGATAATCAGATTGGAAAAATTTGGTCTCGATTCGTCTTTGATTGAAAGAGATTAGATTAGGTGATCTGGTTTTGGAGAGAAGATGAGATGGGGGCGGACTTAACAATGTAAGGGGATTAGGTTAGGTTTCCTAATTATGTGGTACTTGGTGATATATATCTCAGTATTGGACCAGGTGTTATATTCCATGGGCTGAGTAATGATAGTTAATATGATATTTTAAAATTGATGGGCCGAATATCATTATTTGATGTATATCGAGTCATTGGTTTGGTTAATGATCGTTGGGCCTAATATGAAGGGTATTTGGACGTTGGTAAGTTTTAGATTTTGGACCTGATTTTGATGGGATTATTCTACTTGGGCTGGAAACTGATAAACTGATATAATGGTTGGTCCGAAAATTAGTTATCACATGGTAATGATGAGTATGATGGACGTGTCGGATACTGGTTATGGTTCAAACGAAAGTGCTTAAATGACAAAGAAATTTTTGGTTTAAAACCCAATATTTTCGGAAAAAAAATTCGACGATCGTGCATCAGTTGGCCATGTGACTGACGCTGGGTTTAACGACAAGTTATCTAGACAAATTATCCTTTAATGATATTTTATCATTTGTTCTAGATAACAACATTCACAAACACAACACCAAAGCAAACAAAACACTTAACGCTAAAAAGATCCGATATAAGATTCACTTAACGACAACGGCTAGTTTTGATTCTATAAATACAAGTATCACGGAGTGGTTTTGGTATTCTTTATTTGAAGTTGAAGTGGGATTTCACGAAGGTGTCTACTTATTTCATCATCGAGCCTTCCTTCTATTTTTCTACCCCTTTCTTCAAACCCAGTCTATCGATTGATGACTTGCTTGGGCGATAAAATTTATGATTGAGACTTGAATTATCTAGTTTCCACTGTCAAGGGATGGATGGTCAACGACATGGATAACTATAATTTTTGGGAGCTTTGTTGCAGTTCTCAATGTCACACGCAGTTGCTCGTGTGGATAACTTCAAAAGGTGTTTAGATACTTGTTTCTGCACCGTTTGTCAATCAAAAAAGTGCAAGCTTAAGTAACAAATTTGGGGGATTGTACTTCAGTATCAAGTTTTGGATATCGGGTTTACTTCACTAGTGGTCACTACAGATAGCCGAAAGAATACGAGGTTGGTAAGTTAGACAGAGAGATGGAATCAGCAATCAATTCTCACGGGATATTTATGAGCTTCATAACGACAATGGTACATCATAGTCTAAGCAAAATTTTCAAAGTTTCTCAATGACTTTCAAATCTTTTCAAGACATTTGCTTAATACTAAGAGCTTCTTGAATATATGGACGTACACGATAATGATGCTTCCGAGAGTTCGAAATCATCATGGGGGAAGATTGTGTACTTTGAAGTAATCGAATCAACTTCCACGGGGAAGTAGTGTACATGGAATGGTATCTACTTCTCTTTGTATGATTTTTTTGAAGTATTTTGCAGGCGTGAGAAGAATTGTTGTTGAGTTCTTGCATGTTACCCCAAACGGATTATCACCAAAAACTAAACGACATGAAACGGTATTGAAGCAGTATTATTTGGTGTGGTTCTTCTACAAATTTCCGTTGTGCACTTAAACCAATTTCAAAATTTTTTCCCTACTAGTTTTTGGCTATCTCTAACTCAATTTCAAAATTTGGCGATACATAATTTTTTCAGCTTACCGTTTTGTCGGACTGAGGTGTTTTTGTCGGGCTGGAAAATTTAGGCAAAGTTTGATTTTGTCGACACTCCAACACATGCTTTCTACGAATTGAGATCTTGTTTTTCACACGACTTCTACGATGACGTCTCAACAAGATATTTATGTTGCGGGTACTGAGAATCGTCCACCCATGCTTACCAAGGAGAATTACACTACATGGGCTAGTCGTCTCCTTCGTTATGCAAAATGTAAACCTTTGGGAAAGTTGACTGTCAACTCGATTCAAAAAGGTCCGTATGTTAGAAGAACAATTCTTGTGCCTGGGGACCCTACGAATGCTAACCCAGTGGCTGACTCTAGTCATGAGCAAACGGATGAAGAATTAACTGAAGCTGAATACAAACAACTCGACGATGATGATCAAGCAATTCAAGTCATTCTCATGGGACTTCTTGAAGATGTTTATGCTGTTGTTGATATTTGTGAAACCGCACACGAGATGTGGCTTAGGATTCAGAAAATGATGAAGGGGAGTGAAATAGGTTTACAAGAAAAGGAAACTAAGTTGCTTCGTGAATGGGAGAAATTTACGTCTACTGAAGGGGAACAAATTGAACCTTACTACCATCAGTTTTCAACCCTCATGAATCATCTTAGAAGAAACAAACATGAACCTACACAAATTGCTGCCAACATCAAATTTCTTGATAATCTTCCTTCTGAATGGTCACGATATGTCACTCTTGTCAATCAAACCAAGGATCTTCATGTCGTGGACTACACTCAAGTATACGATTATTTGAAGATGAATCAAGATGAAGCTAACGAAGTTAGGGCTGAAAGACGTGCCAAAACCCAAGATCCATTGGCTTTTATGGCAAATTCTCCGTCATCTATGTCATATCCCATGGTACCCTACCATCAACCCTCATCAAGTAACTTCATGCCACAACAACAACAATAACTTACCTCTTATGGATATCAACCTCCTGCTGCTGTGAATTACTTACAACAACCCATTGCCTGTTTTGATGACATCACTGATCCTACTCATGCTATTAATACTGGTCTTGCCCTTCTTGCAAAGGCATTTAAATTCACCATTAACCCTACCAACAACAATCAGAGAATCTCCTCGAACACTAGAAATAGGCAGATTGCTCAACCTTTCATCAATGTGAATCAAGATAACCAATTGGTAGTTGCTGGGAACACGGGGACCCAGTTTCAACAATATGGTCAGAATGCTGGGCAGACCGTTGGCAATGCAAGAAATCAGTATGGTCAAAACCGTGGTCAGAATCCGAATGTTCCGAATGCGGGTAATCAGAATGGGTTAATAGTTGTGCCAGCAGTTGGTAACCAGATGGGAAACATTGTGGCTGCAAGGGCTGAGAATACTAGTACGGGAAATGGAAATAACAATCGTCAGATTCAGTGCTACAACTGCAGGGGATTTGGTCATTATGCTCGAGATTGCACAGCCAAAAAGAAGAGGGGTGCTGCTTATCTTCAGACTCAGCTTCTCATAGCACAAAAGGAAGAGGCAGGGGTTCCACTTCAAGCTGAGGAATTCGATCTTATGGCTTCTGCTGCAGAATATGACGAGGAAGAAGAGGTGAATGCCAACTACATCTTGATGGCTAACTTACAGCAAGCATCTACCTCAGGAATGCATGTTGACAGAGCTCCCGTTTATGATTCAGACGGTCCTTCTGAGGTACATCCACGTTTCGATGATAATGATATATATAGTACGTCTAATCAGGAGGAGGAGTATACTGAGATGCTTGAGCCCTACATTGAGACACACGGGGATCGAACGAATAATAGTAATATCATTTCGAATGAGCCTAGTGTGGACCTTAGTGTGGATCAAGTTGCCCAGCCTACAACCCTTCCTGATGCGACACTTGCGTATTATAAATCTTTATTTGATAAGCTTGCTAAGGATATTGACCATGCTACCTGGTTAATAATAAGTTTAGAGAAACTAATGCCAAATTGACCACTGATCTTGTGGGATATAAGGAACGGGAGAAAAGTTTTGAAATTCATCAGACTAAAATTAAAGAACTTGAACAAGCTCATGCTACATCGGTTTATCAAGAAAAATGCACAACTAAGAAATTAAATGCCTTACATTTAAGTAGTGCTAAAAAGATAAGCGAATTGAATGATGAAATCACCTCTCTTAATAAACAGCTTTCAACTGAAAAATCTACTATTTTGGATTTAAAAGAAGAACGAAAAAAGCTGAAACATGATTTCAAAATTCGATAAGATGGGCTTCTTGAGGATTTTTGCAAAGCTCAGGATAGGATTAGAGAATTAGACAACCTTTTAGTAAAACGTGGCCAAACTATGCAAACGATAAATATGCTCGCACCAAAAGTGAATGAAATAAATTACACTCGATACAAATTGGCTTTAGGTTGTCCTCTTCCTCCTAATCCCGGATATCTTAAGCAAGTTCAGGCCACTAATGAAACTTTATATAATGGTAGTGTGGTCTTGTCTGATGACAATGATCCTCCTAGTGTGCATGATTCTGAGGAAACTACTGAACTTGCAGTAGAGACTCGTTTAAGAATGAAAAGCTTGATAAAGAAGTGACACCCGTTTATTATCCAAAAGTTAATCCTTCAACTGTTTTTGTTCGGTCTAAAACGAGTACTGAAATGCTTTTGCTCCCAAGTGAGGAATTGTCTGATGACCCTCCTAAACCGAGTATCACATGCCGATTTCTAAACAAGCTAAAAGATAATTTTGTCATACTTAAACGTGTTGTTAATTCCAAAATCACTGGAGGAAATTTACATCACATGTTCAGAATGAGGTCCAGAAAATTCTTTAAAACGATATTAATCCGATTATTAATGAAGTTGATGCTCGGATAAGCAATTTGGAAAACGCTTTTCTAAAAGAATTAGCCAACTTTGTTGAAGACTTTAAATCTTTGACGAAAGAGGCTGATGAATCTCTTGATAAAATCAAAGTTTTGGAAAACGATCTTGAACGTCTCTCTAATGCACGTGAATAATGTTGATAGTAGCCCCATTGCGTTAGATACCTCTGTGTCGAATCAAGAAACCCTCCAAACTAAGCTTCAACATATGAAAGAGAAAATGGAATCTGTTGTCATTAAAAAGGACAAAGAATTTACCGATCTATGGAATAAGTTTGTCAAAAAATGTGATGAATGCAAATATGACAAAATTTTGTATGATAAAGCCTACAATGAAATGCAACAAACTATCGCACGGTTCCAGGCTCAGTTAGGAGGGATTAAGGAAAAGAATTTGACCTCTTCAGGGTTAGAGAATGTCAGTGATGGAAATGTTCAGAAGCTTAAGGCTAAAATTGCAGATTTAGAATCTGTTGTTGTTTCATATAAGCGGGTTGTTGAACAAAGTAAGTTTGTCTATCAAAAACTTATTGATAAAATATGTGAGAACTGTAAGTTAAAAGCCTTATTAAAAGATACGACTTCTGAGCCTAGTACGATTCAGACACCAGCAACCTCAGGACCCACTCGTATTGCTGTGACACCTTTTCCCAAGGTTGTTGGAAAGAAAATTGTTGTGATTGCCCTAGGAATGTTTCCCTCTGTTCCTAGCAAACAACGAAAAGCAAGCGTTAGGACAAAACCGATCACTATAACTCAACCACAAGTTATTGATTTAAAAAGTGCTAATTCTAATAGATGTGTGTCTTCTTCTACAGGAATAAACAACTACACTAAGAGCAGAAGGCCACAACCTACGAGCAATACAAAGAATGATAGGGTCCCTTTTGCCTCTAGAAGTAGTCGCCCCAAGATCAATAATGTCGAAGTAGAAGAACACCCTAGGAATTTACCTCTTTTTAATCATAATCAGAAACCTAATTTATCTAAATGTAATGACTTTAAGCTTGCTATTTGGAATGAAAAATCTGAAGTTATTTGTGCTAAATGTAATAAATTTTTCTTTACTTTTAGTCATGATGCTTGTGGTTTGACTATGAATGGTTTGAATTATGGTGGTTACACTCGAATTGACAAGCTGTCAGTCAGTGAACAACGCACTCCTAAGGCTAAGGTGTATGTTCCAAAAAGTACACACGTAGGGTCCATAGAAAGTTTTGCTAAGCCTAGTAGCCCTAGATTCACCTCTAAATGGTTGCATACTGGTAGAAATTTTGACTGTAGTGGCAAAATTATCGACACTAGTAGATCTCATACTGACTATGAAACGTCGGTATGTGACATGGCTTAATTATCATCTAACCCTACAGGAACCTATTTCATCGGTTGCCAAAATATTTTCTTCTCTTATCAATGGCAGGCTGTTGAAATTTGTCTCTGGTGCGTGGACTCGGGCTGTTCCAAACATATGACTAGGAATCGAAGCCTTCTCAAGAACTTTGTATGGCGTTTCATGGGAACTGTTCGATTTGGAAATGATCATGTTGTGGCAATCTAGGCTATGGTGATCTTCATTAGGGAAATATAATCATCACCAGAGTCTCTTTTGTTGATGGCTTGGGACACAATTTATTCTCGGTTGGGCAATTTTGTGATTCAGACTTGGAGGTTGCTTTCAGAAGTCATACATGTTTTGTAAGAGATCTTGAAGGAATTGATTTGTTGAAAGGAAATCGTACCACCAACCTTTACACCATTGATCTTTTTCAAATGTCTGTTGCTTCTCCAATTTGTCTCATGGCCCGGGCCACTTCAAGAAAGTCATGGTTATGGCATCAAAGGTTATCTCATCTCAACTTCGATGCCATCACCCAACTTGCGAAAGATGATCTCGTTACTGATCTTCCAAAGTTTAAATATACAAAAGACCATCTTTGTCCTTCCTGTGAGTAAGGTAAAAGTAAGAAGAAACCTCATAAACCCAAACCTGTTCCCAACTCAACGAATAGGTTATATCTCTTACATATGGACTTGTGTGGCCCAATGAGAATCAAAAGCATTAATGGAAAGCGGTATGTCCTTGTAATTGTGGATGATTATTCTCGTTACACATGGGTTCATTTTCTTGCATCAAAAGATGAAGCCCCTGATGTAATTATTAATTTCTTGAAGAAAACATCAGTGCTACTTCAAGCCCCTGTTATCATTGTAAGAACGGATAACGGCACAAAATTCACCAATCAGAAACTGAAAGCTTACTTTGACGAAGTTGGGATCTCTCATCAAACTTCGGCTGTAAGAACTCCAGAGCAGAATGGAGTTGTGGAACGGAGGAATCGCACGTTAGTTGAAGCTGCTCGGACGATGCTTCTCTCCTCCAGTGCATCGTTGTTCCTTTGGGCCGACGTTATAGCAACTGCATGTTATACTCAAAACCGCTCCATTATTCACACCCGTTTCAATAAAACACCTTATGAGATCATTAATGGAAGAAAACCGGATATTTCATTTTTACATGTCTTCGGTGCATAATGTTATCCGAAGAATGATCGTGAAGATATCGGTAAACTTGAACCTAAAGGTGATATTGGCTTTTTCATTGGTTATTCTTCAATTGCTTATGCTTACAGGGTTTATAATCGAAGGACAAGAAAGGTAATGGAGACTATGAATGTTACCTTTGATGAACTCTCGGGTATGGCCTCTCAACATAGAAGTTCACATCCCGAGCCTCAAGGTCAGACTTCTGGATACGTAAGTTCAGAAAGGTAATGAAGACTATGAATGTTACCTTTGATTAACTCTCGGGTATGGCCTCTCAACATAGAAGTTCACATCCCGAGCCTAAAGGTCAGAGTTCTTGACACGTAAGTTCAGGACTCGCGCTTTAATTTGCACCGTCAGCAATCTCATCGTTACAACCCTCGGAACGTGACTTGGAAGTTTTATTTGGTCCAATTTATGACGAATATTTGGAGGGTACTTCGTCATTTGGTGTTTCTCAAAATGCCACGGCTGCACCTGCTACGGTAGTTCAAGAACCTCCGACTGCATCTACACCAACGGCACCTTCTTCTGCACCATCTACGTCAACCTCAACCATATTGACTCCAAATATTACAACCACTTCTTCGACTGCTGACGCAACTCAACAACATTCTCAGAAAATTCATAATCATGTTCATTTTTAGAATGAAATAGTTGCTGAAAATGCAAAGAATGCGATGCTCAACGAACATGAGTTTGTTAATCCATTTGCGGCTTCCATAAGTACTACTCAGCCTTCAACATCATATGTGGATCCATCAAGCTCGCATCAAGTTTCTCATACACTTCCACATTAACACAAATGGACTAAGGATCATCCTTTGGTTCAAGTGATTGGCAATCTCTCACGAACAGTATCGATACGAAATCAGCTGCGTACCGATGGTGATATGTGTATCTATGCACTATCAGTCAGCACAATGGAACCATCAAGTGTTAAAGAATCAATGACCGACGCATCATGGATTGAGTCTATGCAAGAAGAGCTCAATCAATTCATCTGGCTTGATGTATGGGAGTTAGTACCACGCCCGGACAATATCGATCCCCTTACCCTGAAACGGTTATTCAAAAACAAGTTGGATGAAGAGCAAACGGTCATTAGGAACAAGACTCGGTTAGTTGTGAGAGGTTATAAACAGAAGGAGGGAACTGATTTCGTAGAATCCTTCGCCCCGGTTGCTCAGATGGAAGCTATTAGGATTTTCTTGGCATACGATGCTCACAAATCATTCACTGTGTATCAAATGGACGTGGAGACGGATTTCTTGCATGTGCCGTTAAAAGAAGATGCGTACGTATGTCAACCTGAAGGTTTCATCAACACCGAACATCCAAGGCATGTCTACAAGTTGAAAAAGGCAATTTATGGTTTGAAACAAGCACTGAGGGCATGGTACGACGAATTATCGTCATTTCTTCTCCAAAACCACTTCAGCAAAGGAACCATTGATCCAACGTTGTTTATCAAGCACTACGGCAACGACATCTTGGTGGCTCAGGTCTGTGTAGATGATATAATATTTGGCTCTACAAACCCAAAATATTCCATATTATTTGCCGATCTTATGAAAAGCCGATTTGAAATGTCCATGATGGGGGAAATGACGTTCTTTCTTGGTCTCCAAGTTCACCAATCCCCCGTGGTATTTTCATAAATCAGTCTAAATATGTGCTCGAGATTCTAACGAAATTTGGAACGGAAAACTGTGATCCTATTGGTACTCCAATGGACACTAAACACAAGCTTGATTTGGATAAGAAAGGGACATTTGTAGATGCTACAAAATACCAAAGTATGATCGGGTCCCTTATGTACTTAACCTCAAGCAGACCGGACAGTGTGCATGCTACTTGTTTATGTGCTCGGTACCAGGCTAAGCCAATCGAGAAGCACCTCAAGGAGGTTAAAAGGATCTTTCGTTATCTCCAGGGAACCATTCACATGTGTCTCTGGTATACGAAGGATTCTGGTTTTAATCTAACTGGTTTTTCAGATGCCGACCATGCAGG
Source organism: Glebionis coronaria (assembly GCA_025667525.1). Taxonomy (NCBI): domain Eukaryota; kingdom Viridiplantae; phylum Streptophyta; class Magnoliopsida; order Asterales; family Asteraceae; genus Glebionis; species Glebionis coronaria. The sequence continues at coordinate 24,846,924 of CM046880.1, forward strand.
GTGTCATGATACATTCAAGAGCACTTCCGGTGGAGCACAATTCTTAGGCGAGAAGCTAGTGAGCCGGTCCTCAATAAAACAAGATTGCATGGCGTTGTCCACCGCGAAAGAAGAATATGTGTCTCTATCCGTGTGTAGTGCTCAAGTCCTTTGGATGCAAACACAACTCACAGATTCTGGCTTTCACTTTAACAAGGTTCCTGTTTATTGTGATTCACGATAAGCCATAGCCATATCCCGCAACTCGGTCCAACACTCCAAGACCAAGCACATTGCTGTCCGATTCCATTTCATAAAGGAGCATGTGGAAAGAGAAACGATCGAACTGTATTTTGTCAAGACGGACTACCAACTAGCCGACATCTTCACCAAAGCTCTTTCTCAAGACAGATTTGGATTCCTGGTTCGTCGACTTGGTATGTGTAGTTTCACTCCAGATGAACTTGAACGTCTTACACATTCGCAGTAATCTTGTATATATCTATCAGACAATCAAAATACAAAAATATAAAACCTATAAAAACAAAATAAAAAATGAGAAAATCTTTCAAAAATACCAAAAATATTCTTCTCCGACATGTCTCTCAGCATCGATAATATGGACGTACTTAGAAATGTCGTTCAATAACGCCACGGGTACGTACATAAAGTTCGAATGAGAGTTCAAATGTTTTCGAAACATGTCTTTTTCTACTTTCTTCTCATAATGGCTTATAGTCACATGTCAGACTATAACCAGGTCCCCAAAGAAAGGAAAGTCTATGACTTATCCTCATCAACGGTAAATTAATTTTTCTCGGTCATGGGCTTATATTAAAACATTAAAAGTTTTAAGCTCATGAACTCAAGGAAAATGTTCATTCATGTACATTTTTCCTCAACAACAGGAAATTCGGTTTTCTCGGGTTTGAGCATAACTTTTCAAGGTATTTCAAAACTGTGTGCTCGTATACTCCCCTATTTTAATTAGAATTCCTTTTCGAGGGGGAGTACAAACTTTCATGCAACATTATTCTCTCCATGTTTCATCACTAGTTTCACAAAAATTTAAATCACATGCAATTTTTGAGGGGGAGAATAGTGATTAAAATGTGTCATCTTGGATAAGATCTTTGATATAAGGGCTTTCTCTTCCTAATATGTGCAAAAACCTTTCATTTTATGATGCACATATGTAGGGGGAGCGTTTTGGTGATATAGAAAACTTTCAAGGTGTAAACATTGATTTCATCAACACCTTGATTGCATTTTCAATTGGTTTTTCTGGTTACGATATCTATACCCTTCAACACATTAGTTCACGATGGTATTGGTGTCAAAAGGTGGTCAGGTATTCGTCCTATGATCCAACCAGAACCGGATGGATCTTCCCAGGGACAATCCATTAGAACTTAGAAGTCCTTAGTAAAGATGGAGTAGTAGTGCGTACGGGAAAAATGCCGACCAAGTACTTAAGCTAGCACTGGAATAATCACAACAAGGTGCTAGTTATGACGTATTGGTAAGCATTGAAGAGGTTGAAGGATGAAAAAGAAATGTAAGGATAAAGGGTGAAAAGAAATAGCCCTCCATACAACTTAGGCAGAAACCGGGTCAACACATCTACTATCAGAATCACTTTGATGATTTCTGGTATTAAAGACAAAGTATCATGGACCCAGTGATGCAATGCACAACCCTTCCCAGCCTACTCAAGCTTCTCGCAAAAGAAGCTTGTTTTATTGTCACGGAGTTCAACTCAATTCTATCAACTTTCTCACTCCGAGATAGTAGATATTGAAAAGGTGGCAGTCTGCTCCAGCCTTCGATCACCAAATAAACGTGCACTTATAGAGTCTAAAGCCAACGAGATTCATCAAAAATCTCATTAGGACACTTATTCCATATATCAAGTGTTGTTCATCTCTAGAACACATGCGATAATTTACAGAGTCTTACGCTCTATCCTTGTGATATTGCCAGAACATTCAGAGTGACACTCTCTAGTATTCATAGTGATGAATGGAAATCCTTCCAGTGTTAACATCAAACAGCACTGCGGTAGGTCATGTGGAAGATTCACTTGAATTGAACATATGTTAACTGGAAAGCAACAGTGGTTTGATTCTTTTGTGACTCAAACTCGTTCCAGGTCTCGACGCAATATCTTTATGATCTTGCCAGAACATTCAGAGTAATACTCCTGAGTATTTACAGTGACGAATGGAAATCCTTCCAGTGTCATCATCAAACAGCAATGCGGTAGGTAACTTGTGATATTCTAGTTGAATCAAACTTGTGTCAACTGGAAAGCAACAATGGTCTGATTCTTAATTGAATCAAACTTGTTCCAGGAAATTGAATTGACGACTTAATCAGTAGAATGGAACTGCTTGATTCACTATTTGCTATGAACTATCTTCCGAGATATTCAAGTATTGAGAACGGCTACCACAGCCGGAAACCCTGTCAAGGAAGTTCTTTGAACTTACCTAATCACAGGTACAGTATTTGTACTGTATAACGGGAAACCGGAGGAATGGAAACGGTGGTGTAACTTCAAGAGTCGTAATTCAAGACCACATGTTCATGTAAATGAAGAAAGCTCAAGAACATCTAAATACAAAGACTTCCGCTACTCTGATAATCAAAGGATATTGTTAACAAGCTGTCAAGACAATAAAAAATATGAGTATGTGGGGAAAGACACAAGAATACAAGTTGGCAAAGTTTCAAGATCATGTCAAGGCAAAGATCAAAGATCCAAGATCACAAGTCATGAAAGGAACTATAAAAGAACTCTGAAGACAACGAGCTTCAAAGTCTTCAACATCAAAGAAGTGAAGTCACATATTACATGACCACCCCTTAGGGGGAGATTGTTAGCCGTATTTAAAGTGATGGTCATATAATATACCGTTGTGAAGCTCGTGAAAAATGCTACATAATGGTGTTGAGAGTTCTAGTATAATGTTTGGTATGTAACGGGAATTAGTCCCGAACACACAAATGAGGAAGGCCTTCTACTCTTACACTTGTAGTATAAAAGGCACTAAACACATCATTTGGGTGTGTGTGTCTTCCATTTCATAGATTGTAGAGAGAGAAACATATGTCTTTCTCTCACTAGGAATTCATAACCATTTTTTGTTCTTCTCTTTTATTCTTCTTAATCTAATCTTTCTTTTTGGTTTATTCCATGATGTTATTCTTATAGGGTTAAGTCATGTGCATAAGTCTTACAAAACCAATGAGATAGAAGATTGTTCAAACTACATCAAAGTGTCAGAATCTGCTTAAGATACAGATATTGGTTTGGGGGGAAGTTGATTCAGAAACTTCGTCAAAAAGAAGTATATGAAGAAATTTTTTAATACATGCTGCATGAATTGGGGGAAGTTAATCCAAATCATGCATATTACAATTGTTCCACAACAAGCAAAGACAAAGAGGATTCAAGATGAGGTACAAGTTATCAAGACTAGAAGACTTAGAAGACATCCTCAGCATTGGAAGCGCCTTGGAAGACTTTATTTTGTTATATTTGTACTTGTTAGGAACATTGTAAGTAATTATGTATGTCTCCACATTGGGGGAAGATTGTTAGCCCTAAAATGTGAGCGCCATTTACGAGATTACATTAGATTCAGATAGGCAAAACATGGAGGGACTACTATTGCTAAGTTGTCAAAGTCACTCCTTGTCGAGCCTATATATACCCCTTCATACTTCCATGGAGGGGTGAGGATTCCCATTTTCTTGTTCTACTTTCTCTCTCAATAAAGCACACACCTTTAATAGTCTCTCTCTTTCTCTCTCTAAAAATATCTAACCATTTGTTTTATCCTCCTGACCCGGATCACCCTTTGTTACTTTGAATCTAATAGGTTAACAAAAAAACCCCGACATCAAAAATCCTAAATCCATGTCAATAAAATTACCAAAATAAACAAAAGCAGAAACCAAAATTGATAGGTCCAACTATTTGAGTAAAATGTGATATATTCTACTCAAAACCCACAAGACTACTAATAACACAAGTTCATATTTTTCAATGCTTTATACATCTTATTAAAAATAAATCTATAGATTTACAAGTTTACCCGGTTGTTTGCGGAAGAAAAACCGGGTTACTGAATGACAAACTATACTCCAATTAATCTCAGCTTTGCTTATTGATCAACGGGAGGAGAACCCTATCACTATAAAATTGACATATTAAAATTTGTGTTTCCAGTGAATAAAATCATTAACCATTTCTTTCTACCTTACATTATTATATAGTTGGTGTGAAAGCATCTTTTACAAAAATACAAATGGCATAACATGTGTCATCATGTATTACATGTGCTTTGTACTTTTGTTCCTACTTTTTCTATTGTACTTTGTACTTGTTAATGTTTATTTTTAGAGATGGTCTTTAGGAAGTTAATGAGTTATTGTCATCATTCACTGAATCCATTGTCTCCTTCTTCGTCTCAGGTACATCATTCAATGAGTTCCACCTCACTGAATGCTCGAGTCATTCTTTGGACTCGAGCTGAGAATCTTGAAGACAACTCCCTGAATGTCTATTCACTCAGGGTCCTAAGTATATATATTTACACTTAGGATACTTTTCATTCAAATACAATACATGGAACAATTAGGCACTGAATTGACCAGCAATCTCCCCCTATTTGGATAGAAAAGTAGCCAAGTTCATTAGTAGTAAATAAGCAAAATAGCTTCATCTTACTAAGTTACAACAAAGAGAACACGAAATGAATTATTGAGTCACTTCTTTAACCAAATATTCTATGTCTGTTAACTTGATTTTGTCTTGATTCTTTGTTGCTTGGTCACTTTAAGCTCCTTGATGCTTTGTTTTTCCAGCAAAAGTCTTTAGCCACTACTTGATGTATATATGAACACTGATGTATGTTATGTACCATACTGAATATTTATATCGATATGTGCCCACATATTAAGTAAGTAAGCCATGTTCAATGATGAGCATATTTTTTATGCAAAATCCAATAGCTTACAATACATCTTCCATAATAGCTATCATATACCACACTACACATTATTAATTCACATATAAAGAACTGTTGGTGAGTATAAGGGTTCAATGAGAGTGATAGGTGTTCAGGAGTTTCACTGACAGGGTTCAGGGAATGAGGTTTAGACTTAGGTCAGAGAATAAGGTTTAGACTGAGTTAAGCGTTCAGTAACCCATCAAGTACCAGGTTTATTGAAACCTTCAATGACTCTTCAAGAGCCTGGTTACAATTTTAGGTTCAGTAACCTATTCGTTTTTCAGGTTCATTGACCTCTTTGCTTCTCAAGTTCACGCTTAGTGACTAAGGTTCAAGTTTAGTTCATGCTTCGTGACAAGGTCAGTGCCCAGGTTCAGGATTAGGTTCTAGGGGTCATGACCGGTTCACACGGTTCAATTTAAGTTCAGGGAGTTGAGTTTCCTTATTTCTGGATTTAGGGTCAAGATGCTTCTTATCATTTCTCCATTTTCCAATGAACCTTTTTGGACAGATTTCTGCTTTTTATCTTCTTTCTATATTCTAATCATTAGTAAATGATCACTTAATGTGTTAAGTATGTTTACTTATGATTAAGTTTAGTGCCCCAAGCTTTCTGCATACCTTTCTAGAATTTTGACGTGAAACGAGGATCTCGATCTGATATGATGTCTGAAGGAGTTCCATGTCTGATATGATATATTCCTTAAGGAATATATCTGCCAATTTGCTAACTGGGAAGTCCTTGCAAATTGGAAGAAAATGAGTTGACTTGGTTAAATGATCAACTATGACCCATATAGCATCATGTTTGCTTTGAGTAAGCAGAAGTCCGGTGACAAAATCCATGGAGATTTTGTCCCACTTCCATGCGGGAATCTCTAACGGTTGCAGTAAACCACTAGCCCGCTTATGCTCAATCTTAACCTGCTGGCAGGTTAGACACTTGGATACGAAAGTAGCAACATCCTACTTCATGTCACTCCACCAGAAATGTTGTTTAATGTCATGATACATAATATTCTATCTTTTCAAGTTCGTATTTCCCAACTCACAACAAATTGAAAGTCGAATTAATATCAAGTTTTTAATTGTTTTTGGTTTTGATAAAGGTTTTGGTATCTAGGTCTATTTTAAGAAATCACGTAGAAAAGTAAAAATAGTATAACTATGTAACCGTACTACACTAAAACATGTTGCAATTACCATAATTAAAGAAAAAAGTACAAGTCTTAAATGCACAAATGTAAAAATGCTCAAAATGTAAAGTAAGTAAAAGTACAAAGACCAAAAGTGTAAATTCAGAAAGTAAAAGGGCTAGAAATGTAAAATGTAACAAACTATAACAACCAAACAACAAACTTGCAAAATTGATTAACAAAAATGTAACAAACTCCAAATATAAGGACCTAAGTAGCAAACCCTAAAAAGTTCAATTTTACAAAGCTGATTAACAAACTCCCAAAGTCTAGGGACTGTTTTGTAATTAAACAAGAAATTTAACCAAAAACGGGTAACACGCTTTCAATAAGCTCGTGTGAGCTTATTACTTGACCAAATCAGCTCTAACTTTTTGCAAAACACTTAAAATCAAGAATTAGCTAGGCTTGTAAAAGGAATCTGGTTGAAAACAAGTAAAACTCAAGATAGCTAATTCCAATAAGCTCAAAATAAACTATAAGCTGAATGAGATATCCACACATGGATTTTTTTACTGAGAATGATTAATCAAGCTACAAGGAGACTGGAATGTCAAAAAGTATGGAAAATGGTCCAGTGAATAAGCTGGAATCTCAAAATTAGCACAAAGTGCTTAACATTGACTTTTGTTGACCAACTTTTTCCAAAAAGCTGAAATTCTCAAAAATGCCTTAAAACTTACATAGGAATGTGAAAGAAAATTTCCAAATTTGTGAAGTAGACTGGTGGGAAATGGTTAAGCAGATTAGTATTATCACAGGCAATTGAAAATGCTCAACAACTTATTTATAAGCTAATATCTTGCTCAAATCTAAAGACTGTATGGTCTCACTTTTAAAAATTGAAAGTTCATATGTTGAGCTATAACTAGGTACAAAATTCAGCTTATATCATCCACTAACAAAGAAATGAGAGTAGATTGAAATCTGCTTGTTCTTGCTTGTTAAAACCGACCCAATCTTTTTGAATGCCAATTGCCTGTTTGACAAAAATTTTGACCACAAAACTTTCCAAGATGACTTGTAATGGCTTATTGAGTATGTGTAAGCTTAAAACAACTGAATTCCACAACTGATTCAAGAAATATTTGTAGATCCAAACACTAGTTTTTGACTGTGATGAAAATTTCTCAAAGACTCATCAATCGAAAGTTAATGAAATCAAAGGAAAGTTATCAGAACTAGTAAAGCAACTCAGATGAACTAACAACAAGCCAAAAACTCACAAGATAACACTATAGAACTCAGGATAGCTAACTGATGAAATTTAAGCAAATTTAGACCACAATTATCAAGCTAGAACTGAATGAAAGCTATAAAACTACTATCTAACTATCAAATCATAACAGATAAACCAAATGAACACTAAATCACTCACAATTCAGCAGTTAAACTATCTAGCTAAGAATTGAGCATGGCAAGACAATTTAGTGGAACAAAAATGAGGAATTTAATGCCTTTTAGCTATGAAGTCCCCTTTGGTGGAGTAGTTAGGCGCTGAGCCAACTAAGATCAACACAAACACCAGTATTCATCAACCAAACCCTATCAAATCTGCATCATCATCAAGATCTAATCACCCCTGCATCATTCTGAACATTCTGCTACTTCTGGCTATGAACTGAACTGAAATCAACTTGAAAAACTTCCAAAACACTCCAAACAAGCTCTATTGATCATGTATGATCAATAGAACTAAGGAGTAACAGGATATGTAGGATAATGAAGTAATTGAGAAGTAAATTGAAGTGAAGAGTGAAAATGAAGTTTTATTAATAGCGAATGGTTGTTACAAAGTTGTTACAGGCTAACTAACTAACTCAAGTGGTTGTCAATCACTTGAGATTAGTTTTTAACTAAAACTCTAACTAAAAAGGGAGAAAATGATTAAGTGTGTGTTTTTTCACACACTAAGTACAATACACAAATGAAATATATCTAGGCTATTTATAGAAGAAGAATTTGAGTTAGTTAGGGTTGAGTGACGTGTGGGAACCAATCCCCAGCTTCCACGTGTACTAAATCTCTCAATTGAATTTTGAATTTGATGAACAGATTTAAGGTTTTTCTCTTGAGTGATTTTTAGCTTGATTCAATGGTTAGAATGGATTCCTCATTTGATTTTAAGCAAGATTGATGTTAACACCTTCTTCTGAAACTCACTCCTTTGTGATCTCGAATCTGGGCGCGTTTGAGTTTGAATGTTCCACGTGTTGGTTGTTTATTGGATAAAAACCACTCACTCGGATCATTATCTGAATGCCAATTTATGATTGGTGGAAATGAAGTAGTGGGGTTTGCTATAGAGATTTAGTTATTAAATGTTGGCGGTTGTGAGTGGCCAGCTGGCCATGACATGGCAATCCAAGTGAATACAATGGCTGCCTCTCATTGGTCAAGAATGATACACATGGATTGAACTTGTATTAACTTCCAAACTTGGCAGATTTAGTCCTTCATTTTAGCAGATTTGTACAATGAGTTAGGAACTTAAATACTTTGTCCTTTCTGGTCCTTTGAACTTCAAACTTGCACACAATTGATCCTTTGACTTTTTGACTTCATAGTTGACCATGTTTGACTTTGTTCTTGACTTTTCCTTTTTTGCACTTTTAGTCCTTCAACTTTGAAAGTTGTCAAGAAATGTCCTTTGACTTTGATTGGCTTGTCACTTTTCATCCTCCTTTTGTCTTTTCTTCATCAATAAAGGCTTGAATCCTTGTTTGCTTCATAATTTGTATCTTTTTACCTACACAAGCACAAACAACAAAACCTACCCATAATACTGCTTTTATACATCAAAATCAGGTATTTTGCTTTATGTTTTAGGGTTATTAAAATAATTGAATAAGATTTCACTCATATCAAATCCCCTACACTTGATCATTGCCATGACCTCATGCAATGCCACATTTTAAGGCACCAATTTACACTTTCTCATAATTAATCCACCTTGGCCAATATGAAATACTTTTACACTACTCTACACTATATGATGCATGATTTTGATTTATACAATGCAATGCAAAGGAAAGCAATTATATTTATATTTTTGGATTTTCTTGAAATGGTTTTGATGGAAATAACTCATAAAGAAATCAAGGACTTAGATTAGGGCTTTGGTACCATGAACACTTATCATCCTCAAGTTTCACTTTCCCCATACCAAGCTTAAAAAACAAGATCATTGTTATCCATAAGTGAAAGTGCATCAACTCATTCATAGCGATTAATTGTGTTACAATTATACCCCCCACTTATTATGCCTCTAAGACCGGTTATTATTTGAGCAAATTGCTTTTGGGCAAATTTGTCATTATTTAAAGCGTAAAATATAAGAAATGTAAAATATCAAAATAAGGAAGCACAGTTTCAATCCTAAGTAACCATCTTATCCATTACTCGAAAAACCGCCCACAATTGATATAAGTCTGACTCAAAATAATAAGTCATTCGCCTTATGTGTAAGATCCTTATGTCATGCATTAATAAGTAGCTACACACTTGCTAAGAAAAGAAAAATAAAACTCACGCAATAATTTATATCCGCCGCCTTTTTGAGACTTTGGATCTTCAATCCCGCAACCCGTCAAGACAATAATGGATTGGAGCAACTATTAAATCCCCGCAACCCTTGTGAGAGTAATATTGGAATTCAATAGCTACTATAATTAACACTTCACTGCCCCTCTTGGGAGTCTTGTATAATTATTTTTTCTTTTTCTTTTTCTCTTTTTTTTAGTAGCCACTCATTTTTTTTCATAAGCCGCTCTTATTTTTCTTTATTCCTCACAAAGAAAGTTGAAAAGAATAAAAGGAAAAATACCCGCTAAGTATTAAGCATGACATAAGACTAGTACACATAAAACTTTCTAACTTAGAATCATAAGACGTACTTATACCAACCACGAATGATTAGTAAAAAATGCATAAAAGACTACAAATCGATTAAAACCGTTCTTGATTATTTATTAACATATATACATGCGTTCATAACAAAGTAAAGGTTACGGAAGGGGATATAAAAGCCACAATTAATTAATATGAGGTTTATCTAGCCCTTAACACTTACTTTAAACTCTATCATCTCTTGTTCTCCATAGTTTAAAATCACAAATAAGGAGACTAGTGGATGCTTAGCCTAATAAACCAATAAAGGTCTACATGGTTAAGGCTACTAGCTAGAGAATGCTTGGATAAGCAAACTCGGGTTGAGTCAAAGTATCTATGGCGGACCTAATATGTCAAAGAAGTCTAAATTTGTTAAACCATATCCTTTATTATATTTTTTTCCTTTTATATATTTTTGATGAAAAATAAAAGAAGAAAAATATACAATGCAAATGTGTTATGCAAATGAAAAATGATTAATGCAAAAATTATGAATGTATATTTTTGGAGGCCAAAGTAGATCAAAAATTTGAAAAATGTTTGAAAAATTAATTTCCAAGTTATCATGAAATCAAGGCAAAGTTTTAGGTAAGGTCACTTTGATAGAAAACCCCCATATACTTAACATAAACATTGTCCTTAATGTTTAAGAGTATTGGAGTAAACTCCTCTACACTTATGACACTGATAATTTTGTTTAACCCCCGGGCTAAGGAAAGGTCTACTATAGTGTTAGCCCTATATTTTATATAGCCGAACAAGAATGTAATAGGTCATCTTAGTCGTTAAAAGGTCTTGTATTGTAATAGGTTAGTCGAGAAAACTGGGCTTGGACTTTAAGCTAATATTGTCTAAGTTAGGGGCGTAAGCCCAAGACTAAGCCAAGCCCGGCCCAAGTCACAAACCCACGGCCCATGGAAAGCCCATTGGTTCGTGGGTATATAAAACCTCTTCCATGTGTGGAAGAGGGTGTTGGTTCATTTCATAAAACACCTAGTTTTAGTGTAAACCTTCCACTTCTCTCTATACTTTCCCTTTCTACTTTTCTACTATTTCTCTCTCTAAATCTTGTGTTATGGATTGAATGGGAACAAAATTTGGTATCAGAGCAACCATCATACAACAGCTCAACAGCTCAAGTCCCGCACCTCAATGTCCAGCAATGGCACCTACACACAACAGTGTACGTCCCGTGCAAGAATGTCAAGAAAATACTCATACAACAGAATTGACGGATTCGACACATATGAATGAGTTGGTTGATTTATATGATCCAATGTTTGATGAATATTACTATGGAAACAATCAAGTTGTGTCAAAGCCTTTCGCTGTCAATACTGCTGATGCATCTGAACAAAATCAACAAGACACAACTGCCTCTACTTCAGCAACCGTTGCTCAAGAGACTATTCCATTGGATACTCAACAAACTCTAGCAACCATCATACAACCAACATCACCAACCGCCAATGCTGAAGGAGGAAACAATAATCAAGCAGTCGATGCACAACCTGACGAAGAAGAATTTATCAACCCGTTTGGTACATCGGTACACGAAGTCGGAGAGTCTTCTACTCAACATGTTGATCCGTCCAACATGCATACATTCTACCAACCATATCCATCCACTCACCATTGGACACGTGATCATCCATTGGAGAAAGTCATTGGAAATCCTTCACAACCGGTTCGAACACGCAGACAACTCGAAACCGATGGCGATGTGTGTATGTATGCACTCACCGTGAGTTCAACTGTACCTACAAACATCAAACAAGCCATGACTGATAATGCGTGGATGGAATCAATGCGAGACGAACTTCATCAGTTTGAACGCCTAAATGTTTGGGAACTTGTTGACCGACCCTATGGAATGTCAATTTTAGATTTCAAATGGATCTGAAAAAACAAACTGGATGAAGAACAAACCATCATCAAAAAAAAATCTCGTCTTGTGGTTAAGGGATACCGTCAACAAGAAGGCATAGACTACGATGAATCATTCGCTCCAGTCGCTCGTTTGGAAGCAGTCAGGATATTCCTTGCTTATGTTGCACTAAGGGCTTCACGGTTTTTCAGATGGACGTTAAAACTGCTTTTCTCAACGGTCATTTGAAGGAAGAAGTGTATGTGAATCAGCCGGAAGGATTCATCGATCCTCATCATCCTGACAAAGTTTATCGCCTCAAGAAGGCTGTATATGGACTTAAACAAGCTCCCAGGGCATGGTACGAAGAACTTTCAAACTTCTTGGTGTCCAAAGGATTCTCCAAAGGTTCTATTGATCCTACTCTCTTTACTAATAAATAAGGGGATGACATAATGCTGGTGCAAGTTTATGTTGATGACAATATTTTTGGTTCTACGAACCCAAAACTTTCAAAACGTTTTGAAAAATTAATGCACAGCAGATTTGAAATGTCAATGATGGGGGAGCTAAAATTCTTTTTAGGCCTCCAGATTCATCAATCCCCACGTGGTATCTTCATTAACCAAGCTAAGTATGCTCAAGAGATACTTAAAAAGCATGGTATGACCTCATGTACTCGCGTTGGTACACCATTGTCGACCACATCCCTAGACGCTGACTTGTACTCATATCCCGTAGATCAAACGCGATATCGCAGTATGATCGGGTCACTTATGTACCTTACAGCCAGCAGGCCTGATATTCATCATGCCACATGCTATTGTGCACGATATCAAGCCAGACCTACTCAAAAGCACCTCAAAGAGGTTAAACGGATCTTTTGGTACCTTAAGAATACCATTCACATCGGACTCTGGTATCCGAGGGAAACCGGTTTTCATCTAACGGCTTTTTCAGATTCTGATCACGCAGGTTGTCTTGATAGTCGTAAAAGCACTTCTGGTAGCATACAATTTCTTGGGGAAGACAAGCTTGTCAGCTGGTCGTCAAAGAAGCAGGATTGCACTTCGCTCTCATCAGCTGAAGCAAAATATGTGGCTCTATCCGCGTGTTGTGCTCAAATCCTCTGGATGAGAACTCAACTCACGGATTATGGCTTCCACTTTGATAAAATACCTATGTATTGTGACTCAAAGTCGGCCATAGCCATATCTTGCAATCCGGTTCAACACTCCCGCACCAAGCACATCGATGTCAGATATCACTTCATCAAGGAACAAGTGGAACGCGACATCGTGGAATTATACTTTGTCAGAACTGAGTACCAGCTGGCAGACTTGTTTACAAAAGCTCTATCGAAAGATAGGTTTGCGTATCTCGTTGGCCGTCTTGGTATGAAGTATATGACTCCAGAAGACTTGGAGGTTTTGGCAAATGAAGCTGCTTGATATTCTCTCATAATGACTTCTAGGCGCATCACAGCTTAGAACTCGGACCTCAACTAAGGAAAGTTTATCTCGGATGATAACTTATCCTTCTCAACGAGAAATTCATATTTCTCAGTCATGAGCTTCTCATAAAAACATTCAAAGTTTTTAAGTTCATGAAAAACGATTTCTAAGTAAATGTCAGCTTAGAACTCGAACTTCAACTTAAGGAAAGTTTATCACGGATGATAACTTATCCTTTACAACGGGAAATTTATTTTTCTCGGTCATGAGCTAGTCACAAAACAATCAAAGTTTTGAGCTCATGAAAAACGGACCCGAAAGGGGAGTGTACGTTTCAGTGCACTTTCCCTAATCAATAGAAGAGAAGTCTTCTATCCTGATTATTTTAAAACCGTTGAACATAATTTTTCAAGAATTTCTCAAAAGGTTTTTCTAAATCTTTCAAAATTGTGTGTTCAACACTCCCTTCCTCATAAGTGGTTTTTATATCTCAAAATTGTCATATGTTATTTTGATCAATTTTTGAGGGGGAGCGTTTTAAAATCAAGCCTTTTAATATTGTTGGGTACATCTCTAAAATTGTCATATTTTATGTATCCAACACATTCCGAAAATGATATGAAATTGTCAAATGTAATATATTACATCGGAAAAGGCATCTCAACTCCGTACCTCAACATATTTTGTGGTGTCGTTTTTCTAAAATTTTGTCAAATTTTGTCTCAAGACACACGTATATTGTTGAGGGGGAGCGACTCGACTGAAAATGTTCCATGATTCATGCGTGCACACATGTTTCTCTCCTGTTGATTATTCGGAAAATGTCATATTTTAATCAATTGGTATCTCTAATATTATATTTTTATATTAGAGATAGGGGGAGAAAATGTGATTGAAATGTAATATATCGCAACATGTGATCTTAAAGACTCAAGTGCAACTCTTTCCTTCACATGCCAAACTATTTCGTATATCGATGCATGTGTGTAGGGGGAGCTTTTCGGAAATGTAAAACTTTCAAGTGTTAAAAGTTTTGATTTTTATCAAACACTTTGAATGGTTTTCAATGGTTTAATGGTTACGATCTATACCCAAAACAACCTACTATCCACGACGGAACGATGGAGTCAAAAGGTGGTTTAGGATAGGAAACTAAGTCCTATGATCCAACCAGAACCGGAGGGATCTACCCAAGGACATTCCATAGCTAGAAATAGTTGTCCTTAGGAAAGATGGAGTGGAATGAAGCTGAATGCGGACCAATTACTTAAGTTAGCACTAGAACAATCACAACAAGGTGCTAATGATGACGTATTGGTAAGCATTGAAGGAGTTGAATATTCTATGCAACTTAGGTAGAAACCGGGTTAGCACATCTTTTGAAGACAAGTGTCATGGACCCAGTGATGCGATGCACAACCCTTCCCCAGCCATTCGAGTTTCTCTCAAAACAAAACTTGTCTCATTGTCACGGAGATCAACACGTATCTATTGACTTTCTCACTCCGAGTCAGTTAATATTGAAAAGGTGGCAGTCTGCTCCAGCCTCCGATTACCTAAATGCACTTATTGAGTCTAGAGCCAATCGAGATCTATCTATCATCTCATTAGGACACAATCGAGTCCTACGCATTATCCTTGTGATATTGCCAGAACATCTAAGTTATACGATTCACAATGAAGATGGAAATCCTGCTTGAGCCAGCATTAAACAAGCTCATGGTAGGTAACTTGTGCGATTCTACACGAATCAAACTTGTGAGAACTGGAAAGCAACTAAGTTTCGATTCTTAATTGATTCAAACTTGATTCTAGGTTTCTTCGCAAAATCCATGTGATCTTGCCAGAACATTCAGAGTGACACTCATTAGTGTTTACAGTGACGAATGGAAATCCTTCCAGTGTCAACATCAAACAGCACTGCGGTAGGTAACTCGCAAGATTCTCTATGAATCAAGCTTGTGACAAACTGGAAAGCAACAATGGTGCGATTCTTTTAGAATCAAACTTGTTCCAGGAAATCTGAATTGACGACTCTAATCAGACGGATAATTTATCCTTATGATTCACTCTTTATGTTCGCAGTCTGCTTTGAGACGGTCGAGTAAAGAGAACTGGCTACTACCGCGAGGAAACCCTGTCGAGGAGATTCTTAATCGAATCTACCCGATCACAGGTACGGTATCTAATACCGTCTAAACGGTCTTCACCGACCGGAGGTAAAACGCTACCGAGTTAGGATGAAATGTTCAAAGCCATTTTATCTGTGTCTATATATGTTGCTGCATATCAAGAAGGTGGCGTAGCTGTGTACTAACCGATGTCGATTCAGAAGTCACAAGAGCACAAGATGGCGATAATCAAGATACCTAAGAATGTAAGAATGTAATAGGTTATCTTAGTCACAAGGAGTACAGATGAAGATCTCAAGCACTCAAAGTCAAATGACAAAGGCTTAAGATAAAGATTACGAAAGCATGAAGGAACAAAAGCTGTTACAAACAAGATCAAGACCAAGATACAAGACCAAAGCAGGAAGATCTCCTCTACAAGAATGTATTTACTCAATCATCTTATGCTTTTTAAAGCTTTTTAAGATGACCGATACATTGGGGGAGATTGTTAGCCCTATATTTTATATAGCCGAACAAGAATGTAATAGGTCATCTTAGTCGTTAAAAGGTCTTGTATTGTAATAGGTTAGTCGGGAAAACCGGGCTTGGACTTTAAGCTAATATTGTCTAAGTTAGGGGCGTAAGCCCAAGACTAAGCCAAGCCCGACCCAAGTCACAAACCCACGGCCCATGGAAAGCCCATTGGTTCGTGGGTATATAAACCCTCTTCCATGTGTGGAAGAGGGTGTTGGTTCATTTCATAAAACACCTAGTTTTAGTGTAAACCTTCCACTTCTCTCTCTACTTTCTCTTTCTACTTTTCTACTATTTCTCTCTCTAAATCTTGTGTTATGGATTGAATGGGAACAACATATAGTGAATTCATTTTAAGCACAATGTGGTTTGAAAATCATAATAGTAACAAAGTGAACCCGATACAAGGGTCTCCTCCATAAGCTCCAATGCATGCAATGAGAGAGAGCAACCCTAAAAACAACAAGAAGACAAAAGAGAGGCATCCCTCTACACTTCTTCTCAACTATATACCCTTTATTCTTATCCTACTACACTCTAGTCTAAAAGATCTAAACCTAGTTATTCAAGCTTGATTTATGGAGTCTCTAGCTAGACTCTTCCCGCAATGAACTAATTCATGGGGAAAATGGGTATCTCACGGACCATTTCAATGGAAATGTCCTCCCCAAAGTAATGCTTAACACGGTGACCATTCACTCTGAAATTTGGGCCATTTGGTTGTGACAACTCAATAGTCCCATATGGAAATACTTGAGCAATGGTGAATGGACTGGACCATCTTGACTTAAGCTTGCCCGCAAAGAGTTTCAACCTTGAGTTAAAGAGGGGAACCGGCTCTCCAACTTTAAACTCACGGTTCTTGATCTTAGCATCATGCAATTGTTTAGTCTTTTCCTTGTAAAGCAACGAGTATTCATAGGCATTGGCTCTTAATTCAACCATCTCATTAAGTTGGGTTTTCCTATGTGAACTGGCTTGTTTTAAATCAAAGTTAGCCCATTTGAGAGCCCATGAAGCCTTATGCTCTAACTCGAATAGGAGGTGGCATGCTTTTCCATAGACAAGCCTATATGGAGTACAACCAATTGGTGTCTTAAAAGCCGTCCTAAAAGACCACAAAGCATCATCAAGCTTATCTGACCAAAAAGCTCGATGCTCTCCATCGTTCTCTTTAAAATCCTCTTTAAACCACGATTTTGTGACCTTGGTTTGCCCATTGGTTTGAGGTTGATACGTGGTAGAAAGTCTATGGTTAACACCATACTTCTTCATGACTCTTGTAAATTGATCATTACAAAAATGAGTCCCACGATCACTTATGATAGCCCGAGGTACATCAAATCTAGCAAATAATTGCTTCAAGAACTTGACTACAACTCTAGCATAATTGGTAGGCAAGGCTTTAGCCTCAACCCACTTTGAAACATAGTCCACGGCTACGAGTATGTACTTATTGCCCTTTGATGATGGAAAAGGTCCCATGAAGTCTATGCCCCACACATAAAAAAATTCACACTCTTGTATGAAATTTTATGGCATCTCATCTCTTTGATTAATTTTTCCTTTTCTTTGACAAACATCACAAAATTTCACCATCTCTTGGGCATCTTTGTAAATTGAAGGCCAATAATAACCCGAATCAAAGACTTTCTTTGCCGTATAGTTGGGCCCAAAATGGCCCCCCGTGGGTCCTTTATGATAAGCTTCTAAGATTTTAAATGCTTGGGGCCCATCTACACAACGTCTTATGATTTGGTCCGTACATTGCCTAAGAAGGTAAGGGTCATCCCAAAAGTAGTATTGTGCTTCCTTGAGAAACTTTATTCTTTTGTTGGGAAGTTAGACCCTCTATAAGCACATCCCCAACAAGATAGTTTGCAATATCCGCAAACCAATGGGTGGCATCCTTTTATGAAGAAATAGACATGAGTTACTCAAGGGGAAAGGATTCATTGATTTCCTTATGAGGTAATTCTCCTTGAAAAGGATGCTCAAGTCTACTCAAGTGATCCGCCGCTAAAGTCTCGGCTCCTTTCTTATCACGAATCTCTATAGAAAACTCTTGTAGCAATAAAAGCCATCTCAAAAGCCTAGGCTTAGAATCTTGCTTTGTCATGAGGTACTTGAGAGCAGAATGGTCAGTATACATTATGGTCTTCGAAAGCACAAGATAGGGTCTAAATTTCTCAAAATCATAAACAATAGCAAGCAACTCTTTTTCCGTAGTGGTATAATGAAGTTGAGCACCCATCATTGTCTTACTCGCATAGTGTATAGGTTGAAAATGCTTATTAACTCTTTGTCCCAAAACGGCCCCCACGGCATAATCACTAGCATCACACATGAGTTCAAAAGGCAAATCCCGATTTGGTGAAACCAATACGGGAGCCTTAGTCAACTTTGCCTTAAGAATCTCAAAAGAGTCTAAACACTCTTGTGTGAAAATGAAAGGAGCCTCTTTTTCCAAGAGGTAGATCATGGGTCTTGCTATCTTAGAAAAGTCTTGTATAAAACGCCTATAGAAACCTGCATGACCCAAAAAGATCCTAACTCCTTTCACCGTGGTAGGTGGGGGAAGTTTGGCAATAACATCTATTTTAGCTCGATCCACTTCTAAACCTTTGTTAGATATCTTATGTCGCAAAACTATCCCTTCTTAACCATGAAATGGCCCTTATCCCAATTTAGAACAAGACGTCTTTCTTCACACCTCTTTAGCATACGTTCTAAATGGGAGAGACAAGAAGTGAATGAATCTCCAAAGACCTAGAAATCATCCATGAAAAATTCTATAGTGTGCTCAATCATGTCATGAAATTGCCATCATACACCTTTGGAATGTCCCCGGGGCATTGCACAAGCCAAAAGGCATTCTCTTATAAGCAAATGTGCCATAGGGACAAGTGAATTTGGTCTTTTCTTGATCCTTTGGATCAATGGGTATTTGGAAATAACCCGAGAATCCATCTAGAAAGAAATAATACTCATTTCCCGCCAAGCGTTCAAGCATTTGGTCCATGAAAGGTAATGGGAAATGATCTTTCCTAGTGGTATCATTAAGCTTCCTATAGTCAATACAAACTATCTAACCTATGACAAGTCTAGTGAGGATTAGCTCATTGTTCTCATTAGGTACAACGGTGATTCCACCCTTTTTAGGCACACAATGCACCAAGCTAACCCATGAAGAGTCAGAAATTGGGTAAATCATACCCGCATCAAGGAGTTTGATAACTTCCTTTTTGATGACTTCATGGATTTTTGGGTTAACCCTTCTTTGGTTTTGAATGGCGGGTTTGTAATCATCATCCATAAGGATTTTGTGTGTACAAAAATTTGGATCAATTCCCCTTATGTCGGATATTTTCCAAGCTATAGCTTTCTTATGCTTCTTAAGAACCTCTATGAGTTTTTCCTTCTCATCATCTTTCAAGTCTTTAGCTATGATAACGGGTAATTGGTCCTTTCCCTCTAAGAAGGCATATTCAAGGTGTGATGGAAGATCTTTTAGCTCTAGGGAAGGTGGACTTTCAATAGAAGGTTTCACTAAGGATGGATCATCATTGGTAACTTCTTGTGGAGTAGGTGAAGGAATGGGATCCTCATTGAGTAACTTTTGGATAGTGAGAATGTCTTCTTCCTAATTAATAGGATAATCATCATTACCAAGGAAATTAGACTCAAATTCCTCTAAGAGGAAATCACTCTCTCCAAATGGTGTTAAGGAGGGATCAATTAAGGCAACGGTCTCCACATGTGGCATGTTCTAACTATCATTCTTGCAAGCTTCATGAAATTGTTCATCACACACCTCATCAAGAACATCCACTATGTTAAGTTTTTCACAACTTTGAGATTTCTTAGTAACTTTCCCAAACTTAAACACTGATTTCTCATCCTCAACTCTCATAATTAGTTCACCTTCCGCCACATCAATAAGAGTACGACCCGTCCTCAAGAAAGGTCTACCAACAATAAGAGGAATTCTTGGGTCCATATCATAGTCAACAAGTACAAAATCCGCGGGGAATGTGAATTTATCAACCCCTACAAATACATCCACCGTAATGCCTACCGGATAAGCTATTGAACGGTTTGCTAACTCAAGGGTCATCCTAGTAGGAGTGAGCTCGGGAAGAGAGAGTTTTTGCCAAACCGATAAAGGCATGAGATTGATGCTTGGCCCAAGATCTGCTAGTGCCTTGCAATTTTCCACCCCCGGAAAATTACAAGGGATCAAAAATCGCCCCGGATCTCCAAGTTTTGTGGGTAAAGTCTTAAGCAACACGACGGAGCAATTCTCATTAAGTGATGTGTTAGGCATATCCACCAACTTTTCTTTATTTGAGAGGAGGTCTTTGAACATTTTAGAAAATTTGGGCATATAAGCAAGAGCTTCCAAAAATGATATGTTAATATCCAATTGCTTGAACATTCTCAAAAAGTTTAACACTTGAATATCATCCTTGTTTTTAAGCTTCTCCTTTCTCAATCTTGATGGGTATGGAAGACTTAGTTTGGGTGTAGGTTGACTAGTTGCTATGGAAGGACTCTCTTTGTTGGTTTCTTCATTGATAGGTGTGGGATTAGAAGGTGTAGGTGTTGAAGATGTAGAGCTTGAAGGTGTTGTTTTTGATGTTGTAGGCTTATCACAAGGAGGAACTATACTAGGAGTAACCAAAGGAGGTGTAGGAGGCATTGAAGGATCAATAGTTGTTTTTCCACTCCTTGTTGTGATTGCATTTACATTAGCTCTTGGATTGGTTTGTGTGTTTGAAGGTAGAGCACCTTGTGGTTTTGATTAAGAAGCATCATAAACCTCTTGTTGGTTTCCTCATGCATAGCTCTTATTTGATCTTGTGTTCTATTTTCACTTTCACGAATCCTTCTTTCGTTTTCTTCGTTCATCTTTTGAATTAACTCAAAGGTATCATTTTGCCCATATCCTTGATTATGTCCTTGATTGTGGAAAGGTGGAGGTGGTTGGTTAAATCCTTGATTATTTACATGAAAGTTGTTTCTTGATGTTGAAAGTTATTGGGTGATCTATAGTTGTTGTGTCCTTGGTAATTTGGCCTAGGCCCTTGATTTCTTTGAAGCAATTGAGGAGGGTTTGTTTGATTTTGGGTGGGTGTGTGGGGTGGGAATCCGGGTGGAGCAAGGTAATTGTTTGATTTGTAAGAGAGATGGTTAGGGTTGATATTAGGTTTGAAGTGCTTTCTTTGTTCATCTTGATAAGCATAACATTCACCTTGATAATTTTGAACTTTCTCACATTGTAGGTAAGAATGAGGTCCTTCACATATCTCACAACTTATGGTAATAGCATTCACATCATTGGAAGAGGAATTGTTCAAGGAAACACTCTTAAGGGATTAAATCATCTCTTGTTTGTTCTTTTCAATTACTTGAAGTATCTCATTGTGACTCTTGAGGAGTTTATTATCAAAGGATGTATGAGCACTATCTTGCACAACATGGACCCCCTCATCTCTTTGGTTATTTGTTTGCACCATAGATTTAGTCTCAATAATGTCATGTGCTTCTTGTGTGGATTTGGAAAGAATGTTCCCACCCGCGGTTGAATTAAGGGAATTTTGATGATGTGGTCTTAATCCATTATAGAAAGTGTTGATTTGGTGAACTTGGTTAAATCCATGATTGGGGCATTTTCTCAATGACTCCTTAAAATCTTCCCAAGCCTCAGTAAAGGTCTTATCATTCCTTTGTTTAAAACCAATGATTGGTTTCTCAAGGCGGTGGTTCTTGAGGGAGGAAATAACTTATTCACAAAGTTCTTGGTAAAATACTCCCAAGTGTGGATGCTCTTAGGAGGTTGTCTATCTAGCCAATACCTAACATTACCCTCTAAGGAGAATGGAACTAGGATCAACTTAATGGCATCATGAGGAACCCCATTATACTTAAGTGTATTCCAAATAGAAAAAAACTTCTTGATATGATCATGGGGGTCATCCATGGGTCTCCCTAAGAAGGGTGTAGAAGAAACCAAAGTGATCATATGTGTCTTAAGCTTAAAGGTGTTTGCGGGTATCTCGGGTATAACAATAGCATCGGCATTTCCCTCCACATTTTATTGTAGGATCTCCATCAATGGTCTATTATCAACGGCGGCCATGGCTTTTTATGTGTTGTTCAAAGCACGATGCTCGGGATCGGCTTGATGGACGGTGTTGTTCTTGTTCTTTTTCTTGTTCTTCCTTTTGGGAGGAAGGGGTTGTACACCATAAGGTATATGTGCACGCGCTTAAGTGCGCATGCAACTAAACTCGAGGAGTGAGAGAGGAGCTCTCGGTCGACTTAGGAAAAGAAGGGATTATCCTTTCTGAAGTTCAATAAGTAATATCCACAAGAAAATATAATATATGTAAGTAATACTTGGGTGGCAAAACCCCAACAAGCTTTCCTTCTTAGAATACTCACTAGTGAACGGGGGGAATGAGGTGGCGCATAGCTCTTAAGTACCTTTTTCCCTTAGGCTTGCATTTTATAGCAAAGCCGCATTTCTATTCACTTAATAGTTCGTATTCTTTGAATTCTTGCCTATTGGAAGTATTTATCTATTTTTGCCTTTAATTTACTTTGATCAATACACGAACTTAGGACCGGAACGCCCCCAAGCACGGTGTATTGCCTTGGCAATACTTGTGGAAGTATGTGTATTGAGTGTTCGTATCTACGTATATGCATTTACATATAATAATATATCAAAAATATTTTTGTATTTATTGAATTTTTAAGAAAATATAGTATGTACGTAAAAACGAAGAAAACCAATATATACAATATATTTTCGGTGTAATCTTTTAGGAAAAAGATTACTTTTTGAATTTTTTATTTTTTTGGTTCAATTCTTAGGAAAGAATTGATTTTGTGGTTTTTTATTTTTTATATTTTTTTATTTTTTTATTTTTTTTATCTTTTGGATTTATGATACGTAAAAGGAACGTTCACAGGGTGAATGGATCCTACAATCCAATCGAAACCGTCAATCAATCGTCAATCGTAATGTCATGAACCGGCAGCGGCGCCATTTAATATTAGATCTTTTCAAGTTCGTATTTCCCAACTCACGACAAATGGAAAGTCCAATTAATATCAAGTTTTTAATTGTTTTTGGTTTTGATAAAGGTTTTGGTATCTAGGTCTATTTCAAAAAATCACGTAGAAAGGTAAAAATTGTATAACTATGTAACCGTACTACACTAAAACATGTTGCAGTTACCAAAATTAAAGCAAAAAGTAGAAGTCTTAAATGCACAAATGTAAAAATGCTCAAAATGTGAAGTAAGTAAAAGTACAAGGACCAAAAGTGTAAATTCAGAAAGTAAAAGGGCTCGAAATGTAAAATGTAACAAACTATAACAACCAAACAACAAACTTGCAAAACTGATTAACAAAAATGTAACAAACTCCAAATATAAGGACCTAAGTAGCAAACCCTAAAAAGTTCAATTTTACAAAGTTGATTAACAAACTCCCAAAGTCTAGGGACTGTTTTGCAATTAAACAAGAAATTTAACCAAAAATGGGTAGCACACTTTCAATAAGCTCGTGTGAGCTTATTACTTGACCAAATCAGCTCTAGTTTTTTGCAAAACACTTAAAATCAAGAACTAGCTAGGCTTGTAAAAGGAATCTGGCTGAAAACAAGTAAAACTCAAGATAGCTTATTCCAATAAGCTCAAAATAAGCTATAAGCTGAATGAGACATCCACACATGGATTTTTTTAGTAAAATGATTAATCAAGCTACAAGGAGACTGGAATGTCATAAAGTTTGGAAAATGGTCCAGTGAATAAGCTGGAATCTCAAAATAAGCACAAAGTGCTTAACGTTGACTTTTGTTGACCAACTTTTTCCAAAAAGCTGAAATTCTCAAAAATGCCTTAAAACTTGTTTGTACACAAGAATGTGAAAGAAAATTTCCAAATTTGTGAAGTATATTGGTGGGAAATGGTTAAGCAGATTAGTATTATCACAAGGAATTAAAAATGCTCAACAGCTTATTTATAAGCTAATATCTTGCTCAAATCTGAAGACTGTATGATCTCACTTTTAAAAATTGAAAGTTCATATGTTGAGCTATAACTAGGACCAAAATTCAGCTTATATCATCCATTAACAAAGAAATGAGAGTAGATTGAAATCTGCTTGTTCTTGCTTGTTAAAACTGACCCAATCTTTTTAAATGCCAATTGCCTGTTTGACAAAAACTTTGACCACAAAACTTTGCAAGATGACTTGTACTGTCTTATTAAGTATGTGTAAGCTTAAAACAACTGAATTCCACAACTGATTCAAGAAATCTTTGTAAATCCAAACACTAGTTTTTGACTGTGATGAAAATTTCTCAAAGACTCATCAATCAAAAGTTAATGAAATCAAAGGAAAGTTATCAGAACTAGTAAAGCAACTCAGATGAACTAAAAACAAGCCAAAAACTCACGAGATAACACTATAGAACTCAGAATAGCTAACTGATGAAATTTAAGCAAATTTAGACCACAATTATCAAGCTAGAACTGAATGCAAGCTATGAAACTACTATCTAACTATCAAATCATAACAGATAAACCAAATGAACACTAAATCACTCACAATTCAACAATTGAACTATCTAGCTAAGAATTGAGCATGGCAAGACAATTTAGTGGAACAAAAATGAGGAATTTAATGCCTTTTAGCTATGAAGCCCCTTTGGTGGAGTAGTTAGGCGTTGTGTAACACCCCACTTTGATAAGTGGACCGTTACGCGTAATTATGGCGTGTCATCAAAGCATGCAAGGTAATATGTAGTAAAATATACATGACCATAGGGAAAACCGGAATCAAACATCGGTTCCCCAAACATAAGCCCAAAACATAAATAAAGTAAAGGAATTGAGAAATGACTAAACAAGCATAAGTATATAAAGGCAAAAAGGAAAATAAGTCTATGGCGGCTTCCATCCTATGCACGTCCTCCAAATGCTCGAGTCTGTCCTTGAGTACCTGCCGTTTTGGGACATGCAAAGGAAAGTAACGGCTGAGCAAAACGCTCAGTGCACGGATATATGAAATAGTATGAATGAGTGAAAATAATAAGACTTAATAGCAGCTGAAATGTATTAGTCCTGGAAAACCTGGTATAGCTTAGTAAAACTAGTTTTATAGTTTGAAAAGCCTTATGTTTATCTTATGAAAATTGTATTACATGTTAACCATTAAGCCAATATAGGTCATGAAGTATCAACGTGCATGAATACTTGGAGGGGTGACCTCGTCATGCAATTAGAGGGGCTGCCTCTAATTAATATAAGTTTTTTGGTAGGAGGGATCAGCTCCTTGTGAAGGATGCAAGGCACACACCACATTCACCTGAATAATCTATAAAAACATGTAACCTAGGATGCACCCATACGCCCCATATGATAATAATAATATGGCCAAAGCTGAAAGGGACGCCACGAGCTATCACTTCGCCGTGGTGAAGTCATAACACTGGTGCCTCCAGTGTTATGGTTATGGTACCTCCATAACTAGGTGAAACTGGTCATGCATGTATATGGCTTAGGCATTTAATTAAACATAAGCAAATCAAAAGATATAAAACATATACTAGGAAAACAGTTGGCTGCATACGGGGAATCCTAATAAGGAAAGAATATCCATACTAAAAGGACGGAGAATCTGTACCTTGTGTCCAATGAACGGAAAATATGAACGAAGGAAATTCCTACTCCGATCCCACTAATGCTACATAGAAGGATACGTGTATAAGTATACTGTTTACTACGTACGTAACTGATTATAGTATGTCTTGACTTGTTTTATATGTTTTAGTCTTGTTTTACTGATTTTAATGTTATACTGCTTTTATCATGTGTTTTAAGTCTTCTGTTTAAGTATTAACTGATATTCTTGTGTTATTATACTTGTAGTGTAATAATAAGTAACTTCCTAAAAATACAGGTTTCCTAAAATAGAAATTTCCAAAAATAGATTAACTACTTAAAATAGAATAGTCTCTAAAAATAGAAAGTTTCCAAAAATAGTAAGTTTCCTGAAATAGAAAGTTTCCATATTTAGAAATAAGCTGAATTTATAAGCTAATAATATAAGCTTAGTTTTACTGATTAAAGATGCTAAGTCATGTGATTAATAGTATAGTTTATTAATTAATACATGTAAATTAAATAAACTATATGTTATATGATTTAATTAAATATAATCATGATTTAATTAAATTAAGTGGTTAAAATACTTACGTTAGAACATGTATTAATATCTATATTCATATAAACTAAGTCATGGAAATTAATTAATTATAAGTCATGTTTTTAATAATTAATTAATTACTTAGTCTAAATAAATAAATAAATAAATAAATACTTAGGTTAAAATCATGTATTATTAATAATAATAGTAAACCTAAGTCATGTGTTAATTAAATTAATTATGTGACATGTTAAATTAATTTAGTTAAGCTTGTAAATAAATAACTTGTAAAATAATTAAACTTGTAAAATTAATTAAGTCGTGAACCGTGTTTTATTTTACTAAAGCGTGTCGTGAACCGGACCCGTGAACCATGAACCGGCCCGTACTAAAAACCCATAGAAAACAGTGGCAAACCGGCCCCCGCCGGTTGCCCTGCCTTCGGTTCATTGCCACCGGCTGCGTGCCGGTGGTTTTGTTCTTGCTCGGCTAGCCACTAACACAACCGGGTTCCCACCGACTGTGTGTCGATGGTTCCCCCTGCCTGCCCGCTATTTCCCCCGTCCGACACAAACAGCCACCGGCTTAAGCCGGTTGTGCCTGCTGTTGCGCCGAGACTCACACCGAGCCCCTTAGGGGGGGGGGTCTCGGTTGTGGCTAAAAAGGGACACCGAGAGTCCTTTACTCTCAGTCGGATGCCGAATCACAACCCAAACCAAACAAACCCTTTTCCCCATGATTTCTAATTCCATAACATGTTTATTAATCTTGTTTATAATTAAACCATGATTTCATGTCTTCTAAATTAATAAAAGGATTAAAAAGAAAGGTTTAAAAGATTACCAATACGTGAATAAAAAGGAGGATGATAACACGAACGATTCTCCTCGAATTGGATCACCAAAAATCAACCAACACACCCTCTTGTGTGTTCTTAAATCGGAGGCCAAAGGGAAGGAGAAAAGGAGGATAGGGTTTTGTATTTTTCTAATTTTATGTAATTACGAAAAATATGTTTTTCTTTTTCTTGTTTTGGTAAAAATTACATGGGCTTGGCCCTTTTCCTCTTGTCTTGTCCGCGGGTATGTGGGGCCCACAAGGGTAACCCGAATGTTTTCCGTGTTCTAAAATATTACATGTTATCGTGTTCGTGTTTACGTGATTTTATTCTTAATTGTTCGTGTTATCTTTTATACTTGTACGTAGTCGTAGTAATAATTACATAAATAATAATAATATGTTTGTGATTATTTACGTTCATGATTTCATGTTCGTGATTATAATTATTGTTGGTAATAATTATCGTGTCTTAATACGTATTAAATACTTATCGTGTAATAACACGTATGTAACACTTGTATCTAATATTCGTGAAACATAAACATGTTATATAAGGTAAGTTTTAGTCATGTACGTACGTTTATAAGTGTATTGTCCATGGTAAAAGCATGCGGGTTTTACAACTCTTCCCCCCTAAAAAGAATAATTCGTCCCCGAATTATAGATAAGTAAACTGAAAGAGAAACATACTCGAATCAAACTGAGAGGGTATAAGATAAAGGACGTGGAGGTGACGTGCTTGAAAAGAACGTGGAATGTGACATGTCTAGAAAGGACATGGAACGTGACGTGACTGAAAGAACGTATCTACTCGATAAGAGAAAACGGATAGGGATTAACGTGCAAGTGTAAATGAAGCGTTACAATGCCAAATAACTTAGAATAACTGATATTAGTCCCGTCTTAGCAATAATGCGCGAGACATACTGAAACGTAGTACGTGAAAAATTGTGAACGTGATACGTGAACAATTGTGAACGTGATACGTGGAGATATGGTGAGTGTTATATAAGAAGCATATGATGAACAATGATACATGTAACATATCGTGAACGTGATATGTGAAACGTGGAATGAACATGACATGTGAAACATCTCGTGAACATAGAATAACTTAGATGATAATGCTAAACGGTATGAGGTAAGACGTGAAATGTGATGTGAAACGTCTGTCCGAGGATAGAATGTTTAAACTTGAGTATGGTCTCCCAAGTTCTCTATAAACTTTCTGGAACGACATTGGGAGTTAAATCGTAAGCTAGAATGCGATCATGAACGTGAATAGTTCATGAACGTGAATGCAGAAGCAAATCATGCAATTGGCTAAAGATGTGATTGTAATAATGAATCCGAACATGAGCCTAATTCTGATTTGATAGCCACTAGAGGCCAAGTGATCGTAAACAATGGACGCGAACGTGAACCTTGATCTGTTCCAATAGGTGACAGAGTGCCAAGTGATCGTACGATCCATGGCTAAAATATTTAAAGGTCAACTACTGTGAAATCTTTGCGGATGTAAAGATCTTGCAGACTTGTTGAAACTGCCGACCAATCCATGGAGATACTGTACCATTTCCACTCGGAAAGTGTTCCCGGTGGAGATAGCTACTAGTATGTAGGTGTTCTATCTTAACCTGCTGGTATGTCAGGAATTAGATATGAACATAACTGCATCTTGTTCACTATGAATTGGATACATAGAAGTTTGGAAAGCCATGAGTCTCTGAAATTAAACTTCTCTTAGCGTAGGATCCTCTAGAACACATAATATAGTGTAGGGTTCTCTCATTTATGCGTAAGCTTAGTCGTGGTAAGACTAGCCGTGAGGAACAATGTGATTCAGCATGTCACTGTAATCATCCTATATTCATACTGGAAGAATTTCGTGGTGAAATTTCTTCTGACGTAGAATTTTCAACATTGTGTGAATAGGGTCATCGTGCCCTTCTCTAGACTTAGAGGAGGTCAGGTTGTCATTTGATGAAAATACTGATGAACTTGTTTATGAGTTCATGGAACTCAATTTATTAAGTCCATAATGTTGTTGGAGCATGTATAAGGCTAAAACAAATCATGAATTTAGCATGACCAAGTCGTGTATAATTAGCAGACATGGAAATGTCCTGCTCTTTCACTCGTCAATGCTGGCAGCATCATCATAAGTCGATCTTGGAAAAGTGGTTGGCACCCTAAAGTTGATCCAATCCTTTCCCAATACGTGGAGGGAATTCACGGTCAAGAAAGGTGATTTGTTTAAATCGATGGTAGTCGACACATAATCTCATGTTACCGTCCTCCTTCTTGAAGGTTCTTCTGGAATTTATAATGGAAGATTTTAAACAATCAGCTGGTCATAAACGAAACAGAACTTCAGAAGTGTGTCACAACTGATAGCTGGAAAATCTTCGTAGCCATGGAGATACAAACACGTGCTTGTAAAGCATACATGATTTGTACATATTTTCCTGATGGAAAACCGTGCTGAATGTATTCAGGAACCTGAACATCGTTGTACCTAATATAATATGAATGACGGCCAATCGTAGCATGGTGTGCTTGTTCATAGTCCATAATCAGAATCATATTTAACTCGTATCTGTCCGAGGTAAGTGCGTTATCGGATCGGATCTTATCCTTAGACTGAAGGAGAACCTTCGTATACATGGGTGATACGCATGGCGTCCTTTATGGTCGTGGATATATAAAATATGAAATTAAGAAATGAGAGTGTCATGAAGTAAACGTAGCAGATCTTGCTGAATGTGTTTTGCCTGTCTCACACAGAATGAACTCTGCGTCCAAGCATGAATAAAACACCGTTGATGGTATGGAAATTCTTGTGGCCAGATTAGTACATGGCAAAACAAAATGGGTATACCCCTTGGAGGGTACCTTGAATTTCTTAGGGATATTCCAGAATTGGACGTGAGTCATGTGTCTTGACTCGTGTCTTGGGAAATATAAGCATGACATGTGTCTTGACTGATGTCTTGACATGTGTCTCGAGGTGTGAAATGAATTGAACTACAAATATTAGGTTATTATGCCAGAATTGGCGGATCCATTGACATGCTGACCCTTGTAATATCCGATCACGTCCGTGACCGATGTTTTACTGTGATTACAAGGATATTGCTATCATAGTAATGGTTATTATCGTCTTGTCTGTCAGTTCCATGATGGTCATTCTCATGACGGTGATTCATGTAACCATTTAGATGAGTGTCCGGCTAGTACCGGTTTCCACTCGAATGACTAAAAAGACAACTGAACGAAGTGTGACATATGACAAAATAAAGACATGGGTTGTTGTGGAAATCGTCTGGTGGTGAAGCATCTTCTCGTCCAATGGTTTCGCTTTAACGCCTTTGTCTTCGTCTTGTAGGATCTCCTAGGTAGTGAACATCATCAGCATCTCGTAGCGTCTCCAACTAATCAGCAGCATCAACCTTTAGTAACAACTCCAAGTTATGAGCGGCATCAGCATCTTGTAGAACATCAACAAGTGGAATACGCATGAGATGATTTAGAATCGACTAGTGAATACACATGGATTATGGTGCATGTAATACACGTGGAATACGGTACGTGGAGTACGCATGGAATGCACATGCAATGATCGATATAGGTCGATCATTTGACATGATTTTACAGTGAATAATTGGTTAAACGGTTTGAAGACCAAACTGGACTGATCATCATGATAGCCTAGCATTTCCAGTATAGGCATCATCCTGGTTATATAGAGAAAACACCCAGAAGGTTGGTGAAACGAAATTCAACGATGATAAGCATGAAAGCATGGTTAATGAAGACCAACCATAAATACCATAAAAGTAGGATATCAATGTCTAGCATGAGGGCATGATCGACACGATGACAACATAATCAACATAAAGTCACTTTAAGAAATAATCCGCATGAAGGTGAAATAAACATGAAGAATCATGGAACGAAATTAACATGAAAGAGTATAAACATAATCAGCATGAAAGTGAAGTTAACCATGATAGTATGAAAACATAATCAACATAAAGATCATGAAAATTTTAATGAGTGGACATGAAATAATATGACTGTAATGAGATGAAATTTGAAAGTCACTTGTGTGAATGACTGGGGTTGGCTCACAAAACAAAATTGATATGATTAATCTGATTAGAGCATAATATAGATAAACATGAAACAAAATTTATGCAATAATCATGAAAAAAATTTATGCGTGAAAACAGTGCATGAATGCATGATGTAGTTTATAACACTTATATGCGCGAAGGTAAACGCCTACGGTCAGTTTACCCAAAACAAAATGACAGGGCGCGGGGACGCCTATGGGTCGGTCCCAAAGTTAAAATTTTCGATAAAAGCACATGCGACTAAATAGGGTCAGTCCTGTACCAACCATTACTTAGTCAAAATTCCTGCAACATATGACATATGATATAAATGCATGAATGCATGAAACATAAATAAGTAGAAGTCATTGTCAAACATAACAGAAAAAAATTTATGTGACTAATTATGAACTACTGAGGTTCAGTCCACATAGTCACAGCTCACGAGGAACATCATGCATAGACAATGACACATAACTAAGTATGATGACGGTTGTTCAGTCCATATTAGAAAAAGCAATACTGACAAAAACATCATGGTTAAAGCAACAAGGTGCTGAAAACATCAATACGTAGAATAACAAGTGTTGGCTTAGGAAGCTCCTGGTGAATACCCACTAGTCACAGGTCAAGTTTTAGAGCCTACAGGTCGAAGCCTTGGGCTCTGATACCATAATTGTAACACCCACCTTTGATAAGTGGACCGTTACGCGTAATTATGGCGTGTCATCAAAGCATGCAAGGTAATATGTAGTAAAACATACATGACCATAGAGAAAACCAGAATCAAACATCGGTTGCCCAAACATAAGCCCAAAACATAAATAAAGTAAAGTAAATGAGAAATGACTAAACAAGCATAAGTATATAAAGGCAAAAAGGAAAAAAAATCTATGGCAGCTTCCATCCTATGCATGTCCTCCAAATGCTCGAGTCTGTCCTTGAGTACCTGCCGTTTTGGGACATGGAAAGGAAAGTAACGACTAAGCAAAACGCTCAGTGCACGGATATATGACATAGTATGAACGACTGAATATAATAAGACTTAATAGCAGTGGAAATGTATAAGTCCTGGAAAACCTGGTATAGCTTAGTAAAACTGGTTTTATAGTTTTAATAGCCTTATGTTTATCTTATGAAAACTATATTACATGTTAACCATTAAGACAATATAGGTCATGAAGTATCAACGTGCATGAATACTTGGAGGGGCGTCATGCAATTAGAGGGGCTGCCTCTAATTAATATAAGGGGTTTTTGGGTAGGAGGGATCAGCTCCTTGTGAAGGATGCAAGGCACACACCACATTCACCTGAATAATCTGTAAAAACATGTAACCTAGGATGCACCCATATGCCCCACATGATAATAATAATATGGCCAAAGCTGAAAGGGACGCTACGAGCTATCACTCCACCGTGGTGAAGTCATAACACTGGTGCCTCCAGTGTTATGGTTATGGTACCTCCATAACTAGGTGAAACTGGTCATGCATGTATATGGCTTAGGTATTTAATTAAACATAAGCAAATAAAAACATATAAAACATATACTAGGAAAACAGTTGGCTGCATACGTGGAATCCTAATAAGGAAATAATTTCCATACTGAAAGGATGGAGAATCCGTACCTTGTATCCAGTGAACGGAAAAGATGAACGAAGGAAATTCCTACTCCGATCCCACTAATGCTACATAGAAGGATACATGTATAAGTATACTGTTTACTGCGTACGTAACTGATTATAGTATGTCTTGACTCGTTTTATATGTTTTAGTCTTGTTTCACTGATTTTAATGTTTTACTGCTTTTATCATGTGTTTTAAGTCTTCTGTTTAAGTATTAACTGATATTCTTGTGTTATTATACTTGTAGTGTAATAATAAGTAACTTCCTAAAAATAGCAGGTTTGCTAAAATAGAAAGTTTCCAAAAATATATTAACTGCTTAAAATAGAACAGTTTCTAAAAATAGAAAGTTTCCAAAAACAGTAAGTTTCCTGAAATAGAAAGTTTCCATATTTAGAAATAAGCTGAATTTATAAGCTAATAATATAAACTTAGTTTACTGATTAAAGATGCTAAGTCATGTGATTAATAGTATAGTTTATTAATTAATACATGTAAATTAAATAAACTATAGGTTATATGATTTAATTAAATATAATCATGATTTAATTAAATTAAGTGGTTAAAATACTTAGGTTAGAACATGTATTAATATCTATATTAATATAACCTAAGTCATGGAAATTAATTAATTATAAGTTATGTTTTTAATAATTAATTAATTACTTAGTCTAAATAAATAAATAAATACTCAGGTTAAAATCATGTATTATTAATAATAATAATAAACCTAAGTCATGTGTTAATTAACGTAATTATGTGACATGTTAAATTAATTTAATTAAGCTTGTAAATAAATAACTTGTAAAACAATTAAACTTGTAAAATTAATTAAGTCGTGAACCGTGTTTTATTTTACTAAAGCGTGTCGTGAACCGGACCCGTGAACCATGAACCGGCCCGTACTAAAAATCCACCGAAAACAGTGGCAAACCGTCCCCCACCGGTTGCCCCTGCCTTCGTTTCATTGCCACCGGCTGCGTGCCGGTGGTTTTGTTCTTGCTCGGCTAGCCGCTGACACAACCGGTTCCCACCGACTGTGTGTCGGTGGTTCCCCCTGCCTGCCCAATGTTTCCCCCGTCTGACACAAACAGCCACCGGCTTAAGCCGGTGGTGCCTGCTGCTACGCCGAGACTCACACCGAGCCCCTTAGGGGGGGTCTCGGCTGTGGCTAAAAAGGGACACCGAGAGTCCTTTGACTCTCGGTCGGCTGCCGAATCACAACCCAAACCAAACAAACCCTTTTCCCCATGATTTTTAATTCCATAACATGTTTATTAATTTTGTTTATAATTAAACCATGATTTCATGTCTTCTAAATTAATAAAAGGATTAAAAAGAAAGGTTTAAAAGATTACCAATACGTGAATAAAAAGGAGGATGATAACACGAACGATTATCCTAGAATTGGATCACCAAAAATCAACCAACACACCCTTTTGTGTGTTCTTAAACTGGCGGCCAAAGGGAAGGAGAAAAGGAGGCTAGGGTTTTGTATTTTTCTAATTTTATGTAATTATGAAAAATATGTTTTCCTTTTTCTTGTTTTGGTAAAAATTACATGGGCTTGGTCCTTTTCCTCTTGTCTTGTCCGCGGGTATGTGGGGCCCACAAGGGTAACCCGAATGTTTTCCGTGTTCTAAAATATTACATGTTCTCGTGTTCGTGTTTACGTGATTTTATTCTTAATTGTTTGTGTTATCTTTTATACTTGTACGTAGTCGTAGTAATAATTACATAAATACATAATAATATGTTTGTGATTATTTACCTTCATGATTTCATGTTCGTGATTATAATTATTGTTGGTAATAATTATCGTGTCTTAATACGTATTAAATACTTATCGTGTAATAACACGTACGTAACACTTGTATTTAATATTCGTGAAACGTAAACATGTTATATAAGGTAAGTTTTAGTCATGTACGTACGATTATAAGTGTACTGTTCATGGTAAAAGTATGCGGGTTTTACACACTGAGCCAACTAAGATCAACACAAACACCAGTATTCATCAACCAAACCCTATCAAATCTGCATCATCATCAAGATCTAATCACCCCTGCATCATTCTGAACATTCTGCTACTTCTGGCTATGAACTGAACTGAAATCAACTAGAAAAGCTTCCAAAATACTCTAAACAAGCTCTATTGATTAGGTATGATCAATAGATCTAAGCAGTAACATGATAGGTAGGATAATGCAGTAATTGGAGAAGTAAATTGAAGTGAAGAGTGAAAATGAAGTTTTATTAATGGCGAATGGTTGTTGCAAAGTTTTTATAGGCTAACTAACTAACTCAAGTGGTTGTCAATCACTTGAGATTAGTTTTTAACTAAAACTCTAACTGAAAAAGGGAGAAAATGATTAAGTGTGTGTTTTTTCACACACTAAGTACAATACACAAATGAAATACATCTGGGCTATTTATAGAAGAAGAATTGGAGTTAGTTGGGGTTGAGTGACGTGTGGGAACCAATCCCCAGCTTCCACGTGTACTAAATCTCTCAATTGAATTTTAAAGTTGATGAACAAATTTGAGGTTTTTCTCCTGAGTGATTTTCAGTTTAATTCAATGGTTAGAATGGATTTTGTAGAAACTAGAAAGGGGGGGGGGGGTTGAATAGTTTCTCATCGGTTTATCTCCTAGTTAAAATTCCTTTCAATTAGGTGAGTGCAAAAAACTATTTTTTACTTGAAAGCTAGTTGCATAATGATTAGGTTCAATTCTAATGCATTAACAATGTGTAGTAAGTAAAATGATAATGAATGTAAGTAATGAGTAAGGAAAGAAACAACCTAGTAGGAAGACACCAAGATTTATAGTGGTTCGACAACGAGGCTCTATCCTCATTCCTACTCCACTCCTCGAGTACACCTTACTCGAGATTTCCACTATATCCACAAGCTCCCTTCTTGGCGGAGAAAACCTTACAACGTCGCTTACATTATTTTCTGACACTAAGCTAAATGTCGAGACATAATCTTAGCTAGGTCCAATCTACACAACGTCGCCCACTTCACCATTTTACGACACAAGGATAGATGTCGAGTTCTAATCCAAAGCTAGAACCAGTCTTCACAACGTTGCCTACTTCACCATTTTTTGACACAAGGCTAGATGTCGAGTTCTAATCCAAAGCTAGAACCAATCTTCACGACTCTTCACTTTGAAGCTAAGTGAGAACTTCACACAACAAAACTACATATCACTTTATAGTTTAGTGAGAGCTCACAAGACACAACCACATCACTTTATAGTTTAGTGAGAACTAAGACAACTAATCACAACTCAACTAAACATATCCAAGTACACACATGTAGCTTGGATCTACACAACACAAATTCAAGCACACACATGTGCAAAGGATTTACACAACTCTAATCCAAGTTTTCACCAATAGCTTGGATGAACACAACTAGTCCAAGTATTCACAAATACATTGGATCTACACAAGACACAAATAAACAAATGATGAACATGACTAGATCTTTAGGAGAAGGTGATCTTCATCAAAGCTTCATCTTTAATAACATCACAAGTGTGTGAGTGATCTTCTCTTTGGACAAGGTAAAGAAGGAGATCAAGTGGATAATCATGAGTAAACATACTTAACACATTAAGTGATCATTTACAAATGACTAGGATTAGATGGGAGAAAGAAGGCTGAAAGAGATGTCCAAAAAGGGTTGATGAAAATGTAGATTTGATCCAATATTTATAGAAGACAAATGCCAATGGATATCTGGGGGCGGTTCCTTAGCTACCCAGGCGATTCCTTATCGATAGGGAACCGCGTAGGCACTTAAGGAACCGCGTAGGCACTTAAGGAACCGCGGGTAGTAGACTCCGCTCCTTTTTGTCTTTTAGTGAATTTGAAATATCTGAGGCTGTTTAAACCTTCAAAGGATATTCTTATGGCATTTGGAATATGCCATATTCAAATTTATATTTTCATTTTAATAAAACATTTTCTTAAAAATAAAGTTTATTAAAAATCTTTTGTTACATGTGACAAAAGTAAGTTTTAAGGCTAATCACTTTTATGATCACTAAGCATGATTAAGATATGTTAGTGTAATGATTATTACCTTGATGATAGTGTATGTTAAATAATTCGTTTTATGATTGTGTTTGAAAATAAATGTCTTTGTAATTTGTTGTGATCAAAACTATGAAAGATTAATTTATACTAACAATGTTTTTAGGCATTGCTTTGCATTAACAGATTCCTCATTTGATTTTAAGCAAGATTGATGTTAACACCTTCTTCTAAAACTCACTCCTTTGTGATCTCGAATATGGGCGCGTATGAGTTGGAATGTTCCACGTGTTGGTTGTTTATTGGATAAAAACCTCTCACTCGGATCATTATCTGAATGCCAATTTATGATTGGTGGAAATGAAGTAGTGGGGTTTGCTGTAGAGATTTAGTTATTAAATGTTGGCGGTTGTGAGTGGCCAGCTGGCCATGACATGGCAATCCAAGTGAATAAAATGGTTGCCTCTCATTGGTCAAGAATGATACACATGGATTGAACTTGTATTAACTTCCAAACTTGGCAGATTTAGTCCTTCATTTTAGCAGATTTGTACAATGAGTTAGGAACTTCAATACTTTGTCATTTCTGCTCCTTTGAACTTCAAACTTGCACATAATTGATCCTTTGACTTTTTGACTTGATAGTTGACCATGTTTGACTTTGTTCTTGACTTTTCCATTTTTGCACTTTTAGTCCTTCAACTTTGAAAGTTGTCAAGAAAGGTCCTTTGACTTTGATTGGCTTGTCACTTTTCATCCTCCTTTTGTCTTTTCTTCATCAATAGAGGCTTGAATCCTTGTTTGCTTCATAATTTGTATCTTTTTACCTACACAAGCATAAACAACAAAACATACCCATAATACTACTTTTATACATGAAAAATCAGGTATTTTGCTTTGTGTTTTAGGGTTATTTGTGATATAATTGATATGAGATTTCACTCATATCAATACATTTTGGTGGATCCTGGATGAATAGAGAATGGAGAGCTGTGAGCTTCTGTCAAAAGAGCTGTTAATGCAATGATGCCTAAAAGCGTTACTTTCATTTTTCGGTCTCGCTTTGTTTTGATTACGACAATATGTAAAAACAAGCATTTACGAAAACAATGAAAAACGAATTCTTGAGTTCAAGTATTTTTCATTTCAACTATTATCACTTAAGGTATGTACAAACAAATACTCATCCTAATTAAGTGATCAAGGATTTAATTTTTTCTTAAAATTTAGTTTTTATTAAGTGTGCCAAGTTTTTATTAAACTTTCTTTTTAAGAAAATATTTTATTAAATTATCTATTTGAAAATTTGAAAATGGCATATTTTATTAGGTTTGGAATATCCTTTCATGATATTTTAATCTTCGGATTCGAACCATACCACTAAAAGACAAAAAAAGGAGCAGAGTCTACTCCGGCAGTTCCTTAGTGGCTATGGCGGTTCCTTATCGATAAGGAACCGCGGGCTGCAATAAGGAACCGCGGGTAGATATAGCCGTTGGAAGTTTGTCTTATAAATAGTGGACCATTCTCAGATTTTCTCTTCACCTCTTTTGCACATACATTTCTAAATTCTTTCATACTTCTTAAATCACTCAGATCCTTGGTCATTTGGTTGATTACTACTTGTTTAGAAGTGAATCTTTCTCCTCCCATCTCTTCCTCTCAAAGTGAAAAGAGAAGAATACTTC
The DNA here is from genome assembly GCA_025667525.1 of Glebionis coronaria. Taxonomy (NCBI): domain Eukaryota; kingdom Viridiplantae; phylum Streptophyta; class Magnoliopsida; order Asterales; family Asteraceae; genus Glebionis; species Glebionis coronaria. The sequence goes on from CM046880.1 coordinate 24,885,526, forward strand.
ATCCTTGAAGTGTTGTGTCTACCTCAAAGATCCATTGAAGATCCAAACTTATTTATTCATTGTTGTGTCATTGTTGTGAAGATCCAAGTAGTTGTGTCTATTTTGAAGTTATGTATGTATTAAGGTTAATACTTGGTCCTTAAATTATATTGGTGTAAATTGGTCCTAGATAAGATTAGGGCTCGACTTTTAGCTTAGAGTCAGAAATTGGATAAGCGACGTTGTGTACGGTTTCTCCACCTTAAGGAGCTTGTTGATTAGTGAACTCTCGAGTAAGGAGTACTCGAGGAGTGGAGTAGGAACGAGGAGTGAGCTTCGTTGTCGAACCACTATAAATCCTTGGTGTTTGGTTTGATCTTTCCTTCCCTCATCTCTTTACATTCATTATTCTTTATACTTGTGATTATTAGTTTAGTTGCACTATACCTTGTTCATATTGTGTATAAGAAGGTTTCACATAAATACTCAAGCCAAAGTTTTTGAAAAAGATTTTTTAAAAACCATCTTTTAACAAGTAAATTTAAGAAACTATTCAACCCCCCCCCCCTCTTCTAGTTTCTACAATTGGTATCAGAGCGTGGTTGCTCAAGCCTTTTTAAAATATATTGTATTTTAAAACTTGAATCAACCTATGGATTCTAACAAGTATCTAGAAGGGCAATCTATGCAAAGACCACCTCTTTTTGAAACCAATAGTTTTATTTATTGGAAAAATAGATTTGAGACTTATGTGAAATCAAAAGATTTAAATCTTTGGCATGTTATTACCCGTGGTAATTTTTTGCCTTATAAATATAATTAAGTTTCTAAAAGCAAAGAGATACTCACTTTTGACAAAGCTAATGATGATACTAAAAGGAAACTTGCTAAAAATAATGAGGCTAAAATGGTGATTTATAATGCTTTACCAAAAAAAAGAGTACGAAAGGATTTTATGTGTGAAACCGCTAAAGATATTTGGAACACTCTTTTAGTAACCCACCAAGGTAATATCCAAGTCAAAGAAAGCAAAATTGATCTTCTTGTTCAACAATATGAACAATTTGTCATCTTAGAAGATGAAACTATTGATAGTGCATTTGCTAGATTTAACACTATTATTACTAGTCTAAAAGCACTTGATGAAGGTTTTTCTAACAAGAACAATGTTAGGAAGTTTCTTAAGGCGTTGCATCCAAAATGGAGATCTAAAGTCACGACGATTGAAGAACCAAAGGATCTCGCCAAATTATCACTCGATGAACTCATTGGCAACTTGAAAGTTCATGAGATGATAATTTTGAAGGACTCGGAAATGGTGAAATCCAAGAGTGAATGAAAGTCTCTTGCACTTAAGGCCAAGAAGGCGCAAAGTGACCATGAAAGCTCCTCGGATAGTGATGATGAGGAATATGCCATGGCGGTTAGAGACTTTAAGAAGTTCTTCAAGAGACGAGGTCAACACGTGAGGCAACCAAACAATGATAAGAAACCCTTCTCCAAAAACCGATTTGCCAAAGATGATAAAGGTGATAGGAAATGCTTTAGATGTGGTGATCCGAATCATTTCATCGGTGATTGTCCTAAGCCTTCACGCGACAAGAACCACACGGCGTTCGTTGGAGGTTCATGGAGCGATAGTGGTGAAGATGTTGATGACAACCACAAAGATGAGAAATGTCTCATGGCGCACACTTCTAAAGAGATATGTTTGGGAATTGATTTAGAGCCCGACGAGTGGATTAAGGATGGTGGTTGTTCTAAACACATGACGGGTAATCGAAGTTTGTTCTCTCACTACAAAGCATATGATGGAGGTAACGCTACATTCGTAAGTAATCGACGTGGTAATATCATTGGCAAAGGTACAATCTCTCTTGACTCTATGACCATAGAAAATGTAGAGCACGTAGATAACTTAGGTTTTAACTTTCTAAATATAGGTCAAATTTGTGACAATAAGTGTAAGGTCATCTTTTCGAAATATGATAGTGAAATCGTAAAAGATGGAAAGGTCATTGGAAAATGTGTTAGAAAGCATGGGCTTTATGTCATGAAGGTCAATAGGAAGTCAAAGGACAACTTATGTCTAGCGACTTTAGATGATAGTTCTACTCTTTGGCATAGGAGATTAGGTCACGCTAATATGCGTTTAATTCAATCTTTAGTCTCTAAGGAGTTGGTAAGACATCTCCCCAAGATGAAGTTTGATAGTCACTTTTGTGATGCTTGCAAAGTTGGGAAGCAAGTTCACTCAAGTCACAAAGCCAAGAATTTGGTTTCAATCTCTCGGTGCTTAGAGATCCTACATATGGATCTCTTTGGACCTTCCGCCATACGGAGTTATAGAGGTAACCTTTATACCATAGTAATAGTTGATGACTATTCTAGATTCACTTGGACTAGATTTCTGGCGTCTAAGAATGAAGCTTTCGATCACTTCGAAACCTTTAGTCGAAGAATTCAAAATCAACTAGGATGTTCAATTGTTTCTATTAGGACAGATCATGGTAGGGAATTTGATAATGAAGTGCAATTCGGTGCCTTTTGTGAAGCTCATGGTATTACCCATAACTTCTCGACTCCTCGCACTCCACAATCAAATGGGGTAGTTGAAAGTAAGAATATGACCATCCAAGAGATGAGTAGGACGATGTTAAATGAGCAATCTTTGCCTCAAAAATTTTGGTTCAATCTGTGGACACATCGACCTATATTCCCAACCGAATTCTTATTCGACCTTTCCTAGGAATGACCCCCCTATGAGATTCTTAAAGGTAAGAAGCCCTCATTGGAATACTTTAGGGTGTTTGGAAGCAAGTGCTTCATTATCAACACCAAAGATTAACTTACTAAGTTCGACCCAAAGTCTTACGAAGGTATCTTTTTAGGTTATTCCCAAACTAGCAAAGCCTACATAGTCCTCAGTAGAACATCGGGTGTAATTGATGAATCATTTAACGTAACATTTGATGAAACCCCTCCTTCATCTAAGATATAACTGTGCTTGTGAAAGAACTTTTAATACCAAATACGACATAATAAAAGAAAATGTTCTTGAGATTGAAAAATTAATTCGGTTTGAAATGTTTGATGATTTGAAATATGTTAAGTCTCTTGAAAAAGAAATTGATGAACTTCAAAATGACAAATCAGAGTTTTCAAACGAATATGATCTACTCTTAGAAGAATGTCTCTCCAAAGATATTTTGTGTGTTACTCTTCATAAGATCAAAGAGTGTGAACGGCTTGAAACTGAGCTTTCGAAACGTAAAGAAAATGTTGATAAAAAGGCTTTTGAGTTACTTCAACACAAAACTGTTGTCCCATATTATTTATATGATTAAACAAGAAAGGTAGATAAAAGATGGAAGATTTCTAGAGAGAGAAAGTAGTGATAGAAAATAGAGAGAATGGTTGGAACTTTTGGAGGATTAGATTAATGAGAGAAAAATAAAATGACCAACACCCTTCCTAACATGCTAGGAAGGGTATATATAGTCCACCCACATGTGGGATTGTTTATGGACTATAGTCTAATGGGCTGGGCTTTCTGTTTGGGCTTTAGTTACTTATGAATGAAATTTAGCCTAAAATTAAGCCCGTATAACACGACTAATCTACTACCTATTACAACGTTCCAATATACGATACATAATAAACATATGACCGAGCATTCTTGTTTGACTCAATATTTTGAGGCTAACAATCTCCCCTAATGAGAGGTCATTACACTTTATGAGAGGTCATTACCCTTTTTCATTTGGAGATTTGTAGAGATTACTAATCTTGTCATAAATGAGTCTTGAACGTGTAATAGTAGTATTTTTCTTCATGCTGTGATCAATGAGCCTTTTGTCATTGTCTTACAACTTTGTCTTTTGATCTTGAGATCTTTAAATCATCCCTGACTTGTCTTTGCCTCTTGTGATCTTGTGTCTTCATCCACATGCTCACACTGTTAATTGTTGAATATGTCTTTAGGCATGAGTATGTGGTTTTGAATCTTTGACTTTGCTGAGTACACCGTGACGCCACCTTCTCGAGACAAAACATAGTCACGGACTGAATGGATTTGACATCCGTCCTAAATTGGTAGCGTTTTACCTCCGGTCGGTGAAGACCATTATACGATATTAAATATCATACCTGTGATTAGGTAGATTCAATTAAGAATCTCCTTGACAGGGTTTCGCGACTATACTAGCCGTTCTCTTTACTCGACCGTCTCAAAGCAAGACTACGAACATAAAGAGTGAATCAATTGGATAAATATCTGCTTGATTAAAGTCGTCAATTCAAATTCCCAGAACAAGTGTGATTCATAAAGAATCTTACCATTTTTGCTTTCTAGTTGACACAAGCTTGATTCATAAGAATCTCACAAGTCAGCTACCGTAGCGCTGTTTGAGGTTGACGCTAGAAGGATTTCCATTCGTCACTATGAATATTAATGGATATCAATCTAAATGTTCTGGCAAGACCATAAAGATATTGCGTAGAAACCTGAAACGAGTTAGAATCAATTCAGTATCAAACCACTGTTGCTTTTCAGTTTTACACATGTTCAATTCACAAAGAATCTTACATATGACCTACCGCAGTGCTGTTTGATGTTGACACTAGAAGGATTTCCACTCATCATTGTGATTAATAAGTAGTATCACTCTGAGTGTTCTAGCAATATCGCAAGGATATAGCATAGGACTCTCTTGTTCATCATCCGTGTGCCCTAACGAGATTTGATTGATCTCTATGCTCTAGACTCGATTTGTGCACTTTTAGTGGTTGGAGGCTGGAGCAGATGCCACATATTCAATATCAACTATCTCGGAATGAGAAAGCTAATAGAAGTCATGTTGTTCTCTGTGAGAATAAAACAAACTTCTTTTGAGAGAAGCTTGAGTAGCTAGGAAAGGGTTGTGCATACATCACTGGGTCCATGATGAGTAGTCTTCATGATGTGTTGACCCGGTTTCTACCTAAGTTGTATGAAGGGCTAATTTCTTTACACCCTTTATCCTTACATTTCTTTGTCATTCTTCAACCCCTTCAATGCTTACCAAGACATCATTACTAGCACCTTGTTGTGATTGTTCCAGTGCTAGCATCAGTGCTTAGTCAGCATTCATCTACGTTCTCATTCTACTCCATCTTTCCTAAGGACTTCTAATAATTTATTGGATTGTCCTTGGGGAGATCCCTCTGTTGATCCCAAACTTAGATCGATTTAGCTTGTGTAAACGAGAATGAATCAAGTTAAACACTTAGAGAAACTTTGTTGTATATGAAACAAACTAAGTATTATGTGGAATTAATACTTAGAATAAGAACACACAAACATAATAAACCAAACTTTCACTTTGATTGATTAATCGAACTTGCGTACAATGAAAGTGTAAAAACATATATTGAACTAATCCTAAAGGCCTCCTTTTATGGATTAAGGAACCTTGTACAAGAGTCTACGTATCAGCTATTTGAGGTAAAGATAAACATAAGAAATACGTTGTCGAACATATCTTTACTAGAAACATAAAACGTGTAGACTAAGTATCCTATCAGTGCTTGACTTCTTCTTATCAACGCTTGACTTCTTCTAGTCAACGCTTGATCTGACAATGCTTGATTTCTTCCTATCAACGTCCAATTTCCTCTTGTCAGCGTCTAAGTATCTTGGCTTCATTTTATTCCCAACAATCCTCCCCTAAACTAATATCTATTCTAGTAATCAAGTTTCTGAATAAAAACTAAATACAAGGAGGATTCTTACAAATACAAACTACTCATTAAGTTGGAAATAAATAAACCTAATCAAATCTTTGCCAACGTCACTTGTGTAATCCATCTCCAGCTGTGTTGACACCATTTTCTTCAAAACTTCCTTGGACATGGGATATCCAGCATCCACAAGGAGATATTCAGAAAACTTTGTAGTACTCAAATGATACACACCAACTGCTGAATGTAGACACCATTGAAGTCCACTAACATCATCAAGATCCTTCCAAACTGGATCTTCTTCATCTGGTTCACATATTCTCTTGAATGTTGACCAAATCTTTATTCCATTAACTGAAGTAGGTGCTTCATTCTCATACTTGGCCTTCATCAATCTCCAAAGATCTGCCAAGTCTTCCCTATCCAGGCTTGCAAACAAAGACATAAGAGTAGTAAAAGTATGTACCTTCTTACCATATCTGCCAATCATCCAAAACCCACTTCCATCTTCCTCATAGTGAACTATAGGGTTTCTAGAATCATGAGGTAACACTTCTACCATATGTGAAGCTTCCAAGGGTGAGAGCTTAATAATTCTTCTAATAACTGCTTCACTTGGATTCACTCTATCCAAATTTTCTGGGAACTCAAGTGGAACTCCCTTCTTCAAAGGTCTTGATGAAATTAAAGCCTGTTGGATCTGCATCTCCTCTGCAAGTTCTTCCTTTCTTTCATCTGAAAGAAGTCTGATAGTGTTCTGCTCTTGCACACTTGCCCAAATAGGATAAGCTTTATATTCCAATTCATCAAAGGACAATCCCTGTAACTTCTTAAAAGTCCAACCTCCTTGATGACATCTTAGAAGCATGTAGTAGAGCTCCCTTATATCCTTCTTAGTCTGTGAAAGAACTTTGCTAGCCTTATACTTTAGAATCACTTTGCAATCTCTTTGAACTCTTAGTAGAATCTCCAAACCTCAAATTTGATCTAAAAGTGTCATGTCTGGATTCTCTATTACCTTATTCTCCCATGCAAAGTACATCTGAGCTACTTCAAGCATCTCACAATCCACCTGATTTTTCAATTCTGCAATCCTTCCCTTTGCCAACTCATCACCATATTCAATCTCTCTGGTTCTTCAATAATCATTACACTTGAATCTGTACTCTCATCATCACTTCCTTCCTTACTCTCAATAGCAGTCCCCTTCATCCTCTCCTCTTTCTCAAGTTGTGCAGCCAATATAGAATCAAACTTTACTTGGGCTGCATCCTTGGGAACTACTGTTTCTACCATAATCCCTTTACCTTTATCTAATACATCAATGGTAGGTAAAGATGATAATGGTACCTGTGTAGACACATCCTTGATGATAGCTGATGACTGGGATACATCAACCATACCTGCAGGTCTATCAACGTCCAAAACCTGTGTGTCAACGCCTAACTTACTCCTATCAGCGTTTAGCTTATTAGAGTCAAAAACTTGCTTGTCAACGCTCAACTTACTCTTGTCAGCGCTTGGCTTAGAAACCTTTTCCAGCATCTCCATGAATGATATCTTTGTTGGAGTTACCAGGGAAACATCAATAACTGGTCTCTCCTTCAAGCTGGTCAAAGCTTCAGCCATTTCCACACCAATAGAACCACATGAGCCTTTGTCACTTAAGTTAAATGGCTCAGTAGCAGCTTCCTCCCCTTTATAAGAATCCTCCCCTGATGAAAGGACCCTTGTCTGCCTTCTCCTAGTCTCAGCAGCTTCCAAAACAACAATCCTCTCCCTCTATTGCTTGAGTTTAAGGCCTTGTGTAGAGACAGTATGTACAAGGTCTGCATTTTGCTTTTGCAAGCTAATGCAGACAACCGTCAATTCCAACAATGTGTAAGGTTCCAATCTGCCCTCCTCAAGAATGGGAATTTGACCTCCCAAAGTAGAGTCATGGGGCATGGATGGGGTCGTAATGATGTTAGGACTGGCTTGGCCTGTATCTAAGCTAGTACCAATAGTCCTAGCCCCACCCATTTCACCAACCACACTTGTGGTGGTGGTTCTCTCTGCAACATGGCTAGGACCACTAGAGGAGAACACTCCAGTAGTCCTTGGCGTTTTTCCATCCTAAATTCAGGGGTTGTAGAAGATGAAGTGGATTGGGTGTCTGTTTGAAGATTAAGGGGTGTTTGGGTTTGTTGTAAAAGTGTGTCAGCGTTTGGATTAGGAATGTCAACGCCAACATTTAACGTGTCAGCATTGAAGGATCTTGGTCAATTTCCATATACTGGGGTGATGGTGGTTGTTCATGTAATGGGTCTGGTTGTGGTAGTGGGTCTGGTTGAGGTTGTGCTGCCGCAATAACAGCAAGCATGGCTTGGGTAAGGGGTAAATCTCTATGAGGTGGTGAATCCATCTTTCCAAAAGGTGCTTTCTTTTGAACAGGGATCGTATAAAAATCATTGTGATCCCTATTGTAGTATCTTTGTTCATCAAAACCCATTTGTAAAAACCTTGGGTAAGCAAGAGTCATCTTGCTACCCTTGTTATGACACATGCCATCAAAAATCATTTTTGAAAAATTATATTTTTGCCCAGTAGCAATACACACAATGGCACTCCCAAATGATCTGTTAATCTCATTGTGTGCAGTACATTTGGGACTCAAACATTGAAGAATGACATGTATCAAGTACTTCCAAGCTGGGGGAAATTTCTGTTTTGTATATTTATTTAAATGGCCATCCTCTGGCAAAGGATAACCCAAAGCTTGGAGTCCTTGTTCTAGCTCACCAATGGGTAGGGTGGTTATACCATCTGCATCATTAAGATGCAAAGCTTGGCGAACCAGAGCTTTAGTAACCACCCATGGAAGCCCATGGACTGTAGCAGTCAATGTAGTCACATTATTAACTGTTGAGGAACTGACAGTATTCCAAAACTGTTTAATATGTGTGACAGGGATAAGAGGAGCATGAGAAAGTGCATACCTTAATGGGGATGCATTTAAATACTCCACCATCTGAGTATATTAGGGAAACAGAGCATTGTCAGCCTCTAAATAAGCAACCATGTTATGCTGACTTCTAAACCCCAATTCCAAATCCCTTGGTTTAAACTTGGGCGTCATTGATGTAGAAAGCTGTCATAAATGTTATGAAAGATGAAGGTTTGTGAAAATTTAGTTAGACAAGAATAAGCAGTTACCCTCTTTCAAAGGAATAAGCCAAATATATAGGAGAGGTGAAAACATGTGATTTGTCAAAGATGAGGCAGATATTTTCAAAATATAATGATTAAAATCTTGAAAATATATAACTTATCTTGTGCATTAATAAAAAGTTACCAACTCCTAAAATTACGGCCCAAATTTTCATCAAAAATAACAACTGGTTAGGACCCAATGTTTATCAACGGTCAAAAATAACTTATCAACGCCCAACGGCTATATTCTTGTCAACGTTGGAATTTGCCATGTCAACGTCAAAATTGGTCCTAACAACGTTTGGAAATAAAACTGTCAGCGTCCAAAAATAAAAATAATATAAAAGAAAAAGGACCTTAAAATAATTTATCCTAGTGAAGATAACTTATAGACTGAAAATAACCATAGGGTGGCAAGCACTATCCAATCATGCACACTTGCTTAAGCAAGATAGACATAATTGTCCTCAAGTGTCCCTTGCTAACCAAAGTTCTTAACAATAAAGTTATCTTATAAAATCCTTTGTAACTTCCCAGGTAAGCCCAATAAAAATAATACCCAAGTCTCCCAACAGACCACATCGAATTCTAGGTCAAAAAGTCTTGGCAGCGTGCAAAGTATATCAACTTTGCATGCTACAGTGCCTCACGATTTAGTAAACTAACTCGTACTCACCAGTGGACACAATCTAGAATTGTGATAAGAGTATTATATGAATACCTAAAAATTCCTAAAGGTTTCCTAAACCTCCCCTTAAAATATGATATACAGGTTTCCAAACAGAATACATGTAATAAAAATTTATGTCAAGATAGGAATATAAATATTCCAACCATCATCCATAAATTTGAACATGCTCCAAGTAAGCTCCAAGGATCCATAAGCAACTATGTATCCATTTGTACAATGCTCATAATGCTTTCATAATTAGATCAAAAACCACAAAACTAACATGGTGCTGACAACGTCCATTTTCACACTTGTCAGCGTTAAAATAACCTTTGTCAGCGTTAGACAAATAAAGTGGAAAACCTAATTTAGTACAAAGACCAATAAAAATGCATATCCTATACATACTTTTACAATAAGTCCCAAAAACACATATTAGGTAAGATTGATCATTCCAATACTTGTTACCAAGTATTGAAATCTCCTAGTATCAAAAGGTTTAGTTAATAAATCTGCCACATGTTCTTCTGTGTCAACCCTCTCTGGTTGTATTAAACCTTTTTCAAAACAATCTCTTATAAAATGATGTCTAATTTCTATGTGTTTTGTTTTAGAATGATGTACAAGATTTTTAATAATGCATAAAGTACTGTTATTGTCTACAAAAATCTTGGTATGCATGAAATTATACCAATAATCCAACAGTTGGTTCTGAATCCATAAGACTTGTCCACAACAAGCAGCTGCAGCTACATATTCTGCTTCAGTTGTAGAGTTGGCCACCACTGTTTGTTTCTTGCATTACCAAGATATCAACCTACTCCCAAGAAATTGGCATCCACCAGTTGTGGATTTTCTGTCAAACTTGTCACCTCCATAATCACTGTCTGAATAGGCAATAAGCTCCGATGGAGAATCCTTTGGATACCATAATCCCAAGGTGGGATAGCACCTAAGGTATCTAAAAATCCTCCTGACAACATGAAGATGACACTCTTTGGGAGTCACTTGATGGCGTGCACATGCACACACAACAAACATAATGTCAGGTCTAGAAGCTGTAAGATACATCAATGACCCAATCATTGACCTATAATGCCTGACATCCACCTCTTTTCCATCTCCAACCTTTCCCCAAGGGTCTTCCCTATCCATTGGTGTGCTAGCCCGTTTTTCATGTGGAGAAAAGCCAAACTTCTTCAAGATCTCTGCTACATATTTGTCTTGAGAGATGAAGATACCATCTTCTTTCTGCTGAACTTGTAACCCTAGAAAGAAGTTCATCTCTCCCATTGCACTCATCTTGAACTTTTCTGTCATGAGCTTGGAAAAGTCTTCACTCATCTTTGGACTGGAAGAGCCAAAGATGATATCATCCACATAGACTTGAACAAGTAAAAAGTCCTTACCAATATTCTTGGTAAACAAAGTCTGATTTATTGTGCCCCTCTTGAATCCATGTTCCACCAGATAGGTGGACAGTGTACCATACCATGCTCTTAGGGCTTGATGAAGTCCATACATTGCTTTCTTCACTCTATACAACTTGTGTGGATGTTCAGAATCTTCAAAACTAGGAGGCTGCATAACATAAACCTCCTCTACTATTGTGTCATAAAGAAAAGCACTCTTCACATCCATTAGATAAACTATGAAGCCCATGCAAGAAGCATAGGCTAGGAAAATCCTTATTGCTTCAATCCTTGCAACAGGTGCAAAACCTCTTCATAGTCTATCCCTTCCTCTTGTGTACAGCTACATATTCTGCTTCAGTTGTAGAGTTGGCCACCACTGTTTGTTTCTTGCATTGCCAAGATATCAACCTACTCCCAAGAAATTGGCATCCACCAGTTATGGATTTTCTGTCAAACTTGTCACCTTTATAATCACTGTCTGAATAGGCAATAAGCTCCAATGGAGAATCCTTTGGATACCATAATCCCAAGGTGGGATAGCACCTAAGGTATCTAAAAATCCTCCTGACAGCATGAAGATGACACTCTTTGGGAGTCACTTGATGGCGTGCACATGCACACACAGCAAACATAATGTCAGGTCTAGAAGTTGTAAGATACATCAATGACCCAATCATTGACCTATAATGCCTGACATCCACCTCTTTTCCATCTCCAACCTTTCCCCAGGGGTGTTCCCTATCCATTGGTGTGCTAGCCCGTTTTTCATGTGGAGAAAAGCCAAACTTCTTCAAGATCTCTGCTACATATTTGTCTTGAGAGATGAAGATACCATCTTCTTTCTGCTGAACTTGTAACCCTAGAAAGAAGTTCATCTCTCCCATTGCACTCATCTTGAACTTGTCTGTCATGAGCTTGGAAAAGTCTTCACTCATCTTTGGACTGGAAGAGCCAAATATGATATCATCCACATAGACTTGAACAAGTAAAAAGTCCTTACCAATCTTCTTGGTAAACAAAGTCTGATCTATGGTGCCCCTCTTGAATCCATGTTTCACCAGATAGGTGGACAATGTACCATACCATGCTCTTGGGGCTTGATGAAGTCCATACATTGCTTTCTTCACTCTATACACCTTGTGTGGATGTTCAGAATCTTCAAAACCAGGAGGCTGCATAACATAAACCTCCTCTGCTATTGTGCCATAAAGAAAATCACTCTTCACATCCATTAGATAAACTGTGAAGCCCATGCAAGAAGCATAGGCTAGGAAAATCCTTATTGCTTCAATCCTTGCAACATGTGCAAAACCTCTTCATAGTCTATCCCTTCCTCTTGTGTATAGCCTTGAGCAACTAAACGTACCTTTTTTCTGACCACAATTCCTCTCTCATCCTTTTTGTTTCTAAGAACCCATCTTGTCCCTATAGGTCTGACATATCTGGGACAATCAACTAGCTCCCAAACATCTTGAATAGCAAATTGGTGAAGCTCATCTTGCATTGCTTCCACCTAACTTGGTTCTTTGAGAGCATCAAATATCTTCTTGGGTTCCTGTTGTGACAGAAAACAAGCAAACAAACATGCCTTAACAAGAGGGGTATCAACCTTCTTGTGGATATTGGCAATAAAACCTCCATGATTCTGATGAGATCTTCTGGTTTGAACAGGAGACATCACATCACCAATGATTAGAGAAGAAGGATGATTCTTGATAGTAGATGTAAGTACTCCTCCTTCAATAATTGTGTTGTCTTCAAGTTTAGTCTCCAAGTGGACAATATCATCTTCAAATTATCCTCCATCATCACCTGAATGAACCTCTTCATGTCTAGAAGAAGGTTCACCTTGTTCAAAAACACTAGAAGAGAATAAATGGTCAAAAGAGTTGTCAACGCCTGAATTGGGGCTGTCAACGTTTGAGCCATCAACGCCTGAATTTGGCCTGTCAGCGCCAGATTTTCCTTTGTTAGCGCTTGAAGATTCATGCATGTTTTCATCAACTGGTGTTTCTTGTGGACCACCTTTTTCCTTTCCAGCAGCAGCAACAGCAAATGCATCTGTCCATATAGGAATGGTGACATACTCAAGTATGGGAGCTGATTTGTCTACATGTGATCTTTAACACCCCCAAATTACATTACGCAGCAGAAATACACATTTGGGTGCTAAATACAAACATCGTTATACAAGACACTTTGAACAGTCTCAAAATGATACATTTGAAATATAAAAAGATATAATTTAACCATTGTCTAAAACTTTTGATCCCAAGTAAAGCAATTTTAAAAATATCAGAGTAACATTTAAGTCCCCTAAAGATTTTATTAATTCAACAAACAATTTACCAAAGTACATGACCGTACATTATTATTTTTATGACAAAATGGAAAGAAATCTGTTTTAGACCAATCATCACAAAAGTAATCCGCAATCCTTCTCCAGCAAGCTCCATCAGCAATCCACTTCAACACCTGAAATACATGCTTAAAATCATCAACACAACGGTTGAGCGAGTCTATAGGTTTTCAAAATCATCATTTGAACGCAAGAGAAAAATCAATCAAGATCATTTAATAGAATTGTCGTGCACACAATCTATTTATCAGGCATTATGGCATATAGCAATAGCTATAGAATTGTATTAAGCTCATGACACCGACCCCTTAACTTAGTCACCCACGCCTAAAGCCGGCATGACTAGATGAATTCCAGTGCCGCTACTATGGTATCAATTGCAAGTATACCACATTCTCATTCTCGTAAAATTATCCTTCCCAGAGGTTGCTCAGCGTAAAGCCCTGGTCTCAGATAGGGTCGTCAGCCCAATAGTACTATTATTAGAATAAGCGGCTATACCCAACTCACAACATCAAGTCAGAAGATAGTTAACGGCTCATGAAATTAGGGACTTTTGCAATTTAGGTACTTATACAATTCAAGTCAACAAAGGCAACATTCGGGTCCAAACAATCAATCATGACTTGTGTTCATTTTACTTTCAAATAGCATGTATCCCCCTCGCGGGTTTTAAAATCATTCAAAACAATTACAAAAGCGAGGCTATAGACTCACCTTGAGTAATAGCAGTAGCAAGACGATCTTCGACGATAGTTGATGCCCGATAAACACAAAAACCGCAACCTATCAAATAAGGAGCGTTCATTAATAATAAACTCGAGTAAAATCCATACTTAATAACATCAAACTCAAAATCATGAAATCACGACAATCCCGAAAGAAAACAATACAATTGATACCATTACATCCTTCTATATGTTCACTCTATTAGTTTATTCTTTCGATAAAAATATGTCGGTACACACAAAATATACGAGCTCATTTACCCCACTTAAACACATCAAATACTTATGATACTAATCAGAGATTTCACTTACTATATATAGAAAGACCTGTAAAAAGCCCATCAAAAGATTTTACTTTTAAAGTTCCCCGCCCGACACATCTTTAAACTACAAAAACCGGACTGTTTTACGTCACCGACTCGTACAACCATTTTGGCCATTCTAAACAATCCCGTTTACAAATCCGACACTTCCACAACCCTTAGTTTAGAACCAAACATCAGACCTTGACCATTTTTACAACTCATTCTATAATCCTCGAGATTCGATCCAAATATCGACAACAACTTTGGATTGTGTTGATACTCGTCTCCTGGTACACGAATAATCAAAACATCATAACTTCGCGCTCGTTTGGAGCTAGAAGCTCTACCTTATATCAAATCGAAGCTAAAAGAATTCTCTACAACCTTATGCTATTAGTTTAACATTTTAAAATAGTAAGGTACCCAAAATTGGGCTTGAACCTACTGATATAAAACACCACTTTAAAAATCATGTTAAATCAATTTTTCAACCAATTTTAATCAATTTCATACTTCTAATATCACCCTAATATCATCACAAACATATCATCTAACCCATAAAACCCTTGAATATTTATTCAAAAGTTTACTCATTCTAAAATCCATACATTCAATAATTAAATTATATATATAACATCACTAACAACAATATACAATCATAAAAATGGATCAAACCTTCATGGATCATCAAAAACTTTGAAAGTTCTTGCATGTGTGTAAAAATTACACAAAAATGATCTCCTTGAAATTTCCTAGATGGGATATGTTTTAGTTTTACTTGATTCAAAGTAAAAATTGAAAAATCAAAGGATTTAGGGTGGTGTGGTGGACGGTTTAAGCTAGAGAGAAGAGAGAGAGAGAGATGAATTTCATTTTCACACATTTACTATGTGTTTGTGCTAGTGGAAATGGTTTATATAGTGGGGTGGAGGGTTAGATTTTGCCAATTTGTGATAGTTTTGGTCCAAAATACAATTAAATAGTTGTAAGGGTAGAAAATGTAAAATTTCAATTTTGAAAATACTCACGAGGCTCGGGTTTCGTAAAAATACTTTTCAAAAGTTAGAACACACTCAAAATATGATAATAATATGATCCCGATTCGACTTAATACGAACTTCAAATAAAAATGTCAAAAATATAAACATCGAGACAACAAATAGTAAAACATAAAATCTCGGGCATCCGTCGATATCGTGATTACTAATAATCCTCGCTATTAGTAAAAAGATAAAATAAGACCTCCAACGTCGGTTTTAAATAAAACCATCAACTGTCATATCATTCAACTCATTAAAAATTTCAAAATCATCCGTAAAATAATATTATATAATATTAAATAAATGACCACGGGTTCGAGTTATCACATCCTACCCTCATAAAAGAGAGTGACGTCCTGGAGCTCGGCCCCTCTTATACTCACATCCCATACCTCTAGAACAAGAGAGAACTCTCTTCCTTAAAGAAATCCTCATGCTTCCTTCACAATTTCAGATTCCACTCCTGGAATTCTTGTATCTTCACAATATAATCCTTACTATGTTTCGACCTCATAAGAAATCTTCACAGTTCTTTCTTTGAAAAGCAACTTATCTTCAAGTTGAATTCTTTCCTTGTTGATCTCAAAACAAATTTCACCCGTCATAACGACACCTTAAGCATAACTATGTTTCCCAATTTCAAACCCCATCGATTTTCTTCGATTACCAACATAACTCTTCTGACAACTCATTGTTACTAATAAACGGTCTTTAACCTATACAATCTTATCAATATTGTTAATATCACTTCTAGTTCAGTCATTCAATTCCACCTACATCTCTGCAATACACCGAAAACCTAATCTTACGTCCATAACTCACTATCTTTAACCTTCACAAATTGTAGTTCTTTATGTACCATCAATAGTACGGCCTCATTACTAGCATGATAATCGTCGTCATATAAGAATTCCAACAATTCCTAGGTCAATCACACACGCACAAGTATACCGTTCAATGTTCGAATCGTCCTTTCACTCTATCCATCAGTCCCTGTATAACACACAGTACTTAACTCAACTTTTACTTTTACTTAAACCAGAATGTATCAATTACTTGACTTGTGAGATTCCTTCATCACTAAGTCTCACTCTCTCAACTTAGATATGTTAGGAGTGCTCAATATACCATGCCTAACTTGGCGTTACAACAAAATCCTTTCCATAAGTTTGACAAAATGTTGAAATCACTTACCTTGACATTTCTCAAATCAGGCCATCAGCTTAAACTTTCAATATCCTTTCTATCAAGTACACACTTCTTGCAATTACCAAAACTCAAATCTTAGAAGATCTTTCCCTTTTTTCTTCCTGATAAGTACATCAGCTACCACATTCGCCTTTCTCGGATGGTAGCGAATCTCGTAGTCATAATCACTCACAGTCATAACCACCAACATACTCAAATACCCGAATATACAACTAGAAATCCTCTACTCATTTCCTTTATCATCCCAAGAAATCAATTATGAAGCAAACTCTTATGATCCTTAATTACTACACACTTGATTCCATACAAGTAATATTTCTACCATCTCAAAGCAAACACCACAACTACATAACCCTTATGAGACACATCACAGCAAACTACAAGCTATGAATACTTCAAATCCTTTCAACAATGATGTAAAACCCGTAAAAATAAGGTCATAATTTAATTCTACTTTCAATTATTTTGAAGTATTTTATAACGTTAAATATTATTATGTTTAACGGTTTAAGTTGAAACCGATATTAAATTATTATATTTTAATATTTTGACGAGTAACGAAGACTACTAGTGATCGTGATACCGACGGATGCCTAAAATTTTATATTTTATTATCAATCGTTTCGATATTTAATATTTTCGACGATATCGTTTTAATTACGTATCGAGTCGTTATATTATTATTTTTCGTGTGGGTTTAAACTTTTAAGTATTTTTACGAAACCCGAGTCCCATAAATATTTGTAAAATTTACTAATAGTCATTTCCCGCTTTTTAACTTAAAAGCTACATTTTAGTCCAAAACTATCCAATATTTACAAGTTACACCCTACCTACACTATATAAA
Source organism: Glebionis coronaria (assembly GCA_025667525.1). Classification (NCBI taxonomy): domain Eukaryota; kingdom Viridiplantae; phylum Streptophyta; class Magnoliopsida; order Asterales; family Asteraceae; genus Glebionis; species Glebionis coronaria. The sequence continues at coordinate 24,902,991 of CM046880.1, forward strand.
GTTTTTCCACTAAAACTTTCTCATTTATCTTACTAAAAAAATCACACAAATCCTCTCCCCTCCTCCTTGTACAAACCTTCCAACACCATCACCTAAAACCATCATCAACATTTTTTAAAGCCAAATTCAAGAGAAACCAAGCAAAGTCCCTATCCTAAAATCATCTTGTGAGTATTTTGGTACCATTTTTATAAACATGCAACCATATTAATTTTTCAAGAAAAGTTGGTGATGTTTGATCCAAATTTGTTGTATGCATGTGTTAGTATTGATGATCAAGAGATTTTCATGTTATGTTTTTGTTAAAAAGTTGATTTTTAATTTTTGGATTTTTGATTTTGATGATGATACAAGTGTTAGGAATGGTTTATGATGATATTAGGGGCTTAGGTTGATGACAAAAGTTGTTGGAATTGATCAAAAACATGATTTTGTAAGAGATTTTAATAGTTAATTTTGGGCAGTAGGTTTGAGGTCATTTTCGGAAATCTTAAGTCTGAATATAGGTTGTTATTATGGGATTATGTCGTAGAGAATTTCGTTAGCTTCGATTTGATATAAAGTAGGCCTTCCAACTCCAAACGAGGTGGAAGATACACTAGTTTGATTTTCGTGTACCGGGAGACGAGTGTCGACACAATCCGAAAATTGTTGTCGATATTTGGATCGAATCTCGGGGACTATAAAATGAGTTTCAAAATGATTCAAGGGCTGTTCTCAGGCTCAAAGTTTAGCATTTTGAGTCTATTTTTAGAATCAAGTGTCGGTTTTACAAATGGAGATGTTTAGAATGGTCAAAATGGTTTCGTAAGTCAAGGTCGCTAAACTGTCCGGATTTTGTGATTCAAAGATGAGTCGGGCAGGGAACTTTAGAAGTAAAATCTTTTAATGGGCTCTTGGGAGGACTTTCTACATATAGTAAGTGAGTTCTCTGAGTAGTATCATAAAAATTTGATATGTTTAAGTATGGGAAAACGGCTTGGACATTCGGTATGTTCCGGCAGATTTTTATTAAAGACATAGAATAATAAAAATGAATATATAGGAGAGTGTAATAGTATCACTTGTATCGTTTTCTCTCGATTTTGTCGTGATTTTATGAGTCGAGTTTTATATTCTTATGTATGGGTTATTTCTCGAGTCTATTATTAATGAACGCACCTCATTTGATAGGTTGCGGTTCTCGTGTTTGAAAGGCATCATCTATCGTCGGCGATCGTCTTCAACTACTATAAGTACTAAGGTGAGTCTATAGCCTCGCTTTATACTAGTTATTAAATGATTTTAAACCCGCGAGGGGGAATACATGTTTTATAAACTTAGAACACAAGATTTTTATGGTATGCTTTGTCCCTCTATGAATGGACCCGTGGTTGCCTTTAAATTGCATTAAGTGATTGCCTTTGTTAAAACCTCAATTATGGACCGTTAATTAACCTATGATGGGTTAACCGCTAGTACAATTAATAGATCTATAGGGGAAGCCGCCCCGGTTCAGTTTTTGTGGACTTGTCATAGAAGCTTAGGCCCGACCTCCACACTGTTTGAGCATATTGTATTGAGAAGTCAGGTATACGGCAATGTACCAATAATCTGGAGGTAACCGACAATTAATAAATCTCTCGTCTTATTAGACTGATATGGGAGTGTCTAAGGGCTCGGTTCCATGAGCTTATTGCAATTTATGCTATATATAATTATCATTGTTGATGCAAATTATTATTTGATGCTTATAAGCATGCCACAAACTTATAATCTTTGCTTGTGTTCAAATTGATTTCATAAACCTATAGATTCACTCGGCATTTTTGCTGATTGTTTTACTCACATGTATTTCAGGTAATCATGAAGTGGAAGCTTGGAGGTCACGGGAATGAAGTTGTGCACTGCTTTTGTTGTTCAAACTCTTTGATTTATTTATCGTTCCATTTTTAAAACAAACCAATATGTTGTTTTAACTTATCTTTTGGTAACGATTACTTGGGACTACGCTACTCTGACAAATGTTTTAGGAACGATAAATCTAAAACGTCTCTTTTCGAGTCGTTCTTTATAAATTATGTGTTGTTGTATCATTGTTTAGCACCCAAAGATGTATTCCGCTGCGTGTAAATTTGGGGTGTTAAAGATTGGTACCAGAGCCATGAGTTATAGAGAACTAGGTCTTTTTCTAAAAACCTAAACTATAACTGTCGTTTTTATTTTTCAAAGAGTCGGTGCACATGATTTCGCGTGACTTCAGGTTCAAGCTACTTCTGGGATTACAACTTTAGTATACATTATTATGTATGCCTTATTGCTAAGTATTTCTAAATAAATACTATAATCCTTTATCGATATATATTTATGTCGTTAATCTTTTCGATAAAAGTTTATCATTTATTAATGATTAACTTAAATAAATACAATGAATTTTCAAGATCTTTCTGTATTCATTTTTGAACTATTTAAATTGCTTTTATTGCAAAAATTTTATATTATGACCTTACATAACTTCATCTACGCGCGTTACTTTCATTGTTTAACCCTTTGAGATATCTATATAGATATTCAAATCGTCTTCCGGCTATTTGTGCCTGGACGTCTTTTAACGTAATTTCTAGACCATTGTGTAGCTCAATGTGTCCTTGGAATAGACTAACCGCTATTTATTGACATTTATATGTATCGACTCCGAAGTGTATTGTTCACTTATATCTCGGTAACGTCATCGTTATTTTATAAATCATCGTCTAGATTATGGCGCTAGAATTGGTATACGATTTTACTTATATAAAATTGTATCATTTGTTTTTCATTAACCTTCTCGCTCCCGGAGTGTAGCATGTTAATGTTCCATTCTTTTCTTGCTATGTTTTGTGTTTTTGACAATCGTGGCACCAAGGAGATTTGCCTACATTGCATTTTGAAATCTAAATTACGAACGTCTTTCACCGTTTTGCTTCCTAAATTTTGTGTTGGATACCTTGAAGCATCTTTTGTCATTTATTATGCTATATTTTTATTTGATGCTCATTACGAGATTTATTTTTCGTTGTTGTAAAATCCACAAGACATGTGTGTATATATATATATATTTTTTGAGCCGTTAGGAAGTGTCGAAAAATATATTTAATGGAGGAACTGCAGGGGCAGTATAAACAAGTCACAACTTAAAAGTAAAACATGCGTTTTTAAAATAAAATAGTCAAACCTGCACAGAACTTGCAGGGGTATTTTGGTCATTTTACATTGGTTTTCAGGTCTCGGGTAAAACCAGAAAGTCGTCTAAAACGTCGTTTTGCATCAAAATGCTTTAGACTCCGAGTCTTGGAGATGTCGTTTATCGGGTCAATTAATCGGCTTATATTAAAAAGTTAAATCTGATAAAAAAAAAATTTCAGAACATGAGTTTTAAACGTTCTAAGCAGTTTTGATTTCATTTGAGATCGTAAAATTTTAACAAATATTATTTTACAACTACGAACACTAGTTGCATGTGAAAATGTTTAAAATAGAAACATTACAGGATTAGCAATTACCGGATAAATGGTGTAATTTGAAAATGAATAATATACTTTCTTAAAAGCATGTTGTCTCGAGTATCTTACATAGAATACACATATGGATTGATTTATTCTTTTTATATATATGACTCATTTGTCATTCGATGTTATTTTATTTTCGTTTTCTTCTAACCTTCCACTGACTTGGGTTGAGTTTTGAAGTTTTGTCTTCACATTCTTCGTCGATATTTTATCGCGTGTTTCATGGCGTTTCCGTCTAACCTTATAACCTTTTGACACCTTAACAACTTGTAACCATTTCATTGGTTTTCCTATAAGCTACTATTTGCAACTTTTTGCAAAACCTTTGGTTATTATATACTTCATCAAAATGTCACCTTATAATTTTAATTGACATTTTTATTACAATTATTTTCATAAATTGTTTTACTTTGATATTATGAAATAATTTTTATAACATTTCAATTATTGCTTAAAAATCTCGCCAATTACTTGTATCCTATAAATTTATAAACTATTTTTAAATTCCATTTTTACAAATGGCATGCTTTATATAAAGATAAGAAACGTAATACTTTTCGACGAAACGGAGCACTGCATTGCTAGCCCTAAACTATACATGGCCTGATCACCTATGTCTAATTTAGAAGGAGTCATGCTAGGCTGAATAGTAGTCACCTTAAAAATCTTGATAATAAAGAACTTTTTACTTGTATTTATGATAAAGATAAATAAAATGAAATAAAGTGAAAAGAAGTTTTGAAAACCTTCATATCTTATGCAAGTAGCGCAATTTCTATGCATCCGCATACGTTTTCTTACCTTTTCTTGAACGAATTACGCGCTTACGAATACGTTTTTACTCGACAATCGTTTTTCCACTTGTTACTTCATTTTGTCTTATAACTGATTTCTTTTGACCATTCGTCTAATTACTGACTGTTTATAAATGACTTGAAAGTCTCAATGTTTTATCCTTCCTTCTCGTCCAATCTTCTTTATGCGACTGGGTAGATCTTTGTAATGTCTCCGCACGTGAATAATGAATTATCACTAGAGTGATTTCCGTATATCCGGGATGACATCCGTCACTCTCGTTTGTCTCGAAATCCACTCTTGTGAACCGTGCTTTGACTTCTCTCTTTAAACACTAACATCGTTCATTTGGTTTGTTTTAATTACAAGTGATTATTAGGAATTTTCTTTGATTAAAATTTTTGTATGGATCTTATTTCCGATCATGTATCGACCACCGCTAAGTTAACGAGCTGATGTTGGTGAACCACCGACCGCACTAACAAAATTGACAACTTGTTTAATCTATTATTCCTTATCGTCTTACCATCGACGCCTTTATTTTATTATTCTCTTTAAGAATTCATACGACATCTGCTTCGTCATCTTTTGTACCGCTGATTTCGTACTAATTTTTGACCATTATTTCCATTCGTATTCGTTTGTTATCTTGTCACATTTTGAAACCCGAATATATCCCATATTTATTTTGAAATAATAAACACCTTTATGTATTTCTACAAAGTATTATAAAACTTTTAAGGAACTTTTATACATATTCCAATGATTTTCAATTATCGAAATAACCATTACAAGAAAAAGGTCAAATTTATACATCATATTTTGTATAACTAAAACTAATGTTAAAAATAAAATTATGTTCTACCTTTTGAACTAATTGACTTATCATACTTTATTTTTAATGTAATGAAATTACCGGTTTAATTTATATTCCTAACAATGATTTAATTTGGAAATTATATTTTCTAAATCGTAACCATCAATATGAGTATAATTAATAAATTTACGTCATTCTTTCAAAGTTTCTTAAGACGACCAAATAAATTTTGAAACTATTTTACTTCTATTTTTGATGTATCATCTTTATCAAGAAAGTACATCAACTGAGTTTTAAGGTAATACCAAATCCGGGACGGATAATTGTGACTAACTTTATTTTAATGTTAATATTTAATTCATTCTTCGCTCTCATTTTTCTAGTATTGCGAATTATTATGTTTTACGGTTACGTGATTCGAGATCCCTCGCCAATCGTCAACCTTAAATCATTTTACCACATCTTGCCCGTTTATGCGTTTATTGAATTTATTTTTTATCTCGTTTTGTTCCTCGTATTGAAGATCACTATTTTATTCTGAGTTTGAAATGAATCTCGGGAAGCAGTGTATAAGAAGAAATGATAAGTGTCACCAGGATTTATGCGTGTACTTGTGGAATGATTGAGGACCGAATCTCCTAATAAATGGAGTTAATAAATTCGTTACGACCTCGAGGAGTATGTTGAAGCCGACACCGCAAGTGGAAAGACTCTGGAGATCAAGTGGTTATTATCAAGGGTTCGTTCAAGGTTTTCTCGATGATTAACGGTGGAGATCTATAATCGATGTTTATGTTCGACCTTTTTTTTTATGTACTTATATGGTGTGTGATCTAGTCAAATGATCTTAAGTTGTGAGAACTTGAGACGGCATCATCCGATGACGTCCGATCATGTAGAACACATATTATGTAATATCTTTTTGACTTTCAACAATGATGTTTATTGAGTCTTTGAATGCGCGTTGGCGAAAGTGAGATGGTGTCTTTGTATTATCTTTTGAGTAGGGACCCGCGTGTGAGCACCCTCCGATGACGAAAATGTTTTCTTGTTAGTTCTTTTTGATGTGTGTCCATGGCTATCCGGCCGATGGATATCCTTTAAATTACAACCTTCCTTTTTACTGGACTTACCCGAAAATCCTGTCATCTATTCTTGTCGTCAAATTAGCTTCGTGTGATTCATAAAATTTTCATGTGTCGAGCTTGACGGGTGACTTGTGGATAAGGACTTATTTATTCCTTTTTGGTGAGATACAACTTGACGACAAGTTGCGTTTTGTAAAAGAACCAATGGATATCGTGGATCGAGATTCACGTGGGAACGTTAAGACTTCTTTATAAGGAATGCCGTCATCCTTCCGGGTAGTGATCAACTCGTGTATGAGGTGAGTTGAGCACCGGGACGTCGCTCCCTTAAGGTGGCGAGGATGTAAAACCCGTAAAAATAAGGTCATAATTTAATTCTACTTTCAATTATTTTGAAGTATTTTATAACGTTAAATATTATTATGTTTAACGGTTTAAGTTGAAACCGATATTAAATTATTATATTTTAATATTTTGACGAGTAACGAAGACTACTAGTGATCGCGATACCGACGGATGCCTAAAATTTTATATTTTATTATCAATCGTTTCGATATTTAATATTTTCGACGATATCGTTTTAATTACGTATCGAGTCGTTATATTATTATTTTTCGTGTGGGTTTAAACTTTTAAGTATTTTTACGAAACCCGAGTCCCATAAATATTTGTAAAATTTACTAATAGTCATTTCCCGCTTTTTAACTTAAAAGCTACATTTTAGTCCAAAACTATCCAATATTTACAAGTTACACCCTACCTACACTATATAAAGTTTTTCCACTAAAACTTTCTCATTTATCTTACTAAAAAAATCACACAAATCCTCTCCCCTCCTCCTTGTACAAACCTTCCAACACCATCACCTAAAACCATCATCAACATTTTTTAAAGCCAAATTCAAGAGAAACCAAGCAAAGTCCCTATCCTAAAATCATCTTGTGAGTATTTTGGTACCATTTTTATAAACATGCAACCATATTAATTTTTCAAGAAAAGTTGGTGATGTTTGATCCAAATTTGTTGTATGCATGTGTTAGTATTGATGATCAAGAGATTTTCATGTTATGTTTTTGTTAAAAAGTTGATTTTTAATTTTTGGATTTTTGATTTTGATGATGATACAAGTGTTAGGAATGGTTTATGATGATATTAGGGGCTTAGGTTGATGACAAAAGTTGTTGGAATTGATCAAAAACATGATTTTGTAAGAGATTTTAATAGTTAATTTTGGGCAGTAGGTTTGAGGTCATTTTCGGAAATCTTAAGTCTGAATATAGGTTGTTATTATGGGATTATGTCGTAGAGAATTTCGTTAGCTTCGATTTGATATAAAGTAGGCCTTCCAACTCCAAACGAGGTGGAAGATACACTAGTTTGATTTTCGTGTACCGGGAGACGAGTGTCGACACAATCCGAAAATTGTTGTCGATATTTGGATCGAATCTCGGGGACTATAAAATGAGTTTCAAAATGATTCAAGGGCTGTTCTCAGGCTCAAAGTTTAGCATTTTGAGTCTATTTTTAGAATCAAGTGTCGGTTTTACAAATGGAGATGTTTAGAATGGTCAAAATGGTTTCGTAAGTCAAGGTCGCTAAACTGTCCGGATTTTGTGATTCAAAGATGAGTCGGGCAGGGAACTTTAGAAGTAAAATCTTTTAATGGGCTCTTGGGAGGACTTTCTACATATAGTAAGTGAGTTCTCTGAGTAGTATCATAAAAAATTTGATATGTTTAAGTATGGGAAAACGGCTTGGACATTCGGTATGTTCCGACAGATTTTTATTAAAGACATAGAATAATAAAAATGAATATATAGGAGAGTGTAATAGTATCACTTGTATCGTTTTCTCTCGATTTTGTCGTGATTTTATGAGTCGAGTTTTATATTCTTATGTATGGGTTATTTCTCGAGTCTATTATTAATGAACGCACCTCATTTGATAGGTTGCGGTTCTCGTGTTTGAAAGGCATCATCTATCGTCGGCGATCGTCTTCAACTACTATAAGTACTAAGGTGAGTCTATAGCCTCGCTTTATACTAGTTATTAAATGATTTTAAACCCGCGAGGGGGAATACATGTTTTATAAACTTAGAACACAAGATTTTTATGGTATGCTTTGTCCCTCTATGAATGGACCCGTGGTTGCCTTTAAATTGCATTAAGTGATTGCCTTTGTTAAAACCTCAATTATGGACCGTTAATTAACCTATGATGGGTTAACCGCTAGTACAATTAATAGATCTATAGGGGAAGCCGCCCCGGTTTAGTTTTTGTGGACTTGTCATAGAAGCTTAGGCCCGACCTCCACACTGTTTGAGCATATTGTATTGAGAAGTCAGGTATACGGCAATGTACCAATAATCTGGAGGTAACCGACAATTAATAAATCTCTCGTCTTATTAGACTGATATGGGAGTGTCTAAGGGCTCGGTTCCATGAGCTTATTGCAATTTATGCTATATATAATTATCATTGTTGATGCAAATTATTATTTGATGCTTATAAGCATGCCACAAACTTATAATCTTTGCTTGTGTTCAAATTGATTTCATAAACCTATAGATTCACTCGGCATTTTTGCTGATTGTTTTACTCACATGTATTTCAGGTAATCATGAAGTGGAAGCTTGGAGGTCACGGGAATGAAGTTGTGCACTGCTTTTGTTGTTCAAACTCTTTGATTTATTTATCGTTCCATTTTTAAAACAAACCAATATGTTGTTTTAACTTATCTTTTGGTAACGATTACTTGGGACTACGCTACTCTGACAAATGTTTTAGGAACGATAAATCTAAAACGTCTCTTTTCGAGTCGTTCTTTATAAATTATGTGTTGTTGTATCATTGTTTAGCACCCAAAGATATATTCCGCTGCGTGTAAATTTGGGGTGTTAAAAATGACAACATCGGTGCAGAACACAACCTACCCTTCAGTATTCAGGATACAACTTCCCCATCTTGATAAGGATCAGATCTCGAAACTCACAATTTAGATGTATAAGTGGGACTCACACATCCAATTCTTCTTAGTCAGCTTAATCAATGGTTTAACAATAAGTGAAAACCTTTCGATAACCCTCTGATTATTCCCAGCTTAGACCAAGTAATTAACAGATTTCTGTCAGCGTCGTTGGTACCGACCAATCCTTAATCATTTCAATCTTAGCAAGATCTTCACGAATACCTTTGTTGTCAATCAACTGCCTTAGAAAACGCAAATATTTCAACCAACATTCACACATGAAACTTTACATACAATTTCTCCTTTTCCAACCATCCCAAAAATTATCCTCATATGCTACTTATGTTCCTCCTTTCCTCTTGGAATAACAGTGAATATCGTCAATAGATATAATGACTAACTCATCCTAGCACATATTACACACAAGATTCACCCAGTCCACGAATATGGCAGACGCGTTCGTTAACTCCAAAAACATCACTTGCTACTTAAAGTACCCACATCAAGTACGAAAAACAACTATAGAAACATCTTCCTCCATAACTCTCAGTTAATGATAACCATGTCTCAAAGCGATCTTTGAGTACACACTGGATCCAGACAAGTTGCAAGGATCAAACAAATCATCAATCTTCGGTAATGGATACTGATTCTTGAATGTCAATTTGTTAAGCTCATGATAGTCGATACACATTCGAAGCAATCCATCCTTCTTGACAAAAGATACACGCTATCATCACTGTAACGAAACTTAATCTAATACATCCCCCTTATCCATCACTTCTCACAGTTGACCGAATAACTCATTCCACTCTGACGGTGCCAAATGATAAGGCATACAAATACTACTCAACAAAACGCAGAAGCACTACACAACGAAACGCACAAGCACTACAGCTATCGCTTAAAACACTCAATCAAAACGAATCCCTCTTCACAAGACGGCAGCAACTTTGCAAAACTTTTGGAAAACCTCAGAATACTCTCGAATCATTTACAGATCTCTTAATAAGTGTGAAAACACTTATCCTTTTACCACTTTATTATAATAATAACCAAGCCAAAATGTGTATTTTATGTCGTAAATGTCAGAATTATGCGTGGTTTGTGTTTTTGTTGTGATTTAGGATCAAAATGTGAAAAGGGAAGAAAACACGGGCTTTCACGAGCTTTTATCAAAGAAAAAGACAAAAGACGAAGTCAAAAGATCAAGAGTGCAAAAAGAACGGAAGTCCAAGGCCTATTCTGAAGATTTATCGAAGAAAAAGTCTAAAGACGGAAGTTTAATGAAGTCGAAGAACTCAAGTCTAATAAATGAAGAAAATATAAGACAAGTTCAATTTATCCATCGACAAATCCCGAGACGACGTCGAGAAAGAAAGAGAATTTAAATCGAGTCGAGACAAGAAGAAAGAAAGAAGAAAGCATCAACACTCCTCCTCTCCTCCTATATAAACCCTCCTAATATGTCATTAGGAGGTGTTAGTCATTTTAGAGTAGATAGATTAGTTTTAGGAGTAGGAGTAGTGTAATTTACTTTCTCTCTCTAGCTTTTCTTAAATGTTTTATGCTTTTTCATTAATCTTGTAATTTGAATCTTTAATCATCTTAATTTCAAGCTTTTTCAATTAATCATTCTTATTCTACCTTTCTTGTTTTGCTTAATCTTTATGCTTATTTGCTTATTGTCATGCTTATTTGATTGTTCCTTATGTTTTTATGTGTTTGATTGTCTTAGCTTATTGTTCTTATAGCTTTTTATTGCTTTTCTTAATTTTAATTAGGTGTTTTTAAAAGTTATTTTATAAAAAGTTGATTTTAAATATTTTGATTATTTAGTGTTTTTAAAAGTTTTTAAATTTTGGCTTATTTGCTTTTTCTTAAACTTGATTTGGTTAAACTTTTAGATAAGTGATTATTTGGTTTTAGCTTATTTTTAGTTTTGCTTATTTTTTATCTAATCCGGAATATTGCCTAAACCCTTTTTTCCCGAACTGGGTCTTGCACCATTTTCCCGAATTGAGTATAAACACAAAATTCCGAATTAAGTGTGTATCACCTTTCCCGAATTACGCGCATGATTGGTTTCCCGAATTAGGTGTCGAAGCTTCATTCCGAACTAGGTCAAAATTGCATTCCGAACTATGTCACAGATCTAGATTCCGAACTACATTTAAAACATGGATTCCAAACAGTAGAATTGACCTACATGCCTAGTTGCTTACTTATACTTTTCCCCGCCATTTTTGAGGTGCTAGGTTGCTTGCTTAAGCAGGCTGCTTGGTTGCTTGTTTTTTATTTAATATTGTTCCGTAATCGTTTAGTTTAATCTGAAAGTTGTTTCGATTTTTATTATGAAAGTCACGTATTTTTAGTTATATTTTTCGTCTAATTTTAGTATTAGTACTTTTTCGAAAAGTTAAGTTTTATCTTTTATTTAGTACCCGCTTTAATTTTTGTCTCGTTTAGTTTTAAAGTAGCCACTTAGTTTTATTTTCTCCTTTTTCATTAAGTAAATTTTATTTTCAAGTCGAAAGTTAATTTCCTCTTTTAGTTTTATTTTTATTAATTGTTTTGTTTTAATTTACGTTTTATTATTTGTTTTGCTCCTTTATTATTAGTTATTTGTTTTTGGCTTATTTTAAATAATTTTCGCATTTACTTTTTAATTAGTTATAGACAACGACAACCTTTTATTTTGTTCACCAAGAACGACTGAGTCACACTTTTAACCGGTAATCAATTCGATTAGACATCGAGAACAACGAACTTTTTTACATACAAATCATAATATTGAATGGCGCCGCTGCCGGCTCTTTTCGTGAAAATTAACGGTTTTTTGTGAGAGACGCGTTGGATTTTTGGATCCGTTCACTCGTGAACGTTATTTTTCTTGCTCAAAAATTTTCAAAAATCCATAAAAATTAAAAATTTCAAAAAAAATCATAAAGAGCATTTCTTTTCAAAAGTTTTGCACCAAAAATATTCCTCTTACTTATCTATTGTGTTTAATGGACTCGTTTGTTGATTGTGTAGGGTGTGGAAGACCATCTTCTGGTAGTCAAACCTGTTAATGGTGTTCATGCGAACGGTGTGGAATGGATATCCCTAGTTACGAATTTGACCGTTGTCTATCGTGCAATTCGATCAATTCATACTTCAATTCATCCTTCCCTTCTAATGACACTATTTCACCCTCTCCCATATATGACGATCCATATCCACAAAATGCACCGGGTTTTTCTCAATACCCATGTTGCAACAATTGTGGGGACCTTAACGATACCTTTTTTTGTCAACCGATGAATTATTATCAGCCAAATCCGTGTTTTAATTCGTTTCAACCGATGATTTATGATGAGCCACATCCGTGCTATTATTCTGGTTTTCAAAATTTTGAGCCCCCACAATACACCCTCGATCATCAACCTTCTTTGAATCCGAACGACGAAAGACAAGCCCTTATTTTGAAACTTCAAGAAGTCGTAGTTCAACTAAAAGAAGCATGGGAGAAGGAAAAGCGACAGCAACAAGAGCAAGTATCTAATCTTAGTGATTATACTCCTCATCTTGTGCGTCCCTTTTATTATGATGATGACGATGAGACTACTATTTCTTCCCGAGATCTTGTTGCTCAAAATCCTAGTGCAATTGTCATTCCTTCTCTTGATCTCCCAAATGCGTCTAAGGATTGTTATACATCGAGTGAGATTAGTGAATTTGGTCTCGACAACTTATTTGAAGAGGTTTATGATGTACCGAATTTTGCTGAGCTTACGGACGAGGTCGCTCTTAATGATGATTTTTCTCCATGCTATGAGAATTTCACCTTTAAAATCTCTCAATCTCCTCCGGGAGACGAGGGCGATGTTGATTTATTCTCTTTGACATACGAGAAGTTCACCACTGAACTTGGTCTTGTAGATGAGGTGGAAGACGTTATTCTTCCTACAAATTACGTAAAGTTCATCTTCTTATTGCTCAAATTGAAGCGTTGAATTTTGCTCCTATTTCTAAGTCTTTACCTCCGACTATTACTCCCGTTGAGAATAATGACACATTTATGGAAGAAATCGACATTCACTCAATACCTCCGGGTATTGATGATGATGACACGGAGGAGGATATTCTTTTTGATACTTTATTACCTAAAGCTATTGTCCCAAGTCCCCCTCTCGAGCACCTCTTATCCCATACTTTGGAGACCATTACTGAGGATGAGTGCTTTGACCCGGGCGGTGACATTGACCATTCCATGATTAACACCTTTACGGCTTTGCCGTTCAGTGATACTCATATATATTTTGGGGATGACATTTTGATTCCTTTACCCACCCCACCTCCCGTGGATCACGACCTCACATACTTTTCGTATGTTGAGAGGACTTTTCTACCCTTCAAGACTTATCCTCCGGCCTCTCCCTTATTAATGTCCTCCGGGAACGAGGACAAGGTCTTTAATCCCGGTATTACATTTGAGGCTTCCCCATGGACCATTTAATTCGAGGACGAGTCAGGCTCGTGACTCGGTGAACAAAAACAAGCGCTTCTCGGGAGGCAACCCGATTATCTATCTATCTTTATCTATTTTCATAATAAGTGTAGGGGGAGCCCCGTAGGTGTTTGTTGTTTTCTTTCTTATGTTGTGCAGGGATTAAAGCTTCAAATAGAACTTTTGATGACAATTTGACGACCCGTGATCCCGTGTACCCGTCTTCCCGGTTCTATCCTAAACTGTCGTGATTCAATATTTCATATCTTATATGTTCACATTGAAATCACTATAGTTGTCCTTTCCTTAGCAAGATTTAACCAAAGTGCACAATGTCCTAAGTGTAGGGGAGTTTACTCCCACATGCTTAAACATTGAGGACAATGTTTATATCAAGTGTAGGGGGACTTCTATCGAAGTTAAGTGGGCTTTTCTATTAATTTGTCCTCATTTTAACCGAAAATTTTGATTTTTCGACATTTTTCAAAATTTTTAATCTATTTTGGCATAGTTGTATAGTAGTATTTTCCTTTGCTATCGTTATTTACTTTCTTTGCTAGAATAAATTTTGAATAAAGTGGTTTTAATTTTTCAAAGTCATGAATCTTTTGACTCAACCCGAGTTTACTTATCTAAGTTTACTCTAGCTAGTATCCTTAACGTGTTTAAGTCAAGTTTTGCTAGGCTTTAATACAGGGAACTTTAAAACACGAAAGTCTTAACTCTTACGGGTTAAGAACAAGAACTTTTTGCAAGTTCCTATAATTGATCCTAGAAAGTCGTTTATCAAGGGAACTTTAAAATGCGAATTCTAAACTTGAAAGAGTCTAAGAATTTGCAAGATCCTATAGATGACTTGAAAACCCAAAACTTTGATTTAATTGGCTAAGCATCCACGAGTCTCATTCCTTGAGATTTAAAATTGTAGAGAACGAGAGATGATAGAGTCAATTATAAGTTCGGTATTGTTTCATGAATTTATGTGAGTTGATTATGAGCTTTTTCTCCCATCGCTTGCTAATAAATTTAATTGCAATAAATAAGGTTGTACGATTTGAAAAGTTACTTAGCATATAGCACAATATTGTTTAAAAGTTGCTCGGTATTAATTAGAGTTGATGGCCAAGGCATAACTTATTGAAGCAGGATGCGAAGATTGGCGAGTCCGAAAAGGCCCTAACAAGGCATGAGGGCTACATTTTGTTGCTAAAGATCCCAAGTGATGTGAAGAATCATTTATCAAAAATCAATATGAAGGATCGAGACACACGGCGAAAAGCAAAGACTCCCGTAAAGATCATGGAGAAATCTATCCAAAAAGACCCTAACAAGGTATGAGGATAAACAGATCCAAGTCCTAAAAGAGGCGGATCGTTGTATATCGAATCCAAAATAAAGATTGAAGAAAAATGAAGAAGTCGTGGTCTAAGTATGAAGAATCTCTCAAAAATTCAAGTGAAGAAATTCCTATTATGAAGAGAAGACCATTATTTCATGAACGTCCCTCAAGATTTGAAGAATAAAGTCAATGCCATATATCGGTCCGAGAAAGGTCTCAAATCGTGTAGCGAGTTATGCCAAGATATGAACTTTATGAGGTCCCAAGAAGCAGTTTTAAAAGATTTTGTCCTTTATCTAACTATTGATTAAATCGTCCTACTTTATTTTCAGCCTAAATAACTATCGAAATAAGCCAACAATGCATCCTCGTGATCATTCAAGACAACAATAAAATATAAGAGATACACCTAGGAATAAGGGAGTCTAAGTGAATAATTGGGCCACATGAGTTTGTGTTAGTTTGCTAACTTATAATAACAATGATCTCGTTTTTAAGCTTGGTTTGAGGAACGTGAAACTTGAGGGTGATAAACATTCATGACATTCCAAAACCCTAAGGTAAGTCTTTGATCTTTTTACTTGTTTTTATTCCTTTAAATATTTTGTAATTTTCTATCTCTTTTAGTTTCCCTAATGTCTTATGTTGAATAAAGGCCAAGGTAGGTTAATTATGATGCAAATGTAAATCTTGCTTTGTAACTAATGCATTGCATGAGGGCATTGCAATGGTCAAGTGTAGGGGATTTAATAAGTGTGAAAACACTTATCCTTTTACCACTTAATTATAATAATAACCAAGCCAAAACGTGTATTTTATGTCGTAAATGTCGGAATTATGTGTGGTTTGTGTTTTTGTTGTGATTTAGGATCAAAATGTGAAAAGGGAAGAAAACCCGGGCTTTCACGGGCTTTTTCCAAAGAAAAAGACAAAAGACGAAGTCAAAAGATCAAGAGTGCAAAAGGAACGGAAGTCCAAGACCTGATCTGAAGATTTATCGAAGAAAAAGTCTAAAGACGAAAGTTTAATGAAGTCGAAGAACTCAAGTCTAATAAAATAAAGAAAATATAAGACAAGTTCAATTTATCCATCGACAAATCCCAAGACGACGTCGAGAAAGAAAAAAATTTTAAATCGAGTCGAGACAAGAAGAAAGAAAGAAGAAAGCATCAACACTCCTCCTCTCCTCCTATATAAACCCTCCTAATATGTCATTAGGAGGTGTTAGTTATTTTAGAGTAGATAGATTAGTTTTAGGAGTAGGAATAGTGTAATTTACTTTCTCTCTCTAGCTTTTCTTAAGTGTTTTATTCTTTTTCATTAATCTTGTCATTTGAATCTTTAATCATCTTAATTTCAAGCTTTTTCAATTAATCATTCTCATTCTATCTTTCTTGTTTTGATTAATCTTTATGCTTATTTGCTTATTGTCATGCTTATTTGATTGTTCCTTATGTTTTTATGTGTTTGATTGTCTTAGCTTATTGTTCTTATAGCTTTTTTATTGCTTTTATTAATTTTAATTAAGTGTTTTTAAAAGTTATTTTATAAAAAGTTGAGTTTAAATATTTTGATTATTTAGTGTTTTTAAAAGTTTTTAAATTTTAGCTTATTTGTTTTTTCTTAAACTTGATTTGGTTAGACTTTTAGATAAGTGCTTATTTGGTTTTAGCTTATTTTTAGTTTTGCTTATTTTTTATCTAATCCGGAATATTGCCTAAACCCTTTTTTCCCGAACTGGGTCTTGCACCATTTTCCCGAATTGAGTATAAACACAAAATTCCGAATTAAGTGTGTATCACCTTTCCCGAATTACGTGCATGATTGGTTTCCCGAATTAGGTGTCGAAGCTTCATTCCGAACTAGGTCAAAATTGCATTCCGAACTATGTCGCAGATCTAGATTTCGAACTACATTTAAAACATGGATTCCGAACGGTAAATAGAATTGACCTACATGCCTAGTTGCTTGCCTATACTTTTCCCGCCATTTTTGAGGTGCTAGGTTGCTTGCTTAAGCAGGCTGCTTGGTTGCTTGTTTATTATTTAATATTGTTCCGTAATCGTTTAGTTTAATCTGAAAGTTGTTCTGATTTTTATTTTGAAAGTCAGGTATTTTTAGTTATATTTTTCGTCTAATTTTAGTATTACTACTTTTTCGAAAAGTTAAAGTTTTATCTTTTATTTAGTACCCCGCTTTAGTTTTTGTCTCGTTTAGTTTTAAAGTAGCCACTTAGTTTTATTTTCTCCTTTTTCATTAAGTAAATTTTATTTTCAAGTCGAAAGTTAATTTCCTCTTTTAGTTTTATATTTATTAATTGTTTTGTTTTAATTTACGTTTTATTATTTGTTTTGCTCCTTTATTATTAGTTATTTGTTTTTGGCTTATTTTAAATACTTCTCGCATTTACTTTTTAATTAGTTATAGACAACGACAACCTTTTATTTTATTCACCAAGAACGACTGAGTCACACTTTTAACCGGTAATCTATTCGATTAGACGTCGAGAACAACGAACTTTTTTACATACAAAATCATAATATTATCTCTCAACTTCTTCTCAACTACCCTATTACTAATTATCTGAGCCAGAAATACATCACATCCCGCTTCCACATACTTCCTCATCTCCAAACAAGATACTTTTTCAAATGGAAAGTTCACTCATCACCTTTCACAGTCAACACTCAGCTTAACAGCAAAATCTAAACCAGCAGCTATCAATTTATAGTGAAGATTAGTTCAATCTTAAGCATTAGCACTACGCACCACTAACCAATTCATACCAATAATCTACATCCAAGGATTCCAACTTTTTGAGTATCAAGTCGATACTAAACACCTACTTTCCTAAATTCAAGGAACACACTCTTAGTATAGAACTAATACTAGCAACCTTTCCATCGGTTAACTCCACATCATAGTTAATTGTCAATCTTATTAATTCTCCATTGATAAAACAACTAAACCTTTACATTTCTACAGTTTCTACCCGATTTGGAATCAAACAACATACTAACATAAAGATCACCAAATAAGAATATACCATTTACAATATTCAGACCCTAAGGGTTTGTCAGCATCATTCAAGCGTAAACTGGAGCGGCAACATTCCTATCTTGTCAATTTCCTTTCCTTGGACAATTCCTTTGTTTGTGTCCCTTCTCACCACGGCTAAAAACATATCACAACTCCAGAGGTACTAATTTCAATAACTAATCCTCTTATCCTACACTTCGCAGCTTTATGACCAGGTTGTCCTAAATCTAGTCGTAAATGTGGAAACTTACCTACATGGTATAGAGTACAGCAAACACACTTGAGATTTATCTTGTCACTTCTAGACACAGTGGCATCACGAATCCAATCATTCCTTCCATGGTTTAAATACTGATTTCGGTTCTGTCTTTGATTATTGTTATTACGGTAATCCTCACAATTCTGACCTTGATTCTGGTTGGACTGAGTAGATTCCCACTTTCTCTTATTGTTTTCAACAATACTATCTTTCCTATCCTGCACTTTCACATCCATTAAATCATGCGCCATCTGAACAGCTTCATCGAAAGATTTAGGTCTTGAAGAAATAATCTCATCCTTGATATCCCCAGACAATCCTCTAATGTTTTGCTTCCTTTTCTTACAGTCATTCACAAAAGTATCAGGACATAGCAAATATAGCTCAGAAAATTTCCCAGTAAGCAGTAATAACATCGTTCCTTAGCACTAATTATCTCAATTCAGATACCAACTGTCCTAGTTCCCACTCAGGACAAAACCTAGCAGTTAATAGTCCTCTCATCCCGGTCCATGTCTTACCATTAGCCACAACCAATCCTAAAGTAGTCACTTGGTTATTCCACCATCTTAGTGCACAATTCTGAAATATAGCAGCAGCAAATCTCACCTTATTAATTTCTGAACACCCAATAATCTCAAAAGTACTCTCTATCTTATCAATCCAACTATGAAATTCTAATGCACCACTAATACCACAAAACTGCGCAAAACCACACTTCCAAAAACTAACATAAGTACATTCTTTCGAACTTGCAGAACAGCAGCAACACTACCATCTGGATCAGCAGCATCATCATTATTCTGAACAGCATCAACATTATTGTCAGCAACATCATCATTATTCTCCAGCACAACTATCCCCAGCATCTTAATTCCTTTCAGCATGATCAGCTTCAAGTGCTCTAGCAATAACTTGTTCGATCATAGTGTTCACAGTAGCAGTCGTTAGTTTTGGAGACATATTTCAAGAAACTTAGTCACGTAGCGATCTACTAATGACAGAAATATGCTTCCCTTACTCCTTCTTCCATCATCACAGAAGAAAGAAATATGATAAGTATACATATCAAGATAAAAGAAGGAATTCTTTATCAGGATTTCTCATGGATACTACATGTACGAACAACACAAGCTACAATGGTTCATCAACCAAAACTCAAAAGAGTTAATAAAGGCACATCATAGATCATGGGGGTAATTTAGATTGCGTTGAGGATTCAACAAGATAGTGGCAGTGTCTGTCACAACAATCATCTACCGAACAAACTTAAAAGATAATAAGTTCCATCACAATGCTACGACATAGGGTTTAAATAAGTTCGATCACAAAAAGAAAATAAGATACAAAGAAATCGATTACGCGGTTAGTTCCTTAGACACCTGCTCCTCATCCTCCTTAATATTGTTGTCAGCTTCATCACACTCATCTATTTCTCTTTTCGGCACTTCAAAATCGAATTCCTAACATGATGGCAGCTCACTCTCCAAATTCAAATACTCACTCATACATGGCAGATTAATCACAAGGCAAATCTCAGTACGACTTTCAACATTCCTAAACTTCCAAGCTTGACTCAGAATTGATCTCACATGAGGCTCCCACTCACTCATCCTTTCAAAACTTACCTACTTCTCTTTAAACCTTTCAATTCAAACACACAAATTCATCACAATCGACCCAAGACTAGCAATCTCATCCATCTTCCAAGTCCTAACAAACTCAATTCTCCACATACCAATTTCAACCTTTAAAACAACTTTTCTTTCACATCAACCTTCTAATCACACCAATTTCAACCACATATCTATCATACATTAGCTAATCAAACATCCTTATACCTGATACAAGTGGCAAGAAATCAGTTGTAAAATCGTGCAACATCTGGTCTACCGTGCTAGACCCTCGGGTGTATATAAGGTCATTATTTAAAATTATATACATATGCATTACCTAAAGAAAATTACGATAACAAGTACTCAACGTACTTTCAACAACATCAATACATCATCAATACATCATCATAGTATTTACTTAATAAATACTCTAAAAATCATTTCAGTTTTAGGGGATACATCAAACAATAAAACAATACAAAACAAATAATCTTACCGGAGCCTTGCGGAGAAGTTGCATGCTTTTGTAAAATATTTTCGACACCAAAGTTATAGTTTAGGACATTTTTCAAAAATCGACCTAATTCGCTATAACTAAAAAGCTCTGATTACCAATCTTTAACACTCCCAAATTACATTGCGCAGCGGAAATACACATTTGGGTGCTAAATACAAACATCGTTATACAAGACACTTTGAACAATCTCAAAATGATACATTTGAAATATAAAAAGATATAATTTAACCATTGTCTAAAACTTTCGATCCCAAGTAAAGCAATTTTAAAAATATCAGAGTAACATTTAGGTCCCCCAAAGATTTTATCAATTCAACAAACAATTTACCAAAGTACATGACCGTACATTATTATTTTTATAACAAAAGGGAAAGAAATCTGTTTTAGACCAATCACCACAAAAGCAATCCGTAATCCTTCTTCAACAAGCTCCATCAGCAATCCACTTCAACACCTGAAATACATGCTTAAAATCATCAACACAACGGTTGAGCAAGTCTATAGGTTTTCCAAATCATCATTTGAACACAAGAGAAAAATCAATCAAGATCATTTAATAGAATTGTCGTGCACACAATCTATTTATCAGGTATTCTGGCATATAGCAATAGCTATAGAATTGTATTAAGCTCATGACACCGACCCCTTAACTTAGTCACCCACGCCTAAAGCGGCATGACTAGATGAATTCCAGTGCCCCTACTCGGGTATCAATTGCAAGTATACCACATTCTCATTCTCGTAAAATTATCCTTCCCAGAGGTTACTCAGCGTAAAGCCCTGGTCTTAGATAGGATCGTCAGCCCAATAGTACTATTATTAGAATAAGCGGCTATTCCCAACTCACAACATCAAGTCAGAAGATAGTTAACGGCTCATGAATTTAGGGACTTTTACAATTTAGGTACTTATACAATTCAGGTCAACAAAGGCAACATTCGGGTCCAAACAATCAATCATGACTTGTGTTCATTTTACTTTCAAATAGCATGTATCCCCCTCGCGGGTTTTAAAATCATTCAAAACAATTACAAAAGCGAGACTATAGACTCACCTTGAGTAATAGCAGTAGCAAGACGATCTTCGACGATAGTTGATGCCCGATAAACACAAAAACCGCAACCTATCAAATAAGGCGCGTTCATTAATAATAAACTCGAGTAAAATCTAGACTTAATAACATCAAACTCAAAATCATGAAATCACGACAACCCCGAAAGAAAACAATACAATTGATACCATTACTTCCTTCTATATGTTCACTCTATTAGTTTATTCTTTCGATAAAAATTTGTCGGTACATACAAAATGTACGAGCTCTTTTACCCCACTTAAACACATCAAATACTTATGATACTAATCAGAGATGTCACTTACTATATATAGAAAGACCTGTTAAAAGCCCATCAAAAGATTTTACTTTAAAAGTTCCCTACCCGACACATCTTTGAACTATAAAACCGGACTGTTTTACGTCACCGACTCGTACAACCATTTTGGCCATTCTAAAAAATATCGTTTACAAATCCGACACTTGGGTTTGAAAATAGACTCACGACCCTTAGTTTAGAACCAAACATCAGACCTTGACCATTTTTACAACTCATTCTATAGTCCCCGAGATTCGATCTAAATATCGACAACAACTTCATATTGTGTTGATACTCGTCTCCCGATACATGAATAATCAGAACATCATAACTTCGCGCTCGTTTGGAGCTAGAAGCTATACCTTATATCAAATCAAAGCTAAAAGAATTCTATAAAACGTTATGCAACTAGTTTAACCATTTTCAAACAGTAAGGTACCCAAAATTAGTCTTGAACCTACTGATCTAAAACACCACTTTAAAAATCATGTTAAATCAATTTTTCAACCAATTTTAATCAATTTCAAACTTCTAATATCACCCTAATATCATCACAAACATATCATCTAACCCATAACACCCTTGAATAATTATTCAAAATTTTACCCACTCTAAAATCCATACATGCAATAATTAAATTATATATAACATCACTAACAACAATATACAATCATAAAAATAGATCAAACCTTCATGGATCATCAAAAATTTTGAAAGTTCTTGCATGTGTGTAAAAATTACACCAAAATGATCTCCTTGAAATTTCCTAGATGGGATATGTTTTAGTTTTACTTGATTCAAAGTAAAAATTGAAAAAACAAGTCCATATGCAGTAAGTAAAGTGGTTTAGAACTAGAATGCACAAGTTTAGACTTAAAAGAGACTTTGTGCTGCTTGCCTTTAAGGCATGAAACACAAGAGTGGTCATTGTCGAAAGACTTTTCAGGTAAACCATCAACTAAACCATGTCTCACGAGTCTATTTATGTTCTTAAAATTTATATGTCCTAACCTTTTGTGCCAAAGATTACTCTCATCAACTGAAGCCTTAGCATATATACATGACAAATTATTATTGATCTTAATTCCATTAAGATTCACATTATAAATGTCCTCATGCCTAGGTGTTCTATAATTAATGAATTTCTCATCAGGTATTTTAAAATCTTTGTTTAACACCAAGCATTCAGTATCAGTGAAAAGAACTTTATTTTTGTTATCACAAACTTGTGATACACTAAACAGATTATAATCAAGTTCTTTTACCAGAAATACGTTTTCAAAACACAAATTGTTGGTGATAAGAGTGCCCTTGCCAGTGAAAGTTCCATATCCTCCTTCAAAGTACACTTTGTCACCATCTTTAATGGGGGTAAAGTTTGTCAAATAATATTCCTTCTCCGTCATGTGCCTAGAGCATCCACTATCCCAATAGTCATGATCATTTACTTTCTTTTGAATGCCCTGTACATAAAGAAAACAAATTAGTTTTCTTTGGGAACCCAAGCCTGAGCAGACTTGGATTCATTTGGTTGTTCAACAAGAACAGACTTAGTCCTTATAACAACCCCTTGTTCATCCCTTTTTGGATGAAACACCCAATTAACCCTAATTGGTTTAGTTATGACCTTTGAAATATAGTGAAATCTGTTACATGTCATAGAAATCCCATCTGAATTAGGGTTTTGGTCTTGTTTGGGTCTCCAAGTTAAGCTAGAAGAAGCTTTAGACCGCTTTCCCTTTGGTTGCAAGTATTTGGCATTACTTGGTCTAACAGCGTTGGAAACATTCATGTCAACGTTAACATTGTTCTTGACAACGCTAAAATTGCCCTTATCAGCGCCAAAACTAGGGTTTGCTACAGGAACCCATTGTCTGTTAGACCATGTATTTGTATTTTCAAAAGGCCTTTGTCCACAAGTATTAGACCCTCTAGTAAAGAATGGAGCTGGTCTAATGACTTGTGGGCTTGGTTGGGCAAAAGGTTTGGGTTTGACCATGGTTGAATTTCTATCAACGTTGACCTTTGAAGCATTGACATACTTATAAACCAAATGTGAAAAACTCCCACAAGTATAACAAGATTTTCTAGACATAACTCTAGGTCTAGATGAAAAGAAACCTGTCCCATTATCACTAACTTGACTTTTTGGTGACCTAGGTTTTCTATACATTTCTGCATATTTAATACTGGGTTTTCTATCAACGTTTAAGCCAAGGTCAATAGTCTTTCCAGTAGTAGGGTTGGTCACTTTTATAGGTGATGACTCATTTGGGCTTTCACTAAGCATGCCTCCTTTAACAAACAAGGTAGCATTGGCTTTCTTCCATTGGTCCAAATCTGTCAATTTCTGCTTATATTCCTCTACTGGAGTAAGAACTCTTGGTGGAGGAACAAATTCCTTTTCTTGGAGTTCTAGAATACCAGTCCAAGACAAATCTCTTCTAAGGACACCATAAAAGTTCCCAGCAGGTGGTGGAACACCATCATACTCTTTCATCCCAATCCTAGTCATATCCCTAGAGTCTCTTTGTTCACTAACACATTTTTCTAGGGTTTGAGAAGCTTTATCAAATCTTTGAATTTTAAGCCCTACATTATCTTTGTTTTAATGGCCTCATCCAACTCAGCTTGTATAACACCTTTGGATCTCTCTAAGATGTCCCTTACCTCAATACTAGCATTGAGGTCATGAGTCAAAACATTGGTTTGATCTTTTAGGTCAAGCTCCATTTTCTTATATTCAGCCACAGTCTTTTCAGTTTGAACAAGTGCAAGTTGATAACTTATAACTTGCATTTTTCATCAAAAACATCTGATTTTAACTTTAAAAGTTCTTTGTTAAGTTTTTCAGTGTTTAAACGACAACTTTTACTAAAAAATGCATCATCATATACCTCATTGTCTGATGAAGATGAAGAATGTGCCATGAGAGCATAGTGAACATGCTCCTCTTCCTTCTTTTCTACAACCAAGGCATTGTTCTCTTCCACATCTTTGGCCAAAAAACTCCAGTCCCAACCAACACCATCAATCTCTTGCATGGTAACCATAGCTTTTGTATCTTCGACCTTGATGATTTGGCTTGAAGGCTTTCCAGCATCATATCTATTTGGAGATCCGCACTCTCTCATAAAGTGACCCATTCTATGGAAATTGTAACACTCAACCTTGGATTTATCAAACCCAGCAGTGTCTTTAGCATTAAAGGTCATCCTCTTCCTGAATCTCCTATTCCATCTATTGGCCCTTATGCTTGCAAGTGCCATATTCCAGTTTATGTCCATCTCCTCCAAATACTCATCACTAATTTGCTCAAGGTACTCATATGTAATCACTGAACCATTGGCCAATGAAGCAATGTATGCAAACACTGTATCAAGATCAATACCAGCATGCTTAACTCTTGGTGAGTCAACATTGTATGTGTCAGCAGATGAATGTGAGGCGCTGACAAAGCTTGATCCAACATTGACACAAGGTGGTCCAGTAACGAGGTGCATCTATGATTCCCTTTGATCAAATTGACCTTCACTATGTGAGAAGAAGGCCATATTTCCATTGGTAGATTTGCTTCCTTGATCCAAAAGGATTTCACTCTCTATAATCTTTAGTTTATTGTAGACGTCATCAAAAGTGGAACTTTTGTGAGCATTATTAGAAATCATAGACCTTGCTTCAATCTTCCATGCATCACCAAGACTTTTAAGGAAAGTGGTAATGATATCAGCATCATCATGCACTGTTCCCATAAACGACAATTTGCTTGTGATGTCAAGAAGTCTGCTTCTCACCCCACTTAGCTTTTCATTGGGAAGAGCTTTGAACACAGCATACTCATGCAAGAGTTGCTTCTTTTTCTCTAAGGCAGTATCATCATTACCACCATAAGTGACTTGAAGGACTGCCCAAAGCTCTTTAGCAGACTCATAACCTCTATACTTGTGCTGATTGGCTGGTCCCAAAGAAAGTTTGAGAATGCTTAGAGTTTTCATGTCGTTCCTTCTCTTTGCAATGTCCTCGGTTGAGACAGCTCTCCCATCTGTAGGTTTTTCTCTTCGATCAGCTTCACTTGAGCCTGAGTTGATCTTAAAGTAATAGCAGCTTGAATCTTGGCAGTCTTATCGAATGTGTTTCCATATTCAATAATTTCCCATAGGGAGTGGTCATGGATTTTCAGGTACTGCTCAAAATTGAACTTCCATAGCTCAAAGTTGTTTGGGTCTAGCATGGGGATTTTTAGGTTATGGCTTGAGGAGGAGGTCAACTCGGGAGTAGACATGTTGTCTGATTTTTAGGATTTCTTGAAAAATTAGGGTTTTTGGCGATTTAGGGTTTTTAGGGTTTTGTGTTCTTTTGATCAAAGTTCCTCAACAAGCTCTGATACCACTTGTTGATCCCAAACTTAGATCGATTTAGCTTGTGTAAATGAGAACGAATCAAGTTAAACACTTAGAGAAACTTTGTTGTATATGAAACAAACTAAGTATTATGCGGAATTAATACTTAGAATAAGAACACACAAACATAATAAAACAAACTTTCACTTTGATTGATTAATCGAACTTGCGTACAATGAAAGTGTATATATTGAACTAAACCTAAAGGCCTCCTTTTAAATATTAAGGAATCTTGTACAAGAGTCTACGTATCAGCTATTTTAGGTAAAGATAAACATAAGAAATACATTGTCGAACATATATTTACTAGAAACATAAAACGTGTAGACTAAGTATCCTATCAGTGCTTGACTTCTTCTTATCAACGGTTGACTTCTTCTTGTCAACGCCTGATCTGACAACGCTTTGATTTCTTCCTATCAACGTCCAATTTCCTCTTGTCAGCGTCTAAGTATCTTGGCTTCATTTTATTCCCAACACCCTCCGGTTCTGGTTGGGTCATAGGACTTAAACCTAACCACCCTTTTGACACCAATAACGTCGTGAATTAGAGATGTTGTGGGTATTTGATCGTAACCATGAAAACCAATTTAAATTCTAACAAAGTGTTTCAAAAACATTTAACACCTTGTTAGTTTTTTCGTTTCAGAAATGCTCCCCCTTCACATGTGCATCGATAATGGAAAGTGTTTTGCACATGTAGGTAAGAGTTAAAGTGCTTTAGTCTTATATAAGATCACATTTTAATCACATTTTCTCCCCTATCTCTAATATATAAAATCTTTTGATATTAGAGATATCAAATTTGATTAAAATATATTTTGAAAGAATAGTCTTGAAAATCTTTGGGAGAAAGATGTGTCAATCTTTGCATGAAGTTGAAATGATCCCCCTCAAAAATTTATCCACTTGAGATGTCATTGTGAGGATGTGATCCACATTTCGCTTTTTGAGGATGGGAAATGTTGAACACACAATTTTTGAAAGATTTTGAATAATCATTGAAAAATTCTTGAAAAAATTGTGTTCAACGCTTTTTGAAAAATCCTATTTCTTTTTGGCGAAGAGGTTTTTCTAAAGCATAAACTTGAGTTCTTAGACTTTCAATGTATTGACGAATCGACTCAAGTGTAAGAAGATTTCTCTTCTTTTGCTGAAGGTAAGGGCACTAAAGCGTACACTCCCCCGTGAATATAGATTCGGGTTGCAATCTGAAAGTGATTACAAGCCATTGTGTTGAGCTCAAAACGTTGAATGTTTTGTGACAAGCTCAACCCAAGATAGATTGCTCTACCCGTTGTTGGAAAAATTGTCCAAAATAGACATTTTCCTTTATTGAAAGATATAATTGACATGTTTTGAAAAATATTTACAACTTTCATTCGAGCTTTATGTACAGACCCATGTCTTTATTGAGCGACATTTCTAGGTACGTCCATATTATCGATACTGAAAGACATGTTGAGAAGAATATTTTTGGATTTTGAAAGATTTTTAATTTTGTGTTTTGTTTTTATATGTTTTATAATTTTGTATTTTGCTTTTTCAAAGATATTTACAGGTTGATGTTTGATAGATAAATCAAGCAGGCACCTTTGCCAGAATCTCCAGGTCTGTTGGAGTCAAACATCTCATACCAATTTGCCTAACGAGGTACTCAAACCTATCTTTCGACAGAGATTTCGTAAACAAGTCGGCTAATTGGTAATCCGTTCCAACAAAGTATAGTTCAACGATACCTCTTTCAACTTGTTCCTTTATGAAGTGGTATCTGACATCGATGTGCTTCGTGCGGGAATGTTGTATCGGATTGCAGGAGATGGCTATGGCCGACTTTGAGTCACAGTACATAGGTACTTTATCAAAGTGGAAGCCATAATCCGTGAGTTGTGTTCTCATCCATAGAACTTGAGCACAACACGCAGATAGAGACACATACTCCGCTTCGGCTGATGACAATGATGTGCAATCCTACTTCTTGGAAGACCATCCCACAAGCTTATCTTGACCTAGAAATTGTGCACCACCATAAGTACTTTTACGTGTATCAAGACACCCTGCATGATTAGAATCTGAATAGGCTGTTAGAAAGAAACCGGTTTCCCTCGGATACCAGAGTCCCAAATGAATGGTATTCTTTAGGTACCGAAAGATCCGTTTAACCTCCTTGAGGTGCTTTTCAGTGGGTCGTTCTTGATATCGTGCACAATAACACATAGCATGTGAAATATCAGGTTTGCATGCTGTCAAGCACACGAGGGAGCCGATCATTGAACGATATCTCGTTTGATCTATGGCATTTCCCTCCAAGTCAGCATCTAGCGATGTGGTTGATAATGGTGTCCCAACGGGGTCACATGAAGTCATACCATACTTTTTGATTATCTCTTGACAATACTTAGCTTGGTTTATGAGATACCACTTGGGGATTGGTGAACTTGAATTCCTAGAAAGAATTTTAGTTCGCCCATCATTGACATTTCAAATTTGATGTACATGACTTTTTCAAACCATTTTGAAAGTTTTGGGTTTGTAGACCCGAAAATAATGTCATCAACATAAATCTGCGCAAGCAAAATTTCATCCCCATATTTATAAGTGAACAGAGTTAGATCAATGTGTTGTCCCATAATATTATGATGATTAATGATAGAAAATATATGAAAATAGATGGATTCCTAGAGAGAGAAAGTAGTAAGAGAAAGTAGAGAGAGAGATGATTAACTTGGTGAATATTAGATTAGAATAAGATTAGTTACAAATGACCATCCACCCTCCTAACATGCTAGGAGGGTAGTATATATAGTCCGCTCACATGCGGGCTTTAATGGGCTATATATTGGGCCGGGCTTGTCTTTTGGACTTTAATTAGTTTAAATCCAAGCCCGTGAACCACGACTATTTAACTATCTATTACAACGTTCTAATAAATAATACAATAGAAACCTATGACCGAACATTCTTGTTTGACTCAATATTTTGAGGCTAACAATCTCCCCCAATGTGAGGTCATTCCTCTTCGATATTTGGATTCCAATGGAGATTTATGAATTTCGTCATAAATGAGTCTTAAACGTGTAACAGTTGTTTTGTTCCTTCATGTTGTGATCTTTGAGCCTTTGTCATTGTCTTTCGACTCAGTATTTTATCTTGAGATCTTCAAATAATTCTTGACTTGTCTTTGCCAACTTGCGATCTCGTGTCTTTACCCACATGCTCACACTATTGATTGTTGAATAAGTCTTTGGGCATGAATATGTA
Organism: Glebionis coronaria; assembly: GCA_025667525.1. Classification (NCBI taxonomy): domain Eukaryota; kingdom Viridiplantae; phylum Streptophyta; class Magnoliopsida; order Asterales; family Asteraceae; genus Glebionis; species Glebionis coronaria. The sequence continues at coordinate 24,932,479 of CM046880.1, forward strand.
GTTGTGAATCTTTGACTTTGCTAAGTACACCGTGTCGCCACCTTCTCGAGACAAAACATAGACACGAACTGAATAGCTTTGACATTCGTCCTAAATCGGTAGCGTTTTACCTCCGGTCGGTGAATACCGTTATACGATATTAAATACCGTACCTGTGATTAGGTAGATTCAATTAATAATCTCCTTGACAGGGTTTCGCGGCTATACTAGCCGTTCTCTTTACTCGACCGTCTCAAAGCAAGACTGCGAACATAAAGAGTGAATCAATTGGATAAATATCCGTTTGATTAAATTCGTCAATTCAAAATTCCTGGAACTAGTTTGATTCATTAAGAATCTTACCATTGTTGCTTTCCAGTTGACACAAGTTTGATTCATAAGAATCTCACAAGTCACCTACCATAGCGCTGTTTGATGTTGACGCTAGAAGGATTTCCATTCGTCACTATGAATATTAATGAATATCACTCTGAATGTTCTGGCAAGACCATGAAGATATTGCGTAGAAACCTGAAACAAGTTTGAATCAATTCAGAATCAAACCACTATTGCTTTTCAGTTTTACAGATGTTCAATTCATAAAGAATCTTGCATATGACCTACCGCAGTGCTGTTTGATGTTATCACTCTGAGTGTTATAGCAATATCACAAGGATATAGCGTAGGACTCTCTTGATCTTCATCCGTGTGTCCTAACAAGATTTGATTGATCTCTTGGCTCTAGACTCGATTTGTGCACTTTTCGTGGTCGGAGGCTGGAGCAGATGCCACCTATTCAATATCAACAATCTCGGAGTGAGACAGTTAATAGAAGTCATGTTGATCTCCGTGAATATAAAACAAACTTCTTTTGAGAGAAGCCTGAGTAGCTAGGAAAGGGTTGTGCTTCACATCACTGGGTCCATGATGAGTTGTCTTCATGATGTGTTGACCCGGTTTCTGCCTAAGTTGTATGGAGGGCTTCTTTCATTAGACCCTTTATCCTTACATTTCTTTTTCATTCTTCAACCCCTTGAATGCTTACCAAGACATCATTAATAGCAACTTGTTGTGATTGTTCCAGTGCTATCATTAGTACTTAGTCGGCATTCAGCTGCGATCACATTCTACTCCATCTTTCCTAAGGACTTCTAATAATCTATTGGATTGTCCCTGGGAAGATCCCTCCGGTTCTGGTTGGATCATAGGACTTAAACCTAACCACCCTTTTGACACCAATAACGTCGTGAATTAAAGATGTTGTGGGTATTTGATCGTAACCATGAGTGCTTGAGTCTTTAGATCACATTTTAATCACATTTTCTCCCCCTATCTCTAATATATAAAGTCTTTTGATAATAGAGATACCAAATTTGATTAAAATATATTTTGAAAAAAAGTCTTGAAAATCTTCGGGAGAAAAATGTGTCAAACTTAGCATGAATTTTGGAACGCTCCCCCTCAAAAATTAATCCAATGGAATTATCATTACGAGGATTTGATCCACATTAAACTTTTGAGGATAGGAGTTGTTGAACACACAATTTTTGAAATATTTTGAATATCATTGAGAAATTCTTGAAAAAATTGTGTTCAACGCTTTTTGAAAAATCAATTCTTTTTGTCGAAAAGGTTTTTCTAAAGCATAAACTTGAGTTCATAGACTTTGAATGTCTTGACGAATCCACTCAAGTGTAAGAAGATTTAACTTCTTTTGCTAAGGGTAAGAGCACTAAATCGTACACTCCCCCATGAATATAGTTCCGGGTTGCAATCTGAAAGTGATTACAAACCATTGTGTTGAGCTCAAAACTTTGAATGTTTTGTGACAAGCTCAACACAAGATAGATTGCTCTACCCGTTGTTGGAAAAATTGTCCAAAATAGACATTTTCCATTAAAAATAAAAATGACATGTTTTGAAAAATATTTACAACTTTCATTCGAGCTTTATGTACACACCCGTGTCGTTATTGAGCGACATTTCTAGGTACGTCCATATTATCGATACTGAAAGACATGTCGAGAAGAATATTTTTGGATTATCAAAGATTTTTTAATTTTGTATTTTGCTTTTTCATCAGTATTTACAAGATAGATGTTTGATAGATGAATCAAGCAGGCTTCTTTGCGAGAATCTCCAGTTCTTCTGGAGTCAAACATCTCATACCAATTTCCCTAACAAGATACGCAAACCTCTCTTTCGAAAGAGCTTTTGTAAACAAGTCAGCTAATTGGTAATCAGTTCCAACAAAGTATAATTCAAAAAATAACCTTTTCAACTTGTTCCTTTAGGAAATGATATCTGACATCAATGTGCTTCGTACGGGAATGCTGTACCGGATTGCAGGAGATGGCTATGGCTGACTTTAAGTCACAGTACATAGGTACTTTATCAAAGTGGAAGCCATAATCCGTGAGTTGTGTTCTCATCCAAAGAACTTGAGCACAACACGCAGATAGAGACACATACTCCGCTTCGGCTGATGAAAGTGACGTGCAATCCTGCTTCTTGGAAGACCATCCCACAAGCTTATCTTGTCCTATAAATTGTGCACCACCAGAAGTACTTTTACTTGTATCAAGACACCCTGCATGATCAGAATCTGAATAGGCCGTTAGAAAGAAACCGGTTTCCCTCGGATACTAGAGTCCCATGTGAATGGTATTCTTAAGGTACCGAAAGATCCGTTTAACCTCCTTGAGGTGCTTTTCAGTGGGTCGTGCTTGATATCGTGCACAATAACATGTAGCATGATGAATATCAGGTCTGATTCCTGTCAAGTACATGAGGGACCCGATCATGGAATGATATCTCGTTTGATCTATGGGTAATCCCTCCAAATCAGCATCTAGGGATGTGGTTGATAATGGTGTCCCAACGGGGTCATATGATGTCATACCATGCTTTGTGATTATCTCTTGACAATACGTAGCTTGGTTAATGAAGATACCACTTGGGGATTGGTGAACTTGAATTCCTCGAAAGAATTTTAGTTCACCCATCATAGACATTTCAAATCTGTTGTGCATTACTTTTTCAAACCATTTTGAAAGTTTTGGGTTTGTAGACCCGAAAATAATGTCATCAACATAAATTTGCACAAGCAAAATGTCATCCCCATATTTATAAGTGAACAAAGTTAGATCAATGGAACCTTTTGAGAAACCTTTGGAGACCAGAAATTTCGAGAGCTCGTCGTACCACGCCCTTGGAGCTTGCTTGAGTCCATAAAGTGCTTTGTGGAGACGATATACCTTGTCAGGATAATGAGGATTGACGAATCCTTCCGGCTGCGTGACATAAACTTCTTCCTTCAAAGGACCGTTAAGAAACACCGTCTTTACGTCCATTTGATAAACGATGAATCCCTTATGTGCAGCATAAGCAAGGAAATCCTGACCGCTTCCATTCGAGCTACTGGTGCAAATGATTCTTCAAAATCAATACCCTCTTTCTGTCCATACCCTTTAGCCACTAGCCTAGATTTTTTCTTGATGATCGTGTTCTCTTCATCCATCTTGTTTTTCCAGATCCATCGAAGATTTAATGGTATTACATCGTATGGTCTGTCAACAAGCTCCCAGACTTTAAGACTTTCAAGTTGTTGAAGTTCATCCGTCATCGATTCAATCCAAGCATGATCAACCATGGCTTCTTTGATGTTTTTCGGTTCAGCCGAACTCACGGCGAGTGCGAACATACAAACATCGCCATCGGTGTGAAGCTGTCGTCTTGTACGAACGGGCTGTGACGGGTTTCCAATTACATGAACCAAAGGATGATCTCGGGTCCAATGATGTGTTGAAGGATGTCGTTGGTAAAACGTATGCATATTTGACGGATCAACATGGCGAGTAGAAGACTCTCCAGTTTCGTGTACCGGTGTACCGAATGGGTTGATAAATTCGTCTTCGTCAGATAATGCATAGTCTGCTTGATTTATGTTCTCTGGAGCAATGACAGTAGTTGTAGATGTTGTAGGATCGATTGTTGAAGTGATATTCTGAGGAGGTAAATCTGCAGCAACCCGTGTTGAAGTAGATGAAGTTGTATCCGGTTGTTGACGATGATCGGTATCATCATTCTTATCATGAGTGACAGCGGAAGACTTCGATACAACTTGTTTCTCCCCCGTGAAATATTCATCATACATAGGTCCATATAACATTTCCAACTCTTCAATTGTCGTGTCGACTGTCATATCAGCTCTAGGAACATTTTTTGGAACCAGCGTTGAACTTGACGGTTCATTGTTGTGATAACTAGCACCTTGTTGTGATAGTTCCAGTGCTAACTTAAGTACTTGGTCGGCATTCAGCTACGTTCACAATCTTTCTCCATCTTTCCTAAGGACTACTATTTGTAGCTATGGAATGTCCATGGGAAGATTCCTCTGGTTCTGGAAGAATCATAGGACTTAACCTATCCTTACCATCCTTATGTCACCACAATCTTCATCGTCGTGAAATAAATGGGTTTTGGGTAAGTATATGTCACCATGAAAATCCATTTTGATATGCAAATCCGTTTTGCTCCCCCTTAACATATGCCACGATATTCGAAAACATTTCGCATATGTCGGGATAAGCCAGCACGTTAAGTCAAACCATTTTTGACGGATGTTAAATTGGCCAAGGACTTGCATAACACCAATGTGGATCAACTTCAAGCTTTTCTTCAACAACACGAATGTCATGTGATCGAGGCTCGGTTGTCTAAACCTCAAGTTCATGATCCACTTGCCATGTATGCTTCTCAACAAAACATGGCTTATACTTATCAACAACCATCATACTTGCAGCAGCCACCACCACACACCTATCAGCAACTACAGCAACCATCTTATCAACCACCAATGATGCCACAGCAAGCATTTCAACAAAAGTGTTCATCAACAATCTTTTCCACAGCAACCACCATATCAGACATCACCATCACAAGCCAACACTTCTCCAATGGGCTATACTCCTCAGCAAGGATACTTTCCAATAGAAGCACAACCAGCACAAGCTTTATACTCTAATGAACTTCCACCAATCCAAGCACTGGTCTTTACTCCAAATGATATGCCAGCTGATGTTCTAAACCATCTCACTACCTACTTGTCAAAACTTGTTGCAACTAGAGGATTTCCACCAACAAACAATCAGCTCCGCACCTCTTCAAATCCTCGACAACAAGCTACTGTTCAAGATGGTCAAGTAACAGTGCAACCTATTCAGGGAAGGCAAAATTCATATGGACCTCCTACAAGGACTGTGAATGCTCAAGCTGTAAATTCTCAAGCTAATGGAAATGGAAGCCCCATTGGTCCTTAAAAGGTTGTGACTTGCTACAACTGCCGAGGACAGGGTCATATGGCTAGGCAATGCACTCAGCCGAAAAGGAGAAGGGATGAAGCGTGGTTTCGTGAGAAAATGTATTTGGTTGATGCTCAGTCTAAGGGAAAGATTTTGGATTCAGAGGAGTTAGCATTTCTTGCAGACCCAGGGGCAGCAGATACTGAAGGCATTGCAGTCGTTTCCACTTCTAATGCAGCTTATCAAGTAGATGATCTTGACGCATATGATTCGGATTGTGATGACATTCACTCTGCCCAAGTTGCTCTCGTTGCTAATCTCTCTCACTACGGTTCTGATGTCGTCAGTGAGGTACCCACCACAACCAATCTTGGTAATGATGATAACCCACATCAAGTTGGGCATGAAAATGACAACCTCGAACAGCATTCGGGAACTAGTAACTCAAATGATGTGGTACCCAATCCTACACATTTGAGTGAACCTTAACCAAATGCTACAACGGGTATGGAATCTTATGCTCAACATGATTTGGTCATGGTGCCTAAATATATTATTGATCAAATGCATATGGCTCTCAGACAATCCGTAGATACGAATTCCACCATAACTGCTAAGCTTGCCTTGCATAAAGAAAAGGTCAAAACTTTTGAAATGGTCCCTCAAGCAGAGAAAATAACATGTTTTGAATTTGACCAATTTCGTTTTGAAAAGATTGAACACTTGAAAGAAATAGAATCATTAAAAGCTAATCTTTCCAATGAATTAAAAGCAAAAGAGTCGGTTGTCAATGATTTTCAGAAACTTAAAATGGATTTCGAAACTCTCGAGTCTAAAAAGTTTGAATCAGAAATTAATGCTACCAAACTTCTTAAATTCAAGGAACAACAACTTTTAAAACAATACGCTTCCACAGAAAAGGTTCATCTTTTAACTAAATCATTTAAAGAACTCGAACTTAAGCGTCTTCAAAATTTACCACCTAATCCCGGTTATGCAAAACAAGCTCAGGAATATATTCCCGGTCTTTATGATATGACCATAATTGGCAAATCGAAAGAAGCACCTAATGTTCGTAGTTCTGAGGAGACACAGTCACTTATGGAAGAAACTCATTCTAAAATGATCTCAAAATTCCATACGATTGATTATGAGAAGCATAATAAAGATCAACTTTCTAAAAAGACACGTATTCGCTTACAAAAGGAATTATCTGAACTAACAGTTCTTGTGCCCCCAAGTTTGTCAAATGAAAGTCCTCCTAGTACGTCTCCTACACTTGTCAAAACGGATTTAACAAAGTTAATTCCACCGGTAAGTAAGGCATCCGTTAACTTAAAAGCGGTACACCAACACTTAGCCGATTTTGATAAGGTCATTTTGGAACGTACGACGGCCACGGCCATAACGGAAGGTGAATGAAACTTTGAGCACACTAGTGTTGCGTTCCGAGACGAAATTGTTCCGTTTGTAAAGAATGTTAAAGCTTGTCTTAGTAATCTTGATCAAGATTTGCATTTGGAAATAGAAGAAGTTAAACGTGTTTTCAATGAAATGGATGGTGCTTATGAAAACATTGAAATAGAAAGGGTTTCACGCCAAAATGATCAGCTTCTGAAACAAGTGATGTCTCATGATATAGTTTCCGTCTGTGTGAATAAAAGTGTTGATAATGATTCAATTGTGCATAATGTTGAATCTGTGGATAATGTGGTAGATAGTACTTGTCACGAATCTGACGCTGAATTTTTAAAGCTTCAAGATTCATATTCTTCGCTTTCAAAATGTTTTGATAAGATTCAAACACATTGTATTTCGCTTGAATGCAAGCAACAATTTATTAAAGAAATCTTTGAAACGTCATTCGAAGGTGTTAATATCGATGATGCAAACTTTGAAAAGAATTTTTGATTGAACTTACAATCAAAACAGCGTCAGCCAAGTGAAAAAGTTGCTAAATCTTTGCCGATAGACATAGAGAAATCTAAGGAGCTTAACTGTGTGAACGTACTTGAGGCCGCTGAGAATCTTAAACTTGATCTAGATAATCGAGTTTCCAAAATTTTGTCCAAAGTTGATAACTTAAAACAGAAAGATACACGACTCTTCGATTCAGTAAAGCCCGCATGTGTTAATAACACTGCACATAATCAATCATTGCTTGAACAATTGATTCGAAAGTCGGTGGAAATATCTGATTTGAGGGAACAAATTTGTGATAAGAATCTGGTCCTGGCTGAGTTAAAGGAAACACTTCGTACTCTAAAAGGTAAGAATGTTGTGGATAACACAACCACTGTCTCAGCATCGTCCTCTAGTGCAATCAAAAGGAACCTTATAGCCGTCACACCATTTAATAAGGGCCCTAGGACTAAACCATCTCAACCTTTGGTCACTAAAGATAAGGCGGAATCAAAACCAGCTTCTAATATTCCCTTGTTGCCTTCTACAGGAGTAAGCACCACTACTAAGGCTTAAAGATCTAAGCTTAAAAGAAACAAGAAGAATGATAGGATCTTGCCTCCATATAGTAGTCCAGTGAAGAAGAAAGTAGAAGCCCATCCTAGGAATGTTATTTCTGTTTTGAATAAAAAGAATCATGTAGCTAAACCTAAAGGCTCTCCGGTTGTGCAAAGTTCTAAGCCTAATGTGAATTCTAATTTGAAATGTTAGAATTGCAATGAATGTATGTTTTATAGTCGTCATGATTCTTGCCTTATTGACCATGTGAATGAGATGAATGCCCAGAAAAATGGATTAGAATGGAAACCGACTGGGAAAGTGTTAACCCAAGTTGGTTGGTTGTGGTGACCCACTAGTAGAACTTTCACTATAGTAGGAAATAAGTGCCCTTTAACTAGGATCGCTCCCACTAAAGCGAAGAAAGCGTGCCCTTTAACTAGGAGTACCAAGGCTACCAAAACACATGCATGTCCTTTAACTAGGAACACCGACACTACTGTAGGAACCAAGTGCCCTTTAAATAGGTCTACTTCCACTGTAGTGCCCGCGAATAATCCAAAACCTAAGAAAGATGGAACAGTAAAACCTGTTAGTGCTAAAACTCACATTAGAAAACGCTGGAAATCTAAGGGTCTCATAAATGCTAGCAATTCTGATAATCTTATATCTCCATCTGCTAACACTCCGGAACCAATAGATTCCAATGCATTGTCTACTGTTGTTATTGAAAACAGGTGGTCCAAACTGTTCTCTGGTATTTGGACTCTGGTTGCTCAAAGCATATGACCGGAGATCGCTCTCAGCTCAAAAATTTCGTCAGCAAGTTTCTTGGTACGGTTCGATTTGGAAATGATCATATTGCAAAGATAATGGGTTATGGTGAATATCATATTGGGAATGTTATAATTTCAAGAGTGTATTATGTGGAAGGTCTCGTCACAACTTATTTTCTGTGGGACAATTTTGTGATGCAAACCTAGAAGTTGCTTTTCGAGAGCATACCTGCTTCATTCGTAATTTGGAAGGGGTTGATTTATTGAAAGGTACTCGAGGGAATAATTTGTATACTTTGTCTCTACAAGACATGATGACCGCTTCTCCCGTATGTCTTCTCTCCAAAGCATCGAAGACTAAGTCATGGTTATGGCATCGACGGTTATCTCATCTTAACTTTGACGCTATTAATCATTTGGCGAAAAACGAACTTGTTCGTGGTCTTCCTAAACTTTCATTTCACAAGGATCATTTGTGTTCCGCGTGTACAATGGGGAAAAGCACTAAGAAATCATACAAACCCAAGACGGAAGACACCAACCAAGAGAAACTTTATTTGTTGCATATGTATCTTTGTGGGCCAATGCGTGTTGAAAGTCTTAGTGGCAAAAAGTACATCCTCGTAATTATCGATGATTACTCTAGGTTTACATGGGTAAAATATCTTACAACAAAAAATGAGGCACCTAAATTCCTCATCGGATTTCTCAAGATGATTCAAGTGCGTCTCAAGTCTCAACACTACTGTCTGACGCATTCGTACAGATAATGGAACGGAATTTGTGAATCAAATCTTGCGTGATTATTATGAAGAAGTTGGCATATCTCATGAAACATCCGTTGCACGCACTCCACAACAAAACAGTGTCGTTGAAAGGCGAAATCGCACACTTATGGAAGTTGCTCGAACGATGTTAATTTACGAAAAGGATCCATTGTTTTTATGGGCAGAAGCAGTATCTACAGCAGTGTACACCCAAAACCGGTCACTAATTCGTAAACGCCGTGGTAAAACACCTTATGAGCTTCTCCATGGAAAAGTGCCAGATTTATCATATCTTCATGTATTTGGTTCTCTTTGCTATCCAAATAATGATGGTGACAATTTGGGAAAACTTCAACCAAAGGCTGATATTGGTATTTTCATTGGTTACGCACTCGCAAAGAAGGCATACCGAATCTACAACCGTAACTCTCGCAAGATCCTCGAAACTATGAATGTTGATTTTGATGAGCTGACAGCGATGGCTTCTGAGCAAAATAGCTCTAAACCCGCACTTCATGAAATGGGACCCAGTAACATTAGTTCTGGTCTTGTCCCAAACAACCTTACTTCATCATCATTTACACCACCTTCTAGGACTGAATGGGATACGTTGTTTCAACCGTTCTTTGATTAATTCTTTACTCCTCCAAGTATTGTTGCTCCAGAACCTGAGGTAATAGCTCCAGTAACCGAAGTTGTCGCTCCAGCAACCGAAGCACAATCAGATACGTCTGCACCTACAATTGGTAAAGATATACCATAAAATAGTAATTCTCAACCAACACCCGAATCAACTACCCATGTCATGCCTATTGATGATGAAGAGGATGATGATGATCACGATTTGGAATTCGCTCAAATGCGTGAACTTCCATTCTTTAGTGTACCAATTCCCGCCCCTAATCAAGTCGGGTCGTCCACCTCAGAGGAAGCTCCTTCTACAGTCTACTCCAATCCACGGATTCGTGAACATGACAGCAAGTGGACAAAGGATCATCTTATAGATTCTATTATTGGTGACCCTAACCGTCCAGTATCCACACGAAGTCAGTTACAAGAAAATGCAATGTTTTGTCATTTTGATGCTTTTCTCACAGAAGTTGAACCCAAGACATGGCAAGAAGCTTTTACTCAATCCTGTTGGATAGAAGCTATGCAAGAAGAACTCAATGAATTTATACGTCTTGAAGTATGGGAACTTGTCCCATGCCCGGATCAAGTGCAGTTACTCACTTTGAAATGGGTTTACAAGGTGAAACTCGACGAGTTAGGCGTAATTGAAGAACAAAGCTCGACTAGTAGCTCGTGGATACAAGCAATTATTGGGCATCGACTTTATGGAATCCTTTGCACCTGTTGCCCGTTTGGAAGCTATTAGACTATTCCTCGCTTATGCAGCCTACATGAATATGATCGTCTATCAGATGGATGTGAAGACAGCATTTCTGAATGGTGAAATCAAGGAAGAGGTCTATGTTCAACAGCCGGATGGTTTTGTGAATCCTAATTATCCTAATCATGTGTACAAGCTTAAGAAGGCTCTCTATGGGTTAAAGCAAGCTCCACGCGCATGGTATGATCTATTATTACAATTCCTCATTACGCAAGGCTTCACTAAAGGCAAGGTGGATCCCACGTTGTTCATTCAGAAACGAGGTAAAGATATGATTATGGTACAAATATATGTTGATGATATTATATTTGCAGCCTCGACCCAAACCTTATCCGACGAATTTGGGAAACTCATGTCTTCTAAGTTTAAGATGTCAATGATGGGCAAGGTATCATTCTTCTTAGGTCTTCAGATATCTTAGAGTCCCAGAGGCATCTTTATCAATCAATCCAAGTATGCCCTTGAATCGCTCAAGAAATATAAGATGGAATCTTGTGATCCCGTGGATACTCCAATGGTGGAACGAACAAAGCTTGATGCAGATCCACATGGAGTTTCTGTTGACCCGACACTTTATCGTGGAATGATCGGTACTCTTCTGTATATCACAGCTAGTCGACCTGATCTTCAGTTTGCTATATGTATGTGTGCTCGGTATCAAACTCGACCTACTGAGTTACACCTGGCTACTGTGAAACGGATCTTTCGATATCTTAAAGGAACCATAAATTAGGGACTTTGGTATTCGATGGACTCTTCGATTGCACTTATGGCATATGCAAATGCGGATCACGCGGGTTGTCAAGATACTAGGCGTAGCACGAGTGGAACTTTGCAACTACTAGGAGATCGACTAATCAGTTGGGCATCGAAAAGGCAGAAAAGCGCTGCAATTTCAAGTACGGAAGTAGAATACATAGCTATGTCCGGTTGTTGTGCTCAAAATCTTTGGATGAGATCGCAATTAACCGACTATGGTCTAGGTTTCAACAAAATTCTGATGTACTGCGACAGCAAAAGTGCAATTGCCTTATGCTGCAACAATGTTCAATTCTCCCCGTCAAAGCATATTGACATTCGCTACCACTTCATCAAGGAGCAAGTGGAAAATAGAGTGATAGAACTTTACTTTGTCCGATCTGAGTATCAATTGGCGGCTATTTTCACGAAGTCTTTAGATCGCGCTCGAATGGAATTTTTGGCCGACAAGCTAGGAATGAGAACTTTTTCGCCTGAGACTCTAAAAGAACTGGCAGATGAAGCGAAAGAATAGTGATGGTAAACTATTCTCCGTATCCTTGGTGATCATCTGTATATATTGTTTATATTTTTATCCACAAAATCAAAATACAAAAATATAAAACCATATAAAAACCATAAAAAATTAAAAATCTAGAAAAATCCAAAAATATTTTTACTTTATTTTTCAAATGCATGTCTTTTGGTACGATAATATTTACGGCCTTAGAAATGTTGATTAATATCGACACGGCGCCATAAATAGAGTTCGTACAAAAGTTGTAAATATTTCATAAAACATGCCAAAATGGCTTGTAGTTATTTCTGACTGCAACCCGGTTTTCATATTAAAGTCAAGTATTTCTTATGAAAGCTTTGGCTCACAACGGGAATTAATTTTCTCGGGCAAGGTTTACTTTAAAACCTTGTAAGGGATCAAGTTTACTTTATAACTTGGCCTAACACAAATATATGTACGCTTCAAGGTATTTATTTGTTAAAACAAGAGAAGTCTTGTTTTTATGAAGTTATCATCTCTACAACCATCGCTATCTATATTTGGTATCTACATACTCGACGATGCAACTACTCAAACGGCGACTACAGCTCTTTCAATAGAACACGGGTCAACAATTGAGGGGGAGCAATTGTCAAGCATTCAAAATCTTCGATGCCGAAAGTGCCAAGCTCACTAATTGGTGTCAAGACAACAATACCAATTGACACATTGTGTAAATAGATGACTTCAGCAGTGACGAGGCGACCCACATATGCTGACAAGAACCATTTGATCTTATAATATGATGTTCTCATCCATCACGTCCAACCTTGTTAATTCTTTTCTAATATGGTGAATATGTGATCATTTTACAAATCGGTATCATATCTCATACATTTGATATCATGAAGACAAAACGGACTTGCATTTTTCTTCCCAAAACCTTTGTTAAAACTTCATTAAATCAATTGATATTAAAAACATCGATTGGGTTAATATTTTTAATATGGGGGAGAAAATGTGATTTAATATGGGAAATTATCAAAAATGGTTTGACTTAGCGTGATGGCTCATCCCGACATGTGCAAAATGTTTTCGAATATCGTGGCATATGTTAAGGGGGAGCAAAACGGATTTGCATATCAAAATGGATTTTCATGGTGACATATACTTACCCAAAACCCATTTATTTCACGACGATAAAGATTGTGGTGACATAAGGATGGTAGGATAGGTTAAGTCCTATGACTCTTCCTGAACCGGAGGAATCTTCCCAAGGACATTCCATAGCTAGAAATAGTAGTCCTTAGGAAAGTTGGAGAAAAGATTGTGAATGTAGCTGAATGCCGACCAAGTACTTAAGTTAGCACTGGAACAATCATAACAAGGTGCTAGTTATGACGTATTGGTAAGCATTTAAGGGGTTGAAGAATGAAAAAGAATTGTAAAGATAAAGGGTGTAAAGAAAGAAGACCTCCTTACAACTTTAGGCAGAAACCGGGTCAACACATATGCTATTGAGATCATTTTAATGATGCTCGATATTGAAGATAGACATCATGGACTCAGTGATGCAATGCACAACCCATCCCAGCTAACTCAGATATCTCTCAAAAGATATTTGTTTTAATCACACGGAGACAACGCATTATCTATCGATTTATTCACTCCGAATATATTGATATTGAAAAGGTGGCACTCCTCTCCAGCCTCTGATCACTAAAAATCCAAAATGCACGATCAAGTCTAGAGCCATTTGAGATCATCAAATATCTCATTAGGACACACTTTCATAATTCCTTGCTTCTTCACACACTGTGAAAAGTAAGAAAGATATTAAGAGTCCTACGCAAAATCTTCATGATCTTGCCTGAACATCCGAGTAATACGAAAGTATTTACAATGAAGATGGAAATCCTTCTTGAGCGAATATCAAAAATCTCATGGTAGGTGACTTGTGCGATTCTTTATGAATCAAGCTTGTGATAACTGGAAAGCAACAGTGGTTTAATTCTTAACTGAATTTAAACACGTTCCAGGCCTCTACGCAATATCTTAGTGATCTTACCAGAACACTCAGAGTGATACCTTAGTGTTCACAGTGATGAGTGGAAATCCTTCTAGTGTTAACCTCAAACAGCCCTTGGTAGGTAATTCAATATGGATCAAGCTCGTGACAACTGGAAAGCAACGATGGTGCGATTCTTTAATGAATCTGTTAATGCAAGTGATGCCTAAAAACATTATTAGTGTTAACTAATCTTTCTTAGTTTTGATCACAACAAACTATACAACACATTTAGTATAAAACACAAAACGAATTATTTAACTAACACTATCATCAGGGTAATAATCATGTCCCTAAGATTTCTTAATCATACTTAGTGATCATCAAAATGATTATCCTTAAAACTCACTTTTGTTAATATGACAAAAGACTTTTTAATAAACTTTCTTTTTTAGAAAATGTTTTATTAAAATGGAAAATGAAAATTTGAAAATAGCATATTCCATATGCTATTAGAATATCCTTTGAAGGCTTCAAATACCTCAGATATTCCTACCCTACTAAAAGACAAAAAACGAAGCGTACTCTAGTGGCGGTACCTTAAGTAGCTACGCGGTTCCTTAGCGATATGGAACCGCCGGGCTAGATAAGGTACCGCGCCCAGATAGCCGTTATATATCTGTTATACTTTGTCTCCTTTAAATAGTGGGTCAAATCTCATTTTCCAACAAGCCTCTTGGACGTTTTTCTCAGCCCCCTTTCTATTTTCTATAGCATAATCATTAGTAAATGATCACTTAAAGTGTTAAGGATGTTTACATATGATTATCCTCTTGATCCCCTCCTTTACCTTGTCCAATGAGAAGATCACTCACTCACTAGTGTTGTGATAAATATGAATCTATGAGCTAGTCATATTCATCATGATACCCTTTTTGTTTTAGGTCAATCCATTGTATTATTGAATTCTTGGACTAGTTGTGTTCATCCAAGTTATTTGTGGATACTTGGATTTATTGTGTACATTCATTGCATATGTGTTCGCTTGGATTTGTGTTGTGTAAATCCAAGCTACATGTGTGTACTTGGATAAGTCTAGTTGAGTTGTAATATATTTGATTAGTAGTTCTCATTAAACTATAAAGTGATGTGGTTGTGTCTTGTGAGTTCTCACTAAACTTGAAAGTGATTAGTAGTTGTGTTGTGTGAAGTTCTCACTTAGATTCAAAGTGAAGAGTCGTGAAGATTGGTTCTAGCTTTGGATTAGAACTCGACATTTAGCCTTGTGTCGTAAAATGGTGAAGTAGGCAACGTCGTGAAGATTGGTTCTACCTTAAGATTAGAACTCGACATCTAGCCGTGTGTCGTTAAATTGTGAAGTAGGCAACGTTGTGTAGATTGGTCCTAGCTAAAGATTAGGTCTCGAAATTTAGCTTAGTGTCGGAAAATAATGTAAGCGACGATGTAAGGTTTTTTCCGCCGAGAAGGGAGCTTGTGGATATAGTGGAAATCTCGAGTAGGTGTACTCGAGGAGTGGAGTAGAAACGAGGATAGAGCCTCATTGTCGAACCACTATAAATCTTGGTGTCTTCCCACTAGGTTGTCTCCTTCCTTACTCTTTACTTATTTAATTATCATTACACTTACCTATTATCTTTGCTAGTGCATTTGAATTGAACCTAATCATTATGCAATTTAGCTTCAAACAAAAGATAGTTTTGATACAAACCAAATTGAAAGTAATTTTAATTTGGTCACCAATCGAAGAGAAACTATTCAACCCCCCCCCCCCCTTCTAGTTTATACAATTGGTATTAGAGTGATGGTCACTCAAGATCTTTGAAGTATATTATCCATTGTCTCCTCAAATTAGAAGGTCAAGTTGTACTAAAGTTTCTCTTTGGTCAAAACTATTTTGTTTTTGAAAAATAGGTCTTTTAATTGATAATATTGCATCCCTCTTAAGATTAGTAGTATTTATGAATTTTAGATCTACTCTTGAAATGTATCTACTAGTTTGCATCTTGCTTTGTGTAGGTACTCATGAAGATCAATCACTTAATTGGTTGTGGATTGAGTTACTTGCACTTGTAGAAGACTCATCTTCATTGATCTTTAACATCTTTGAATGATGATACCAAGATGATTGGGAATGATACTAGTCCTTGAAGACTTAGTACTCATCATAGTCATTGTTGGGCATAGCATTTATTCCTTGATGGATTGCTCTTTGTGGCCAAGGTACGCTTTCGTTCTTCCACACGCCCTTTGATCATTCTTTTGATCATTACTTGACTATGTGCTTGTTCTTGGAATCCTTGCCTTGACATTTGTTTGTGGTTTGTGATTCTTTCCTCTTATCCTCTCAAACCTTTATTGCTTGGATACTTGACTCACTATAGTGATGTAGAGTGAGTTAGTAGTAGCTTAAAGTATCAAGCATGATTTCCATGGTTTGCACCCATACGGTTAGTAGGCCCTTTGTGGGAGAGAAAGTGAATTAATACCTTGCTCATATTTTGGTTTAGACTAAGACTATTATTGAAAGTTATCTTAGTCTATACTTGAATAATTGCTTTGTGTTTATTCATTACCAAAGTCGTTTAACGTTTCGCCGGAAAGGCACGTCTTAAACCACTATATATGACACAAGCTCTTCGTTACCACTATTTGAAGATTGTCATTAATCCCTTGAGCATTGGTCCTAGTCTTGATTCACTTCCCTTGACTTCTCTCCACTTTGTTGTTTTGCTACGAGTAATCGTTTGTCCGTTTCGGTTCTTTTTGATCTTGATTCAACTCGTAATCCTTCATTAAAACATATTGCCTAGTGTTTTTGATGATCCAATATTATTCTAAAAGGTTCATGATATATTTTTAAGTATCTTAGAAAAACTTGGTTTTTAAAATTTGGCGTTTTTCATTGATAAAAACCTGCCTCTGTAGGCGGTTCTTTATCTAGACGGCTCAAACCCGCGGTTCCTTATCGATAATGTACCACGGGTAGTAAAGTTTGTCAGAGCGCCAGTTTGATTATTTTATTCTTTTTCAAACCACTATCTCTCTCTCCCAAAAACACACAGCCGACGGGTTTCATCTTTTCCACCATTGTTGAAGCTTCCAAAACCTTCAATCACTCAAATTAATTGATTCCAAGTTGTGGGTTTCACTCATCCTTCATCTAACATCAATTAATTGTAAGTATTTTCTTTCAATTTCATCTATTTTGTTCTAGGGTTCATCCTTTCATAATTGGGGATTTTTAAAATTTAAATTGAATTAAAACCTTAATAGGAATGTGGGTTGACATGGTTATTTTACTATGATTCCTTAGGTTCATATTCATTAAGATTTCACTAAAACCCACTTGTAGAATAAATCCGAATTTTGGCTAAATGATTTTGGTTAAAAGATGGATTTGAGATGAACCCATGAACAAATAGGTAATGACATTGTTAATGCTTACCTAAAAACCTTGTTTTGAAAAACCAATGTACTAAGTCCATTGTTGATCCAACATAGTTCATATGTTCTTGGTAAATAATGGAATAGCTACATTGTGAACATGAGAATGATATGGATTCAATCCTTTGTTTGTCAAGAAATTGATATAACACATTCTCATATTTTTGATTTTTTGTTTTTACTTTTCATATGAGTGATTTGAAAAATATTGTCTTATGTTTATTTAGGTACTAATCATGCCTTTTCAATATCAAAAGGATCATCAATACACTAGACAATACATGCCAAACCTTTCCCAAACCTATGCTTCCCCCCAACTTCAAAACACTTTTCCATCCCTTTCTACTCGTTGTTTCCATGAGGGTAGAGTCGTTGACAAGGAAATAACGGGTTATGACTATATCCAATCTATGTTTGAGCTTTCGGGGTTTGATTGCTTGCTCAACATAGAAGAAGATATTTACCCCTTATTCCTTCTTGAATTCTTTAGCACCTACTCCATGCTTGAATACTATGGAGAAATTTTCATTCCTTTCGTGTTGAATGATCAATTGATTCAATACTCCCTCGAAAACTTTGGTGAAATTCTCGGTGTGCCATATGAAGGCACTTGTCGTTTTACGGATAAATGGAGACTTGATGCTCTCTTGGAATCCTACGATAAACCTCCAAATGACCTCACCGAAATTGATCTAGAGTTCATCCTTGACATCATTTCGAAAGAGCGTGATGGAAACGTTGTGAGAAGCCTTCATTCAAATGTATGAAATGTGAATCGATATGAAGTGCTCTCTAGCGACCTTAAGGATTTTATGGTCCAATGGGTAAATATCCTTAGGGAGAATGTCTTTTGTCTTGGTGGAAACCGAGATCATATCCCGGCTTGTATGGTGCATATGTTGAGTTGCATCTTTACATCCACCAAGTACAATTTGGCATTCTATATTGCTCGACGAATCAATTATGCCCTTTCAAAGCCCAAAACAAACCTTCCCTATGCTATGCTTCTTACTCGCCTTTTCAAAAGGGTTGCTCATGATTTTCCTCACCTCGATCTTTCTCGCTTCTACCCGGTTCATCGGGTTATGTTGCCTATTCAAGAGGCATATGCAAGAAAGACAAGAAGTGATCGAGGATCGCGAAAATCTGATCATCAAAAGATGGATGATGAGGACATGGACATGCCAACAAGTGATGGTGATGGCATAGGTACTAGTTCTCACTTCAACTCTTCGAGTAATTCCCACCCATCCTCAAACTCATTCGTGGATGGACTTGAAGACTTAGCTCCCTCACCTCATTACTCCTCTAGTGAAGTACCAGAAGATCTCAACATGGAGCACCTCTACCGTGAAAATCTTAGGACTAGAGGTGAATTGCATGAACACCGGGTTGAGTCAAGGAAGGGATTCAAGTATTTGGGGAATATGATTAAGGGATTGGGCAAAAAGAAAAGGTGAAAGCTTTGAAGTGTTTCAAAGAATACATGTTGGTAAACATGTAATGTTGAACAATTTTTTTATCTTGGATGTGTATTAACTTATGCTACATGTTTGGATTGTTATTTATTTTGATCTTAAATATTGTTTATGCCATCATGTTTGTGATTTACATAGCTTTGTGCATGCCTTATGATAGTTAGCTTATTAGATTATGATCTGTAGTTAACTTTGGCTTGTGAATCTTTTGGTAAAAATCTGGGTTTATCAAAAACTGGGATTGAAATTTTTTTTAACCTCTGGTCGCGGTTCCATATCGACCAGCGGCTCCTTATCGATAAGGAACCGCGGGTCCTAGATAAGGAACCGCCGGCCACTATGCTCGACAGCATCTTTTGCTTTACACTATTTTCTCAATTCTGTGTAAACACTGCATGATTTTCTTTAATAAACTGCACATTTCCTAAACTAGCTTACCTAAATTCATTATTCACCTAAAATGATTTTAACCCATTACTAGTTTGGATCATCCCCTCACCCATTTAAACCCACCTTGTTAGTCATGTTCTTCACACATCAAAACATCCTTCCCTAACCCTTAAACCATCCTTGTCAACCATGGTTTCTACAAAAACCTCAAACACCCCTAGGAAAACACTTAAGATTAGGATTAAGGTAGCCAAGCCTAACTCCCCACCCTTCCACACACCTAAGAATGAGATGGTTCCTATCCTCATTTCTTCATCACCTTCACCACCCCTTGCACCATGCAAGACAACATCCACCCATGGTACTAACCACTCCATTGGTTCTACCTCCTCTTCATTCAACTCAAGAATGAATGAGCTCTCTTCACCCTTCACTCCAAGTGCACCCTTGGATGTGACCACACAACCCCAACCAATCCAAAGCATTCCTTTTGTGAATGAATTTGATGACACCTTGGTGACTTCACCATTTACCCCTCCTAACTCACGCATTTCATCAACCTTGGAGAACATACCTCCACACTCACCCATTTCCCCTTTAGGGAACATGCCTCCACTCTCACCCACATCACCCTTGGAGAACATGCCTCCTCCACCTCCACCCAACTCAAACATTCCAATTTTGGGTGTTCCACTTTCCCTCCTTTTGGGTGATCCATACTATGGGTTTCAACGAACACATGGTCCTAGTTGTCTGAAACTAGGATTTTTAGTCCTTTTTAATATTCGTTTTTCCTCGATTCAACTCGAATTTGATTTCCGGTTTAACGTTTCAACTTAACTTGTTTTTGGTAAACTAACTTAAATCTATTTAATTAAACGAAAACTATTTTAATTAACTATTTTAAACTATTAATTTGAAAATAAACTTAAACTAATTAAAAATTTAAACTAAATGTAACTAATTAAAAATAAAAGTAAATATTTAAACTAATTTGAAAGTAAATTTGAAATAAAAAATGTTTGAACTAATTTAAATTTAAAAGTAAATCTATTTTAGATAAAATGAAAACAAATTTAAAATTATAAAAGTAAATAAAAATATTTTTTTTTATCTTTTGTATTTTTATTAAAGTAAACTGAATTAAAATAGAATAAAACTTTTTATCAAATTTGATTAAACCTAATAATGATATAAATTAATTTAATTGAATAAAAACTGCCAATCCTAGAATCATGCTATATTAATGGAACTGAGTGAGAATATAAACAAAAAGATTACTAGCACAAGTGGTTGTGACGTTTGGCCCCTGGACAGGAGGTCCAGGGTTCGAATCTGAGCAATGACAAAAATTGCTATATATTTTTTTTGGACCTTTGGAACTTTGATATGGACAGTAAAAAGCCTCAGACCAATTGGGTCTGAGGTTATAACAGCTAATAAGCACACAAAGCACAGCACCCCAACAGACAAAAAACTAAACCAAATAAGCTATTAAAATCAGTAAGATAATAAGCTAAAACAAACAAGCAGTCAATAGCTGAATTTTAAAAAAAAACTACTAGATAAAAGAAACAAATAAGCAGCTAAATCAAACAATATTAAGCTAGCTAGATACTGAGATTCATACGCACCAAAAGCTATCAATACTCTAACCAAATAAGCTATAATGAACAATAAGCTAATATAAATACCCAATAAGCTGAATCTGATAATCTAGCTAAACAAAATAAGCTGAAAGCTATAAAAGGCTGAAAACCAACTAAGCAGTTAACAAAAACAATATTCAACGAAACCTTATTTAAGCTAAGCAGATATTCAACAAAACTTAAGCAGAAAGATATCAAACCGATTTAAGCTAGCAAATTCTATATAAATTATTGCAGATAAAACTAAACAAACAGATAATCCATTCGAAATTAATCCAAACAAGAACAAACTCATAGATAAACAAACTAAGCAAATCCAAACGCAAATCCAAACTCTAAGCAGAATTCAAAATTATTAATCTAAAAAATTAATTAAACATAAAATTAAAAGAAGATTCAAAACCTTTTGACGATCCGTTGGGAAGAAGACAATCGTTGAGCCGTCTTATGAACAGAAAACAAACGCCAAACAAACACCACCTTGAATCGAACCCCAATCGCCACCTTTATATCGAACCCCAATCGGATGAACAAAAAGATGAACAGTAGCCTCTATTTATATTTCCCAGTGGGGGAAATATATATTACACTTTTCTTTATATATATATATTTTTTTTTATTTTTTTTATAATAATAATAAATATCAAACAGTAACCATATTTTCTTATAAACAGATTTAAAAAAAAGAACAGTAACTAGAAATTTAAGATTGAGACGAGAATTAAAACTAAATTTAATTTTTCATTAATTAAAATCAAACTTACAATACTGGAATTAAAATTACAATATTAAAAACCCTAATCTATTTTTACTGAAAATTAAATAAATAAAAAAAAGCTTGAATTACATGATAGAGGGGGGGGTTATAGGGAACCCCCGAACCTTCTAGGTTATCTTGGTGACCACGGTAAGAGATCTTGGCCGCATATCTTCCTTCTCTTTCTTCTCTTTTGATCAAACGGTGGAGAAAATACCTTGAGTCTCGGATTGCCATGCTGTCTATGATGTTGTGCTTCTTGTTTTTGTTGATTGGTGAGGTGGAATGATATTATTGGGGGGATTGGTAATGGTGAGGTGGATGAGCCAATCAAAAGTGGAGAAAGGGCCATGTAGGATAGAGAGGATCCTCGTTCTTGGTGGATTGATCCGAAAACTGGGGGATTTAATCCCAATCCGTGTGAATCACACGAATTGGGTAAAACCCCCAATTTTCACTTGCTATTTTTTTTTACTGAAGATGAATTAGGGTTGTGTGTCTGCATGATTTTCGGATAAGATGAAGTGGGAGAGAGGGCATTCTTGTTTGTATCAAAGTGAAAATGAGGTGTGGGGTAAATTGTATTTATTTATTTGGGGATGGTGGGTTACACGTGGGTGGGTAAATAAGGGTGTTACGTGTGGGGAAAGCTGACCAAGTTTGGGTGTGGTTGACCAAAGTAAATAAACATTTACTTGTTTGTGTGTATGGTGAGTTGACTAGGTCAAACAAAAAAAACAAGGCAATCTTTATTTCGTTTCATTGTTTGGGCTTAAGCCCATTCTATCCTTAGCTTAATACATCCGTCCCAACATAACTTGTTATCATTTGGGCCTAAAATGGGCTTATGACTTATTCAAAAGTATCTTGGATATCTTCATGGGCTTTTAGGCCTATTTCCCGAATATAGGACCCACAAAGCTCGAAATCTTTGAAAAATATTTAATCCACTAAAACGAGCTTGATTTCAGCTTTCTTGAAATTACTTTTAAAATCTCGTGTCGGTTAAGCCGGTTTTCGTGATCTTCGGCACACTTTAGGTCTTTTGATCTTGTCTTTGACTTTTTCTTGACTTTCCTTCGACATTTGACCGTGAAATCCCGTGTTTTCTCTTCTTTTGATCATTTGTACCTATTTAACACACAAAACACAAAACCACGCGTAATTCCGACATTTATGATATAAAACACATGATTAGGTCTTGTTTTTACTTGATTTTAGTGGCAAAAGGATAAGTGTTTACACACTTATTAAATCCCCTACACTTGACAATTGCAATGACCCCATGCAATGCATAGTTATAAAGCATTAAGTTACATTTTTCTCATAATCAATCCATCTCGGCCTTTATAATTATTACCACTACTACTATGACGAAAAGATAAAAACTTTAAAGGAAACCAAAATTAAATGATTATTTTATTAACTTGGAAATTATTAGATGGAAGAAACTCGTAAAGAAATCTAAGACTTAGATTAGGGCTTTAGTGTCATGAGTATTAATCACCCTCAAGTTTCACGTTCCCCATACCAAGCTCAAAAACGAGATCATTGTTATTACAAGTTAGCACAACTATCACTTACTCATGTGGTTTAGTTAATCACTTAGACCCCCTTATTCCTACGGTGTATCTCTTGTATTTTATTTTTGTCTTGAATGATCACGAGGATGCATTTTTTACTTATTTCGATAATTTATTAAGGCCAAAAATAAAGTGGGACGATTTAATCAATAGTTAGCTAAAGGACAAAATCTTTTAAAACTGCTTCTCGAAACCCCAAAAAGTTCATATCTTGGCATAACTCGTTTCACGATTTGAGACCTTTCTCGGACCGATATTTGGCTTGTATTTCAAACTTCAAATCGTGAGAGACGATCTTGAAATTATGGTCTTCTCTTCATTTTGGTATACATCTTCATAAGGAGTGAAAGATGCTTCAAACGTTGACCACGACTTCTTCATTTATCCTCTTCTTTATTTAGGATTTTAATATACAACGATCCGCCTCCTTTTCGGACTTGGATCTATTTATCCTCATACCTTGTTAGGGTCTTTTTGGATAGACTTCTCCATGATCTTTAGGGGAGTAATTGCTTCTCGTCGTGTGTCTTGATCCTTCATATTGATTTGGGTTAATGATCTTCACATCATCTTAGGATATTTAGCAAAAAGTGAATCCGCATGCCTTGTGAGGGCCTTTTTGGACTCGGGTATCCTCATGCCTTGTTAGGGCCTTTTTGGATAAGCCAATCTTCGCGTCCCGTTTCAATAAGTTATGCCTTGGCTATGAACTCTAATTAATACCGAGCAACTTTTAAACGATCTTGTGCTAGAAGCTAAGTAACCTTTTAAATCGTACAACCTTATTTATTGCAAATATATCTATTAACAAGTGATGGGAGAAAAAGCTCATAACTAACTAACATAAGTTAATGAAAGAATACCGAACTTATAATTAACTCTATCATCTCTCGTTCTCCACAATTTAAAATCTCAAAGAATGAGACTCGTGGATGCTTAGCCTAATAAACCAATTAAGGTCCATATGGTTAAGGATACTAGCTAGAGTAAACTTGGATAAGTAAACTCGGGTTGAGTCAAAATATTCACGACGGGCCTAATATATCAAAGACATCTAAACTTGTTAAAACTATTTTATTTATTTATTTCATTTTATTCTTGAAATGGAAATTATTACGATGCGATAATAAAAGGAAAGAAATTAAATAAAAATAATAATAGGCCAAAATAGATCAAAAATTTGAAAAACGTTGAAAAAATTTTAAATTTTCCGGTAAAATAGGGTCAAATTCATGGAAAAGGCCACTAAAATTCGATAGAAGTCCCCCCTACACTTAATATAAACATTGTCCTCAATGTTTAAGCATGTGGGAGAATAAACTCCCCTACACTTAGGACATTGAGTACGTTGTTTAAAATCGAGCTAAGGAAGGGACAACTAAAGTGATTACATTTATTTGCTTTATTTATATACAAGTATGAATCACAATAGTTTTGATAGAACCGGGTACACGGGAACACGGGATCACGGGTCTCATCAAAAGTACCAAAAGTGGATCATCAAAGCACATGTCCCTGCACACAATCACCACACACAAACAACCTACTTGGCTCCCCCCTACTCTTATTGGTGGACAATGGATGAAGGTGAAAAAGGGTGGAAAGGATGGTAAAGGTAAAAATCTAACCTAGTTATACGATGCTTGATTTATTTATCACGAGTCTCTAGCTCGACTCGATTTCCCGAATTAATTCAAGGGAAATGTGGAGAGGGATGGAATCATCTCGTGAGAGATGTCCTCTCCATAGTACAACTTAACCCGTTGGCCATTCACCTTAAAGTTGGGCCCATTTGGTTGGGATAACTCAATGGTGCCATAAGGGAAGACTTGGGCCACGGTGAATGGACCGGACCAACGGCTCTTAAGTTTACCCGAAAAGATTTCAACCGAGAGTTAAATAATAAAACTTGATCACCAACATGGAACTCTCGGTTTTTAATCTTGAAATCATGAATGAGCTTAGTTTTCTCCTTGTAGATTAATGAATTCTCATAAGCCTCATTCCTAAGTTCATTAAGTTCATTGAGTTGGATTTTCCTATGATCACCGGCTTTGTTAAGATCAAAATTAGCCCATTTCAAGGCCCAATAAGCCTTATGCTCCAACTCAATGGGGAGGTGGCACGCCTTTCCGTACACAAGGCGATAAGGGGTACAACCTATAGGTGTCTTATAAGCGGTACGGAAAGCCCATAAAGCATCATCTAATTTATCGGCCCATGAGGCACGATGCTCTCCCACGGTTCGCTCTAAGATTCTCTTAAGACCACGGTTAGAAACCTCGGCTTGTCCATTAGTTTAAGGATGATACGCGGTGGAAAGTCGGTGATTGACATCATACTTAGCCATGAATCGTGCAAATTGATCATTGCAAAAGTGAGTCCCGCGATCACTAATAATAGCACGAGGCACACCGAATCGAGCAAACAATTGTTTCAAGAAGTTAACAACCACCCTCGCATCGTTAGTAGGTAAAGCCTTTGCTTCAACCCATTTTGATACGTAGTCAACGGCTACGAGGATGTACTTGTTTCCCTTCGATGATGGAAACGGCCCCATAAAGTCGATGCCCCATACGTCAAAGATTTCACATTCTTGGATGAAATTTTGAGGCATCTCATCTTTATGTGTGATCTTGCCTTGTCTTTGGCAAGCATCACAATGTTTAACCATTTCATGTGCATCATGATAAATGGAGGGCCAATAGAATCCGGAGTCGAACACTTTTTTAGCGGTGTAATTAGGACCAAAGTGACCACCGGTAGGTCCTTTATGGCAAGCTTCAAGGATTTGTAAAGCCGCCGGCCCATCAACACATCTACGAATGATTAAGTCCGCACATTGCTTGAAAAGATAAGGGTCGTCCCAATAGTACGTTTTCACGTCCTTGAAGAATTTTTTCTTTTGTTGGGACGATAACCCTTCGATAAGAACACCACCCGCCAAATAGTTTGCAATGTCCGCAAACCATGGGGTATCATCAAGATTGGAATTAATAGACATTAAGGTCTCAAGGGGAAAGGATTCATTAATCTCTTGATTTGGAGATTCCCCTTGATACGGATCCTCAAGTCTACTAAGGTGATCCGCGGCTAGGTTTTCCGCTCCTTTTTTATCACGAATTTCGATTTTAAATTCTTGTAGGAGCAAAACCCAACGAAGGAGTCTCGGTTTAGCTTCTTGCTTGGTCAACAAGTATTTCAAGGCGGAATGGTCGGTGTAAACGATGGTGGTGGAAAGCACAAGATAGGGGCAGAATTTCTCAAAAGCATACACTACAGCTAAAAGCTCTTTTTCGGTAGTGGTATAATAAATTGAGCCCCCTTCATTGTCTTACTAGCATAATGAATGGGTTGGAAATTCTTGTTAACTCGTTGACCTAAAACCGCTCCTACCGCGAAATCACTAGCATAGTACATGAGCTCGAAAGGTAACTCCCAATTTGGAGAGACTAAGACCGGTGCCTTAGTTAATTTACCTTTAAGAAGTTCGAAAGAGTCGAGACATTCTTGAGAGAAGATGAAAGGAGCATCCTTTTCTAAGAGATGAGTCATTGGACGAGCTATTTTCGAGAAATCTTGGATGAAACGTCGATAAAATCCCGCATGGCCTAAAAAACTTCTAACTCCTTTGACGGTGGTAGGCGGAGGTAACTTAGCAATGACGTCAACTTTAGCACGGTCGACTTCGATACCGGCTTTGGAAATTTTGTGACCGAGGACGATGCCTTCTTTTACCATGAAATGGCATTTTTCCCAATTAAGAACGAGACGAGTGTCTTCACATCGTTGGAGCATACGTTCTAAATTAGCAAGGCAAGAAGAGAAAGAATCACCATAGACCGAGAAATCGTCCATAAAGACTTCCATAGTTTCTTCAACCATGTCATGAAATATCACCATCATACACCTTTGGAAAGTCCCGGGAGCATTGCATAAACCGAAAGGCATTCTTTTGTAAGCAAATGTTCCATAGGGACAAGTGAATGTGGTTTTCTCTTGGTCTTTTGGATCGATAGGGATTTGAAAATATCCGGAAAAGCCATCTAAGAAACAATAGAAATCATTACCCGCTAAACGCTCGAGCATTTGATCCATGAAAGGAAGAGGGAAATGATCCTTACGAGTGGCATCATTGAGCTTACGATAATCGATGCAAACTCGCCAACCCGTTATAAGTCGAGTAGGAATCAACTCGTTGTTTTCGTTGGGAACAACGGTGATTCCGCCTTTCTTAGGCACACAATGGACGGGACTAACCCATGGCGAATCCGAGATAGGGTAAATCATTCCGGCATCGAGAAGTTTGATAACTTCTTTCTTAATGACTTCATGAATTTTTGGATTAACCCTTCTTTGATTTTGGATTGCGGGTTTAAAGTCATCTTCCATGAGAATTTTATGAGTACAAAAATTAGGATCAATTCCGCGAATGTCGGAGATTTTCCAAGCAATTGCTTTCTTATGATTCTTAAGCACATCGATAAGTCGGGATTTTTCATCTTCTTTTAATTAGCAATAATGACGGGTAACTTATTATCCTCCTCTAAGAAAACGTACTCTAGATGAGACGGTAAATCTTTAAGCTCTAAATCCGGCGGATTGTCAATGGAAGGCTTGGTCAAAGTAGGATCATCGTTTGTAACTTCTTTAGGAGTAGGTGGAGAGATATTGTCCTCATTGAGAAGTCTCTCAATAGTACGAATGTCTTCATCCTAATTGGTGGGAGAATTATCATAGTTAATCTCGAGAGGACCCAAGCTAGCTTCAAACTCATCTAAGTCACTTTCTCCAAATGGAGTCAATGAAGGAGCAATAGAAGCTACGGTCTCAACATGAGGTAAAGGAGAAATCCCGCTCTTACAAGCCTCGTGAAAATGTTCTTCGCAAGCTTCGTCGAGCACATCGATGAAATTCACTGATTCGGGCTCGGGAAGTTTGGAAAGTTTACCCATGTTAAAGACGATTTTGTCATCCCCGACCCTCATGATAAGTTCACCCGCGGCTACATCAATTAATGTACGCCCGGTTCTCAAGAAAGGTCGTCCCATAATTAAGGGAACACGGGGATCCATTTCATAGTCGACGACGACGAAATCGGCGGGGAAAGTGAATTTGTCGACTCCTACAAAAACATCCTCGGCTATCCCCACCGGATAAGCAACCGTACGGTTAGCTAATTCCAATGTCATACGAGTGGGGACTAGCTCGGGTAAAGATAAGTGTTTCCACACGGACAATGGCATAAGATTGATACTCGCTCCGAGATCCGCCAAGGCCATACAATTCTCAACACCCGGAAAATTACAAGGAATAAGGAATCGACCGGGATCTCCTAACTTAACCGGTAATTTTCTCAAAAGAACCGCGGAACAATTCTCATTCAATTGGGTATTGGCGATATCAAGCAACTTTTCCTTATCACTTAAAAGATCCTTAAACATTTTAGCGTACTTAGGCATGTGAGCGAGCGCCTCGGCAAAGGTGATATTAAAATTCAATTGTTTGAACATTTTTAGGAAGTTTGAAACTTGAATATCATCATTATTCTTCAATTTCTCTTTTCGCAACCTTGAGGGATAAGGTATATTGGGTTGAGATGAAGGCTTTGGAGTGGATTGCTCACTCACATCCTTTGTAGGAGGAGGAGGAGTAGAAATAGAAGGTGAAGGAACCGGTTTTGGAACCGAAGGTGTGGTAGAAAATTTGGGTATCGGTGGAACATAAGGTGTAGACGAATGCATAACGGGAGGTATGTCACAAGTGGAAGAAGAAGGAGGTTGTGTCGAAGAAGAAGGAATCTCGGGTCCTTGGTTAGGTGGGGAAGGTTCTACGGTGGTCTTACCGCTCCTAGTAGTGATATCATTAACATTAGCCCTAGGATTGGTCACGGTGTTCGAGGGAAGGGTACCTTGGGGACGAAAGGTTTGAATCATAGTCAAAAACTTCTTATCGGTTGATTCTTGCATCTCTCTCATCATTCGTTCATGGTCGGATAATTTTTGTAAAACCAAGTCCATTTGAGGATTATGCATGTTCATTTGATTATAACCTTGATTATTAAAACCTTGGTTTTGATATTGATTAGAACCTTGATTAAATCCTTGATTTTGAAAACTTTGGTTATTATATCCTTGATTATTTAACCCTTGGTTTTGCCCTTGAAAATTCCCTTGATTTTGATTAAAACCCCGTTGATTAGTATTTCCTTGAAAATTACCCCGTTGAGGACCTTGGTTCCTATTTTGGGCGGGTGGAGGTGGTCTTTGTGGTGCTACAAAACCCGGGGGAGCCAAATAGTTATTAGACCTGTAAGACAAATGGTTAACATCAACATTTGGTTTGAATTGAACCCGATCAATTTCATTGTTATTATAAGCATAAACTTCTTGTTGATCATTGTAAACCTTGTCACAATTATAGTACGAATGTGGTCCACCACAAGTCTCACACGTTTCACGTTTTTCTTTCATGGCATGCACATGTGTAGTGAGGGCGTCGGTTTTTAAAGCGAGTGTCTCAACAAGCGAAGTAAGTTTATTAATTCGATCATTCACCTCAATATTACTCGTACTAGCACTTGCCATATTAGCCCTAACACTTTTGGTTTGCACTTTTGCCTTGTTCTCAATAATGGCCCAAGCCTCGTTCATGGTTTTCACAAGAATATTGCCCCCCGCGGCACTATTAAGTGAGTCTTGGTCGTTTAGAGTTAAACCATTATAAAACGTGTTGATTTGATGCACTTTAGTAAAACCGTGTTGTGGACATTTTCTCAAAAGATCTTTAAAACGATCCCAAGCCTCACTAAACATTTCCCCATATTTTTGCTCAAAATTGATTA
Source organism: Glebionis coronaria (assembly GCA_025667525.1). Taxonomy (NCBI): domain Eukaryota; kingdom Viridiplantae; phylum Streptophyta; class Magnoliopsida; order Asterales; family Asteraceae; genus Glebionis; species Glebionis coronaria. The sequence goes on from CM046880.1 coordinate 24,962,568, forward strand.
TTTCATTCCTTAAGGAAGTGGTCCGTGATGGTGGGAAAAAGTAGTTAATGAACTTGGTCTCTAAGTCGATCCATGTGGTAATACTTTGGGGTGGTTCCTTATCAAGCCAAATCCGGGCTTGTCCCTCGAGGGAAAAAGGAAAAAGTTGGAGGCGAACGGCCTCTTGGGGCACCCCATTGTATTTGACGGTATTAGCTAATTGGATGAAACGTTTGATATGAGCGTGTGGGTCATCATTAGTACGGCCTAAAAATGGTGTAGCGGAAACCATTTGAATAAAACCCGATTTAAGTTCGAAATGATTTGCTCCAATATTTGGCACCACAATCGCGTCATCGTTTCCTTCAACGTGAGATTGTAGAATCTCAATCATTGGTCGGTTATCCGTTGCCATCGTATTGTCGAAAGCTCGATTCTCGGGATCGGCTTTAATGACGGTCTTTTTGTTTTTCTTCTTCTTCTTTTTAGAAGAATTAGAAGTATTTGGTACACCAATCGGTATGTATGTATGCGCGCGAGTGCGCATACAATTAAAACTTTGGAATGAGGTAGGTGACCTCGGTCGACTTTGAGAGGAAAAGGATTTTCCCTCTCGAGGAGCAATATGAAAAATCTACAAAAATATATACGTAAATACTACTTGAGTTGGCAAACCAATAATCGGTCGTCCCTCTCAATATACGCACAAGCAAGCGGGGAAACGAGGTGGCACAAAGCACTTAAAAACCTTTTTCCTTAGACGGCCTTTTATAGCGCGTCGCCTTATACCCACCTTATAGTTTGTATATGTCGAGTTCAAACGTCTTACTAGTATTTATCTATTTTGCCCTTTTTTCTCGTTATGGATTCGACTACAATAGTTAGGTGATGAAATCCCAACTAAAGCTTATTTAAAGAGTAGGTAATTTTATTGTGCTACGTAATATAATATAATAAAATGAAAAATCTTTTTGTATTTTTTTTAGAAAAATATATATTCACAAAAAAAATCGAAAGAAATCGAAATAAAAATTAACACTAATATGTAATATTTTTGGTGTAATACTTTTAGGAAAAAGTATTACTTTTGATTTTTTAAATTTTTTTGGTGCAATTCTTATGAAAGAAATTGCTTTTGTGATTTTTTAATTTTTTTTTGTAATTTTATGTTTTTGATTTTTTTTGTATTTTTGATTTTTTGTGCAAGAAACGTAACGTTCAAAGAATGAACGGATCCCAAAATCCAAACATCTTCACGACAAATCGTCAATCGTACGAGCGAAGCGGGCAGCGGCGCCAATTTGAAACTAGGATTTTTAGTCCTTTTTAATATTCGTTTTTCCTCGATTCGACTCGAATTTGATTTCCGGTTTAACGTTTCAACTTAACTTGTTTTTGGTAAAATCTCTTTTTTGGTATTTTTAAACTAACTTAAATCTATTTAATTAAACGAAAATTATTTTAATTAACTATTTTAAACTATTAATTTGAAAATAAACTTAAACTAATTAAAAATTTAAACTAAATGTAACTAATTAAAAATAAAAGTAAATATTTAAACTAATTTGAAAGTAAATTTGAAATAAAAAATGTTTGAACTAATTTAAATTTATAAATAAATCTATTTTAGACAAAATGAAAACAAATTTAAAATTATAAAAGTAAATAAAAATATATTTTTTTATCTTTTGTATTTTTATTAAAGTAAACTAAATTAAAATAGAATAAAACTTTTTATCAAATTTGATTAAACCTAATAATGATATAAACTAATTTAATTGAATAAAAACTGCCAATCCTAGAATCACGCTATATTAATGGAACTGAGTGAGAATATAAACAAAAAGATTACTAGCACAAGTGGTTGTGACGTTTGGCCCCTGGACAGGAGGTCCAGGGTTCGAATCTGAGCAATGACAAAAATTGCTATATATTTTTTTTTTGGACCTTTGGAACTTTGATATGGACAGTAAAAAGCCTCAGACCAATTGGGTCTGAGGTTATAACAGCTAATAAGCACACAAAGCACAGCACCCCAACAGAAAAAAAGCTAAACCAAATAAGCTATTAAAATCAGTAAGATAATAAGCTAAAACAAACAAGCAGTCAATAAGCTGAATTTTAAAAAAAAAAACTACTAGATAAAAGAAACAAATAAGCAGCTAAATCAAACAATATTAAACTAGCTAGAGACTGAGATTCATACGCACCAAAAGCTATCAATACTCTAACCAAATAAGCTATAATGAACAATAAGCTAATATAAATACCCAATAAGCTGAATCTGATAATCTAGCTAAACAAAATAAGCTGAAAGCTATAAAAGGCTGAAAACCAACTAAGCAGTTAACAAAAACAATATTCAACGAAACCTTATTTAAGCTAAGCAGATATTCAACAAAACTTAAGCAGAAAGATATCAAACCGATTTAAGCTAGCAGATTCTATATAAAATATTGCAGATAAAACTAAACAAACAGATAATCCATTCGAAATTAATCCAAACAAGAACAATCTCATAGATAAACAAACTAAGCAAATCCAAACGCAAATCCAAACTCTAAGCAGAATTCAAGCAGATTAATCTAAAAAATTAATTAAACATAAAATTAAAAGAAGATTCAAAACCTTTTGACGATCCGTTGGGAAGAAGACAAGTGCTGAGCCGTCTTATGAACCGAAAACAAACGCCAAACAAACACCACATTGAATCGAACCCCAGTCGCCACCTTTATATCGAACCCCAATCGGATGAACAAAGAGATGAACAGTAGCCTCTATTTATATTTCTCAGTGGGGGAAATATATATTACACTTTTATTTATATATATTTTCTTTTTTCTTTTTTTTTATAATAATAATAAATATCAAACAGTAACCATATTTTCTTATAAACAGATTAAAAAAAAGAACAGTAACTAGAAATTTAAGATTGAGACGAGAATTAAAACTAAATTTAATTTTTCATTAATTAAAATCAAACTAACAATACTGGAATTAAAATTACAATATTAAAAACCCTAATCTATTTTTACTGAAAATTAAATAAATAAAAAAAAGCTTGAATTACATGATAGAGGGGGGGGGGGGGGTTTATAGGGAACCCCCGAACCTTCTAGGTTATCTTGGTGACCACGGTAAGAGATCTTGGCCGCATATCTTCCTTCTCTTTCTTCTCTTTTGATCAAACGGTGGAGAAAATACCTTGAGTCTCGGATTGCCATGCTGTCTATGATGTTGTGCTTATTGTTTTTGTTGATTGGTGAGGTGGAATGATATTATTAGGGGGATTGGTAATGGTGAGGTGGATGAGCCAATCAAAAGTGGAGAAAGGGCCATGTAGGATAGAGAGGATCCTCATTCTTGGTGGATTGATCCGAAAACTGGGGGGGATTTAATCCCAATCCGTGTGAATCACGCGAATTGGGTAAAACCCCCAATTTTCACTTGCTATTTTTTTTTTACTGAAGATGAATTAGGGTTGTGTGTCTGCATGATTTTCGGAGAAGATGAAGTGGGAGAGAGGGCATTCTTGTTTGTATCGAAGTGAAAATGAGGTGTGGGGTAAATTGTGTTTATTTATTTGGGGATGGTGGGTTACACGTGGGTGGGTAAATAAGGGTGTTACGTGTGGGGAAAGCTGACCAAGTTTGGGTGTGGTTGACCAAAGTAAATAAACATTTACTTGTTTGTGTGTATGGTGAGTTGACTGGGTCAAACAAAAAAAACAAGGCAATCTTGATTTCGTTTCATTGTTTGGGCTTAAGCCCATTCTATCCTTAGCTTAATACATCCATCCCAACATAACTTGTTATCATTTGGGCCTAAAATGGGCTTATGACTTATTCAAAAGTATCTTGGATATCTTCATGGGCTTTTAGGCCCATTTCCCGAATATAGGACCCACAAAGCTCGAAATCTTCGAAAAATATTTAATCCACTAAAACGAGCTTGATTTCAGCTTTCTTGAAATTACTTTCAATATCTCGTGTCGATTAAGCCGGTTTTCGTGATCTTCGGCACACTTTAGGTCTTTTGATCTTGTCTTTGACTTTTTCTTGACTTTCCGTCGACATTTGACCGTGAAATCTTGTGTTTTCTCTTCTTTTGATCATTTGTACCTATTTAACACACAAAACACAAAACCACGCGTAATTCCGACATTTATGATATAAAACACATGATTAGGTCTTGTTTTTACTTGATTTTAGTGGCAAAAGGATAAGTGTTTACACACTTATTATTGTCCATGTTGTCTTTACAATCACTACATCATCCATAACCTTAGGATGGATATGTTTGGACTACATAGGAGGTTGCAAGAGTTCTTGCTTGCCTTGTTCTCCATGCCTCCTCCTAGGAGATGAATGATGAGTTTTCTAAATAAATAGTTTTCAACAAAACCAAGCCAAAGAAGACTACTCATCTAGATTTAATGTTAAGCTAGCTATGTATTAGTTAGTTTTCTTTTTATTGTACTTGCTTCCTTCATGAGTGTTTCATGAAGTTGTTCTATGGATTTAGCTTTATGTGTTCCTATTCTTATGTGTACATTAATCAACTTTAATTTGAAATTAAAATTGAACCTAAATCTATCACAACCTCTAAAAAATTGACTAAAATTGGTTCAAAATGATATCTAAATTATTTTGTCACCCTTTGTCAAGACATTCTTTGTGAATGTGTTGCTTTATGCAATCCTAGCATAATTTGGTGCTAATAGAGGTAAAATTCCAAGATTTGCAACTTTTTGAAAAAGTCTTAGTTTTTCCCAAAACCCTGTAAAAACATGGTTTCAAGTCCACTGGACGCGGATCCTTAAAGTCCCGCGGTTCCTTAAGTGGTAAGGAACCGCCGGTCCCTATAAGGTACCGCGGACAGTAAATGACTTTTGACGATTTTTTGGTCAAAACTTTTAAAACCCTATACCCTGTCAAGATTCCTTGTTTACTCAAATTGACTAAACATTCCTTGACACTTCACATTTTGTATTCAAATTCTTACCTTGATTACATTTTACTTATACCCCAACCTTAAGATTTCATTCTCACACCTTCCCAACCTTGAGAATTCATTCTCACACAACCTTGAGATTTCATTCTCACACCTTCCCAACCTTGAGAATTCATTCTCACACAACCTTGAGATTTCATTCTCACACTCTCACAATGCCTAAATCCTCCATTCCTAACCTTGACATCTCTTTGTCACAACCCCACTCAACCAAAGCTTCCTCATCCAAGCTTTCAAAGAAACCAAAAATCTCGATTCGACCTATTTGGGTTAAGAAGAACGAACCATCTTCTTCCAAACCACCCAAAAACCCTACCTTCTCTCCAATCAAGTATTGGAATGAGACTTATACCATTAACCCCATCACCGGAGCTAAAGAAAATGTTCCTCCACCACCTCAATCCTTCAACACCCCTCAACTCAATGACCTTTCAACCTTCCCAAACCTCACAAGGCATTGTGAAAACATTTCCAAACCCATTACCCCTCTACCACCAAACCCTAGGTTTGATGCCATACCCCCATCAACCGATTTTGTGTTGCATCATGGATCCTCATGTGCTTGTTGTCGATTTCAACAAATTGAACTTGCTCATGTGTATGAGAAGCTAAATTTTCTTGAATTCCTCCTCACTCGACCTCCTATTCAAGTTTTCGTTCCGGTGGACAAAACTTCGAATGATGCATCGTCGTCTTATTAGAGTCTTTTATTTTTTTTAGCAATCTTGGAAAATTATCACTATTAGACTAGCTTATGCTTAGTGGTTTATTTTCCATATATTTTGCTTTAGATACTCATATTGTATGTATGACTATCTACTTTGTTGTGTCTTTTCTATTATGTAACCTTTGTGTGTTATCCCTTTAGTTCTATTTTGAGTTGATCATGGTTAAGTTTTACAATTGCTTATGGGTGATTCCATCAATTCTAAACTTTAACCCATTGACAAGCTTATCATCTTCATTGGATTGAAGTTTGATTTTGTCAATTACCTTTTTGGACAAACTTAGCAAAATACTTGCTTCTAATTTGAGACTTCTTCTCTCTCTCCCTCTCAAGTTACTTAGTAGGTAGTGATAATATATACATTGGTGTTTCTTTTCTTTCTACTAACCTTTGTGTAGCATGTCACCGTAGCTCACAAACTTGGTGCCCCAAGCAAGGGGGAGCAACCACCAAGGGGAGCTACTAGCAAAGTCCGATTCTCTTCAAAAGACTTGTGCTAACCTTTTTTCTACGACAAAGGGGGAGGAATGATAGTGATAAACTCGTTAATAATTCGATATTTTATGTTTCTACGTAAATGAGTTTATCGTTTGTCGTAATCAAAAAGGGGGAGATTGTTAATGCAAGTGATGCCTAAAAACATTATTAGTGTTAACTAATCTTTCTTAGTTTTGATCACAACAAACTATACAACACATTTAGTATAAAACACAAAACGAATTATTTAACTAACACTATCATCAAGGTAATAATCATATCACTAACCTTTCTTAATCATACTTAGTGATCATCAAAATGATTATCCTTAAAACTCACTTTTGTTAATATGACAAAAGACTTTTTAATAAACTTTCTTTTTTTAGAAAATGTTATATTAAAATGGAAAATGAAAATTTGAAAATGGCATATTCCATATGCTATTAGAATATCCTTTGAAGGCTTCAAATACCTCAGATATTCCTACCCCACTAAAAGACAAAAAACGGAGCGTACTCTAGTGGCGGTACCTTAAGTATCTACGCGGTTCCTTAGCGATATGGAATCGCCGGGCTAGATGAGGTACCGCGCCCAGATAGCCGTTATATATCCGTTATACTTTGTCTCCTTTAAATAGTGGGTCAAATCTCATTTTCCAACAAGCCTCTTGGACGTTTTTCTCAGCCCCCTTTCTATTTTCTATAGCATAATCATTAGTAAATGATCACTTAAAGTGTTAAGGATGTTTACATATGATTATCCTCTTGATCCCCTCCTTTACCTTGTCCAATGAGAAGATCACTCACTCACTAGTGTTGTGATAAAGATGAATCTATGAGCTAGTCATATTCATCATGATACCCTTTTTGTTTTAGGTCAATCCATTGTATTTATGAATACTTGGACTAGTTGTGTTCATCCAAGTTATTTGTGGATACTTGGATTTGTTGTGTACATCCATTGCATATGTGTTTGCTTGGATTTGTGTTGTGTAAATCCAAGCTACATGTGTGTACTTGGCTAAGTCTAGTTGAGTTGTAATATATTTGATTAGTAGTTCTCACTAAACTATAAAGTGATGTGGTTGTGTCTTGTGAGTTCTCACTAAACTTGAAAGTGATTAGTAGTTGTGTTGTGTGAAGTTCTCACTTAGCTTCAAAGTGAAGAGTCGTGAAGATTGGTTCTAGCTTTGGATTAGAACTCGACATCTAGCCTTGTGTCGTAAAATGGTGAAGTAGGCAACGTCGTGAAGATTGGTTCTACCTTAAGATTAGAACTCGACATCTAGCCTTGTGTCGTTAAATTATGAAGTAGGCAACGTTGTGTAGATTGGTCCTAGCTAAAGATTAGGTCTCGACATTTAGCTTAGTGTCGGAAAATAATGTAAGCGACGATGTAAGGTTTTCTCCGCCGAGAAGGGAGCTTGTGGATATAGTGGAAATCTCGAGTAGGTGTACTCGAGGAGTGGAGTAGAAACGAGGATAGAGCCTCGTTGTCGAACCACTATAAATCTTGGTGTCTTCCCACTAGGTTGTCTCCTTCCGTACTCTTTACTTATTTCATTATCATTACACTTACCTATTATCTTTGCTAGTGCATTTGAATTGAACCTAATCATTATGCAATTTAGCTTCAAACAAAAGATAGTTTTGATACAAACCAAATTGAAAGTAATTTTAATTTGGTCACCAATCGAAGAGAAACTATTCAACCCCCCCCCCCCCCCCCCTTCTAGTTTCTACAGAATCAAACTTGTTCCAGGAATCAGAATTGACGGCTTCAATCATGCGGATAATTTTATCCAAATGATTCACTCTTTACGTTCGCAGTCAGCTTGGACGGTCGAGTAAAGAGAACGGGTTTACCCGCGAAATCTTGTCAAGGAGATTTTTAATTAAATCTACCTGCCACAAGTACGATATTTTATATCGTCCAACGGTCTTCACCAACCGGAGGTAAAATGCTACCGAATTAGAATGAAATGTTCAAATCCATTTCGTTCGTATCTACTTATGTTGCGGCATTTGAAGACGGTGGCGTTGCGGAATCCAAGAAGAAGTCGTCCCCGCATGCTTATACTTTATGCCCTTAATATTTCATCTAATTTTAGAAAGCCTAAAAGTCAAGTCTTCCGCTGTATCGAACTCTGAAGCTTTCAAGAATTACAAAGGTATAAGTATGTGGGACGTGATGTCACGAAGAGGAGAAGATCACTAGTGAAGGATGCACAAGATCAAGGCAAGAGATTAATGCTAAAGATGGATATCAAAGATCACATCAGCATGTTCACCAAAAAAGAAAAAGAAAAAAAAAAGACGAAGACTACAAGCTCAAGATAAGCATAGTATGCTAGGTTTATTTTATTATTGTAACTTGGGTAACGCCCTTGTTTGGAGTGACCTCCCTTAGGGGGAGATTGTTGAAAATACATTTTTACGTATTTAGGAAGATTCGGTCACTCCGATAGTATATTAAGTTGTATCTCGTAGTCTAGATATCTTACATTAAATAAACAAGGAAAGGCCTAGTCCATGTTATGTTTGGACGGCCCAAATGCAAGCCCAAACCCATCTTATGGGCTTGGTATATAAACCATCTTCTTTGATAGAGAGGGTGGTGGTTTTCATAATTTACACATAGTTATCTATCATTTTCTCTCTCTAGAAGTGTGTGAACTCCATCATCTCTCTATCTCTTTCTCTCTCTAAAACATAAGCAAGATTTACATATCCTACATATTCTTAGAAACATTGAAAATCCTTGGGTGGTCTTCTACTTCCTTCATCTTCCCTTGACTTTTGTTTTGCCAAACCTTTTCATTCATTCGAGTGCTCTTAAGCTGAGGCCGGCTAACACTAGCAGTGGGGACTACTCCTGTAGTAAAAGATACACGCCTATTAATGTTTCTAGAAGTCTAAGGTGATTGACTTTCTTTGTTGTGTGTGGGTTTAGTGGCCAATCTATACATCCCTGGTTTAATCACATTTGTGTTCTTAATGCTTTGTGATCGAATATGTGTTTTGGGAGTATTTTGTGGTAACCTATCCTTCCCATCCGTCTTGGGGGCAAACGCAGGTTTTGCAAATGCAGAATTAGAGAAAACAGATGGTTTTCCCAAGACAAAGGGTATAGTCACTTTGTGCGCATTGGGTTGTCTTACAACAGGTGTCTTAACACTAGGTTCCACAATTTTCCCACCCATCTTAGCAACGAGTTTCTTCAACTCTGCTATCGCTATTTCCCTGTCTTGTAACCGAGCTTTCAACCCTTTAATTTCCGAACTCTTTTCATTCATTTCTCGACACATTTGGGAAAGTTTTTCTTGTAATTTATTATCATGTGGAAAACTTCCTATGTCTTTTTGCAAAGCAAGTTCAAGAGAATGACAATGTTTTTGAAGGAAATAAGTTTTGTATTGAAGTAACTCAAAAGCCTTTTTATACATTTTCTTTACGTTTTGAAAGCTCAAGTTCAAGACGCTCACATTCTTTGATTTTATCAAGATATTTGCATGCAACATCAGAATATTCATCGATATCAGCACAAGATTGAAGAGTACCACACAAAATATCTTTAGAGGGACATTCTTCTAAGAGTAGATCATATTCGTTTGAAAAATCTGATTTGTCATTTTGAAGTTCATCAATTTCTTTTTCAAGAGACTCAACATATTTCAAATCATCAAACATTTCAGACCGAATCAAGTTTTCAAACTCAAGAACATGTTCTTTTATTATCTTCGTATTTGGTATTAAAAGTTCTTTCATAAGCACAGTTATTTCGTGAGGAATTTCTGTTTTCCACTTATCCTTTTGACGTTTTTCCCAATTGCTTTCAACAATTGATTGAACATTATCAATGTGGTGTTTAAGAAAACCATGTGTTTTTCTACTTTTGTTTTTAGAAGCATCAAGTGGAAAATAGTTAATATATTTAAAAACATTAGTTTTCCTCTTAGTGGCAAAAGCTTTCTTCCATTGAACTCGTCTTTGTTTGCATTCTAAAAACAATTCCTCACGAAACTTTTGTTTTTGTGGAGTGAAAAGATCATAAAGACTGTTTTCATAAGCATAATTATATGATGTCACAAAATCTTTATTGACCGGTGATCTACTCTCCTCATCCCAAAGGGACGTCTCTTCATTACCGAGGCTAGCTACTGGGCAATCATGATCGGTCCACTCGGACTCATCAAGATATAAGTGAAGGTTAGCAGCTTGAGCTTTTTCGAGGTACTTGGGGGTGGCAAAGCTAGGTTGACCCTTGAAAAACGACTGAGGTGCTATCATTCTAACGGTTTGAATAGAGTCATGCGTTTTATAAACAACTTTTATCAAAAAATCGACTTGTTCTTCGAGATCCTTTACTTTTTCAGTATCTTTGCCTTGTCTATTTTTGAAATCTTGTTTTAATGTTTCAACCTCTTGTTTCTTTTCGTTAAGAATTTTTAGCAGAATCAGTAGTATTCATAGAAAGCCTCTGTTCAAGTTCATTAACTTTTGTTGTGGCAAGGTACGTTTTTTGACGTTCATCACTTAATAATACATTGAATTGACGTTTTTATTTAGTTAACAAAGCAAGAGCTTCGTTGTATTTATTTTCAAAATCGTCCTTTTTAACGTTGATGACATGACTTTTGTACCCCTCAAGCTCTTTGGTCTTTTGAAGAAGCTCAGCCCTATAACTATCAATAGTCTCACTAGATTTTATAAGAGCGGCTTTGCATTCTTCAAAGTTTTGAGTGTGCGCTGCGTTTGCCTTCTTTAATTGCTTTTGACTCTTTCTATTTTCATTGACATCTTTTTGTAAACTAGCAATTAAATTAGCAAGCGCGACACGCTCCTCGTCATCATACTCATTTGCATGTTGATCATACTCAAACTCATTATTGCACATGTCTGATGAATCGGGTATGGTATTGCTATCAACCGTTTCCATCATACACGTGTCAGTAATTGTTGTTGGTAGATCACTATGCTCATGTGTATCACCAAACACATTATATTCATCATCATATTGTACCTTATCAGTTGGCTCGATATCAAAGATAGGACCATTGTCATCTTTAGTGACGTTAAGGACCTCATGAATCTTTGCCATGTATGAATAATGTGCCTCGAGTTCTTGGTCGGAGAGTTCATCATCTGTGTCGTCAAGCATTTCTCCTTCCTCAGCTGATAGCTTAATGCCAGCTTCCATTTTCTTGCACAACAACATTTTTTCCTTATGATATCCATAATCTTTGACCCTCTTTGGCTGTCTGTATTCCCTAGCGAAATGCCCATAACCTCGACAGTTAAAACACTGAATCCTAGTTTGTTGCACAACTTGAGTACCAACAGTGTCTCTAGCAACCCTCTGATTATCATACTTTGCAGGTTGTCGATCATACTTTGGAGGACTCTCAACACGTCTTCGTGTGTCATACCTTGGAGAACTCTGAGCATAGTTGTTCCTCGTGTTAGATGATGTTCAAAGGTTGTTGTTGGTAGGTTTGTAGATTTTCCTGTATTGTTTCATAATAAAAGCCATTTTTTGCTTGAATTTCCTATCCTTTTGAGCAAGTTCTTCATCATTGTCTTCTTCAGATGATTGCTCAGGTGTGGTGATGGTGCTCTTGCAACTTCTTTGCCTCGGGATCTTGTTGGAGCATGTGACTTAGACACAGTGGATGATCGTGGTGATGATGATTGAGTGTAATAGGTCTTTGGAGCACGAGAATGATAATCTGGGTAATGTTGAGTGGTAGACACCAAAGCAAGTGGATTTGAAACCTTTGCAGCACGTTCAGCACGAAGTTCATTTTGCTTCATTTTGAAATTGTTTCAAAACATCAAAGAGCGTGTGATATGACACTTCATCTAACTTTTTTTGTTGTTTCACTAAGGTAACAAACCGTGTCCACTCTGGTTGAAGTTGCTGTAGAAATTGGACATTGACTTGCATGGTGGAAACTTGCAAGTTGTTTCGGGTCATGTCATTCATCATTTTGTAGAATCGGGAGTAATAAGAATCAATTGATTCCCCATCCTTTGATGTGAACTTGCCAAAGTCCCAAAACATCTTAGTTTTCATGTCTTGTTTGTTAAGTGATTCACCTTGTTGCAATCTTTCAATAGCCGTCCACATTTCTTTAGCAGTAGAACATGCATCAACCGTGGAATATATATCATCTCCAATGCCACTGAGAATTAAGTAGATTGCCTCCTTTTCTGCATCAAACCAAACACGGTTCTCTGGAGTGAGATCGTTTCTTTTTTCATCACGTTCATAAGCTGGTTGTTCTTCAGTTGTGTCTGTGGCTGGTTGTGCAGGAACACTTATCCTTGCGAGTTTATAGTGTCCATCAAAAATGCATTGCCTTAAAGCATCATCATTAGGTTTTGTGTCAAGATAACGTAGAAAACAAGATTTACATTGATCATATCGACTTGACACAAGCATTGGTGGTCTTTCTTTGTTACCCGCCACCATAATGTTGTTGTTCGTGACACGATACTATGCAGTAGAATCCATCTCGATAATCTTTGAAGTGTAGAAGTGAATAAGATCTTAAGTAGATGAGGTGTCATTGGTGTTTTTGGTGAAAAATGTTGAAATCCGCTAAAAATTGTCTTCATAGTTGATGAGACTGCTTTTATACATGGTCTCATCGTCCAAATCGGGCTTAAAATCAATTAAATATCATCAAAACTACCAAATATATGCTCGTGTTTGTTACTTGTGTATTTTTAGGTACGGATATTGAGGAAATGGCAAAAGATCACAAGAATCATTCAAAAATGAACACGAGAAACGAAGTCGCACAATGAACCGGGCCCAAGTTTGGAATTTTGCAAAATGACCCTTGAAGAATTGAAGATTGGCAACTTTAGTCCCTCATCTTTGAAGAACTTGTCACAAATGACCCTCCAAATGTCAATTGTACAAGAATGATCCCTAAAGTTTGAAGATATTACAATTCCAGTCCTTGAAGAATCCAAGAAGAACAAAAGAAACCCTTGGAAAAGTTTCTAAAAGTCTTTGTGCCAAAAATGTAAATCGGCCAAACTTATTACAAAGGAAATTAGAAGTATGCTGATTTATTACAATATGGAAGAAGTAAAAGAGCTTGGGGACTTAAACTGCCAAATATCCAAACCCCCACCACCAGTCACATCCTTACACGTCACCCTTACCCACCCAAATACCCAAACCCATTACCCAACCCGTCCACCCAGTCCACAACCCACCCAAGTTTATTAAACCTGGTCAACACAAGTCAACCCCCATTTCCCACCATAACACCTTTTTTAAATTCGTTTTTTCCCAATTTGGATTAAAACAACCACTAATCCCACTTAAACCCTAATTATCACCAGGTCCAATTAAGAACAAACCAAAGGGTTTTGGGTTAAAACCTTCTAGATCACAAATTAAACACTCCCTCACTTGATCCCACACCCCAAATCGCCACAAGACACACCCATGTGTCTTGTGGGACCTTCCCCTGCCCCGTCTTTTTCACACCAAAACCAATACCCGACCAATTAAACGCCTCATACTCACTCCTTTGTCCCCAAGGCTTAATGGACGCCTGAGATCACTTCTTATAGCCTGGCATCCTTCAGCATCCACATGGGACGATTTTGACTAAAGAAGACCAAGGGCTTTATTGGCATTTCCATCCATTAGGGTTTAGGATGCAGATTTCTTGTATTATTTTATTAAGTTTTCTAGTAATTTCCATAGGCTTGTATAAATAGAGACGTTTGTGTCTCTATTATGTTTTGTTCCAGTTTTTTTAGCAAGTCCTTGTAACCCGTTTTTAAAATTAATATAAAGTTTGGTATTTTCCATTGAAACTGTAATTCCTTTTATGTTTTTTAAAAAAGTTTGGTATTGGATTGCTAATATTCTGAGTTCCATTTTTATTGATTAACATTTGTGTGTTTGAGTTAAAATTTTCAAAAGGTTTTAAACAGGTTTTTAATTTCAGAAAGTTTAAATCAAAAAAGTGAAAGTGGATTTGGTTTTTGTTTTCTGAGTGTTAAAGATTGTGTCTAAAACAGGATTTAAAGGTTTGAAAGTTTTTAGAAAAGTTTTAAGTAAGAAAGATAGAAAACAGATTGTGAATTGTGTTTGTGTATTTTTTCTTAATCTTGGCAGGTTTTGGAGATTTGTTTTGACCAAGGATCTGCATAGACCCGGGTCTATTGGAGGTGACATCAGTCACTGAGGGACTTGGAAGTAAGTCCCTCAAGGTAGAAACTCATTTACCTTTTTAATTTTCAGTTTTGGTTACTTGTGTGATTTATATGAAATTGGTGAAGACTGCATGCAAAGTGTGTTCATGTGGTTTGAATGAAGTTTATTTAGTGTTTTATGCATGATTGAAGTTTGTTAAATCAGTTTGGATAGGTTTAGCATACATTTTGTTTGAAAAATCTTCAATATCACATATAAAGGGGTGTTTGGGATAAGGATTAAGTTGAGTCTTTTGTCATCAAACCTGCTTAAAACTTGATTGAAGCATTCTCTTTGGTTGTTACTGAGTGTATTATGCACTAAGGTTGTAGATAGGATAGATTTCAAACAAGGTTGCTTGTAAAACTTGGAAAGAATTGCTTAAAATCAGTAACTGCTAATATTGCATGATTTTGTGAGAATTTGAGCCATCCAGCTGCTTAGTTGTTAGATCATAGGTAGTTCTAGGATTATAGATCAGTTTTATGCTAGTTTGTGTGATTGTGTGCAAGATTTGAAGACTTGAAAATCATCTTTGTGCAAGTAAAATTGGTAAAAACACCCACAGACCTAGCTAATTGCATCAGCAACTATCATTTGCCCTTTTGTGCTATTTTGAGTTTGATTTTGTGTGCAATTTGTTTGTTTTCTGAGTTGTCTTGACTCCTTGTACTCCAAAGAGTACAAGGGTGCACATCTGTCCATAATCATCAAACAAGAAAGCACAAAGCAAGCCCTCTTGCTTAAAAATCACAAGTGAAGATATTGTCACTTGCTTGTGTTCATCAAAGGAAAACTGAACCCGTTTTGTTCAATCCTGCTTGATTCTTGTTAACAAAGTGAATTTGGATTTGTGATTTGAGGCTTAAAAGTATAACAGGTTGGTTTGCAAAAGTAAAAAAGTAAAAAAAAAATAATAAACGCCAAAAAGGGGTTCACCAGCCTCGAACCCTCGCCATCACACTCACAACACTCACATGTTACCATTGCGCCCTAGGGTCTTTGACTGCTAGGGTTGCAATTGAATTAAACTTAAGGTGTTTTGAGCTTTGCTTTTTAAATATAAGCCGTAGCTTATTTTCCCATTTCTGGCTTATTGGTTAATCCATTTAGCTTCTTTTGACTTTTCCTAGGATAGTATTGTGACTTAGGATTTTTCTCCACTTAGTTTTAATTTTTCCCGTTATTTATTTATTTTTTATCTTTTATTTATTAGCCGGTTTTCTTTAATTAATTAAAAAATGGAAAAAAGTACTTTTAATTTTAGGAAAAATAATTTTTAGGTTTTAATAAAGTATTTTGAGGTTTACATTTAGTTAAGTTTTCAAAAAGTCTTATTTTTAATTTTATTTGATTTTAGGTTTTTTACAAATTTTAAAAATTAATTTAAAATTAATTAAAAGGTTTTAGGAACTTTAACTTGCATTTTTGTCTTAGTTACAATATTTAGGATTTTTGGTAATTTTTTAGAATTTATTTATACACTTTTAATTTTTTTGATTATTTTAATATTATTTTATTGGTAAAAATTAAAAGTTTGTTTTTTTTACTTTTTTCACTTTTCCTAGATTGTAAACATTAAATTAGGAACTTTGTCACTTTCCAAATTTTTTTTAGGCTTTTCATTTAATTTTTAGAATTAATTTAAGATTTAATAGATTTTAATAGTTTTAGGAGTTTAAAAATAGTTTAATTTGGTTTTAAAATTTTTAAAAATAGTTTTTAGCTTAATTAGGTCATTTTTGAGGTTTACAAACTTGAAAATCTTGTTTGGGGCTTTTTAATAATTAATTGTGATTTTTAGGGCTTTAATTAGCATTAAAAAGTTATTATTTAATTAATTAAAAGGTTTTAGCAAGTTTGGATTTTTTGTAAACTCTTAGAATTTTATTTTGGATTTTTAGTAATTTTTAGAAATTTTTAGGTTAAAATTTTAATTTTTGTGTTTTTTTTTACGTTTCTACGTCTTAACTTTCTAGTAGTAGTTTTTGTTAATTTTTATTTTTTCGTCTTCGTCATTTTCTCTTATCTTCTCTTTTCTTCTTAATAAAACCATCAATCAAATCAATTCATTACACAACACACGTGCCTCCTCGAGAACGAACTCACTTTTAGGGTCATACACACACGGTTTTCCTAAATCGTCGTGCACACTTGCCCTATATTTTAGTTGCTTGTTTTTCCTAAAGCAAGTATCTAATTTTACAACCATCATTTTTGGCGCCGCTGCCGAGGAGGCGTGTTGTGTTTTGATTGAACCATTGTGTTTTTTATATTAGCCATAATAGTATTTGTATTAGTAGCACTCTACTAATACGTATTATCGTTTTTCGGTTTTTGTGTGAATATTATTAATATATTGTATACGTAGAACAATAAATACACAAGTACTCCAAATACGTGAGCAATCACAACCTTGATTCGGGATTTCATCACTCGATCATTGTATTCGAATCTCAAACCAAAGAAAAAGGCAAAAATAGATAAATACTTTCGTGAAGCTTAATCTTGATAATACAAACTATAAGGTGGGTATAAGGCGGTTGTATTTCACAACCTAAAGGAAAAAGGCTCTTAAGTGCTTCGCGCCGCCTCGTTTCCTCCGCTTGCTTGTGCGTATTTGATTTTGAGAGTGAATCGAGGGTTTTGCCGCCCAAAGTATTATTACATATCATATATATTTTCTTGGTTTCCATTGATTAAACCCTCTTGAACGATTTGGTATTCCACCATCGTTCTAAAGTCATCGAAGGCGTTCACTCCACGTGATCGTTTTCATTCTTTGGGGCTTCGTTAATCAAGAGATTTGATTAAGGAGGAGATTTGTGGACTTGTTGTCTACTTAATACATTCACCAATTTCCAAAAAAGTTAATACCATCAAAAACAACAAAAAAAAAATTGAAAAACACAAAATACCAAAAAGAATCTTCTTTGCTCGTCTCCACGTTGTACGTGACGTTTATGCTAACTCGTAATCAAGCAAAACGTGCACGTAAACGAAAGAACAAAACTCCCACTCCAACTCATTCTAGTGAGGAGTCTCCTATTGACGAACCCATTGTACGAGAAGCACCTACCATGGCTAATCGAACTATGATGGAGTTACTTCAAGCACCCACCGAGGGTTATGGAGAAGCTATTGTGATTCCCGCAATCCTTGCGGAGAATTTTGAGGTGAAAACGGGTTT
Organism: Glebionis coronaria; assembly: GCA_025667525.1. Taxonomy (NCBI): domain Eukaryota; kingdom Viridiplantae; phylum Streptophyta; class Magnoliopsida; order Asterales; family Asteraceae; genus Glebionis; species Glebionis coronaria. Next base: position 24,980,180 of record CM046880.1, read on the forward strand.
GTTGTCGATGATCCAAAACAACAAATTCCGTGGTGATGAGAAGGACAATCCCCACAACCATATCCGCCAATTTAATCGTCTTACCGCCACGTGCAAATTTAAGGATGTCTCGAATGACTCGATTAAGATGATGCTTTTTCCGTATTCCTTAGCGGGGCCCACTAAAATTTGGTTAGAGAAAGAGCCACCCAATTCTATATTGACGTGGAAGGATCTCGTTTCAAAGTTTGTGAACCAATTTTTTCCGCCTTCTAAGACTACGCATTTGAAAAATGAGATTTCTAAATTTTCACAAGAATCAAATGAAAGTTTTTCTACGGCTTGGAATAGGTTTAAGGAGATGTTACATAAATGTCCTCATCACGGTTTTTCTGACTTGCACCAAATCGACACGTTTTACAATGGACTTAATGATCATGAAAGAGATTATTTAAATGCCGCTGCGGGTGGTAATTTTTTGTGTAAAACGGTTGAAGAAGCTTTGGTCATAATTGAGAATAGGTCTAAGGTTTATAGCCCTCGTCACACACCGAGTGTTGCCAAAATGGGCTCATCATCGTCTCGTAGTATCAATGCCTTACAAGATGAAGCTAATGAGGAGAATCGGTTTTTCGATAGGTTTTCGACCCTTATGTCCCATTGGAAAGCTCAAGAAGCTTCGAATTCCGCTTCGGTTAAAGCGGTTTCTAAGAGTTGTTTGTCGTGTGGTGGAGCTCATGATCTTTCCGAGTGCATTACCGCGGATGGTGACACTTCGAATGCTTTTGTAGCCACGGGAACTTACAACCAAATCGGTCAAGGTTCTCGTTCAAATCAAGCTCCACCAAATCAAAATGCTAATAATTATCGCAACAACAACCAAAGTGGAAATTACCAAGGAAATCAAAGGAATTATAACAAAGGTAATTATCAAATTGGAAATGGGCAAATTTCAAACCAAAACCAAAACCGTGATTTTCAAAACAATGCCCAAGGTTTTCAAAACGATCACACCAAAAATCTTCAAGGAGAATTTTTGAATTATGCTAAGGCTAATGATGCTAAGTTTGACAACATGCAACGTGAGATGGTTAGCTTAAGGTCCGAATTGAAAAACGAGCTTAAAAACGAACTTGCTAATGAACTTAAAACTCATGATAATAAAATGGAAGGAAATGTCACACGTCTCCAACAAAATCAACAAAAAATGGAGCAAGGTCAACATGAGATTAAGCAAGAGTTGTTAAAAGCGGATGCTAGGCAATCTAAGTTTGAAGACCGTATGGCTAAAATGTTTGAAGCTATCATGTGTAAGCCCTCTTCTTCGGGTGGTCTACCTAGTGATACCATCGTAAACCCGAAAGGAGAGTTGAAGGTTATTACTACTCGTAGTGGTAAAGCTTTCAAAGAACCCATTTCTCGTCCAAGTACTTCTATGGAGAAGGAAAAAGAGAAAGAACCCGAGGTTGTGGTTGAAAAGGAGCACATTACAAGCCCACGAAGTACCGCTCAAACCACACCTACGGTTGAACCTATACCAATCATGGAACCCGAGATTCCAAGGGCGATGCCTATGCCTACTTTGCCCCAACCCACACCACCTTTACCCTACCCTTCAAGACGACACAAGGAAAAGACACAAGAACGAAATAATTATCAATTTGAACTCTTTATGAAAATGTTTCGTGACTTGCATTTTAATATAAGTTTTGCCGACGCCTTAGTCATGATGCCTCGATTTGCCGCGAACTTCAAAAGTATGTTGAATAACAAAGAGAAATTGCAAAAATCGTCTAGTTGTTCTTAGGTTTTTCTAAGCCGCATACCTCAAAAAGTCGGTGATCCTGGAAAGTTTTTAATCCCATGTGCTATCCAAGACATGGAAGAATGCTACGCCTTGGCCGATCTTGGTGCTAGTATTAATTTGATGCCTCTTGAGATTTTTAAATCGCTCAATCTCCCAAATCTCACTCCTTCAAGAATGTCAATCGAAATGGCCGATCATTCTACGATTCTAGCTTGTGGAGTTGTCGAGGACGTCTTTGTGAAAGTTGGAAAGTTCTACTATCCTGTAGACTTTATTGTTGTTGATATTCCTATCGATCCTAAAGTTCCGTTAATTTTAGGTCGATCTTTTTTGGATACCTCGAGAGCACTTATCGATGTGCATGCAAGAAAAATCACTCTTCGTTTCAATGAGGAAGAACTCGTCATTAATGCAACCCAAAACTCCACTCTTTCTCATGTGTATTCTATCACATCTTTGTACAATGTCAATCCCATCAAAAGCATTTGCAAAATAATTTCAAATAGAGTTTTAGGAGTTGTTGAGAAAAATGAAGTTCCGTCCCCTCCGCCGATGGAGGTCAAGAGTGTTAAGCCTACATTTCCAATCTCGAGTGATTCTTCGGATGATGAATACGTTGATCCCGATGGGGAGGTTTTCTTTGTTGACAAAAGATTTGAAAACTTACCACCACCTTTGCCAAAAAGATTTCAAAATGTGAGAATTTTTAGTGTGACTAACATTGCTTTAGATACACCAAATATTTTTGACATAATTAAATCGGGTTTTCACAAGGAGAGTGTAAAAGATGAAAAAGGAAAAGATTTTGAATTGAATTTAAAAGATTTTTCTACAACTCTAACTCCGTCATCATCGCGTGATTTGAGTACTACAAGCTCGTCTTCTCCTTTTGACGATGCTTTGTGTGGACTTAGTGTGGGGGAATCCCCTTATGTTCCCTTCCCTTTCTCCACCGAGGACGAGATATTTGATCCTGGAATTGCTTATATAGGGAAATATCGGTCTTCCACCGATGCAATAAATGGAAAATCTTTTCATTTGATTGGTGCGAGTCTACCTCTAGTAGCTCAATATTTGTATGACTTACCCATTGTCCCACCCTTCTATTTCTTCTCTCCTATTTTCTTCTACCCCATTGGGGTTTGTGTTGGAGTGGCGTTGTTTCGTCTTTCATCCGAAAACGAAGACGCTATCTTTGACCCCGGTATACGTTTATCGGGTTTTTAAAGTACTCCATGTGCTTTTGGGCCTTGTTTATCATGTAAGCCCCACCAAAAATTGACCACACCATGATATCCCTAAATGATCACATTTATGGGGATTCGAGTCGAGCTTTTGACTCGGTTATCAAAAACAAGGTGCCTCGTGGGGGAGACCCATGCTTATCCATGTACATATTATTGCTTTCTAATTAGTTTAATGTGAGGGGATTTGTGCCCTTCCAACCTTTGTTCCGTGGTTGTTTGTGAATTGTGGTTTTTAGATCATGATCTTCACGATTGGAGCCTCTCGTGTTCGTTTATGGGAGCACTCGATCGTTTGCTTTGGAGGCCTTTCCCAATATCCAAATGATATATCCTTTGATGTTCTAACCTTAGGTTTATAGCACACTTCATAAACGGCTTTAAATTTAATGGTTACACCCTTTCCATGCTAGATTAGGCATTCGACTACGTCTCTAGTATGGGGGTGTTTGCACCCCTAGACTCGAAACATTGAGGACAATGTTTAACTTTAGTATGGGGGGGTGAATAGATACTTGCCTTGCCAAACCTTCACGCTTTCCAAAGTTTATCGTTTTGTTTATCGTTTTGTTGCAAAATAAGGCTAAAAATGGCCAAATTTTAAATTTTTTCTCATGTTTCATAAGTGTTTGAAGACACGAATGTAGATTTTCCGATGGCGAGAATA